>CM062062.1:7936346-10841048 GCA_030954485.1 Citrullus mucosospermus | reverse complement strand
TTCCTTCGATCACCAGAGGTAATATCTCCTTCGGACTCACTAGAGGTTTGTGGGCATCCATACCAACGATGGGGTGTCTAACCATTCCCCATAGAAGAATGATGTATATAGATATCATTCTCACATGTTTGATGCACTTAATGGACATAGGTGCTAGTCTGACCCCGGTAGTGGGGTTTACTTACTGAGTAATATAATAACTCATCCTTTCCTCTTATATATTTTCAGGTAAAGGAAGGAATGTGCCGGCGATGACAAAAAGAATCCTTGATGGCATCATAAGACCCATAGTAGCTTCCGCATAGTTTTTCATGTTTTGTATCAATTTTTTGTCCAAACTATCTAGTCATGTTTGAAGACTCGTCTTCCTTATTAATTTATGCTAACTTTCATTCATGAAGTTTCTTTTCATTGTTTCCTCCGTAGGACCCTGAACCAAGATTTTATTTATTTGTTATTTCCCTGATTTCTTGAATGAAAACAGTGGTAATGTCATGAAAACAGGGTTCTTCTTTACCATTTTGCATAGTGGTTTTTTTCGAACTTTTGCATGCTTGGGAAATGGTCCGATTAGATAGTTTTAGTCGGTCCATTACATTAAGAGTCCTAAACTTGCATTTTTTTAACTGGGGTACTAGCTTTCACCCTCGTACCTAGTCAATTCCCCAGCGTCCTTACTGTCACAAAAAAGACAGCTCTTTTTACCTCCATCCATGCTTACACATTACAAGTTTAACATATTTTGAATGTTATAAACCTAGGCAATCAAGCTCATACGCTTTAGCTTGCCAATTTTTTTCTCAAGACTTAATAACATTTTTTTTTCTTAGTCTAATATTACAAATTGTCATGCATTCAACTCTCTAACTGATGGGGCCTTTCGAGTGACACCAAATACACTCAACTTAATCATTTCTAAGTTAAAGTTTCTAAATTTAAGTGGCTACATGCTCCATGATATGAGGGATTCCAAGAGGGACTTAAATAGATCATAACTCAAGATAATGTTATTCTATTTCCACAATGAGACATTTATCATGTGCATTCAATCTCATCATAGTCAGTCAACATTAAGGACACACAACCATAAAGCATTCCCATCATCATAACAAGGCCTGACATTTCTTATACTCTGTTGGTGTTGTTCCTCAGTTTATGGATAAACCATGTGAAGCTCATTTAATTGCAGCAAATAGGATTCTACGATATGAAGAGCACCCTTTCTTTTGGTTCGTTGTATAAACAAGCTCCATCATTTGTTTTAAGTGGTTTATTGATCCAGATAGCGCTGGTAACGTAAATGACAAATGTTCTACAACAGGACTCTGTTTCGATATAGGTTCAGGAACTATTTCATGGTGCAGTAAGAAGCAATCCTTTGTTGCTCTTTCAAGTTGTGAAGTAGAATATATAGCAGCTACTATGACCACCCAAGAGTGTTTTGCAAAAAAGGCTTATGGGAGAAATCTTTCCCAGTTTCAACTATCCACTTTCCATTTTTTTGTGACAATGAAAGTGCAATCAAGCTTGTAGGAAATTCAGTTTTTCATGCTCGTACAAAGCACATTGAAACTCACTTTCACTTTGTTTTAGAGAAAGTCCACGTGAGACATCCAATTGGTGAAGATACATTCCAAAGATCAAGATGCCGATAGATTTACCAAGGCTTTTGGTAAAGTCATGTTTGAAGAATTTAGAAGTGCACTTTATGTTGTTGACCATACGTTTGCACTAAGGAGAAATGTTGAAAATTAGTGCAAACATTAATTTTTTTCTATAATTGAAGTTAATGACTTTATTTAGGGTAGTGCTTCCTAAATTGGAGAATAGTGGTATAATGGGTTAGTGGATTGATTAAGGGAGATTTTTAAGGTTAGTGCATTAGTGGGTAGTTTATTATTTGCTTATAAATATTTATAATTGTTTTCGCTTCAATAGAAAAAAATATAGAACTCAATTAAAGCACTTGATTCCTCCATGCAATTTTTCTCTTTTGTTTCCATCTTTCGTTCTCTTTATTTTGTTGTTTCTCGTTACATAATGGACTTGAGGAACCTGCAGCATGAACGACAAACAAACGCCACCGACAGCTCCAAACAGTGGCATGACTTAAATTTATTACTAAACTTTATTTATAAGTTGATTGGAATAACAAGTTTATAAGCATTGTGTTGTGGAGGAGTAAATGCTTTATCTTATAATCTATAATCTATATCTTTAATAATCAATATTATTGAAATTGTAACATATGTCTTATAAAAATTCCACCTTAATTATATAAATACTACAAATTATCGAGAAATACTCAAAATCCAATTAGCCAATAAGCTATGGTTTAGGTATGCATTACTCTCAACTTTTTATTTCTTCCTTACATTTTTTTATTTGAGACTTTTGAGATTTGAGATATAAGGAATAAAATTGTTATGCTCATAGTTTTGTCGTTGTAATACATTATTTACTATTCACAATCAAAATAATAATATCGCCAGATAACAAATTTTTTCCTTTCTTTTTTCCTTTTATTTTTATGAGATTATCATTACTTAACAAATTTAGGTGAAAAGGGTAATTTGAAAAATAATTAGGGAAATAGGGTACTTTTTGTCTTTATTAGAATTTGTCCCTTCAAGAGACGCGTTGTTTATTTTTTTAATTTTTTTAATCAGTGTTAACTGTGGCTTTAAAGCCACATCAAATGCGTCTCTCATACAACTTCAAATTTCCCTAATTTATTTGTGTGGGGGAAGGTTCTTTACAGTAAATGTTTAGATTTATTGGAATTCTTGGGAAAATAATACTTTCCAGTCAACTTTACGGGAAAGAACCTCATAACTTGAAGGATAATAATTATTTTCTTGAAAGAAAAAAAAAAAGGAAAAAAATGATTCTATCAAATTTTTCGTAAAGTAGACTGACATAATCATTTTTTTTTTCTTTTTTTCTTTTTAATTTCTTCATTCCTTTCCTTCCTACTACCTTCCTACATTCCCGTAAAGGTAGTAGGTAGGAAAGGAACGAAGAAATCTTAAAAAAAAAAATGATTGTCAAATTTCTGGAAATTCCTGATATCCGTAAAGTTGACCAGTCAACTTTATGGAAAATTTGACCGAATCATTTTTTCTCTTTTTTCTTTTTTTTTCTTTTTTTTTTTTATTTCTTCTCTCTCTTCCTTTTTACTACCTTTACGTGAAAATAGGAAAGTGGTAGGAAGTAAAAGAATGAAGAATTTTTTTAAAAAAAAAAAGAAAAAAAAAAGGAAAAAAATGATTCTGTCAAATTTCTCGTACTATTATCCTTCAAGTTAGGAGGTTTTTTCCACGTAAAGTTGACTATAAAATATTATTTTTCCAAGAACTCTAATAAATCTAAACATTTCCCGTAAAGAACCTTCCCCCCACACAAGAAATCTCTAAAAATGGAACCAAAAGATTCTCTCTAAACAGATTCTCCTCTAAAGAGACGCAATCCGTCAAAACCAAGGGCCAAGGTTTATTCCATCCGGTTTGACACGGTTTCACCAATGAACCAAAACCCATGAAAAACGAATGATACCAGCGAAGCAAACCGGGGAGAGAGAGCAGTTGGGCGACGGCTTGCAAATGGCGAACCAAAACCCACTGAAATCCGAGATTAACTTATATTTCTATATATACGTTTTTAAATTTTCTTCCCTTTTCTTTTACCAAAACCCTAAAAATTGAAAAAAAAAAAACTCCAAAATTCAACATTACTGAAAATTATGGTCTTTATTATTAGAGAAAATGAACAAAAATAATCTAGCTTAGTAAGTGTTTTTTGTTTATCATCAAATAAAGAAAAAACAAAAAATCAATATGTTATAGAATTAAACTAATATACTCAATTGTCATAAGGTTCTCGTAATCATCAGAAAATATATAATAAAATATACTCCAAATATTTGATGCCTATTTATAAAATAATGTAAAATTTTGAGTCGGTAAATATAAAGAATCTAACTTTTTAGAAAATGTGGTTTTTTTAAAAATAAATCCTCGATAATTCAAGTAAAATACACTATTGTTGAATTTTTATTTGATAATTCGATAAAAGAAGATAACAATACCAAATGTAAAAATAGAATTAACATATGGAAATATAGGAGGTAAAAATAGAAATGTCATATGCTAGTATCTTCTTCTAATATTTTGATGATTATTTTCAGAAAAAATATAAATAAAAATATAATTTTTCAATGCTACAATTATAGTTTTTAAACAAAATGAAATTCTTGAATTGATAGAGAAAAATTAATCCTTGAAATTTGAGTAAAATAATATGTATATGTTGAACTTTAATTTGTAAAATTTGATTTTAAATTTTCAAGGCCCTAAAATACATGAAACTATATTTTTCAATAATAAAAAAATAAATGGGAATTTTAAAATAAGTGAAGGTTCCATCTTACTAATAAACTTTAAAAAACTCAAGTAAAATAAATTTTAAATATGTAAAATAAAATTAGGTTGAAATTAGTTTGAAATTTCACTTAACAAAATAAACTTTAAATTGTATTTTTAGATAAAGATCTAGCATATTCACATAAAGGAATATGCACATTTAGAGTGCAACGACAAATATATCTGGATCTCCCAAGTCTATTATCTGAAGAGAAACCAATATTCTTTTAATTGTATTTTATGATACAATGAATGAAATTAAAAATCGAATTGAAAAATTAGGAGACATTCGAATGAATGAAAGAATTACCGAAATAATAATAGAGATTTTAAAGGTTAATAATCCATATACTCAATTTTTTTTGAACCCTACAAAATCTCCAGTTAATTGAAAATGCTCATATTCACATTGCTACAAACTGACGGGATAAGTTTTTCCCTTTGGGGTGAGATATTGGCAAGTGAAACTTTAAGAAAAATGATATATTTTTAAGGTGAAGTCATGGTCAAAGCTAACTCTCCTTAGCTTTTTTAGTCCAATCTCTCATTTTTAATCTAATAAAATTCAATAGTCTAAATAAAACTAAACTATCCTCATATTAATCTAATTAGAAATTTCATATAAAAATATTTAAATGAAATCAACTAAAATTAAGTCAAATAACAACAGTATTTCCATCTTAATCCAATTTATTTAAGCAAAATGAATTTAAATTAAAGTTTAGTGGACGAATACTTGCCTTACATTTTATTACTATGTTTTCTTCATAAGTTCATTCATGCAACAAAAACAAATACTTATTTTTACTAATATCAAAATCAATAGCTAAAAATCAAAATCAATAGCTTTGGTCTTGAACTGAAATTTTATTTTAAATTTGTTATCTTTGTGAGGAGTTGAAGCAATTTCATAAATAGATAGAAGTAAAAATCTACTTCCTTCCTAATAATTATATGATTGACTGCAATTATCAAATAAACTAAAAAGAAAAAACAAAGCAGTACAAGAACGAAAAACGAATGGTGAAGGACGTAATTTGAAAATAGAACATTGAGGGATTATTTAGGTTGTTAAATAAGCAACTAAAATACATTTTGCCATTTTAAGCATTAATGATGCATGAGGGAGAGCCATTTTATAACACATGCATTCAATGATTCATAGATTTTTCTTTTTTATATATATATAATTGGTTAGATATTGGAACAAGTACAACCTTCTTAAAAATATATGTATCACCTTTATAATAAATAATTAATAATATACATTTATCATATGAAAGAATAACTAAACCTTTTATTTATTTTCTTCTAGACAAAAACAATATTACAATTTTCTTTTGCAAACTCAAATTACATACCTATGATGGATTGAAATATTGGAAATCCAAGGATCCATATAAAATACTTATACTAGAAGCAACTCGTAGGCTGAACCTGACCTGTAGCAATCCCTCCAACATTGTTGCATGTTGCTTGGGCTATTTGATTCATATAACTAAGCTTTACATGCTCCAACTTTATTCGATTGCACGGATTTGATGGACTACAATCAAATTTTACTGCAACTTTTGTAGCTGATGTTCCATGAATGTTTTGGTATGTCACGTCGCTAATTTTAATTCCTGAAGCCTGTTCCATACCAACAACAATAACTTTTGTTAAATAGAAAAAGTAGCCCCTAACTAAAGAAGTCGTATTAATTTATCAAGTTCATACCTTGTCTGGACATCCTGTATGGCTTGGACAATAGTTTTGATCAATAAGAATTGGGTTCTGCACATTGTTCATTACAATGTTTTGGAAAAGAACGCTCCTAACAAATCCATTGCTTGGCCTAGCCCATGCTTTGATTCTCACTCCGTTCTGAGTGCGTGAAAATAAAGCATTTTTCACAGTAATATTTTGCACCCCAGGCTCTTGTGCATCCTTTGCTAGACTTCCAATACTTCAAAACCAACCAAGATACATTAACACAATGATAAAATTTTATATTTTCCTTATGTATTTACACATCTATAAAATCATGATAAGAAGACACACCTAATTCCATGACCGGGTCCGCATATAATGTTCTCAATCCATAAGTTGAAGGTGCCAGGACCGATGGATATGCAGTCGTCTCCCGTGCCTATCTTAGAGTTTAATATAGTCACATCGGATGATAGTTGTACGTGTATACCATCAGTGTTGGGGCTATCACCAGGGGCAAAGATCTTAAGCCCTTTCATTTTCACATTTTGACAATGATTGATCACAATGTGGAACATTTGACTTTTGAGTGATGTTAATGCACTAATCACTACATTCTTTGAGTAGGAAAATTCGAGCGTCTGCACATAAAAGTAAAAAGAAAATTAGTTAATGCAAGAGAAATGTAAATGCATGTTATGGGTACAACCAATAGTTTTCTAGGTAAGAACATGGCCACTTGTACGTAATGTTTCTAAAATAAAAACATAAACTTGTCTTAAGAGAATACAAATAATTATAAACTTAGTAAACGATTGTCTTGTTGATTGATTAATTTAATTATTTTACATACCGAGGCACCTGTTGGGCAAGTCTTGGCAGCATTTTTACAAGCCCATAAGCTAGTTCCTTGACCATCAAGAATGCCACCTGAGATAGTTACTCCATCAACATTCTTAAACATGATCCAAGCTGGAGAGCTGCCAATAACTCGATAATCAAAGGGAGCCACTAGAGTGCCATCAATGCGTATGAAAATGCCATTATTCTTGCAAGGTCCGTTGAATGTTCCACTTTGGAGGTAAAATCTTCCTTGGGGCACATAAATGGAGGCAGGTTTAATGGACCCACATGCGTTGGCCCATGCCTTTTGAAATGCGTGTGTTGAATCAGATTTGCCATCAGCCTTAGCTCCAAAACTAACAATATTATATGACAATGCAATGGCACATTTTGAGTTGAGAAACACACAGAAAAAGTAAAGCACTAAAAGGCTTCTAAGGATGGCCATTTTAATTAGTTTCTCTTTTGAGAGTTTGGTTTGTGAGAAAAGGTGGTGAAGAAAATGGAGGAATACAATGGTGTTGTGTAGTGGAGGGGTTGTTGGTTGTATTTATAGGATCATCAAAGAAAGGAATTAATAAAATAATATAAGAACTTAAGAGGATAAAGTTGTGGCCTTTTGCTTTGTTTACAAGATTTGAAATGGGGTTTCATTTGGTTTATAAATAGGGCAAATGTACGCCAACAACAAAAAGAATTAATCAATAATTAATACTTAATTATTAAATGGGGTTTCATTTGGCTTGCCTTTTACATAATTTGATGAATGAAGAAATTTAAGGTACATGAATAAATATTGAAGTGATAAAACAAAGAAAATAGGTTTAGAAGAATGTCTTAATATATCCATAATCTTAATTAAACATATAGATAGATTTGGATTTGGCTGCTCACCCATCAAAAAGGCAACCGCGTGTTTCGTCTACACAAAGTTTAAATTGTATATTTTTTACTTTTTTGTATTTTGCGGCTCTTATGCTTTCCATCTCATTTCATTGATTGTTAATGAATGATATAGGAAACTGCAAAGGATTGGAAAAAAGAAGCAATATTTACAAATATAGTTATGGTGGATGTTTGGTTGATTATTTTGATGAATATTATTATATATATATATATGAAGCTATTGGGTTATGGTCTGATTTAAGTTCTGATGATATATCTTGATATGAATTGTGTCAACTGATTTGTTTTCATTTGTTCTATTTTTATAATTTTGATATAATTTTGATGGTACATTCGTTAGATTTAATTTTGTATATTAGTTGTATGACCACTATACTTCCTATTTGGACTAATATACTAAATTTAAAGATAGAAAAACATCACTACAAGAATTTTTGTCTCTATACATAGTTTTTTCTATCGACACAACAAAAAATGTCGGTAGAACTAATTTCTACCAACAAGTTTTCAATACGTGGGCATAATATAATTTATGCCGACGAAAATATATGTGTGGTCAACAAGTACTTCTCAGTTGATTTTAAATATCAAAAAGACACTTAAGAACTATTTAGGTTGTTTTGGGAGTCAACAAGTCTCTTTCACACTTCTTAGGAACTTTTTAAGTTGTTTTGAGGGTGAAAGTGTCACTTAGACACTTTTTAGTTTGGTTTTGAGTTTGAAAGTCACACTTAGGCATTTTGAAGTTGTTTGGAAGTTAAAGTGTCATTTGGACACTTTTGAGGTACTTTTTAGTTGGCTTTGGATATCAGTAAGACACTTAATAACTATTTAGTTTGTTTTGGGAGTTAACAAGTCTCTTGGACACTTTTTAGGAACTTTTAAAGTTGTTTTCAGGCTGAAAGTGTCACTTAGACAATTTTTAGGTTGGTTTACAATTTTTAGGTTGGTTTTGAGTTTGAAAGTCACACTTGGGCATTTTTAAGTTGTTTTGGGAATTAAAGTGTCATTTATACAGTTTTTAGGTACTTTTTAGTTGGTTTTGAATATAAAAAAGACATTTAAGAGCTATTTAGGTTGTTTTGGGAGTCAACAAGTCTCTTTCACACTTCTTAGGAACTTTTTAATTTGTTTTGAGGGTGAAAGTGTCACTTAGACACTTTTTAGGTTGGTTTTGGGTTTGAAAGTTAGAATTAGGCATTTTGAAGTTGTTTTGGGAGTTAAAGTTTCATTTGGACACTTTTTAGGTACTTTTTAGTTGGCTTTGGATATCAGAAAGATATTTAAGAACTATATAGGTTGTTTTGGGAGTTAACAAGTCTATTGAACACTTTTTAGAAACTTTTAAAGCTGTCGAGGCCGAAAGTCTCACTTAGACAGTTTTTAGAATATACTAGTTTGGATCCATACAATTCAGCTTTAGAATATACTAGTTTGGATCCCACTAGTTACAGTCATTTACGTGCATATTATTAAATAGTCTGTCTCCAGTAGTGAGATTCCACATTAAATATATTTAAACTCTTGCCTTTAAAATTTTTCAACTAAAGGCAAGAACGTATGAGACACAACAAGGTCGTTTGTGGGCATGTCATGGTGAAGTCACGTTTTTCGTAATAGTTCATATTTTCTGGAAACTTTTTCTTAGTACTTTTATTAAAGTTTCGAAGGTAACCATTTTGAATATTTCATTTATTTAAATACTTCTTTAGGTATTCCTAATAGAAATTTTATTTTGGTTGGAATAAATGGTCTCAATGATGTGTTTTACCGTTTACTTAAGCTTTTCTAAATGAAAAAATAAATTTTCGAGTTGATTTCAAAATTTGATTTATCATGCTTATAGTAATGACTCTAGTTTGTAATGTTAAGGATCCCACATTGGTTAAATTAGAAAAACCTCTCAATGTTGATAAGACGATATATGAGCTACTCCTCTCATTACTAATTGGGTTTGAGATGGAACCTCTTATTATCTAATATGGTATCATAGCCATGAAGCCCAAATGGGCATTCCATCCAAAAACAAAAGTAGATCCCACATTGAAAAATTAATGGACTTCAGAAGATACATAAGCTACTCCTCTCATTGCCAACTAGGTTTGAGATAGAACCCTATGTTATTTAATACATAAGATTGACCATAATTGGTTATCCACACACAAACAAAACACTAATTTGATGCACAAATATTGACAAAGAATATGCCATTTGATTTGCATGTGCTCTCAAGGACACCATTGTGTGTTACTTGTTACACCTTTGGCGAAGTTTTGTGGTTTTTCTCTGAATTTGTCTCCATGGGTACTTGTCTTTGATGTTCCATCCAAAGTTGCTAATTTTGTAGCATATTTTCTTCCTTATTTAAATTAATTTGCAAATTAATTTTTTTTTTAGATGTTTTCCTTTTTGGTGCCTTGCTAATTATTTGTGGAATATCTTCCTCTTTTCCTGTGCTATTTAAGCTCAAGAAGTTGGTTTGCTAGTGTTACATCCCAAATTTTCAGGTAATGTTAAATTAATTATCTCGAAATATTTGGTTAGTTGTTTGAATTTTGAGACTTAGTTGGATTATTTTTAGAAAATAATCCAATTTAAAATAATCGTGATAAAAGATTTGGATTTAATTCAATTAGTGGAAAATTGAATTTATCTGTGGGAGATTTAAAAGTTGAATTTAACTTCAAGATTTGAAATTGGGTGAGATTTAAGAATTTGATTAATTTAAGAAAATATGAGGATAAGTTGGAATTTAATTTAAATTGGGGAATTGATTTGTTAGGAGATATTTTGGTTAAATAAATTATTAAGTGGTGGTTGAAAATGGTTTGATTTGATGCATTGAGGAAAATTATATTAAATAAGTTGTGTTTTGTTTTGAAAAAAGGAAAAGGAAAAAGAAAATTTAAATATATTTAGGGTTTTGGAAAAGGAAAGGGAAAGAGCATCTAAAGAAGTATATATATACTTAAGCCAATCTTAGATTTTAGTGGGTTTTGGTCCGCCATTTGCAAGTCACCGCCTAGTCGCTCTCTCTTTGTTCAGTTCCGCTGCATCATCCGTTTTTTGTGGGTTACGCTGGGATTTCAAGATTTGGTTTGGCCAAGACTTGGTAATTACTGTTGCTTTTCTTGTAATTTTGTGATTACCTTTGGTGTTGGTTTTAATTGTTGTTACCCATTGAATTTGGGTTTTAGATTCAAGCTTCGAAGGATTTTGGAACCAGAAGCAAGCTAGCCAAGCGGGTTAAAGGGTCCCTTTTGGTTGAACCCATTGCCAACGATAGGGCAGGTCTAACCAATCACTCAGATAAGTGAAGTGTGAAAAGTAGAATTATGCATGTCCCACTAGTATGATGCACTTATTGGACATAAATGTTTAGCCTGACCCTGATAGTGAGGTTACTTAGTATTTTATACTCATTCTTTTCATGATTTGTTTTCAGGTATTTTGTACTCATACGAAAGAAAACCTTGATGATGCCATTGGGACTAGTCAGATGCTTTTGCATAAGAGATTTCATGTTTTCATCTTTAAGAATTTTGGTTATGTCATTTCAATCCAGAACTTTATTTTTTTTCTTCTAAAATTTCTCACAGTCAAATGTTTTATGCGAGTTTGCTGTTTTTATTGAAATTGTACACGGGGTACCCCGATCAAAGATTTTCAGTTGTTTAGATTTTGCAAAAGATATTTATTTTAATAAAAAAGTTATTTTGTTATTTTGTAAAGTTATGAAAAATAGTCATTTTAGATATATGCATGCATATAGTGACGACCTAGTTCAAGTCCTAGGAAGTCGGATCGTTACAGCTAGAGTTGTCGCTTTGATTACATTGTGAGTTCGGGAATTGAACTTATTAGAAGTTTTGTTCATTGTGCTCTCTGAAGAAGATTGTTTATGTTTCTTTCTAAGTGGTAGTTTGTTCTTCGTTGTACTATTTAAGAAAGTTTCAGTATTGCGAAGTTGTTCAATCTTAGGGGGAACCTAAGACCAAGCCAATTGAGAAGAATTTTTCTCATACTCAAGGGGAGCCTAAGTTCTCATGTGAAGGGAGTTCACAAGAAGAAGAAAAGATATCTTCAAGTGAGAAGGAGCCTTACACACTTAGGAGGAGCCTAGGTGTTGCACCATTAAGACCACACAACTTTTTGCCCACACATATATTTTTGCCGCCATAAATGATGTTATGTCCACACATTGAAAATTCGTTGGTAGAAATTAGCTCTGCCGACATTTTTTGTTGTGTTAGTAGAAAAAAGTGTCGATAGAGACAAAAATTCTTGTAGTGATGTTTTTCTATCCTTAAATTTAGTATATTAGTCCAAATAGGAAGTATAGTGGTCATACAACGAGTATACAAAATTAAATCTAACGAATTTACCATCAAAACTATATCGAGATTTTAAAAATACAACAAATTAGCACATATTTTCTATTCATTAAATTAACTAAAAAGTGTCTAAGTTACACTTTCACCCTCAAAACATCTTTAAAAGTTCCTGAAAAGTGTGCAAGATACTTGTTGACTCCCAAAACAACCTAAATAGCTCTTAAGTGTCTTTTTGATATTCAAAACCAACTGAAAAACACCTAAAAAGTGTGACTTTCAAACTCAAAACCAACCTAAAAAGTGTTTAAGTGACACTTTCATCCTCTAAACAACTTAAAAAATTCTTAAAAAGTGTTCAACATACTTGTTAACTACCAAAACAACCTAAATAGTTCTTAAGTATCTTCTTTATATTCAAAATCAACTAAAAAGTACCTAAAAAGTGTCTAAATGACACTTTAACTCCCAAAACAACTTCAAAATGCGTTAATTAAGTTCCTAAAAACTGTCCAAGAAAATTTTGTGTCATGTTGATTAATAAAAAGTTACACTTGAAAGTCTTATTTATCCAACTAGAAACCATTAATTTTGTGTCATGTTGATTAATAAAAAGTTACACTTGAAAAGATTTGTCAAACTACAAGAGTGTTCCGTTATCGATAATTCTTTAAATAATCTAATCATGAAAATTCATATATTTTGTATTTTAGTTTAAGGTTGATAATTTACTAATGTAAAAAAGTAAAAAGCCCAAAACAAGTTGAGAAAAACAAAGAAAAGCATGAAAACAATTAACGAGATGCAATTTAGCTGATAAGCACACACACAAAAACAAACAAAAGATATCCAAGTTTACTTATAACAAACATTTCATCAAACACCTGATGGGCTTCCACAGGTCTAGACAAATTGAAACAAGGAAGGAAGGAAAAAAAAAAAAAAAAGAATAGCAACAGTCGAGGGGCAGACGGCGAGAAGCTTTTACCAATTGGATTGCATAACGAACAGAGAAGAAAGAAGAAAAATTAACGAACAACACTTACCTTCACGACGAGAAGATGATGGCGAGCGGTAGGGAGCAGATGGTTGTGCGACTAGGCGACATGGGGTGGCGTGGGTCTCTTGCGCACAGGGCAGTTTGGAAGTCGGCAACCTTGTTTGCTCAATGTTGCATGAGAGAGAAAAAGAAAATAAGGGGGTAGCCTCATTCAATGCGTGAGAGAAAAAAAGAAAATAACGGGGGAAAGAAAATGTGGTGGAAAAGAAGAGGAAAATGAAAAAAAAGAGGGGGAAGAAAATGTGGGGAAAAACAAAAGAGGGATAGAGTTTGAAGAAAGAGTGGGGAAAAAGAAAATGTAGGACTTAAAAAGTTTTTGGCCACATACATTGCGTGGGAGAAGCTAAAAATGTTTGCTCACGCTCATTGCATGGTGAGAAACTAAAATAAGTGTCGGCAAAAATCCAATTTAATGATTTTCACGAAAACTATACAACTTTTTGCCCCCACATATATTTTTGTTGGCATAAATAATGTTATGCCCACATATTTAAACTCCAAAAGCTCAAAATAACTCCCAAATAATTTTAGATAATTAAATTAACCAAATTAAAAATTATCACAAAATTTGGGTTGTCACAATTTCTACAAGCTACAAGTCACTTAGATTATTGTCAACAGTTAAATCAATACTAGTATATAATTCAAATATATATTGATTTCAAATTTACATATATTATTGTGAATGATAAATTTCATATTTGGTATCGATATTTTTCTATCTTTATAGTTAGTATATTAATCCAAATAGGAAGTAGAGTGGTTATACAAACTTGTATACAAAATTAAATCTAACGAATTTATCATCAAAAACTATATCAAAATTTTAAAAATACAACAAATTAACACATATTTTCTATTCATTAAATAAGTTGACACAATTAATCAATATAATGGATTAATAAATTAAAAAAGAAAAGTGTTGGGAAACTAATGCCTAATTTATTCATGAATGTTGATGTTATGAAATGGCGGCTATTGGTTCCAAGTAAATGAGGGAGAAAGCATAAGAGCCGCAAAATACAAAAATATATATATATAATTTCAACTTTGTGTAGACGAAACACGCCGTTGCCTTTTTGGTGGGTGAGCACCCAAATCCAAATCTATCTATATGTTTAATTAAGATTATGGATATATTAAGACATTCTTCTAAACCTATTTTCTTTGTTTTATCACTTCAATATTTATTCATATACCTTAAATTTCTTCATTCATCAAATTATGTAAAAGGCAAGCCAAATGAAACCCCATTTAATAATTAAGTATTAATTATTGATTAATTCTTTTTGTTGTTGGCGTACATTTGCCCTATTTATAAACCAAATGAAACCCCATTTCAAATCTTGTAAACAAAGCAAAAGGCCACAACTTTATCCTCTTAAGTTCTTATATTATTTTATTAATTCCTTTCTTTGATGATCCTATAAATACAACCAACAACCCCTCCACTACACAACACCATTGTATTCCTCCATTTTCTTCAACACCTTTTCTCCCAAACCAAACTCTCAAAAGAGAAACTAATTAAAATGGCCATCCTTAGAAGCCTTTTAGTGCTTTACTTTTCCTGTGTGTTTCTCAACTCAAAATGTGCCATTGCATTGTCATATAATATTGTTAGTTTTGGAGCTAAGGCTGATGGCAAATCTGATTCAACACACGCATTTCAAAAGGCATGGGCCAACGCATGTGGGTCCATTAAACCTGCCTCCATTTATGTGCCCCAAGGAAGATTTTACCTCCAAAGTGGAACATTCAACGGACCTTGCAAGAATAATGCCATTTTCATACGCATTGATGGCACTCTAGTGGCTCCCTTTGATTATCGAGTTATTGGCAGCTCTCCAGCTTGGATCATGTTTAAGAATGTTGATGGAGTAACTATCTCAGGTGGCATTCTTGATGGTCAAGGAACTAGCTTATGGGCTTGTAAAAATGGTGCCAAGACTTGCCCAACCGGTGCCTCGGTATGTAAAATAATTAAATTAATCAATCAACAAGACAATCGTTTACTAAGTTTATAATTATTTTTATTCTCTTAAGACAAGTTTATGTTTTTATTTTAGAAACATTACGTACAAGTGGCCATGTTCTTACCAAGAAAACTATTGGTTGTACCCATAACATGCATTTACATTTCTCTTGCATTAAGTAATTTTCTTTTTACTTTTATGTGCAGACGCTCGAATTTTCCTACTCAAAGAATGTAGTGATTAGTGCATTAACATCACTCAAAAGTCAAATGTTCCACATTGTGATCAATCATTGCCAAAATGTGAAAATGAAAGGGCTTAAGGTCTTTGCCCCTGGTGATAGCCCCAACACTGATGGTATACACGTACAACTATCATCCGATGTGACTATACTAAACTCTAAGATAGGCACGGGAGATGACTGCATATCCATCGGTCCTGGCACCTTCAACTTATGGGTTGAGAACATTATATGCGGACCCGGTCATGGAATTAGGTGTGTCTTCTTATCATGATTTTATAGATGTGTAAATACATAAGGAAAATATAAAATTTTATCATTGTGTTAATGTATCTTGGTTGGTTTTGAAGTATTGGAAGTCTAGCAAAGGATGCACAAGAGCCTGGGGTGCAAAATATTACTGTGAAAAATGCTTTATTTTCACGCACTCAGAACGGAGTGAGAATCAAAGCATGGGCTAGGCCAAGCAATGGATTTGTCAGGAGCGTTCTCTTCCAAAACATTGTAATGGACAATGTGCAAAACCCAATTCTTATTGATCAAAACTATTGTCCAAGCCATACAGGATGTCCGGACAAGGTATGAACTTGATAAATTAATATGACTTCTCTAGTTAGGGGCTACTTTTTCTATTTAACAAAAGTTATTGTTGTTATGGAACAGGCTTCAGGAATTAAAATTAGCGATGTGACATACCAAAACATTCAAGGAACATCAGCTACAAAAGTTGCAGTAAAATTTGATTGTAGTCCATCAAATCCGTGCAATCGAATAAAGTTGGAGCATGTAAAGCTTAGTTATATGAACCAAATAGCCCAAGCAACGTGCAACAATGTTGGAGGGATTGCTACAGGTCTTGTTCAGCCTACTAGTTGCTTCTAGTATAAGTATTTTATATGGATTCTTGGATTTTCAATATTTCAATCCATCATAGGTATGTAATTTGAGTTTGCAAAAGAAAATTGTAATATTCTTTTTGTCTAGAAGAAAATAAATAACAGGTTTAGTTATTCTTTCATATGATAAATGTATAATATTAATTATTTATTATAAAGGTGATATATATATTTTTTAAGAAGGTTGTACTTGTTCCAATATCTAACCAATTATATATATATTAAAAAGAAAATCCGATGAATCATTGAATGCATGTGTTATAAAATGGCTCTCCCTCATGCATGAGAAAATTAATACATAAAATGGCAAAATGTATTTTAGTTACTTATTTAACAATATAAATAATCCCTCAATTGTTCTATTTTCAAATTACGTCATTCACCATTCCTTTCTCGCTCTTGTACTGCTTTCTTTTTTCTTTTAAGTTTATTTGATAATTGCACTCAATCATATAATTATTGGGAAGGAAGTAGATTTTCACTTCTATATATTTTCACTTCCATATATTTTAAAATAAAAGTTCAGTTCAAGACCGAAACTATTGATTTTGATATTAGTAAAAATAAGTATTCGTTTTTGTTGCATGAATGAACTTATGAAGAAAACATAGTAATAAAATGTAAGACTAGTATTCGTCCACTAAACTTTAATTTAAATTTTATTTTGGTTAAATAAATTGGATTAAGACGGAAATACTGTTGATTGGAACTATTTATTTGACTTAATTTTAGTTGATTTCATTTAAATATTTTTATATGAAATTTCTAATTAGATTAATATGAGGATAGTTTAGTTTTATTTAGATTATTGAATTTTATTAGATTAAAAATGAGATATTGGACTAAAAAAGCTAAGGATTGTTAGCTTTGACTAGGACTTCACCTTAAAAATATATCATTTTTCTTAAAGTTTCACTTGCCAAGACCTCACACCAAAGGGAAAAAATTATCTGGTCAGTTTTCTGTAGCAACGTGAATATGAGCATTTTCAATTGACTGAAGATTTTGTAGGGTTCAAAAAAGTTAGATATATGGATTATCAATCTTGAAAATCTTTATTATTATTTCGGTAATTCTTTCATTCAATCGAATGTCTCCTAATTTTTTATTCGATTTTGAATTTCATTCATTGTATCCTAAAAATACAATTGAAAGAATATTGGTTCCTCTTCAGATAATAGACTTGGGAGATCATGATATATTTGTCGTTGCACTCTAAATGTGCATATTCCTTTATGTGAATATGCTAGATCTTTATCTAAAAATACAATTTAAAGTTTATTTTGTTAAGTGAAATTTCAAACTAATTTCAACCTAATTTTATTTTACATATTTAAAATTTATTTTACTTGATTTTTTTAAGTTCATTAGTAAGATGGAACCTTCACTTATTTTAAAATTACCATTTATTTTCTTATTATTGAAAAATGTAGTTTCATGTATTTTAGGACCTTGAAAATTTAAAATCAAATTTTACAAATTTTCAATGAAAAATTTAAATTAAAGTTCAATGTATACACATCATTTTACTCAAATTTTAAGGATTAGTTTTTCTCTATCAATTCAAGAATTTCATTTTGTTTTAAAACTACAATTGTAGCATTGAAAAACATTATTTTTTTCTAAAAATAATCATCAAAATATTAGAAGGAGTTACTTGCTTATGACATATCTAAAACAAAATATATATGCACGTTTTTGTATTCTAAGTTTAATACACCTATATATATAATTCATAATTTATAAAGCAACCTCTTATGGATTGTTTTCATAAGTTGAAATGATTATTATTGTTGTCGTCTTTATTTAGGCATTAAGAATATTTATTGTTTACAACTAGTATCTTAGACTAATTAGTAGTTATTTTATTTTATTCAAAATTTTAATTTGAATTAAATTATTATTTGTAAATCCATTAATATGAAGAGTTTTAGTTTTGGAAAACTGATAAATATTTTATCGTCTTACTAACATGGTAGTCTAATTTTTAAACTAATAAGTTCTATATTTTTTTTTTGAATTTTTTTATTTACAGTGAAATTTAAATCACATTCCCTGATTTTATTTACTCGTTTAAATTTTATTTTACTTTTTAAATCTTTTAAATACTATAGAATCCAGGGAGGCTTTGGTTTGGTTTTTTTTTTTTTTAAGAAAAAACCGATCATTTATTTATTTATTTATTATTAAAAACAATGACCATGTGTTTTAGACCCAGAAGGATTTAAGGTACCTAAAATACATAAATCAAGTTCTCGATAACTATATTCAATGAAGTTACAGAGATCACTATATGGATTAAAACAATAAGGACGAATGTGGTATAATTGCCTAAATAGATATTTGTTGAAAGAAGGATATCAAAATAGTCCAATATATCCATGTGTTTTTATAAACAAATCACAATCAAGATTTGCTATTATATCTGTATATGTTGATGACCTAAATATAATTGAAACTTCTAAAGAGCTTTCAAAGACAATAGAATATCTTAAAGAAGAATTTGAGATGAAAGATCTCGGAAAAACAAACTTTTGCCTTGGATTGCAAATTGAGCATTTAGCAGACGGGATTTTTGTTCATCAGTCAACCTATACCGAAATTTTTTCTAGAAAGATTCTATATGGACAAAGTACATCCATTAAACATTCAAATAGAAGTTCGTTCACTAGATGTGAAGAAAAATATATTTCGACCTCAAGATAATAATAAAGAACTTCTTGGTCCTGAAGTATCATATCTTAGTGCAATTTGTGCACTTATGTATCTTGCTAATAATACAAGACCAAATATTGCATTTTCAGTAAATTTATTAGCTAGATACAGTTTTTCTCCAACAAAAAGACATTGGAATGGAATTAAGTATATACTCCGTTATCTCCTAGGAACGATCGATGTGGGTTTGTTTTATTCAAATAAATCAAATTTTGACTTGGTTATGTAGATTCTGGATATTTATCTGATCCACACAAAACTAGATCTCAAACAGGTTATTTGTTCACTTGTGGAGGAACTGCTATATCTTGGCGATTGGTGAAACAAACCATAACAACTTCTTCCTCAAATCATGCTGAAATTCTTGCAATCCATGAAGCTAGTAGAGAATGTGTATGGCTAAGATCAATGACTCAACACATCCGTGAAACATGTGGCTTGTCTTCTAGTAAAAATCCTCCAACAACATTATACGAAGACAACACAGCATGTATAGCTCAAATCAAAGGAGGATATATTAAAGGAGATAGAACAAAGCATATTTCACCAAAGCTTTTCTACACTCATGAGCTTGAAGAAAATGGCGGCATCATTGTACAACAAATTTGTTCGAAGGATAACTTGGCAGACTTATTTACAGAATCATTACCAACCGCAACCTTTCAAAATTGGTGCAGAACATTGGAATGCAGTGACTCAGAGATCTCAAATAATGTTCCTACGAGGGGGAGCAAATGTATTGTATTCTTATAGAAGTATTAGATTATATGAAATATGTACTCTTTTTCCTATTTTTTTCCCATTGGATTTTTTTCCTAGCAAGGTTTAACGAGGCACATTTTATATATATAATGGACATCTAAGGGGAGTATTATAAATATTAGAACAAATTAGATGTCCATTATATAAATGTGCTTAGTGGCTAAAGGTCATGTGTCTACTAAAGACATGTTCCTTAGTGGCCTACCTACTTGCCAAATTGCCTATAAATAGAGGCTTTTTGTGGATATTGTAATACACACATTGGAGATAAAAGAAGATAAAAGATTGGTGAAATTTGAAATTTCATAAAATCCCACTTTCTTTATTTTAAGTTTATTTTATTTAATTTGGTTATTTTAATTACTTTTATATTATTTTATTATTTTATTATTTTAATATTATAATTTCTCAATTTTCGTGCTCCCGTATTTCTGTCATTTTGCTTCTTAATTTTACAACATTTTTAACTATTTTCAATTTTAGTAAACCTACCTTTTAAAAAATTGTTTATACAATTGTTGGTTGTGTACTCAAATTTATATTCTTAGTCTTTTTTACTTGTATTAGGTTTTATATATCATTAAGAATTTTTATGCATAATTATGTCTTCCCTTGTATGTGTAAAATTTTCTTATAATTAGGAAATTATTTGAGAAATTTAAACAATAATTATATTGCAATCTGGAATCTAATTACATATGCTCAAGCATTAAGCTTTTGTTCCTACTACCTTCCTACTTTTTAGTAGGAAGGTATTAGGAAGGAAAGAAATGAAGAAATTAAAAAGAAAAAAAGAAAAAAAAATTAGAAAAAAAATGATTTTGTCAGTCAATTTTACGGAAAATTTGACATAATCCTACTACCTTCCTACTAAAAGTGAGACGCCCCGCGCTGAAATGGGGCTAATTTCGGTGTAAACTGTGCCATTAAATTTTTCGACCTGTTAAGCAATTATTGTGGTTCATTTTTATGGGTCATTACTACCAATAAATTCGTATTGAATTGTGATTCATTTATTTTATTTTATTTTATTTTGGCTCTTTAAAAAAGGAAAATCCTATTAAATATTATAGGAGGAATTAATCTACTTACCTTGTTTAAGAGATTCTTTTGTTTTTAAAAGAAATGATTAGAAAAAAAAGGGGAAAACTAAAAGAAAAAAAAAAATAATTCTTTTTTCTTTCTTTCCCTCTTTCTTCTTTCTCTCCCTCTCCTCTTCCGCCTCACGCCGCACAGAACCCCTACCTCACTTCGCTCGGCCCAACTCACTGACAAAGGGCCTTCAGCAGTGCCTCCCAGACGAACGGCGGCTTTCGACGGAGCAGCAGCAGCAACAACAAGGACCAACAACGACGTCCGGTGGAGATCTGTAGCAAGCGACGACGTTTGACACAGATCTGAAGTAGACCTATGATTTCGACGATCCGCAGCAGCCGCTGATGACCCAGCAGCCACCAGCGAGCGACGACGACAAGTTTCAGCAGTGTTTTCCCTAATACAGTAAGTTCGGCACGTACCCAACACGCTTCCACTTCAGATGTGTTGCACCCATTATGTACTAACCCCAAATTTGTAGGATTCGAGGTGTTTGAACACCATTAGATGAGGTTTTGGGACGTTTGACTAAGTTTTAGTGGGTAAGAATGCTCGAAATCCCTTTTTGAAGTAGATTGAGGTCGCTTAGGGAAGCCTTTAATGCTGGAAAATATTTAATTGTAGGATCGTAGATTCAGAGTTATTTGAACACGTTGCAGCAAGGGAACCAACATATTTCGGGTGAGTATTAGGCGTTATAGCTTTGTTAAATTCGTTCGACAAAGTTTTAGATACTAGAAGGTAGCAAATAACTCATGGGTATTCGGTAATTGTTGTTTTGTGTTGATTCGAAACCTTCATATCGAGGTTAAGGTTGCTTGGGAACTTTTGTATTCTGTAGAAGCACCCTAGCACGCTTAGGTAAGTAGAATCCTACCGATTGGTCCGGATCTGTTGTGTGCGAGTATGTTGCCTGAAATATTTTATTGTTGTATCAGTATGTTGGATGTGTCTTTGTGAAGTGTAATTTCATGCATGTTTAAATTGTGATTTTGCAAGTATGCTAGCATGTGGTCTTATGTGCGACTTGTGGTAGTTGAAACATAAGCTAGTAGGCGGGACCTCTAAATTATGGTCGGATGAACATCGAGGCCTTGGGTACAAATGGCCAAGGGTTGACGTGACAAGTTTAGAGTGAGCATCGAGGCCTTGGGTACAAATGGCCAAAGGTTGATGTGGAGTTCAAGGCCTTAGGTACAAATGGCCAAGGATCGTGCACTAGAAAGTTGGGAAGAATTTGTTAGTTTCGTGTATGCGGTTATGCCCTTGAATTCTATTATGTTGAACCTTACCCTAAGTTTGTTGTGTGCCTAGATGCTTTATGTATATGTTGCATGATGGTCCTTCCAATGGCTACTTACTAGTATAAGTGTATATTGACCCCCCCTCCCCCACCTTTTTTAAAATTAGAATTTGTAGGAAAGGACGGGTTGGTTGACTTTGGTGATGCCAAGGAGGAAACCTAAGAAAAACCCAAGAGGAGTACTTAGGTTGCTAATATATTTTTATTCTCTTGCTAGGAGTTTTTGTATTAGAACTTTTATCAATTGGACTTTGCTTAATTTATGTACCTTGGGATGGTGTGGTTATCTTGAGTTAGAATTGAGCTTAAATTGTTAAAGAGTTGTTTTTTCTTTGACTATTGAGTTGCTATTCCGTTAGTTTAAGAGATTGTGGTATTTCGAATGATCCTGAGTTCGGCTCTAATTCATTGTAGTGAGTGGAATGATTGTGTTGAGAAGTAGTCGAATTAAATGTTATTGGGAGTGTCTCTTTGAAAAGGTTAAAAGAAAAATTTGGGAATGGTTGTGGTAGCACCGTTATGCTGCCGATTTTTTTTTTTTTCCTTAGCATAAAGGGCTAGTAACGTAAATGGTGATTTGAGTGCCGTGATGACCTAGGCTATTTTAGAAATTTAGGGTCATTACAAAAAGTAGGAAGGTAGTAGGAAGGAAAGGAATGAAGAAATTAAAAAGAAAAATAGAAAAATAGAAAAAAAATGATTATGTTAGTCAACTTAACGAAATATTTAACAGAATCATTTTTTTCCTTCTTTATTTTTCTTTCAAGAAAATAACTATTATCCTTCAAGTTATGAAGTTCTTTCTCGTAAAGTTGACTGGAAAATATTATCTTCCCAAGAATTCCAATAAATCTAAACATTTCTGGTTAAGAACCTTCCCCCACACAAATAAATTAGGAAAATTTGAAGTTGCATGAGAGACGCATCTGATGTGGTTTAACGCCACGATTAACACCGATTAAAAGAATTAAAAAAATAAACAATGCGTCGCTTGAAGAGACGCATTCTAATAAAGACAAAAAAGTACCCTATTTTCCTAATTATTTTTCAAAGTATCCTTTTGGCCTAAATTTGTTAAGTCGTGACAATCTCATAAAAATAAAAGGAAAAAAGAAAGGAAAAAAATGTTATCGAGCGATATTATTATTTTGATTGTGAAGAGTAAATAATGTATTATAACGGAAAAACTATGAGCATAACAATTTCATTCTTAATATATCAAATCTCAAAAGTTTCAAATAGAAAAATGTAAGGAAGAAATAAAAAGTTGAGAGTAATGCATACCTAAACCATAGCTTCTTGGCTAATTGAATTTTGAGTGTTTCTTGATAATTTGTTATATTTATATAATTAAGGTGGAGTTTTATGAGACATATGTTACAATTTCAATAATATTGACTATTATAGATATAGATTATAGATTATAAGATAAGCATTTACTTCTCCGCAACACAATGCATATAAACTTGTTATTCCAATCAACTTATAAATAAAGTTTAGTAATAAAATTTAAGGCTAGTTTCTGCTTGCTAAACTTTACTTTTGACGTCCTAAATTTTTAGGTATTTTTTAATTTAATTATTTTGAATTATTTCGATGTTATTTTGATAATATGAGAACAAAAATCGAATTATCGAGATAAGTTTATGAATTTAATTGATATTTGAGGAGATTTAAAAAAATTTGAATTTAGATTAAGATAAGTTGGGTGATTTATTTTAGAATCGTGGATTCGATTTGGATGGAAAAGAGGAATATATATATATATTTGTTGCAAACTAAAAGTATGTACACATAATGACTTGAGATATTAGAAATGATCAGTTAGGTTGTAGTATCTATATAATATTGTATGTAGAAGCAACTACATAATAAGTCTTAAGGTTGCTTTTAGAAGAGTCACTCCAATTATAACAAAATATTAATGAAGGTTTTTCCCTTTGGGGTGGGGTCTTGACAAGTGAAACTTTAAGAAAACGAATATATTTTTAAGGTGAAATCGTGGTCAAAGCTAACTCTCCTTAGCTTTTTTAGTCCAATCTCTCCTTTATAATCAAATAAAATTCAATAGTCTAAAAAAAATTAAACTATCCTCGTATTAATCCAATTAGAAATTTCAAATAAAAAATTTAAATGATTCATCAAATTTTCAGGTACAATTTTCTTATATATATATATATATATATATATATATATAGATACACACAATTGGTTAGATATTGGAACAAGGACAACCTTATTAAAAAAATTATATATATCACCTTTAAAATAAATAATTAATATTATACATTTATCATATGAAAGAATAACTAAACTTTTTATTTATTTTCTTCTAGAGAAAAAGAATATTACAATTTTCTTTTTTTTTTTTTTTTTTCAAACTCAAATTACATACCTACCATGGATTGAAATATTGGAAATCCAAGGATCTATATAAAATACTAATGCTAGAAGCAACTAGTAGGCTGAACAAGACCTGTAGCAATCCCTCCAACATTGTTGCACGTTGCTTGGGCTATTTGATTCATATAACTAAGCTTTACATGCTCCAACTTTATTCGATTGCACGGATTTGATGGACTACAATCAAATTTTACTGCAACTTTTGTAGCTGATGTTCCATGAATGTGTTGGTATGTCACGTCGCTAATTTTAATTCCTGAAGCCTATTCCATAACAACAATAACTTTTGTTAAATAGAAAAAGTAGCCCCTAACTAGAGAAGTCATATTAATTTATCAAGTTCATACCTTGTCCGGACATCCTGTATGGCTTGGACAATAGTTTTGATCAATAAGAATTGGGTTTTGCACATTGTCCATTACAATGTTTTGGAAGAGAACGCTCCTGACAAATCCATTGCTTGGCCTAGCCCATGCTTTGATTCTCACTCCGTTCTGAGTGCGTGAAAATAAAGCATTTTTCACAGTAATATTTTGCACCCCAGGCTCTTGTGCATCCTTTGCTAGACTTCCAATACTTCAAAACCAACCAAGATACATGAACACAATGATAAAATTTTATATTTTCCTTATGTATTTACACATCTATAAAATCATGATAAGAAGACACACCTAATTCCATGACCGGGTCCGCATATAATGTTCTCAACCCATAAGTTGAAGGTGCCAGGACCGATGGATATGCAGTCATCTCCCGTGCCTATCTTAGAGTTTAGTATAGTCACATCGGATGATAGTTGTACGTGTATACCATCAGTGTTGGGGCTATCACCAGGGGCAAAGACCTTAAGCCCTTTCATTTTCACATTTTGGCAATGATTGATCACAATGTGGAACATTTGACTTTTGAGTGATGTTAATGCACTAATCACTACATTCTTTGAGTAGGAAAATTCGAGCGTCTGCACATAAAAGTAAAAAGAAAATTAGTTAATGCAAGAGAAATGTAAATGCATGTTATGGGTACAACCAATAGTTTTCTAGGTAAGAACATGACCAATTGTACGTAATGTTTCTAAAATAAAAACATATACTTGCCTTAAGAGAATACAAATAATTATAAACATAGTAAACGATTGTCTTGTTGATTGATTAATTTAATTATTTTACATACCGAGGCACCTGTTGGGCAAGTCTTGGCAGCATTTTTACAAGCCCATAAGCTAGTTCCTTGACCATCAAGAATGCCACCTGAGATAGTTAGTCCATCAACATTCTTAAACATGATTCAAGTTGGAGAACTGCCAATAACTCGATAATCAAAGGGAGCCACTAGAGTGCCATCAACGCGTATGAAAATGGCATTATTCTTGCAAGGTCCGTTGAATGTTCCACTTCGGAGATAAAATCTTCCTTGGGGCACATAAATGGAGGCAGGTTTAATGGACCCACATGCGTTGGCCCATGCCTTTTGAAATGCGTGTGTTGAATCATATTTGCCATCAGCCTTAGCTCCAAAACTAACAATATTATATGACAATGCAATGGCACATTTTGAGTTGAGAAACACACAGAAAAAGTAAAGCACTAAAAGGCTTCTAAGGATGGCCATTTTAATTAGTTTCTCTTTTGAGAGTTTGGTTTGTGAGAAAAGGTGGTGAAGAAAATGGAGGAATACAATGGTGTTGTGTAGTGGAGGGGTTGTTGGTTGTATTTATAGGATCATCAAAGAAAGGAATTAATAAAATAATATAAGAACTTAAGAGGATAAAGTTGTGGCCTTTTGCTTTGTTTACAAGATTTGAAATGGGGTTTCATTTGGTTTATAAATAGGGCAAATGTACGCCAACAACAAAAAGAATTAATCAATAATTAATACTTAATTATTAAATGGGGTTTCATTTGGCTTGCCTTTTACATAATTTGATGAATGAAGAAATTTAAGGTATATGAATAAATATTGAAGTGATAAAACAAAGAAAATAGGTTTAGAAGAATGTCTTAATATATCCATAATCTTAATTAAACATATAGATAGATTTGGATTTGGGTGCTCACCCACCAAAAAGGCAACGGCGTGTTTCGTCTACACAAAGTTAAAATTATATATATATTTTTGTATTTTGCGGCTCTTATGCTTTCTCCCTCATTTACTTGGAACCAATAGCCGCCATTTCATAACATCAACATTCATGAATAAATTAGGCATTAGTTTCCCAACACTTTTCTTTTTTAATTTATTAATCCATTATATTGATTAATTGTGTCAACTTATTTAATGAATAGAAAATAGGTGTTAATTTGTTGTATTTTTAAAATTCTGATATAGTTTTGATGGTAAATTCGTTAGATTTAATTTTGTATACACGTTTGTATAACCACTATACTTCCTATTTGGATTAATATACTAACTTTAAAGATAGGAAAATATCGATACCAAATATGAAATTTATCATTCACAATAATATATTTAAATTTGAAATCAATATATATTTGAATTATATATTAGTATCAATTTCTTATTTCCTTTTGTGTATGACTCGATCCTCCTAAGATCTTAGTCTTTTGTGCTTTGTAGAAATATGCAGTGAGGAAAGGAAACTCAGAAGGGAAGCGAGGGAGCGAAGAGTGCAAAATGAACCATGTGTGTATATATCACAGGAGTTGATGACCCAGTTCGGTGAAACCACCTACGTCTAGAAAGCAATGTGCCCAGGAAAGATAATCCACTAATATAAATAAGTTAAGCAATTACAACGTGGTACTTATCTGTAGATAACACGAATCACAGTGACACACGTAGAGCATAACTTTGTTAAACACCTAAGCTTCCCTTTAGATGCAAGACTCCCTCTCACTTGTACTCTACGACATACGGATCATATGATTTTTAAGTATTATTGTAAAGATAACCATTGACCACTCCAAGTTCTTGGTATTTATTAGTTCTTTTTCCTTTTTCTCTCTAACAATTAGCAATTACCAGTCAGAGCAATATATTTTATTATATATGTACATGTACATGCTTACATAAAGGCCAAAGTAAAATTAAAATAATCTCTATTTGACAAAATCACTTGTGTATCTTCCTGAATAATATAGTTTTTTAGTTTCATAATGTGGGGGTGGAGACAGATTTAAATCTATACTCTTCCTAAAGATAGGTATTTTAGAGCGTGTTTGTTAGGCAATTCAAATTTTGTTTTATATTTTGAGATCCACTGAATTTAGTGAATCTGCGTTTAGTAGCAACCTAAAATTCTATTTTCAAAAATTATTTCTGAATTCTGCGATATCCAAATAATGCAAATTCTGAAAACAAAGTTTTTATGTTGAAATTTTAAAATTTAGAATTATATTAGAAAATATAAAACAATAATAAATATAGTATTTCATGTTATAAACTCAATTACTTTTGTTAAATTAAAATATATATTATATGATATATGATATTGCAAAATAATAATTAGCTTTAACAACATTTAATTCCAAAAACTCTTACTACATCTTAAAGTCTTTCACTAACTTAGGCATCATATGTTCCTTGAGAGCACATGTAAAAGCACATGTAAATCAAATGGTATATTCTTTGTCAAGATTTAAGCATCAACAATTGGTATTTTGTTTGTGTGTGGATGACGAATTGTGGTCACTCTTAGATATTAAATAACACAGGGTTCGATCTGAAACATAGTTGGCAATGAGAGGAGTAGCCTATGTATCTTATAAACATTATAAAGTCCATTAATTTTTGAATATGGGATCCACTGTTGTTTTTGGATGGAATGCCCATTTGGGCTTCATGGCTATGATACCATATTAGATAACAGGAGGTTATATCTCAAACCCAATTAGTAATGAGATGAATAGCTCATGTATCGTCTTATAAACATTGTGAGGTTTTTCTAATTTTACCAATATAGGATACTTAACATTACTGTTACGAAATCGACAATTAAAGAATACAAAATAATGTAAAAATAGAGAAGATCGACACACAAATTTACATGCTTCACTAACAATGTGCTAGTTACGTCCACGGGACGGAGGGAGAACAATTTTATTAGAGAGAATGTTACGAAATTACAGAATGCCACTTAAAATTGCATAATGCCTATAGGGTTAGGGAGTTCATATATTGCACTTCTATAAACCTTAGGTAGAGAAGGAAAATATTTAAATAATTAAATATATCAAATACCAATTCTAATTAGGTTTAGGATTCAAGGCATTCCAACAAATCTCCACCTTGTCTCGAATTCTCTAATAGATAATAGATATACCAGATGGAATATAAATAACATTGCCAAATGTACCCAGACTTCTCCATCACGCCTCGAAATGTCCCAAAAGGAACCACTAATAATTCAAAACATTCAGCAAGTCTAATCAATGTTGGAATTCACCAGGTGGAACCAATTTAGTGAACATATCAGCAGGATTATCTCATCCCCCAAAGCAGCAAGTCAATGAGCAAACTCACTACACGAAACAAGTTCTTTATAGGTGAATGACTCATGAGGATCCACCTCTTCAGCAACCTCTAGTGCATAATTCACCATATCTTCAAAACCATACCTCTTTGGAGTCCAACACCAACTATTATAGTAGTATCACGAGCTATTCTTGGATGATTTGTTGTCGACTAGAATTCTTAGACACAACATTTTTTTAAAAAATTTCAGTCAACTCAATTTTTGGTAGCACGACAGTTTGTGTAGTAACGTGTTTAGCTTCTCCACCTTGGTATTGTAATTCATTCGTAATTGAAATGAATTGCATCTCCCCCTGTTTATCAACACTACTACTCTCTCCCACACTAGTAGACGTCACGATAGATTTTACATTTGAGTTAAGCATGGAATTCTCATAAAAAATCACATTCCTACTAAGTATAACTCTACTCTCAAAAGGCGACCAAACTCCATATCCCTTATGTAACACCCCTATCTTAGATATATCTATATATCTATATATTTACCTAGGATCGAGTGTTAAAACTATTCTTCGTCTTGCTAACACTGTTATATACATATATATAAGTCAGATCCTGCTGGCATTAGACTTAGCTTATACAATAGTTATGCAGAGGTCTACTGACAGGATAGCACTATGAGTAAGATTAAAGAGGCTATGTGTAATATTTACAAGTATGCCTAATGATTCTCACTATGTTACTCAAAATAAGTATAATATCTACATAGGGTTGGGGTTTACGAGTTCCCAAGTACAAAATCCTGATTAGGCCCAGACGAGTCTTGATGGTAGGCTAAGCACCCCTAACATGCTCGCTACCTGGAAAAAAACATCAAAGAAACGAGAATTTATGAGCTACAACGCTCAGTGAGTGACTATCTAAAATATAAACTCAATAAAGCATAACTACAATCACTAGTATAATCTGCTTAGTCAAGCACAGTAAACTTACAACTAACTATAATCACACAACTGAGTTTCTTTTCATTAATCCTTAGTTGAGGCGGAGCGAACTCAACGTGCCCAACCTCAATAAACCTTAGCTGTGTGGAGTAATCTCAACACATCAGCGTCAAATGCCTTATATTATGCTTATGTGTTTGTCTGATCTCGGGCTGCCCGTATACATTCTCATGTTATTCGGTACTAGGGTCCCAGTGAATACTCAATCACCTTCTCTATGTCCTTTGGTGAGAGCTTCATAGAAATACTAGGGCTGCCCATATACCTTCTCATGTTCTTCAACATTGGGTCCCATTTCAATCTTTCTAGGGTACTGACATGCACTTCATATTAATCATAAATTAAACATAAATCTTGGTACCTCAGAGTTCTCAGATCATTCATCTAGCAACTAGCTTGGTAAGACTTAGGAACATCAACTAATACACTTTCAAGCTCTAACTTACATATAAGATATGTTCTAGTTTCATACATATGAGTACACCCCAAATCATGCTTCACAGGTATTACTGAGCATATAGAAAATGGTAATCAAGTAAGCTTATCTCAAACCATAATGTCACTCACAACTTATTCTTAGCTCCGAGCAGGTTATACGCTTTCCTTAGCTCCTCTTGGCCTGTAAACACACCTTTTTCGTGTTAGACATTTCTAATATTTCTCTTTATATTCACTATATTTGCTTAAACATCTCAAACATGTATTTCATCACTAGTCCCTCTCTTGTTTACAACTTTTCATAATGAGTGAGATCCATAAGTATCAGCGAGATTATTAGTGAAACCTATTTACAACTATGCGGCACTAGCGAGACTAGGCTTAGCGAGACTAGCGAGATTACCTTAAGGAGCAACACCCAGCGAGACTTCAGCGAGAGTTGTGAGACGCAAAGCCCTTTGCGTTACTAGCGACACTCGTTTCGCTGCTCACTCTCCAGCTCTTTTAGCGATACCACTGTCTTAGCGACACCTGATGGCCACTGCTTTCTTCTTTCCCTTCTAACTCTTTCTTTAACCTGCTAAAAATCTTATTCTAGCCAAATTTAGAACTTCCTCGCTTCAACAAACTTGTAAAGAAGTGAGCTTTCTAACTTACCTCAAAATTTCAGACCATAACTCTTCTTAGTTTGAGAACTATTCTCAAACGACTCCGGCTGCTTTGAATCATCAAGCAGTTCAACTTTGATTACTTCCTCCTAGAATTTAACATATTTTTGCTCAAATTCAGCTTAAACATCCTTCATGGAAGTTGCTAAGAATTGAGTTAACTTACTAACCTTAAAATTTCAGCCCTAGCTTCAACTTCCTCAGCTCACTCTTCTTCAAATACCGAATGATGTCTAGATTTATTGACAACAATCAAGCTTCTGGTTCCAGCTTCAATTTCACCACGAAAATGATCTGGTTTCTACTTAAATTCGATATAAACACATTCTTCCACCTCTCCTCGTTGTTCGTCTGTGAAATGGGATCAATTTGAGTTCGAAAATATGTCTAAAGTGTTTAATTATTCGGTGCACTCACTTATATATAAATATAGACCACCGACTCACCAGCACTACCATCACCTTCCTACTTTGGTTGGCTAACACAAACCTTCCGCGCATGGCTTCAAAAACTCATAGCCTCAACTTACTGTGCTACTAATTGCCCAGCGCCCCATCGCCAGATAGCCGACTAATGCATGGTCCTCTCGGCCACTTTGCTATGCACCAACGCATAGCCCTTCTCAACGCTACTAATTGCCCAACGCCCCATCACCGAATAGCCGACTAACGCATGATCCTCTTGGCCACTTTTCTATGCAGCAACGCACACCAACCTTTAACGCATAGCACTTCTCAACACATAGCAATATCACTTAGCGATTAATAACCACATCTTCATACACTGCACCACAACCGAAAACTCTCGGTCAGTGCTTTGGATTTCTCCAACGCATAATATACTTCAATACATAATACTCTTCAACGCAAGGTACTCATGACTTAAGCTCTCGGCCTTCACACTTACCATGCTTTGGCTTGCCCATTCCTTTCAACTAAGTGTAGGGGCTTACACCTTAACTCCATCCCCAAAACCCACACATATACCCTTGTTAGCTCTCATTTCTAAATTTAACCGAATTAACATGATAGTAAACAATACAACCAAAAACTCTAAATAAGGAATAATCTATAGGCTCACCAGACCACTGAAAAGTGCTTGAAAAGTGCTTTTTATTCTCTTAAATTAAGGGAGTTTCTATTAGATTTCACTTGTTTGTTAGTGGTTTTTACGTTAATATAAAAAAAAAACAAGAATCGAAAGCCAAATGAACCAAACTGAGCCAAAATCAAGTGAAAAAGAGGAAAAAAATCACAAAATTCCCAAAAATGGGGCAGCGCCACGTTGCTAGCTTGGTGCTGCCACTACGCATTTTCTCAAGAGTATTAGTCAAGCAAGTGTAGTAGCGTTGGCGCGACGTTGCGGCTTGCGCGGAGGGAAGGGTTTCCAGCAACCCAAAGCAGAGAGAACAACACGACCTTAAAGTGTTAGTTGGCTGCAAGAAAGAGAGAAAAGAGTTTAAGAGAGAGTTTGGCGTCGTTCCAATTCTTGACGTGAAGATTAAGGACATCTTGGCAGTTCCTCCTCAATTAAGAGCTTCTTACAGTAGAGTTTTCCTTTCTTTACACTATTTCTATGCTGAAATTAGTTTTGAACATGTTGTTGAAAGCTATGAGTGACTAGACTATTTAGTTTTAGGATATTGATGAATTGTTTGCGAAGTTATGTTGATATTGTAGACTTTTTATGGTTTTGTTGTAATGGATATGCTTTTCATTGTTATTGTGCTTAACTCTTGTTGATTGACCATGATTGAATGTTAGATTAGATGTATGATTGAAGTAGTTGTATGTTTAATTGGATCTATAACAATGAATTGTTGTTAATCTATCATGCGAATAGTTAGGCTAACAATGAAAGTTGCTAAAGATTACTCCTAATGCCATGTTGATGCGCACTTTTAGTGTTAACCACAAGCGTACGGGTCAAGTCCGAATATCATTCCACTGGAGATCCAATTGTGAAGGTTTAAGTTACTTAGCTATTCTAGAGTTGAATCAATTTTATTTGAGGATTGAAACTGAATATTATGAGTTATAGAAAATATAAATCAAATAAGGAAAGTATTAAAGTGAGAAACACAAGAGTCAAAGAGAGTTCTAGGGTAATGAATCCTTGTTTATTTCATCATGCAATATTATAGAATTCATGGAATTTATGGTAATTCATATGCCTAAGTTTAGAAACTTAATTCCAAGTTATTTTCTCTAAAAAACAACCCTTTCTCATGCAACTTGATTGATTACTAATCTCTTGAAACCAATACAAATTACATGGCATTAAGAATAGTCTTTAGCAACTTTTATTGTCAACCTAACTACTCTCGTGATAGATTAACAACAATTCATTGTTATAGATCAAGTTAAACATACAATCTCTCAATCATACATCTAACCTAACATGTGTAGATGGCCAATCCACAAGAATTAAACACAATAATAATGAAAAGCATAATCATTCCAACAAAACCATGAAAGTCTACAAGATCAACATAAATTCATAAAACAAATCATCAAAACCCTAAAACTAAAGAGTTTAGCCACTCATAGCTTGAAGCAACATGTTTAAGCAAAATAAACAAAGAAAGAGTGTAATGAAAGGAAAACTCTACTGAAAAGAGGCTCTTGATTGAGGTAGCACCGTCAAAATCTCCTTGGCTCTCACGTCGGAATTCGAAGGGCACCACGACTATCTCGAACTTTTTTCCTCTTCCTTGCAACTAACTCACTCTTTGAACTCTTTTATGAACTCTCACTCAATTCTCTCCTTTTTGTGCCTCTTTAGGTCTGTAAATTGATGGTAGATTGATTCTTGATTTGATTTGATTATTAGGGCTGTTGGAAACCCCCAAATTTATAGAGTTTGGCCGCCCAAAAACTTACCAAAAATAACAAATTTTCATTTAAGGAAAACTGGCGCCGCGGCTGATTCATAGCACCGCGACGTTAGGGTTGTGTCCAAAATTGTTGCTTTTGAGTTTTAGCGTCGCAGCAGCGCCGTCCAAGCGCCGCGACGCTGTGATGCGTTCAGAATTATTGTTCTCGGGCATTAGCGCCACGACAGCGCCGTCTAAGCGCAGCGACGCTGTAATGCGTTCAGAATGTTGCGTCGGATTTTGGCGCCGTAGTGCTATGATGCGTCCAGAACGTTGCGTTGGGTTTTAGCGCCACGACGCTATCCCAAATTTTGCCCTTTTGAGTTTTTCAGCTCTTTTTTCGCGGTATTCTTGCTCGGTTTTGATCTTTTAGTCTTTTCTTCTAATTTTCCTCATTTTAACCTGAAAACCACTAGCAAACAAGTGAAATCTAATATAAACTCTCTTAATTTGAGAGGATAGAAAGCACTTTTCTAGTGCTTATCACATGTAACTTATATTGATTTCAAGACATTAGTAATCAATTAGGTTGCATGAGAAAATGTTGTTTTTGATAGAAAATAACCCGTATTTATGTTTCTAGATTTAAGCATATGAATTGCAATAAAAGCCATGAATCTTAGAATATTGCATAATGAATTAAATAAGGATTCAATACCCTATAACTCTCTTTGACTCTTGTATTTCAAATTTACTTGTTTTCCTTATTAGTTTTTTTTTAAAACACAACTTGAAATCGAATCCTCAATTAAAATTGATTCAATTCTAGAATAGCTTAGTAGTTTGAACCTTCACAATTAGATCCTCAGTGGAACGATATTCGAAACTTAACCGTCTTATATTACAATTGGACCCGTACACTTGTGGTAACATGGAAAGTGCGCATCAACCACACCTTATAAGGTATTTTACAATCAATACCTACGTGAAGTCCATGGTTGATAAGATAACATGTTGTATTTACTGCCTCTGCTCAAAACCTTTTAACCAACCCAACATTAGAGAGCATGCACCTCACTCTCTCCATCAATGTCTAATTCACACGTTCTACAACTCCATTCTATTGCAGAATATCCCTGACAGTATGGTGACGAACAATTCCCCCAACGTTACAAAACTCATTGAAATTAGACCTACCAAATTCTAGACCATTATCAGTTTGCAACCTTTTGATCTTTTTACCAGTTTGATTTTTAATCAAAATCTTCCACTACTTGAAATTTTTGAAGGCTTCACTTTTATGTTTCATCATAACTACCCAAGTCATTCTTGAGTAATTATCAATTATAGACATAAAGTGTCTACTTCCTCCAAGAGACTCAACCTTGGAAGGTCCCCAACAATCTGAATGGATGTAATCAAGTGTCCTTACGATCTTGAGTTTGAAACTTCTGAATCAAATCAACAGATCTAGGATGCAAACAGAAACCCACGAAAAACGGAAACAAAAACTTCTGGGCCAGAAACAAAGATCCCCATAAAGAGATCTAAAACAAAACCTACTAATAACAAAACAAGAACTTCTAGGTTGAAAAAAAAGATCCTCATAAAGAGATCTAAAACAAAACCTAGTAACGAATGATTTGAAAACGAAACAGAAATCCCACAAAAGTTTGTGCAATAAAGCTTTACCATAATTGCAAATAAACCAATTGGACCAACTGGAACAAACCAAACTGAGGGAACCAAAGAAATAAATTGAACTGAACCAAATCAAGTCAGACCAAACCAAAACCAAACTGGTTTGACAGAATTGAACCAAAACTTTAATAAAGGTACTAACAAAAGGTTTCTAGAAAATATGAACTATTATGCAAAATGTGACTTCACCCTGACACGTCAACAAACAACTTTGTTGTGTCTCATATGTTCTTGACTTCACTTGAAAAATTTTAAAGGCAAGAGTTTAAATCTATTTAATGAGGAATCTCATTGCTGGAAATAGATTATTTAATACTATGCACGTAAATGACTGTAACTAGTGGGATCCAAACTAGTATATTCTAAAGTTGAATTGTATAGCCATCTGAGTAGACAGTCAAAGGTTCATGGTCTAATAATTTTAAGAAAAAAATATGAAATAATTTTAAGACAAGAACTATGATGACTAAATTTAAGTCTTATTAAAAGTACTGGAATTAAATTTAGACAACTAAAAGTTCATGATCCAAAATGGGATGAGACGAAGTATAGGGAGTAAATGTTATTTTAATTAATTAAAATGATATTTTAACCTAAATGTTTTTAAAGATAAAAAATTGATTAGTATCACATATGAAGTTAATTAGTTGAGAACCTAAATCTCTTTAATTAATAAATAGAGAAAAAGTCAAATCGTTTGAAAAAAATAGGTGGAGACAATGCCCAAAACTTATTAAAAGTACTAGTAAAAATAAGTATTCATTCCCCCCACAAGACAATGCCCAAAACTTGTTGCATGAATGAACTTATGAATAAAGTGTAGTAAGAAAATGTAAGGCTAGTATTCGTCCACTAAACTTTAGTTTAAATTTCATTTTGGTTAACTAAATTGGATTAAGATGGAAATACGGTTGATTGGAACTAATTACATTTGGCAACACTTAGTCTCTCAGTGGCTATTTTCACATTATGTCATTCACCTTTTGCCATCATTTTCCCGCTCTCGTGCAACTCTTTAGAATTGAAGTTTAAGCTCACATAAGTACTATGGATGCAATCACTCAATTTTATTTAGAGAAATAAATCCGTACACAAGAGATAACAATATATATAACTGATAACATAAAACCTGTACATAAGAGATAAACTCCTCAAACTTACATACAAATGCACAACCACACTTGTTTACATACAACCACAAACGTTCATACATAGTTCATATTTACAACATACAGTTCCCCCTAAAATCTTAGTCCAAATGTACAAGTTTGACTTAAGCTGTCACACCCCCTCTTGGATTATCCTCCAAAACCCGAGAGGAGATGTGAAGACAGCAACCTTGACTCCACTGTAAGGTTCACTGTCTAACCACTATCACCAAAGACGGCCCAGACGAGGTCCTTGTGTAGGCAAAGCATCCCGAACTCGCTTGCTACCTGGAAAATTAGAAAAACATGGGAAAGCATGAGCTAAAGCCCGTGAGTGACTGGTTTTGTAAAACTATCTTTTGTTCGAAAACAGGCATGTTAAATCTATATGCATAAAACAAGGATTTAATGCAACAATACAGCAGAAACATATTTTTCCAATAATTCTCTCAAATCACATAAATCCGTTCCAAAACGTATAGAATCGTTTTAGAATATTAATACGGAAAATAAATTCGGTTTCTCAATCTTTTCCCTTAGTTGAGGCGGAGCGGAGCAAGACTCAACGCTCTCAACGTCGAAATTAACCCTGACTTGATACGGAGCAAAACTCGACGCACCAGCCAAATCAACCTCTATGTGCACATAGGAATATGGTGGGTTGCCCAAGTACCTTCTTCATGTCCCTCAGTACTGGGTCCCGGGGAAACTCACGTGCCTTCTCATGTCCCTCAGCACTTAGCCTCCTCTAAAACATTTTAGAAACCAGTATACACAAATAGTTCATATGAAACCTTTCATAGAAAACAGAATATTTATAGATAAACATCTCGCAACATACCTTTAAACATCGTATAGAAATCAAATAAAACATGCCTTGTGAACAATATAGTCAAATGTCATGTTTTTCAAGAAAAACGGTCATCTCAAAGCCATATCTCATAAGAACATTTTCAATAAATTTTGTTTTCAAAGGAAGAAAAGAGTCACTCACAAATCACTTAAGAAATTTCCTATTTTCCCTTCAAATCCCGCTTTCCCGAGCTCCTTGAATGCAAGGCTTGAGCTTCTAACCCGCAAGGTAGATGTTTCCACTATCTGGCAGCTCAGTTGGACGCAGCGTTCTAACTCTGGAACGCAAGACTGACGTTCCCCTATCAGTTCGGTTGAACGCAACCCTGCCCTTAAACGTAAGGTTGATGACTAACGCAAGGTGCAGCCTTACTCTTCTTACTTCTTTCAGATGCGTCGACCTCTCTTGGACGCAAGGTCCAACTTGAACGCATCGCCTTTCTTCGAACGCGGCGTTCACCTTGAACGTTGAGTTCGTCTTAAACGCAAGGCTGACCCCTCTTTGACACAAGACAACTTTTTTAACACCGGATGGCTAAGTTGTCAAGAATACCTTCTTTCTTCCCTTTCTCTCAAGAATTCTTACTTCAGAATCATCAGTCGTACTTTTCCCTCAGGGTCCTATTTATAGAGGGCTTGCCATCCTACTTCCCCTCTCTTTTTGCCACTTGATTGCCACATGTCACGCTGCATGTCTGACTAACCATGCATTAATCCAAGCGTCACCTTGTATGAAACACTTAACATGCCTTCAACACCTCCTACTGATAAGATGTCAAATCTATATGAAGCCACCTAGCCTTTATAAGCTTATCTTATGCGTCCATCATAATCCAATATACAACTATTCATTCAACCTTGTGTTCCTACGCGTTCATATAATCCTCTTCCAGATTTTAGCTTCTTTACTTCCTTTCCTTACTCTCAGCTTTACTACCTTTAACCCCATTTCTCCACCACATTCAACTAGGAGTTCAAGTCTTAAACGCATACTACTATGTGTTTCAGCTTACCATATAATACCATGCGTCTGCCTTAACCGCATACTATCATGCGTCCAACTCTCTTTCCTTTTGTCCATTCTCAATTACAAATTTTTCTCTTGTACAATCACCCTTCTGACAATGTGGTTTACCCTTGACAACCACATCCAACTCAAGTTCTTCCTCTATGCGTTTGTCCTCTTGCATTTATCTTTACTTCATCCTGCGTCCATGACCATCTTCCTTGAAGGTTCCTTGATTATCCCTCTATGCGTCCTTGAGTTATATCCCAAGGTTATTCCTTTAACCTTTTCCTTCCTTAACTTCTTCCTATGCGTTTACCCGAGATCGAGGTTACATTTCCATTTATCATGAAGTTAAGCTCCTCAGCGTATAACCTTAACAACCAATGGTAGCCACCTTCAACGCATAAGCTCCTCGACGCATAGCTAATAGCCACCCTCAACGCGTAAACTCCTCAACGCATAGCTGATAGCCTTCTTCAACGCATAAACTTCCTCGACGTATAGTAAGACTTACCAACTCTAAAGTCCTTACTAGCACATAATAATCCTTCAACGCATAACATCTTTATAACAACTTTTAACGCTTAACTGCGATCTATCGCATATAATTATTCTCCTATTCAAGGTGTTCTTATTAACGTATGGTAGGTTAAGTACAACTTCTCTTGATCAAGTTCCATCTTCTCTTCCAACGCATTATGACACCTTTCTATGCATAGTAGCCCTTTCATCATATAACAACTCTTCCAACTTACTAACAGTCTACTTTCTTCTCTTTACAATAGCTTCCCATGCTAGGCTTACCAACGCATAGCCGTGGTCAATACTCATTGTTCTTGTTCCTTCACTTCCGTTCACTATTGCTCTTCACAACGCATAACGCATTACTTTCCTTAAATAGCCATTTCTCCGACGCACACTAACTTTTCCAACGCAAGGTACTTTTCTCGCATCCGGTGGTTCTAACCAACCTTACTTCGTTAACGCTTGTTACATCACCCTATTTAGCTTACCTCCTTCCAAAACCATTCTCATAGCTTAACAATTTCCAAGATTAAGTGTAAGCCATGTGTTTTCCTCTTCCTCCTAATTCTTGTGTCCCTTTTTCAAATCCTCAATATTAAATACCATGCGTTAGAGCTTAACCATCTATGCGTCAACCTAATTTCCAAAAATACATCTAACTTCAACCAATTCTCAACTATACCTTTAGTCCTTCATTCTTACCCTTGGTGAGACATCTACTGTTTTTCTAATACCATTCATCTCAACGCACAGAATTTCTTGGCCATAATTCAGCAATTTCACAAACTTAACTTTTCCGTTTTGAAAGTTCCGTTAATCCACATACTTTTATGCTTTTATCCTTACTAGCCATTTTGAATACCTAGGTTTTTTGAGATAGGGTGTTACATAAGCTCCATATCATATAAGAAAACTAAGTAACCCAAGGGTTTGCAGTAGAAGCAGACGAGGCTGGGTAGGCTAAGCACAATGAACTTGTTCTCTACCTAGAAGATAAAAAACAGAAGAAAAATCATGAGCTGTGTTGCCCATTAAGTGACAGAGTATTTAAAATAGCTTAACAAATACTTTACTAGTAGAAATTTATAAAACATAGTCATCATGAATCATAATCATCGATCATAAGAAAACCATAGCTAGAAAATTCATGGAAACATGGTTCACATAAACATCATTAAACATCAAACATTTGTACTGATTTAACCTTAGTTGAGGTAGAGCAAGCTCGATACTTTCAACGTTGAAAATAATCCTAAGCTGATGTAGAGTAATCTCAAGACAATCAACGTCACCACTCTCCTATGTGCACATAAAAATACCCCCAAAGGGATAACATCACAACACACAACCCAAAGCCTCCATGTGTGTTGAAGTGGTCCCAAAGACTTCATATACTGGGCTACACAAATATCGTCTCCTTGTCCTTCAGTATTGGGTCCCATTCCATAACATTTTTAGGGTAGTTTCATGCTTTTTAAATATAACATGCTCAACAAAATAGTTCATCATTCATAAATAGCTTTAGTAAACATTGAGCTTTCGGCTAAATAGACATGCTTTTGAAAGCTATAAATCACATATAAAACATGCTTTTCAAGTAACATTTATTTGAAGAAGCATTAAGTAAAACAACATTTTTAATTTAAAAACATTATCACTCACTCCTTTAGTTGGATCCCAAATAGATTGTAGATCTTCCACACCTCCTTTTGTCCTGAAAATAAGGTTTATTTCCTTAGTTAGACTTCTTAAGTCCTTTAAATCTCATCCTAAGACATTTTAAATCTCATCTTAGCCCATTGACATCCTTAGATCAAAATTACACTTGAAATAACTCACGAACACCAATTAGGTTAAGTAACTCCTTAAGTAGTGTGAGTTGTAACTAGGATGATCGACCTTTGGGCTTTATGATATTTTTGGAAGATTTGCCTTTGGATATTTTTATTTTCTTGGATGATTGGCCTTTGGGCTTGATGATCTTCAATCTGATTATTGACCTTTGACTTGTTGATGAGTTTGGATAAGCCTTTGTCTTATTGATATATTTGGATCGACCTCTGGCTTGTTTATTGACTTGGATTAGCCTCTAGCTTGTTGATCGACTTGGATCAGCTTTTAGTTTATTGATTGGCCTTTTCGTTCATTGATTGACTTGGATTACCCTTTGGCTTCTTGATGTATTTGAATCAGCATGTGAGCTTTTCTTTGAATTTGGGGAGATTGAATCTTCAACTTGATGGTTATGAAGAAACGATCAATTTATTGATGTCTCAAGTCTTTGAATAGTTTAAATATTCTTTGGCTTTTGACTCTTGTAGCATATGACTAGAGGCTCTGGTTTGATTCGTCTAAGCGAATCTCAATGGCTCACTGGGTCCCTTGATTATAAATCCGCAATCTTTGACTGAATATCGTAAATGAAGGGTGACTTTCTCTATTTATGGAGGAAAGACCCTATATGGGCTTGAGTTTGGGCTTAGTTGACTTTAAGCTCAACTTTTAGGCTTGAGGTTAATCCAATATCTTTTAATAAGATTACTTATTTAAATTTTTCCCAATCCATTTCAGTAAGTTCTATGCTAACCTATCTTCAAAACCCTGACATCATTTGACTGGAACAGCTGACATTGCCCAATAGACAAGTGACATCATTTTATTTGCCAATTTTTATGTCTTTTAATTTAATTTGAGGATACATGTAAATTTGTATTTGTATCAATAACAACTTGACTTTCTAAGACTACTATTAGGTCGTTAATATATACATGCATATTTTGAAACAAATCTCTCTAACAAATTCAACTAAAAACCAAAACCAAATTCATAAAATCAAATAACTTCATAAGAATAATTATTGAAATACTTAAAACCTTTGCCAAAGGATCACGGTAACATTGCTAGTGTTAGAAGGGTATGTCGTCACCTACTAACATATAACATATCACATAACATCTATAGATCCCACAACATAATACGTAGTATATTCTCATAGTTCTAGCATGCGCGTAACATGGTTACTTCATGTATATAGCATATTCTTGAGGTCTAAAACATGTTTCGAAGTTCAATCAAAACTAACACTGTGGAACTAAAGTGCCCAAACACATAGTTGTGGCAGTAGTAAGGTCATTTACGTTGAGTATATTCCCAAACAACTAGCAAGCCAAACCACTCTTTATCTTGAGTACGACCTTGAAGCAAACCTATATATAAATTGGCATTCTTATAGACATGTCAGAACTAAACAAAACACAAATTCAAAATTACAACACCGTTAAATAATCCCAAAGGGTTTCCCAATACTTACCAAAACCCACTAAAAATAACCTTCAAGGACGCTGGACAACCCACTTTTGACTTGAAAACTCCTCCAAAACTCAAATTTAAAGACAAACACAAAATGTCACACCCCCTTCTAGATTACCCTTACTACTCGGGAGATGAGTGCGAACCAGCACACACCTGTATTCTAAAGTAACTATCTAACAATCAACTACTGTTCATTCAATCTTATCTATATGCCATATGATCTCATAGAATAATAAGACCCATCAAGATAAGTGTTCTCTATATACATTCAGAAACAAAACCCACTACAATCCCAAAAAACATGTTTAACAAAATGAAGCATGTACATATACTGTGTATTTACAACTATCCCAGAGGACTGGTCCAAAATAAACCCAGACGAGGATCTCCTGTAGGCTAGGTGTCCCGGACACGCTCGCTACTTGAAACAAACAAACAAATAAAAGAAACGCGTGAGCCTAATGCCCAGTGAGTGATGAAAATTTTCAACTATTATTACACTACTTGAATTGGCATGAAACATCAAAAACCACCACGTATCTATATAACCAGAAATTTCAAAGTTAACTCATGCTATAGAACACCATTAATACAATTATTCCTTCCCAGTTGTGGCGGAGCAACGCTCAACGCACACAACTTCATGTACCAATTCTCATCACATTCACATCTGAATACCTCCACACTTCTTCCCTCGATATTATAATCCCTCAAGTGCCTTCACATATTGTCCCTCAGCATTGAGTTTTATCATAACGGAGTTCCCATGTGCCTTCACACTTAATTCCCTCAGCACTGGGTTCCCTATCAATCCACTGCTCAAGTGCCTTCACCTGTGATCCCTTAGCACTGAGCTATCACATACATTGGATTTCCGCATGCCTTCACATATTGTCCTGAGCATTGGAATCCACATCAACCAACTATTCAAGTGCCTTCCCACATGGTCCCTCAGCACTGAGTATCATATACAATCTTTAATCCTTACAGCACAACACAAAATCAAACCATAACTACTCCATATGACAGATTTCACATACCCATTATTATTCAAACAGGTTAAGTGAGTTTGTTGAATTAACAAGAAATCACTCACAACTTGTCTTAGCTCCGAGTGGATTATACACCTTCCCGAGCCTTTCTTGGCCTGTAAATACACATTTCCCATGTTAAGTTCTCCTTGAACTTCATTTCGATGATCAATAAATATGCATAATCAAATTCTATTCTTGCTCCTTTAACCAGACTCCTTTTCCCAAAATTTCATAATTAGCGTAACTCCATGTCCCTAGCGAGACTACCAGCGAAAAACACTCAACCAGACACAGCGCTAGCGATACCGAAATGCACGAGACTGACGAGATTACCAGAAGAGCGATACCCAGCGAGACTTAGTGAGATCTGTGAGACGCAAAACCCTTTGCGTTACCAGCGACACTCGCTTCGCTACACAGTCTTCAGCTCTTCAGCGATACTACGGTCTGGGCGACACCTAACAACCACTGTTTTCTTCTTTCCCTTCTAACTCTTTCTTTAACCTACTAAACATCGCATTCCAGCCAAAATTAGAACTTCCTTTCCTCTACGAACTTGTAAAGAAATAAGTCCTTTATCTTACCTTAAAGTTTCATGATGGAAGCCCTCTTCGTTTGAGATATATCCTCAAATAACCCCGAATTGCTCCTAATCGTCCTACAATTCAGCTCCGATCTTTTCTACCTGGAGTTTAACACACATTTACTCAAATTCGACTCGAGTATCCTTCATGAAAATTTCTAGAAATCGAGTTAACTTACTAACCTCAAAATTTCGACCCTAGCCACAGCTTCCACAGTTCGTTCTTCCCCCAACACTGACGATACTCCGATTAAGTAACACCAGTTGAATTCTCCGTTTCAGCTCAAGTTTCCTCCACGAAAATGACGAGAATTCCACCCCAAACCAGCATAAACATCTTCTTCTACCTCCCTCCGTTGTTTAACTTCAAAATGGGATCAACCCGAGTTTTGAAATGTGATCAAAATAATTGAATACTCAGTCCACTTATATATATACCACCGACTTAATCTCCACTTCGTCTCTATATATTGATCTAATCAACGCATACCTTCTGTGCTTGGCTTCAACAATGCATAGCCTCGATTTTGTGTGTTACAATTTCCCAATGCCCCATGCCGGATAGCTGACGAACACATGGTCCTCTCGACCATTCTTCTATGCACCAACGCATACCCACTTTCAACGCATGGTAGCGTTCAACGCATAGTGACCATCGACGCAGAGTGGCTCTCAACGCCTTGTGGCCTTCAACGCCTTGTGGCCTTCAACGTTTAATGGCCTTCCTTCACCTCTGTGTCCACGCCAAACTACTTTCATCAACTCATAGTGCCACCAACGCATGGCCAATACTTAGCCATTTTTTTTGCTCCCACACAACTCGGCTAACTTTTCCTACAAAACGCCCATCTCTTAGTCTTTTCTTAACTTGCCTTCTCACAAGGTAAAGTACGGGGCTTACACAAAAGGGTAACGATGAATTAGAATCGAACATCAATGGGTATTCAAGAAAGATCAACAAAGCCCCTAAAATCTTACCCAAGACCAAAAATGCTACAAGATTTAGCGGCTGAATAATGTGGATGTGGCTGAACAACACATGAACAACAAGCAATGGTCAGATGGCGAAGCGCGACTAGGCAAGCGTCCACAAGCATATCTAAAACTGTGCTGATCAAGTGGATGCGCGTGGGACTCTTTAAGGGACGATGACGCGCTAATAGCAAGGACTGACACGTGCAGTGGCTATCGGTGGTGATAATTATAATTTTTTATAATTATTTAGTTTTCAATCCTAAGAATTTTGATGAAAATTTCATACCGTTAGTCCCTTTGAAAGAAAAATCAAGTTAAAAATAGCAAATAATTCAAAGATGATATGTTTAATCTTAAATGTGAAAAAAGAGTTAAATTGATGAGATACTTTTTAATTTTGTTATATTTTTTCAGAAAATTTGTTGATTCCAAATTGCTGCAACATTCAATAAGATTGCTACAGCAATCTGCCACAGTAGAATTAAGTTTCCAAATCTGATTATGGGCTTGATTTCAGGATTTTCTCCTCAAATCTTGCAAATTAGGGCAGCCTATGACCTCCACATCTTCAGCAGCCACCACCACCTCTTGGGATCTATAAATTCGATTACCTTCGAAATTTGGGCTGTCATTTCTTGATTCATCTTGACAAAGATTAAATCAAGAAAGATCGAAGGCTAGTATGCACATTTATTCTTCAAGCTTTCAGTTTCGTTATCTTGTTCTTCTTTGTATTAGTGTTGTTTCAATTTAATTCATGTACCTCATTTCGTTATTTCAATTTTCCAGCAACTTAAGTTACTGTTTTAAGTAGAATTTTGTGTCATTTTTCTTGTTAATTTTCCCTAATTATGCATTGCACTTCCCTTCTCTATGTTTGACTATCATTGAATTAATTCTTGTCATTTCAGTTCCCATGTAGAATTTATTTTTTTTATTCATAATATTCCCCTATAATTTATTTTTATTCAACATCATGTCCATCATCTTTAATTTTGTTTTGAATTTTTAAACTTTTAATTATGAACTAATTTAATTGTGGGGATTTAGATATGTGATTGTCAAATTTTATAGGAGTAGAAGCTTGATATGTAAGAGAATAGTTAGAATTCAATTTTCCAATGCGGGGTTTTGCTTTTATTGTTTTAAAATCTTATCATTGGTTTAGATTGACCACCTAAATTAATGGACATAAAATGTAGTCTAATACTAAAAGGGTTAGATTAGGTTTGGAATGAATAAAAATAATATAGGAGAGGAGCTTAGACATAAGTCCTTGTTTTCGACCCTAGACATAGGGGAAAACGTATAAAATCAAAGGGTTGTGTTTTAAATCATCTAAGGTACATTAGCCATAGAAATATAGGTTTAATGATTTAGCCTCCTAAAAATACTTCATAGAAGGTCGAATAGGTGTAGAATTTGATTTACCTTCTGTATTGTATAACTAAATCTAATTATTAAGGTCATATTAGGCTATAACTCCTTAAAATAGACATGATCGTCTTTAAATCCCCTTTTCTCATCATTGGAATTTAGTTATTTTCATTTTTCATACTTTTTTTTTTTCATCATTTCACAACTATCAAAACAAATTCTTGGTTACTCTAATTGCAATTTTGAGGAAAATCCTTGTTCAATATAGAATTTCGTTGAAAAACCGTTCTCTTGGGAGACTACTTCCAATCTTTTTACTACTTGTCGGCAGTGTGCACTTGCACTAGACAGGCTGTAGACATTTTCTTCAAAAAGGTTTTCGAGTTAGTCAAAGCGTTTTTAGGCGATTAGGTGGTGATGATCATGCTGTGAACGGAGGAGGGTGGCTAGTGGTATTTACTGCCGATGCTGAAGGGAACTCACATGGAAGGAGAAGGGATTTTTTTTTCAGTGCAAACTTCCCGAGGATTCTTAGTGCAAGCATACACTATGGGTGAAATAATAATCTTGGAGTATTCCAAAAGTTGAATCCCACAAGACTAGCTATCAATTTAGGTTTGTCTTAAACAAAGCAATCAATTGACCAAAGGTAACAAAAGTGCAATAATTGAGTTGATTTAAGTGATGTTCTAAACGATTCAACATAAACAATGGTAGAAACAGGGATGCAACTATGTTGAAACCAAAGTTCATCAAAACCTAAGTGATGTGGTTGCATCATACCAGTGCATTGCATTACACATGGACATAATCTTCTCTTGTTTAGTTTTGGTTCAAAATCTTTTAGGAGCCTAAGGAGCTAATCCTATATCTTTATGGTTAGCTAGACCTTCGATTAATTTTAATCATATTCTTTATCCTATAGTGCACCTTATCTCTAAGGTTGCTTGGTGATCCTATTTCTCGGCTTTAACCCGATATTCCTCTATGAAATTGATAACTTGTAGAAATACAAGTTATTATAACCTTTCTCTTAGAAAAATAGAGATTAAATAGAGAATCATGCGGCAGTTTATGTTGAATTTTATTAATAAATATTCCTATCCGTTCTACTCTTGTATTTTGATGAAAATAATTATTTTATAACTTTTTGAGCCTAAAATGCATGTCTAAACGCAAGAACGCAAACGATGCATTGACTACTTCTTAACGCAAACTATGCGTTGGCAATCTGTTCTCCATGGAAGCATGATCTGAACGGAATGCGAGCAACCTGTAGATGCGTTAACAACTTCTCAACGCAGGACTATGCGTTAGCAACCTATGACGCGTTGACATCCGCCCAAATTCTCCATAGACGCATAACGACCAAAGACGCAAGGCAGCGGAAAATCATAATCAGAGTCTTGAGAGATTGTCGGAAGATTGACATGCATGATCTACGACTAAAGTGGTGGATCTAAATTGAACCGATAATTATGTAATTAGGCGAGATAGACGCACGCCATCAATTTCCTCCAATCACGCAGATTTGCCACTGATTACGAATGCAGCATCTATAAAAGGGCAGTCTTGCAAGATGAAAAAGAGTTGTTGATTCTCGGAAGAATTCCTAAGTGACAGCAGAGTTCTCTTCAGACGACACCCGGAGACGAATAGCTCGAGAGAGAAGAGTCTTCCCTCCGCCTGACCACTTCACAGCAGAACTTCACGCTTCCATTCCTGCTTTCTATCTTGTTTTTCTAGCTTGATTTTAGATTTGTGTCAAGACATTAAGCTATCTAAAGTTGTATTCCATTCATCAATCTACAATTCTTCCATGTCTACTCATTTCTCTATACTTTCCGCTTTTTACTTTGAATCCATGAGTAACTAATCTTTCAAGGGTCACAGGTTGTATTAGCATCTAAATAACAACCATAGTGTAAATATTGCATCTTGTCAATTACAAACTTAATCCGATGCTTATGTCCATCTAGCTAATCGATATAAGTAGTAATAATCAGACTACTCGAGAGGGTAATTGATTGTGGAACTCAATTGACAAGGCCAAGAAGTGTTACCTGTCTATAGGAATAACTTTGGTACTTAACGCTCTCCTATGCGTTATAGACATATAATGAATAGCGGCTGACAATCGGGAGAAGAGTCGCAAGTATGAATAGACTATCACCATGCGTTTTTGATTTTAGATGTTAACCAACCCTAACCCTGTTTTTATCCATTCATGTAATTCACTTAGCTGACTTTGCTGTGTCGCATGCCTTTCCATCTTCCACATTTTAGTCTAGTGTACATGTTATAGCTTTCTTTAGATTAACGCATCCTTTTACAAATATTTTTTGTTACCACTACAACGCATATTAATCCAACTAAATACAAAATCAGCATAGTCCCTGTGTTCGACCTCGGACTCACCGAGAAAACCTATTCCTTTGCTTATACATGGGTAAAGGATAGGAAAACTTGCCAGACCTTAAACGCATAGCATTAAGCATAGTAAGACGCATAGTATGTTAAACGCATAGTATGTGAAACGCATAATAGTAGCTTAACTTGCGCATTGCGTTCATATCATTTCATTTCAAAATCCGTTGCACAACAAGTTTTTGGCACCGTTGCCGGGGACTTGAGATCTGTCAACAACAGAAATCCATTTATTATCCATATAACTTAAGTGACCAGTTTAAATTAACAATACTATCCATACAATCAACAAGGGAAATGTGCAAGTAATTATGTAAGGAATGACACTTTGAAAATTGCTCAAGCCATGAATCCTTATATGATTTCTTTTTAGTGTTGTTTTTAGTTCAAAAACAATCTATAAAAAAAAATTGATAAAATTTGAACTACTACTTATGCTATGATTGTGTAATACAAACGGAAAATTCGAGTCGGTCCACAAGGAATGCAAGCATTATTTCATTAAGTTAATTTTCTAATTAAAGTGATAAACAGAAGGAGGGGGGATAGGTGTGGAGAAGAACTGGGCATGAAATCAAATGCGAAAAAGTAAAGATAATGGGTAAAATGAAACCAAGGATGAGGAGTTCTAGTTCTTGAGAGCAAATAGGGATCCTATGTAATTTCTATCGTTGAGTTATCTTGATTGATCCAAACACAGGGAACTATTGAGTCGCTCAATTAATTTATTTACCATCCCGTGGTAACCGAGGGAGGTGAGTGATGGAAGCCGCAAGTGCACCGGTCAAGTTATAATATAAGATGCTTTAAGTCCAAATATTCAATTGAAAGTTCAAATTACTTACCTATTCTGAAGTTGAATCAATTTTATTTGAGGATTCGAAATCAAGTTTGGATTGAGAAAATAAGTAAAGTAATAAAGAAAGCAAATAAAGTTGAAAATCAAGAGCCAAAAAGTGTTCTAGGGTATTAGATCCTTATTTAATCCATTATGCACTATTTGGATTTAATTGTAAATCATATGCAACTCAATTGATCACTAATTTCTTCAAACTAAATTAAATCATATGGAATTAAGATAGTTTTTAGCAATTTTCATTATTAACCTAACTATTTCCATGAGAGATTAATAATGATTCATTGTTATAGATCCGATTAGACATGCAATTCATCAAATAAATATGTAACCTATCAAATATGGATGATCAATCAACAAGAATTAAGCACAATAACAATGAACATAATCTTTACAACAATCCATGAAAAGTCTACAATATTAGCATAACTTCATAAATAATTCATCTATACCCTAAAACTAAAGAGTTTGACCACTCATAACTTGAGACAACATGTTCAATATAAATCTCAGTATAGAAAGAGTACAAAGAAAGAAAAACACTACTGCTGACAAGCCTTTGATTGAGTAGCAACCGCCAAGACCCCGTTGATCTTCACATCGGGAACTAGAACAGTCGCCAAAATCTTTCTCAAATAGTTTTCTCTGTTCTCTACAGTAAATTCACACTTTAAGGCTCTGAATTTTGTGATTAGGGCACAGTAAACTCACACGTCGGGAACTAGAAGTGATTGCTCAAAATCTTTTCAAATTTGTAGATTTTCCAAAAAAGAATGCCATCTCTTGGAAAGCACAGCAAAACTGACTGTCACAAAAGGGACAATGTAGTGACTCTGTAAGGCAATGATGATGATCGTCATGAATGCCCAACTCGAAGCCCAGGACCTTCCTTATATATCGCTGCGACGCTCAGCGATGCGACACTGTTGCAATTTCCAAAATTTGGAGCTCTTAGGTTGAGAGCGCCAAGATCAGCACAGCTACGCCCTACGCTGCGCATCCCTGTTTTCAGGATTTTTTGGCTTTTTCATCTGTTTTTGGGCAGGTTTTGGCTCAGTTTGGTTTCTTTGGCCTTTGACACTTATTTTCACCATAATTACCTAAAAATCACTAGCAAACACATGAAATCTAATCAAAATATCCCTAATTTAAGAGCACAAAAAGCATTTTTCGAGTGCTTTTCACCACCCCAAACTTAGAAATTTGCTAGGCCCGAGCAAAAAAAAAAGAATAAAACATAGGAAAATTAAAAGATAAGTGTGCTAATGACTCATGTCTCAGAGAATAGCATTTTAAGGGCTTAAGTAAAAAAAATTCAAGTATATCTATATTGTTATAAACATGCAAGACCACATCTTGTCATTTTCCATGTGTGTGTGCAAGCCTCCTTAAACTCAAAACGCTAGAACTCAAATTAGGACTTAAGAAAACTTCTCCAATTTTCCTTCTACTTTAGCTCATGCACCAATCTTCAAGAATCCACACGTTTCAAGAGAGTAGTATGTCCACTAAGGTGCCTTACAATTATTCTTTAAGAGTCTTAAACTTGCATTTTTTTTTTACTTGGGGTGCATGCCAGCAGGCAGTGTGGCTAAAGATGAGCTGTTGTCGGAAGCTCATAACTCCCCATTCGCGATACATCCGGGCAGTACCAAGATGTATCAGGACCTGAAACGTCATTACTGGTGGCCCAATATGAAGAGGGAAGTGGCTGAATTTGTTAGTTAGTGTCTGGTATACTAGCAGGTGAAGGCCCTGAGGCAAAAGCAGGCAGGGTTGTTGCAGCCCCTGATGGTACCCGAGTGGAAATAGGAGAATGTATCTATGGACTTCATAGTAGGTTGACCCAAAACGGCGAAAGGTCATACTATGATATGGGTTATTGTAGACAGACTCACCAAGTCGGCACATTTTATTCCGGGAAGGTCCACCTTTTCAGTAAATAAGTGGGCACAGATTTATATAAAGGAAGTGGTAAGGTTACACAGAGTACCAGTTTCTATAGTGTCTGACAGAGACCCTCGCTTCACGTCCAACTTTTGGAAGAGCCTCCAGACTGCGTTGGGCACTCGATTAGATTTTAGTACGACTTTTCACCCCCCGACGGATGAACAAACGAAACGTTTAAATCAAATACTAAAGGATATGTTGCGCACCTACGCCCTAGACTTTCCAGGAAGCTAGGACTCCCACTTGCACCTGATGGAGTTTGCTTACAATAATAGTTATCAAGCTACCATTGGCATGGCGCCATTCGAAGCCTTATATGGTAAGAGTTGCAGATCTCCAGTTTGCTGGGATGAAGTTGGGGAACAAAGACTGTTGGGGCTAGAGTTAGTACAACTCACCAACAAGGCTATACAGAAGATTAGGGCAAGGATGCAGACAGCTCAGAGTAGGCAGAAAAGTTACGTCGATGTAAGACGGCGAGACCTGGAATTTGAGGTGGGTGATAAGGTATTCTTGAAAGTGGCACCTATGAAGGGTGTCTTGAGGTTCGGGAAAAAGGGGAAGTTAAGCCCCCGGTTCATTGGACTGTTTGAGATATTGGAACGAGTTGGCCTGTGGCCCACCGTTTGGCCTTGCCACCGTCGCTCTCCGCAGTTCACAACGTGTTCCATGTCACCATGCTTCAAAAGTATATAGTGGACATCCCATGTGGTTGATTTTGAGCCCTTACAGTTGAGCGAAGATTTAAGTTATAAAGAAAAACCCGTGCAAATTCTTGCAAGGAAAGTGAAGGTTCTGCACAATCGAGAGATAGCACTGGTGAAAGTCCTCTGGCAAAACCACCAACGGGAGGAAGCAACATGGGAACGAGAGGACGAAATGAGGTCAAAGCAACCGGAGTTGTTCCAATAGTAAAACTTTCGAGGACGAAAGTTTCTTAAGAGGGGAAGAATGTGACAACCCAAATTATTGAGGTAAATTCTCCTATTAAGTTAATTTAAGTCACCTTGCATCATTTGGAATTAAGGAATTAAGTTTTAAATTTTGTATTTGTATTGATTGGTGAGATTTTAATTGTATTTAAGAAAAAGTTTGAAAGTTTCAAGAAATGAATTAAGTATAAAGCATATAGGGAAAGAATATTTATGTAGATGTTATTTTGGTGGGAGAAATTAAGTAGGGAAGATTTTATTTTATTGGGAAAAAGAAAAAAGGGGAATTAATGAGGTTTAATAGGGGAAAGGATTAGGATTATTATAAGTAGCCTCCTTAAGTTTTGTGTGTAAATAAAAATAAATAAAAAAAAAAGAAAAAAAAGGGCAAAAGTAAAACCCTCCCTCTCCCTATCCGCCGCCGCTCTCTCTCTTCCTCTTCCTTCTCCCTCTCCGCTGCCGCTCTCTCTCTTCCTTTTCACGATTCCCTCTCCATCGCCGCTCTCTCTCTCGCCGTTTTCCCTTTTTGCCTCTCCGCCGCCACACTCTCTCTTTACCTCTATTTCCCGATTTTCCTCTCAGCCACCGCGCACACTCTCTCTTTACCTCTGTTTCCACTCTCTCTCTCAGTCGCTGCTTGCCTTGACGGATTCTATTCTTCTCGGAAGTCGCTCTCTCGCTCAGAATCTTGCTCTCTCGCTAAGACTCTCGCTCTCTCGCTCAGAATCTCGCTCTCTCGCTCAGACTCTCGCTCTCTCGCTCAGAATCTCGCTCTCGGCTACGACTAACTGCTCGCCTGATCGTCAGTCGCCAGTTCAATATTTCCTAGGTGAGAATCTCGAACCCGAGTAGGATAGTGGCGTAGTTCGATAAATCTTTGGGAATATGAATTAATTGGTAAATCTTGATAGGTGGTCGGCGATTACTTTCGTTCATAGGATTGGAGGAAACTGCGAGTTAAGCCACGTTTGGGTAAGGACTCTCTCGAATGAACTTTGAATTTACTTATGACAGATTAGGCTTGATGAGTAACTTAAGTTAGGGGAATGGTACTCCCAGTTTAATCAGGAATTGTGCAAGAGTTTGCGGTGTGGTTAGCATTATGGATCAACACTCAGGTAAGTAATCTTACTACTTGAACCGCCTTCGGGCCATATGTTTAGTTGCCATGATGTAGTAGGTTCCTAGAGCCACTTTTGAGATACTTTGCCTGTATGCGATTTCCATGTCTTAAAGTTATATGTGCCCGTTAGTGTATAAACCTATGTAAAACGATTATGAACTTTACTGATAGCGTATGAATCCATGTTATAGAATGATTATGAACTTTATTGATTGTTTGTACAGACAAATTTCAAGTCCCCAGCAACGGTGCCAAAAACTTGTTGGTGAGATGCAAGTCTCGCTGCTGTGTCTCTATCTATTTATTTGTCATTATTAAGTTTCCTATGCGTTTAACTTACTAGCGTTGAACATGCTTAATGTTATATGTTTATGATCTGTCAAGTTTTCCTATCATTTACCCAAGTAAAGAAATAGGTTTTCTCGGTGAGTCCGAGGTCGAACACAGGGACTATGCTGATTCTGTAATTAGTTGGATTAATTGAGTTGTAGTGGTAACCAAAAATATTTGAGAAGGAGGATGCGTCTAACTAAAGAAAGCGATAACATGTACACTAAACTAAAATGTGGTAGATGGTAAGGTATGCGACACAGCAAAGTCAGCTAAGTAGATTAAATGAATGGATAAAAATAGGGTTCAGGTTGGTTAACATCTAAAGCCAGAAACGCATGGTGATAGTCTATTCATACTTGCGACTCTTCTCCCGGTTGTCAGCCTCAATGCGTTATATGTCTATAACGCATAGGAGAGTGTTAAGTACCAAGGTTATTCCTATAGACAGGTAACATTTTTTGACCTTGTCCATTGAGTTCCACAATCACTTACCCTCTCGAGCATTCTGATTATTACTACTTATATCGATTAGCTAGATGGACATAAGCATCGGATTAAGATTACAATTGACAAGATGCAATAGTTACACTATGGTTCTTGTTTAGATGCTAACGAGATTAGTTACTCATGGATTCAAAGTAAAAAGCGGAAAGTGTAGAGAAATGGATAGACATGGAAGAACTGTAGATTAATGAACGTAATACAATTTTAGACAGCTCAATGTCTTGACACAAATCTAAAATCAAGCTAGAAAAAGAGATAGAAAGCAGGAAAGTTAATAATGTCTTGAGTCGCTGGAATGGAAGCGTGAGGTTCTGTTGTGAAGTGGTCAGGTGGAGGGAAGACTGTTCTCTCTCGAGCTATTCGTCTCCAGTTGTCGTCTGGAGAGAACTTTGCTGTCACTTAGGAATTCTTCCGATAATCAACAACACTTTTTCAACTTGCAGGTCTGCCCTTTTATAGATGCTGCGTTCGTAATCAGTGGCAAATCTGCGTGATTGGAGGAAATTGATTTCGTGCGTCTATCTCGCCTAATTGCGTAATTATCGGTTCAATTTAGATCCACCACTTTAGCCACAGAACATGCATGTCAATCTTCCAACAATCTATCAAGATTCAGATCTGATTTTCCGCTGCCTTGCGTTTCTTGTCATTAAGCGTCCATGGAGAATTTGGGCGGATGTCAACGCGTCATAGGTTGCTAATGCATAGTTCTGCGTTGAGAAGTTGTTAACGCATCTACAGGTTGCTGCGTTCCATTCAGATTATGCATCCATGGAGAACAGATTGCCAACGCATAGTCCTGCGTTAAGAAGTCATCAACGCATCTACAGGTTGTTTGCGTTCCTGCGTTAAAACATGCGTTTTAGGCTCAAAAAGTAATAAAATAATTATCTTCATCAAAATACAAGAGTAGAACGCATAGGAAGATTTATTAATGAAATTCCACACAAACTAACGCATGATTCTCTATTTAATCTCTATTCTTCTAAGAGAAAGGCTATAATAACTTGTATTTCTACAAGTTATCATTGATCGTGTACGATAAGTAGAGGTTACTCCCCTACGTTGGTTGGGTGTCCACCGGAGGTTGTGTTCCTTCGGGATCACTAGAGGATGTGGTCCTTCGGGATCACTAGAGGATGTGTTCCTTCGGGTTCACTAGAGGTTGTGTTCCTTCGGGTTCACTAGAGGTTGTGTCCTTCGGGTACACCATAGGTTTGTGTTCCTTCGGGATCACCAGAGGTAAGTATCTCCTTCGGGACTCACTAGAGGTTTGTGGGCATCCATAACCAACGATGGGGTGGGTCTAACCATTCCCTCATAGAAGAATGATGTATGATAGATATGCATGTCTCACATGTTTGATGCACTTAATGGACATAGGTGCCTAGTCTGACCCCGGTAGTGGGGTTACTTACTGAGTAATATAATAACTCATCCTTTTCTCTTATATATTTTTCAGGTAAAGGAAGGAATGTGCCGGCGAATGACAAAAAGAATCCTTGATGGCATCATAAGACCCATAGTAGCTTCCGCATAGTTTTTCATGTTTTGTATCAGATTTTTTGTCCAAACTATCTAGTCATGTTTGAAGACTCGTCTTCCTTATTAATTTATGCTAACTTTCATTCATGAAGTTTCTTTTCATTGTTTCCTTAGGGGTACCCTGAACCAAGATTTTATTTATTTGTTATTTCCCTGATTTCTTGAATGAAAACAAGTGGTAATGTCATGAAAAACATGGGTTCTTCTTTACCATTTTGCATAGTGTTGTTTTTCGAACTTTTGCATGCATTGGGAAATGGTCCGATTAGATAGTTGTTAGTCGGGTCATTACATTAAGAGTCCTAAACTTGCATTTTTTTAACTGGGGTACTAGCTTTCACCTCGTACCTAGTCAATTCCCAAGCGTCCTTACTGTCACAAAAAAGACAGCTCTTTTTACCTCCATCCATGCTTACACATTACAAGTTTAACATATTTTGAATGTTATAAAACATAGGCAATCAAGCTCATACGCTTTAGCTTGCCAATTTTTTTCTCAAAGACTTAATATAACATTTTTTTTTCTTAGTCTAATATTACAAATTGTCATGCATTTCAACTCTCTAACTGATGGGGCCTTTCGGAGTGACAACCAAATACACTCAACTTAATCATTTTCTAAGTTAAAGTTTCTAAATTTAAGTGGCTACATGCTCCATGATATGAGGGATTCCAAGAGGGACTTAAATAGATCATAACTCAAGATAATGTTATTCTATTTCCACAATGAGACATTTATCATGTGCATTCAATCTCATCATAGTCAGTCAACATTAAGGACACACAACCATAAAGCATTCCCATCATCATAACAAGGCCTGACATTTCTTATACTCTGTTGGTGTTGTTCCTCAGTTTATGGATAAACCATGTGAAGCTCATTTAATTGCAGCAAATAGGATTCTACGATATGAAGAGCACCCTTTCTTTTGGTTCGTTGTATAAACAAGCTCCATCATTTGTTTTAAGTGGTTTTATTGATCCAGATAGCGCTGGTAACGTAAATGACAAATGTTCTACAACAGGACTCTGTTTCGATATAGGTTCAGGAACTATTTCATGGTGCAGTAAGAAGCAATCCTTTGTTGCTCTTTCAAGTTGTGAAGTAGAATATATAGCAGCTACTATGACCACCCAAGAGTGTTTTGCAAAAAAGGCTTATGGGAGAAATCTTTCCCAGTTTCAACTATCCACTTTCCATTTTTTGTGACAATGAAAGTGCAATCAAGCTTGTAGGAAATTCAGTTTTTCATGCTCGTACAAAGCACATTGAAACTCACTTTCACTTTGTTTTAGAGAAAGTCCACGTGAGACATCCAATTGGTGAAGATACATTCCAAAGATCAAGATGCCGATAGATTTACCAAGGCTTTTGGTAAAGTCATGTTTGAAGAATTTAGAAGTGCACTTTATGTTGTTGACCATACGTTTGCACTAAGGAGAAATGTTGAAAATTAGTGCAAACATTAATTTTTTTCTATAATTGAAGTTAATGACTTTTATTTAGGGTAGTGCTTCCTAAATTGGAGAATAGTGGTATAATGGGTTAGTGGATTGATTAAGGGAGATTTTTAAGGTTAGTGCATTAGTGGGTAGTTTATTATTTGCTTATAAATATTTATAATTGTTTTCGCTTCAATAGAAAAAAATATAGAACTCAATTAAAGCACTTGATTCCTCCATGCAATTTTTCTCTTTTGTTTCCATCTTTCGTTCTCTTTATTTTGTTGTTTCTCGTTACATAATGGACTTGAGGAACCTGCAGCATGAACGACAAACAAACGCCACCGACAGCTCCAAACAGTGGCATGACTTAAATTTTATTACTAAACTTTATTTATAAGTTGATTGGAATAACAAGTTTATAAGCATTGTGTTGTGGAGGAGTAAATGCTTTATCTTATAATCTATAATCTATATCTTTAATAGTCAATATTATTGAAATTGTAACATATGTCTTATAAAAATTCCACCTTAATTATATAAATACTACAAATTATCGAGAAATACTCAAAATCCAATTAGCCAATAAGCTATGGTTTAGGTATGCATTACTCTCAACTTTTTATTTCTTCCTTACATTTTTTTATTTGAGACTTTTGAGATTTGAGATATAAGGAATAAAATTGTTATGCTCATAGTTTTGTCGTTGTAATACATTATTTACTATTCACAATCAAAATAATAATATCGCCAGATAACAAATTTTTTCCTTTCTTTTTTCCTTTTATTTTTATGAGATTATCATTACTTAACAAATTTAGGTGAAAAGGGTAATTTGAAAAATAATTAGGGAAATAGGGTACTTTTTGTCTTTATTAGAATTTGTCCCTTCAAGAGACGCGTTGTTTATTTTTTTAATTTTTTTAATCAGTGTTAACTGTGGCTTTAAAGCCACATCAAATGCGTCTCTCATACAACTTCAAATTTCCCTAATTTATTTGTGTGGGGGAAGGTTCTTTACAGTAAATGTTTAGATTTATTGGAATTCTTGGGAAAATAATACTTTCCAGTCAACTTTACGGGAAAGAACCTCATAACTTGAAGGATAATAATTATTTTCTTGAAAGAAAAAAAAAAGGAAAAAAATGATTCTATCAAATTTTTCGTAAAGTAGACTGACATAATCATTTTTTTTTCTTTTTTTCTTTTTAATTTCTTCATTCCTTTCCTTCCTACTACCTTCCTACATTCCCGTAAAGGTAGTAGGTAGGAAAGGAACGAAGAAATCTTAAAAAAAAAAAATGATTGTCAAATTTCTGGAAATTCCTGATATCCGTAAAGTTGACCAGTCAACTTTATGGAAAATTTGACCGAATCATTTTTTCTCTTTTTTCTTTTTTTTTCTTTTTTTTTTTATTTCTTCTCTCTCTTCCTTTTTACTACCTTTACGTGAAAATAGGAAAGTGGTAGGAAGTAAAAGAATGAAGAATTTTTTTAAAAAAAAAAAGAAAAAAAAAGGAAAAAAATGATTCTGTCAAATTTCTCGTACTATTATCCTTCAAGTTAGGAGGTTTTTTCCACGTAAAGTTGACTATAAAATATTATTTTTCCAAGAACTCTAATAAATCTAAACATTTCCCGTAAAGAACCTTCCCCCCACACAAGAAATCTCTAAAAATGGAACCAAAAGATTCTCTCTAAACAGATTCTCCTCTAAAGAGACGCAATCCGTCAAAACCAAGGGCCAAGGTTTATTCCATCCGGTTTGACACGGTTTCACCAATGAACCAAAACCCATGAAAAACGAATGATACCAGCGAAGCAAACCGGGGAGAGAGAGCAGTTGGGCGACGGCTTGCAAATGGCGAACCAAAACCCACTGAAATCCGAGATTAACTTATATTTCTATATATACGTTTTTAAATTTTCTTCCCTTTTCTTTTACCAAAACCCTAAAAATTGAAAAAAAAAAACTCCAAAATTCAACATTACTGAAAATTATGGTCTTTATTATTAGAGAAAATGAACAAAAATAATCTAGCTTAGTAAGTGTTTTTTGTTTATCATCAAATAAAGAAAAAACAAAAAATCAATATGTTATAGAATTAAACTAATATACTCAATTGTCATAAGGTTCTCGTAATCATCAGAAAATATATAATAAAATATACTCCAAATATTTGATGCCTATTTATAAAATAATGTAAAATTTTGAGTCGGTAAATATAAAGAATCTAACTTTTTAGAAAATGTGGTTTTTTTAAAAATAAATCCTCGATAATTCAAGTAAAATACACTATTGTTGAATTTTTATTTGATAATTCGATAAAAGAAGATAACAATACCAAATGTAAAAATAGAATTAACATATGGAAATATAGGAGGTAAAAATAGAAATGTCATATGCTAGTATCTTCTTCTAATATTTTGATGATTATTTTCAGAAAAAATATAAATAAAAATATAATTTTTCAATGCTACAATTATAGTTTTTAAACAAAATGAAATTCTTGAATTGATAGAGAAAAATTAATCCTTGAAATTTGAGTAAAATAATATGTATATGTTGAACTTTAATTTGTAAAATTTGATTTTAAATTTTCAAGGCCCTAAAATACATGAAACTATATTTTTCAATAATAAAAAAATAAATGGGAATTTTAAAATAAGTGAAGGTTCCATCTTACTAATAAACTTTAAAAAACTCAAGTAAAATAAATTTTAAATATGTAAAATAAAATTAGGTTGAAATTAGTTTGAAATTTCACTTAACAAAATAAACTTTAAATTGTATTTTTAGATAAAGATCTAGCATATTCACATAAAGGAATATGCACATTTAGAGTGCAACGACAAATATATCTGGATCTCCCAAGTCTATTATCTGAAGAGAAACCAATATTCTTTTAATTGTATTTTTATGATACAATGAATGAAATTAAAAATCGAATTGAAAAATTAGGAGACATTCGAATGAATGAAAGAATTACCGAAATAATAATAGAGATTTTAAAGGTTAATAATCCATATACTCAATTTTTTTTGAACCCTACAAAATCTCCAGTTAATTGAAAATGCTCATATTCACATTGCTACAAACTGACGGGATAAGTTTTTCCCTTTGGGGTGAGATATTGGCAAGTGAAACTTTAAGAAAAATGATATATTTTTAAGGTGAAGTCATGGTCAAAGCTAACTCTCCTTAGCTTTTTTAGTCCAATCTCTCATTTTTAATCTAATAAAATTCAATAGTCTAAATAAAACTAAACTATCCTCATATTAATCTAATTAGAAATTTCATATAAAAATATTTAAATGAAATCAACTAAAATTAAGTCAAATAACAACAGTATTTCCATCTTAATCCAATTTATTTAAGCAAAATGAAATTTAAATTAAAGTTTAGTGGACGAATACTTGCCTTACATTTTATTACTATGTTTTCTTCATAAGTTCATTCATGCAACAAAAACAAATACTTATTTTTACTAATATCAAAATCAATAGCTAAAAATCAAAATCAATAGCTTTGGTCTTGAACTGAAATTTTATTTTAAATTTGTTATCTTTGTGAGGAGTTGAAGCAATTTCATAAAATAGATAGAAGTAAAAATCTACTTCCTTCCTAATAATTATATGATTGACTGCAATTATCAAATAAACTAAAAAGAAAAAACAAAGCAGTACAAGAACGAAAAACGAATGGTGAAGGACGTAATTTGAAAATAGAACATTGAGGGATTATTTAGGTTGTTAAATAAGCAACTAAAATACATTTTGCCATTTTAAGCATTAATGATGCATGAGGGAGAGCCATTTTATAACACATGCATTCAATGATTCATAGATTTTTCTTTTTTATATATATATAATTGGTTAGATATTGGAACAAGTACAACCTTCTTAAAAAATATATGTATCACCTTTATAATAAATAATTAATAATATACATTTATCATATGAAAGAATAACTAAACCTTTTATTTATTTTCTTCTAGACAAAAACAATATTACAATTTTCTTTTGCAAACTCAAATTACATACCTATGATGGATTGAAATATTGGAAATCCAAGGATCCATATAAAATACTTATACTAGAAGCAACTCGTAGGCTGAACCTGACCTGTAGCAATCCCTCCAACATTGTTGCATGTTGCTTGGGCTATTTGATTCATATAACTAAGCTTTACATGCTCCAACTTTATTCGATTGCACGGATTTGATGGACTACAATCAAATTTTACTGCAACTTTTGTAGCTGATGTTCCATGAATGTTTTGGTATGTCACGTCGCTAATTTTAATTCCTGAAGCCTGTTCCATACCAACAACAATAACTTTTGTTAAATAGAAAAAGTAGCCCCTAACTAAAGAAGTCGTATTAATTTATCAAGTTCATACCTTGTCTGGACATCCTGTATGGCTTGGACAATAGTTTTGATCAATAAGAATTGGGTTCTGCACATTGTTCATTACAATGTTTTGGAAAAGAACGCTCCTAACAAATCCATTGCTTGGCCTAGCCCATGCTTTGATTCTCACTCCGTTCTGAGTGCGTGAAAATAAAGCATTTTTCACAGTAATATTTTGCACCCCAGGCTCTTGTGCATCCTTTGCTAGACTTCCAATACTTCAAAACCAACCAAGATACATTAACACAATGATAAAATTTTATATTTTCCTTATGTATTTACACATCTATAAAATCATGATAAGAAGACACACCTAATTCCATGACCGGGTCCGCATATAATGTTCTCAATCCATAAGTTGAAGGTGCCAGGACCGATGGATATGCAGTCGTCTCCCGTGCCTATCTTAGAGTTTAATATAGTCACATCGGATGATAGTTGTACGTGTATACCATCAGTGTTGGGGCTATCACCAGGGGCAAAGATCTTAAGCCCTTTCATTTTCACATTTTGACAATGATTGATCACAATGTGGAACATTTGACTTTTGAGTGATGTTAATGCACTAATCACTACATTCTTTGAGTAGGAAAATTCGAGCGTCTGCACATAAAAGTAAAAAGAAAATTAGTTAATGCAAGAGAAATGTAAATGCATGTTATGGGTACAACCAATAGTTTTCTAGGTAAGAACATGGCCACTTGTACGTAATGTTTCTAAAATAAAAACATAAACTTGTCTTAAGAGAATACAAATAATTATAAACTTAGTAAACGATTGTCTTGTTGATTGATTAATTTAATTATTTTACATACCGAGGCACCTGTTGGGCAAGTCTTGGCAGCATTTTTACAAGCCCATAAGCTAGTTCCTTGACCATCAAGAATGCCACCTGAGATAGTTACTCCATCAACATTCTTAAACATGATCCAAGCTGGAGAGCTGCCAATAACTCGATAATCAAAGGGAGCCACTAGAGTGCCATCAATGCGTATGAAAATGGCATTATTCTTGCAAGGTCCGTTGAATGTTCCACTTTGGAGGTAAAATCTTCCTTGGGGCACATAAATGGAGGCAGGTTTAATGGACCCACATGCGTTGGCCCATGCCTTTTGAAATGCGTGTGTTGAATCAGATTTGCCATCAGCCTTAGCTCCAAAACTAACAATATTATATGACAATGCAATGGCACATTTTGAGTTGAGAAACACACAGAAAAAGTAAAGCACTAAAAGGCTTCTAAGGATGGCCATTTTAATTAGTTTCTCTTTTGAGAGTTTGGTTTGTGAGAAAAGGTGGTGAAGAAAATGGAGGAATACAATGGTGTTGTGTAGTGGAGGGGTTGTTGGTTGTATTTATAGGATCATCAAAGAAAGGAATTAATAAAATAATATAAGAACTTAAGAGGATAAAGTTGTGGCCTTTTGCTTTGTTTACAAGATTTGAAATGGGGTTTCATTTGGTTTATAAATAGGGCAAATGTACGCCAACAACAAAAAGAATTAATCAATAATTAATACTTAATTATTAAATGGGGTTTCATTTGGCTTGCCTTTTACATAATTTGATGAATGAAGAAATTTAAGGTACATGAATAAATATTGAAGTGATAAAACAAAGAAAATAGGTTTAGAAGAATGTCTTAATATATCCATAATCTTAATTAAACATATAGATAGATTTGGATTTGGCTGCTCACCCATCAAAAAGGCAACCGCGTGTTTCGTCTACACAAAGTTTAAATTGTATATTTTTTACTTTTTTGTATTTTGCGGCTCTTATGCTTTCCATCTCATTTCATTGATTGTTAATGAATGATATAGGAAACTGCAAAGGATTGGAAAAAAGAAGCAATATTTACAAATATAGTTATGGTGGATGTTTGGTTGATTATTTTGATGAATATTATTATATATATATATATATGAAGCTATTGGGTTATGGTCTGATTTAAGTTCTGATGATATATCTTGATATGAATTGTGTCAACTGATTTGTTTTCATTTGTTCTATTTTTATAATTTTGATATAATTTTGATGGTACATTCGTTAGATTTAATTTTGTATATTAGTTGTATGACCACTATACTTCCTATTTGGACTAATATACTAAATTTAAAGATAGAAAAACATCACTACAAGAATTTTTGTCTCTATACATAGTTTTTTCTATCGACACAACAAAAAATGTCGGTAGAACTAATTTCTACCAACAAGTTTTCAATACGTGGGCATAATATAATTTATGCCGACGAAAATATATGTGTGGTCAACAAGTACTTCTCAGTTGATTTTAAATATCAAAAAGACACTTAAGAACTATTTAGGTTGTTTTGGGAGTCAACAAGTCTCTTTCACACTTCTTAGGAACTTTTTAAGTTGTTTTGAGGGTGAAAGTGTCACTTAGACACTTTTTAGTTTGGTTTTGAGTTTGAAAGTCACACTTAGGCATTTTGAAGTTGTTTTGGAAGTTAAAGTGTCATTTGGACACTTTTGAGGTACTTTTTAGTTGGCTTTGGATATCAGTAAGACACTTAATAACTATTTAGTTTGTTTTGGGAGTTAACAAGTCTCTTGGACACTTTTTAGGAACTTTTAAAGTTGTTTTCAGGCTGAAAGTGTCACTTAGACAATTTTTAGGTTGGTTTACAATTTTTAGGTTGGTTTTGAGTTTGAAAGTCACACTTGGGCATTTTTAAGTTGTTTTGGGAATTAAAGTGTCATTTATACAGTTTTTAGGTACTTTTTAGTTGGTTTTGAATATAAAAAAGACATTTAAGAGCTATTTAGGTTGTTTTGGGAGTCAACAAGTCTCTTTCACACTTCTTAGGAACTTTTTAATTTGTTTTGAGGGTGAAAGTGTCACTTAGACACTTTTTAGGTTGGTTTTGGGTTTGAAAGTTAGAATTAGGCATTTTGAAGTTGTTTTGGGAGTTAAAGTTTCATTTGGACACTTTTTAGGTACTTTTTAGTTGGCTTTGGATATCAGAAAGATATTTAAGAACTATATAGGTTGTTTTGGGAGTTAACAAGTCTATTGAACACTTTTTAGAAACTTTTAAAGCTGTCGAGGCCGAAAGTCTCACTTAGACAGTTTTTAGAATATACTAGTTTGGATCCATACAATTCAGCTTTAGAATATACTAGTTTGGATCCCACTAGTTACAGTCATTTACGTGCATATTATTAAATAGTCTGTCTCCAGTAGTGAGATTCCACATTAAATATATTTAAACTCTTGCCTTTAAAATTTTTCAACTAAAGGCAAGAACGTATGAGACACAACAAGGTCGTTTGTGGGCATGTCATGGTGAAGTCACGTTTTTCGTAATAGTTCATATTTTCTGGAAACTTTTTCTTAGTACTTTTATTAAAGTTTCGAAGGTAACCATTTTGAATATTTCATTTATTTAAATACTTCTTTAGGTATTCCTAATAGAAATTTTATTTTGGTTGGAATAAATGGTCTCAATGATGTGTTTTACCGTTTACTTAAGCTTTTCTAAATGAAAAAATAAATTTTCGAGTTGATTTCAAAATTTGATTTATCATGCTTATAGTAATGACTCTAGTTTGTAATGTTAAGGATCCCACATTGGTTAAATTAGAAAAACCTCTCAATGTTGATAAGACGATATATGAGCTACTCCTCTCATTACTAATTGGGTTTGAGATGGAACCTCTTATTATCTAATATGGTATCATAGCCATGAAGCCCAAATGGGCATTCCATCCAAAAACAAAAGTAGATCCCACATTGAAAAATTAATGGACTTCAGAAGATACATAAGCTACTCCTCTCATTGCCAACTAGGTTTGAGATAGAACCCTATGTTATTTAATACATAAGATTGACCATAATTGGTTATCCACACACAAACAAAACACTAATTTGATGCACAAATATTGACAAAGAATATGCCATTTGATTTGCATGTGCTCTCAAGGACACCATTGTGTGTTACTTGTTACACCTTTGGCGAAGTTTTGTGGTTTTTCTCTGAATTTGTCTCCATGGGTACTTGTCTTTGATGTTCCATCCAAAGTTGCTAATTTTGTAGCATATTTTCTTCCTTATTTAAATTAATTTGCAAATTAATTTTTTTTTTAGATGTTTTCCTTTTTGGTGCCTTGCTAATTATTTGTGGAATATCTTCCTCTTTTCCTGTGCTATTTAAGCTCAAGAAGTTGGTTTGCTAGTGTTACATCCCAAATTTTCAGGTAATGTTAAATTAATTATCTCGAAATATTTGGTTAGTTGTTTGAATTTTGAGACTTAGTTGGATTATTTTTAGAAAATAATCCAATTTAAAATAATCGTGATAAAAGATTTGGATTTAATTCAATTAGTGGAAAATTGAATTTATCTGTGGGAGATTTAAAAGTTGAATTTAACTTCAAGATTTGAAATTGGGTGAGATTTAAGAATTTGATTAATTTAAGAAAATATGAGGATAAGTTGGAATTTAATTTAAATTGGGGAATTGATTTGTTAGGACATATTTTGGTTAAATAAATTATTAAGTGGTGGTTGAAAATGGTTTGATTTGATGCATTGAGGAAAATTATATTAAATAAGTTGTGTTTTGTTTTGAAAAAAGGAAAAGGAAAAAGAAAATTTAAATATATTTAGGGTTTTGGAAAAGGAAAGGGAAAGAGCATCTAAAGAAGTATATATATACTTAAGCCAATCTTAGATTTTAGTGGGTTTTGGTCCGCCATTTGCAAGTCACCGCCTAGTCGCTCTCTCTTTGTTCAGTTCCGCTGCATCATCCGTTTTTTGTGGGTTACGCTGGGATTTCAAGATTTGGTTTGGCCAAGACTTGGTAATTACTGTTGCTTTTCTTGTAATTTTGTGATTACCTTTGGTGTTGGTTTTAATTGTTGTTACCCATTGAATTTGGGTTTTAGATTCAAGCTTCGAAGGATTTTGGAACCAGAAGCAAGCTAGCCAAGCGGGTTAAAGGGTCCCTTTTGGTTGAACCCATTGCCAACGATAGGGCAGGTCTAACCAATCACTCAGATAAGTGAAGTGTGAAAAGTAGAATTATGCATGTCCCACTAGTATGATGCACTTATTGGACATAAATGTTTAGCCTGACCCTGATAGTGAGGTTACTTAGTATTTTATACTCATTCTTTTCATGATTTGTTTTCAGGTATTTTGTACTCATACGAAAGAAAACCTTGATGATGCCATTGGGACTAGTCAGATGCTTTTGCATAAGAGATTTCATGTTTTCATCTTTAAGAATTTTGGTTATGTCATTTCAATCCAGAACTTTATTTTTTTTCTTCTAAAATTTCTCACAGTCAAATGTTTTATGCGAGTTTGCTGTTTTTATTGAAATTGTACACGGGGTACCCCGATCAAAGATTTTCAGTTGTTTAGATTTTGCAAAAGATATTTATTTTAATAAAAAAGTTATTTTGTTTTTTTGTAAAGTTATGAAAAATAGTCATTTTAGATATATGCATGCATATAGTGACGACCTAGTTCAAGTCCTAGGAAGTCGGATCGTTACAGCTAGAGTTGTCGCTTTGATTACATTGTGAGTTCGGGAATTGAATTTATTAGAAGTTTTGTTCATTGTGCTCTCTGAAGAAGATTGTTTATGTTTCTTTCTAAGTGGTAGTTTGTTCTTCGTTGTACTATTTAAGAAAGTTTCAGTATTGCGAAGTTGTTCAATCTTAGGGGGAACCTAAGACCAAGCCAATTGAGAAGAATTTTTCTCATACTCAAGGGGAGCCTAAGTTCTCATGTGAAGGGAGTTCACAAGAAGAAGAAAAGATATCTTCAAGTGAGAAGGAGCCTTACACACTTAGGAGGAGCCTAGGTGTTGCACCATTAAGACCACACAACTTTTTGCCCACACATATATTTTTGCCGCCATAAATGATGTTATGTCCACACATTGAAAATTCGTTGGTAGAAATTAGCTCTGCCGACATTTTTTGTTGTGTTAGTAGAAAAAAGTGTCGATAGAGACAAAAATTCTTGTAGTGATGTTTTTCTATCTTTAAATTTAGTATATTAGTCCAAATAGGAAGTATAGTGGTCATACAACGAGTATACAAAATTAAATCTAACGAATTTACCATCAAAACTATATCGAGATTTTAAAAATACAACAAATTAGCACATATTTTCTATTCATTAAATTAACCTAAAAAGTGTCTAAGTTACACTTTCACCCTCAAAACATCTTTAAAAGTTCCTGAAAAGTGTGCAAGATACTTGTTGACTCCCAAAACAACCTAAATAGCTCTTAAGTGTCTTTTTGATATTCAAAACCAACTGAAAAACACCTAAAAAGTGTGACTTTCAAACTCAAAACCAACCTAAAAAGTGTTTAAGTGACACTTTCATCCTCTAAACAACTTAAAAAATTCTTAAAAAGTGTTCAACATACTTGTTAACTACCAAAACAACCTAAATAGTTCTTAAGTATCTTCTTTATATTCAAAATCAACTAAAAAGTACCTAAAAAGTGTCTAAATGACACTTTAACTCCCAAAACAACTTCAAAATGCGTTAATTAAGTTCCTAAAAACTGTCCAAGAAAATTTTGTGTCATGTTGATTAATAAAAAAGTTACACTTGAAAGTCTTATTTATCCAACTAGAAACCATTAATTTTGTGTCATGTTGATTAATAAAAAAGTTACACTTGAAAAGATTTGTCAAACTACAAGAGTGTTCCGTTATCGATAATTCTTTAAATAATCTAATCATGAAAATTCATATATTTTGTATTTTAGTTTAAGGTTGATAATTTACTAATGTAAAAAAGTAAAAAGCCCAAAACAAGTTGAGAAAAACAAAGAAAAGCATGAAAACAATTAACGAGATGCAATTTAGCTGATAAGCACACACACAAAAACAAACAAAAGATATCCAAGTTTACTTATAACAAACATTTCATCAAACACCTGATGGGCTTCCACAGGTCTAGACAAATTGAAACAAGGAAGGAAAAAAAAAAAAAAAAAAGAATAGCAACAGTCGAGGGGCAGACGGCGAGAAGCTTTTACCAATTGGATTGCATAACGAACAGAGAAGAAAGAAGAAAAATTAACGAACAACACTTACCTTCACGACGAGAAGATGATGGCGAGCGGTAGGGAGCAGATGGTTGTGCGACTAGGCGACATGGGGTGGCGTGGGTCTCTTGCGCACAGGGCAGTTTGGAAGTCGGCAACCTTGTTTGCTCAATGTTGCATGAGAGAGAAAAAGAAAATAAGGGGGTAGCCTCATTCAATGCGTGAGAGAAAAAAAGAAAATAACGGGGGAAAGAAAATGTGGTGGAAAAGAAGAGGAAAATGAAAAAAAAGAGGGGGAAGAAAATGTGGGGAAAAACAAAAGAGGGATAGAGTTTGAAGAAAGAGTGGGGAAAAAGAAAATGTAGGACTTAAAAAGTTTTTGGCCACATACATTGCGTGGGAGAAGCTAAAAATGTTTGCTCACGCTCATTGCATGGTGAGAAACTAAAATAAGTGTCGGCAAAAATCCAATTTAATGATTTTCACGAAAACTATACAACTTTTTGCCCCCACATATATTTTTGTTGGCATAAATAATGTTATGCCCACATATTTAAACTCCAAAAGCTCAAAATAACTCCCAAATAATTTTAGATAATTAAATTAACCAAATTAAAAATTATCACAAAATTTGGGTTGTCACAATTTCTACAAGCTACAAGTCACTTAGATTATTGTCAACAGTTAAATCAATACTAGTATATAATTCAAATATATATTGATTTCAAATTTACATATATTATTGTGAATGATAAATTTCATATTTGGTATCGATATTTTTCTATCTTTATAGTTAGTATATTAATCCAAATAGGAAGTAGAGTGGTTATACAAACTTGTATACAAAATTAAATCTAACGAATTTATCATCAAAAACTATATCAAAATTTTAAAAATACAACAAATTAACACATATTTTCTATTCATTAAATAAGTTGACACAATTAATCAATATAATGGATTAATAAATTAAAAAAGAAAAGTGTTGGGAAACTAATGCCTAATTTATTCATGAATGTTGATGTTATGAAATGGCGGCTATTGGTTCCAAGTAAATGAGGGAGAAAGCATAAGAGCCGCAAAATACAAAAATATATATATATAATTTCAACTTTGTGTAGACGAAACACGCCGTTGCCTTTTTGGTGGGTGAGCACCCAAATCCAAATCTATCTATATGTTTAATTAAGATTATGGATATATTAAGACATTCTTCTAAACCTATTTTCTTTGTTTTATCACTTCAATATTTATTCATATACCTTAAATTTCTTCATTCATCAAATTATGTAAAAGGCAAGCCAAATGAAACCCCATTTAATAATTAAGTATTAATTATTGATTAATTCTTTTTGTTGTTGGCGTACATTTGCCCTATTTATAAACCAAATGAAACCCCATTTCAAATCTTGTAAACAAAGCAAAAGGCCACAACTTTATCCTCTTAAGTTCTTATATTATTTTATTAATTCCTTTCTTTGATGATCCTATAAATACAACCAACAACCCCTCCACTACACAACACCATTGTATTCCTCCATTTTCTTCAACACCTTTTCTCCCAAACCAAACTCTCAAAAGAGAAACTAATTAAAATGGCCATCCTTAGAAGCCTTTTAGTGCTTTACTTTTCCTGTGTGTTTCTCAACTCAAAATGTGCCATTGCATTGTCATATAATATTGTTAGTTTTGGAGCTAAGGCTGATGGCAAATCTGATTCAACACACGCATTTCAAAAGGCATGGGCCAACGCATGTGGGTCCATTAAACCTGCCTCCATTTATGTGCCCCAAGGAAGATTTTACCTCCAAAGTGGAACATTCAACGGACCTTGCAAGAATAATGCCATTTTCATACGCATTGATGGCACTCTAGTGGCTCCCTTTGATTATCGAGTTATTGGCAGCTCTCCAGCTTGGATCATGTTTAAGAATGTTGATGGAGTAACTATCTCAGGTGGCATTCTTGATGGTCAAGGAACTAGCTTATGGGCTTGTAAAAATGGTGCCAAGACTTGCCCAACCGGTGCCTCGGTATGTAAAATAATTAAATTAATCAATCAACAAGACAATCGTTTACTAAGTTTATAATTATTTTTATTCTCTTAAGACAAGTTTATGTTTTTATTTTAGAAACATTACGTACAAGTGGCCATGTTCTTACCAAGAAAACTATTGGTTGTACCCATAACATGCATTTACATTTCTCTTGCATTAAGTAATTTTCTTTTTACTTTTATGTGCAGACGCTCGAATTTTCCTACTCAAAGAATGTAGTGATTAGTGCATTAACATCACTCAAAAGTCAAATGTTCCACATTGTGATCAATCATTGCCAAAATGTGAAAATGAAAGGGCTTAAGGTCTTTGCCCCTGGTGATAGCCCCAACACTGATGGTATACACGTACAACTATCATCCGATGTGACTATACTAAACTCTAAGATAGGCACGGGAGATGACTGCATATCCATCGGTCCTGGCACCTTCAACTTATGGATTGAGAACATTATATGCGGACCCGGTCATGGAATTAGGTGTGTCTTCTTATCATGATTTTATAGATGTGTAAATACATAAGGAAAATATAAAATTTTATCATTGTGTTAATGTATCTTGGTTGGTTTTGAAGTATTGGAAGTCTAGCAAAGGATGCACAAGAGCCTGGGGTGCAAAATATTACTGTGAAAAATGCTTTATTTTCACGCACTCAGAACGGAGTGAGAATCAAAGCATGGGCTAGGCCAAGCAATGGATTTGTCAGGAGCGTTCTCTTCCAAAACATTGTAATGGACAATGTGCAAAACCCAATTCTTATTGATCAAAACTATTGTCCAAGCCATACAGGATGTCCGGACAAGGTATGAACTTGATAAATTAATATGACTTCTCTAGTTAGGGGCTACTTTTTCTATTTAACAAAAGTTATTGTTGTTATGGAATAGGCTTCAGGAATTAAAATTAGCGACGTGACATACCAAAACATTCAAGGAACATCAGCTACAAAAGTTGCAGTAAAATTTGATTGTAGTCCATCAAATCCGTGCAATCGAATAAAGTTGGAGCATGTAAAGCTTAGTTATATGAACCAAATAGCCCAAGCAACGTGCAACAATGTTGGAGGGATTGCTACAGGTCTTGTTCAGCCTACTAGTTGCTTCTAGTATAAGTATTTTATATGGATTCTTGGATTTTCAATATTTCAATCCATCATAGGTATGTAATTTGAGTTTGCAAAAGAAAATTGTAATATTCTTTTTGTCTAGAAGAAAATAAATAACAGGTTTAGTTATTCTTTCATATGATAAATGTATAATATTAATTATTTATTATAAAGGTGATATATATATTTTTTAAGAAGGTTGTACTTGTTCCAATATCTAACCAATTATATATATATTAAAAAGAAAATCCGATGAATCATTGAATGCATGTGTTATAAAATGGCTCTCCCTCATGCATGAGAAAATTAATACATAAAATGGCAAAATGTATTTTAGTTACTTATTTAACAATATAAATAATCCCTCAATTGTTCTATTTTCAAATTACGTCATTCACCATTCCTTTCTCGCTCTTGTACTGCTTTCTTTTTTCTTTTAAGTTTATTTGATAATTGCACTCAATCATATAATTATTGGGAAGGAAGTAGATTTTCACTTCTATATATTTTCACTTCCATATATTTTAAAATAAAAGTTCAGTTCAAGACCGAAACTATTGATTTTGATATTAGTAAAAATAAGTATTCGTTTTTGTTGCATGAATGAACTTATGAAGAAAACATAGTAATAAAATGTAAGACTAGTATTCGTCCACTAAACTTTAATTTAAATTTCATTTTGGTTAAATAAATTGGATTAAGACGGAAATACTGTTGATTGGAACTATTTATTTGACTTAATTTTAGTTGATTTCATTTAAATATTTTTATATGAAATTTCTAATTAGATTAATATGAGGATAGTTTAGTTTTATTTAGATTATTGAATTTTATTAGATTAAAAATGAGATATTGGACTAAAAAAGCTAAGGATTGTTAGCTTTGACTAGGACTTCACCTTAAAAATATATCATTTTTCTTAAAGTTTCACTTGCCAAGACCTCACACCAAAGGGAAAAATTTATCTAGTCAGTTTTCTGTAGCAATGTGAATATGAGCATTTTCAATTGACTGGAGATTTTGTAGGGTTCAAAAAAGTTAGATATATGGATTATCAATCTTGAAAATCTTTATTATTATTTCGGTAATTCTTTCATTCAATCGAATGTCTCCTAATTTTTTATTTGATTTTGAATTTCATTCATTGTATCCTAAAAATACAATTGAAAGAATATTGGTTCCTCTTCAGATAATAGACTTGGGAGATCATGATATATTTGTCGTTGCACTCTAAATGTGCATATTCCTTTATGTGAATATGCTAGATCTTTATCTAAAAATACAATTTAAAGTTTATTTTGTTAAGTGAAATTTCAAACTAATTTCAACCTAATTTTATTTTACATATTTAAAATTTATTTTACTTGATTTTTTTAAGTTTATTAGTAAGATGGAACCTTCACTTATTTTAAAATTACCATTTATTTTCTTATTATTGAAAAATGTAGTTTCATGTATTTTAGGACCTTGAAAATTTAAAATCAAATTTTACAAATTTTCAATGAAAAATTCAAATTAAAGTTCAATGTATACACATCATTTTACTCAAATTTTAAGGATTAGTTTTTCTCTATCAATTCAAGAATTTCATTTTGTTTTAAAACTACAATTGTAGCATTGAAAAACATTATTTTTTTCTAAAAATAATCATCAAAATATTAGAAGGAGTTACTTGCTTATGACATATCTAAAACAAAATATATATGCACGTTTTTGTATTCTAAGTTTAATACACCTATATATAATTCATAATTTATAAAGCAACCTCTTATGGATTGTTTTCATAAGTTGAAATGATTATTATTGTTGTCGTCTTTATTTAGGCATTAAGAATATTTATTGTTTACAACTAGTATCTTAGACTAATTAGTAGTTATTTTATTTTATTCAAAATTTTAATTTGAATTAAATTATTATCTGTAAATCCATTAATATGAAGAGTTTTAGTTTTGGAAAACTGATAAATATTTTATCGTCTTACTAACATGGTAGTCTAATTTTTAAACTAATAAGTTCTATATTTTTTTTTTGAATTTTTTTATTTACAGTGAAATTTAAATCACATTCCCTGATTTTATTTACTCGTTTAAATTTTATTTTACTTTTTAAATCTTTTAAATACTATAGAATCCAGGGAGGCTTTGGTTTGGTTTTTTTTTTTTTTTTTTTTTTTTTTTTAAGAAAAAACCGATCATTTATTTATTTATTTATTATTAAAAACAATGACCCGTGTGTTTTAGAGCTTGAAAATTTTAGATTAGTTTTTAAATTAAAAAATTCAAATAATATTTCAACATATACATTTTATTTTGGAAAAATTATGAAAATATTGTGGTTTTATAAAATATTTATGAAAATATTGTGGTTTTTATTGGGAATGGGGGGCAAAACAATTTTTCTTTTTTTTTTTTTTTTCTTCTTTCCTTAACCCTCGACCATTTCTCTTTTTTTTTCTTCTTTCCTTGGTCGAGGGTTGAACCCTCAACCTTCTCTTTTTTTTTTTTTTATATATATATTTAAATTGTTTTTTCCCACTTCCACTTCCCACTTCGGAAAATTTTAAAAACCGTTATAATAACAAATATATATTTTATCACTAACCAATCAATATAAAAATAAAGTGTCAATATTAATACAAAAATTTATTTTTTTCCACTAAAATTAGTAATAATAAAAAAATTCAATGTGTCCCACAAGGCGGACGTCGCCGATTTCAAGTTGGTTGGCGTCGTCGACTTTGCACTCTAGGTTGCTCTGGTGGATCTGGTTGCTTTGGTACCTCTGCAGGCGCTTCATGGACGTCGTGTCCATGTGTATGCATGTATGAAGATGATGGTCCGGCCTCTGAATCGTAATATCCTGAACCAAAGGCTGGTTGCATCATCATCGGACTGGCATAACCAGTCTGGCTCTGCGTTTGCGTCTGCATCATAGGAGTCAATTCTTCCACATTATGGTCAACCGCATCAAACTCATCTTCTTCTGCTCGAGCACGTCCCCTATGCCTAGGAACTGGTGGAGGTGCAATAGGTATATTGTACATGTAGTGTAATTCCTCCATGTAAAATGCGTTATTATTGCATATTGTTAATACTTGATCTGGATCATTTGCAACATCACGAAGACTACTATTGCTCGATCTCTGTGAATTACAAAACAATTAGATAATATTTCAAATAAATTTAAATAAAAAATAATTAGACAATATTTGATTATATACCAAATGACCCAAAGCCGCTTCCGGATGAGTAATGTAGCGTCTCGTAATATTATTATACCAAAAGATGTAATCTTGAGTTGCATCCCTATCAAATTGCCCAACTGAAACGCCGACTGCAATAAACCTTCTACGATAGTGCCATCGCACTACCAAATGTGCAATTTTTTCAGACTAATCTGCAGTTTTCAGGTCAATGTCATGTAGTAGGGGTTCAGTATTGCACTCTAATGGGATACTGTTTGAAACTAAACTGTCGGATTACCCTGTCAGGAAGATGCCATTCACCAATGTGAAAACATATGAGTGGGCTCATCGTCCGCCATATGTCTTGACCGCTTGTACAAAAATTGGGCAAAGTGTCCATAACAGCTTTGTAAGACTCCCAAATAATCTGAAACATAACATATTATATTAAAAATATTAAATACAAGTATATAAAAAAATATGTATAAAAAATTCATGGGTTTAGTATTCACATACCTGGTCAGGTTGAACAGATCAAGCATATATCTATACTGACTCACTACATGTGTAGCTGACCGAGTTACACAAAATTGGTCTCTCCACCTACATTAGTAAATTAATATTTTTGGTTTAAAATTAACTATAAGTCACAAAAAATATTAGCTAAATTAAATTAAAATGACATATCGAGAACCGTAGGCTCGTTCTGCTAATTGATGATCGTTGACATGTCGAAGTTGTGGAGCCATTGTTGGAAATCGTTCCCAAGCCCATATTTGTAGCAATATCAAAGGCCCAACGATTTCGCGAACATCCGGTTTTGTTGCTTTACATAGCTGTCTATACAACCATGCCAACCACGCTCCACCCCAAGAATACCGTCCCGCCTCATGGAGATTGTCTAATAGTGGAAGGAACATTAGGTGCACGATGTGACTTGATTTATCAGAAAATAGACTCTGCACGATGTGACTTGATTTATCAGAAAATAGACTCTCGCCCATCATCTGCAGTATGTATGCTCTTGCGTATCTCGTGACAGATTCCTCGTCTGCATCATCCTCAAGTCTTGGAAATTGTGTCCCTAGCCATGTTAGACGCAACCTTGATCCCCTAATTTTATTTGCAGGTGGGGTCACAACGTTGGTCGAAGGACTGCTTTGGTCAAGGGTTGAGATCTCGACCTTTGCCTTGGTCGAAGGTTGAGGTCTCGACCTTTTCCTCTCTCCACTATCCAATCTCCTCTCTCCACTATCCAATCTTCTCTCTCCTCCAAACTACCATATTTTCTTAAATAGTTTCCAAACTACAATATTTTCCTAATTATTTTTACTAACTACAATATTTCAATAAAAGTTCCTTTTATTTTATCGAAATTCATAGGATATAATTTTTTATTTGATGATGTTAAAGATTTAATTTTGAAAAACTATAATATTTCAACATATTCATTTTATGTTGACCTTTTTATGCTTTCATATGTTAATTCAATTTTTTTCATATTTTCTTACCTTTTTTACATTTATACCTTTTTTATATATATATATATATTCTTATCTAGTGATACGTGAGTAATTGTCTATAGGTAAGGCATTAAAAATTTTGGGAGATTTTATTATATATTTTTTGATTTTGTATATTTGAGTTTATATTTTTTTTTGTAAAAAACTTTCTATAAAGAATTTTTTTTTTTTTTTTTTTTTTTTTTTTTTTTTTTGTAATCCGTAAATGCTCCACATTTTTACATGTGTGTGTGTATATATATATATAGTTTTTTGTGGAAGGTAGTGAAATTACAAATAGGATGATAATATTGATTTTGTTTAATGATATTTCAAATACTTGGTTTCAATGGTGGAATGCTCAACTTGATTTGGATATAACTACTACAAAAATATGTAAAGGAAGATCAATGTCTACATATTATTTTGGTAATTTTTCTTTTTGAGTTCTTATTTCTGTAAGCTTTCATGATCTTTTAGTTTATTTATTTTAATTTGAAGAGGAAACTTGACTATACTCCCTAGTTATAGGGGATTTTTTTCTAGTATAGTTATAAAGCTAGGGTTAATGTTGGTATATTGAGTATACATATTATTTTACTAGCTCAAGCGCATGACTCATACATGTTTAAACTATACCAAAGTTTTTAACATGCATTCAATTTTAGCCTTGATCAAGCAAATTTCTACCTACAAATAACATATACATTGGATCGAATGCATGAATCCATGCAAATCTTTACTACAATTGGTATTTATCCCTTTTTCAAGCTTAAAACAAGCTTCTTCTTTTCTTTTCTTCTTCTTTTTTTTTTCTTCTTTTTTTTACTTTTACATATATATATATATATATATATATATATATATATATATATATATATATATTATATATTCTAAAAATGAATAAATGGTCTAATATATATATTCTTTTTGCCCATGCATACTCGATTACTGTAATACCCTGTCTCCAAAAACCGAAGTATTCATATAACTAGTAAGGATAAAAGGATAAAAGTGTGTGGATTAGCGAAACTTTTAAATGAAAAGTTAAGATTGTGTAACTACTAAATTATGGCCAATAAATTCTGTGCGTTGGGATGAATAGTAATAAGAAAAGAATAGACATATCTTTGGAGATTAGGTTGATGCATAGATGGTTAAGTTCAAATGCATGGTATTTAATACTGAGGAGTTATCAACCAAGCTGTGAGATTAGGTTCTAATGAGGGCAAGTTGAATGGAGTGAAGTACCATGTGTCGATGATGTAAAGTGAAATAGAACCATCACGTAGGAAAAGTGCCTTGCGTTGGAAAGGTTGACAACGCGTCGGGAAGTGAAACTAAGGAAAGTAAAGCGTTGAGTATTGTACAGAGAAATAGTGAATGGAGTTGAAGAAACAAGAATTGAATATGGATTATGTCTATGCGTTGATAAGTTTAGTAAGGGAAGCTAGTGTACAGGAAAGAAGTAGACTGTTACCATAGTCTGGATGGATGAGTCGTTATTTTGATAGGTATGACAGGCATTGAATGGTGTTGTTATGTGTTGAAAGTAAAGATGGAACCTGACCAAGGGTTGCATTCAACTTACGTTACAAAGAATACCTTGAATTGGAGAATAGTTGTCTATGATAGGCTAAAGGTTAATAATAAATTGATAAGCTAGGGGAATGGATAACAACTATGCGCTAAAGGTTACTATAAAAGACCATAACACTGATCGGGAAGTTCTTTAGTGCAGCAAGTGCACAAAGGGTCGTTAAGCGTTAAAGTGCTATGAAATGTTAAGCGTTAAAGGATTATTATATGCTACTAGGACTTCAGCAATTAGTAGGGTCTTGCTATGTGTTGAGAAATTCTGTGCTAAGGACAGCTATTAGCTATACGACGAAGGGTTCATGAGTCGATGATGGTTACTATTGGTTATCAAATCATACACTGAAGAGCTTAATTTCATGATAATGGAAAATGTTACCACAATCTCAGGTAAACGCATAGGAAGAAGCTAAAGAAGGAAATGGTTAAGGAATAACCTTGGTATATGATTCAAGGACGCATAGAGGGTAAAACCAAGGGACTTAAAGGAAGATGGTCATGAACGCGGGATGAAGCAAAGGTGAATGCAAGAGGGTAAACGCAGAAAGAAAGAATTTGAGTTGGATGTGGTGGTCAAAGGTAAACCACATGGTCAGAAGGGTGCAATTGTATAAAGAAGGAATTGTAGTTGTGAACGAATGTAAGAAAGTGAGTTGAACGCATAGGAGCAAGGAGTTGGTTGAGTAGTTGTGTATTGGAACATAATGAACCCATAAGGTAAGCCTATAGGCCAGGTGCACATGATCGTGACACCTTATCAAGTAGGAGGTGTTAGAAAGCATGATAAGTATTTCATGCAAGGTGACACTTGGACTAATGCATGATTAATTAAGCATACAACATGACATGTGGCAAACAAGTGACAGCAGAAGAGGAAAGGTAGAATGACAAGCTCTCTATAAATAGGACCTTGAGGGAAAAGTAATGACTGATGATCCGGTGGTAAGAATCCTTGAGAGAAGGAAAGAAAAAGAACTGAAGGAAGAAAACCTTGCGTTTGAAGGAGGAAGTCTGCGACCAAGGAGGAAGACAACCTTGACACTTAAGTCATCTTATCCAGTGATAAGAAGTTGGCTTGCATCGAGAAGGGTGATCCTTGCGTTTTAAAGGGTGAACACCATGAAGCAATCAAGTTAGACCTTGTATTCAAAGAAGGTCGACGCATCCAAAAGAATAGGAAGAGTTAGTCTGCACCTTGTAGGATTGCGTCCAACTAGACTACCAGAGGGTGAAAGCAAATTAAAGAGTTCAAGCCTTGCGTTTAAGAGCTCGAGGAAGCAGAGATTTGAAGGGAAATCTCTTAAGTAATTGTGAGTGACTCTCTTCTTCTTTCAAAATCGAACTTTGTTAAAAATGTTCTTATGTGTTATGGTTGTAATAACTGATTTCATGAAACGCATGATGTTGATCATAGTGTTGAAAAGGCATGTTTTATTTGATTGTTTTACTATATTGAAAGGCATGTTGCAAAATATAGTTTATCAAGAAACATCTTGATTTCTATGAAATGTTTCATATGAATGATCTACTTAAATTGATTGATAAAATGTTTAAGAGGAGGCTCAGTGCTAATCTCTTGCGAAGGCTTGTGAGTTTCCCTGGGACCCAGTACTCAAGGACATGAGAAGGTACATGGGCAACCCGTCATATTCCTATGTGCATATAGAGGTTAATTTGGCTAGTGCATCGAGCTTGCTCTGCCTTGAGCCAGGGATGATTTCAACGTTGGGTGTGTTGAGCCTTGCTCCACCCCGACTAAGGATGTTTTTGACGTTGAGAGCGTTGAGCCTTGCTCCGCCTCAACTAAGGGAAATGATTGAGAAACCAAACGAGTTTTTCGTATAATTGTTCCTGAACGACTCTATTGATTTAGAACGATTTGATATAGTTTAAAAGAGATGTTGAAAATACGTTCCTGTTGTATTGATGTACTTATCTTGTTTTATATGTATAAATGTAACATGCCTGTTTTTGAATAAAAGATAGTTTTACAAAACCAGTCACTCACGGGCTTTAGCTCACATCTTTCTATGTTTTTTTTTATTTTTCAGGTAGCAAGCGAGTTCGGGATGCTTTGCCTATGCAAGAACCTCGTCTAGGCCGCCCTTGGTAAAATGATTGGTCAGTGAACCTTACAGAGGAGTCAAGGTTGCTGACTTCACATCTTCTTTCGGATTATGGAGGATAATCCGGGAGGGGGTGTGACAATTACCACCGCCCTAACCTTGCGCTCTAAATTAATCAAGGTTAATCTCACCCTCTACAGTTGCCCCTCTCTCGAGCTGGGCTGAGTATGACTGTTTTACTAGAGCCTTGCTCGAGAACTTTCCTCTTAGCTTTGCTCTAAGCTCGACCTTGGTAAACTTTTTGTTTTTCACTTCAATATTTTTTTTATTTATAGAAATTCACCTTGCTAAAGTTCACCACACTCCTCTTTCTCCTTCTTGCCATCATTCATAAGGTAATTTCTTATCTAGTTTTTTTTTTGCTCATGCAAAACATTCAAATCTTAGATGATAGGGTCGTCTTGTCAACTTACTCTGACAACAACTTTATTCCCAACCAAAGGCCTAGAAACCGAAGTCGGAGGGGGCGTGGGTTCCGTAGCAATGATTCGACCTCCTTTGCTACCTCCTCGTGATCAATAACCATAAGTATCTTAAGTATTCTTAGGAATAAGTTTAAGATTCTCAATTCTGTGCAAATGAGAATTCCTTCTCTAGCCGAGGAACCTTCCAACCCTCCATTAGGTGAAGTAGCTTTTTACCCCGCTGTGTTTACTTACAGTGTGAGACTCCCACTCCACCCTTTTATTCAAAAATTTTTGTCGTACGTAAATGTAACGCTTTTTCAACTATTCCTGAACTCCTACGGTGTCTTCTTAGGTTGCTACATCCTTTGGCTTCAATTAGGGAATCCCAATCGTATTTCACAGGAGGAATTCATGTCTCTCCATACCCTCAAAAAGGTGAAATCCTCATCAGATTCATATTACGTTACTATTCGTCGAGGTAACTCCATTGTTCCAATGCCTGACTGCCACAAAGGGATGGAAAGAACAATGGTTTTTCGTTAGTGGCAATTGGCTCGCCCCAAACTGTGAAGGTCCTTCTGTCCTGGTCCCGACTGAGTTTCTAACTTTTAGTAAGTTTTTCATGTACTAGCCCGATCGAGATCAACTTTCTACAAACTTAATCTAAAATTTTGTTTTTACAGTTGACTGCAAGTCCACATTAACTAGGGTAACTGCCACCTTTCGGGACTCAACCCTCTCAATTAACAAGCCGCTTCGCCATGGTTCTAGCTTGGTACAACAAGAACTGCTCAACAAGTTTGCGCTTGATCTCTTCGCCCGCATTGGTTTGACCTTCTCTCCTTTTTCTTTTTTTTGTTTTTTTTTTTTTTTTTTTGCTTGGGTAGTTGTCAAACTTACTATTAGTACATATAGTGCTTGTTTACAGCTTAGGCTGGTAGCTCGGGTTGGCAACTCTCGAGCTGGTAGCTCAGGCTGGTAACTCGGGCTGGTAGCTCGGGCTAGTAGCTCGGGTTTGGTAGCTCGAGCTTGTGACAATGAAGCTTTGCATTTCAATGTGGCTGTTAAATTTTGTATCAATGCTCTTTGCCCCTCACTCATGCACGAGTGATTCAAAACAGGAAAGTAAAAAGACTTAAATTCTCGATGCTTGAGTAAGTCAAAATGCTCAAAATGTGTTACCATCAACTTGGAAAAGATAATCTTCATTAAGTAAATGAAACAAAACTACACAACACTTGTATCTATCTGGGTCCTAAGGATCCGAGACCGGAGTCCCTAGTGTTAGGCATGACCCGATGAAGAACTAAGTCACCCACCCTAAAGCTCCGCTTCCGCACGTGAGAATTATAATAACGAGTCATCCGATTCTTATACTCGGCAACCTGAAGATGTGCAGTCTCCTGATGCTCTTGCATGATTTGTAGAACCACCTCATCTTCTTCCCCAGTAGTATCATCAATGACATTCACTACTTCTATTTTATCATTTGAACCTCTCATGCAGTCTGATAGCATTCTCTGGACATCAACTACTCTCCCCTTACGATTCCAACTCCACTTGGAGTTGGGAACTTGAAGAGCTGGTGATAGGTTAATGGGACAACTCTCATTTAATGAAGGGATGACCTTCCCAATATGGCATTGTAGATTGATTTGTCATCCACCATTAGAAATTCAACCATAGTTGTTGCACAGGTTCTGCCCCCACCAAAAGTGAATAGGAGCACTATGCAACATTTGGGATATACCGATTGCCCCCCAAACCCCAGTAAGGGAGTGACATTTCTTTTTAAATGTTTTCGTCCCAATCCCATGACATCGAAGGCGCGAAGGGATAAAATGTTTGCCGAGTTGCCGCCATCGATTAAAATTCAATGTACTTTGATATTTGCAATGGTCAAAGATACAACTAAAGCAACATTTTTCCTTTAGTTAGCCCGACTTTTTTTTTTTTTTTTTTTTACTTTTACATTTACACAAACACACACACACACACATATATATATTTCATATACATCCATATATTCATATATATATATTCTAAAAATGAAGAAATATTCTAATATATATATTCTTTTGTCAAAATATCTCATTTATAATGGATACTCGATTACCACCGCCCTAACCTTAGGCTCTAAATTAATCAGGGTTGATCTTACCCTCTACAGATGTTATAGATTAAAATATGGAAGTTACAATTTGGAATATATAATTGAGTTATTGTTTTTATTAATCCTACCGTCATTGTCTTATATTTTAGAATTTGAAAAATAAGTTGTAGGTATGAAATAAATTGGAATTTTTATTCAACCAATAATAGATTTCGATTGAAGCCTATATTTTCTTTAAAATGATATATTATTAGTTCTTTTTTATTATAAATATTAGAACAAATTAGATGTGTCACACCCCCTCCCTGATTACCCTTACTACTCGGGGAGTGAGTGCGAACAAGCACACACTTGTATTCTAAAATAACTATCTAACAATCAACTACCATTCATTCAATCCTATCTATAAGCCATATGAACACATAAAATATTAAAACTCATCAGGAAAGTATTCTCTATAAACACTCAAAACAGAACCCACTACAATCCCAAAGAACATGTTGACAAAATAAAACATGTACAAATTCTGTGTATTTACAACTATCCTAGAGGACTGGTCCAAAATAAACCCAAACGAGGATCTCCTATAGGCTAGGCGTCCCGGACATGCTCGCAACCTGAAACAAACAAACAAACAAACAAAAGAAATGCGTGAGCCTAATGCCCAGTGAGTGATGAAAAACTTCCAACTATCAAAATACTACTTGAGTTGGCATAAAAAATCATAAACCACCACATATATACATATCACCAGAAATTTCTAAGTTATCTTATGCTATAAAGCACCATTAATACAAATATGCCTTTCCAGCTGTGGCAGAGCGACGCTCAACGCACACAACTTCATGTACCAATTCTTATCACATTCACATCTGATTACTTCCACACTACTTCCCTTGACATTGTAATCCCTCAAGTGCCTTCACCTATTGTCCCTCAGCCTTGAGTTTTATCATATCGGAGTTCCCATATGCCTTCACACTAAATTCCCTCAGCACTGGGTTCCTTATCAGTCCACTGCTCAAGTGCCTTCACCTGTGATCCCTTAGCACTGAGCTATCACATACATTGGATTTCCACATGCCTTTACATATTGTCCCTGAGCATTGGAATCCACATCAACCAACTATTCAAGTGCCTTCCCACATGGTTCTTGAGCACTGAATATCATATACAAATCTTAAATCCTTTCAGCACAACACAAAATCTATCCTTAACTACTTCATAAGACAAATTTCACATACTCATTATTATTAAAACAAGTTAAGTAAGTTTAAGGAATTAACAAGAAATCACTCACAACTTGTCTTAGCTCCGAGTGGATTATACACCTTCCCGAGCTCTTCTTGGCCTGTAAATACACATTTCCCATGTTAAGTTCTCCTTGAACTTCCTTCCCATGATCAATAAATAAGCATAATCAAATTCTACTCTTACTCCTTTAACCAGACTCCTTTTTCCCAAAATTTCATACTTAGCGAGACAATATGTCCCTAGCGAAACTACCAGCGAAAAACACTCAGCCAGACACTGCACTAGCGATACCGAAAGACACGAGACTAACGAGATTACCTGAAGAGCGATACCTAGCGAGACTCAACGAGATCTGTGAGACGCAAAACCCTTTGCGTTACTTGCGTTACTCGCTTCGCTACAAAATCTTCAGCTCTTCAGCGATACTACAGTCTGACCGACGCCTAACAGCCTCTGTTCTCTTTTTTTCCTTCTGACTCTTTCTTCAACCTGCTATATATCACATTCCGGCCAAAATTAGAACTTCCTTTCCTCTACGAACTTGTAAAGAAACAAGTCTTTTATCTTACCTTAGAGTCTCGTGAGGGTAACCCTCTTCGTTTGAGATATATCCCCAAACAACCCCGAATTACTTCTAATCGTTCAACAGTTCAGCTTCGATCTCTTCTACCTGGAGTTTAACACATATTTACTCAAATTCGGCTCAAGTATCCTTTTTAAAAATTGCTAGAAATCGAGTTAACTTACTAACCTCAGAATTTCAACCCTAACCACCGCTTCCCCAGATCGTTCTTCCCCCAACACTGATCGATACTCAGATTAAGTAACACCAGTTGGATTCTTCGTTCCAGCTCAAGTTTCCTCCACGAAAACGACGAAAATTCCACCCCAAACCAACATGAACACCTTCTTCTACCTCCCTCCGTTGTTTAGCTTCGAAATGGAATCAACTTGAGCTCTGAAATGTGATCAAAATAATTGAATACTCGGTCCACATATATATATATACCACCGACTTAAACTCCACTTCGTCTCTATATAATAATCTAATCAACTCATACCTTCTGTTCTTGGCTTTAGCAACACATATCCTCGGTTTTGTATGTTACAATTCCCAATGCCCCATCACTGGATAGCTGGCGAACGCATTGTTCTCTCGACCAATCTTCTATGCACCAATGCATACCCATTTTCAACGCATGGTAGCGTTCACCGCATAGTGACCTTCAACGCAGAGTGGCTCTCGACGCCTCGTGGCCTTCAACTTTCAACGCCTTGTGGCCTTCAATGCGTTCATCACATTGTGACCTTCGATGCAGAGTGGCTCTCAACGCCTTGTGGCCTTCAACGCCTTGTGGCCTTCAACGCCTCGTGACCTTCAACGCCTTGTGGCCTTCTATGCCTCGTGACCTTCAACGCCTCGTGGCCTTCAACGCCTCGTGGCCTCAACGCCAAAACTACCTCCATCAACGCGTAGTGCCACCAACGCATGGCCAATACTTAGCCATTTTTTGCCCTCACACAATTCAGCCAACTTTTCCTACCAAACGCCCATCTCTTAGTCCCTTCTTATCTTGCCTTCTCACAAGGTCAAGTACGGGACTTACAAGATGTCCATTATATAAATGTACTTAGTGGCTAAAGGCCATGTGTATACTAAAGAAACATCCTTAGTGGCTATGAAATGCCATTACCTACTTGCCAAATTGCCTATAAATAGAGGCTTTTTGTGGATATTGTAATACACACATTGGAGAGAAAAGAAGAGAAAAGATTGGTGAAATTTGAAATTCCATAAAATCCCACTTTCTTTATTTTAAGTTTATTTTATTTAATTTGGTTATTTTAGTTACTTTTATATTATTTTATTATTTTATTATTTTAATATTATAATTTCTCAATTTTTGTGCTTCCGTTTTTCCGTCATTTTGCTCCTCAATTTTACAACACGTTATTAACACGAGCTCTTGCCGTTTTTCCGTTGAAGGTAGGTTTTGAAGGTATGCCATTTTGTCTTTATTATAATTAGTAAATTAAACGTTGTTTTGCATGTTTAATATATATTAAATTGCTAATATAAATATAATTCTTTGTGATAGTGTTATCATGACAAATCTTACAAAAATAGAATTTGCAGCCCTTGACATCAATGGAAATAATTATTTGTCATGGATGTGCTTGATGCTGAAATACATCTCGATGCCATGAACCTGGGAGAAACAAATAAGGAAGGAAATGCAACACCCATTCAGGAAAAAGAAAAAGCTATGATGCATTTATAGATGTAAAGAAAATAACTAAATCACATATACCCATTGCAAATGTTTTGTCGAAAATTGATATCCCAACACAGCAAGTTGTCACTAATGAATCTAGAACACGCTAGAAGCGTGGTAGACCAGTGGGTTTCAAAGATAAAAATCGTCGGAATAGAAAAATAAACGATAATAAAAAAGACTTGGTTGAGTATGTAAATATCCATGAAGAAACCCTAGACATGATTAATAATACAATTAGTGAAGAAGGTGAAATACCTAAAGATAATAATGAAATTTCAATAAATTATGTCATGACAGAGAAAAGATGGAACCGAACTCATGTAATTATTGATAAAATTTTTGCATATAATGTTGAACTTGATATTATATCTGAAAATGAGGATCCTGAACCAAAATCTGTTGAAGAATGTCGACATAGAAATGATTGGCTTCGGTGGAAAGAAGCAATTGAGGCAGAATTAAACTCCAAAACGCCAAGTTTTTGGACCAGTAGTCCGAACACCAGAACATGTCAAACTCGTTGATACAAATGGTTATTTGTGAGAAAAAGAAATGAAAATAATGAGATCACAAGATATAAAGCAAGACTAGTTGCACAAGGTTTTTCCCAAAGACTTGGTATTGATTATGACGAGACATATTCTCCAGTGGTGGATGCAATTACATTAAGATATTTAATTGGTCTGACTGTGTATGAAAATTTGGACATGCATCTTATGGATGTAGTCACAGCATACTTATATGGATCTCTTGATAATGACATTTATATGAGAATCCCATAAAGATTTAAGGTACTTTAAATACATAAATCAAGTTCTCGAGAACTATATTCAATAAAGTTACAGAGATCACTATATGGATTAAAAAAATCAGGACGAATGTGGTATAATTGCCTAAGTAGATATTTGTTGAAAAAATGATATCAAAATAATCCAATATGTCCATGTGTTTTTATAAAGAAATCACAATCAGGATTTGCTATTATATCTGTATATGTTGATGACCTAAATATAATTGGAACTTCTGAAGAGCTTTCAAAGGCAATAGAATATCTTAAGAAAGAATTTGAGATGAAAGATCTCGGAAAAACAAAATTTTGCCTTGGATTGCAAATTGAGCATTTAGCAGACGGGATTTTTGTTCATCAGTCAACCTATACAAAATTTTTTTAAAAAAAGATTCTATATGAACAAAGCACATCCATTAAACATTCAAATGGAAGTTCGTTCACTAGATGTGAAGAAAAATATATTTCGACCTCAAGATAATAATAAAGAACTTCTTGGTCCTGAAGTACCATATCTTAGTGTAATTTGTGCACTTATGTATCTTGCTAATAATACAAGACCAGATATTGCATTTTCAGTAAATTTATTAGCTAGATACAGTTTTTCTCCAACAAAAAGACATTAGAATGAAATTAAGTATATACTCTGTTATCTCCGAGGAACGATCGATGTGGGTTTGTTTTATTCAAATAAATAAAATTTTGACTTGGTTATGTAGATTCTAGATATTTATCTGATCCACACAAAACTAGATCTCAAACAGGTTATCTGTTTACTTGTGGAGGAACTGCTATATCTTGGCGATCGGTGACAGACCATAATAGCTTCTTCCTCAAATCATGCTGAAATTCTTGCAATCCATAAAGATAGTAGAGAATGTGTATGGCTAAGATCAATGACTCAACACATTCGGTAAACATGTGGCTTGTCTTCTAGTAAAAATCCTAAAACAACATTATACGAAGATAACACAACATGTATAGCTCAAATCAAAGGAGGATATATTAAATAAGATAGAACAAAGCATATTTCACCAAAGCTTTTCTACACTCATGATCTTGAAGAAAATGGCGACATCACTGTACAACAAATTTGTTCGAAGGATAACTTGGCAGACTTATTTACAAAATCATTACCAACCGCAACCTTTGAAAAATTGGTGCAGAACATTGGAAAGCAGCGACTCAGAGATCTCAAATGATGTTCCTATGAGGGGGAGCAAATATAATGTATTCTTATAGAAGTATTAGATTATATAAAATATGTACTATTTTTCCTTCATTAGGATTTTTTTCCCATTGGGTTTTTTTCTAGTACGGTTAACTAGACACATTTTATATATATAATGAGCATCTAAGGGGGAGTATTATAAATATTAGAACAAATTAGATGTCCATTATATAAATGTGCTTAGTGGCTAAAGGTCATGTGTCTACTAAAGACACATCTTTAGTGGCCATGAAATGCCACTACCTACTTGCCAAATTGCCTATAAATAGAGACTTTTTGTGGATATTGTAATATACACATTGGAGAGAAAAGAAGAGAAAAGATTGGTGAAATTTGAAATTCCATAAAATCCCACTTTCTTTATTTTAAGTTTATTTTATTTAATTTGGTTATTTTAATTACTTTTATATTATATTATTATTTTATTATTTTAATATTATAATTTCTCGATTTTTGTGCTCCTGTTTTTCCGTCATTTTGCTTCTTAATTTTACAACATTTTTAACTATTTTCAATTTTAGTAAACCTACGTTTTAAAAAATTGTTTATACAATTGTTGGTTGTGTATTCAAATTTATATTGTTAGTCTTTTTTACTTGTATTAGGTTTTATATATCATTAAGAATTTTTATGCATAATTATGTCTTCGCTTGTATGTGTACAATTTTCTTATAATTAGGAAATTATTTGAGAAATTTAAACAATAATTATATTGCAAGCTGGAATATAATTACATATGCTCAAGCATTAAGCTTTCCTTCCTACTACCTTTCTACTAAAAATAGGAATTGTGATTTATTTTATTTTATTTTGCCTCTTTAAAAAAAGAAAAATCCTATTAAATATTATAGGAGGAATTAATCTACTTACCTTGTTTAAGAGATTCTTTTGTTTTTAAAAGAAATGATTAGAAAACAAAGGGGAAAACCAAAAGAAAAAAAAAAATTAATTCTGTTTTCTCTCTTCTTTCCCTCTTTCTTCTTTCTCTCCCTCTCCTCTTCCGCCTCACGTCACGCAGACCACCTCCTTCACTTCGCTCAGCCCAACTCACTGACAAAGGGCCTTCAGCGGTGCCTTCCAGACGAACGACGGCTTTCGGCGGAGCAGTAGCAGTAACAACAAGGACCAACAACGACGTCCGGTGGAGATCTGTAGCAAGCGACGACGTTCTACACAGATCTGTAGTAGACCTATGATTTCGACGATCCGTAGCAGCCGCTGATGACCCAGTAGCCACCAGTGAGCGACGACGACAAGTTTCAGCAGTGTTTTCCCTTATACAGTAAGTTTGCCACGTACCCAACACGTTTCCACTTCAGATTTGTTGCACCCATTATGTACTAACCCCAAATTTGTAAGATTCGAGGTGTTCGAACACCATTAGATGAGGTTTTGGGACGTTTGACTAAGTTATAGTGGGTAAGAATGCTCGGAATCCCTTTTCGAACTAGATTGAGGTCGCTTAGGGAAGCCTTTAATGTTGAAAAATATTTAATTGTAGGATCGATTGACGTAGATTCAGAGCTATTTGAACATATTGTAGCAAGAGAAACAACATATTTCGGGTGAGTATTAGGCGTTATAGCTTTGTTAAATTCATTCGACAAAGTTTTAGATACTAGAAGGTAGCAAATAACTCATGGGTATTCGGTAATTGTTGTTTTGTGTTGATTCGAAACCTTCAGATCCAGGTTAACGTCGCTTGGGAACTTTTGTATTCTGTAGAAGCACCCTAGCACGCTTAGGTAAGTAGAATCCTACCGACTGGTCCGGATCTGTTGTGTGCGAGTATGTTGCCTGAAATATTTTATTGTTGTATCATTATGTTGGATGTGTCTTTGTGAAGTATAATTTCATGCATGTTTAAATTGTGATTCTGCAAGTATGCTAGCATGGGGTCTTATGTGCGACTTGTGGTAGTTGAAACATAAGCTAGTAGGCAGGACCTTGGGTACAAATGGTCAAGGGTTGACGTGACGAGTTTAGAGTGAGCATCGAGGCCTTGGGTACAAATGGCCAAGGATCGTGCACTAGAAAGTTGGGAAGAATTTGTTAGTTTTGTGTATGCGGTTATGCCCTTGAATTCTATTATGTTGAACCTTACTCTAAGTTTGTTGTGTGCCTAGTTGCTTTATGTATATGTTGCATGATGTTCCTTTCGATGGGCTACTTACTAGTATAAGAAAATAACTATTATCCTTCAAGTTATGAGATTCTTTCTCGTAAAGTTGACTGGAAAATATTATCTTCCCAAGAATTCCAATAAATCTAAACATTTCTGGTTAAGAACCTTCCCCCCACACAAATAAATTAGGGAAATTTGAAGTTGTATGAGAGACGCATCTGATGTGGTTTAACGCCACGGTTAACACCGATTAAAAAAATTAAAAAAATAAACAATGCATCGTTTGAAGAGACGCATTCTAATAAAGACAAAAAAGTACCCTATTTTCCTAATTATTTTTCAAAGTATCCTTTTGGCCTAAATTTGTTAAGTCGTGACAATCTCATAAAAATAAAAGGAAAAAAGAAAGGAAAAAAATGTTATCGAGCGATATTATTATTTTGATTGTGAAGAGTAAATAATGTATTATAACGGAAAAACTATGAGCATAACAATTTCATTCTTAATATATCAAATCTCAAAAGTTTCAAATAGAAAAATGTAAGGAAAAAATAAAAAGTTGAGAGTAATGCATACCTAAACCATAGCTTCTTGGCTAATTGGATTTTGAGTGTTTCTTGATAATTTGTTATATTTATATAATTAAGGTGGAGTTTTATGAGACATATGTTACAATTTCAATAATATTGACTATTATAGATATAGATTATAGATTATAAGATAAGCATTTACTTCTCCGCAACACAATGCATATAAACTTGTTATTCCAATCAACTTATAAATAAAGTTTAGTAATAAAATTTAAGGCTAGTTTCTGCTTGCTAAACTTTACTTTTGACGTCCTAAATTTTTAGGTATTTTTTAATTTAATTATTTTGAATTATTTCGATGTTATTTTGATAATATGAGGACAAAAATCGAATTATCGAGATAAGTTTATGAATTTAATTAATATTTGAGGATATTTACAAAAATTTGAATTTAGATTAAGATAAGTTGGGTGATTTATTTTAGAATTGTGGATTCGATTTGGATGGAAAAGGGGAATATATATATATATATATATATATATATATATATATATTTATTTGTTGCAAACTAAAAGTATGTACACATAATGACTTGAGATATTGGAAATGATCAGTTAGGTTGTAGCATCTATGTAGAAAATATACAGAAACAACTACACAATAAGTCTTAATCATAACCAAATATTAACAAGATAAGTTTTTCCCTTTGGGGTGGGGCCTTGGCAAGTGAAACTTTAAGAAAATGGATATATTTTTAAGGTGAAATTCTGGTCAAAGCTAACTCTTCTTAGATTTTTTAGTCCAATCTCTCATTTTTAATCTAATAAAATTCAATAGTCTAAATAAAATTAAACTATCCTTGTATTAATCCAAATAGAAATTTCATATAAAAAATTTAAATTATTCACCAAATTTTCAGGTACAATTTTCTTTTATATATATATGTATACACGATCGGTTAGATATTGGAACCAGGACAACCTTCTTAAAAAATATATATATCACCTTTAAAATAAATAATTAATATTATACATTTATCATATGAAAGAATAACTGAACTTTTTATTTATTTTCTTCTAGAGAAAAAGAATATTACAATTTTTTTTTTCAAACTCAAATTACATACCTATGATAGGATTGAAATATTGGAAATCCAAGGATCCATATAAAATACTAATGCTAAAAGCAACTAGTAGGCTGAACAAGACCTGTTGCAATCCCTCCAACATTGTTGCACGTTGCTTGGGCTATTTGATTCATATAACTAAGCTTTACATACTCCAACTTTATTCGATTGCACGGATTTGTTGCACTACAATCAAATTTTACTGCAACTTTTGTAGCTGATGTTCCATGAATGTTTTGGTATGTCACGTCGCTAATTTTAATTCATGAAGTCTGTTCCATACCAACAACAATTTCTTTTTTTTTAAAAAAAGTATTCCCTAACTGGAAAATTGCACGAAATGACCCAAAAACTAAAAACTTATCTATGGATGACCCACTCCCAAAAACTTTATCATAAATGACCTTTTGGCCACATGAAATACCAATTTTACCCCCCAAAATTAAAACAGCCCAAAACGCGCATTTCCATTTTTTCTTTAAAAGTCGCCTTCTACCCGTTGGAAAACTTTTCTGCTTTCGCTTTCTCTCAGAACCTTTCCCTTTCTCTCTCAACATTTCCCGCTTTCTCTCTGAACTTCCCCATTTTCCCTTTCAACCTTTTCGCTTTTGCTTTCTACCTCAGCCTTTCGCTTTCTCTCTCAACCTTTCCACTTTCTCTCTGAACCTTCTGAACCTTTCGCTTTCTCTATCGACCTTTCGCTTTTCCCGGACGGTTCGTCTTCATCTTCTTCCTTGTCGTCGTCTTCCGCTTCATCTGAAAGGTAGGCCTATACTAGGTTCAAGATCGCTCACAACAGGCTTAACGATCGCTTAGCATAGCTCAAGAGATTGCTGAACTTCGATGAAACGATCTTTTGGTCTAGAATAAACGATTGCCCAGTCTAGGTTATATGACTAAGTGATCATTTAGATTACTAAGCCATCGTTTAGATTACTAAGAGACCGTTTAGATTAGTAAGTAATCGTTTAGTTCGATACAAGATCGCTTAGTTTACTAAGCGATCGTAGAGTATGGACTAAGCGATCACTTAGTAATCTAAGCGATCTCGTTGTAATCTAAACGATCGTTTAGTAATCTAAATGATCGCTTAGTAATTAATAAGCGATCCTTTAATGTTTAATAAGCGATCGTTTAGACGTTTTTAATATGTTAAACTGATGTTGTACTGCATTTCCTTGCTGTAAGTTGATAATGGTGGTATCTGAGGACAAGTATTTCCCTGCCACCGTCTCCTGCATGGTCCACAAAACCAACTCCCTGATCAAGAGCAAACTGACCACTGATCAGATGGAGATGTTCAGGAAGACCTCATTTGGTCCACTACTGGACGTGGACCTGGTGTTCAATGGATAGCTATTCCATCACTTCTTGCTACGGGAGGTGAGGGAGGATAGCGCCGACTCAATAAGCTTCAACATTTTGGGGAAGAAGGTTACCTTCACCCAAGATGACTTCAATCTCATAACCGGTATGTGGCCGACGGAAGAAACGGTCGAACGAGATACATGCGGCAAGAGACTACTGCGTCTCATCCTTGGACCTAGGGACCCAAATGATAAGAAAGAAAAGCTGGTCAAGATGTCGAGGTTTCCTTCGAGAAGATAAGATTTATGAATGATCAAGACGTCGTGAAGGTAGTCCTCGCCCTGTATATCGAGAAAGTTATGATGGGCAAAGACAAGAAGACACAATTCAACATGAAGACTCTTAGGATTGTGGATGACTCCAAAGTCTTTGCCAACTACGACTGGTCGTCTATCTTCTTCAACCAGTTGTTGACTAGCATGAAGACTATCATGCGCGGAAAGAAAGAGGCACATGATATCAAGAAGGCAAACAATCCCAAGCATACCACATATTATTGCATCAAAGGATATGTGCTTGCATTCCATGTACGATTTTGTCCAATTTATACTTCAATTATACTTCTTTATTTAGCGTAATCTATAGCCTAATCCGTTTATGTTGTGTAATAGGTGTGGGCATACAAGATATTGTCCACTTCTAGCAACTTCGTGGCTACCAAATCAAGCAAAACTGCTATTCCACGAATTCTAAGGTGGACATGTTCTCAGCCTCCATCGTACAAGTTGTTGGAGATGAATGTCTTCCAACCCAAAAAGGTAACTCATCAGCTAGTAATTCTAAGCGATCGTTAGATAATCTAAACGATCGTTGATATACGTCTACATGATCGTAGATGTTGATGAGCACTTTTAGTGTTAACCGGTGTACGGGTCAAGTTATAATATAAGACGGTGAAGTCCGAATATCGTTCCACTGGAGATCGAATTGTGAAGGTTTAAGTTACTTAACTATTCTAGAGTTGACTCAATTTTATTTGAGGATTGGAATTGAAGTTGTTAATTATGGAAAATATAAATCAAATAAGGAAAGTATTAAAGTGAGAAACACAAGAGTCAAACAGAGTTCTAGGGTATTGAATCATTGTTTATTTCATCATGCAATATTATAGATTTCATGGATTTTATTGTCATTCATATGCCTAAGTCTAGAAACTTAATTCCAAGTTATTTTCTCCAAAAAACAACCCTTTCTCATGCAACTCGATTGATTACTAATCTCTTGAAACCAATACAAATTACATGACATTAAGAATAGTCTTTAGCAACTTTTATTGTCAACCTAACTACTCTCGTGATAGATTAACAACAATTCATTGTTATAGATCAAGTTAAACATACAATCTCTCAATCATACATCTAACCTAACATGTGTAGATGGCTAATCCACAAGAATTAAACACAATAACAATGAAAAGCATAATCATTCCAACAAAACCATGAAAGTCTACAAGATCAACATGAATTCATAAACAAATCATCGAGACCCTAAAACTAAAGAGTTTAGCCACTCATAGCTTGAAGCAACATGTTTAAGCAAAATAAACAAAGAAAGAGTGTAAAGAAAGGAAAACTCTACTGAAAAGAGGCTCTTGATTGAGGTAGCACCGTCACAATCTCCTTGGCTCTCACGTCGAAATTCGAAGGGCACCACGACTATCTCGAACTCTTTTCCTCTTCCTTGCAACTAACTCACTCTTTGAACTCTTTTATGAACTCTCACTCAATTCTCTTCTTCTTGTGCCTCTTTAGGTTTGTAGATTGATGGTTGATTTGTTTGATGATTACGGCTGCTGGAAAACCCCAAATTTATAGAGTTGGCTGCCCAAAAACTTACCCAAAATACCAATTTTTTATTTAAGGAAAACTAGCGTCGCGGCGCCAGGGTTGCAACCAAAATTGTTGCTCTTGGGTTTTAGCGTCGCGGCAGCGCTGTCCAAGCGCCGCGACACTGTGATGCGTTCAGAATTGTTGCTCTCAGGCTTTAGCGCCGCGGCAGCGCCGTCCAAATGTCGTGGTGCTATGATGCGTTCAGAATGTTGCGCTCGGGCTTTAGCGCCATGGCAGCGCTGTCTCGACGTCACGACGCTATCCCAAATTTTGCCATTTTGAGTTTTTTAGCTCTTTTTCGCCGTATTCTTTCTCGGTTTTGATGTTTTAGTCTTTTCTTCTAATTTTCCTCATTTTAACCTGAAAATCACTAGCAAACAAGTGAAATCTAATATAAACTCCCTTAATTTGAGAGAATAGAAAGAACTTTTCAAGTGCTTATCAGATGTATATCAACGATTGTATAGATTAGCTAAACAATCAATGAGTTTATAATAAGTGATTGTATTGTTTATGCGATCACCTAGTATAAGTATGCGATCGCTTAGTACGATATAAGCAATCGTTTAGATTATCTAGGTGATCGTTTACATTAGTTTACTCACCTTTTTATTATTGATTTGTTGTTTGCATTATAGACGATCGTCCGAGTGAGACTTGTGCCTTCGCCGGATGAATTGAGCTACAAGAAGGATAGAGTAAGGGGGGTTGAGTTGATGCCATGTGTCAACCCTGCGTCAAAAGATCAGTCGTCGGCTGACACTAAGGCAGACCAACCCGAGTCCTCTCACGAAGAAGACCAACTCGAGCAGCCAACTGAAATTCAAGTTGAACCCCCTCTGCCACAAGAACAAGTCGAGCAGCCGGTTATGGAGACCAACCCGAATCCTCTCCTAAGGCAGTCTAGTGGTCAGAGAGGGAAGAAAAGGCGCGCCAAGACGTCTGAGAGGCACCCCACCTCCAGGAGGCACAGGCATTCAAGGTCATATAAAGTGTTGTCGAAGGAGATATCTGTGGTTCGCACCGACTTGGCGAACTTGACGACAATGGCTCGTGAGTAGCACGACCATTTAAGCCAACAGATAGACGACCTGAGGAAGTTTATCGAGCGTCTATGCCAGGTTAGATTTTATTCCTTCTAATTGTTTTTTTTTATTCATACTGATTGCATAGTAATAGTTAAGCGATCACTTAGCATTTGTATGCGATCGCATACAAATGATAAGCCATCGCTTAACTATTACTATGCGATCGCTTAGCATTTGTATGCGATCGCTTATCATTTGTATGCAATCGCTTATCACTTGTATGTGATTGCTTATCACTGGTATGCGATCTGTAACGACCCGAAATTTCAGGTAAATATATCTTTCTTCCCTCTTTATTGCACTGTTCTTTCATTAATGTTTTTGGAGGAAGTTGAAAGGTGAAAAAAATAATAATAATAATAATTAAATAAATATTTAGGTGGAGGTTGCATTAAAGGAGATTGGGTTCTTGGTCATTAGAAGGAAATGGGGATCGATTTGAGAAAGATTTTCTGGTGGGTTATTTATTGACCTGAGTTGCGTGTTAGTTAAAACAAAAAAAAAAAAAAAAAAGGAATAAGAGAAAGGTCAAATCTCTCTCTCGTTCACCTCTTTGTCAGCCGTCTTCTGCACCCCTTCGTCACACAGTCGCCATCATCATCAGTCTTCATTGCCGCCATCATCGCAGTCCTCATTGCCATCATCGTAGTCCTCATTGCCGCATCATCGTAGCCTTCGTCGCCATCATCATTAGTCCTCATTACTGCATCATCAGTTCTCATTGCCACATCATCACAGTCCTCATCGCTGCATTGTCCCAGCCTTCATCGCGCCGCAGTGTCTCAGCCTTCATCGTGCCGCATCGTCACAGCCCTCATTGCGCCGCACCATCACAATCTTCATCGTCGCATTGTCTCAGCCCTCTTTGCGCTGCGTCGTCATAGCCTTCATAGCACATTGCCGCAGTATAGGGAAGTCGCGGCTTCGCACAGTCAGTCTTGTTGTCTCGCTTAGTCTCGCTGTCTCGTTCAGTCTCACTATCTCGCTCAGTCTCGCTCTCTCGCTGTCCCGCTGTCTCGCTCTCGTAGGTAAGGGACTTACTACCGGGCTCTAGTAACGCCTAATGCCCAGTTATGTTACTGATTATTTATTGTGTCGCTGTGTAACTGTTGCCTCGGTTGATTATTGCTTAAACTGTTTCAGGTATGCCAAGTCATGTAGATGTGATGTGGTTATGCTTACGTGCCTGTGATATTGTGAGTCTCTGCGATGAACTGGTTATGCCATGACATGTTATTGCAGGTTATCCTACTTGTCGTGCCCTATACCCCTAACGTACTGTGCCTACGATGGGTGTCCTTCGGGATCACCACCTATGTTTATGTTTACAATTGTAATCACTACGTACCCTCGGGTCGCTTCCTATGCTTATACCTGTGTCGGGTATGCGGGCGCACACGATAAAAAGGATAACAGCTAGACCCAGTAGTTGATCTTTTACTGAGTATGAATACTCACCCTTTCCTATGTTTTTTCCAGGTAAAGAACGGGGTGGCCAGGCGTATGACCGAGGTAATCCGTGATTGTACCATGGGATCGTCGTCATTGCTTCCGCACCTTAGCCTAGGGTATAACATATTGGACTTGTAGGGTAGCAGTGTTTGTTATTCATTTGACCATTTGTTTATTTGTTTTGGTACTTTTATGTTCGACTTTGTTTTTCTTGAGGTTTGCCTAACTATTTAAGGGGTACCCCACTAAAGCATTTTTTCTCCTCTATGTTTGATTTAATGAACTATCAGGATCCAAGTCGTTTTACAAACTTGATCGAGTGTATTTAAAGTGAGTAACACCGTGTCTCTTAGGTTCCAATGCATTCACTAAATGGTCATGCATAACGTAACGTCCTGTTAGTTACAAAAGGGTCACGTCGTTATATGATCGCTTAGCTTTTGTATGCGATTGTTGAGCATTTGTCTAACATATTACTTTGTTTGTCTGATTCAGAGTGGCAACGACGACGACAAAGAAGACAATGGGAAGAATGAGGGTGGTGGTGGAGATGGTCAAGCTGAAGACCAACCCACCGAGGAAGAAGGGTGTGGCGGGGGTCATAAAGGAGGAGAGACAGAGGAAATGGCGATAGTGGTTTACGATCAACCCACAGAGGAAGAAACCACTATCACCACCACTGAAGAACCCACCCCAATCGACCCCCCCATGACATAGCCACCCTCTATCGAAGAGCTCCCCATTGAAGTGCTCCCCACTCAATCATTCAACATAAGGAGCATAGAAGACTTGACAACCCTAGCCGAAATGGCCGAGGTATTTATGTGATGTAATTTCATATACACATTATTTACATATTTATTCTAACAGAATTCCCTTGTTGTATAGGAACATAAGGTGATGCCTGACCGTCGGAAGAGATCTAAGCCGACGAGGTTTTGACCAGTGGATGTGAAGAGACAGAAGAGGGAGCCAACATCCTCCAAAACTGGGCCCCCCTCCCTACCGATCCCACCTCAACCCCAACTTCCCCACCCAACTTCCAAACCAACCCAACCTCAACCACAACCTTTCAAACTTTCCAAATCTCAACCTTCCCAACCTTCACCTTCCCAACCTCAACCACTACCTTCCGAACGTTCCAAACCTCAACCTTCCCAACCTCCACGTTCCCAACCCCAACCTCCACCTTCCAAACCTCAACCTTTCCAACCTCCACCTTCCCAACCTCCTCAACAAACTCCCCAAACCTCACAACCTTCCAAACCTTCCCAACCTCCTCAACAAACTCCCCAAACCTTACAACCTTCCAAACCTTCCCAACCTCCTCAACCAACTCCACAAATGTCACAACCTTCCCAACCTCCACCTTCCCAACCTTAACCCCAACCCCAACCCCAACTCGTAGTCCTTGTCCTCAACTTCCCCATTAGATCGGTCCGAGCGTGTGACCCCTTGTTCCCAATTCTGGATGTGCTGTGGTCTACATATAAGAAGTGGAGGAGCACTCCGAAGACAAAGGACGAGAAGAGGACAGTCACATAACCTCCCAGACCAAGGAATTCTTCCAAACACTTGAAAATAATACATGGGTGATTGGGGACGTAAGTTTTCCTTTAAACTTCAACTTATCGCTTAAATAACATTAAACGATCGCATAGTTCCGTCTACGTGATCGCTTATATAATCATAAGTGATCGCCTAATATGTAAGCGATCGTTTAGGATTATATAAGCAATTGCGTAGACAAAACTATGCTATCGTTTAGTAAACTCTAAGCAATCGTTTATGTTTAGTAAGCGATCGATTATGAAATCATAAACGATCGTTTAGTAATTCAATTGCTATTACTAAACTTTTACATTGTTTTCTGTAGAATATGGATATGCTAGTGCTCCACTGATGCGCACTTTTACTGTTAACCTCAAGTGTACGGGTCAAGTTATAATATAAGACGGTTAAGTCCGAATATCGTTCCACTGGAGATCCAATTGTGAAGGTTTAAGTTACTTAGCTATTCTAGAGTTGAATCAATTTTATTTGAGGATTGAAATTGAATATTATGAGTTATGGAAAATACAAATCAAATAAGGAAAGTATTAAAGTGAGAAACACAAGAGTCAAAGAGAGTTCTAGGGTAATGAATCCTTGTTTATTTCATCATGCAATATTATAGATTTCATGGATTTTATTGTCATTCATATGCCTAAGTCTAGAAACTTAATTCCAAATTATTTTCTCTAAAAAACAACCCTTTCTCATGCAACTCGATTGATTATTAATCTCTTAAAACCAATACAAAATTACATGGCATTAAAAATAGTCTTTAGCAACTTTTATTGTCAACCTAACTACTCTCGTGATAGATTAACAACAATTCATTGTTATGGATCAAGTTAAACATACAATCTCTCAATCATACATCTAACCTAACATGTGAGGATGGCCAATCCATAAGAGTTAAACACAATAACAATGAAAAACATAATCATTCCAACAAAACCATGAAAGTCTAAAAAATCAACATAAATTCATAAACAAATCATCAAAACCCTAAAACTAAAGAGTTTAGCCACTCATAGCTTGAAGTAACATATTTAAGAAAAATAAACAAAGAAAGAGTGTAAAGAAAGGGAAACTCTACTGAAAAGAGACTCTTGATTGAAGTAGCACCGTCAAGATCTCCTTGGCTCTCACGTTGGAATTCAAAAGGCACCACGACTATCTCGAACTCTTTTCCTCTTCCTTGCAACTAACTCACTCTTTGAACTCTCACTTAATTCTCTCCTTTTTGTGCCTCTTTAGGTCTGTAACTTCCTTGATTTGATTTGATTTTCTTTTTGATGATTTGGGCTGCTGGAAACCCCCAAATTTATAGAGTTTGGCCGCCCAAAAATTTACCAAAAATAACAATTTTTCATTTAAGGAAAGTTGGCGCCGCGGCGCTGATCCATAGCGCCGCGGCGCTAGGGCTGCATCCAAAATTGTTGCTCTCGGGTTTTAGCGCCGCGGCAACGCCGTCCAAGCGTCGCGACGCTGTGATGTGTCACACCCCATCCCAGATTCACACTACACCTAGGATTGAGCGTGATACTGTTCTCCATCAAATACATAATGAAAATAGATACCAGATGAATCTCAAAATTAAAAACAATGCTTCTATAGAAATACTAGGAAAAGACACAATCTCCCAGCAAGCATTTTCTGCATGTATATATAATACAACACATCTCCCCTTATCTCATAAGAAACATGCACATTACAAGACATATGCACAGACTAAGTATTTACAACTATCCCAGAGGTTTGCTTCCAGATAGGCCCAGACGAGATTCTCGTGTAAGCTAGGCGTCTCGGACACGCTCGCTACCTGAAACGACAACAACAACAAACTAAATGAGCAAAAAGCCCAATGAGTGACTAATTCTATTCACTATCACTAACAAATATGAGCTAGCTTATCCATTAGTAACCATTACATATCACATATCAGAGAGTTACTAAGGTTCTCCTTTCAATTTACACGTATAAATGTCAAATTCTTATGTCACACAGTTCTGCAACTATCTAGTGCCTTCACATTCTGTCCCTCAGCACTTAATCGATTATGTTTACATTACCATGTGCCTTCAAATGTAGTCCCTCAGCACTGGTAACCAATTCTATCTTCGCTCAAGTGCCTTCACTCATGGTCTCTCAGCACGAGCTAATATGTGATGGGTTACTACATGCTTTCACTCATAGTCACTCAACATTGTAATCCAATCCTTATAGCTATTCAAGTGCTTTCACAAAGTCCCTCAACACTTAACTTCATGCTCACTTACAAATAGGCTTTCACCATAAGGTCCCTCAACCACTACTATATTTAAACATTAGCATGAGTACCCTTTTAACTTGCTAACACATCACATTCATAATGAATACTACAAAGGATCACATTTCCTCATCAAATAAGCATACTAAATTTATCACAAGATATAACAAATGGTCACTCACGATTGGTCTCGGCTCTAAGTGGATTATAAACCTCCCCGAGCTCTTCCTGGCCTGAAAACACATATTCCTCATGTTTAGTTTTCATAATCTCCCTTTTCCTTTAACACACAATAATAGCGTTATTCTTTAGACAATTAAAAGCTGCCAGCGATATTCATCACATACTACTGTACCAGCGACACTGAGTTGGATGTAACCAGTGAGACTACCTGAGGAGCGACACCCAGCGATACTCTAGCGAGAATCGTGAGACGCAAAGCCTCTCTTGCGTTACAGCGATACTTGCTTTGCTGCCCTGTCTCTCGCTCTCTCAGCGATACTACCGCTGCAGCAGAACCGTTTTCTTCTTCCTTTCCTCTTCCTTCTTCAACCTGCTAAACATTACGTTTTGGTCAATTTCAGAACTTTCTTCCTTCTACAAACTTGTTAAGGTGTATGTCCTTCATCTTACCTCCAGATTTCATGAAGAACATCCTTTCCGTTTAGGATATATCCTTCAACAACTTCCGAGTTACCCCTAATCGTCCGGCAATTCAGCTCTAATCTTTTCTTCCTGAGTTTGACACACATTTATACAATTTCAGCTCAAGCATCCTTCATGAAACTTGCTAAAAATCGAGTTAACTTACTAACCTTAAAAGTTTCAGCCCTAACCACCATTTCTTCAATTTGTTCTTCCTCCAAAACCGAGCGTCACTCTGAGGGAGTAACACCAGCTGAGTCCTCTTCTTAACTCAAGTTTCTTCCACGGTTACGATGAGATTTCCACTCCAAATCAGCATGAACATCTTCTTCTACCTCCTTCCGATGTTTAGCTTTAGAATAGACCCAACTCGAGCTCTGAAATGCAATCAGAACAATTGAATTCTCGAATCACTTATATATATACCATCGACTTATTCTCCATTTCAACACTATACTATAATCTGTTCAACGCATACCTTCTATGTTCAGCTTCAGCAACACACACAGCCTCTGATGATGTTTCTTTTCAAAACTCTCCCGCCAAATGGTTAGCAAACGCATTACTCTCTCTCGGCCAACCTTTTTTTTTTTTGTCCAACGCATACCCACTTTCGACGCATGGTAGCGTTCACCGCATAATGACCTCATCGCAAATCAGTTCTCAACTCCTCATGGCCATTAACTTCCAACGCCATGCTGCCTACAATGCGTTTGCCGCAAAATAAACTTCGGTACAAGGTGGTTCTTCACGCCTTATGTCCTCAACGCGTCGTGGCTTCAACGCCTAACAGTCTCCCTCACCTTTGCGTTTACGCCAAAACTGTTTCCATCAAAGCATGTTGCCACCAACGCATAGCTGATACTTAGTCATTTTTCCGCCCCGATCATAGTCCAGCCAACTACTCCTACCCAAACGTCCATCTCTTGGCCCCTTCTTACCTTGTGTTCTCACTAGATTAAGTACGGGGCTTACAATGTGTTCAGAAATATTGTTCTCGGGCATTAGCGCCGCGGCAGCGCCGTCCAAGTGCCGCGACGCTGTCATGCGTTCAACAAGTTGCGTTGAATTTTGGCGCCGCGGTGGTACTATGCGTCCATAACGATGCATTTAGGTTTTACGCCACCGCAGCGCGGTCTCGGCGCCGCGGCGCTATCCCAAAATTTTCCCTTTTGAGTTTTTCAGCTCTTTTTTGCCGTATTCTTGCTCGGTTTTGATCTTTTGGTCTTTTCTTCTAATTTTCCTCATTTTAACCTGAAAACCACTAGCAATCAAGTGAAATCTAATATAAACTCCCTTAATTTGAGAGGATAGAAAGCACTTTTCAAGTGCTTATCATCCATGTTCACCGGAAGCTTCACTCCCTGCCCGATTTGTGTTCTCTTCGGTTCACGGTGGTGAACATTGCATTTATGGTATGTAACCCTGAACTTTTTTTGTAATTTGACCGATTATTATTGTATTTTATCTAACCCTTGATTTTCTAAAGGATTCCCTCATGAATATTGAAGAAATCTCATGCAATATACGACCTGATGGTGTGGTCATGCACGACGGTACAGTGGAGCCTTGGACCAACAAAGTTGCACACGCTGGTTTTTGGGCGATGCACTTGACGTTCCTCGAGTTCGCACACAGCCTAAACGAAAACTACAAGCCTACATGGTTGGAGGTGGATTTCGTGTTTGGGCCAATCAACATAAATGAACATTGGCTCATGGCTGGAATCAACCTTCGGGAGTCCACGATCTTCGTCTTCAACTCCATGCCAGACTACATCCGTGCAGACATTGTGAACCCAAGACTCCAACTGCTTAGCGGGGCCATACCATCAATTTTGATCGCAGGTGGATTTGACACGAACCTTCCAAATTTCAAGTATCGGCCATGGGAAGTGAAGTGATCCAGGGCAACACTTCAGTGAGACAAATCCCTCGACTGTGGGATTTTTTCTTGTAAATTTTTAAAGTACCTTGTAACGAATACTAATAGAGATAGTTTAATTTTGAACAATATGCCTGTATTTAGGAAACAATATGTAGCCGAATTATGGGCAGACAAATTTTTATGGTAATCAATGATATTAGTATTCGTGTACATCTTATGTTATTATACTTAGTTTAATCCAATTGTTTTATCAATTGCAAGTATTCGTGTACATCTATTCTTATTATACTTAATTTAACCCAATTGTTTTATCAATTGCAAGTATTCGTGTATATCTATTCTTATTATACTTAATTTAATCTATTTCTCATATTACAATAGATGGACTAAGCGATCGTTTAGTGTATACTAAACGAGCGTTTAATATACACTAAACGATCGCTTAATAGATACTAAGCGATCGCTTAAATATACAATACACAAACGAGCCTAATATACAGTAGACGATCGTTTAGACGTGTTCTAAGCGATCGTTTAATATATACCAAGCAATCGTTTAATATACACTAAACAATCACTTAATATACAGTAGATGATCGTTTAGACGTGTTATAAGCGATAATTTAATATGTACTAAGCGATCATTTAGACTTGTTGATTATATCAGATCATTTAGACTTGCTGATTATATCAAATTTTGACAATTACAATTACATCTCAAAATTATCTATAAAATAAGAGGTCGAAATAATTTGAAATGAAAATTGAGACACTTATATATAATCTAATTATAATAATTTCGAAACATTTACGAAACATTTACACTGTATCCAAAGTTCTTGCATTTCGAAGTTCTAGCATCCTATGCGTCCCCGTATTCACATTTCATGCATCCCATGCGTCCCCGTGGCAGGTGTTATCAATGGTTGCCAGCATGTTTTTCTGTTGTGTCCTCCCTGACCGCACGCGTACACTTATGTACTTGTTGTGGCTCCTCACCAGTAGACGGTATTCTAACGGTCTGTCATTGACCTATGCTTGGCACTTTTCGTGGTGGTAAGATTTCAAAGTCATCGAAATCAAGTCTTTGTCTCCACTCTTGTTGATGGCCAATTGGGTATATTTGTTCGGCATAAGCGGCAAACACACACTCTACTGTGAACCACTTCGAGCACAACATTTGGACGTTAATGTTCCGCATGGCTGCCGCAACTACTGCATGTGAGGCTGTCACCTCGGGATATCTTTGAAGCTTAGACCAATATATTTGAAACTCAACATCCTATACGCCTTGGCTACTAGGTAGAAATGCGGAATTATGTCCTTATTCTTGAACTTATCCATCAAGTTATTCAGAATGTGGTATATAGACAGTGCATGGAATGCCTCTGGGAATACGCTTGATACAGCCTTCCCGATGAATATGTGACAATCTGATATAATCACCAAGTTAGGGATGTCTTCGATTGAGGCCTTCAAGTGGGTCATGAACCAAAGCTAGGATGCTTCGTTCTCGCCGTCTACGATACCAAAAGCAATTGGATATATGTTGTTGTTGCCATCAATACATATTGCTATCAACAACATACCTTTATATTTCTCGTGCAAATGAATACCTGATAAGCACTTGAAAAGTGCTTTCTATCCTCTCAATTTAAGGAAGTTTATATTAGATTTCACTTGTTTGCTAGTGGTTTTTAGGTTAAAATGAGGAAATTAGAAGAAAGGACCAAAAGATTAAAACCGAGCAAGAATACAATGAAAAAGAGCTGAAAAACTCAAAAGGGCAAAATTTGGGATAGCGCCGCGGCTCTAAAACCCAAGCGCAAAGTTCTTGACGCATAACAGCATTGTAGCGCCTAAATGGCGCTGCCGCGGCACCAAGATCCGAGTGCAACATTCTGAACGCATCACAGCGTCATGGCACTTGGACGGCGTTGCCGCAGCGCTAAAACCCGAGAGCAACAATTTTGGACAAAACCTTAGCGCCGCAGCGCCAGTTTTCCTTAAATGAAAAATTGTTATTTTTGGTAAATTTTTGGGTGGTCAACTCTATAAATTTGGGGGTTTCCATCAGCTCTAATAATCAAGAATCAATCAACCATCAATTTACAGACCTAAAGAGGCACAAGAAGGAGAGAATTGAGTGAGGGTTCATAAAAGAGTTCAAGGAGTGAGTTAGTTGCAAGGAAGAGGAAAAAAGTTCGAGATAGTCGTGGTGCCAATCAAATTTCGACGTGAGAACCAAGGAGATCGTGACGGTGCTCCTTCAATCAAGAGCCTCTTTTCAATAGAGTTTCCCTTTCTTTACACTCTTTCTTTGTTTATTTTGTTTAAACATGTTGCTTCAAGCTATGAGTGGCTAAACTCTTTAGTTTTAGGGTTTTGATGATTTGTTTATGAATTCATGTTGATCTTGTAGACTTTCATGGTTTTGTTGGAATGATTATACTTTTCATTGTTATTGTGTTTAATTCTTGTGGATTGGCCATCTATACATGTTATGTTAGATGTATGATTGAGAGATTGTATGTTTAACCTGATCTATAACAATGAATTGTTGATAATCAATCACGAGAGTAGTTAGGTTGACAATAAAAGTTGCTAAAGACTATTCTTAATGCCATGTAATTTGTATTGGTTTCAAGAGATTAGTAATCAATCGAGTTGCATGAGAAAGAGTTGTTTTTGAGAGAAAATAACTTGGAATTAAGTTTCTAGACTTAAGCATATGAATTACACTAAAATTCATGAAATCTATAATATTGGATGATGAAATAAACAAGAATTCATTACCCTAGAACTCTCTTTGACTCTTGTGTTTCTCACTTTGTTACTTTCCTTATTTGGTTTATATTTTCCATAATTAACAAAATTCAATTCCAATCCTCAAATAAAATTGATTCAACTCTAGAATAGCTAAGTAACTTAAACCTTCACAATTGGATCTCTAGTGGAACGATATTCAGACTTCACCGTCTTATATTATAACTTGACCCGTACACTTGCGGTTAACACTAAAAGTGCGCATCAAAGCCCAACTCGACCTCGACTGGGAGACAGTGCAAACATACCTACAACAATCAATCTTGCGTCGAGTGATGCATTCGATGAATATGTTAGCACGCCGGCAGACGGAACAGTTTCACTTCACATTGAATTACATTCATCAACAGTTTTCGATTCGACCGAAAGTCCCACCCCCTAACATTCCTGAATGCCTACAACAAACGCTTGTCTTCCCAATGCCGCAGCGCCCTGCACCTGAGCAGCAACGCAGACCTGATGAAGACAAGTCAAATAGTAAAAATTTAGGGGTGTAGTTAGAGTTGTATCTTCTTTATAGCTTTCCTTGCAATTATCTTCATCTTCATCTTCAATTGTATGCGTTGTGAAACATGCGATGAATAGAATAACAATTTCTTCACCGCATTGAATTTCTAATTACCTCTTTGCGTTTTCCCCTTGTTGTAAATTCATTCTGAGTACATTTAATTATTCCCAAACTTTTATCTTTGCAATTGAAAAGTTAGTCACTATGATGATAATCATGCTTACACCATTTGGCCACTCTTAAGTTAGATTACTTTCAATGCGTCTGCATACTATTCCTTAGAAACGCAAACCTACTTTGTATGTATGCAAGCGGCCAATTCAAACCTTTTTTACAAAATTTTGCAACATAATCTTTGTTTACAATTTAAGCAATGAGGACCTTACTACTCTCAAGTTTGGGGGTGGAAGAGGTTTGAACTGTCAAAGATAAAAATATGAGGAACTTATTTCAAAAAAAAAAATTAAACGCAAATCTTCGTTGGCAAGACTAATATATATATCTTGTTAAGAGTTTAGCTGAAAACGACACCTGCTTGTAGTTGGCCGCCTCCATGCACTCCATAGTTGGTGTGTCAAAATGAAGGTGGGTAATCGTAATCAACTACGCATAGATAAATAACAAACTCCAATGTCTAGTGAGGAAACAAAACTTAGATAAGAGTTTAGTCGAGAAGGGCACTTGCTCGTAGTTGGCTGCGTCCATGCACCCTATAGTTGGTATGTCAAAACGAAGGTGGGTAACCCTACTCGACGCATAGCCACCTAATATATAAATAATAAAACAAATGAAAGAAAAATGAACGTTATATCTTCATCTTTTTAGACTCAGTGTTAAAAGAAGAAACAAAAATTTTGTGAACAATGAGTAAAGAATTTTGAAAAGAAAACTTGCCGCATACAAATTAGACCCGTTCCAAAGAAAAGAATATAGAGGTACAAAAGTAATATAACTGACGGGTAGCTGATTAAGTATAGCATTCTAAGAGACTAGTCAATGCGTTGAGAAAATGTTAGGGTTGATTGAAGTTTCTTAGATATAAGTTATGCTTGAGGATAAGCATTTCTCCATGGACGCATAACGACCAGAAACGCAGGATGATGCGTTAGAACATATGGATGAGTCGACATAATTGAACGCATGAACCCAATTCTCCATGGACGCATAACGACCAGAAACGCGACGCAGCGAAAAAATCAGATTAGAATCTTGAGAGATTGTCGGAAGAGTGACATGCATGATCTGTGGGTAAAGTGGTGGATCTAAATTTAACCGAGAATTACGCAATTAGGCGAGATAGATGCACGACATCAATTGCACCTCCAATCACGCAGATTTAGCACTGATTACGAACGCAACCTCTATAAAAGGGCAGACCTGCAAACTGAAAAAGGGTTGTTGATTCTCGAAAGAATTCCTAAGTGACAACAGAGTTCTCAATAGAAGACAACCAAAGACGAATAGCTTGAGAGAGAAGGGTCTTCCCTCCGCCTGACCACTTCATAGCAGAACCTTACGCTTTCATTCCGGCGACTCAAGACATTGAATGCCTTCCTGCTTTCTATCTCTTTTTCTAGCTTTGATTTTAGATTTGTGTTAAGACATTAAGCTGTCTAATTGTATTTCGTTCATGAATCTACAATTCTTCCATATCTATCCATTTCTCTACACTTTCCGCTTATTATTTTGAATCCATGAGTAGCTAATCTTTCAAGGGTCACGGGTTGCGTTAGCATCTAAATAGGAACCTGATGGATAAATGAGCATGCAACAGAAGTTAATTTGATCAATTTTCACTCTAAGATGCTCAATTTAGAGGATTAAACATGCAATTAAGAAGAAAAGCCAAAGTTTCAAGAACACTTACCCTTGAAGCTCCAAATTCTCCTTCAATTCTTGATGAATTTCAGCACCACTTGGTTGTAGACCACCACAAGAGTCTTCTCTACTATTCTCTAGGCTTAGATTGGATGGTGGGATCCAAATTTGTGGTGAATTTGAGAAAGAATGAAGGTTGGGAAGAAGATGAACAATGGATAGAATTGTGCAAAATTAACCCTTAATTTCACAAAATTCTTAACCATTTTTATGTCAAAATCATCTCTATTTATTGAAGAATAACATGCAATCCAATTGCATCAAAATTTGACAACACAAAATGGTTAATTTGTTGGTTAATTGTGAAGAAGACAACCAAGCTCCTAGCTTAGTTAGTGGGAAAATCCAATCTTCAAAAATCATTTTTAAAATCAATTTTCAATGAATTTCTAAAATTGAATTAAAATTGATTTTTAATTTCAAAAAGATAATTAAATAATTAAATAAAAAATAATTTAATATTTAATTAATTAAATATTATTTTAATATTAAATAATAAAATAATATTATTTTTCCCACTTGTCCCGATTTTTCTAAAAAAAACCGATATGAATCCCTATTCATATGATTAATATTTAAATTATATTTAAATATTATAATTAACTCTATTTGTACGTTTAATTCGTAATTAAACGTCGATATATCGTATATATCTGACTTTCATTCCTTAAGCCAAGATTTGAACGATTCAAACGTATTCACCACCTTATCTAAGATTTTAGTCCATTAATGAGCTAGTAGAGGGGCCTAATGGACCTACAGATCATGAGCTTCAACGATCCGAGATTAACCGACCAAACTCTTTAACCTAGTTAACCAACATTCATTAACTAATGGGACACTCCACTAAAGCCCGTAGCTGCACTCTCCTTACTGTAGATATATTTTTGTCCATTTGATATAACCATCATCGATAAGTCAATCCTTCACAGGTTGTTCATAACATCAGCTAGGTCAAATACCGATTTACCTCTGAGTTACATCTTTTCTCCTTAAGTACCATTGTCCCTCTAATGAACAATTGATTTAGGATCTAATCACTAAATCCATTCCCTCTCAGGCCAGTGAGAGGATGGGTGTAATACCCTATCTCCAAAAACCTAGGTATTCATAATGGTTAGTAAGGATAAAAGGATAAAAGATGTGGATTAACGAGACTTTTAAAATGAAAAAGTTAAGTTTGTGGAATTATTGAATAATGGCCAAGAAATTCTATGCGTTGAGATGAATGATATTAGGAAAAGGATGGATGTCTCGCAAGGGTGAGAATGAAGGACTAAAAGTGTAGTTGGAAATTGGTTGAAGTTAGATATATTTCTGGAAATCAGGTTGACGCATAGATGGTTAAGCTCTAACGCATGGTATTTAATATTGAGGAGTTACCAAGCTATGAGATTAGGTTTTAAATGATGGCAAGTAGAATGGGGTGAAGTACCAAGCGTCGATGATGTAAAGTGGAGTAGAACCATCACGTGGGAAAAGTACCTTGCGTTGGAAAGGTTGACAACGCGTCGGGAAGTAAGTTAAGGAAAGTAATGCGTTATGCGTTGTGAAGAGAAATAGTGGACGGAAGTGAAGGAACCAGAACTATAAGTGTTGGCCACGGTTATAAGTGTGGTTACACTTTGATAGGGCTGTCAGGCGTTGAAGGATGTATTATGCGTTGAAGAGTACTTTGAATAGGAGAGTAGTTGTATGCGATAGACTGCAGCTATGCGCTTAAAGCTAACTGCATATTGATAAACTATGCGATGGGCAGCGGCTAGGCGTTGGGAGTTTGCTATGTGCTATGAAGGTTCATTGGGCTGATCAAGAAGTCCCTGAAAATGGTATAGCATGTGCGGAAGAGGCCGTTAAGCATTGAAGGTTATTATATTGGGAAAATTTCTATGCGTTGAAGAATTTCTATGCGTTGATAAGGCGACGCATTGAGAAAACTGAAATTCTTAATAGTTAATAATTAAGAAACAACCTTACTTAGAAATGGTCTTATGAGCTAATAAAAAGGAAACTAAGTTCCGGCGTTGGACATGCTGTAGAGTTGAAAGCAAACCTAATAAAAGGAAACAATAAAAGGAGGGATATTAGAATAATTGTTAAAGGAAACGGCTAAGTATGGGAGAAATTTGGAAACAAAGCGTTGGGTATACCTAGTGGACGCGTAGAAGGGTAACCTCGAAATCTAAAAGGTTGAATAAGAGGATTATAACTTGGTTTACGTTATACATCCTGGAAGTACAGCGATGTATAGGAAGTTAAAGGAAATATTTACTAATGGCCAAGAGTGAAAAGTGAAATAGCAGAGTACGGGATAAAGTGTTGGTAAGAAGTCTTACTATGCGTTGATAAAGTTTATGTGTTGAGAAGGCTATCAGCTATGCGTTGAGAAGGTTATCAGCTATGCGTTGAGAATGTTATCAGCTATACGCTGAGGAGTTCACGTGTTAAGGACGGCTATTAGCTATGCGACGAGGGGCTTATGAGTTGAAGGTGGCTACCATTGGTTATTAAGGTTGTGAAGTAAACATAAAAACTGGAGTATGTGGTGAATGCATGCTAATCTATCTTAAGAGAAATAGTTTAAGTGCAAGGAAAAGGATTAAAAGAATAACCTTGGGAATAATCAAGGAATGTCCGAGGATAGGAAGATGGTCATGGACGCAGGATGAAGGTAAACGCAATAGGACCAACGCGTAGAGGAAGAGCTTGAGAAGGAGTTGTTCTGGACATAAGGAAGGAGTTGGACGCATGGTATGATGCGATGAGGTATAAACGCATAGTATTGGGCGTTTGTCATTAACGCCTAGTGGCATTGTGTAAGCACTGGTTTATAATAGTGCGGCTATGCGTTGAAGGTGATCACGAATGGTTGTTGTGACCTGAAGTAGTCGCCGCGTTGGCGGGGGAAGAAACGTACTTGGCTTACCATGCATTGGTAAGGTTGTTATGCGTTGAGGTCCCTATGCATTGAAGACAGACCTATGCGTCGAAGACAGTATTGTAGTTGGCTAAGAGTTAGAAAAGTGAGTAGTGAAGCTCAAACCTTAAAGGGAACTCAAAGAACGCATGAGGGCGTTGTGCTAAATGAATGGTTGTCTATTGGAAAATGTTGGACGCATAAGAAAAATTTATAAAGGCCAGGTGGCTTCATATAGACTTGACACCTTAAAGTAGGAGGTGTTAAAAAAGGCATGATAAGTGTTTCATGCAAGGTGACACTTGGACTAATGCATGGTTAGTCAGACATGCAGCGTGACATGTGGCAATCAAGTGGCAAAAGAGAGAAGTAGGATGGCAAGCCCTCTATAAATAGGACCCTAAGGGAAGAGTAACGACTGATGATACTGAAGTAAGAATCCTCGAGAGGAAGAGGAGAACAAAGGCAAAAGAAGGAACCCTTACGTTTGTAAAATGAGATTTGCGTCCAAGAAAGTTGACGCATCCAGGAAATCTTGCACAAGGTCGACGCATCCAGAAGATCTTGCACGCTGCGTCCATTTGAGCTACCTTGCGAGTTAGAAACGCAAGCCTTGCGTTCAAGGAGCTCGGGGAAGGCAGAATTTCAAGGGAAAAGAGGAAATTCTTAAGTGACTAGTGAGTGACTCCTTTCTTCTTCAATTCGATTTTTATTGAAAATATTCTTATGAGATATGGCTTTGCGATGAACTATTTTAAAATGCATAATGTTTGGTTGTATTACTCACAAGGCATGTTATATGTTTTCTAAAGTTGATAGAAAACATTTTTATGAAATGTTATTAAATAAAGATCTGTATGATTTTCTATGAAAGGATTTTCATATGAACTGTTATGTGAACGGATTTCTAAAAACGTTTTAAAGGAGGCTCAGTGCTCAAGGACATGAGAAGGCACGTGAGTTTCCCCGGGACCCAGTACTGAAGGACATGAGAAGGTACTTGGGTAACCCGCCATATTCCTATGTGCACATAGAGGTTGATTTGGCCGGTGCGTCGAGTTTTGCTCCGCATCGAGCCAGGGATGATTTCGACATTGGGTGTGTTGAGTCTTGCTTCACCCCAACTAAGGTTGTTTTCAACGTTGAGAGCGTTGAGTCTTGCTCCGCCTCAACTAAGGGAAAGGATTGAAAAACCGAACGATTTTCTGTTTAATCATTTTGGAAAACGATTCTATTGATTTGGAACGGATTTACGAGATTGATAAAGTTTTGTGGAAAATATGTTTCTGTTGAATTATCGTGTTAAATCCTTGTTTTATATGTGTAAATGTAACATGCCTGTTTTCGAAGAAAAAATAGTTTTACAAAACCAGTCACTCACAGGGCTTTAGCTCACGTTTTTCCATGTTTTTCTAATTTTCCAGGTAGCAAGCGAGTTCGGGATGCTTTGCCTACGCAAGAACCTCGTCTGGGCCGTCTTTGTTGAAAATGGTTGGACAGTAAACCTTACAGAGGAGTCAAGGTTGCTGTCTTCACATCTCCTCTCGGGTTAGGGAGGATAATCCGGGAGGGGGAGTGGCAATGGGGCCTCTTGTTCAAGTCTTGGGAACAACACTTAAGAGAACAACCTCTCTTCTATCCCTAAGTTGGGTAGGAGTGAATTCCGTCTTGCAAATTCTATGTTCCCAACTATCTACCCGGTCTTATCTCTGAAATGGGAGGAATGTTGAGCAGCTCTATTGAGCTTACTCTTACCTATGTAGATCAAGAGATAATTCTGAATAAACAGGAGTTCATAGATAGCTCAAGATTCAGATCAAGTTATCTAGGTCATCGATAAGTGAAATTAATCAGTGTTAATCGTAAACGGTGTTAATACGTAACAGTAATTATTTCAAGGTCAGTCTTACACAATCGCATTATGTAGAATACCCCCGCTCACATGTCTCTACATGAGCAAATTAGAATCACTTTATTTATGACACTTTACAACATTTGTAACAATCATGAAGCGGGTCGTATTCAATAGTGTCTCTAGGAAGAGGTACCCAACCTGATCCATGTACTATAGACTATTGAGGCTACTTACTCGAACTTGATCCTGTTTATGTCTCCACATAAAGTCCAAGTACTCATGATAGTAGCCAAGGGTTCGTAGTTTAATTGGATTTAAAGTTGATAAATAATTAATTCACTTGAATAACTTCATATGTACTAAAAATCACCTATTTACAAAAACTACGAGTTTTAGTGTCACACCCTACTTTTTAAGAAAACGATGCATTGAAGAGTCTATGAACAAAAGAGGTAAAAGACCATGTTGGATGCATGGTCAGGACTAGGTAACACATGGTAAGGGTGGACGCATGGAAGTAAACCGAGAAGGGAAAGAAGTGAAATGCATAAGCAAGACAGGAATAAAGTTATGTTGTGAAGTGTTGAAAGAGATTTAAGTCTCGGAAAGATAGAATACTATAGCAAATTGAGTAACGCATAGACTTATAGCAAGGAATGTTCACAAGTGTTGGAGAAGATTGTGAAGTAAACATAAAAACTGGTGCATGTGGTGGACACATGCTAATCTATCTTTAAGAGAAAAAGTTTAAGTGCAAGGAAAAGGTTAAAAGAATAACCTTGGGAATAATCAAGGAATGTCCAAGGATAGGAAGATGGTCATTGGACACAGGATGAAGGTGAACGCAACAGGACCAACGCATAGAGGAAGAGCTTGAGAAGGATTTGTTGTCATTGAAGGCAGTGGCATTGTGTAAGCACTGGTTTATAATAGTACGGCTATGTGTTGAAGGTGATCACGAATGGTTGTTGTGAGCTGAAGTAGTCACCGCGTTGGTGGGGGAAGAAACATACTTGGCTTACCATGTGTTGGTAAGGTTGTCATGCGTTGAGATCCCTATGCGTTGAAGACAGAGTTATCTTTATATGTCAAAGACAGTAGTATAGTTGGCTGGGAGTTAGAAAAGTGAGTAGTAAAGTTCAAACCTTAAAGAAAACTTAACGAACGTATGAGGGGGTTGTGTTGAATGAAAAGTTGTTCATTGGAAATATTGGACGCATAAGATAAGTTTATTAACACCAGATGGCTTCGTATATATTTGACACCTTATCAGTAGGAGGTGTTGAAGACATGTTAAGTGTTTCATGCAAGGTGACACTTGGACTAATGCACGATTGATTAAGCATGCAGCGTGACATGTGGCAAACAAGTGGCACAAGGAGAGGAGAAGTTGGATGGCAAGCTCCCTATAAATAGAACTTTGAGGGAAAATGAGCGACTGATGATTCTAAAAGAAGAATTTTGGAGAGAAAAGGGAAGAAAGAAGGCAGAAAGGAAGAATCTTTGCGTCCGTAGTAGGAGTCTGCGGCCAAGGAAGAAGGTATTTTGACAACTTAGATTTTTTATGTAAAAGAGGTTGTCTTGCGTCAAAAAGGGGTCAGCCTTGCGTTGAGGACAAACATAATGTCCAAGGTGAACGCGACGTCCAAAGTTAGGTGATGCGTTCATGTTGGACCTTGCGTCCAAGAGAGGGCGACGCATCCGAAAGAGAAGTAAGAAGAGTTGGGATGCACTTTGCAGAAATAATCAACCTTGCGTTGAAGGGCAAGGGTTGCGGTAGTTACCAACCTTGCGTTGAAGGGCAGGGTTGCGTTCAACCGAGCTGACAGAGGAAAATGGAGCCTTGCGTTCCAGAGTTAGAACGCTGCGTCCAAGAAGCTCGGGAAGAGGAAATAGAGGAAAGGAAGAGGAATTATTCTTTGGCAAGTACAGGTGAGTAACACCTGCGTTTTACAAAACATAAATGAGTTCCTTATGAATCTGAATACATGGGTTTTAAACAAATATATGCATGCGTTTTACTTGTAAACTTTGAGTATGCTGGTTACTTGCTATGAGTTTATAAACGCATGGTGATTGGTTAATAGTTGTTTCATGACTTTTCTGAAAAGCATGGTGTTATATGATTTCAAGAAGATTTGAAAATAGACTTGTATGAAAAGCATGCGGTATGATATTAAAACGGGAAATTGAATTTAGCATGCTGATGAGGTGATATTTGGAAACGGTTAATTTATGAGTTATTAATATAATGTTTCCAGAATATGTATGATGTTTTATAAAACTTTGAAAAGGGACCCCAATGCTCAGGGACTCGTAGAAGGCATTGTGGGCGGGCCGGATTATAAAGGTACCCAATGCTCAGGGACTCGTAGAAGGCAAATGGGTAACTTAGACATAGAAATGGGACCCCAATGCTCAAGGACTCGTAGAAGGCATTGAGGGCGGCCCGAATTCTAGTACCTATGTGCATATAGAGATATATACGATGCTGATGTGTTGAGATTACTCCACACAGCTAAGGAAAATCGACGTTGAGGAGCGTTGATCATGGCTCCGCCTCAACTAAGTAAAAAATGTTTTATAAGAATGAGATTTCTGAGTATTTATTTTGAAACTGACAAGCATGTTGTCACAATGGTATTTGAGTATAATTTAATATGATTTGAAGTGTTATATTTTATGCGAGTTTGACCAATTTTACAGTTAAAATATATTGTTTTCAGAAAATCGTTACTCACTGAGCTGTTAGCTCACCATTTTTATATGTTTTCCATTTTCAGGTAGCATGACAGTTCCCATTGCCGATTGAAGTCGAGGTTTGTCAAGAGTATGATAATGGTATTACCGTCCTAGGAAGGGTTTTATACGTATGTGAGGCGAAGTTGACAGTAGATTATTTGACAGGGTAGTCGGTAACTACTGTCCTCACACACTGTCTCGGGCTATGGGAGGATAGTTCGAGGTGGGGTGTGACATTTAGGACATACAACCCAATAGAACCATAGTGTAACTATTGCATCTTGTCAATTGTAATCTTGATTCGATGCTTATGTCCATCTAGCTAATCAATATAAGTAGTAATATTCAGACTGCTCGAGAGGGTAAGTAATTGTGGAACTCAATTGACAAGGCCAAAAAGTGTTACCTGTCTATAGGAATAACCTTGGTACTTAACACTCTCATGCGGTATAGGCATATAACTCATAACGGTTGACAACCGGGAGAAGAGTCGCAAGTATGAATAGACTATCACCATACGTTTCTGATTTTAGATGTTAACCAACCCGAACCCTGTTTTTACCCATTCACATAACTCATTAGCTGACTTTGCTGTGTTGCATACCTTACCATCCACCACCTTTTAATCTAGTGTATATGTTATCGCTTTCTTTAGTTAAATGCATCCCTCGTCAACTACTTTTGGTTACCACTCCAACTAAAATAATCCAATTAATTATAGAATCAGCATAGTCCTTATGTTCGACCTCGGACTCACCGACAAAACCTATTTCTTTGCTTATACTTGGGTTAAGGATAGGAAAACTAAACAGATCATAAACGCATAACATTAAGCATGTTGAACGCATAGTATATTGAACGCATAGGAAACTTAATAATAATAGACAAATGCAACAACAAGTTCTTGAACTTGATATTTGTGTTGCAAACAAGTTTTTGGCGCAGTTGTCAGGGACTTGAGATTTGTAGTCTACAACTGCTCGAGAGAGTAAGTGATTGTGCAACTCAATTGAAAAGGCTAAGAAATGTTACCTAGACATAGGAATAACCTTGGTACTTAATACTTTCCTATGCGGTATAGATGATAACTTGTAGAAATACAAGTTATTATAGTCTTCCTCTTAGAAAAATACAGATTAAATAGAGAATCATGCGGTAATTTATGTTGAATTTTATTAATAAATCTTCCTATGCCTTCTACTCTTGTATTTTGATGAAAATAATTATTTTATAACTTTTTGAGCCTAAAACGCATGTTTTAACGCAGGAACGCAAACAAACTGTAGATGCATTGACAACTTCTGAACGCAGGACTATGCGTTGGCAATCTGTTCTCCATGGACGCATGATCTGAACGGAACGCAAGCAACCTGTAGATGCGTTAACAACTTCTCCACGCAGGACTATGCGTTAACAACCTATGACGCGTTGACATCCGTTCAAATTCTCCATGGACGCATAATGACATAAACGCAAGGCAGCGGAAAACCAGATCAGAATCTTGAGAGATTGTCGGAAGATTAACATGCATGATCTGTGGCTAAAGTGGTGGATCTTAATTCAACCGAGACTTACGCAATTAGGTGAGATAGACGCATGATATCAATTTTGTCGTCGATCACGTAGATTTGCCACTTTGCGAACGCAACCTCTATAAAAAGGCAAACCTGCAAGATGAAAAAGTGTTGTTGATTCTCGGAAGAATTCCTAAGTGACAGCAGAGTTCTTTCCAGAACACAACCGGAGATGAATAGCTCGAGAGAGAAGAGTCTTCCCTCCGCCTGACCACTTCATAGCAGAACCTCACGCTTCCGTTCCGGCAACTCAAGACATTGACGCCTTTTCCTGCTTTCTATCTTGTTTTTCTAGCTTGATTTTAGATTTGTGTCAAGACATTGAGCTATCTAAAATTGTATTTCGTTCATTAATCTACAGTTCTTCCATGTCTATTCATTTCTCTACACTTTTCGCTTTTTACTTTGAATCCATGAGTAACTAATCTTTCAAGGGACAAGGGTTGGGTTAGCATCTAAATAAGAACCATAGTGTAACTATTGCATCTTTTCAATTGCAAACTTAATCCAATACTTATGTCCATCTAGCTAATCGACATAAGTAGTAATAATCAGACTGCTCGAGAGGGTAAGTGATTGTGGAACTCAATTGACAAGGCCAAGAAGTGTTACCTGTCTATAGGAATAACCTTGGTACTTAACACTCTTCTATGCGTTATAGACATATAACGCATAGCGGCTGACAACCGGGAGAAAAGTCACAAGTATGAATAGACTATCACCATGTGTTTCTGATTTTAGATGTTAACCAACCCGAACCCTGTTTTTACCCATTCACACAATTCAATTAGCTGACTTTGCTATGTCACATACCTTACCATCTTCCACATTTTAGCTTAGTGTACATGTTATCACTTTCTTTAGATTAGACGCATCCCACCTTAACTATTTTTGGTTACCACTACAACTCTAAATAATCCAACTAAATACAGAATTAGCATAGTCCCTGTGTTCGACCTTAGACTCACCGAGAAAACCTATTCCTTTGCTTATACTTGGGTAAAGGATAGGAAAACTTGACAGATCTTAAACGTATAGCATTAAGCCTAGTAAGACGCATAGTATGTAAAACGCATAGTATGTGAAACGCATAATAGTAGCTCAACTTGCGCATTGCGTTAATATAATTTCATTTTACAATCTGTGGCACAAACATAGACATATAATGCTAGCGGCTGACAACCGGGAGAAGAGTCGCAAGTATGAATAGACTATCACTATACGTTTCTGATTTTAGATGTTAACCAACCTGAACCCTGTTTTTACCCATTCATTTAATCCACTTAGCTGACTTTGTTGTGTCGCATACCTTACCATAGACCACCTTTTAATCTAGTGTACATGTTATCGCTTTCTTTAGTTAGACGCATCCCTTGTTAAATATTTTTTTGTTACCACTCCAACTCAAATAATCCAATTAATTATAGAATCTGCATAGTCCCTGTGTTCGACCTCGAACTCACCAAGAAAACCTCATTCTTTGCCAATACTTGGGTAAAGGATAGGAAAACTTGACAGATCACTAATGCAAAATATTAAGCATGTTAAACACATAATATGTTGAACGCATGATAGTAAGCTTAATAATAGATAAACGCAACAACAATTTTTTGGACCTTAGATCTGCAAACACAACAAGTATGAATAGACTATCACTATGCATTTTTTATTTTAGATGTTAACCAACCCGAACCTTACTTTTATCCATTCATTTAATCCACTTAGTTGACTTTGCTATGTCACATACCTTACCATCCACCACCTTTTAATCTAGTGTACATGTTATCGCTTTCTTTGGTTAAACGCTTAGTCGCTTTCTTTAGTTAGACCCATCCCTTGTTAAATATTTTTGGTTAGCACTCCAACTCAATTAATCCAACGAATTTTAGAATCAACATAGTCCCTGTGTTTGACCTCGGACTCACCAAGAAAACCTCATTCTTTGCTTATACTTGGGTAAATGATAGGAAAACTTGACAGATCATTAACACATAATATTAAGCATGTTAAACACATAATATGTTGAACGCATGATAGTAAGCTTAATAATAAATAAACGCAGCAACAAGTTTTTGGCACCGTTGACGGGGACTTTAGATCTGTTGCACAACAAGTTTTTGGTGCCGTTGCCGGGGACTTTAGATCTGTCAACAACACTGTGCAATCTGGAGTAGCGCGGAGAAATCTTGGAATATCTGATGAACGAGAAGGAGTTAAGCCACAAAAATTTAAGGTAAGCTAGAAAACATATTTCTCTACAAGTTTGTAGAAGGAAAGAAGTTCTAACTTTGGCTGGAAATATGACTTTTAAAAAATAGAAGTGAGAATAAAAAGGAAAGGAGGAAACTTTGCTGTCGGGTGTCACTAGGAAGCGGGTGTCGCTGAGTAATTGAAGTGTAAGTAGCGAGACAAGTGTCGCTGGGGTGTAGGGGAGTTTTTCGTCTCACAAATCTCGCTGGATCTCACTAGGGCTCATTCCTTAGGTAAATCTCGCTAGTCTTGCTCATCCTAGTGTCGTTAGTGCCGTGTCCTGTTGGGTGTTTTCGCTAGTAATCTCGCTAGAAATGTGAATCTCGCTAGTAATCTCGCTAGTGACACAGAATCTCGCTTATTATGATTACTTTGGGAAAAAGGAGAGTCTCAATGATGAAACATGATTAGAGTTTCATTATGCACACTTAATGATCCTGGAAAGGAAGTTAAGGAAAGCTTAACGTGAGAAATGTGTATTTACAAGCCAAGAAGAGCGCGAAAAGGCATATAATCCGCTCAGGGCCTAGGACAAGTCGTGAGTGACTCTCTATCTAAAAGTGTTTAGTTCTAACATAGTTTCTTGATAATATTTGTTGATAATGCTTACATGATCGAATTCTATGAACCTTATGTGTGTTTGTTGTGCAACAAATCTAAAGTTCAAAAACTTGTTGTTGCGTTTATTTGTTATTAAGCTTACTATGCGTTCAACAATGCTTCAACATGCTTAATATTATACGTTAGTAATCTGTCAAGTTTTCCTATCCTTTACCAAAGTATAAGCAAAGAATGAGGTTTTCTCAGTGAGTCCGAGGTCGAACACAGGGACTATTGATAAGCACTTGAAAAGTGTTTTCTATCCTCTCAAATTAAGGGAGTTTATATTAGATTTCATTTGTTTACTAGTGGTTTTCATGTTAAAATGAGGAAAATTAGAAGAAAAGACCAAAACATCAAAACCGAGCAAGAATACGGCGAAAAAGAGATGAAAAACACAAAATGGCAAAAATTTGGGCAGCGCCGCGGCGCTAAAACCCGAGAGCAAACTTTTCTGAACACAGCCCTAGCGCCGCAGCGCTCTCCAACAGCATCGCAGCACCGTTCTAAAAATTTCAATAGTACCGGGGCGCTTTGGACCAGTGATGCGCACTTTGAGTGTTAACCGCAAGTGTACGGGTCAAGTTATAATATAAAATGATTAAGTCCGAGTATCGTTCCACTGGAGATCCAATTGGGAAGGTTAAAATTACTTAGCTATTCTAGAATTGAGTCAATTTTATTTGAGGATTGAAATTCAATATTTCAAACTTGGGAAAAAGAAAAATCAAACAAGGAAAGTATCAAGGGAGAAACACAAGAGTCAAAGAGAGTTCTAGGGTAATGAATCCTTGTTTATTTCATCATGCAATATTATAGATTTCATGGATTTTATTGTAATTCATATGCCTAAGTCTAGAAACTTAATTCCAAGTTGTTTTCTCTCAAAGACAACTCTTTCTCATGCAACTCGATTGATTGTTAATCTCTTAAAACCAATACAAAATTACATGGCATTAAAACTAGTTTTTAGCCATCTTTCATTGTCAACCTAACTACTCTCGTGATAGCTTAACAACGATTCATTGTTATAGATCAAGTTAAACATATAATCTCTCAATCATACATCTAACCTAACATGTGAAGATGGCCAATCCTCAAGAATTAAACACAATAACAATGAAAAGCATAATTATTTAAATAAAACCATGAGTCTACAAAATTACCATGAATTCATAAACAATTCATCAAATACCCTAAAACTAAAGAGTTTAGCCACTCATAGCTTGAAGCAACATGTTTGAGCAAATATAATCAAAGGAAGAGTGTAAAGAAAAGGGAAACTCTACTGAAAAGGAGTTCTTGATTGAGGCAGCACCGTCACGAACTCCTTGGCTCTCACGTCGGACTTCGAAAGGCACCAAGACTATCTCGAACTCTTTTCCTCTTCCTTGCAACTAACTCACTCTTTGAACTCTCGCGTAATTCTCTCCTTTTTGTATCTCTTTTTAGGTCTGCAACTTTCTTGCTTTTCTTGATTTTCTCCCCCTCTTTTGGCTGCTGGAAACCCCCAAATTTTTAGAGTTTGGCCGCCAAAAATTTAACCTAAAATACAAAATTTTCGTTTAAGTAACGCTGGCACCGCGGCGCTGTCCCATAGCGCCATGCGTTCACCAAGGATGCGTCGAGGCAGCGCCATCTCGGCGCCGCGATGCTACACTGCGTCCATGCTGATGCGTTTATACTTCAGCGCCGGGGCAGCGCTGCCTTAGCGCCGCGATGCTGTCATGCGTTTAGCTTCATTGCCGCGGCAGCGCCATCTCAGCGCCGCATCGCTACCCCAAAATTTGTTCTTTTGAGTTTTTCAGCTCTTTTTCGTTGTATTCTTGCTCGGTTTTGATATTTTAGTTGTTTCTTCTAATTTTCCTCGTTTTAACCTGAAAATCACTAGTAAACAAGTGAAATCTAACATAAAACTCCCTTAATTTGAGAGAATATAAAGCACTTTTCAAGTGCTTATCAACTAGCGCCTGATAACTTGTAGAAATACAAGTTATGATAGCCTTTTTCTTAGATAAATAAAGATTAAATAGAGAAGCATGCGGCTGTTTATGTTGATTTTTACTAAGAAATCTTTCTTTGCGTTATACTCTTGTATTTTTATGAAGATAAATGATTTTACCACTTTTTGAGCCTAAAGCGCATGTTTTAATGCAGGAATGCAAACGATGCGTTGATGACTTCTTAACGCAGGACTATGCGTTAGCAATCTGTTCTTCGTGGACACATGATCTGAACGGAACGCGAACAACCTGACCATGCGTTAAGAACTACTCAACGCAAGACTATGCGTTAGCAACCTACGATGCGTTGACATTGGTCAAACTATCCATGGACGCATAGACGACCATCAACGCAAGGCGCCGAGAATCAAATCAGAATCTTGAGAGATTGTCGAATGATTGACGAACATGATCTATGGCTAAAGTGGTGGATCTTAAATTACCTGAGAATTACGCAATCAGGGGAGATGGACACATGATATCAATCTTGCCGCCAATCAAGCAGATTTGCCATTGATTGCGAACGCATCATCTATAAAAGGGCAGCTCTGCAAGATGAAAAGTGTTGTTGATTCTCATAAGAATTCCATAAGTGACAGCAGAGTTCTCTCCAGACTTCAACCGGAGACGAATAGCTCGAGAGAGAAGAGTCTTCCCTCCGCTGGACCACTTCACAGCAGAACCTCACGCTTTCATCCAGACTCAAGACATTGACGCCTTTCCTGCTTTCTATCTTCCTTTTTCTATCTTGATTTTAGATTTGTGTCAAAGCATTGAGCTTATCTGAAGTTGTATTCCGTTTCATCAATATATATATCTTCCATGTCTACTCATTTCTCTATACTTTCCTCTTTTTACTTTGAAACCATGAGTAACTAATCTTTCAAGGGTCTAGGGTTGCGTTAGCATCTAACTAAGAACCATAGTGTAACTATTTCATCCTGTCAATTGCAAACTTAATCCGATGCTTATGTCCATCTAGCTAATCGATATAAGTAGTAATAATCAAACTGCTCGAGAGGGTAAGTGATTGTGGAACTAAATTGACAAGGGCCAAGAAGTGTTATCTGTCTATAGGAATAACCTTGGTTCTTAACACTCTCCTATGCGTTATAGACATATAACGCATAGCGGCTGACAACCGGGAGAAGAGTCGCAAGTATGAATAGACTTCACCATGCATTTCTAATGTTAGATGTTAACCAACCCGAACCCTGTTTTTATCCATTCATTAAATTCACTTAGCTGACTTTGCTGTGTCGCATGCTTTCCATCTTCCACAATTTAGTATAGTGTACATGTTATCGCTTTCTTTAAATTAGAAACAAACACTCTCTCAAATTATTTCTTGGCTACCACTACAATGCATGAAATCCGCATAAATATTGAATCAACATAATCCCTGTGTTCGACCTCGGACTCACCGAGAAAACCTACTCCTTTGCTTATACTTGGGTAAAGGATAGGAAAACTTGACAGATCACCAACGCATAGTAGTAAGACGTATAGCATGTTAAACGCATGATATGTAAAATGCATAATCATAGCTTACTTGTACCTTGCGTTTGTAAATTTTTAATTCTACGATTCATACACAACAAGTTTTTGGCGCCGTTGCCGGGGACTTGAGATCTGTCTATACATCTTACAACAGCGCCGCGGCGCCAGTTTTCCATAAATGAAAAAGTGATATTTTTTGTAAGTTTTTGGGTGGTCAACTCTATAAATTTGGGGGTTTCTAGCAGCCCTAATGAAGGAATCAACCATCAATTTACACACCTAAAGAGGCACAAGAAAGAGAGAATTGAGTGAGAGTTCATAAAAGAGTTAAAAGAGTGAGTTAGTTGCAAGGAAGAGAAAAAGAGTTCGAGATCGTCGTGGTGCCCTTTGAATTCCGACGTGAGAGCCAAGGAGATCGTGACGGTGCTACCTTAATCAAGAGCTTCTTTTCAGTAGAGTTTCACTTTCTTTACACTCTTTCTTTGTTTATTTTGTTTAAACATGTTGCTTCAAGCTATGAGTGGCTAAACTCTTTAGTTTTAGGGTTTTGATGAATTGTTTATGAATTTATGTTGATATTGTAGACTTTCATGGTTTTGTTGGAATGATTATGCTTTTCATTGTTATTGTGTTTAATTCTTGTGGATGGCCATCTTCACTTGTTAGGTTAGATATATGATTGAGAGATTGTATGTTTAACTTGATCTATAACAATGAATTGTTGTTAATCTATCAAGAGAGTAGTTAGGTTGACAATAAAAGTTGCTAAAGACTATTCTTAATGCCATGTAATTTGTATTGGTTTCAAGAGATTAATAATCAATCGAGTTGCATGAGAAAGAGTTGTTTTTGAGAGAAAATAACTTGGAATTAAGTTTCTAGACTTAGGCATATGAATGACAATAAAATCCATGAAATATTTAATATTGCATGATGAAATAAACAAGGATTCATTACCCTAGAACTCTCTTTGACTCTTGTGTTTCTCACTTTGTTAGTTTCCTTATTTGGTTCATATTTTCCATAATTCACAAATTCCATTCCAATCCTCAAATAAAATTGATTCGATTTTAGAATAGCTAAGTAACCTAAACCTTCACAATTGGATCTCCAATGGAACGATATTCGAACTTAACCGTCTTATATTATAACTTGACTCGTACACTTGTGGTTAACACTAAAAGTGCGCATCAACTATGCAGATTCTATAATTAATTGGATTATTTGAGTTGGAGTGGTAACCAAAAATATTTAATAAGGGATGCGTCTAACTAAAGAAAGCGATAACATGTACACTAGATTAAAATGTGGTTGATGGTAAGGTATGTGACACAGCAAAATCAACTAATGAGTTATATGAATGGTAAAATGCAGGGCTAGGGGTGGTTAACATCTAAAATCAGAAATGCATAATGATAGTCTATTCATGCTTCCGACTCTTCTCCCGGTTATCAGCTGCTATGCGTTATATGTCTATGCCGCATAAGAGAGTGTTAAGTACCAAGGTTATTCCTATAGACAAGTAACACTTCTTAGCCTTGTCAATTGAGTTCCACAATCACTTACTCTCTCGAGTAGTCTGATTATTACTGCTTATATCGATTAGCTAGATGGACATAAGCATTAGGTTAAGATTACAATTGACAAGATGCAATAGTTACACTATGGTTCTTATTGAGATGCTAACGCAACCCGAGACCTTGAAATATTAGCTACTCATGGATTCAAAGTAATAAACAGAAAGTGTAGAGAAATGGATAGACATGGAAGAATTATAGATTAATGAACGAAATACAATTTTAGACAACACAATGTCTTGATAACAAATCTAAAATCAAAGCTAGAAAAAGATAGAAAGCAGAAAAGCGTTTCAATGTCTTAAATCGCTGGAACGAAAGCATGAAGTTTTGCTGTGAAGTGGTCAGGCGGAGGGAAAACTCTTCTCTCTTGAGCTATTCGTCTCCGGTTGTCTTCTGGAGAGAACTCTGCTATCACTTAGGAATTCTTCCGAGAATCAACAACCCTTTTTCAGCTTGCAGGTCTACCCTTTTATAGAGGCTGCATTCGTAGTCAGTGGCAAATCTGCGTGATTGGAGGTGCAATTGATGTCGTGCGTCTATCTCGCCTAATTGCGTAATTCTCGGTTCAATTTAGATCCACCACTTTAGCCACAGATCATGCATGTCAATCTTTCCGACAATCTCTCAAGATTCTGATATGATTTTCTGTTGCGTTGCATTTCTGGTCGTTATGCATCCATGGAGAACTGGAGTTCATGCATTCACTTATGTCGATGCATCCATATGTTACTAACACATCATCATGCGTTGAGCGGTTGTCAGCGCATCCACAGGTTGCTTGCGTTCCTACGTTAAAACATGCGTTTTAGGCTCAAAAAGCTATAAAATAATTATCTTCATCAATTTACAAGAGTAGAACGCATAGGAAGATTTATCAATAGAATTTAACTAATACTACCGCATCTTTCTCTATTTAATCTCTATTTTTCTAAGTGAAAGGTTGTAATAACTTGTATTTCTACAAGTTATCACACCCTCAAACTTAGAGAAATGCTTATCCTGATGCATAACTTGTATCTAAGAAACTTCAATCAACCCTAAAATTTTCTCAACGCATTGACTAGTCTCTCAGAATGCTATATGATAACTTGTAGAAATACAAGTTATTATAGCCTTTCTCTTAGAAAAATAGAGATTAAATAGAGAATCATGCGGTAGTTTATGTTGAATTCTATTAATAAATCTTCCTATGCGTTCTACTCTTGTAAATTGATAAAGATAAATTATTTTATAACTTTTTGAGCCTAAAACGCATGTTTTAACGCAGGAACGCGAGCAACATCTAGATGCGTTGGCAACTTCGTAATGCAGGACTATGCGCTGACAACCTGTGGACTCGTTATCCGCTCTAACACAGAATGATATAGATGCGTCGACATAAGTGAACGCATGAAACTAAATTCTCCATGGACGCATAATGACCAAAAACGTAAAGCAGCGGAAAATCAGATCAGAATCTTGAGAGATTGTCGAAAGATTGACATGCATGATCTGTGGCTAAAGTGGTGGATCTAAATTGAACCCATAATTACGCAATTAGGCAAGATAGACGCACGATATCAATTTCCTCCAATCACGTAGATTTGCCACTGATTACGAACGCAGCGTCTATAAAAGGGCAGACCTGAACGATGAAAAAGGGTTGTTGATTCTCAGAAGAATTCTTAAGTGACAACAGAGTTCTCTCCAGACGACAACCGGAGACGAATAGCTCGAGAGAGAAGAGTCTTCCCTTCGCCTGACCACTTCACAGCAGAACTCACGCTACCATCCCGGCGACTCAAGACATTGACACCTTTTCTGCTTTGTGGAAAAAGGAAAGACGTCAATGTCTTGAGTCGCCGGAATGGAAGCGTGAGGTTCTACTGTGAAGTGGCCAGGCGGATGGAAGACTCTTCTCTCTCGAGCTATTCGTCTCCGGTTGTCGTATGGAGAGAACTTTGCTGTCACTTAGGAATTCTTCCGAGAATCAACAACCCTTTTTCATCTTGCAGGTCTCCCCTTTTATAGAGGTTGCGTTCGTAATCAGTGGCAAATTTGCATGATTGGAGGAAATTGATGTCGTGCGTCTATCTCTCCTAATTGCATAATTATCGGTTCAATTTAGATTCACCACTTTAGCCACAGATCATGCATGTCAATCTTCCAACAATCTCTCAAGATTCTGATTTGATTTTCTACTGCCTTGCATCTTTGGTTGTCATGCGTTAACCCATGTCGACGCATCCATATGTTATAACGCATCATCCTGCGTTGAGAAGTTGTTAACGCATCTACAGGTTGCTCGCTTTCCGTTCAGATCATGCATCCATGGAGAACAGATTGCCAACGCATAGTCCTGCGTTAAGAAGTCGTCAACGCATCTACAGGTTGTTTGCGTTCCTGCGTTAAAACATGCGTTTTAGGCTCAAAAAGTTATAAAATAATTATCTTCATCAAAATACAAGAGTAGAACGCATAGGAAGATTTATTAATAAAATTCAACATAAACTACCGCATGATTCTCTATTTAATCTCTATTTTTCTAAGAGAAAGGCTATAATAACTTGTATTTCTACAAGTTATCATCTCTCAACTAAAATATGGCATTGATTTCCCTTGCGTTGAATAGGACTTCACTTCCCTCAACTACCACCACGTTTTCCTCTTCATCAATGCGTCCGTTGTAGAAACTTCGACTAACGCAGGTTGAATCCAAGATGGGCTGGGATAGAAGTTCCGCTAGTTGTGGTGATCAATGATGTCCGTGATGTATAGTGTTAGTAAGGCTTCCTCTGGGAAAAACGCAACCTTCATCAGTATGTCAGGGAACATCTTGTGTCTCTCTTTTCCATCTCTTTGGTGACGCATCCGCCACCTTCTCTTTCCCTTTGGCCTTAGCAAGGATTTTATCTATTGTCTTTTTCTTGCTTTTGGCCACTTTAGTAGGAGCGTCAGTCACTTTTTCCTTCCCCTTGCGTTTCTCTTGGGTACTGCTTGGAAGCTAGAGTTGGGTGACTGTCTCCTTTTGTTTTCCTTTCTTCTTCTTTTTCTTCGAGGTACTAACACCTTGTTCATCTCTTGCATCCTTTCTGATGCATTCTTTTCTTATAGGCGAGTGATGCCTACTTCTTTTCTTTTTCTTCTTTTTGCCCTCCCTCTCTTCTTGGACATTTATTCGTACAGCCAACTCCTCATCTTCTTTTATTTGCAGCTCTCTCTCAAGTTCCTCGGCTACCTTTTTTATTCTTTCCTCTTCCCTCATTTCCTCCTCAAACGCCACTGCGACTTCTTCCACTTGAGGATCAGGAAGTCTATGCGTTTCTATTTCTTCCTCAGGTCGCACTACCCTGCACACCTGTTTGCTGGACAATGCGTCCTTAGCAATTTCCTTTACTCCTCTTCTTAGAGCTTTGAGCTCTTTCCTCAACTTAGGCCTCTTCTTCACCATCTTCTCTGCCAATCTATCGAAAGACGTACCAGCGATTAGACTCAGGACCGCCTCTTCGCTCTGCGTTTGTCGGCTCTTTATCCTTGGCAGCTTCTTCCTGCACCTGTATTGTAACACTGGCTTATAATACTAAGTGTTGGGAGGAGGCAAGTGAAATTGTGGCTATGCGTTAGAGGAAAAGTAGCCGAGGGTGAAAGAGCAAAAATTTTGGCTAAGTGTTGGCCAAGACTATGCGTTGATGAAGAAGAGAAGAGTTAGCATTTTTCTTTTGAGTGGCCATGCGATGAAGGTGAAATCACGAAGGGTTGTTGTGAGCTGAAGCAGTCACCCGCATTGGAGGAGAAATTGATCATTGGCGGGGGGAAGAAACGTACTTGACTTACCATGTGTTGGTAAGGTTGCCATGCGATTTGGTCCCTATGCGTCAAAGACAGAAGGGTGTTGTTTGTTGATGTAAGCACTCAAGGTAGGAGGCATTGAAGTGCCATGCGTTGAGTGTGGATAACTGCTGAGGGCATTGGTGGTAGGCTGTGTTTGGGTGCTTTGCATTGAAGTAAGAGAAAATTTGGGTGCCATGCGTTGAGTGTGGATAATTGCTGAGGGCGTTGGTGGTAGGCTGCGTTTGGGTGCTTTGCGTTGAAATAAGAAAGAAAATTGAGTGCGTTGCGTTGAAGTAAGATTGAGAACCCTACGCGCCAGACTGCTTATGAGGGTTAAGTCGGTAGTATATATATAGGTAAGTGAATTAAATGTTTAATCATTTTTAGACACTTTCGAGAACTTAAGTCGGTTCCATTTTTCAGACGAACTACAAGAGAAGGAAGAAGAAGGTGTTCTTGTGGAATTTAGGGTGGAATTCTACTCGCTTTCGTGCTATAATCTAAGCTGGAACAGGAGATTGACTGTGATCGCAAAGTCTGAACGGTGTCTGATGTTTGGAGTAGAACGAATAGAGAAGATCGAGTCTAGGGCTGAAATTTTAAGGTCAGTAAGTTAACATAATTCTTAACAATTCTTGTGAAGGATGGTAAAGCTGTTGAAGTTAATTATGTGAATTTTTAGGTAAAAGCAACGGTTACAGAATTTCTGTGCAATCTGGAGCAACACGGAGTGATTTTGGAATAACTGGAGAACAAAGGAGAGTTAAGCCTTGAAATTTTGAGGTAATCTGTGAAACTCAATTCTTTACAAGTTCGTAGAAGAAAGAAATCTTAGTTTGGGCTGGAAATGTGTTTTTAGCAGGGGTGAATAAGATGAACCGAAGCTGCAGCAGTCAGCTTTGTTAAGGAGGAAAATAGGCTAGAAACGTTTGTGTTGCAGAGGGCTTGCAGTGCACACAAATTCTTCTTAAAATCAAGGTATAATAGAAAGGTTAAGGAGCAGCTTTGTAGCAATAGAATTAGTGTTTAAAGCTTGAGAATGAACTAGTGAAAACTTAGCCGTGTGATGAAATTTAAAGACATTGTGCATATGTTTAGTTGTTGTTTATGTTAAAGTGAATGGAAAAGAAGAATAATAAGGAAATATGTCTATTTCAGGCCAAGAGGAGATAGGGAAGGCGTATAAACCACTTAAGGCCTAGAATAAGTTGTGAGTGACACTTTTCTTGCTTCAAAACGATTTTTTAGTGTACATGTTAGTTCGGTTTTCCAATTGATTATGGTTTTGTGATCAATCGTTTTACAAAGCATAGTTTATGTTTCTTAAAATGTATTGAACAGTATGTAGTATGTTTATGAAATGTTATTGATTTAAGAGTTGCCCTATTTTCTTATGGAAGATTTGCATATGAACTGTTTGTATAAAGTATTGTTTTCCTTAAAGGAAAATGTTTTAGAGGAGACTCAGTGCTGAGGGACATGAGAAGGCACGTGAGTTTTGATAAGCACTTGAAAAGTGCTTATTATTCTCTCAAATTAAGGGAGTTTTATATTAGATTTCACTTGTTTGCTAGTGATTTTCAGGTTAAAACGAGGAAAATTAAAAGAAACAACTAAAAGATCAAAACCGAGCAAGAATATGGCGAAAAAGTGCTGAAAAATGCATCCTTGTTTGAAACGCATGATGCGCCGCGGCGCTAAAGCAGCGCTGCCACGGCGCTGAGGCAGAAACGCATCAGCATGGACGCAGAGCAGCAACGCGGCGCTGGGAAGGCGCTACTTCGACGCATACTTGGTGAACGCAAGACAGCGTCGCGGCGCTAAAACCCGAGAGCAACTTAATTTTGGTCGCAACGCTAGCGCCGCGACGCCAGCGTTAATTTAAATGCAAGTTTTGTATTTTAGGTTAAATTTTGGGCGGCCAAACTCTATAAATTTAGGGGTTTTCAACAACCAATGAGGGGAGAATTATCAAGAAGATCAAGAAAGTTGCAGAACAAGAGAACGATCCGAAAATGTGAGAATTAAGCTAGAGTTCCAAGAGTGAGTTAGCCGCAAGGAAGAGGAAAAGAGTTCGAGATAGTTTTGGTGCCCTTCGAAGTCCGACGCGAGAGCCAAGGAGTTTGTGACGGTGCTGCCTCAATCAAGAACCTCTTTTCAGTAGAGTTTCCCTATTCTCTACACTCTTTCTTTGATTCTTTTTTATCAATATGTTGCTTTATGCTATGAGTGGCTAAACTCTTTAGTTTTAGGGTTTTTGATGAATTGTTTGTGAATTCATGATAACTTTGTAGACTCATGGTTTTGTTCAAATAAATATGCTTTTCATTGTTATTGTGTTTAATTCTTGAAGATTGGCCACCTTCACATGTTAGATTAGATGTATGATCGAGAGATTATATGTTTAATTTGATCTATAACAATGAATCGTTGTTAATCTATCACGAGAGTAGTTAGGTTGACAATGAAAGTTGCTAAAGACTAGTTTTAATGCCATGTAATTTTGTATTGGTTTTAAGAGATTAACTATCAATCAAGTTGCATGAGAAAGAGTTGTCTTTGAGAGAAGATAACTTGGAATTAAGTTTCTAGACTTAGGCATAAGAATTAAATCCATGAAATCTATAATCTTGAATGATGAAACAAACAAGGATTCGAAACCCTAGAACTCTCTTTGACTCTTGCAATTCTCCCTTTGATACTTTCTTGGCTTTATTTTTCTTGTTCCCAAAATTGAAATATTGAATTTCAATCCTCAAATAAAATTGATTCAATTCTAGAATAGCTAAATAACTTAAACCTTCCCAATTGGATCTCTAGTGGAAACGATACTCGGACTTAACCGTTTTATATTATAACTTGACCCGTACACTTGCGGTTAACACACAAAAGTGGCACATCAAGTTTTTGGCGCCGTTGCCGGGGATCCAAAAGAACGGTTTTTGTTATTTAATATTCATTAGAATTGATAGATCTTAATTTGAGGTGTATATTATTTGATTGTTTATTTATTTAGTTTATTTTATATAATTGTTTTTTTTATTATTTATTTTATTTATTTTGTTAGTCTATGCCTCGAGATAATACTAACCTCCTCCCTCTTGATCCCGAGATTGAAAGAACGTGTAGAAGAAATTTAAGGGCTCAACTTAATCAAACTACGGAGATGGCGGAGGAGATACCTAAGGCAATTAGAGACTACTTTCAACCTACGTTACCAGCAAGTCAACCCGGAATAATGAATGTGCCTATCAATGTCAACAATTTTGAGTTGAAACCGGGGTTGATCCAAATGGCTAGAGAGCTAGCCTTTAGAGGAAGAACCAATGAAGATCCTCACAAGCACTTGCGATCTTTCTTGGAGATATGCGGAACGGTAAAGATGAATGGTGTTTCTAACGATGCTATTAAACTAAGACTTTTTCCTTTCTCTTTGCAGGACCGTGCTAAGGATTGGTTGGAAACCATACCTCTGGATAGCATTACAACATGGGAGATCTTAGCTCAAGCTTTCTTGAACAAATATTTTCCACCGGCTAAATCTCAAAGACTAAGGACGGAGATTGGAACATTCCGCCAACTCGAGGATGAACAATTATATGAGGCTTGGGAAAGGTATAAGAATCTCTTGAGAAGATGCCCTCAACATGGGTATCCGGATTGGTTGCAAATTCAAGTTTTCTACAATGGATTGGCAAGCTCAACCAAATCCATCTTAGATGCAATTGCCAGAGGGTCAATTTTTTCAAAGAATGCTCAAGAAGCCTATACCATATTAGAAGACTTGGCCAATACATCTTACAATTGGCCATGTGAACGGTCTTCTCCAAACATCCCAAGAGCCGCCGGATTATATGAAATTGATGAGGTAAATTCTCTTAAAGCTCAAATGGCTTCCCTTACTAATGCTCTTTCTAAATTAACTGCAGGAGGCCAAGCTCAAACAAATCCACCATCTATAGCTTCTCTTGCGGCTTTGGCATTGGAAATGGGCGTTCATGGAGATAATGAGACGGCTAATTATGTTGATAGAGGACATTATAGGAATTACCAACATCAACAACTTCCAACTCACTACCATCCTAGTTTGAGGAACCATGAAAATTTTTCTTATGCTAACAAAAGGAATGTTTTGCAAGGTTCTTCTGATTTATCCAATGTAGGTCCATCCCACACAGAAAAGAAGTCCAACATAGAAGATGTGATGATAGAGTTCATAAAAGTATCAAGAGGAAGGACAACCGCATTGGAAAGCACTGTACAAAGTCATGGTAAGGCCATTCAAAACATCGAGGTACAAATAAGCCAAATCGCCACTTCCCTCCAAACAATGCAAAAGGGAAAATTTCCTAGTTGCCCCGAGGTAAATCCAAAAGAGGAGTGCAAGGCCATGACTTTGAGGAGTGGGAAAAAGCTGTCCACTCCTTTGATCGTTGATGAGGATGAAGAGCAAGAAGTAGATGACACCATCCAAGAGCAAATTTTAGAAGATGAACCAAAGATCCTAGAAAAGGAGGTAAAGGTAAAAGAGTCAACATCTTCAAGTAAGTCATCTAACCCTCTACCTTTTGTACCTAAAACTATGCCATATCCTCAACGTTTTAAAAAGAAAGAAATAGACTCGCAATTTGCTAAATTTCTTGAGTTATTTAAAAAGCTGCACATTAACATTCCATTTGTTGAGGCTTTAGAGCAAATGCCCAACTATGCGAAATTCATGAAAGATGTCTTATGTAAAAAGTAAAAGTTTGGGCAATATGAGATGATTAGCATGACTGAGGAATGCAGTGCAGTGTTACAAAAGAAGCTACCACAAAAGTTAAAAGATCCAGGGAGTTTTACTATACCTTGCACTATTGGTTCTTTAAATGTTACTAGAGCTCTTTGTGATCTGGGTGCTTCTATTAATTTAATGCCTTTATCTGTTTATAGGAAATTCAACATTGGGGAGGTGCAACCTACCACCATCACCCTGCAACTTGCTGACAGATCATTAGCCTATCTTAAAGGTATTGTTGAAGATGTATTAGTTAAAGTTGACAAATTTATCTTCCCTGCAGATTTTGTAGTATTGGACATGAAGGAGGACTCTGAGATTCCTATCATACTTGGGAGGCCATTCCTAGCAACTGGAAAGGCTATCATAGATGTCCAACAAGGGAAGTTGACTCTAAGGGTAAATGATAAAAATGTTGTATTTGATATTTACAAGTCCTTGAGTCATCATGATGAGAGTAGTCCTTGCCATGCTATAGACATAATTGATCATACTATTTTTAAGCATGTAGAGGTCATGTTAGCTAATGATCATCTAGAACAAAGCATAATACATGTTGAAAATGCAGATACAATCTCTGATGAAATAGCTTTCTATGCTAGGTGGTTAGATAGGTTGCCAATATGTTCTAAAATAGATAAACCTATACCCTTAGCTCCCTTGCATGTTGTGAATGATATTTAGAAGCCTAAGCTTGAATTAAAAGTGTTACCTCTTCATTTAAAATATGCATTCTTAGATGATTTATCTTCTTTACCTGTTATAATATCTTCTGATCTTGATTCTGTGGAAGAAAAAAAATTATTAAAAGTATTGAGGGATCATAAATCTACCATTGGTTGGTCTATTGAGGACCTTAAAGGTATTAGTCCGTCGGTCTGTATGCACAGAATCTTGATGGAAGATACCATTAAACCATCAATAGAGCACCAAAGGAGACTTAATCCCACCATGAAGGAGGTAGTTAAGAAAGAAGTGCTCAAGCTTTTGAATGCAGGAATCATATATGCCATATCTGACAGTCCATGGGTAAGTCCTGTTCAAGTGGTACCCAAGAAAGGTGGCATGACTGTGGTTAAAAATGAAAAAGATGAAATGATAGCCACTAGAACTGTGACAGGATGGCGTGTATGCATTGACTATAGGAAGTTGAACAAAGCTACTAGAAAAGATCATTTTCCCCTTCCTTTTATAGATCAAATGCTTGATAGACTTGTAGGTTATTCTCATTATTGCTTTCTAGATGGATATTCAGGTTATAACCAAATTGTCATTGCTCCTGAGGATCAAGAAAAAACGACATTTACATGTCCCTATGGGACATTTACTTTTAAAAGAATGCCATTTGGTTTATGTAATGCTCCTGCTACTTTTCAACGTTGTATGATGTCTATTTTTCAGGGGCTCATTGAAGACATAATGGAGGTTTTTATGGATGATTTTTCTGTATTTGGGTCTTCATTTGATTCTTGTCTTGTTAATCTAACTCGTGTTTTGCAGAGGTGCCAAGATGCTAACCTTGTTCTAAACTGGGAAAGGTGTCACTTCATGGTGACAGAAGGCATCGTCCTGGGACACAAAGTCTCTCAAAAAGGATTGGAGGTGGATAGGGCTAAAATATCTGTCATTGAACAACTACCACCCCCCACCAATGTGAAAGGAGTCAGAAGCTTCCTAGGGCATGCAGGGTTTTACAGGAGATTTATTAAAGATTTTTCTAAAATTGCTAAACCCTTGAGTAATTTGTTAGAAAAGGAAGCTAAGTTTATTTTTAATGATGCATGTCTACTAGCTTTTAATACTCTGAAGGAAAGACTATTTACTGCACCTATTATTGTTGTACCAGATTGGAGTCAGTCTTTTGAGATCATGTGTGATGCTAGTGATTATGCTTTAGAAGCTGTTTTAGGCCAACATAGAGATAACATGTTTAGGGCAATTTATTATGCTAGTAGGACTTTTGATAATACTCAACAGAAATACACTACTACTGAAAAAGAACTACTAGCTGTTGTGTTTGCCCTTGATAAATTTAGATCATACTTGCTTGGATCTAAAATAGTGGTGCATACTGACCATGCTGCTTTAAAGTATTTGTTTGCTAAGAAAGATTCTAAACCTAGGCTAATGAGATGGATATTATTGTTACAGGAATTTGACTTAGAAATCAAAGACAGGAAAGGATGTGAAAATGTGGTTGCAGACCACTTATCTAGAATTGAGAATGGGGAAGCTAAATCATGGCCCCCAATTGTTGAGATGTTCCCTGATGAACAACTGTATCAGGTAAAAGATAGTGTGCCCTGGTTTGCTGACATAGTTAATTATCTTGCAGGAGGACATTTGCCACCTGACATGAATTATCAACAAAAGAAAAGATTCCTGCACAATGTTAAGTCTTACCATTGGGAGGACTCACTTCTTTACAAGGTTTGTGCTGACAATATGATAAGAAAGTGTGTGCCTCAAGAGGAAGTGGTAAGTATTTTAAATTCATGTCATGCCTCACCCTATGGAGGTCATTTTGGACCCACTAGAACTGCAGTTAAGGTACTTCAGTCAGGATTTTATTGGCCATCCCTTTTTAAAGACTGTTATACCTTTGTTAAGTTATGTGATAGGTGCCAACGTACTGGCAATATTTCTAGACAACATGAGCTTCCAATGAAACCTATCTTGGAAGTGGAGTTATTTGATATTTGGGGTATTGACTTTATGGGGCCTTTTCCTATTTCTTCTAATGGTCACATATACATTCTAGTTTCAGTAGATTATGTATCTTAATGGGTAGAAGTCATAGCTACTCGGACCAATGATGCTCGCACTGTTTTAAAATTCTTGCATAAAAACATTTTCACACGTTTTGGTACACCTAGAGCTATTATTAGTGATGAAGGCTCTCACTTTTGCAATAAACTGTTTGAATCCATGATGCAAAAATATAATGTTAAACATAAAATTGCTACAGCTTATCATCCTCAAACTAATGGCCTTGCTAAGTTATCTAACAGGGAAATCAAACAAGTTTTGGAAAAGACAGTCAAGACCAATAGGAAGGATTGGGCCCTTAAGCTCGATGATGCACTGTGGGCCTACCGCACAGCTTTCAAAACCCCAATTGGTACTTCCCCGTATAGGTTGGTGTTTGGAAAGGCTTGTCGCTTACCGGTAGAGCTCGAGCATAGAGCTTATTGGGCCATCAAGAAGCTGAACATGGATTTTGAGAAAGCTGGTGAGAAACGCCTCTTAGAACTCAATGAGATGGAGGAGTTCCGTGCTCAAGCTTATGAGAATGCCAAACTTTACAAAGAACGCACTGCAAGATGGCATGACAAGAAGATCACATCACGAACCTTCCTTCTAGGACAAAGAGTATTACTTTTTAACTCACTTTTACGCTTGTTTCAGGAAAGCTTAGGACACGATGGTCGGGACCCTTTATCATTGTTATGGTATCCCCACACGGAGCTGTGGAACTACAAGGTAACAATGGAACAACCTTCAAAGTGAATGGTCAACGATTAAAGCACTACATCGATGATGAAGAATGCGGACTTGAGAACCTGACTTTCATTGCATGATCCAGTAGTCCCGTCTAGCTAGAAGACGTTAAAGCAAGCGCTTATTGGGAGGCAACCCAATTTTATTGCTTTCTTTACTTTTGTTTATTTATTTATTATTTTTTATATATAAATCTTGGAGTCACTCATATGCTTTATTTCTCAGGAACATAGCTCATCACACAAAGTACTCCTTACACCAAGCCTGTTTGGTGGCTTCCCGCTTGCTCCCAGGCTTGCTCTTTCCTTGTTAGATGTTCTTATGCATTGGGGACAATGCATGATTCTAAGTTTGGGGTGGGAGGTGTCTTTCGTACTTTTGTGTGTTTTCTTATCCTACTATGCATGTTAGTGAAGGTTTTAATGATCATATGCATGTCAATTTTTTTGAAACAATTTTTGAAAAAAATTTTTGAAAATTTTGGAGCTTTCAAAGTTAATGGGAATGTTGTTTATGGTTGTGTGCCTTGATGTTGATTGCCCATGATGAGATTCGAATTTGCATGATAGATGACTATTGTGGAAATAGAATAGCACTATCTTGAGTTAAATTTATTTAAGTCCCTCTTAAAATCTCTCATATTCTTGAGCACGTAGCCACTTCTATTTAGAATCTTTAACTGAAAAAAGGATTAAGTTGGGTGTATTTAGTTGTCACTTCGAAAGGCCCCACCGGTTAGGGAGTGGAAATGCATGATAGCTTGTAATCTTAGAATAAGGAAAAAGAAAAGAGCATACATGCCTTGAGAAAAGAAAGAGTGTACACAAAATATATGAGCTTTATTTGTCTATCTTTTTAAATGTTAAACTTGTAATGAGTATGCATGGATAGGGGTAAAAAGAGCTGCCTTTGCTGTGATCAGTAAGGACGCCTGGGAATTGACTAGGTACGAGTCCCTATAGTGAATGTGTGAAAGCTAGTGCCTCTAGGTAAAAGAATGCAAGTTTGGGCCCATGAAGAAAAAAATATATATGATTGATAGGCACCTTAGTGGATATATTACTCACTTGAATGCATGAAAGCTTGAAGATTGGTGCATGAGCTAGAGTAGGGGGAAAACTAAAGAAACTGTCTTAAGTCCTAATTTGAGTTCTAGTATTTTAAATTGAAGGAGGCTTGCACACACACATGGGAGATAACAAGATTTGGCCTTGAATAATTATAACAAGATAGATATGCTTGCATGTTTCTACTTAAAGCTCTGAATGCTATTCTCTGAGACATGAGTCAATTGCACACTTCTTCTTCTAAAACTCCCTATTATTTGATTTTATTCTTTGCTCGGGACTAGCAAATCTCTTAGTTTAGGGTGGTGATAAGCACTTGAAAAATGCTTATTATTCTCTCAAATTAAGGGAGTTTTATATTAGATTTCACTTGTTTGCTAGTGATTTTCAGGTTAAAACGAGGAAAATTAGAAGAAACAACTAAAAGATCAAAACCGAGCAAGAATATGGCGAAAAAGTGCTGAAAAACGCATCCTTGCTTGAAACGCATGATGCGCCGTGGCGCTAAAGCAGCGCTGCCGCGGCGCTGAGGCAGAAACGCATCAGCATGGACGCAGAGCAGCAACGCGGCGCTGGGAAGACGCTACTTCGACGCATACTTGGTGAACACAAGACAGCGTCGCGGCGCTAGGACGGCGCTGCCGCGGCGCTAAAACCCGAGAGCAACTTAATTTTGGTCGCAACGCTAGTGCCGCGGTGCTATGCGTCAGCGCCGCGGCGCCAGCGTTAATTTAAACGCAAGTTTTGTATTTTAGGTTAAATTTTGGGCGGCCAAACTCTATAAATTTAGGGGTTTTCAACAGCCAATGAGGGGAGAATTATCAAGAAGATCAAGAAAGCTGCAGAACAAGAGAATGATCCGAAAAGGTGAGAATTAAGCTAGAGTTCCAAGAGTGAGTTAGCCGCAAGGAAGAGGAAAAGAGTTCAAGATAGTTTTGGTACCCTTCGAAGTTCGACGCGAGAGCCAAGGAGTTCGTGACGGTGCTGCCTCAATCAAGAACCTCTTTTCAGTAGAGTTTCTCTATTCTTTACACTCTTTCTTTGATTCTTTTTGATCAATATGTTGCTTTACGCTATGAGTGGCTAAACTCTTTAGTTTTAGGGTTTTTTGATGAATTGTTTGTGAATTCATGATAACTTTGTAGACTCATGGTTTTGTTCAAATAAATATGCTTTTCATTGTTATTGTGTTTAATTCTTGAAGATTGGCCACCTTCACATGTTAGGTTAGATGTATGATCGAGAGATTATATGTTTAATTTGATCTATAACAATGAATCGTTGTTAATCTATCACGAGAGTAGTTAGGTTGACAATGAAAGTTGCTAAAGACTAGTTTTACTGCCATGTAATTTTGTATTGGTTTTAAGAGATTAACTATCAATCAAGTTGCATGAGAAAGAGTTGTCTTTGAAAGAAGATAACTTGGAATTAAGTTTCTAGACTTAGGCATAAGAATTAAATCCATGAAATCTATAATTTTGCATGATGAAACAAACAAGGATTCAAAACCCTAGAACTCTCTTTGACTCTTGCAATTCTCCCTTTGATACTTTCTTGGCTTGATTTTTCTTGTTCCCAAAATTGAAATATTGAATTTCAATCCTCAAATAAAATTGATTCAATTCTAGAATAGCTAAATAACTTAAACCTTCCCGATTGGATCTCTAGTGGAAACGATACTCGGACTTAACCATTTTATATTATAACTTGACCCGTACACTTGCGGTTAACACACAAAAGTGGCACATCAAGTTTCCCCGGGACCCAGGACTGAGGGACATAGAGAAGGTATTTGGGCAACCCGCCATGTTCCTATATGCACATAGAGGTTAAATGCTGGTGCGTTGAGTTCTGCTCCGCATCGAGCCTTATTTGTTTTCGATGTTGGGGTGTTGAGTTTTGCTCCGCCTCAACTAAGGAGAAGTATTGCTACTAAACTGATTTCTTTGTGATTTGCTGAAAAATCATGTATAATTTGACAAGGGCATTTAAGCATGTTTTATCCAATGAATATGTATGACGTTGAACTTAGTTTTTATCCTTATGATTTCCGAACTAAAAGCAGTTTGTTAAAATTAGTCATTCACTGGGCTGTTAGCTCATGTTTTCAATGTTTTCTTTGCCTCCCAGGTGGCAAAGACGTTCCCGGTGCTTAGCCTACTCCAGCTCGCCCTGCTTAAGCTTCGAGTTTCCAGAAACAGTTTATTTCTTTGTTGTTTTACGTGTAAATAACTTAACACTGGTGGCATGTAGATTTAGTTGTATATAAGTGGGTTGTGAGAGAGTATGTTGTAAAAGTGTACTCTGTACAGGATGGATTGTTTATATTATGATCATGCGTTAGTATGGCTGGATTCTATGATTGTGTATGTATGGATTGTTTATACGGGAAGTTATGTAAGATGGGGCAATATGCGTCACAAGAGGGGTGATGTTTATTGTCCTCACATCTCCTTTCAGGTTAAGTAGGTAGGGAGGGGGTGTGACATGTGATACCTTCCTTTTCTTTTTTATTAGGGGTACCACATCTTCTTCCTCAGGCCTCTTTCTTTTGGCCTCTTTGGCCACCACATACTGCTTGATTGGTCCGTCATTGGAGTCCATGGTCTTCTCCTCAAGACTGATGAACGCAGTGACTGATCCTTGCGTTTCAGCAGGCTCGCTTGCGTTCTCCTTGCTGCAAGCGTCACTCTCCCCCTTATTTCTTCTTTCTTCTTCCTCACCCTCCCGAGTCTCCTCTAGCTGACTTTGGATGTCTTTTATCAGCGAGGGTGATTCCCGTCTTGCATCTAATACGCATGCTTCAAACGGGTCTCGCAGGCCACTCAGAATGTGTGCGACCCATTCGTCTGGGAAACGTGCAGAGTTCACTTCCCTTTTTTCCACCACCACTTCCTCTTCTACCCTTCCTTTGACTTCATTAGTCCCCCTTGTGCTCGGTTGTCTCGATGAAGGCAAAAGCTGGTTGACCTTCTCATCATCCTCCCTCACCTTTACGTCTCTTTCCTCTTGGGCAATCCTCTTCAGGATGTCGCCGAAGACATTTCGCTCGTCTTTGCAGTGAACTTCACTGCTTCCATACAGTGTACTAGCTTCATCACGAACTTGCGTTTCAGGAACAGGTCGCTCAGCTTCTGAGTTCTCTGTGCTTATCCTCTGGTTTCCTTCAGCGAAGTTCTCAGTTGAGAATTCTTTTAAGTTCTTCATTGATGGTTTAGAAATGCAAGATTTCACTCGCTTGGTAGGGCTTGGGGAAGGTGATGGGAAGATTTGGCTTAATGGATGGACGTTGAGCACTTCCACGCAATCGTTAGAGTCAGATGTTACCTCGACGACTGGAGGACGGTTGGGTGGAGTAATGGTGGCTGGTTGGAAGAATGGGCGAAAGACAGGGGGAAAACGGTTAAGTGGTGGAAGGCGGACCAGTGAGGCTGAAGGCCGCACAAGTCGAGTATAAGAAGGTTGGAAAGAAACAGGTGAAAACGAAGCTTGAGGGTTAGGAAATATGTTTGCGACAGATTTAAAGTCAAAAACTTGCTGCTGCATTTGTCTATTATTATTAAGCTTACTATGCGTTCAACGTACTATGCATTCAACATGCTTAATGTTATGCGTTAATGATCTGTCAAGTTTTCCTATCCTTTACCCAAGTATAAGCAAAGAAATAGGTTTTCTCGGTGAGTCCGAGGTTGAACACAGGGACTATACTGATTCTATAATTAATTGGATTATTAGAGTTGGAGTGGTAACAAAAAATATTTCATAAAGGGATACGTTTAATTAAACAAAGCGATAACATGTACACTAGATTAAAATGTGGTAGATGGTAAGGTATGCGACACAGCAAAGTCAGCTAATTGAATTGTATGAATGGATAAAAACAGGGTTCGGGTTGGTTAACATCTAAAATCAGAAACGCATAGTGATAGTCTATTCATACTTGCGACTCTTCTCCCGGTTGTCAGCTACTATGTCACACCCTCCTTTTTAAAAACCGATGCATTGTAGGAGCCTATAAGGAAAAGAAGTAAGAGACCATGTTGGACGCATGGTCAGGACTAAGGTAACGTATGGTAAAGGTTGATGCATAAGAAGTAACCCGAGAGCTTGAAGGGAAAGAAGTGAAACGCATAGGAGGTAATTATGAAAAACATGTAAGCATTAGCGAAGGTAAGACACATAAGCAATAAAGTTATGTCATGGAGTGTTGGAAAGAGATCTAAGTCTCAGAAAGGAAGGATAAATGCATAACGAGGAACCGAGGGAAGAATACTGTTGTGATTATATTATTGTGTGAATTAACCTAACGCAAGGTACTAAAGTATATGGTTATGCGTTTAACATGGCATGCGTTGATCATGCAATGCGTTCTATTATTATGCATTGGTTTTGTCAAGTTTTCCTATTCCTCTACCCAAGTATAAGTAAAGTAATAGGTGTTCTCGGTGAGTCCGAGGTCGAACAGAGGGATTATATTGATTTAGTTTTAATTGGATTGTATGCGTTACAGAGGTAACCAACAATTTTGAGAAAGTTGTGTTTCTAATCTAAGGGAAAGCAGATGTTTGTACACTAGACTAACAGTTGTGGAATATGGAAAGCATGCGACACAGCAAGTTCAGCTAAAATGTGTATGAATGGATAAAGAAAAGGGTTCGGGTTGGTTAACATCTAACATCAGAAACGCACAGTAGTACTCTATTCATACTAGCGACTCTTCTCCCGATTGTCAGCCGCTATGCGTTATATGTCTATAACGCATAGGAGAGTGTTAAGAACCAAGGTTGTCCCCGTAATCAGGTAACACTACTTGGCCCTTGTCAATTGAGTTCCACAATCACTTACCCTCTCGAGCAGTCTGATTATTACTACTTATATCGATTTGTCAGATGGATATAAGCATCAGATTAAGCTCGCAAGTGACAAGTTAGAATAGTTACACTGCGGTCCCTAGTCAGATGCTAACGCAACCCTAGACCCTCGAGTGATTAGTTACTCATGGCTTGAAAATATAAGTGAACAGATGAGAAGAGTGGATAGACATGGAAGATAATTGTATTGATGAAAATGAGATACAAATTTTGATAAGTCAATTTCTTGATACAAATCTAAAATTCAAGTAAGAAAAGTAAGAAAGAAAGCAAGGCAAGGCGTCAATGTCTTGAGTCGCCCGGGTGGAAGCGTGATGATTTGCTGTGAAGTGGTGCGGCGGAAAGGAAGACTCTTCTCTATCGAGTTATTTGTCTCCGGTTGAAGGCTGAGAGAACTCTACTGTCACTTATGGAGTCCTTCCGAGAATCAACAACCTTTCTCCTCTCGCAGAGCTGCCCTTTTATAGATGATGAAATCGCAGCAGATCTGCTTGATTGGTGGCGAGATTGACATTGCGTCCATCTCGCCTGATTGCGTGATTCTCGGGCCAATTAAGATCCACCACTTGAGCCGCAAATCATGTCTGTCAATCATCCGTCAATCTGTCAAGATTCCGATCTGATCCTCAGCGCCTTGCCGTAACGGTTGTCTATGCGTCCATGCATAGTTTGATTGATGTCAACGCAGCGTAAGTTGCTAACGCGTAGTCATGCGTTGAAGTGTTGTTAACGCGTCGTCAGGTAGTTTGCGTTCCGTTCAGATCATGCGTCCATGAAGAACAAATTGCTAACGTATCGTCCTGCGTTAAGAAGTCATCAACGCATTGCTTGCATTCCTGCGTGAAAACATGCGTTTTAGGCTTAACAAGTGGTAAAATAAATATCTTCATCAAAATTCAAGAGTATAACACAAAGGAAGATTTATTAATGGAATTTATCATTAACTACCGCATGCTTCTCTTATTTAAACTCTATTTATCTATGACAAAAGCTATAATAACTTGTATTTCTACAAGTTATCACACCCCCAAACTTAGATAAATGCTTGTCATCAAGCATAACTTCTATCTAAGAAACTTCAATCATTCTAAACATTTTATCAACGCATTGACTAGTCTCTCAGAATGCTATACTCAATCAGCTACCCGTTTGTTATATTATTTCTCTACCTCTATATTCTTTTCTTTAGGACGGGTCTAATTTGTATGCGGCAAGCTTTCTTTTCAAAATTCTTAAACTCATTATTCACAAAATTTTTGTTTCTCCTTTTGAACATTGAGTCTAAAAGATGAAGATATAAAGTTCCTTTTTCTTTCATTGGTTTTATTATATGTTCATTAAGTATGCGTCGAGTAGGGTTACCCACCTTCATTCTGACATACCAACGATGGGGTGCATGAAGGCAGCCAACTACGAGCAAGTGCCCTTCTCGACTAAACTCTTATCTGAGTTCGGTTTCCTCACTAGACATTGGAGTTTGTTATTTAACTATGTGTCGCTGAATACAATTACCCACCTTCGTTTTGACACACCAACTATGGGGTGCATGGAGGTGGCCAACTACGAGCAGGTGTCGTTTTCGGCTAAACCTTAACAAGATAAATATATTAGTCTTGCCAGCGCAGTTTTGCGTTTCAAAGAATCAAATTTTTTTTTTTTTTTTTTTTTTTTTTTTTTTTTTTTTGTGATTGAACTAAGTTCCTCATATTTTTTATCTTTGACAGTTCAAACCTCTTCCACCCCCAAACTTGAGAGTAGAAAGGTCCTCATTGCTTAAATTGTAAATAAAGACTAAGTTGCAAAATTTTGTAAAAGAGGTTTGAATTGGCTGCTTGCATACATTTAAAGTAGGTTTGCGTTTCTAAGGAATAGTATGCAGACGCATTGAAAGTAATCTAACTTAAAGAGTTTACAAAAAGTGTAAGCATGATTATCATCACAGGGACCAACTTTTCAACGCAAAGATAAAAGTTAAGACTAATTAAATGTACTTAAAATAAATTTATAACAAGGGACAACGCAAAGAGGAAATTAAAGATCCATGCGATGAAGAAAATATTCATTCTATTAATGTGAATTTCACCAACGCATACAATTGAATGTGAAGATACAAAATTTGCAAGAAAAATACAAGTCTTGACTACACCCCTAAACTTTTCAACCATCAGGCTCGTCTTCATCAGGTCTGCGTTGCTGCTCAGATGCAGGACGTTGCGGCACTGGGAAGACAAGAGGTTGTTGGAGGCGTTCTGGAATATTAGGGGGCGGGATTTCCGGACGGATGGAGAACAGTTGGTGAACATAATTCAGTGTGAATTGGAACTGCTCCGTCTGCCGGCGTGCTAACATATTCAATGAATGCATCACAGGATGCAATATCGCTTGCTGCAAGTATGTTTGCACTGTCTCCCATTCAAGGTCAACTGGGCCTTCTTGCTGTTGAGGTTGCGTTGGTGGGGTAGGCGGGTTTGGTTGAGGTGGGGGAGTGGGTGGAGTTTCGTCAAACGCAGGGGATGATGGACACATAAAAGTCGCGCCAAAATCCTCTAAGTGTGAGTCATCAACTCTTATTGGGGCAGAGGGTTGTGTGGAAGGTCGGGGTTTTGGATGTTTGGGGCGATGCGTTTTCTGAGGAGGTGGAGGTGGTTTAGGGTGATGCGTCTCAGGAGGAGGTGGAGGTGGAGTTGGTTCCCATCTGGTTTTTGGAAGTGGGGGTGAAGGGCTTGAGATTGGGGAAGGTTGGATGGTGGCATCAGGACTTGCCACGCCCTTCAACTTGGACGGCTTCCCCTTCTTCTGCGGTTGCGGCTTTGGAGGTGAAATGGGTTGATGAGGTCTTTTGGTGGCCTTGGTAGGCTCTGGCAGATATTGCGATCCTCTCATCAACCAACACAGAGTCTTGTTGGCGATTACGCCATTAACTACAATCATCTTGTCTGCGTCTAACACTTCCGTTGATCCTCCGATGGAAGCATTGGCGTATAAATTCAAGATAAGAGAGGGGAACAAGAGTTGGCCCCTGGGCTTGCTGAACACCCCTCTTATCTGCGCCGCAATTATGCGTCCCACATCAAGGGTGATGCGACGCATAATGCAGTATGCAGCCATCACTCGATCCCTTGACACTGTCTTGTCATGCGTTGTCGGGATCAGCCGCTTCTTCACGAAATACACCCACAGGTTTGCCTCTGGAGTTAGGCTGCTTGCTGAAAGCGTCTTTATACCTGTGGGTGAAACATCCCACTTTGCCCCTGGCTTCGCCATTACCGGGAGTGCGTCCTCCAATAACTCCGTTGGAGTTGATTCTATGATCTTATTTCCTTCCGCCTTCGGGTTGTCCCTCAACTCATATATTGCGTTGATTTCCCTTGCGTTAAATGGGACTTCAATTTCATCCACCACCACCACGTCTTCCTCCTCATCTATGCGTCTGTTATAGAAATCCTGGACTACTTCAGGTTGGACCCAAGGAATGCTGGTACAGAAGTTTCTCCAACCGTGGTGGTCAATTATTTCGGTGATGTATGGCGGCACTGGGGCGTCTTCAGGGAAAAATCCCACCTCGATCATCAGATCAGGGAACGCTCTACGTCTCCCTTTTCCTTCCTTTTGTTGTGGCGACGCGTCGGCCACTTTCTCTTTTCCCTTGGCCTTAGCTGGAATCGCATTTACTATTCTCTTCTTGCTCTCGGCCATTTTGATTGGTTCTTCGGTCACCTTCTCCTTTCCCTTGCGTTTCTTATTATGTGTGCTTGAGAGTTTGGTGACCGCCACCTCCTTTTCTTTCCTCTTCTTCTTCGCCAAGGTGCTTACACCTTGTTCTTCCCCCGCATCCTCCCCGATGCGTTCCTTCCTACTCTTCTTCTTCTTTTTCTTCTTGCCCTCCCCTTCCTCCTGGGCGTTTAATCGAGCAGCCAACTCTGCATCTTCTTCAATTTGCAGCTCTCTTTCAAGCTCTGTGGCTGCTTTTTCTATTCTTTCTTCTTCTTCCATTTCCTCTACAAATGCCAATGCGACAGCTTCTATTCGAGGATCAGGAAGGTCTTGCTTCTCTCCTCCTTCTTGTGGCCGCACTTCCTTGCGCGCCTTTGTTCTAGCCAATGCGTCTTTGGCTATTTTCTCCACTCCTTTTCTCAGGGCCCTGAGCTCCTTTCTCAACTTGGCCCTCTTCTTCCTCTCTTTCTCTGCCAGCCGATCAAAGGATGTGGCCGCAACTGGAGACTCAGGTCTGTCTCCTTGGTCTGTGTTTTTTGGCTCTTCATCCTCGGCAATCTCTGGTGATACCCTTCGTTTCTTCCTCAGTAGGGGTACCTCCTCCTCTTCTTCAACTTTTTTTCTCTTGCCTTCTGCGGCCATCACAACATTTCCTATCGGTCCTTCATTGGAGTCCAATGTCATCTCCTCAGGACTCATCGACGCAGGGACAGACCCTTGCGTTTCTCTTTGCTCGCCTACTTCCTCCTTACTGTAGGCAGCTTCTCCCTCCTTATCTCTCCCACTGTATTCACCCACCCGAGTCTCCTTCAACTGACTCTGGACCTCCTTTACCGGCGAGGGTGATTCCCTTCGTGCGTCTGAGACGGATGCGTCCCTTGGGTCTTGCAGCCCGCTCAGAATCTGGGCTATACACTCGTCTGGGGATTTTGCTGAGTTCACTTCCCCGACAGTGACAGCCACCTCTTCTTCTTCTATTCTTCCCATCTCCTCCGTCCCTCTAGTGCTTGGTGGACGAGATAGAGGCAAGGGTTGGTTTACCTCCCCTTCCTCTTGGCCTTTTGATGGACAAATGAGCATGCAGCAGAAGTTAATTTGATCAATTTTCACTCTAAGATGCTCAATTTAGATGATTAAACATGTAATTAAGAAGAAAAACCAAAGTTTCAAGAACACTTACCCTTGAAGCTCCAAATTCTCCTTCAATTCTTGATGAATTTCAGCACCACTTGGTTGTAGACCACCACAAGAGTCTTCTCTACTATTTTCTCGGCTTAGATTGGATGGTGGGATCTAAATTTGTGGTGAATTTGAGAAAGAATGAAGGTTGGGAAGAAGATGAACAATGGATAGAATTTTGCAAAATTAACCCTTAATTTCACAAAATTCTTAACCCTTTTTTATGTCAAAATCATCTCTACTTATTAAAGAATAACATGCAATCCAATTGCATCAAAATTTGACAACACAAAATGGTTAATTTGTTGGTTAATTGTGAAGAAGACAACCAAGCTCCTAGCTTAGTTAGTGGGAAAATCCAATCTTCAAAAATCAATTTTAAAATCAATTTTCAATGAATTTCCAAAATTGAATTAAAATTGATTTTTAATTTCAAAAAGATAATTAAATAATTAAATAAAAAATAATTTAATATTTAATTAATTAAATATTATTATTTTAATATTAAATAATAAAATAATATTATTTTTCCCACTTGTCCCGATTTTTCTAAAAAAAATTGATATGAATCCCTATTCATATGATTAATATTTAAATTATATTTAAATATTATAATTAACTCTATTTCTACGTTTAATTCGTAATTAAACGCCGATATATCGTATATATCTAACTTTCATTCCTTAAGCCAAGATTTGAACGATTCAAACTTATTCACCACATTATCTAAGATTTTAGTCCATTTATGAGCTAGTAGAGGGACCTAATGGACCTACAGATCATGATCCGAGATTAACCGGCCAAACTCTTTAACCTAGTTAACCAACATTCGTTAACTAACGGGACACTCCACTAAAGCCCGTAGCTGCACTCTCCTCACTGTAGATATATTTGTGTCCATTTGATATAACTGTCATCGATAAGTCAATCCTTCACAGGTTGTTCATAACTTCAGCTAGGTCAAATACCGATTTATCTTTGAGTTACATCTTTTCTCCTTAAGTACCATTGTCTCTCTAATGAACAATTAATTTAGGATCTAATCATTAAATCCATTCCCTCTCGGGCCAGTGAGAGAATGGGGCCCCTTGTTCAAGTCCTGGGAACAACACTTAAGAGAACAACCTCTCTTCTATCCCTAAGTTGGGTAGGAGTGACTTCCGTTTTGCAAATTCTATGTTCCCAACTATCTACCCAGTCTTATCCTTGAAATAGGAGGAATGTTGAGCAGCACTATTGAGCTTACTCTTACCTATGTAGATCAAGGGATAATTCTGAATAAATAGGAGTTCATAGATAGCTCAAGATTCAGATCAAGTTATCTAGGTCATCGATAAGTGAAATTAATCAGTGTTAATCGTAAACGATGTTAATACGTAACAGTAATTATTTCAGGGTCAGTCTTACACAATCTCATTATGTAGAATACCCCCGCTCACATGTCTCTACATGATCAAATCAGAATCACTTCATTTATTACACTTTACAATATTTGTAACAATCATGAAGCGGGTCGTATTCAATAGTGTCTCCAGGAAGAGGTACCCAACCTAATCCATGTACTATAGACTATTGAGGCTACTTACTCGAACTTGATCCTGTTTATGTCTCCACATAAAGTCCAAGTACTCATGATAGTAGCCAAGGGTTCGTAGTTTAATTGGATTTAGAGTTGATAAATAATTAATTCACTTGAATAACTTCATATGTACTAAAAATCACCTATTTACAAAAACTACGAGTTTTAGGATATACAACCCAACACCTTTTGCCTCCCGCTCCTCTTGAGCTATTCTTTTTAAGATGTCGCTGAAAACATCCCTCTCTTCCCTTCGACGCACCTCACTGCTACCGTGCAGTGCACTGGCCTCATCGCGCACCGTTCCAGGAACAGGTTGCTCAGCCTCGGAGTTCTCTGCGCTTACCCTCTGGCTTTCGACATTGTAGTTTGCGGCAGAGAATTCCTTCATATTCTTCATCCTTGGCCGGGAAATGCAGGACTTGACCCGGCTTTTGGGTTTTGAGGTAGGGATTGGGTCGATTCGGCTCAAGGGTCGGATATTGAGGACTTCCACACAATCGTCGGAGTCGTCGACTACTGGTGGACGGGTAGGGGTTCTGGCGAATGGCCGGAAAAATGGGTAGATGGGTGGTCGCTGGGCAGTTGCCCTGATTCTAGACGCGGAGAAGTTAGAGATAAACGGTGGGTTTGGATTTCTTGGTCTGACCGGTGAAGCAAAAGGCCTCACAGGTCTGGATGGGTAAAATGGAGGTGGAGAAAAGAATGGAAATCGAGATGAAGATGGTCTTGGGGAACTGGTTCCGGCGAAGTTTTCTTGATTTTCTGGGTTGGTCTGGTAAGACATAAGAATTTAGCGAGAATACAAATCGCCGGAGGTTTAAGGGAGAAGAAAGGTTTCGAAAATGGAAAATGGGAAATCGGATCGCGCTTATAAAGGCTTAATTTAGCCATCGGTAATTAATGCGGATACGCGATATCAAAATCCCACTGATCAAGGCGACTTTCCTTGAGCCGCACACCCATCACGTGTAATGGGCGGCTTTGTGACGCACACAGAGCACTTGAGTGTTTTTGGCACTTGAGTGTTTTTCTAGGAAAGACGCGTAGTCTGAGAAGACATCTGCGTTTCTCCTAGTGCTCTTCTAAAACACAGAAACCTAATGATAAATGCATACTGATAAATGCTTGGTTATCAGGTCAGTTTATGCGTTGTAAGTTAAATGTGATGCAGTTTCCAAAATATGTACGGCTCTACCTTTCCTCTAACCTTAGTTCGATAAACACAGAAATCGTTTATCGATTGACGCATAGTTTACTTTATGCGTTGGACGCATGCATGAATAAACGATCATTCACAAATTTGGCTCCTACTTTCATGCTTATCTCATTTACATCTATAAACTAAATAAAAAAAAATCAATATATGCTAAAAACAATAATACAAATGAAAGTAATAAAGCACAATATAATAACATGAAATTAAATACTATAACAAATTTAAATAAAATAAAGCAAGGGTAAAAGAAAGCGTCCCTGGTAATGTAGGCATTCGGCAACGCAGGGATCTTTCGACGCAAGCTCAGTCATTACACTCGCGTAGGTCAATGGAGGTCTTGTTAATTTCGAACTCTCCACTGTAGTAGGGCTTAACCCTTTGTCCATTGACCTTGAAGGAGGTGGTTCCATTTTCATTTGTCAGCATGACCGCACCATGCGGGAACACTTCCTTGATTATGAATGGACCCGACCATCGAGACTTTAGCTTACCTGGAAACAAATGCAACCTTGAGTTAAATAACAGAACCTTCTGACCGACGTATAGAGTTTTCTTACTAATATTCTTGTCATGCCATTTCTTGGTCCTTTCTTTGTACAGCTTTACATTTTCATAAGCTGACTGTCTCCACTCTAGGAGTTCGTTTAGTTGAAGCTTTCTGGCTTCTCTGCTTGCCTCCTGGTCTAAATTGAGCTTCTTCATGGCCCAGATGGCCTTGTGCTCCAGCTCAAGTGGGAGATGGCATGCTTTACCAAACACCAATGCATAGGGTGACATGCCTATCGGTGTTTTGAATGCGGTTCTGTAGGCCCATAGAGCTTCATCTAATCTCTCTGTCCAATCTTTCCTTGATGTGCTCACGACCTTTTCCAATATGGATTTGATCTCCCTGTTTGTTATTTCAGCTTGGCCGTTTGTCTGCGGGTGATAGGCAGTTGCTACCCTGTGCGAGACATTAAACTTAGTCAATAAATTAGTGATTATGCGATTTATAAAATGCGTACCTTCATCACTAATTATTGCCCTTGGTGTCCCAAATCGAGAGAAGATTTGTTTCTTTAAGAACTTGGACACTGCGTTTGCGTCATTCTTTGCACAGGCTGCTGCTTCTACCCACTTGGATACGTAGTCGACCGCTACTAAGATATATTGATTGCCGCAAGAAGGAGGGAATGATCCCATGAAGTTGATTCCCCATACGTCGAACAACTCAACTTCTAGCATTGAATTCAGAGGCATCTCATTCCGGTTGGAAATGTTGCCTGTTCTCTGACAACGATCGCAAGCTACCGTATATGCGCTTGCGTCTTTAAATAATGTGGGCCAGAAATACCCACTTTGCAATACCTTTGCAGCTGTTCTCTGCCCTCCAAAGTGTCCTCCGTAAGGTGCTTCATGACAGCTTTTCAGGATGCTATGCGTTTCATATTCTGGAACGCATCGACGCAGTATGTGGTCAGGGCCAAGTCTGTATAGATATAGCTCATCCCAGCAGTAGAACTTACTTTCATGTTGGAGCTTTTTCCTTTGTTGAGCGTTAAATTCTTCAGGCCATTGGTTACAAACAAGATAGTTGACTATGTCTGCATACCACGGTTCCTGACTCTCTGCGTTCATTACATGCTCGTCTGGGAATCGTTCCTCTATATCACTCCAACTCTCCTAGACCTCTTTATTTTCCAACCGAGATAGGTGGTCCGCAACCTGATTCTCGGTTCCCTTTTTGTCTTTAATCTCCAAATCGAATTCTTGCAACAGCAGGACCCAACGGATAAGTCTAGGCATTGCGTCCTTTTTCGCCATCAAATACTTGATCGCAGAATGATCACTATAGATGGTCACCTTTGACCCTATCATGTATGCTCTAAATTTGTCAACCTCAAAGACTATGGCTAACATTTCCTTCTCAGTAGTAGTGTAATTCTCCTGAGATGAATTCAGTGTTTTACTAGCATAATAGATGGGGTGCATAATTTTCTCTTTTCTCTGCCCTAATACTGCTCCCACCGCATGGTTACTTGCGTCGCACATTAGTTCAAACGGGAGAGACCAGTCCGGTGCAACTAAAATAGGTGCTGAAATCAGAGCTTGCCTTAGAGACTCAAATGCGTTTAAGCATTTACCGTCGAAATTGAATTCCCTGTTGACTTCTAGCAACTCGCTCAGTGGTTTTGCTACTTGCGAGAATCCCTTAATGAATCTTCTATAGAAGCCCGCATGGCCTAGGAAACTTCGCAAAGTCTTAACATTTGTGGGGGCTGGGAGTTTTGCTATCGCATCTATCTTTGCCTGATCCACTTCCAATCCAACCTTTGAGATTTTATGCCCCAACACAATACCCTCAGTCACCATAAAATGGCATTTTTCCCAGTTGAGGACTAGATTTGTGTCTTCGCATCGTTTGAGCACTCGTTCTAGGTTGGTCAAGCATTCATCATAAGATTTCCCAAATACTAAGAAGTCATCCATAAACACCTCTACGGACTGTTCCAAATAGTCAGAGAATATTGCCATCATACATCTTTGGAACGTCCCTGGTGCGTTACATAGCCCGAATGGCATGCGTCTGAACGCAAAGGTCCCATACGGACATGTGAACGTCATCTTCTCTTGATCTTCCGGAGCTATCATGATCTGGTTATAGCCGGAATATCCGTCCAGGAAGTAGAAAAATTCATTACCTGCCAGCCTATCTAGCATCTGGTCGATGAATGGCAGTGGAAAGTGATCCTTCTTTGTTGCCGCATTCAGCTTGCGGTAGTCCATACAGATGCGCCAGCCAGTGACCGTTCTTGTTGGTATCAGTTCATTCTTGCTGTTCATGATCACTGTCATTCCCTCTTTCTTTGGTACACACTGAACTGGGCTCATCCCAGCTGCTGTCAGAGATTGGATAAATGACCCCTGCGTCGAGCCATTTGATGATCTCTTCCTTCACAACCTCCTTCATTGCGGGGTTGAGCCTGCGTTGCCTCTCAACTGAACCATCCTTACCCTCTTCCAACTGAATTTTGTGCATGCAGTATGAAGGGCTTATTCCTCTGATATCCGCTAAGGTCCATCCTATGGCTTTGATATGGTTTTTCAGGATATCCAGCAAAGCCTTTTCACATTCTGTCGTCAACGCAGAGGATATGATGACCGGTAGCGTGCTTTCTTCCCCCAGATATGCATACTTCAGATGCGTTGGCAGTGTCTTAAGCTCAAGGGTTGGTGGCTCTTCTAAGGACGGCTTTGTTTTTTTCGTTGTTTTGTTGCCTAAGTCCAAGCGTTCAAAGTTTGCGTTGGAGATTATATTTATTTCTGCCTCTCTTTCTTCATCCAGTTCATCCAGCAGTATTTCATTTTCCGCACATGCGTCGATGATGCTTGCCTTTTCTTCAATTATCTCTTCGATCATCTGGCAAGAATGAAAATCATCAGGATACTTCAACGCATTAAAAACATTAAATTTTACCTGCTGGTCATCCACTCGAATAGTTAACTCCCCTTCCTGGACGTCAATCAGGGTGCGTCCAGTAGCTAAGAAAGGTCTTCCCAAGATGATGGGCACCTCTCTGTCAGCTTCATAATCCAAAATTATGAAGTCAGCAGGGAAGATAAATTTGTCCACCTTTACAAGAACATCCTCGATTTTACCCTCTGGATGTTTAATGGAACTGTCAGCAAGCTGAAGTGTGACTGTGGTTGGTCGTGCTTCCCCTATACCCAACTTCTTGAATATAGATAGTGACATTAAATTGATGTTGGCCCCTAAGTCGCATAGTGCCTGACCGACGTCCATTCCTCCTATAGAACAGGGCAATGTGAAACTCCCTGGATCTTTCATTTTAGTGGGGATATTGCTTTTAAACAATGCACTGCATTCCCGCGTCAATGCGACTGTCTCAAACTCTCCGAGTCTCCTTTTCTTAGATAATATGTCTTTCAGAAATTTGACATAGCTCGGCATTTGTTCCAGAGCTTCCACCAACGGAATGTTGATGTGAAGTTGTTTGAGAACGTCCAGGAATTTTCTGAATTGACCCTCGTCATTCTTCTTCTTTAGGCGTTGAGGAAAGGGCGAACGCATAAGGGGATTGGTATTCTGAGATACCGATGCAGGGTTTGCCTGCGTTGCTTTTTCTCTCCCCTTTCCATTTTCTTGTTCTCTAATGGTCGTGGTTGTGGATGAAGATTGCGGTTCATGGATAGATGTTGCGGGAGTTGGTAGTGGAGTGATTTGAGGCTGCAGATTTCCTTGCATCCTCTATTCTTGCGGTTCAGTGGGAAGAACTTTCCCACTCCTCAATGTCACAACTTGACATTGTTCCTTACCGTTACCTCGTGGGGCTTCGGTATTACTAGGTAATGCTCCTTGGGGTCTGGTATTTCACTCACTTGCCATTTGCCCCACTTGTAGTTCTAGATTTCTGATTGCAATGGCATGGCTTTTTATTTCTCCCATCTGATTTTGGAGCATCGCTTCAAACGACTTATGCGTTTCTTCATTTTGAGTAATCGTTTGACGCATAAGTGCTTCCAAGGATGATGATGATGAATTTACTGACTGATTTCTTTGCGCTTGATGCCCTTGAACACCTTGGTTATACACGGGATTATTATTTCTCTGCGCTTGTTGTCCAACGTCCTGCGTCTGTGGTTGGTTTCCTCCCCATCCAAAGTTAGGATGGTTCCTCCAACCCGGATTATAAGTCTTGGAGTACGGGTTGTTCTGAACATAACAAACAGACTGGGGGTTGTAGGGACACATATCATACAAGTGGCCCTCACCGCATTGCACACAACTTACAGACGCTGTTGCATTTACCGTGTTCATTGCGTCCATTGATGCAACGGTTCCACCTTGGTTGTTCAATGCAATGGTTTGCAGCAAGGATGTCATGTTGGCGATCTGAGCTGAAAGGTTACTAGTCGCATCCGTTTCAATCATTCCAGCTTGCGATCGTCTTTTATCCGTATACCTGGATCCATATCCATCATCCACCCATTCATCAGTATTCCTCGAAATTCTGTCGAGGATCTCTTTGGCTTGCGTGTAAGTTTTGTCCATCAAACCTCCTGCTGTAGAGGCGTCCGCCACTGATTGTGATGTTTTGTTCAGTCCTCCATAGAAAATCTCCATCTGTACACAATCAGGGATACCGTTATGGGGACAATTTCTTACCAGCCTTTTAAACTGGGCCCATGCCTCACTAAGCGTCTCCGAGTCCTTTTGCTCGAAGGTGACAATGTCTCGTCGCCTCTTTGCACTTACCGTCGGAGGAAAGTATTTCTGCATGAACTTTTCAACCATTTTGCCCCACGTTGTAATCTCACCAGGTTCAAATGAGTACGCCCACTGTCTTGCCTCATCTCTGAGAGAAAATGGGAATAGCGTTAGTCTGATGCTATCTTGCAGTACTCCAGCCATCGGAAATGCACTACAGATTTCCAAGAAACTCTTCAGGTGTGCATGTGGATCTTCACCCGTTGCACCCCCAAACTGCCTTGCGGCTTGCAGCATTTGCAACATTACTGGCTTCATTTCGAACCTTCCATTACCCTCGAAGGTTGGTTGTAGAATTCCCGGTGCGAAATTATATAAATTAGGCGACGCATACTCCCTCATCGGGCGATTTCTATCATCCGCCAAGAGGATCGGATTTGTATCATAATTTGCGTGCTCTAGCGCATTTGCGTTCTGCCTGACCTCAGCTTGAGGAGCTTGAGGTTGATTGTTGTGAGCATCCATGGCCTCTTCAGTAGACTGATTGCTCCTTCTTTGCTTATTCTGTCTTATCCTTCTTCTGAAGGTCCTCTCAATCTCAGGGTCAATATCAAATGTCGGGTTATCCCCTACACTCATATACTGTTAGAAGCCTCTGACAGAAGAGAAGCTTGCTATACTCCGTCGACTAAGGAATTCTGCAACACAATAATCCAAAGAAAATGATTAAATCAATGAATATTCCTCGGCAACGGCGCCAAAAACTTGTTGTGGTTATATTATTGTGTGAAAGTTGTGTTTCTAATCTAAGGGAACAGAGGGATTATATTGATTTAGTTTTAATTGGATTGTATGCGTTACAGAGGTAACCAACAATTTTGAGAAAGTTGTGTTTCTAATCTAAGGGAAAGCAGATGTTTGTACACTAGACTAACAGTTGTGGAATATGGAAAGCATGCGACACAGCAAGTTCAGCTAAAATGTGTATGAATGGATAAAGAAAAGGGTTCGGGTTGGTTAACATCTAACATCGGAAACGCACAGTAGTACCCTATTCATACTAGCGACTCTTCTCCCGATTGTCAGCCGCTATGCGTTATATGTCTATAACGCATAGAAGAGTGTTAAGAACCAAGGTTGTCCCCGTAATCAGGTAACACTACTTGGCCCTTGTCAATTGAGTTCCACAATCACTTACCCTCTCGAGCAGTCTGATTATTACTACTTATATCGATTTGTCAGATGGATATAAGCATCAGATTAAGCTCGCAAGTGACAAGTTAGAATAGTTACACTGCGGTCCCTAGTCAGATGCTAACGCAACTCTAGACCCTCGAGTGATTAGTTACTCATGGCTTGAAAATATAAAGTGAACAGATGAGAAGAGTGGATAGACATGGAAGATAATTGTATTGATGAAAATGAGATACAAATTTTGATAAGTCAATTTCTTGATACAAATCTAAAATTCAAGTAAGAAAAGTAAGAAAGAAAGCAAGGCAAGGCGTCAATGTCTTGAGTCGCCCGGGTGGAAGCATGATGATTTGCTGTGAAGTGGTGCGGCGGAAAGGAAGACTCTTCTCTCTCGAGCTATTTGTCTCCGGTTGAAGTTTGAGAGAACTCTGCTGTCACTTATGGAGTCCTTCCGAGAATCAACAACCTTTCTCCTCTCGCAGAGCTGCCCTTTTATAGATGATGAAATCGCAGTTAATGGCAGATCTGCTTGATTGGTGGCGAGATTGACATTGCGTCCATCTCGCCTGATTGCGTGATTCTCGGGCCAATTAAGATCCACCACTTGAGCCGCAAATCATGTCTGTCAATCATCCGTCAATCTGTCAAGATTTCGATCTGATCCTCAGCGCCTTGCCGTAACGGTTTTCTATGCGTCCATGCATAGTTTGATTGATGTCAACGCAGCGTAAGTTGCTAACGCGTAGTCATGCGTTGAAGTATTGTTAACACGTCGTCAGGTAGTTTGCGTTCCGTTCAGATCATGCGTCCATGAAGAACAAATTGCTAACGTATCGTCCTGCGTTAAGAAGTCATCAACGCATTGCTTGCATTCCTGCGTGAAAACATGCGTTTTAGGCTTAACAAGTGGTAAAATAAATATCTTCATCAAAATTCAAGAGTATAACACAAAGGAAGATTTATTAATGGAATTTATCATTAACTATCGCATGCTTCTCTTATTTAAACTCTATTTATCTATGAAAAAAAGCTATAATAACTTGTATTTCTACAAGTTATCAAATACTATAGAAAACTAAGTAACACATAGACTACTATCGAGGGATGTTCTCGAGTGTTGGATAAAGTAGAAGGTTGAGAAGAAAGCTTAAAGACTGGAACAGGGGTGGACGCATACTAATTTATCATCAGAGAAATATTTTAGTACAAGGAAAAGGTTAAATGAATAACCTTGGATTACAAGTACAAGAATGCATAGAGGGATAACCAAGGAAAATCTTCAAGGATCGGAGGAAGATCATGGACGCAGAACAAAGTAAAGGTGAACGCAAAGAGTGCAAACGCATAAAGGAAGGTTTTGAGTTGGATTTGGTTAATAAGGGTAAACCACATAGTTGGATGTTTATCACTCAAGAGAAGAGTTTTGTAGTTAAGATATGGATATAAGGAAAGAGTGATGGACGCATGATAGTATGTGATTAAGGCAGACGGTATTATGCAGTAAGGAACAAACGCATAGTAGGTGTGCGTTTGAGACATTGACGCCTAGTAGTATGCGGTAGAGAAACACGTTCAAAGGTTATATGGCGAGAGTAAGGAAAGAAAGTAATGAAGCTAGAATCTTAAAGGGAATTCAATGAACGCATAGGGGCATTATGTTGAATAAATAGTTTGTATATTGGAATATGTTGGACGCATAAGATAAGCTTATAAAGGCTAGGTGACTTCATATAGACTTGACACCTTATAAGTGGGAGGTGTTAGAAGGCATGTTAAGTGTTTCATGCAAGGTGACGCTTGGATTAATGCATGGTCAGTTAAGCATGTAGTGTGACATGTGGAAAACAAGTGGCAAAAAGAGAGGAAAAGTGGGTTGGCAAGCCCTCTATAAATAGGACCTTGAGGGAAAAGGAGCGACTGATGATTCTGAAGTGAGAATTCTTGAGAGAAAGGGGAGAAAGAAGGCAGAAAGGAGGAATCCTTGCGTACGTAGTAGAAGTCTACGGCCAAGAGAGAAGATAATCTTGACAACTTAGTCATCTGGTGTTAAAGAAGTTGTCTTGCGTCTAAGGGGTCAGCCTTGCGTTTAAGACGAACTTAACGTTCAAGGTGAACGCTGCGTCCAAAAATAGACTCTGCGTTCAAGTTGGTCCTTGCGTCCAAGAGAGGTCTACGCATCGAAAAAAGAAGTGAGAAGAGTTAGGCTACACCTTGCGTTAGTTATCAACCTTGCGTTCAAGGGCAGGGTTGCGTCCAACCGAGCTGACAGAGGAAAATAAGCCTTGCGTTCCAGAGTTAGAACACTATGTCCAAGAAGCTCGGGAAAGAGAAAATAGAGGGAAGGAAGAGGAACTATTCTTGAGCAAGTACAATATGAGTAACACCTACGTTTTTCAAAATATAATGAGTTCTCTATAGTTAATATCGTTGGTTTTATGAATATAATTTCATGAGTTTTCAACGAATGGTGCATGCGCTTTTATTTGAAAAGCATTTGAATATGCTGATTATTTGTTATAAGTTTATAAAACGCATGGTGATTGATAATATGTGATTTCCTGATTTTACTGAAAAGCATGATGTTTGATGTCATATGATTTCATGAAAGATTTAGAAATAAACTTATTTGAAAGGCATGCAGTTTGATAATAAAGCTTTGAAATTGAGTTTACTGGAAGCATGTTGTTTGATATTATATGTTTTTTTTTTTTTTTTGAAACGGTTAACTACGAGTTTATGATATAATGTTTCCAAAACATATTGTGTTTTTTAAAACTTTGAAAAGGCACTTGAGGCTCAGGGACTTGGAGAAGGCCGATGGGTAGCCGGAATATAGAAAAGGTACCCAATGCTGAGGGACTCGTAGAAGGCAGATAGGTAACCTAGACATAAATATAGAAAAAGGTACCCATTGCTGAGGGACTCGTAGAAGGAAAATGGGTAACCTGGATGTAGAAATGGGACCCCAATGCTTAGGGACTTGGAGAAGGCTTTGTGGGCGGCCCGGATTATAATACCTATGTGCACATAGAGGAATATACAACGGTGATGTGTTGAGATTACTCCACACAGCTAAGGATAATCGATGTTGAGTAGCGTAGAGCATCGCTCCGCCTCAACTAGGGAAAAATGATTTTTTGAAGTGAATAAGATTTTTGAATATTTACTCTAAACAGATATGCATGATTTGTCAATGGTTTTAGCATATTTTAATATGATTTGAAGCGTTATACTTTATGCGAGTTTGAGAATGTTTATGTTATGACCAGATTTAAAGTTAAATAAGATGTTTTCAAAAACTGTTGCTCACTGAGCTATTAGCTCATGCTTTCATATGTTTCCCATTTTTTAGGTAGCATGACAGTTCCCGTTACCGGTCGAAGTCGAGGTTTGTCAAGAGTTAATGGTATTACCGTCCTAGGAAGGGTAGATATGAGAAGTGAGGTAAATTTGGCAGTGGGAATTGAAAGGGAAGTCGATGACTGCTGTCCTCACACTCCGTCTCGGGCTACGGGAGGATAGTTCAGGGTGGGGTGTGACATGTTATGCGTTATATGTCTATACCGCATAGAAGAGTGTTGAGTACCAAGGTTATTCCTATGTCTAGGTAACACTTCTTAGCCTTGTCAATTGAGTTCCACAATCACTTACCCTCTCGATCAGTCTGATTATTACTACTTATATCGATTAGCTAGATGGACATAAGCATCAGATTAAGATTACAATTGACAAGATGCAATAGTTACACTATGGTTCTTATTTAGATGCTAATGCAACCCGTGACCCTTGAAAGATTAGCTACTCATGGATTCAAAGTAATAAGTGGAAAGTGTAGAGAAATGAATAGACATGGAAAAATTGTAGATTAATGAACGAAATACAATTTTAGATAGCTCAATGTCTTGACACAAATCTAAAATCAAAGCTAGAAAAAGAGATAGAAAGTAGGAAGGCGTTCAATGTCTTGAGTCGCTGGAATGGAAGCGTGAGGTTCTGCTGTGAAGTGGCCAGGCGGAGGGAAGACTCTTCTCTCTCGAGCTATTCGTCTTCAGTGTCTTCTAGAGAGAACTCTATTGTCACTTAGGAATTATTCCGAGAATCAACAACATTTTTTCAGCTTGCAGGTCTGCCCTTTTATAGAGGCTGCATTCGTAATCAGTGGCAAATCTGTATGATTGAAGGAAATTGATGTCTTGCGTCTATTTCGCCTAATTGCGTAATTCTTGGTTCAATTTAGATCCACCGCTTTAGCCACAAATCATGCCTGTCAATCTTGCATTTCTGGTTGTTATGCATCCATGGAGAATTTGGTTCATGCGTTCACTTATGTCGATGCATCCATATGTTCTAACGCATCATCCTGCATTGAGCATAGTCCTACGTTAAGAAGTTGCCAACACATATACAGGTTGCTTGTGTTCCTACGTTAAAAAATGTGTTTTAGGCTCAAAAAGCTATAAAATAATTATCTTCATCAATTTACAATAGTAGAACGCATAAGAAGATTTATTAATAGAATTCAACACAAACTACCGCATGATTCTCTATTTAATCTCTATTTTTCTAAGAGAAAGGTTGATAAGCACTTGAAAAGTGCTTATTATTCTCTCAAATTAAGGGAGTTTTATATTAGATTTCACTTGTTTGCTAGTGATTTTCAGGTTAAAACGAGGAAAATTAGAAGAAACGATTAAAAGATCAAAACCGAGCAAGAATATGATGAAAAAGAGCTGAAAAACGCATCCTTGTTGAAACGCATGATGTGCCGCGGCGCTAAGGCAAAGCTGCTGCGGCGCTGAAGCAGAAACGCATCAGCATGGACGCAGAGTAGCAACGCGGCGCTGGGAAGACGCTGCCTCAACGCATCCTTGAAGAACGCAAGACAGCGTCGCGGCGCTGGGACGGCGCTGCCGCGGTGCTAAAACTCGAGAGCAACTTAATTTTGGCCGCAACCCTAGCGCCGCGGTGCCAGCGTTAATTAAAACAAAAAGTTTGTATTTTAGGTCAAATTTTGGGCGGCCAAACTCTATAAATTTAGGGGTTTTCAGCAGCCAAAAAGGGGAGGAAAAATATCAAGAAGATCAAGAAAGTTGCAGAACAAAAGAAAGATCCAAAAAGGTGAGAATTAAGCTAGAGTTCCAAGAGTGAGTTAGCCGCAAGGAAGAGGAAAAGAGTTCGAGATAGTTTTGGTGCCCTTCGAAGTCCGACGCGAGAGCCAAGGAGTTCGTGACGGTGCTGCCTCAATCAAGAACCTCTTTTCAGTAGAGTTTCCCTATTCTTTACACTCTTTCTTTGATTCTTTTTGCAATATGTTGCTTTACGCTATGAGTGGTTAAACTCTTTAGCTTTAGGGTTTTTGATGAATTGTTTGTGAATTCATGATAACTTTGTAGACTCATGGTTTTGTTCAATTAAATATGCTTTTCATTGTTATTGTGTTTAATTCTTGAAGATTGGCCACCTTCACATGTTAGGTTAGATGTATGATCGAGAGATTATATGTTTAATTTGATCTATAACAATGAATCGTTGTTAATCTATCACGAGAGTAGTTAGGTTGATAATGAAAGTTGCTAAAGACTAGTTTTAATTCCATGTGATTTTGTATTGGTTTTAAGAGATTAACTATCGATCAAGTTGCATGAGAAAGAGTTGTCTTTGAGAGAAGATAACTTGGAATTAAGTTTCTAGACTTAGGCATAAGAATTAAATCCATGAAATCTATAATTTTGCATGATGAAACAAACAAGGATTCGAAACCCTAGAACTCTCTTTGACTCTTGCAATTCTCCCTTTGATTTTCTTGCTTGATTTTTCTTTTTCCCAAAATTTAAATATTGAATTTCAATCCTCAAATAAAATTGATTCAACTATAGAATAGCTAAATAACTTAAACCTTCCCAATTGGATCTCTAGTGGAAACGATACTCGGACTTAACCGTTTTATATTATAACTTGACCCGTACACTTGCGGTTAACACACAAAAGTAGCACATCAAAGGTTGTAATAACTGTATTTCTATAAGTTATCAAAATACCTTTGGAGCAGGTTGTGGTGCACTCGAAGATGAAGTCGACGATGGAGTTGAATATGGAGTGCTATAGAAAGATATAGGTGAAAAATCTCCAGTGAGATTGTCTTGGTTTTGTGAGTTGGAAGGACTATACATAACCCAATGTTTAGAACTTTTGGGAGATTTGAATCGCCATTGAGTTTGAAAAGTGGGGAAATAGAACGAATTATGAAATCGAATTGCGTTTATGTAGGCGTGAATGACGCAATCGGCATTAAATGCAGATACTCATTATTCGATATCCCACAGATCTAGGAAAATTTCCTTGAGCCTCACACCCAGCGTGCGTGAAAGGTGGTTGACTAACGTAAATCAAGCACTCGAGTGCTTCTGGGAAAACGCATAGACTCAAAAGACGTATGTGTTCCCTAGATTGCTATTTTCTAAAACGCAATGAATTTTATTGATAAACGCATGAATGGTGAACGCAACATTCTCAGTTCAATTATGCGTTGGACACAAGCATGAATGGCAGAGTATGCGGTGAAATCAAATACTAAAAACAAAGTACGAATCGTCAGTCTAGTTTCATGCTTATTTAATTTACACCACTTCTAAAACTGAATTCAAAGAAAGAAAAATAAATATTAAAAACAAAGTATGAATAAAAGAAAGAAAACAAGAGTAAAATAACGCGTCCCTGGAAAAATAGGCGTTCAGCAACGCAAGGACCTTCCAACGCAAGCTCAGTTATGCTTGCGTGGGTCATTAGAGCCTTTATCCGTTTCAGGGTTTAATGACGAGAAGACAATGAATTTCAATGTGCTCTCCCTCAAGTGCGCGTACTTGGGATGCGTTGGTCTGGTTTCTAGCTCATGCGTTGAAGGCTCTTCTAATAACGGCTTGATCTTTGCCGTGGATCTGTTGCTTTGGTCTGATTGCTCAAATATACGATCAGAGAGTAATTTGATTTCTTCCTCTTCACCATCTTCATTGTCTTTGAGGACTTCATCTTTCAATGATGTGTTCGTGGATCTTGTCTTCTCATTGATATCCGCGATCATCTAACAAGATTGAAAGTCATCAGGATCTTTCAATGCGTTAACCACATTAAATTTTACCTATTGATCACCCATGCAGATCGTTGATATTCCTTCTTGGACGTCAATCAGGACGCGTCCAGGAGTGGTATCTTTACATACAAGCGCAAGTTTTGCTTGCGTTGCTTTTTCTCTCCTCTTTCTTTTCCTCTTCTTGTGATTCAGTGGAAGATGATGGCTAGTTGACTTTATGTATACTACTCTCCATCGGTTGACTCGTTGTTGGAGCATTTAAAGGTTGCAAGTTTCCTTGCGTCCTCTAATCTTGCGTAACCCTAGGATTAGTTTTCCCACGTATCAATGTCACATCTTGACATTGTTCTTTTATGTTTTCTCTTGAAACTTCAGTTGTACTTGGCAATGCTCCTCGTGGTCGATTCTTGAAATCACCCACAATTTGACCAAATTGAATTTCCAAGTTCCTAATTGTGGTGGCTTGATTCTAGAGCATCGCATCATTTTTGTTTATATATTCTCGTAAAAGAGATTCCATGGAAGACGATGAGGATGATGCGGGCGCTTGCGAATTCCTCTGAAACTGATGATACATGCTGTTGTGCAATAAATTGTGAAATGAAATATACAAACGCAAGGTGCAAGTAAGCTATAATTATGCGTTTTACATGCTATGCGTTGAACATACCATGCGTCTTACTTATGCTTAAATGCTATGCGTTGGTGATCTGTCAAGTTTTCCTCTCCTTTACCCAAGTATAAACAAAGGAGTACGCTTTCTCGGTGAGTCCGATGTCGAACACAGGGATTATGTTGATTCTATATTTATGTGGATTATATGCGTTGCAGCGGTAACCAAGAATAATTGGGAGAGGTGTTTGTTTCTAATCTAAAGAAAGCGATAATATGTACACTAGACTAAATGTGGAAGATGGAAAGGCATGCGACACAGCAAAGTCAGCTAATGATTTGAATGAATGGATAAAAACAGGGTTCGGGTTGGTTAACATCTAACATCGGAAACGCATGGTGGTAGTCTATTCATACTTGCGAATCTTCTCCCGGTAGTCAGCCGCTATGCGTTATATGTCTATAATGCATAGGAGAGTGTTAAGAACCAAGGTTATTCCTATAGACAGGTAACGTTTCTTGGCCCTTGTCAATTGAGTTCAACAATCACTTACCCTCTCAAGCAGTTTGATTATTACTACTTATATCGATTAGCTAGATGAACATAAGCATCGGAGTAAGTTTGCAATTGAAAAGATGAAATAGTTACACTATGGTTCTTAGTTAGATGCTAACGCAACCCTAGACCCTTGAGAGATTAGTTACTCATGGATTCAAAGTAAAAAGCGGAAAGTATAGAGAAATCAATAGACATGGAAGAAATATATATATTGATGAACGGAATTCAACTTTAGATAAGCTCAATGTCTTGACACAAATCTAAAATCAAGATAGAAAAGTAAGATAGAAAGCAGGAAAAGACGTCAATTTCTTGAGTCGCCTGGATGGAAGTGTGAGGTTCTGCTGTGAAGTGGTCAGGCGGAGGGAAGACTCTTCTCTCTCGAGCTATTCATCTCCGCTTGATTGCGTAATTCTCGAGTCAATTACGATCCACCACTTTAGCCACAGATTATGTATGTCAATCATCCGACAATCTCTCAAGATTCTGATATGATTGTCCGCTGCCTTGCCTTGATGGTTGTGTTTGCGTCCATGGATAGTTTGGTCGTTGTCAACGCGTCATGAGTTGCTAACGCATAGTCTTGCGTTGAGTAGTTGTTAACGCCTCTACAGGTTGTTCGCGTTTCGTTCAAATCATGCGTCCAGGAAGAATAGATTGCTAAGGCGTAGTTCTGCGTTAAGAAGTCGTCAACGCATTGTTTGCATTCCTGCGTTAAAACATGCGTTTTAGGCTCAAAAAGTGGTAAAATCATTATCTTCATAAAAATACAAGAGTATAACGCAAAGGAAGATTTATTAATAGAATTTAGCTGAAACTACCGCATGCTTCTCTATTTAATCTCTATCTTCCTAAGAAAAAGGCTATAATAACTTGTATTTCTACAAGTTATCACTGGCCTTGATTCCCTTGGTTGAAACCAGGAGGGTTGCTCTCTGTAGCTGCTGCTCAGCCCTCTGCGTTTGTTGTTGATTTCCACCCCATCTGAAGTTAAGGTGGTTCCTCCAACTCGGATTGTACATTTTATCGTAGGAGTTGTTTTGAAAATAATAGACTGACTAGGGGTTGAAAGGACACATGTCATACAAGTGCCCCTCACCGCACTACACGCAACTTAAAGATGCTGTCGAATTCACTGCGTTCATCGCGTTCATCGCAGCAACTGATCCACCTTGATTATTCAAGGCTATAGTCTTTAGCAGAAATGTCATGGTTGCCATCTGAGCTGAGAGATTGGTGGCAGCATCAGTTTCAAGCATTCCAGCTTGCGTTCGCCTTCATCGGTGGAGTGGAATCCATACCCGTCGTCCACCCACTCATCAGTATTCCTCAAAATTCTGTCGAGAATACTTTGGCATGTGTGTAGGTCATATCCATTAATCTTCCTACTGATGCGGACAATTCCTCACTAGCCGTTTGAATTAGGTCCAAGCTATGATTGGTCCTTCTTCGATTCTGCCTTGTTCTTCGTCTAAAGGTCCTCTCAATCTCAGGGTTAATATCAAGTTTTGGATTGCTCCCGTCACTCAGATACTGTTTGAAGCTTCTGGCAGAGGAGAAACTCACAATAGTCCCTTGACTGAGGAATTCCTACAACAAAAATAATCCAAAAAAAAAAATGAATCAATACAAAAATCTCTGGCAACGACGCCAAAAACTTGTTGTTGATCTTTATCAAGCTTACTATTATGCGTTCAACATATTATGTGTTCAACATGCTTAATACTATGCGTTACTAATCTGTCAAGTTTTTCTATTCTTCACCCAAGTTAAGCTAAGAATGAGGTTTTCTCGGTGAGTCCGAGGTCAAACACAGGGACTATGCAGATTCTATAATTACTCGGATTATTTTAGTCATGCGTCCAAACAAGGTGATGAGAAGTGATGCGTTTAACTAACTAGAAAGCAGTGAACCTAAGCTAAAGTGGTTTGATGGAGAGGTATGTGACAAAGCAAAGTCAGCTAATTGAGTTATTTGAATGGTAAACGCAGGGCTAGGGTTGGTTATCATCTAAAGTCGGAAACGCATAGTTGGGTCTATTTCATACCATCGACTCTTCTCCCGGTTGTCAGCGGCTATGCATTATAGCTACTAATATGCGTTTCACATACTATGCGTTATAGCTACTATTATGTGTTTCACATACTATGCGTTTAACATTGTTGTGTAGATAGATCTTAAGTCCCCGGCAATGGTGCCAAAAACTTGTTGTACAATAATTGTGGAATGGAATTTACTAACGCAAGGTGCAAGTAAGCTATGATTATGCATTTCACACACCATGCGTTGAGCATCCTATGCATCTTACTTATGCTTAAATGCTATGCGTTGGTGATCTGTCAAGTTTTCCTCTCTTTTACCCAAGTATAAATAAAAAGTAGGTTTTCTCGGTGAGTCCGAGGTCGAACACAGGAATTATGTTGATTCAATATTTAGGTGAATTATATGCGTTGCAGTGGTAACCAAGAAATAATTGAGGTGCGTTTGTTTCTATTCTAAAGAAAGCGATAACATGTACACTAAACTAAATTGTGGAAAATGGAAAGGCATGCGACACAGCAAAGTCAGCTAATGATTTGAATGAGTGGATAAAAACAGGGTTCGGGTTGGTTAACGTCTAACATCGGAAATGCATGGTGATAGTCTATTCATACTTGCGACTCTTCTCCCGGTTGTCAGCCGCTATGCGTTATATGTCTATAACGCATAGGAGAGTGTTAAGAACCAAGGTTATTCCTATAGACAGGTAACATTTCTTGGCCCTTGTCAATTGAGTTCCACAATCACTTACCCTCTCGAGCAGTTTGATTATTACTACTTATATCGATTAGCTAGATGGAAATAAGCATCGGATTAAGTTTGCAATTGACAAGATGCAATAGTTATACTATGGTTCTTAGTTAGATGCTAACGCAACCCTAGACCCTTGAAAGATTAGTTACTCATGGATTCAAAGTAAAAAGCGAAAAGTATAGAGAAATCAATAGACATGGAAGAAATATATATATTGATAAACGGAATACAACTTTAGATAAGCTCAATGTCTTGACACAAATCTAAAATCAAGATAGAAAAACTAAGATAGAAAGCAGGAAAAGGCGTCAATATCTTGAGTCGCCTGGATGGAAGCGTGAGGTTCTGCTGTGAAGTGGTCAGGCGGAGGGAAGACTCTTCTCTCTCGAGCTATTCGTCTCCGGTTGAGGTATAGAGAGAACTCTGCTGTCACTTAGGAATTCTTCCGAGAATCAACAACCCTTTTTCATCTTGCAGGTTTGCCCTTTTATAGATGCTGCGTTCGCAATCAATGGCAAGTCTGCTTGATTGGCGGCGAGATTGATATCATGCGTCCATCTCGCCTGATTGCGTAATTCTCGGGTCAATTAAGATCCACCACTTTAGCCACAGATTATGTATGTCAATCATCCGACAATCTCTCAAGATTCTGATCTGGTTGTCCGCTGCCTTGCGTTGATGGTTGTTTATGCGTCCATGGATAGTTTGGCCGTTGTCAACGTGTCATGAGTTGCTAACGCAAAGTCTTGCGGTGAGTAGTTAACGCATCTACAGGTTGTTCGCGTTCCGTTCAGATCATGCGTCCATGAAGAACAGATTGCTAACGTGTAGTCCTGCGTTAAGAAGTTGTCAATGCATCGTTTGCATTCCTGCGTTAAAATATGCGTTTTAGGTTCAAAAAGTGGTAAAATCATTATCTTTATAAAAATACAAGAGTATAACGCAAAGGAAGATTTATTAATAGAATTTAGCATAAACTACCGCATGCTTCTCTATTTAATTTCTATTTTCCTAAGAAAAAGGTTATAATAATTTGCATTTCTACAAGTTATCAAACATACTATGCGTCTTACTATGCTTAATGCTATGCGTTTAAGATCTGTCAAGTTTTCCTATCCTTTACCCAAGTATAAGCAAGGAAATAGGTTTTCTCGGTGAGTCCGAGGTCGAACACAGGGACTATGCTGATTCTATAATTAATTGGATTAATTGAGTTGTAGTGGTAACCAAAAATAGTTGAGAAAGGATGCGTCTAATTACAGAAAGCGATAACATGTACACTAAACAAAAATGTGGAAGATGGTAAGGTATGCGACATGATAAAGTCAGCTAATGAGTTGTGTGAATAGGTAAAAACAGGGTTCGGGTTGGTTAACACCTAAAGTCGGAAACGCATGGTGATAGTCTATTCATATTTGCGACTCTTTTCCCGGTTGTCAGCCACTATGCGTTATATGTCTATACCACATAGGAGAGTGTTAAGTACCAAGGTTATTCCTGTAGACAAGTATCACTTCTTGGACTTGTCAATTGAGTTCCACAATCACTTACCCTCTCGAGCAGTCTGATTATTACTACTTATATCGATTAGTGTTGTGGAAATATTGTATTGCAAATTAGCCTAACGCAGAGTGTTAAAGTATGTGATTATGCGTTCAACATGTCATGTGTTGAACATGCCATGCGTCCTACACTATACGTTGGTGATCTAGTCAAGTTTTCCTATCCTCTACCCAAGTATAAGCAAAGGAATAGGTTTTCTCGGTGAGTTCGAGGTCGAACACAGGGATTATATTGATTTAGTATTTAGTTGGATTTCATGCGTTGCAGTGGTAACCAAGAAATAGTTGAGAGAATGAGTTTGTTTCTAATCTAAGGAAAGCGATAATATGTACACTAGATTAAAATTGTGGAAGATGGAAAGCATGCGACACAGCAAGTTCAGCTAAGATGTGTGTGAATGGATAAAGAAAAGGGTTCAGGTTGATTAACATCTAACGTCGGAGACGCACAGTAGTATTCTATTCATACTTGCGACTCTTCTGCCGGTTGTCAGCCGCTATGCGTTATATGTCTATAACGCATAGGAGAGTGTTAAGAACCAAGGTTGTCCCCGTAGACAGGTAACACTACTTGGCCCTTGTCAATTGAGTTCCACAATCACTTACCCTCTCGAGCAGTCTGATTACTACTACTTATATCAATTTGTCAGATGGATATAAGCATCGGATTAAGCTCGCAATTAACAAGATAAAATAGTTACACTGCGGTCCCTAGTTAGATGCTAACGCAACCCTAGACCCTTGAGTGATTAGTTACTCATGGTTTGAAAGTATAAAGCGGGCAGTTGAGAAAAGTGAATAGACATGGAAGATAATTATATTGATGAAAATGAGATACAAATTTTGATAAGTTCAATTCCTTGATACAAATCTAAAATTCAAGCAAGGACAGTAAGAAAGAAAGCAAGGAAGGCGTCAATGTCTTGAGTCACCCGAATGGAAGCGTGATGATTTGCTGTGAAGTGGTGCGGCGGATAGGAAGACTCTTCTCTCTCGAGCTATTTGTCTCCGGTTGAAGTCTGAGAGAACTCTGCTGTCACTTATGGAGTTCTTCCAAGAATAAACAACCTTTCTCCTCTTGCAGAGCTGCCCTTTTATAGATGATGAAATCGCAGTTAATGGCAAATCTGCTTGATTGGTGGCGAGATTGATACTATGCGTCCATCTCGCCTGATTGCGTGATTCTCGAGCCAATTAAGATCCACCACTTAAGCTGCAAATCATGTCTGTCAATCATCCGTCAATCTCTCAAGATTCTGATCTGATTCTCAGTGCCTTGTCGTAACGATTGTCTATGCGTCCATGCATAGTTTGGCCGATGTCAACGCGTCGTAGGTTGCTAATGCGTAATTATGCGTTGAGTTGTTGTTAACGCGTTGTCAGGTTGTTTGCGTTCCGTTTAGACCATGCGTCCATGAAGAACAGATTGCTAACATGTTGTCCTGCGTTAAGAAATCATCAACGCATCGTCTGCATTCCTACGTTAAAACATGCGTTTTAGGCTCAACTAGTGGTAAAATCATTATCTTCATCAAAATACAGGAGTATAACGCAAAGGAAGATTTATTAATAGAATTTATCATCAACTACCGCATGCTTCTCTATTTAAACTCTATTTATCTATGAAAAAGGCTATAATAACTTGTATTTCTACAAGTTATCAATTAGCTAGATGGACATAAGCATCGGATTAAGATTACAATTGACAAGATGCAATAGTTACACTATGGTTCTTATTTAGATGCTAACGCAACCCTTGACCCTTGAAAGATTAGTTGCTCATGGATTCCAAGTAACAAGCGGAAAGTGTAGAGAAATGGATAGACATGGAAGAACTGTAGATTAATGAACGTAATACAATTTTAGACAGCTCAATGTCTTAACACAAATCTAAAATCAAGCTAGAAAAAGTGATAGAAAGCAGGAAAGACGTCAATGTCTTGAGACACCGGAATGGAAGCGTGCGATTTTGCTGTGAAGTGGTCAGGCAGAGGGAAGACTCTTCTCTCTCGAGCTATTCGTCTTTGGTTGTCTTCTGGAAAGAACTCTGCTGTCACTTAGGAATTCTTCCAAGAATGAACAACGTTTTTTCATCTTGTAGGTCTGCCCTTTTATAGATGCTGCGTTCGTAATCAGTGGCAAATCTGCGTGATTGGAGGAAATGGATGTCGTGCGTCTATCTCGCGTAATTGTGTAAATTAACGGTTCAATTTAGATCCACCACTTTAGCCACAGATCATGCATGTCAATCTTCCGACAATCTCTCAAGATTCTGATCTGATTTTCCGCTGCCTTGCGTTTCTTGTCGTTATGCGTCCATGGAGAATTTGGGCGGATGTCAACGCGTCATAGGTTGCTAACGTTCCTACGTTAAAACATGCGTTTTAGGCTCAAAAAGTTATAAAATAATTATCTTCATCAAAATACAAGAGTAGAATGCATAGGAAGATTTATTAATAGAATTCAACATAAACTGCCGCCTAATTCTCTTTTTAATCTCTATTTTTCTAAGAGAAAGACTATAATAACTTGTATTTCTACAAGTTATCACACCCCCAAACTTAGAGAAATGCTTGTCCTCGAGCATAACGTCTATCTAAGAAACTTTAATCAGCCCAAGACTTTTCTCAACGCATTGACTAGTCTCTCAGAATGCTATATTCAATCAGTTACTCGTCAGTTATACTACTTCTCTACCTCTATATTCTGTTCTTTAGAATGGGTCTAATTTGTATGCGGCAAGCTTTCTTTTAAAAATTCTTTACTCATTATTCACAAAATTTTTGTTTCTTCTTTTAACATTGAGTCTGAAAAGATGAAGATATCAAGTTTATTTTTCTTTCATTTGTTTTATTATTTATATATTAAGTAACCGTGCGTCGAGTAGGGTTACCGACCTTCGTACTGACATACCAACTATGGGGTGCATGGAGGCAGCCGACTACAAGCAAGTGCCCTTCTTGACTAAACTCTTATCTAAGTTTGGTTTCCTCACTAGACATTGGAGTTTGTTATTTATCTATGCGTCGTTGATTACGATTACCCACATGAAGTTGGCTAACTACGAGCAGGTGTTGTTTTCAGCTAAGCTCTTAACAAGAAGCATATATTAGTCTTGTTAGTGGAGTTTTGCATTTAAAAGATTTTTATTATTTTTTTTTTTTTTTGACATGGAAGAAATAAGTTCCTCATATTTTTATCTTTGACAGTTCAAACCTCTTCCACCCCCAAACTTAAGAGTAGCAAGGTCCTCATTGCATAAATTGTAAACAAAGATTATGTTGCAAAATTTTGTAAAAGAGGTTTGAATTGGCTGCTTGCATACATGCAAAGTAGGTTTGCGATTCTAAGGAATAGTATGCAGACACATCAAAAGTAATCTAGCTTAGAGTGTACAAAAAGTGTAAGCATGATTATCATCATAGTGACTAACTTTTCAACAAAGATAAAAGTTGGGAATAATTATATGTACTTAGAATGAATTTACAATAAGGGACAACGCAAAGAGGTACTTAGAACATCTTCCACATTTTAGTTTAGTGTACATGTTATCGCTTTCTTAGTTAGATGCAAACAAACATCTTTCTCAATTATTTTTGGTTACCACTACAACGCATATAATCCACTTAATTAAAGATTCAGCATAGTCCCTGTGTTCGAACTCGAACTCACCGAGAAAACCTACTCCTCTGCTTATACTTGGGTAAAGGATAGGAAAACTTGACAGATCACAAACGCATAGCATTAAACATAGTAAGACACATAGTATGTTCAACGCATAGTATGTGAAACGCATAATAGTAGCTTAACTTGCACATTGCGTTAATATAATTTCAATTCACAATCTGTTTCACAACAAGTTTTTGTCGCCCTTGCCGGGGACTTGAGATCTGTCTTACAACACCTTTTATAGAGGTTGCGTTCGTAATCAGTGGCAAATCTGCGTGATTGAAGGCGCAATTGATGTCGTGCGTTTGTCTCGCCTAATTGCGTAATTCTCGGTTCAATTTAGATCCACCTCTTTAGCCACAGATCATGCATGCCAATCTTTCGATAATCTTTCAAGATTCTGATATGATTTTCCGCTGCCTTGCGTTTCTTGTCATTATGCGTCCATGGAGAATTTGGGCGGATGTCAACGGGTCATAGGTTGCTAACGCATAGTCCTGCGTTCAGAAGTTGTTAACGCATCTACAGGTTGCTCGCGTTCCGTTCAGATCATGCATCCATGGAGAAAAGATTGCCAACGCATAGTCCTGCGTTAAGAAATTGTCAACGCATCTACATGTTGTTTGCGTTCCTGCGTTAAAACATGCGTTTTAGGCTCAAAAAGTAATAAAATAATTATCTTCATCAAAATACAAGAGAAGAACGCATAGGAAAATTTATTAAAGAAATTCCACACAAACTAACGCATGATTCTCTATTTAATCTCTATTTTTCTAAGAGAAAGGCTATAATAACTTGTATTTCTACAAGTTATCAATTACCCACCTTCGTTTTGACATACCAACGATGTGGTGCATGGAGGCAACCTATCACATTCCCTCCCGGATTATCCTCCCTAACCCGAGAGGAGATGTGAAGACAGCAACCTTGACTCCTCTGTAAGGTTCACTGTCCAACCATTTTTACCAAAGATGGCCCAGACGAGGTTCGACGTAGGCAAAGCATCCCGAACTCGCTTGCTACCTGGAAAATTAGAAAAACATGGAAAAACGTGAGCTAAAGCCCTGTGAGTGACTGGTTTTGTAAAACTATCTTTTAATCGAAAACAGGAATGTTACATTTACCCATAGAAAACAAGGATTTAACATGATAATTCAACAGAAACATATTTTCCACAAAACTTTATCAATCACATAAATCCGATTTTCAAATCGTATACAATCGTTTTCCAAAAGGATTTAAACAGTAAACCGTTTGGTTTTTTCAATCTTTTCTCTTAGTTGAGGCAGAGTAAGACTCAACGCTCTCAACGTCGAAATCATCCCTGGCTTGATGCGGAGGAAAACTCGACGCACCAGCCATATCAACCTCTATATGCACATAGGAACATGGCGGGTTGCCCAAGTACCTTCTCATGTCCTTGAGTACTGGGTCCCGGGGAAACTCACGGGCCTTCCCATGTCCTTGAGCACTAAGCCTCCTCTAAAACATTTTATTCCACGGTTTACAAAAATAGTTCATCTAAAACCTTTTATAGAAAACAACATACTTTTTGATAACCAACATTCTGAAACATGCGTTTCAATATCTAAAACCATCAGATAAAACATGCCTTTTTAAAACAGTTCATTAAAAATCATGCGTTTCAAAGGATTCATCACAAACCATATCTTAAAGAACAATTTCAGTAAAAACTGATTTAAAGAAGAAAGGTGTCACTCACTAGTCACTTAAGAATTTCCTCTTTCCCTTGAAATCCTGTGTTCCCGAGCCCTTGAACGCAAGGCTTGCGTTTCTAACCCGCAAGGTTGCTCAGATGGACGCAGCATGCAAGATCTTCTGGACGCGTCGACCTTGTGCAAGATTTCCTGGATACGTCGACTTTCTTGGATGCAAGGTCTAACTTGAGCGCATCGTCTATTTTCGAACGCGGCGTTCACCTTGAACGTTGAATTTGTCTTAAACGCAAGGCCGACCCCTCTTCGACGCAAGACAACTTCTTTTACACCTGATGACTAAATTGTCAAGATTGTCTTCTTTCTTGGCCGCAGACCTCCTTCTACAGATGCAAGGGTCCCTTCTTCTGCCTTCGTTTTCCTCTTCCTCTCAAGGATTCTTACTTCCGAACCATCAGTCATTACTCTTCCCTTTGAGTCCTATTTATAGAGGGCTTGCCATCCTACTTCTCTCTTTTTGCCAATTGATTGCCACATGTCACGCTGCATGTCTGACTAACCATGCATTAGTCCAAGTATCACCTTACATGAAACACTTAGCATATCTTTTTAACACCTCCTACTTTAAGGTGTCAAGTCTATATGAAGCCACCTGGCCTTTATAAATTTATCTTTATGTGTCCAACATTTTTCAATAGACAACCATTCATTCAGCACAACGCCCTCATGCATTCGTTGAGTTTTCTTTAAGGTTTGAGCTTCACTACTCACTTTCCTAACTCTCAGCCAACTATACTGCTGTCTTTGACGCATAGAGATAACGCATAGCCGCACTATTGTAAACCAGTGCTTACACAACGCCACTAGGCGTTAATGACAAACGTTCAATACTACGCGTTTGTACCTCAACGCATCATCCATGCGTCCAACTTCTTCCTTATGTCCATAACAACTCTTTCTCAAGCTCTTCCTCTACGCGTTGGTCCTATTGCATTTACCTTCATCCTTCGTCCATAACCATCTTCCTATCCTTGGACATTCCTTGATTATTACCAAGGTTATTCTTTTAATCCTTTTCCTTGCACTTAATGTAACACCCCCACCCAAGATATTATATATACTTCTATATCTATACCCAGGAGTGAATGTTATCTAATCTGTATTCTATTATACATTGTTGTAAATGCATTAGTATATCACAACTAGACAATGAAATGCTCGGCCTTACAACATTATAACAAAATTTCTTAATAAGATCGCATCTTAAGTAAGTTTTTAAAGACTAAGTTTAGAGTTTACAAATATGTCTGGTGAACTTACATATGCCACTCAAACTAAGTGCAACTTCTACTAAGGGATAAGGTTTACAGATTTCCAAATTACAAAATTCTATTTTGGCACAGACGGATCTTGATGGTAGGCTAGGCACCCCGAACACGCTTGCTACCTGGAAAAGAAACATCAAAGAAACAAAATCTATGAGCTACATTGCTCAGTGAGTGACTACTAAAATATAAATTCAATAACATTATAACTACAATCTTTGAAATGAAATGCTTAATCATGCCTTATGTCACGCTTCATAACCTTATAGATGACTGTAACCTGTAAAACACTATCGACACATAAATGATTTTCTTTTCATTAAACCTTTGTTGAGGCGGAGCGAACTCAACGCACTCACCGTCAATAAGCCTTAGCTGTGTGGAGTAATCTCAACACATCAGCGTCAAATCCCTTCTATTTTGTTCATAAATCTATCTGATCTCGGGCTGCCCGTGTACCTTCCCATGTCCTTCGGTACCAGGGTCCCAGGAAATTACTTACTCACCGTCTTTAAATCCTTAGGTGATAGTTTCATATAATTTAATTGCTAGGGCTGCCCATATGCCTTCATCTAACCTTCAGCATTGGGTCCCATTCGACTCTTTCTCTAACACAGAAGCACATATAATACATTTAACATAAATTAACTATAATCATGATATCTCAGAATTCTTGAACATTCATCTAATAACTATCTTGATAAAACTTAGAACGTTATCTGTTATGTCTCAAATTTCATCTCATATCTAACAAGATAAGTGCTGGTTTATATACAAAAACACATTTCAACTCCTACTTTAAAGATAGCATTAGACATATAGGAAACGATATTGAATTTAAGCTTATCTCAAGTCATAAAGTCACTCACGACTTATTCCGAGCTCCGAGCGGGTTATACGCTTTCCTTAGCTCTTCTTGACCTGTAAACATACCTTTTTCATGTTAGACATTTCCATCATTCCTTCTTATATTTTTTATGTTTACTTAAATATCTTAAATATAGGTTTTTATCACTAATTTTTCTTCCGTTTACCACTTTCTATAATGAGCGAGATTTTAGACTAACTACTTCTAACCATGCGGCATCAGCGATACTCAGCCTCATTAGATTAGCGATATTACCTTAATCAGCAATACTAAGCGAGAGTCAGCGAGAGTTGTGAGACGCAAGGCCCCTTGCGTTACCAGCAACACTTGTCTCGCTGATCACCCTCCAATTCTTAACGATACTCCCTTCCTAGCGACCCCCGATGGTTATCGTTCTTCTTCTTCCTTCTCTAACCTATTCTCAAACTGCTAAACATCGAATTCCAGCCAAAGAATCAGATCTATCATTCCTCTACAAACTTATAAAGAAGTGAACTTTCTAACTTACCATGAGATTTCCAACTCTACCACTTCTTCGCTAAGAAAACCATCTTTGAATAACTTCAATTGCTTCGTATCAACTAACAGCTTTCACAGTAGCACAATTCCGAATGTTTCTTCCTTTAAAACTTCGCGGCAGCTTCAACTTCCCAGCTTGCTCTTCTTCAAAGCACCATATGATATCTAAACCTTCATCAACCGTCAAGCCTCTGGTTTCAGTTCCAATTTCACCATGGAAATGGTCTGGTTCCTACTTAACTCCGGCTTAAACAGTTTATTCGATCTCTCCTCGTCGTTCTTCTGTGAAAAAGGGTAAATCGGGATTTGAACTATGTCTAAAAGTGTTGATTGAGTCGGCGTACTTACTTATATATATACATACCACCGACTCACCAGTACGGCCATCACCTTCTTACATAGGTTGGCCGACTAAACCTTTCGTGCAAAGCTTCAGCAACGCATAGCTTACACTTGTTTTACAATTGTTCAGCGCCCAGTCGTCGCATAGCTACTTAACGCATAACTCTCTCGGCTCTTCTTTTAAGGTACCAATACATACCAACCTTCAACGCATAGTGACTTTCAACACCTTGTGGCCCTTAACGCTGCATGGCCGTCAACGCCTAGTGACTTTCAGCAAAATCTCAACGCATAGCTCCACTAACGCATGGCCAACACTTAGCCACTTCTGCTCCATATTGTTTTGGCCATTTTTTTTTAATTACTGACCATTTCACAGTTTCTTCTCAACTTGCCAAATGTCCGATAGGCTCGCCGCATTTTCTCTACCGCATAATACCATACGTTGCCTCAATTACATGCTGTCAAGCGATTCTACCATGCGTCCAACTTCACTTATCAACTATTCAAGATTCGTTCAACTCAACCTTTCTATCAAATCCTTCTAATTCCAATTCCCTCAACAGCCCATGTAAACTAAAACTCGAACACAACCATTCTTGTCCTACTTCTTTCCTTAATAAGCTCTTCCACGAAATAATCTTAGAAAGAGGGTGTGACACTTAAACTATTTCTCTTAAGATAGATTAGCATGTGCTCACCACGTACTCCAGTTTTTATGTTTACTTCACAACCTTAATAACCAATGGTAGCCACCTTCAACTCATAAGCCCCTCGACGCATAGCTAATAGCCGTCCTTAACACGTAAACTCCTCAGCGTTTAGCTGATAACATTCTCAACGCCTAGCTAGTAACCTTCTCAACGCCTAGCTGATAATCTTCTCAACGCATAGACTTTATCAACGCATAATAAGACTTCTTAACAACACTTTATTCCGTACTCTGCTATTTCACTTTTCACCCTTGGCCATTAATAAATATTTCCTTTAACTTCTTATTCATCGCTATACTTCCAGGATGTATAACGTAAACCAAGTTATAATCATCTTATTCAACCTTTTAGATTTCGAGGTTGCCCTTCTACGTGTCCATTAGGTATACTCAATGCTTTGCTTCCAAATTTCTCCCATACTTAGCCGTTTCCTTTAACAATTATTCTAATATCCATCCTTCTATTGTTTCCTTCTATTAGATTTACTTTCAACTCTACAGCATATCTGTCACACCCCATCCCACATATACTCTATACCTAGGATTGAGCATGATACCGTTTCCCCCTACATAAAACTCTATAGGATGGATACCATACAAATAGCAAAACAAAACAACATTTCCATTGACATACTAGAAGAACGTGCAACCTCTCAACAAACATATCTGTATATATACATATAAGGTGCAACACGTCCCCCTTTCTACTCTCAGAAATATGCATATTACAAGATATATGTACTGTCTAAGCATTTACAACTATCCCAGAGGTTCGCTTCCAGATAGGCCCAGACGAGATTCTTCTGTAGGCTAGGCGTCCCGGACACGCTCGCTACCTGAAACAACAAACAACAACTAACTGAATGAGCAGAAAGCTCAGTGAGTGACTAAATCTACTAAACTATTCATAACAAATATAAGCCAGGTTGTGAGTTAATAACCATCACATATCACATCCCAATGAATTACCAAGATTTACTTTCCTCATTGCACATATAACTATCAAATTCTCATGTCTCACAGACTTGCAACTATTTAGTGCTTTCACTTTCCGTCCCTCAGCACTTACTCAATTGTAATTACAATACCATGTGCCTTCACATGAAATCCCTTAGCACAGGTAACAAATTCTATCTTTGCTCAAGTGCCTTCACTCATGATCCTCGGCACGAGCTAGTGTGTGATGGATTACTACATGCCTTCACTCATAGTCCCTGAGCATTGTAGTCCATTTCTTATTGTTATTCAAGTGCCTTCACAAAGTCCCTTAGCACTTAATTCATGTTTACACACATACAAGCTTTCACCATAAGGTCCCTCAGCTACTATTATGTATGGACATTCATATTGATACTCTTTCAAATCACTAACACATCTTATTCATAAGGCATACTACAATGAATCATGTTTCCTCAACATTAAGTGTACTAAATTTATCACAAGATATAGCAAAAGTCACTCACAATTGGTCTCGGTTCTAAGTGGGTTATAAGCCTCCCCGAGCTCTTCTTGACCTGAAAACACATAATCCTCAAGTTTAGTTTCCATAATCTCCCTTTTCTTTAACACACAATAGTAACGTTACTCTTTAGAAAATTATAAGTTGCCAGCGTTACTCATTTGATACCAAAACTGTACTAGCGATACTGCGTTGATTGAAACCAGCGAGTTTACCTTGAGGAGCGATACCCAGCGATACTCTAGCAAGAATCGTGAGACGCAAGGCCTATCTTGCGTTGCAGCGATACTTGCTTCACTGCCCTGTCTTTCGCTCACTCAGCGATACTTCCGCTGCAGCAGAATCGTTTCCTTCTTCCTTTCTTCTTCCTTCTTCAACCTGCGAAACATCTCGTTTCAGTCAATTTCAGTACTTTCTTCCTTCTACAAACTTGTTAAAGTACAGATCCTTCATCTTACCTCCAAATTTCATGAAGAACATCCTCTCTGTTTAGGATATATCCTTCAACAACTCCAAGTTACCCTTAATCATCCGGCAGTTCAACTCCAGTCTCTTCTTCCTGAGTTTGACACACAATTATACAAATTTCAGCTCAAGCATCCTTCATGAAACCTGCTACAAATCGAGTTAACTTACTAACCTCAAAGTTTCAGCCCTAACCTCCGTCTCTTCAATTTGTTCTTCCTCCAAAACCGAGCATCACTCTGAAGAAATAACAGCAGCCGAAACCTCTGCCAATCTCATGTTTCTTCCACGATTTCAATGAAATTTCCACTTCAAATCAGCATGAACATCTTCTCGTACCTCCTTCCGATGTTTCGCCTTAGTATGGACCCAGCTCGAGCTCTGAAATACAATTAGAACACTTGAATTCTCAATCCACTTATATATATCACTGACTTATCCTCCATTTCCACACTATACTATAATCCGTTCAACGCATACCCTCTATGCTCAGCTTCAGCAACGCACACGGCCTCTGATGATATTTCTTTTCAAACTCTCCCGCCAAAAAGTTAGCAAACGCATTACTTTCTCTCGGCCAATACTCTTTGTCCAACGCATACCCACCTTCGATGCATGGTAGCGTTCACCGCATAGTAGCCTCATCGCAAATCAGCTCCCAACTCCTCGTAACCTTTACTTCCAACAGCACACTGCCTTCAATGCGTTTGCCGCATAATAATCCTCGGTACAAAGTGATCCTCCACGCCTTATGTCCTCAACGCGTCACGACTTTAGCGCATGATAATCTTCCCTCACCTTTGCGTTTACACCAAAACTGTTTCCATCACAACAGGTTGCCATCAACGCATAGCTGACACTTAGTCGTTTTCCCACTCCAAATGCAAGCCAGCCAACTACTCTTACACATTCACCCATCTCTCGGCCCCTTCTTACCCTGCGTTCTCACAAAATTAGGTGCGGGCTTACAATATCCAACGCCTGAACTTAGTTTCCTTTTGTTAGCTCATAAGACCATTTCTAAGGTTGTTTCTCAATTATTAAATATTAAGAATTTCACTTTCTCAACGCGTCACTTTGCCAACGCATAGAAATTCTTCAATGCATAGAAATTTTCCCAATATAATAACCTTCAACGCTTAACGGCCTCTTCCGCACATGCTTATACCATATTCGGGGACTTCTTGATCAGCCCAATGAACCTTCATAGCATATAGTAAACTCCCAACGCCTAGCCGCTGCTCATCGCATAGTTTATCAATCCATCGTTAACCTTCAGCACATAGTTACAGCTTATCGCATGGTTTACCAACGCATAGTCGTGATCAATACTCAATACTTTTTCCTCCGTACTATTGCTCTTCACAACGCCTAACGCATTACTTTCCTTAACTTCACTTCCCGACGCGTTGTCAACCTTTCCAACGCAAGGTACTTTTCCTACGTGATGGTTCTACTTCACTTTACATCATCGACGTGTGGTACTTCACCCATTCAACTTGCCATCATTAAAACCTAATCTCACAGCTTGGTAACTCCTCAATATTAAATACCATGCGTTAGAGCTTAACCATCTATGCGTCAACCTGATTTCCAGAATACATCTAACTTCATCATACCAATTTCCAACTATACCTTTAGTCCTTCATTCTCACCCTTGGTGAGACATCTATCCTTTTCCTAATATCATTCATTTCAACGCACAGAATTCCTTGGCCATTATTCAATAATTTCACAAACTTAACTTTTCCATTTTAAAAGTCCCATTAATCCACATCTTTTATCCTTTAATCCTTACTAGCCATTTTGAATATCTAGGTTCTTGGAGAGAGGGTATTACAACTCCATTCCTCTTAAAAAAATTTCGTCCTCGAAATTTAAACAGGACAAGGTTATGGAAAAGAAATACTTTATTATTATTCTTTGTACAGTTGTTATTATACAGGGTATAGAAAAGACAAAACTTCAGACATAGATTACATTTCCATTTTATTTTTCTTCTTCTTTTCCTTCATCTATTTTACTTGGGCCTTGCTGATTTTGTGGACAATCCCTACAAAAATGCCCCGGTTGCTCACACTTGTAACATACATCTTCCCTTCCTTCATAGTCTTTTCTGTGTCTTCGTCCACAATTCTTACAAGGAATCTCTCCTTTCATTCCCTTAGCTTGGCTGCAAGACTCCTTGTATACATTACATTGTTTCCGATAGTGTCCTTTCTCTCCACAAGCAAAACATCTATCTTTACCAATACATTCCCCTGCATGCCCTTTTCCGCATACTGGGTAGTTGTGTGCCATACATTTCCGTTTCCGTTTGCGTTCCCTGGTTGACATAATAGACTATTCACAGAAATGAATTAGCTTATAGTAATCTCAATTAAAATCAAGTCAACTGCATATATAATTTTGTCCGTCTTGGACATTTCTTACTTAGTTTAAAAGCACTATGTTTCTCCAGTAGAATCCACTGCTCGAACAAGATGAAAATAATTTTACAAGACACATTTTTCCAAAAACCATTTAGTTATAATTTAATACTATGCGCCTATCCTTTAAGTTTTACTTGAATGCATCATCCGCCAACGTGTACTTGATTACAATCTTCAGCGCATAGTTTGGTTGCTAATCTGGATGCGTTGCATCCTGCGTTTACTATAACACACATCAATCGCATAATTCAGTTCAACGCAACTTCCTTAATTTCCATCAACGCATAGCTATTCAAAATCTCATAAGCTTTAAACTTTTATCTTTGCTTTCCTTCAGAAGCACATACCTTTCTAGCCACCACATCCTCTTTCACCTCTGCTAATATTACTTCTTTATTCTTAGCTCTGACTAACTCCTTGTTCACCAACACATATTACCCTTCAAAAAATATAGAACTTGTCTACACTCTACTAAACAATACTATGCGTTCTCTGTAAATTTGAATTCACCATGCTTCCGCTGCGCTACTCTGATAGTCAATGCTTCTACCTTCTCTTGTTTTCCAGGCTATTTAAAATTTTCTTTAAGCATTCAATTTATTTAACCATTTCTTCTTTCATAGATTCTTGTATGTTTCTACATGCCTATACGTCTTGGGTTCCTCTATACCAAGGATGCGTTCAATTTTAGATCGTCTCCATTACTTGGTAAAATTTCCCTTAAGTCTCTAATCATTTAGCGAAATTCTTCTCCTTAATTTACACTTCCAAACTTAATAGTGTGGTTGTTTTCTTCAAGATTACAAAGTTTTAGTAAAATCTTTTAAATCTTCAAAGCATACCTTCCCTTAATTATCGTTTTCCTTTTCTAACATTTCAATATTCAATTTCCCTTCAACCAGAATATCAGGCGTTCATACCACATCATCCGTGGTGATGTTCCTTTCAAGAATATCTAATTCTTAATGAAATATCCTTTCCAATACTATGCGTCCATCTAGCTTTCTTTATCGCATACTTTTGCTTCTAAACATAACTGTAATACTTGAATTCTCTTATATTCTTAGATCATCAAATTGTCATCTAACATTTCAAAACGCCTATCATGATTTCTTTCAAGTTAACTTATGGCCTATCCTTAATCCATAACTTTCACTGACATAAACATTCTTTTCTCCCTTCCTTCATCTCGGCGCATAGAACATTCTTTTCTCCCTTCCTTCATCTCGGCGCATAGAACTTCTCAGACTTTAATTTCTCTTAATCCCCATTCTCTTTCCAGGATTTTTCTTATACAATCTTAACATCATTAATTAATCAACGAATCATTACATTTAGTTGTACGAGCTCATACTTACTTGCGGATCCTCTGAATTTTCCTTAACACTCCTCAGGTAACTTGCGAAGTTCCGGTGTTTGCTTGCCTACCTCGTCTGTCTGTTAATAATAATTTACAATATTACAACCTTTCTTTTCAAATTCACAGCTTAAACTCTCCTATTCCAAAATTTTTCACTCTGATACCAACTTGTCACACCCCCTCCCGGATTATCCTCCCTAACCCGAGAGGAGATGTGAAGACAGCAACCTTGACTCCTCTGTAAGGTTCACTGTCCAACCATTTTTACCAAAGACGGCCCAGACGAGGTTCGATGTAGGCAAAACATCCCGAACTCGCTTGCTACCTGGAAAATTAGAAAAACATGGAAAAACGTGAGCTAAAGCCCTGTGAGTGACTGGTTTTGTAAAACTATCTTTTAATCGAAAACAGGCATGTTACATTTACCCATATAAAACAAGGATTTAACATGATAAGTCAACAGAAACATATTTTCCACAAAACTTTATCAATCACATAAGTCCGATTTTCAAATCGTATACAATATTTTTCCAAAAGGATTTAAACAGTAAACCGTTTGGTTTTTTCAATCTTTTCCCTTAGTTGAGGCGGAGCAAGACTCAACGCTCTCAACGTCGAAATCATCCCTGGCTTGATGCGGAGCAAAACTCGACGCACTAGCCATATCAACCTCTATGTGCACATAGGAACATGGCGGGTTGCCCAAGTACCTTCTCATGTCCTTGAGTACTGGGTCCCGGGGAAACTCACATGCCTTCTCATGTCCTTGAGCACTGAGCCTCCTCTAAAACATTTTATTCCACGGTTTACACAAATAGTTCATCTAAAACATTTTATAGAAAACAACATACTTCTTTATAACCAACATTCTGAAACATGCGTTTCAATATCTAAAACCATCAGATAAAACATGCCTTTTTTAAAATAGTTCATCAAAAATCATGCGTTTCAAAGGATTCATCACAAACCATATCTTAAAGAACAATTTCAGTAAAAACTGATTTGAAGAAGAAAGGTGTCACTCACTAGTCACGTAAGAATTTCCTCTTTCCCTTGAAATCCTGTGTTCCCGAGCCCTTGAACGCAAGGCTTGCGTTTCTAACCCGCAAGGTTGCTGTCTTCACATCTCCTCTCAGGTTAGGGAGGATAATCTGGGACGAGGTGTGACATAGCCAACTACGAGCAAGTGTCCTTCTCCACCAAACTCTTATCTAAGTTTGGTTTCCTCACTAGACATTGGAGTTTGTTATTTATCTATGCATCGCTGATTACGATTACCCACCTTCGTTTTGATACACCAACTATGGGGTGATGGAAGCGGCCAACTACGAGCAGGTTTCGTTTTCAGCTAAACTCTTAACAAGATAAATATAATAGTCTTGTCAGCAGAGTTTTGCGTTAATTGTTTCTTTTTTGGTTAAAAAAAATAACTTTCTCATATTTTTATCTTTGACAGTTCAAACCTCATTCACCCCCAAACTTGAAAGTAGTAAGGTCCTCATTACTTAAATTGTAAACAAAGATTATGTTGCATAATTTTGTAAAATAGGTTTGAATTGGTAGCTTGCATACATGCAAAGTAGGTTTGCGTTTCAAAGGAATAGTATGTAGACGCATTGAAAGTAATCTAACTTAAGAGTGTACAAAAAGTGTAAGCATGATTATCATCATAGTGACTAACTTTCCAACGCAAAGATAAAAGTTGAGAATAATTAAATGTACTCAGAATGAATTTAAAACAAGGGAAAACGCAAAGAGGTAATTAGAAATTCAATGCAGTGAAGAAATTTTCATTTTATTAATTGCATGTTCCACAATGCATACAATTGAAGATGAAGATAATTGCAAGGAAAGCTATAACGAAGATACAACTCTAACTACACCTCTAAATTTTAACTATCTGACTTGTCTTCATCAGGTCTGTGTTTCTGCTCAGGCGCAGGGCGTTGCAGCATTGGGAATACAAGCGTCTGTTGTCGGCGTTTAGGAATGTTAGGGGGCGGGACTTCCGGTCTAATAAAAAACAGTTGATGAATATAATTCAATGTAAAGTGAAACTGTTACGTTTGCCGGTGTGCTAACATATTCATTGAATGCATCATTAGACGCAAGATTGATTGTTGTAGGTATGTTTGCACTGTCTTCAAGTCGAGTTCGAGTTGGGCTTCTTAAGGTTGAGGCTGCGGTTATGGTTAAGGACGATTTGGTTGGGGGCGAGAAGTTATTGGAGTTTCCTCAAACGCAGGGGATGATGGACGCATAGTAGTTGCGCCAAAATCCCTGTAGTGTGAGTCATCAACTCTAATTGAGAAGATTGGAGAGATGGGTTTTGTGTAAGGTTGAGGTTGAGAAGGTTTTGGGTGATGCATTTTAGGAAGAGGTGGAAGTGGCTTAGGGTGATGCGTCTAGGAGGAGGTGGAGGAGGCGTTGGTTCTCTTCTAGTTGTTGGAAGTGGGGGTGAAGAGCTTGAGAAAGTGGAAGGTATAATGGTGGCATTAGGACTTGTCACAGTCTTGCGTTTCAGTTTGGATGACTTCCCCTACTTCTGCGTTTGCGGCTTTGGAGGCGACACTTTAAGTGACGGAATGGGTTGATGAGGTCTATTGGTGGCCTTAGCAGGCTCTGGCAAATATTGTGATCCTCTCATCAACCAACGCAGAGTCTTATAGGCGATTACCCCACTAACTTCGATCATCTTCTCTGCGTCTAACACTTCTGTCTGCCCTCCGATGGCAGCATTGACGTATAGGTTCATGATAAGTGAGGGGAAAAAGAGTTGGCCTTTTGGTTTGTTGAAGACCCCTCTTATCTGCACCGCAATTATGCGTCCGACATCAAGGGGGATGCGACGCATAATGCAATAAGCTGCCATCACCCGATCCCTTGACACTGTTTTGTCATGCGTCGTGGGGATTAGCCGTTTCTTGCGTTCTACTCTTGTATTTTTATGAAGATAATTATTTTCTTACTTTTTTGAGCCTAAAACGCATGTTTTAACGCAGGAATGCAAACGATGCGTTGACGACTTCTTAACGCAGTACTATGCGTTAGCAATCTATTCTTCATGGACGCATGATCTGAACAGAACGCAAACAACCTGTAGATGCTTTAATAACTTCTCAATGCAGGACTATGCGTTAGCAACCTATGACGCATTTGTTGGGTTGTATGTCCTAAAACTCGTAGTTTTTGTAAATAGGTGATTTTTAGTACATATGAAGTTATTTAAGTGAATTAATTATTTATCAACTCTAAATCCAATTAAACTACGAACTCTTGGCTACTATCATGAGTACTTGGACTTTATGTGGAGACATAAACAGGATCAAGTTCGAGTAAGTAGCCTCAATAGTCTATAGTACATGGATCAGGTTGGGTACCTCTTCCTGGAGACATTATTGAATACGACCCGCTTCATGATTGTTACAAATGTTGTAAAGTGTCATAAATGAAGTGATTCTGATTTGCTCATGTAGAGACATGTGAGCGGGGGTATTCTACATAATGAGATTGTGTAAGACTGACCCTGAAATAATTACTGTTACGTATTAACACCGTTTACGATTAACACTGATTAATTTCACTTATCGATGACCTAGATAACTTGATCTGATTCTTGAGCTATCTATGAACTCCTGTTTATTCAGAATTATCCCTTGATATACATAGGTAAGAGTACGCTCAATAGCGCTACTGATAAGCACTTGAAAAGTGCTTTATATTCTCTCAAATTAAGGGAGTTTTATATTAGATTTCACTTGTTTGCTAGTGATTTTCAGGTTAAAACGAGGAAAATTAGAAGAAACGACTACAAGATCAAAACGGAGCAAGAATACGGCGAAAAAGAGCTAAAAAACTCAAAAGAACAAAATTTGGCATGACAGCGTCGCGACGCTGAGACGGCGGTGCCGTGGCGCTAAAACCTGAGAGCAAACTCTTTTGGTTGAAACCCTAGCGCCGCGGCGCTATGGGACAGTGTTGCGGCGCCAGCGTTACTTAAATAAAAAAAATTGTATTTTAGGTTAAATTTTTGGGCGGCTATAAATTTGGGGGTTTTTAGCAGCCCAAGAAGGGAGGAGAAAAAAATTCAAGAAAACCAAGGAAGTTGCCGACCTAAAGAGATACAAAAAGAAGAGGATTAAGTGAGAGTTCAAAGAGTGAGTTAGTTGCAAGGAAGAGGAAAAGAGTTCGAGATAGTCTTGGTGCCCTTCGAAGTCCGACGTGAGAGCCAAGGAGATCGTGACGGTGCTACCTCAATCAAGAACCTCTTTTCAGTAGAGTTTCCCTTTCTTTACACTCTTTCTTTGTTTATTTTGTTTAATCATGTTGCTTCAAGCTATAAGTGGCTAAACTCTTTAGTTTTAGGGTTTTGATGAATTGTTTATGAATTCATGTTAATTTTGTAGACTCATGGTTTTGTTTAAATAATTATGCTTTTCATTGTTATTGTGTTTAATTCTTGTGGATTGGCCATCTTCACATGTTAGGTTAGATGTATGATTGACAGATTGTATGTTTAACTTGATCTATAACAATGAATTGTTGTTAATCTATCACAGTAGTTAGGTTGACAATAAAAGTTGCTAAAGACTATTTTTAATGCCATGTAATTTTGAATTGGTTTTAAGAGATTAATAATCAATCGAGTTGCATGAGAAAGGGTTGTCTTTGAGAGAAAACAACTTGGAATTAAGTTTCTAGACTTAGGCATATGAATTACAATAAAATCCATGAAATCTATAATATTGCTTGATGAAATAAACAAGGATTCATTACCCTAGAACTCTCTTTGACTCTTGTGTTTCCTCCTTTGATACATTCCTTGTTTGATTTGTATTTTTCCCTAACTTATAATATTAAATTTCAATCCTCAAATAAAATTGATTCAATTCTAGTATAGCTACGTAACTTAAACCTTCCCAATTGGATCTTCAGTGGAACGATACTCGGACTTAACCGTTTTATATTATAACTTGACCCGTACACTTGCGGTTAACACTAAAAGTATTCATCAGCTGCTCAACATTCCTCCCATTTCAGGGATAAAACCGAGTAGATAGTTGGGAACATAGAATTTGCAAGATAGAATTCACTCCTACCCAACTTAGGGATAGAAGAGAGGTTGTTCACTTAAGTGTTGTTCCCAGGACTTGAACAAGGGGCCCCATCCTCTCACTGGCCCGAGAGGGAATGGATTTAGTGATTAGATCCTAAATCAATTGTTCATTAGAGGGACAATGGTACTTAAGGAGAAAAGATGTAACTCAGAGGTAAATTGGTATTTGACCTAGCTGAAGTTATGAACAACCTGTGAAGGATTGACTTATCGATGACGGTTATATCAAATGGACACAAATATATCTACAGTGAGGAGAGTGCAGCTACGGGCTTTAGTGGAGTGTCCCGTTAGTTAACGAATGTTGGTTAACTAGGTTAAAGAGTTTGGCCGGTTAATCTTAGATCGTTGGAGCTCATGATCTGTAGGTCCATTAGGTCCCTCTACTAGCTCATAAATGGACTAAAATCTTAGATAATGTGGTGAAAAAGTTTGAATCGTTCAAATCTTGGCTTAAGGAATGAAAGTCAGATATATACGATATATCGACGTTTAATTACGAATTAAACGTACAAATTGAGTTAATTATAATATTTAAATATAATTTAAATATTAATTATATGAATAGGGATTCATATCGGTTTTTTTTTTAGAAAATTTGGGACAAGTGATAAAAAATAATATTATTTTATTATTTAATATTAAAATTAAAATAATATTTAATTAATTAAATATTAAATTATTTTTTATTTAATTATTTAATTATCTTTTTGAAATTAAAAATCAATTTTAATTCAATTTTGGAAATTCATTGAAAATTGATTTTAAAATTAATTTTTGAAGATTGGATTTTCCCACTAACTAAGCTAGAAGCTTGGTTGTCTTCTTCACAATTAACCAACAAATTAACCATTTTGTGTTGTCAAATTTTGATGCAATTGGATTGCATGTTATTCTTTAATAAATAGAGATGATTTTGACATAAAAATGGTTAAGAATTTTGTGAAATTAAGGGTTAATTTTGCAAAATTCCACCCATTGTTCATCTTCTTCCCAACCTTCATTCTTTCTCAAATTCACCACAAATTTGGATCCCACCATCCAATCTAAGCCTAGAGAATAGTAGAGAAGACTCTTATGGCGGTCTACAACCAAGTGGTGCTGAAATTCATCAAGAATTGAAGGAGAATTTGGAGCTTCAAGGGTAAGTGTTCTTGAAACTTTGGTTTTTCTTCTTAATTGCATGTTTAATCCTCTAATTTGAGCATCTTAGAGTGAAAATTAATCAAATTAACTTCTGCTGCATGCTCATTTATCCATCAGCATTGACATCCACCAAATTCTCCATGAACGCATAACGACTATAAACGCAAGGCAGCGGAGAATCAGATCAGAATCTTGAGAGATTGTCGGAAGATTGAAATACATAATCTGTGGCTAAAGTGGTGGATCTAAATTGACCCGAGAATTATGCAATCAGGCGAGATAGACGCATGATATCAATTTCGCCGCCAATCAAGCAGATTTGCAATTGATTGCGAACGCAACATCTATAAAAGGGCAAACCTGCAAGATGAGAAAGGGTTGTTAATTCTCGGAAGAATTCCTAAGTGACAGCAGAGTTCTCTCCAGACCTCAACCAGAGACGAATAGCTCGAGAGAGAAGAGTCTTCCCTCTGCCTGACCACTTCACAACAGAAACTTAATTCCAAGTTATTTTCTCTCAAAAACAACTCTTTCTCATGCAAGATTAATTACTAATCTCTTGAAACCAATTCAAATTACATGGCATTAAGAATAGTCTTTAGCAACTTTTATTGTCAACCTAACTACTCTCGTGATAGATTAACAACAATTCATTGTTATAGATCAAGTTAAACATACAATCTCTCAATCATACATCTAACCTAACATGTGAAGATGACCAATCCATAAGAATTAAACACAATAACAATGAAAAGCATAATCATTCCAACAAAACCATGAAAGTCTACAAGATCAACATAAATTCATAAACAAATCATCAAAACCCTAAAACTAAAGAGTTTAGCCACTCATAGCTTGAAGCAACATGTTTAAGCAAAATAAACAAAGAAAGAGTGTAAAGAAAGGGAAACTCTACTGAAAAGAGGCTCTTGATTGAGGTAACACCGTCACGATCTCCTTGGCTCTCATGTCGGAATTCGAAGGGCACCACGACTATCTCGAACTCTTTTCCTCTTCTTTGCAACTAACTCACTCTTTGAACTCTTTTATGAACTCTCACTCAAATCTCTTCTTCTTGTGCCTCTTTAGGTCTGTAAATTGATGGTTGATTGATTCTTGATTTTATTTTATCTTATTTGATGTTAGGGCTGCTGGAAACCCCCAAATTTAGAGTTGGCCGCCCAAAAACTTACCAAAAATAAAAAAATTTTCATTCAAGGAAAACTGGCGCTGCGGCGTTGATCCATAGCGCCGCGGCGCTAGAGTTGTGTCCAAAATTGTTGCTATCGGGTTTTAGCGCCGCGGCGCTATCCCAAATTTTGCTCTTTTGAGTTTTTCAGCTCTTTTTTGCCATATTCTTGCTCGATTTTGATCTTTTAGTCTTTTCTTATAATTTTCCTCATTTTAACCTGAAAATCACTAGCAAACAAGTGAAATCTAATATAAACTATCTTAATTTTAGAGGATAGAAAACACTTTTCAAGTGCTTATCAGGTTGCCAATGCATAGTCTTGCGTTAAGAAGTTGCCAACACAAGTTGCTCGCATTTCTGTGTTAAAACATGCGTTTTAGATTCAAAAAGTTATAAAATAATTATCTTCATCAATTTACAAGAGTAGAACGCATAGGAAGATTTATCAATAGAATTTAACTAATACTACCGCATAATTCTCTATTTAATCTCTATTTTTCTAAGAGAAAGGCTGTAATAACTTGTATTTCTACAAGTTATCATAATGCTGCCATCGGAAGTGATAAGGAAGTGTTAGACGCATATCAGATGATGGAGGTGAATAGTGTTATCGCCAACAAAACTTTGCGTCGGCTAATGAGAGGATCACAACATCAACCAGAGCCCACCAAGGCCACCAAACTGCCCCATCAACCAACACAACCAGCTGAATCACTTCCAAAGCTGTCAAAGAGGAAAGAAAAGGGGAAGTCATCCAAACTAAAATGCAAGACTGTGGCAAGTCCTGATGCCACCATTAGAGCTTCCCCTTCTTTAAGTCCTTCACCACCACTCCCATTGACCGCCAGAGAGCCAACGCCTCCTCCACCTCTTCCAGAAACGCAACTTCAACCATCCACTTTCCCATCAATCCAAACTTCTTCTTCTTCCTTTTTCCAAAGAGTTGATGACTCACACTATGCAGATTTTGGCGCGACTACTATGCGTCCATCATCCCCTGCGTTTGACGAAACTCCATCAACTTCTCGCCCCCAGCCAAACCGTCCTCACCCACAACTACAGCCTCAACCTCAAAAAGCCGAACTCGACCTCGACTGGGAGACAATGCAAGCATACATCCAACAATCAATCTTGCATCCAATTATGCACTTGATGAATATGCTAGCACGCCAGTAGACGGAGCAGTTTCACTTTACATTGAATTATATTCATCAACTGTTTCCGATTCGACCGGAAATCCCGCACCCTAACATTCCTAAATGCCTACAACATACGCTTGTCTTCCCAATGTTGCAACGCCCTGCGCCTGAGCAGCAACACAGACCTAATGAAGACAAGTTAGATAGTTAAAATTTAGGGGTGTAGTTAAGAGTTGTATCTTCTTTATAGCTTTCATTACAATTATCTTCATCTTCAACTGTATGCGTTTGTGGGATAAGAAATTAATAGAATGAAAATTTCTGCCCCGCATTAAATGTCTATTTACCTCTTTGCGTTTCCCCTTGTTTAAAATTCATTCTGAGTACATTTAATTATTCCGAACTTTTATCTTTGCGTTGAAAAGTTAGTCACTACGATGATAATCATGCTTACACTTTTTGTACACTCTTAACTTAGATTACTTTCAATGCGTCTGCATACTATTCCTTAGAAACGCAAACCTACTTTGCATGCATGCAAGCTGCCAATTCAAACCTCTTTTACAGAATTTTTCCACATAATCTTTGTTTACAATTTAAGCATGATGACCTTGCTACTCTCAAGTTTGGGGGTAGAAAAGGTTTGAATTGTCAAAGATAAAAATATGAGGAACTTATTTTTTTTAAAAAAAATAATAAATAATTAATTAATTAATAAAATAAAAAATAATAATAAAAAAAATTTTGTTTAAGCAAAACTCCGTTGACAAGATTAATACATTTATCTTGTTAAGAGTTTAGCTGAAAACGACATCTGCTCGTAGTTGGCCGCCTTCATGCACCCCATAGTTGGTGTATCAAAATGAAGGTGGGTAATCATAATCAGCGATGCACAGATATAACAAACTCCAATGTCTAGTGAGGTAACCGAACTTAGATAAGAGTTTAGTCGAGAAGGGCACTTGCTCGAAGTTGGCTGCCTCCATGCACCCCATAGTTGGTATGTCAGAACAAAGGTGGGTAACCCTACTCGACGCATAGTCACCTAATACATAAATAACAAAATAAATGAAAGAAAAAGGAACTTTATATCTTCATCTTTTCAGACTCAATGTTAAAAGAAGAAATAAAAATTTTGTGAATAATGAGTAAAGAATTTTGAAAAGAAAGCTTGCCGCATACAAATTATAGTTTCTAAAGAAAAGAATATAGAGGTAGAAAAGTAATGTAACTAATGGGTAGCTGATTAAGTATAGCATTCTGAAAGACTAGTCAATGCGTTGAGAAAATTTTAGGATTGATTGAATTTTCTTAGATGGAAATTATGCTTGAGGACAAGCATTTTTCTAAGTTTGGGGGTGTGATAACTTGTAGAAATACAAGTTATTATATGTCTTTCACGTAGAAAAATAGAGCTTAAATAGAGAATCATGCGGTAGTTAGTGCTAAATTCTATTAATAAATCTTACTATGCATTCTACTCTTGTAAATTGATGAAGATAATTGTTTTAAAGCTTTTTGAATCTAAAACGCATGTTTTAAAGCAGGAACACGAGCAACCTGTAGATGCGTTGGCAACCTCCTAACGCAGGAGTATGCGTTAGCAACCCATGGATGCGTTGACATACTTGAACGCATGAACCCAAAGTTATCCGTGGATGCATGTCAACAAGGCAGCGGAGAATCATATAATAATCTTGAGAGATTGTCGAGAGATTGATATGCTTAATATGCGGCAAGAGTGGTGGATCGAAATTAAACTGAAAATCATGCGATTACGCGAGATGGATGCAAGGCAGAAATTCAGCCTCCAATCATGCAGATTCTCCAGCGATTGCAACGCAACATCTATAAAAGGGCAGACATGTAGACGAAAATGTTGTTGGACCTCTCGGAAGAATTCGTAAGTGACAGTAGAGTTCTCTCCAGATGACAACCGGAGACAAATAGCTCGAAAAAGAAGAGTTCTCCCTCCGCCTGACCACTTCACAGCAGAATTCACGCTACCATCCCGACGAGCTCAAGACATTGAGAAGCCATTCCATGCTTTCTATCTCTTTTCTTACTTTTGTTTTAGTCTATTAGCAAGAAATTGTATTTTCTAAAACAGTTATTCCGTTCATCAATTTATACATCTTCCATGGCTATTCATTTCTCATCACTTTCCATTTGTTGTTTATTGTCCATGAGCAACTAACTCTCTCAAGGGTCACGAGGTGTGTTAGCATCTAAATAAAGAACTGTAGAAGACTATTTCATCTTATCAAATGTATTTTTAATCAAATATTTATGTCCATCTAGCTAATCGATATGAGTAGTAATAATCAGACTGCTCGGGAGAGTAAGTGATTGTGAAACTCAGTTGACAAGGCTAAGAAGTGTTACTTAGGGATAGGAATAACCTTGGTACTTAACACTCTCCTATGCGTTATAGACATATAACGCATAGCAGCTGACAACCAGGAGAAGAGTCGATGGTATGAAATAGACCTAACTCCGACTTTAGATGATAACCAACTGTTGTGGAAATGTTATTGTGTGAATTAACCTAACGCAAGGTGCTAAAGTATATGATTATGCGTTCAACATGTCAAGATTTGATCATGCAATGCGTTCTATTATTATGCGTTGGTCTTGTCAAGTTTTCCTATTCCTCTACCCAAGTATAAGTAAAGTAATAGGTTTTCTCGGTGAGTCCGAGGTCGAACACAAGGAATATATTGATTTGGTTTTAATTGGATTGTATGCGTTACAGAGGTAACCAACAATTATGTGAAATTGTATTACTAATCTAGAGAAAGCAGATGTTTGTACACTAGACTAAAAGTTGTGGAATATGGAAAGCATGCGACACAGCAAGTTCAGCTAAGATGTGTATGAATGGATAAAGAAAAGGGTTCGGGTTGATTAACATCTAACATCGGAAACGCACAGTAGTACTCTATTCATACTTGCGACTCTTCTCCCGGTTGTCAGCCGCTATGCGTTATATGTCTATAACGCATAGGAGAGTGTTAAGAACCAAGGTTGTCCCCATCGACAGGTAACACTACTTGGCCCTTGTTAATTGAGTTCCACAATCACTTACCCTCTCGAGCAGTCTGATTATTACTACTTATATCGATTTGTCAGATGGATATAAGCATCGGATTAAGCTCGCAATTGACAAATTAGAATAGTTACACTGCGGTCCCTAGTTAGATGCTAACGCAACCCTAGACCCCTGAGTGATTAGTTACTCATGGCTTGAAAATATAAAGCGAACAGATGAAAAGAGTGAATAGACATGGAAGATAATTGTATTGATGAAAATGAGATACAAATTTTGATAAGTCAATTTCTTGATACAAATATAAAATTCAAGTAAGAAAAGTAAGAAAGAAAGCAAGGCAAGGCGTCAATGTCTTGAGTCGCTCGGATGGAAGCGTGATGATTTGCTGTGAAGTGGTGCGGAGGAAAGGAAGACTCTTCTCTCTCGAGCTATTTGTCTCTAGTTGAAGTCTGAGAGAACTCTGCTGTCACTTATGGAGTCCTTCCGAGAATCAATAACCTTTCTCCTCTCACAGAGCTGCCCTTTTATAGATGATGAAATCGCAGTTAATGGCAGAGCTGGTTGATTGGTGGCGAGATTGACACTGCGTCCATCTCGCCTGATTGCGTGATTCTCAGGCCAATTAAGATCCACCACTTAAGCCGCAAATCATGTCTGCCAATCATCCGTCAATCTCTCAAGATTTCGATCTGATTCGCAGCGCCTTGCCGTAACGGTTGTCTATGCGTCCATGCATAGTTTGGTTGATGTCAACGCAACATAGGTTGCTAATGTGTAGTTATGCGTTGGGCTGTCGTTAACGCATCGTCTGGTTCCTGCGTTAAGGGGTCATCAACGCATCGCTTGCATTCCTGCATGAAAACATGCGTTTTAGGCTTAACAAGTGGTAAAATCAATATCTTCATCAAAATTCAAGAGTATAACGCAAAGGAAGATTTATTAATGGAATTTATCATCAACTACCGCATGCTTCTCTTATTTATTTATCTATGAAAAAGGCTATAATAACTTGTATTTCTACAAGTTATCACACCCCAAACTTAGATAAATGCTTGTCCTCAAGCATAACTTCTATCTAAGAAACTTCAATTGACCTAAGCATTTTCTCAACGCATTGACTAGTCTCTCAGAATGCTATACTCAATCAGCTACCCGTTAGTTATATTATTTCTCTACCTCTTTATTCTTTTCTTTAGGACGGGTCTAATTTGTATGCGGCAAGCCTTCTTTTCAAAACTCTTTAACTCATTATTCACAAAATTTTTGTTTCTTCTTTGGAACATTGAGTCTGAAAAGATGAAGATATAAAGTTCCTTTTTCTTTCATTGGTTTTATTGTATAGTTATTAAGTATGCGTCGAGTAGGGTTACCCACCTTCGTTCTGACATACCAACTATGGGGTGCATGAAGGCAGCCAACTACGAGCAAGTGCCCTTCTCGGTTTCCTCATTAGACATTGGAGTTTGTTATTTATCTTTGCGTCGCTGATTACGATTACCCACCTTCGTTTTGACACACCAACTATGGGGTGCATGGAGGTGGCCAACTACGAGCAGGTGTCGTTTTTAGCTAAACTCTTAATAAGATAAATATATTTGTCTTGCCAGCGGAGTTTTGCGTTTTAAAGAATAATTTTTTTTTTTTTTGATAGAATGATTGAACTAAGTTCCTCATATTTTTATCTTTGACAGTTCAAACCTCTTCCACGCCCAAACATGAGAGTAGCAAGGTCCTCATTGCTTAAATTGTAAACAAAGACTAAGTTGCAAAATGTTGTAAAAGAGGTTTGAATTGGCTGCTTGCATACATTCAAAGTAGGTTTGCGTTTCTAAGGAATAGTATGCAGACACATTGAAAGTAATCTAACTTAAAGAGTGTACAAAAAGTGTAAGCATGATTATCATCACAGGGACCAAATTTTCAACGCAAAGATAGAAGTTTAGATTAATTAAATGTACTTAGAATAAATTTATAACAAGGGACAACGCAAAGAGGAAATTAAAGATCCATGCGATCAAGAAAATATTCATTCTATTAATATGATTTTCACCAACGCATACAATTGAATGTGAAGATACAAAATTTGCTAGAAAATGACAAGTCTTGACTACACCTAAACTTTTCAACCATCAGGCTCGTCTTCATCAGGTCTGCGTTGCTGCTCAGAAGCAAGACGTTGCGGCACTGGGAAGACAAGAGGCTGTTGGAGGCGTTATGGAATATCAGGGGGCGGGATTTCCGGATGGATGGAGAACAGTTGGTGAACATAATTCAGGGTGAATTGGAACTGCTCCGTCTGCCGGCGTGCTAACATATTTAATGAATGCATCACAGGACACAATATCGCTTGCTGCAAGTATGTTTGCACTGTCTCCCATTCAAGATCAAGTGGGCCTTCTTGCTGTGGAGGTTGCGTTGGTGGGGTAGGCGAGTTAGGTTGAGGCGGGGGAGTGGGTGGAGTTTCGTCAAATGCAGGGGATGATGGACGCATAAAAGTCGCGCCAAAATCCTCTAAGTGTGAGTCATCAACTCTTATTGGGGCAGAGGGTTTTGTGGAAGGTCGGGGTTTTGGATGTTTGGGGCGATGCGTTTTCTTAGGAGGAGGAGGTGGCTTAGGGCGATGCGTCGCAGGAGGAGGTGGAGGTGGAGTTGGTTCCCTTCTGGTTGTTGGAAGTGGGGGTGAAAGACTTGAGGTTGGGGAAGGTCGAATGGTGGCATCAGGACTTGCCACGCCCTTCAACTTGGACGGCTTCCCCTTCTTCTGCGGTTGCGGCTTTGGAGGCAGAACTGGTTGATGAGGTCTTTTGGTGGCCTTGGTAGGCTCTGGCAGATATTGTGATCCTCTCATCAACCGACGCAGAGTCTTGTTGGCTATTACGCCATTAACTTCAATCATCTTCTCTGCGTCTAGCACTTTCGTTGGCCCTCCGATGGAAGCATTGTCGTATAAGTTCATGATAAGAGCGGGGAAAAAGAGTTGGCCCCTTGGCTTGCTGAACACCCCTCTTTATCTGTGCGGCAATTATGCGTCCGACATCAAGGTTGATGCGACGCATAATGCAGTATGCTGCCATCACTCGATCCCTTGACACTGTCTTGTCATGCGTTGTAGGGATCAGCCGCTTCTTCACAAAATACACCCACAGGTTTGCCTCTGGAGTTAGGCTGCTTGCTGAAAGCGTCTTTATACCTGTGGGTGAAACATCCCACTTTGCCCCTGGCTTCGCCATTACCCGGAGTGCGTCCTCCATTAACTCCGTTGGAGTTGATTCGATAATCTTATTTCCTTCCGCATCCGGGTTGTCCCTTGTCACACCCCCTCCCAGATTACCCATCTAACCTAAGGGGGAGTGGGAAGACAATAAACATCACCCCTCTTGTGACGAATATTGCCCTAACTTTTCCTGCACTTACATTTACTTATATACAGAACATAAAACACAGTTATACATCGCATGCTTATAACCTGATATGATTTCGTGTAAGGGTACACCTTTAATGCATATCATGAATTCATCCTCATATCCAAAATACAACATTCACAACACCATTGACAGTACCCATTCAAAAGTATATGTTCTACATGCCATTCACATAAGTATATTCAACGTACAACTCCCAAACTTCACTAAATCTTGATGATCGAGGCTTAGGCAGGATGAGCTGTATTAGGCGAAGCACCGGGAACATCCTTGCTACCTGGGGAGGGAAAAAGAAAACATTTGGAAACATAAGATAATAGCCTAATGAGTGACAATTCTTTATAAAACGGTATTCATTTAAAATAGGCATGTTTCGTATAATGAGTAAATCAGAGTTTAACATTTATTCAGATGTAACATGCTTTTCACGAAATTCATCATTCTCATAAATCAATACTAAAATCACATCAAAGTGTTTTCAAGAAATTTATCAACATCAAGTAGTTTTCAAACTTTTTCCCTTAGTTGAGGCGGAGGAATGTTTCTACGCACCCAACGTCGAAATCATCCCTGGCTTCAGGCAGAGCAAGCTCGATGCACCAGCCAGCTTAACCTCTATGTGCATATAGGAATAGGTCGGGTTGCCCATGTACTTTCTCATGTCCTTGAGTACTGGGTCCCGAGAAACTCACGTGCCTTCTCATGTCCGTGAGCACTGAGCCTCCTCTTAAAACATTTCAGAATTTCTTTCACATAGTAGTTCATATAAAAATCTTTCATGCAAAATCAATTTATCACGATAAACAATATTTCAAAACATGCCATTGCACATCTTATAGAAATGCATAAAACATGCCTTATAAACATCATCAAACATCAAGTTTTTAAGAAAGCATTCATCTCAAAGCCATAATTCATAAGAAAACTAAGCCAAACATTTTCAATAAATTTCATTTTAAATCAAGAAAAGTGTCACTCACAACTCTTTCTAGGCTTTATGTGGTTTATACACTGTTCCTATCTCTTCTCGGCCTGCACAAGAAACACCCCCTGCGTTAGACAACACTAACTTCCTTTCCTTTCCTCTACTGAGTTATAATGAGAATCTCAGCAACACCTGCCAAGAATGACTGTTACTAGCGATACCCAATAGAACAGCACAGTTGCTAGCGATACTTGATAAAACAGCACCAGCGTTACCTACCTGAGCAACGATACTCAGCGTTATCTAGCGATACTTGTGAGACGGAAAGCTCCTTTGCGTCTCAGCGTTACCCGTCTCGCTACAAATTCTTAGACAGTGTGCCGATACTTGATTTTTCCAACGGCACTCTGCACTGTACTCCTTCCTTTCTTCTCGTCCTTACTTCACCCTATGAAAAACCACATTTCCATACAGATTCAAAGTTTCTTCCCTTCTGCATACTTATAGGAAATCACGTTCTAAAGCTTACCTTAAAATTTCAGGGTTTAGCTCTTTCTCATTCTCGCGATATTCCAAAATTACCTCCTACTGTTCCGGATTGCGAGACAGTCTTGTAATCACTGATCCTAAGGATTCACGTAGTAAAACTTCGATTTCAGCAACACCATCCTTTACAAAAGTTGTTAGGAATTGCATTAACTTACTAACCTTAAATTTTCAGCTCTGATCTCAGCTTATTCCTCACGTTCTGTCCCGAATATCAGTCATTGCTCAACCAAACTAAGTAGCTTCGGTCATTCCCCCGTTCCAACTTCGTTTCCAGCTTCGATGTGAATCAAACTTCGTCCAGAACCCTCAAGAACACCCTCCTCAATCTTCTTCTGGAGTTTATCTGAAGAGTAGAACCGACTTAAGCTCTCGAATTGTCCTTAAAATGATTAATCCAGCTATTTATACTGCTGACCTAACCTTATCAACACCAGGACATAGGCTGCTACTTACGTATTTCCTCTGCAGACTAGCGCAGGGTTCTCCTCTTCCAAAGCATAGTGGTTGTCCTCACACGCCTCCTATTTTGAACGCATTCCTTTCCATCTTGAAATTCTACTTTCGATGTGTGTAGACCATTCTGTCTTCAGCATAGGTGCCTCAATGAATATCTGTCTTCGACGCATCAACTTCAACACCATTCTGTCCTCAACGCAAAGTGACTTGGACGCATGGTTCAAGTGCGTTTCTCTCCCCTTCAAGACTACTTATCTATCAATACAGTAACTACTTCCGCTCACTAACTTCCATAAGTTAACCACAAACGCATAAACTTAGTCAATACTCAGTCGAAGTTTTACTTTGCCCTTGCTCTCAGCCGTGCCTCAATTCTTGGCAACGCAAACCAGTGCTTACATCCCTCAACTCATATATACCGTTGATTTCCCTTGCGTTGAATGGGACTTCAATTTCATCCACCACCACCACGTCTTCCTCCTCGTCTATGCGTCCGTTATAGAAATCTCGGACTACATCAGGTTGGACCCAAGGAGTGCTGGTACAAAAGTTTCTCCAGCCGTGGTGGTCAACTATTTCGATGATGTATGGCGGCACTGGGGCTTCTTCAAGGAAAAATCCCACCTCAATCATCAGGTCGGGAAACGCCCTGCGTCTCCCTTTTCCTTCCTTCTTTTGTGGCGACGCATCAGCCACTTTCTTTTTTCCTTTGGCCTTAGCTGGAATCTCATTTACAGTTCTCTTTTTGCTCTCGGCCATTTTGACTGGTGCTTCAGTCACATTTTTCTTCCCTTTGCGTTTCTCATTATGCGTGCTTGGGGGTTGGTGACTGACACCTCCTTCTCCTTCCTCTTCTTCTATTCCAAGGTGCTCACACCTTGTTCTTCCCTCGCATCCTCCCTGATGCGTTCCTTCCTACTTTTCTTTTTCTTTTTCTTCTTGCTCTCCCCTTCCTCTTGGGCGACTATTCTAGCAGCCAGCTCTGCATCTTCTTCAATTTGTAGCTCTCTTTCAAGTTCTTCAACTGCTTTTTCTAGTCTCTCTTCTTCCATCATTTCCTCTTCAAATGCCAAAGCGGCTGCTTCTAGTTGAGGATCAGGAAGGTCTTGCGTCTCCCCAACTTCTTGAGGCCGCACTTCCTTGCGCGCCTCCCTGCGAGACAATGCGTCTTTCGCAATTTTTTCCACTCCTTTTCTTAGGGCCCTGAGCTCCTTTCTCAACTTGGCCCTCTTCTTCCTCTCTTTTTCTGCCAGCCTATCGAAGGATGTGGCCGCAACTGGAGACTCAGGTCTGTCTCCTTGGTCTGTGCTTTTCTGCTCTTCATCCTCGACCATCTCCGGCGATACCCTTCGTTTCTTCCTCAGTAGGGGTACCTCCTCCTCTTTTTCAACTCTCTTCCTCTTGGCTTCTGCGGCCATCACAACTTTTCCTATTGGTCCTTCATTGGAGTCCAATGTCATCTCCTCAGGACTCATCGACGCAGGGACAGACCTTTGCGTTTCTCTTTGCTTGCCTACGTCCTTCTTGCTGTAGGCAGCCTCTCCTTCCTTATCTCCCTCACTGTCTTCACCCTCCTGAGTCTCCTTCAGCTGACTCTGGACCTCCTTTACCGGCGAGGGTGACTCCCTTCGTGCATCTGAGACGGTTGCATCCATCGAATCACGCAGCCCGCTTAGAATTTGAGCTATCCACTCACTGGGGATTTCGCTGAGTTCACTTCCTCGACGGTGACAGCTACCTCTTCTTCTTCTCCTCTTCCCATCTCCTCTGTCCCTCTGGTGCTTGGTGGACGGGATAGGGGCAAGGGTTGGTTGACCTCCCCGTGTTCTTGACCCTTTGCCTCTCGCTCTTCTTGAGCTATCTTTTCCAAGATGTTGCCGAAAACATCCCTCTCTTCCCTTCGGTGCACCTCACTACTACTGTGCAGTGTACTGGCTTCATCACGCACCGTTCCAGGAACAGGTTGCTCGGCCTCGGAGTTCTCTGGCTTACCCTCTGGTTTCCGACATTGTAGTTTGCGGCAGAGAATTCCTTCATGTTCTTCATCCTGGGTCGGGAAATGCAGGACTTGACTCTGCTTTTGGGTTTTGGGGTAGGGATTGGGTTGATTTGGCTCAAAGGACGGATGTTTAGAACTTCCACACAGTCGTCGGAGTCGTCGACTATTGGTGGACGGGTAGGGGTTCTGGCGAATGGCCAGAAAAATGGGTAGATGGGTGGTCTCTGGGCAGTCGCCCGGATTCTAGCCGCGGAGAAGTTAGGGATAAACGGTGGGTTGGGGTTTGGATTTCTTGGTCTGACTGGAGAAGCAAAAGACCTCACAGGTCGGGAAGGATAAAATGTAGGTGGAGAGAAGAATGGAAATCGAGGGTTGGGTGTAGATGATGAAGAAGGTCTTGGGGAACTGGTTCCGGCGAGGTTTTCTTGATTTTCTAGGTTGAGCTGGTTAGACATAAGATATCAGCGAGAATACAGATCGCCGGAAGTTTAAAAGAGATGAAAGGTTTCTAAAATGGAAAATGGAAAATCGAATCACGTTTATAAAGGCTTAATTTAGCCGTCGGTAATTAATGCGGATCCGCGATATCGAAATCCCACTGATCAAGGAAAATTTCCTTGAGCCGCACACCCATCACGTGTAATGGGCGGCTAATTGACGCACACAGAGCACTTGAGTGTTTTTAGCACTTGAGTGTTTTCCTAGGAAAGACGCGTAGTCTGAGAAGACATCTGTGTTTCACCTAGTGCTCTTACCTAAACGCAGTAAACTAATGATAAACGCATACTAATGAACGCCTGGTTCTCAGGTTAGATTATGCGTTGTAAGTTAAGTATGATGCGTTTGACAAAATATGTACGGCTCTAACCTTTCCTCTAACCTTAATTCGATAAACACAGAAATCGTTTATCGAAGAACGCATAGATTACTTATGCGTTGGACGCATGCATGAATAATAGATTATGCGATGAAATCAGATTGTTCAAAAATTCGGCTCCTACTTTCATGCTTATCTCATTTACATTTATAAACTAAAATTAAAAAAAAATACATGCTAAAAACAAAATACAAACAGAAACAAGAAAGCAAAATAACATAAAATTAAATATTATAACAAATTCAAATAAAATAAAGCAAGGGTAAAAGAAAGCGTCCCTGGAAATGTAGACATTTGACAACGCAGGGACCTTTCGATGCAAGCTCAGTCATTACACTCGCGTAGGTCAATGGAAGTCTTGTTAATTTCGAACTCTCCAATGTGGTAGGGCTTTACCCTTTGTCCATTGACCTTGAAGGATGTGGTTCCATTTTCATTTGTCAGCATGACCGCACCATGCGGGAACACTTCCTTGATTATGAATGGACCCGACCATCGAGACTTCAGCTTACCTGGGAACAAACGCAACCTTGAATTAAATAACAGGACCTTCTGGCCAACGTATAGAATTTTCTTACTAATGTTCTTGTCGTGCCATTTCTTGGTTCTTTCTTTGTACAGCTTTGTGTTTTCATAAGCTGAATGCCTCCACTCCAGGAGTTCATTTAGTTGAAGCTTTCTGGCTTCTCCGCTTGCCTTCTGGTCTAAATTGAGCTTCTTCATGGCCCAGATGGCCTTGTGTTCCAGCTCAAGTGGGAGATGGCATGCTTTACCAAACACCAACGCATAGGGTGACATGCCTATTGGTGTTTTGAATGCCGTTCTGTAGGCCCATAGAGCTTCATCTAATCTCTCTGTCCAATCTTTCCTTGATGTGCTCACGACCTTTTCCAATATGGACTTGATCTCCCTGTTTGTTATCTCAGCTTGGCCGTTTGTCTGTGGGTGATAGGCAGTTGCTACCCTGTGCGAGACATTAAACTTAGTCAGTAAATTAGTGATTATGCGATTTATAAAATGCGTACCTTCATCATTAATTATCGCCCTTGGTGTCCCAAACCGAGAGAAAATTTGTTTCTTTAAGAACTTGGACACTGCGTTTGCGTCATTCCTTACACAGGCTGTTGCTTCTACCCACTTTGATACGTAGTCGACCGCTACTAAAATGTATTGATTGCCGCAAGAAGGAGGGAATGGTCCCATGAAGTCAATTCCCCATACGTCGAACAACTCAACTTCTAACATTGAATTTAGAGGCATCTCGTTCCGGTTGGAAATGTTGCCTGTTTTCTGACAACGATCGCAAGCTACCGCATATGCCCTTGCGTGTTTGAATAATGTGGGCCAGAAATACCCACTTTGCAGCACCTTTGCAGCTGTTCTCTGCCCTCCAAAGTGTCCTTCGTAAGGTGCTTCGTGACAGCTTCTCAGAATGCTATGCGTTTCATATTCTGGAACGCATCGACGCAGTATGTGGTCAGGGCCAGTCTGTATAGATATGACTCATCCCAGCAGTAGAACTTACTTTCATGTCAAAGCTTTTTCTTTTGTTGAGCGTTAAATTCTTTAGGCCATTGGTTGCAAATCAGATAGTTGACTATGTCTGCGTACCACGATTCCTAACTCTCTGCGTTCATTACATGCTCGTCTGGGAATCGTTCCTCTATATCACTCCAACTCTCCTGGACCTCTTTATTTTCCAACCGAGATAGGTGGTCCGCAACCTGATTCTCGATTCCCTTTCTATCTTTAATCTCCAAATCGAATTCTTGCAACAGTAGGACCCAACGGATAAGTCTAGGCTTTGCGTCCTTTTTCGCCATCAAATACTTGATCGCAGAATGATCACTATAGATGGTCACCTTTGACCCTATCAAGTATGCTCTAAATTTGTCAACCGCAAAGACTATGGCTAACATTTCTTTCTCAGTAGTAGTGTAGTTCTCCTGAGATGAATTCAGTGTTTTACTAGCATAATAGATCGGGTGCATGATTTTCTCTTTTCTCTGCCCCAGTACTGCTCCCATCGCATGGTTACTTGCGTCGCACATTAATTCAAATGGGAGAGACCAGTCCGGTACAACTAAAATAGGTGCTGAAATCAGAGCTTGCCTTAGAGATTCAAATGCGTTTAAGCATTTACCGTCGAAATTGAATTCCCTGTTGACTTCCAGCAACTCGCTCAGTGGTTTTGCTACTTGCGAGAATCCCTTAATGAATCTTCTATAGAAGCCCGCATGGCCTAGGAAACTTCGCAAAGTCTTAACATTTGTGGGGGCTGGGAGTTTTGCTATCGCATCTATCTTTGCCTGATCCACTTCTAATCCAACCTTGGAGATTTTATGCCCCAACACAATACCCTCAGTCACCATGAAGTGGCATTTTTCCGAGTTGAGGACTAGATTTGTGTCTTCGCATCGCTTTAGCACTTGTTCTAGGTTGGTCAAGCATTCATCATAAGATTTTCCAAATACTGAGAAGTCGTCCATAAACACCTCTACTAACTGTTCCAAATAATCAGAGAATATTGCCATCATGCACCTTTGGAACGTCCCTGGTGCGTTACATAGCCCGAATGGCATGCGTCTGAACGCGAAGGTGCCATATGGACATGTGAACGTCGTCTTCTCTTGATCTTCCGGAGCTATCATGATCTGGTTATAGCCGGAATATCCATCCAGGAAGCAGAAAAATTCATTACCTGCCAGCCTATCTAGCATCTGGTAGATGAATGGCAGTGGAAAGTGGTCCTTCTTTGTTGCCGCATTCAGCTTGCGGTAGTCCATACAGATGCGCTAGCCAGTGACCGTTCTTGTTGGTATTAGTTCATTCTTGCTATTCATGATCACTGTCATTCCCCCTTTCTTTGGTACACACTGAACTGGGCTCACCCAGCTGCTGTCGGAGATTGGATAAATGACCCCTGCGTCGAGCCATTTGATGATCTCTTTCTTCACAACCTCCTTCATTGCGCGGTTGAGCCTGCGCTGCCTCTCAACTGAACCATCCTTACCCTCTTCCAACCGAATTTTATGCATGCAGTACGAAGGGATTATTCCTCTGATATTTGCTAAGGTCCATCCTATGGCTTTGATATGGTTTTTCAGGATATCTAGCAAAGCCTTCTCACATTCTGTCGTCAATGCAGAGAATATGATGACCGGTAGCGTGCTCTCTTCCCCCAAATATGCATACTTTAAATGCGTTGGCAGTGTCTTAAGCTCAAGGGTTGGTGGTTCTTCTGAGGACGGCTTTGTTTTCTCCGTTGTTCTGTTGCCTAAGTCCAAGCGTTCAAAGCTTGCGTTGGAGATTATATTTATTTCCGCCTTTCTTCCTTCATCCAGTTCATCCAGCAGTGTTTCGTTTTCCGCACATGCGTCGATGATGCTTGCCTTTTCTTCAGTTATCTCTTCGATCATCTGGCAAGAATGAAAATCATCAGGATATTTCAACGCATTAAACACATTAAATTTTACCTGCTGGTCATTCACTCGAATAGTTAACTCCCCTTCCTGGACATTAATCAGGGCGCGTCCAGTAGCTAAGAAAGGTCTTCCCAGGATGATGGGCACCTCTCTATCGGCTTCATAATCCAGAATTATGAAGTCAGCCGGGAAGAAAAATTTGTCCACCTTTACAAGAACATCCTCGATTTTCCCTTCTAGATGCTTAATGGAACGGTCAGCGAGCTGAAGTGTGACTGTAGTTGGCCGTGCTTCCCTTATACCCAACTTCTTAAATATAGACAGTGGCATTAAATTGATGCTGGCCCCTAAGTCGCATAGTGCCTGACCTATGTCCATTCCTCCTATAAAACAGGGCAATGTGAAACTTCCTGGATCTTTCATTTTAGCGGGTATATTGCTTTTAAACAATGCACTGCATTCCCACGTCAATGCGACTGTCTCAAACTCTCCGAGCCTCCTTTTCTTATATAATATGTCTTTCAGAAATTTGACATAACTCGGCATTTGTTCAAGGGCAACCAATGGAATGTTGATGTGAAGTTGTTTGAGAACGTCCAGGAATTTTCGGAATTGACCCTCGTCATTCTTCTTCTTTAGGCGTTGAGGGAAGGGCGGACGCATAAGGGGATTGGTATTCTGAGATACCGACGCAGGGCTTGCCTGCGTTGCTTTTTCTCTCCCCTTTCCATTTTTTCTTTAGAGGTTGTGGTTGTGGATGAAGATTGTGGTTCATGGATAGATGTTGCGGGAGTTTGTAATGGAGTGATTTGAGGCTGCAGATTTCCTTGCATCCTCTGCTCTTACGGTTCAGTGGGAAGAACCTTCCCACTCCTCAATGTCACAGCTTGACATTGTTCCTTACCGTTACCTCGTGGGGCTTCGGTATTACTAGGCAATGCTCCTTGGGGTCTGATATTGCGCTCACTTGCCATTTGTCCCACTTGAAGTTCCAGATTTCTAATTGCAATGGCATGGCTTTTTATTTCTCCCATCTGATTTTGGATCATTGCTTCAAGCGACTTACGCGTTTCTTCATTTTGAGTAATCGTTTGACGCATAAGTGCTTCCAGGGATGATGATGATGTATTTGCTAACTGGTTTCTTTGCGCTTGATGCCCTTGAACACCTTGGTTGTACACAGGATTATTATTTCTCTGTGGTTGTTGTCCAGCACCCTGCGTCTGTGATTGGTTTCCTCCCCATCCAAAGTTAGGATGGTTTCTCCAACCCGGATTATAAGTCTTCGAATATGGATTGTTTTGAACATAGCAGACAGACTGTGGGTTGTAGGGACACATATCATACAAGTGACCCTCACCGCATTGCACACAGCTTACAGATGCTGTTGCATTGACCGTGTTCATTGTATCCATTGATGCAACCGTTCCTCTTTGGTTGTTCAACGCAATGGTTTGCAGTAAGGATGTCATGTTGGCGATCTGAGCTGAAAGGTTACTAGTCGCATCCGTTTCAATCATTCCAGCTTGCGATCGTCTTTTATCCGTATACCTGGATCCATATCCATCATCCACCCATTCATCAGTATTCCTCGAAATTCTGTCGAGCATCTCTTTGGCCTGCGTGTAAGTTTTGTCCATCAAACCTCCTGCTGCAGAGGCGTCAGCCACTGATTGTGATGTTTTGTTCAGTCCTCCATAGAAAATCTCCATCTGTACACAATCAGGGATACCGTTATGGGGACAATTTCTTTCCAGCCTTTTAAACCGGGCCCATGCTTCACTAAGCATCTCCAAGTCCTTTTGCTCGAAGGTGACAATGTCTCGTCGCCTCTTTGCACTTACCGTCGGAGGAAAGTATTTCTGCATGAACTTTTCAACCATCTTACCCCACGTTGTAATCTCACCAGGTTCAAATGAGTATGCCCACTGTCTTGCCTCATCTCTGAGAGAAAATGGGAATAGCGTCAGTCTGATGCTATCTTGCGGTACTCCAGCCATTGGAAATGCACTACAGATTTCCAAGAAACTCTTCAGGTGTGCATGTGGATCTTTACCCGTTGCACCCCCAAACTGTCCTGCGGCTTGCAGCATTTGCAACATCACTGGCTTCATTTCGAACCTTCCATTACCCTCGAAGGTTGGTTATAGAATTCCCGGTGCAAAATTATATAAATTAGGCGACGCATACTCCCTCATCGGGCGATTTCTATCATGCGCCAAGAGAATAGGATTTGTATCATAATTTGCGTGCTCTTGCGCATTTGCGTTCCGCCTGACCTCAGCTTGAGGAGCTTGAGGTTGATTGTTTTGAGCATCCATGTTCTCTTCAGTAGATTGATTGCTCCTTCTTTGCTTATTCTGTCTTATCCTTCTTCTGAAGGTCCTCTCAATCTCAGGGTCAATATCAAATGTCGGGTTATCCCCTTCACTCATATACTGTTAGAAGCCTCTGACAGAAGCGAAACTTGCTATACTCCGTCGATTGAGGAATTCTGCAACACAATAATCCAAAGAAAAAAATTAAATCAATGAATAGTCCCCGGCAACGGCGCCAAAAACTTGTTGTGGAAATATTATTGTGTGAATTAACCTAACGCAAGGTGCTAAAGTATATGATTATGCGTTCAACATGTCAAGATTTGATCATGCAATGCGTTCTATTATTATGCGTTGGTCTTGTCAAGTTTTCCTATTCCTCTACCCAAGTATAAGTAAAGTAATAGGTTTTCTCGGTGAGTCCGAGGTCGAACACAGGGAATATATTGATTTGGTTTTAATTGGATTGTATGCGTTACAGAGGTAACCAACAATTATGTGAAATTGTATTTCTAATCTAGAGAAAGCAGATGTTTGTACACTAGACTAACAGTTGTGGAATATGGAAAGCATGCGACACAGCAAGTTCAGCTAAGATGTGTATGAATGGATAAAGAAAAGGGTTCGAGTTAATTAACATCTAACATCGGAAACGCACAGTAGTACTCTATTCATACTTGCGACTCTTCTCCCGGTTGTCAACCGCTATGCGTTATATGTCTATAACGCATAGGAAAGTGTTAAGAACCAAGGTTGTCCCCATCGACAGGTAACACTACTTGACCCTTGTCAATTGAGTTCCACAATCACTTACCCTCTCGAGCAGTCTGATTATTACTACTTATATCGATTTGTCAGATGGGTATAAGCATCGGATTAAGCTCGCAATTGACAAGTTAGAATAGTTACACTGCGGTCCCTAGTTAGATGCTAACTCAACCCTAGACCCCCGAGTGATTAGTTACTCATGGCTTGAAAATATAAAGTGAACAGATGAAAAGAGTGAATAGACATGGAAGATAATTGTATTGATGAAAATGAGATACAAATTTTGATAAGTCAATTTCTTGATACAAATCTAAAATTCAAGTAAGAAAAGTAAGAAAGAAAGCAAGGCAAGGCGTCAATGTCTTGAGTCGCCTGGATGGAAGCGTGATGATTTGCTGTGAAGTGGTGCGGCGGAAAGGAAGACTCTTCTCTCTCGAGCTATTTGTCTCCAGGTGAAGTCTGAGAGAACTCTGCTGTCACTTATGGAGTCCTTCCGAGAATCAATGACCTTTCTCCTCTCACAGAGCTGCCCTTTTATAGATGATGAAATCGCAGTTAATGGCAGAGCTGCTTGATTGGTGGCGAGATTGACACTGCGTCCATCTCGCCTGATTGCGTGATTCTCGGGCCAATTAAGATCCACCACTTAAGCCACAAATCATGTCTGCCAATCATCCGTCAATCTCTCAAGATTTCGATCTGATTCGCAGCGCCTTGCCGTAACGGTTGTCTATGCGTCCATGCATAGTTTGGTTGATGTCAACGCAACATAGGTTGCTAATGCGTAGTTATGCGTTGGGCTGTCGTTAACGCATCGTCTGGTTCCTGCGTTAAGGGGTCATCAACGCATCGCTTGCATTCCTGCATGAAAACATGCGTTTTAGGCTTAACAAGTGGTAAAATCAATATCTTCATCAAAATTCAAGAGTATAACGCAAAGGAAGATTTATTAATGGAATTTATCATCAACTACCGCATGCTTCTCTTGTTTAAACTCTATTTATCTATGAAAAAGGCTATAATAACTTGTATTTCTACAAGTTATCACCAACCCTACCCCTGCGTTTTACCATTCATACAATTCAATTAGCTGCTTTTGCTGTGTCGCATATCTCTCCATCAACCCACATTAGCTTAGGTCTACTGCTTTGTAGTTAGCTAAATGCATTACTTCTCATCACCTTCTTTAAACGCATGACTCAAATAATTCAAATAATTATAGAATCTGCATAGTCCCTGTGTTCCACCTCAGACTCACCGAAAATACCTCATTCTTTGCTTATACTTGGGTGAAGAATAAGAAAACTTGACATATCACTAACGCATAATATTAAGCATGTTAAACGCATAGTAAGCTTAATAAAATAAACGCACAACATCCTGCATTAAGAGGTTGCCAACACATCCATGGGTTGCTTGCGTTTCTGCATCAAAGCATGCGTTTTAGGCTCAAAAAGCTTTAAAACAACTATCTCCATCAATTTACAAGAGTAGAAGGCATAAGAAGATTTATTAATAGAATTTAACACTAACTACTGCATGATCCTCTATTTAAACTCTATTTTTCTAAGAGATAGACAATAATAACTTGTATTTCTACAAGTTATCACCTTGCGTTTCAGATTGAGTTCCCGATGCTTTGCGTTTCAGATTGATAATGCATCCATAGGTTGCTTGCGTTCCTATGTTAAAACATGCGTTTTAGGTTCAAAAAGCTTCAAAACAATTGTCTTCATCAATTCACAAGAGTAAAACACATAGGAAAATTTATCAATGAAATTTAACCCAAACTACCGCATGATTATCTATTTAAACTCTATTTTTCTAAAACAAAGATAATAATAACTTGTATTTCTACAAGTGATCAGTGACACCAGCATAATGCCATATTTCATTGAAAATTTAGGAGGAGGCCAAATTTCATTTGAACCGTTCAATTTTGGTCATCTGTACAAATTTCCCCAACTGAGAGGAAAAGCGAGTACATGACATGTTTAGGGTTCTACCCATTTAAGATTTTTTTCTATTTATTTTTTTTAGTTTTCATTATTATTATTATTATTATTAACCTTTCTTTTAAGGCTTTATTATTATTTTTAACCATTTGTTTTTATTAATAAATTTTTTGTATCCTTTCCTTTCTCTCTTTGGTTTTTACTTCATTTTAGATTTACTTTTTTTTTTAATTTATCTTTTAACCATTTTTTTATTTATTTCATTTTAGATCTTCTTTTTTAAAAAAATAGGAAAAAGATTACTTTCCTTTCAAATTCTTTCAGCTTTTCTTTTTTCCACTGGTTTTTTTTTTTTTTTTGATTAAAACTTTTGTTTTGGTTTTTTAACTCTTCTTTTTTTCCTTCTTTACAAGTAAGGATGACCCTAGGGATCTGAATTATTAAATTAGCGATGACCCTGGAAATATCTTAGCGATTTTGGTTCGCCGTCTCCCTACCCATAGGGATGACCCTAGATCTGAACTATTAATTTAGGGATGATCCAGGAAGATCTTAGCAATTTTGGTTCGCCATCTCCCTACAGGTAGGGATGACCCTGAGACAATCTTAGCAATTTTGGTTCACCGTCATCCCTACATATTTGTAAATATTTTCAACAATTTTTTCATTTAAAATAATTTTCTATTTTTAATTTAACATAATTAAATTATATTTAAATGATAAAATAAGGAGAAATGTAACGGAAAAATACAAAAAAAAAAAAGAAATAGTTATTAAATAAGTTTATGTTATTGTTTCTTGTTTCTTATAGTTATCAAACATATTCCTATTTCTAGTTCTTAAAAAACAGGAAACAAGAAACAAAAAATAGAAACATTATCAAAGGTGGCCAATAATACAAATTTTTCTTTTCTTTTTTTTTTTTTTTAAATGTTGTTGTGATTATTTCAATGACATACCTTATAACTAATGAGCATGAAAACAACCATGGATAAAAATAAAATTTAAATATTATTAATATACCAATTAAAATTTTATAGATATGGTGTATAGGTTAGAGATGCTCATTTTTCTCGCCTCGTATTCCCCGTTTAAGCAGGAAATAGGGGAGAGAGTAAAAAAAAAAAAAAATTCTTCGTAAGCTAAATGTGGAGGGTAACCGTGAATGCATTCCCTGTTCTAGCTTGTGGATTCCCTATCCCTACCCTAATTGATAAGGAGCTGACCAACCAAGAGGAAAATAAGGCTCAACAAGCTCAAACCAACTAAAGTTAAGAGGAAAATGAAGCTCAACAAGCTCAACCTAGCTTAAATGAACATTATGCAGAAAAACAAATAGAGAACTTTCCAAGTCAACCCAATCATGAAGCAATCATTATGCCACAAGGACCAATGACAAAAGCTAGAGCTAAAAGTCTTCAAGAAGGATTAATGGTTGCTTCCAAACTGTTGCTTCCAAACTAGGTATTCAGCAAATGATGAAGAATTCCAACTTTTGAAACTCCAAGAGTCATTTGAACACCCAAGAGTCATCATGAATCTAAAAATCCAGATTCATCCACATATTTAATGTCCTATGTACCCAATTTAATTTAATGTATTTATATTTATTAGGGTAGTTGAAAGGGTGTAGATGAATTTAGACAATTAGGTGAAAGATTGTGACCTTTCGTGGTGCATTTTCAATTAGTTTAAATAGGGCTGAAATTTCCACATTTTAAAACACAACTTTGAATTTGAATGAAATATCCATAGAATTTTATCTCTCAAGTTTTATGCTTTCTTTGTATTCTTGTGTATAGAATGCATGTTTAGAACTTTCAATCTAGTTTTATCAATTAGATTGTGGACAGTTCGAAATCTTGAAGTTAGGAATAAATTCTCCTTTCTTCTTGATCTTTGATCAATTCTTTCCAAGTCAAATCTGTTTAGCTTTCTTGGGGTTGTTTATCAAATTTGTTTATTGGGGGTTATTCTTATTATCATTGTGGGGGTTCACCTGAATAAGGGGAGTTCTCAAACATAATTGAGGTAGTTTCCTTTTATCATTTGGTATCAGAGCTTTGGCTCTAAACAGATTATATCTTTTCTTGTTTTCCTTTCCATGCCATCATTCTTTCTTTAAATCCATTTATCTATTTTCATCTTTCTTCTGACTCTTCATCTTCTCATTTATTTTTCATGCTTCATACATTATTGTGCTTGCTCAAAAAAAAAAAAAAAGTGAAAAAAGTTTTAAAAAAAAAGACGTAAAAAAAAAGGAACATTACTTATATAGTCTTCTTGTGACTCTTCATATTATATGTCACTTGTTTTATGTGTTCAAGAAAAAAAAAAGTTTCTCAAGCAAGTTTGAATACATATCTAAAAAGAGTCCATATAATCTATATCCTTTTCCCATCTTTCATTCACACCTTTTCATTGATATCATTTTCTTTTCTTAACCATATACCAAATTTTGTTGTTTTCCTTTTTTTTTTTTTTTTTTTTTTGTCTTCCTATAACCTATTTGCTTCTTAAAAGTTCTTTTCATTGCCTAGCCACACTTGTTTTTCTAAAATTGAGATTTTTGTGACTTTCCACCTTCTAGCTAAATTGACAGTGTTCTTGCATGATTCTCATAAGAATGCTATAAAACTTGCCGAAGTTTGAGATATTTTTAGTCTTAGGGGTAATTCTATATATATTGAGTGTAAACACGAGTGACCTTTTGTCACACCCCCTTCCAGATTACCTACCTAACCTGAAAGGGGATGTGAAGACAATAAACATCACCCCTCGTGTGACGCATATTGTCCCATTTTATACTCCTTCCTGTGCATACATTTACTCAAATATATACATAGAACTCAGTCATACTACACATGCTTATAACATACTATTTTTCCCTGTATAGAGTACACTTTTATTATATAACATAATTTAACTTCCATATCCATCAAACAACGTAAAAAACTCCACTACAATCCCCATTCGAAACTACTAGGTCTATATGCCATCTACATAAAGTCATATACAACATACAACTCTCAGACTTGACTGAATTTCAAGAACTCGAGACTTAGGCAGGGTGAGCTGAAGTAGGCTAAGTACCGGGAACGTCCTTGCTACCTGGGGGGAAAAGAAAACATTGAAAACGTGAGCTAAAAGCCCCGTGAGTGACTAATTTGTAAAACTATCATTTGTTCAAAAACAGGCATGTTTAAATCATAATAACGCCATAAACGTAAACATGATTCAAATAATCATTTTTGTAAAGTCATAATTTCAACAATGTAACAAATCACATATGTTCATGCCAAAATGATCGTATACGAAAAACCATTCGTTCTCATAACTTTCCCTTAGTTAGGGCGGAGCAAGACTCAACGCACCCGACGTCGAAAACATCCTTAGCTAAAGGCGGAGTAAAACTCAACGCACTCAACGTCGATAACAATCCTTAGTTGGGGTGGAGCAAGACTCAACACACCCAACGTCACAACCTCTATGTGTACATAGGAATATGGCGGGTTACCCAAGTACCTTCTACGAGTCCTTCAGTACTGGGTCCCGGGGAAACTCACATGCCTTCTCATGTCCTTCAGCATTGAGCCTCCTCTAAAACATTTTAGAAACCAGTATTATACGTAAATAGTTCACATGAAAATCTTTCATGAAAATCAATATATCACGATAAACAACATTTCAAAACATGTCATTCAACATCTTATAGAAACGTATAAAACATGCCTTGTGAACAATATCATCAAACATCATGCTTTTTAAGAAAACAGTTCATCTCAAAGCCATATCTCATAAGAAAAACCAAACTAAACATTTTCAATAAATTTCGTTTCAAGGAAAGAAAAGTGTCACTCACAACTTGTCCTTATGCCCTGAGCGGATTATATGCCTTTCCGAGCTCTTCTTGGCCTGTAAATATACATTCCTCATGTTACGTTTTCCTTAACTTCCTTTACATGATTATTAAATGTGCAAACTTAAACTCTAATCAAGATTCACCACCGAGACTCCCTTTCTTTCTTAAGGTACACATAATAAGCGAGATTCTATGTCATTAGCGAGATTACCAACGAGATTTCACCTTACTAGCGAGTTTACTAACGAAATTACACAACAGGTCACGGCACTAGCGACACTAGCATAAGCGAAACCAGCGAGACTACCTGAGGAACGTTACTGAGCGAGAGCCAACGAGATTTGTGAGGGAAAAACCTTCTTCGCCCGACCAGCGAGACTAGTGTCGCTACTCACGCCAATTCCTCGGCGTTACCCGCTTCCAAATGACATCCGACAGCAGAGTTTCCTTCTTTCCTGTTTGTTCTTACTTCTATCAATTCAAAGTCATATTTCTAGCTAGATTTAGAACTTTTTCCCTTCTACAAACTTGTAGGGAAACATGTTTTCTAGCTTACCTCAAAATTTCGTGGCCTAACTCGTCCTGGTTCGTCAGATATTGCAAGTTTTCTCCGCGCTACTCCAGATTGCACAGAAAATTCGTATCAGTAACTTCCAGCTAGAAGTTCACATGTTTTTATTCCATTTCAACTCAGGCATCCTTCATAAAAGTTGTTCAAAATTGAGTTAACTTACTAACCTTAAAATTTCATCCCAAAATTCAATCTCTTCAGCTCGATATTCACCAAACACCAGACCTGGTTCGAGCTGTGTGACAGAAGATGAAGCTTCTGTTTCAACTTCAGTTTTTCCATGAAATCATCCAAAACCTTGCATGAAATTGCCCTAGGACTCTTCTTCAACCTCTCCCCGATGTGCAGCTGAAAGATAGCATAGAAATCAGTTTGGAAATGAGTAGAAAGAAGTCGGCAACATTTTCTTTTCAAATAAAACCATAACCGACTTTCCATCCTTATCCTTTTTTTTTCCTTTCTTTTTTTCCTTTTTCTTCTCTTTTTCTTCTTTCCCTTTTGGTTTCCTTTTTTTTTTCTCGAGCGAAAGAGTCTTGGGAATAGGATCATGCATTGTAGTGTAGGAACATATATATAATAGTTCACATAAAAATTACCCTCATCTCTTTACGGAGTGACTTAACCTGAATTTCGAGGACGAAATTCTCAAAAGGGGGTAATGAATTGTAAGCACCTAATTGGTAAGCACGTTCAAAAGCTTTAAGCGAATTAATATTAATAATATTATTTTGTAAAAAAAAAAAAAAGAGAAAAAGAAAAGGAAACCAAAAGGGAAAGAAGACAAAGAGAAGAAAAAGGAAAAAAAGAAAAGAAACAAAAAAGGATAAGGATGGAAAGTCGGTTATGGTTTTATTTGAAAAGAAAATGTGGCCGACTTCTTTCTACTCATTTACAAACTGATTTCTATGCTATCTTTCAGCTGCACGTCGGGGAGAGGTTGAAGAAGAGTCCTAGGGCAATTTCGTGCAAGGTTTTAGACGATTTCATGGTAAAACTGAAGTTGAAACAGAAGCTTCATCTGCTGTCGCACAGCTCGAACCAGGTCTGGTGTTTGGTGAATATCGAGCTGAAGAGATTGAATTTTGGGATGAAATTTTAAGGTTAGTAAGTTAACTCAATTTTGAACAACTTTTATGAAGGATGCCTGAGTTGAAATGGAATAAAAACATGTGAACTTCTAGCTGGAAGTTACTGATACGAATTTTCTGTGCAATCTGGAGTAGCGCGGAGAAAACTTGCAATATTTGACGAACCAAGACAGAGTTAGGCCACGAAATTTTGAGGTAAGCTAGAAAACATGTTTCTCTACAAGTTTGTAGAAGGAAAAAAGTTCTAAATCTGGCTAGAAATATGACTTTGAATTGACAGAAGTGAGAACAAACAGGAAAGAAGGAAACTCTGCTGTCGGATGTCATTTGGAAGCAGGTAATGCCGAGGAATTGGCGTGAGTAGCGACACTAGTCTCGCTGGTCGGGCGAAGAAGGTTTTTCTCTCACAAATCTCGCTGGCTCTCGCTCAGTAACGCTCCTCAGGTAGTCTCGCTGGTTTCGCTTATGCTAGTGTCGCTAGTGCCGTGACCTGTTGTGTAATTTCGTTAGTAAACTCGCTAGTAAGGTGAAATCTCGTTGGTAATCTCGCTAATGACATAGAATCTCGCTTATTGTGTACCTTAGGAAAGAAAGGGAGTCTCGGTGGTGAATCGTGATTAGAGTTTAAGTTTGCACATTTAATAATCATGTAAAGGAAGTTAAGGAAAACGTAACATGAGGAATGTATATTTACAGGCCAAGAAGAGCTCGAAAAGGCATATAATCCGCTCAGGGCCTAAGGACAAGTTGTGAGTGACACTTTTCTTTCCTTGAAACGAAATTTATTGAAAATGTTTAGTTTGGTTTTTCTTATGAGATATGGCTTTGAGATGAACTGTTTCTTAAAAAGCATGATGTTTGATGATATTGTTCACAAGGCATGTTTTATACGTTTCTATAAGATGTTGAATGACATGTTTTGAAATGTTGTTTATCGTGATATATTGATTTTCATGAAAGATTTTCATGTGAACTATTTACGTATAATACTGGTTTCTAAAATGTTTTAGAGGAGGCTCAATGCTGAAGGACATGAGAAGGCATGTGAGTTTCCCCGGGACCCAGTACTGAAGGACTCGTAGAAGGTACTTGGGTAACCCGCCATATTCCTATGTGCACATAGAGGTTGTGACGTTGGGTGTGTTGAGTCTTGCTCCACCCCAACTAAGAATTGTTATCGACGTTGAGTGCGTTGAGTTTTACTCCGCCTTTAGCTAAGGATGTTTTAGACGTGGGGTGCGTTGAGTCTTGCTCCGCCCTAACTAAGGGAAAGTTATGAGAACGAATTGTTTTTCGTATACGATCATTTTGGCATGAACATATGTGATTTGTTACATTGTTGAAATTATGACTTTACAAAAATGATTATTTGAATCACGTTTACGTTTATGGCGTTATTATGATTTAAACATGTCTGTTTTTTAACAAAGGATAGTTTTACAAATTAGTCACTCACGGGGCTTTTAGCTCACGTTTTCGATGTTTTCTTTTCCCCCCAGGTAGCAAGGACGTTCCCGGTACTTAGCCTACTTCAGCTCACCCTGCCTAAGTCTCGAGTTCTCGAAATTCAGTCAAGTATGAGAGTTGTATGTTGTATATGACTTTATGTAGATGGCATATAGACCTAGTAGTTCGAGTGGGGATTGTAGTGGAGTTTTGTACGTTGTATGATGGATATGAAAGTTAAATTATGTTATGTAATAAAAGTGTACTCTATACAGGGAAAAATAGTATGTTATAAGCATATGTAGTATGACTGAGTTCTATGTATGTATTTGAGTAAATGTATGCACAGGAAGGAGTATAAAATGGGACAATATGCGTCACACGAGGGGTGATGTTTATTGTCTTCACATTCCCTTTTAGGTTAGGTAGGTAATCTGGAAGGGGGTGTGACACCTTTCATCTTCTTGAGAGTAATTACGTGAGGGAGTGTTGGTGAGGTCCATTTTTTTTTCTTTTTTTCGTTTACTTTATTTTTTTTACAGAATGGCAAATCCAGATGACATTGAAGTTAACGAAGTATGTTTGAAGAGGCACAACAAGGAGTTATGGCCCAAATGATTAGTACTATGGAAGCATTAACAGCTCATTTGGAAAGGTTGGAGACGGGGCACCAGGCCAGGGAAAGAATACCACCTCCTCCACCACAACATGCAGTAATTCACCATAATGGGGACCAATATGAGGGTGAGGGTTCTAATGGCTTGGATGATGACCAAGTTACATTGCTTGGGGCGCCAAGAGGAGGAGAAAGACGAGTTGGACATGGAGTAGTTAGAGGCAGAGGTCGAGGGAGAGGATACCAAAATTTCCAAAGGAGAGCTCAACAAGATGCAGCTCAAGATGATCGTAATATGAGTGTTCGTTGGATTTTTGTTCGTTTAATTTCTAATTAAATTGAATTGATTCTTAGCTCGTTGTACAAAAATAGATTTTATCATTTCAGTACAAAGATGCGTTGAGAATTACTCTAGATGTGATCATGACTAAGCAAGTTTTCCTATAAAAACCCAAGTATAAGCATTTATAGGTTTTCCTAGTTAGTCCAGGGTCGAACGCAGAGATTTGTAATAATTAGGCGTTGAGACTAAATGTATTACTATGCGATGACTGTACAAGTAAATATATGTGCGTTTGTTGTTTGTGTATCTAAACTATACAAAAAGAATGAAAAGAATTTCCTACTACTATTAATTGAATGAACGCGGCGTTAGGTAGTCATATGAAACAATGCGTCAGATAGCATGCGTTGGGAATGGATGGGACCATGCAGTGAAAGTAGAGTTGAACGCAAGAGCTAGTTGTTGCCTAAACTTTCCAAGTACAATTACATACCTACAAACTGCGTGTGTGAATCCATCTCTCGATGTTTCGACCCCACATTTATCTTATCTCTAAGACGCATGGTAAGTTTGTTTTGGCAAAAGATGAACTACATCTCTGCAACTCATCTAGTCTTAATTAATGCTAAATATTAACTATCCACTCTCTCAAGCTCGACAGTCATGCTTACTACGTTTGTTTGTCAGACAACGTTATGCAAGCTAAAAATATGCATTAACCAGGATGTAACATACTCAGAATTGCTCAAGAAAAACTAGCTTTTAACATTTAACTCATTTAGCATTTATATAACATGGTGTAAAGTATTTAATATGGAAATGGATGGAAGATGATAGTCAATCAAACTTATATTAATGAAATAAATCATTCTCTCGAATGTCATTAACAAAATATAAGCAAGAAGGAGAGAAATGGAAATAAAATAGAGATGAAGAGCGTCAAGCCGCCACTGGCAACGTCTTACTTCATGGAGGCTTGAGATGGTTGCTATCTGATACATATATTTCATAGGGTGGAGATTCTCACTCTCACTGGGAGATGACTCTGATGATGCTCAGAATCCTTCTCTCAGAAGAGCTCGAAGTGGAGGCTGGTTATGGTGAAGGAGAAAAAATGCAGAGCTTTCGCCTCTTGAACTAGTCTCTCTCCCCTTTTAATGGAGAAGTTTTGGGCTATTTATAGGCGTTGAAAAGTTGAAACTCATGATGACCTGACACCTTTACATTAAATTCCATGCCCTGCTGCGCAGACTTTTTACATCGTCGGCCTATTTGTTCTGCCATATTCTGATAGCGTGTTATCCTTTTGCATATTGATATGACAGCTTTTGGTCATGCTTCTGTATCTACTTTTTCTCAACGCATGGTCTCAACGCCTGGGCTCGACGCAGGTTTCCACTTATTCTCGTAGCAGCTACGTTTCTTCGTGCTTAGCGCTTCTTTTCTTCTTAACCCTGCGTTAGAAACATAAAAGCTCATCGTTTTTCAGGTATTTTCTTTTGTAAGTAGTGCCAACGCATGGTGATACATTTTTCATCATTTAACTACCAAAATCATGCGTTTAGCTCCAAAGTTACTCTAATTAAGTCAAATAGTGACTATAATAACTTGTATTTCTACGAGTTATCAATGAGGGGTATCAAATTTAAAATTCCAAAGTTCTTTGGTAAAACCAATCCAGAGTACATTCAATGGAAGAAAGAGGTGGAAAATGTGTTTGCTTGCCATAAGTTTAGCGACGAGCAGAAGGTTAGATTTTGTGTTTCCAAATTTAAGGATTACGCTCAAATTTGGTGGGATAAGTTAATGTCAAGAAGGAGAATCTTGAAGCACTAGTTGATTCATGATATGAATAAAAAGAATCTATGAGGAAGCGGTTTATTCCAAATCATTTCCAAAGGGACATGGCACAAAGGCTTCAATGATTGAGACAAGGCAACAAGTTTGTGGAAGACTACTACAAAGAGATGGACACTTTGATGGAACGACTTGATCTTGATGAGGACATGGAGACTCTTATGGCAATATTTTTTAATGACCTAAACAAGGAGATTGCTGACAAGGTTGATTTGCAATCATATTTTAACATAGAAGAGATGTTGCATCTTGCCATCAAAGTGGAAAAGCAATTGAGTACCAAAAGAACAAGGTACACTTCTTCTAAACTGATAACTTGTAGAAATACAAGTTATGATAGTCTTTTTCTTAGATAAATAGAGATTAAATAGAGAAGCATGCGGCAGTTTATGTTGATTTTTATTAATAAATATTCATTTGCGTTATATTCTTGTATTTTTATGAAGATAATGATTTTACCACTTTTTGAGCATAAAACGTATGTTTTAACGTAGAAATGCAAACAATGTGTTGACAACTTCTTATAGTAGAACTATGCGTTAGCAATTTGTTCTTCGTGGACGCATGATCTGAACGAAACGCGAACCTGTAGATGCGTTAACTACTCAACGCAAGACTATGCGTTAGCAACTCATGACGCGTTGACAACGGCCAAACTATCCATGGACGCATAAACAACCACCAACGCAAGGCAGCGGACAATCAGATCAGAATCTTGAGAGATTGTCGGATGATTGACATACATAATCTGTGGCTAAAGTGGTGGATCTAAATTGACCCGAGAGTTACGCAATCAAGTGAGATGGACGCATGATATCAATCTCGCCACCAATCAAGCAGATTTGCCATTGATTGCGAACGCAGCATCTATAAAAGGGCAAACCTGCAAGATGAGAAAGGGTTGTTGATTCTCGGAAGAATTCCTAAGTGACAGCAGAGTTCTCTCCAAACCTCAACTGGAGACGAATAGCTCGAGAGAGAAGAGTCTTCCCTCCGCCTGACCACTTCACAGCAGAACCTCACACTCCCATCCAAGCGACTCAAGACATTGACGCCTTTTCCTGCTTTCTATCTTACTTTTCTATCTTGATTTTAGATTTGTGTCGAGACATTGAGCTTATCTAAAGTTGTATTCCGTTCATCAATATATATATATTTCTTCCATGTCTACTCATTTCTCTATATTTTCCGCTTTTTACTTTTAATCCATGAGTAACTAATCTTTCAAGGGTCTAGGGTTGCGTTAGCATCTAACTAAGAACCATAGTGTAACTATTGCATCTTGTCAATTGCAAACTTAATTCAATGCTTATGTCCATCTAGCTAATCGATATAAGTAGTAATAATCAAACTGCTCGAGAGGGTAAGTGATTGTGGAACTCAATTGACAAGGGCCAAAAAGTGTTACCTGACTATAGGAATAACCTTGGTTCTTAACACTCTCCTATGCGTTATAGACATATAACGCATAGCGGCTGACAACCGGGAGAAGAGTCGCAAGTATGAATAGAATACCACCATGCGTTTCCGATGTTAGATGTTAACCAACCCGAACCCTGTTTTTATCCATCCATTCAAATCATTAGCTGACTTTGCTGTGTCGCATGCCTTTCCATCTTTTACAACTTAGCTTAGTGTACATACTATCGCTTTCTTTAGATTAGAAACAAACACCTCAACTCATTATTCTTGGTTACCACTGCAACGCATATAATCTACTTAAATATAGAATCAATATAATCCCTGTGTTCGACCTCGGACTCACCGAGAAAACCTACTTCTTTGCTTATACTTGGGTAAAGGAGAGGAAAACTTGACAGATCACCAACGCATAGCATTTAAGCATAAGTAAGACGCATGGTATGTTCAACGCAGAGTATGTAAAACGCATAATGATAGCTTACTTGCACCTTGCGTTAGTACAATTTCAATTTCACGATTTATTCACAACAAGTTTTTGGCTACAAGTTATCATAAACCTTCTTCTTCTTTCAACTATCATAGAAAAAGGAGAATAGTAGTGATTTTAGAAGTAGAGATAAGTTTGTGAATGAAAATTCTAAAGAAAAAGGCGAGTCTTCTATGAAAGGAAAAGCTAAACTAAAAGAGCCGAAGGAGAGAAATAGAGATATTAAGTGCTGGAAATGTCAAGCGTGGGACATGTTAGTAGAGATTGTCCAAACAAAAGGACAATGATCATCCATAATAGAGAGGTACTAACTGAGGGCGAGGGAAGTAAAAATGAGGAGGATAAGGAAGAAGTTGCTGAAGTAGGAGAGACTAGTGATGGAAGTTATGAAGAACAAATTGTTGGAGACGTGTTTGTAACTAGAAGAGTTTTAAGTGCTCAAGTTAAAGAAGATCTAGTTGAGGAGCAAAGAGAGACCTTGTTTCATACTCGATGTCATGTGAAGGGAAAGGCATGTTGTATGATCATTGATTGTGGGAGTTGTACTAATGTTGTTAGTACATTAGTAGAACATTAATAACTTTGCTTAGCGCAATCCTTGAAAAGAATTTTCATATGTTGGAAGAACTTTTGCCTTTTGTTGAGTTTGCTTATAATAGGGTTGTTCATAGCACAACTCAATGTTCACCTTTTGAAATAGTTTATGAATTTAACCCTAAGACACCTCTTGATTTATTGCCTTTTACCAATTAACCAGTTTGTGTTAGACGTATTTTAAATTAAAATACATATAATTAAAATATGGGCTATGTATGTGGATTAGTATTTTATCACATTGGGTTATTTTATTAGATTGAGCCCTATTATGTGATCTATTTAATTAAAGGCCCTAGATTCCCAATTGAGTATGGACTTAATGGGTAGAAGCCTATTGCTAGATTGATTAGGGTTTAATGGGAACCCTAATTAAACTAGTATATAAAGAAACCTTAGGCTATGGTTCCCAACACACCAAAACAATAAGCACTCAGTATTTCTTGAATCCCATCTTGAGAGAGATCCCAATACGGCATTCAGAGTTTTGGTTGAGGAAAACAATAGTCATCTTGAAGCTATCATCAATTTCTCAATGGAGTCTGGTATGTTATTTATTCTTGACAATTTGGCATGAATGATCCTAGGGTCAATCTATTCAATATAGATTTAAAGTAATTATGCTAACAAGTGGTATCAAAGACTTAATTTCATGTTGGATTGTTGGATTATATTTGGTTTTTCATTGGTATTGTAGTTCAATTTTTGGTTCGGTAACAATGGTTAAAGAATTAAAAAAAAAAAAAAAATTATTGATTTTTATCAATAATTGGAATTATTCAATCCCATTTTGGTTCTTATTTTAAATCTTATTGATAATTTGGTGATTTAAATTTTAAATCTTATCGATAATTTGGTGATTTAAATTTTAAATCTTATCGATAATTTGGTTATTTAAATTTTAAATCTTATCGATAATTTGGAGATTTAGAATTAAATCATATCGATAAATTTTGGTGATCTTTTCCCATTGTGTACAATTATATCATTATGTCTTATATTTTGGATTGAATTGATTGAAATAATATGTTACCAAAGTAGCCTATGTTATCTAGATTAGTTTAATTCTAAAATATAAGATGTGCATATTCATAGATTTATGCGAATATTTATCGGCCCAAAGGAAGATAATTATTTGGCCAAATTGTGGGTATGCATGTGGTAATGAGTATGTGACAATTATAAGGATTGCTCACGTGAAAAATAGTCGATCCAAAGAAAGGCTATTTTTTGACAGAGTTTATGGTCAATACTTTGATTACTACATTGAGAGTACCATTTACAGTTGGTGTTTTTTGCCCAAAGGCTAGACATCAATGTTGTGTTAGGTATCTTGTTAAATGGACCCACCATATATAAAAAATTTCTTTTTGTCATATTTAATTTATGACATTGAATTAACTGAGTATATGTTTTATTTACTTGTTCCTTGTTTTAGTTGGTCTTACTCAAATATCTGGAAATCTGAGTTCAATCCCTAAGTTGAATGGATCAAACTTCAAAATTTGGAAGGAAAGCTTAGAGATACTTCTTGGGTGTATGGATTTGGACCTTGCATTAAGGACCGATAAACCTACTTCTACTGAGGAACAGTCGAATACGGCTAATATTGAGAAATGGAACCGGTCAAATCGCATGTGTCTGATGATCATTAGGCACTCCATTCCAGAGTCGTTTTGGGGTTCTATCGCAGAGAGTGAAAGTGCCAAACAGTTCCTTGCTCAAATTGAGAAATATTTTGCTAAAATTGAAAAAGGGGAAGCAAGTAGTCTTTTGACTTCTTTCACTTCCATGAGGTACAAGGGCAATGGTAACATAAGGGAGTATATTATTGAAATGTCCAATCTCGCCAGTAAATTAAAGGCACTAAATGTCGAAATAAAAGAAAATTTACTCATACATTTGGTATTTATCTCCCTTCCTGCACAATTCACGCAGTTTAAGATAAGCTATAATACTCAGAAGGATAAGTGGAGTATTAATGAGCTTGTCTCACAATGTGTGCAAGAAGAAGATAGAATTAAGAGAGAAAGGACAAAAAGTGCTCACTTGGCAACTAATTCTCGTGATAAGAAGAAAAGGAAATCTATGGGTGCTGCAGAAGAGACATCTCAGCAGAATAAAAACAAGAAGCAGGCTACTAAATATCCTTGTTTTTTCTGCAAAAAGGAAGGTCACTTCAAGAAAGATTGTCCCAAATACGCCAAGTGGCGTGTAAAGAATGGTAAACTTCTTACTTTAGATTGTTCTGAAGTTAATTTAGCTTCTATACCTACAGATACTTGGTGGGTAGATTTTGGTGCTACTACTCACGTAAGTATATCTATGCAGGATTGCCTGTGGAGCCAGCCGCCAAGTGATGTTGAAAGATTCATCTATGTGGGCGATGACAAAGCAGTTTAAGTCGAAGCTATTGGGAATTTTAGATTGCTGTTAAAAACTGGATGTTATTTGGATTTGAATGAGACTTTTGTTGTGCCGTCATTTAGACGGAATTTAGTTTCTATTTCCAGTTTGGACAAGTTTGGTATTTCTTGCTCTTTTGGAAATAATAAAGTTAGTCTTTTTCAAAATTCCAAGCTTATCGGTACCAGTTCTTTAATTGATAATCTATATATGCTTGATTCCTTTTCTTTAATTGATAATCGATATATGCTTGATTCCTTTACTTCGTTTAACAAGATCCTGTTATCTGATTCATGTGGTACAAAGCGTAAATTAAATAAGAATTCTGCTACATTATGGCACAAGCATTTAGGTCACATCTCTAAACAGAGAATTCAGAGACTTGTGTCGGATGGAATTCTTGATTCCCTTGATTTAAATAACTTTAAAGTTTGTGTGGAATGTATTAAGGGAAAACAGACAAACATAAGAAAATCAGGTGCCAACAGATGCTCAAACGTCTTAGAATTAATACATACAGACATTTGTGGTCCATTCCCTATGGCTTCTTGGAATGGACAACAATATTTTATTACTTTCATAGACAGTTCAAGATATGGATACCTATATTTAATTCATGAGAAGTTTCAATCTTTGGACGTTTTCAAATCTTTCAAAGCTGAAGTTGAACTTCAACTTGGAAAGAAAATAAAGGCTGTCAAGTCTGATCGTGGTGGTGAATACTACGGTAGATATGATGGATCAGGTGAACAACGCCCAGGGCCTTTTGCCAAATACCTAGAGGAATGTGGAATCGTCCCGCAATACACTATGCCTGGGAAACCTAGCATGAATGGTGTGGTGGAAAGGCGAAACAGAACACTTCAGGATATGGTAAGAAGTATGATTAGTCATTCTTCTTTACCAGTATCTCTCTGGGGTGAGGCATTAAAGACTGCAGCATATATCCTCAATAGGGTACCTAGTAAAGCGGTAGTTAAAACTCCTTATGAGTTGTGGACAGGAAAGAAGCCTAGTATTAGGCATCTTCACATCTGGGGTTGTCCAGCTGAGGCTAGGCCTTACAGGCCTAACGAAAGAAAATTGGACTCAAGAACTATTAGCTGCTATTTTGTTGGGTATTCTGAGCACTCTCGGGGTTTTAAGTTTTATGATCCCACTTCTAGATCATTGTTTGAGACAGGAAATGCCAGATTCCTTGAGGATGTTAAGTTTGCGGGGGAAGATAACATAAGGAAAGTTGTTTTTGAAGAGAAATTAGTTTCTTTTCCTAGTATGGTTATAGATGGTGATCAGGCTCCTACTCCTGACTTCACTATTGAACCAATTATTGAACAAGACAACACTGTAGTCCTCGTTGGTGAACCTGAAGTTCAAACTCAACAACCTTAAGAATTGCCACTAAGGAGATCTACTAGAGAGAGAATAAGTGCAATTCCAGACGATTATATTGTGTTTCTTCAAGAACATCAGGATGATATGGGTGTAATGGAAGATGATCCAATCAACTTTCAACAAGCACTACAAAGTTCTAATTCTCATAAGTGGATAAATGCTATGGAAGGGGAAATAAAATCCATGAAAGACAATGACGTCTGGGAGCTTGTCGAATTGCCATCAAGAGTGAAACCTATAGGTTGTAAATGGATATTTAAAACCAAAAGGGATTCGCAAGGCAAAATCGAAGGATATAAGGCTCGTCTTGTTGCAAAGGGTTTTACTCAAAAGGAAGGCATTGATTACAAAGAGACTTTCTCTCCAGTTTCATCCAAAGACTCTTTCAGGGTAATCATGGGACTTGTAGCTCACTTTGATTTAGAGTTACATCAGATGGATGTAAAAACTGCATTTCTCAATGGAAACATTGATGAGACCATTTATATGGTGCAACCAGAAAACTTTGTGTCTGGTAATTCAAAGTCTATGGTGTGCAAATTGAAGAAATCCATCTATGATCTCAAGCAAGCCTCTCATCAATAGTATCACAAATTCCATGAAATAATTATCTCATTTGGGTTTGAGGTGAATGTAGTGGAAGATTGTGTATATCACAAGTTCAATGGGAGTAAATCTATATTTCTGGTATATGTCGATAACATACTCATAGCAAGTAATGATGTAGGTTTATTGCATGACACTAACAAGTTTCTCAAAAGGAATTTTGAGATGAAAGATCTCGGTGATGCTTCTTTTGTATTAGGAATTGAAATACTGCGAGATCGTTCTCAAGGTATTTTGAGATTGTCACAAAAGAACTAGATTGAAAAGATTTTGAGTAGATTTCGCATGAAAGATTGTGCACCAGAAGATACCCTTGTTGCTAAAGGTGATAAATTTCATTTAGGTCAATGCCCCAAAACCATACTCAAGAGTAAGGAGATGCAAAAGGTTCCTTATGCATCGACTGTTGGAAGTCTAATGTATGCTCAAGTATGTATACGACCAGATATTGCATTCATAGTTGGAGTGTTAGGCAGATATTTGAGCAACCCGGGGATGGATCATTGCAAAGCAAGCAAACGGATTATGAGGTATTTGTAGAAAACAAAAGATTATATGCTCACTTATCGGAGATTAGATGTTTTAGAGATTATTGGGTATTCTGATTCCGATTATGTTGGTTGTCAAGACACTTTACGATCCACTTCAGGCTATATCTTTATTGGCTGGAGGAGCTGTATCTTAGAAAAGTGTTAAACAAACACTTATGGCTTCTTCTACTATGGTTGCGGAGTTTATAGAATGTTATGAGGCATCCAATCATGGAATATGGCTGCGAAATTTTGTCACTAGGCTGCGGATAGTGGTAGGTGTAGAAAGACCACTAAAATTATTTTGTGACAATAAGTCGGCAGTGATGTATTCCAACAACAACAGAAGCAATACAAAGTCAAAGCATGTAGACATAAAGTTTCTAGTTGTGAAAGAAAGAGTTCAGAATGGTCAAATTTCGATAGAACACATAGGAACAGACTCTATGGTGGCAGATCCATTGACTAAAGGTTTACCACCTAAAGTTTTTCATGAGCATATTGCTCACATGGGTGTCAGTCATTTTTCTGATCTCATAGTTTAGTGGGAGATTGTTATTACGGATGTTCTTTGACCTTAATTTGTTCGTTTTCTATATAGAATAAAGTTGATGGTTTATGTTTTATTATCTAAACTTGTTTATCATGCATGCAGTTAAGCATAAAGTTTTTTTTTCTTTTTGGAATGATCTCACTAAGGGATTTGGACCAGTTGGAAACATGCATGATCTAGATCACTTTGCATGTAGTTTTCATGCTATCCATCCATACTTGATCTATGCCATTGAATGTATTGAAACTGGTGATCAAGGAAAGTTTAGTTACAATGGTAGTAACAAAAGCTACCTTGATTCCGTGTTGATACAGGAGATGGACCAGATTGAACTAAAGGGGAATTCTATTATTGAAATAACCTGTTTATGTGCGCTTAAGGTTCATGTGATTTAATTACATCAAGTACACAAACATAGCCAAAGTGGGAGATTGTTAGACGTATTTTAAATTAAAATACATATAATTAAAATATGGGCTATGTATGTGGATTAGTATTTTATCACATTGGGTTATTTTATTAGATTGGCCCTATTATGTGATCTATTTAATTAAAGGCCCTAGATTCCCAATTGAGTATGGACTTAATGGGTAGAAGCCTATTGCTAGATTGATTAGGGTTTAATGGGAACCCTAATTAAACTAGTACATAAAGAGACCTTAGGCTATGGTTCCCAACACACCAAAACAATAAGCACTCAGTCTTTCTTGAATCCCATCTTGAGAGAGATCCCAATAAGGCATTCAAAGTTTTGGTTGAGGAAAACAATAGTCATCTTGAAGCTATCATCAATTTCTCAATGGAGTCTGGTATGTTATTTATTCTTGACAATTTGGCATGAATGATCCGAGGGTCAATCTATTCAATATAGATTTAAAGTAATTATGCTAACAGTTTGTTCATCTTGATGCCAAATCAAAAATTGAATTTGTAAAGAAACTTCATAAGCAAGTGAAAGAAAGAATTGAGAAGCATAATGAAAAGGTTGGCAAAAGAGCGAATCAGGGAAGAAGACCACTCATTCTAAAACCAGACGATTGGGTTTGGGTACATTTTCGAAAGGAGAGTTTTCCAAACCAAAGAAAGTCCAAGTTACATCCAAGAGGAGATGGACCAACCAAGAGGAAAATAAGGCTCAACAAGCTCAAACCAACTCAAGTGAAGAGGAAAATGAAGTTCAACAACCTCAACCTAGCTCAAATGAACCTCATGCTGAAAATCAAACAGATAACTTTCCAAGTCAACCTAATCATGAGGCAATCATTATGCCACAAGGACCAATGACAAAAGCTAGAGCTAAAAGTCTTCAAGAAGGATTAAATGGTTGCTTCCAAGCTAAGTATTCAACAAATGATGAAAAGTTGCAACTTTTGAAGCTCCAAGAGTCATTTGGACACCCACGAGTCATCATGAATCTAAAAATCCAGATTCATCCACATATTTAATGTCCTATGTACCCAATTTAATTTCATGTATTTATATTTATTATGGTAGTTGAAAGGGTGTAGATGAATTTAGACAATTTGGTGCCTTTTCAATTAGTTTGAATGGGGCTGAATTTTCCACATTTTAAAACACAACTTTGAATTTGAATGAAATCTCCATAGATTTTTATCTATCAAGCTTTATGCTTTCTTTGTATTCTTGTGTATAGAATACATGTTTAGAACTTTCAATCTAGTTTGATCAATTAGATTGTGGACAGTTCAAAATTTTGAAGTTAGGAACAAGTTCTCCTTTCTTCTTGATCTTTAATCAATTCTTTCCAAGCCAAATCTATTTAGCTTTCTTCGGGTTGTCTATCAAATTTGTTTATTGGGGGTTATTCTTATTATTGTTTATTCTTATTATTGTTGTGGGAATTCACCTGAATAAGGGGAGTTTTCAAACATAATTGAAATAGTTCCCTTTTATCACCAATTGCCTATTTTTAATGATAATAATTTAATATTACATTGTTGTTATTATTATAATTAATATTATTAGATAAATAGTATATTTAAATTTCAAGTTTTATTTTTTTAATGATCTAACTTTCAAGTTTTATTGTTTAATAGCCGAAATATTGAATATGTCTAAATTGAACATTTAAATTTAGATTATATATGAATAAATTTGGATGGGTAATTAATTTCTTCTACTAAAAATTTGAGCAATTTTACTTAAATTCAATTTTGCGAGGACAGGGAAAGAAATGAGGAGAGGGGATGGGGATAAGGATAGAGGAGTCACCCTTCGACAACCACTCCGATGAAGACCACCTTCAAGAATCATCTCTAACGACCACCTTCGATGAACGCACATGACTCCCACCTCCGATGACCAACTTTGACGATCACCTTTGATGACCAACTCAACCGATCATATACTCAAAAAAGAGAAAAAAAAAAAAAAAAAAAAAAAAAAAAAAAAAAAAAAGAAACCTTGTCGATGAAAGTGATTTTAAATACAAAATTGAAATTATTATTATTAGTTCATTGTCTTTAATGGTCATCTTATATGGTAGTTTTATACCCTCATGCTTTAGTTCTGGTTTCACTCAAAATGCCTCATACGATTTGTGATAATTGTTCTCGCTTATATAGTCACGATCATCCCTTTATCTAGCTAATGTGTGGCTCTAATCGCATTCTTAACACTATTATACACGACATAAGATGTCATAAAAAACTAAACCCCTTGATGACCTATTTTTTTGTGTGCATATTAAACTCATACATTCCGCTAATGTGAGTATATTATAACGTTGTTTGCATGAAACAAGAGTATTTTTGCCTACCTTTGTACGATGGTTATACGTAAATTTTTTTAAAATATATGTAAATGTTTTAAGTTGTGTTAAAATTTTGAAAAATTATATGTGCGATTGAAGGGTTAAAACAAAAGGACAAAGTCCCGCGCGGGTAGTTATTTGATTTTTAGTTTTTGATTTTTGAAAATTAAGTCATTCCACCTCTAAATTTCTTACTTTGTAATCTACTTTTTACCTGTGTTTTCAAAAACCATGTTAAATTTTGAAAACTAAAAAAAATAGATTTTAAAACTTTGTATTTTGGTTTTTAAATTTGGCTAAGAATTCAACTTCTCTACTTAAGACAGATGTACATCATTATAAGAAAGTCAGATAAAATAGGCTTAATTTTCAAAAACCAAAAACAAAAAACGAAATAGTTACCAAACAAGGCCTAAACAAACAAAAATAACCACAAGAAAATCATATTATTTTAGATTACAATAAACTACACCAGAAACTCAGACTTATAACTCAACTCAGCACTCCAAATAATTCCTTAGATTGTATTAGATTTACTATTATTTTGTGTTAGATTGTCATATATGCTAACCGACCCAAATATTATGGAATTGAATTGACTGAATTTTCGTAAAACCTTTACCTTCAACAAAATCTACCATGTGAGTATTCCATTTAGAATGTTAGTAACAAAAACAAACACAGGTCCAATCATGGTGTGAACACAATTGACCAGAAAGTTAAGAACAAGTTTGTAAATTCTAGGCTCTACACATCTTTATATTACTAGCAATACAATCTAGCAAGTTCATTTGTTCACAACTTTCATGGTGGTCTTTAACAATACAGACTCACCAAATGATAAGTGCTTTGAGATTAAAAAGAAAAAGAAAATTGTACATCAAGAATCTGTTCTACGATCACTGGAAACCTCGACCAGACTCTCTAGGTCTGATTTTACCACTGGAGGCAAATCTACAAGCATTTGAGGAGGAGCAAAATACATGTGCAGAGACATCATGCACACTATAATGCCTAGAAAAAGCTGTTTCAGGACAAAACAAAATGGCTAACATTACAGGTTTGAAATAACAGAACCCGAAACGAGGCTTCTCTTTCTAACAGTAATTTAGAGGCTTCTTGTCCTTTTTCTATCAGTAATTTAGTGTGGGAATGAAAACACTTTTGAAAGGGTGAACATACTTTCGAATTTTTAGATAATAAATAGGGATCTTTAAAATTATAGAAAAAGAAAAAGAATGAAGAATTCAAAGAATTCTTTAGAAAAAAGAAAGAATTGGAACAAAAGTCGTATGGATTCACAAAAACTATGTGGATGGATAGGAACTAAAAAAGAGAGATTGACGTAGTTCAGACGATTCAATAATATTATTACTTCAATTCGGAGTTTTTAGTTGGATAAATCTGTTATAATTCATTGGTTGATTGGATCAGAGAATGAAGATCCAGCTTTGGATGCATTTGGACGACACAAATGGACGCCAAATATGCGAGTGCTTGGAAAAATGGAAATGTAAGGCCCCCAATTCTACACACTTATAAACGAAGGGGTAAAAAGGGAAGTGTGGGAATGAGTATCAGCAATGATGGGGGATGTTCGTTAGACATGGGGACCACTAGAGTGTAGTTCGTTGAGGGAATGGGGACCATGAGAAATGAGAGGTTTAAAAGAGGGTTCTGGCTGTTGGGGAGGGGTATCAAGACTTAGGCTCAACCGCTTGTGGGAAACGATTTCCAGCCCTCTAGAAAGTGTTGGTTTAATTGTTCTTGTTAATTTCCTTTTAGTTCCTTTGATGAATTCTGCTGTAATTTTCCCTTGGTTATATAAATTAAGCATATGCTCGTCTTCCACGACAAGCCTATTGATTGGACGGATCACTTTAGTTCAGCTCGACTTCTTGCATCTACTAGGTGTTCACAATCCAAGTTCTTTGCTGATTACTCTATCATGATATATGCCTAAATTGGAACGCTTTTGTTCGTAAGTTAGTCATGTATTTTTTATGTTATGTCCCTAAAGTTTACTTTTTTCCGATGTATTTTTGTAAAGGGAGATGATGAGGGTGCTAAGGTTGTGTCAACCTAGTTGAGATAGTTGGGTGCACCTACATCTTAGGTTAGGTTATAGGTTATTGGCCATTGTTGCTATGTTATTTCATCTAGAACTATTCGGCCTCTTCGTTTCATTGTGACTTGAGCATTAGACTCTTCATTACATCAATGAAAAACTTGTTTCCTTCTTAAAAAAAATGCTTCTCGTTGGGAATTGCTGTTTGCAGGATTGGATTCCTAACAGGAAATGCCTTTAATATAGGATTTTTTGTCTGCAAGAATGGCCTGGCATCAGTTATTATTGTTTTGCTATACATTAGCCTCTAGCTTTGGAGGAAGAGTAAAAAAAAACTGGGGTAGAAAACGACCTAAATCCACAAGCAGACATTTGCTACAAACGGTGTTAAGCTATTCAAGTCAGCACGGGAGGATTATGTAAGACCCCTAGTCATGGAAATTGTAGGATTATTGGTAGAAGATTAGTATGGTTTGTAGAAGGAGCATATCAGTAGTGAGTTTGTTACGGTTTTTCATTATAAATAGAGGGAGTGGGATTGAGAAGAGGTTGTGAAGCATTTTGTGGAATTTCCTGTGGGAAATATTGGGAGAGACTAGCCCTCTCAAAAGGCTATTTTATATTGTAGTTTCTTTATTGATATCCCAATATAAATCTATCTTTTAGTGTTCTTTGTTTGTTCCTTGTGTTCTTGTTAGGAGGTATCCTCACAAATTTCACTCTTAAAAAAAAGCAACACAAAACAATAAGTTGCACACGATCAAAATTTTCAAAAGGGTTTTTTGCCCTTTTACAAATAATTTGCCCTGAATCAAATAGCAAATAGCAAATAGCTACATTATGAACATGACGACTCAAAATATAGCAGCTACATGGTATGGAGAGTGAAACAGAAGAAATTGATAAGCCAGTCTCAGAGGGATCAAGTTTACCTGCAGTGTCGGCCTGAAGTTAAACAGATACACAGATAGGATGGTTGTTAGAAGCATTGCCATTGAAGTAGAATACACCTAAATTATTAGACAGGAAGGAGCATGAGTATTTGACGTACGGCCTCAGATAGTCATATCTTATTAAAAGAATAGGGAAGCCCATGGAGGACTGGAGAAGTACAAAACAAAGCCTCTACCGAAAATGAACAGGTACCTTAACAATATTATCAGCATATTTCATCAGCCATGAAACTAAAAGCCCAGTGGACCCAAGATTAATAACCACCATCCAGGTAGTAACACTATATCCATTGAAAAGACGTTGCCACCATGGACCCTTCTCAAATCCACCCCTAAAATCATCAACGACAAGCCGTGCCATGTTAAAAATTGCCCCAAACCTGGAAAACACCAATCAAAATGATTCTCATGTTAATGCCTTCTAATCATGTGAATAAATTTAGAAAACTGACAACTTCGTTTAGAATTTATACACCCACACCATTGGTCTTCCAAATCCTCATTGTTAAAAAATGAACATAAACTCAATTCTTGGAAGGATGATATTTTTTATTTTGAAAATAAAGTCAGGTTTTCATCAATATGCTTCCTTTCGTTTTCCAAATGAACTAGCCGAAGTAACGAGATAGCTAGTTACTTCCTACAGAACAAGTAAAAGGTATCTTCAGTGGTTATAAAACTAGACCACCAGTTATGAGCAAGATCTTGGTTTCCTACTTAAAAGCCTCCTTTTTCTTCTACTGATTATGCATATTGTATCCTAATCTTGACATAATTAAAGGGAAAGAAAAAATGTCGAGAATTCACAGTCTACTGTCAGCAGAAGCACATCTGGAATTTCTCTTGAAGATTTTATGCCCGTGATCACATCATTATTTGGTGGAAAGTAAAAATCACAGTCCTGTCACTAATTGCAAATTTCCAAGCAGCAGATTCAAAAGACGGGTAAGTAACTTGATAAACATAAAAGGATGGATACCTACGTGTATAACTGAACATTCTGCCAGTACAAAGAATCATTATTTTTCTTCATCAAGAACTCAGTATAAATGCCGGCTAATGCTGAAAGACAGGCAGAAAGAATCCCTAACATGTATCCTTGAATTGGTGCTGAGAGAAGAGATTCACATGAAGCCTCTCCACACCCTTTAACCTGAACCAATTAAAAATTGTAAAAAGAAGAAAAAAAATTAACCGATTAAAATTATCTGTCATATCAATAACTAATTATTATAATTTGGAAAAAGGGAGATTTATTGAAGCAAGTGGAGCAAGGATATGAGGCTTCGAAACCAACAATTCTATAACTATTAGATCCTCAATTTCCTACAGGAACTAAATAACTAAACTAAATGGATTCATATTAATACATTCGACGCAGCTGCACAAACTAACTAAATGAGCAAAGCGGACTTGCTATGTAGTTGTAGCTTCAACAGGGATATGCTTGTGAGACACCCATACGCCATTTCATTAGAAATTCATGTTTAACTAGAGATGGGATAATTTAAAAAGTTAACTACTGATTATAGATAGAATAATCTAAAAGTACGTCTATTTTACTTTGAATTTCATTCATAAATCTCATTTCATCATTTAAGACATGCAAATTCGACTGCTCTAGCTTCTTAAATATATCTTGGATATCTTGTTTGTTCTTACATTTAGTATTTGAAATATAATAATCATAATTTAAAATGCAAAGATAAGAATTGAACCAACCATGGGTTTAATAAAGGACTTAGAGTGAACGTGTTTAATAACGGTGACCACCTACCTAGGATTTAATATCTTACTAGCTTCCTTGGCACCCAAATATTGTATAGTATGACAAATTGTCCTGTGAGACTAGTCAAGATAAGCGTAAGCTAGACAGGACATTTGCGGGATATAAAAAAAAGCATGAAACCAATGAAATACATTATTATGTTTGTCTGTATTATTATTGTGTCATTATTGCATCAGCATCATGCTTCAAAGTTGCATTTTTGTTGTAGGTGATTCTAGAGGCAAACAACTCTGTCACTCATAGAGTTAGTTAGTTAGTTAAATCTAGTTTGATTTCTGAATTCCTTTGTTAGGTTCAGGCACATCATTCCTCTATTGGCAGATATTAACCTATACTAACTCTCTGTTAGGTGGCAGAGCACTCTAGTATATAATGTGGATAGACAGCCAAATTAGAGAACCAATATTTGATGCTCCTGAATTCATGTTCTATCCTGGTTCTCTTTAGCAGTGTTGCTGTCTCCTAGTTCGACCGTTCTGCAGCCTGAAACCTGTTGCAATCTTTTTATTCTTCTTCTTTGGTTCAACCCCTTCAATAATGCTCGCCTCCTTTATTTGTTGCTTTTCATTTTCAGAATTATATCCATCTTACCGTCTGTACTCAGAACTAGCTTCAATGTTAATCAGGCTAATTAATTCCACTCCTCCACCTTACTTGATCTACAAGCTCTTCCACAATCAGTAATTCCAAGAAAGGTCTAGCCTTTAGTTACGACTATTCTTATGACTCCAATTTTCTTAAGCTTGTCAAGGTAAGCCTAGAGTTCTCTTTCTCTTCCCACATTTCCATCTTTCTTACTGTTCATCAAAGACATGTCCAAGAATGTTTCACATCCATGAAATTCCCACAATTAGTAACAAGTCAGATTTGAAGAATAGCAGAAGTATATTTCTTTTGTAATGCTGTTACCTGGCTTGTGGTCGTCCCAACTGCAAGCAGAATAATAGCCATCCACTGCAAGTTGGATAGTTTTCTCTTGAGGAATAGCCTAAATCAGGAAGTAGAAAATATCTGCTCTTGTGTGAGAATAAGAATTCCAGAAATGATATGTATTGATAGAACATAGTAATTTGTATTTGATAGAGAACTACCTGAACAAAATTCCAGTCGTGACAATCTTCAAATTCCCCATTATCTGGTACGTAGATGTATCCACATATGTCAGGGTAGCAAATTGAACATTGTTGTGTATCAGGTATATAATTGAAGGTATCGGATATAAACGAACAGTCCTCCAATCAGTGGTCATTTTTGGAGGAGGAGATTTCTGGCTCTCCTTCCACAGAAACAAACTTGACACAAAAAGCTGCAAAATATGTATTCAGATATAGATTAACGACACAAAAAGTAGAGAAAATCACATTGAACAAAGGAATGCAAAGCACCTTAAAAACTTCTGCGAGAAAGGGGACTGTCGCATAGTCGTAATCATATCTACCATTACTTTGTGATAACGTAGTCAAAATTCCCTGTCATACGTAGAAGAAAAAGGAAAGGATTCGTTAACCAAAAATAAAACTCATCAATTACCCCTATTGTCTAAATAAAAACGCCTTCCCAGTAGACCAAAGAACAATGGGAGTCTCAGCAGCTTAACAAATTACAAGGCAAGAGAAGATTCTAAGTAGAATTGTACATCAAGTAATAAAAGAAACCGAAGCTAAAACACGCTAGCTTAACAATACATTCGCAATTTGTACACATCTAACAGAGCTTTATCAATCCATGTTGTTCGAAATGTGATTGAAAGCAAGTGAGCGAGTTTCAGTTCTGTTTAATGAAATGAGAGAGGATTGATTTGGAATCACAAACCTGAGAACTGGTAAGCACAGTAAGAAGCAAAGCGACCATATACCACTGCATTTCGAACAATCAGCGCAGAAACGGAGATCAGAAATCACAGGTATCTAGGGCTCGACAGCGAAGAATTCGAGAGCGTAATGAAGAGAAATGAAGATGAGGTGAAGAAGACAAAGGCATTCGGAGGAAGAAATTGAGATGGAGTATCGGAGATCTCAGCTTAGAAGAAATTGAATGTTTTTTTTTTTTTTTTTGTTTTCCGAAATGGAAAAAATTAATTATCTTCAATTATTTGATTAGTTGTTTGAATTTCGAGACTTTAATTAAATTATGTTTAAAAAATAATTAAATTTAAAGTAATCATAATAAAAGATTTAGATTTAATTTAATTAGTGGAAATTGAACTTATTTGGGGAGATTTAAAAGTTGAATTTAACATAAAAGATTTGAAATTGTGTGAGGCTTAAGAACTGGATTAATTTAAGGAAATATGAGGATAAGTCAGGAAGGATAAGTGATTTAAGTTGGGGAATTGTCAAAGGATAAGTTAGGGTTTTGGATAAGGAAAGGGAAATAGAATTTAAAGAAGTATATATATATATTTAAGCCAATCTTGGATTTTAATGAGTTTTGATCTGCCATTTGCAAGCCGTCACCTAAGTGCTCTCTTCTTTATGTATTGTTGATTTTCTTGTAATTTCGTGAATATTCATTGGTGTTGATTTTAATTGTTGTTACCCTATTAGGTTTGGGTTTTAGATTTAAGCAGATTTTGAAACCGGAAGTGTCAGTTGTCCAAGCAGGTTAAAGGGTCCATTTTGGTTGGACCCATTGTTTGAAGTATATGGAAGATGACGGTAATAGTTGCACCTTGGTAAGAGATTTTGTCCACTTGTTTTGTCTTGCGTACCTATTTTGTTAGTGTAGTCTGTGATACCCTTGTGTTGGTTCTTAGATCCATTTTCGAAGGGCCTTTGGAGAAAGTATTGAATCTATGCTGATGCCCATGGTTATTGTATGGACTGAATTACTGCATTTGCTGGTTATGATTATTGTGTCCACTGGTATGATAATTGAATTGGAAACTTTGTTTGATTATGTTAGTGATGACTGCTATGGAAATTTTGTTTAATTATGTTAGTAATGACTGCTATGTCGTGGTGATTATTATCCTGTTTATCATGTCATGTACCCCTATTGATGTGAACCTTTGGGTACACTAATTATGATGATAACGACAGGTGTCCTTCGGAATCACCACCTATGTTTATGTTTATGACTATGACCTTCGGGATCAATGTGTGCCTTCAGGTTCAATACTTATGCCTGTGTCTATGCTTGGTACACGGGTGCACATGATAAAAGGATAACAACCTCACCTAGTAGGCCTAGTAGTGGGTCACTTACAAAGTATTTTGTACTCATTCTTTTCATGTTATGTTTTTCAGGTAAAGGAAAGAACACTTCGGCGAATGATGAAAGAAAACCTTGGTCGTGCCACTGGGACTAGTCAGATGCTTCCGCACAAGAGATTTCATGTTTTCATATTTAAGAATTTTGGTTATGTCATTTGAATTTAGAACTTTATTTGTTTTTCTTTTAAAATTCTCACGGTTAGATGTTTTATGTGAGTTCCCTGTTTTATTAAAATTGTACAAGGGGTACCCTGATTAAAGACTTTCAGTTATTTGAATTTTGCAAAAGATATTTAATTTAATCAAAAAGTTATTTTTTGTAAGCCCCGTACCTGACCTTGTGAGAAGGCAAGATAAGAAGAGACCAAGAGATGGGCGTATGGTAGGAATAGTTGGCTGAAATGTGAGTGGGAGCAAAAATGGCTAAGTATCGGCCATGCGTTGGTGACACTATGCCTTGGTGGAGGTAGTTTTGGCGTGGACCCAGAGGTGAAGGAAGCCACGAGGCGTTGAGGCCATGAGGCGTTGAAGGCCACGAGGCGTTGAGAGCCACTCTGCGTCGAAGGTTACTATGCGATGAATGCATTGAAGGCCACAAGGTGTTGAAAGTTGAAGGCCACGAGGCGTCGAGAGCCAATCTACGATGAAGGTCACTATGCGGTGAACGCTACCATGCGTTGAAAGTGGGTATGCGTTGGTGCATAGAAGGTTGGGCGAGAGAACAATGCGTTCGACAGCTATCCGGCTATGAAAGTTTGGAAATTGTAACATACGAAACCGAGGCTATGCGTTGCTGAAGCCAAGTACAGAAGGTATGCGTTGATTAGATTATTATATAGAGACGAAGTGGAGTTTAAGTCGGTGGTATATATATAAGTGGACCGAGAATTCAATTATTTTGATCACATTTCAGAGCTCGAGTTGATTCCATTTCGAAGCTAAACAACGAAGGGAGGTAGAAGAAGGTGTTTATGTTGGTTTGGGGCGAAATTCTCGTCGTTTTCGTGGAGGAAACTTGAGCTAGAACGGAGAACTCAGCTGGTGTTACTTAATCAGAATAACGTTCAGTTTTGGGGGAAAAACGAACTGAGGAAGCGATGGCTAGGGTCGAAATTCTGAGGTTAGGAAGGTTAACTCGATTTTTAGCAATTTTCATGAAGGGTAATTGAGCCGAATTTGAGTAAATGTGTGTTAAACTCCAGGTAGAAGAGATCGAAGTTGAATTGCAGGACGATTAGGAGTGATTCGGAGTTGTTGAAGGATATATCTTAAACAGAGAGGACGTTCTTTATGAGACTTTGAGGTAAGATGAAGGACTTATGTCTTTATAAGTTTGTAGAAGAAAGGAAGTCATGAATTTGGCCAGAATGTGATGTTTAGCAGTTAAAGGAAGAAGAAAAACTGTTCTGCTACGGCAGTAGTATCGCTGAGAGAGCGAGAGACTGGGCAGCAAAGCAAGTGTCGTTGGTAACGCGAGAGGGGCTTTGCGTCTCACAATTCTCGCTGAAGTCTCGCTGGGTGTCGCTCCTCAGGTAATCTCGCTAGTTTTGTTCAACTCGGTATCGCTAGTGCAATGTTCTGTAGTGTGGTTCCGCTGGTAATCTCGCCACAGAATGTGGAGTAACGTTATTTGTGAGTGTCTTGAGGAAAAGAGAGTTTGGAGATGAAACGAGCGTAGGGTTTAATTATGTATATTTAATGAGTATAAAGAAAAGGAAGTCTAAGGAAAACTTAACGTGAAAAATGTGTATTTTCAGGCCAGGAAAAGCTCGGGAAGGCATATAATCCACTTAGAGCCGAGACAAGTTGTGAGTGACTTCCTACTATATCTAGTGGTTACTTTTAACATAATTATTTGGTAATGGATGAGTAGAAAGTTATGGTATGGTGTAGCATTTGAAGTAATTATGTTGTGTTGGTAAGTTTAAAGGAAACTAGATATACTATCTAAATGTAACCATGGCTGAGGGACCTTGTGTGAAGGCCTAAGTGAATATGTAACATGATACTCAGTGCTGAGGGACCACGCGTGAAGGCACTTGAGTAGTTGGGTGGGATTTCAGTGCTGAGGGACCCTGAGTGAAAGCATGTGGAAATCCATCATATGTTAGCTCGTGCTGAGGGACCATGAGTGAAGGCACTTGAGCGGTGATTTGGTTGGTTACCAGTGCTGAGGGACCTCGTGTGAAGGCACATGGTAATATTGACATAGTTGAACTCAGTGCTGAAGGACGGAATGTGAAGGCACTCGAGAGTTTGCAAATTCGAGGAACATAATGTTAAGGCATTTTTATGTGATTAGAAATGAGAATTTGTACTGGAGAGTGAATGAGTTGAGTTTGCTTCGTCACAGCAAGGGTTAGATAATTGCCATGAAATTGTATGGATGTTGGTATGGTTTGTGATCTATAGCATAAGAGGCTTAGAGATTTCTGATGTACGATTTGTGGTGGTTACTATGGTTTATATTAGCTCATGAATGTTAGTAATATTTGAATGAATTTAGTCACTCACTGGGCTTTAGGCTCACTCAATTTGTTTGTTTGATTGTTGTTTCAGGTAACGAGCGTGTCTGGGACGCCTAGCCTACAGAAGTTTCTCGTCTGGGCCTACTTCGGAGCAGACCTTTGGGATAGTTGTAAATACTCAGTTTATGTCCATGTTTTGTGATGTACATGTTCCATGGGAGTGTTGGGAGGATCGTTTTGTTTTATATACATAGAACACTTGTTGATAGGTTGTTATATTATCGCATGGCTTAATAGTAAAGGTGCTTTTATTTGAGATTAAGCTAGCATTTAGTTGAATATTGAAGATCTGTATATGATTTATGCTTTAGAGATGGATTAGGGAGTGTGCGGTTTCACACTCACTCCTAGGGATAAGGAGTATCTGGGAGGGGGTGTGGCATTTTTATTTTTTTGTAAAATTATGAAAATGAGTCGTTTTAGATATATGCATGCATATAGTGGCGACCTAGTTCAAGTCCTAGGAAGTCGGGTCGTTACATATACTGTGGTAAATATGCTAATGATGCAATCTTTTAAATTGTTGACACACTTAAATGGTATACTACTAATACACTTGATTGATATACTGTTAATACACTGTCGCCACTATTTTGCCTCCTGCGTTGCTTACCTCCGTCAATCGTTGCAGCATTATCACATGTTCAATTGTCGATCACTGCAACGTGAATTGCCATTTTTTTTCTCTCTGTCTGTTTCTCTCTCCATTTTTCTCTCAATATCAATCGGTTCTTCATGGTGAAAATGGAATAAAAAATAATAAGAAATTCATATTTGAAACTTTTCTCATATTTGTAGAATATCAATTATGAATGACACACCTACAAAATAGCCTATTCAAATTGTCACTCATTGCAAATATATATATTTTTTCTTTTCCTAAACTCATTTAAATTGTGTTAAAACATAAATCTTTTGTGGTGAAACCTAAAAACGCTCGATTTGAAGACCATTTGATTTTTTTTATTGTTTTGTTTTCTAAAAAATTAAGTCTATAAACAACATTTCTAATAAGAAAATAATTGATAATGATTTCCTAAAGTATTAAATGGGTTATTTCTTTCAAGCTAAACTTCCAAATAGAGTTGAAAAGTTGATTCGCTTCAAGCATCAAAGCCACCCAGAGACCCAATAAATATTATAATTAATATTCATCCACATTTACATGTATTTATTTAATTTTATATATTTGCATTTATGTGAGTAGTTTAAGGGGTTTTAGATGAATTTAATCAATATAGATAAAAGGTTATGTACTTTCATAGTGTCGTTTTCAATTAGTTTAAACAGGGTTGTTGTTACACCCCCTCCCGGATTATCTTCCATAACCTGAGAAGAGATGTGAAGACAGCAGTTACCGACTACCCTGTCACGTAACCCACTGCCAACCTCACCATCCACATGCTCTTGACAAACCTCGACTTCAATCGGCAACGGGAACTGTCATGCCACCTGAAAATGGAAAACATATGAAAGCATGAGCTAACAGCTCAATGAGTAACAGTTTCTAAAAAACACTATACTTTAAGTGTAAAACTGATTGAACTCGTATAAAATATTACACTGAAAATCAGTATTTAACATGATCAATTCTTTGTTATATCATGTATACATATCTGGTTGAAATAAATAATATAAATCTCATTCATTTCAAATACTTTTTCCTTAGTTGAGGCGGAGCAGTGCTCAACGCTCTCAACGTCGATTTTCCTTAGCTGTGTGGTGTAATCTCAACACATCAGCGTCGTATATATATATTCTTCTATGTGCACATAGATATTATTACTCGGGCTGCCCATATGCCTTCCTTTTATCCTTGAGCATTGGGTCCCATTTCTATTTTCCGGTTACCCATTTGCCTTCATCTAGTCCCTGAGCATTGGGTACCTTTTATAACTCGGGCTTCCCACAATGCCTTCTACGAGTCCTTGAGCATTGGGGTCCCTTTTCAAAGCTTATAAAACACCATGCTTTTTAGAAAAACCATGAATACAAGTTTCAATCAATCACCATGCGTTACCCAACATTCTCAAATTTACTATGCATTACTCAGCATTCTCAAGTTTTCAAGTAAAACGCATACTTCTCAACTGGCTCATATTCTTTTATATATATATAAACGCATGCTCTTAGTTTTATAAACAACATGTTCATATGCTTCATATATGAAAACGCATGCATTGTTTCATTAGAAACCCATAAGATTATATTCATAAAGAACTCATTTATATTTTGTAAAACGCAGGTGTTACTCACCTATACTTGCCAAAGAATACTTCTTCTTTCTTTCCTCTATTTCCTCTTCTCGAGCTTCTTGGACGCAACGTTCTAATCTCAGAAACGCAAAACTCCATTTCTCTCTGTCAGCTCGGTTGAACGCAACCCTACCCTTCAACGCAAGGTTGATGACTACCGCAAACCCTGCCCTTCGACGCAAGGTTGATTACTTCAGCAAAGTGCATCGTGATAATACTAACATCCTTCCTCTTGATCTTGAGATTGAAAGGACATGTAGAAGAAACCTAACGGTTCAACACAATCAAACCGAGGAGATGGTGGAGGAGATACCAAAGGCAATAAGGGACTACTTCCAACCGACATTAGCGGAAAATCAACCCAAAACAATGAAGGTGCCCATCAATGTCAACAACTTTGAGTTGAAACTGGGGTTGATCCAAATGGCTAAAGAACTAGCCTTTAGAGGAAGAACCAATGAAGATTCTCACATACGATCTTTCTTGGAGATATGCAGAATGGTAAAGATGAATGGTGTTTCTAATGATGCTATTAAACTAAGACTTTTCCCTTTCTCTTTACAGGACCGAGCAAATAATTGGTTGGAAACCAAATCTCCGGATAGTATCACTACATGGGAGATTTTAGCTCAAGCATTCTTGAACAAATATTTTCCACTGGCTAAATCTCAAAGGTTAAGAATGGAGATAGGAACATTTTGCCAACTTGAAGATGAACAACTATATGAGGCTTGGGAGAGTTACAAGGATCTCTTGAGAAGATGCCCTCAACATGGTTACCCGAATTGGTTGCAAATTCAACTCTTCTACAATGGATTGTCAAGTTCAACCAAATCCATTCTAGATGCAACCACCGGAAGTTCAATTTTCTGCAAGAATGCTCAAGAGGCCTATACCATACTAGAAGACTTGGCCATGTAATACCCTATCTCCAAAAACCTAGGTATTCAAAATGGCTAGTAAGGATAAAAGGATAAAAGATGTGGATTAACGGAACTTTTAAAATGGAAAAGTTAAGTTTGTGGAATTATTGAATAATGGCCAAGGAATTCTGTGCGTTGAAATGAATGATATTAGGAAAAGGGTGAGAATGAAGGACTAAAGGTATAGTTGGAAATTGGTTGAAGTTAGATGTATTCTGGAAATCAGGTTGATGCATAGATGATTAAGCTCTAATGCATGGTATTTAATATTGAGGAGTTACCAAGCTATGAGATTAGGTTTTAATGATGGCAAGTTGAATGGGGTGAAGTACCATGCGTCGATGATGTAAAGTGAAGTAGAACCATCACGTAGGAAAAGTACCTTGCGTTGGAAAGGTTGACAACGCGTCGGGAAGTGAAGTTAAGGAAAGTAATGCGTTAGGCGTTGTGAAGAGCAATAGTACGGAGGAAAAAGGAACAAGAACTATTGAGTATTGATCACGACTATGCGTTGGTAAACCATGCGATAAGCTGTAACTATGCGCTGAAGGTTAGCGATGGATTGATAAACTATGCGATGGGCAGTAGCTGTGCGACGGGCAGCAGCTATGCGCTGAACGGGTTTGCTATGAAGGTTCATTGGGCTGATCAAGAAGTCCCCGAAAATGGTATAGCGTGTGCGGGAGAGGCCGTTAAGCGTTGAAGGTTATTATATTGGGAAAATTTCTATGCGTTGAAGAATTTCTATGTGTTGGTAAAGCGACGCGTTGAGAAAACTGAAATTCTTAATAGTTAATAATTGAGAAACAACCTTACTTAGAAATGGTCTTATGAGCTAACAAAAAGGAAACTGAGTTCAGGCGTTGGATATGCTGTAGAGTTGAAAGCAAACCTAATAGGAGGAAACAATAGAAGGATGGATATTAGAATAATTGTTAAAGGAAACAGCTAAGTATGGGAGAAATTTGGAAGCAAAGCGTTGGGTATACCTAGTGGACGCATAGTAGGGCAACCTCGAAATCTAAAAGGTTGAATAAGAGGATTATAACTTGGTTTACGTTATACATCCTGGAAGTACAGCGATGTATAGGAAGTTAAAAGGAAATATTTACTAATGGCCAAGGGTGAAAGGTGAAATAGCAGAGTGCGGGATAAAGTGTTGGTAAGAAGTCTTATTATGCGTTGATAAAGTTTATGGGTTGAGAAGGTTACAGCTAGGCGTTGAGAAGGTTATCAGCAATGCGTTGAGGAGTTCATGTGTTAAGGACGGCTATTAGCTATGTGACGAGGGGCTTATGAGTTGAAGGTGGCTACCATTAGTTATTAAGGTTGTGAAGTAAACATAAAAACTGGAGTATGTGGTGAACGCATGCTAATTTATCTTAAGAGAAATAGTTTAAGTGCAAGGAAAAGGATTAAAAGAATAACCTTGGGAATAATCAAGGAATGTCCAAGGATAGGAAGATGGTCATGGACGCAGGATGAAGGTAAACGCAATAGGACCAACGCGTAGAGGAAGAGCTTGAGAAGAAGTTGTTGTTATGGACATAAGGAAGAAGTTGGACGCATGGTATGATGCGATGAGGTACAAACGCATAGTATTGAACATTTGTCATTAACGCCTAGTGGCATTGTGAAAGCACTGGTTTATAATAGTGCGGCTATGCGTTGAAGGGTAATTACGAATGGTTGTTGTGACTTGAAGTAGTCGCTGCGTTGGCGGGGGAAGAAACGTACATGGCTTACCATGCGTTGGTAAGGTTGTTGTGCGTTGAGATCCCTATGCGTTGAAGACAGAGTTATCTCTATGCGTCGAAGACAGTAGTGTAGTTGGCTGAGAGTTAGAAAAATGAGTAGTGAAGCTCAAACCTTAAAGGGAACTCAAAGAACGCATGAGGGCGTTGTGCTGAATGAATGGTTGTCTATTGGAAAATGTTGGATGCATAAGATAAATTTATAAAGGTTAGGTGGCTTCATATAGACTTGACACCTTAAAGTAGGAGGTGTTAAAAAGGCATGGTAAGTGTTTCATGCAAGGTGACACTTGGACTAATGCATGGTTAGTCAGACATGCAGCGTGACATATGGCAATCAAGTGGCAAAAAAGAGAAGTAGGATGGCAAGCCCTCTATAAATAGGACCCTGAGGGAAGAGTAATGACTGATGATACTGAAGTAAGAATCCTTGAGAGAAAGAGGAGAACAAAGGCAGAAAGAAGGGACCCCTTATGTATGTAAAAGGAAGTCTGCGGCCAAGAAAGAAGACATTCTTGACAACTTAGTCATTTGGTGTTAAAGAAGTTGTCTTACGTCGAAGGGGGGTCGGCCTTGCGTTTAAGAAGAATTCAACGTTCAAGGTGAACGCCGTGTTCGAAGATGGACGATGCGTTCAAGTTGACCTTGCGTCCAAGAGAGGTCGACGCATCCGAAAGAAAGAGGAGTTAGACTGCACCTTGCGTTAGTCATCAACCATGCGTTGAGGGGCAGGGTTTGCGGTAGTCATTAACCATGCGTTGAAGGGTAGGGTTGCGTTCAACCCAGCTGACAGAAGGAAATGGAGCTTTGGGTTCCAGAGTTAGAACGCTGCGTCCAACTGAGCTACCAGAGAGTGAAAACAGTTACCTTGCGGGCTAGAAGCAAGCCTTGCATTCAAGGAGCTCGGGGAAGCCGGATTTGAAGGAAAAAGAGGAAATTTCTTAAGTAATTTGTGAGTGACACCTTTCTTCTTCAAATTAGTTTTATTAAAAATGTTCTTATAAGATATGGCTTTAGGATGAATTATTTTGAAACGCATGATGATTGACCATATTGTTCAAAAAGGCATGTTTTATATGATTGCTTTATGATATTGAAAGGCATGTTACGAGATGTTTATCAAGAAATATATTGTTTTCTATGAAAGGTTTTAAATGAACTATTTATGTAAACTGATTGATAAAATGTTTTAGAGGAGGCTCAGTGCTCAAGGATATGAGAAGGCACGTGAGTTTCCCTGGGACCCAGTACTGAAGGACATGAGAAGGTACTTGGGCAACCCGCCATATTCCTATGTGCACATAGAGGTTGATTTGGCCGGTGCGTCGAGTTTTGCTGCGCATCAAGCCAGGGATGATTTCGACGTTGAGAGTGTTGAGTCTTGCTCCGCCTCAACTAAGGGAAAAGATTGAAAAACCAAACGGTTTTTTGTTTAATCATTCTGGAAAATGATTCTATTGATTTGGAACAGATTTACGAGATCAATAAAGTTTTGTGGAAAATCTGTTTCTGTTGAATTATCGTGTTAAATCCTTGTTTTAATGCATATTAATGTAACATGCCTGTTTTCGAATAAAAGATAGTTTTAGAAAACCAGTCACTCATGGGGCTTTAGCTCACGTTTTCCCATGTTTTTCTAATTTCCCAGGTAGCAAGCGAGTTCGGGATGCTTTGCCTATGCAAGAACCTCGTCTGGGCCGTCTTGGGTGAAAATGGTTGGACAGTGAACCTTACAGAGGAGTCAAGGTTGCTGTCTTCACATCTCCTCTCGGGTTAGGGAGGATAATCCGGGAGGGGGTGTGACAGGCCACGACATTGTATAATTGGCTATGTGAACTGTCTTCTCCAATTATCCCAAAAGCCACCGAACGATATGAGATGGACGAGGTAAATTCTCTAAAAACTCAATTGGCTTCTCTCACTAATGCTTTATCTAAATTGTCCCAAGGAATCCAAACCCAAGCAAGTCCACCAACCATAGCTTCCCTTGCGGCCATGGCAAGTCAACAAGAACCAAGTGAGTTAGAGGTAGCCAATTATGTGGATAGAGGACAATATCAAGGTCAACAACAATTTCCAACTTACTATCATCCCAACTTGAGGAATCATGAGAACTTCTCATATGCCAACAACAAGAATGTGTTGCAAGCACCTCAAGGATTCAATGGAGCGGGGAATACAAGGACATCATCATTAGAGAACATAATGCTTGACTTTGTTAAAGAGTCAAGATCAAGAACGACCACATTGGAAAATTTGGTCCAAGCTATTGCAAGCACTGTTCAAAGCCAAGATATGGAAATTCAAAACTTGGAGGTTCAACTTACTCAAATGGCCACATCTCTCCACACAATGCAAAAAGGTAAATTTCCAAGTTGTCTAGAGAAGAACCCCAAGGAGGAATGCAATGCCATAACCCTAAGGAGTGGCAAGGAGTCGAACAAGCATATCATGATAGATGATGACAAGCTTCCAAAAGAAGAGGATGAAGCCATCATAGAGGATGTTCCAATACAAAAAGAGAATGCATCTAAGGAAAAGGAGAAATCAAAGTCAAACATAGGGAGTACTTCTAACTGTAGTTCTTTTATCCCTAACACTTTACCTTTTCCTCATAGATTTCAAAAGAAAAAGATTGATGCTCAATTTTCTAAATTCTTAGACATATTCAAAAAGTTGGAAATTAACCTTCCTTTTGCAGAGGCGTTAGAACAAATGACTAAGTATGCCAAGTTCATGAAGGATGTGTTGTCTAAGAAGAAGAGGTATGGAGATTATGAAACGGTTGCACTAACCAAATAATGTAGCATGGCACTACAAAGGAAATTGCCTCCAAAATTAAAAGATCCAGGGAGTTTCTCTATCCCTTGTCATTTAGGCAATAATTCGGTTACTAAAGTGCTTTGTGACCTTTAAGCTTCTATTAACTTAATGCCTTTATCCTTGTTTAGGAAGCTCAATCGTGGAGAGGTGCAACCAACTACCATATCTTTGCTTTTGGCCGATCTATCATTTGTACCTCCCTAAGGCATTGTGGAGGACGTATTGGTCAAGGTGGGCAAGTTTATCTTCCCGACGGACTTTGTGATACTAGACATGGAGGAAGATGTCGAAGTCCCCTTAATTCTTGGATGACCTTTCTTGGTCACCGGAAAGGCCCTCATCGATGTGCAAGATGGAAAGCTCACATTCCACCTTAACGATGAGGAGGTAACATTCAACATCTATAAAGCCCTTAAGCATCTGGATGTTAAAAGGTATGAGCATCATGAACCAAGCACAAAGGTAATATCGCCCCCCTCTTCTAGTAAGAACTCTATGCATGATGATCCTCCTTTGAATGGATGATGTTCAACTTGACAATGATTTGTTAAATGTTAATGAATATGTTTGTGAGTGTCAATGTGGGCAAAAACTAAAAGTTGTAGGCGATCCAAAGCATGGAAGAAAGAAACCACCTTGGGATTCACCATGACTTGTGAGCCCCGTTTAGTTAGAAGACGTTAAACCAAATGCTTGTTGGGAGGCAACCTAATTTTATTGCGTTCTTTTTTTTTTCTTCAATCAATCTTAGAGTCACTCATATGCTTTATTAATTTTCAGGATCTTGTTCATCATAAAAGTACTCCTTACACTAAGCCTGTTTGGTGGCTTCCCGCTTGCTCCAGGCTTATTCTTTGTTTGTTAGATACTTTTATGCATTGGGGACAATGCATGATTCTAAGTTTGGGGTGGGAGGAGTCACTCCTACTTTTGTGTGTTTTCTTTCCCTACTATGCATGTTTGTGAGTTTTTAATGATCATATGCATGTTGATGAAATTTTGAAAAACTTTAAAAATTTTGGAGTCTTCAAAGTTAATGGGAATGTTTTTCATGGTTGTGTGCTTTGATGTTGATTGCCCATGATGAGATTCGAATTCACATGATAGATGACTTATTGTGGAAATAAAATAGCATAATCTTGAGTTAAATTCATTTAAGTCCCTCTTAAAATCTCTCATATTCTTGAGCATGTAGCCACTTTAATTTAGAATCTTTAATTGAAAAAAGGATTAAGTTGGGAGTATTTGGTTGTCACTCTGAAAAGCCCCACCAGTTCGAGAGTAGAAATGCATGATAGTTTGTAATCTTAGATTAAGGAAAAAAAAAGAGTATACATGCCTTTGAGAAAAGAAAACGTGTACACAAAAATACATGAGCTTTTGATAAGCGCTTGAAAAGTGCTTTCTATCCTCTCAAATTAAGGGAGTTTATATTAGCTTTCACTTGTTTGCTAGTGGTTTTCAGGTTAAAATGAGGAAAATTAGAAGAAAAGATCAAACCGAGCAAGAATACGGTGAAAACAAGAAGAAAAACTCAATATGGCAAAAATTGGGGCAGCGCAGCAGGGCTAAAACCCTAGAGCATGGTCTACGGGAGATAGTCGCAGCGTCATGACGCCAGCTTACCATAAATGAAAAAATGTATTTTTGGAAAGATTTTTTGGGCGGAATACTTTATTTAAGGAAAAAGAGAGTGCATCTAAGGAAAAGGAGAAATCAAAGTCCAACATAGGGAATACTTCTAACTCTACTTCTTTTATCCCTAACACTTTACCTTTTCCTCATAGATTTCAAAAGAAAAAGATTGATGCTCAATTTTCTAAGTTCTTAGACATATTCAAAAAGTCGGAAATTAACCTTCCTTTTGCAGAGGCATTAGAACAAATGCCTAAGTATGCCAAGTTCATGAAGGATGTGTTGTCTAAGAAGAAGAGGTATGGAGATTATGAAACGGTTGCACTAACCAAAGAATGTAGTGCGACACTACAAAGGAAATTGCCTCCAAAACTAAAGGATCCAGGGAGTTTCTCTATCCCTTGTCAGTTAGGCAATAATAAGGTTACTAAAGCACTTTGTGATCTTGGAGCTTCTATTAACTTAATGCCTTTATCCATGTTTACAAAGCTCAATGTGGAGAGGTGAAACCAACTACCATATCTTTGCTTTTGGCAGATCGATCATTTGTTCATCCCTACGGCATTGTGGAGGACGTCTTGGTCAAGATAGACAAGTTTATCTTTCCGGCGGACTTTGTGATATTAGACATGGAGGAAGATGCCGAAGTCCCCATAATCCTTGGGAGACCGTTCTTGGCCACCGGAAGGGCCCTCATCGATGTGTAAGATGGAAAGCTCACATTCCGCCTTAACGATGAGGAGGTAACATTTGACATCTATAAAACCCCTAAGCATCCGAATGTAGAAAGATATGAGCATCATGAGCCAAGCACAAAGGTAACATCGTCTCTCTCTTCTAATAAAGATTCTATGCATGATGAGCCTCCTTTGAATGGTAAGACTAATGGCATGCTTGATGTTAAAGTCTTACAAAGGTAACAAAATCCTATGAAGCATGTTTCTAGTTGTGATAATTCTCCTAGTTCTTCTTGCATGCCTCCAAAACCTATAATGAAGTATCAACAAATTATGGAGAAGCATGTTAAAAATGAAGTGGTGAGTCCGGTAAAATCTAAGCATGATGATTCTTTAACGATACTTGACTACATTAGAAAAAACGATGTCCAACTTAATGAATTGTTAACTAACTCACTAAATGCTAATGAATATGTTTGTGAGTGTCAATGTGGGCGAATACTAAACGTTCAAGGCGATCCAACGCATGGAAGGAAGAAACCACCTTGGGATCCGCCATGACTCACGAGCCCCGTCTAGCTGGAAGATGTTAGACCAAGCGCTTATTGGGAGGCAACCCAATCTTATTACTTTCTTTATTTTTCTTTTTATTTTCTTTTCAATAAATCTTTGAGTCACTCATATGCTTTATCTCTCAGGATCTTGGTTTATCACACAAAGTACTCTTTACACCAAGCCTGTTTGGTAGCTTCCCGGTTGCTCCAAGGTTTGTTCTTTGTTTATTAGATGCGTTTATGCATCGGGGACAATGCATGATTCTATGTTTGGGGTGGGAGATGTCTCTTGTACTTTTGTGTGTTTTCTTATCCTGCTATGCATGTTTGTTAAGTTTTAATGATCATATGCATGCAACTTTTGAAAAATTTTGAAAATTTTGGAGCTTTCAAAGTTAATGGGAATGTTGTTTATGGTTGTGTGCTTTGATGTTGATTACCCATGATGAGATTCGAATTTGCATGATAGATGACTTATTGTGGAAATAGAATAGCACTATCTTGAGTTAAATTCATTTAAATCTGATAAGCACTTGAAAAGTGCTTTCTAACCTCTCAAATTAAGGGAGTTTATTTTAGATTTCACTTGTTTGCTAGTGGTTTTCAGGTTAAAATGAGGAAAATTAGAAGAAAAGACTAAAAGATCAAAACTGAGCAAGAATACGGCGAAAAAGAGATGAAAAACAAAAAATGGCAAAAATTGGGATAGTGCTGCTGCGCCTGGACGGCACTGCCGCGGCGCTAAAACCTGAGAGAAAACTTTTCTGATCATAGCCCTAGCTCCCCGGCGCTCTCCAACAGCGTCGCGGTGCCGTTCCAAAATCTTCAATAGCGTCGCGGCGCTATAGACCAACGTCGCGGCTCCAGTTTTCCTTAAATGAAAATGTGTTATTTTTGGTAAGTTTTTGGGCGGCCAAACTCTATAAATTTGGGGGTTTCCAGCAGCCCAAATCATCAAAGAAAATCAAAATCAAATCAAGGAGGAATCAACCTTCAATTTTGAGACCTAAAGAGGCACAAAAAGGAGAGAATTGAGTGAGAGTTCAAAGAGTGAATTAGTTGCAAGGAAGAGGAAAAGAGTTCGAAATAGTCGTGGTGCTCTTCGAATTCCGACGTGAGAGCCAAGGAGATAGTGATGGTGCTACCTCAATCAAGAGCCTCTTTTCAGTAGAGTTTCCCTTTCTTTACACTCTTTCTTTGTTTATTTTGCTTAAACATGTTGCTTCAAGCTATGAGTGGCTAAACTCTTTAGTTTTAGGGTTTTGATGATTTGTTTATGAATTTATGTTGATCTTGTAGACTTTCATGGTTTTGTTGGAATGATTATGCTTTTCATTGTTATTGTGTTTAACTCTTGTGGATTGGCCATCCTCACATGTTAGGTTAGATGTATGATTGAGAGATTGTATGTTTAACTTGATCTATAACAATGAATTGTTGTTAATCTATCACGAGAGTAGTTGAGTTGACAATAAAAGTTGCTAAAGACTATTCTTAATGCCATGTAATTTTGTATTGGTTTTAAGAGATTAATAATCAATCGAGTTGCATGAGAAGGGTTGTTTTTTAGAGAAAATAACTTGGAATTAAGTTTCTAGACTTAGGCATATGAATGACAATAAAATCCATGAAATCTATAATATTGCATGATAAAATAAACAAGGATTCATTACCCTAGAACTCTCTTTGACTCTTGTGTTTCTCACTTTAATACTTTCCTTATTTGATTTGTATTTTCCATAACTTATAATATTCAATTTCAATCCTCAAATAAAATTGATTCAATTCTAGAATAGCTAAGTAACTTAAACCTTCACAATTGGATCTCCAGTGGAACGATATTCAAACTTAACCGTCTTATATTATAACTTGACCCGTACACTTGCGGTTAACACTAAAAGTGCGCATCAAAATCCTTCTTAAAATCTCTCATATTCTTGAGCACGTAGCCACTTTAATTTAGAATCTTTAACTGAAAAAAGGATTAAGTTAGGTGTATTTGGTTGTCACTTCGAAAGGCCCCACCAGTTAGAGAGTGGAAATGCATGATAGTTTGTAATCTTAGACTAAGGAAAAAGAAAAGAGTATACATGCCTTTGAGGAAAAAAAAGAAAAAAGAGAAAAAGTGTACACAAAAATGTATGAGCTTTATTTGCCAATCTTTTTAAATGTTAAACTTGTAATGAGTGTGCATGGATAGGGGTAAAAGGAGCTGCTTTTGCTGTGATCAGTAAGGACGCCTGGGAATTGACTAGGTACGAGTCCCTACAGTGAATGTGTGACAGCTAGTGCCTCTAGGTAAAAGAATGCAAGTTTAGGGCCCATGAAAAAAAAAATGATTGAAAGGCACCTTAGTAGACATATTACTCACTTGAAATGTATGAAAGCTTGATGATTGGTGCATGAGCTAGAGTAGGGGGAAAACTAAAGAAACTCTCTTAAGTCCTAATTTGAGTTATAGCATTTTCAATTGAAGGAGGCTTGCACACACACACATGGGAGATAGCAAGATTTGGCCTTAAATGATTATAACAATATAGATATGCTTGCATGTTTCTACTTAAGCTCTAAATGCTATTCTTTGAGACATGAGTCAATTGCACATTGCATCATCTAAACTCCCTATTATTAGTTTTTATTCTTTGCTCGGGACTAGTAAATCTCTAAGTTTGGGGTGCTGATAAGCGTTTGAAAAGTGCTTTCTATCCTCTCAAATTAAGGGAGTTTATATTAGATTTCACTTGTTTGCTAATAATTTTAAGGTTAAAATGAGGAAATTAGAAGAAAAGACCAAAAGATCAAAACCGAGCAAGAACACGGTGAAACAAGAAGAAAAACTCAATATGGCAAAAATTGGGGCAACGCCGCGAGCTCTCCAATAGCACCGCGGTGTCGTCTACAAAAATTCAATAGCGTCGCGGCGCCAACTTACCATAAATGAAAAAATGTATTTTTGGAAAGATTTTTTAGGCGGAATACTCTATAAATTTGGGGGTTTTCAGTAGCCCTAATAACGATTCAGAGCACAAAATACCAGACCAAAAGAGCTACAAGAAGGAGAGAATTCAGTGAGAGTTCATAGAAGAGTTCAAAGAGTGAGTTAGTTGCAAGGAAGAGGAAAAGAGTTCGAGATAGTCGTGGTGCCATTTGAGTTCTAACGTGAGAGCTAAGGAGATCGTGACGATGCTACCTCAATCAAGAACCTCTTTTCAGTAGAGTTTCCCTTTCTTTACACTATTTCTTTGTTTATTTTGTTTAAACATGTTGTTTCAAGTTATGAGTGGCTAAACTCTTTAGTTTTAGGGTTTTGATGAATTGTTTATTAATTCATGTTGATCTTGTAGACTTTCATGGTTTTGTTGGAATGATTATGCTTTTCATTGTTATTGTGTTTAATTCTTGTGGATTGGCCATCTTCACATGTTAGGTTAGATGTATGATTGAGAGATTGTATATTTAACTTGATCCATAATAATGAATTGTTGTTAATCTATCACTAGAGTAGTTAGTTGACAATTTAAGTTGCTAAAGACTATTCTTAATGCCATTTAATTTTGAATTGGTTTTAAGAGATTAATAATCAATCGAGTTGCATGAGAAGGGTTTTAAGAGATTAATAACCCTAGAACTCTCTTTGACTTTTGTCTTTCTCACTTTATTACTTTCCTTATTTGGTTTATAATCTTCTTAACTCACAATATTAATTCCAATCCTCAAATAAAATTGATTCAACTCTAGAATAGCTAAGTAACTTAAACCTTCACAATTGGATCTTCAGTGGAACGATATTCGGACTTCACCGTCTTATATTATAACTTGACCAGTACACTTGCGGTTAACGTTAGTGTTGCAACAGATCTCAAGTTCAAAAACTTGTTGTTGCGTTTGTCTATTATTAAGCTTACTATGCGTTCAATACACTATGCGTTTAACATGCTTAATATTATGCGTGAATGATCTGTCAAGTTTTCCTATTCTTAACCTAAGTATAAGCAAAGAAATAGGTTTTCTCGATGAGTCTGAGGTCGAACACAGGGACTATGCTAATTCTATAATTAATTAGATTAATTGAGTTGAAGTGGTAACCAAAAATATTTAATGAGGGATGCATTTAACTAAAGAAAGCGATAATATGTACACTAGATTAAAATGTGGTAGATGGTAAGGTATGCGACACAGCAAAGTCAGCTAATGAGTTATGTGAATGGGTAAAAATAAGGTTCGGGTTGGTTAACATCTAAAATCAAAAACACATAGTGATAGTCTATTCATACTTGCGACTCTTCTCCCGGTTGTCAGCCGCTATGCGTTATATGTCTATATCGCATAGGAGAGTGTTAAGTACCAAGGTTATTCCTATAGACAGGTAACACTTCTTAGCCTTGTCAATTGAGTTCCACAATCACTTACCCTTTCGAGCAGTCTAATTATTACTACTTATATCGATTAGTTAGATGGACATAAGCATCGGATTAAGATTACAATTGACAAGATGCAATAGTTACACTATGGTTCTTATTTAGATGCTAACGCAACTTGTGACCCTTGAAAGATTAGCTACTCATGGATTCAAAGTAATAAGCGGAAAGTGTAGAGAAATGAATAGACATGGAAGAATTGTAGATTAATTTACGAAATACAATCTTAGACAGTTCAATGTCTTGATACAAATCTAAAATCAAGCTAGAAAAAGATAGAAAGCAGGAAGGCGTTTCAATGTCTTGAATCGCTGAAATGGAAGCGTGAAGTTTTGCTGTGAAGTGGTTAGGCGGAGGGAAGACTCTTCTCTCTCAAGCTATTCGTCACCGGTTGTCTTCTGGAGAGAAATCTGCTATCACTTATGAATTCTTCCGAGAATCAACAACCCTTTTTCAGCTTGCAGGTCTGCCCTTTTATAGAGGTTGCGTTCGTAATCAGTGGCAAATCTGCTTGATTGGACGCGCAATTGATGTCGTGCGTCTATCTCGCCTAATTGCGTAATTCTCGGTTCAATTTAGATCCACCACTTTAGCCACAGATCATGCATGTCAATCTTCCGACAATCTCTCAAGATTCTGATCTAATTTTCCACTGCCTTGCATTTCTGGTCGTTATGCGTCCATGGAGAATTGGGTTCATGCGTTCACTTATGTCGACGCATCCATATGTTGTAATGCATCATCCTGCATTGAGCGAATGTCAAAGCGTCACAGGTTACCAACACATAGTCCTGTGTTAAGAAGTTGCCAACGCATCTACAGGTCGCTTGTGTTCCTACGTTAAATCATGCGTTTTAGATTCAAAAAGTTATAAAATAATTATCTTCATCAATTTACAAGAGTAGAATGCATAGGAAGATTTATCAATTACGAGGCTTTAAGGCACAAATCCCAACAACATGTACAACAGAATGGTTTCCTGGCTGCATTGGCAACCGACTCATTTGGTTGCCTGACTGCGAACCGCCAGTAGGATCTGAAATCTGAGGAAACCTCTTCTAACATTGCCTAGCTACCACCCTTGGAACCTCCTGTAAAGTATGATCCACTCAATCAAACTTTGAAATTTCCCCTACCAGAGACTCTTGGAACAAATTATCGACCCTCACCTTGGTGAGACTGCTTTCGAGATGTACCAAATGCTTGTCCTACTCTATTTTCTCCTCTATCAGCCCTTCCTTCAACCAAGCTTTTGTCAACCCTTAATACAACTTCAACTAACCTTTTAAAATTTGTCCACTATGTACTCAATTTAACTGCAATACGAATCTCACTCCGCAAGCCTTCCTCGAACCGCTTGCACTTATCAGCTTCATCTGCTGCCAATACCAGAGCGTACTTTGCTAGCTGTGTGAATTTCTTCTCATTTTTAGCTACTGCCATACTCCCCTATACTAGTCTCAAGAACGCATTTCTCTTCCCATCACTGTAAGACTTAGGATAACATTTATCTTGGAAAGACTTCTTAAAATTTGTCCATGTCAAAAGATCTGCATCAACTCTCCTATTCTCTACTAGTCTCCACTAGTCCTTAGCTTCTTTCTGACGCATATAGGTAACTAGATCAAGTTTCCTGTCTTCAAGACAGTGCATAACCCTAAAGCACTTTTCTACCTGGTTCAACCACACCTCGGCATTAGTAGGATCAATGGTACCCTCGATCACCTTAGCACCTAGGGCTTTAAATCTCTCGATCCCATACTTCCTCTCAGGATCTTCCTGTGCTGACTCAACACTGGTTGCTGATAAGCACTTGAACAATGCTTTATATTCTCTCAAATTAAGGGAGTTTTATATTAGATTTCACTTGTTTGCTAGTGATTTTCAGATTAAAACAAGGAAAATTAGAAGAAACGACTAAAAGATCAAAACCGAGCAAGAATACGCTGAAAAAGAGCTGAAAAACTCAAAAGAACAAATTTTGGGATAGCGCCGCGGCGCTGAGACGGCGCCGCCGCGACGCTGAAGCATAAACGCATCAGTCTGGACGCATAGTAGCATTGCGGCGCCGAGATGGCGCTGCCTCGACGCATCCTTGTTGAACGCATGACAGCGTCGTAGCGCTAAGACGGCGCTGCCGCGTCGCTAAAACCCGAGAGCAAACTTTTTGGGGTTGAAACCCTAGCGTCGCGGCGCCAGCGTTACTTAAATGAAAAATTTGTATTTTAGGTTAAATTTTTGGGCGGCCAAACTCTATAAATTTGGGGGGTTTTTGGCAGCCAAAAGGGGGGGAGAAAATCAAGAAAAGCAAGAAAGTTGCAGACATAAAGAGATACAAAAAGGAGAGAATTAAGTGAGAGTTCAAAGAGTGAGTTAGTTGCAAGGAAGAGGAAAAGAGTTCGAGATAGTCTTGGTGCCCTTCGAAGTCTGACGTGAGAGCCAAGGAGATCGTGACGGTGCTACCGCAATCAAGAACCTCTTTTCAGTAGAGTTTCCCTTTCTTTACACTCTTTCTTTGTTTATTTTGTTTAAACATGTTGCTTCAAGCTATGAGTGGCTAAACTCTTTAGTTTTAGAGTTTGATGAATTGTTTATGAATTCATGTTAATTTTGTAGACTCATGGTTTTGTTTAAATAATTATGCTTTTCATTGTTATTGTGTTTAATTCTTGTGGATTGGCCATCTTCACATGTTAGGTTAGATGTATGATTGAGAGATTGTATGTTTAACTTGATCTATAACAATGAATTGTTGTTAATCTATCACGAGAGTAGTTAGGTTGACAATAAAAGTTGCTAAAGACTATTTTTAATGCCATTTAATTTTGAATTGGTTTTAAGAGATTAATAATCAATCGAGTTGCATGAGAAAGGGTTGTTTTTGAGAGAAAATAACTTGGAATTAAGTTTCTAGACTTAGGCATATGAATTACAATAAAATCCATGAAATCTATAATATTGCATGATGAAATAAACAAGGATTCTTTACCCTAGAACTCTCTTTGACTCTTGCGTTTCTCCTTTTGATACTTTCCTTGTTTGTTTTGTATTTTTCCCTAATTTATAAAATTCAATTGCAAATCCTCAAATAAAATTGATTCAATTCTAGAATAGCTAAGTAAGTTAAACCTTCCCAATTGGATCTCCAGTGGAACGATACTCGGACTTAACCGTTTTATATTATAACTTGACCCGTACACTTGCGGTTAACACTAAAAGTGCGCATCAGTTGCCAATCTCTGCGCTATTCTATTGAAAATTTGCTCCTCCATATTTACATTCACCTGAGGGTTGCTAGACTCTCCCTCAGAAGCCTCTCTATAGTCACCAGTAGCAAGCGATGTTTCGGCGTCTGCTTGCCTACCTCGTTTGGTTCTTCAGGGCATGTTTCCTACAGTACATCGTAACATTAATATATTATAGACTCAACATGCTCCTAGCTACTATGCATGACCTAACTTTCCAAAATTTTATGCTCTGATAGCAACTTGTCACACCCTCTCCCAAGTTACCCCCTTTAACCTAGAAAAAGGTGTGAGGACAACAGATGTCGACCCTTTTAAGATATCTACTATCAACCTGTACCATCCTCCATCATTTCTAAGCACCTGATAAACAATTATTATTACACATCCAAACAATATGCACAACTTGAGACAACCAACATTTACTAACTTCTATACAACAGTTTAATACAACACAAGCACATATTTACAAACTTCCACTCTGTAACATCTCATATGTACAATGCTAAGTCTTAAGTACAAATACTTACAGAATATACAAACTAGTAGCAGGCTCAGACAAGTTTGTTGTGTAGGCTAAGCACTGATGTGCACTTTTAGTGTTTACCGCAAGTGTACGGGTCAAGTTATAATATAAAACGGTTAAGTCCGAGTATCGTTTCCACTAGAGATCCAATTGGGAAGGTCAAGTTACTTAGCTATTCTAGAATTGAATCAATTTTATTTGAGGATTGAAATTCAATATTTCAATTTTGGGAAAAGGAAAAATCAAGCAAAGAAAATATCAAAGGGAGAATTTGCAAGAGTCAAAGAGAGTTCTAGGGATTCGAATCCTTGTTTATTTCATCATGCAAAATTATAGATTTCATGGATTTTTTTGTAATTCTTATACCTAAATCTAGAAACTTAATTCCAAGTTATCTTCTCTCAAAGACAACTCTTTCTCATGCAACTTGATTGATTGTTAATCTCTTAAAACCAATACACAATTACATGGCATTAAAACTAGTCTTTAGCAACTTTCATTGGCAACCTAACTACTCTCGTGATAGATTAACAACGATTCATTGTTATAGGTCAAATTAAACATATAATCTCTCAATCATACATCTAATCTAGCATGTGAAGATGGCCAATCCTCAAGAATTAAACACAATAACAATGAAAAGCATAATTTGACTAAACAAAACCATGAGTCTACAAAATTAACATGAATTCACAAACAATTCATCAAAACCCTAAAACTAAAGAGTTTAGCCACTCATAGCTTGAAGCAACATGTTTGAGCAAAAAATAACCAAAGGAAGAGTGTAAAGAATAGGGAAACTCTACTGAAAAGAGGTTCTTGATTGAGGCAGCACCGTCACGAACTCCTTGGCTCTCACGTCGGACCTCGAAAGGCACCAAGACTATCTCGAACTCTTTTCCTCTTCCTTGCGGCTAACTCAATCTTTGAACTCGCGCTTAATTCTCACCTTTTTGGATCTTTCTTTCAGTCTGCAACTTTCTTGCTTTTCTTGATATTTCTCCCCCTGGACCACTGAAACCCCCCAAATTTATAGAGTTTGGCTGCCTAAAATTTAACCTAAAATACAAAACTTTTCGTTTAATTAACACTGGCGCCACAGCGCTAGGGTTGCGACCAAAAATAAGTTGCTCTCGGGTTTTAGCGCCGCGACGCTGTCATGCGTTCACCAAGGATGCGTCGAAGCAGCGCCATCCCGGCGCCGCAATGCTACTCTGCATCCATGCTGATGCGTTTATACTTCAGCGCCGCGGCAGCGCTGCCTTAGCGCCGCGTCGCTATTATGCGTCCAGACTGTTGAGTTTATGCTTCAGTGCCGCGGCAGCGCTGTCTCAGCCCGGCGGCGCATCCCGAAATTTGTCTTTTTGAGTTTTTTAGCTCTTTTTCGCCGTATTCTTGCTCGATTTTGATCTTTTTCTCGTTTCTTCTAATTTTCCTCGTTTTAACCTGAAAATCACTAGCAAACAAGTGAAATCTAATATAAAACTCCCTTAATTTGAGAGAATATAAAGCACTTTTCGAGTGCTTATCAACACCCCAAACTTAGAGATTTGCTAGTCCTGAGCAAAGAATAAAATCAAATAATAAGGAGTTTTAGATGAAGAAGTGTGCCATTGACTCATTTCTTAGAGAATAGCATTCAGAGCTTAAGTAGAAACATGCAAGCATATCTATGTTGTTATAATTATTGAAGGCCAAATCTTGCTATCTCCCAAGTGTGTGTGTGCAAGCCTCCTTCAATTTAAAATACTAGAACTCAAATTAGGACTTAAGAGAGTTTCTTTAGTTTTCCCCCTACTCTAGCTCATGCACCAATCTTCAAGCTTTCATGCATTCAAGTGAGTAATATGTCCACTAAGGTGCCTTTCAATGATATATATATATATATATATATATATTTATTTATGGGCCCAAACTTGTATTCTTTTACCTAGAGGCACTAGCTTTCACACATTCACTATAGGGACTCGTACCTAGTCAATTCCCAGGCGTCCTTACTGATCACAGCAAAGGCAGCTCTTTTCACCCCTATCCATGCATACTCATTACAAGTTTAACATTTAAAAAGATAGACAAATAAAGCTCATATATTTTGTGTACACTTTTTTCTTTTCTCAAGGCATGTATACTCTTTTCTTTTTCCTTAGTCTAAGATTACAAGCTATCATGCATTTCCACTCACTAACCGGTGGGACCTTTCGAAGTGACAACCAAATACACCCAACTTAATCCTTTTTTCAGTTAAAGATTCTAAATAAAAGTGGCTACATGCTTAAGAATATGAGAGATTTTAAGAGGGACTTAAATGAATTTAACTCAAGATAGTGCTATTCTATTTTCACAATAAGTCATCTATCATGCAAATTCGAATCTCATCATGGGCAATAAACATCAAGGCATACAATCATAAAAAACATTCTCATAAACAACGGCGCTGGGACGACGTTGCCGGGCGCTAAAACCCGAGAGCAACTTAATTTTGGTCGCAACGCTAGCGCCGCGGCGCCAGCGTTAATTTAAATGCAAGTTTTGTATTTTAGGTTAAATTTTGGGTGGTCAAACTCTATAAATTTAGGGGTTTTCAGCAACCAAAAGGAAGAAAGGAAATATCAAGAAGATCAAGAAAGTTGCAGAACAAAAGAAAGATCCAAAAAGGTGAGAATTAAGCTAGAGTTCCAAGAGTGAGTTAGCCGCAAGGAAGAGGAAAAGAGTTCGAGATAGTTTTGGTGCCCTTCGAAGTCCGACGTGAGAGCCAAGGAGTTCGTGACGGTGCTGCCTCAATCAAGAACCTCTTTTCAGTAGAGTTTCCCTATTCTTTACACTCTTTCTTTGATTCTTTTTGCTCAATATGTTGCTTCACACTATGAGTGGCTAAACTCTTTAGTTTTAGGGTTTTTGATGAATTGTTTGTGAATTCATGATAATTTTGTAGACTCATGGTTTTGTTCAAATAAATATGTTTTTCATTGTTATTGTGTTTAATTCTTGAAGATTGGCCACCTTCACATGTTAGGTCAGATGTATGATCGAGAGATTATATGTTTAATTTGATCTATAACAATGAATCGTTGTTAGTCTATCACGAGAGTAGTTAGGTTGACAATGAAAGTTGCTAAAGACTGGTTTTAATGCCATGTAATTTTGTATTGGTTTTAAGAGATTAACTATCAATCAAGTTGCATGAGAAAGAGTTGTCTTTGAGAGAAGATAACTTTGAATTAAGTTTCTAGACTTAGGCATAAGAATTAAATACATGAAATCTATAATTTTGCATGATGAAACAAAAAAGGATTTGAAACCCTAGAACTCTCTTTGACTCTTGCAATTCTCCCTTTGATACTTTCTTGGCTTGATCTTTCTTTTTCCCAAAAACAAAATTTGAATCTCAATCCTCAAATAAAATTGATTCAATTCTAGAATAGCTAAGTAACTTAAACCTTCCCAATTGGATCTCTAGTGGAAACGATACTCGGACTTAACTGTTTTATATTATAACTTGACCCGTACACTTGCGGTAAACACACAAAAGTGGCACATCACATGCATTGTCCCCAATGCATAAGAGCATCTAACAAGGAAAGAGCAAGCCTGGGAGCAAACGGGAAGCCACCAAACAGGCTTGGTGTAAGGAGTACTTTGTGTGGTAAACCACGTTCCTGAAAGATAAAGCATATGAGTGACTCCAAGATTTATTGAAAATAAAATAAAAAGAAAAGTAAAGAAAGCAATAAAATTGGGTTTCCTCCCAATAAGCGATTGGTTTAACGTCTCCTAGCTAGGCGGGGCTCTCGAATCACGGTGGATCCCAAGGTGGTTTCTTCTTTTCATGCTTTGGATCACCTACAACTTTTAGTATTCGCCCACATTGACACTCACAAACATATTCATTAGCATTTAGTGAGTTAGTCAATAAATCATTATCAAGTTGAACATCATCGTTTCTAATGTGGTCAAGACTTATTAAAGAATCATTATGCTTAGATTTTAACGGACTCACCACTTCATTTTTAACGTGCTTCTCCATAATTTGTTCATAATTCATTATAGGTTTGGGAGGCATGTATGAAGAACTTGGAGAAATATCACAACTAAAAACATGCTTCATAGAATTTTCTACTTTAACATCAAGCATGTCATTAGTCTTACCATTCAAAGGGGGCTCATCATGCATAGAGTTTTTATTTGAAGAAAGAGGCGTTACCTTTGTGCTTGGCTCATGATGCTCATACCTTTCTACATCCGGATGCTTAAGGGTTTTATAAATGTCGAATGTTACCACCTCATCGTTAAGGCGGAATGAGAGCTTTCCTTCTTGCACATCGATGAGGGCCCTTCCGGTGGCCAAGAATGGTCTCCCAAGGATTATGGGGACTTCGACATCTTCCCCCATGTCTAATATAACAAAGTCCGCTGGGAAGATAAATTTGTCAACTTTAACTAATACATCTTCAACAATACCTTTAGGATAAGTTAATGATCTATCAGCAAGTTGCAGAGTGATGGTGGTAGGTTGCACCTCTCCAATGTTGAATTTCCTATAGACAGATAAAGGCATTAAATTAATAGAAGCACCAAGATCACAAAGAGCTCTAGTAACATTTAAAGAACCAATAGTGCAAGGTATAGTAAAACTCCCTGGATCTTTCAACTTTTGTGGTAGCTTCTTTTGTAGCACTGCACTGCATTCCTCAGTCATGCTAATCATCTCATATTGCCCAAACTTTTCTTTTTAGATAAGACATCTTTCATGAATTTAGCATACTTGGGCATTTGCTCTAAAGCCTCAGCAAATGGAATGTTAATATGAAGCTTTTTGAATAACTCAAGAAATTTAGCAAATTGGGAGTCTATTTATTTCTTTTTAAAAGGTTGAGGATATGGCATAGTATTAGGTACAAAAGGTAGAGGGTTAGATGACTTACTTGAAGATGTTGACTTTTTTACCTTTACCTCCTTTTTTAGGATCTTTGGTTCATCTTCTAAAATTTGCTCTTGGATAGTGTCATCTACCTCTTGCTCTTCATCCTCATCAATGATCAAAGGAGTGGACAACTTTTTCCCACTCCTCAAAGTCATGGCCTTGCACTCCTCCTTTGGATTTATCTCGGGACAACTAGGAAATTTTCCCTTTTGCATTGTTTGGAGGGAAATGGCGATTTGGCTTATTTGTACCTCGATGTTTTGAATGGCCTTACCATGACTTTGTACGGTGCTTTCCAATGCGGTTGTCCTTCCTCTTGATTCTTTTATGAATTCTATCATCAAGTCTTCTAAGTTGGACTTCTTTTCGGTGTGGGATGGACCTACATTGGATAAATCAGGAGGACCTTGCAAAACATTCCTTTTGTTAGCATAAGAAAAAATTTCATGGTTCCTCAAGTTAGGATGGTAGTGAGTTGGAAGTTGTTGGTGTTGGTGACTCCTATAATGTCCTCTATCAACATAGTTGGCCGTCTCATTATCTCCTTGTATCGCCATTTCCGATGCCATCGCGGCAAGAGAGGCTATAGATGGTGGATTTGTTTAAGCTTGGCCTCCTGCAGTTAATTTAGAAAGAGCATTAGTAAGGGAAGCCATTTGAGCTTTGAGAGAATTTACCTCATCCACCTCATACAATCCGGCGGCTTTTGGGATGATTGGAGAAGACCGTTCACATGACCAATTGTACGATGTAGAGGCCAAGTCTTCTAGTATGGTATAGGCTTCTTGAGCATTCTTTGAAAAAATTGACCCTCCGGCGGTTGCATCTAAGATGGATTTGGTTGAGCTTGCCAATCAATTATAGAAGAGTTGAATTTGCAACCAATCCGGGTACCCATGTTGAGGGCATCTTCTCAAGAGATCCTTATACCTTTCACAAGCCTCATATAATTGTTCATCCTCAAGTTGGCGGAATGTTCCAATCTCCGTCCTTAGTCTTTGAGATTTAGCCGGTGGAAAATATTTGTTCAAGAAAGCTTGAGCTAAGATCTCCCATGTTGTGATGCTGTCCGGAAGTATGGTTTCCAACCAATCCTTAGCACGGTCCTGTAAAGAGAAAGGAAAAAGTCTTAGTTTAATAGCATCATTAGAAACGCCATTCATCTTTACCGTTCCGCATATTTCCAAGAAGGATCGTAAGTGCTTGTGAGGATCTTCATTGGTTCTTCCTCTAAAGGCTAGCTCTCTAGCCATTTGGATCAATCCCGGTTTCAACTCAAAATTGTTGACAATGATAGGCACATTCATTATTCCGGGTTGACTTGCCGGTAGCGTGGGTTGAAATTAGTCTCGAATTGCCTTGGGTATCTCCTCCGCCATCTCCGTGGTTTGATTAAGTTGAGCCCTTAGATTTCTTCTACACGTCCTTTCAATCTCGGGATCAAGAGGGAGAATATTAGTATTATCTCGAGGCATAGACCAACCAAATAAAAAAAATAAAAAATAAATAAATAAATAAATAAATAAACAATCAAATAATATACACCTCAAATTAAGATCTATCAATTCTAATGAATATTAATAACAAAAACCGTTCTTTGGATCCCCGGCAACGGCGCCAAAAACTTGATGCGCACTTTTAGTATTTACCGCAAGTATACGGGTCAAGTTATAATATAAAACGGTTAAGTCCGAGTATCGTTTCCACTAGAGTTCCAATTGGGAAGGTCAAGTTACTTAGCTATTCTAGAATTGAATCAATTTTATTTGAGGATTGAAATTCAATATTTCAATTTTGGGAAAAAGAAAAATCAAGCAAAGAAAATATCAAAGGGAGAATTTGCAAGAGTCAAAGAGAGTTCTAGGGATTCGAATCCTTGTTTATTTCATCATGCAAAATTGTAGATTTCATGGATTTTATTGTAATTCTTATACCTAAGTCTAGAAACTTAATTCCAAGTTATCTTCTCTCAAAGACAACTCTTTCTCATGCAACTTGATTGATTGTTAATCTCTTAAAACCAATACACAATTACATGGCATTAAAACTAGTCTTTAGCAACTTTCATTGGCAACCTAACTACTCTCGTGATAGATTAACAACGATTCATTGTTATAGGTCAAATTAAACATATAATCTCTCAATCATATATCTAACCTAGCATGTGAAGATGGCCAATCCTCAAGAATTAAACACAATAACAATGAAAAGCATAATTTGATTAAACAAAACCATGAGTCTACAAAATTAACATGAATTCACAAACAATTCATCAAAACCCTAAAACTAAAGAGTTTAGCCACTCATAGCTTGAAGCAACATGTTTGAGCAAAAAATAATCAAAGGAAGAGTGTAAAGAATAGGGAAACTCTACTGAAAAGAGGTTCTTGATTGAGGCAGCACCGTCACGAACTCCTTGGCTCTCACGTCGGACCTCGAAAGGCACCAAGACTATCTCGAACTTTTTTCCTCTTCCTTGCGGCTAACTCACTCTTTGAACTCGCGCTTAATTCTCACCTTTTTGAATCTTTCTTTCAGTCTGCAACTTTCTTGCTTTTCTTGATATTTCTCCCCCCTTGACTGCTGAAAACCCCCAAATTTATAGAGTTTGGCCGCCTAAAATTTAACGTAAAATACAAAATTTTTCGTTTAATTAATGCTGGCGCCGCGGCGCTAGGGTTGCGACCAAAAATAAGTTGCTCTCGAGTTTTAGCGCCGCGGCAGCGCCGTCTCAGCGCCGCGAAGCTGTCATGCGTTCACTAAGGATGCGTCGAAGTAGCGCCATCTCGGCGCTGCGATGCTACTCTGCGTCCATGCTGATGCGTTTATACTTCAGCGCCGCGGCAGCGCTGCCTTAGCGCCGCGTCGCTATTATGCGTCCAAACTGTTGCGTTTATGCTTCAGCGCCGCGGCAGCGCTGTCTCAGCGCCGCGGCGCATCTCGAAATTTGTCTTTTTGAGTTTTTCAGCTCTTTTTCGCTGTATTCTTGCTCGGTTTTGATCTTTTTGTCGTTTCTTCTAATTTTCCTCGTTTTAACCTTAAAATCACTAGCAAACAAGTGAAATCTAATATAAAACTCCCTTAATTTGAGAGAATATAAAGCACTTTTCAAGTGCTTATCAAGCACCCCGATTTTGCTCTCTACCTGGAAAACAGAAAAACAATGAAAACCATAAGCTATGTTTAGAAATCTACACTTTATCACAAATTTTCTACAAAGTCATGTTCAAGAATCATGTAAGAAAATAGTAAACAGTTCATCGTCAAAAACTCATAAATATTAGCTTATGCATGAAATATTTTCCTTAGTTGAGGTGGAGCGAGAGTCAACGCTACTCAATGTCGAAAACAACCTGAGTTGGGGTGGAGTAATCTCGACACAATAGCGCCAAATCTCCCTGTACGTGCACATAGGAATCATAATCTGGGCTGCCTGTGTACCTACTTCAATTCTTTAGTATCGGGATTCCATATGGCTGTATTAAGGCTGCCCATATGCCTTCTCCATGTCCTTCGGCATTGAGGACCATCTATTATCCTTTTGGAAATAAAGCATGCTTTGATAATAAATAAATCGTTCATAAGCACAAGCTAAACAACGCCTCAGAAATTTCAAAGTATTTAACAAACAACATGCTTTACATAAAACATAGCCCCATAAAACATCATGTTTTTATCATCAAAGTCATGTAAAAACATATTCAATTTCATATTAAGAAACTCATGCTTTTTCATACTCAACTCATGCTAGAAAACTCATGTTTTAAGACAAAATCGAGCATACTAGAAATATTGGGAAAATAAATCATTTTAAATAAAATTCTGTCACTTACAACTTGTCCCGGGCTCTTAGTGGGTTATATGCTTCTCCTAGCTCTTCTCAACCTGAAATACATTAATTCCCTTTACTAAATTCCTTAAAATTCCATCTAATGTGTAGCTTATGTTAAATGGATATTTAATATTGAAATTTAGCTCAAAATGGCTAACGCACAATAAAAAATGATAAAAAATGACCAAAGGTTGAAGCTGCCCTTAGGTGTGTCCAACAACCCTGCAACACGTTTACTTCGCCTACCCAGCTCCAATGTGCGACAAACTATGCACAACAGCCTTATCTCGCACACCTTGGCACTGCCCACACAGCCAGACCCCTTGGGTGGCAACTCTTGCACAAACTAGGCCCAAATAACTTCAAAAGGTAGGGCGTGTGCGCATCTCAGCATTGCACGACAACTAGGCATCGATACTCGATGCCCGCATCGTGTCTTTGTCGTCAACCTGCACCTTGTCTGTCGACTAGCAAGACTAGCGAGACTCGTGAGACTAATGCTTCTAATGAGACTAGCGAGACTTGTCTTGCTTAACACCTGCACACATGCAGCGCCGTCTCTTGCTCACCAGTGAGACTTATCTCGCCTCACAATCCTACACAACCATAGTGTCAGGGGCCTATCAGCCTACCCCCTAGGCACTCAAGACCACCGTGAATTAGCCCCCCCGATCGTATTTCTCCCGAGATTAAAGAAAAGATGGGCAATCTTAACCTCAATAGAGTTCTTACCTTCGGCCACTGCCCTAGCTTGCCTGCATGTATAGCCTCTTCTTCCTTAACCAAATTTACTCGATAGTCTCACAAACACTACCTTCACTTCCAGCTGCCAAAAATAATATTTTCAAACCTAATTAGGCTTAACTTTCTCTTACAAACTTGTAAATAATTGAGTGAACTAACATACCTCCAAATTTCAGAGTCTAACTTCTCTTCTTACGTCAGATATATCAAAACCCTTCCACCCTACTTTAGATTACTCGACAGCATGAAGCATGTTGAATCTTTGATGCAATTCGAGTTCTTCCTCGATGAATTTTCTTCTGACAACCCTCTCTCTGAAACTAGACTCAATTTAGAGAAAACTGGTCAAAGAACTTTTCAAATGGCACGATTAAATTGTGCAAACAAGTTTTCTTCATCGAAACTTCCTATTTATAGCCTTAAAAGGAAGTTCATGCAAAACCTCAGCTTGCCACCTTCTGCTTGCCCATTGTTGTCTGCCTTAAAGTGTAATGCATGCGTTAATAATTAATCAAGTTTTTCCTAATTTTTACCCAGGTATAAGTATAAATCAGGTTTCTCAATGAGTTCGAGGTTGAATGCAGGAACTATGTAGATTTCAAATTTCCTTTAATTATTTAAGCTATATGCGTAATATTGCCCGTCTAACGTGCTATATATATGCGATATTAATTTGTCAAGTTTTCCTATTCTTCACCCAAGTATAAGTGAAAAATAAGGTTTTCTTAGTGAGCCCGAGGTCGAACACAGGGACTATGCAGATTCTAGAATTCTTTAGATTATTTAAGTTATATGCGTTACAAGAAAATGGAGAGAAGTAATGCATTTATGAAAATGAAAAGCAGTAAAACTAAGCTAAAGTGATGGAGTGAATAGGTATGCGACACAACAAAGTTCAGCTAATAGAATTTTATGAATTGTAAAAGCAGGGCTAGGGTTGGTTATCATCTAAATTCAGAAACACATAGTGAGATCTATTTCATACCAGCAACTCTGAACTGCACCTCTCGGTTGTCAGCCACTATACTTATATCTCTATAACGCATCGGAAAGTGTTAAGTACCAAGGGTATTTCTATGTCTAGAAACACTTCTTAGCCTTGTTAGCTGAGTTCCACAATCACTTACTCTCTCGAGCAGTTGATTATTACTACTTATATTGATTAGCTAGATGGACATAAACATTAGATTCAAGTACAATTGACAAGATGGAACAGTCAAAACTATGGTTCTTAGTTAAATGATAACACAACCCATAAACCTCAAGAAAGTTAGTTACTCATGGATGATAAATAGCAAATGGAAAGTGATAAGAAATAGATAGCCATGGAAGTTATATAGATTAATGAACGGAACAAATATTTTAGAAAATACAATCTCTTGTGAATAAACTAACACACAAGTGAGTAAGAAAAAGATAGAAAGCATGAAATGGTGTGACTGCTCAATCTCTTGAGCTCGCCGAGGTGGTAGCGTGAATTTTCTAATGAAGTGGTCCGGCGGAGGGAAGACTCTTCTCTCTTGAGCTATTTGTCTGGAAAGAACTCTGCTGTCACTTAGGAATTCTTCCGAGAGATTCAACAACATTTTTAGCCTTCAAGTCTGCCTTTTTATAGATGTTGCGTTGCAATCGCTAGCAAATTTGCATGATTAGAGGTTGAATTGCTACCTTGTTGCGTCTTTCTCGCATAATCGCATGATTTCCAGTTTAATTTCAGATCCACCACTTTCGCCGCAGATCAAGCACATCAATCCCTTGGCTATCTCTCAAGATTTTCATCTGATTTTCCGCTGCCTTGCGTTTCTAATTGATAACACATTCACAGGTTGCTTGTTGTGTGAATTATTTGTGTGGAAATGAAATTGTACAAACGCAAGGTGTGATTAAAATATAATTATGCGTTTTACATATCATGCGTTGAACATGCTATGCGTCTTACACTATGCGTTGGTGATCTTTTCAAGTTTTTCTATCCTTTACCCAAGTATAAGCAAAGGAGTAGGTTTTCTCAGTGAGTCCGAGGTCGAACACAGGGATTATATTGATTTAGTATTTACGTGGATTTCATGCACTGCAGTGGTAACCAAGAAATAGTTGGGAATGTTTGTTTTTAATCTAAGGAAAGCAATTGTTTGTATACTAGACTAAAATGTGAGGGATGGAAAGCATGCGACACAACAAATTCAGCTAAAGATGTGAGTGAATGGATAAAGAAAGGGTTCGGGTTGATTAACATCTAACATCGGAAACACATAGTAGTATTCTATTCATAATTGCGACTCTTCTCCCGGTTCTCAGCCGCTATGCGTTATAGACATATAACGCATAAGAGAGTGTTAAGAACCAAGGTTATCCCCATAGACAAGTAACACTTCTTGGCCCTTGTCAATTGAGCTCCACAATCACTTACCCTTTCGAGCAGTTTGATTATTACTACTTATATCGATTTGTCAGATGAACATAAGCATCGGATTAAGATTGCAATTGACAAGATGAAATAGTTACACTATGGTTCTTAGTTAGATGCTAACGCAACCCTAGACCCTTGAGTGATTAGTTACTCATGGTTTGAAAGTAAAAAGCGAAAAGTACAGAGAAATGAATAGACATGGAAGATAATTATATTGATGAAACGGAATACAACTTTAAATAAGCTCAATGTCTTGATACAAATATAAAATCAAGAAAGAAAAAACTAAGAAAGAAAGCAGGAAAGGCATCAATGTCTTGAGTCGCCCGGATGGAAGCGTGAGGTTCTGCTGTGAAGTGGTCCGGCGGAGGGAAGACTCTTCTCTCTCGAGCTATTCGTCTCTAGTCGAAGTCTGAAAGAACTCTGCTGTCACTTATGGAGTTCTTCTGAGAATCAACAACCCTTTCTCATCTCGCAGAGCTGTCCTTTTATAGATGATGCATTCGCAATTAATGGCAAATCTGCTTGATTGGGGGCGAGATTGATATCATGCGTCCATCTCGCCTGATTGCGTGATTCTCGGGTCAATTAAGATCCATCACTTTAGCCACAAATCATGTTCGTCAATCATCCGTCAATCTCTCAAGATTCTGATTTGATTCTCAACGCCTTGCATTAATGGTCGTCTATGCGTCCATGAATAGTTTGGCCGATGTCAACGCGTCGTAGGTTGCTAACGCATAGTTATGCGTTGAATAGTTGTTAACACATCGTCAGGTTGTTTGTGTTCCGTTTAGATCATGCGTCCACGAAGAACACACACACTTCGTGTTCCGTTAAGAAGTCATCAACGCATCGTCTGCATTCCTGCGTCAAAATATGCGTTTTAGGCTTAAAAAGTGGTAAAATCATTATCTTCATAAAAATACATTAGTATAACGCACATGAAGATTTCTTAATAAAAATTAACATAACTTGTCGCATGCTTCTCTATTTAATCTCTATTTATCTAGGAAAAAGGCTATCATAACTTGTATTTCTACAAGTTATCACACCCCCAAACTTAGATAAATGCTTGTCTTCAAGCATAACTTTTATCTAAGAAACTTCAATCATCCTAAACATTTTCTCAACGCATTGACTAGTCTCTCAGAATGCTATACTCAATCAGCTACCCGTTAGTTATATTATTTCTCTACCTCTATATTCTTTTCTTTAGGACAGGTCTAATTTGTATGCGGCAAGCTTTCTTTTCAAATTGTTAAACTCATTATTCACAAAATTTTTGTTTCTTCTTTTGAACACTGAGTCTGAAAAGATGAAGATATAAAGTTCCTTTTTCTTTCATTGATTTTATTATTTATGTAGCCATGCGTCGAGTAGGGTTACCTACCTTCGTTTTGACATACCAACGATGGGGTGCATGAAGGAAGCCAACTACGAGCAAGTGCCCTTCTCGACTAAACTCTTATCTAAGCTTGGTTTCCTTACTAGACATTGGAGTTTGTTATTTTATCTATGCGTCGCTGATTACGATTACCCACCTTCGTTTTGACACACCAACTATGGGGTGCATGGAGGCGGCCAACTACAAGAAGGCGTCATTTTCAGCTAAACTCTTAACAAGATAAATATATTAGTCTTGCCAGCGGAGTTTTGCTTTTAAAAGGAATTTTTTTTTTAATTTTTTTAAAATTTTTTTTTTTAAGTGACATGTTTGAAATAAGTTCATCATATTTTTATCTTTGACAGTTCAAACCTCTTCCACCCCCAAACTTGAGAGTAGCAAGGTCCTCATTACTTAAATTGTAAACAAAGATTAAGTTGCAAAATTTTGTAAAAGAGGTTTGAATTGGCCGCTTGCATACATGCAAAGTAGGTTTGCGTTTCTAAGGAATAGTATGCAGACGCGTTGAAAGTAATCTAACTTAAAGAGTGTACAAAAAGTGTAAGCATGATTATCCTCATAGTGACTAACTTTTCAACGCAAAGATAAAAGTTGGGAATAATTATGTATGTAGTTAGAATGAATTTAAAACAAGGGACACGCAAAGAAGTAATTAGAAATTCCATGCGGCGAAGCAATAGTGAACGCATACAATTATCGCATACTGAATATACTGATGAACGCATGGTTTTTAGTTCAAAGTATGCGCTGGACGTTTTAAGTATTATGCGTTTGAAAAATTACATCTCCTAATTTCAACTTGATAAACACAAAAATCGTTTATCGCTGAACGCATAGTTCCATGATGCGTTGGACGCATGCATGAATTACATAGTATGCGGTGAAATCAAATAGTTTACATTAAAGCTCGACGTGTACTTTCATGCTTATCTAATTTACTCTACTTCTAAGACTGAATTTAAAAACATGAAAACTAAATAATAAAAAAAAACAAAGTACAAACAGAAGAAAGAAAGCAAAAAAAAAAAATAAAATAAAATAAAATAAAATAAAAATAAATACTAAAACAAATGCGATTAAAAAGAAAGCAAGGGTAACAGAAAGCGTCCCTGGAAAAGTAGGCGTTCAGAATCGTAGGGACCTTTCGATGCAAGCTCAGTTATTACACTTGCGTGGGTCATTAGAGCCTTTGTCGCGTTCAGGGTTCAACGCAGAGGAGACAATGAAGTACATTACAACCTCCCTCAAGTACGCGTGCTTGGGATGCGTTGGTCTGGTTTGTAGCTCATGCGTTGAAGGCTCTTTTAATAGCGGCTCGATCTTTGCCGCGGATCTATTGCTCCAGTCTGATTTCTCTAATTGTTGATCGGAGAATAAATTAATTTCATCATCTTCACCATCTTCACCGTCCTTGAGGATTTCATTTCTCAACGCCGCGTTCACCTGACAAGATTGGAAATGATCAGGATCATTCAACGCGTTAACTATATTAAATTTTACCTGATCACCCACGCGGGGCGTTGAGATTTCTTCCTTGACGTCAATCAGGACGCGTCCAGAAGTGGTATCTTCATATACAGACGCAGGTTCTGCTTGCGTTGCTTTTTCTCTCCGCTCTATATATTCCTCTTCTTGCGATTCGGTAGAAGATGATGGATGATGGACATTATGCACGATACTCTCCATTGGTTGACTTGTTGGAGCGTTTAGGGGTTGCAAGTTTCCCTGCGTCCCTTCAATATGCGCTGTGGGATTGATTTTCCCATTTAACAATGTCTCACCTTGACATTATTCTTCCGAGTTCCCTCTTGGAACTTCGGTCGTACGTAGCAATGCTCCTTGCTTTTCATTTTCGAGCACCTCTGCAATTTGATTCATTTGACTTTCTAGATTGCAAGTCGCAGCGGCTTGGTTCTGGAACAATGCATTGTGGTTCTGGAGCATTGCATCGATTTTACTCATATATTCTCGTAAAAGAGATTCCAGGGAAGACAATGAGGATGATTCGTCCGCTTGCGGATCCCTCGAAAACTGATGATACTGGTCTTGATTCCATTGGTTGAAACCAGGAGGGTTGCCTCTCTTCGGCTGCTGCTCAGCCCTCTGCGTTTGTTGTTGATTTCCACCCCATCCGAAATCAAGGTGGTTCCTCCAACCCGAATTGTATGTCTCACCGTAGGGGTTGTTTTGAACACTGTAGACAGACTGGAGGTTGTAGGGACACATGTCATACATGTGCCCCGCACCACACTGCAGGCAGTCTACAGATGCTGTCGGATTCATTGAGTGCACTGCATTCATCGTAGCAACTGATCTACCTTGATTTTTCAAGACTAGTGTTTGCCCCGCACCACACTGCAGGCAGTCTACAGATGCTGTCGGATTCATTGCGTGCACTGCGTTCATCGTAGCAACTGATCTACCTTGATTTTTTAAGACTAGTGTTTGCAGCATGGATGTCATATTTGCGAGCTGCGCTGCCAGGTTAGTGGTCGCATCAGTTTTAAGCATTCCAGCTCGCGTTTGCCTTCTATTGGTGGAGCGAAATTCATATCCGTCGTCCACCCACTCATTGGTGTTCCATAAAGTTCTGTCGAAAATATCTTCAGCATATAAGTAAGTCATCTTCAATATTCCTCCTGCTTACGCAGGCAATTTTCCTCACTAGCCTTTTAAATTAGGTCCAAGCAATTGGCTCTTCTTCAATTCTACCTTGTCCTTCAGGTGAAGGTTCTCTCAATCTCCAGGTCAATATTGAGCTATGGATTGCTCCCGTCACTCAAATACTATTAGAAGCTTCTGGCAGAGGAGAAACTTACTATACTTCTTCGATTGAGGAATCCTACAACACAATAATCCAAATAAAATAATTAAATCAATGCAATAATCCCCGGCAACGGGGCCAAAAACTTGTTGTGTAATAATTTTGGAAATGGAAATTTACAAACGCAAGGTATGAGTAAGCTATGATTATGTGTTTTACATATCATGCGTTGAACATGCTATGCGTCTTACTACGATGCGTTGGTGATCTTGTCAAGTTTTCCTATCCTTTACCCTAGTATAAGCAAAGGAGTAGGTTTTCTCGGTGAGTCCGAGGTCGAACACAGGGATTATGTTGATTCAATATTTAGATGGATTTCATGCGTTGTAGGGGTAACTAAGAAATAGTTGAGAGAGTGTTTGTTTCTAATCTAAGGAAAGCGATAACATGTACACTATATTAAATTGTGGAGGATGGAAAGCATGCGACACAGCAAATTCAACTAATAATGTGAATGAATGGATAAATAAAGGGTTTGTGTCACACCCCAACCCAGATTTACTCTATACCTAGGAAGGAGCATGATCCTATTTCCCAACATAAAACTCTAAATTATATACACCATAAAAGAATAGCAAATCATACAACAATCTCTTTATCAGATCAGAAGAACGTGTAAACTTTTAACTAACATGTCTGGATATACTCATAGTAGGTACAACAGGTCCCTCTTTCACTACACCCTCAGTAAAGATGTATATTACATGACATAAGAGCATTCTAAATATTTACAACTATCCCAGAGGTTGGCTTCCAGATAGGTCCAGACGAGGTTCTTCAGTAGGCTAGGCGTCCCGGACATGCTCGCTACCTGAAACAGCAAATAACAACAAATTGGATGAGCAAAAGGCTTAGTGAGTGACTAAATCTACTAAAACTAATCATATTAACTTAAATTCAGTTTGTAAGATAGTAACCATCGCATAACCCATCCCAACGAATTATCAAGATTCACTTTCCACTACGCATGTATATCTATCAATTCCCATGTTTCACAAATTTCCTATCTATTTAGTGCCTTCACTTTCCGTCCCTTAGCACTTATTCATATATAACTACAATACCATGTGCCTTCTCATGAGATCCCTCAGCACAGGTAACAAACTCTATCTACGCTCAAGTGCCTTCTCACAGAATCCCTTGGCACGAGCTAGCTGTGATAGGTTACTACTGCCTTCACTTACAGTCCCTGAGCATTGTAGTCCATTCTCTACTGTTATTCAAGTGCCTTCTCAAATCCCTCGGCACTTAATATCACTCTTACTCACAAGTAGCTTTCACCATAAGGTCCCTCAGCCACTTATGTGCTTAAACATTTGTAATAGTATTCTTTTAAATCACTAACACATCTCATACATAAAGCAAACTACCATGCATCATGTTTCCTCATCACTATGCGTACTAAGTTTAACACAAGATATAACAAACAGTCACTCACAATCGGTCCCGGCTCTAAATGGGTTATAAGCCTCCCCGAGCTCTTCTTGGCCTGAAAATACACAATCCTCATGTTTAGTTTCCATAATCTCCCCTATTCTTTAACATACAGTAGCATCGTTACTCTATAGGAATTAATAAGCTACCAGCGTTACTCAAAAGATATTCAAACTGTACTAGCGACACCGCATTGATTAAAACCAGCGAAACTACCTTGAGAAGCGATACCCAGCGATACTCTAGCGAGAATTGTGAGACGCAAGCCTATCTTTGCGTTGCAGCGTTACTTCCTCTGCTGCTCAATCTCTCGCTCACTCAGCGATACTCCCGCTGTGACAGGACCGTTTCCTTCTTCCTTTCTTCTTCCTTCTTCAACCTGTTAAACATTTCGTTTCAATAAATTCCAGTACTTTCTTCCTTCTATAAACTTGTTAAAAGACAGGTCCTGCATCTCACCTCCAAATTTCATGAAAAACCTCCTCTCCATTTAGGACATAACCTTCGACAACTCCAAGTTGCCTCTAATCATCCGACAGTTCTACTCCCGTCTCTTCTTCTTGAGTTTGACACACAATTAAAAAATTTCAGCTCAAATATCCTTCATGAATTCTGCTAGAAATTGTGTTAACTTACTAACCTCAAAGTTTCAGCCCTAACCTTCGTCTCTTCAATTTGTTCTTCCTCCAAAACCAAGCATCACTCTGAAGAGATCACAGCAGTCAAAACCTCTGTCAAACCCGAGTTTCTTCCACGAATTCAATGATATTTCTGCTTCAGATCAGCATGAACATCTTCTTCTACCTCCCTTCGATGTTTCGCCTTAATATGGACCCAATTCGAGCTCTGAAATGCAAGCAGAACAATTGAATTCTCAGTCCACTTATATATATATCACCGACTTGTTCTCCATTCCAACTCTATATTATAATCCGTTCGACGCATACCTCCTATCCTCAGCTTCAGCAACGCACATGGCCTCTGATGATAATTCATTCCAAACTCTCCCGCCAAATATTTAACATATGCGTTACCTTCTATCAGCCAACACTCCTTGTCCAATGCATACTCGCCTTCGACGCATGGTAGCGTTCACCGCATAACAGCCTCACCGCAGATCAGCTCCCAAACTCCCCGCGGCCTTTACTTCCAACGGCACATTGCCTTCAATGCGTTTGACGCATAATGATCCTCGATACCAAGTGATCCTCCGTGCCTTATGTCCTCATCGCGTCTCAACTTCAGCGCATGATCAGCTTACCTCACCTTTGCGTTTACACCAAAATTATTTCCTCCACAACAGGTTGCCATCAACGCATAGCTTACACTTAGCCATTTTCCCACTCCAAATGCAAGCCAGCCAACTACTTTTACACATTCACCCATCTCTCGGCCCCTTCTTACTTTGCGTTCTCATAAAAATAGATGCGAGGCTTACAATTACCACCTCCTTACAAAGATTTTGTCCCCGAAATCAGTAGGTAGCACATTCTTTACTCAAATAAACTTGGATATTGCTTAAGCATTTGCTCCTTCGGCTCCCACGTTGCTTCTTCTATCTCGTGATTTCTCCATAACACTTTAACCAATGGTATCACTTTGTTTCTTAAAACCTGTTCTTTTTCATCTAATATCTGTACAGGCTTTTCCTTATAGCTCAAATCTTCATTAAGCTCCATTGGTTGCGTTAATAACACATGAGTAGCATCGGGTATGTACTTTCTCAACACTGATACATGAAATACATTATGTATCCTAGACATTTCAACAGGTAAAGCTAGTCTATATTGTAAGCACTGGTTTGCGTTTCCAAGAATTGAGGCACGGCCATGTGTTTGTGGCTATGCGTCTCAAAGGGAGAAGTGGCCGAGGACAAGAGGAAGTAAAATTTTGGTTAAGTATTGACTAAGTCTATGCGGTTGCGGTTAATTCATGGAGGTTAGTGAGCTGAAGTAGCTACCCGCGTTGATAGATAAGTAATCCTGATGGGGGAAGAAACGTACTTGAACCATGTGTTCAAGTCACTCTGCGTCGAAGATAGACATGCGATAGAGGCACTTGTGTCGAAGACAGGACAGTCTGACGCAACGAAAGTAGAATCGCAAGATGGAGAGTTATGCGTTCAAGTTAGGGGGCGTGTGGAGACGCCCACCATGCGTTGGAAGAGGAGTTAGCTTGAGTGCCATGCGCTGAGAGGAGAACCTCGCGCTAGTCTGCAGATGAATAATACGTAAGTAAGCGGCCTAAGTCTTGGTGTTCGAGAAGGTTAAGTCGGTAGTATAAATAGCTGGATTAATTAAATGTTTAATTATTTTTTAAGGACAATTCGAGAGCTTAAGTCGGTTCTGTTCTTCAGATAAACTTCAGAAGAAGATTGAGGAAGGTGTTCTTGAGGATTCCGGACGAAGTTGATTCACATCGAGGCTGGAAACGAAGTTGGAACAGGGGAATGACCGAAGTTACTTGGTTTGATTGAGCAGTGACTGTTATTCGGGACAGAACGTGAGGAAGAAGCTGAGTTCAGAGTTGAAAATTTAAGGTTAGTAAGTTAACACAATTCCTAACAACTCTTGTAAAGGATGGTGATGCTGAAAGTGAAGATTTACTATGTGAATCCTTAGGAAACCAGTGATTACAAGACTGTCGCGCAATCCGGAACAGCAGGAGGTAATTGCGGAATATCGTGAGAACGAAGTAGAGCTACAACCTAAAATTTTAAGGTAAGCTACTAAACTTGATTTCCTATAAGTTTGTAGAAGAGAAGAAACTCTGAATCCGTATGGAAATGTGACTTTTAATAGGTTAAAGTAAGAACGGGAAGAAAGGAAGAAGTTACAGTGCAGAGTGCCGTTGGGAAATCAAGTAGCGGCACACTGTCTGGGAATAGGTAGCGAGACGGGTACCGCTGGGACGCAAAGGAGCTTTCCGTCTCACAGATATCGCTGGATAACGCTGAGTATCGCTGCTCAGGTAGGTAACGCTGGTGCTGTTCTATGAAGTATCGCTAGTAACTGTGTTAGTCGGCGGGTATCGTTGGGATTCTCGTTATAAGACAGTAGAGATAAAGGAAAGGGAATTAATCTTGACTAACGCAAAGTGTGTTTCTTGTGTAGGCCGAGAAGAAATAGGAACAGTGTATAAACCACATAAAGCCTAGGAAAAGTAGTGAGTGACACTTTTCTCGCTTTGAAATGAAATTTCTTGAAAATGTTTGGCTTGGTTTTCTTATGAGTTATGGCTTTGAGATGAAATGTTTTCTTAAAAACTTGATGTTTGATGACGTTTATTAGGCATGTTTTATACATTTCTATAAGATGTGCAATGGCATGTTTTGAAATATTGTTTACCGTGATAAATTGATTTTCATGAAAAATTTTCATATGAACTACTATGTGAAAGAAATTCTGAAATGTTTTAAGAGGAGGCTCAGTGCTCAAGGACATGAGAAGACACGTGAGTTTCCCCGGGACCCAGTACTCAAGGACATGAGAAGGTACATGGGCAACCCGACCTATTCCTATGTGCACATAGAGGATTAGCTGGCTAGTGCATCGAGCTTGCTCTGCCTGAAGCCAGGGATGATTTCGACGTTGAGTGCGTAGAAGCATTGCTCTGCCTCAACTAAGGGAAAAGTTTGAAAAACTACTTGATGTTGATAAATTTCTTGAAAAGCACTTTGATATGATTTTAGTATTGATTTATGAGAATGATGAATTTCGTGAAACGCATGTTACATTTGGAATAATGTTAAACTCTGATTTACTCGTTATATGAAACATGCCTGTTTTAAATGAATGCCGTTTATAAAGATTCGTCACTCACTAGGCTATTAGCTTATGTTTTCCAATGTTTTCTTTTTCCCTCCCCAGGTAGCAAGGACGTTCCCGGTGCTTCGCCTAATACAGCTCACCCTGCCTAAGCCTCGAACATCAAGATTCAGTGAAGTTAGGAGTTGTACGTTGAATATACTTATGTAAATGGCATGTAGAACATATAGTTTTGAATGGGTACTGTCAATGGTGTTGTGTATGTTGTATTTTGGATATGAAGATGAATTCATGTTATGTATTAAAGGTGTACCCTATATAGGGAATTGCATCAAGTTATAAGCATGCGATGTATGACGGTAATCTATATTATATATGAGTAAATGTATGTTCAGAAATGTATGTTAGGGCAATATGCGTCACAAGAGAAGTGATGTTTATTGTCTTCACACTTCCCCTTAGGTTAGGTGAATAATCTGGGAGGGGGTGTGACATATATGCCACTGGTCCAACCCTTTCTAATATCTCATAGGGCCCAATATATCTAGTACTCAACTTCCCTTTCTTGGCAAATCTCAGAATTCCTTTCCACGGTGATAACTTCAAAAATACTTTGTCTCCAATCTCGAATTCAAGATCTTTTCTTCTATTGTCCGCATAGCTCTTCTGACGGTCCCTAGCTGCTTTAAGATTTGCCTTAATCAGTTCTACCTTTTCTGTTGTAACCTGCACAATTTCTGGTCCAACTAACTTTCTTTCACCCACTTCTCCCCAACAAACTGGGGTTCTGCACGGTCTACCATACAGTGCTTCATAGGGAGCCATCCCAATACTCGCTTGATAATTGTTGTTATATGCAAATTCCATCAAAGGTAAGTGCACATCCCAATTATGAAACTGCAACGCACAGGTTCTCAGCATGTCTTCCAAAGTTTGAATGGTCCGCTCAGATTGCCCGTCGGTCTGAGGGTGAAACGCAGTGCTGAACTGTAGCTTGGTTCCCAATGCGTTTTGCAAACTTCCCCAAAATTTGGAAGTAAACCTAGGATCTCTGTCTGATGTCACCGTTACAGGTACACCAAACTGACTCACGATCCTGTCCACATACAGTTGTGCTAACCTGTCTAAAGTGTAGGTCGTTTTAATTGGTAAAAATTGTGCCGTTTTTGTTAACCTGTCCACGATCACCCAGATCCCATTAACACCCGCTGAAGTTCCTGGTAATCCGAACAGAAAGTCCATAGTAACATGCTCCCATTTCCACTCAGGAATAGGGAGTGGATTCAATAATCCTGCTGGCCTTTGTCGTTCAGGCTTAACTTGCTGACAAATTAAATATTTTGCTACAAATTCCGCTATTTCTCTTTTCATACCTGGCCACACATAGAATTTCCTCAGCGTTTTGTACATCTTGGTACTGCCTGGGTGCATAGCGTACGCCGAACTATGAGCCTCTTCCAGTATCATATGTTTTATCTCTTCATCTTTTGGTACATATATCCTACCCTGTTTCAATAATACACTATCAGGTCTGAGCTCAAAATCCGTTCTCTGCTGAGTCTTCACCTCTTCTACTAACTTACTAATCATAGGATTAGCCATTTGCCTCTTTACAACTTCATCTACTAGTTTAGGTTTCAACTGGAAATGTGCTAACAATGCTCCTGTTCCAGTTACTTCCAACCTAGCCATGCCGAAGCTCAACTCCTTGAGTAAGGACACCCTTATTGCATTCAGTAAACTTACTTCATTCTGAGACTTCCTACTCAAAGCGTCGGCCACCACATTCTCCTTTCCCGGATGATAGTTTATGGTACAATCATAGTCTTTAATCAACTCTAACCACCTCCTTTGCCTCATGTTAAGTTCTTTTTGATCAAAGATATATTTTAGGCTTTTGTGGTCTGTATAGATATGGCATTTCTCTCCATACAGATAATGTCGCCATATCTTCAATGCTAACACTACCGCACCCAATTCCAAATCATGAACAGGATAGTTAACTTCATGTGGCCTCAACTGTCTAGAGGCATAGGCTATAACGCTGCCTCCCTGCATCAGCACACAACCCAACCCCTGTCGGGAAGCATCACAATACACCTCGAACTCCTTCCCTGACTCTGGTAATGCCAGAATAGGTGCAGATATCAACCTATTCTTTAACTCCTGAAAACTTCGTTCGCAATCATCATTCCATTCAAATCTGGTATTTTTCTTGGTTAGGTGAGTTAATGGTAAAGCTATCTTAGAAAATCCCTGTACAAATCGCCGATAGTATCCCGCAAGTCCTAGAAAACTACGTACCTCGGATACTGTCTTGGGTTGTTCCCATCTAGTAACTGCCTCCGTTTTCTGAGGATCCACACACACTCCTGCCTCAGATACAATATGCCCTAAGAACATCACCTGTTTCAACCAAAATTCGCATTTGCTGAATTTTGCATATAGTTTCTTTTCTCTTAACATCTGCAAAACAGTTCTAAGATGTCTCTCATGTTCCTCTCTGCTTTTAGAATACACTAAGATATCATCAATGAATACGATCACGAACTGATCTAGATAAGGATGAAAAATCCTATTCATCAGGTCCATGAATACTGCTGGAACATTTGTCAAACCAAATGGCATTACAAGGAATTCATAATGTCCGTACCTTGTTCTAAAAGCCGTTTTGGGCACATTTGTCTCCCTGACCCTCAACTGATGATATCCTGATCTCAAATCAATCTTGGAAAATACTGATGCTCCTCTAAGCTGATCAAATAAATCATCGATACGGGGTAAAGGGTACTTATTGCGTATAGTTACCTTATTTAATTGACGGTAATCTATACACAATCTCATAGTTCCATCCTTTTTCTTTACAAATAGTACCGGTGCACCCGACGGAGACACACTGGGTCTAACGTACCCCTTATCCACTAACTCCTGCAACTGCACCTTCAGCTCTTTCAGTTCTGACAGCGCCATACGGTATGGTGCCTGTGAAATGGGAGTTGTTCCAGGAACTAAATCAATAGTAAATTCCACCTCCCTATCAGGTGGTAAACCTGATAATTCCTCAGGAAAAACATCAAGGAATTCTTGCACCACCGGTACATCTTCTGGTTTTAACTTCTCTGCTTTTACTTCCATCACATGAGCTAAATATGCTTCACAGCCTTTACTCAATAACTTCCTAGCTTTCATTGTAGAGATCACACAAGTAGGAAGAATTCGTCTCCTCCCCTTAAATACCACTTCAATTCCATCAGGCTTCGATAACCACACCTCCTTCTTAAAACAATCAACTTTTGCATGATATTTTGATAAAAAGTCCATGCCAAGAATTACATCAAACTCCAATAATTCCAGTGGTAATAAATCAACCAACCACACCTCACCATCAATCACAATCTCACATTTGAAATAAGCCCGTTCTATAACAATGTTTTCCCCAGTAGGGGTACATACTAGTAAAGCTTCAGACAAAGATTTTAATTCTTTATTCATAAATGCAGTAAATTTACAAGACACGAATGAGTGAGTAGCTCCTGAATCTATTAACACATGTGCAGTATTAGAACAAACAGTAAGCATACCCGTAACTACATCCGGTGTCGCCTCGGCCTCCTGTCGTGTTACAGTAAACACCTGCCCCTGTTGTCTGGGTCTACCTGTGCCACTCGTCTGTCGACCTCCACTAGTTCCTTCTCCAGTACCCATTTCTTGTCTAGACTGATTTGCTGATTGCACCACTTATCTTTGCTCTGCTTCCCTTCCTTTCTTGGGTTGAGGACAATCTCTTCTAAAATGCCCTGTCTATCCACAGTTATAACAGACATCTGATCCCATATAACATTGTCCCCAATGAGTGTTACCACAGGAAGTACAATATGGTTTCCGTGCTGAACTGGCCACGGATTCACTAGGTTGGTTGTACTGTGACCGACCCGATGATACCGATGTTTGAGGAAACCTCCCTCGTCCTCCTTGTGGGTTTCCCCTCCGTGTTCCTCCTGAAAAGTATGAACCGCTGGTACGGGCTTTAAACTTACCCCTACCAGAAACTCCCGGTGTAAAACGTCGTCCTTCACCCTGCTAGGTCTGTACTCGTGAAGAACTATAAGTCAGTCCAACTTTCGATCCGCCTCCTTCAACTCCTGCTATACTCTTTTCCACTCTCATGGCCGCCTCCACTAATTTTGCAAAGTCTGTCCACTTTGTACTAGCTGTTACTGGGGTTCGGATTTCACTACGCAAGCCGTCTTCGAAACGCTTGCATTTGTCAGCTTCTTCTGCTATCAATGCCAAAGCATACTTGGCAAGCTCCGTGAATTTCTTTTCATATTCAGCTACAGTCATACCTCCTTGTACTAGATTTAAGAATTCCTTCCTTTTCTCATCACATAAGGATTTAGGGTAATACTTCTCCTGGAATGACTTCTTAAAATCTGCCCATGTTAATGAGCCCGCATCTGCACTTCTGTGCTCTATCAGTCGCCACCAGTCTTCAGCTCCTTTTTGGAGCATAAACGTAACCAAGTCAAGTTTCCTGTCCTCTGGACAATGCATCACTCTGAAGCATTTTTCTACCTGATTCAACCATGCTTTAACTTCCGCAGGATCTGTGGTGCCCTCAAATACTTGAGCACCCAATGCTTTGAATCGTTCAATGCCAAACTTTTTCTCAAGGTCACCCTGAACTGTTTCCATACTAGTTACTAATCTCTGTGCGATTCTCCTAAAGAGTTGTTCCTCCATATTCATACTCGCCTGAGGATTACTAGATTCTCCTTCAGACGCTTATCAATCCTCCCCGGTAGCGTGCGATGTCGCAGCGCCTTTCTGCCTACCTCGTCTGGTACCTCTGGGCATGTTCCTATAACATAATATGTAATCAATTTACTTTTACATGGTCCTAGCTACTATGCATGACCTCACAGCCCAAAATCTTATGCTCTGATACCAAATTGTCACACCCCAACCCAGATTTACTCTATACCTAGGAAGGAGCATGATCCTATTTCCCAACATAAAACTCTAAATTATATACACCATAAAAGAATAGCAAATCATACAACAATCTCTTTATCAGATCAGAAGAACGTGTAAACTTTTAACTAACATGTCTAGATATACTCATAGTAGGTACAACACGTCCCTCTTTCACTACACCCTCAGTAAAGATGTTTATTACATGACATAAGAGCATTCTAAATATTTACAACTATCCCAGAGGTTGGCTTCCAGATAGGTCCAGACGAGGTTCTTCAGTAGGCTAGGCGTCCCGGACACGCTCGCTACCTAAAATAGCAAACAACAACAAACTGGATGAGCAAAAGGCTTAGTGAGTGACTAAATCTACTAAAACTAATCATATTAACTTAAATTCAGTTTGTAAGATAGTAACCATCGCATATCACATCCCAACGAATTATCAAGATTCACTTTCCACTACGCATGTATATCTATCAATTCTCATGTTTCACAAATTTCCTATCTATTTAATGCCTTCACTTTCCGTCCCTTAGCACTTATTCATGTATAACTACAATACCATGTGCCTTCTCATGAGATCCCTCAGCACAGGTAACAAACTCTATCTACGCTCAAGTGCCTTCTCACAGAATCCCTTGGCACGAGCTAGCTGTGATAGGTTACTACATGCCTTCACTTACAGTCCCTGAGCATTGTAGTCCATTCTCTACTGTTATTCAAGTCCCTTCTCAAATCCCTCGGCACTTAATATCATTCTTACTCACAAGTAGCTTTCACCATAAGGTCCCTCAGCCACTTATGTGCTTAAACATTTGTAATAGTATTCTTTTAAATCACTAACACATCTCATACATAAAGCAAACTACCATGCATCACGTTTCCTCATCACTATGCGTACTAAGTTTAACACAAGATATAACAAACAGTCACTCACAATCGGTCCCGGCTCTAAATGGGTTATAAGCCTCCCCGAGCTCTTCTTGGCCTGAAAATACACAATCCTCATGTTTAGTTTCCATAATCTCCCTTATTCTTTAACACACAGTAGCATCGTTACTCTATAGGAATTAATAAGCTACCAGCGTTACTCAAAAGATATTCAAACTGTACTAGCGACACCGCGTTGATTAAAACCAGTGAAACTACCTTGAGAAGCGATACCCAACGATACTCTAGCGAGAATTGTGAGACGCAAGCCTATCTTTGCGTTGCAGCGTTACTTCCTCTGCTGCTCAATCTCTCGCTCACTCAGCGATACTCCCGCTGTGACAGGACTATTTCCTTCTTCCTTTCTTCTTCCTTCTTCAACCTGTTAAACATTTCGTTTCAATAAATTCCAGTACTTTCTTCCTTCTATAAACTTGTTAAAAGACAGGTCCTGCATCTCACCTCCAAATTTCATGAAAAACCTCCTCTCAATTTAGGACATAACCTTCGACAACTCCAAGTTGCCTCTAATCATCCGACAGTTCTACTCCCGTCTCTTCTTCTTGAGTTTGACACACAATTAAACAATTTCAGCTCAAACATCCTTCATGAATTCTGCTAGAAATTGTGTTAACTTACTAACCTCAAAGTTTCAGCCCTAACCTTCGTCTCTTCAATTTGTTCTTCCTCCAAAACCAAGCATCACTCTGAAGAGATCACAGCAGTCGAAACCTCTGTCAAACCCGAGTTTCTTCCACGAATTCAATGAGATTTCTGCTTCAGATCAACATGAACATCTTCTTCTACCTCCCTTCGATGTTTCGCCTTAATATGGACCCAATTCGAGCTCTGAAATGCAAGCAGAACAATTGAATTCTCAGTCTACTTATATATATATCACCGACTTGTTCTCCATTCCAACTCTATATTATAATCCGTTCGACGCATACCTCCTATCCTCAGCTTCAGCAACGCACACAGCCTCTGATGATAATTCATTCCAAACTCTCCCGCCAAATAGTTAACATATGCGTTACCTTCTATCAGCCAACACTCCTTGTCCAACGCATACTCGCCTTCGACGCATGGTAGCGTTCACCGCATAACAGCCTCACCGTAGATCAGCTCCCAAACTCCCCGCGGCCTTTACTTCCAACGACACATTGCCTTCAATGCGTTTGACGCATAATGATCCTCGATACCAAGTGATCCTCCGTGCCTTATGTCCTCATCGCGTCTCAACTTCAGCGCATGATCAGCTTACCTCACCTTTGCGTTTACACCAAAATTATTTCCTCCACAACAGGTTGCCATCAACGCATAGCTTACACTTAGCCATTTTCCCACTCCAAATGCAAGCCAGCCAACTACTTTTACACATTCACCCATCTCTCGGCCCCTTCTTACTTTGCGTTCTCATAAAAATAGATGCGGGGCTTACAGTTCGGGTTGGTTAACATCTAACATCAGAAACGCATGGTAGTATTCTATTCATACTTGCGACTCTTCTCCTGGTTGTCAGCCGTTATGCGTTATATGTCTATAATGCATAGGAGAGTGTTAAGAACCAAGGTTATTCCTATAGACAGGTAACACTTCTTGGCCCTTGTCAATTGAGTTCCACAATCACTTACCCTCTCGAGCAGTTTGATTATTACTACCTATATCGATTAGCTAGATGGACATAGGCATCGGATTAAGTTCGCAATTGACAAGATGAAATAGTTACACTATGGTTCTTAGTTAGATGCTAACGCAATCCTAGACCCTTGAATGATTAGTTACTCATGGTTTGAAAGTAAAAAGCGGAAAGTATAGAGAAATGAGTAGACATGGAAGATATATATATTGATGAAACGGAATACAACTTTACATAAGCTCAATGTCTTGACACAAATCTAAAATCAAGAAAGAAAAAACTAAGAAAGAAAGCAGGAAAGGCGTCAATGTCTTGAGTCGCCCGGATGGAAGCGTGAGGTTCTGCTGTGAAGTGGTCCGGCGGAGGGAAGACTCTTCTCTCTTGAGCTATTCGTCTCCGGTTGAAGTCTGAGAGAACTCTGCTGTCACTTATGGAGTTCTTCCGAGAATCAACAACCTTTTTCTCATCTCGCAGAGCTGCCCTTTTATAGATGATGCGTTCGCAATTAATGACAAATCTGCTTGATTGGCCGCGAGATTGATATCATGCGTCCATCTTGCCTGATTGCGTAATTCTCGGGTCAATTAAGATCCATCACTTTAGCCACAAATCATGTTCGTCAATCATCCGACAATCTCTCAAGATTCTGATTTGATTCTCGGCGCCTTGCATTGATGGTCGTCTATGCGTCCATGGATAGTTTGGCCGATGTCAACTCGTCGTAGGTTGCTAACGCAAAGTCATGCGTTGAATAGTTGTTAATGCATCGTCAGGTTGTTCGCGTTCCGTTCAGATCATGCGTCCACGAAGAACAGATTGCTAACGTGTCGTCCTGTGTTAAGAAGTCATGAAAGCTTCGTTTGCATTCCTGCATCAAAACATGCGTTTTAGGCTCAAAAAGTGGTAAAATCATTTATCTTCCTAAAAATACAAGAGTATAACGCAAAGGAAGATTTCTTAATAAAAATTAACATAACTTGTTGCATGCTTCTCTATTTAATCTTTATTTATCTAAGAAAAAGGCTATCATAACTTGTATTTCTACAAGTTATCATTAGTTATTGCCTATTTTTCAAAAACGCAGAGTAGACTATTTCATATTATCAACTCTTAAACTACACCTCTTGACTGACAGACAGCATGCTCATATGTCTATGACGCATGTAAGGGTATTAAATTCTAAGGCTACTTCTATTTCTAGAAGTACTTCTTAGCCTTGTTGAATGATTTTCACAATCATTTACTTTCTCAAGCAGTTGATTATTACTACTTATCTTGATTAGCTAGATGGAAATAAGCATTCGATTCAAACACATTCAGTAAGATGAAATAGCTTAATCGTTGGTTCTTCGATAGACAATAACACAACCCCTAACCCTCAAGAAAGTTAGCTACTCATGGATGATAAAAAGAAAATGGCAAGAGATAAGAAATTGATAGACATGAAAGATGTGTAGATTAATGGACTGAATCAAATGTTTCAAAGATTACAATATCTTGTTACATTAAGAAAACATAAGCAAGTAAAGAAAGGGATAGAAAGCATGAAATAATTGGTGGATGCTCAATCTCTTGAGTTCGCCAACGATGGTTGCGTGATGGTTTCTAATGTGAGATGGATGATCGGAAGGAAGACTTCTCTCTCGAGTTGTTCGTCTTCGGTTGTCGTCTGGGAAGAACTCTGCTGTCACTAAAGAATTTTTTTGGGAGTTTCATCAAACTTCTCAGCCTTCAAGTCTGCCCTTTTATAGAGGTTGCGTTATAACACTGGCAGATTCACATCATCATAGGTTGATTTAGCGCCCTGCGTCATTCTTGCGTAATTGCGTGATTCTCGATGAAATTTGTAATCGTCACTTCTGCCACAGATCAAGCACATCAATCTTTCGACAATCTCTCAAGATTTGTGTCTGATTCTTCGCTGCTTTGCGTTTCTCACTCAAATTGTGCCGACATGAAACTTGTGTTCCTGCATCATATCATGCGTTTTAGATATCATTTACTTCAAAACATTTATCTTCATCACATCAAAAGAGTAAAACGCAAAGGATGATTTATCAATGAATTAAGCCCAAACTGCCGCATGATTCTCTACTTTGTCTCGATTATTCTAAGAGAAAGCTAATGATAACTTGTATTTCTACAAGTGATCACCCACGCAACAATTAACCTTATTTTGATAGCTAATCAGACTTAGTTAATATTTAATTCTCAAATTTGCCTAAGTAGAAAGAAGTGATGGACGCATCACCTTGGAGGAAGCCTTCCACGCATAGTTGCTCACCATAGTACAACTCTTAGGTTAGACACTTAGAAATGAAAGTAGGGTTTACACAAGACACTCTTACTATGCATCCAACCCTAGGTTTTCCCTCCGAGGCATGCGTTCAACCTTAGTTGAATTTCTCATATTTTGCCTCATGTTTCCAACCCGCATCGCATCTTGCATGTGGTCATGCGATGTAAATTCTATTAACTGATTTCGCTCTATGTTTGGGTCGTCCCTCAACTTGAATGTTTCATTTATCTCTCTCGCGTTGAAAAGGACTTCACATCCATTGACTACCACCACGTCCTCCTCCTCAATCTGCCTGTTGTAGAACTCTCGGACAATTGATGGTTGTATCCAAGCTAGGTCGACACAGAATTCTCGCCAGCCATGGTGGTCGATTAAGTTGAGGATGTAGGCCGGTAGTGGGGCTTTCCTTCTAGAAAAACCCTATCTCTATTAACAGATCAGGGAACTGCTTGCGTGTCCCCTTTCCCTCATTCTTCTTCGATGACGCATCGGCCACCTTTGCCACATTCCTTTGGCCCTGACAAGCATCTCATCAATTGTTTTGTTTTTTCCCTTTGCAATTAAAGAGGAGAGCCAACCAACTTTTCCTTTCCTTTGCATTTCTCTGGGGAAAGGACTGGAATTTCCTTAGTTGACTCGTCTCCTTTCTTCTCCTTCTTCTTCTTCAGGGTGCTTGCGTCTTTCTCCACCCTTGCATCCTTCATGATGCTTTCCGTCTTCTTAGGCGAATCATGCCTACTCCTTTTCTTCTTCTTTTTTTTGCCCTCTTTTTCAGCTAGGGCGTTCATCCTTGCGGCTAGTAGACTTCCGTCCAAAATCAACAAGAACACCCTCTTCTACCTCCCCTTGTAGTTCGTCTTGAAAATGGAACCGACTTAAGCTCTCGAAGTATCTAAAAATGATTAAACATTTAATTCACTTACCTATATATATACTGCCGACTTAACCCTCAAAAGCAGGCTAGCGCGCAGGGTTCTCATTCTTACTTCAACGCAAAGCACCCATAACGCAACCTATTTTAACGCCTTCAGCAATCATCCACACTCAACGCATGGCGCCCTCAACGCCTCCTACCTTCGACGCATACAACTCAATCATCCACACACAACACATGGCGTCCTCAACGCCTCCTACCTTTAACGCTTACAACTCAATCATCCAATCTTCGACGCATAGAGACCACTCTGTCTTCGACGCATAGGGACCACGCTGTCTTCTACGCATAGGGACCATGCTGTCTTCGACGCATAGGGACCATAACGCATGGCAACCTTACCAATGCATGGTAAGTCAAGTGCGTTTCTTCCCCGCACCAATGATCAACTTGTCCTCCAACGCGGTGACTGCTTCAGCTCACAACAACCCTTCGTGATTTCACCTTCAACGCATGGCCACTCAAAAGAAAAATGCTAGCTCTTCTCTTCTTTCATCAACACATAGCTTTGGCCAACACTTAGCCAAAATTTTTGCTCTTTCACTCTCGGCTACTTTTCTTCTAACTACGCATAGCCACAATTTCACTTGCCTCCTCCCAACACTTAGTATTATAAGCCAGTGCTTACAATTTACTACCCTCTTTTAAAGAATTTCGTCCTCGAAATTCAAGTAAGTTCACTATCAGAAAAGATGAGGATATTTAACCTTCATTTGATCTTCACTTTCCCATGTCGCCTCTTCTACTTGATGATTCCTCCACAAGACTTTAACAAGCGGTATCGTTTTTGTTCTCAACACTTGTTCCTTCTGGTCAAGAATTTGCACAGGTTCCTCTTCATAAGATAAATCTTCATTTACCTGAATAGTTTGAGCCTCCAAAACATGTGTGGGATCTGGAATATACTTCCTTAATAAAGAAATATGAAATACGTCATGTATTTTGGACAACTCCATAGGTAATGCTAATTGATCAGCTGAAGGTCCTATGCGTTCCAAAATTTCATAAGGTCCAATGTATCTCGGACTCAGTTTTCCCTTCCTTCCAAATCTCAAAATTCCTTTCTAGGGGGATAACTTCAAGAAGACTTTATCACCAAACTTCGAATTCTAAATCTCGACGCCTTTTATCAGCATAGCTCTTCTGTCGATCCTGTGCAGCCTTCAACCTTTCTCTTATGAATTTTACGTTTTCTAACGTAGTTTGGACTAATTCTGGTGCCATTAACTTCCGTTCTCCTACTTCACCCCAACTTATAGGAGTTCTACAGCGTCTGCCATACAATGCCTCATAAGGTGCCATTCCAATACTAGAATGGTAGCTATTATTATAAGCAAACTCCATCAAAGACAGATGAGTATCCCAGCTTCCTTTAAATTGCAGCACACCAGCACGCAACATATCCTCTAGAGTCTGAATCGTTCTTTCTGATTGTCCATCAGTTTGAGGATGAAAAGCTATACTAAACTTAAGCTTAGTTCCCAATGCTTGCTGCAGACTTGGCCAAAACTTAGATGTAAACCTCGGATCTCTATCAGAACAATAAACACGGGAGCTCCATATTGACTTACTATTCTGTCAACATATAGTTTGGCCAATTTATCTAAAGTAAAAGTCACTTTAACTGGTAGGAATCGTGCAGTTTTAGTAAGCCTGTCAACTATCACCCAAATTCCATCATAACCATTTGGAGTTTTAGGAAGACCAAATAAGAAATCTATAGTGATATGCTCCCATTTCCACTCAGGTACGGGAAGTGGTTTTAAAAGTGCACCAGGTCTTTGTCTTTCTGGCTTAACTTGCTGACAAATCAAACATCTTGCCACACATTGAACAATTTCCCGTTTCATTCCTGGCGACCAATAATATTCTCTCAAAGTCATGTACATCTTTGTACTACCTGGATGCATCGCATAACCAGAACTATGAGCTTCCTCTATAATGGCATTTTTCAATGTCGAATCATTAGGAACACACAATCTTCCCTGTTTCAATAAGGCTCCATCATTTCTTATATCAAAATCCATTCTCTCCTTAAGATTCACCTCTTCCACTATCTTTCTGAGTACAGAGTCTTCCATTTGTTTATTAACAATCTCACCCATCAAAGTGGGTCTCACCTAGTATTGTTGTTCATGAGATTGTGAAATGAGAATTTACTAACGCAATGTGCAAGTTAAGCTACAATGATGCGTTTCACATACCATGCGTTTAACATGCTATGTGTCTACTATGCTTAATGTTATGCGATGGTGATCTGTCAAGTTTTCCTATTCTTTACCCAAGTATAAGCAAAGGAGTAGGTTTTCTTGGTGAGTCCAAGGTCGAACACAGGGATTATGTTGATTTTATATTTAAGTGGATTGTATGCGTTGCAGTGGTAACCAAGAAATAGTTGAGAGAGTTGTTTGTTTCTAATCTAAAGAAAGCGATAATATGTACACTATACTAAAATATGGAAGATGGAAAGGCATGCGACATAGCAAAGTCAGCTAATGATTTAAATGAATGGATAAAAACAGGGTTCGGGTTGGTTAACATCTAACATCGAAAACGCATGGTGATAGTCTATTCATACTTGCGACTCTTCTCCCGGTTGTCAGCCGCTATGCGTTATATGTCTATAACGCATAGGAGAGTGTTAAAAACCAAGGTTATTCCTATAGACAGGTAACACTTCTTGGCCTTGTCAATTGAGTTCCACAATCACTTACCCTCTCGAGCAGTCTGATTATTACTACTTATATCGATTAGCTAGATGAACATAAGCATCGGATTAAGTTTGCAATTAACAAGATGCAATAGTTACACTATGATTCTTATTTAGATGCTAACGCAACCCTAGACCCTTGATAGATTAGTTACTCATGGATTCAAAGTAAAAAGTGGAAAGCATAGAGAAATGAGTAGACATGGAAGAAATATATATTGATGAACGAAATACAACTTTAGATAGCTCAATGTCTTGACACAAATCTAAAATCAAGATAGAAAAAAATAGATAGAAAGCAGGAAAAGGCGTCAATGTCTTGAGTCGCCTGAATGGAAGCGTGAGGTTCTGCTGTGAAGTGGTCAGGCGGAGGGAAGACTCTTCTCTCTCGAGCTATTCGTCTCCGGTTGAGGTCTGGAGAGAACTCTGCTGATAACTTGTAGAAATACAAGTTATGATAGCCTTTTTCTTAGAAAAATAGAGATTAAATAGAGAAGCATGCGACAGTCTATGTTGATTTTTATTAATAAATCTTTCTTTGCGTTATACTCTTGTATTTTTATGAAGATAATGATTTTACCACTTTTTGAGCCTAAAACGCATGTTTTAACGCAGGAATGCAAACGATGCGTTGATAACTTCTTAACGCAGGAATATACGTTAGCAATCTGTTCTTCGTGGACGCATGATCTGAACGGAACGCAAACCTGTAGATGCATTAACTACTCAACGCAAGACTATGCGTTAGCAATTCATGACGCGTTGACAACGGCCAAACTATCCATGGACGTATAAACAACCATCAACGCAAGGCAACGGACAATCAGATCAGAATCTTGAGAGATTGTCGGATGATTGACATACATAATCTGTGGCTAAAGTGGTGGATCTGAATTGACCCGAGAATTACGCAATCAGACGAGATGGATGCATGATATCAATCTTGCCGCCAATCAAGCAGATTTTCCATTGATTGCGAACGCAGCATCTATAAAAGGGCAACTCTGCAAGATGAGAAAGGGTTTTTGGTTCTCGGAAGAATTCTATAAGTGACAGCACAGTTCTCTCCAGACTTCAACCGGAGATGAATAGCTCGAGAGAGAAGTGTCTTCCCTCCGCCTGACCACTTCACAGCAGAACCTCACGCTTCCATCCAGGCGACTCAAGACATTGACGCCTTTCTTGCTTTCTATCTTACTTTTCTATCTTGATTTTAGATTTGTGTCAAGACATTGAGCTTATCTAAAGTTGTATTCCGTTCATCAATATATATTTCTTCCATGTCTATTGATTTCTCTATACTTTTCGCTTTTTACTTTCAATCCATGAGTAACTAATCTCTCAAGGGTCTAAGGTTGCGTTAGCATCTAACTAAGAACCATAGTGTAACTATTTCATCTTGTCAATTGCAAACTTAATCTGATGCTTATGTCCATCTAGCTAATCGATATAAGTAGTAATAATCAAACTGCTCGAGAGGGTAAGTGATTGTGGAACTCAATTGACAAGGGCCAAGAAGTGTTACTTGTCTATAGGAATAACCTCGGTTCTTAACACTCTCCTATGCGTTATAGACATATAACGCACAACGGCTGACAACCGAGAGAAGAGTCGCAAGTATGAATAGACTACCACCATGCGTTTCCGATGTTAGATGTTAACCAACCCGAACCCTGTTTTTATCCATTCATTCAAATCATTAGCTGACTTTGCTGTGTCGCATGCTTTTCCATCTTCCACATTTAGTGTAGTGTACATACTATCGCTTTCTTTAGATTAGAAACAAACACCTCAACTCAATTATTCTTGGTTACCACTACAACGCATATAATCTACTTAAATATAGAATCAACATAATTCGTGTGTTCGACCTCGGACTCACCGAGAAAACCTACTCCTTTGCTTATACTTGGGTAAAGGAGAGGAAAACTTGACAGATCACTAATGTATGGCATTTAAGCATCAGTAAGACACATAGCATGTTCAACGCATGATATGTGAAATGCATCATCATTGCTTACTTGCACCTTGCGTTTGTACATTTCAATTCCACAATTTATTCACAACAAGTTTTTGGCGCCGTTGCCGGGGACTTGAGATTTGATTGTTTAACAACATCTGCTGTCACTTAGGAATTCTTTCGAGAATCAACAACACTTTCTCATCTTGCAGGTTTGCCCTTTTATAGATGCTGCATTCGCAATCAATGGCAAATCTACTTGATTGGCAGCGAAATTGATATCATGCGTCCATCTCGCCTAATTGCGTAATTCTCGGGTCAATTTAGATCCACCACTTTAGCCACAGATTATGTATGTTAATCTTCCGACGATCTCTCAAGATTCTGATCTGATTTTCCGCTGCCTTGCGTTGATGGTCGTTGTGCGTCCATGGAGAATTTTGCTGATGTCAACGCGTCATAGGTTGCTAACACATAGTCTTGCGTTGAGTGGTTGTTAACGCATCTTCAGGTTGTTCGCGTTTCGTTCAGATCATGCATCCATGAAGAACAGATTGCTAACGCATAGTCCTGCGTTAAGAAGTCGTCAACGCATTATTTGCATTCCTGCGTTAAAACATGCGTTTTAGGCTCAAAAAGTGGTAAAATCATTATCTTCATAAAAATACAAGAGTAGAACGCAAAGGAAGTTTTATTAATGAAATTCAGCATAAACTACCGCATGATTCTATATTTAATCTCTATTTCTCTGAGAAAAAGGCTATCATAACTTGTATTTCTACAAGTTATCACCTGGAAGTATGCAAACAAACCTCCTAACTTGTCTACCGATAAGGATGCATTTGAACGCTTTAACTCCTTTGTTAATTCCGCACTAATAGTATTCAATGAAGTCTTAGCTTGCCTCGACTTCCTACTCAACGCATCAGCTACAAAATTTGCTTTTCCTGGGTGATATTTTATGGTACAATCATAATCTTTGATCAACTCCAACCACCTCCTTTGTCTCATGTTGAGTTCTTTCTGATCAAAGATGTATTTTAAACTTTTGTGATCCGTATAGATATGACACTTCTCTCCAAACAAATAATGCCGCCATATCTTTAGTGCCAACACCACCGCTGCCAGTTCCAAGTCATGGGTAGGGTAATTAACTTCATGTGGCCTGATAAGCACTTGAAAAGTGCTTTCTATTCTGTCAAATTAAGGAAGTTTATATTAGATTTCACTTGTTTGCTAGTGGTTTTTAGGTTAAAATGAGGAAAATTAGAAGAAAAGACTAAAAGATCAAAACCGACCAAGAATACGGCGAAAAAGAGATGAAAAACACAAAATGGCAAAAATTGGGACAGCGCTGCTGCGCCTGGACGGCACTGCCGCGACGCTAAAACCCGAGAGCAAACTTTTCTGATCATAGCCCTAGCTCCGCGGCGCTCTCCAACAGCGTCGCGACGCCGTTCCAAAATCTTCAATAGCGTTGCGGCGCTATAGACCAACTTCGCGGCGCCAGTTTTCCTTAAATGAAAATGTGTTATTTTTGGTATGTTTTTGGGCGGCCAAAACTATAAATTTGGGAGTTTCCAGCAGCCCAAATCATAAAAAAAAATCAAATCAAATCAAGGAAGTTATAGACCTAAAGAGGCATAAAAAGGAGAGAATTGAGTGAGAGTTAAAAAAGTGAGTTAGTTGCAAGGAAGAGGAAAAGAGTTCAAGATAGTCTTGGTGCCCTTCGAATTCCGACATGAGAGCCAAGGAGATCGTGACGGTGCTACCTCAATCAAGAGCCCCTTTTCAGTAGAGTTTCCCTTTCTTTACACTCTTTCTTTGTTTATTTTGCTTACACATGATGCTTCAAGCTATGAGTGGCTAAACTCTTTAGTTTTAGGGTTTTGATGATTTGTTTATGAATTTATGTTGATCTTGTAGACTTTCATGGTTTCGTTGGAATGATTATGCTTTTCATTGTTATTGTGTTTAATTCTTGTGGATTGTCCATCTTCACATGTTAGGTTAGATGTATGATTGAGAGATTGTATGTTTAACTTGATCTATAACAATGAATTATTGTTAATCTATCATGAGAGTAGTTAGGTTGACAATAAAAGTTGCTAAATACTATTTTTAATGCCATGTAATTTTGTATTGGTTTTAAGAGATTAATAATCAATCGAGTTGCATGAGAAAGGGTTGTTTTTGAGAGAAAATAACTTGGAATTAAGTTTCTAGACTTAGGCATATGAATGACAATAAAATCCATGAAATCTATAATATTGCATGATGAAATAAACAAGGATTCATTACCCTAGAACTCTCTTTGACTCTTGTGTTTCTCACTTTAATACTTTCCTTATTTGATTTGTATTTTCCATAACTCATAATATTCAATTTCAATCCTCAATTAAAATTGATTCAACTCTAGAATAGCTAAGTAACTTAAACCTTCACAATTGGATCTCTAGTGGAACGATATTCGGACTTAACCGTCTTATATTATAACTTCACCCGTACACTTGCGGTTAACACTAAAACTGCGCATCAAGTTTTTGGCGCCGTTGCCGGGGATCCAAAGAACGGTTTTTGTTATTTAATATTCATTAGAATTGATAGATCTTAATTTGAGGTGTATATTACTTGGTTGATTATTTATTTAATTATTTTTATTTTATTTTATTGTATTTTATATTTTTTTCCTTTTTATTTTATTGTATTTTATTTTCTTTATTTTCTTAATTTTTGATTATTTTGTCGGTTTATGCCTCGAGATAATACTAATATTCTTCCTCTTGATCCCGAGATTGAAAGGACGTGTAGAAGAAACCTAAGGGTTTAACACAATCACATCGAGGAGATGGCAGAGGAGATACCAAAGGCAATTCGGGACTATTTCGAACCGACATTATCGGCAAATCAACTCGACATTATGAATGTCCCCATCAATGTCAACAACTTTAAGTTAAAACCGGGGTTGATCCACATGGCTAGAGAGCTAGCCTTTAGAGGAAGAACCAATGAAGATCCTTGATGCGCACTTTTAGTGTTTACCGCAAGTGTACGGGTAAAGTTATAATATAAAACGGTTAAGTCCGAGTATCGTTTCCACTAGAGATCCAATTGGGAAGGTCAAGTTACTTAGCTATTCTAGAATTGAATCAATTTTATTTGAGGATTGAAATTCAATATTTCAATTTTGGGAAAAAGAAAAATCAAGCAAAGAAAATATCAAAGGGAGAATTGCAAGAGTCAAAGAGAGTTCTAGGAATTCGAATCCTTGTTTATTTCATCATGCAAAATTATAGATTTCATGGATTTTATTGTAATTCTTATGCCTAAGTCTAGAAACTTAATTCCAAGTTATCTTCTCTCAAAGACAACTCTTTCTCATGCAACTTGATTGATTGTTAATCTCTTAAAACCAATACACAATTACATGGCATTAAAACTAGTCTTTAGCAACTTTCATTTTCAACCTAACTACTCTCGTGATAGATTAACAACGATTCATTGTTATAGATCAAATTAAACATATAATCTCTCGATCACACATCTAACCTAACATGTGAAGGTGGCCAATCTTCAAAAATTAAACACAATAACAATGAAAAGCATAATTTATTTTAATAAAACCATGAGTCTACAAAATTAACATGAATTCACAAACAATTCATCAAAACCCTAAAACTAAAGAGTTTAGCCACTCATAGCTTGAAGCAACATGTTTGAGCAAAAATAATCAAAGGAAGAGTGTAAAGAATAGGGAAACTCTACTGAAAAGAGGTTTTTGATTGAGGCAGCACCGTCACGAACTCCTTAGCTCTCGCGTCGGACTTCGAAGGGCACCAAGACTATCTCAAACTCTTTTCCTCTTCCTTGCGACTAACTCACTCTTTGAACTCGCGCTTAATTCTCACCTTTTTGGATCTTTCTTTCAGTCTGCAGTTTTCTTGCTTTTCTTGATATTTCTCCCCCCTCATTGGACTGCTGAAAACCCCTAAATTTATAGAGTTTGGCCACCAAAAATTTAACCAAAAATACAAAACTTTCGTTTAATTAACGTTGGCGCCGCGGCGCTAGGGTTGCGACCAAAAATAAGTTGCTCTCAGGTTTTAGCGCCGCGATGCTGTCTTGCGTTCATCAAGGATGCGTCGAGGCAGCGACATCTTGGCGCCGCGATGCTACTCTGCGTCCATGCTGATACGTTTATACTTTGGCCCCGCGGCAGCGCTGCCTTAGCGCCGCGTCGCTATTATGCGTCCAGACTGTTGCGTTTATGTTTTAGCGCCGCGGCAGCGCTGTCTCAGCGCCGCGGCGTATCCCGAAATTTTTCTTTTTGAGTTTTTCAGCTTTTTTTCGTCATATTCTTGCTTGGTTTTGATCTTTTTGTCGTTTTTTCTAATTTTCCTCGTTTTAACCTGAAAATCACTAGCAAACAAGTGAAATCTAATATAAAACTCCCTTAATTTGAGAGAATATAAAGCACTTTTCGAGTGCTGATCAACACCCCAAACTTAGAGATTTGCTAGTCCCGAGTAGAGAATAAAATCAAATAATAGGGAGTTTTAGATGAAGAAGTGTGCAATTGACTCATGTCTTAGAGAATAGCATTCAGAGCTTAAGTAGAAACATGTAACCATATCTATATTGTTATAATTATTCAAGGCCAAATCTTGCTATCTCCCATGTGTGTGTGTGCAAGCCTCCTTCAATTTAAAATACTAGAACTCAAATTAGGACTTAAGAGAGTTTCTTTAGTTTTCCCCCTACTCTAGCTCATGCACCAGTCTTCAAGCTTTCATGCATTCAAGTGAGTAATATGTCCACTAAGGTGCCTTTCAATCATATATTTTTTCATGGGCCCAAACTTGCATTCTTTTACCTAGAGGCACTAACTTTCACACATTCACTGTAGGGACTCGTACCTAGTCAATTCCCAGGCGTCCTTACTGATCACAGCAAGGCAACTCTTTTTACCCCTATCCATGCATACTCATTACAAGTTTAACATTTAAAAAAGATAGACAAATAAAGCTCATATATTTTGTGTACACTTTTTTTTCTTTTCTCAAGGCATGTATACTCATTTCTTTTTCCTTAGTCTAAGATTACAAGCTATCATGCATTTCCACTCCCTAACCGGTGGGGCCTTTCGAAGTGACAACCAAATACACCCAACTTAATCCTTTTTTCAGTAAAAGATTTCAAATAAAAGTGGCTACGTGCTCAAGAATATGAGAGATTTTAAGAGGGACTTAAATGAATTTAACTCAAGATAGTGCTATTCTATTTCCACAATAAGTCATCTATCATGCAAATGTGGTTGACTTGTAAGCACTGGCTTGTAATACTAAGTGTTGGGAGGAGGCAAGTTAAATTGTGGCTATGCATAGTTAGAAGAAAAGTAGCCGAGAGTAAAAGAGCAAAAATTTTGGCTAAGTGTTGGCCAAGACTATGTGTTGATGAAAGAAGAGAAGAGCTAGAATTTTTCTTTTGAGTGGCCATGCGTTGAAGGTGAAATAACGAAGGGTTGTTGTGAGCTGAAGTAGTCACCGCGTTGTAGGACAAGTTGATCATTGGCAGGGGGAAGAAACGCACTTGACTTACCATGCGTTGGTAAGGTTGCCATGCGTTATGGTCCTTATGCGTTGAAGACAGAGTGGTCCCTATGCGTCAAAGACTGGATGATTGAGTTGTAAGCGTTAAAGGTAGGAGGCGTTAAGGGCGCCATGCGTTGAGTGTGGATGATTGAGTTGTATGCATCGAAGGTAGGAGGCATTGAGGGTGCCATGCGTTGAGTGTGGATGATTGCTGAAGGCATTAGAGTAGGTTGCGTTATGGGTGCTTTGCGTTGAAGTAAGAATGAGAACCCTGCGCGCCAGCCTGCTTTTGAGGTTTAAGTCGGCAGTATATATATATAGGTAAGTGAATTAAATGTTAATCATTTTTAGACACTTCGAGAGCTTAAGTCGGTTCCATTTTTCAGACGAACTACAAGGGGAGGTAGAAGAGGGTGTTCTTGTGGATTTTGGACGGAAGTCTACTCGCTTTGGTGTTGAAATCTAAGCTGGAACAGAACGTTGTTTGTGGACGCACAGGCTGGACAATGTCTGATGTTTGTAGTAGAACGAATCGAGGAGATCGAGTCTAGGGCTGAAATTTTAAGGTCAGTGAGTTAACATAACTCTTAACAATTCTTGTGAAGGATAGTTGAGCTGAAATTGAAGATAAATATGTGAAATTTTAGGTAAAAGAAACGGTTACAAAATTTCTGTGCAGTCTGGAGCAACGCAGAGTAATTTTGGAATAGCTGGAGCACGAAGCAAAGTTAAGCCTTGAAAGTTTGAGGTAATCTGAGAAATTCAATTTTCTACAACTCTTAGGTTAGATACTTAGAAATGAAAGTAGGGTTTACACAAGACACCCTTACTATACATCCAACCCTAGGTTTTCCCTCCGAGGCATGCGTTCAACCTTAGTTGAATTTCTCATATTTTGCCTCATGCTTCCAACCCGCATTGCATCTTGCATGTGGTCATGCGATGTAGATTCTATTAACTGATTTCGCTCTGCGTTTGGGTCGTCCCTCAACTTGAATGTTGCATTTATCTCTCTAGCGTTGAAAGGGACTTCACATCCATTGACTACCACCATGTCCTCCTCCTCATCAATTTGCCTGTTGTAGAACTCTCGGACAATTGATGGCTGTATCCAAGCTAGGTCGACACAGAATTCTCGCCAACCATGGTGGTCGATTAAGTTGAGGATGTAGGCCGGTAGCGGGGCTTTCCTTCGAGAAAAACCCTATCTCCATTAACAGATCAGGGAACTGCTTGCGTGTGCCCTTTCCCTCATTCTTCTTCGATGACGCATCGGCCACCTTCGCCTTTCCTTTGGCCCTGATAGGTATCTCGTCAATTGTTTTCTTTTTGCCCTTTGCCATTGAAGAGGAGAGCCAGCCAACTTTTCCTTTCCTTTGCATTTCTTTGGGGAAAGGACTGGGATTTCCTTAGTTGACTCATCTCCTTTCTTCTCCTTCTTCTTCTTCAGAGTGCTTGCGTCTTTCTCCACCCTTGCATCCTTCATGATGCTTTCCGTCTTCTTAGGCAGATAATGCCTACTCCTTTTCTTCTTCTTTTTCTTGCCCTCTTTTTCAGCTAGGGCGTTCATCCTTGCGGCTAACTCTGTGTCTTTTTCAATTTGTAGCTCTTTTTCAAATTCCTCAGCTGCCTTCTCTATTCTTTCTTCCTCCCTCATTGCTCTTCAAATGCAAGTGCAACTTGGTAAATTTGAGGATCAGGAGGCATTTGCATCGAGGCTGCTTCTCTAGCTCGCGCTTCTTCGTAAAGCCTTTTACTTGAGGCTGCTACTTTGGCGATATGCTTCATTCCTTTACGAAGAGCCCTCAGCTCTTTCCTTAGCTTTGCCCTTTTGTTCGCCATTTTCTCAGCAAGCCGGTCAAAGAATGTTGTGGTAATAGCGAACTCAGGACTGTTCGCTCGCTCTGTGTTCTCTGGCTCTTTATCCTTGGCCGTCTCATTTGCTGGCTTGACAGATTTTTTTGGCCCTTGCGACACCTTCTTCTTCTTTCTTATCAGCGGTGTCACTTCCTCTTCATCTTTTCTCTTTCTTTTAACTTCGTTGGCCACCCACATACTCTTTGATAGGCCCTTCATTGTCACACCCCCTCCCAGATTACCCCACACAACCCAAGAGGAGATGTGAGGACAGTACACATCACCCCTCTTGTGATGTATACCATCCATTTATACTTGATAATCCTGACAGTTCATAACATACATGTTACTCCTTCATACATCCAAAACCATAAAAAAAACTTATATACATATAAGTAAACTTTCAACTCGTCCATAATATACTTATACAAAACCATATCTCACATCCCAACACATGTACAAATAGGTCTACATGCCACCTACATAAGGTTATATACACATACAACTCTTCAGACAGGACCAATTTCTGAAAACTCGAAGCTTAGGCAAGGCGAGCTAGAGTAGGCTAAGCACCGGGAACGTCCTCGCTACCTGGGGGGGAAAAGAAAACATTGAAAACATGAGCTAATAGCCCAGTGAGTGACTAATTTTAACAGACTACTTTTAGTTCGAAAATCATCAGGATTAAACAAATTCCAACAACATGAGTAAAACATGGAATCATTTCACATTCATTGGATAAATCATGCTTAGTTGCCCTTATCAAGTCATACATGATTTTTCAGCCATTCATAAAGAAATCAGTTTGGTTATAATACTTCTCCTTAGGTGAGGCAAAACAAAACTCAACACCCCAACGTCGAAAGCAAATAAGGCTCGATGCGGAGCAGAACTCAACGCACCAGCATATAACCTCTATGTGCACATAGGAACATGGCGGGTTGCCCAAGTACCTTCTCTATGTCCTTCAGTACTGGGTCCCGGGGAAACTCACGTGCCTTCTCATGTCCTTCAGCACTGAGCCTCCTCTAAAACATTTTCCTTTAAGGAAAGCAATACTTTGTACAAACAGTTCATATGCAAATCTTCCACAAGAAAACAGGGCAACTCTTAAATCAATAACATTTCATAAACATACTTTTCAATACCTTTTAAGAAACATAAACTATGCTTTGTAAATCGATTAATCGCAAAACCATAATCAATTGGAAAACCGAACTAACATGTACACAAAAACCGTTTTGAAGCAAGAAAAGTGTCGCTCACAACTTATCCTTAGGCCTTGAGTGGATTATACACCTTCCCTATCTCCTCTTGGCCTGAAATAAACATTTTTCTAAAGTTTAATAAGCAACATTACCAACGAAAATCCCACATTCCCAGCGAGATTACTAGCGAAACTACCCAACAGGACAGGATACTAGCGATACCAGGATAAGCGAGACTAGCGTGATTTACCTGAGGAGCGATACCTAGTGATACCTAGCGGGTTTTGTGAGACGGAAAGCCCTTTGCGTCCCAGCGACACTCGTCTCGCTACCTTTTACTTAATGTACTCAGCGATACCCGACAGCAGAGATCTCCTCCTTTCCTTTTTGTTCTTCTCCTATCTGTTAAAAGTCATATTTCCAGATAGATTTAGAACTTCTTCCCTTCTACAAACTTGTAGAAATTTCTTAGATTACCTCAAACTTTCAAGGCTTAACTTTCCTTCGTTCTCCAGCTATTCCAAAATTACTCTGCGTTGCTTCAGATTGCACAGAAATTCTGTAACCTTTGCTTTTACCTAAAATTTCACATATTTATCTTCAATTTCAGCTCAACTATCCTTCACAAGAATTGTTAAGAGTTGTGTTAACTCACTGACCTTAAAATTTCAGCCCTAGGCTCTGATAAGCACTTGAAAAGTGCTTTATATTCTCTCAAATTAAGGGAGTTTTATATTAGATTTCACTTGTTTGCTAGTGATTTTCAGGTTAAAACGAGGAAAATTAGAAGAAACGACTAAAAGATCAAAACCGAGCAAGAATATGGCGAAAAAGAGCTGAAAAATTCAAAAGGACAAATTTTGGGATAGCGCCGCGGCGCTGAGACGGCGCTGCCGCGGCGCTGAAGCATAAACGCATTAGTCTGGATGCATAGTAGCATCGCGGCGCCAAGATGGCGCTGCCTCGACGCATCCTTGTTGAACGCATGACAGCGTCGCAACGCTGAGACGGCGCTGCCGCGGCGCTGAAGCATAAACGCATCAGTCTGGACGCATAGTAGCATCACGGCGCTAAGATGGCGCTGCCTCGACGCATCCTTGTTGAACGCATGACAGCGTCTCGGCGCTTGGACGGCGCTGCCGCGGCGCTAAAACTCGAGAGCAAACTTTTTTTGGTTGAAACCCTAGCGCCGCGGCGCCAGCGTTACTTAAATGAAAAAATTTGTATTTTTGGAAGTTTTTGGGCGGCCAAACTCTATAAATTTGGGGGTTTTCAGCAGCCCAGGGGGGGAAGAAAATCAAGAAAAAGCAAGGAAGTTGCAGACCTAAAGAGATACAAAAATGAGAGAATTAAGTGAGAGTTCAAAGAGTGAGTTAGTTGCAAGGAAGAGGAAAAGAGTTCGAGATAGTCTTGGTGCCCTTCGAAGTCCGACGTGAGAGCCAAGGAGATTGTGACGGTGCTACCTCAATCAAGAACCTCTTTTCAGTAGAGTTTCCCTTTCTTGACACTCTTTCTTTGTTTATTTTGCTTAAACATGTTGCTTCAAGCTATGAGTGGTTAAACTCTTTAGTTTTAGGGTTTTGATGAATTGTTTATGAATTCATGTTAATTTTGTAGACTCGTGGTTTTGTTTAAATAATTATGCTTTTCATTGTTATTGTGTTTAATTCTTGTGGATTGGCCATCTTCACATGTTAGGTTAGATGTATGATTGAGAGATTGTATGTTTAACTTGATCTATAACAATGAATTGTTGTTAATCTATCATGAGAGTAGTTAGGTTGACAATAAAAGTTGCTAAAGACTATTTTTAATACCATGTAATTATGTATTGGTTTTAAGAGATTAATAATCAATCGAGTTGCATGAGAAAGGGTTGTCTTTGAGAGAAAACAACTTGGAATTAAGTTTCTAGACTTAGGCATATGAATTACAATAAAATCCATGAAATCTATAATATTGCTTGATGAAATAAACAAGGATTCATTACCCTAGAACTCTCTTTGACTCTTGTGTTTCTCCCTTTGATACTTTCCTTTTTTGATTTGTATTTTTCCCTAACTTATAATATTAAATTTCAATCTTCAAATAAAATTGATTTAATTCTAGAATAGCTAAGTAACTTAAACCTTCCCAATTGGATCTCCAGTGGAACGATACTCGAACTTAACCGTTTTATATTATAACTTGACCCGTACAGTTGCGGTTAACACTAAAAGTGCGCATCAGGCTCGATCTCCTCGATTCGTTCTACTCCAAACATCAGACACTGTCCAGTCTGTGCGTCCACCAACAACGTTCTGTTCCAGCTTAGGTTTCAACACCAAAGCTGGTAGACTTCCGTCCAAAATCCACAAGAACGCCCTCTTCTACCTCCCCTTGTAGTTCGTCTGAAAAATGGAATCGACTTAAGCTCTCGAAGTATCTAAAAATGATTAAACATTTAATTCACTTACCTATATATATACTGCCCACTTAACGCTCAAAAGCAAGCTGGCGCGCAGGGTTCTCATTCTTACTTCAACGCAAAGCACCCATAACGCAACCTACTCTAACGCCTTCAGCAATCATCCAGACTCAACGCATGGCTTCCTCAACGCCTCCTACCTTCGACGCATACAACTCAATCATCTACACTCAACGCATGGCGCCTTGAACGCCTCTTACCTTTAACGCTTACAACTCAATCATCCAGTCTTCGACGCATAGAGACCACTCTGTCTTCGACACATAGGGACCACGCTGTCTTCGAAGCATAGGGACCATGCTGTCTTCGACGCATAGGGACCATAACGCATGGCAACCTTACCAACGCATGGTAAGTCAAGTGCGTTTCTTCCCCCCACCAATGATCAACTTGTCCTCCAACGCGGTGACTGCTTCAGCTCACAACAACCTTTCTTGATTTCACCTTCAACGCATGGCCACTCAAAAGAAAAATGCTAGCTCTTCTCTTTTTTCATCAATGCATAGTCTTGGCCAACACTTAGCCAAAATTTTTGCTCTTTCACTCTCGGCTACTTTTCTTCTAACTACACATAGCCACAATTTCACTTGCCTCCTCCCAACACTTAGTATTATAAGCCAGTGCTGACATTCATTGGAGTCCAATGCGTGGTCCTCAAGACTCATTTCTGTAGGGGCTACCTTTTGAGTTTCCATCGGCTCACTCATTATCTCCTTATTGCAAGCGAGTTCTTCCACAATAGGTTGCACTTCTCCTTCCTTATCACTCCTTCTGTCAACCTTATCCCACTGATTCTCTTTTGAGCGACTCTGGATGTTTTCTATCGGGGAGGGCAATTCTCTCCTTGCGTCTGAAAGGCAAGCCTCGAGTGGGTCTCTTATGCTGCTAAGTATGCGACACATTCATCTGGAGAACGCACATAGGTTATTTCTTCCTCTTCAACCACCACTTCCTTGTTTGCTCCTCCCCCAACTTCATCCATTCCTCTTGTGTTGGGCGGCCTCGATGAGGGCAAGGGTTGGTTCACTTCACCATCATCCTCCCTTACCTTTGCGTCTCTTTCCTCTTGGGCAATGCCTTTGAGGATATTACCGAAGACGTCTCTTTCTCTCTCTGGCGGACTTCAATACTTCCAATTAATGCATTGACTTCATCACGAACCTGTGTCTCAGGGGCAGGTTGCTTAGCCTTTTGGAACTCCGAGTGCATTCTTTGGTTCTCCCCTTCAAAATTTTAGTCGATGATTCAGTGAGTGACTTCATGGCTACCTTTGGAACACACAATTTTACTCACTTGGGCGGGCTTGGGGAAGGTGAAGGGGCGATTTGGCTCAAAGGTTTGATGTTTAGCACCTCTACACACTCGTTAAGAGTTGGATGGTATTTCGATGACCGGAGGGTGGCTGGGCTAAGGTGGAACAAATGGTCGAAAGATCGGGCGAATGGAATACCGGTCGAGTAGAAGGAAAAATGGGAGGTTTAGTGCTAGGGTTTACCGATGGGGTTGATGGCAGAGCACCGATGGTTGAAGATGAAGATGGGGATAAGTATTGGGTGCTATACAATGAGATGGGCGACTGCTCTCCGGCGAAGTTGTGGTTGTTCTGTGAATCCGATCCACTGGGCATAACCGGTGAAGGTGAAGGGTTTTTTGAAGAATGGAATGCTGACTTGAAGCAAAAACGAAGGAAATGAAAGGATTTGAAGAAAAGAGATCGCACTTAAATAGGCGAAAATGACCCATTGTAGACGACAGATTTGAAGTCAAAAACTTGTTGTTGCGTTTATCTATTATTATTAAGCTTACTATGCGTTTAACATACTATGCGTTCAACATGCTTAATGTTATGCGTTTATGATCTGTCAGGTTTTCCTATCCTTTACCCATGTATAAGAAAAGAATGAGGTTTTCTCGGTGAGTCCGAGGTCGAACATAGGAACTAACTATGCTGATTCTGTAATTAATTGGATTATTTGAGTTGGAGTGGTAACCAAAACTAGTTGATGAAGGATGTGTTTAACTAAAGAAAGCGATAACATGTACACAAGATTTAAAGGTGGTAGATGGTAAGGTATGCGACATAGCAAAGTCAGCTAATGAGTTACGTGAATGGGTAAAAATAGGGTTTGGGTTGGTTAACATCTAAAATCAGAAATGCATGGTGATAGTCTATTCATACTTGTGACTCTTCTCCCGGTTGTCAGCCGCTATGCGTTATATGTCTATACCGCATAGGAGAGTGTTAAGTACCAAGGTTATTCCTATAGATAGGTAACACTTCTTAGCCTTGTCAATTGAGTTCCATAACCACTTACTCTCTCGAGCAGTCTGATTATTACTACTTATATCGATTAGCTAGATGGACATAAGCATCGGATTAAGATTACAATTGACAAGATGCAATAGTTACACTATGGTTCTTATTTAGATGCTAACGCAACCCGTGACCCTTGAAAGATTAGCTACTCATGGATTCAAAGTAATAAGCGGAAAGTGTAGAGAAATGGATAGACATGGAAGAATTGTAGATTAATGAACGAAATACAATTTTAAATAGCTCAATGTCTTGACACAAATCTAAAATCAAGCTAGAAAAAGATATAGAAAGCAAGAAGGCGTTCAATGTCTTGAGTCGCCGGAATGGAAGCGTGAGATCTACTGTGAAGTGGTCAGGCAGAGGGAAGACTCTTCTCTCTCGAGCTATTCGTCTCCGGTTGTCTTCTGGAGAGAACTCTGCTGTCACTTAGGAATTCTTCCGAGAATTAACAACCCTTTTTCAGCTTGCAAGTCTGCCCTTTTATAGAGGCTGTGGCAAATCTGCGTGATTGGAGGTGCAATTAATGTCGTGCGTCTATCTTGCCTAATTGCGTAATTCTCGGTTCAATTTAGATCCACCACTTTAGCCACAGATCATGCATGTCAATCTTTCCAACAATCTCTCAAGATTCTGATCTAATTTTCCGCTGCCTTGCGTTTCTGGCCGTTATGTGTTCATGAAGAACTTGGGTTCATCTGTTCACTTATGTCAACACATCCATATGTTATTAACGCATCATCCTGCGTTGAGCGGTTGTCAACGCGTCTGCAGGTTGCCAATGCATAGTCCTGCATTAAGAAGTTGCCAACGCATCTACTCGCGTTCCTGCGTTAAAACATACGTTTTAGGTCCAAAAGCTATAAAATAATTATCTTCATCAATTTACAAGAGTAGAACACATAGGAAGATTTATCAATAGAATTTAACACAAACTATTGCATAATTCTCTATCTAATCTCTATTTTTCTAAGAGAAAGGCTGTAATAACTTGTATTTCTACAAGTTATCACACCCCCAAACTTAGAGAAATGCTTGTCCTCAAGCATAACTTCTATTTAAGAAACTTCAATCAACCTTAAAATTTTCTCAATGTATTGACTAGTCTCTCAGAATGCTATACTCAATCAGCTACCCGTCAGTTATATTACTTCTCTACCTCTATATTCTTTTCTTTGGAACGAGTCTAATTTGTATGTGGCAAGCTTTCTTTTCAAAATTCTTTACTCATTATTTACAAATTTTTTGTTTCTTCTTTTAACATTGAGTCTGAAAAGGTGAATATATAAAGTTCCTTTTTCTTTCATTTGTTTTATTGTCTATGTATTAGATTACAATACGTCGAGTAGGGTTACCGAATACGTCGAGTAGGGTTACCGACCTTCGTTCTGACATACCAACTATGGGGTGCATGGAGGTAGCCAACTACGAGCAAGTGCCCTTCTCGACTAAACTCTTATCTAAGTTTGGTTTCCTCACGAGACATTAGAGTTTGTTATTTATCTATGCGTTGCTGATTAGGATTACCCACCTTCGTTTTGACACACCAACTATGGGGTGCATGGAGGCTGCCAACTACGAGCAGGTGTCGTTTTCAACTAAACTCTTAACACGATAATTATATTAGTCTTGTTAGCAGAGTTTTGCGTTAAATTTTTTTATTTTTTATTTATTTATTTATTTATAAGTTCCTCATATTTTTATCTTTGACAGTTCAAACCTCTTCCACCCCCAAACTTGAGAGTAGCAAGGTCCTCATTGCTTAAATTGTAAACAAAGATTATGTTGCAAAATTTTGTAAAAGAGGTATGAATTGGCCGCTTGCATACATGCAAACTAGGTTTGTGTTTCTAAGGAATAGTATGCAGACGCATTGAAAGTTATCTAACTTAAGAGTGTACAAAAAGCGTAAGCATGATTATCATCATAGTGACTAACTTTTCAATGCAAGGATAAAAGTTGGGAATAATTAAATGTACTCAGAATGAATTTACAACAAGGGAAAACGCAGAGGTAAATAGACATTCAATGCGGTGAAGAAATGATGAATGCATACAATTAACGCATGACTGATGATTGCAGAGTTTTCAGTTCAAAGTATGCGTTGGAAGTTAAGTATTATGCGTTTGAAAAAAAACAGTGCTAACTACTTCCCTAATCTTATCTTGATAAACACAGAGATCGTTTATCGATGAACGCATGCACAAATGACAGAGTATGCAGTGAAATCAAATAATTTGCATGGAAGCTCGATGCCTAATTTCATGCTTGTTTAATTTACACTACTCCTAAAACTGAATTTAAAGAAAGAAAAATAAATACTAAAAACAAATTACGCATAAAAGAAAATAAGCAAGAGTAAAAGAAAGCGTCCTTGGAAAAATAGGCGTTCGGCAACGCAGGGACCTTTCAACGCAAGCTCAGTAATTACACTCACGTAGGTCAATGGAGATTTTGTCGATTTCAATCTCTCCAATGTGGTAGGGCTTTACCCTTTGTCCATTGACCTTGAAGGAGGTGGTTCTGTCTTCATTTGTTAGCTTGATAGCACCATGCGGAAACACTTCCTTGATTATGAATGATCCAGACCAGCGAGACTTCTGCTTACCTGGAAATAAACGGAACCTTGAGTTAAATAATAGGGTCTTCTAGCCGACGTATAGTGTTTCTTACTAATATTTTTGTCATGCCATTTCTTGGTCCTTTCTTTATACAGCTGCATTTTCGTAAGCTAAATGTCTCCACTCCATGAGTTTGTTTAATTGAAGCTTTCTTGCTTCGCCATTTGCGTCCTGGTCTAGATTAAGCTTCTTTATAGCCCACATGGCCTTGTGTTCCAGCTCAACCGGGAGATGGCATGCTTTCCCTGTTGGGTTGTATGTCCTAAAACTCGTAGTTTTTGTAAATAGGTGATTTTTAGTACATATGAAGTTATTCAAGTGAATTAATTATTTATTAACTGTAAATCCAATTAAACTACGAACGCTTGGCTACTATCATGAGTACTTGGACTTTATGTGGAGACATAAACAGGATCAAGTTCGAGTAAGTAGCCTCAATAGTCTATAGTACATGGATCAGGTTGGGTACCTCTTACTGGAGACACTATTGAATACGACCCGGTTCATGATTGTTACAAATGTTGTAAAGTGTCATAAATGAAGTGATTCTGATTTGCTCATGTAGAGACATGTGAGCGGGGATATTCTACACAATGAGATTGTGTAAGACTGACCCTGAAATAATCACTGTTACGTATTAACACCGTTTACGATTGACACTGATTAATTTCACTTATCGATGACCTAGATAACTTGATCTGAATCTTGAGCTATCTATGAACTCTTATTTATTTAGAATTATCCCTTGATCTGCATAGGTGAGAGTAAGCTCAATAGCGCTGCTCAACATTCCTCCCATTTCAGGGACAAGACCGGGCAGATAGCTGGGGACATAGAATTTGCAAGAAAGAATTCACTCCTACCCAACTTAGGGATATAAGAGAGGTTGTTCTCTTAAGTGTTGTTCCCAATACTTGAACAAGGGGCCTCATCCTCTCATTGGCCCAAGAGGGAATGGATTTAGTGTTGTGGAAATAATTGCGGAATTGGAAATTACAAACGCAAGGTGTAGATTAAGATATGATGATGCGTTTTACATATCATGCGTTGAACATGCTATGCGTCTTACTACTATGCGTTGGTGATCTTGTCAAGTTTTCCTATCCTTTACCCAAGTATAAGCAAAGGAGTAGGTTTTCTCGGTGAGCCCGAGGTCGAACACAGGGATTATGATGATTCAGTATTTATCTGGATTATATGCGTTGCAGTGGTAACCAAGAAATAGTTGAGAGAGTGTGTTTGTTTCTAACCTAAGAAAAGCGATAGTATGTACACTATACTAAAATGTGGAAGATGGAAAGCATGCGACACAACAAATTCAGCTAATGATGTGAATGAATGGATAAAGAAAGGATTCGGGTTGGTTAACATCTAACATCGGAAATGCATGGTCGTATTCTATTCATACTTGCGGCTCTTCTCCCGGTTGCAGCCGCTATGCGTTATATGTCTATAACGCATAGGAGAGTGTTAAGAACCAAGGTTATCCCCATAGATAGGTAACACTTCTTGGCCCTTGTCAATTGAGTTCCACAATCACTTACCCTCTCGAGCAGTTTGATTATTACTACTTATATCGATTTGTCAGATGGACATAAGCATCGGATTAAGATAGCAATTGACAAGATGAAATAGTTACACTATGGTTCTTAGTTAGATGCTAACGCAACCCTAGACCCTTGAGTCATTAGTTACTCATGGTTTGAAAGTAAAAAGCGGAAAGTATAGAGAAATGAGTAGACATGGAAGATATATGATAACTTGTAGAAATACAAGTTATTATAGCCTTTTTCATAGATAAATAGAGTTTAAATAATAGAAGCATGCGGTAGTTGATGATAAATTCCATTAATAAATCTTCCTTTGCGTTATACTCTTGAATTTTGATGAAGATATTGATTTTACCACTTGTTGAGCCTAAAACGCATGTTTTAACGCAGGAATGCAGACGATGCGTTGATGACTTCTTAACGCAGGACAACATGTTAGCAATCTGTTCTTCATGGACGCATAGTCTGAACGGAACGCAAACAACCTGAAGACGCGTTAACAACAACTCAACGCATAACTACGCGTTAGCAACCTACGACGCGTTGACATCGGCCAAACTATGCATGGACACATAGACAACCGTTATGGGAAGGCGCTGAGAATCAGATCGGAATCTTGAGAGATTGACGGATGATTGACAGACATGATTTTCGGCTTAAGTGGTGGATCTTAATTGGCCCGAGAATCACGCAATCAGGCGAGATGGACGCAGTGTCAATCTCGCCACCAATCAAGCAGATTTGCCATTAACTGCGATTTCATCATCTATAAAAGGGCAGCTCTGCGAGAGTTGAAAGGTTGTTGATTCTCGGAAGGACTCCATAAGTGACAGCAGAGTTCTCTCAGACTTCAACCGGAGACAAATAGCTCGAGAGAGAAGAGTCTTCCTATCCGCCGCACCACTTCACAGCAAATCATCACGCTTCCATCCGGGCGACTCAAGACATTGACGCCTTTCCTTTCTTTCTTGCTTAGTTTTTCTTCTTGATTTTAGATTTGTATCAAGGAATTGAACTTATCTAAAGTTGTATCCATTTCATCAATATATTCATCTTCCATGTCTACTTACTTTTCTCAACTGTCCGCTTTATACTTTCAAACCATGAGTAACTAATCACTCAAGGGTCTAGGGTTGCGTTAGCATCTAACGAGGAACCATAGTGTAACTATTTTATCTTGTCCATTGCAAGCTTAATCTGATGCTTATGTCCATATGACAAATCGATATAAGTAGTAATAATCAAACTGCTCGAGAGGGTAAGTGATTGTGGAACTCAATTGACAAGGATCAAGAAGTGTTACCTGTCTATGGGGATAACCTTGGTTCTTAACACTCTCCTATGCGTTATAGACATATAACGCATAGCGGCTGACAACCGGGAGAAGAGTCGCAAGCATGAATAGAATACTACTATGCGTTTCCGACGTTAGATGTTAACCAACCCGAACCCTTTCTTTATCCATTCACACACATCTTTAGCTGAACTTGCTGTGTCACATGCTTTCCATCTTCCACAATTTTAATCTAGTGTACATATAATTGCTTTCCTTAGATTAGAAACAAACTCATTCTCTCAATTATTTCTTGGTTACCACTGCAACGCATGAAATCCAATTAAAAACCAAATCAATATAATCCCTGTGTTCGACCTCGGACTCACCGAGAAAACCTATTCCTTTGCTTATACTTGGGTAGAGGATAGGAAAACTTGACTAGATCACCAACGCATAGTGTAGAACGCATGCCATGTTGAACGCATAATCACATCATTTGGCACCTTGCGTTAGGCTAATTCACACAATACAATATTTCCACAACAAGTTTTTGGCGCCGTTGCCGGGGATTATTCATTGATTTAATTCTTTTCTTTGGATTATTGTGTTGCAGAGTTTCTCAGTCGAAGGAGTATAGTAAGTTTCTCCTCTGCCAGAAGTTTCTAACAATATCTGAGTGACGGGAGCAATCCATAGCTCGATATTGACCCAGAGATTGAGAGGACCTTCACCCGAAGGACAAGGTAGAATTGAAGAGGAGCCAATTGCTTGGACCTAATTCAAACGGCTAGTGAGGAAAATTACCTGCGGTAGTAGGAGAAGTATTGAAGATGACTTACTCATATGCCAGAAATCTTTTCGACAGAACTCCATGGGACACCAATGAGTGGGTGGACGACGGATATGAATTTCGTCCCACCAATAGAAGGCAAACACAAGCTGGAATGCTTGAAGCTGATGTTGCCAACAATCTTGCAGCGCAACTCGCCAATATGAAATCCATGTGATAAGCACTTGAAAAGTGCTTATTATTCTCTCAAATTAAGGGAGTTTTATATTAGATTTCACTTGTTTGCTAGTGTTTTTCAGGTTAAAACGAGGAAAATTAGAAGAAACGACTAAAAGATCAAAACCGAGCAAGAATATGGTGAAAAAGAGCTGAAAAACACATCCTTGTTGAAACGCATGATGCGCCGCGGCGCTAAGGCAGCGCTGCCGCGGCGCTGAGGTTGAAACGCATCAGCATGGACGCAGAGCAGCAATGCGGCGCTGGGAAGGCACTGCTTCGACGCATACTTGGTGAACGCAAGACAGCGTCGTGGCGCTGGGACGGCGCTGCCGCGGCGCTAAAACCCGAGAGCAACTTAATTTTGATCGCAACGCTAGCGCCCCGGCGTCAGCGTTAATTTAAACGCAAGTTTTGTATTTTAGGTTAAATTTTGGGCGGCCAAACTCTATAAATTTAGGGGTTTTCAGCAGCCAAAAGGGGAGAGAGATCAAGAAGATCAAGAAAGTTGCAGAACAAAAGAAAGATCCGAAAAGGTGAGAATTAAGCTAGAGTTCCAAGAGTGAGTTAGCCGCAAGGAAGAGGAAAAGATTCGAGATAGTTTTGGTGCCTTTCAAAGTCTGACGCGAGAGCCAAGGAGTTCGTGACGGTGCTGCCTCAATCAAGAACCTCTTTTCAGTAGAGTTTCCCTATTCTTTACACTCTTTCTTTGATTCTTTTTGCTCAATATGTTGCTTCACGCTATGAGTGGCTAAACTCTTTAGTTTTAGGGTTTTTGATGAATTGTTTGTGAATTCATGATAATTTTGTAGACTCATGGTTTTGTTCAAATAAATATGCTTTTCATTGTTATTGTGTTTAATTCTTGAAGATTGGCCACCTTCACATGTTAGGTTAGATGTATGATCGAGAGATTATATGTTTAATTTGATCTATAACAATGAATCGTTGTTAATCTATCACGAGAGTAGTTAGGTTGACAATGAAAGTTGCTAAATACTAGTTTTAATGCCATGTAATTTTGTATTGGTTTTAAGAGATTAACTATCAATCAAGTTACATGAGAAAGAGTTGTCTTTGAGAGAAGATAACTTGGAATTAAGTTTCTAGACTTAGGCATAAGAATTAAATCCATGAAATCTATAATTTTGCATGATGAAACAAACAAGGATTTGAAACCCTAGAACTCTCTTTGACTCTTGTAATTCTCCTTTTGATACTTTCTTGGCTTGATCTTTCTTTTTCCCAAAAACAAAATTTGAATCTCAATCCTCAAATAAAATTGATTCAATTCTAGAATAGCTAAGTAACTTAAACCTTCCCAATTGGATCTCTAGTGGAAACGATACTCGGACTTAACCGTTTTATATTATAACTTGACCCGTACACTTGCGGTAAACACACAAAGTGGCACACCAAGTTTTTGGCGCAGTTGCTGCGGATCGAAAGAACGGTTTTTGTTATTTAATATTCATTAGAATTGATAGTTCTTAATTTGAGGTGTATATTATTTGATTGTTTATTTATTTTTTTATTTGATTGTTTATTTATTTAGTTTATTGTATATAATTGTTTTGTATTTTATTTTGTTAGTCTATGCCTCGCAATAGTACTAACTTCCTCCCTCTTGATCCCGAGATTGAAAGGACGCGTAGAAGAAATTTAAGGGCTCAACTTAATCAAACTACGGAGATGGCGGAGGAGATACCTAAGGCAATTAGAGACTACTTTCAACCTACGTTACCGACAAGTCAACCCGAAATTATGAATGTGCCAATCAATGTCAACAATTTTGAGTTGAAACCGGGATTGATCCAAATGGCTAGAGAGCTAGCCTTTAGAGGAAGAACTAATGAAGATCCTCACAAGCACTTGCGATCTTTCTTGGAGATATGCGGAACGGTAAAGATGAATGGTGTTTCTAATGATGCAATTAAACTAAGACTGTTTCCTTTTTCTTTGCAGGACCGTGCTAAGGATTGGTTGGAAACCATACCTCCGGATAGCATTACAACATGGGAGATCTTAGCTCAAGCTTTCTTGAACAAATACTTTCCACCAGCTAAATCTCAAAGACTAAGGACGGAGATTGGAACATTCCGCCAACTCGAGGATGAACAACTATATGAGGCTTGGGAGAGGTATAAGGATCTCTTGAGAAGATGCCCTCAACATGGGTATCCGGATTGGTTGCAAATTCAACTTTTCTACAATGGATTGGCAAGCTCAACCAAACCCATCTTAGATGCAACTGCCGGAGGGTCAATTTTTTCAAAGAATGCTCAAGAAGCCTATACCATATTAGAAGACTTGGCCAATACATCCTACAATTGGCCATGTGAACAGTCTTCTTCAAACATCCCAAGAGCCACCGGATTATATGAAGTTGATGAGGCAAATTCTCTTAAAGCTCAAATGGCTTCACTTACTAATGCTCTTTCTAAATTAACTGCAGGAGGCCAAGCTCAAAATCCACCATCTATAGCTTCTCTTGCCGCTTTGGCATCAAAAATGGGCGTTCATGGAGATAATGAGACGGCTAATTATGTTGATAGAGGACATTATAGGAATTACCAACATCAACAACTTCCAACTCACTACCATCCCAGTTTGAGGAACCATGAAAATTTTTCTTATGCTAACAAAAGGAATGTTTTGCAAGGTTCTTCTAATTTATCCAATGTAGGTCCATCCCACACTGAAAATAAGTCCAACTTAGAAGATTTGATGGTAGAATTCATAAAAGAATCAAGAGGAAGGACAACCGCATTGGAAAGTACTGTACAAAGTCATGGTAAGGCCATTCAAAACATCGAGGTACAAATAAGCCAAATCGCCACTTCCCTTCAAACAATGCAAAAGGGAAAATTTCCTAGTTGTCCCGAGATAAATCCAAAAGAGGAGTGCAAGGCCATGACTTTGAGGAGTGGGAAAAAGCTGTCCACTCCTTTGATCATTGATGAGGATGAAGAGCAAGAGGTAGATGGCAATATTCAAGAGCCAATTTTAGAAGGTGAACCAAAGATCCTAGAAAAAGAGATAAAGGTAAAAGAGTCAACATCTTCAAGTAAGTCATCTAACCCTCTACCTTTTGTACCTAATACTATGCCATATCCTCAACGTTTTAAAAAGAAAGAAATTGACTTACAATTTGCTAAATTTCTTGAGTTATTTAAAAAGCTGCACATTAACATTCCATTTGCTGAGGCTTTAGAGCAAATGCCCAACTATGCGAAATTCATGAAAGATGTCTTATCTAAAAAGAAAAAGTTTGGGCAATATGAGATGATTAGCATGACTGAGGAATGCAGTGCAGTGTTACAAAAGAAGCTACCACAAAAGTTAAAAGATCTAGGGAGTTTTACTATACCTTGCACTATTGGTTCTTTAAATGTTACTAGAGCGCTTTGTGATCTTGGTGCTTCTATTAATTTAATGCTTTTATCTGTCTATAGGAAACTCAAAATTGGAGAGGTGCAACCTACCACCATCACCCTGCAACTTGCTGATAGATCATTAGCTTATCCCAAAGGTATTGTTGAAGATGTATTAGTTAAAGTTGACAAATTTATCTTCCCTGCAGATTTTGTAGTATTGGACATGGAGGAGGACTCTGAGATTCCTATCATACTTGGGAGGCCATTCCTAGCAACTGGAAAGGCTATCATAGATGTCCAACAAGGAAAGTTGACTTTAAGGGTAAACGATGAAAATGTTGTATTTGATATTTACAAGTCCTTGAGTCATCATGATGAGAGTAGTCCTTGCCATGCTATAGACATAATTGATCATACTATTTTTAAGCATGTAGAGGTTATGTTAGCTAATGATCATCTAGAACAAAGCATGATAGATGTTGAAAATGCAGATACAATCTTTGATGAAATAGCTTTTTATGCTAGGTGGTTAGATAGGTTGCCAATATATTCTAAAGTAGATAAACCTATACCTTTAGCTCCCTTGCATGTTGTGAATGATATTGAGAAGCCTAAGCTTGAATTAAAAGTATTACCTCTTCATGTAAAATATGCATTCTTAGATGATTTATCTTCTTTACCTGTTATAATATCTTCTGATCTTGATTCTGTGGACGAAGAAAAATTATTGAAAGTATTGAGGGACCATAAATTTTCCATTGGTTGGTCTATTGAGGACCTTAAAGGTATTAGTCCGTCGGTCTGTATGCACAGAATCTTGATGGAAGATACCTTTAAACCATCAATAGAGCACCAAAGGAGACTTAATCCCACCATGAAGGAGGTAGTTAAGAAAGAAGTGCTCAAGCTTTTGAATGCAGGAATCATATATGCCATATCTGACAGTCCATGGGTAAGTCCTGTTCAAGTGGTACCCAAGAAAGGTGGCATGACTGTGGTTAAAAATGAAAAAGAGGAAATGATAGCCACTAGAACTGTGACAGGATGGCGTGTATGCATTGATTATAGGAAGTTGAACAAAGCTACTAGAAAAGATCATTTTCCCCTTCCTTTTATAGATCAAATGCTTGATAGACTTGCAGGTTATTCTCATTATTGCTTTTTAGATGGATATTCAGGTTATAACCAAATTGTCATTGCTCCTGAGGATCAAGAAAAAACGACATTCACATGTCCCTATGGGACATTTGCTTTTAAAAGAATGCCATTTGGTTTATGTAATGCTCCTGCTACTTTTCAACGTTGTATGATGTCTATTTTTCAGGGGCTCATTGAAGACATAATGGAGGTTTATATGGATGATTTTTCTGTATTTGGGTCTTCATTTGACTCTTGTCTTGTTAATCTAACTCGTGTTTTGCAGAGGTGCCAAGATGCTAACCTTGTTCTAAACTGGGAGAAGTGTCACTTCATGGTGACGGAAGGCATCGTCCTGGGGCACAAAGTCTCTAAAAAAGGATTGGAGGTGGATAGGGCTAAATAGTTGCTATTGAACAACTACCACCCCCCACCAATGTGAAAGGAGTCAGAAGCTTCCTAGGGCATGCACGGTTTTACAGGAGATTTATTAAAGATTTTTCTAAAATTGCTAAACCCTTGAGTAATTTACTAGAAAAGGAAGCTAAATTTATTTTTGATGATGCATGTCTACTAGCATTTAATACTCTGAAGGAAAGACTAATTGCTGCACCTATTATTGTTGTACCAGATTGGAGTCAGTCTTTTGAGATCATGTGTGATGCTAGTGATTATGCTTTAGAAGTTGTTTTAGGCCAACGTAGAGATAACATGTTTAGGGCAATTTATTATGCTAGTAGGACTCTTGATAATACTCAACAGAAATACACTATTACTGAAAAAGAACTACTAGCTGTTGTGTTTGCCATTGATAAATTTAGATCATACTTGCTTGGCTCTAAAATAGTAGTGCATACTGACCTGCTGCTTTAAAGTACTTGTTTGTTAAGAAAGATTCTAAACCTAGGCTAATGAGGTGGATATTATTGTTACAGGAATTTGACCTAGAAATCAAAGACAGGAAATGATGTGAAAATGTGGTTGCAGACCACTTATCTAGAATTGAGAATGAGAAAGCTAAATCATGGCCCCCAATTGTTGAGAAGTTCCCTGATGAACAACTGTATCAGGTAAAAGATAGTTTGCCCTGGTTTGCTGACATAGTTAATTATCTTGCAGGAGGACATTTGCCACCTGACATGAACTATCAACAAAAGAAAATATTCCTGCACAATGTTAAGTCTTACCATTGGAAGGACCCACTTCTCTACAAGGTTTGTGCTGACAATATGATAAGAAAGTGTGTACCTCAAGAGGAAGTGGTAAGTATTTTAAATTCATGTCATGCTTCCCCCTATGGAGGTCATTTTGGACCCACCAGAACTGCAGCTAAGGTACTTCAGTCAGGATTTTATTGGCCATCCCTTTTTAAAGACTGTTATACCTTTGTTAAGTCATGTGATAGGTGCCAACGTACTGGCAATATTTCTAGACAACATGAGCTTCCAATGAAACCTATCTTGGAAGTGGAGTTATTTGATGTTTGGGGTATTGACTTTATGGGACCTTTTCCTATTTCTTTTAATGGTTACCTATACATTCTAGTTGCAGTAGATTATGTATCTAAGTGGGTAGAAGCCATAGCTACTAGGACTAATGATGCTCGCACTGTTTTAAAATTCTTGCATAAAAACATTTTCACACGTTTTGGTACACCTAGAGCTATTATTAGTGATGAGGGCTCTCACTTTTGCAATAAACTGTTTAAATCTATGATGCAGAAATATAATGTTAATCATAAAATTGCTACAGCTTATCATCCTCAAACTAATGGCCTTGCTGAGTTATCTAACAGGGAAATCAAACAAATTTTGGAAAAGACAGTCAAGACCAATAGGAAGGATTGGGCCCTTAAGCTCGGTGATGCACTGTGGGCCTACCGCACAGCTTTCAAAACCTCAATTGGTACTTCCCCGTATAGGTTGATGTGTGGAAAGGCTTGTCACTTACCGGTAGAGCTCGAGCATAGAGCTTATTGGGCCATCAAGAAGCTGAACATGGATTTTGAGAAAGCTGGTGAGAAACGCCTCTTAGAACTCAATGAGATGGAGGAGTTCCGTGCTCAAGCTTATGAGAATGCCAAACTTTACAAAGAGCGCACTGCGAGATGGCATGACAAGATCACCTCACGAACCTTCCTTCCAGGACAAAGAGTATTACTTTTTAACTCACGTTTACGCTTGTTTCCAGGTAAGCTTAGGACACGATGGTCGGGACCCTTTGTCATTGTCAAGGTATCCCCACACGGAGCCGTGGAACTACAAGGTAACAATGGAACAACCTTCAAAGTGAATTGTCAACGATTAAAGCACTACATCGGTGATGAAGAACGTGGACTTGAGAACCTGACTTTCATTGCATGATCCAGTAGTCCCGTCTAGCTAGAAGACGTTAAACCAAGCGCTTATTGGGAGGCAACCCAATTTTATTGCTTTCTTTACTTTTGTTTATTTATTAAATTTTTTAAATCTTGGAGTCACTCATATGCTTTATTTCTCAGGAACATAGCTCATCACTGAAAGTACTCCTTACACCAAGCCTGTTTGGTGGCTTCCCGCTTGCTCCCAGGCTTGCTCTTTCCTTGTTAGATGTTCTTATGCATTGGGGACAATGCATGATTCTAAGTTTGGGGTGGGGGGTGTCTTTCGTACTTTTGTGTGTTTTCTTATCCATGCATGTTAGCAAAGGTTTTAATGATCATATGCATGTCAATTTTTTGAAACAATTTTTGAAAATTTTTTTTTGAAAATTTTGGAACTTTCAAAGTTAATGGGAATGTTGTTTATGGTTGTGTGCCTTGATGTTGATTGCCCATGATGAGATTTGAATTTGCATGATAGATGACTTATTGTGGAAATAGAATAGCACTATCTTGAGTTAAATTCATTTAAGTCCCTCTTAAAATCTCTCATATTCTTGAGCACGTAGCCACTTCTATTTAAAATCTTTAACTGAAAAAAGGATTAAGTTGGGTGTATTTGGTTGTCACTTTGAAAGGCCCCACCGGTTAGGGAGTGGAAATGCATGATAGCTTGTAATCTTAGACTAAGGAAAAAGAAAAGAGTATACATGCCTTGAGAAAAGAAAGAGTGTACACAAAATATATGAACTTTAATTGTCTATTTTTTTTTAAAAATGTTAAACTTGTAATGAGTATGCATGGATAGGGGTAAAAAGAGCTGCCTTTGTTGTGATCAGTAAGGACGCCTGGGAATTGATTAGGTACGAGTCCCTACAATGGATGTGTGAAAGCTAGTGCCTCTAGGTAAAAGAATGCAAGTTTGGGCCCATGAAAAAATATATGATTGAAAGGCAACTTAGTGGACATATTACTCACTTGAATGCATGAAAGCTTGAAGATTGGTGCATGAGCTAGAGTAGAGGGAAAACTAAAGAAACTCTCTTAAGTCCTAATTTGAGCTTAAGTATTTTAAATTGAAGGAGGCTTGCACACACACACATGGGAGATAGCAAGATTTGGCCTTGAATGATTATAACAATATAGATATGCTTGCATGTTTCTACTTAAGCTCTGAATGCTATTCTCTGAGACATGAGTCAATTGCACACTTCTTCATCTAAAACTCCCTATTATTTGATTTTATTCTTTGCTCGGGACTAGCAAATCTCTAAGTTTGGCGTGTTGATAAGCACTTGAAAAGTGCTTATTATTCTCTCAAATTAAGGGAGTTTTATATTAGATTTCACTTGTTTGCTAGTGTTTTTCAGGTTAAAACGAGGAAAATTAGAAGAAACGACTGAAAGATTAAAACCGAGCAAGAATATGGAGAAAAAGTGCTGAAAAACGCATCCTTGCTTGAAACGCATGATGCGCCGCGGTGCTAAGGCAGCGCTGCCGCGGCGCTGAGGCTGAAACGCATCAGCATGGACGCAGAGTAGCAACGCGGCTCTAGGAAGGCGCTGCTTCGATGCATACTTGGTGAACGCAAGACAGCGTCACGGCGCTGGGACGGCGCTGCCGCGACGCTAAAACCCGAGAGCAACTTAATTTTGGTTGCAACGCTAGTGCCGCGGCGCCAGCGTTAATTTAAACGCAAGTTTTGTATTTTAGATTAAATTTTGGGCGGCCAAACTCTATAAATTTAGGGGTTTTCAGCAGCCAAAAGGGGAGAGAGATTAAGAAGATCAAGAAAGTTGCAGAACAAAAGAAAGATCCAAAAAGGTGAGAATTAAGCTAGAGTTCCAAGAGTGAGTTAGCCGCAAGGAAGAGGAAAAGATTCGAGATAGTTTTGGTGCCCTTCGAAGTCCGACGCGAGAGCCAAGGAGTTCGTGACGGTGCTACCTCAATCAAGAACCTCTTTTCAGTAGAGTTTCCCTATTCTTTACACTCTTTCTTTGATTCTTTTTGCTCAATATGTTGCTTCACGCTATGAGTGGCTAAACTCTTTAGTTTTAGGGTTTTTGATGAATTGTTTGTGAATTCATGATAATTTTGTAGACTCATGGTTTTGTTCAAATAAATATGCTTTTCATTGTTATTGTGTTTAATTCTTGAAGATTGGCCACCTTCACATGTTAGGTTAGATGTATGATCAAGAGATTATATGTTTAATTTGATCTATAACAATGAATCGTTGTTAATCTATCACGAGAGTAGTTAGGTTGACAATGAAAGTTGCTAAAGACTAGTTTTAATGCCATGTAATTTTGTATTCGTTTTAAGAGATTAACTATCAATCAAGTTGCATGAGAAAGAGTTGTCTTTGAGAGAAGATAACTTGGAATTAAGTTTCTAGACTTAGGCATAAGAATTAAATCCATGAAATCTATAATTTTGCATGATGAAACAAACAAGGATTTGAAACCCTAGAACTCTCTTTTACTCTTTCAATTCTCCCTTTGATACTTTCTTGGCTTGATCTTTCTTTTTCCCAAAAACAAAATTTGAATCTCAATCCTCAAATAAAATTAATTCAATTTTAGAATAGCTAAGTAACTTAAACCTTCCCAATTGGATCTCTAGTGGAAACGATACTCGAACTTAACCGTTTTATATTATAACTTAACCCGTACACTTGCGGTAAACACACAAAGTGGCACACCACCATGCTGCAAACACTAGTCTTGAGAAATCAAGCATCTGTAGACTGCCTGCAGTGTGGTGGGGGGCACTTGTATGACATGTGTCCCTACAACCTCCAGTCTATCTGCAGTGTTCAAAACAACCCCTACGGTGAGACGCACAATTCGGGTTGGAGTAACCACCTTAACTTCGGCTGGAGTGGGAATCAACAACAAACGCAGAGGACTGAGCAGCAGCCGCAGAGAGGCAACCCTCCTTGTTTCAACCAATGGAATCAGGGCCAGTTTCATCAGTATTCGAGGGATCAGCAGGCGGACGAATCATCCTCATTGTCTCTCATGGAATCTCTTTTACGAGAAGAAAACAGTAAAATTGAAGCAACGCGCCAGTTGTACGAAGCTATGCTCCAGAACCAAGCCACTGCACTTCGTAATTTAGAAATTCAAATGAATCAAATTGCAGTAGGGCTCGAAAATGAAAAGCAAGAAGCATTGCTAAGTACAACCGAAGTTCCACTAGGGAACTTAGAAGAACAATGTCAAGGTGAGACATTGTCAAGTGGGAAAATCAATCTCACAGCGCATAATGAGGGGACGCAAGGAAACTTGCAATCCTTAAATGCTCCCACAAGTCAACCGATGGAGACTATCACGCATAATGTCCAGCATCCATCATCATCCACCGAATCAGAGGATGAGGAAAATATGGAGCGGAGAGAAAAAGCAACGCAGGCAGAACCTGCGTCTGTATATGAAGATACTACTTCTGGACGCGTCCTGGTTGACGTCCAAGAAGAAATCTCGACGCCCCGCGTGGGTGATCAGGTAATATATATATTGATGAAATGGAATACAACTTTAGATAAGCTTAATGTCTTGACACAAATCTAAAATCAAGAAAGAAAAACTAAGAAAGAAAGCAAGGAAGGTGTTAATGTCTTGAGTCGCCTGGATGGAAGCGTGAGGTTCCACTGTGAAGTGGTCCGGCGGAGGGAAGACTCTTCTCTCTCGAGCTATTCGTCTTCGGTTGAAGTCTGAGAGAACTCTGCTATTACTTATGGAGTTCTTCCGAGAATCAATAACCATTTCTCATCTCGCAGAGTTGCCCTTTTATAGATGATGCGTTCGCAATTAATGGCAAATCTGCTTGATTGGCGGCGAGATTGATATCATGCGTCCATCTCGCCTGATTGCGTGATTCTCAGGTCAATTAAGATCCACCACTTTAGCCACAAATCATGTTTGTCAAACATCCGTCAATCTCTCAAGATTCTGATTTGATTCTCGGCGCCTTGCATTGATGGTCGTCTATGCGTTCATGGATAGTTTGGTCGATGTCAACGCGTCGTAGGTTGCTAACGCATAGTCATGCATTGAATAGTTGTTAACGCATCGTCAGGTTGTTTGCATTCCGTTCAGATTATGCGTCCACGAAGAACAGATTGCTAACGTGTCATCCTGCGTTAAGTAGTCATCAACGCATCGTCTGCATTCCTGCATCACAACATGCGTTTTAGGCCCAAAAAGTGGTAAAATCATTTATCTTCCTAAAAATACAAGAGTATAACGCAAAGGAAGATTTCTTAATAAAAATTAACATAACTTGTCGCATGCTTCTCTATTTTATCTCTATTTATCTAAGAAAAAGGCTATCATAACTTGTATTTCTACAAGTTATCATTTAGTGATTAGATCCTAAATCAATTGTCAATTAGAGGGACAATGGTACTTAAGGAGAAAAGATGTAACTTAGAGGTAAATCGGTATTTGACCTAGCTAAAGTTATGAACAACTTGTGAAGGATTGACTTATCGATAATGGTTATATCAAATGGACACAAATATATCTACAGTGAGGAGAGTGCAGCTACGGGCTTTAGTGGAGTGTCCCGTTAGTTAACGAATGTTGGTTAACTAGGTTAAAGAGTTTGGCCGGTTAATCTCGGATCGTTGGAGCTCATGATCTATAGGTCCATTAGGTCCCTCTACTAGCTCATAAATGGACTAAAATCTTAGATAATGTGGCGAATAAGTTTGAACCGTTCAAATCTTGGCTTAAGGAATGAAAGTCAAATATATACGATATATCGACGTTTAATTACGAATTAAACGTACAAATAGAGTTAATTATAATATTTAAATATGATTAAAATATTAATCATATGAATAGAGATTCATATTGATTTTTTTTTTAGAAAAATCGGGACAAGTGGGAAAAATAATATTTAATTAATTAAATATTAAATTATTTTTTATTTAATTATTTAATTATTTTTTTGAAATTAAAAATCAATTTTAATTCAATTTTGGAAATTCATTGAAAATTGATTTTAAAATTGATTTTTGAAGATTGGATTTTTCCACTAACTAAGCTAGAAGGTTGGTTGTCTTCTTCACAATTAACCAAGAAATTAACCATTTTGTGTTGTCAAATTTTGATGCAATTGAATTGCATGTTATTCTTTAATAAATAGAGATGATTTTGACATAAAAATGGTTAAGAATTTTGTGAAATTAAGGGTTAATTTTGCAAAATTCCATCCATTGTTCATCTTCTTTCCAACCTTCATCCTTTCTCAAACTCACCACAATTTTGGATCCCACCATCCAATCTAAGCCTAGAGAATAGTAGAGAAGACTCTTGTGGTGGTCTACAACCAAGTGGTGCTAAAATTCATCAAGAATTGAAGGAGAATTTGGAGCTTCAAGGGTAAGTGTTCTTGAAACTGTGGTTTTTCTTTATAATTGCATGTTTAATCCTCTAAATTGAGCATCTTAGAGTGAAAATTGATCAAATTAACTTCCGCTGCATGCTCATTTATCCATCATTCCCAAACACGAACACATAGGGTGACATGCCTATGGGTGTTTTAAATGTCGTTTTGTATGCCCAGAGAGCTTCATCTAATCTCTCCGTCCAATTTTTCCTTGATGTGCTCACGACTTTTTCAAGTATGGACTTAATCTCCCTGTTTGTTATTTCAGCTTGGGCATTTGTCTGTGGGTGATATGCTGTTGCTACCTTGTGCGAGACATTAAATTTTGTTAATAAGTTAGTGATTATGCGATTTATGAAATGTGTACCTTCATCACTAATTATCGCCCTTGGTGTCCCAAATCGAGAAAAGATTTGTCTCTTTAAGAACTTGGACACCGTGTTTGCCTTGTTCTTCACACAGCCCGCTGCTTCTACCCATTTTGATACGTAGTCGGCCGCTACTAGAATATATTGATTACTGCAAGAAGGATGGAATGGTCCCATAAAATTGATTCCCCATACATCAAACAACTCCACTTCCAGGATTGAGTTCAGAGGCATCTCATTTCGGTTGGAAATGTTGCCTGTTCTCTAACAACGATCACAAGCTACCGCATATGCCCTTGCATCTTTGAATAATGTGGGCCAGAAATACCCACTCTGCAACACCTTCGCAGTTGTTTTTTGTCCCCCAAAGTGTCCTCCATAAGGTGCTTCATGACAGCTTCTCAGAATGCTATGCGTTTCATATTCTGGAACACATCGACGCAGAATGTGGTATGGGCCAAGCCTATATAGATATGGCTCGTCCCAGCAGTAGAACTTACTTTCGTATTGGAGCCTCTTCCTTTGTTGAGCGTTGAAATCTTCAAGCCATTGGTTGCAGACCAAGTAATTCACTATGTCTGCATACCACGGTTCCTGACTCTCTGCGTTCATGATGTGCTCATCCGTGAATCGTTCCTCTATATCACTCCAACTTTCCTTGACCTCTTTATTTTTCAACCGAGATAGGTGGTCCGCAACTTGATTCTCGATTCCCTTTATATCTTTGATCTCCAAATCAAATTCTTGTAGTAACAGGATCTATCAGATGAATCTAGGCTTTGCATCTTTTTTCGCCATCAAATACTTGATCGCAGAGTGATCACTATAGATGGTCACCTTTGACCCTACCAAATATGCCCTAAATTTGTCAACCGCAAAGACTATGGCTAACATTTCCTTCTCAGTAGTAGTGTAGTTCTCTTGAGAAGTGTTCAATGTTTTACTGGCATAAAAGATGGGTGCATTATTTTCTCTTTTCTTTGCCCCAATACTGCTCCTACTGCATGGTTGCTTACGTCGCACATCAATTCAAATGGGACAGACCAATCTGGTGCAACTAAAATTGGTGCTGAAATTAGGGCCTGCCTTAAAGACTCAAACGCATGTAGACATTTGTTATCAAAGTTGAACTCCCTATTGGCTTCTAGTAGCTCGCTCAGTGGTTTTGCGACTTGCGAAAATCCTTTGATGAATCTTCTATAAAAGCCCGCATGGCCTAGAAAACTTCGCAAAGTCTTTACATTTGTGGGGGCTGGCAGTTTGGCTATCGCATCTATTTTTTGCTTGATCAACTTCCAGTCCAACCTTAGAAATCTTATGTCCCAACACAATACCTTTAGTGACAATGAAGTGGCACTTCTCCCAGTTGAGGACTAGGTTTGTGTCTTCGCATCTCTTTAATACTCGTTGCAGGTTAGCCAAGCATTCATCGTATGATTCCCTAAACACTGAGAAGTCGTCCATAAACACCTCCATTGAATGTTTCAGATATTCGAAAAATATCGCCATCATGCACCTTTGGAACGTTCCTGGTGCGTTACATAGCCCGAATGGCATGCGTCTGAACGCAAAGGTACCATATGGGCATGTGAATGTTGTCTTCTTTTGATCTTCTGGAGCTATCATAATCTGGTTATAACCGGAATACCCATTAAGGAAGCAGAAGAATTCATTTCCTGCTAGCCTATCTAGGATCTGATCGATGAATGGCAATGGGAAGTGATCTTTCTTTGTTGCCGCATTCAGCTTGTGGTAGTCCATACAGATGCGCCAACCAATAACCGTTCGTGTTGGTATCAACTCATTTTTACTGTTCATGATCATTGTCATCTCCCTTTTATTAGGTACACATTGAACTGGGCTTACCCAGCTGCTATCGAAGATTGGATAAATGACCTCTGCGTTGAGCCATTTGATGATTTTTTTTCTTCACAACCTCTTTCATGGCTGGGTTAAGCCTGCGTTGCCTTTCTACTGAGCCTTACTTACCCTCTTCCAACCGAATTTTATGCATGCAGTATGAAGGGTTTATTCCTCTAATGTCCGCTAGGGTCCATCCAATGGCTTTGATATGATTTTTCAATATCTGCAGCAAAGCCTTTTCACAGTCTGTAGTCAACGCAGAGGATATGATGACCGGTAGCGTGCTCTCTTCTCCAAAATATGCATACTTAAGATGCGTCGGCAGTGTTTTTAGCTCAAGGGTTGGCGGCTTTTCTAGGGATGGCTTTGTCTTCTTTGTGGATCAGTTGCTCAAATCTAGGCGTTCAAAACTTGCGTTGGAGATTACACTGATTTCCTCCTCTTTTCCATCTTCCATTTCATCCAGAATTGCTTCATCCTCTAACAATGCGTCTGTGATGCTTGCCTTTTCTACAGTTATATCTTCAATCACCTGACAAGATTGAAAATCATTAGGATATTTCATCACATTAAAGACATTAAACTTTACTTGCTGGTCGTCCACATGGATTGTTAGTTCCCCTTCCTGGACGTCAATCAGGGCACGTCCAGTAGCTAAGAAAGGTCTTCCCAAGATGATGAGCACCTCTTTGTCAGCTTCATAATCTAGGATTATGAAGTCAGCTGGGAAGATGAATTAGTCCACCTTCACAAGAACATCCTCGATTTTGCACTCGGGATGCTTGATGGAGCGGTCCGCAAGTTGAAGTGTGACTGTAGTGGGTCGTGCTTCCCCTATACCCAACTTCTTGAATATAGACAGTGGCATTAAATTTATGTTGGCTCCTAAGTCACATAATGCCTGACCTACGTCCATTCCCCCTATAGAGCATGGCAATGTAAAACTCCCTGGATCTTTCATTTTAGCAGGTATATTGCTTTTGAACAACGCACTGCATTCCTGCGTTAACGTTACCGTCTCAAACTCTTCGAGCCTTCTCTTCTTGGATTGTATGTCTTTCAGAAATTTGAAATAACTTGGCATTTGTTCCAGGGTTTCCACCAACGGAATGTGATAACTTGTAGAAATACAAGTTATTATAGCCTTTCTCTTAGAAAAATAGACATTAAATAGAGAATCATGCGGCAGTTTATGTTGAATTATATTAATAAATCTTCCCATGCGCTCTACTCTTATATTTTGATGAAGATAATTATTTTATTACTTTTTTAGTATAAAACACATGTTTTAACGCAGGAATGCAAACGATGCGTTGACGACTTCTTAACGCAGGACTATGCATTGGCAATCTGTTCTCCATGGACGCATGATATGAACGGAACGCAAGCAACTAGTACATGCATTAACAACTACTCAACGCAGGACTATGCGTTAGCAACCTATGATGCGTTAACATCCGCCCAAATTCTCCATGGACCCATTATAACAAAAAACGCAAGACAGCGGAAAATCAGATTAAAATCTTGAAAGATTGTTGGAAGATTGACATGCATGATTTGTGGCTAAAGCGGTGGATTTAAATTAAACCGAGAATTACGCAATTAGGTGAGATAGGTGCATGATATCACTTTCGCCGCCAATCAGCAGATTTGCCACTGATTACGAACGCAACATCTATAAAAGGGCAGTCCTGTAAGATGAAAAAAGGTTGTTGATTCTCGGAAGAATTCCTAAGTGACAGCAGAGTTCTCTCCAGACGACAACCAGAGAAGAATAGCTCAAGAGAGAAGAGTCTTCCCTACACCTGACTAGTTCACAGCAGAACCTCACATTTTCATTCCGGCGACTCAAGACATTGAAGCTTTTTTCTGCTTTCTATCTTGTTTTTCTAGCTTGATTTTAGATTTGTGTCAAGACATTGAGCTATCTAAAATTGTATTCGTTCATCAACCTACAATCCTTCCATGTCTACTCATTTCTCTACACTTCCCGCTTATTACTTTGAATCCATGAGTAACTAATCTTTCAAGGGTCACGGGTTGCGTTAGCATCTAAATAAGAACCATAGTGTAACTATTGCATCTTGTCAATTGCAATCTTAATCCGATGCTTATGTCCATCTAGCTAATCGATATAAGTAGTAATAATCAGACTAATCGAGAGGGTAAATGATTGTGGAACTCAATTGACAAGGCCAAGAAGTGTTACCTGTCTATAGGAATAACCTTGGTACTTAACACTCTCCTATGTGTTATAGACATATAACGCATAGAGGCTGACAACCGAGAGAAGAGTTGTAAATATGAATAGACTATCACCATGAGTTTCTGATGTTAGATGTTAACCAACCCAAACCCTGTTTTTATCCATTCATTTAATTCACTTAGCTGACTTTGCTGTGTCGCATGCCTTTCCATCTTCCACATTTTAGTTTAGTGTACATGTTATCACTTTCTTTGTTAGACGCAAACAAATCTTTCTCAACTATTTTTGGTTACCACTACAACACATATAATCCACTTAATTAGAGAATCAACATAATCCCTGTGTTCGACCTCGGACTCATCGAGAAAACCTACTCGTTTGCTTATACTTGGGTAAATGATAGGAAAACTTGACAGATCACAAATGCATAGCATTAAGCATAGGAAGACGCATAGTATGTTCAACGCATAGTATGTGAAACGCACAATAGTAGCTTAACTTGCACATTGCGTTAATATAATTTCAATTCACAATCCGTTTCACAACAAGTTTTTGGCGTCGTTGCTGGGGACTTGAGATCTGTCGCACAATAGAATGTTGATGTAAAGTTGTTTGAGAACGTCCAGGAATTTTCTAAATTGGCCCTCATCATTTTTCTTCTTTAGGCGTTGAGGAAAGGGTGGATGCATAGGAAGAGTGGTATCTTGATATATTGACGCAGGTTCTGCCTGCGTTGCTTTTTCTCTCTGATGGATAAATGAGCATGGAGCAGAAGTTAATTTGATCAATTTTCACTCTAAGATGCTCAATTTAGAGGATTAAACATGCAATTAAGAAGAAAAACCAAAGTTTCAAGAACACTCTCTTATGTGTTATAGACATATAAAGCATAGTGGCTGACAACCGGGAGAAGAGTCGATGGTATGAAATAGACCAAACTATGCGTTTCCGACTTTAGATGATAGCCAACCCCAGCCTTGCGTTTTACCATTCATACAATTCAATTAGCTGCTTTTGCTGTGTTGCATACCTCTCCATCAACCACTTTAGCTTAGGTTTACTACTTTGTAGTTAGCTAAACGTATCACTTCTCATCACCTTCTTTAAACGCATGACTCAAATAATCCAACTAATTATAGAATCTGTATAGTCCCTGTGTTCGACCTCGGACTCACAGAGAAAACCTCATTCTTTGCTGATACTTGGGTGAAGAATAGGAAAACTTGACAGATCAGTAACTGATGCGCACTTTTAGTTTTAACCGCAAGTATACGGGTCAAGTTATAATATAAAATGGTGAAGTCCGAATATCGTTCCACTGGAGATCCAATTGTGAAGGTTTAAGTTACTTAGCTATTCTAGAGTTGAATCAATTTTATTTGAGGATTGGAATTAATATTGTTAATTATGGAAAATATAAGCCAAATAAGGAAAGTAATAAAGTGAGAAACACAAGAGTCAAAGAGAGTCCTAGGATAATGAATCTTTGTTTATTTCATCATGCAATATTATAGATTTCATGGATTTTATTGTAATTCATATGCCTAAGTCTAGAAACTTAATTCCAAGTTATTTTATCTAAAAAACAACCCTTTCTCATGCAACTCGATTGATTGCTAATCTCTTGAAACCAATACAAATTACATGGTGTTGTGAGACGCATAGACTCGCTGCTGCGTCTCTGTCTATTTTTTTTATTATTATTAAGCTTCCTATGCGTTTAACATGATATGCGTTGAACATGCTTAATGTTATGCGTTTGCTGTCAAGTTTTTCTATCCTTTACCCAAGTATAAGCAAAGAAGTAGGTTTATTGAGTGAGTCCGAGGTTGAACACAGAGACTATGCTGATTCTGTAATTAGTTGGATTATTTGAGTTGGAGTGGTAACGAAAAATATTTAAGATGAGATTTGCATTAATCTAAAGAAAGGGATAACATGTACACTAAAATAAAATGTGGTAGATGGTAAGGTATGCGACACAATAAAGTCAGCTAAGTGGATTAAATAAATGGATAAAAATAAGGTTCGGGTTGGTTAACATCTAAAATTAGAAACGCATGGTGATAGTCTATTCATACTTACGACTCTTCTCCCGGTTGTCAGCCGTTATGGGTTATATGTCTATAACGCATAGGAGAGTGTTAAGTACTAAGGTTATTCCTATAGACAGGTAACACTTCTTGGCCTTGTCAATTGAGTTCCACAATCACTAACCCTCTCGATTAGTCTAATTTTTACTACTTCTATCGATTAGCTAGATGGACATAAGCATCAGATTAAGGTTGCAATTGACAAGATGCAATAGTTACACTATGGTTCTTATTTAGATGCTAACGCAACCCGTGACCCTTGAAAGATTAGTTACTCATGGATTCAAAGTAATAAGCGGGAAGTGTAGAGAAATGAGTAGACATGGAAGGATTGTAGATTAATGAACGAAATACAATTTTAGACAGCTCAATGTCTTGACACAAATCTAAAATTAATCTAGAAAAAGAGAGAAAATAGGAAAGGCGTCAATGTCTTGAGTCGCGGGAATGGAAGCATAAGGTTCTGCTGTGAAGTGGTCAGGCGGAGGGAAGACTCTTCTCTCTCGAGCTATTCGTCTCCGATTGTCGTCTGGAGAGAACTCTGCTGTCACTTAGGAATTCTTCCGAGAATCAACAACCCTTTTTCATCTTGCAGGTCTGCCCTTTTATAGATGCTGCATTCGTAATTAGTGGCAAATCTGCGTGATTGGAGGAAATTGATGTCGTGCGTCTATCTCGCCTAATTGCGTAATTATTTGTTCAATTAAGATCCACCACTTTAACCACAGATCATGCATGTCAATCTTCCGACAATCTCTCAAGATTCTGATCCTGATTTTCCGCTGCCTTGCTTTTTTGGTCGTTATGCATCCATGGAGAATTTCGTTTCATGCGTTCACTTATGTCGACGCATCTATATGTTCTAACGCATCCTCCTGCGTTGAGCGGATGTCAACGCGTCATAGGTTGCCAACGCATAGTCCTGCGTTACGAAGTTGTCAACGCATCTACATGTTGGTCGCATTCTTGCGTTAAAACATGCGTTTTAGGCTCAAAAAGTTATAAAATAATTATCTTCATCAATTTACAAGAGTAGAACGCATAGGAAGATTTATCAATAGAATTTAACATAAACAACCGCATGATTATTTATTTAATCACTATTTTTCTAAGAGAAAGACTATAATAACTTGTATTTCTACAAATTATCACATGGCATTAAGAATAGTGTTTAGCAACTTTTATTGTTAACCTAACTACTCTCATGATAGATTAACAACAATTTATTGTTATAGATCAAGTTAAACATACAATCTCTTAATCATACATCTAACCTAACATGTAAAGATGGCTAATCCACAAGAATTAAACACAATAACAATGAAAAGCATAATCATTCCAACAAAACCATGAAAGTCTACAATATCAACATAAATTCATAAACAATTCATCCAAACCCTAAAACTAAATAGTTTAGCCACTCATAGCTTGAAGCATCATGTTTAAGCAAAATAAACAAAGAAAGAGTGTAAAGAAAGGGAAACTCTACTGAAAAGAGGCTTTTGATTGAGGCAGCACCGTCACGATCTCCTTGGCTCTCACGTCAGAATTTGAAGGGTACCACGACTATCTCAAACGCTTTTCCTCTTACTTGCAACTAACTCATTCCTTGAACTCTTTTATAAACTCTCGCTGAATTCTTTTCTTTTTGTGCCTCTTTTTGTCTGTAGATTGATGGTAGATTAATTCATTATGGCTGCTGGAAACCCCCAAATTTATAGAGTTGGCCGCCCAAAAACTTACCAAAAATACAATGTTGTCATTTATGAAAAACTGGCACCACGGCGCTATTGAAAATTTTGAAACGGCGTCGCAATGCTGTTGGAGAGCGTCGAGGCACTAGGGCTGCGTGCAAAACTCTTTGCTCTCGGGTTTTAGCGCCGCGGCGCTGCCCCAATTTTTGCAACTTTGTGTTTTTCATCTCTTTTCCACCGTATTTGATGTGCCACTTTGTGTGTTTACCGCAAGTGTACGAGTCAAGTTATAATATAAAACGGTTAAGTCCGAGTATCGTTTCCACTAGAGATCCAATTGGGAAGGTTTAAGTTACTTAGCTATTCTAGAATTGAATCAATTTTATTTGAGGATTGGAATTCAAATTTTTGTTTTTGGGAAAAAGAAAATTCAAGCAAAGAAAATATCAATGGGAGAATTGCAAGAGTCAAAGAGAGTTCTAGGGTTTTGAATCCTTATTTGTTTCATCATGCAAAATTATAGATTTCATGGATTTTATTCTTATGCCTAGGTCTAGAAACTTAATTCCAAGTTATCTTCTCTCAAAGACAACTCTTTCTCATGCAACTTGATTGATAGTTAATCTCTTAAAACCAATACAAAGATTACATGGCATTAAAACTAGTCTTTAGCAACTTTCATTGTCAACCTAACTACTCTCGTGATAGATTAACAACGATTCATTGTTATAGATCAAATTGAACATATAATCTCTCAATCATACATCTAACCTAACATGTGAAGGTGGCCAATCTTCAAGAATTAAACACAATAACAATGAAAAGCATATTTATTTGAACAAAACCATGAGTCTACAAAATTATCATGAATTCACAAACAATTCATCAAAAACCCTAAAACTAAAGAGTTTAGCCACTCATAGCGTGAAGCAACATATTAAGCAAAAAGAATCAAAGAAAGAGTGTAAAGAATAGGAAAACTCTATTGAAAAGAGGTTCTTGATTGAGGCAGCACCGTCACGAACTTCTTGGCTCTCGCGTCGGACTTCGAAGGGTACCAAAACTATCTCGAACTCTTTTCCTCTTCCTTGCGGCTAACTCACTCTTGAAACTCTAGCTTAATTCTCACCTTTTTGGATCTTTCTTTTGTTCTGCAACTTTCTTGATCTTCTTGATATATCTCCCCTTCTTTTGGCTGCTGAAAACCCCTAAATTTATAGAGTTTGGCCACCCAAAATTTGACCTAAAATACAAACTTTTTGTTGTAATTAAGGTTGGCGCCGCGGCGCTGACGCATAGCGCTGCGGCGCTAGGGTTGCGGCCAAAAATAAGTTGCTCTTGGGTTTTAGCGCCGCGACGCTGTCTTACGTTCATCAAGGATGCGTCGAGGCAGCGCCTTCCCAGCGCCGCGTTGCTACTCTGCGTCCATGCTGATGCGTTTCTGCTTCAGCGCTGCCTTAGCACCGCGGCGCATCATGCGTTTCAACAAGGATGTGTTTTTCAGCTCTTTTTCACCATATTCTTGCTCGGTTTTGATCTTTTAGTCGTTTCTTCTAATTTTCCTCATTTTAACCTGAAAATCACTAGCAAACAAGTGAAATCTAATATAAAACTCCTTTAATTTGAGAGAATAATAAGCACTTTTCAAGTGCTTATCAATATTCTTGCTCGGTTTTGATCTTTTGGTCTTTCCTTCTAATTTTCCTCATTTTAACCTGAAAACCTCTAGCAAACAAGTGAAGTCTAATATAAACTCCCTTAATTTGAGAGGATAGAAAGCACTTTTCAAGTGCTAATCACCACCCCAAACTTAGAGATTTGCTAGTCCCGAGCAAAGAATATAATAAAATAATAGGGAGTTTAGATGAAGAAGTGTGCAATTGACTCATGTCTCAGAGAATAGCATTTAGAGCTTAAGTAGAAACATGCAAGCATATCTATATTGTTATAATTATTGAAGGCCAAATCTTGCTATCTCCCATGTGTGTGTGTGCAAGCCTCCTTCAATTTAAAATACTAGAACTCAAATTAGGACTTAAGATAGTTTCTTTTGTTTTCCCCCTACTCTAGCTCATGCACCAATCTTCAAGCTTTCATACATTTCAAGTGAGTAATATGTCCACTAAGGTGCCTTTCAATCACATATATATATATTCATGGGCCCAAACTTGCATTCTTTTACCTAGAGGCACTAGCTTTCACACATTCACTGTAGGGACATATACCTAGTCAATTGCCAAGCGTCTTTACTGATTATAGCAAAGGCAGCTCTTTTTACCCCTATCCATGCATATTCATTACAAGTTTAACATTTAAAAAGATGGACAGATAAAGCTCATACATTTTGTGTACACTTTTTCTTTTTTCAAGGCATGTATACTCTTTTCTTTTTCCTTAGTCTAAGATTACAAGCTATCATGCATTTCCACTCCCTAACCGGTGGGGCCTTTCAAAGTGACAACCAAATACACCCAACTTAATCCTTTTTTCAGTTAAAGATTTTAAATAGAAGTGGCTACGTGCTCAAGAATATGAGAGATTTTAAGAGGGACTTAAATGAATTTAACTCAAGATAGTGCTATTCTATTTCCACAATAAGTCATCTATCATGCAAATTCAAATCTCATCATGGGCAATCAACATCAAGGCACACAACCATAAACAACATTCCCATTAACTGTAAAAGCTCCAAAATTTTCAAAACTTTTCAAAATTGACATGCATATTGTTGTTGGGATATTTCTTTTGATTTGAGATTTCATGGCTTGTTGCACAAAGTATATTAGATGTTATAATTTCCATACAAAGATGCGTCGAGAATTACTCAAGTATGATCATTAATAAGCAAGTTTTCCTATAAAAGCCAAAGTATAAGCTCTTATAGGTTTCCTAGTGAGTCCAGGGTCGAACACAGGGATTTGTGAATCCATCTCTCAATGTTTCGACGCGACATTAATCTTATCTCTAAGACGCATGGTAAGTTTGCGTTAGCAAAAGATGAACTACATCTTTGAACCTCATCTAGTCTTGATAAATGCTAAAGATTAACCATCCACTCTCTCAAGCTAGACAGTCGTGCTTGTTACATTTGTTTGTCAGACAAAGCTATGCAAGCTAATGATATGCATTAATCAAGATGTAACATACTTAGTATTGCTTAAGATAGAAAAAACTAGCTTCTAACATCTAACTCATTTAATATGCAAACACATGGTGTAAAGTATTCAATATGGAAATAAATGGAAGACAATCGTCAATCGAACTTATATTAAGAAAATGAACCATTCTCTCGAATGTCGTTAACTAAACATAAGTAAGAAGGAGGGAAATGGAGATAAAACAGAAATAGAAGACGTCAAGCCACCACTGGCAACGTCTTGCTTCATGGAGGCTTGAGATGGTAGTTATTTGATACATAATGGCATAGGGTGAAGGTTCTCACTCACTGGGAGACAACTCTGAAAATTCTCAGAATCCTTCTCACAGGAGCTTGAAATGGAGGCTGGTTATGGTGAGATAGAATTTGTGTAGAGCTTTCACCTCTTGAACTCGTTTCTCTCCTTCTTTGAATGGAGAAGCTTTGGGCTATTTACAGGCATCAAAAAGTTGAACTCATGATGACTTGACACCTTTACATTAAATTCCATGCCCTACTGCGTAGACTTTTCATATTGTCGGCCCATTTGTTCTGCCATGATCTGATAACGTGTTATCCTTTTGCATATTGACATGACAACTTTTGCCCAGGCGTCTGTATCTACTTTTTCTCAACGCATGGTCTCGAACGCATGGGTTTCCACTTGTTCTTGCAGCAACTTTCTCTTTAGTACTTGGGTTATTTGTGCTTCTTTTCTTCTTAATCCTGCGTTAAGAACAGAAAAACTCATAATTTTTCAGGTATTTTCTTTTGTAAATGGTGCCAACTCATGTTAATACATTTTACATAATTCAACTACCAAAATCATGCGTTTAGCTCTAAAGTTACTCTAATTAATTCAAATAGTGACTATAATAACTTGAATTTCTACAAGTTATCACAACCCCAAATTTTAGTTAATGTTTGTCCTCAAATATTTATTTGGTGATTTATTAATTTCTACCGCCCAAGTCCAAGTAAAAGCTCAGCCTCTCAACATGCCTTTTATTCCTTGACTATATCAACAATCAGATAACCACACCAAGTTCTTTTTCAATTGGCGCTTTGAAAGTACTTCTAATTTTTAGATGCGCCAAGCTTATTCATAAAAAATACCCTTACTCATTTCCAGCCAATCTGATGTCCTCATTTTAGTAATGTGCCTTAGAGTTCATTTTCATAGAGTTTCTATTTATGAGTTTTTTTTTTTTTTTTTTAAAGGACTTGCGTTGATCCGGGCTATCTACCTTCGTTTTGACATACCAACGATGGGGTGCATGGAGGCAGCCAACATCGATCAAATACCCTTTCACAACTCGGCACTTATCGCTTTCCTTTTTGGTTGCGTCAATAGTAGTATAGCTTATTTATTTTTCGCTGATCTTGGACTCTCACCTTCTACTATGGGGTGTAAAGAGCCATTCTCAACTCAACTCTTAACAGGCTCATTTTATGCACTGTCAGCGGAGTTGTTTGTCCCCAAAGAAATATATATTTATAACTTTGTTTTTTTTTTTAATAACATTTTTTTTAGAAATTTTATGAATTTTGAACGCATGGCTCAAACCTTTCTTACCCCTAAATTTGAAGGCAACAAGGTCCTCATTGCTGAAATCGAGTTATGAGATTGCCTTAGAAAAATTTGTAAAAGAGGTTTGAGGCAAAGCTTGTACGCATACTAACTCTTAGAAGTAATTTACCAAGTGTAATATCCTAAGGCTTGTGAGTTAATCCTATTGTTTCAATAAGTCTGCAGGGGAAGTGCATAAATTTCATCATAGAGAAAATAATAAAGCAAGAAATAAATGAAAGCACAAACTAAAGAGAACAAAGAGTAATTCATGAATTGAATGTTGTATTGATGCAAATGTATTATGCGTTGTACTATTTACAAAAGAATCAAAAGAATAAACGTAAGAGAAGAAGGAAAAAATCCCAAAGAACACCCCCAAATTTAAGTTCTCCCTGGGGCGTTGTCATTGTTGTCCGTAGGGGGAGGATTTGGATCGTTCAACTGAAGGGGTTGTTGAAGGGAAGGAGGAATAACTGGCGTTGGGATGCGTTGGACGAACACTTTATAAATGTAATTCATCATAGCGCTGAATTGTTTGTCCTGACGCTGAGCTTGGCGTTGAACAAAACTCCGAAGCTCCAATTGTTGTTGCACTATCTGAGTCACTTGTTGACCCAACTGTGAGACTTGCTGACCCAACTTTTCTTGCCGCTGGAGACTTTCCATCTCCTTGCTCCGAATTTCATCTAGATCTCCATGACGAGGTGAAGGATCCCATCATCCAAGTACCGCAGAAAATCATCCAGACTTAAATCAACAAACTGTAGCGGAGCAAAGGCCTGCTGTAAGTGATATGGTTCTTGATGATGCGTGCTTGTAGTTGCTTCTGCCTGCGGGTGCGAAGTTAAGCGGGCAGAAGGTTCAGTAGTTGGCAGAGTTGGAAGATTGGAAGGTTGAGGTTCATGGCGAGGCGGTGAGAATTGAAAGGGCACTGACTCCTCAGGATCTAGAGTCAGGGTCGGCTCAACGGGTGGTGGTGGTGGGGATGGAGTTGCCTCTCGAAAGGTAGATGATTGAGGCGAGGAGAGGGTTAACTCCAGATTGGGGGAAGAAGGCGGCGACACTTCCTTCGACTCTTCATTTAAGTCTGCGATAGGAAGCTGAAGAGGCGATGGGAGGCCGCGTTGGGTGGTAGGTATAGGAAGTGGCTCTTTTTGAATTTTAGGGGAAGAGGAAGGGCAAGTTGATGGTGAAGAGGGCTCCTCAGTGGTTGGGTTGATGGGAGGAGTAAACGGTCAAGGCTTGTGTGTTGGCGTCTAGCTGAACAGCTTCTTCGGCTTCACTAGGTTGTGAACTCGACGCCTTTATCTCAAAATGCTTCATGACAAGTTTCCTTTTCTTGGGTTGAAGAGGTTGGGGGGATGATTGTTCTTGTGACTTGGCAGGCCTTTTCTTTGTGTTGGCCACCTCAAGCAGATGCAGAGAGTCTTTTAATATCCGTCTTAGACTTTGGGCTGAAAAGACCCCATTTACTGCTCTAACTGGCGCATCCTCCATGAATTTTGCATTGGCGCACAGTCTTGACACAAGAAAGGGGAAGAATAGCTGACCCCTTGGCTTGAAAAACAACCGCCGAATCTATGGGGCAATGATGCGTCCCACGTCTAGTCGAATTCCCCGTATGATGCAATAAATGACCATGGCACGGTCCCTTGATATTGAGGCGTCATGCGTTGTGGGGAGTAGCGACCGCTTGATGAAGTAAAGCCACAGGTTGGCCTCGGCGATCAAGCAAGTTGGTGCCAATGTATGAATGCCCTTTGGGGAAGTGTTTGACTTTGATCCCGGTTTGGAGATGGTTGTGAGGGCATCATTCATTTTGGCTTCTGTAGGCATCGACATTATTCTATTACCTCTGCCGCCGCGATGTCCGGAAGATCAAACAACTCGTTGATCTCCTGAGGCTCGAAGGAAATCACCTCATCTTCAACTTTGACTTCGTGTGCTTTGCGGTGGATGGTTCCTTCGTAAAACACGGCGGTGGGTTGGATGACCTGGGCACTTTCATAAAATTGCCTCCAACCCATTGCGTCGACTCCTTGTATAATGAAGGCGGACAGCTCAATTGGCTCTGGGAAAAATCCCACTTCAGTGTAGAGCCCACTGAATTGTTTCTTTCGGCTCTTCACCGCTTCCTTTGTTGGTTCCTCAACCATTTTCTCTTTTCCCTTCTCATTCCTATTGATGGGACTAGCAGGCGTTCTTCTTGCTATGCCTGCGTCCAAGTCCCTTATGACCACTGCAAGTGTCTTAGCCATCTCAGTCCTTTTCTTTTTCTCCGATAGCCTTTTCTTGCTTATCGCTACGTCTTTTTCTTTCTTCTTCTCCTCCCTTATTTTTTTCACGTTTTGCTTGACACGTTCAGCTTTGAGGAGCCTCCCCGCATCGCTTAATTCTAATTCCACTTCAAAATTTGCCGCAATCTCTGCTATGCGGCGGCGAAACTCAGCTTCTCTGGCGTCCTTGGCAGCTTGTTCGCCAGATGCGATTTCCTCTTTTCTTCTCTTCTTTGCGGCGAGAAACGACTCCGTCCATTCTTTTGATGTCATCTTTCAGCTTTTTGGACTTCTCTGCAGCCTTCGCTGCAAGCCGTTCAACAGGTGATGCGGCGATAGCCTCGAATGTCCCCGCATCCCTTACTTTTTCATTTTTCCTTCTTAGCGGAGGAACATCTTCCTCGGCTTCTTCTTCCCTAGCCCTTATTGGCCTGATCTTCCTTTTCGTGGCGGACTTCTTCTTTTCCACCGCTGCTATTACCTTTCCAATAGGTTATTCATCGAAGTTCGACTCCTCAAGACCACTCACCGCGGGGACTGACCCACGCGGCACATTCAACCTCTGGTCGACCAACCCGTCTAACTAGTCATCGTCTTCTTCATCGATGGTGTCTAGAATATCTCCGAAGACGGTGGACTCGTCATTCCTTTCCATCTCTTGAGCTTCAGACAGGTCCCTGAAGCGTGGCGGAGATGAGGCTGATGTCGCCTCCAACTCAAGATTGTTGGGGCGAACAATGGCGAGGGGTTCAGGTGTGGTGGAGGTAGTGGATAGATTCTGACTACCATGCCTCGAGGATGAGGCAATAGGTTTAGGGCTTTTGGAAGAGGTGGGTTGTTGGAAAGCCATGGGAAGTTTTTAGGTCAAAAGAGAGAAAAGTGGGCGAGAATCGGGAATCAGAAAATTAAGAGAGAAAGAAAGTGTAACTCGGAAAAGGGTTGAGGAGGTGTTTATAAAGGGTTTTAGCTGAGCGCGTGGGTTATCGGCTTGATGCATGACATCATAGCCACATTAAATGATCTGACACCAGTCGACGTTAGCCGGCGAACGCGCATTCAGCTTTTTGAATTCTTGATCTTATTGCGATGTGACAGAATCGCTTCAGATTCTCCCCCACAGGCGTCGAGCTAATGTATCGCATCGTTTTGATGTCGACGCCTTCTAATTATTCGAGTTTTATTTGAGTTCAATTTAACTCATCACAGAATAACAGATAGCATCCAAACAAAATTTTTCAAAGCAGATAAATAAAAAAAATAATTAAAAATAAAAATAAAAATAAAAATAAAATCAAATAAAATAAAAGAAAGAAAAGAAAGGGACAAATGAAATAATGTGGGAAGAAAGAAAAAAAATTAAGACGTAAAAGTAATTAAGGTACAAAAGTTAGGATGCGTCCCTGGATATATGTGCTTATTGTCAACGCAGGACGCATCCATCTTTTCCTGATTCTATCTTTTCCAGGTCAACGGCCACTTTGTCTCATTCAAGGCAATCTCCATAATATGGTTTCACGCGTTGACCATTAATTTTGAATGCGTTGGTGTCGTCTTCATTCATTAGCTCTACAGCACCATGAGGAAAGATTTTCTTGATCATGAAAGGACTAAACCATCTTGTTCTTAATTTTCCTAGAAATAAACGCAGTCTTGAGTTAAAAAGGAGGACCTTTTGTACTACGTGCAAAGATTTCTTATTGATGTGTTGACCGTGCCAACGTTTTGTTCGTACTTTGTATATCTTTGCGTTCTCATAGGCTTGCAGTCCCCATTCCTCCAATTCATTCAATTGAAGCTGACGCGCTTCTCCAGCTTCTTTCAGGTCCATATTCAATCTCTTGGCAACCCACAATGCTTTGTGTTCTAGCTCCAAGGGCAAATGGCATGCCTTTCCAAAGACCAGCGTGTATGGTGACATTCCGAGAGGCGTCTTGAATGTTGTCTGATATGCCCATAATGCCTCGTCCAATTTGGACGCCTAATCTCTTCGAGAGGAGTCAACTACTTTTTCCAAAATAGTTTTCAACTCTCTATTGGAAATTTCTGCTTGCCCATTTGTTCGCGAGTGGCATGCAGTTGCCACCCTATGATGTACATTGTATTTGATTAGCAACTTGGAAATAATTTTATTAATGAAATGCGTACCTTCGTCGCTAATCAGGGCTCTTGGCGCTCCAGATCTCATGAAGTTGTTTTTCTGAAGAAAATTTGAGACTGTCGCCGCATCATTCTTAGCACAAAAGATTGCTTCGACCCATTTTGATACATAATCAATAGCTACCAATATGTAGTTGTGGTCGTTTGATGGCGGAAATGGGCCCACAAAATCAAAAGAGCTCAACTTCTAAGATAGACGTAAGTGGCATTTCGTTTCGACTTGAGATATTTCAGGTGCGTTGACATCTATCGCACCTGATCGCATAGTCCCTGGCGTCTCTGAAAAGAGTTGGCCAGAAGTATCCGCTTTGTAAAACTTTAGCTGCAGTTCGCTGTCCTCCAAAATGTCCTCCATAGGGGGAGTCATGACATTGAGATAGGATGTGTTGATACGAAGTCTCTGGGACGCAGAGTCTGAAGATGTGATCCAGCCCCCTTTTGTAAAGTTGGGGCTCGTCCCAATAATAGAACTTCACATCATGCACCAACTTCTTCTTCTGCTGTGCATTGAAATCTTCGGGAAATTGCTTGCACACCAAGAAGTTGACAATATCTTCATACCATGGCACAGATTCTGTGACTTTCAATACAGCTTCATCTGGAAAGCTTGCGTTAACGTTCAGCTGTTTTCGATTGTGTTCCATATTCTCAAGTCTGGAAAGATGATCTGCCACGTTGTTTTCTGTACCTTTGCGATCAACTATTTCTTCGTCGAACTCTTGAAGAAGCAAAACCCATCGGATGAGCCTCGGCTTGACATCTTTTCTAGTCATCAAGTATCGGATAGCTGAGTAGTCAGTGTGGAAGATGACTTTTGATCCTAGAAGATATGCTCTGAATTTTTCAACAACGAACACTACTGCTAGCAACTGTTTCTCTATAATGGTGTAATTTGCTCGAGCTGCGTTGAAAGTTTTGCTGGCGTAGGCTATAGGATGCAACATTCTGTCTCTGCATTGAACCAACACAGCTCCCATCGCATAGTCGCTAGCATCACACATTAGTTCGAATGGCTGCGACCAGTTTGGGGCACCAGTGCTGCTTTCAGAGTCTCAAATGACTTGAGGCATTCTTCATAAAAAAATGTAGGGTCAATTCTGCTCCAGCAATGAGCTTAAAGGGTGTGCAATTTTGGAAAAGTTCTTGACGAACCTTCTATAAAAGCTTGCATGTCCCAAGAAGCTGCGAAGTGTCTTTACATTTGTAGGAGGCGGGAGCTTCTCCACGGCTTTGATTTTGGCTTGATCGACTTCAAGGCCCTTCTTGGATATTTTTTGACCGAGGACAATTCCTTCATTCACCATGAAGTGACATTTTTTCCCAATTGAGCACTAAGTTGGTGTCCTCGCATCTTTTCAATACTTTCTCCAAATTGGCTAGACATGCTTTAAACGAATTTCTAAAGACCGAAAAATCGTTCATAAATATCTCCACCGATTCTTCTAAAAATTCAGAGAAGATTGCCATCATACACCGCTGAAAGGTGCCTAGGACGTTACATAGTCCAAACGGCATGCGTCGAAATGCAAATGTACCATAAGGACATGTAAATTTTGTCTTCTCCTGGTCTTTCGGAGCAATCATGATCTGATTGTAGCCTGAATAGCCATCCAAGAAGCAGAAAAACTCATTTCCTGCAAGTCTATCTAACATTTGGTCAATAAAAGGCAATGGGAAATGATCCTTCTTTGTCGCCGCGTTGAGTTTCCTGTAGTCCATACAAATTCTCCACCCCGTGACAGTGAGGGTGGGGATCAATTCTTTATTCTTGTCTGGGACTACAGTCATACCTCCTTTCTTGTGAACGCACTGCACAGGATTTACCCATTTACTATTAGAGATGGGAAAGATAACGCCTGCTTCCAACCATTTAAGCACTTCTTTTTTGACAACTTCTTTCATTGCTGGGTTTAGCCGCCTTTGGGGCTCAATGGATTCGTCTTTTCCTTCTTCTAGACGAATTTTATGCATGTAGTATGTGGGGCTTATCCCCTTGATATTAGCCAACGTCCATCCAACAGCTCGGATGTGCTTTTTAAGAATGATTAACAAAGCTTATTCTTGATTAGGGGATAATGTAGCTGAAATAATGACTGGAATAACTACCTTCTCCTAAGTAGGCATACTTCAGGTGCGTTGGCAACACTTTTAACTTAAGCTTTGGCGCTTCCTCTAGAGACGGTTTTGTTCGTTGGTTAGTCTGATTCGGAGTCAAAGATTCAAAAGCAGAATGGACCAAAGCACAGCATTGTTCAGGCTGCTGCGCGTCCAGATTTGCAATAGTTTCATCGTTCTCTTCTTCAAGCATCATTTGATCGAACTCATCCTCTGCGTCGAGGCTTTGGCAGGTTCTCTGTTCTCCTAGATACTCTAACGCCTTAAAGACGTTGAAAATCACTTCTTGATCATTAACTCTCATAATGATCTCCCCCTTGTGGACGTCGATGAGTGTACGACCCTTCGACAGAAACGGGCGTCCAAGTATGATTGAGACGTCCTCGTCTGCTTCATAATCCAGGATAATGAAGTCTGCGGGGAGAATGAATTTGTCTACCTTTACCAACACATCCTCGATCCTTCCTTCAGGATGCACAATGCATTGATTCGCCAATTGTAAGGTAGCTGTTGTTGGCTGCGATGCGATCCCCAATTTGCTGAATACTGACAGGGGCATGAGATTAATGCTAGCCCCTAAATCACACAACGCTTTTCCTATGTAAACCCCTCCAATGGAACAAGGAATGGGGAAACTCCCTGGATCTTTCATCTTTATGGGGACGCGTTCACAGACCATGTCACTGCACTCTTGCGTTAGAGCTATGGTCTCATATTCACTCTTTCCTCTCTTTTTAGACAGTATATCCTTGAGGAATTTAGCATAAGTGGGCATTTGTTCCAACGCTTCTGCCAGTGAGATGTTAATATGCAGCTGTTTTAATACATCTAGGAAGCGTTTGAACTGCCTCTCATTATTTTTCTTCCTCCTTAACCGCTGTGGGTAAGGAGGCGTTTGCAGCTTAGCTGACACGCTTGTTGATGCACCTTTTTTTGATACGCTTTGATAACTTGTAGAAATACAAGTTATCATAGCCTTTTTTCTTAGGAAAATAGAGATTAAATAGAGAATCATGCGGTAGTTTATAATGCATTTCACAAAAAATAAATCTTCCTTTGCGTTCTGCTCTTGTATTTTTATGAAGATTATTATTTTACCACTTTTTGAGCCTAAAACGCATGTTTTAACGCAGGAATGCAAACGATGCGTTGACGACTTCTTAACGCAGTATTATGCTTTAGCAATCTGTTCTTCATGGACGCATGATCTGAACGGAACACGAACAACCTGTAGATGCGTTAACAACTTCTCAACGCAGGACTATGCGTTAGCAACCCATGACGCGTTGACATCCACCAAATTCTCCATGAACGCATAACGACCATAAACGCAAGGTGCGAAAAATCAGGTCATAATCTTGAGAGATTGTCCGAAGATTGACATACATAATTTGTGGATAAAGTGGTGGATCTAAATTGACCCGAGAATTACGCAATGAGGCGAGATATGTTGGGTTGTATGTCCTAAAACTCGTAGTTTTTGTAAATAGGTGATTTTTAGTACATATAAAGTTATTCAAGTGAATTAATTATTTATCAACTCTAAATCCAATTAAACTACGAACCCTTGGCTACTATCATGAGTACTTGGACTTTATGTGGAGACATAAACAGGATCAAGTTCGAGTAAGTAGCCTCAATAGTCTATAGTACATGGATTAGGTTGGGTACCTCTTCCTGGAGACACTATTGAATACGACCCGCTTCATGATTGTTACAAATATTGTAAAGTGTCATAAATGAAGTGATTCTGATTTGATCATGTAGAGACATGTGAGCGGGGGTATTCTACATAATGAGATTGTGTAAGACTGACCCTGAAATAATTACTGTTACGTATTAACACTGTTTACGATTAACAATGATTAATTTCACTTATCGATGACCTAGATAACTTGATCAGAATCTTGAGCTATCTATGAACTCCTATTTATTCAGAATTATCCCTTGATCTACATAGGTAAGAGTAAGCTCAATAATGCTGCTCAACATTCCTCCTATTTCAGGGTAAGACTGGGTAGATAGTTGGGAACATAGAATTTGCAAAACGGAATTCACTCCTACTCAACTTAGGGATAGAAGAAAGGTTGTTCTCTTAAGTGTTGTTCCCAGGACTTGAACAAGGGGCCCCATCCTCTCACTGGCCCAAGAGGGAATGGATTTAGTGATTAGATCCTAAATTAATTGTTCATTAGAGGGACAATGGTACTTAAGGAGAAAAGATGTAACTCAGAGGTAAATCAGTATTTAACCTAGCTGAAGTTATGAACAACCTGTGAAGGATTGACTTATCGATGACGGTTATATCAAATGGACACAAATATATCTACAGTGAGGAGAGTGCAACTACGGGCTTTAGTGGAGTGTCCCGTTAGTTAACGAATGTTGGTTAACTAGGTTAAAGAGTTTGGCCAGTTAATCTCGGATCGTTGGAGCTCATGATCTGTAGGTCAATTAGGTCCCTCTACTAGCTCATAAATGGACTAAAATCTTAGATAATGTGGTGAATAAGTTTGAATCGTTCAAGTCTTGGCTTAAGGAATAAAAGTTAGATATATACGATATATCGGCGTTTAATTACGAATTAAACGTACAAATAGAGTTAATTATAATATTTAAATATAATTTAAATATTAATCATATGAATAGAGATTCATATCGGTTTTTTTTAGAAAAATCGGGACAAGTGGGAAAAATAATATTATTTTATTATTTAATATTAAAATAATAATATTTAATTAATTAAATATTAAATTATTTTTATTTAATTATTTGATTATCTTTTTGAAATTAAAAATCAATTTTAATTCAATTTTGGAAATTCATTGAAAATTGATTTTAAAATTGATTTTTGAAGATTGGATTTTCCCACTAACTAAGCTAGGAGCTTGGTTGTCTTCTTCACAATTAACCAACAAATTAACCATTTTGTGTTGTCAAATTTTGGTGCAATTGGATTGCATGTTATTCTTTAATAAATAGAGATGATTTTGACATAAAAATGGTTAAGAATTTTGTGAAATTAAGGGTTAATTTTGCAAAATTCCATCCATTGTTCATCTTCTTCCCAACCTTCATTCTTTCTCAAATTCACCACAAATTTGGATCCCACCATCCAATCTAAGCCTAGAGAATAGTAGAGAAGACTCTTGTGGTGGTCTACAACCAAGTGGTGCTGAAATTTATTAAGAATTGAAGGAGAATTTGGAGCTTCAAGGGTAAGTGTTCTTGAAACTTTGGTTTTTCTTCTTAATTGCATGTTTAATCCTCTAAATTGAGCATCTTAGAGTGAAAATTGATCAAATTAACTTCTGCTGCATGCTCATTATTCCATCAAGATAGACGCATGATATCAATTTCGCCGCCAATCAAGCAGATTTGCCATTGATTGCGAACGCAGCATCTATAAAAGGGCAAACCTACATGAGAAAGGGTTGTTGATTCTCGGAAGAATTCCTAAGTGACAGCAGAGTTCTCTCAGACCATAACCAGAGACGAATAGCTCGAGAGAGAAGATTCTTCCCTTCTTCTGACCACTTCACAGCAGAACCTCACGCTTCCATTCCGGCGACCTAAGACATTGACGCCTTTTCCTTCTTTCTATCTTAGTTTTCTATCTTGATTTTAGATTTGTGTCAAGACATTAAGCTATCTAAAGTTGTATTCCGTTCATCAATCTATATTTCTTCCATGTCTACTCATTTCTCTATACTTTCCACTTTTTACTTTGAATCCATGAGTAACTAATCTATCAAGGGTCTAAGGTTGCGTTAGCATCTAAATAAGAACCATAGTGTAACTATTGCATCTTGTCAATTGCAAACTTAATCCGATGCTTATGTCCATCTAGCTAATCTTTGTAAGTAGTAATAATCAGATTGCTCGAGAGGGTAAGTGGTTGTGGAACTCAATTGACAAGGCCAAGAAGTGTTACCTGTCTATAGGAATAACCTTGGAACTTAACACTCTCATATGCCTTATAGACATATAACGCATAGCGGCTGATGTTGCGCGTATTTTGTATGTGTAAATTAGCCTAACGCAAAGTGCTAAATGATGTGTTTATGCGTTCAACATGTCATGCTGAGAACATGCTATGCGTTCTATCACTATGCGTTGGTGGTCTTGTCAAGTTTTCCTATCCTCTACCCAAGTATAAGGAAAGGAATAGGTGTTCTCGGTGAGTCCGAGGTCGAACACAGGGATTATATTGATTCAGATTCTAGTTGGATTTCATGCGTTACAGTAGTAACCAATAAATATTTTAGAGTTGTTTTTAATCTACGGAAAGCGATTGTTTGTACACTAGACTAAAAATTGTGGAAGATGGAAAGCATGCGACACAGCAAGTTCAGCTAAAGATGTGTGTGAATGGATAAAGAAAGGGTTGGGGTTGATTAACATCTAACGTCGGAAACGCACAGTAGTACTCTATTCATGCTTGCGACTCTTCTCCCGGTTGTAAGCCGCTATGCATTATATGTCTATAACGCATAGGAGAGTGTTAAGAACCAAGGTTATCCCCATAGACAGGTAACACTACTTGGCCCTTGTAAATTAAGTTCCACAATCACTTACCCTCTCGAGCAGTCTGATTATTACTACTTATATCGATTTGTCAGATGGACATAAGCATCGGATTAAGCTCGCAATTGACAAGATAAAATAGTTACACTGTGGTTCCTAGTTAGACGCTAATGCAACCCTAGACCCCTGAGTGATTAGTTACTCATGGCTTGAAAGTATAAAGCGGAAAGTTTATAGAAATGAGTAGACATGGAAGATAATTCTATTGATGAAATGAGATACAATTTTCGATAAGTTCAATGCCTTGATACAAATCTAAAATTAAGATAGAACAATAAGAAAGAAAGCAGGAAAGGCGTCAATGTCTTGAGTCGCCCGGATGGAAGCGTGAGGCTATGCTGTGAAGTGGTGCGGCAGAGGGAAGACTCTTCTCTCTCGAGCTATTTGTCTCCGGTTGAAGTCTGAGAGAACTCTGCTGTCACTTATGGAGTTCTTCCGAGAATCAACAACCCTTCTCATCTCGTAGAGCTGCCCTTTTATAGATGATGAAATTGCAGTTAATGGCAAATCTGCTTGATTGGTGGCGAGATTGATACTGCGTCCATCTCGCCTGATTGCGTGATTCTCGAGCCAATTAAGATCCATCACTTTAGCCGCAAATCATGTTTGTCAATCATCCGTCAATCTCTCAAGATTCCGATCTGATTCTCAGCGCCTTGCCTTAACGGTTGTCTATGCGTCCATGCATAGTTTGGCCGATGTCAACGCGTCGTAGGTTGCTAATGCGTAGTTATGCGTTGAGTTGTCGTTAACGCATCGTCTGGTTCCTGCGTTAAGGAGTCATCAATGCATCACTTGCATTCCTGCGTCAAAACATGCGTTTTAGGCTCAACAAGTGGTAAAATCATTATCTTCATAAAAATACAATAGTATAACGCATATAATCCACTTAAATATAGAATCCACATAATCCCTGTGTTCGACCTCGGACTCACCGAGAAAACCTACTCCTTTGCTTATACTTGGGTAAAGGATAGGAAAACTTGACAGATCACTAACGCATAGCATTAAACATAAGTAAGACGCATGCTATGTTCAATGCATAGTGTGTGAAACGCATCATTGTAGCTTAATTTGCACATTGCGTTAGTACAATTTCAATTCACAATCTCATGCAAAACACGCTTCTTTGCATGTCAGCTTGTTTTTGTTGTGTTGAGTGGTCAAATTCAATGGTGCAATTGGAAAGATGAATTGTTGGTTGAGAGTTCTTTGGTTGGTTTGAAGGATTCTCAGTCTCGTTAGCTAGAGTTTCCTTCCCTGGGTGGGGAAGTTCATTCATTCCTTCTCAGTCTCGTTAGCTAGAGTTTCCTTCTCAGTCTTGTTAGCTATTTAATTATTTAATTATCTTTTTGAAATTAAAAATCAATTTTAATTCAATTTTGGAAATTCATTGAAAATTGATTTTAAAATTGATTTTTGAAGATTGGATTTTTCCACTAACTAAGCTAGGAGCTTGGTTGTCTTCTTCACAATTGGTATCAGAGCTAATTAATTTCACTCAATTTGCTTTGGTGGGGTTTAATTCATGAGATGAATGTTTATGGGAGCTAAATTGGTTTTTCTGGTTTTGGCATTTTTTTTACCCTTTAATCTGTTGTCAATTATTGTAATTAATCTGGGCGTTTTGCTCGTTAATGTGTCCAGAAGAGTCTGTAATTTTTTTGGGATTTATAGAGTTGTAATTTGGCCGAATTTCGAAGAAAACCAAGAAGTGTTCATGAAGAAGGAAAACAGAGAAGCAGCAGTTTTTTTTTTTTCCTCTCTCTTCTGGTTCTTCCTCCCGTGCCAAATTGAAGGTAATGAAGTTGACCGGTCAACCTTTGATCGGTTCAGTCAAAGTTTGACTAGTTCAGTCAAAGTTTGACCGATTCAACCCTTTTTCAGCCAGTTCAATTTTTTTTCAGCCGGTTCAGCCCGTTTTCCGGGTGTTTCAAGCCGGTTCAAGCTGGTTCGAAGTGTTCGGGACTTGTTCGAGCAGTTTTTTAAATTATTATTGTAATAATTTAGTTTTTTGCTTGTAAAAAATGCCAAAACTAGTCCAATTTAGTGTGTTTTAATTATTTATGCATTATGAATGTATGTTTAATTAATTTAAATTTATTTATGCATATAGTATGCCATATAGATTTAAATCCCCACCATAGGATAAGCATGTTTCATGCATTTTCTTTATGTTATAAATGTTATAATATATAGTATGCATAATTATTTTAATTTCACGAGTATTAATATAAATTAGTTATATTAATTGATGAAATGTATATATATGTTATGATTTTTTTTTGAATTGTTTATTTTATAATTGTTATAAAATAAATTAGAATTTTAAAATCTATAACAAAGATAATTGCATGCTCACCTAGGGTAAAACTGGTGCAACTCAAATCAACCTCTTCTGATAGTTAAAATTAGGTTGATATCTTGTAAAATTGTGTTTACAAAACTCACCCAACAAAATCCTGTCTAAGGCTGGAGGTATTTAAGGTGAAGGTTATTTTCCCACTAACTAAGCTAGGAGCTTGGTTGTCTTCTTCACAATTAACTAACAAATTAACCATTTTGTGTTGTCAAATTTTGATGCAATTGGATTGCATGTTATTCTTTAATAAATATAGATGATTTTGACATAAAAATGGTTAAAAATTTTGTGAAATTAAGGGTTAATTTTGCAAAATTCTATCCATTGTTCATCTTCTTCCCAACCTTCATTCTTTCTCAAATTCACCACAAATTTGGATCCCACCATCCAATCTAAGCCTAGAGAATAGTAGAGAAGACTCTTGTGGTAGTCTACAACCAAGTGGTGCTAAAATTCATCAAGAATTGAAGAAGAATTTGGAGCTTCAAGGGTAAGTGTTCTTGAAACTTTGGTTTTTCTTCTTAATTGCATGTTTAATCCTCTAAATTGAGCATCTTAGAGTGAAAATTGATCAAATTAACTTCTGCTGCATGCTCATTAATCCATCACTCTGCACGTTCCCCGGACGCATGGATAGCCGAGATCCTGAGCGGATTGCGTCACCCAATGGACGCAACCGTCTCAGACGCAAGACGGGAATCACCCTGCTGATAAAAAAGGTCCAAGTCAACTGAAAGAGACTCGGGAGGGTGAAAAGACTGGGGAAAATAAGGAAGGAGAAGCCTCTTACAGTAAGGTGGTCGTAAGCGAGGCTATTGAAACGCAAGGGTCAGTCCCTGCGTCTATCAGTCCTGAGGAGATGACCCTGGACTCCAATGAAGAACCTATCAGAAAGGTTGTGATGGCCGCATAAGCCAAGAGAGGAAGAGAAGAGGAAGAGGAAGTGATACCCTTGATAAGGAAGAAAAGAAGGGTATCACAAGAAACTGCCGAGGATGAAGAGCCTAAAAACGTAGAGCAAGGAGATGGTCTTGAGTCCCCAATTGCGGCGACGTCCTTCGATAGGCTGGCAGAAAAGATGAAGAAGAAAAGAGCCAAGTTGAGGAAAGAGCTCAGGGCCCTCAGAAAAGGAGCAGAGAAAATTGTTAAGGACGCATTGTCCAACAAGGAGGTGCGTAGGGAAGTGCGGCCCCAAGAAGATTGGGAAACGCAAGGCCTTCCTGATCCTCAAATAGACGAAGCCGCAATGACATTTGAAGAGGAAATGAAGGAAGAAGAAAGAATAGAAAAAGCAGTTGAGGAGCTTGAGAGAGAATTGCAAATAGAAGAAGATGAGGAGTTGGCTGCAAGAGTAAATGCCCAAGAAGAGAAGAAGGGCAAGAAAAAAAAGAAGAAGAGAAGTAGGCTCCACTCGCCCACAAGGAAGGAACGCATCGGGGAGGATCGAGAGAGGAGCAAGGTGTTAGCACCTTGAGAAAGAAGAAGAAGGAAGGAAAAGGGAAACGTAGGGCATTCCCTAATCTATTGATGGAGGTGGGATTTTTCCCTGAAGAAGCCCCGTTGCCGCCATATATCACTGAAATCATCGACCACCACGGTTGGAGAAATTTCTGTTCCAGCACCTCTTGGATCCAACCTGACTTAGTCCGCAACTTTTATAACAGACGCATTAATGAAGAGGAAGATGTGGTGGTGGTTGAAGAAAATGAAGTCCCATTCATCGCAAGGGAAATAAACGCAATATATGAGTTGAGGGACAACTCGGATGCAGAAGGAAACAAAATAATAGAATCAACTCCGTTAATGGAAGATGCAGTCCGAGTATTGGCGAAGCCCGGGGCGAAATGGGACGTATCACCCACAGGCATTAAAACTTTGTCTGCTAACAGCCTACGACCAGAGGCCAACCTGTGGGTATACTTGGTGAAGAAGAGGCTAATCCCCATGACGCATGACAAAATAATTTCAAGGGATTGGGTGATGGCAGCTTATTGCATTATGCGTCGCATCCCCCTTGATGTTGGACGCATAATTGCAGCGCAGATAATAGGGGTCTTCAACAAGCCAAGAGGCCAACTCTTTTTCCCGCACTTATCATGAACCTATACGCCAATGCTACCATCGGAGGGTAGACAGAAGTGTTAGACGCAGAGAAGATGATCGAAGTCAGTGGCGTAATCGCCTATAAGACTCTGCGTCGGTTGATGAGAGGATCGCAACATTTGCCAAAGCCTGCTAAGGCCACCAAAAGACCTCATCAACCCACTCCATCACCTAAAGTGTCGCCTCCAAAGCGAAAAACGCAGAAGAAGGGGAAGTCATCCAAACTGAAACGCAAGGATGTGGCAAGTCCTAATGCCACCATTAGACCTTCCCCAACCTCAAGCTCTTCACTCCCACTTCCAACAAATAGAAGAGAACCAACACTACCTCCACCTCCTCCTGAGACGTATCGCCCTAAGCCACCTCCACCTCCTCCTAAAACGCATCGCCCAAAACCTTCTAATCCTCAACCTCCCACAAAACCCATCTCCCCAATCTCCTCAATAAGAGTTGATGACTCACACTACGGGGATTTTGGCGCGACTTCTATGCGTCCATCATCCCCTGCGTTTGACGAAACTCCATCAACTTCTCGCCCCCAGCCAAACCGTTCTCAACCACAACCGCAACCTCAACCTCAAGAAGCCCAACTCGACCTTGACTGGGAGACAGTGCAAACATACCTACAACAATCAATCTTGCGTTCAGTGATGCATTCATTGAATATGTTAGCACACCAACAGACGGAGCAGTTTCATTTTACACTGAATTATATTCATCAACTGTTTTCGATTCGACCGGAAGTCCCACACCCTAACATTTCTGAATGCCTATAACAGACGCTTGTCTTCCCAATGCCGCAGCGCCTTGCGCCTGAGCAGAAACGCAGACCGATGAAGACAAGTTAGATAGTTAAAATTTAGGGGTGTAGTTAGAGTTGTAGCTTTTCTTACAATTATCTTCATCTTCAATTATATGCGTTGTGGAACATGAAATTAATAGAATGAAAAATTTCTTCGCCGCATTGAATTTCTAATTACCTGTTTGCGTTGTCCCTTGTTGTAAATTCATTCTAAGTACATATAATTATTCCCAACCTTTATCTTTGCGTTGAAAAGTTAGTCATTGTGATGATAATCATGCTTACACTTTTTGCACACTCTTAGGTTAGATTACTTTCAATGCGTCTGCACACTATTCCTTAGAAACGCAAACCTACTTTGCATGTATGCAAGCTGCCAATTCAAACCTCTTTTACAAAATTTTGCAACATAATCTTTGTTTACAATTTAAGCAATGAGGACCTTGCTACTCTCAAGTTTGGGGGTGGAAAAAATTTGAACTATCAAAGATAAAAATATGAGGAACTTATTTCTAACATGTCTAAAAACAAAAAAAAAAAAAAAAAAAAAATTCTTTTAAACGAAAAACTCCGCTGGCAAGACTAATATATGTATCTTGTTAAGAGTTTAACTGAAAACGACACTTGCCCGTAGTTGGCTGCCTCTATGCACCCTAATAACTAGGCGTTGAGAATAGATGCATGACTATGCGGTGAATTATACATGTAATATGTGCATGAGTTGGGTATATGTATCTAAAACTATACATAAAGAATGAATAAAATTTTCTACAACTAACAATGAGGTGAACGCGGCGATGGTTAGTCAAATGTCATTAGTGTCAGATAGCATGCGTTGAGAATGAATGGAACCATGCGATAAAAGTAGAGTTAACGCAGAAGCTTGTTGTTACCTAAGCATATCTAAGTATAATTACATACCTACAAACTGCGTTTGTGAATCCATCTCTCAATGTTTCGATGCCACATTAATCTTATCTCTAAGACGCATGGTAAGTTTGTGTTGGCAAAAGATGAACTACATCTCTGCACTTCATCTAGTCCTGATAGATGCTAAAGATTAACCATCCACTCTCTCAAGCTAGACAGTCGTGCTTACTACTTTTGTTTGTCAGACAAAGTTATGCAAGTTAATGATATGCATTAATCAAGATGTAACATACTTAATATTGCTTAAGAAAAACTAACTTCTAACATCTAACTCATTTAGCATTCAAACAACATGGTGTAAGGTATTTAATATGGAAATAAATGGAAGATAATCGTCAATCAAACTCATATTAAGAAAATAAACCATTCTCTCGAATGTCATGAACAAAACATAAGTAATAAGGTGGGAAATGGAGATAAAACAGAACTGAAAGGCGTCAAGCCGCCACTGGCAACGTCTTGCTTCATGGAGGCTTGAGATGGTTGCTATCTGATACATAAATTTCATAGGGTGAAGGTTCTCACTTACTGGGAGATGATTTTGGAAGTTCTCAGAATCCTTCTCTCAGAAGAGTTCGAAATGGACGCTAGTATGGTGAGGGAGAATTTGTACAGAGCTTTCGCCTCTTGAACTCGTTTTTCTCTCTTTTCTTCCCCCATTTTTTCTCCTCCCTGAATGGAGAAGCTTTGAGCTATTTATAGGCGTCGAAAAGTTGAAACTCATGATGACCTGACACCTTTGCATTAAATTCCCTGCCCTGCTGCGTAGACTTTTTACATTGTCTGTCACACCCTAGTTTTTAAGGAAAACGATGCGTTGAAGAATTTATGAAGAAAAGAGGTAGAAGACCATGTTGGACGCATGGTCAGGGTTAGGTAACGCATAATAAGGGTGGACGCATGGAAGTAAATCAAGAATGGAAAGAAGTGAAGCGGATAAGCAAGAAAAGAATAAAGTTAAATTGTGAAGTGTTGAAGAAAGTTGGGAAGTAAACATAAAAACTGGTGCATGTGGTGGACGCATGCTAATCTATCCTTAAGGGAAGTAGTTTAAGTGTAAGGAAAAGTTAAAAGAATAATCTGGGGAGTAATTAAGGAATGTTCAAGGATAGGAAGATGGTCATTGAACACGGGATGAAGATAAACACGATAGGACCAAGGCGTAGAGAAAGAGCTTGAGAAAGAGTTGTTATGAACATAAGAAAGGAGTTGGACGGATGGTATGACGTGATGGGATACAGACAGTATAGGGCGTTTGTCATTAACGCCTAGTAGAATTGTGTAAGCACTGGTTAATTACAGTGTGGCTACGCGTTGAGGGTGATCACAAAGGGTAGTGAACTAAAATAGTCGCCACGTTGGCGGAGGAAGAAACGAACTTGGCTTACCATGCATTGGTAAGGTTGTTATGCGTCGAGGTCCCTACGCGTTAAAGACAGAATTATCTGTATGCGTCAAAGAGTAGTATAGTTGGCTGAGAGTTTTCTGAGTAGTGAAGCTCAAATTTTAAAGGAAACTTAGTGAACACAAGAGGGCGTTGTGTTGCATAAATGGTTATTTGTTGGAAATGTTGGACGCACAAGATAAGTAAGGCCAGGTGGCTATGTATAGATTTGACACCTTACTTGTAGGAGGTGTTAAAAGGCATATTAAGTAAATCATGCCAGGTGACACTTGGACTAATGCATGGTAAATTAAGCATGTAGCGAGACATGTGGCAAACAAGTGGCAAAAAGGGAGGAAAAGTTGAATGGTAAGCCCTCTATAAATAGAACTTTGAGGAAAGAGGAGTGACTGATGACTCTCAAAGAAGAATTCTGGAGAGAAAAGAGAAGGCAACAAGGATGTCTGTGGTGGGAGTATGCGGCCAAGAAAGAAAATATTTGACAACTTTGTTATTTTATGTAAAGAAGTTGTCTGGTGTTGAAAAGGGTCAACTATGCGTTGAGGACAAACATAATGTCCAAGGTAGACGCGACGTTCACAGATTAGATGACACGTCCATAAAGGACCTTGCATCCAAGAGAGGGCGACGCATCCGAAAAGGAAGTAAGAGGAGTCGGGATGCACTTGGTGGAAATAATCAGCCTTGCGTTACCAACCTTGCGTTAAAGGTTAGGGATGCGTTCAACTGAGCGGACAAAGGAAAATGGAGTCTTGCGTTCCATAGTTAGAACATTTCGTCCAGGAAGCTCGGGAAGAGGAACTAGAGAAAAGGAAAAGAAGTATTCTGTGGCAAGTACAGGTGAGTAACACCTGCGTTTTACAAAATATAAATGAGATTTTTATGAATATGATTTTATGGGTTTCTAATGGAATAATGTATGCGTTTTCATATATATACATACAAAATATGATTATGTGATTTATAGAGACACGAGCATACGTCTTAGAGACAAAAGCATGCGTTCTACTTGAGAATGTTGGGTATTCGTTATGAGTTATAAAACGCATGATGAGTGATTGATACTTGTTTTTCATAACTTCTCTGAATTGCAAGGTATTATATAATTTCAAGAAAGATTTGGAAGTATACTTAAATGAAAAGCATGCGGCTTTATATTAGAAGGTGACATTGAACTTAGCATGCTGATAAAATAAGATTATGAAACGGTAAACTCATGAGTTACTGATATAACGTTTACAAATATGTTTTGTGTTGCAATAAACTTGATAAGGCACCCGAGGCTCAGGGACATGGAGAAGGCCAAAGGGTAGCCGTTCTATTAAAATGGGACCCCAATGCTCAGGGACTCGTAGAAGGCATTGTGGACGGCCCGAAATATAAAGGTACCCAATGCTCAGGGACTCGTAGAAGGCATATGGGTAACCTATGTGCACATAGGGGTATATATACATGACGCTGATGTGTTGAGGTTACTCCACACAGCTAGGAAAATCGACGTTGAGTCGCGTTGAGCATTGCTCCGCCTCAACTAAGGAAGAAGTATTTTATAAGCATGTTTTCGCAGTGATGTATGAATATATAAACTAATGTATTTGAAAGTGATATGTTATGCGAACGTGACCGGTTTTAGAGTTAAATTATATTATTTTCAGAAACTGTTACTCATTGAGCCGTTAGCTCATTCTTTTAAATGTTTTCCATTTTCAGGTAGCATGACAGTTCTCGTTGCTGATCGAAGTCGAGGTTTGTCAAGAGCAGGTGGATTGGTGAAGTAGACAGTGGGTTACGTGACAGGGAAGTCAGTAACTACTGTCTTCACATCTCTTTTCGGGTTATGGAGGATAATCCGGGAGGGGGTGTGACATTGTTGGCCCATTGGTTCTGCCATGATTTGATAACGTGTTGTTCTTTTTCATAATGACATGAAGCTTTTTGCCCATGTGTCTGTATCTACTTTTTCTCAACGCATGGTCTCAACGCATGGGTTTCCACTTGTTCTCGCAGTAGCTTCGTCTCTTAGTACTTGGGTTATTTGTGCTTTTTTTCTTCTTAACCCTGCGTTAAGAACAGAAAAGCTCATAATTTTTCAGGTATTTTCTTTTGTAAATAGCGCCAACGCATGGTGATACATTTTACATAATTCAACTACCAAAATCATGCGTTTAGCTCTAAAGTTACTCTAATTAAATCAAATAGTAACAATAATAACTTGTATTTCTACAAGTTATCACACCCCATAGTTGGTGTGAACAAAACGAAGGTGGGTAATCGTAATCAGCGACGCATAGATAGAATAACAAACTCCAATGTCTATTGAGGAAACCGATCTTAGATAAGAGTTTAGTCGAGAAGGGCACTTGCTTGTAGTTGGCTGCCTCCATGCACCCCATAGTTGGTATGTTAGAACGAAGGTGGGTAACCCTACTCGACGCATGCTTAAGTAAGAAAACAAATGAAAGAAAAAGGAACTTTATATCTTCATCTTTTCAGACTCAATGTTAAAAGAAGAAACAAAAATTTTGTGAATAATGAGTTGAAGAGCCTATAAAGAAAAGAAGTAAGAGACCATGTTGGATGCATGGTCAGGACTAAGGAAAAGCGTGATAAAGGTGGACGCATAGGAAGTAACTCGAGAGCTTGAAGGGAAAGAAGTGAAACGCATAGGACGTAATTATGGAAGAAGATGTAAGCATTGGCTTCAGTAGGGACGTATGAGAAAGGACTAAAGTTGAATAATGACGCGTTGAAAGGAAATCTAAAAGAAGGATAGAATGCATAAGGTAGAAATCAAGGAGAGATACTATTATTTAAGGTAAACGCATGACTTCCATTAAGGAAGATTTTGGAATTTGATAAGTTAGAAGGTTGAGAAGTAAGCCTAAAAGAAGGAAGTTGGAGATGGATATATGATAGGATTTATTGATGAAGAAATGACTCAACATAAGGAAGAAGTTGGAAGCATAACCTTGGATTACACCACAAGAATGTATAGAGGAATAACTAAGGAAATCCTCAAGGATAGGAGGAAGGCCATGGACGCAGAACGAAGTAAAGGTAAACGCAAAGAGTGCAAAAGCATAAAGGAAGGGCTTGAGTTGGATTTGGTTATTAAGGGTAAACCACATAGCCGGATGTTTATCACTCAAGAGAAGGGTTTGTAGTTAAGATATGGATACGAGGAAAGAAGTGATGGACACATGATAGTATGCGGTTAAGGCAGATGCATGGTATTGTACAGTAAGATACAAATGCATAATAGTGTGCGTTTGAGACATTGACGCCTAGTAGTATGCGGTGGAGAAATGAGTTCAAAGGTAGTATGGCGGAGAGTAAGGAAAGAAAGTAATGAAGCTAAAACCTTAAAGGAAATTCAATGGACGCATAGGAGCATAATGTTGGATGAATAGTTTGTATATTGGAATATGTTGGACGCATAAGATAAGCTTATAAAGGCTAGGTGGCCTCATGTAAACTTGACACCTTATAAGTAGGAGGTGTTAGAAGGCATGTTGAGTGTTTCATGCAAGGTGACACTTGGATAAATGCATGGTTAGTTAAGCATGCAGCGTGACATGTGGCAAACAAGTGGCAAAAAGAGAGGAGAAGTAGGATGACAAGCCCTCTATTCCAAAGCTATAAATAGAACCCTAAGAGAAAAAGGAGTTACTGATGATTCTGAAGTGAGAATTCTTGAGAGAAAGAGGAGAGAGAAGGCAGAAAGGAGGAATCCTTGCGTCCGTAGTAGAAGTCTACGGCCAAGAGAAAAGATATTCTTAACAACTTAGCTATCTTGTGTTAAAGAAGTTGTCTTGCGTTTAAGGGGTCAGCCTTGCGTTTAAGACAAATACTTCATTCAAGGTGAACGATTCGTTCAAGGTGAATGATGCATTCAAGTTGGACCTTGCGTCCAAGAGAGGTCGACGCATCCAAAAGAGAAGTAAGAAGAGTTAGTGTAAGCCCCGTACCTGACATTGTGAGAAGGAAAGTTAAGAAGTGACTATGAGACGGACATTGAGTAGAGAAAGTTGGCCGAGTTGTGTGGGAGCAAAAGTGGCTAAGTGTTGGCATGTGTTGGTGGGGCTATGTGTTGAGAATATGTCTGAGGCTTGACGAGAGTAGCCACTGGTAGCTATGCGTTGAAGAAGGTAGTTGATAACTTGTAGAAATACAAGTTATTATAGTCACTATTTGAATTAATTAGAGTAACTTTAGAGCTAAACGCATGATTTTGGTAGTTGAACGATGTAAAATGCATTACCATGCGTTGGCACTATTTACAAAAGAAAATACTTGAAAAATTATGAGCTTTTCTGTTCTTAACGCAGGGTTAAGAAGAAAAAAAGCACAAATAACCCAAGTACCAAGAGACGAAGCTGCTGCGAGAACGAGTGGAAACCCATGCGGCGAGACTATGCGTTAAGACCATACGTTGAGAAAAAAGTAGATACAGACGCGTGGGCAAAAAGCTGTCATGTCATTATGAAAAAGGACAACACGTTATCAGATCATGGCAGAACCAATGGGCCGACAATGTAAAAAGTCTACACAGCAGGGCAGGAAATTTAATGCAAAGGTGTCAGGTCATCATGAGTTTCAACTTTTCGACGCTTATAAATAGCCCAAAGCTTCTCCATTCAAAAGAGAGGGGGAAGAAAGGAGAGAAACGAGTTCAAGAGGTGAAAGCTCTGCACAAATTCTCCCTCACCATAACCAGCCTCCATTTCGAGCTCTTCTGAAAGAAGGATCCTGAGAACTTTCAGAGTCGTCTCCCAGTGAGTGAGAACCTTCGCCCTATGAAATGTATGTATCAGATAGCAACCATCTCAAGCCTCCATGAAGCAAGACGTTGCCAGTGGTGGCTTGACGTCTTCTATTTCTGTTTTATCTCCATTTCCCTCCTTCTTACTTATGTTTTGTTAATGACATTCGAGAGAATAGTTTATTTTCTTAATATGAGTTTGATTGACGATTATCTTCCATCTATTTCCATATTAAATACCTTACACCATGTTGTTTGAATGCTAAATGAGTTAGATGTTAGAGTTAGTTTTTCTTAAGCAATATTAAGTATGTTACATCTTGATTAATGCATATCATTAACTTGCATAACTTTGTCTGACAAACAAAAGTAGTAAGCACGACTGTCTAGCTTGAGAGAGTGGATGGTTAATCTGTAGCATCTATCAGGACTAGATGAAGTGTAGAGATGTAGTTCATCTTTTGCCAATGCAAACTTACCATGCGTCTTAGAGATAAGATTAATGTGGCGTCGAAACATCGAAAGATGGATTCACAAACGCAGTTTGTAGGTATGTAATTATACTTAGATATGCTTAGGTAACAACTAGCTCCTGCGTTAACTCTACTTTTATCGCATGGTTTCATTCATTCTCAACACATGCTATCTGACACTAAATGACATTTGACTAACCATCGCCGCGTCCACCTCATTGTTAGTTGTAGGAAATTTTATTCATTCTTTATGTATAGTTTGATACATACAACCAACACATGCACATATTACATGTATAGTTCACCGCATAGTCATGCATCTATCCTCAACGCCTAGTTATTACAAATCCCTGCGTTCGACCCTAGACACACCAGGAAACCTATAAGAGCTTATACTTGGGCTTTTTATAGGAAAACTTGCTTAATCATGATCACACTTGAGTAATTCTCGACGCATCTTTGTACGGAAATGATAATATCTGTTTTTGTGCAACAAGCTATGAAACTCAATTTAAATCGAGAATAGAAATCAACCAACAGTAGCTCGGCATGGACGCAGATGTGAAGGAAGGGGGGTGCGATATGTGTTGAAGGCTACTATGCGTTAGAAGGCTAGCACAACTATGCGTTGAAGGTCACTATGCGTTGAAGGCCACTATGTGTTGAAGGCTACTATGCGTTAGAAGGTTAGTACAACTATGCGTTGGAGAGAAGGTATGCGTCGATTAGTGAAATATATAGAGATGAAGTGGAGATTAAGTCAGTGGAATATATATATGAGTGGATTGAGTATTCAATCATTTTAATCACATTTCAGAGCTCGAGTTGATCCCATTTCGAAGCAAAACAACGAAGGGAGGTAGAAAAAGGTGTTTATGTTGGTTTGGGGTTAAATTCTCATCGTTTCCATGAAGGAACTAAAGATGGAACGGAGAGTTCGGCTGGTGTTACTTAATCTGAGTATCGTTCAATGTTTGGAGAAGAACGAACTGTGGAAGCTGTGGCTAGGGTCGAAATTTTGAGGTTAGTAAGTGTTGTGTTATGATTTTTGGAAATGAAAATTTACAAACGCAAGGTACAAGTAAGCTATGATTATGCGTTTTACATATCATGCGTTAAACATGCTATGTGTCTTACTATTATGCGTTGGTGATCTGTCAAGTTTTCCTATCCTTTACCCAAGTATAAGCAAAGGAGTAGGTTTTCTCGATGAGTCCGAGGTCGAACACAGGGATTATGTTGATTCTATATTTATGTGGATTATATGCGTTGCAGTGGTAACCAAGAAATAATGAGTTGAGTTTGTTTCTAATCTAAGGAAAGTGATAGTATGTACACTATACAAAATTGTGGAAGATGGAAAGCATGCGACACAGCAAATTCAGCTAATGATGTGAATGAATGGATAAAGATAGGGTTCGGGTTGGTTAACATCTAACATCGGAAACGCATGGTGGTAGTCTATTCATACTTGCGACTCTTCTCCCGGTTGTCAGCCGCTATGCGTTATATGTCTATAACGCATCGAAGAGTGTTAAGAACCAAGGTTATTCCTATAGACAGGTAACACTTCTTGGCCCTTGTCAATTGAGTTCCACAATCACTTACCCTCTCGAGCAGTTTGATTATTACTACTTATATCGATTAGCTAGATGGACATAAGCATCGAATTAAGTTCACAATTGACAAGATGAAATAGTTACACTATGGTTCTTAGTTAGATGCTAACGCAACCCTAGACCCTCGAGAGATTAGTTACTCATGGTTTCAAAGTAAAAAGCGGAAAGTATAGAGAAATGAGTAGACATGGAATATATATATATTGATGAAACGGAATACAACTTTAGATGAGCTCAATGTCTTGACACAAATCTAAAATCAAGATAGAAAAAGTAAGATAGAAAGCAGGAAAGGCGTCAATGTCTTGAGTCGCCCGGATGGAAGCGTGAGGTTCTGCTGTGAAGTGGTTCGGCGGAGGGAAGACTCTTCTCTCTCACGCTATTCGTCTATGGTTGAAGTCTGAGAGAACTCTGCTGTCACTTATGGAGTTCTTCCGAGAATCAACAACCCTTTCTCATCTCGCAGAGCTGCCCTTTTATAGATGATGCGTTCGCAATCAATTGCAAATCTGCTTGATTGGCGGCGAGATTGATATCATGCGTCCATCTCGCCTGATTGCATAATTCTCGGGTCAATTAAGATCCACCACTTTAGCCACAAATCATGTTTGTCAATCATCCGACGATCTCTCAAGATTCTGATTTGATTCTCGGCGCCTTGCGTTGATGGTCGTCTATGCGTCCATGGATAGTTTGGCCGATGTCAACGTGTCGTAGGTTGCTAATGCATAGTCTTGCGTTGAGTAGTTGTTAACGCATCGTCAGGTTGTTCGCGTTCTGTTCAGATCATGCGTCCATGAAGAACAGATTGCTAACGCATAGTCCTGCGTTAAGAAGTCATCAACGCATCGTTTGCATTCTTGCGTTAAAACATGCGTTTTAGGCTCAAAAAGTGTTAAAATCATTATCTTCATAAAAATACAAGAGTATAACGCAAAGGAAGATTTCTTATTAAAAATCAACATAAACTGCCGCATGTTTCTCTATTTAATCTCTATTTATCTAAGAAAAAGGCTATAATAACTTGTATTTCTACAAGTTATCAGTAAGTTAACTCGACTTCTAACAATTTTCATGAAAGATACTTGAGCCGAATTTGAGTAAATGTGTGTTAAACTCTAGGTAGAAGAGATCGAAGCTGAATTGCTAGACAATTAGGCGCAATTCGGGGTTGTTTGAGAATATCTCTCAAACGAAAAGGACTTTCATTATGAGACGTTGAGGTTAAAGAAAGAGTTAGAAGGGAAAGAAGAAAACAGTGGCCATTAGGTGTCGCTAAGACAGTGGTATCGCTGAAAGAGCTAGAGACTAAGCAGCGAAGCTAGTGTCGCTGGTAACGCAAAGGGCTTTGCGTCTCACAACTCTCGCTGAAGTCTCGCTGAGTGTCGCTCCTCAGGCCAAGAAGAGCTTGGGAAGGCATATAATCCGCTCAGAGCAAAGACAAGTAGTGAGTGGCTTCCTATTTTATTTAATGTTTACTTAGTAATGGGGGAGTAGAAACTATCGTATGGTGTAGCTATTGAACATTGGTGTTGTGCTATTAAGTTTAAAGGATGTTATACGTATTATCAAGATGCAACCCATGGCTGAGAGACCTTGTGTGAAGGCTTATGGGGAATACGTTATATGATACTCAGTGCTGAGGGACCACGTGTGAAGGCACTTGAGTAGTTAGATGAAATGGATTCCAATGGTGAGGGACCTTGTGTGAAGGCATATGGAAATCCAATGCATGATAGCCAAGTGCTGAGGGACCATGAGTGAAGGCACTTGAGCAGTGGATTGGTAGGGAAACCGGTGCTGAGGGACCACGTGTGAAGGCACATGGGAATTCCGACACAGTGAAACTCAGTGCTGAGGGACAATATGTGAAGGCACTTGAGGTTTGAAAATGCCGAGGGACGAAGTGTGAAGGCATTTGAATATGTGAATAATGAGATTTTTGTACAAGAGGTTGGGTGCGTTGAGCTTCGCTCCACCACAGCTAGGGAAGGATAATTGTATTGCTATTGTTCTGTACCATGGGTGACTTAGGAATTTCTATTTATATAAATATGTGGTAGTTACTATGACCCATATTCACTCAAGAAGTTTAATAGTAATTAGATAAATTCAGTCACTCACTTGGCTTTAGGCTCACGCTTTCTTGTTTGTTTGTTTGTTTGTTTCAGGTAGCTAGCGTGTTCGGGATGCCTAGCCTACAGAAGATTCTCGTCTGGGCCTACCTTGTATCAGTTGTCTGGGACAGTTGTAATTACACAGTTTATGTTCATGTTTTATTACCATACATGTTCCTTGGATTGTAGTGAGATTTGATTTTGTAGTGTATATAAAGAACACTTGTAGTGATGAGTTGTTATTCTTATGCATGATGTTTGAGCAGTTATGTTTATCTTATGAAGTTAAGCTGGCATATAGTTAAGTCTTAATGATCTGGAGTTGATTAATGTTATAGTATAAAGGAAACGGGTGTATGCAGGTTCGCACTCACTCCTAGAGGAGAAGGGTATTTGGGAGGGGGTGTGACAATTAGGCTGCACCTCGCGTTAACTATCAACCTTCCATTCAAAGGCAGGGTTGCGTCCAACCGAGCTGATAAAGGAATATAAAGCCTTGCGTTCTAGAGTTAGAACACTGCGTCCAAGAAGCTCGGGAAAGAGAAAATAGCGGGAAGGAAGAGGAACTATTCTTAAGCAAGTATAATATGAGTAACACTAACGTTTTTCAAAGTATAAATGAGTTCTTTGTGATTAATATCATTGGTTTGGAATATGCATTCATGAGTTTTCAACGAATAGTGCATGCGTTTTTATTTGAAAAGCATTTTGAGTATGCTGGTTATTTGTTATAAGTTTATAAAACGCATGGTGATTGATAATATATGTTTTCATGATTTTACTTAAAAGCATGATGTTTGATGGCATATGATTTCATGAAAGATTTGGAAATAAACTTATTTGAAATGCATGTTGTTTGATGTTAAAGCTTTGAAATTGAGTTTATTGGAAGCATGTTGTTTGATATTATATGCTTTTATTTGGAAACGGTTAACTACGAGTTTATGATATAATGTTTCCAAAACATATGGTGTATTTTATAAAACTTTGCAAAGGCACCCGAGACTCAGGGACTTGGAGAAGGTCAAAGGGTAGCCGGGATATAGAAAAGGTACCCAATGCTGAGGGACTCGTAGAAGGCAAATGGGTAACCTGGATATGAATATAGAAAAAGGTACCCATTGCTGAGGGCCTCGTAGAAGGCAAATGGGTAACCTGGATATGGAAATGGGACCCCAATGCTCAGGGACCCGAATTATAATACCTATGTGCACATAGAGAAATATACAACGCTGATGTATTGAGATTACTCTACACAGCTAAGGATAATCGACGTTGAGTAGCGTAGAGCATCGCTCTGCCTCAACTAGGGAAAAATGATTTTTAAATAAATGAGATTTTTGAGTATTTACTCTAAAACAGATATGCGTGATTTAACAATGGTATTTGAGCATATTTAAATATGATTTGAATCGTTATATTTTATGCGAAATTGAAAATGTTTAATTATGACCAGTTTTATAGTTAAAGTAAGATGTTTTAAAAAAACTGTTACTCACTGAGCTATTAGCTCACTTTTTCCTATGTTTTCCATTTTCAGGTTTGTCAAGAGTTAATGGTATCACCGTCCTAGGAAGGGTAGAAATGGGAAGTAAGGTAAGTTTGAAAGTGAAAATTTATAGGAAGTCAATGACTGCTGTCCTCACACTCCGTCTCAGGCTACGGGAAGGTAGTCCGGGGTGGCGTGTGACAAATGTCTTGCTTCATGGAGGCTTGAGATGGTAGCTATCTAATACATAATGGCATAGGGTGAAGGTTCTCACTCACTGGGAGACGACTCTGAAAATTCTCAGAATCTTTCTCACAGGAGCTTGAAATGGAAGCTGGTTATGGTAAGGGAGAATTTGTGCAGAGCTTTCGCCTCTTGAACTCGTTTCTCTCCTCCTTTGAATGGAGAAGCTTTGGGCTATTTATAGACATCGAAAAGTTGAACTCATAATGACCTGACACCTTTACATTAAATTCCATGTCCTGCTGCGTAGACTTTTCACATCGTCGGCTCATTTGTTTTGCCATGATCTGATAACGTGTTATCCTTTTGCATATTGACATGACAACTTTTGCCCAGGCGTCTGTATCTACTTTTTCTCAACGCATGGTCTCGACACATGGGATTCCACTTGTTCTCGCAGCAGCTTCCTTTCTAGTACTTGGGTTATTTGTGCTTCTTTTCTTTTTAATCTTGCATTAAGAACAAAAAAGCTCATAATTTTTCAGGTATTTTCTTTTGTAAATGGTGCCAACGCATGGTAATACATTTTACATAATTCAACTACCAAAATCATGCGTTTAGCTCTAAAGTTACTCTAATTAATTCAAATAGTAACTATAATAACTTGTATTTCTACAAGTTATCACATATGATGATTAAAATTTCACAAACATGCATAGCAGGATAAGAAAACACACAAAAGTACGAGAGACACCTCCCACCCCAAACTTATAATCATGCATTGTCCTCAATGTATAAGAGCATCTAACAAAGAAAGAATAAGCCTGGGAGCAAGCGGGAGGCCACCAAACAGGCTTGGTGTAAGGAGTACTTTATGTGATAAACCAAGTTCCTGAGAGATAAAGCATATGAGTGACTCAAAGATTTATTGAAAAGAAAATAAAAAGAAAAGTAAAGAAAGCAATAAAATTGGGTTGCCTCCCAATAAGCACTTGGTTTAACGTCTTCTAGCTAGATGGGGCTCACGAATCACGGTGGATCCCAAGGTGGTTTCTTCCTTTCATGCTTTGGATCACCTACAACTTTTAGTATTTGCCCAGATTGACACTCACAAACATATTCATTAGCATTTAGTGAGTTAGTCAACAATTCATTATCAAGTTGGACATCATCTTTTCTAATGTAGTCAAGACTCATTAAAGAGTCATTATTTTTAGATTTTACCGGACCCACGACTTCATTTTTAACATGCTTCTCCATGATTTGTTCATAATTCATTATAGATTTGGGAGGCATGCAAGAAGAACTAGGAGAATTATTACAACTAGAAACATACTTCATAGGATTTTCTACTTTAATATCAAGCATGCCATTAGTCTTACCATTCAAAGGAGGCTCATCATGCATAGAGTTTTTATTCGAAGAGAGAGGCGATGTTATCTTTGTGCTTGACTCATGATGCTCATACCTTTCTACATCCGGATGCTTAAGGGTTTTATAAATGTCGAATGTTACCTCCTCATCGTTAAGGCGGCGGAATGTGGGCTTTCCATCTTGCACATCGATGAGGGCCCTTCTAGTGGCCAAGAATGGTCTCCCAAGGATTATGGGGACTTCAGCATCTTCCTCCATGTCTAATATCACAAAGTCCGCAGGGAAGATAAACCTGTCTACCTTGACCAAGACGTCCTCCATAATGCCGTAGGGATGAACAAATGATTGATCGACCAAAAGCAAAGATATGGTAGTTGGTTGCACCTCTCCACTATTGAGCTTCCTAAACATGGATAAGGGCATTAAATTAACAAGATCATAAAGTGCTTTCGTAACCTTATTATTGCCTAAATGACAAGGGATAAAGAAACTCCCTGGATCTTTTAGTTTTAGAGGCAATTTCATTTGTAGTGCCGCACTACATTCTTCGGTTAGTGCAATCATTTCATAATCTCCATACCTTTCTTCTTAGACAATACATCCTTCATGAACTTGGCATACTTAGGCATTTTTTCTAATGCTTTTGCAAAAGGAAGGTTAATTTCTAACTTTTTGAATATGTCTAAGAATTTTGAAAATTGAGCATCAATCTTTTTCTTTTGAAATCTTTGAGGAAAAGCTAAAGTATTAGGGATAAAAGAAGTAGAGTTAACAGTACTCCTTATGTTGGACTTTGATTTCTCCTTTTCCTTAGATGCACTCTCTTTTTGTGGAACATCCTCTATGATGGCTTCATCCTCTTCTTGTGGAGGCTCATCATCTTTATCATTGATCAAAGAAGTGGATAGCTTTTTCCCACTCCTCAAAGTCACGGCCTTGCTGTCACACCCTCTTTCTAAGACCATTTCGTGGAAGAGCCTATAAAGGAAAGAAGTAGGACAAGAGCGGTGGTGCTCAAGTGTTAGTTTACATAGGCCGTAGATGAAATTTGAATTAGAAGGATTTGATAGAAAGGTTGCGTTGAGTGAATTCTGAATCTTGGAATCAAAGTAATTCTTGAAGTTGAGAATTCTACTGTGTAGGATAAACAGATCAAGAGAACGCAACCATGATTTTAAGGTTAGAAGTAAGACCTATGGAAAGAAAGGAAACCTCATCAAGAGATGGGCAGGGTTAAAAAGAATAGCTTAGAGGTAAGTGAAGTTGGACGCATACTTAGTGGAGAACCATGTTGGACGCATGGTAGAGATGAAGGAAACGCATGATAAAGGTAAAACGCATGATGGTATGTAATTAAGGTAGACACGTGGTATTATGCGATAAAGAACAAACGCATAGAAGTATGCATTTGAGACTTTAAATGCCGGGTAGTATGCGGTAGAGAAACGCTGTAAGCCCCTACCTGACATTTGGGGAGTTGGCAAGTTAAGAAGAAACTATGAAATGGGTAGTGATTAGAAAAAGTTGGCTGAGTAGTATGGGAGCAAAAGTGGCTAAGTGTTGGCCATTCGTTAGTGGGGCTACGCGTTGAGAATATGTTGGAAGCCACGAGGCGTTGAAAAAGGTAGCTCGGCATGGACACGTGATTGGATGCCACGAAACATTGGAGGCCACTAGGCGTTGAAGGCCACTAGGCGTTGAAGGTCACCAGGCGTTGAAGGCTGTTAGGCGTTGACGGCCACGAGGAGTTGAAGGCCACGAGGTGTTAGAAGCCACTATGCGTTGAAGGTTGGTATGTGTTGGTACATTAGAAGAGTGGCCGAGAGGATCATGCGTTAATCGGCTATCCGGCGACTGGGTGTTGAACAATTGTAAAACAGCAAGTTTAAGCTATCTGTTGCTGAAGCTTTGTACGGAAGGTTGCGTGGGCCAACCTAAGTAAGAAGGTAATGGCCTTACTGGTGAGTCGGTGGTATATATATAAGTAAGTACGCCGACTAAATAAACACTTTTAGACATATTTCAAACCCAGATTTACCCCTTTTCACAAAAGAACAACGAGGAGAGGTGGAAGAAACTGTTTATGTCGAAGTTAAGTAGGAACCAAATCACTTCCATGGTGAAATTGAAGCTGGAACCAGAAGCTTGACTGTTGACGATAATCTAGACATCATTCGGTGTTTGAAGAAGAGTAAGCTGGGGAAGTCAAAGCTAGGGTGAAAATTTTAAAGGTGAGTGAGTTAATTCTTAGCAACTCCTGTAAAGGATGTTTAAGCCAAATTTGAGCAAGAATATGTTAAATTTTAGGAAGAAGCATTCGGAGTTGAGCTACTACATGAGCTGCTAGTTGATTTGAGGCAGCTGGAGTTATTCGAAGATAGTTCTCAAACGAAGAAAAGTTAGGGTTTGAAATCTCGAGGTAAGTTAGAAATCTCACTTCTTTACAAGTTTGTAGAAGAGAGAAAGTTCTGATTTTGGCTGGATTTCGATGTTTAGCAGTTTTAAGAACGGGTTAGAAAAGAAAGAAGAAAGCACTGACCATCGGGGGGTCGCTAGGACAGAAGTATCGCTAAAGAGTTGGAGGGTGATCAGCAAGACAAGTGCCGCTGGTAACGCAAAGGGGCTTTGCGTCTCACAACTCTCGCTGACTCTCGCTAAGTATCGCTTGTTAAGATAATATCGCTAGTCTCGCGAAGCTGGGTATCGCTGATGCCGCATGGTTATGAGTAGTTTAATCTAATAATCTTGCTGATACCTTAAATCTCACTCATTATTGTAAGTTGTAAACAAGAGAGGGACTAGTGATGAAAACCCATGTTTGAGATATTTAAGCAAACGTAGAGAATATAAAGAGGAATATTAGAAATGTCTAACACGAAAAAAGTTTGTTTACAGATTAAGAGGAGCTAGAGAAAGCGTATAACCCGCTCGGAGCCCGGAATAAGTCGTGAGTGACTTTATGGTTTGAGATAAGCTTAACTTGAATACTATTTTCTATATGCTTAATAATATCTTTGAAGCATGAGTTGAAGTGTACTTCTATGTATGAAACTAGCACATATCTTATATGTGAGATAGAGCTTGATAATGTATCAGATAATGTTCTAAGTTTTACCAAGCTAGTTGCTAGATGAATGTTCTGAGAACTCTGAGATATCATGATTATAGTTAATTTATGATAAATGTATTGTGCATGTTAGTGCTCCAGAAAGATTCTATTGGGACCCAATGCTGAAGAACATGTGAAGGCATATGGGCAGCCCTAGTATTTATATGAAGCTCTCACCAAAGGATATAAAGACGGTGATTGAGTATTTCCCTAGGACCCTAGTATCAAAGGACATGAGAAGGTACATGGGCAGCCCGAGATCAGACAGATTTATAAGCAGAATTAAAAGGCATCTGACTCTGATGTGTTGAGATTACTCCACACAGCTAAGGCTTATTGACGTTGGGTGCGTTGAGTTCACTCCGCCTCAACAAAGGTTCAATGAAAAGATATCCATTTACGTAATTATAGTTATTTACAAGTTTATGAAGCATGATCAAGCAGTTCATACAAATGATTGTAGTTATGTTTTTGTTGAGTTTATACCTTAGTTAGTCACTCACTGAGCATTGTAGCTCATAGATTCTTGTTTCTCTGATGTTTTCCTTCCAGGTAGCGAGCGTGTTCGGGGTGCCTAGCTTACCATCAAGATTCATTTGAGCCAAATTAGAATTTTGTAATTGGGAACTTGTAAACCCCATCCCTTTATAGAAATTGTACTTATTTTGAGTGGCATTTGTGAGGATTACCAGGCATACTTGTAAACTTTAAACATAGTCTTTTAAATCTTACTTATGATGCTATCTTATCAGGATATTTTTGCATAACTGTTGTAAAGGCTGAGCATTTTGCCAGCTGGTTATGATATAGAAATGCATATATATAACAGTGTTTAACAGAATACAGACTAGGTAATACTCACTCCTAGGTAAAGATATAGATATATATATAAATATCTAGGATGGGGGTGTTACACTTGGATTCCTTCTTTGGCTTTCTCTCTGGACAACTAGGGAACTTACCCATTTGCATTGTTTGGAGGGAAGTTGCCATTTGACTAAGTTGAACCTCCAAGTTTTAAAGTGCCTTACCTTGGCTTTGAACGGTGCTTGAAATAACTTGGATCGAATTCTCCAATGTGGTTGTCCTTGATCTTGACTCTTTGACAAAGTCAAGCATTATGACATCTAGTGATGATGTCTTTGCATTCCCCGCTATATTGAATCCTTGAGGTGCTTGCAACACATTCTTGTTGTTAGCATATGAAAAATTCTCATGATTTCTCAAGTTGGGATGATAGTGAGTTGGAAGTTGTTGTTGACCTCGGTATTGTCCTCTATCCACATAATTGGCTACTTCTAACTCACTTGACTCTTGTTGACTTGCCATGGCCGCAAGGGAAGCTATGGATGATGGACTTGTTTGGGCTTGGCTTCCTTGAGAAAATTTAGATAAAGCATTAGTGAGAGAAGCCAATTGAGCTTTTAGAGAACTTACCTCGTCCATCTCATATCGTCCGGTGACTTTTGGGATGATTGGAGAAGACCGTTCACATGGCCAATTTTACGATGTAGTGGCCAAGTCTTCTAGTATGGTGTAGGCCTCTTGAGCATTCTTGGAAAAAATTGAGCCTCCGGCGGTTGCATCTAGAATGGATTTGGTTGAACTTGACAATCCATTGTAGAGGAGTTGAATTTGCAACCAATTCGGGTAACCATGTTGAGGGCATCTTCTCAAGAGATCCTTATACCTCTCCCAAGCCTCATAAGATCTCCCACGTTGTGATGCTATCTGAAGGTATGGTTTCCAACCAATCCTTAGCACGGTCCTGTAAAAAGAAAGGAAAAGTCTTAGTTTAATTGGATCGTTAGAAACACCATTCATCTTTACCATCCCACATATCTTTAAGAAAGACCATAGGTGCTTGTGAGGATCTTCATTGGTTCTTCATCTAAAGGCTAGCTCTCTAGCAATGTGGATCAACCCCAGTTTTAATTCAAAGTCGTTGACATTGATGGGCACATTCATAATGCCAGGATGATTTTCCGGTAATGTCGGTTCGAAGTAGTCCCGAATTGCCTTTGGTATCTCCTCCGCCATCTCCTCGAAGTGATTGTGTTGAACCTTGAGGTTTCTTCTACACGTCCTTTCAATCTCGGGATCAAAAGGGAGAATATTAGTATTATCTCGAGGCATAAACCAACAAAATAAAATAAAAAATAGAATAAAATAAAATACAACAAAATAAAGAAAAATAAATAAACAAATAATCAACAAAATAATATACACCTCAAATTAAGATTTATCAATTCTAATGAATATTAAATAACAAAAATCGTTCTTTGGATCCCCGGTAACGGCGCCAAAAACTTGATGCGCACTTTTAGTGTTAACCGCAAGTGCGGGTCAAGTTATAATATAAGACGGTGAAGTCCGAATATCGTTCCACTGGAGATCCAATTGTGAAGGTTTAAGTTACTTAGCTATTCTAGAGTTGAATCAATTTTATTTGAGGATTGGAATTAATATTGTTAATGTTGTGCGATAGATTGTGAAATGAAATTATATTAACGCAATGTGCAAGTTAAGCTACTATGATGTGTTTCACATACTATGCGTTTAACATACTACGCGTCTTACTATGCTTAATGTTATGCGTTTAAGGTCTATCAAGTTTTCCTATCCTTTACCCAAGTATAAGTAAAAGAATAGGTTTTCTCGGTGAGTCCGATGTCGAATATAAGGACTATGTTGATTCTGTATTTAGTTGGATTAATATGCATTTTAGTGGTAACCAAAAATAGTTGAGATGAGATGCGTCTAATCTAAAGAAAGCGATAACATGTACACTAAACTAAAATGTGGAAGATGGAAAGGCATGCAACATAGCAAAGTCAGCTAAGTGAATTAAATGAATTGATAAAAACAGGGTTCGAGTTGGTTAACATCTAAAGTCAGAAACGCATGGTGATAGTCTATTCATACTTGCGACTCTTCTTCCGGTTGTCAGCCGCTATGCGTTATATGTCTATAACGCATAGGAGAGCGTTGTTGTGGTTATTTTGTATGTGTAAATCAACCTAACGCAAGGTGCTAAATGATGTATTCATGCGTTCAACATGTCATGCTTTGAACATGCTATGCGTTCTATTACTATGCGTTGGTGGTTTTGTCAAATTTTCCAATCCTTTTACCCAAGTATAAGCAAAGGAATAGGGGTTCTCGGTGAGTCCGAGGTCGAACACAGGGATTATATTGATTAAGTTTTTAGTTAGATTTCATGCGTTACAGGGGTAACCAATAAATATTTGAAAGAGTTGTTTTTAATATAAAGAAAGCGATTGTTTGTACACTAGACTAAAAATTGTGAAAGATGGAAAGCATGCAACACAACAAGTTCAGCTAAAGATGTGTGTGAATGGATAAAGAAGGGTTCGGGTTGATTAAGATCTAACGTCGGAAACGCACAGTAGTATTCTATTCATACTTGTGACTCTTCTCTCGGTTGTCAGCCGCTATGCGTTATATGTCTATAATGCATAGGAGAGTGTTAAGAACCAAGGTTATCCCCATAGACAGGTAACACTACTTGGCCCTTGTCAATTGAGTTCCACAATCACTTACCCTCTCGAGCAGTCTGATTATTACTACTTATATCGATTTGTCAGATAGACATAAGCATCGGATTAAGCTCGCAATTGACAAGATAAAATAGTTACACTGTGGTTCCTAGTTAGATGCTAACGCAACCCTAGACCCTTGAGTGATTAGTTACTCATGGTTTGAAAATAAAAAGCGGATAGTTTAGAGAAATGAGTAGACATGGAAGATAGTTCTATTGATGAAATGAGATACAATTTTCGATAAGTTCAATTCATTGATACAAATCTAAAATTAAGATAGACAATGAGAAAGAAAGCAAGGAAGGCGTCAATGTCTTGAGTCACCCGGATGGAAGCGTGATGATCTACTGTGAAGTGGTGCGGCGGAGGGAAGACTCTTCTCTCTCGAGCTATTTGTCTCCGGCTGAAGTCTGAGAGAACTCTGCTGTCACTTATGGAGTTCTTCCGAGAATCAACAACCCTTCTCATCTCGCAGAGCTGCCCTTTTATAGATGATGAAATCGCAGTTAATGGCAAATCTGCTTGATTGGTGGCGAGATTGATACTGCATCCATCTCGCCTGATTGCGTGATTCTCTGGCCAATTAAGATCCACCACTTTAGCCACAAATCATGTTTGTCAATCATCCGTCAATCTCTCAAGATTCTGATTTGATTCTCAGCGCCTTGCATTAATGGTCATCTATGCGTCCATGAATAGTTTGGCCAATGTCAACGCGGCGTATGTTGCTAACGCGTAGTTATGCATTGGTTTGTCGTTAACGCATCGTCTGGTTCCTGCGTTAAGGAGTCATCAATGCATCGCTTGCATTCCTGTGTCAAAACATGCGTTTTAGGCTCAAAAAGTGGTAAAATCATTATCCTCATAAAAATACAAGAGTATAACACAAAGGAAGATTTATTAATAGAATTTAGCATAAACTACCACATGCTTCTCTATTTAATCTCTATTTATCTATGAAAAAGGTTATAATAACTTGTATTTCTACAAGTTATCACACCCCCAAACTTAGATAAATGTTTGTCCTCAAGCATAACTTCTATCTAAGAAACTTCAATTATCCTAAACATTTTCTCAACGCATTGACTAGTCTCTCAGAATGCTATACTCAATCAGCTACCCGTTAGTTACATTATTTCTCTACCTCTATATTATTTTCTTTAGGACGGGTCTAATTTGTATGCGGCAAGCTTTCTTTTCCAAAACTCTTTAACTCATTATTCACAAAATTTTTGTTTCTTCTTTTAACACTGAGTCTAAAAAGATAAAGATATAAAGTTCCTTTTTCTTTCATTGGTTTTATTATATGGTTATTAAGCATGCGTCGGAGTAGGGTTACCCACCTTCGTTCTGACATACCAACGATGGGGTGCATGGAGGCAGCCAACTACGAGCAAGTGCCCTTCTCAACTAAGCTCTTATCTAAGCTCGGTTTCCTCACTAGACATTGGAGTTTGTTATTTATCTATGCGTCGTTGATTACGATTACCCACCTTCGTTTTGACACACCAACTATGGGGTGCATGAAGGTGGCCAACTACGAGCAGGTGTCGTTTTCAACTAAACTCTTAACAAGATAAGTATATTAGTCTTGCCAGCGGAGTTTTGCGTTTCAAAGAATAAAATTTTTTTTAATTTTTTTAATTTTTTTATTATTTATTTATTTATTTATTATTTATTTATTTTTTATTTTTTTTATGTGATTGAAATAAGTTCCTCATATTTTTATCTTTGACAGTTCAAACCTCTTACACCCCCAAACTTGAGAGTAGCAAGGTCCTCATTGCTTAAATTGTAAACAAAGATTAAGTTGCAAAATTTTGTAAAAGAGGTTTGAATTGGCTGCTTGCATACATACAAAGTAGGTGTGCGTTTCTAAGGAATATTATGCAGACACATTGAAAGTAATCTAACTTAAAGAGTGTACAAAAAGTGTAAGCATGATTATCATCACAGTGACCAACTTTTCAACGCAAAGATAAAAGTTAAGACTATACTTAGAATAAATTTACAACAAGGGACAACGCAAAGAGGAAGTTAAAGATCCATGCGATGAAGAAATATTCATTCTATTAATTTTATTTTCGCCAACGCATGCAATTGAATATGAAGATACAAAATTGCAAGAAAAATTACAACTCTTGACTACACCCCTAAAATTTTTTAACCATCAGTCTTGTCTTCATCAAGTCTGCGTTGCTGCTTAGGTGCAGGGCGCTGCGGTACTGGGAAGACAAGGGGCTGTTGGAGGCGTTCTGGAATGTTAGGGGGCGGGATTTCTGGTCGGATCGAGAGCAGTTGATGAACATAATTTAATGTGAATTGGAACTGCTCCGTCTGCCGGCGTGCTAACATATTCAATGAGTGCATCACGGGACGCAAGATCGATTGCTGCAGATATGTTTGCACTATCTCTCACTCGAGGTCAAGTTGGCCTTCTTGCGGTTGTGGTTGCGTTGGTGGGGTAGGCGGGTTTGGCTGAGGCGGGGGAGTGGATGGAGTTTCGTCAAACACAGGGGATGATGGACGCATAAAAGTCGCGCCAAGATCCCCAAAGTGTGAGTCATCAACTCTTATTGGGGAGGAGGGTTTTGTGGAAGGTCGAGGTTTTAGATGTTTGGGGCGATGCGTTTTAGGAGGAGGTGGAGGTGGCTTAGGGTGATGCGTCTCAAGAGGAGGTGGAGGTGGAGTTGGTTCCCTTCTTGTTTTTGGAAGTGGTGGTGAATGGCTTGAGGTTGGGGAAGGTCTAATGGTGGCATCAGGACTTGCCACGGCCTTCAACTTGGACGGCGTCCCCTTCTTTTGCGGTTGCGGCTTTGGAGGCGGAATGGGTTGATGAGGTCTTTTGGTGGCCTTGGTAGGCTCTGGCAGATATTGTGATCCTCTCATCAACCGACGTAGAGTCTTGTGGGCGATTACGCCACTAACTTCAATCATCTTCTCTGCGTCTAACACTTCCGCTGGCCCTCCGATGGAAGCATTGGCGTATAAGTTCATGATAAGAGTGGGGAAAAAGAGTTGGCCCCTTGGCTTGTTGAATACCCCTCTTATCTGCGCCGCAATTATGCGTCCAACATCAAGGGTGATGCAACGCATAATGCAATATGTTGCCATCACCCGATCCCTTGATACTGTCTTGTCATGCGTTGTAGGGATCAACCACTTCTTCACCAAGTACACCCACAGGTTTGCCTCTGGTCTTAGTGTAAGCCCCGCATCTATCTTTATGAAAACGCAAAGTAAGAAGGGGGCCGAGAGATGGGTGAATGTGTAAAGTAGTTGGCTGGCTTGCGTTTGGAGTGGGAAAAATGGCTAAGTGTAAGCTATGCGTTGATGGCAACCTGTTGTGGAGGAAATAATTTTGGTGTAAACGCAAAGGTGAGGGAAGCTAATCATGCGCTGAAGTTGAGACGTGTTGAGGACATAAGGCGTGGAGGATCATTATGCGTCAAACGCATTGAAGGCAATGTGCCAATTAGAAGTAAAGGCCATGAGGAGTTTGGGAGCTGATCTGCGATGAGGCTATTATGCGGCGAACGCTACCATGCGTCGAAGGCTGGTATGCGTTAGACAAGGAGTGTTGGCTGAGAGAAGGTAATGCGTATGTTAACTATTTGGCGGGAGAGTTTGAAATGAAATATCACCGGAGGCCGTGTGCATTGCTGAAGCTGAGCATAAGAGGTATGCGTTGAACGGACTATAGCATAGAATTTAAATGGAGTACAAGTCGGTAGTATATATATAAGTGGATTGAGAATTCAATTGTTCTGCTTGCATTTCAGAGCTCGAGTAGGGTCCATATTAAGGCGAAACATCAAAGGGAGGTAGAAGAAGATGTTCATGCTGATCTGAAGCAGAAATCTCATTGAATTCGTGGGAGAAACTTTGGTTTGACAGAGGTTTCGGCTGCTGTGGTCTTTTCAGAGTGATGCTCGGTTTTGGAGGAAGAACAAATTGAAGAGACGAAGGTTAGGGCTGAAACTTTGAGGTTAGTAAGTTAACTCGATTTCTAGCAGGTTTCATGAAGAATGCTTGAGCTGAAATTGTTTAATTGTGTGTAAAACTCAAGAAGAAGAGACGGGAGTTGAACTGTCGAATGAGTAGAGGTAACTCGGAGTTGTCGGAGGATATGTCCCAAACGGGGAAGATGTGATTCATGAAATTTTGAGGTAAGATGAAGGACCTGTAGTCTAACAAGTTTGTAGAAGGAAGAAGGTACTGAAATTGATTGAAACGAAATGTTTAGCAGGTTGAAGAAGGAAGGAGAAAGGAAGAATGAAACGGTTCTGTCACAGCGAAAGTATCGCTGAGTGAGCGAGAGACTGAGCAGCAGAGAAAGTAACGCTGCAACGCAAAGATAGGCTTGCGTCTCACAACTCTCGCTAGAGTATCGCTGGGTATTGCTCCTCAAGGTAGTTTCGCTGGTTTTAATCAACGCAGTGTCGCTAGTACAGTTTGAATATCTGTTGAGTAACGCTGGTAGCTTACTAATTCCTATAGAGTAACGATGCTATTGTATGTTTAAGGAAAAGGGAGATTATGGAAACTAAATTTGAGGATTGTGTATTTTCAGGCCAAGAAGAGCTCGGGGAGGCTTATAACCCACTTAGAGCCGGGACCGATTGTGAGTGACTGTGGAAGGTCGGGGTTTTGGATGTTTGGGGCGATGCGTTTTTTGAGGAGGTGGAGGTGGTTTAGGGCGATGCGTCTCAGGAGGAGGTGGAGGTGGAGTTGGTTCCCTTCTAGTTTTTGGACGTGGGGGTGAAGGGCTTGAGGTTGGGGAAGGTTGGATGGTGGCATCAGGACTTGCCACGCCCTTCAACTTGGACGGCTTCCCCTTCTTCTGCGGTTGCGGCTTTGGAGGTGGAATGGGTTGATGAGGTCTTTTGGTGGCCTTGGTAGGCTCTGACAGATATTGCGATCCTCTCATCAACCGACGCAGAGTCTTGTTGGCGATTACACCATTAACTACAATCATCTTGTCTGCGTCTAACACTTCCGTTGACCCTCCGATGGAAGCATTGGCGTATAAATTCAAGATAAGAGAGGGGAAAAAGAGTTGGCCCCTAGGCTTGCTGAACACCCCTCTTATCTGCGCCGCAATTATCCGTCCCACATCAAGGGTGATGCGACGCATAATGCAGTATGCAGCCATCACTCGATCCCTTGACACTGTCTTGTCATGCGTTGTCGGGATCAGCCGCTTCTTCACGAAATACACCCACAGGTTTGCCTCTGTAGTTAGGCTGCTTGCTGAAAGCGTCTTTATACCTGTGGGTGAAACATCCCACTTTGCCCCTGACTTCGCCATTACCCGGAGTGCGTCCTCCAATAACTCCGTTGGAGTTGATTCTATGATCTTATTTCCTTCCGCCTCCGGGTTGTCCCTCAACTCATATATTGCGTTGATTTCCCTTGCGTTGAATGGGACTTCAATTTCATCCACCACCACCACGTCTTCCTCCTCATCTATGCGTCCGTTATAGAAATCCCGGACGACTTCAGGTTGGACCCAAGGAATGCTGGTACAGAAGTTTCTCCAGCCGTGGTGGTCAATTATTTCGGTGATGTATGGCGGCACTGGGGCATCTTCAGGGAAAAATCCCACCTCGATCATCAGATCAGGGAACGCTCTGCGTCTCCCTTTTCCTTCCTTTTGTTGTGGCGACGCATCGGCCACTTTCTCTTTTCCCTTGGCCTTAGTTGGAATCGCATTTACGGTTCTCTTCTTGCTTTCGGCCATTTTGATTGGTTCTTCGGTCACCTTCTCCTTTCCCTTGCGTTTTTCATTATGTGTGCTTGGGAGTTTGGTGATCGCCACCTCCTTTTCTTTCCTCTTCTTCTTCGCCAAGGTGCTTACACCTTGTTCTTCCCCCGCATCCTCCCCGATGCGTTCCTTCCTACTCTTCTTCTTATTTTTCTTCTTGCCCTCCCCTTCCTCCTGGGCGTTTAATCGAGCAGCCAGCTCTGCATCTTCTTCAATTTGCAGCTCTCTTTCAAGCTCTGTGGCTGCTTTTTCTATTCTTTCTTCTTCTTCCATTTCATCTACAAATGCCAATGGGACAGCTTCTATTTGAGGATAAGGAAGGTCTTGCGTCTCTCCGCCTTCTTGTGGCCGCACTTCCTTGCGCTCCTTTGTTCTAGCCAATGCGTCTTTGGCTATTTTCTCCACTCCTTTTCTCAGGGCCCTGAGCTCTTTTCTCAACTTGGCCCTCTTCTTCCTCTCTTTCTCTGCCAGCCGATCAAAGGATGTGGCCGCAACTGGAGACTCAGGTCTGTCTCCTTGGTCTGTGTTTTTTGGCTCTTCATCCTCGGCAATCTCCGGTGATACCCTTCGTTTCTTCCTCAGTAAGGGTACCTCCTCCTCTTCTTCAACTCTTTTTCTCTTGGCTTCTGCGGCCATCACAACATTTCCTATCAGTCCTTCATTGGAGTCCACTGTCATCTCCTCAGGACTCATCGACGCAGGGACAGACCCTTGCGTTTCTCTTTGCTCGCCTACTTCCTCGTTGCTGTAGGCAGCTTCTCCCTCCTTATCTCTCCCACTGTATTCACCCTCCCGAGTCTCCTTCAACTGACTCTGGACCTCCTTTACCGGCGAGGGTGATTCCCTTCGTGCGTCTGAGACGGATGTGTCCCTTGGGTCTTGCAGCCCGCTCAGAATCTGGGCTATCCACTCGTCTGGGGATTTTGCTGAGTTCACTTCCCCGACAGTGACAGCCACCTCTTCTTCTTCTATTCTTCCCATCTCCTCCGTCCCTCTAGTGCTTGGTGGACGGGATAGGGGCAAGGGTTGATTTACCTCCCCTTCCTCTTGACCTTTTGCTTCTCGCTCTTCTTGAGCTATTCTTTTTAAGATGTCGCCGAAAACATCCCTCTCTTCCCTTCAACGCACCTCACTGCTACCGTGCAGTGCACTGGCCTCATCGCGCACCGTTCCAGGAACAGGTTGCTCAGCCTCGGAGTTCTCTGCGCTTACCCTCTGGCTTTCGACATTGTAGTTTGCGGCAGAGAATTCCTTCATATTCTTCATCCTTGGCCGGGAAATGCAGGACTTGACCCGGCTTTTGGGTTTTGAGGTAGGGATTGGGTCGATTCGGCTCAAGGGTCGGATATTGAGGACTTCCACACAGTCGTCGGAGTCGTCGACTACTAGTGGACGGGTAGGAGTTCTGGTGAATGGCCGAAAAAATGGGTAGATGGGTGGTCACTGGGCAGTTGCCCTGATTCTAGACGCGGAGAAGTTAGGGATAAACGGTGGGTTTGGATTTCTTGGTCTGACCGGTGAAGCAAAAGGCCTCACAGGTCTGGAAGGGTAAAATGGAGGTGGAGAAAAGAATGGAAATCGAGATGAAGATGGTCTTGGGGAACTGGTTCCGGCGAAGTTTTCTTGATTTTCTGGGTTGGTCTGGTTAGACATAAGAATTCAACGAGAATACAAATCGCCGGAGGTTTAAGGGAGAAGAAAGGTTTCGAAAATGGAAAATGGGAAATCGGATCGCGCTTATAAAGGCTTAATTTAGCCGTCGGTAATGAATGCGGATACGCGATATCAAAATCCATCTGATCAAGGCGACTTTCCTTGAGCCGCACACCCATCACGTGTAATGGGCGGCTTTGTGACGCACACAGAGCACTTGAGTGTTTTTGGCACTTGAGTGTTTTTCTAGGGAAGACGCATAGTCTGAGAAGACATCTGCGTTTCTCCTAGTGCTCTTCTAAAACACAGAAACCTAATGATAAACGCATACTGATGAACGCTTGGTTCTCAGGTCAGTTTATGCATTGTAAGTTAAATGTGATGCATTTTCCAAAATATGTACGGCTCTACCTTTCCTCTAACCTTAGTTCGATAAACACAGAAATCGTTTATCGATTGACGCATAGTTTACTTTATGCGTTGGACGCATGCATGAATAAACGATCATTCACAAATTTGGCTCCTACTTTCATGCTTATCTCATTTACATCTATAAACTAAATAAAAAAAAATCAATATATGCTAAAAACAATAATACAAATGAAAGTAATAAAGCACAATATAATAACATGAAATGAAATACTATACCAAATTTAAATAAAATAAAGCAAGGGTAAAAGAAAGCGTCCCTGGTAATGTAGGCATTCGGCAACGCAGGGATCTTTCGACGCAAGCTCAGTCATTACACTCGCGTAGGTCAATGGAGGTCTTGTTAATTTTGAACTCTCCATTGTAGTAGGGCTTAACCCTTTGTCCATTGACCTTGAAGGAGGTGGTTCCATTTTCATTTGTCAGCATGACCGCACCATGCGGGAACACTTCCTTGATTATGAATGGACCCGACCATCGAGACTTTAGCTTACCTGGAAACAAACGCAACCTTGAGTTAAATAACAGGACCTTCTGACCGACGTATAGAGTTTTCTTACTAATATTCTTGTCATGCCATTTCTTGGTCCTTTCTTTGTACAGCTTTGCGTTTTCATAAGCTGACTGTCTCCACTCCAGGAGTTCGTTTAGTTGAAGCTTTCTGGTTTCTCCGCTTGCCTCCTGGTCTAAATTGAGCTTCTTCATGGCCCAGATGGCCTTGTGCTCCAGCTCAAGTGGGAGATGGCATGCTTTACCAAACACCAACGCATAGGGTGACATGCCTATCGGTGTTTTGAATGCCGTTCTGTAGGCCCATAGAGCTTCATCTAATCTCTCTATCCAATCTTTCCTTGATGTGCTCACGACCTTTTCGTGTATGGATTTGATCTCCCTGTTTGTTATTTCAGCTTGGCTGTTTGTCTGCGGGTGATATGCAGTTGCTACCCTGTGCGAGACATTAAACTTAGTCAGTAAATTAGTGATTATGCGATTTATAAAATGCGTACCTTCATCACTAATTATTGCCCTTGGTGTCCCAAATCGAGAGAAGATTTGTTTCTTTAAGAACTTGGACACTGCGTTTGCGTCATTCTTTGCACAGGCTGCTGCTTCTACCCACTTGGATACGTAGTCGACCGCTACTAAGATATATTGATTGCCGCAAGAAGGAGGGAATGGTCCCATGAAGTCGATTCCCCATACGTCGAACAACTCAACTTCTAGCATTGAATTCAGAGGCATCTCATTCCAGTTGGAAATGTTGCCTGTTCTCTGACAACGATCGCAAGCTACCGCATATGCCCTTGCGTCTTTAAATAATGTGGGCCAAAAATACCCACTTTGCAACACCTTTGCAGCTGTTCTCTGCCCTCCAAAGTGTCCTCCGTAAGGTGCTTCATGACAGCTTCTCAAGATGCTATGCGTTTCATATTCTGGAACGCATCGACGCAGTATGTGGTCAGGGCCAAGTCTGTATAGATATGGCTCATCCCAACAGTAGAACTTACTTTCATGTTGGAGCTTTTTCCTTTGTTGAGCGTTAAATTCTTCAGGCCATTGGTTACAAACCAGATAGTTGACTATGTGTGCGTACCACGGTTCCTGACTCTCTGCGTTCATTACATGCTCGTCTGGGAATCGTTCCTCTATATCACTCCAACTCTCCTGGACCTCTTTATTTTCCAACCGAGATAAGTGGTCCGCAACCTGATTCTCGGTTCCCTTTCTGTCTTTAATCTCCAAATCGAATTCTTGCAACAGCAGGACCCAACGGATAAGTCTAGGCTTTGCGTCCTTTTTCGCCATCAAATACTTGATCGCAGAATGATCACTATAGATGGTCACCTTTGACCCTATCAAGTATGCTCTAAATTTGTCAACCGCAAAGACTATGGCTAACATTTCCTTCTCAATAGTAGTGTAATTCTCCTGAGATGAATTCAGTGTTTTACTAGCATAATAGATGGGGTGCATAATTTTCTCTTTTCTCTGCCCCAATACTGCTCCCACCGCATGGTTACTTGCGTCGCACATTAGTTCAAACGGGAGAGACCAGTCCGGTGCAACTAAAATAGGTGCTGAAATCAGAGCTTGCCTTAGAGACTCAAATGCGTTTAAGCATTTACCGTCGAAATTGAATTCCCTGTTGACTTCTAGCAACTCGCTCAGTGGTTTTGCTACTTGCGAGAATCCCTTAATGAATCTTCTATAAAAGCCCGCATGGCCTAGGAAACTTCGCAAAGTCTTAACATTTGTGGGGGCTGGGAGTTTTGCTATCGCATCTATCTTTGCCTGATCCACTTCCAATCCAACCTTTAAGTTTTTATGCCCCAACACAATACCCTCAGTCACCATAAAATGGCATTTTTCCCAGTTGAGGACTAGATTTGTGTCTTCGCATCGTTTGAGCACTCATTCTAGGTTGGTCAAGCATTCATCATAAGATTTCCCAAATACTGAGAAGTCGTCCATAAACACCTCTACGGACTGTTCCAAATAGTCAGAGAATATTGCCATCATACATCTTTGGAACGTCCCTGGTGCGTTAAATAGCCCGAATGGCATGCGTCTGAACGCAAAGGTCCCATACGGACATGTGAACGTCATCTTCTCTTGATCTTCCGGAGCTATCATGATCTGGTTATAGCCGGAATATCCGTCCAGGAAGCAGAAAAATTCATTACCTGCCAGCCTATCTAGCATCTGGTCGATGAATGGTAGTGGAAAGTGATCCTTCTTTGTTGCCGCATTCAGCTTGCGATAGTCCATACAGATGCGCCAGCCAGTGACCGTTCTTGTTGGTATCAGTTCATTCTTGCTGTTCATGATCACTGTCATTCCCCCTTTCTTTGGTACACACTGAACTGGGCTCACCCAGCTGTTGTCGGAGATTGGATAAATGACCCCTGCGTCGAGCCATTTGATGATCTCTTTCTTCACAACCTCCTTCATTGCGGGGTTAAGCCTGCGTTGCCTCTCAACTGAACCATCCTTACCCTCTTCCAACCGAATTTTGTGCATGCAGTATGAAGGGCTTATTCCTCTGATATCCGCTAAGGTCCATCCTATGGCTTTGATATGGTTTTTCAGGATATCCAGCAAAGCCTTTTCACATTCTGTCGTCAACGCAGAGGATATGATGACCGGTAGCGTGCTTTCTTCCCCCAGATATCCATACTTCAGATGCGTTAGCAGTGTCTTAAGCTCAAGGGTTGGTGGCTCTTCTAAGGACGGCTTTGTTTTTTTCGTTGTTCTGTTGCCCAAGTCCAAGCATTCAAAGTTTGCGTTGGAGATTATATTTATTTCCGCCTCTCTTTCTTCATCCAGTTCATCCAGCAGTATTTCATTTTTCGCACATGCGTCTATGATGCTTGCCTTTTCTTCAGTTATCTCTTCGATCATCTGGCAAGAATGAAAATCATCAGGATACTTCAACGCATTAAAAACATTAAATTTTACCTGCTGGTCATCCACTCGAATAGTTAACTCCCCTTCCTGGACGTCAATCAGGGCGCGTCCAGTAGCTAAGAAAGGTCTTCCCAAGATGATGGGCACCTCTCTGTCAGCTTCATAATCCAAAATTATGAAGTCAGCCGGGAAGATAAATTTGTCCACCTTTACAAGAACATCCTCGATTTTCCCCTCTGGATGTTTAATGGAACGGTCAGCAAGCTGATGTGTGACTGTGGTTGGCCGTGCTTCCCCTATACCCAACTTCTTGAATATAGATAGTGGCATTAAATTGATGCTGGCCCCTAAGTCGCGTAGTGCCTGACCGACGTCCATTCTTCCTATAGAACAGGGCAATGTGAAACTCCCTGGATCTTTCATTTTAGCGGGGATATTGCTTTTAAACAATACACTGCATTCCCGCGTCAATGCGACTGTCTCAAACTCTCCGAGGCTCCTTTTCTTAGATAATATGTCTTTCAGAAATTTGACATAGCTCGGCATTTGTTCCAGAGCTTCCACCAACGGAATGTTGATGTGAAGTTGTTTGAGAACGTCCAGGAATTTTCTGAATTGACCCTCGTCCTTCTTCTTCTTTAGGCGTTGAGGAAAGGGCGGACGTATAAGGGGATTGGTATTCTGAGATACCGACGCAGGGTTTGCCTGCGTTGCTTTTTCCCTCCCCTTTCCATTTTCTTGTTCTCTAATGGTCGTGGTTGTGGATGAAGATTGCGGTTCATGGATAGATGTCGCGAGAGTTGGTCGTGGAGTGATTTGAGGCTGCAGATTTCCTTGCATCCTCTGTTCTTGCGGTTCAGTGGGAAGAACTTTCCCACTCCTCAATGTCACAACTTGACATTGTTCCTTACCATTACCTCGTGGGGCTTCGGTATTACTAGGTAATGCTCCTTGGGGTCTTGTATTTCGCTCACTTGCCATTTGCCCCACTTGTAGTTCCAGATTTCTGATTGCAATGGCATGGCTTTTTATTTCTCCCATCTGATTTTGGAGCATCGCTTCAAGCGACTTACGCGTTTCTTCATTTTGAGTAATCGTTTGACGCATAAGTGCTTCCAAGGATGATGATGATGAATTTGCTGACTGATTTCTTTGCGCTTGATGCCCTTGAACACCTTGGTTATACACGGGATTATTATTTCTCTGCGCTTGTTGTCCAACGCCCTGCATCTGTGGTTGGTTTCCTCCCCATCCAAAGTTAGGATGGTTCCTCCAACCCGGATTATAAGTCTTGGAGTACGGGTTGTTCTGAACATAACAAACAGACTGTGGGTTGTAGAGACACATATCATACAAGTGACCCTCACCGCATTGCACACAGCTTACAGACGTTGTTGCATTTACCGTGTTCATTGCGTCCATTGATGCAACGGTTCCACCTTGGTTGTTCAACGCAATGGTTTGCAGTAAGGATGTCATGTTGGCGATCTGAGCTGAAAGGTTACTAGTCGTATCTGTTTCAATCATTCCAGCTTGCGATCGTCTTTTATCCATATACCTGGATCCATATCCATCATCCACCCATTCATCAGTATTCCTCGAAATTCTGTCGAGGATCTCTTTGTCTTGCGTGTAAGTTTTTCCCATCAAACCTCCTGCTGCAGAGGCGTCTGCCACTGATTGTGATGTTTTGTTCACTCCTCCATAGAAAATCTCCATCTGTACACAATCAGGGATACTGTTATGGGGACAATTTCTTACCAGCCTTTTAAACCGGGCCCATGCCTCACTAAGCGTCTCCGAGTCCTTTTGCTCGAAGGTGACAATGTCTCGTTGCCTCTTTGCACTTACCATCGGACGAAAGTATTTCTGCATGAACTTTTCAACCATTTTGCCCCACGTTGTAATCTCACCAGGTTCAAATGAGTACGCCCACTGTCTTGCCTCATTTCTGAGAGAAAATGGGAATAGCATTAGTCTGATGCTATCTTGCGGTACTCCAGCCATTGGAAATGCACTACAGATTTCCAAGAAACTTTTCAGGTGTGCATGTGGATCTTCACCCGTTGCACCCCCAAACTGCCCTGCGACTTGGAGCATTTGCAACATTACTGGCTTCATTTTGAACCTTCCATTACCCTCGAAGGTTGGTTGTAGAATTCCCGGTGTGAAATTATATAAATTAGGCGACGCATACTCCCTCATCGGGCGATTTCTATCATGCGCCAAGAGGATCGGATTTGTATCATAATTTGCGTGCTCTTGCGCATTTGCTTTCTGCCTGACCTCAGCTTGAGGAGCTTGAGGTTGATTGTTGTTAGCATCCATGGCCTCTTCAGTAGACTGATTGCTCCTTCTTTGCTTATTCTGCCTTATCCTTCTTCTGAAGGTCCTCTCAATCTCAGGGTCAATATCAAATGTCGGGTTATCCCCTTCACTCATATACTGTTAGAAGCCTCTGATAGAAGAGAAGCTTGCTATACTCCGTCGACTGAGGAATTCTGCAACACAAAAATCCAAAGAAAATGATTAAATCAATGAATATTCCCCGGCAACGGCGCCAAAAACTTGTTGTGGTTATATTATTGTGTGAATTAACCTAACGCAAGGTACTAAAGTATATGGTTATGCATTTAACATGGCATGCGTTGATCATGCAATGCGTTCTATTATTATGCGTTGGTTTGTCAAGTTTTCCTATTCCTCTACCCAAGTATAAGTAAAGTAATAGGTGTTCTCGGTGAGTCCGAGGTCGAACACAGGGATTATATTGATTTAGTTTTAATTGGATTGTATGCGTTACAGAGGTAACCAACAATTTTGAGAAAGTTATGTTTCTAATCTAAGGGAAAGCAGATGTTTGTACACTAGACTAACAGTTGTAGAATATGGAAAGCATGCGACACAGCATGTTCAGCTAAGATGTGTATGAATGGATAAAGAAAAGGGTTCGGGTTGGTTAACATCTAACATCGGAAACGCACAGTAGTACCCTATTCATACTAGCGACTCTTCTCCCGGTTGTCAGCCACTATGCGTTATATGTCTATAACGCATAGGAGAGTGTTAAGAACCAAGGTTGTCCCCGTAATCAGGTAACACTACTTGGCCCTTGTCAATTGAGTTCCACAATCACTTACCCTCTCGAGCAGTCTGATTATTACTACTTATATCGATTTTTCAGATGGATATAAGCATCGGATTAAGCTCGCAAGTGACAAGTTAGAATAGTTACACTGCGGTCCCTAGTCAGATGCTAACGCAACCCTAGACCCTTGAGTGATTAGTTACTCATGGCTTGAAAATATAAAGTGAACAGATGAGAAGAGTGGATAGACATGGAAGATAATTGTATTGATGAAAATGAGATACAAATTTTGATAAGTCAATTTCTTGATACAAATCTAAAATTCAAGTAAGAAAAGTAAGAAAGAAAGCAAGGCAAGGCGTCAATGTCTTGAGTCGCCCGGGTGGAAGCGTGATGATTTGCTGTGAAGTGGTGCGGCGGAAAGGAAGACTCTTCTCTCTCGAGCTATTTGTCTCCGGTTGAAGTCTGAGAGAACTCTGCTGTCACTTATGGAGTCCTTCCGAGAATCAACAACCTTTCTCCTCTCGCAGAGCTGCCCTTTTATAGATGATGAAATCGCAGTTAATGGCAGATCTGATTGATTGGTGGCGAGATTGACATTGCGTCCATCTCGCCTGATTGCGTGATTCTCGGGCCAATTAAGATCCACCACTTGAGCCGCAAATCATGTCTGTCAATCATCCGTCAATCTGTCAAGATTCCGATCTGATCCTCAGCGCCTTGCCGTAACGGTTGCCTATGCGTCCATGCATAGTTTGATTGATGTCAACGTAGCGTAAGTTGCTAACGCGTAGTCAAGCGTTGAAGTGTTGTTAACGCGTCGTCAGGTAGTTTGTGTTCCGTTCAGATCATGCGTCCATGAAGAACAAATTGCTAACGTATGGTCATGCGTTAAGAAGTCATCAACGCATTGCTTGCATTCCTGCGTGAAAACATGCGTTTTAGGCTTAACAAGTGGTAAAATAAATATCTTCATCAAAATTCAAGAGTATAACGCAAAGGAAGATTTATTAATGGAATTTATCATTAACTACCGCATGCTTCTATTATTTAAACTCTATTTATCTATGAAAAAGGCTATAATAACTTCTATTTCTACAAGTTATCAATTTCCACTGTCAAACTTACCTTATTTTCCATTTAACTACCATTCCTAGGACGGTAATACCATTAATCTTTTGACAAACCTCGACTTCAATCGGCAACGGGAACTGTCATGCTACCTGAAAAATAGAAAACATATGACAGGGTGAGCTAACAGCTCAGTGAGTAACAATTTTTTAAAATATCTTACTTTAACAATAAAACTGGTCGAAACATAAACATTGTCAATCACGCATAAAATATAACGTTTCAAATCATATTAAAATATGCTCAAATACCATTATTAAATCATGCATGTGTGTTTTAAAATAAATACTAAAAAATCTCATTCATTTCAAAATCATTTTCCCTAGTTGAGGCGGAGCAATGCTCTACGCTTCTCAACGTCGATTTTCCCTAGCTGTGTGGAGTAATCTCAACACATCACCGTCGTATATTCCTCTATGTGCATATAGGTATTATAATCTGGGCTGCCCACAATACCTTCTCCAAGTCCCTGAGCATTGGGGTCTCATTTCCATATCCAGGTTACCCATTTTCCTTCTACGAGTCCCTCAACATTGGGTACCTTTTTCTATATTCATATTTAGGTTACCCATTTGCCTTCTGATAAGCACTTGAAAAGTGCTTATTATTCTCTCAAATTAAGAGAGTTTTATATTAGATTTCACTTGTTTTCTAGTGATGTTCAGGTTAAAACGAGGAAAATTAGAAGAAACAACTAAAAGTTCAAAACCGAGCAAGAATATGGCGAAAAAGTGCTGAAAAACGCATCCTTGCTTGAAACGCATGATGCGCCGCGGCGCTAAGGCAGAAACCCATCAGCATGGACGCAGAGCAGCAATGCGGCGCTGGGAAGGCGCTACTTCGACGCATACTTGGTGAACGCAAGATAGTGTCGCGGCGCTGGGACGGCGCTACTGCGGCGCTAAAACCCGAGAGAAACTTAATTTTGGTCGCAACGCTAGCGCCGCGATGCTATGCGTCAGCGCTGCGGCGCCAGCGTTAATTTAAACGCAAGTTTTGTATTTTAGGTTAAATTTTGGGCGGCCAAACTCTATAAAATGAGGGGTTTTCAGCAGCCAAAAGGGGGGGAAGAAATATCAAGAAGATCAAGAAAGTTGCAGAACAAGAGAACGATCCGAAAAGGTGAGAATTAAGCTAGAGTTCCAAGAGTGAGTTAGCCGCAAGGAAGAGGAAAAGAGTTCGAGATAGTTTTGGTGCCCTTCGAAGTCCGACGTGAGAGCCAAGGAGTTCGTGATGGTGATGCCTCAATCAAGAACCTTTTTTCAGTAGAGTTTCCCTATTCTTTACACTCTTTCTTTGATTCTTTTTGATCAATATGTTGCTTTACGCTATGAGTGGCTAAACTCTTTGTTTTAGGGTTTTTGATGAATTGTTTGTAAACTCATGATAATTTTGTAAACTCATGGTTTTGTTCAAATAAATATGCTTTTCATTGTGATTGTGTTTAATTCTTGAAGATTGGCCACCTTCACATGTTAGATTAGATATATGAATCGAGAGATTATATGTTTAATTTGATCTATAACAATGAATCATTGTTAATCTATCACGAGAGTAGTTAGGTTTACAATGAAAGTTGCTAAAGACTAGTTTTAATGCCATGTAATTTTGTATTGGTTTTAAGAGATTAACTATCAATCAAGTTGCATGAGAAAGAGTTGTCTTTGAGAGAAGATAACTTGGAATTAAGTTTCTAGACTTAGGCAAAAGAATTAAATCCATGAAATCCATAATTTTGCATGATGAAACAAACAAGGATTTGAAACCCTAGAACTCTCTTTGACTCTTGCAATTCTCCCTTTGATATTTTCTTGCTTGATTTTTCTTTTTCCCAAAAACAAAACTTGAATTCCAATCCTCAAATAAAATTGATTCAATTCTAGAATAGCTAAATAACTTAAACCTTCCCAATTGGATCTCTGGTGGAAACGATACACGGACTTAACCGTTTTATATTATAACTTGACCCGTACACTTGCGGTTAACACACAAAGTGGCACATCAAGTTTTTGGCGCCGTTGTCGGGGATCCAAAGAACGGTTTTTGTTATTTAATATTCATTAGAATTGATAGATCTTAATTTGAGGTGTATATTATTTGATTGTTTATTTATTTAGTTTATTTTATATAATTGTTTTTTTTTTATTTATTTTTGTTAGTCTATGCCTCGAGATAATACTAACCTCTTCCCTCTTGATCCCGAGATTTAAAGGACGTGTAGAAGAAATCTAAGGGCTCAACTTAATCAAACTACGGAGATGGCGGAAGAGATACCCAAGGCAATTCGAGACTACTTTCAACCCACGCTACCGGCAAGTCAACCCGGAATAATGAATGTGCCTATCAATGTCAACAATTTTGAGTTGAAACCGGGGTTGATCCAAATGGCTAGAGAGCTAGCCTTTAGAGGAAGAACTAATGAAGATCCTCACAAGCACTTACGATCCTTCTTGGAGATATGCGGGACGGTAAAGATGAATGGTTTTTCTAACGATGCAATTAAACTAAGATTGTTTCCTTTTTCTTCGCAGGACCGTGCTAAGGATTGGTTGGAAACCATCCCTCCGGATAGTATTACAACATGGGAGATCTTAGCTCAAGCTTTCTTGACAAATACTTTCCACCGGCTAAATCTCAAAGACTAAGGACGGAGATTGGAACATTCAGCCAACTCGAGGATGAACAATTATATGAGGCTTGGGAGAGGTATAAGGATCTCTTGAGAAGGTGCCCTCAACATGGTTATTCGGATTGGTTGCAAATTCAACTTTTCTACAATGGATTGGCAAGCTCAACCAAATCCATCCTAGATGCAACTGCCGGAGGGTCAATTTTTTCAAAGAATGCTCAAGAAGCCTATACCATATTAGAAGATTTGGCCAATACATCCTACAATTGGCCATGTGAACGGTCTTCTTTAAACATCCCAAGAGCCGCCGGATTATATGAAGTTGATGAGGTAAATTCTCTTAAAGCTCAAATGGCTTCACTTACTAATGCTCTTTCTAAATTAACTGCAGGAGACCAAACTCAAAATCCACCATCTATAGCTTCTCTTGCCACTTTGGCATCGAAAATGGGCGTTCATGGAGATAATGAGACGGCTAATTATGTTGATAGAGGACATTATAGGAATTACCAACATCAACAACTTCCAACTCACTACCATCCTAGTTTGAGGAATCATGAAAATTTTTCTTATGCTAACAAAAGGAATGTTTTGCAAGGTTCTTCTGATTTATCCAACGTAGGTCCATCCCACACGGAAAAGAAGTCCAACTTAGAAGATTTAATGGTAGAGTTCATAAAAGAATCAAGAGGAAGGACAACCGCATTGGAAAGCACCATACAAAGTCATGGTAAGGCCATTCAAAACATCGAGGTACAAATAAGCCAAATCACCACTTCCCTTCAAACAATGCAAAAGGGAAAATTTCCTAGTTGTCCCGAGATCAATCCAAAAGAGGAGTGCAAGGCCATGATTTTGAGGAGTGAGAAAAAGTTGTCCACTCCTTTGATCATTGATGAGGATGAAGAGCAAGAGGTAGATGACACCATTCAAGAGCCAATTTTAGAAGATGAACCAAAGATCCTAGAAAAGGAGGTAAAGGTAAAAGAGTCAACATCTTCAAGTAAGTCATCTAACCCTCTACCTTTTGTACCTAATACTATGCCATATCCTCAACGTTTTAAAAAGAAATAAATAGACTCCCAATTTGCTAAATTTCTTGAATTATTTAAAAAGCTGCACATTAACATTCCATTTGCTGAGGCTTTAGAGCAAATGCCCAACTATGCAAAATTCATGAAAGATGTCTTATCTAAAAAGAAAAAGTTTGGGCAATATGAGATGATTAGCATGACAGAGGAATGCAGTGCAGTGCTACAAAAGAAGCTACCACAAAAGTTAAAAGATCTAGGGAGTTTTACTATACCTTGCACTATTGGTTCTTTAAATGTTACTAGAGCTCTTTGTGATCTGGGTGCTTCTATTAATTTAATGCCTTTATCTGTTTATAGGAAACTCAACATTGTAGAGGTGCAACCTACCACCATCACCCTGCAACTTGCTGACAGATCATTAGCTTATCCCAAAGGTATTGTTGAAGATGTATTAGTTAAAGTTGACAAATCTATCTTCCCTGCAGATTTTGTAGTATTGGACATGGAGGAGGACTCTGAGATTCCTATCATACTTGGGAGGCCATTCCAAGCAACTGGAAAGGCTATCATAGATGTCCAACAAGAGAAGTTGACTTTAAGGGTAAATGATGAAAATGTTGTATTTGATATTTACAAGTCCTTAAGTCATCATGATGAGAGTAGTCCTTGCCATGCTATAGACATAATTGATCATACTATCTTTAAGCATGTAGAGGTTATGTTAGCTAATGATCATCTAGAACAAAGCATGATAGATGTTGAAAATGCAGATACAATCTTTATGAAATAGCTTTTTATGCTAGGTGGTTAGATAGGTTGCCAATATGTTCTAAAGTAGATAAACCTATACCTTTAGCTCCCTTGCATGTTGTGAATGATATTGAGAAGCCTAAGCTTGAATTAAAAGTGTTACCTCTTCATCTAAAATATGCATTCTTAGATGATTTATCTTCTTTACCTGTTATAATATCTTCTGATCTTGATTCTGTGGAAGAAGAAAAATTATTGAAAGTATTGAGGGATCATAAATCTGCCATTGGTTGGTCTATTGAGGACCTTAAAGGTATTAGTTCGTCGGTCTGTATGCACAGAATCTTGATGGAAGATACCTTTAAACCATCAATAGAGCACCAAAGGAGACTTAATCCCACCATGAAGGAGGTAGTTAAGAAAGAAGTGCTCAAGCTTTTGAATGCAGGAATCATATATGCCATATCTGATAGTCCATGGGTAAGTCTTGTTCAAGTGGTACCCAAGAAAGGTGGCATGACTGTGGTTAAAAATGAAAAAGATGAAATGATAGCCACTACAACTGTGACAGGATGGCGTGTATGCATTGATTATAGGAAGTTGAACAAAGCTACTAGAAAAGATCATTTTCCCCTTCCTTTTATAGATCGAATGCTTCATAGACTTGCAGGTTATTCTCATTATTGCTTTTTAGATGGATATTCAGGTTATAACCAAATTGTCATTGCTCCTGAGGATCAAGAAAAAACGACATTTACATGTCCCTATGGGACATTTTCTTTTAAGAGAATGCCATTTGGTTTATGTAATGCCCCTGCTACTTTTTGACGTTGTATGATGTCTATTTTTCAGGGGCTCATCGAAGACATAATGGAGGTTTTTATGGATGATTTTTCTGTATTTTGGTCTTCATTTGATTCTTGTCTTGTTAATCTAACTCGTGTTTTGCAGAGGTGTCAAGATGCTAACCTTGTTCTAAACTGGGAGAAGTGTCATTTCATGGTAACAGAAGGCATCGTCCTGGGACACAAAGTCTCTCAAAAAGGATTGGAGGTGGATAGGGCTAAAATGTCTGTCATTGAACAACTGCCACCCCCCACCAATGTGAAAGGAGTTAGAAGCTTCCTAGGGCATGCAAGGAGGTAGTTAAGAAAGAAGTGCTCAAGCTTTTGAATGCAGGAATCATATATGCCATATCTGACAGTCCATGGGTAAGTCCTGTTCAAGTGGTACCCAAGAAAGGTGGCATGACTGTGGTTAAAAATGAAAAAGATGAAATGATAGCCACTAGAACTGTGACAGGATTGCGTGTATGCATTGATTATAGGAAGTTGAACAAAGCTACTAGAAAAGATCATTTTTCCCTTCCTTTTATAGATCAAATGCTTGATAGACTTGCAGGTTATTCTCATTATTGCTTTCTAGATGGATATTCAGGTTATAACCAAATTGTCATTGCTCCTGAGGATCAAGAAAAAACGACATTTACATGTCCCTATGGGACATTTGCTTTTAAGAGAATGCCTTTGGGTTTATGTAATGCCCCTGCTACTTTTCAACGTTGTATGATGTCTATTTTTCAGGGGCTCATTGAAGACATAATGGAAGTTTTTATGGATGATTTTTCTGTATTTGGGTCTTCATTTGATTCTTGTCTTGTTAATCTAACTCGTGTTTTGCAGAGGTGCCAAGATGCTAACCTTGTTCTAAACTGGGAGAATGTCACTTCATGGTGACGGAAGGCATCGTCCTGGGGCACAAAGTCTCTCAAAAAGAATTGGAGGTGGATAGGGCTAAAATATCTGTCATTAAACAACTACCACCCCCCACCAATGTGAAAGGAGTCAGAAGCTTCCTAGGGCATGCAGGGTTTTTCTAAAATTTCTAAACCCTTGAGTAATTTACAAGAAAAGGAAGCTAAATTTATTTTTGATGATGCATGTCTACTAGCATTTAATACTCTGAAGGAAAGACTAATTGCTGCACCTATTATTGTTGTACCAGATTGGAGTCAGTCTTTTGAGATCATGTGTGATGCTAGTGATTATGCTTTAGAAGCTGTTTTAGGCCAACGTAGAGATAACATGTTTAGGGCAATTTATTATGCTGGTAGGACTCTTGATAATACTCAACAGAAATACACTACTACTGAAAAAGAACTACTAGCTGTTGTGTTTGCCATTGATAAATTTAGATCATACTTGCTTGGCTCTAAAATAGTAGTGCATACTGACCATGCTGCTTTAAAGTACTTGTTTGTTAAGAAAGATTCTAAACCCAGGCTAATGAGGTGGATATTATTGTTACAGGAATTTGACCTAGAAATCAAAGACAGGAAAGGATGTGAAAATGTGGTTGCAGACCACTTATCTATAATTGAGAATGAGGAAGCTAAATCATGGCCCCCAATTGTTGAGAAGTTCCCTGATGAACAACTGTATCAGGTAAAAGATAGTTTGCCCTGGTTTGCTGACATAGTTAATTATCTTGCAGGAGGACATTTGTCACCTGACATGAGCTATCAACAAAAGAAAAGATTCCTGCACAAAGTTAAGTCTTACCATTGGGAGGACCCACTTCTTTACAAGGTTTGTGCTGACAATATGATAAGAAAGTGTGTGCCTCACAAGGAAGTGGTAAGTATTTTAAATTCATGCCATGCTTGACCCTATGGAGGTCATTTTGGACGCACCAGAACTGCAGCTAAGGTACTTCAGTCAGGATTCTATTGGCTATCCCTTTTTAAAGACTGTTATACCTTTGTTAAGTCATGTGATAGGTGCCAACGTACTGGCAATATTTCTAGACAACATGAGCTTCCAATGAAACCTATCTTGGAAGTGGAGTTATTTGATGTTTGGGGTATTGACTTTATGGGGCCTTTTCCTATTTCTTTTAATGGTTACCTATACATTCTAGTTGCAGTAGATTATGTATCTAAGTGGGTAGAAGCCATAGCTACTAGGACCAATGATGCTCGCACTGTTGTAAAATTCTTGCATAAAAACATTTTCACACGTTTTGGTACACCTAGAGCTACTATTAGTGATGAGGGCTCTCACTTTTGCAATAAACTGTTTAAATCCATGATGCAGAAATATAACGTTAATCATAAAATTGCTACAGCTTATCAGCCTCAACCTAATGGCCTTGCTGAGTTATCTAACAGGGAAATCAAACAAGTTTTGGAAAAGACAGTCAAGACCAATAGGAAGGATTGGGCCCTTAAGCTCGATGATGCACTGTGGGCCTACCGCACAGCTTTCAAAACCCCAATTGGTACTTCCCCGTATAGGTTGGTGTTTGGAAAGGCTTGTCACTTACCGGTAGAGCTCGAGCATAGAGCTTATTGGGCCATCAAGAAGCTGAACATGGATTTCGAGAAAGTTGGTGAGAAACGCCTTTTAGAACTTAATGAGATGGAGGAGTTCCGTGCTCAAGCTTATGAGAATGCCAAACTTTACAAAGAGCGCACTGCAAGATGGCATGACAAGAAGATCACATCACGAACCTTCCTTCCAGGACAAAGAGTATTACTTTTTAACTCACGTTTACGCTTGTTTCCAGGTAAGCTTAGGACAAGATGGTCGGGACCCTTTGTCATTGTCAAGGTATCCCCACACGGAGCCGTGGAACTACAAGGTAACAATGGAACAACCTTAAAAGTGAATGGTCAACTATTAAAGCACTACATCGGTGATGAAGAACGCGGACTTGAGAACCTGACTTTCATTGCATAATCCAGTAGTCCCGTCTAGCTAGAAGACGTTAAACCAAGCGCTTATTGGGAGGCAACCCAATTTTATTGCTTTCTGTACTTTTGTTTATTTATTAAATTTTTTAAAATCTTGGAGTCACTCATATGCTTTATTTCTCAGGAACATAGCTCATCACACAAAGTACTCCTTATACCAAGCCTGTTTGGTGGCTTCTCGCTTACTCCCAGGCTTGCTCTTTCCTTGTTAGATGTTTTTATGCATTGGGGACAATGCATGATTCTAAGTTTGGGGTGGGGGGTGTCTTTCGTACTTTTGTGTGTTTTCTTATCCTGCTATGCATGTTAGTGAAGGTTTTAATGATCATATGCATGTCAAATTTTTTGAAACAATTTTTGAAAATTTTTTTTTGAAAATTTTGGAGTTTTCAAAGTTAATGGGAATGTTGTTTATGGTTGTGTGCCTTGATGTTGATTGCCCATGATGAGATTTGAATTTGCATGATAGATGACTTATTGTGGAAATAGAATAGCACTATCTTGAGTTAAATTCATTTAAGTCCCTCTTAAAATCTCTCATATTCTTGAGCACGTAGCCACTTCTATTTAGAATCTTTAACTGAAAAAAGGATTAAGTTGGGTGTATTTGGTTGTCACTTCGAAAGGCCCCACCGGTTAGGGAGTGGAAATGCATGATAGCTTGTAATCTTAGACTAAGGAAAAAGAAAAGAGTATACATGCCTTGAGAAAAGAAAGAGTGTACACAAAATATATGAACTTTAATTGTCTATTTTTTTTAAAAAATGTTAAACTTGTAATGAGTATGCATGGATAGGGGTAAAAAGAGCTGCCTTTGCTGTGATCAGTAAAGACGCCTGGGAATTGACTAGGTACGAGTCCCTACAGTGGATGTGTGAAAGCTAGTGCCTCTAGGTAAAAGAATGCAAGTTTAGGGCCCATGAAAAAAATATATATGATTGAAAGGCACCTTAGTGGACATATTACTCACTTGAATGCATGAAAGCTTGAAGATTGGTGCATGAGCTAGAGTAGGGGAAAAACTAAAGAAACTCTCTTAAATCCTAATTTGAGTTCTAGTATTTTAAATTGAAGGAGGCTTGCACACACACACATGGGAGATAGCAAGATTTGGCCTTGAATAATTATAACAATATAGATATGCTTGCATGTTTCTACTTAAGCTCGGAATGCTATTCTCTGAGACATGAGTCAATTACACACTTCTTCATCTAAAACTCCCTATCATTCGATTTTCTTCTTTGCTCGGGACTAGCAAATCTCTAAGTTTGGGGTGTTGATAAGCACTTAAAAAGTGCTTATTATTCTCTCAAAATAAGGGAGTTTTATATTAGATTTCACTTGTTTGCTAGTGATTTTCAGGTTAAAACGAGGAAAATTAGAAGAAACGACTAAAAGATCAAAACCGAGCAAGAATATGGAGAAAAAGTGCTGAAAAACGCATCCTTGCTTGAAACGCATGGTGCGCCGCGGAAAACACACAAAAGTACGAAAGACACCTCCACCCCAAACTTAGAATCATGCATTGTCCCCAATGCATAAAAACATCTAACAAGGAAAGAGCAAGCCTGGGAGCAAGCGGGAAGCCACCAAACAGGCTTGGTGTAAGGAGTACTTTGTGTGATGAGCTATGTTCCTGAGAAATAAAGCATATGAGTGACTCCAAGATTTTAAAAAATTTAATAAATAAACAAAAGTAAAGAAAGCAATAAAATTGGGTTGCCTCCCAATAAGCGCTTGGTTTAACGTCTTCTAGCTAGATGGGACTACTGGCTCATGCAATGAAAGTCAGGTTCTCAAGTCTGCGTTCTTCATCACCGATGTAGTGCTTTAATCGTTGACCATTCACTTTAAAGGTTGTTCCATTGTTACCTTGTAGTTCCACGGCTCCGTGTGGGGATACCTTGACAATAACAAAGGGTCCCGATCATCGTGTCCTAAGCTTACCTGGAAACAAGCGTAAACGTGAGTTAAAAAGTAATCCTCTTTGTCCTGGAAGGAAGGTTCGTGATGTGATCTTCTTGTCATGCCATCTTGCAGTGCGTTCTTTGTAAAGTTTGGCATTCTCATAAGCTTGAGCACGAAACTTCTCCATCTCATTGAGTTCTAAGAGGCGTTTCTCACCAGCTTTCTCAAAATCCATGTTCAGCTTCTTGATGGCCCAATAAGCTCTATGCTCGAGCTCTACCGGTAAGTGACAAGCCTTTCCAAACACCAACCTATACGGGGAAGTACCAATTGGGGTTTTGAAAGCTGTGCGGTAGGCCCACAGTGCATCCTCGAGCTTAAGGGCCCAATCCTTCCTATTGGTCTTGACTGTCTTTTCCAAAACTTGTTTGATTTCCCTGTTAGATAACTCAGCAAGGCCATTAGTTTGAGGATGATAAGCTGTAGCAATTTTATGATTAACATTATATTTTTGAACAGTTTATTGCAAAAGTGAGAACCCTCATCACTAATAATAACTCTAGGTGTACCAAAACGTGTGAAAACGTTTTAATGCAAGAATTTTACAACAGTGCAAGCATCATTGGTCCTAGTAGCTATGGCTTCTACCCACTTAGATACATAATCTACTGCAACTAGAATATATAGGTACCCATTAAAAGAAATAAAAAAAGGTCCCATAAAGTCAATACCCCAAACATCAAATAACTCCACTTCCAAGATAGGTTTCATTGGAAGCTCATGTTGTCTAGAAATATTGCCAGTACGTTGGCACCTATCACATGACTTAACAAAGGTATAACAATCTTTAAAAAGGGATGGCCAATAGAATCCTGACTGAAGTACCTTAGTGATGGACAAATGAGCAAGCAGCAGAAGTTAATTTGATCAATTTTCACTCTAAGATGCTCAATTTAGATGATTAAACATGCAATTAAGAAGAAAAACCAAAGTTTCAAGAACACTTACCCTTGAAGCTCCAAATTCTCCTTCAATTCTTGATGAATTTCAGCACCACTAATAGATTAATGAGCATGCAGCAGAAGTTAATTTGATCAATTTTCACTCTAAGATGCTCAATTTAGAGGACTAACATGCAATTAAGAAGAAAAACCAAAGTTTCAAGAACACTTACCCTTGAAGCTCCAAATTCTCTTTCAATTCTTGATGAATTTCAGCACCACTTGATTGTAAACCACCACAAGAGTCTTCTCTACTATTCTCTAGGCTTAGATTGGATGGTGGGATCCAAATTTGTGGTGAATTTGAGAAAGAATGAAGGTTGGGAAGAAGATGAACAATGGATAGAATTTTGCAAAATTAACCCTTAATTTCAAAAAATTCTTAACCATTTTTATGTCAAAATCATCTCTATTTATTAAAGAATAACATGCAATCCAATTGCATCAAAATTTGACAACACAAAATGGTTAATTTGTTGGTTAATTGTGAAGAAGACAACCAAGCTCCTAGCTTAGTTAGTGGGAAAATCCAATCTTCAAAAATCAATTTTAAAATCAATTTTCAATGAATTTCCAAAATTGAATTAAAATTGATTTTTAATTTCAAAAAGACAATTAAATAATTAAATAAAAAATAATTTAATATTTAATTAATTAATTATTATTATTTTAATATTAAATAATAAAATAATATTATTTTTCCCAATTGTCCCGATTTTTCTAAAAAAAAAAAACCGATATGAATCCCTATTCATATGATTAATATTTAAATTATATTTAAATATTATAATTAACTCTATTTGTACGTTTAATTCGTAATTAAACGCCGATATATCGTATATATCTAACTTTCATTCCTTAAGTCAAGATTTGAACGATTCAAACTTATTCACCACATTATCTAAGATTTTAGTCCATTTATGAGCTAGTAGAGGGACCTAATGGATCTACAGATCATGAGCTCCAACGATCTGAGATTAACCGGCCAAACTCTTTAACCTAGTTAACCAACATTCGTTAACTAACGGGACACTCCACTAAAGCCCGTAGTTGCACTCTCCTCACTGTAGATATATTTGTGTCCATTTGATATAACCGTCATCGATAAGTCAATCCTTCACAGGTTGTTCATAACTTCAGCTAGGTCAAATACCGATTTACCTCTGAGTTACATCTTTTCTCCTTAAGTACCATTGTCCCTCTAATGAACAATTAATTTAGGATCTAATCACTAAATCCATTCCCTCTCGGGCCAGTGAGAGGATGGGGCCCCTTGTTCAAGACCTAGGAACAACACTTAAGAGAACAACCTCTCTTCTATCCCTAAGTTGGGTAGGAGTGAATTCCGTTTTGCAAATTCTATGTTCCCAACTATCTACCCAGTCTTATCCCTGAAATAGGAGGAATGTTGAGCGGCGCTATTGAGCTTACTCTTACCTATGTAGATCAAGGGATAATTCTGAATAAATAGGAGTTCATAGATAGCTCAAGATTCAGATCAAGTTATCTAGGTCATCGATAAGTGAAATTAATCAGTGTTAATCGTAAACGGTGTTAATACGTAACAGTAATTATTTCAGGGTCAGTCTTACACAATCTCATTATGTAGAATACCCCCGCTCACATGTCTCTACATGATCAAATCAGAATCACTTCATTTATGATACTTTACAATATTTGTAACAATCATGAAGCGGGTCGTATTCAATAGTGTCTCCAGGAAGAGGTACCCAACCTAATCCATGTACTATAGACTATTGAGGCTACTTACTCGAACTTGATCCTGTTTATGTCTCCACATAAAGTCCAAGTACTCATGATAGTAGCCAAGGGTTCGTAGTTTAATTGAATTTAGAGTTGATAAATAATTAATTCACTTGAATAACTTCATATGTACTAAAAATCACCTATTTACAAAAACTACGAGTTTTAGGACATACAACCCAACAAACTCCCACTTGGACTAAAACTCCTAGTGGGTTACAACAAAGTTGAGTACAGTAAGAGAAATCTAAATACAATAAACTAGGGCATCCCATACCCACAATTTCTCCCACTTGCCCTATTTATTCTACTCGTAATCCTAAACTCTTCAGGTGGCCCTCAAAAACAGTAGCCGGAGGGCCTTTGTAAATGGATCAGCAATGTTGTGCTCAGATGCGACAGTGGAATTGATGATCCTTTTATATACACAAGGTTCATCAACGTTTTGTTCAAAGCCATAAGATTTGACTATAGTATCAAATCTCATATTCCAAGATCTGGATGCTTGTTTTAATCCATAAATGGATCTATTCAACTTGCAAACTTTTTGCTCCTGACCTTGTTCTATGAACTCTTCTGGTTGGACCATGTAGATGTTCTCTTCAAGATTGCCATTTAGGAAGGCAGTCTTGACATCAATTTGCCAAATTTCATAATAAAAAGTGGCAATGGATAAGAGTATCCTTATTGATTTTATCATAGCAACAGGTGAAAAGGTTTCTTAATAATCTACCCCCTCTACCTTGGTATAACCCTTTGCTACTAACCGGGCTTTATAGGTCTGTACCTTCCCCATATGGTCTCGTTTACGTTTGTAAATCCATTTACAACCGATAGGTCTTACCTTATCGGGTTGATCTATTAGTTCCCAGACTGAATTGAAGTACATAGACTCCATTTCGAGGTTCATGGCTTTGATCCACTGATCTTGATCAACATCATTCATTGCCTGTTTTAGGTCAATGGATCCTCTAAGCCATCATCAGGTATGGTGACTTCGGTTTCAGCTAAACCTAAATAGCGGTTGGGCTGTCTAACAACCCTCCCACTACGTCGAGACTCTCTCAACTCTTGAGATGGACGTGACAGACTAGATGTGCTTGGTCTATCAACAACGCTTGTTGATTGGCCAGTTTGATCAGCAATTTTTTGTGATCTATCTGTAGCATCTTTTGAAATCTCTTCCAATACTAGTTTACTACGTGGTTTATGATCACGTATGTGGTTTTCATCTAGGAATGTGGCATTTGTCGATACAATTACCTTTTCATCTTGAGGATCATAAAATAGACCACCTCTCGTTTCTTTAGGGTATCCTATAAATAGGCATAATTTTGAATGACGTTCCAATTTTTTTAGGATTTTGCACCAACACATGTGTTGGGCAACCCCAGATCCGGAAGTGACGTAAACTAGCTTTATGCCCTATCCATAACTCATAGGTTTTTTTGAGACACTCTTAGAAGGAACATTATTCAAAATATAAACCACGGTCTCCACTGTGAATCCCGAAAACGAGTTAGGCAACGATGCGTAACTCATCATCGAACGAACCATGTCCAACAAGGTTCTGTTTCTCCTTTCAGATACTCCGTTCTGCTGTGGCGTACTAGGTGCAGAGAGTTGAGACTTAATTCCATGTTCTATCATATAGTCCTGGAATTTTAAATCCATATATTCTCCACCTTGATCAGATCGAAGTGTTTTAATAGTTTTACCTAATTGGTTCTCAACCTCGGTCTTAAATTCCTTGAACTTTTCAAGGGTTTCAGATTTATGATGCATTAGGTAAATATAACCGTACCTTGAATAATCATCAATAAAGTTTATGAAATATTCATACCTTCCTCGAGCCCTTACATTCATTGGTCCACAAAGGTCCGAATGCACGAGTTCTAAGGGTTCTTTGGCTCGAAGACCTTTTCCAGAAAAATATCTCTTTGTTATTTTTCCCTCGAGACAAGACTCACATGGTGGTAGAGAGTTATCTTCTAACTTGTTTAGAAGTCCGCTCTTAACCAATCTCTCAATTCTATTGAGATTAATGTGGCCAAGTCTTAAGTGCCAAAGATAGGTACTTTGAGAAACATGTCGTCGTTTTGTTTGAGTTTCGGCTGTTTTAAATATTTCAGTATTGTAAATAGCCTTAACTCTGGTTGGTTTTAACTTATATAAATTATTATTTAAGTTTGCAGAACAAATTTGTACACCTCTTTTAGTAATGAACGCTTCATTGATTTCAAAAGAAACTTTGTACATATGTTCAATCAAACAAGAAATAGATATTAAATTCCTCTTGCAAGAGGGTACATACAGAACACTTTCTAAGTATATATATCTATTTCCAAAAAATAACTTTACATCTCCCACTGCCAAAGCTGAGATGTGCTCTTTTGATCCAACCCGGAGAGTTATCTCACCATATTCTAGTTGTTTCCAGGAACTAGTTTCCTGAAATGAAGAACAAACATGATTAGTGGCCCCTGAATCCAGTATCCAAGTAGAATCATTATTCTCCACTATACATGTTTCTAGAACCATTAAATCGTATTTACCTTGATTCTCTTTTCTAGCCTTCTTATCGGCAAGGTACTTTGGGCAGTTCCTTTTCCAGTGCCCATCATCGCTGGAATAGAAACATTTTGCTTTCTCTAAAACGGACTTTTTGCCTTTTTCAGTAGTAGTAGGAGGTGTTTTCCCTTTCCCTTTTCCTTTCTTCTTCTGAATACCTTTATTCTTTAGGACAGATTTATTTCCAGAGGTAAAGCCCTTTTGGAATCTCCTTTTTGAGGTAGTAGCAACATTTGCCTCTGCCTCAGAACCCTTATTTTTCAATAAGGACTGGTAAATCTGTAACTCATTAAGAAGGGTGGTAAGATTATAATCTATTTTGTTCATCATGGCGTTAGTTCTGAACTGGAAAAAAACTCTTCGGAAGAGACTCCATGATGAATCCTACTTGGCTCTTCTCGTTCATGATAGCCCCGTTTACTTCCGCGATGTTGAAGTGGACCATCAGTCCAGAACATGTTCCCTAACATTTGTTTCTTCTTTCATCCGACAATTGTAAACATATTTGATAGCATCGTGCATAGCTGAGGAGGACGGTTGTCCAAACAGAGCTTGCAGTGAGTCCATGATCTCCTTAGCAGTGACCATTTTTTCATGCTTTTTGGATAGTATATCTGATATACTTGCCAAAATATAGACTTTGGCTTTTTCATTAGCTTTGGTCCATCTGTCATGAACGTCCTGAACAGTTCGGTTCGCATTTTGAGCAAGGACTGGAGGACATTCCTCCGTTAAAACAAACCTCAAATCGTCGATAACTAGTATAGTATTTAAATTAGATTTCCAAGTTCCATAGTTATCGCCGTTAAGTTTTTCCGAAGCTAATAGTTGAACTATAGATGTATTCATTGCTGGAAAAAATGAACAAATTAGTGAATGTACTCCAAATTTTAATCCAATTTATTTAGCAAGTAATAATGTACCCATATTTCATTATTTATTTTGCAACGATACTTCAGTGAGTCAGAATGGCCCCTACCGAAGGGTAATTGACCACTCCTTCACTGAATCAAGATACTCTTGACTAAATACTAATACCAAAATAACTCTTATTCTTATAGTATTTAGTTACCGTTTCTTTGGTCAAGAACTATACTAACACTTAGTAAGTCTTGTAAGTGTATACCCTCCATTTTCGAATCACAAAGATCAGAATCAAACAAGCCCTCGAAGGAGAAACAATTGCTTGAAAACGGACCTATGTAATTTTATCCATTTCTGGAGTTCACGGAGTTCCGAATCCCATGTTACAAACCCTCCGAAGGGATATGCGCCTATAAACGCCAAGCAGGTGCAACATGGTAATCTCACGATGTGACCTAATGGAAGAGACCATAGGACATATTGATACACACCCTTCACCCACTTACTATGAACTACTTCCCCTATTCACCTTGCTATTGACCCATGCAAACACTTTCCGAAGGGAGGTTGCCCAAATAGCAACTCGAAGCCGAGCATGGGATCTCACGTTGTGAACTCTTAGGGACGTGTGAGCTAATGATAACATATCGTATACATTATTAATCTCCCACTGAAGTATTGTAATTTTAATTGGGTATTTACTTGGTTATATTCCTGCTAAATATATACAATCTAAGTCTAGGTGAACAATTCAAGTATAACATTTATACTGGTTTGTTTTAACCTATGATGTTTAAGTGATTTAAGCCAATTTAACTCACCTTACACCGCTGTCGCATGCTCATAAAATCGGGTTAACTCAACTCAGACGCCAACTCTATCCCTAGGTAGGAGGTGTCCCGTAAACCGTCAACTTAAATACCTCCAGCCTAGACAGGATTTTGTTGGGTGAGTTTTGTAAACACAATTTTACAAGATATCGACCTAATTTTAACTATTAAAAGAGGTTGATTTGAGTTGCACCGGTTTTACCCTAGGTGAGCATGCAATTATCTTTGTTATAGATTTTAAAATTCTAATTTATTTTATAACAATTATAAAATAAACAATTCAAAAAATCATAACATATATATACATTTCATCAATTAATATAACTAATTTATATTAATACTCATGAAATTAAAATAATCATGCATACTATATATTATAACATTTATAACATAAATAAAATGCATGAAACATGCTTATCCTATGGTGGGGATTTAAATCTATATGGCATACTATATGCATAAATAAATTTAAATTAATTAAACATACATTCATAATGCATAAATAATTAAAACACACTAAATTGGACTAGTTTTGGCATTTTTTACAAGCAAAAAACTAAATTATTACAATAATAATTTAAAAAACTGCTCGAACAAGTCCCGAACACTTCGAACCAGCTTGAACCGGCTTGAAACACCTCGAAAACGGGCTGAACCGGCTGAAAAAGGGTTGAACCGGCTGAAAAAGGGTTGAACCGGTCAAACTTTGACTGAACAAGTCAAACTTTGACTGAACCGGTCAAATGTTGATTGAACCGGTCAAAGGTTGACCAGTCAACTTCATCATCTTCAATTTTGCACCGGAGGAAGAACCAGAAGAGAGAAAAAAAAATCTTCCTGACTCATTAACGAGCAAAACACCCATATTAATTACAATAATTGACCACAAATTGAAGGGTAAAAAAAAATGCCAAAACCAGAAAAACCAATTTAGCTCCCATAAACATTCATCTCATGAATTAAACCCCACCAAAGCAAATTGAGTGAAATTAATTAGCTCTGATACCAATTGATGGACAAATGAGCAAGCAGCAGAAGTTAATTTGATCAATTTTCACTCTAAGATGCTCAATTTAGATGATTAAACATGCAATTAAGAAGAAAAACCAAAGTTTCAAGAACACTTACCCTTGAAGCTCCAAATTCTCCTTCAATTCTTGATGAATTTCAGCACCACTTGGTTGTAGACCACCACAATAGTCTTCTCTACTATTCTCTAGGCTTAGATTGGATGGTGGGATCCAAATTTGTGGTGAATTTGAGAAAGAATGAAGGTTGGGAAGAAGATGAACAATGGATAGAATTTTGCAAAATTAACCCTTAATTTCACAAAATTCTTAACCATTTTTATGTCAAAATCATCTCTATTTATTAAAGAATAACATGCGATCCAATTGCATCAAAATTTGACAACACAAAATGGTTAATTTGTTGGTTAATTGTGGAGAAGACAACCAAGCTCCTAGCTTAGTTAGTGGGAAAATCCAATCTTCAAAAATCAATTTTAAAATCAATTTTCAATGAATTTCCAAAATTGAATTAAAATTGATTTTTAATTTCAAAAAGATAATTAAATAATTAAATAGAAAATAATTTAATATTTAATTAATTAAATATTTTTTAATATAAAATAATAAAATAATATTATTTTTCCCACTTGTCTCGATTTTTCTAAAAAAAAAACCGATATGAATTTCTATTCATATGATTAATATTTAAATTATATTTAAATATTATAATTAACTCTATTTGTACGTTTAATTCGTAATTAAACGTCGATATATCGTATATATCTAACTTTCATTCCTTAAGTGAAGATTTGAACGATTCAAACTTATTCACCACATTATCTAAGATTTTAGTCCATTTATGAGCTAGTAGAGGGACCTAATGGATCTACAGATCATGAGTTCCAACGATTCGAGATTAACCGGCCAAACTCTTTAACCTAGTTAACCAACATTCGTTAACTAACGGGACACTCCACTAAAGCCCGTAGTTGCACTCTCCTCACTGTAGATATATTTGTGTCCATTTGATATAACCGTCATCGATAAGTCAATCCTTCACAGGTTGTTCATAACTTCAGCTAGGTCAAATACCGATTTACCTTTGAGTTACATCTTTTCTCTTTAAGTACCATTGTCCCTCTAATGAACAATTAATTTAGGATCTAATCACTAAATCCATTCCCTCTCGGGCCAGTGAGAGGATGGGGCCCCTTGTTCAAGACCTAGGAACAACACTTAAGAGAACAACCTCTCTTCTATCCCTAAGTTGGGTAGGAGTGAATTCCGTTTTGCAAATTCTATGTTCCCAACTATCTACCCAGTCTTATCCCTGAAATAGGAGGAATGTTGAGCAGTGCTATTGAGCTTACTTTTACCTATGTAGATCAAGCGATAATTCTGAATAAATAGGAGTTCATAGATAGCTCAAGATTCAGATCAAGTTATCTAGGTCATCAATAAGTGAAATTAATCAGTGTTAATCGTAAACGGTGTTAATACGTAACAATAATTATTTCAGGGTCAGTCTTACACAATCTCATTATGTAGAATACCCCCGCTCACATGTCTCTACATGATCAAATCAGAATCACTTCATTTATGACACTTTACAACATTTGTAACAATCATGAAGCGGGTCGTATTCAATAGTGTCTCTAGGAAGAGGTACCCAACCTAATCCATGTACTATAGACTATTGAGGCTACTTACTCGAACTTGATCCTGTTTATGTCTCCACATAAAGTCCAAGTACTCATGATAGTAGCTAAGGGTTCGTAGTTTAATTGGATTTAGAGTTGATAAATAATTAATTCACTTGAATAACTTCATATGTACTAAAAAACACCTATTTACAAAAACTACGAGTTTTAGGACATACAACCCAACACTTAGCTGCAGTTCTGGTGGGTCCAAAATGACCTCCATAGGGTGAGGCATGACATGAATTTAAAATACTTAACACTTCCTCTTGAGGCACACACTTTCTTATTATATTGTCAGCACAAACCTTGTAGAGAAGTGGGTCCTCCCAATGGTAAGACTTAACATTGTGCAGGAATCTTTTCTTTTGATGATAGTTCATGTCGGGTGGCAAATGTCCTCCTGCAAGATAATTAACTATGTCAGCAAACCAAGGCACACTATCTTTTACCTGATACAGTTGTTCATCAGGGAACATCTCAACAATTGGGGGCCATGATTTAGCTTCCTCATTCTCAATTCTAGATAAGTGGTCTGCAATCACATTTTCACATCCTTTCCTGTTTTTGATTTCTAAGTCAAATTCCTATAACAATAATATCCATCTCATTAGCCTAGGTTTAGAATCTTTCTTAGCAAACAAATACTTTAAAGCAGCATGGTCAGTATGCACTACTATTTTAGAGCCAAGCAAGTATGATCTAAATTTATCAATGGCAAACACAACAGCTAGTAGTTCTTTTTCAGTAGTAGTGTATTTCTGTTGAGTATTATCAAGAGTCCTACTAGCATAATAAATTGCCCTAAACATGTTATCTCTACGTTGGCCTAAAACAGCTCCTAAAGCATAATCACTAACATCACACATGATCTCAAAAGACTGACTCCAATCTGGTACAACAATAATAGGTGCAGCAGTTAGTCTTTCCTTCAGAGTATTAAAAGCTAGTAGACATGCATCATCAAAAATAAATTTAGCTTCCTTTTCTAGTAGATTACTCAAGGGTTTAGCAATTTTAGAAAAATCTTTAATAAATCTCCTGTAAAACCCTGCATGCTCTAGAAAGCTTCTGACTCCTTTCACATTGGTGGGGGGTGGTAGTTGTTCAATGACAGATATTTTAGCCCTATCCACCTCCAATCCTTTTTGAGAGACTTTGTGTCCCAGGACGATCCCATCTGTCACCATGAGGTGACACTTTTCCCAGTTTAAAACAAGGTTAGCATCTTGGCACCTCTACAAAACATGAGTTAGATTAACAAGACAAGAGTCAAATGAAGACCCAAATACAGAAAAATCATCCATAAAAACCTCCATTATGTCTTCAATGAGCCCCTGAAAAATAGACATCATACAACGTTGAAAAGTAGCAGGGGCATTACATAAACCAAAAGTCATTCTCTTAAAAGAAAATGTCCCACAGGGACATGTAAATGTCGTTTTTTCTTGATCCTCAGGAGCAATGACAATTTGGTTATAACCTGAATATCCATCTAAAAAGCAATAATGAGAATAACCTGCAAGTCTATCAAGCATTTGATCTATAAAAGGAAGGGGAAAATGATCTTTTCTAGTAGTTTTGTTCAACTTCCTATAATCAATGCATACACGCCATCATGTCACAGTTCTAGTGGCTATCATTTCATCTTTTTCATTTTTAACCACAGTCATGCCACCTTTCTTGGGTACCACTTGAACAGGACTTACCCATGGACTGTCAGATATGGCATATATGATTCCTGCATTCAAAAGCTTGAGCACTTCTTTCTTAACTACCTCCTTCATGGTGGGATTAAGTCTCCTTTGGTGCTCTATTGATGGTTTAAAGGTATCTTCCATCAAGATTCTATGCATACAAACCGACGGACTAATACCTTTAAGATCCTTAATACACCAACCAATAGCAGATTTATGGTCCCTCACTACTTTCAATAATTTTTCTTCTTCCACAGAATCAAGATCAGAAGATATTATAACAGATAAAGAAGATAAATCATCTAAGAATGCATATTTTAAATGAAGAGGTAATATTTTTAATTCCAGCTTAGGGCTCTCAATATCATTCACAACATGCAAGGGAGCTAAAGGTATAGGTTTATCTACTTTAGAACATATTGGCAACCTATCTAACCACCTATCATAAAAAGCTATTTTATCAAAGATTGTATCTGCATTTTCAACATCTATTGTGCTTTGTTCTAGATGATCATTAGCTAACATGACCTCTACATGCTTAAAAATAGTATAATCAATTATGTCTATAGCATGGCAAGGACTACTCTCATCATGATGACTCAAGGACTTGTAAATATCAAATACTACATTTTCATCATTTACCCTTAGAGTCAACTTCCCTTGTTGGACATCTATGATAGCCTTTCCAGTTGCTAGGAATGGCCGCCCAAGTATGATAGGAATCTCAGAGTCCTCCTCCATGTCCAATACTACAAAATGTGCAGGGAAGATAAATTTGTCAACTTTAACTAATACATCTTCAACAATACCTTTGGGATAAGCTAATGATCTGTCAGCAAGTTGCAGGGTGATGGTGGTAGGTTGCACCTCTCCAATGTTGAGTTTCCTATAAAGGCATTAAATTAATAGAAGCACCCAGATCACAAAGAGCTTTAGTAACATTTAAAGAACCAATAGTGCAAGGTATAGTAAAACTCCCTGGATCTTTTAACTTTTGTGGTAGCTTCTTTTGTAACACTGCACTGCATTCCTCAGTCATGCTAATCATCTCATATTGCCCAAACTTTTTTTTTTTAGATAAGACATCTTTCATGAATTTAGCATAGTTGGGCATTTGCTCTAAAGCCTCAGCAAATGGAATGTTAATGTGCAGCTTTTTAAATAACTCAAGAAATTTAGCAAATCACGAGTCTATTTCTTTCTTTTTAAAACGTTGAGGATATGGCATAGTATTAGGTACAAAAGGTAGAGGGTTAGATGACTTACTTGAAGATGTTGACTCTTGTACCTTTACCTCCTTTTCTAGGATCTTTGGTTCATCTTCTAAAATTGGCTCTTGGATATTGCCATCTACCTCTTGCTCTTCATCCTCATCAATGATCAAAGGAGTGGACAGCTTTTTCCAACTCCTCAAAGTCATGGCCTTGCACTCCTCTTTTGGATTTATCTCGGGACAACTAGGAATTTTTCCCTTTTGCATTGTTTGAAGGGAAGTGGCGATTTGGCTTATTTCTACCTCGATGTTTTGAATGGCCTTACCATGACTTTGTACTGTGCTTTCCAATGCGGTTGTCCTTCCTCTTGATTCTGTTATGAACTCTATCATCAAATCTTCTAAGTTGGACTTCTTTTCTGTGTGGGATGGACCTACATTGGATAGATCAGAAGAACCTTGCAAAACATTCCTTTTGTTAGCATAAGAAAAATTTTCATGATTCCTCAAACTGGGATGGTAGTGAGATGGAAATTGTTGATGTTGGTAATTCCTATAATGTCCTCTATCAACATAATTAGCCATCTCATTATCTCCATGAACGCCCATTTCGATGCCAAAGCGGCAAGAGAAGCTACAGATGGTGGATTTTGAGCTTGGCCTCCTACAGTTAATTTAGAAAGAGCATTAGTAAGGGAAGCCATTTGAGCTTTAAGAGAATTTACCTCATCAACTTCATATAATCCGGTGGCTCTTGGGATGTTTGAAGAAGACCGTTCACATGGCCACTTGTAGGATGTATTGGCCAAATCTTCTAATATGGTATAGGCTTCTTGAGCATTCTTTGAAAAAATTGACCCTCCGGCAGTTGCATCTAAGATGGATTTGGTTGAGCTTGCCAATCCATTGTAGAAAAGTTGAATTTGCAACAAACCGTATACCCATGTTGAGGGTTCTCAAGAGATCCTTATACCTCTCCCAAGCCTCATATAATTGTTCATCCTCGAGTTGGCGGAATGTTCCAATCTCCGTCCTTAGTCTTTGAGATTTAGCCGGTGGAAAATATTTGTTCAAGAAAGCTTGAGCTAAGATATCCCATGTGGTAATGCTATCCGGAGGAATGGTTTCCAACCAATCCTTAGCACGGTCCTGCAAAGAGAAAGGAAAAAGTCTTAGTTTAATAGCATCGTTAGAAACACCATTCATCTTTACCGTTCCGCACATCTCCAAGAAAGATCGCAAGTGCTTGTGAGGATCTTCATTGGTTCTTCCTCTAAAGGCTAGCGCTCTAGCCATTTGGATCAACCCCGGTTTCAATTCAAAATTGTTGACATTGATAGGCACATTCATTATTCCGGGTTGACTTGCCGGTAACGTAGGTTGAAAGTAGTCTCTAATTGCCTTAGGTATCTCCTCCGCCATCTCCGTAGTTTGATTAAGTTGAGCCCTTAAATTTCTTCTACACGTTCTTTCAATCTCGGGATTAAGAGGGAGGAGGTTAGTATTATCTCGAGGCATAGACTAACAAAATAAATAAAATAAAAAAACCAATTATATAAACCAAATAAATAAACAATCAAATAGAAGAATAAAAACAAATAAACAATCAAATAATATACACCTCAAATTAAGATCTATCAATTCTTATGAATATTAAATAACAAAAACCGTTCTTTGGATCCCCGGCAACAACGCCAAAAACTTGATGTAGCACTTTTGTGTGTTAACCGCAAGTGTACGGGTCAAGTTATAATATAAAACGGTTAAGTCCGAGTATCGTTTCCACTAGAGATCCAATTGGGAAGGTTAAGTTATTTAGCTATTCTAGAATCGAATCAATTTTATTTGAGGATTGAAATTCAATATTTCAATTTTGGGAACAAGAAAAATCAAGCCGAGAAAGTATCAAAGGGAGAATTGCAAGAGTCAAAGAGAGTTCTAGGGTTTCGAATCCTTGTTTGTTTCCTCATGCAAAATTATAGATTTCATGGATTTAATTCTTATGCCTAAGTCTAGAAACTTAATTCCAAGTTATCTTCTCTCAAAGACAACTCTTTCTCATGCAACTTGATTGATAGTTAATCTCTTAAAACCAATACAAAATCACATGGCATTAAAACTAGTCTTTAGCAACTTTCATTATCAACCTAATTACTCTCGTGATAGATTAACAACGATTCATTGTTATAGATCAAATTAAACATATAATCTCTCGATCATACATCGAATCTAACATGTGAAGGTGGCCAATCTTCAAGAATTAAACACAATAACAATGAAAAACATATTTATTTGAACAAAACCATGAGTCTACAAAATTATCATGAGTTCACAAACAATTCATCAAAAACCCTAAAACTAAAGAGTTTAGCCACTCATAGCGTAAAGCAACATATTGATAAAAAAGAATCAAAGAAAGAGTGTAAAGAATAAGGAAACTCTCCTGAAAAGAGGTTCTTGATTGAGGCAGCACCGTCACGAACTCCTTGGCTCTCGCGTCGGACTTCGAAGGGCACCAAAACTATCTCGAACTCTTTTCCTTTTCCTTGCGGCTAATTCACTCTTGGAACTCTAGCTTAATTCTCACATTTTTGGATCGTTCTCTTGTTCTGCAACTTTCTTGATCTTTTTGATAAATCTCCCCCCCTTTGGACTGTGAAAACCCCTAAATTTATAGAGTTTGACCGCCTAAAATTTAACCTAAAAAACAAAACTTTTCGTTTAATTAACGCTGGCGCCGCGGCGCTGACGCATAGCGCCGCGGCGCTAGGGTTGCGACCAAAAATAAGTTGCTCTCGGTTTTAGCGCCGCGGCAGCGCCGTCCCATCGCCGCGACGCTGTCTTGCGTTCATCAAGGATGCGTCGAGGCAGCGCCTTCCCAGCGCCGCGTTGCTACTCTGCGTCCATGCTGATGCGTCTTTGCTTCAGCGCCGCGGCAGCGCTGCCTTAGCGTCGCGGCGCATCATGCGTTTCAATAAGGATGCGTTTTTCAGCTCTTTTTCACCATATTCTTGCTCGGTTTTGATCTTTTAGTCGTTTCTTCTAATTTTCCTCGTTTTAACCTGAAAATCACTAGCAAACAAGTGAAATCTAATATAAAACTCTCTTATTTTGAGAGAATAATAAGCACTTTTCAAGTGCTTATCACCATGCGCTTAAGTCGATGCGTTGAAGACAGACATGAGTTGAAGTCGCTTCGCGTCGAAGACAGGGTGGTCTTGACGCGACGAAGATAGTGGTGTATGACCGAGTTGTATGCGTCAAAAGTAGGACGCGTTGAGGACGACGCCATGCGTTGGGTGAGGCTAGTTGCTAAAGGCGTTGGAGGAAAATTTTAACATAAGCGCCTCGCGTCGAAGTGAGAACCCCGCACCAGCCTGTGGGTGAGGGATAAGTCGGCAACATTAATCTTGATGTTTGTGAAGGCTAAGTCGGTAGTATATATAGTTGGATTAATTAAATGTTTAATCATTTTTAAGACATTTTGAGAGCTTAAGATAGTTCCATAATTCAGAGAGACTTCAGAAAAAGATTGAGGAAGGTGTTCTTGAGGGTTTTGGACGAAATTCAACTCATATTGATGTTGAAAACGAAGCTGGAACGGAAGAATGACTGAAGTCACATGGTTTGAGCAGTGACTGATAATCAGAGTAGAACGTGTGGAGGAAGCCGAGTTTAGAGCTGAAACTTGGAGGTTAGTAAGTTAACATAATTTATAACAACTTTTGTGAAGGAAGGTAAAGCTGGAATTGAAGATTTACTATGTGAATCCTTAGGAAAAGCAAAGTTTACAAGATTATCTCGCAATCCGGAACAGCAGGAGGTGAATCCGGAATACAGTAAGGGCGAGGAGAAGTTAAGCCTTGAAACTTTGAGGTAAGCTATAGAACTTAATTTCCTTTAAGTTTGTAGAAGAGAAGCAGTCCTGAATCCGAATGGAATTGTGACTTTTAATAAATTGAAGTAAGAACGAGAAGAAAGGAGGGAATAACGGTGCAGACTGCCGCTGAGAATCAGGTATCGGCACACTGTCTGGGTATTGTTAGCGAGACGGGTGTCGCTAAGACGCAAAGGAGCCTTCCGTCTCACAGTTCTCGCTAGATAACGCTGTGTATCGCTGCTAAGGTAATGTAACGCTAGTGTCGCTCCAACAAGTATCGCTAGTAACAGTCCTTATTGGTTAGTATCGTTAGGATTCCCGCTTATTAAGTTAATTAGAAAAGGAAGAAGATTTAGTGTTCAATAACGCAACGTACATGTCTCTTGTAGGCCAAGAAGAAATAAGGAAAGTGTATAATCCACGTAAAGCCTAGAAAGAGTTGTGAGTGACTATTTTACTCTTCAATTCTACTTTATTAAAAATGTTCTTGTGGAATATGACTTTTGCGATGAACTGTTTATAATGCATAATGTTTGGTTACATTATTTACGAGGCATGTTATACGTTTTCTAAAGTTGATAGAAAGCAACCTCTTTTATGAAAGGTTATTGAATAAAGTTTTGTGTGATTTCTATGAAAGAATTTTCATATGAACTATTATGTGAATGAAATTCTAAAATGTTTTAGAGGAGGCTCAGTGCTTAAGGACATGAGAAGGCACGTGATGTAAGCCCCGTACCTAATTTTGTGAGAACGCAAGGTAAGAAGGGGGCTAAGAGATGGATGATTGGGTAAGAGTAGTTGGCTGGCTTGCGTTTGGGGTGGAAAAATGACTAAGTATCAGCTATGCGTTGATGGCAACATGTTGTGATGGAAACAGTTTTGGTGAAAACGCAAAGGTGAGGGAAGACTATTATGCGCTGAAGCCGCGATGCGTTGAGGACATAAGGCGTGGAGAATCACTTTGTATCGAAGATTATTATGCGGCAAACACATTGCAGGCAGTGTGCCGTTGGAAGTAAAGGCCACAAGGAGTTGGGAGCTGATTTACGATGAGGCTATTATGCGGCGAACGCTACCATGCGTCGAAGATGGGTATGCGTTGGACAAAGAGTGTTGGCCGAGAGAAAGTAATGCGTTTGCTAACCATTTTGGCGGGAGAGTTTTGAAAAGAAACATCATCAGAGGCTGTGTGCGTTGCTGAAGCTGAGCATAGAAGGTATGCGTTGAATGGATTATAGTATAGTGTTGAAATGGAGGATAAGTCGGTGGTATATATGTAAGTGGATTTAGAATTCAAGTGTTCTGATTGCATTTCAGAGCTCGAACTGGGTCCATACTAAGGCGAAACATCGGAAGGAGGTAGAAGAAGATGTTCATGCTGATTTGAAGTGGAAATCTCATTGAAATCGTGGAAGAAACTTGAGTTTGGCAGAGGATTCGGCTGCTGTTACTCCCTCAAAGTGATGCTCGGTTTTGGAGGAAGAACAAATTGAAGAGATGGAGGTTAGGGCTGAAACTTTGAGGTTAGTAAGTTAACTCGATTTCTAGTAAGTTTCATGAAGGATGCTTGAGCTGAAATTGTTTAATTGTGTGTCAAACTCAGGAAGAAGAGATTGGAGTTGAATTGCCGGACGATTAGGGGTAACTCAGAGTTGTTGAAGGATATATCCTAAACGGAGAGGATGTTCTTTATGAAATTTGGAGGTAAGATGAAGGACCTGTACTTTAACAAGTTTGTAGAAGGAAGAAGGTACTGAAACTGACTGAAACGAAATGTTTAGCAGGTTGAAGAAGGAAAGGAAGAAGGAAACGGTTCTGCTGCAGCGGAAGTATCGCTGAGAGAGCGAGAGACAGGGCAGCGAAGCAAGTATCGCTGCAACGCAAGATAGGCTTTGCGTCTCACGATTCTCGCTAGAGTATCGCTGGGTGTCACTCCTCAAGGTAGTCTCGCTGGTTTCATTCAACGCAGTATCGCTAGTACAGTGGCGTGTGATGAGTAACGCTGGCAGCTTATAATTTTCTAAAGAGTAACGTTATTATTGTGTGTTAAAGAAAAATGGAGATTTGGAAACTAAACTTGAGGATTATGTGTTTTCAGGCTAGGAAGAGCTCGGGGAGGCTTATAATCCACTTAGAGCCGAGATCAATTGTGAGTGACTATTTGTTATATCTTGTGATAAATTTAGTACGCTTATTGATGAGGAAACGTGATTCATTGTAGTATGCCTTATGAATGTGATGTGTTAGTAATTTAAAAGAGTATTAATACGAATGTCTATACATAATAGTAGTTGAGGGACCTTATGGTGAAAGCCTATATGTGTGTAAGCGTGAAATTATGTGCTGAGGGACTTTGTGAAGGCACTTGAATAACAATAAGGAATGGACTACAATGCTCAGGGACTATGAGTGAAGGCATGTAGTAATCCATCACACACTAGCTCGTGCTAAGGGATCATGAGTGAAGGCACTGGAGCAAAGATAGAATTGGTTACCTGTGCTGAGGGATTTCATGTGAAGGCACATAGTACTGTAGTTACAATTGAGTAAGTGCTGAGGGACGGAAAGTGAAAGCACTAAATAGTTGCAAGTCTGTGAGACATGAGAATTTGATAGTTATATGTGTAATGTGGAAAGTGAATCTTGGTAATTCTATGGGATGTGATATGTGATGGTTACTAACTCACAAACTGGCTTATATTTGTTATGAATAGTTTAGTAAATTTAGTAACTCACTGAGCTTTCTGCTCATTCAGTTTATTGTTGTTTGTTGTTTCAGGTAGCGAGCGTGTCCGGGACGCCTAGCCTACAGAAGAATCTCGTCTGGGCCTATCTGGAAGCGAACCTCTGGGATAGTTGTAAATACTTAGACTGTACATATATCTTGTAATATGCATATTTCTGAGGGTAGAAAGGGAGACGTGTTGCACTTTATATGTATATATATTCAGATATGTTTGTTGAGAGGTTGCACGTTCTTCTAGTATGTCAATGGAAATGTTGTTTTGTTTTGCTATTTATATGGTCTCCATCCTATAGAGTTTTATGGAGGGGGAAACGGTATCATGCTCAATCCTAGGTATAGAGTATATCTGGGATGGGGTGTGACACGTGAGTTTCCCCGGGACCCAGTACTGAAGGACACGAGAAGGTACTCGGGCAACCCGTCATATTCCTATGTGCACATAGAGGTTGATTTGGCTGGTGCGTCGAGTTTGCTCCGCATTGAGCCAGGGACGATTTCGACGTTGAGTGCTTAGAAGCGTTGCTCCGCCTCAACTAAGGGAAAATTTTGAGAAACTAAACTGTGATTGATAAACTCCTTAGAATACACCCTTTTATGATTTGAGATTTGATTTATGAGATTAATGGATTTTATAGAAAGCATATTTAATTTGAGCAAAATGTTAAACTCTTACTCATTCGCTATACATAACATGCCTGTTTTCAATGAATGTTCGTTTATAAAGATTTGTCACTCACTGAGCTGTTAGCTTTTCAAATGTTTTCCTTTTCTCCTCCCAGGTAGCAAGGACGTTCCCGGTGCTTAGCCTACTTCAGCTCACCCTGCCTAAGTCTCGAGTTCTCAAGATACAGTCCAGTCTGAGAGTTGTACGTCGCATATGTTTTATGTAAATGGCATGTAGATCATGTATTTTTGAGTGGGGAGTGTTGGTGGAAGTTGTGAAATTGTATGATGGATATGGAAGTGAAATTATGCTATGTAATGAAAGCGTACCCTATATGGGGAATTGTATCAAATTATAAGCATATGTAGTATGACTGAGTTCTTTGTATGTATATAAGTAAATGTATGCACAGAAAAGGAAGGTTTGAAGGGACAATATGCGTCACAAGAGGGGTGATGTTTATTGTCTTCACATTCCCTTTCAGGATAGGTAGGTAATCCGGGAGGGGGTGTGACAATCAGCATAGTCCCTGTGTTCGACCTCGGACTCACCGAGAAAACCTATTTATTTGCTTATACTTGGGTTAAGAATAGGAAACCTTGACAGATCATAAACGCATAACATTAAGCATGTTGAACGCATAGTATGTTAAACGCATAGTAAGCTTAATAATAAAAAGACAAACGCAACATCAAGTTTTTGACTTCAAATCTGTTGCAATGCCGGAATTTGTGAAAAGCATGAGAAAAGCGCTTGAAAAGTGTTTTCTATTCTCTCAACTTAAGGGAGTTTATATTAGATTTCACGTGTTTGCTAGTGGTTTTCATGTCAAAATAAAGAAAATTAGAAGTGAAAGCCAAAAGAACAACACTGAGCCATAATCCAGTGAAAAAGTGAAAGAAAATCCAAATCTGCCAAAAACAAAACAGCGCTGCGGCGCCATCTTTCCTAATTTGAAGAACCTATATTTTTGGAAAGAATTTTTGGTAGCCAACTCTATAAATCGGAGGGTTTTCAGCAGCCTTAATCACCAATCTACACATCAAAAAATAAGAGAAAAGAAGTATCAAAGAGTGAGTTGGCTGCAAGGAAGAGAGAAGAGTCCGAGAGAGAGTTTGGTGCCATTCGAGTTCCTAATGTGAAGGCCGAAGGACATCTTGGCAGTTCCTTCTCAATCAAGGGCTTCTTCCTAGTAGAGTTTTCCTTTCTTTACATTCTTTCTATGCTTAATTTGTTTATGAACATGTTGTTTAAAGCTATGAGTGGCTAAACCCTTTAGTTTTAGGGTATTGATGAATTGTTTAAGAAGTTATGTTGATATTGTAGACTTTTCATGGTTTTGTTGTAATGATTATGCTTTTCATTCTTATTGTGCTTAATTCTTGTTGATTGGCCATCCTTGAATGTTAGATTAGATGTATGGTTGAGATATTGTATGTTTAATTGGATCTATAACAATGAATTGTTGTTAATCTCTCATGAAAATAGTTAGGTTAACAATGAAAGTTGCTAAAGACTACTCTTAATGCCATGTAATTTGTATTGGTTTCAAGAAATTAGTAATCAATTGAGTTGCATGAGAAAAGGTTGTTGTTGAGAGAAAATAACTTGGATTTATGTTTCAAGACTTAAGCATATGTATTGCAATAAATTCCATGAACCCTAGAATATAGCATAATGAAGTAAACAAGGTTTCATTACCCTAGAACTCTCTTTGACTCTTGTGTTTCTTATTTATTTGCCCTTTTTTTTTTAGCTTTATTTTCAAAATCACAACTTCAATTTCAATCCTCAAATAAAATTTGATTCAATTCTTGAATAGCTAAGTATCATTAACCTTCATAATTGGATCCTCATTGGAACGATATTCGGACTTCACCGTCTTATATTAACTTGACCCGTACACTTGCAATTAATACAAAAAGTGTGCATCAAGTTTTTGGCGTAGTTGCCAGGGATCCAAAGAATTGTTTTACTTGTTTACTATTCACTAGAATTGATAGATCTGAATTTGAGGTGTATAATATTTTGGTTGATAATTTTGTCCATTTATGCCTCATGATAATACTAACATCCTCCCTCTTGATTTTGATATTGATAGGACTTATAGAAGAAGTCTAAGGGTTCAACACAATCAAGCCGAGGAGATGGCGAAGGAGATACCAAAGGTAATTCGGGACTACTTCCAATAGACATTATCGACAAATCAACCCGGCATTATTGAAAAGTGCTTGAAAAGTGCTTTTTATTCTCTCAAATTAAGGGAGTTTATATTAGATTTAATCTGTTTGCTAGTGGTTTTCAGGTTAAAATAAAGAAAATTAGAAGTGAAAGCAAAAAGACAAATTGAGGTAGAATCTAGTGAAAAAGAGAAGAAAAATCCAAATCTGCCAAAAACAAGGCAGCTCCACGACACTTTTTACCGAGAGTAGTTTCTGTCTTAGTGCAGCGCCTCCATCGCGACTCTGCAGTACGGCGCCGAGGGTAGGTTTCCCTGACGCACAGCGCGGCGGCGCTGCCTTTCAATGTCGGTCAGTGCTGCGGCACTATCTTCCCTAATTTGAAGAAGCTATATTTTTGGAAATAATTTTGGGTGGCCAACTCTATAAATTGAAGGGTTTCTAGCAGCCCTAATCACCAATCTACACACCAAGAGACACAAGAAGAAGAGAATTCAGTGAAAGTTCATTAGAGAGTTCAAAAAGTGAGTTAGCTGCAAGGAAGAGAGAAAAAAATTCGAGATAGAGTCGTAGTGCCGTTCGAGTTCTGACATGAAGGCTAAGAAGATCTTGACAATGCTTCCTCAATCAAGAGCCTCCTTTCAGTAGAGTTTCCCTTTCTTTACACTTTTTCTTTGTTTATATTGTTTGAACATGTTGCTTCAAGCTATGAGTGGCTAAACTCTTTAGTTTTAGGGTTTTGATGAATTGTTTATGACGTTATGTTGATATTGTAGACTCTTCATGGTTTTGTTCTAATGAGTATGCTTAATTTTGTTATTTTTCTTAAATTCTTGTTGAATGGCCATGTTTGAATGTTAGGCTAAATGTGTGTTTGAAATATTGTATGTCTAACTAGATCTATTGAAAAAATTGTTGTTAATCTCTTAAGAAAATAGTTAGGTTAACAATGAAAGTTGCTAAAGACTATGCTTAATGCCCTGCAATTTGTATTGGTTTCAAGAAATTAGTAATCAATTGAGTTGCAGGAGTTAAGGTTTTTTTTCGAGAGAAAATAACTTGGATTTATGTTTCTAGACTTAAGCATAAGAATTGCAATAAAGTCCATGAACCCTAGAATATTGCATGATGAAGTAAGCAAGGATTCATTACCCTAGAACTCCTTTTGACTCTTGTGTTTCTTACTTTATTTGCTTTTCTTATTTAGTTTGTATTTTCCAAAATTCACAACTTAACTTCCAATCCTCAAATAAAATTGATACGATTCTAGAATAGCTAAGTAATTTAACCTTCACAATTGGATCCTCAGTGGAACGATATTCGAATTTCACTGTCTTATATTATACAAGTTATTACAGCCTTTCTCTTAGAAAAATAGAGATTAAATAGAGAATTATGCGGCAATATTAGTTAAATTCTATTGATAAATCTTCCTATGCGTTTTACTATTGTAAATTGAGGAAGATAATTATTTTATAACTTTTTGAATCTAAAACACATGTTTTAACGCAGGAACGCGAGGAACCTGTAGATGCGTTGGCAACTTCTTAACGCAGGACTATTCGTTGGCAACCTGTGGACGCGCTGACATCCGCTCAATGCTGAATGATGCGTTAGTAACATATGGATGCGTCGACATAAGTGAACGCATGAACCCAAGTCTCCATGGACGCATAACGACTAGAAACGCAAGGTAGTAGAAAATTAGATTAGAATCTTGAGAGATTGTCGAAAAGATTGACATGCATGATTTGTGGCTAAAGTGGTGGATCTAAATTGAATCGACAATTACGCAATTAGGCGAGATAGACGCACGACATCAATTGCGCCTCCAATCACGCAGATTTGCCACTAATTACGAACGCAACCTCTATAAAAGGGCAGACTTGCAAGCTGAAAAATGATAGTTGATTCTTGGAAGAATTCCTAAGTGACAGCAGAGTTCTCTCTAGAAGACAACCGGAGACGAATAGCTCGAGAGAGAAGAGTCTTCCCTTTGCCTGACCACTTCACAGCAAAACTTCACACTTCCATTCCGGACATTGAAATGCCTTCCTGCATTCTATCTTTTTCTAGCTTTGATTTTAGATTTGTTATCACGACATTAATCTGTCTAAGATTGTATTTTTTTCATTAATCTACAATTCTTCCATGTCTATCCATTTCTCTACACTTTCCGCTTATTACTTTGAATCCATGAGTATCTAATCTTTCAAGGGTCACGGGTTGTGTTAGCATCTAAATAAGAACCATAGTGTAACTATTGCATTGTGTTAGCATCTAAATAAGAACCATAGTGTAACTATTGCATCTTGTCAATTGTAATCTTAATCTGATGCTTACGTCCATCTAGCTAATCGATATAAGTAGTAATAATTAGACTACATGAGAGAGTAAGTGATTGTGGAACTCAATTGACAAGGCTAAGAAGTGTTACCTGTCTATAGGAAAAACCTTGGTACTTAACACTCTCCTATGCGGTATAGACATATAACGCATAGCGGCTGACAACCGGGAGAAGAGTCGCAAGTATGAATAGACAATCACTATGCGTTTCTGATTTCAGATGTCAACCAAACCGAACCCTGTTTTTACCTATTCATACAATCTACTTAGCTGACTTTGCTGTGTCGCATACCTTGTAAAGGTTAGGAAAACTTGACAGATTCGAAACGCATAATATTAAGCATGTTGAATGCATAATATGTTGAACGCATAGTAAGCTTAATAATAATAGATAAACGCCACAACAAGTTTTGGCACTTTAGCATGTCAAACACAACAAGTTTTTGAACTTTAGATCTGTTGCACAACAAGTTTTTGGCACCGTTGCCAGGGACTTGAGATCTGTCGTCAACAGCAGTTAACACTTAAAGTGCGCATCATTTGTAATCTTAGACTAAGGAAAAAGAAAAGAGCATACATGTCTTTGAGAAAAAAAGAAGTTCACACAAAAATATATGAGGTTTACATGTCTATCCTTTTACATGTTAAACTTGTAATGAGTATGCATGGATGGGGGTAAAAGCCTTTGCTGTGATCAGTAAGGACGCCTTGGAATTGACTAGGTACGAGCCCCTATAGTGAATGTGTGAAAGCTAGTGCCCTTAGGTAAAAGAATGCAAGTTTTGGGCCCATGAAAAATATGAATGATTGGCACCTTAGTGGACATATTACTCGCTTGAAATGTGTGAATGTTTGAAGATTGGTGCATGAGCTAGAGTAGGGGGAAAACTAAAGAAGCTCTCTTAAGTCCCAATTTGAGTTTTAGCATTTTGAATTGAATGGGGCTTGCACACACACACATGGGAGATAGCAAGATTTGGCTTTGGATGATTATACCAATATAGATATGCTTGCATATTTCTACATAAGCTTTTAAATGCTATTCTCTGAGACATGAGTTTATTGCACACTTCTTCATCTAAACTCCTTTTACTTGATTCTACTATTTGCTCGGGACTAGCAAATCTCTAAGTTTGGGTGGTGAAAAGCGCTTGAAAAGTGCTTTCTATTCTCTTAAATTAAGGGAGTTTATATTAGATTTCATATGTTTGCTAGTGGTTTTCAGGTCAAAATAAAGAAAATTAGAAGTGAAAGCCAAAAAAACAAAACCGAGCCAGAATTCAGTGAAAAAGTGAAGAAAAATCCAAATCTGCTAAAAATAGGGCAGCGTTGCAGCATCGGTACGGCGCTACTGGGCTGCTTTTTCCCGAGAGCGCCCTCCGTCTTCAGTGAAGCAGCTACGTCAGGCGCTATGGCACGATGCCGAGGGTAGGTTTCCATGATGCAAAGCGCTGCAGCACCATCCAGTAACGCGGTGGTGCCACCTTTCAATGTTGGTCAGCGCCGCGGCGTCACCTTTCAATGTTGGTTAGCGCCGCGGCGTCATCTTTCCTAATTTAAAGAATCTATATTTTTGGAAAGAAATTTAGGCGGCCAACTTTATAAATTAGAGGGTTTCCAGCAGTCCTAATCACCAATCTACACATAAAAAAATCAGAGAAAAAAAGTATCAAAGAGTGAGTTGGCTGCAAGGAAGAGAGAAGAGTTTGAGAGAGAGTTTGGTGCCATTCGAGTTCTTGACGTGAAGATCGAAGGACATCTTGGCGGTTCTTTCTCAATCAAGTGCTTCTTCCTAGTAAAGTTTTCCTTTCTTTACACTCTTTCTATGCTTAATTTGTTTATGAACATGTTGCTTAAAGTTATGAGTGGCTAAACTCTTTAGTTTTAGGGTATTGATGAATTGTTTGTGAAGTTATGTTGATATTGTAGACTTTTCATAGTTTTGTTGTAATGATTATGTTTTTCATTCTTATTGTGCTTAATTCTTGTTGATTGACCATCCTTGAATGTTCGATTAGATGTATGGTTGAGAGATTGTATGTCTAATTGGATCTATAACAATGAATTGTTGTTAATCTCTAATGAAAATAGTTAGGTTAACAATGAAAGTTGCTAAAGACTACTCTTAATGCCATGTAATTTGTATTGGTTTCAAGAAATTTGTAATCAATTGAATTGCATGAGAAAATGTTGTTTTTTGAGATAAAATAACTTGGATTTATGTTTCTAGACTTAAACATATGAATTGTAATAAATTCCATGAACCCTAGAATATAGCATAATGAAGTAAACAAGGATTCATTACCTTAGAACTTCTTTGACTCTTGTGTTTCTTATTTCTCTGCTTTTTTTTTTTTTAATTTTATTTCCAAAATCACAACTTCAATTTCAATCCTCAAATAAAATTGATTCAATTCTAGAATCGCTAAGTATCATTAACCTTCACAATTGGATCCTCAGTGAACGATATTTGGACTTCACCGTCTTATATTATAACTTGACCCGTACACTTGAGGTTAACACAGAAAGTGCACATCAGCATGCTGTTTGAAAATATTCTGGAAATTTAAGAAATTGTTTAAACTCGTGTTTGTGAATGATTTAGCATGCTTTTATTTAAAAATGGTCCCCAATGCCGAAGAACTAGGAGATGGCATCTGGGCAGCCTGAATATGATCTCCATTGCTGAAGAACTAGGAGAAGGCATCTGGGCAGCCTAAATTGGTTCCCAATGCCGATAGACCTGGAGAAGAGATCTGAGCAGCAGAATATGATCTCCAATGTTGAAGAACTGGGAGAAGGCATCTGGGCAGCCGGAATTGGTCCCCAATGTTCATGGACTTGGTGAAGGCATATGGACAGCTTGAATATGGTCTCCAATGCCGAAGTACAGGGAGAAGGCATTTGGACAGCCTGAATATGGTCACCAATACCGAAGAACTGAGAGAAGGCATCTCGGCAGCCTGAATTGGTCCCCAATGCTGATGGACTTGGTGAAGGTATATGGGCAGCCTACATATGGTCCCCAATACCGAAGAACTGGGAGAAGGCATCTGGACAACTTGAATTGGTTCCCAATGCCGATGGACTTGGTGAAGGCATATGGGCAGCCTGAATTATAATTCCTATGTGCACATAGAGGGAAATTTGACGCTGTGGTATTGAGATTATTCAACATTGGATATGATGAGATTGTTTTCAACGTTGAGCAGCATAGAGAGGACTCTGCCTCAACTAGGGAAAATCTTTTAAGCATATACAAATGTTTTAAGCTTTCAATGCTTTACTATTTGAATGACGACCATGATTTTATTGAGCTTTTAAGCTAAAAATAGTTTTTCAAAACCTATTACTTATTGAGCTATTTAGCTCATGTTTTCAAATGTTTTCTACTTTTCATGTAGCGAGGGGTACCGGGGTGCTTAGCCTACTTGTCGAACTCGTCTGGATCTGCTGTTTAGTTTGAGCTTTGTAAATATTTTATACTTAGACCTAGCATTGTGCATATTGGGATCTAAGAGAGTGATATTGTGTATAAAACTCAGTTGTTATTTTTATAAAGGTTTATTTTGAGATATCATTTGTGGCCTGGATGTAAGTTATACTTTTATGTTTGGTTGAGTTATGCTTGGAAGTTGAGTGACAGTAGATGTCGTGAAGAGTCGATGTTTGCTCTCTTCATACCTCTTTTCTAGTTAGGAGGGTAACTCAGGAGGGGGTGTGACATATGGTATGGGCCTAATCTATACAGGTAGGGTTCATCCTAGTAGTAAAACTTGCTCTCGTGCATTAACCTCTTCCTCTACTGTGTATTAAAATCGTCGGGCCACTGATTGCAAACTAAGTTGTTCACTAGATCTACATACCATGGTTCCTTTCCCTCTGCGTTCATCAGTTGCTCATCAGGGAATCATTCTTCAATATCATTCCAACCTTCCTGGACCCCTTTGTTTTCCAACCGAGAAAGGTGGTCCGCAACCTGATTCTCAGTACCCTTCCTATCTTTAATCTCCATGTCAAATTATTGCAACAATAGGATCCATCAAATGAGTTGCAGTTTTGCATCCTTTTTGGTCATTAGATACTTGATCGCAGAGTGATCAAAATAGACCGTGACTGTCGACCCTACCAGATAGGCTCTAAATTTGTCCACCGCAAAGACTACGACTAATATTTCCTTCTCAGTAGTCGTGTAATTCTCCTGAGAGTCGTTTAAAATCTTTCTAGCATAGAATATTAGATGCATAACTCTTTCTTTTCTTTGCCGCAATATAGCTCCCATTGCATAGTTGCTTGCATCACACATTAGCTCAAATGGGCGAGACCAATTAGGGGCAACTAAAATTGGAGCTGTAATCAATGCTTGCCTGAGCGACTCAAACGCATGTTGGCATGATTCATCAAAGTTATATTATTTATTTGCCTCCAACAACTCACTCAGCAGTCTAGCAATCTGCGAAAAACCCCCGATAAATCTTCTATAGAATCCTGCATGGCCCAAGAAGCTTCGCAGTGTCTTCATGTTTGTGGGAGCCAACAACTTTGTGATGGCATCTATTTTAGCCTGATCTACTTCCAATCTAGCCTTAGAGATTTTGTGTCCCAACACAATGCCCTCAGTTACCATGAAATGGCAATTTTCCCAGTTGAGGACTAAGTTTTTGTCTTCACACTATTTCAGTATACGCTCTAAATTGGCTAAGCATTCATCATACGACTCACCAAATACTAAGAAGTCGTCCATAAACACTTCCACATATTGTTCCAGATATTTTGAAAATATGGCCATCATGCATCTCTGAAATGTCTAGTGCGTTACACAACCCAAAGGGCATGCGTCTGAACGCAAAGGTGCCATGGGGACAAGTGAATGTTATCTTCTCTTGGTCTTCCGGTGCTATCATGATTTGGTTGTAGCCGGAATAACCATCTAGGTAATAGAAGAATTCGTTCCCTACTAATCTGTCAAGCATTTGGTCGATGAATGGTAGTGGGAAATGATCTTTCTTTGTGACAGCATTCAGCTTGCAGTAATCCATGCAAATACGCCATCGAATAACTGTTCTTGTTGGAATCAATTCATTTTTACTGTCGGCTATCATCGTCATTCTCCCTTTTTTTGGCATGCATTGAACCGGACTCACCTAACTGCTGTCAGAGATTGGATATATGACTCCTGCGTCGAGCCACTTAATTATTTCTTTCTTGACAACCTCCTGCATGGCAGGGTTGAGTATACGTTGTCTTTCTACGAAACCTTCTTTCCCTTCCTCTAACCTGATTTTATGCATACAATATGAGGGGCTGATTCCTCAGATGTTTGTGAGAGTCCATCCAATGGTCATTGCGTATTTCCTCAAAACTTGCAATAGAGACTCCTCACGTTCAGGGCTTAACACAGAGGATATGACTACTGGTAGTGTACTATCCTCTCCCAAGTATGCGTACTTGAGATGTGTTGGTAGGGCTTTGAGTTCCAATGTGGGCGGTTCTTCCAAAGACGACCTTGTTTTTGCTATTGTTCTGCTGCTCAAGTCTAGTTGCTCAAAGACTTTATCGGAGATCATTTTAATTGTTTCCCTTTCAAATCCTTCATCTTCTTGGAGAAGATTGACCCTCCGACGGTGGCATCTAAGACGGTTTGGTTGAACTTGACAATCCATTGTAGAAGAGTTGAATTTGCAACCAATCTGGGTACCCATGTTGAGGGCACCTCCTTAAAAGATCCTTGTACCTCTCCTAAGCCTCATACAATTATTCATCCTCAAGTTGGCGGAATGTTCCTATCTCTGTCCTTAGCCTTTGAGATTTAGCCGGTGGAAAATATTTGTTCAAGAAAGCTTGAGCTAAGACCTCCAAAATTGTGATACTATCCGGAGGAATGGTTTCCAACCAATCTTTTGCTCGAACTTGTAAAGAGAAAGGGAAAAGTCTTAGTTTAATTGCATCAATAGAGACACCATTCATCTTTACCATTCCGCATATCTCCAAGAAAGACCGTAGGTGCTTGTGAGGATCTTCATTGGTTCTTCCGCTCTCTAGCCATTTGGATCAACCTCGGTTTCAACTCAAAGTTGTTGACATTGATGGGCACATACATTATTTCGGGTTGATTTGTCGATAATGTTAGTTGGAAGTAGTCCCGAATTGCTTTTGGTATCTCCTTCGCCATCTCCTCGGTTTGATTTTGTAGAGCCCTTAGATTCCTTCTATAGGTCCTGTCAATCTCGGGATGAAGAGGGAGGAGGTTAGTATTATCAATTCGAATGAATATTAAATAACAAAAACTGTTCTTCGGATCCCCGGCAACGACACCAAAAACATGATGCAAACTTTAAGTGTTAATCACAAGTGTACGGGTCAAGTTATAATATAAGACGGTAAAGTTCGAATATCGTTCCACTGAGGATCCAATTGTAAAGGTTTAAATTACTTAGCTATTACAAAATCGAATCAATTTTATTTGAGGATTGGAATTGAAGTTGTGATTTTGGAAAACTAAAAAAAAAAAAAATAGATAAGAAACACAAGAGTCAAAGAGTATTCTAGGGTAATGAATTCTTGTTTACTTCGTCATGCAATATTCTAGAATTCATGGATTTTATTGCAATTCATATGCTTAAGTCTACAAACATAAATCAAAGTTATTTTCTCTCAAAAACAACCTTTTCTCATGCAACTCAATTGATTACTAATCTCTTGAAATCAATACAAATTACATGGCATTAAGAATAGTCTTTAGCAACTTTCATTGTTAACCTAACTATTTTCATGATAGATTAACAACAATTCTTTGTTATAGATCTAGTTAAACATACAATCTTTCACCATACATTTAACCTAACATTCAAACATGGTGATTCAACAAGAATTAAGCACAATAACAAAGAAAAGCATAATCGTTACAACAAAACCATGAAGAGTCTACAATATCAACATAACTTTATAAACAATTCATCAAAACCCTAAAACTAAAACCCACTCACAGCTTGAAGCAACATGTCCAAACAATATAAACAAAGAAAGAGTGTAAAAAAGGGAAACTCTACTGAAAAGAGGCTCTTGAGTCAGGAAGCACCGTCAGGATCTCCTTGGCCTTCACATCGGAACTCGAACAGCACCACAACTCTCTCTCAAACTCTTTTTTCTCTTCCTTGCAGCTAACTCACTCTTTGTACTCTCTAATGAATTACTCAATTTTCTTCTTCTTGTGTTTTTTGGAGAGTAGATTGGTGATTAGAGCTGCTGAAAACCTTCTTATTTATAGAGTTGGCCGCCCAAAATTCTTTTAAAAAATACAAAATCTTCAAATTACGAAAGATGGCGTCACAGCGTTGGTCAATGGTGTCGTGGCATTGACCAATATAGAAAGTTGGCGCCACCGCGTTGACCGTCATGGAAAGTTGGCGCCGTAGTGTTGCGACGGTGGCGCTGCGCTGAGACAACTGCCACTCTAGGGAAAAAGCGCAGGGACGCTGCCACTCTAGGGAAAAAGCGCAGGGACGCTGCCCTGTTTTTGGCAGATTTGGCGTTTTCTTCTATTTTCCACTAGATTCTGGCTCGGTTTTGATCTTTTGGCTTTCACTTCTAATTTTCTTTATTTTGACCTGAAAACTACTAGAAAACAAGTGAAATCTAATATAAAGTCTCTTAATTTGAGAGAATAGAAAACACTTTTTAAGTGCTTTTCACATAGTCCAAGATGATGAAGTCTGCCGAAAAGATGAACTTATCAACTTTAACTAAGACATCCTCTATCTTTCCCTCAGGATGCTTAATAGTCTGGTCGGCAAGCTGTAATGTTATTGTTGTTTGCCCTGCTTCACCTATTCCCAATTTCTTGAAAATACACAAGAGCATTAAGTTAATGTTAGCCCCTAAATCGTATAGCGCCTCACTAACGTCCATTACCCCTATTGAGCATGACAGTGTGAAACTTCCAGGGTCTTTCATCTTGGCAGGGATGTTCTTCTTGAATAACGCACTGCCCTCCTATGTTAACGCCACAGTTTCAAACTCCCCAAGCCTCCTCTTCTTTGAAAGGATGTCTTTAAGGAACTTCATGTAACTAGGCATTTGTTCAAGAGCCTCTACCAATGGAATGTTGATGTGAAGTTGCTTGAGCACGTCCATAAATTTCTTAAATTGCCCCTCATCATTTTTCTTTCTCAGACACTAGGGGAAGGGCGGACACACTGTTGGAGAGATGTCTTTTGTAGAATCCTTATTTACAGACACAGGCCCGACCTACGTTGCTTTTTTTCTTCTTTCGTTATATATACAAGTCTGACTCTAATTATGTGACTCTGACTTTGAAGAAGACGATGGATTAACATTTGGTATGTGTAATTGAGATGATGGTTGTTGTTGAGATATTGGTGGAGATATAGAGGGTTGCAAGTTGCCTTGTGTTGTTGACAGATCTAAAGTCCCCGGCAATGGCACCAAAAACTTAATATTATGCGTTAGTGATCTGTCAAGTTTTCTTATTCTTGACCCAAGTATAAACAAAGAAATAGGTTTACTCGATGAGTCCGAGGTCGAACACAGAGACTATGCTGATTCTAGAATTCGTTGGATTAATTGAGTTTGGAATGGTAACCAAAAATATTCAACAAGGGATGCGTCTAACTAAAGAAAGCGACTATGCGTTTAACTAAAGGAAGCGATAACATTTACACTAGATTAAAAGGTGGTGGATCGTGAGGTATGCGACATAACAAGTTCAGCTAAGTGGATTAAATGAATGGATAAAAACAGGGTTCGGGTTGGTTAACATCTAAAATAGGAAATGCATAGTGATAGTCTACTCATACTTGTGACTCTTCTCCCGGTTGTCAGCCGCTATGCGTTATATGTCATACCTCATAGGAGAGTGTTAAGTACCAAGGTTATTCCTATATCTAGGTAACACTTCTTAGCCATATCAATTGAGTTCCACAATCACTTACTCTCTCGAGCAGTCTGATTATTACTACTTATATCAATTAGCTAGATGGACGTAAGCATCAGATTAAGATTACAATTGACAAGATGCAATAGTTACACTATGGTTCTTATTTAGATGCTAATGCAACTCGTGACCCTTGAAAGATTAGCTACTCATGGATTCAAAGTAATAAGCGGAAAGTGTAGAGAAATGGATAGACATGGAAGAATTGTAGATTAATGAACGAAATACAATTTTAGACAGTTCAATGTCTTGATAACAAATCTAAAATCAAAGCTAGAAAAAGATAGAAAGCAGGAAGGCGTTTCAATGTCTTGAGTCGCCGAAATGGAAGCATGAAGTTTTGCTGTGAAGTGGTCAGGCGGAGGGAAGACTCTTCTCTCTCGGGCTATTCGTCTCCGGTTGTCTTCTGGAGAGAACTCTGCTGTCACTTAGGAATTCTTCCGAGAATCAACAACCCTTTTTCAGCTTGCAAGTCTACCCTTTTATAGAGGCTGCGTTCATAATTAGTGGCAAATCTGCGTGATTGGAGGCGCAATTGATGTCGTGCGTCTATCTCGCCTAATTGCGTAATTCTTGGTTCAATTTAGATCCATCACTTTAGCCACAGATCATGCATGTTAATCTTTCCGACAATCTCTCAAGATTCTGATCTGATTTTCCGCTGCCTTGCATTTCTGGTCGCTATGCGTCCATGGAGAACTTGGGTTCATGCGTTCACTTATGTCGACGCATCCATATGTTACTAACGCATCATTCTGCGTTGAGTGGTTGTCAGCGCATCCACAGGTTGCTTGCGTTCCTGTGTTAAAACATGCGTTTTAGGCTTAGAAATCTTCAAAATAATTATCTTCATCAATTAACAAGAGTAGAACACATAGGAAGATTTACCAATAGAATTTAACATCAACTACCTTATGATTCTCTATTTAAACTCTATTTTTCTAGGAAAAAGACATATAATAACTTGTATTTCTACAAGTTATCACCTTGATTTCTCTGGTCGTGGATTATAGTGGGCAATACTTTCCCACTCCTCAATGTCACTACTTGGCATTGTTCCTTTCCATTCCCTTTAGGAACTTCTATTGTACTTGACAATGCTCCTTGTGGTCTGTTTTTAAGCTCCCCTATGATCTGGCCCATTTGTACTTCCAAATTTCTTATCGCAGTGGCTTGGCTTTGAAGCATTGCATGGCTCTTACTAATTTATTCTTTTAGCAGAGCTTCTATGGATGAAGATGTTGATGATGCGGGCGCTTGCTGGGATTGCTATTGTTAATGCTGCTGACCATGACTATTTTGGTGAAAGTCGAGAGGGTTTCCTCTTTGTGGTTGTGGCTCACTTCCTTGTCCTGTCTGCTGTTGCTATTTCCTTCCATCCGAAATTGGGTTGATTCGTCCAACCCGGATTATACGTCTTACCGTAGGGGTTATTTTGTACATAGCACACAGATTGCGAGTTGTAGGGACACATATCATACAGATGTGCCTTCCCAAATTGCACACATCACTGGACTTAATGTGTTTATTGAATTGGCAGGACCAACCGTTCCACTTTGATTATTCAAGGCAATGGTTTTAAGCAAAGACGTCATAGTTGCCATTTGTGCTGCAAAACTAGTGGCAACATCGGTTTCGATCATACCAGCTTGTGTTTTCCTTCTGTCATAGTTTCGATCATACCTGTTATCCACCCACTCATCAGTATTTTTAGAAATTCTTTCTAGAATATCTTTAGCATGTGTATAGGTCTTGTCCATCAGCCCTCCGGCAGCGAAGGCATCATCAACTGATTGGGACGGTCTGTTAAGCCCTCCATAGAAAATTTCCATTTGGACGCAATCATGATTTCATTGTGTGGACAATTTCTCACCAGCCTTTTGAATCGGGTCCAAGCCTCACTCAGCGTCTCCGAGTCTTTTTGCTCAAATGTGACAATGTCACATCCCCTTCTTACATTTACTATCGGAGGAAAATACTTTTGCATAAACTTTTCAACCATTTACTCCCAGGTAGTGATAAGCACTTGAAAAGTGCTTATTATTCTCTCAAATTAAGGGAGTTTTATATTAGATTTCACTTGTTTGCTAGTGATTTTCAGGTTAAAACGAGGAAAATTAGAAAAAACGACTAAAAGATCAAAACCGAGCAAGAATATGGTGAAAAAGAGCTGAAAAACGCATCCTTGTTGAAACGCATGATGCGCCGCGGCGCTAAGGCAGCGCTGCCGCGGCGCTGAAGCAAAAACGCATCAGCATGAACGCAGAGTAGCAACGCGGCGCTGGGAAGGCGCTGCCTCAACGCATCCTTGAAGAACGCAAGACAGTGTCGTGGCGCTGGGACGGCGCTGCCGCGGCGCTAAAACCCGAGAGCAACTTATTTTTGGCCACAACCCTAGCGCCGCGACGCTATGCGTCAGCGCCGCGGTGCCAGCGTTAATTAAACGAAAAGTTTTGTATTTTAGGCTAAATTTTAGGCGGCCAAACTCTATAAATTTAGGGGTTTTCAGCAACCAAAAAGGGGGGGATAAATATCAAGAAGATCAAGAAAGTTGCAGAACAAAAGAAAGATCTAAAAAGGTGAGAATTAAGCTAGAGTTCCAAGAGTGAGTTAGCCGCAAGGAAGAGGAAAAGAGTTCGAGATAGTTTTGGTGCCCTTCGAAGTCCGACGCGAGAGCCAAGGAATTCGTGACGGTGCTGCCTCAATCAAGAACCTCTTTTCAATAGAGTTTCCCTATTCTTTACACTCTTTCTTTGATTCTTTTTGATCAATATGTTGCTTTACGCTTGAGTGGCTAAACTCTTTATTTTTAGGGTTTTTGATGAATTGTTTGTGAACTCATGATAATTTTGTAGACTCATGGTTTTGTTCAAATAAATATGCTTTTCATTGTTATTGTGTTTAATTCTTGAAGATTGGCCACCTTCACATGTTAGATTCAATGTATGATTGAGAGATTATATGTTTAATTTGATCTATAACAATGAATCGTTATTAATCTATCACGAGAGTAGTTAGGTTGATAATGAAAGTTGCTAAAGACTAATTTTAATGCCATGTGATTTTGTATTGGTTTTAAGAGATTAACTATCAATCAAGTTGCATGAGAAAGAGTTGTCTTTGAGAGAAGATAACTTGGAATTAAGTTTCTAGACTTAGGCATTAGAATTAAATCCATGAAATCTATAATTTTGCATGATGAAACAAACAAGGATTCGAAACCCTAGAACTCTCTTTGACTCTTGCAATTCTCCCTTTGATATTTTCTTGCTTGATTTTTCTTTTTCCCAAAATTGAAATATTGAATTTCAATCCTCAAATAAAATTGATTCAACTCTAGAATAGCTAAATAACTTAAACCTTCCTAATTGGATCTCTAGTGGAAATGATACTCGGACTTAACCGTTTTATATTATAACTTGACCCGTACACTTGCGGTTAACACACAAAGTGGCACATCAGGTAGTAATCTCGCCCGGCTCAAATAAGTAAGCCCATTGTCGTGCCTCATCTCTGAGAGAGAATGGGAATAGAGACAGTCGGATACCATCCTGCGTCACTCCCGCAATTGAGAAAGTGTTGCATATCTCCAGAAAACTTTTCAGGTGTGCATGCAGGTCTTCACCCAAGACACCCCCAAATTGCCTTGTAATTTGCAACATCTGCAACATGACGGGCTTCATATCAAACCTCCCATTTCCTTCAAAGGTTGGGTGTAAGTTCTTGGCGAAAAGTCGTATAAATTCGACGACACATACTCTCGCATTGGCCTGTTTTTCTCATGTGCTAGCAGAATAGGGTTAGTTGGATGATCTACATTTATGTTGTTCTGATTTTTGCCTTGAGCATGGTTTTGTGGTTCAGCCATATTTCTGTCTAAGCTACAATTAGTCCTTCTTCGTCTATTCTGTCTCGTCCTTCTTATAAAGGTCCTCTCAATCTTAGGGTCAATATCGAACTCTGGGTTTGTCCCGTCACTCATATACTGTTTGGAGTCTTCTGGCAGGGAGGAGGCTCAGAATACTCCTTTGATTGAGGTATTCCTATAACCAAAACAATCAAGAAAATTAAATCAATACAATAGTCCCCGGCAACGGCGCCAAAAGCTTGTTGTCTGCCTTAATGTGTAATGCATGCATTAATAATTAATCAAGTTTTTCCTAATTTTTACCAAAGTATAAGTATAAATCAAGTTTCTCGGTGAGTCCGAGGTCAAACGCAGGGACTATGCAGATTTCAAATTTCCTTTAATTATTTAAGCTATATGCGTAACAAGAATGTGGGTGAGATTGTGATACGTTTAAATAAATAAACAATAAAGACTAAACTAATTTGGTTTAGTGAATGGTGATGCGTCACAACAATAATCAACAAAGAAATGAATTTGAATGGGAAAAAGCAGGGTTGGGGTTAGTTATTGCCTATTTTCAGAAACGCAGAGTAGACGATTTCATATTATCAACTCTTAAACTACACCTCTCGGCTGACAGACAGCATGCTTGTCACACCCCCTCCCAGGTATCCTCCTAACCCAGGAAGAACTATGATGACAACGAACACTGATCCTCTTACGACATCCACTATCAACCATAAACTCTACAGTTACCTAATAAATAGTTGTAAACCATAGACTACTTCATACATACACCAGAGTTAACTTGCCAAATGCTCATCCTTTTCATTCAGACATATAATAACATAAATACATAACAACTCCCTTAACCCTCTCTATGTGTACAACATATGTTCTAGTTCAAATATTTACAATTTTCAGAATATTAAACACCGTTGGTAGACCTAGATGAGATCTTGCGTAGGCTAAGCACCCCGGACTCGCTCTCTACCTGGAAAACAGAAAACAAGGAAAGCGTGAGCTAGAATGCCTAGTGAGTGACTAGTTTCGTAAAACCTCTTTGGCTCAAAAACTACATAGTAGAAACATTTTAACACAATGCGTATAAAACATCAATTCAAGTAATAGTCATACAAAACATGCTTATTTTAGGAAAAGATACTAAAGAAAATTTCGTTGATTTCAAATCATTTCCTTTAGTTGAGCCCCAGCGGAGCTCAACGCTACTCAACGTCGATTATCCTTAGCTGTGTGGAGAAATCTCAACACATCAGTGTCCTAAGTTCCTCTGTGTGCACATAGGTATCATAATCCGGGCTGCCCATTTCTATTTCTAGGTTACCCATTTTCCTTCTTCGAGTCCTTCAATGTTTGGTACCTTTTCTATACTCCAACTACCCATCGGCCTTTTCCGAGTCCTTGAGCTTTGGGTGCCATTTCAAAGATTTTATAAAATACACAACGTGTTTTGAAAACATCACATCATAAATTCATAAGTTACACATTTCCAAACCTTTCATAAAATCATATATTATTGTCAGCATGCTTTTCATAATTCCATAAATCAATAAACAACATGCTTTTTCATAAATTCATGCTTTGCACATAAAACTCATAAGTTTTTAATCATATAATCATGCTTTCAAATATAAACTCGCTGTTGTTGATAGATCTCAAGTCCCCGGCAACGGCGCCAAAAACTTGTTGTGCGATAGATTGTGAAATGAAATTATATTAACGCAATGCACAAGTTAAGCTACTATTATGCGTTGAACATACTATGCGTCTTACTATGCTTCATGCTATGCGTTTATGATCTGTCAAGTTTTCCAATCCTTTACCCAAGTATAAGCAAAGGAATAGGTTTTCTCGATGAGTCTGAGGTCGAACACATGGATTATGCTGATTCTCTAATTAAGTGGATTATATGCATTATAGTGGTAACCAAAAATAGTTGAGAAAGGATGCGTCTAATCTAAAGAAAGCGATAACATGTACACTAAACTAAAATGTGGAAGATGGAAAGGTATGCGACACAGCAAAGTCAGCTAAGTGAATTAAATGAATGGATAAAAATAGGGTTTGGGTTGCTTAACACCTAAAATCAGAAACGCATGGTGATAGTCTATTCATACTTGTGACTCTTCTCCCGGTTGTCAGCCGCTATGCGTTATATGTCTATAACACATAGGAGAGTGTTAAGTACCAAGGTTATTCCTATAGACAGGTAACACTTCTTGGCCTTATCAATTGAGTTCCACAATCACTTACCCTCTTGAGCAGTCTTTTTATTACTACTTATATCGATTAGCTAGATGGACATAAGCATCAGATTAAGATTGCAATTGACAAGATGCAATAGTTACACTATGGTTCTTATTTAGATGCTAACGCAACCCGTGACCCTCGAAAAATTAGTTACTCATGGATTCAATGTAAAAAGCGGAAAGTGTAGAGAAATGAATAGACATGGAAGAATTGTACGTTGATGATAAGCACTTGAAAAGTGCTTATTATTCTCTCAAATTAAGAGAGTTTTATATTAGATTTCACTTGTTTGCTAGTGATTTTCAGGTTAAAACGAGGAAAATTAGAAGAAACAACTAAAAGTTCAAAACCGAGCAAGAATATGGCGAAAAAGTGCTGAAAAACGCATCCTTGCTTGAAACGCATGATGCGCCGCGGCGCTAAGGCAGAAACGCATCAGCATGGACGCAAAGCAGCAACGCGGCGCTGGGAAGGCGCTACTTCGACGCATACTTGGTGAACGCAAGACAGCGTCGCGGCGTTGGGACGGCGCTGCCGCGGCGCTAAAACCCGAGAGCAACTTAATTTTGGTTGCAACGCTAGCGCTGCGGTGCCAGCGTTAATTTAAACGCAAGTTTTCTATTTTAGGTTAAATTTTAGGCTGCCTAACTCTATAAAATGAGGGGTTTTCAGCAGCCAAAAGGGGGGGAAGAAATATCAAGAAGATCAAGAAAGTTGCAGAACAAGAGAACGATCCGAAAAGGTGAGAATTAAGCTAGAGTTCTAAGAGTGAGTTAGCCGCAAGGAAGAGGAAAAGAGTTCGAGATAGTTTTGGTGCCCTTCGAAGTCCGACGCGAGAGCCAAGGAGTTCGTGACGGTGCTGCCTCAACCAAGAACCTCTTTTCAGTAGAGTTTCCCTATTCTTTACACTCTTTCTTTGATTCTTTTTGATCAATATGTTGCTTTACGCTATGAGTGGCTAAACTCTTTGGTTTTAGGGTTTTTGATGAATTGTTTATAAACTCATGATAATTTTGTAAACTCATGGTTTTGTTCAAATAAATATGCTTTTCATTGTTATTGTGTTTAATTCTTGAAGATTGGCCACCTTCACATGTTAGATTAGATGTATGAATCGAGAGATTATATGTTTAATTTGATCTATAACAATGAATCGTTGTTAATCTATCACGAGAGTAGTTAGGTTTACAATGAAAGTTGCTAAAGACTAGTTTTAATGCCATGTAATTTTGTATTGGTTTTAAGAGATTAACTATCAATCAAGTTGCATGAGAAAGAGTTGTCTTTGAGAGAAGATAACTTGGAATTAAGTTTCTAGACTTAGGCATAAGAATTAAATCCATGAAATCTATAATTTTGCATGATGAAACAAACAAGGATTCGAAACCCTAGAACTCTCTTTGACTCTTGCAATTCTCCCTTTGATACTTTCTTGGCTTGATTTTTCTTTTTCCCAAAATTGAAATATTGAATTTCAATCCTCAAATAAAATTGATTCAACTCTAGAATAGCTAAATAACTTAAACCTTCCCAATTGGATCTCTAGTGGAAACGATACTTGGACTTAACCGTTTTATATTATAACTTGACCTGTACACTTGCGGTTAACACACAAAAGTGGCACATCAGTTGATGAACGAATACAATTTTAGATAGCTCAATGTCTTGACACAAATCTAAAATCAAGTTAGAAAAACAAGATAGAAAGCAGGAAAAAGCTTCAATGTCTTGAGTCGCCAGAATGGAAGTGTGAGGTTTTGCTGTGAAGTGGTCAGGCGGAGGGAAGACTCTTCTCTCTCGAGCTATTCGTCTCCGGTTGTCGTCTAGAGAGAACTCTACTGTCACTTAGGAATTCTTCTGAGAATCAACAACCCTTTTTCATCTTGCAGGACTGCCCTTTTATAGACACTACGTTCGTCATCAATGGCAAATCTGCGTGATTGGAGGAAATTGATGTCGTGTGTCTATCTCACCTAATTGCGTAATTATTGGTTCAATTTAGATCCACCATTTTAGCCACAGATCATGCATGTCAATCTTCTGACAATCTCTCAAGATTATGATCTGATTTTCCGCTGCCTTGCATTTATGTCATTATGCGTCCATGGAAAATCTTGGCTGATGTCAATGCGTCATAGGTTGCTAACGCATAGTCCTCCATTGAGAAGTTGTTAACGCATCTACAGGTTGTTTGCGTTCCTGCGTTAAAACATGCGTTTGAGGCTCAAAAAGTTATAAAATAAACATCTTCATCAAAATATAAGGGTTGAACGCATAGGAAGATTTATTAATAGAATTCAACATAAACTACCGCATGATTCTCTATTTAATCTCTATTTTTCTAAGAGAAAGGCTATAATAACTTGTATTTCTACAAGTTATCACACCACCAAACTTAGAGAAATGCTTGTCCTCAAGCATAACATCTATCTAAGAAACTTCAGTCAGCCCTAACATTTTCTCAACGCATTGACTAGTCTCTCAGAATGCTATACTCAATCAGCTACCCATCAGTTATATTACTTCGCTACCTCTATATTCTTTTCTTTGGAATGGGTCTAATTTGTATGTGGCAAGCTTTCTTTTCAAAATTCTTTACTCATTATTCACAAAATTTTTGTTTCTTCTTTTAACATTGAGTCTGAAAAGATGAAGATATAAAGTTAATGGGAATGTTGTTTATGGTTGTGTGCCTTGATGTTGATTGTCCATGATGAGATTCGAATTTGCATGATAGATGACTTATTGTGGAAATAGAATAGCACTATCTTGAGTTAAATTCATTTAAGTCCCTCTTAAAATCTCTCATATTCTTGAGCACGTAGCCACTTTAAAGTAAAATCTTTAACTGAAAAAGGAGGATTAAGCTAGGTGTATTTGGTTGTCACTTCGAAAGGCCCCACCGGTTAGAGAGTAGACATGCATGATAGCTTGTAATCTTAGACTAAGGAAAAAGAAAAGAGTATACATGCCTTGAGAAAAGAAAAAGTGTACACAAAATACATGAGCTTTATTTGTCTATCTTTTTAAATGATAAACTTGTAATGAGTATGCATGGATAGGGGTAAAAAGAGCTGTCTTTGCTGTGATCAGTAAGGACGCCTGGAAATTCATTAGGTATGAGTCCCTACAGTGAATGTGTGAAAGCTAGTGCCTATAGGTAAAAGAATACAAATTTGGGCCCATGAAAAAAAATATATATATATATGATTGAAAGGCACCTTAGTGGACATATTACTCACTTGAAATGTATGAAAGCTTGAAGATTGGTGCATGAGCTAGAGTAGGGGGAAAACTAAAGAAACTCTCTTAAGTTCTAATTTGAGTTCTAGTATTTTAAATTGAAGGAGGCTTGCACACACACACATGGGAGATAGCAAGATTTGGCCTTGAATAATTATAACAATATAGATATGCTTGCATGTTTCTACTTCAGCTCTAAATGCTATTCTTTAAGACATGAGTCAATTGCACACTTCTTCATCTAAACTCCCTATTATTTGATTTTATTCTTTGCTCGGACTAGCAAATCTCTAAGTTCGGGGTGTTGATAAGCACTTGAAAAGTGCTTTCTATTCTCTCAAATTAAGGGAGTTTATATTAGATTTCACTTGTTTGCTAGTGATTTTCAGGTTAAAACAAGGAAAATTAGAAGAAACGACTAAAAGATCAAAACCGAGCAAGAATACAGCAAAAAAGAGCTGAAAAACTCAAAAGGGCAATTTTTGGGATAGCGTCGCGACGCTGAAACATAAACGCATCGTTCTGGACGCATAGTAGCATCGCGGCGCCAAGATGGCGCTGCCTCGACGCAACCTTGTTGAACGCATGATAGTGTCGCGGCGCTTGGACGGCGCTGCCGCGACGCTAATGCCCGAGAATAATATTTCTGAAACGCATGACAGCGTGGCGGCGCTTGGACGGTGCTGTCGCGGCGCTAAAACCTGAGAGCAACAATTTTGGATGCAGCCCTAGCGTCGCGGCGCTAGCTTTCCTTAAATGAAAAATTGTTATTTTTGGTAAATTTTTGGGCGGCCAAACTCTATAAATTTGGGGGTTTACAGCAGCCCAAATCATCAAAAGAAAATCAAAGCAAAGCAAGGAAGTTAGAGACCTAAAGAGGCACAAAAAGAAGAGAATTAAGTGAGAGTTCAAAGAGTGAGTTAATTGCAAGGAAGAGGAAAAGAGTTCGAGATAGTCTTGGTGCTCTTCGAATTCCGACGTGCGAACCAAGGAGATCGTGACGGTGCTACCTCAATCAAGAGCCTCTTTTCAGTAGAGTTTCCCTTTCTTTACACTCTTTCTTTGTTTATTTTGCTTAAACATGTTGCTTCAAGCTATGAGTGGCTAAACTCTTTAGTTTTAGGGTTTTGATGATTGGTTTATGAATTTATGTTGATCTTGTAGACTTTCATGGTTTTGTTGGAATGATTATGCTTTTCATTATTATTGTGTTTAATTCTTGTGGATTGGCCATCCTCACATGTTAGGTTAGATGTATGATTGAGAGATTGTATGTTTAACTTGATCTATAACAATGAATTGTTGTTAATCTATCACGAGAGTAGTTAGGTTGACAATAAAAGTTGCTAAAGACTATTTTTAATGCCATGTAATTTTGTATTGGTTTTAAGAGATTAATAGTCAATCGAATTGCATGAGAAAGGGTTGTTTTTGAGAGAAAATAACTTGGAATTAAGTTTCTAGACTTAGGCATATGAATTACAATAAAATCCATGAAATCTATAATATTGCATGATGAAATAAACAAGGATTCATTAGCCTAGAACTCTCTTTGACTCTTGTGTTTCTCACTTTAATACTTTCCTTATTTGATTTGTATTTTCCATAACTTATAATATTCAATTTCAATCCTCAAATAAAATTGATTCAACTCTAGAATAGCTAAGTAACTTAAACCTTCCCAATTGGATCTCCAGTGGAACGATATTCGGACTTAACCGTCTTATATTATAACTTGACCCGTACACTTGCGGTTAACACTCAAAGTGCATATCAATTATGCGATTTAGAAAATGTGTACCTTCATCATTAATTATTGCCCTTGGTGTCTCGAATCGAGAAAAGATTTGTCTCTTTAAGAACTTGGACACCGTGTTTGTGTCGTTCTTCGCACAAGCCGTTGCTTCTACCCATTTTGATACGTAGTCGACCGCTCCTAGGATATATTGATTACCGAAAGAAGAAGAAAATGGTCCCATAAAATCGATTCCCCATACGTCAAACAACTCAACTTCAAGAATTGAGTTCAGAGGCATCTCATTTAGGTTGGAAATGTTGCCTGTTCTCTGACAGCGATCGCAAGCCACTGATAAGCACTTGAAAAGTGCTTTATATTCTCTCAAATTAAGGGAGCTTTATATTAGATTTCACTTGTTTGCTAGTGACTTTCAGGTTAAAACGAGGAAAATTAGAAGAAACGACTAAAAGATCAAAATCGAGCAAGAATACGGCGAAAAAGAGCTGAAAAATGCATCCTTGGTGAACGCATGATAACGCCGCGGCGCTGAAGCATAAACGCATCAGTCTGGACGTATAGTAGCATCGTGGCGCCGAGATGGGGCTGCGTCGACGCATCCTTGGTGAATGCATGACAGCGTAGCGGTGCTTGGACGGCGCTGCGCGGCGCTAAAACCCGAGAGCAACTTATTTTTGGTCGAAACCCTAGCGCTGCAGCGCCAGCATTACTTAAATGAAAAATTTGTATTTTAGGTTAAATTTTTGGGCGGCCAAACTCTATAAATTTGTGTGTTTTCAGCAGTCCAAGAGGGAGAGAAAATCAAGAAAAAGCAAGAAAGTTGCAGACCTAAAAATAGATACAAAAAGGAGAGAATTAAGCGAGAGTTCAAAGAGTGAGTTAGTTGCAAGGAATAGGAAAAGAGTTCGAGATAGTCTTGGTGCCTTTCGAAGTCCGACGTGAGAGCCAAGGAGTTCGTGACGGTGCTGCCTCAATCAAGAACCTCTTTTCAGTAGAGTTTCCCTTTTCTTTACACTCTTCCTTTGATTGTTTTTGTTCAAACATGTTGCTTCAAGCTATGAGTGGCTAAACTCTTTAGTTTTAGGGTATTTGATGAATTGTTTATGAATTCATGGTAATTTTGTAGGCTCATGGTTTTATTTAAATAATTATGCTTTTCATTGTTATTGTGTTTAATTCTTGTGGATTGGCCATCTTCACATGTTAGGTTAGATGTATGATTGAGAGATTGTATGTTTAACTTGATATATAACAATGAATTATTGTTAACCTATCACGAGAGTAGTTAGGTTGACAATAAAAGTTGCTAAAGACTATTTTTAATGCCATGTAATTTTGTATTGGTTTTAAGAGATTAATAATCAATCGAGTTGCATGACAAAGGGTTGTTTTTGAGAGAAAATAACTTGGAATTAAGTTTCTAGACTTAGGCATATGAATTACAATAAAATCCATGAAATCTATAATATTGCATGATGAAATAAACAAGGATTCATTACCCTAGAACTCTCTTTGACTCTTGTGTTTCTCCCTTTGATACTTTCCTTGTTTGATTTTTCTTTTTCCCTAACTTATAATATTAAATTTCAATCCTCAAATAAAATTGATTCAATTCTAGAATAGCTAAGTAACTTAAACCTTCCCAATTGGATCTCCAGTGGAACGATACTCGGACTTAACCGTTTTATATTATAACTTGACCCGTACACTTGCGGTTAACACTGAAAGTGCGCATCAAGTTTTTGCAACACCCCAAACTTAGAGATTTGCTAGTCCCGAGCAAAGAATAGGATCAAATAATAGGAAGTTATAGATGAAGAATTGTGCGATTGACTCATGTCTCAGAGAATAGCATTCAGAGCTTAAGTAGAAACATGCAAGCATATCTATATTGTTATAATCATTCAAGGCCAAATCTTGCTATCTCCCATGTGTTTGTGTGCAAGCCTCCTTCAATTTAAAATACTAGAACTCAAATTAGGACTTAAGAGAGTTTCTTTAGTTTTCCCCCTACTCTAGCTCATGCACCAATCTTCAAGCTTTCATGCATTCAAGTGAGTAATATGTCCACTAAGGTGCTTTTCAATCATATATATTTTTTTCATGGGCCCGAACTTGCATTCTTTTACCTAGAGGCACTAGCTTTCACACATTCACTGTAGGGACTTGTACCTAGTCAATTCTCAGGCGTCCTTACTGATTACAGCAAAGGATGCTCTTTTTACCTCTATCCATGCATACTCATTACAAGTTTAATATTTAAAAAGATAGACAAATAAAGCTCATATATTTTGTGTACACTTTTTCTTTTCTCAAAGCATGTATACTCTTTTCTTTTTCCTTAGTCTAAGATTACAAGCTATCATGCATTTCTACTCTCTAACCGGTGGGGCCTTTCGAAGTGACAACCAAATACACCCAACTAAATCCTTTTTTCAATTAAAGATTTTAATTTAAAGTGGCTACGTGCTCAAGAATATGAGAGATTTTAAGAGGGACTTAAATGAATTTAACTCAAGATAGTGCTATTCTATTTCCACAATAAGTCATCTATCATGCAAATTCGAATCTCATCATGGGCAATCAACATCAAGGCACACAACCATAAACAACATTTCCATTAACTTTGAAAGCTCTAAAACTTTCAAAGATTTTTTTTTTTTTTTTTAAACATTGACATGCATATGATCATTAAAACCTTCACTAACATGCATAGCAGGATAAGAAAACACACAAAAGTACGAAAGACACCTCCCACCCCAAACTTAGAATCATGCATTGTCCCCAATGCATAAGAGCATCTAACAAGGAAAGAGCAAGCCTGGGAGCAAGGGGGAAGCCACCAAACAGGCTTGGTGTAAGGAGTACTTTGTGTGATAAACCACGTTCCTGAGAGATAAAGCATATGAGTGACTCCAAGATTTATTGAAAAATAAAATAAAGAAAAGTAAAGAAAGAAATAAAATTGGGTTGCCTCCCAATTAGCGCTTGGTTTAACGTCTTCTAGCTAGACGGGGCTCACGAATCACGGTGGATCCGAAGGTGGTTTCTTCTTTTCATGCTTTGGATCACCTACAACTTTTAGTATTCGCCCACATTGACACTCACAAACATATTCATTAGCATTTAGTGAGTTAGTCAATAAATCATTATCAAGTTGAACATCATCATTTCTAATGTTGTCAAGACTTATTAAAGAATCATCATGCTTAGATTTTAACGGACACACCACTTCATTTTTAACATGCTTCTCCATAATTTGTTCATAATTCATTATAGGTTTGGGAGGCATGTATGAAGAACTTGGAGAAATATCACAACTAGAAACATGCTTCATAGAATTTTCTACTTTAACATCAAGCATGTCATTAGTCTTACCATTCAAAGGGGGCTCATCATGCATAGAGTTTTTATTTGAAGAGAGAGGCGATGTTACCTTTGTGCTTGGCTCATGATGCTCATACCTTTCTACATCCGGATGCTTAAGGGTTTTATAGATGTCAAATGTTACCTCCTCATCGTTAAGGCGGAATGTGAGCTTTCCATCTTGCACATCGATGAGGGCCCTTCCGATGGCCAAGAATGGTCTCCCAAGGATTATGGGGACTTCGGCATCTTCCTCCATGTCTAATATCACAAAGTTCGCCGGGAAGATAAACTTGTCTACCTTGACCAAGACGTCCTCCACAATGCCGTAGGGATGAACAAATGATCGATCGGCCAAAAGCAAAGATATGGTAGTTGGTTGCACCTCTCCTCCATTGAGCTTCCTAAACATGGATAAAGGCATTAAGTTAATAGAAGCTCCAATATCACAAAGTGCTTTAGTAACTTTATTGTTGCCTAAATGACAAGGGATAGAGAAACTGTAAGCCCCGCACCTAATTTTGCGAGAACGCAGGGTAAGAAGGGGCCAAGAGATGGGTGAATGTGTAAGAGTAGTTGGCTGGCTTGCATTTGGAGTGGGAAAACGACTAAGTGTCAGCTATGCGTTGATGGCAACCTGTTGTGATGGAAACAGTTTTGGTGTAAACGCAAAGGTGAGGGAAGATTATCATGCGCTTAAGTCGTGACGCGTTGAGGATATAAGGCGTGGAGGATCACTTTGTATCGAGTATTATTATGCGGCAAATGCATTGAAGGCAGTGTGCCGTTGGAAGTAAAGGCCACGAGAATTGGGAGCTGATTTGCGATGAGGCTACTATGCGGTGAACGCTACTATGCGGTGAACGCTACCATGCGTCGAAGGTGGGTATGCGTTGAACGGATTATAGTATAGTGTGAAATTTGGAGGATAAGTCGGTGATATATATATAAGTGGATTGAGAATTCAAGGGTTCTGATTGCATTTCAGAGCTCGAGCTGGGTCCATACTAAGGTGAAACATCGGAAGGAGGTAGAAGAAGAAGATGTTCATGCTGATTTGAAGTGGAAATTTCATTGAAATCGTGGAAGAAACTTGAGATTGGCAGAGGTTTCGACTGCTGTTATTTCTTTAGAGTGATGCTCGGTTTTGGAGGAAGAACAAATTGAAGAGACGGAGGTTAGGGCTGAAACTTTGAGGTTAGTAAGTTAACTCGATTTCTAGCAGGTTTCATGAAGGATGTTTGAGCTGAAATTTGTATAATTGTGTGTCAAACTCAGGAAGAAGAGACTGGAGTTGAACTGCCGGATGATTAAGGGTAACTTGGAGTTGTTGAAGGATATATCCTAAACGGAGAGGATGTTCTTCATGAAATTTGGAGGTAAGATGAAGGATCTGTACTTTAACAAGTTTGTAGAAGGAAGAAAGTACTGAAATTGACTGAAACGAGATGTTTAGCATGTTGAAGAAGGAAGAAGAAAGGAAGAAGGAAACGATTCTGCTGCAGCGGAAGTATCGCTGAGTGAGCGAAAGACAGGGCAGCGAAGCAAGTAAGGCTGCAATGCAAGATAGGCTTTGCGTCTCACGAGTCTCGCTAGAGTATCGCTCCTCAAGGTAGACTCGCTGGTTTCAATCAACGCAGTATCGCTAGTACAGTTTTGGTATCAAATGAGTAACGCTGGCAGCTTATAATTTTCTAAAGAGTAACGTTACTATTGTGTGTTAAAGAAAAAGGGAGATTATGGAAACTAAACTTGAGGATTATGTATTTTCAGGTCAAGAAGAGCTCGGGGAGGCTTATAACCCACTTAGAACCGAGACCAATTGTGAGTGACTTTTGCTTTATCTTGTGATAAATTTAGTACACTTAACGTTGAGGAAACATGATTCATTGTAGTATGCCTTATGAATAAGATGTGTTTTGTGATTTGAAAGGGTATCAATATGAATGTCCATACATAATAGTAGCTGAGGGACCTTATGGTGAAAGCTTGTATGTGTGTAAACGTGAATTAAGTGCTGAGGGACTTTGTGAAGGCACTTGAATAACAATAAGAAATGGACTACAATGCTCAGGGACTATGAGTGAAGGCATGTAGTAATCCATCACACACTAGCTCGTGCCGAGGGATCATGAGTGAAGGCACTTGAGCAAAGATAGAATTTTGTTACCTGTGCTGAGGGATTTCATGTGAAGGCACATGGTATTGTAATTACAATTGAGTAAGTGCTGAGGGACGGAAAGTGAAAGCACTAAATAGTTGCAAGTCTGTGAGACATGAGAATTTAATAGTTATATGTGCAATGAGGAAAGTAAATCTTGGTAATTCATTGGGATGTGATATGTGATGGTTTTAACTCACAACCTGGCTTATATTTGTTATGAATAGTTTAGTAGATTTAGTCACTCACTGAGCTTTCTGCTCATTCAGTTAGTTGTTGTTTGTCGTTTCAGGTAGCGAGCGTGTCTGGGACGCCTAGCCTACAGAAGAATCTCGTCTGGGCCTATTTGGAAGCGAACCTCTAGGATAGTTGTAAATACTTAGACTGTACATATATCTTGTAATATGCATATTACTGAGAGTAGAAAGGGGGACGTGTTGCACCTTATATGTATATATAAAGATATGTTTGTTGAGAGGTTGCACGTTCTTCTAGTATGTCAATGGAAATGTTGCTTTGTTTTGCTATTTGTATGGTATCCATCCTATAGGGTTTTATGTAGGGGGAAACGGTATCATGCTCAATCCTAGGTATAGAGTATATCTGGGATGGGGTGTGACAGAAACTCCCTGGATCCTTTAGTTTTTTAGGCAATTTCCTTTGTAGTGTCGTACTACAAAACCAGTTCATAATCTCCATACCTTTTCTTCTTAGACAATACATCCTTCATGAATTTAGCATACTTAGGTATTTGTTCTAATGCCTTTGCAAAAGGAAGGTTAATTTCTAACTTTTTGAATATGTCTAAGAATTTTGAAAATTGAGCATCAATCTTTTTCTTTTGAAATCTTTGAGGAAAAGGTAAAGTATTAGGGATAAAAGAAGTAGAGTTAGAAGTACTCCCTATGTTGGACTTTGATTTCTCCTTTTCCTTAGATGCACTCTCTTTTTGTTGAACATCCTCTATGATGGCTTCATCTTCTTCTTGTGGGAGCTCATCATCTTCATCATTAATCAATGGAGTGGATAGCTTTTTCCCACTCCTCAAAGTCATGGCCTTGCACTCCTCCCTTGGGTTTATCTCGGGACAACTAGGGAACTTACCCTTTTGCATTGTTTGGAGGGAAGTGGCGATTTGGCTTATTTGTACCTCGATGTTGTGAATGGCCTTACCATGACTTTGTACGGTGCTTTCAATGCAGTTGTCCTTCCTCTTGATTCTTTTATGAACTCTATTATCAAGTCTTCTAAGTTGGACTTCTTTTCGGTGCGTCATGGACCTACATTGGATAAATCGGGAGGACCTTGCAAAACATTCCTCTTGTTAGCATAAGAAAAGTTTTCATGGTTCCTCAAGCTAGGATGGTAGTGAGTTGGAAGTTGTTGGTGTTGGTGACTTCTATAATGTCCTCTATCAACATAGTTGGTCGTCTCATTATCTCCTTGTACCAACTCCTTTTGTGTGGCCATCTCCGATGCCAAAGCGGCAAGAGAGGCTGTAGATGGTGGATTTGTTTGAGCTTGGCCTCCTGCAGTTAATTTAGAAAGAGCATTAGTAAGGGAAGCCATTTGAGCTTTGAGAGAATTTACCTCATCCACCTCATACAATCCGGCGGCTTTTGGGATGTTTGGAGAAGCCCGTTCACATGGCCAATTGTAAGATGTAGTGGCCAAGTCTTCTAATATGGTGTAGGCTTCTTGAACATTCTTAGAGAAGATTGATCCTCCGGCGGTTGCATCTAAGATGGATTTGGTTGAGCTTGCTAATCCATTGTAGAAGAGTTGAATTTGCAACCAATTCGGGTAACCATGTTGGGGGCTGTCACACCCCATCCCAGATACACTCTATACCTAGGATTGAGCATAATACTATTTCCCTTACATAAAACTTAATAGAATAGATACCATATAAATCACAATTCAAAGCAACATTTCATTGACATATTAGATAAAGTTGCAATCCCCTGAACAAGCATTTCTGCCTATTTACATATAAGGTACAACACATCCCCCTTTCTCCTCTAAGAAATATGCATATTACAATATATATGTACAGTCTAAATATTTACAACTATCCCAGAGGTTCGCTTCCAAATAGGCCCAGACGAGATTCTTCTGTAGGCTAGGCGTCCAGGACACGCTCGCTACCTGAAACAACAAACAACAACAAATTGGATGAGCAAAAAGCTCAGTGAGTGACTAAATTCATTAAACTACTCCTAACAAATATGAGCCAGTTTGTCTATCAGTAACCATTATGTATCACATCCCAAAGAATTACTAAGATTCTCTTTCCACATTACACATATAACTATCAAGTTCTCATGTCTCACAGACTTGCAACTATTTAGTGCCTTCACTTCTCGTCCCTCAGCACTTATTCAATTGTATTTACATTACCATGTGCCTTCACATGTAATCCCTCAGCACTGGTAACCAATTCTATCTTTGCTCAAGTGCCTTCACTCATGATCCCTCAGCACGAGCTAGTGTATGATGGATTATTACATGCCTTCACTCATAGTCCCTGAGCATTGTAATCCATTCCTTATAGTTATTCAAGTGCCTTCACAAAGTCCCTCAGCACTTAACTTCACGCTTACCCACATATAAGCTTTCACCATAAGGTCCCTCAACCACTATTATATTTAGACATTAGCATTAGTACTCTTTAAAATCACTAACACATCATATTCATAAGGAATACTACAATGAATCACATTTCCTCATCAATAAGCACACTAAATTTATCACAAGATATAACAAATAGTTACTCACGATTGGTCTCGGCCCTAAGTGAATTATAAGCCTCCCCGGGCTCTTCCTAGCCTGAAAACACATATTCCTCAAGTTTAGTTTCCATAATCTCCCTTTTTCTTTAACACACAATAATAGCGTTACTCTTTAAAAATTAAAAGCTGCCAGCGATACTCATCACACACTACTGTACTAGCGACACTGCGTTGAATGAAACCAGTGAGACTACCTTGAGGAGCGACACCCAGCGATACTCTAGCGAGAATTGTGAGATGCAAAGCCTATCTTGCGTTGCAGCGATACTTGCTTCGCTGCCCTGTCTCTCGCTCTCTCAGCGATACTACCGCTGCAGCAGAGCCGTTTTCTTCTTCCTTCTTCCTTCTTCAACCTGCTAAACATTTCGTTCCAGTCAATTTCAAAACTTTCTTTCTTCTACAAACTTGTTAAGGTACAGGTCCTTCATCTTACCTCCAAATTTCATGAAGAACATCCTCTCCGTTTAGGATATGTCCTTCAACAACTCCGAGTTACCCCTAATCGTCCGGCAATTCAACTCTAATCTCTTATTCCTGAGTTTGACAAACATATTTACACAATTTTAGCTCAAGCATCCTTCATGAAACTTGTTAAAAATCGAGTTAACTTACTAACCTCAAAGTTTCAGCCCTAACCACCGTTTCTTCAATTTGTTCTTCCTCCAAAACCGGGCATCACTCTGAGGGAGTAACACCAACTGAATCCTCTGCCAAACTCAAGTTTCTTCCACGGTTACGATGAGATTTCCACCTCAAATCAGCATGAACATCTTTTTCTACCTCCTTCCGATGTTTCGCCCTAGTATGAACCCAACTCGAGCTTTGAAATGCAATCCGAACAATTGAATTCTCAATCCACATATATATATACCACCGACTTACTCTCCATTTCAACACTTTACTATAATCTGTTCAACGCATACCTTCTATGTTCAGATTCAGCAACGCACACAGCCTCTGATGATGTTTCTTTTCAAAACTCTCCCGCCAAAATGGTTAGCAACCGCATTACTTTCTCTCGGCCAACCCTCTTTGTCCAACGCATACCCACCTTCGACGCATGGTAGCGTTCCCCGCATAATAGCCTCACAGCAAATCAGCTTCCAATTCCTCGTGGCCATTACTTCCAACGGCACACTGCCTTCAATGCGTTTGCCGAATAATAATCTTCGGTACAAAGTGATTCTCCACGCCTTATGTCCTCAACGCGTCACGGCTTCAGCGCATAATAGTCTTCCCTCACCATTGCGTTTACACCAAAACTGTTTCCATCACAACATGTTGCCATTAACGCATAGCTGATACTTAGTCATTTTTCCACCCCAAACGCAAGCCAGCCAACTACTCTTACCCAATCATCCATCTCTCAGCCCCCTTCTTACCTTGCGTTCTCACAAAATTAGGTACGGGGCTTACAGGGGCACCTTCTCAAGAGATCCTTATACCTTTCCCAAGCCTCATATAATTGTTCATCCTCAAATTGGTGGAATGTTCCAATCTCTGTCCTTAGTCTTTGAGATTTAGCCGGTGGAAAATATTTGTTCAAGAAAGCTTGAGCTAAGATCTCCCATGTTGTGATGCTATCCGGAGGTATGGTTTCCAACCAATCCTTAGCACGGTCTTGCAAAGAGAAAGGAAAAAGTCTTAGTTTAATTGCATCGTTAGAAACACCATTCATCTTTACCGTCCCGCATATTTCTAAGAAAGACCGCAAGTGCTTGTGAGGATCTTTATTGGTTCTTCCTCTAAAGGCTAGCTCTCTAACCATTTGGATCAATCCCGGTTTCAACTCAAAGTTGTTGACATTGATAGGCACATTCATTATTCTGGGTTGACTTGCCGGTAACATGGGTTGAAAGTAGTCTCGAATTGCCTTGGGTATCTCCTCTGCCATCTCCGTGGTTTGATTAAGTAGAGCCCTTAGATTTCATCTATAAGTCTTATCAATCTCGGGATTAAGAGGGAAGAGGTTAGTATTATCGCGAGGCATAAACCGACAAAATAAAAAAATAAAATAAAAGAAAAAAAAGAAAAACAATAATATAAAATAAAATAAAATAAAAATAAAAAATAAATAAACGATCAAATAATATACACCTCAAATTAAGATCTATCAATTCTAATGAATATTAAATAACAAAAACCGTTCTTTGGTTCCCCGGCAACGGCGCCAAAAACTTGATGCGCACTTTTAGTGTTAACTGCAAGTGTACGGGTCAAGTTATAATATAAAACGGTTAAGTCCGAGTATCGTTCCACTGGAGATCGAATTGGGAAGGTTTAAGTTACTTAGCTATTCTAGAATTGAATCAATTTTATTTGAGGATTGAAATTTAATATTATAAGTTAGGGAAAAAGACAAATCAAACAAGGAAAGTATCAAAGGGAGAAACACAAGAGTCAAAGAGAGTTCTAGGGTAATGAATCCTTGTTTATTTCATCAAGCAATATTATAGATTTCATGGATTTTATTGTAATTCATATGCTTAAGTCTAGAAACTTAATTCCAAGTTGTTTTCTCTCAAAGACAACCCTTTCTCATGCAACTCGATTGATTATTAATCTCTTAAAACCAATACAAAATTGCATGGTATTAAAAATAGTCTTTAGCAACTTTTATTGTCAAGCTAACTACTCTCGTGATAGATTAACAACAATTCATTGTTATAGATCAAGTTAAACATACAATCTCTCAATCATACATCTAACCTAACATGTGAAGATGGCCAATCCACAAGAATTAAACACAATAACAATGAAAAGCATAATTATTTAAACAAAACCATGAGTCTACAAAATTAACATGAATTCATAAACAATTCATCAAAACCCTAAAACTAAAGAGTTTAGCCACTCATAGCTTGAAGCATCATGTTTAAGCAAAATAAACAAAGAAAGAGTGTAAAGAAAGGGAAACTCTACTGAAAAGAGGTTCTTTATTGAGGTAGCACCGTCACGATCTCCTTGGCTCTCACGTCGGACTTCGAAGGGCACCAAGACTATCTCGAACTCTTTTCCTCTTCTTTGCAACTAACTCACTCTTTGAACTCTCACTTAATTCTCTCCTTTTTGTATCTCTTTAGGTCTGCAACTTCCTTGTTTGTTCTTGATTCTCTTCCCCTTCTTTTGGGCTGCTGAAAACCCCCAAATTTATAGAGTTTTGCCGCCCCAAAAACTTCCAACAATACAAATTTTTTCATTTAAGTAACGCTGGCGCCGCGGCGCTAGGGTTTTAACCAAAAAAAATTTGCTCTCGGGTTTTAGCGTCGCAGCAGCGCCGTCCAAGCGCCGCGAGCTGTCATGCGTTCAACAAAGATTCGTCGAGGCAGCGCCATCTCAGCGCCGCGATGCTACTATGCGTCCAGACTGATGCGTTTATGCTTCAGCGTCGCGGCAGCACCGTCTCAGCGCCGCGGCACTATCCCAAAATTTGTCCTTTTGAGTTTTTCAGCTCTTTTTCGCCGTATTCTTGCTCGGTTTTGATCTTTTAGTCGTTTCTTCTAATTTTTCTTGTTTTAACCCGAAAATCACTAGCAAACAAGTGAAATCTAATATAAAACTTCTTTAATTTGAGAGAATATAAAGCACTTTTCAAGTGCTTATCAATGGACGCATAGGAAGAGTGTATTTTGAGATACCGACGCAGGTTCTACCTATGTTGCTTTTTCTCTCCCCCCTCTATTCTTCTGTTCTTGAGAAGCTGTGGTGATTGATGATGGCTGTGGATCATTAGTTGGTGTTGTTGGAGTTGGTTGTGAAGTGATGTGAGGTTGCAGGCTTCCTTGCGTCCTCTAGTCTTGCGTTTCAGTGAGAAGAATTTTCCCACTCCTCAATGTCACAGCTTGACATTGTTCTTTACCGTTACCTCGTGGGGCTTCGGTATTACTGGGTAATGCTCCTTGGGTCTGATTTTGAGCTCACCTGCAATTTGTCCCATTTGAACTTCTAAATTACGAATTGCAGTGGCTTGGCTTTTAATTTGCCCCATTTGGCTTTGGAACATCGCTTCATACGACTTGCGTGATTCTTCATTTTTACTGATACATTCTCGTAGTAAAGCTTCCATGGATGATGATGATGCGTTTGCTGGCTGGTTTCTTTGTGGCTGATGCCCTTGAATTCCTTGGTTGTAAACATGATTCTTGCTTCTTTGCAGCTGTTGCTCAGTTCCTTGCGTCTGTGGTTGGTTTCCTCCTCATCCAAAGTTAGGGTGGTTCCTCCAACCCGGATTATACGTTTTAGCGTACGGGTTGTTCTGAACATAGCAAACGGATTGTGGGTTGTAAGGACACATATCATACAGGTGGCCCTCACCGTATTGCACACAGCTTACAGATGCTATTGGATTCACCGTATTCATTGCGTCCATTGCAGCAGCTGCTCCACCTTGGTTGTTCAATGCTATTGTCTGTTGGACCAGTATGGCAACTCTAGAGGCGGGTGAATAGGGTTTAATTAAACTTATTCCTAAATATGCTCAAATTAAACTAATTGAATTAATTTTTTAATTAAATTAATAAAAACCTTAACTGATGCTAAATATCAAGATTGATAAAATTATATGAAACACAAGATTCAATCAATCTCAACAAAGAAGAATAGTAATTGATGCGCACTTTTAGTGTTTACCACAAGTGTACGGGTCAAGTTATAATATAAAACGGTTAAGTCCGAGTATCGTTCCACTAGAGATCCAATTGGGAAGGTTCAAGTTACTTAGCTATTCTAGAATTGAATCAATTTTATTTGAGGATTGAAATTCAATATTTCAAATTTGGGAAAAAGAAAAATCAAGCAAAGAAAATATCAAAGGGAGAATTGCAAGAGTCAAAGAGAGTTCTAGGGCTTCGAATCCTTGTTTATTTCATCATGCAAAATTATAGAATTCATGGATTTTATTGTAATTCTTATGCCTAAGTCTAGAAACTTAATTCCAAGTTATCTTCTCTCAAAGACAACTCTTTCTCATGCAATTTGATTGATTGTTAATCTCTTAAAACCAATACACAATTACATGGCATTAAAACTAGTCTTTAGCAACTTTCATTGGCAACCTAACTACTCTCGTGATAGATTAACAACGATTCATTGTTATAGGTAAAATTAAACATATAATCTCTCAATCATACATCTAACCTAGCATGTGAAGATGGCCAATCCTCAAGAATTAAATACAATAACAATGAAAAGCATAATTTATTTAAACAAAACCATGAGTCTACAAAATTAACATGAAATCAAAAACAATTCATCAAAACCCTAAAACTAAAGAGTTTAGCCACTCATAGCTTGAAGCAACATGTTTGAGCAAAAATAATCAAAGGAAGAGTGTAAAGAATAGGGAAACTCTACTGAAAAGAGGTTCTTGATTGAGGCAGCACCGTCACGAACTCCTTGGCTCTCACGTCGGACTTCGAAAGGCCCCAAGACTATCTCAAAATTTTTTCCTCTTCCTTGCGGCTAACTCACTCTTTGAACTCGCGCTTAATTCTCACCTTTTTAGATCTTTCTTTCAGTCTGCAACTTTCTTGCTTTTCTTGATACTTCTCCCCCATTTGGACTGCTGAAAACCCCCCAAATTTATAGAGTTTGGCCGCCAAAAATTTAACCTAAAATACAAAATTTTCGTATAAGTTACGCTGGCGCCGCGGCGCTATCCCATAGCACCGCGGCGCTAGGGTTGTGCCAAAAATAAGTTGCTCTTGGGTTTTAGCGCCGCGGCAGCGCCGTCCCAGCGCCGCGACGTTGTCTTGCGTTCATCAAGGATGCGTCGAGGCAGCGCCATCTCGTTGCCACGATGCTACTCTGCGTCCATGCTGATGCGTTTATACTTCAGCGCCGCGGCAGCGCCGTCTCAGTGTCGCGACACATCATGCGTTTCAAAAAGGATGCGTTTTTCAGCTCTTTTTCGCCGTATTCTTTCTCAGTTTTGATCTTTTAGTCTTTTCTTCTTATTTTCCTCGTTTTAACCTGAAAGTCACTAGCAAACAAGTGAAATCTAATATAAAACTCCCTTAATTTAAGAGAATATAAAGCACTTTTCAAGTGCTTATCAACACCTCAAACTTAGAGATTTGCTAGTCCCGAGCAAAGAATAAAATCAAATAATAGGGAGTCTTAGATGAAGAAGTGTGCCATTGACTCATTTCTCAGAGAATAGCATTCAGAGCTTAAGTAGAAACATGCAAGCATATCTATGTTGTTATAATTATTCAAGGCCAAATCTTGCTATCTCCCATGTGTGTGTGTGCAAGCCTCCTTCAATTTAAAATACTAGAACTCAAATTAGGACTTAAGAGAGTTTCTTTAGTTTTCCCCCTAGTCTAACTCATGCACCAATCTTCAAGCTTTCATGCATTCAAGTGAGTAATATGTCCACTAAGGTGCCTCTCAGTCATATATTTTTTTCATGGGCCCAAACTTGCATTCTTTTACCTAGAGGCACTAGCTTTCACACATCCACTGTAGGGACTCGTACCTAGTCAATTCCCAGGCGTCCTTACTGATCACAGCAAAGGCAGCTCTTTTTACCCCTATCCATGCATACTCATTACAAGTTTAACATTTAAAAAGATAGACAAATAAAACTCATATATTTTGTGTACACTCTTTCTTTTCTCAAGGCATGTATACTCTTTTCTTTTTCCTTAGTCTAAGATTACAAGCTATCATGCATTTCCACTCTCTCACCGATGGGGCCTTTCGAAGTGACAACTAAATATACCCAACTTAATCCTTTTTTCAGTTTAAAGATTCTAAATAGAAGTGGCTACGTGCTCAAGAATATGAGAGATTTTAAGAGGGACTTAAATGAATTTAACTCAAGATAGTGCTATTCTATTTCCACAATAAGTCATCTATCATGCAAATTCGAATCTCATTAAGGGCAATCAACATCAAGGCACACAACCATAAACAACATTCCCATTAACTTTGAAAGCTCCAAGATGTTCAAAAAATTTTTTAAAAATTGTTTCAAAAAATTGACATGCATATGATCATTAAAACCTTCACTAACATGCATAGCAGGATAAGAAAACACACAAAAGTATGAAAGACACCTCCCACCCCAAACTTAGAATCATGCATTGTCCCCAATGCATAAGAACATCTAACAAGGAAAGAGCAAGCTTGGGAGCAAGCGGGAAGCCACCAAACAGGCTTGGTGTAAAGAGTACTTGTGTGATAAACCACGTTCCTGAGAGATAAAGCATATGAGTGACTCCAAGATTTATTGAAAAATAAAATAAAGAAAAGTAAAGAAAGAAATAAAATTGGGTTGCCTCCCAATAAGCACTTGGTTTAACGTCTTCTAGCAAGACGGGGCTCACAAATCACGGTGGATCCGAAGGTGGTTTCTTCTTTTCATGCTTTGGATCACCTACAACTTTTAGTATTCGCCCACATTGACACTCACAAACATATTCATTAGCATTTAGTGAGTTAGTCAATAAATCATTATCAAGTTGAACATCATCGTTTCTAATGTGGTCAAGACTTATTAAAGAATCATCATGCTTAGATTTTAACGGACTCACCACTTCATTTTTATCATTCTTCTCCATAATTTGTTCATAATTCATTATAGGTTTGGGAGGCATGTATGAAGAACTTGGAGAAATATCACAACTAGAGACATGCTTCATAGAATTTTCTACTTTAACATCAAGCATGTCATTAGTTTTACCATTCAAAGGGGGCTCATTATGCATAGAGTTTTTATTTGAAGAGAGAGGCGATGTTACCTTTGTGCTTGGCTTATGATGCTTATACCTTTCTACATCCGGATGCTTAAGGGTTTTATAGATATCGAATGTTACCTCCTCATCGTTAAGGCGAAATGTGAGCTTTCCTTCTTGCACATCGATGAGGGCCCTTCAAGTGGCCAAGAATGGTCTCCCAAGGATTATGGGGACTTCGGCATCTTCCTCCATGTCTAATATCACAAAGTCCGCCGGGAAGATAAACTTGTCTACCTTGACCAAGACGTCCTCCACAATGCCGTAGGGATGAACAAATGATCGATCGGCCAAAAGCAAAGATATGGTAGTTGGTTGCACCTCTCCTCCATTGAGCTTCCTAAACATGGATAAAGGCATTAAGTTAATAGAAGCTACAAGATCACAAAGTGCGTTAGTAACTTTATTGTTGCCTAAATGATAAAGAAACTCCCTGGATCCTTTAGTTTTTTAGGCAATTTCCTTTGTAGTGCCGTACTACATTCTTCGGTTAGTGCAACCACTTCATAATCTCCATACCTTTTCTTCTTAGACAATATATCCTTTATGAATTTGGCATACTTGGGCATTTGTTCTAATGCCTCTGCAAAAGGAAGCTTAATTTCTAACTTTTTGAATATGTCTAAGAATTTTGAAAATTGAGCATCAATCTTTTTCTTTTGAAATCTTTGAGGAAAAGGTAAAGTATTAGGGATAAAAGAAGTAGAGTTAGAAGTACTCCCTATGTTGGACTTTGATTTCTCCTTTTCCTTAGATGCACTCTCTTTTTGTTGAACATCCTCTATGATGGCTTCATCTTCTTCATCATTAATCAAGGGAGTGGATAGCTTTTTCCCACTCCTCAAAGTCACGGCCTTGCACTCCTCTCTTGGGTTTATCTCGGGACAACTAGGGAACTTACCCTTTTGCATTGTTTGGAGGGAAGTTGCCATTTGACTAAGTTGAACCTCTAAGTTTTGAAGTGCCTTACCTTGGCTTTGAACGGTGCTTGCAATTGCTTGGACCGAATTCTCCAATGTGGTTGTCCTTGATCTTGACTCTTTGACAAAGTCAAGCATTATGTCCCCTAGTGATGATGTCTTTGTATTCCCCGCTCCATTGAATCCTTGAGGTGCTTGCAACACATTCTTATTGTTAGCATATGAAAAATTCTCATGATTCCTCAAGTTGGGATGATAGTGAGTTGGAAGTTGTTGTTGACCTCGGTATTGTCCTCTATCTACATAATTGGCTACCTCCAACTCACTTGGCTCTTGTTGGCTTGTCATGGCCGCAAGGGAAGCTATGGATGATGGACTTGCTTGGGCTTGGCTTCCTTGAGAAAATTTAGATAAAGCATTAGTAAGAGAAGCCAATTGAGCTTTTAAAGAACTTACCTCATCCATCTCATATCGTCTGGTGGCTTTTGGGATGATTGGAGAAGACCGTTCACATGGCCAATTGTACGATGTAGTGGCCAAGTCTTCTAGTATGGTATAGGCCTCTTGAGCATTCTTTGAAAAAATTGATCCTCCGGCAGTTGCATCTAAGATGGATTTGGTTGACCTTGCTAATCCATTGTAAAAGAGTTGAATTTGCAACCAATCCGGGTACCCATGTTGAGGGCATCTTCTCAAGAGATCCTTATACCTCTCCCAAGCCTCATATAATTGTTCATCCTCAAGTTGGCGGAATGTTCCAATCTCCATCCTTAGTCTTTGAGATTTAGCCGGTGGAAAGTATTTGTTCAAGAAAGCTTGAGCTAAGATCTCCCATGTTGTGATGCTATCCGGAGGTATGGTTTCCAACCAATCCTTAGCACAGTCCTGTAAAGAGAAAGGAAAAAGTCTTAGTTTAATAGAATCATTAGAAATACCATTCATCTTTACCGTCCCGCATATTTCTAAGAAAGACCGCAAGTGCTTGTGAGGATCTTCATTGGTTCTTCCTCTAAAGGCTAGCTTTCTAGCCATGTGGATCAACCCCGGTTTCAATTCAAAGTTGTTGACATTGATGGGTACATTTAAAATGCCGGGTTGATTTGCCGGTAGCGTGGGTTGGAAGTAGTCTCGAATTGCCTTGGGTATCTCCTCCGCCATCTCCGTGGTTTGATTAAGTAGAGCTCTTAGATTTCTTCTACACGTCCTTTCAATCTCGGGATCAAGAGGGAGGATATTAGTATTATCTCGAGGCATAAACCAACCAAATAAAAAAATAAAAATAAAAAAATAAAAATAAAAAAATAAAAATAAATAATAAATAAACAATCAAATAATATGCACCTCAAATTAAGATCTATCAATTCTAATGAATATTAAATAACAAAAACCGTTCTTTGGATCCCCGGTAACGGCGCCAAAAATTTGATGCGCACTTTTAGTGTTTACCGCAAGTGTACGGGTCAAGTTATAATATAAAACGGTTAAGTCCGAGTATCGTTCCACTAGAGATCCAATTGGGAAGGTTCAAGTTACTTAGCTATTCTAGAATTGAATCAATTTTATTTGAGGATTGAAATTCAATATTTCAAATTTGGGAAAAAGAAAAATCAAGCAAAGAAAATATCAAAGGGAGAATTGCAAGAGTCAAAGAGAGTTTTAGGGCTTCGAATCCTTGTTTATTTCATCATGCAAAATTATAGAATTCATGGATTTTATTGTAATTCTTATGCCTAAGTCTAGAAACTTAATTCCAAGTTATCTTCTCTCAAAGACAACTCTTTCTCATGCAATTTGATTGATTGTTAATCTCTTAAAACCAATACACAATTACATGGCATTAAAACTAGTCTTTAGCAACTTTCATTGGCAACCTAACTACTCTCGTGATAGATTAACAACGATTCATTGTAATAGGTAAAATTAAACATATAATCTCTCAATCATACATCTAACCTAGCATGTGAAGATGGCCAATCCTCAAGAATTAAATACAATAACAATGAAAAGCATAATTTATTTAACCAAAACCATGAGTCTACAAAATTAACATGAAATCAAAAACAATTCATCAAAACCCTAAAACTAAAGAGTTTAGCCACTCATAGCTTGAAGCAACATGTTTGAGCAAAAATAATCAAAGGAAGAGTGTAAAGAATAGGGAAACTCTACTGAAAAGAGGTTCTTGATTGAGGCAGCACCGTCACGAACTCCTTGGCTCTCACGTCGGACTTCGAAAGGCCCCAAGACTATCTCGAACTTTTTTCCTCTTCCTTGCGGCTAACTCACTCTTTGAACTCGCGCTTAATTCTCACCTTTTTAGATCTTTCTTTCAGTCTGCAACTTTCTTGCTTTTCTTGATACTTCTCCCCCATTTGGACTGCTGAAAACCCCCCAAATTTATAGAGTTTGGTCGCCAAAAATTTAACCTAAAATACAAAATTTTTGTTTAAGTAACGCTGGCGCCGCGGCGCTAAGGTTGTGACCAAAAATTAGTTGCTCTCGGGTTTTAGCGCCGCGGCAGCGCCGCGACGCTGTCTTGCGTTCATCAAGGATGCGTCGAGGCAGCGCCATCTCGTCGCCGCGATGCTACTCTGCGTCCATGCTGATGCGTTTATACTTCAGCGCCGCGGCAGCGCCGTCTCAGCGTCGCGACGCATCATGCGTTTCAACAAGGATGCGTTTTTCAGCTCTTTTTCGCTGTATTCTTGCTCGGTTTTGATCTTTTAGTCTTTTCTTCTAATTTTCCTCGTTTTAACCTTAAAGTCACTAGCAAACAAGTGAAATCTAATATAAAACTCCCTTAATTTGAGAGAATATAAAGCACTTTTCAAGTGCTTATCAGTAATCTATAACATGCTATTAAAAACTGAATGCAAAATTAATTGAGAAAGAGTTGGAGAAGAAGACACCATGATTTTTATAGTGGTTCGGTCAAACTTGACCTACATCCACTTTTCCAAGCACCTCTTGGGATTTCGATTAAAAAATCTCCTTTGACTCTTTCGACGGATGAGAGTCGAACCGCTATCTTGCTCCTTTTTTTCGAGTTCAAGAGCAAATTCGATCCTCTCCACAGTTAGGATCCAACCGTTACAATATTCTTGAAGTTTTAAATCACACACTAAAACTCTCTAAAAAGAATAGATGTACAAATTTGAACTCGCAATACTCAATCCTCACAATACAATGAAAGTATCTCTCTAGAATAAGATGAAAAGAAATAAATTTGAAAGCTTGAAGAGAGAGCAACAATGGTGACCTTTTTCAATTTTTGAGGATTGTAAAATTGTAAAAGTTGGAAAAACTTTTTGGAGAAGATGAAGTATTTAAAAAGAAATGAAAGTGGGTGAAAATCAAATTAATTTGGACCATTAGATCTTTGTAAAAAAAATTAAATGGTGGAGATTTAAACTCAACTAGCCGTTAGACACAAGCATATAATAATATTAAATTAATCTTTTTTTAAAAAAAAAAAAACCAACTAGCCGTTAGACACAAACATGTATAATAATATTAAATTCATCTTCTTTTTAAATTCATCTTCTTTTTAAAATCATTTTCTTTTTAACATCAATCCAAAAATTAAAAAAAAAAACCCCACCAATTGTCACTTCTCCATTGCTTCAAGCGGCACCTTTCAATTAGTCCACTTTGATTAAAAAACTTGGCCACGTCATCAGTTCGGGATTTTCCCATTAAGCTTGTTTTGGCCATATCTTATTTGTTTAAACTCCGATTTGAGTGATTCAAATTGCATTTGAACCGGTGTTCCAAACTCCACACAATAGACACTTCAAAACACTCAAATGGTTAATAAATAAAATCAGGTTTGTTATCATCAAAACACTAATTAATCAATCAATTAAAATTAATTAATTTGAGATTAAGGGCCAAAAAGCCAACATTGTCTTCAACAAAGATGTCATTGTGGCGATCTGAGCTGCAAGATTAGTGGTAGCATCAGTTTCAAGCATACTAGCTTGCGTTCGTCTCTTGTCCATGGATCGGGATCCATACCCATCATCCACCTATTCATCAGTATTCCTCAAAATTCTATCGAGAATCTCCTTGGCTTGCATATAGGTCTTGTCCATTAATCCTCCTGCCGCAAAGGTGTCAGCCACTGATTGTGATGTTTTATTTAATCATCCATAGAAAATCTCCATCTGCACATAATCAGGGATGCCATTGTGTGAACAATTCCTTACCAGCCTCTTAAATCGGGTCCAAGCCTCACTAACGGTCTCCGAGTCCTTTTGCTCGAAGGTGACAATATCTCTTCGCCTCTTTGCATTCACCGTCAGAGGAAAATATTTCTGCATAAATTTTTCAACCATTTGCGCCCAAGTTGTAATCTCACCTGGTTTAAATGAATATGCCCATTGTCTTGCCTCATCTCTGAGAGAGAATGGGAATAGCATCATCCTGATGCTGTCTCGCGGTACTCCAGCCATGAGGAATGTGCTACATATCTCCAAGAAGCTTTTCACGTGTGCATGTGGGTCTTCACCCATTGCACCCCCAAATTGCCCTGCGGCTTGCAACATCTGCAACATTACTGGCTTTATTTCAAACCTTCCATTACACTCAAACGTTGGTTGTAAAATTCCTAGTGCGAAGTTATACAGGTTTGGCGACACATACTCCCTCATTGGGCGATTTCTATCATGGGCCAAGAGAATTGAGTTTACTTCATGGTCTACATGCTCTTGCACATCTACATTTTACCTAACCCCACCTTGCGGAACTTGAGGTTGATTGTGTTGAGCGTCCATATTTTCTTCTGTAGCTTGGTTGTTCCTTCTTTGTTTAATTTGTCTTATCCTTCTTCTTAAGGTCCTCTCAATCTCTGGGCCAATATCAAGTGTTGGTTTGCTCCCTTCACTCATATAATGTTAGAAGCTTCTGACAAAAGAGAAACTTACTATACTCTGTCGACTAAGGAATTCCTACAACACAAATATTTAAAAAAAAAAAAGAATCAAAAAAATATTCCCGGACAACGGCGCTAAAAACTTGTTGTTGATAGATCTCAAGTCCCCGGCAACGGAGCCAAAAACTTGTGCGATAGATTGTGAAATGGAATTATATTAACGCAATGCACAAGTTAAGCTACTATTATCTCTCACATACTATGCGTTGAACATACTATGCGTCTTATTATGCTTAATGCTATGCGTTTATGATCTGTCAAGTTTTCCAATCCTTTACCCAAGTATAAGCAAAGGAATAGGTTTTCTCGGTGAGTCCGAGGTCGAACACAGGGATTATGCTGATTCTCTAATTAAGTAGATTATATGCGTTATAGTGGTAACCAAAAAAAGTTGAGAAAGGATGCGTCTAATCTAAAGAAAGTGATAACATGTACACTAAACTAAAATGTGGAAGATGGAAAGGTATGTTACACAGCAAAGTCAGCTAAATGAATTAAATGAATGGATAAAAACAAGGTTCGGGTTGCTTAACATCTAACATCAGAAACGCATGGTGATAGTCTATTCATACTTGCGACTCTTCTCCAGTTGTCAGCCGCTATGCGTTATATAACGCATAGGAGAATGTTAAGTACCAAGGTTATTCCTATAGACAGGTAACACTTCTTGGCCTTGTCAATTGAGTTCCACAATCACTTACCCTCTTGAGCAGTCTGATTATTACTACTTATATCGATTAGCTAAATGAACATAAGCATCGGATTAAGATTGCAATTGACAAGATGCAATAGTTACACTATGGTTCTTATTTAGATGCTAACGCAACCCGTGACTCTTGAAAGATTAGTTACTCATGGATTCAAAGTAAAAAGCGGAAAGTGTAGAGAAATGAATAGACATGGAAGAATTGTAGATTGATGAACGAATATGATAACTTATAGAAATACAAGTTATGATAGCCTTTTTCTTAGAGAAATAGAGATTAAATAAAGAACCATGCGGTAGTTTATGCTGAAATTCTACTAATAAATCTTTCTTTGTGTTCTACTCTTGTATTTTTATGAAGATAATTATTTTACCACTTTTTGAGCCTAAAACGCATGTTTTAACGCAGGAATGCAAACGATGCGTTGACGACTTCTTAACGCAGTACTATGCGTTAGCAATCTATTTTTCATGGACGCATGATCTGAACGGAACGCGAACAACCTGAAGATGCGTTAACAAATACTCAACGCAAAACTATGCGTTAGCAACCTATGACGCGTTGACATCAACCCAACTCTCCATGAACGCATAATGACCAAAGACGCAAGGCGCGGAGAATCAGATCAGAATCTTGAGAGATTGTCGGACGATTGACATACATGATCTGTGGCTAAAGTGGTGGATCTAAATTGACCCGTGATAACTTGTAGAAATACAAGTTATGATAGCCTTTTTCTTAGATAAATAGAGATTAAATAGAGAAGCATGCGACAGTTCATGTTGATTTGTAATAAGAAATCTTCCCTTGCGTTATACTCTTGTATTTTTATGAAGATAATGAGTTTACCACTTTTTGAGCCTAAAACGCATGCTCTAACGCAGGAATGCAAACGATGAGTTGATGACTTCTTAACCCAGGACTACACGTTAGCAATCTGTTCTTCATGGACGCATGATCTTAACGGAACGCGAACAACCTGACGATGCGTTAATAACTACCCAACGATAAAAATATGAGGAACTTATTTCAAACATGTTAAAAAAAAATTTTTAAAAAAAATTATTCTTTTAAACGCAAAACTCCGTTGGCAAGACTAATATATTTATCTTGTTAAGAGTTTAGCTGAAAACGACACCTGCTCGTAGTTGGCCGCCTCCATGCACCCCATCGTTGGTGTGTCAAAACGAAGGTGGGTAATCGTAATCAGTGACTCATAGATAAAATAACAAACTCCAATGTCTAGTGAGGAAACCGAACTGAGATAAGAGTTTAGTCGAGAAGGGCACTTACCCGTAGTTGGTTGCCTCCATGCAACCCATCGTTGGTATGTCAAAATGAAGGTAGGTAACCCTACTCGACGCATGGCTACATAAATAATAAAACCAATGAAAGAAAAAGGAACTTTATATCTTCATCTTTTCAGACTCAGTGTTCAAAAGAAGAAAAAATTTTTTTGTGAATAATGAGTTTAAGAATTTTGAAAAGAAAGCTTGCCGCATACAAATTAGACCCGTCCTAAAGAAAAGAATATAGAGGTAGAGAAATAATATAACTAACGGGTAGCTGATTGAGTATAGCATTCTTAGAGACTAGTCAATGCGTTGAGAAAATGTTTAGAATAATTGAAGTCCCTTAGATAGAAGTTATGCTTGAGGACAAGCATTTATCTAAGTTTGGGGGTGTGATAACTTGTAGAAATACAAGTTATGATAGCCTTTTTCTTAGATAAATAGAGATTAAATAGAGAAGCATGCGACAGTTCATGTTGATTTGTAATAAGAAATCTTCCTTTGCTTTATACTCTTGTACTTTTATGAAGATAATGAGTTTACCACTTTTTTAGCCTAAAATGCATGCTTTAACGCAGGAATGCAAACGATGCGTTGATGACTTCTTAACGCAGGACTACGCGTTAGCAATCTGTTCTTCATGGACGCATGATCTGAACAGAATGCGAACAACCTGACAATGTGTTAATAACTACTCAACGCAAGACTATGCGTTAGCAACCTACGACGCGTTGACATCGGCCAAACTATCCATGGACACATAGACGACCATCAACGCAAGGCGCCGAGAATCAAATCAAAATCTAGAGAGATTGTCGAATGATTGACGAACACGATTTGTGGCTAAAGTGGTGGATCTTAATTGACCCGAGAATTACGCAATCAGGCGAGATGGACGCATGATATCAATCTCGCCGCCAATCAAGCAGATTTGCCATTGATTGCGAACGCATCACTATAAAAGGGTAGCTCTGCGAGATGAGAAAGGGTTGTTGATTCTCGGAAGAATTCCATAAGTTACATAGAGTTCTCTCAGACTTCAACCGGAGACGAATAGCTCGAGAGAGAAGAGTCTTCCCTCCGCCGGACCACTTCATAGCAGAACCTCACGCTTCCATCTGGGCGACTCAAGACATTGACGCCTTTCCTGCTTTCTTTCTTAGTTTTTTTCTTTCTTGATTTTAGATTTGTGTCAAGACATTGAGCTTATCTAAAGTTGTATTCCGTTTCATCAATATATGTCTTCCATGTCTACTCATTTCTCTATACTTTCCGCTTTTTACTCTCAAACCATGAGTAACTAATCACTCAAGGGTCTAGGGTTGTGTTAGCATCTAACTAAGAACCATAGTGTAACTATTTCATCTTGTCAATTGCGATCTTAATCCGATGCTTATGTCCATCTAGCTAATCGATATAAGTAGTAATAATCAAACTGCTCGAGAGGGTAAGTGATTGTGGAACTCAATTGACAAGGGCCAAGAAGTGTTACCTGTCTATAGGAATAACCTTGGTTCTTAATACTCTCCTATGCGTTATAGACATATAACGCATAGCGGCTGACAATCGGGAGAAGAGTCGCAAGTATGAATAGAATACTACCATGCGTTTCCGATGTTAGATGTTAACCAACCCGAACCCTTTCTTTATCCATTCATTAAACTCACCTAGCTGAATTTGCTGTGTCGCATGCTTTCCATTTTCCACAATTTAATATAGTGTACATGTTATCGCTTTCTTTAGATTAGAAACAAACACAATTTCACTATTTCTTGGTTACCACTGCAACGCATGAAATCCACATAATTAATAAATCAACATAATCCCTGTGTTCGACCTCGAACTCACCGAGAAAACCTTCGACCTCGAACTCACCGAGAAAACCTACTCCTTTGCTTATACTTGGGTAAAGGATAGGAAAGCTTGACAAGATCACCAATGCATAGTAATAAAACGCATAGCATGTTCAACGCATGATATGTAAAACGCATCATCATAGCTTACTCACACCGTACGTTTGTAAATTTCCATTTCCACAATATATATTGCACAACAAGTTTTTGGCGCCGTTGCCGGGGAACTGGAGATCTGTCTATTGTGCATTTATTTTACAACAAGTTTCTGGCGCCGTTGCCGAGGACTTGAGATCTGTCTATTGTGCATTTATTTTATAACAACCCGAGAATTACACAATTAGGCGAGATGGACGCATGATATCAATTTCGCAGCCAATCAAGTAGATTTGCCATTGATTGCGAATGCAGCATCTATAAAAGGGCAAACCTGCAAGATGTGAAAGGGTTGTTGATTCTCAGAAGAATTCCTAAGTGACAGCAGAGTTCTCTCCAGACCTCAACCAGAGACAAATAGCTTGAGAGAGAAGAGTATTCCCTCCGCCTGACCACTTCACAGCAGAAGCTCACGCTTCCATCCAAGTGACTCAAGACATTGATGCCTTTTCCTGCTTTCCATCTTACTTTTCTATCTTGATTTTAGATTTGTGTCAAGACATTGAGCTATCTAAAGTTGTATTCCATTCATCAATATAAAATTCTTCCATGTCTACTCATTTCTCTATACTTTCCACTTTTTACTTTGAATCCATGAGTAACTAATCTATCAAGGGTCTAGGGTTGCGTTAGCATCTAAATAAGAACTATTGTGTAACTATTGCATCTTGTCAATTGCAAACTTAATCCGATGCTTATGTCTATCTAGCTAATCAATATAAGTAGTAATAATCAAACTGCTCGAGAGGGTAAGTGATTGTGGAACTCAATTGACAAGGCCAAGAAGTGTTACCTATCTATAGGAATAACCTTGGTTCTTAACATTCTCCTATTGATGTGCCACTTTGTGTGTTTACCGCAAGTGTACGGGTCAAGTTATAATATAAAACGGTTAAGTCCGAGTATCGTTTCCACTAGAGATCCAATTGGGAAGGTTTAAGTTATTTAGCTATTCTAGAGTTGATTCAATTTTATTTGAGGATTGAAATTCAATATTTCAATTTTGGGAAAAAGAAAAATCAAGCCAAGAAAGTATCAAAAGGAGAATTGTAAGAGTCAAAGAGAGTTCTAGGGTTTCGAATCCTTGTTTGTTTCATCATGCAAAATTATAGATTTCATGGATTTAATTCTTATGCCTAAGTCTAGAAACTTAATTCCAAGTTATCTTCTCTCAAAGACAACTCTTTCTCATGCAACTTGATTGATAGTTAATCTCTTAAAACCAATACAAAATTACATGGCATTAAAACTAGTCTTTAGCAACTTTCATTGTCAACCTAACTACTCTCGTGATAGATTAACAACGATTCATTGTTATAGATCAAATTAAACATATAATCTCTCGACCATACATCTAACCTAACATGTGAAGGTGGCCAATCTTCAAGAATTAAACATAATAACAATGAAAAGCATATTTATTTGAACAAAACCATGAGTCTACAAAGTTATCATGAATTCACAAACAATTCATCAAAAACCCTAAAACTAAAGAGCCACTCATAGCGTGAAGCAACATATTGAGCAAAAAGAATCAAAGAAAGAGTGTAAAGAATAGGGAAACTCTACTGAAAAGAGGTTCTTGGTTGAGGCAGCACCGTCACGAACTCCTTGGCTCTCGCGTCGGACTTCGAAGGGCACCAAAACTATCTCGAACTCTTTTCCTCTTCCTTGCAGCTAACTCACTCTTGGAACTCTAGCTTAATTCTCACCTTTTTGGATCTTTCTTTTGTTCTGCAACTTTCTTGATCTTCTTGATATTTCTCCTCCCTTTTGGCTGCTGAAAACCCCTAAATTTATAGAGTTTGGCCACCCAAAATTTAACCTAAAATACAAAACTTGCGTTTAAATTAACGCTGGCGCCGCGGCGCTAGCATTGTGACCAAAATTAAGTTGCTCTCGGGTTTTAGCGCTGCGGCAGCGCCGTCCCAGCGCTGCGACGCTGTCTTGCGTTCACCAAGTATGCGTCGAAGCAGCGCCTTCCCAGCACCGCGTTGCTGCTCTGCGTCCATGCTGATGCGTTTCAGCCTCAGCGCCGCGGCAGCGCTGTCTTAGCGCCGCGGCGCATCATGCATTTCAAGCAAGGATGCGTTTTTCAGCACTTTTTCTCCATATTCTTGCTCGGTTTTGATCTTTCAGTCGTTTCTTATAATTTTCCTCGTTTTAACCTGAAAAACACTAGCAAACAAGTGAAATCTAATATAAAACTCCTTTAATTTGAGAGAATAATAAGCACTTTTCAAGTGCTTATCAACATCCCAAACTTAGAGATTTGCTAGTCCCGAGCAAATAATAAAATCAAATAATAGGGAGTTTTAGATGAAGAAGTGTGCAATTGACTCATGTCTCAGAGAATAGCATTCAGAGCTTAAGTAAAAACATGCAAGCATATCTATATTGTTATAATCATTCAAGGCCAAATCTTGCTATCTCCCATGTGTGTGTGTGCAAGCCTCCTTCAATTTAAAATACTTGAGCTCAAATTAAGACTTAAGAAAGTTTCTTTAGTTTTCCCCCTACTCTAGCTCATGCACCAATCTTCAAGCTTTCATGCATTCAAGTGAGTAATATGTCCACTAAGGTGCCTTTCAATCATATATTTTTTCATGGGCCCAAACTTACATTCTTTTACCTAGAGGCACTAGCTTTCACACATCCACTGTAGGGACTCGTACCTAGTCAATTCCCAGGCATCCTTACTGATCACAGCAAAGGCAGCTCTTTTTACCCCTATCCATGCATACTCATTACAAGTTTAACATTTAAAAAAGATAGATAAATAAAGCTCATATATTTTGTGTACACTTTTTTTCTTTTCTCAAGGCATGTATACTCTTTTCTTTTTCCTTAGTCTAAGATTACAAGCTGTCATGCATTTCCACTCCTAACTGGTGGGGCCTTTCGAAGTTACAACCAAATACACCCAACTTAATCCTTTTTTCAGTTAAAGATTCTAAATAGAAGTGGCTACGTGCTCAAGAATATGAGAGATTTTAAGAGGGACTTAAATGAATTTAACTCAAGATAGTGCTATTCTATTTCCACAATAAGTCATCTATAATGCAAATTCAAATCTCATCATGGGCAATCAACATCAAGGCACACAACCATAAACAACATTCCCATTAACTTTGAAAGCTCCAAAATTTTCAAAAAAAATTTTTCAAAAATTGTTTCAAAAAATTGACATGCATATGATCATTAAAACCTTCACTAACATGCATAGCAGGATAAGAAAACATACAAAAGTATTGACATGCATATGATCATTAAAACCTTCACTAACATGCATAGCAGGATAAGAAAACACACAAAAGTACGAAAGACACTTAAAGACACCTCCCACCCCAAACTTAGAATCATGCATTGTCCCCAATGCATAAGAACATCTAACAAGGAAAGAGCAAGCCTGGGAGCAAGCGGGAAGCCACCAAACAGGCTTGGTGTAAGGAGTACTTTGTGAGCTATGTTCCTGAGAAATAAAGCATATGAGTGACTCCAAGATTTTAAAAAAAAAATTTAATAAATAAACAAGAGTAAAGAAAGCAATAAAATTGGGTTGCCTCCCAATAAGCGCTTGGTTTAACGTCTTCTAGCTAGACGGGACTACTGGATCATGCAATGAAAGTCAGGTTCTCAAGTCCACGTTCTTCATCACCGATGTAGTGCTTTAATCGTTGACCATTCACTTTGAAGGTTGTTCCATTGTTACCTTGTAGTTCCACGGCTCTGTATGGGGATACCTTGACAATGACAAAGGGTCCCGACCATCGTCTCCTAAGCTTACCTGGAAACAAGCGTAAACGTGAGTTAAAGAGTAATACTCTTTGTCCTTGAAGGAAGGTTCGTGATGTGATCTTCTTGTCATGCCATCTTGCAGTGCGTTCTTTGTAAAGTTTTGCATTCTCATAAGCTTGAGCACAGAACTCCTCCATCTCATTGAGTTCTAAGAGGCGTTTCTCACCAGCTTTCTCAAAATCCATGTTCAGCTTCTTGATGGCCCAATAAGCTCTATGCTCAAGCTCTACCGGTAAGTGACAAGCCTTTCCAAACACCAACCTATACGGGGAAGTACCAATTGGGGTTTTGAAAGCTGTGCGGTAGGCCCACAGTGCATCATCGAGCTTAAGGGCCCAATCCTTCCTATTGGTCTTGACTGTCTTTTCCAAAACTTGTTTGATTTCCCTGTTAGATAACTCAGCAAGGCCATTAGTTTGAGGATGATAAGTTGTAGCAATTTTATGATTAACATTCTATTTCTGCATCATAGATTTAAACAGTTTATTGCAAAAGTGAGAGCCCTCATCACTAATAATAGCTCTAAGTGTACCAAAACGTGTGAAAATGTTTTTATGCAAGAATTTTAAAACAGTGCGAGCATCATTGGTCCTAGTAGCTATGGCTTCTACCCACTTAGATACATAATCTACTGCAACTAGAATGTATAGGTAACCATTAAAAGAAATAAAAAAAGGTCCCATAAAGTCAATACCCCAAACATCAAATAACTCCACTTCCAAGATAGGTTTCATTGGAAGCTCATGTTGTCTAGAAATATTGCCAGTACGTTGGCACCTATTGTCACACCCCCTCCCAGATTATTCACCTAACCTAAGGGGAAGTGTGAAGACAATAAACATCACTCCTCTTGTGACGTATATTGCCCTAACTTACATTCCTAAACATACATTTACTCATATATAATATAGATTACCGTCATACATCGCATGCTTATAACTTGATGCAATTCCTTGTATAGGGTACACCTTTAATACATAACATGAATTCATCTTCATATCCAAAATACAACATTCACAACACCATTGACAGTACCCATTCAAAACTATATGTTCTACATGCCATTTACATAAGTATATTCAACATACAACTCCTAAACTTCACTGAATCTTGATGTTCGAGGCTTAGGCAGGGTGAGCTGTATTAGGCGAAGCACCGGGAACGTCCTTGCTACCTGGGGAGGGAAAAAAAACATTGGAAAACATAAGCTAATAGCCTAGTGAGTGACGAATCTTTATAAACGGCATTCATTTAAAACAGGCATGTTTCATATAACGAGTAAATCAGAGTTTAACATTATTCCAAATGTAACATGTGTTTCACGAAATTCATCATTCTCATAAATCAATACTAAAATCATATCAAAGTGTTTTTCAAGAAATTTATCAACATCAAGTAGTTTTTCAAACTTTTCCCTTAGTTAAGGCGGAGCAATGCTTCTACGCACTCAACGTCAAAATCATCCCTGGCTTCAGGCAGAGCAAGCTCGATGCACTAGCCAGCTAATCCTCTATGTGCACATAGGAATAGGTCGGGTTGCCCATGTACCTTCTCATGTCCTTGAGTACTGGGTCCCGGGGAAACTCACGTGCCTTCTCATGTCCTTGAGTACTGGGTCCCGGGGAAACTCACGTGCCTTCTCATGTCCTTGAGCACTGAGCCTCCTCTTAAAACATTTCAGAATTTCTTTCACATAGTAGTTCTTATGAAAATCTTTCATGAAAATCAATTTATCACGATAAACAATATTTTAAAACATGCCATTGCACATCTTATAGAAATGCATAAAACATGACATATGAACATCATCAAATATCAAGTTTTTAAGAAAGCATTCATCTCAAAGCCATAATTCATAAGAAAACCAAGCCAAACATTTTCAATAAATTTCATTTTAAAGCGAGAAAAGTGTCACTCACTACTTTTCCTAAGCTTTATGTGGTTTATACAGTGTTCCTATTTCTTCTTGGCCTGCACAAGAAACACACTTTGCGTTAGTCAAGATTAATTCCCTTTCCTTTATCTCTACTGTCTTATAACGAGAATCCCAACGATACCCGCCGACTAACACAGTTACTAGCGATACTTGATAGAACAGCACTGCGTTACCTACCTGAGCAGCGATACTCAGCGTTATCCAGCGATATCTGTGAGACGGAAAGCTCTTTTGCGTCTCAGCGGTACCCGTCTCGCTACCTATTCTCAGACAGTGTGCCGATACTTGATTTCCCAACGGCACTCTGCACTGTAACTTCTTCCTTTCTTCCCGTTCTTTCTTTAACCTTAAAATTTTAGGTTGTAGCTCTTCTTCATTCTCACGATATTCCGAAATTACCTCCTGCTGTTCCGGATTGCACGACAGTCTTGTAATCACTGGTTTCCTAAGGATTCACATAGTAAATCTTCACTTTCAGCATCACCATCCTTTACAAGAGTTGTTAGGAATTGTGTTGACTTACTAACCTTAAATTTTCAGCTCTGAACTCAGCTTCTTCCTCACGTTCTGTCCCGAATAACAGTCACTGCTCAATGAAACCAAGTAACTTCGGTCATTCCCCTGTTCCAACTTCTTTTCCAGCCTCGATATGAATCAACTTCGTCCGGAATCCTCAAGAACACCTTCCTCAATCTTCTTCTGAAGTTTATCTGAAGAACAGAACCGACTTAAGCTCTCGAATTGTCCTTAAAAAAAATAATTAAACATTTAATTAATCCAGCTATTTATACTACCGACTTAACCTTCTCGAACACCAAGACTTAGGCTGCTTACTTACGTATTATTCATCTGTAGACTAGCGCGAGGTTCTCCTCTCAGCGCATGGCACTCAAGCTAACTCCTCTTCCAACGCATAGTGGGCGTCTCCGCACGCCCCCTAACTTGAACGCATAACTCTCCATCTTACGATTCTACTTTCGTTGCGTCAGACTGTCCTGTCTTCAACACAAGTGCCTCTATCGCATGTCTATCTTCGACGCAGAGTGACTTGAACGCATGGTTCAAGTACGTTTCTTCCCCCATCAGGATTACTTATCTATCAACGCGGGTTGCTACTTCAGCTCACTAACCTCCGTGAATTAACCGCAACCGCATAGACTTAGTCAATACTTAACCAAAATTTTACTTCCTCTTGTCCTTGGCCACTTCTCCCTTTGAGACGCATAGCCACAAACACATGGCCGTGCCTCAATTCTTGGCAACACAAACCAGTGCTTACACCTATCACATGACTTAACAAAGGTATAACAGTCTTTAAAAAGGGATGGCCAATAAAATCCTGACTGAAGTACCTTAGCTGCAGTTCTGGTGGATCCAAAATGACCTCCATAGGGGGAAGCATGACATGAATTTAAAATACTTACCACTTCCTCTTGAGGTACACACTTTCTTATCATATTGTCAGCACAAACCTTGTAGAGAAGTGGGTCCTCCCAATGGTAAGACTTAACATTGTGCAGGAATCTTTTCTTTTGTTGATAGTTCATGTCAGGTGGCAAATTTCCTCCTGCAAGATAATTAACTATGTCAGCAAACCAGGGCAAACTATCTTTTACCTGATACAGTTGTTCATTAGGGAACATCTCAACAATTGGGGGCCATGATTTAGCTTCCTTATTCTCAATTCTAGATAAGTGGTCTGCAACCACATTTTCACATCCTTTCCTGTCTTTGATTTCTAAGTGAAATTCCTGTAACAATAATATCCACCTCATTGGCCTAAGTTTAGAATCTTTCTTAGCAAACAAATACTTTAAAGCAGCATGGTCAGTATGCACTACTATTTTAGAGCCAAGCAAGTATGATCTAAATTTATCAATGGCAAACACAACAGCTAGTAGTTCTTTTTCAGTAGTAGTGTATTTCTGTTGAGTATTATCAAGAGTCCTACTAGCATAATAAATTGCCCTAATCATGTTATCTCTACCTTGGCCTAAAACAGCTCCTAAAGCATAATCACTAGCATCACACATGATCTTAAAAGACTGACTCCAATCTGGTACAACAATAATAGGTGCAGCAATTAGTCTTTCCTTCAGAGTATTAAAAGCTAGTAGACATGCATCATCAAAAATAAACTTAGCTTCCTTTTCTAACAAATTACTCAAGGGTTTAGCAATTTTAGAAAAATCTTTAATAAATCTCCTGTAAAACCCTGCATGCCCTAGGAAGCTTCTGACTCCTTTCACATTGGTGGGGGGTGGTAGTTGTTCAATAGCAACTATTTTAGCCCTATCCACCTCCAATCCTTTTTTAGAGACTTTGTGCCCCAGGACGATGCCTTCCGTCACCATGAAGTGACACTTCTCCCAGTTTAGAACAAGGTTAGCATCTTGGCACCTCTGCAAAACACGAGTTAGATTAACAAGACAAGAATCAGATGAAGACCCAAATACAGAAAAATCATCCATAAAAACCTCCATTATGTCTTCAATGAGCCCCTGAAAAATAGACATCATACAACGTTGAAAAGTAGCAGGAGCATTACATAAACCAAAAGGCATTCTCTTAAAAGCAAATGTCCCATAGGGACATGTAAATGTCGTTTTTTCTTGATCCTTAGGAGCAATGACAATTTGGTTATAACCTGAATATCCATCTAGAAAGCAATAATGAGAATAACCTGCAAGTCTATCAAGCATTTGATCTATAAAAGGAAGGGGAAAATGATCTTTTCTAGTAGCTTTGTTCAACTTCCTATAATCAATGCATACACGCCATCCTGTCATAGTTCTAGTGGCTATCATTTCATCTTTTTCATTTTTTAACCACAGTCATGCCACCTTTCTTGGGTACCACTTGAACAGGACTTACCCATGGACTGTCAGATATGGCATATATGATTCCTGCATTCAAAAGCTTGAGCACTTCTTTCTTAACTACCTCCTTCATGGTGGGATTAAGTCTCCTTTGGTGCTCTATTGATGGTTTAAAGGTATCTTCTATCAAGATTCTGTGCATACAGACCGACGGACTAATACCTTTAAGGTCCTCAATAGACCAACCAATGGCAGATTTATGATCCCTCAATACTTTCAATAATTTTTCTTCTTCCACAAAATCAAGATCAGAAGATATTATAACAGGTAAAGAAGATAAATCATCTAAAAATGCATATTTTAAATGAAGAGGTAATATTTTTAATTCAAGCTTAGGCTTCTCAATATCATTCACAACATGCAAGGGAGCTAAAGGTATAGGTTTATCTATTTTAGAACATATTGGCAACCTATCAAACCACCTAGCATAAAAAGCTATTTCATCAAAGATTGTATCTGCATTTTCAACATCTATCATGCTTTGTTCTAGATGATCATTAGCTAACATAACCTCTACATGCTTAAAAATAGTATTAGCTCTAGTAACATTTAAAGAACGAATAGTGCAAGGTATAGTAAAACTCCCTGGATCTTTTAACTTTTGTGGTAGCTTCTTTTGTAACACTGCACTGCATTCCTCAGTCATGCTAATCATCTCATATTGCCCAAACCTTTTCTTTTTAGATAAGACATCTTTCATGAATTTCGCATAGTTGGGCATTTGCTCTAAAGCCTCAGCAAATGGAATGTTAATGTGCAGCTTTTTAAATAACTCAAGAAATTTAGCAAATTTCGAATCTATTTCTTTCTTTTTAAAACGTTGAGGATATGGCATAGTATTAGGTACAAAAGGTAGAGGGTTAGATGACTTACTTGAAGATGTTGACTCTTTTACCTTTACCTCCTTTTCTAGGATCTTTGGTTCATCTTCTAAAATTGGCTCTTGAATTGTGTCATCTACCTCTTGCTCTTCATCCTCATCAAGGATCAAAGGAGTGGACGGCTTTTGCCCACTCCTCAAAGTCATGGCCTTGCACTCCTTTTTTGGATTTATCTCGGGACAACTAGGAAATTTTCCCTTTTGCATTGTTTGAAGGGAAGTGGCGATTTGGCTTATTTGTACCTCGATGTTTTGAATGGTCTTACCATGACTTTGTACGGTGCTTTCCAATGCGGTTGTCCTTCCTCTTGATTCTTTTATGAATTCTACCATCAAATCTTCTAAGTTGGACTTCTTTTTAGTGTGAGATGGACCTACATTGGATAATTCAGAAGAACCTTGCAAAACATTCCTTTTGTTAGCATAAGAAAAATTTTCATGATTCCTCAAACTAGGATGGTAGTGAGTTGGAAGTTGTTGATGTTAGTGACTCCTATAGTGTCCTCTATCAACATAGTTAGCCGTCTCATTATCTCCATGAATGCCCATTTCCGATGCCAAAGCGGCAAGAGAAGCTATAGATGGTGGATTTTGAGCTTGGCTTCATGCAGTTAATTTAGAAAGAGCATTAGTAAGGGAAGCCATTTGAGCTTTAAGAGAATTTACCTCATCAACTTCATATAATCCGACGGCTTTTGGGATGTTTGAAGAAGACCGTTCACATGGCCAATTGTAAGATGTATTGGCCAAGTCTTCTAATATGGTATAGGCTTCTTGAGCATTCTTTGAAAAAATTGACCCTCCGGCGGTTGCATCTAAGTTGGATTTGGTTGAGCTTGCCAATCCATTGTAGAAAAGTTGAATTTGCAACCAATCGGGGTACCCATGTTGAGGGCATCTTCTCAAGAGATCCTTATACCTTTCCCATGCCTTATATAATTGTTCATCCTCAAGTTGGCGGAATGTTCCAATCTCCATCCTTAGTCTTTGAGATTTAGCCGGTGGAAAATATTTGTTCAAGAAAGCTTGAGCTAAGATCTCCCATGTTGTAATGCTATCCAGAGGTATGGTTTCCAACCAATCCTTAGCACGGTCCTGCAAAGAGAAAGGAATAAGTCTTAGTTTAATTGCATCATTAGAAACACCATTCATCTTTACCGTCCCGCATATCTCCAAGAAAGATCGCAAGTGCTTGTGAGGATCTTCATTGGTTCTTCCTCTAAAGGCTAGCTCTCTAGCCATTGGGATCAACCCCGGTTTCAACTCAAAATTGTTGACATTGATAGGCACATTCATTATTCCGGGTTGACTTGCCGATAACGTAGGTTAAAAGTAGTCTCTAATTGCCTTAGGTATCTCCTCCGCTATCTCCGTAGTTTGATTAAGTTGAGCCCTTAAATTTCTTCTACACGTCCTTTCAATCTCGGGATCAAGAGGGAGGAGGTTAGTATTATCTCAAGGCATAGACTAACAAAATAAATAAAAATTAAAAAAAATTATATAAAATAAACTAATCAAATAAAACAAAAACAAATAAACAATCAAATAATATACACCTCAAATTAAGATCTATCAATTCTTATGAATATTAAATAACAAAAACCGTTCTTTGGATCCCCGGCAACGACGCCAAAAACTTGATGTGCCACTTTGTGTGTTTACCGCAAGTGTATGGGTCAGGTTATAATATAAAACGGTTAAGTCCGAGTATCGTTTCCACTAGAGATCCAATTGGGAAGGTTTAAGTTTTTTAGCTATTCTAGAGTTGATTCAATTTTATTTGAGGATTGAAATTCAATATTTCAATTTTGGGAAAAAGAAAAATCAAGCCAAGAAAGTATCAAAGGGAGAATTGCAAGAGTCAAAGAGAGTTCTAGGGTTTCGAATCCTTGTTTGTTTCATCATGCAAAATTATAGATTTCATGGATTTAATTCTTATGCCTAAGTCTAGAAACTTAATTCCAAGTTATCTTCTCTCAAAGACAACTCTTTCTCATGCAACTTGATTGATAGTTAATCTCTTAAAACCAATACAAAATTGCATGGCATTAAAACTAGTCTTTAGCAACTTTCATTGTCAACCTAACTACTCTCGTGATAGATTAACAACGATTCATTGTTATAGATCAAATTAAACATATAATCTCTCGATCATACATCTAACCTAACATGTGAAGGTGGCCAATCTTCAAGAATTAAACACAATAACAATGAAAAGCATATTTATTTGAACAAAACCATGAGTCTACAAAGTTATCATGAATTCACAAACAATTCATCAAAAATCCTAAAACTAAAGAGTTTAGCCACTCATAGCGTGAAGCAACATATTGAGCAAAAAGAATCAAAGAAAGAGTGTAAAGAATAGGGAAACTCTACTGAAAAGAGGTTCTTGGTTGAGGCAGCACCGTCACGAACTCCTTGGCTCTCGCGTCGGACTTCGAAGGGCACCAAAACTATCTCGAACTCTTTTCCTCTTCCTTGCAGCTAACTCACTCTTGGAACTCTAGCTTAATTCTCACCTTTTTGGATCTTTCTTTTGTTCTGCAACTTTCTTGATCTTCTTGATATTTCTCCTCCCTTTTGGCTGCTGAAAACCCCTAAATTTATAGAGTTTGGCCGCCCAAAATTTAACCTAAAATACAAAAATTGCGTTTAAATTAACGCTGGCGCCGCGGCGCTAGCGTTGAGACCAAAATTAAGTTGCTCTCGGGTTTTAGCGCCGCGACGCTGTCTTGCGTTCACCAAGTATGCGTCGAAGCAGCGTCTTCCCAGCGCCGCGTTGCTGCTCTGCGTCCATGCTGATGCGTTTCAGCCTCAGCGCTGCCTTAGCGCCGCGGCGCACCATGCGTTTCAAGCAAGGATGCGTTTTTCAGCACTTTTTCTCCATATTCTTGCTCGGTTTTGATCTTTCAGTCGTTTCTTCTAATTTTCCTCGTTTTAACCTTAAAAACACTAGCAAACAAGTGAAATCTAATATAAAACTCCCTTAATTTGAGAGAATAATAAGCACTTTTCACCTATGCGTTATAGACATATAACGCATAGCGGCTGACAACCGGGAGAAGAGTCACAAGTATGAATAGACTATCACCATGCGTTTCCGATGTTAGATATGAACCAACCCGAATCCTGTTTGTATCCATTCATTTAAATCATTAGCTGACTTTGCTGTGTCGCATGTCTTTCCATCTTCCACAACTTAGCTTAGTGTACATATTATTGCTTTCTTAGTTAGACGCAAACAAACAACTCTCTCACTTACTCTTGGTTACCACTGCAACACATATAATCCACTTAAATATAGAATCAACGTAATCCCTGTGTTCGACCTCGGACTCACCGAGAAAACCTACTCATTTGCTTATACTTGGGTAAAGGATAGGAAAACTTGACAGATCACCAACGCATAGCATTTAAGCATAAGTAAGACGCATGGTATGTTCAACGCATAGTATGTGAAACGCATCATCGTAGCTTAACTTGCACATTGCGTTAGTACAATTCTATTTCACAATTGCATAAACAACAGAATACAATTTTAGAATGCTCAATGTCTTGACACAAATCTAAAATCAAGCTAGAAAAACAAGGTAGAAAGCAGAAAAAGGCGTCAATGTCTTGAGTCGCTGGAATGGAAGCATGAGGTTCTGCTGTGAAGTGGTCAGGCGGAGGGAAGACTCTTCTCTCTCGAGCTATTCGTCTCCGGTTGTCGTCTGGAGAGAACTCTACTGTCACTTAGGAATTCTTTCGAGAATCAACAACTCTTTTCCATCTTGCAGGACTGCCCTTTTATAGATGTTGCATTCGTAATTAATGGCAAATCTGCGTGATTGGAGGAAATTGATGTCGTGCGTCTATCTCGCCTAATTGCGTAATTATCGGTTCAATTTAGATCCACCATTTTAGCCACAGATCATGCATGTCAATCTTCCGACAATCTCTCAAGATTCTGATCTGATTTTCCGCTGCCTTGCGTTTATGTCATTATGCATCCATGGAGAATCTTGGCTGATGTCAATGCGTCATAGGTTACTAACGCATAGTCCTGCGTTAAGAAGTTGTTAACGCATCTACAGGTTGTTTGCGTTCTTGTGTTAAAACATACGTTTGAGGCTAAAAAAGTTATAAAATAAACATCTTCATCAAAATATAAGAGTAGAACGCATAGGAAGATTTATTAATAGAATTCAACGTAAACTACTGCATGATTCTCTATTTAATCTCTATTTTTCTAAGACAAAGGCTATAATAACTTGTATTTCTACAAGTTATCACTTGCCAACAATATCACCTTGTTTCAAATAAAACTATTTTAAATAAAACGTCACTCACTACTTATCTTGGGCCTTTAGAGGTTTATACGCCTTTCCTAGCTCTTCCTGGCCTGTAATCATACATTTTTCATTGTTAGATTTCCTTAAGATTTCCTTAACATAACCAACAAGCTTTAACCATTCATACTTGATCAATAAACCTTAATGAGCGAGATTCTACTCTGCTAGCGAGACCACTAGCGAGATTGGACTATAACTACACGGCACTAGCGATACCAGGGTGAGCGAGACCAGCGACACTCACCTGATCAGCGAGACCCAGTGATACCCAGCGAGAATTGTGAGACGCAAGGCTTCTAACGACACCCGCGTTAACCGTTTCGTTTCTCACGCTTAAATTCTTAGCTCTACTTGTAGTCCAGCGATACTTGTCTTCCACAGCTTCTGCCTTCCCTCTCATTCTCACTTCTATCTGTTACAAATCGTATTACCAACCAAATTTAGAACTTCTTCCCTTCTACAAACTTGTAAAGAAATGTATTTCCTAGCTTACCTCAAGATTTCAGAACATAACTCCTCTTCGTTTGATAGATGTTCCCAAATAACTTAGAGTTGCTCCAAATAGCTTAGCAAATCTGTATCAGTCACTTTCACCATAAATTTTACATATTTCCCTTCCAATTCAGCTAAACCAGCCTTTCATAAAAGTTGTTAAGAATTGAGTTAGCTTACCGACCTCAAATTCTCAGCCCTAAACTCGATCTCCGCAGAACTCTATCCTCCAAATACCAAACGTTTTTCAGATTGCACGATAGGAATCAACCCTTTTGTTCTAGCTCCAATTACACCATGAAATCTATCAGAATTCTACACGAATTTGCCCTAGACTTCTTCCTCTACCTCTCTTCGTCACTAAGCTAAAATATGGGATCGATTGGAGATTTTGAGACCAAGAAAATGATTGAAAACTTAGCTTTACACACTTAAACAAACTGCCGACTTATCTCTACTTTCTCTTTTATTTTATTTTATTTCCCGCTGAACAAAATAACGCAACCGCCAACATACTTGGATACTGGCTTGGACGCCTAGCAAGCTTGAATGCATAGCAAGTCGGACGCTAGCTTGGACGAATCGCACCATGCGTCTGAACCATAACACCGTTGAACGCATACTTCGCCAACGCTAATGCAACCTCCCTACCGAATCTCAACCAACGCATAGCTGCTAGTCCAACAACCTCATCAACATATAGTAAGTTGGATGCATCCCTCAACAAGCCAACACTTCAACCCTCATGCTTTGGCTCGGCTACACAATTTCTTCCCTATTTTTAGCCATTACCCATGCTCATTCTCATGGACTCTTGCTTCAATCAAACCAACGCATAGATGATAACTTGTAGAAATACAAGTTATTATTGTCTCTCGCTTAGAAAAATAGAGCTTAAATAGAGAATCATGCGATAGTTAGTGTTAAATTATATTGATAAATCTTCCTTTGCATTCTACTTTTGTAAATTGATGGAGATAATTGTTTTGAAGCTTTTTGAATCTAAAACGCATGCTGTAACGCAGGAACGCGAGTAGCCTGTGGATGCGTTGGCAACCTTTCAACGCAGGTTGATGCGTTAGCAACCGATGGATGCGTTGGCACACTTAAACGCATGAACCCAAAGTTATCCATGGACGCATATCAACCAGAAACGCAAGACAGCAGAGAATCAAATAAGAATCTCGACAGATTGTTGGGAGATTGATATGCTTGATATGCGGCGAGAGTGGTGGATCGAAATTAAACCGGAAATCACGCCATTAGGCGAGACGTACCCAAGGCAGAAATTCAGCCTCCAATCATGCAGATTTGCCAGCGATTGCAACGCAACATCGGGCAAACCTCAAGACGAAAATGTTGTTGAACCTCTCGGAAGAATTCCTAAGTGACAGCAGAGTTCTCCCCAGATGACAACCAGAGACAAATAACTCGAAAGAGAAAAATCTTCCCTCTGCCTGACCACTTCACAGCAAAACTCGCGCTACCATCTCGACGAGCTCAAAACATTGAGAAGTCATTCCATGCTTTCTATTTCTTTTCTTACTTATGTTTTAGTCTATTAGCAAGACATTGTATTTTCTAAAACAGTTATTCCGTTCATCAATCTATACATCTTCCATGGCTATTCATTTCTTATCACTTTCCATTTGCTATTTATCATCCATGTGTAACTAACTCTCTCAAGGGTCATGGGTTGCGTTATCATCTAAATAAGAACTGTAGAAGGCTATTTCATCTTGTCAAATGTATTTTTAATCAAATTGTCATGTCCATCTAGCTAATTGATATAAGTAGTAATAATCAGACTGCTCGGGACAGTAAGTGATTGTGGAACTCAATTGGCAAGGCTAAGAAGTGTTACCTAGACATAGGAATAACCTTGGCATTTAAGACTCTCCTATGCGTTATAGACATATAACGCATAGCGGCTGACAACCGGGACAAGAGTTGCTGGTATGAAATAGACCTTACTATGCGTTTCTGACTTTAGATGATAACCAACCCCAGCCCTGCGTTTTACCATTCACATAACTCAATTAGCTGACTTTGCTGTGTCGCATACCTCTCCATCAAACCACTTTAGCTTAGGTTTACTGCTTTCTAGTTAGTTAAACACATCACTTCTCATCACCTTCTTTAGACGCATGACTGAAATAATCCGACTAATTATAGAATCTGCAAAGTCCTTGTGTTCGACCTCGGACTTACCAAGAAAACCTCATTCTTTGCTTATACTTGGGTGAAGGATAGGAAAACTTAACAGATTTGTAACGCATATTGTTAAGCATGTTGAACACATAATAATAAGCTTAATAAAGACAACAAGTTTTTGTAATAAAGATCCAACAACAATAAACACACCTTCAACGCATGATAACTCGTGCCTTAAGGCTCTCGACCACTCTTTTACTTACTTCTTTTAGCTTGTCAGCTTCCATAATCATTCTTTATAGCTTGTTAACTTCCAAAGCTAAGTGTGAGGTTTACAATTTACCACCTCCTTACAAGAATTTCGTCCCTGAAATTTAGCAAACTGTTAAATCCTCAAAAACAAATATGGATAATGCTTAATCATTTGCTTCTTGGCTTCCCAAGTAGCTTCTTCTACACCATGATTTCTCCACAAAACCTTTACCAACGAGATCACCTTTGTTCTTAGTACTTGCTCTTTCTCATCTAGCACTTGAATCGGTTCCTCCTCATAACTCAAATCTTCTCTTAGCTCAATCGGTTGTACCTCAAGTACATGAGTAGAATCAGGGATATATTTCCTTCAGACCAAAACATGGAATACATTATGAACCTTAGACATTTCCATCGGTAAAGCTAACCTGTATGCTGCCAGACCAACTCTTTCTAAGATTTCGAATGGTCCAATGTATCTAGGACTCAGTTTTCCTTTCCTACCAAATCTTAGAACTCCTTTCCACGGTGCTAACTTAAGAAATACTCTATCTCCAACCTCAAACTCGAGATCTCTCCTCCTGTTATCAGCATAACTTTTTTGTCGATCTCTGGCTGACTTCAAGTTAGCTTTGATCATTTTAATCTTCTCTGTAGTAACCTGAACAATCTCTGGTCCAATCAGTTTCCTTTCTCCAACTTCTCCCCAACACAGTGGTGTTCTGCATGGTCTACTATACAATGCTTCATACAGAGCCATACCTATACTTGCCTGGTAGCTGTTATTATAAGCAAATTCTATTAAAGACAGATGTCCATCCCAGCTACCTTTGAACTGTAAAACACAAGCTCGAAGTATGTCTTCTAAAATCTGGATCGTTCTTTCTGATTGTCCATCAGTCTAAGGATGAAAGGCAGTACTAAACTGCAACTTTGTTCCTAAAGCTTGCTGCAAACTCCTCCAGAAGTTAGAAGTAAACCTAGGATCCCTGTCTGATGTCATAGTCACTGGTACTCCGTACTGACTTACAATCTCGTCTAAATACATCCGTGCCAATCTGTTCAATGTATAAGTTTCTTTGACTGGCAAGAAACACGTTATCTTCGTTAGTTTATCAACAATCACCCAAAATTCCATCAACACCTACTAGAGTTCTTGGCAACCCAAATAGAAAATCCATAGTAACATGTTCCCATTTTCACTCAGGAATAGGAAGTGGATTCAGTAACCCTGCTGGCTTTTGCCGTTCAGGCTTAACCTGCTGACAAATTAAGCACTTTGCTATAAAATCTTGTGTTGTGCGACAGCTTTCAAGTTCAAAGACTTGCTACTGCGTCTATCTATTATTATTAAGCTTACTATGCGTTTAACATACTATGCGTTGAACATGCTTAATGGATGCGTTTATGATCTGTCGAGTTTTCCTATTCTTAACCCAAGTATAAGCAAAGAAATAAGTTTTCTCGGTGAGTCCGAGGTCGAACACAGGGACTATGCTAATTCTGTAATTAATTGGATTATTTGAGTTGGAGTGGTAACCAAAAATAATTGATGAACGATGTGTCTAACTAAAGAAAGCAATAACATGTCACTAAATTAAAATGTGGTAGATGGTAAGGTATGCAACACAACAAAGTCAGCTAATGAGTTATGTGAATGGGGGAAAATAGGGTTCGGGTTGGTTAACATCTAAAATCAGAAACGCATGGTGATAGTCAATTCATATTTGCGACCCTTCTCTCGGTTGCTAGCCGCTATGCGTTATATGTCTATACTGCATAGGAGAGTGTTAAGTACCAAGGTTATTCCTATAGACAGGTAACACTTCTTGGCCTTGTCAATTGAGTTCCACAATCACTTACCCTCTCGAGCAGTCTGATTATTACTACTTACATTGATTAGCTAGATGAACATAAGCATCGAATTAAGATTGCAATTGACAAAATGCAATAGTTACACTATGGTTCTTATTTAGATGCTAACGCAACCCGTGAGTCTTGAAAGATTAAATACTCATGGATTCAAAGTAATAAGCGGAAAGTGTAGAGAAATGGATGGACATGGAAGAATTGTAGATTAATGAATGAAATACAATCTTAGACAGTTCAATGTCTTGATAACAAATCTAAAATCAAAGCTAGAAAAAGATAAAAAGCAGGAAGGCGTTTCAATGTCTTGAGTCGCCGGAATGGAAGCGTGAAGTTTTGCTGTGAAGTGGTCAGGTGAAGGGAAGACTCTTCTCTCTCGAGCTATTCGTCTCCGGTTGTCTTATTGAGTGTTGCGTGTATTTTGTATGTGTAAATTAGCCTAACGCAAAGTGCTAAAGGATGTGTTTATGCGTTCAACATGTCATGCTTTGAACATGCTATACGTTCTATCACTATGCGTTGGTGGTCTTGTCAAGTTTTCCTATTCTTTTACCCAAGTATAAGCAAAGTAATAGGTGTTCTCGGTGAGTCCGAGGTCGAACACAGGGATTATATTGATTCAGTTTTTAGTTGGATTTCATGCGTTACAGTCGTAACCAATATATATTTGAAAGAGTTGTTTTTAATCTAAAGAAAGCGATTGTTTATACACTAGACTAAAAATTGTGAAAGATGGAAAGCATGCGACACAGCAAGTTCAGCTAAAGATGTGTGTGAATGGATAAAGAAAGAGTTTGGGTTGATTAACATCTAACGTCGAAAACGCACAGTAGTATTCTATTCATACTTGCGACTCTTCTCCCGGTTGTCAGCCGCTATGTGTTATATGTCTATAACGCATAGGAGAGTGTTAAGAACCAAGGTTATCCCCATAGACAGGTAATACTACTTGGCCCTTGTCTATTGAGTTCCACAATCACTTACCCTCTCGAGCAATCTGATTATTACTACTTATATCGATTTGTCAGATGGACATAAGCATCGGATTAAGCTCGCAATTGACAAGATAAAATAGTTACACTGTGGTTCCTAGTTAGATGCTAACGCAACCCTAGACCCTTGAGTGATTAGTTACTCATGGTTTGAAAGTAGAAAGCAAAAAGTTTAGAAAAGTGAGTAGACATGGAAGATAATTGTATTGATGAAATGAGATACAATTTTCGATAAGTTCAATTCCTTGATACAAATCTAAAATTAAGAAAGAACAGTAAGAAAGAAAGCAGGGAAGGCGTCAATGTCTTGAGTCGCCCGAATGGAAGCGTGATGATCTGCTGTGAAGTGGTGCGGCGGAAGGAAGACTCTTCTATCTCGAGCTATTTGTCTCCGGCTGAAGTCTGAGAGAACTCTGCTGTCACTTATGGAGTTCTTCCGAGAATCAACAACCCTTCTCATCTCGCAGAGCTGCCCTTTTATAGATGATGAAATCGCAGTTAATGGCAAATCTGCTTGATTGGTGGCGAGATTGATACTGCGTCCATCTCGCCTGATTGCGTGATTCTCGGGCCAATTAAGATCCACCACTTTAGCCACAAATCATGTTTGTCAATCTCTCAAGATTCTGATCTGATTCTCAGTGCCTTGCCTTAACGGTTGTCTATGCGTCCATGCATAGTTTGGCCGATGTCAATGCACCGTAGGTTGCTAACGCGTACTTATGCGTTGAGTTGTTAACGCATCGTTTGCATTCCTGCGTTAAAACATGCGTTTTAGGCTCAGAAAGTGGTAAAATCATTATCTTCATAAAAATACAAGAGTATAACGCAAAGAAAGATTTATTAATAGAATTTAGCATAAACTACTGCATGCTTCTCTATTTAAACTCTATTTATCTATGAAAAAGGCTATAATAACTTGTATTTCTACAAGTTATCATGGAGAGAACTCTGTTGTCAGGAGAGAACTCTGTTGTAACTTAGGAATTCTTCCGAGAATCAACAACCATTTTTCATCTTGCAGGTCTGCCCTTTTATAGAGGTTGTGTTCGTAATCAATGGCAAATCTGCGTGATTGGAGGCGCAATTGATGTCATGCGTCTATCTCGCCTAATTGCATAATTCTCGGTTCAATTTAGATCCACCACTTTAGCCACAGATCATGCATGTCAATCTTCCGACAATCTCTCAAGATTCTGATCTGATTTTCCGTTGCCTTGCGTTTCTGGTCATTATGCATCCATGGAGAATTTGGGTTCATGCGTTCACTTATATCGACACATCCATATGTTCTAACGCATCATCCTGCGTTGAGCGGGTGTCAACGCGTCACAGGTTGCCAACGCATAGTCCTGCGTTAAAAATCTACAGGTTGCTCGTGTTCCTGCGTCAAAACATGCGTTTTAGATTCAAAAAAGTTATAAAATAATTATCTTCATCAATTTACCAGAGTAGAACGCATAGGAAGATTTATTAATAGAATTTAACTAATACTACTACATAATTCTCTATTTAATCTCTAATTTTCTAAGAGAAAGGCTGTAATAACTTGTATTTCTACAAGTTATCACTCTGCTATTTTTCTTTTCATACCTGGCCACCAGTAGAATTTTCTTAATGTTCTATACATCTTGGTACTACCAGGATGCATAGCATAAACCGAGCTATAAGCCTCCTCAAGTATCGCCTGCTTAACTTCCTCATCTTTTGGCACGTAGATCCTATCTTGTTTCAACAGCATACCATCAGGTCTGAGTTTAAAGTCTACTCTCTGCTGAGCTTTTACCTCCTCTATCAACTTTTTTATTACAGGATCTTCTGTTTGCTTTCTTATAACCTCATCTACCAACTTAGGTCTCAACTGGAAATATGCTAATAATGTGCCTATACCAGTTACCTTTAGGCTAGTTCCACTATTCCTAAATTCCTTGAGCAAAGTGACCCTAACTGTATTCAAAGAACTTACTCCACTTCGAGACTTCCTACTTAGGGCATCAGCTACAACATTCGCTTTCCCTGGACGATACTCGATAGTGCAATCATAATCCTTGATCAGTTCCAACCACCTTTGTCTCTTGTTAAGCTCTTTCTGTTCAAAGATATATTTCAAACTCTTGTGATCTATATAGATATGGCACTTTTCTCCATACAAATAATGTCGCCATATCTTCAATGCTAGAACAACATCAGCTAACTCCAGATCATGAGTAGGGTAGTTACCCTCATGTGGCCTCAACTGCATGGAAGCATATGCTATCACTTTGCCATTCTGCATCAGCACACATCCTAACCCTTGATGGGAAGCATCACAATAAACCTCAAATTCCTTCCCCGACTCTGGAAGTGCTAAAATAGGTGCAGTTATCAATCTCCTTTTCAGTTCCTGAAAACTTCGTTCACACTTCTCATTCCACTCAAACTTAGTATCCTTCTTAGTCAAATTGGTGAGTGGTAAAGTTATACTGGAGAATCCCTGAACAAATCTCCTGTAGTATCCTGCTAAACCCAGGAAACTACGTACCTCCGTTACTGTCTTAGGTGGTTCCCATCTAACTATAGTCGCAGTCTTTTGAGAATCCACACTGACTCCTACAACTGAAACAACATGGCCCAAAAACACTACCTGTTCCAACCAAAACACACATTTACTGAACTTTGCAAAAAGTCTATTCTCTCTCAAAATTTGCAGAATAGTCCTGAGATGTTCAGCATGCTTCTGTTTATCTTCAGAATACACCAATATATCATCAATAAATACAATTACGAACTGATTTAGATAAGGATGAAAGATCCTATTCATCAGATCCATAAACACTGCCAGTGCATTCGTCAAACCAAATGGCATCACCAAAAATTCATAATGTCCATACCTGGTTCGAAAAGCTGTCTTAGGTATGTCTACTTCCCTAACTTTCAGCTGGTGATACTGTTGTGTAAATTATATGTGGAATTGGAAATTTACAAACGCAAGCTGTGATTAAGATATGGTTATGCGTTTTACATATCATGCATTGAACATTCTATGCGTCTTACTACTATGCGTTGGTGATCTTGTCAAGCTTTCCTATCCTTTACCCAAGTATAAGCAAAGGAGTAGGTTTTCTCGGTGAGTCCGAGGTCGAACACAGGGATTATGTTGATTTAGTATTTAAGTGAATTACATGTGTTGCAGTGGTAACTAAGAAATAGTTGAGAATGTTTGTTTGTAATCTAAGGAAAGCGATTGTTTGTACACTAGACTAAAATGTGAGAGATGGAAAGCATGCGACACAGCAAATTCAGCTAATGATGTGAATGAATGGATAAAGAAAGGGTTCGGGTTGGTTAACATCTAACATCGGAAACGCATGGTAGTATTCTATTCATACTTGCGACTCTTTTCCCGTTTGTCAGCCGCTATGCGTTATATGTCTATAACGCATAGGGGAGTGTTAAGAACCAAGGTTATTCCTATAGACAGGTAACACTTCTTGGCCCTTGTCAATTGAGTTCCACAATCACTTACCCTCTCGAGCAGTTTGATTATTACTACTTATATTGATTTGTCAGATGGACATAAGCATCGGATTAAGATCGTAATTGACAAGATGAAATAGTTACTCTATGGTTCTTAGTTAGATGCTAACGCAACCCTAGACCCTTGAGTGATTAGCTACTCATGGTTGAAAGTAAAAAGCGAGAAGTATAGAGAATTGAGTAGACATGGAAGATATATATATTGATGAAACGGAATACAACTTTAGATAAGCTCAATGTCTTGACACAAATCTAAAATCAAGAAAGAAAAACTAAGAAATAAAGCAAAGAAGGCGTCAATGTCTTGAGTCGCCCGGATGGAAGTGTGAGGTTCTGCTGTGAAGTGGTCCGGCGGAGGGAAGACTTCTCTCTCGAGCTATTCGTCTCCGGCTGAATTCTGAGAGAACTCTGCTGTCACTTATGGAGTTCTTCCGAGAATCAACAACCCTTTCTCATCTCGAAGAGCTGCCCTTTTATAGATGATGCGTTCCCAATTAATGGCAAATCTGCTTGATTGGTGGCGAGATTGATATCATGCGTCCATCTCGCCTGATTGCGTGATTCTTGGGTCAATTAAGATCCACCACTTTAGCCACAAATCATGTTCGTCAATCATCCGACAATCTCTCAAGATTCTGATTTGATTCTCGGCGCCTTGCATTGATGGTCGTCTATGCATCCATGGATAATTTGGTCGATGTCAACGCGTCGTAGGTTGCTAACGCATAGTCATGCGTTGAGTAGTTGTTAACGCATCGTCAGGTTGTTCGCGTTCCGTTCAGATCATGCGTCCACGAAGAACAGATTGCTAATGCGTCGTTCTGCATTAAGAAGTCCTCAATGCATCGTTTGCATTCCTGCGTCAAAACATGCGTTTCAGGCTAAAAAAGGTGGTAAAATCATTATCTTCCTAAAAATACAAGAGTATAACGCAAAGGAAGATTTCTTAATAAAAATTAACATAACTTGCTACATGCTTGTCTATTTAATCTCTATTTATCTAAGAAAAAGGCTATCATAACTTGTATGCGATGGCAAAGCGACGTGTTGAGGAAACTGAAATTCTTAATAGTTAATAATTGGGAACAACCTTACTTAGAAATGGTTTTATGAGCTAACAAAAAGGAAACTGAGTTCAGGCGTTGGATATGTTGTAGGGTGGAAAGCAAATCTAATAGGAGGAATCAATAGAAGGATGGATATTAGAACAATTGTTAAAGGAAACGGCTAAATATGGGAGAAGTTAGGAAGCAAAGCGTTGGGTAAACCTAGTGGACGCGTAGTAGGGTAATCTCGAAATCTAAAAGGTTGAATAAAAGGATTATAACTTGATTTACGTTATACATCCTGAAGGTACAGTGATGTAGAGGAAGTTAAAAGGAAATATTTACTAATGGCCCAAGAGTGAAAAGTGAAATAGCAGAGTGTGGAATAGTGTTGGTAAGAAGTCTTGCTATGAGTTGAGAAGGTTATCAGCTATGCGCTGAGGGGTTCACGAGTTAAAGACGGCTATTAGCTATGCGTCGAGGGGCTTATGAGTTGAAGGTGGCTACCATTGGTTATTGAGGTTATACGCTGAGGAGTTTAACTTCATGATAAATGGTAAATGGTACTGCAACTTCGATCTCGGGTAAACGCATAGGAAGGAATTTAGGAAGGAAATGGTTAAAGGAATAACCTCGGGATATAATCCAAGAACGCATGGAGGGATAATCGAGGAACCTTCCAGGAAGGCGAACATGGACACAGGATGTAGTAAAGGTGAATGCAAAAGGACAAGACAAACGCATAGGGGAAGAACTAGAAATGGAAATAGAGGTAGTAAAGCTGAGAGTGGTAAAAGGAAGTAAAGAAGTTAAATTTGGAAGAAGGGTCCATAAACGCATAGGAACACAGGAATGATTGGATAGTTGTATATTAGTACATAATGGACGCATAAGGTAAGCCTATATGCCAGGTGGTTACACATGATTGGGACACCTCATTAAGTAGGAGGTGTTAGAAAGCATGATAAACATTTCATGCAAAGTGACACTTGGACTAATGCATAGTCGATTAAGCATGCAAAATGGCATGTGGCAAACAAGTGGCAGCAGAAGAGGAGAGGTAGAATGACAAGTTCTCTATAAATAGAACCTTGAGAGAAAAGTAAAGACTGATGATTCGATGATTATAATCCTTGAAGAAGTAAAGAAAGTAAGCTGAAAGAAGAAAACCTTGCGTTTAAAGAAGGAAGTCTACGGCCAAGAGGAAGACAACCTTGACACTTAAGCCATCTGGTGTTAAGAAGTTGGCTTGCGTCGAGAAGGGTGAGCCTTGCGTTTAGCCAGAATTCAACATAAAGGGGTGAATGCCACGATGCGTTCAAATTAGACCTTGCGCTCAAGGAAGGTCGACGCATCCGAAAGGGTAAGAAGAGTTAGTCTGCACCTTGCGTTTAAGGACAGGATTACATTCAACCGGTTACCAGAGATGGTCTGTGGGATTGAGAGCTCAAACCTTGCGTTCAAGGAGCTCGGGAAGACAGAGATTGGAAGGAAAAGAGGAAATCTCTTAAGTAATTGTGAGTGACTCTCTTCTTCTATTAAAACTGAACTTTGTTGAAATATTCTTATATGATATGGTTTATGATAACTGATTTCATGAAACGCATTATGTTGATCATAATGTTTAAAAGACATGTTTTACCTGATTGTTTTACTATATTGAAAAGCATGTTGCAAAGTACAGTTTAACAAGAAACATCTTGATTTCTATAAAAAGTTTTATATGAATGATCTACTCAAGTTGATTGATAAAATGTTTAAGAGGAGGCTCAATGCTTATCTCTTTGAGAAGGCTCTTGAGTTTCCCCGGGACCCAGTACTCAAGGACATGAGAAGGTACATGGGCAACCCATCATATTCCTATGTGCACATAGAGGTTAATCTGGCTAGTGCATCGAGCTTGCTTCTGCTTGAAGCCAGGGATGATTTTGACGTTGGGTGTGTTGAGCTTTGCTCCATCCCAACTAAGGATGTTTTCGACATTGAGAGCGTTGAGCCTCGCTCCGCCTCAACTAAGGGAAAAGATTGAAATACCAAACGGTTTTCCGTTAAATCAAACTGGAGAACGATTCTATTGATTCGTAACAGATTTACGAGATTGATAAAGTTTTGTGGAAAATCTGTTTCTATTGGACTATCGAGTAAATCCTTGTTTTAATGCGTAACATGCCTGTTTTTGAATTAAAGATAGTTTTACAAAACCAGTCACTCACGGGACTTTAGCTCACATTTTCCTATGTTTTTTTCTAATTTTCCAGGTAGCAAGCGAGTTCGGGATGCTTTGCCTATGCAAGAACCTAGTCTGGGCCGTCTTGATAAAGAAACGGTTGGTTAGTGAACCTTACAGAGGAGTCAAGGTTGCTGACTTCACATCTTCTTTCGGGTTATGGGGGATAATCCGAGAGGGGGTGTGACATGAATTTATCTACCTTCACAAGAACATCCTCAATTTTTTCTTCGGGATGCTTAATGGAACGGTCAGCGAGCTGAAGTGTGACTGTGGTGGGCCGTGCTTCCCCTATACCCAACTTCTTGAATATAGACAGTGGCATTAAGTTTATGTTGGCCCCTAAGTCGCATAATGCCTAACCTACGTCCATTCCCCCTATGGAGCATGGCAATGTAAAACTCCCTAGATCTTTCATTTTGGCAAGTATATTGCTCTTGAACAACGCACTGCATTGCCGCGTTAATGCTACTGTCTCAAACTCTCCAAGCCTTCTCTTCTTGGATAGTATATCTTTCAGAAATTTGACATAGCTTGGCATTTGTTCCAGGGATTCCACCAACGAAATGTTGATGTGAAGTTGTTTGAGAATGTCCAAAAATTTTATAAATTGGCCCTCATCATTTTTCTTCTTTAGGCGTTGAGGGAAGGGTGGACGCATAGGGAGAGTAGTGTTTTGAGATACCGACGCAGGTTCTGCCTGCGTTGCTTTTTCTCTCCCCCTTCCATTCTCCTGTTCTTGAGAGGCTGTAGTGGTTGATAATGGTTGCGGATCATTAATTGGTGTGCTTGGGATTGGTTGTGAAGTGATGTGAGGCTGTAAATTTCCTTGCGTCCTCATGTCTTGCGTTTCAGTGGGAAGAACCTTCCCACTCCTCAATGTCACAGCTTGACATTGTTCTTTATCGTTACCTCGTGGGGCTTCGGTATTACTGGGTAATGCTCCTTGGGGTCTGCTTTTGAGCTCACTTGCAATCTGTCCTATTTGGACTTCTAGATTGCGAGTCGCAGCAGCTTGGCTCTGGAGCATTGCATCAGTTTTACTCATATAGGCTCGTAAGAGAGATTCCAGGGACGACGATAAGTATGATGCGTCCGATTGTTGGTTTCTTTGTGATTGATGCTCTTGAACACCTTGGTTGTAAACAGGATTGTTGCTTCTCTGCGGTTGATGCCCAGTTCCCTGCGTCTGTGGTTAATTGCCTCCCCATCCAAAGTTAGGGTGGTTTCTCCAACCCGGATTATAGGTCTTAGAGTACGAGTTGTTCTGAACATAGCACACGGATTGTGGATTGTAGGGACACATATCGTATAGCTGGCCTTCACCGCATTGCACACAGCTTACCGATGCTGTTGCGTTCAACACATTTGTTGCGTTCCTCACCGCAGCTGTTCCACCTTGGTTGTTTAATACTAGTGTTTGAAGTGTGGATGCTATATTAGCGATCTGCGCTACCATATTAGAGGTCGCATCAGTTTCAATCATTCCAGCTTGTGTTCGCTTCTTGTCCATGTATCGAGATCCATACCCATCATCCACCCATTCCTCAGTGTTCCTTGAAATTCTGTTGAGAATCTCATTGGCTTGCGTATAGGTTTTGTCCATCAATCCCCCTACCGCAGAGGCGTTAGCCACTGATTATGATGTTTTATTTAGTCCTCCGTAGAAAATCTCCATCGCACAATCAGGGATACATTGTGGGGGCAATTTCTTACAAGTCTTTTAAATCGGGCCCATGCCTCACTAAGGGTCTCCGAGTCCTTTTGCTCGAAAGTGACAATGTCTCGTCGCCTCTTTGCGCTCATCGTCGGAGGGAAATATTTTTGCATAAATTTTTCAACCATTTGCTTCCAAGTTGTAATCTCGCCAGGTTCAAATGAATATGCCCATTACCTGGCCTCATCTCTGAGAGAAAATGGAAATAGCGTCAGTCTGGTGCTATCTTGCGACACTCTAGGCGTGGGGAATGCGCTACATATTTCCATAAAGCTTTTCAAGTGTGCATGTGGATCTTCACCCTTTGCACCCCCAAAATGCCCTGCGGCTTGTAACATCTGCAGCATCACTGGATTCATTTCAAACCTTTCGGCACCCTCAAAGGTTGGTTGTAAAATTCCTGGTGCGAAATTATATAGATTGGGCGACGCATACTCCCTCATTGGGCGATTCCTATCATGCGCCAAGAGAATTGGGTTTATATCATTGTTTGCATGCTCTTGCGCATTTGCGTTCTGCCTAACCCCAGCTTGAGGAGCTTGAGGTTGATTATATTGAGCATCCATATTTTCTTCAGTAGTTTGATTGCTCCTTCTTTGCTTAATCCGTCTTATCCTTCTTCTAAAGGTTCTCTCAATCTCTGGGTCAATATCAAATGTTGGGTTGTCCCCTTCACTCATATACTGTTAGAAACTTCTGACAGAAGAGAAGCTTGCTATACTCCATCGACTGAGGAATCCTGCAACACAATAATCCAAATAAAATAAATTAAATCAATGAAATAATCCCCGGCAACGACGCCAAAAAATTGTTGTATAAATTTACAATAGACAGATCACAAGTCCCTGGCAACGGCGCAAAATACTTGTTGTATAAATTTACAATAGACAGATCACAAGTCCCCGGCAACAGTGCCAAAAACTTGTTGTGTAAATTATATGTGGAATTGGAAATTTACAAACGCAAGCTGTGATTAAGATATGATTATGCGTTTTACATATCATGCGTTGAACATGTCATGCGTCTTACTACTATGCATTGGTGATCTTGTCAAGTTTTCCTATCCTTTACCCAAGTATAAGTAAAGGAGTAGGTTTTCTCGATGAGTCCGAGGTCGAACACAGGGATTATGTTGATTTAGTATTTAAGTTAATTACATGCGTTGCAGTGGTAACCAAGAAATAGTTGAGAATGTTTGTTTGTAATCTAAGGAAAGCGATTGTTTGTACACTAGACTAAAATGTGAGAGATGGAAAGCATGCGACACAGCAAATTCAGCTAATGATGTGAATGAATGGATAAAGAAAGGGTTCGGGTTGGTTAACATCTAACATCGGTAACGCATGGTAGTATTCTATTCATACTTGCGACTCTTCTCCCGGTTGTCAGCCGCTATGCGTTATATGTCTATAATGCATAGGGGAGTGTTAAGAACCAAGGTTATTCCTATAGACAGGTAACACTTCTTGGCCCTTGTCAATTGAGTTCCACAATCACTTACCCTCTCGAGCAATTTGATTATTACTACTTATATCGATTTGTCAGATGGACATAAGCATCGGATTAAGATCGCAATTGACAAGATGAAATAGTTACTCTATGGTTCTTAGTTAGATGCTAACGCAACCCTAGACACTTGAGTGATTAGTTACTCATGGTTGAAAGTAAAAAACGAGAAGTATAGAGAATTGAGTAAACATGGAAGATATATATATTGATGAAACGGAATACAACTTTAGATAAGCTCAATGTCTTGACACAAATCTAAAATCAAGAAAGAAAAACTAAGAAAGAAAGCAAGGAAGGCGTGATAAGCACTTGAAAAGTGCTTATTATTCTCTCAAAATAAGGGAGTTTTATATTCGATTTCACTTGTTTGCTAGTGATTTTCAGGTTAAAATGAGGAAAATCAAAAGAAACGACTAAAAGATCAAAACCGAGCAAGAATATGGTGGAAAAGAGCTGAAAAACGCATCCTTGTTGAAACGCATGATGCGCCGTGGCGCTAAGGCAACGCTGCCGCGACGTTGAAGCAGAAACGCATCAGCATGGACGCAGAGTAGCAACGCGGCGCTGGGAAGCCGCTGCTTCGACGCATCCTTGATGAACGCAAAATAGTGTCGCAGCGCTGGGACGGCGCTGCAGCGACGCTAAAACCCGAGAGCAACTTATTTTTGGCTGCAACCCTAACGCCGCGGCGCTATGCGTCAGCACCGCGGCGCCAGCATTAATTAAAACGAAAAGTTTGTATTTTAGGTCAAATTTTGGGTGGCCAAACTCTATAAATTTAGGGGTTTTCAGCAGCCAAAAGGGGGAGAAATATCAAGAAGATCAAGAAAGTTGCAGAACAAGAGAACGATCCGAAAAGGTGAGAATTAAGCTAGAGTTCCAAGAGTGAGTTAGCCGCAAGGAAGAGGGAAAGAGTTCGAGATAGTTTTGGTGCCCTTCGAAGTCCGACGCGAGAGCCAAGGAGTTCGTGACAGTGCTGCCTCAATCAAGAACCTCTTTTCAGTAGAGTTTCCCTATTCTTTACACTCTTTCTTTTATTCTTTTGATCAATATGTTGCTTTACGCTATGAGTGGCTAAACTCTTTAGTTTTAGGGTTTTTGATGAATTGTTTGTGAACTCATGATAATTTTGTAGACTCATGGTTTTGTTCAAATAAATATGTTTTTCATTGTTATTGTGTTTAATTCTTGAAGATTGGCCACCTTCACATGTTAGATTAGATGTATGATCGAGAGATTATATATTTAGTTTGATCTATAACAATGAATCGTTGTTAATCTATCACGAGAGTAGTTAGGTTTACAATGAAAGTTGCTAAAGACTAATTTTAATGCCATGTAATTTTGTATTTGTTTTAAGAGATTAACTATCAATCAAGTTGCATGAGAAAGAGTTGTCTTTGAGAGAAGATAACTTGGAATTAAGTTTCTAGACTTAGGCATAAGAATTAAATCCATGAAATCCATAATGTTGCATGATGAAACAAACAAGGATTTGAAACCCTAGAACTCTCTTTGACTCTTGCAATTCTCCCTTTGATATTTTCTTGCTTGATTTTTCTTTTTCCCAAAAACAAAAATTTGAATTCCAATCCTCAAATAAAATTGATTCAACTCTAGAATAGCTAAATAACTTAAACCTTCCCAATTGGATCTCTAGTGGAAACGATACTCGAACTTAACCGTTTTATATTATAACTTGACCCGTACACTTGCGGTTAACACACAAAAGTGGCACATCAAGGCGTCAATGTCTTGAGCCGCCCGGATGGAAGCGTGAGGTTCTGCTGTGAAGTGGTCCGGCGGATGGAAGACTCTTCTCTCTCGAGCTATTTGTCTCTGGCTGAAGTCTGAGAGAACTCTGCTGTCACTTATGGAGTTCTTCCGAGAATCAACAACCCTTTCTCATCTCAAAGAGCTGCCCTTTTATAGATGATGCGTTCGCAATTAATGGCAAATCTGCTTGATTGGTGGCGAAATTGATATCATGCGTCCATCTCGCCTGATTGCGTGATTCTCGGGTCAATTAAGATCCACCACTTTAGCCACAAATCATGTTCGTCAATCATCCGACAATCTCTCAAGATTCTGATTTAATTCTTGGCGCCTTGCATTGATGGTTGTCTATGCGTCCATGGATAGTTTGGCCGATGTCAACGCGTCGTAGGTTGCTAACGCATAGTCATGCGTTGAGTAATTGTTAACGCATCGTCAGGTTGTTCGCGTTCCGTTCAGATCATGCGTCCACAAAAAACAGATTACTAACGCGTCGTCTTGGGTTAAGAAGTCCTCAACGCATCGTTTGCATTCCTGCGTCAAAACATGCGTTTTAGGCTCAAAAAGTTATCTTCCTATAAATACAAGAGTATAACGCAAAGGAAGATTTCTTAATAAAAATTAACATAACTTGCTACATACTTCTATAATCTCTATTTATCTAAGAAAAAGGCTATCATAACTTGTATTTCTTCAAGTTATCAGATACCCTGATCTTAGGTCTATCTTTGAAAACACCGATGCTCCCCTGAGCTGATCAAACAGATCATCTATACGAGGCAAAGGTATTTATTACGTATTGTTACCTTATTTAACTAACGATAATCAATACATAATCTCATTATTCCATTTTTCTTCTTGACAAACAGAACTGGTGCAACCCACGGGGATACACTCGGTCTAATATACCCCTTGTCTATCAGCTCCTGCAGTTGCACCTTCAGCTCCCTCAATTCCAACGGTGCCATACGGTATAGTGCCTGAGAGATAGGGGTTGTATCAAGTGCCAAATCAATAGTAAACTCCACCTCTCAATCAGGTGGCAACCCTGACAACTCCTCAGGAAACACATCTAAAAACTCCCGTACTACTAGCACATCTTCTGGTTTCAGCTTTTCTGACTTCATTTCTGTTACATGTGCAATATATGCTTCACAGCCTTTACTCAATAACTTCCTGGCCTTCACCGCCAAGATCACACAAGTAGGAAGAACTCTTCTTCTTCCTTTAAAGACCACCTCAACCCCATCGGGTTTCACAAATCTCACCTCTTTCTTAAAACAACAACACTAACATGATACTTTGACAAAAATTCCATGCCAAGAATAACATCAAATTCTATCAAGTTCAGAGGTAACAGATTAACCAACAGCACCACACTATCAATCAATAGCTCACAATCAAAATAAGCATGTTCTATAGTTACAGATTCACCAGCAAGAGTATGTACTAACAGAGCATCAGGTAAACATTTTAAACTTCTATTTACATTCAAAGCAAACTCATGAGACACAAATGAGTGGGTAGCTCCAGAATCTATTAACACATATGCATTTCTAGAACAAACAATCAGCATACCCGTTACCATGTCTGGTGCCTCCTCAGCTTCCTGCTGTGTCATGGCAAACACTTTCCCTTGTTGCATAGGTCTGCCTACCTGACCTTTCTGTCTGGCCCACTATTTCCTTCACCAGCTCCTATCTCCTGTCTTGGTTGGTTTACTGTTTGTGATACCGTTCTTTGTTTTGCTTCTCTTCCTGACCTCAACTGAGGGCAATCCCTCTTGAAATATCCAGGCTGGCCACAACTATAACAAACTCCAATCCCTGACCAACACTGTCTCCGGTGTTTCTTACCACATGAGTTACACCATGGTTTCTCCGCTGCACTAGCTATAGATTCACTAGGACGATTAAACTGTGAACCTCCTATAGGAGCTGAAGTCTGAGGAAATCTCCCCTGACCTTTCTGTATACTACCACCTCGAGAACCACCTGCAAAATATGATCCACTAGACCGGGCTTTAAACTTTCCTCTACCAGAAACTCTTGGTATAAAACGTCATTTTCCACCTCGGTAAGACTGCTCCTGAGGCGTACTTAATCTTTGTCCAGCTCTATTTCCTCCTTTATCAACTCTTCCCTCTGCTAAGCTTTTCTCTACTCTCAAGGCAGCCTTCACTAGCTTAGCAAAATCCGTCCATTCGGTACTCACCGTCACTGGAGTACGGATTTCACTTCGCAAACCTTCCTCAAACCGTTTGCACTTATCTACTTCTTATGTCACTAATGCCAAAGCATACCTTGCCAGTTCTATAAATTTCTTCTCATATTCAGCTATAGACATATTTTCTTAAACTAACCTGAGAAATTCATTTCTCTTTTCATCACAATAAGATTTAGGATAGTACTTATCCTGAAAAGATTTCTTAAAATCTGTCCATGTCAGAGAACCCGAGCCTGTTTTCTATCAGGCGCCACCAATCCTCAACTCTTTTCTGGAGCATATAAGTAACCAGATCAAGTTTTCTATCTTTAGGACAATGCATGACCCTGAAGCATTTTTCTACCTGATTCAACCAGACTTCAGCCTCTGCAGGTTCAGTAGTATCCTCAAACACCTGGGCACCTAAGGCTTTAAACCTTTCTATTCCATACTTTTTCTCAAGACCACCCTAAGCTGACTCTACATTGGCTACCTGCCTCTGAGCTATTCTACTAAAGATCTACTCTTCCATATTTACATTCGCCTGAGGGTTACTAGACTCTCCCTCGGAAGTCTCCCTCGCATTACCGGTAGCATGCGACGTCCCAGCGTCAGCTTGCCTACCTCGTCTGGTCTTTCTGGTCATGTTCCTATAACATATAATAACATCAATATATAACAAACTCATCATGCTCCTAACTACTATGCATGTTCTCACTTCCCAAAACCTTATGCTCTAATACCAAACTATCACACCCCCTCCTAGGTACCCTCCTAACCTAGGAAGAAGTGTGATGACAACGGACACCGATCCTCTTACGACATCCACTGTGAACCATAAACTCTGCAGTTACCTAATAAACAGTTGTAAACCATATACTACTTCATACATACACCATAATTAACTTGCCAAACGCTCATCCTTTTCATTCAGTCATATAATAACATAAATACACAACAACTCGCTTAACCCTCTCTATATGTACAACACATGTTCCAGTTCAAATATTTACAATTTTCAGAATACTAAACACCGTTGGTAGACCCAGACGAGATCTTGCGTAGGCTAAGCACCCCGGACTCGCTCGCTACCTGGAAAACAGAAAACAAGGAAAGCGGGAGTTAGAATGCCTAGTGAGTGACTAGTTTCATAAAACCTCTTTGGCTCGAAAACTATCACAGTAGAAATATTTTAACACAATGCTTATAAAACATCAATTCAAGTCTTAGTCATACAAAACATGCTTATTTCAGGAAAAGATACTAAAGAAAATTCCGTTGATTTCAAATCATTCCTCTTAGTTGAGGCAGAGCGGAGCTCAACGCTACTCAACGTCGATTATCCTTAGTTGTGTGGAGTAATCTCAACACATCAACGTCGTACGTTCCTCTATGTGCACATAGGTATCATAATCCGGGCTGCCCATATGCCTTCTCCGAGTCCTTGAGCATCGAGGTCCCATTTCTATTTCCAGGTTACCCATTTGCCTTCTTTGAGTCCTTTAGCGTTGGAACCTTTTCTATATTCCGGGCTGCCCATATGCCTTCTTCGAGTCCTTGAGCATTTGGGGTCCCATTTCTATTTCTAGGTTACCCATTTGCCTTCTTCGAGTCCTTCAGCGTTGGGTACCTTTTCTATACTCTAGCTATTCATTGGCCTTCTCCGAGTCCTTGAGCTTTGGGTGCCATTTCAAAGATTTTATAAAATACACAACGTGTTTTGAAAACATCATATCATAAATTCATAAGTTACACATTTCCAAACCTTTCATAAAATCATATATTATTGTCAGCATGCTTTTCATAATTCTATAAATCAATAAACAACATGCTTTTTCATAAATTCATGCTTTGCACATAAAACTCATAAATTTTAGTCATATAATCATGCTTTCAAATATAAACTTGCCAACAATATCACCTTGTTTCAAATAAAACTATTTTAAATAAAACGTCACTCACTACTTATCCTGGGCCTTTAGCGGTTTATTCGCCTTTCCTAGCTCTTCTTGGCCTGTAATCATACATTTCTTGTTGTTAGATTTCCTTAAGATTTCCTTAACATAACCAGCAAGCTTTAACCATTCATACTTGATCAATAAACCTTAATGAGCGAGATTCTACTTTGCTAGTAAGACTACTAGCGAGATTGGACTACAATTACATGGCACTAACGATACCAGGGTGAGCGAGACCAGCGACACTCATCTGATCAGCGAGACCCAGCGATACCTAGCGAGAATTGTGAGACGCAAGGCTTCTAGCGACACCCGCGTTACCCGTCTCGCTTCTCATGGTTAAATTCTTAGCACTACTTGAAGTCTAGCAATACTTGTCTCCCACAGCTTCTACCTTCCCTCTTATTCTCACTTCTATATGTTACAAATTGTATTTTCAAAAAAATTTAGAACTTCTTCCCTTCTACAAACTTGTAAAGAAATGTATTTCCTAGCTTAACTCAAGATTTCAGAATATAACTCCTCTTCATTTGATAGATGTTCCCAAATAACTTCGAGTTGCTCTAAATCGCTTAGCAAATCTGTATCAGTCACTTTCACCATAAATTTTACATATTTTCCTTCAAATTCAGCTCAAACATCCTTCATTAAAGTTGTTAAGAATTGAGTTAACTTACCGACCTGAAATTCTCAGCCCCAAACTCGATCTCTACAGAATGCTATCCTCCAAATACCGAACATTGTTTAGATTGCACGATAGCAATCAACTCTTCTATTTTAGCTCCAATTACACCACAAAATCGATCAGAATTCTACACGAATTTGCCTTAAACTCCTTCCTCTACCTCTCTTCGTCGCTAAGCTGAAAGATGGGATCGATTGAAAACTTAGCTTTACACACTAAAACAAACTGCCCACTTATCTCCACTTTCTCTTTTATTTCATTTTATTTTATTTTATTTCCCACTAAAAAAAATAATGCAACCGCTAACATACTTGGATACTGGCTTGGACGCCTAGCAAGCTTGGACACATAGCAAGTCTGGACGCTAGCTTGGACGCATCGCACCATGCGTCTGAACCATAACCCGTTGAACGCATACTTCGCCAACGCCAACGCAACCTCCTTACTGAATCTCAACCAACGCATAGTTGTTGATCCAACAACCTCATCAACGCATAGCAAGTTGGACGCATCCCTTAACAAGCCAACACTTCAACCCTCATGCTTTGGCTCGACTACACAATTTCTTCCCTATTTTCAGCCATTACCCATGCTCACTCTCATGGACTCTTGCTTTAATCAAACCAACGCATAGACACACCTTCAACGCATGATAACTCATGTCTTAAGACTCTCAGCCACTCTTTTACTTACTTCCTTTAGCTTGTCAGCTTCCATAATCATTCTTTATAGCTTGTTAACTTCCAAAGCTAACTGTGAGACTTACAATGCTCATATGTCTATGATGCATGTCAAGGTATTAAATTCTAAGGTTACTTCTATTTCTAGAAGTACTTCTTAGCTTTGCTAAATGATTTTCACAATCATTTTCTCAAGCAGTTGATTATTACTACTTATCTCGATTAGCTAGATGGAAATAATCATTCGATTCAAACACATTCAGTAAGATGAAATAGCTTAATCATTGGTTCTTTGATAGACAATAACACAACCCCTAACCCTCAAGAAATTTAGCTACTCAAGGATGATAAAAGGAAAATGGCAAGAGATAAGGAATTGATAGACATGAAAGATGTGTAGATTAATGGAATTACAATATCTTGTTACACTAAGAAAACATAAGCAAATAAAGAAAGGGATAGAAAGCATGAAATAATTGGTGGATGCTGAATCTCTTGAGTCCGTCAACGATGGTTACGTGATGGTTTCTACTGTGAGATGGATGATCGGAAGGAAGACTTCTCTCTTGAGTTGTTCGTCTCCGGTTGTCGTCTGGGAAGAACTTGCTGTCACTCAAGAATTTTTCAGGGAGTTTCAACAACCTTCTCAGCTTTCGAGTCTGTCCTTTTATAGAGGTTGGTTGTAACGCTGGCAGATTTGCGTCATCATAGGCTGATTTAGCGCCTTGTGTCATTCTTGTGTAATTGCATGATTCTTGGCGAAATTTGTAATCGTCACTTCTGCCATAGATCAAGCACATAAATCTCTTGGCAATCTCTCAAGATTCGTGTCTGATTCTTCCCTGCTTTGCGTTTCTCACTCAAATTGTGCCAACATGAAACTTGTTTTCCTGCATCATATCATGCATTTTAGATATCATTTACTTCAAAACATTTATCTTCATCACATCAAAAGAGTAAAATGCAAAGGAGGATTTATCAATGAATTAAGCCCAAACTGGCTGCATGATTCTCTACTTTGTATCTATTATTCTAGAAGAAAGCTAATAATAACTTGTATTTCTACAAGTTATCACCCACGCCACAATAAGTAGAAAGAAGTGATGGCTGCATCACCTTGGAGCAAGCCTTCCACGAATAGTTGCTCACCAATTGAAGTTGCTCACCGTAGTACAACTTTTAGGTTAGATACTTAAAAATGAAAGTAGGGTTTAAATAAGATACCCTTACTATGCATCCAACCCTAGGTTTTCCCTCCGAGGCATGCGTTCAACCTTAGTTGAATTTCTCATATTTTGCCTCATGCTTCCAACCTTCTTTTCCAACACTTAGTCAAATTTCCAACCCCTAACCTATGAGTCCAACATACTAGGCTCCAAGTTCAACTCATAGTTCCAAATTCACCTCATAGTTTTCATTTTCAAAGCATAGTTAACTTCTACTCTCAAAGTATAGTCCACAACTTTTGAAAGTTCATAGCGTAGTTTTCTCTCATCCACCTATATGACCAATTTCCACCTAATACTTCAAATTTAGACAAACTTTCTTTCTCCCTTTATGAGCTCAACGCCTAGTCCTGCTTATATGCTCAAAAATTTTCTAGCTCCACAAACTTACTTCAACTCAATACATCGAAGCTCAACACCTAAACCTAACAACTCTCCTCAAAATTTTCCTAACTCCACGAGGCATATTTCAACTCTTCATAAAGAAGTTCCTTTAGGATTTTGGATGTCACATTTACAACCTAACCTTCTCAGCATTAGAGCTCCATTAGATTGATAAATTAAGTGGTCAGTTTAACTTACCAATTTTTATCTTTAAAATCAACAAAAAGAATGTGTAAAACAAAGTGGTATGAGTGCAACATTTCTTATGCCATAACAGCCCTAGGGCATCCACATTATTAAACCCTGAAGAGAATTCGGCTCATGACTAATGATAAAATATTGAACTTTATTAAATCAGAAATCATAGTTACAAGATAGAGTTTGAATGAGGGCAAAAACATGAAATATGAGAGCTGTATAATGAGAAATGCTGGAAAATACAACTCAAAAAGCAATGGGACAAGTGCTTAATTCCCTAGTTTTTCCCAAGGTCAATTCCCCTCTTTCAAGGAAGAATCATTCCTCACAACACGCTTCCGCGGGATGAGATGACCTAGAGCTGCTACACCTCAAAAGAACTTTGATTCTTCAGGCTACTGACTTGGGAAACTTAGAGGATGTTCACGGGATTGTTGATAGGAATGATGAAAAGTAGTGATGATCTCAGAGATAGAGAGTTGCTATACTCTGGAATGAGGAGCTTCTGATCTTTTATAGGCCCAAATCAATTGAGAAGTGCTCTTAAATCATGGTCTGAATGATTACCCAATTTTTTTAGGCATTGAACAACAACAACTTTTGACCAAGAAAATAGTAGTGGAAGTAGGATGGGCATGAATCTGGAAAACTAGGGCTCCTTGATACGGCCACAGTGAAATTTGGCGATGTGGCCACAGTGAACAAAAATCTTCAAACTGGTCAATCACTTGCCAAAGTTCACCAAATAACCTCAAAACCAGTAAATAACATCTTTTAAGATAATTACAACCCTCATAAGCTCATTTCACTGTCTTGGACTAGACTTTAGGAGAAGACACACGCAAGAGTCCATTTTACATGAAAATAAAAGCCAAAAACCATGCATCTTATGACATGTATCAATTATGGATCTGAATCCAAAAAGCAACGTACCTTAAATCATTTTTGTTTGGGGAGACTAATACAATCAATGATTTCTCAAAGTTCCATGGTCCGGAATTCATGATCAAATCTTTTTCCATTCGGGATTGAAAATGGATGAAAAATAAATTCTCACCCACTAATTCAATTTTGATATCATGATGCACCCTCCAAACAGACTTCATCACTTACTTGAAAGCATCATTGTTCACTCTTTTGTGCGTTAAAATCTTTGTTGCACAACACAATGGTACTTGATCTCCTGTGACCAGTAAATTCGAGTCTTGGACCTTGCAGACCACTTCTTCTCTGTCAGTTAAGCAAAATTTTCTCCATCCCTCCTCCATCACCCACGTTCACTTCCAACTTTTTGGACCCACTCACAATAACCCTCGTCCTCCATCACTGTCTCCAGACTCTCAAAAAGAGAGAGAACTCCCAATAAAAGAAAACAAACCATATGATAATAAATAAAGTGAGCATGGCAAAGAACCCAGACATATGTTTCATTGTGAGGTAATAAGGAGTATTTTGTCAATCCAAAAAATCTACACGAACACAATTCTAAAGTATTCGCGATCATATGTAGTAACCTAAAATTTCAGCCAACTCAATTCGAACCTCATCTAACTAAAATTATGAGCACAAGTTCCTTGTATCAATATATAAACATTAAAAGATAACCTACAATTGCAATTTGCAATATTGGTTCTATAGACTTTAGATTAATAGTGAACCAATCTAATAAAAATGGAGTGTTATTCCCTTTTATCTTCATTAAAATCATAGCATCTGATATTTGACACTTCATCTCACACATTTATCAATGTAAGAAAAGAAAGAAAAAGTTGTTATCCAGAAATAAAATATACATATATAGCATTTAAAAATATAGATTAAAGATTTAAATCATTTACATATAAGATTGTTATTAATATGACCTTAATTAGTCCTTAATCCTCGAGTAAGGTACAGGTTGACAAAAACAAATGCTACAAAAATAGTATATATGAAATCTTATACTTCAAACAATATTGTGTAGTTCATTAATATTGGTCTGTCAGGGTTTGAGTGAGGGAATAATAATGTTGAAGCAAGCAATAAAATAATTGAGGCAAGCAATAATGAATTTTATTTAGTAATCATTTAGTTTTTTGTTTTTTTATTTTTTGTTTTAAAAATTAAGTCTATAAAGACTACTTCTACTTCTAAATTTGTTTCTTTCATATCTACTTTTTACCAATGATTTAAGAAACCAATGCAAATTTTAAAAATTAAAAAAACTCAAATTTTAAAAACTAAAAAAAAGTAGCTTTTGAAAAGTTAAATTATCTTAAATGACAAAACTGCTGAAAATATTTACAACTAATAGCAAATTACACACTATATCTGCGATAGACCGCGATAGACTAATATTTATATTATGGCACAGATAGTAGTCTATCGTAGTCTATCGCAAATAGACAGTAAAATTTTGCTATATTTATAAATATTTTGATTTCTTTTGTTATAGTTGAAAAGAGACATTTTAAAAACTTATTTTTGATTTTGGAATTTAGCTAATAATTCAATCATTATACTTAAGAAAGATGCCGATCATTTTACGAAATAGAAAAAAAATAACTTTAATTTTTTAAAATTAAAAATTTAAAATTAAATAGTTACCAAAATTATTGATTTCAATATTTTGTACTAAATCATCGAAAAAGAGGGGATTAATTAATAAGGAAGATTATTTTGCATCTAATTCTCCAACTTTAGTTATAATCAAATATAGGATGTAGGGTCCAATTACCCTATGATGGATGCCATATTATCTTTGTCATTAGTGCCTCAATTATGCATCATACTTCTCGAAATCTGTATGTTCTTTTTCAATATTGATTTGCAATTCCCCCCCCCCCCCCCCCCCAAAAAAAAAAAAAACAAAAAACATATATTACATCCTTAGCCCTTGTGAAGATTAATTTACATCCTGATCTCTCTATTAGTTTTTCGTTAATTACTAACCGATATTCAAAATGATTTTTTTTTTACTCTAAGTACTTTTTTTTCTAATTAAAATACTTTTTTACAATTTTGTCCCTTTATATTTTACTTATTTACATAAATGTCACTAACAGAAGTATAATTAGTAAATTAATTCATTAATCCTTAATTAATAGTAAGTAATAGAAATTTAAATGTTGGAATGTCTAGTCTTCCAACTTACAGTTATTTTCCCTTTAATTAACAGAATTTTAAGAGAAGAATTCAAATAGTTTTGTAACTATCACCTTCTACCATTCATCAATACTCAAGTTTCAATTTTTCTTCATTTTTGGTCTCTCAATTCATTGTTTTCAAGGTCTTTCTCATCTCCGAAGCATTTTAAGATATTTGTGTTTATATTAAAGTTGCAAGGATGCATGTGTCGAATCAACATCTCGAAACTTAGGCTTACTACTTTAAGAATCCACTTTGATGAAGTTGAATAACAAAGTTTGTTTTGCAATTATCAAAAAGTGAGCAAATCTATTTTAAGAAACTTATATAGAGGGTCACTGATTTATGCCCCTAAATTTTGGGGTTGTATCAATTGGAACCTAAAACTGATAATTGTATCAATTAAAACCTAAACTTTCATAAGTGTATTAATTTAAACCCTGAACTTTAATAAATGTATCAATTTAAGCCCTCCATTATGTTTTATTTGGATACACTTATGAAAGTTTAGGGTTTAAATTGATATACTAATGCAAGTTTAAGGTTTACATTGATATACTTCTGAAAATTCAAAGTTGTAATTGATACCCTTATTAGTTTATGGTTTAAATCGATACAACCCCTAAAGTTTAGGGTACAAATTGATATTTGCCCTTATTATTATTACTATTACTTTAACTACAATAAATAGGGATATAGGAGTTTTAACTTTAAATATTTTTAAAAGGAGCATATGTCAATTATTGTTGTCCAATCTTGACATCTAAATTAAATAATATGATTTAAAGAATTATAATTAGCCTTTATACAATCATCCATCCAACTAAATATATGAAAACAAATATTTATCAATATTTTCTAAAAATAGAACTAAGAATTCTTATAACATTAATTTTTCAAAAATAATTTACTTAATATTAAAAAATAATTTCATATCTGTGTAGGTCTACAATCTGAGAAAATTTAGCCTGAAAAATAATATGATCTTTTTAAAAATTAAGTTTTATCAAAATTAAAATATTGGGTATGAAGAGTTAGCAACAATATAGCTGATGCAATTAGGATATAAAGCACTCTAATTACATCAATTTTGACGATTTAACATGCTTGTTCTAAAACCGAAAAACAGAGGAAGAACACTTTCTTGTTGTAGCTCAAAATTGAAGCAAGTTCCTTTGAATTTTTTATCACGAATACTTCGTGGACTACGACAAGAGTTTTCTTATTATCCTCAATCCTTGGAACGGATTGTGGGATCCAAAATTGAGTTCAATTTGGAGCAAAATGGTGAAGAACACACTTGTTTTTCAGTTTTGAGTAGGGAAGAGTTTTAGCATCAATTAGCATAAATGCTTAACCCATTTCCTCAATTCCTCACTTCTATTTAAAGAAGAGAACATGCAGATCTTATCACCATGCATGAAGCCAACAAATTGGTTGATTAAATCAACCAATTTGGAGGTGAAAGAAGAAGAAGAAGAAGATGGTGTTTTTATGAAGAACACCACCTACTTCACAATGCATAGTGGAATTTCCCAAAATCTTAAAAATTCGATTTTTAAATTCAATTTCAAAAAATTAATTTTTAATTCAAAATTAATTTCAAATTAATTTTAAATATAATTAATTTAATATATAATTAATTAAATTAATATTTAATACTAAATTAATTATTTTTCGACTTTTCCCGAAAAATTCCAATAGGACGAACTATTCATCCTAAAAATATTTAAATCACATTTAAATATTTCTAACTCTCCAATTTCGTCTAATTCACAATTAAACGAACAAATCATAAAAATTGCTCCTTGAATTCGAACATTTCAAATTCACCCCATATACTGTTCTAAGGTTTAATCCATGAGCTAACAAGGGGACCTAATAGGCCTACAGATCATGAGCTCGAATGATTTGAAATTAACCAGCTAAACTCTTTAACTTAGTTAATTAATATTCTTCAATTACTGGGAAGCCCAATAGTTGCACTCTCCTCACTATAAATATATTTTTGTCCACTTGATATAATTACAATAAGTAAGTCAATCATTCACAAGTTGTTTGTAATTACAGCTGGGTCAAAATTATTGTTTTACCCCTGTAATTACATCTCATTCGAGTCCCACTGATTCTCTAATGAACAATTAGTTTGTGGTCCAACCAACAAACCTAATCCCTCTTGGGTCAATGAGAGGGTGGGACCCCTTGTTCGAGTCTCGGAGTCAATACTTAAGGGAACAACTTATTTACTAACTTAGAAATAGGTAGGAATGAATTTCATGATGCAAGACTATGTCCCCAGCTATTTATCTGATCTTATCCCTAAATGGGAGGCATATTGAGTTGGCGAACACGTGTCACTCTCACCTATGCAAATTAAAGGATAATCTCAACCAGACAGAAGTTCGTAGCTAGCTTAGGATTAAGATCGAGTTACCTAGGTCATCCGGTTTGAAAGAATCAGTTTTAACAATAAATGGCGTTATAAAGTAAAAGTGATTATTTCATGGTCTAGTCTTATTCAAACTCATTGCATAGAATGCCCCCACTTATATGCCTCCACATGTACAATATAGGATCACATCGTCTGTATCAAATACAAAGTGAGCCGCATCCATAGTATCCTTAGGATAAGGTACCAGGATAAAGTACCCAACCTTATCCTTATAATACTATAAACTATTTTGGCTATTACCTAAACTTGATCCACTTTTATGTCTACACATAAAGTCTAAGTATTCAACCTATAGCCAAGAGTTATTAGTTTATTGGATTTAATAAATGCAATTCATATAATCAATAACAACTTTACTGAATAAATCTCGATAACAATTTTATTGAGAATAAGTTCCAAAAATTACAAACAACAAGTTTTAGGACATAAACCTAACAAGGTATATATTTGGGTTGTTTTCAATTATAGTACAATGAGCTAAAATATTTATAAATATAACAAAATGTCACTGTCTATACGTGATAGACAGTAATAAACATAATCGTAGTGAGAGACAGTATCATTCTGTTGTATTTAAAAAAAAACATCTAACAGTTTTGTCATTTAAAATAATTATCCTATATATATTTTATAAAATTAAAATAATTTGAGAATAAATTGGCTATTAGTATGTTTTAGGTACTCTACCAATTTTACACAAAGTTATTATTGTTATAATTTCTTTTTTTTTTTTTTTTTTGTTGAGAAAGTCGTCATTTTTTTTAATTAAAAAGGACGAATTACGAATAAATGTAGATAATGAGACAAGTCCTTTTCATAAAGTTTTGCAATTTGCAAAATGTTATAAATAAATGATAATCTCCCCCATGCTTGATTTAATGCAAAGCTAGAGGTATTTCTAAAATCCTTGCAAACACTTATACATAAAACTAACTTAACGATAGATTTCAAATAATAGCTTAGTTAAAAGGATGAATAACTCTTAAATTGAATTTAGAATTTATGATGATCACTCTTATTCCTAAGACAATTCACTTAAGAATTATTTTGATCAATACTAATTCAATTAATCGGTTTAATAATTAGATATAAAGCAAAATTTGAAGAAAAAAAAAACACTAAAGGGATTGAATAAACACAAAGTTTTTAAAATCATTGATTTGGATTTTGAAGAGCATTGAAGTCATTTTAAATGCCAAATAGACGTTCAAAGGTCCAAGAACTCAAAAGTCATTCAAAAACTAATAATGAAAATTGTAGAAAATAAGACCTAGGAAATTGAAACACAATTGCATATTCATTGAAAAGGCAAAATACAAAACTAAAAATGTAAAAATGCTCTAAATATAGTCTTAAATAACTCCTCTAGAAAGCGGCAAGCTTGATGTGCACATTTGACAAGGTTTGACATCACGAATTCCAACACAGTGTACTTGACAACACTTTCTTCACAATTTTTGCATAGTTCTTTTGTCCTTTTTGCCATCTTCCAAACTATGTGATTGTTCTCATGTTATCTTCACTCCATTCTATTCTAGGTTCATTGAAATAACATTATAAATAAATTTGCGCTAAAAAATCATTCTCTTCTTGTGCATTAGCTAGCCTTTGAAGATGTAATGTGAAAAGCCTCTTAAACTTTCTTTGCCTTTTTTCTTGCGATAGCTGCTTTGGGTATAAGTAACAAAATAATAGTTGGATTCACATCAATAAATGTTTGGACTAATTGACAAGTATTTGAATTTGAATGGGACAAAAGCTCGAACTTGAGACTAAAATACTCAGCCCAAGGTTCAAATAGGCATTGGGGTCAGATGAGTCACAAGTTAAGGCCCCATGAGTATCAACCTTATCTCGACAAAGTATAAGCTCAGTACAAATGATTGAAGAGAGATCAAATATATCACACTCCCTCCCAGATTAAACTCCTTAACCGGAAAGGAAGCGTGCAAACAGTAAACATCACCCTTTTATAACACTTAATGCTCATCTCATACTATTCTCATACAACCACACTTACCAATGCTTAAGAAGCAAGTATGTCTATACATTACGAAAATTGAATAATTCATTTTAATGCTTATACATCTCCTTTAACAAGTTTACAACCTATTTTGTAACCCAAACTCTATCTACTGAAAAGAACAACTATCATGTGGTAGACCTCGACTTTGAGTGACAACTAGGACTCCTTTGGTACCAAGAAGGAAAAATATAAAAGAAAAGAATGAGCTGAAGCCTAGTGAGTGGTAAACACATATAAACATAGGGTTCCTCTCAACCCTTATCAATAAAACAAGCTCAACATCAACACATCATAATGAGATTATCTATCAAACCTCAACACCAATTATCTTTGTACCTTATCCATTTCCTGCTAGCTCTACTTTACGCAGCAGATTGCCATTTCTTCTATATGCACATAAACCTACCTTTTATGGGCTCAGAAGCTAGACCCGTCAATTCTCTGACCATCCCACACGTGGTTCTTTCCACAGACTCAGAATCTAAGTCCTTTGACCCTCTGACCATCCTATGAAATTTTGCCATAGGCTCAAATACTAAATTCGAAGTTCCTCTGACCATCTTGGGTGTAGTACCATCATAGGCTTAGAAACTAGGTTCGAAGCCCTCTAACTATCCTGTGAGGCATTCGTTTTCTTATCATATAAACATCATTACTATGTATGAAAATAACATTAACTCTTTAAAGAAAACCACTCACAGTTACTAGTAAGGACTTTGGCTTCTAAGTCCTCTTAACCTCATCTCGGAACCTTTGGTCTTCAAAACCTAGCTTATCCTTCACCTTCGAGCACACGGCTAGGCTTCTAGCACTAAAGAAACAACAATAGACAGCCAGTTGGATGCCTAGAACACACTGCTAGATGCCTAAAGTACTGAGTTGGATGCCTGGACACTGTTTTAAATGCCTGGGCACTACTTGTTGGACGCCTTGATGGTCCTTCCTCCCTTCCCTGAGCAATACTCTTCCTTTCCTCTCAAGCTCTATTGGATAAACTTGTTTAAGATGAGTTGTGTGAGATTCCCTTGGCTTCAACATCCTATTTATAGGCTTAGGAATTCATCTTGATCATCCAACTTTTCTTCCAAGCATGACACCCTAACACTTAAGTGGCTTCAACATGCATGAGCCAACACACCCCCCTCCATGCATGTTGCCAACTCCTCCTTCAAACGAGTAAATGTCCATCTATGAAACTTAACCTCAAAGTTCACCACCTCCTACTTGGACCTTAGTCAAATTCAAATTATGTTGTCACTTCACCTCTTAAGGTGTTCATCACGAAGTTAGTGATATGAATGGAGGAACCTCAATCATGCAATATGAACATCAAGAATGAATCATACATGTTGTCCAAGTTTACACTAACCAAAGAAAGAAGAATTATGTGAAGTCAAGTGGAATTTATGAAGAATCAAACTTCATTTATTGATCAAAGACTTCAAGCTACTTCAAATGGAATGTCATTTACTCTTATGGTACTTAAGGAGAAAAGATGTAACTCAGAGGTAAATCGGTATTTGACCTAGCTGAAGTTATGAACAACTTGTGAAGGATTAACTTATCCATGACGGTTATATCAAATGAACACGAATATATCTAAAGTGAGGAGAGTGCAGCTACGGGCTTTAATAGAGTGTCCCATTAGTTAAGGAATATTGGTTAACTAGGTTAAAGAGTTTGGCCAGTTAATCTCAGATCGTTGGAGCTCATGATCTGTAGGTCGATTAGGTTCCTCTACTAGCTCATAAATGGACTAAAATCTTAGATACTGTGGTGAATAAGTTTGAACCGTTCAAATCTTGGCTTAAGGAATGAAAGTCATATATATATACGATAAATCGACGTTTAATTACGAATTAAACGTACAAATAGAATTAATTATAATATTTAAATATGATTTAAATATTAATCATATGAACAGGGATTCATATCTGTTTTTTAGAAAAATCAGGACAAGTGGGAAAAATAATATTATTTTATTATTTAATATTAAAATAATATTTAATTAATTAATTATTAAATTGTTTTTATTTAGTTATTTAATTATTTTTTGAAATTAGAAATCAATTTTAATTCAATTTTGGAAATTCATTGAAAATTGATTTTAAAATTGATTTTTGAATATTTGATTTTCCCACTAACTAAGCTATAAGCTTGGTTGTCTTCTTCACAATTAACCAACAAATTAACCATTTTGTGTTGTCAAATTTTGATGCAATTGGATTGCATGTTATTCTTTAATAAATAGAGATAATTTTGACATAAAAATGGTTAAGAATTTTGTGAAATTAAGGGTTAATTTTTCAAAATTTCATCCATTGTTCATCTTCTTCCCAACCTTCATTCTTTCTCAAATTCACCCCAAATTTGGATCCCACCATCCAATCTAAGTCTAGAGAATAGTAGAGAAGACTCTTGTGGTGGTCTACAACCAAGTGGTGCTGAAATTTATCAAGAATTGAAGGAGAATTTGGAGCTTCAAGGGTAAGTGTTCTTGAAACTTTGGTTTTTCTTCTTAATTGCATGTTTAATCCTCTAAATTGAGCATCTTAGAGTGAAAATTGATCAAATTAACTTCCGCTGCATGCTCATTTATCTATCAATTGGTATCAGAGCTAATTAATTTCACTCAATTTGCTTTGGTGGGGTTTAATTCATGAGATGAATGTTTATGGGAGCTAAATTGGTTTTCTGGTTTTGGCATTATTTTTACCCTTCAATTTGTGGTCAATTATTGTAATTAATTTAGGCGTTTTGCTTGTTAATGAGTCGGGAAGAGTCTGTAATTTTTTTCGAAATTTATCAAGTTGTATTTTGGCCAAATTTCGAAGAAAACCGAGAAGTGTTCATGAAGAAGGAAAACAGAGCAGCAACAGTTTTTCTTTTTTCTTTCTCTCTTCTGGTTCTTCCTCCCATGCCCAAATGAAGGTGATGAAGTTGACCGGTTCAGTCAAAGTTTGACCAATTCAACCCTTTTTGGACTGGTTCAACCCTTTTTCAGCCAGTTTAGCCCATTTTCGAGGTGTTTCAAGCCGGTTCAAGTTGGTTCGAAGTGTTCGGGACTTGTTCGAGCAGTTTTTTAAATTATTATTGTAATAATTTAGTTTTTTGCTTGCAAAAAAAATGCCAAAACTAGTCCAATTTAGTGTTTTTTAATTATTTATGCATTATGAATGTATGTTTAATTAATTTAAATTTATTTGTGCATATAGTATGCCATATAGATTTAAATCCCCACCATAGGATAAGCATGTTTCATGCATTTTATGGATGTTATAAATGTTCTAATATATAGTATGCATGATTATTTTAATTTCATGAGTGTTAATATAAATTAGTTATATTAATTGATGAAATGTATATATATGTTATGATTTTTTGAATTGTTTATTTTATAATTGTTATAAAACAAATTAGAATTTTAAAATCTATAACAAAGATAATTGCATGCTCACCTAGGGTATAATCGGTGCAACTCAAATCAACCTCTTTTAATAGTTAAAATTAGGTCAATTTCTTGTAGAATTGTGTTTACAAACTCGCCCAACAAAATCCTGTCTAAGGCTGGAGGTATTTAAGTTGACAGTTTACGGAACACCTCCTACCTGGGGATCAAGTTGGCATTTGAGTTGAGTTAACCCGATTTTATGAGCTTGTGAGAGCGGTGTAAGGTGAGTTAAATTGGCTTAAATTACTTAGACATCATAGGTTAAAACAAACCAGTATAAACGTTATACTTGGATTTTTCACCTAGACTTAGGTTATATATATTTAGCCGGAATATAACCAAGTAAATACCCAATTAAAATTACAACACTTCAGTGGGAGATTAATAATGTATACGATACGTTATCATTAGCTCTCACGTCCCTAAGAGTTCATAATGTGAGATCCCATGCTCGACTTCGAGTTGCTATTTGGGCAACCTCCCTTCAGAAAGTGTTTGCATGGGTCAATAGCAAGGTGAATAGGGGAAGTAGTTCATAGTAAGTGGGTGAAGGGTGTGTGTCAACACGTCCTATGGTCTCTTCCATTAGGTCACACCGTGAGATTCTTATGTTGCACCTGCTTGGCGTTTATAGGCGCATATCCCTTCAGAGGGTTTGTAACATGGGATTCGGAACTCCGTGAACTCCAGAAATGGATAAAGTTACTTAGGTCCGTTTTCAAGCAATTATTTCTCCTTCGAGGGCTTGTTTGATTCTGATCTTTGTGATTCGAAAATGGAGGGTATATACTTACAAAACTTACTAAGTGTTAGTAAAGTTCTTGACCAAAGAAATGGTAACTAAATACTATAAGAATAAGAGTTATTTTGGTATTAGTATTTAGTCAAGAGTATCTTGATTCAATGAAGGAGTGGTCAACTGCCCTTCGGTAGGGGCCATTCTGACTCACTGAAGTATCGTTGTAAAATAAATAATGAAATATGGGTACATTATTACTTGCAAAATAAATTGGATTAAAATTTAGAGTACATTTACTAATTAAACTTATTCATTTTTTTTCCAGCAATGAATACATCTATAATTCAACTATTAGCTTCCGAGAAACTTAACGACGATAACTATGGAACTACTAGTTATCGACGATCTGAACTTTGTTTTAACGGAGGAATGTCCTCCAGTCCCTGCTCAGAATGCAAACCGAACTGTTCAGGACACTCATGAGAGATGGACCAAGGCTAATGAAAAAGCCAAAGTCTATATTTTGGCAAGTATATCAGATATACTATCCAAAAAGCATGAAAAAATGGTCACCGCTAAGGAGATCATGGACTCACTACAAGCCCTGTTTGGACAACCGTCCTCCTCTGCTATGCATGATGCTATCAAATATGTTTACAATTGCCGAATGAAAGAAGGAACGAATGTTAGGGAACATGTTCTGGACATGATGGTACACTTCAACATCGCGGAAGTAAACGGGGCTGTCATGAATGAGAAGAGCCAAGTAGAGTTCATCATGGAGTCTCTTCCGAAGAGGTTTTTCCAGTTCAGAACTAACGCCATGATGAACAAAATAGATTATAATCTTACCACTCTTCTCAATGAGTTACAGATTTACCAATCCTTATTGAAAAATAAGGGTTCTGAGGCAGAGGCAAATGTTGCTACTACCTCAAAGAGGAGATTCCAAAAGGGATCTACCTCTGGAAATAAATCTACCCCAAAGAATAAAGGTATTCAAAAGAAGAAAGGAAAAGGGAAAGAGAAAACACCTCCTACTACTACTGCAAAAGGCAAAAAGCCCGTTGTAGAGAAAGGAAAATGTTTCTACTGCAACGGTGATGGGCACTGGAAAAGAAACTGCCCAAAGTACTTTGCCGATAAGAAGGCTGAAAAAGAGAATCAAGGTAAATACAATTTACTAATTCTAGAAACGTGCATAGTGCAGAATAATGATTCTACTTAGCTACTGGATTCAGGGACCACTAATCATGTTTGTTCTTCTTTTCAGGAAACTAGTTCCTAGAAACAACTAGAAGATAGTGAGATAACTCTCCGAGTTGGATCAAGAGAGCTCATCTCAGCTTTGGCAGTGGGAGATGTAAAATTATTTTTTGGAAATAGATATATATACTTAGAAAATGTTCTGTATGTACCCTCTTGCAAGAGGAATTTAATATCTATTTCTTATTTAATTGAACATATGTACAAAGTTTCTTTTGAAATTATGAAGCGTTCATTACTAAAAGAGATGTACAAATTTGTTCTGCAAACTTAAATAATAATTTATATAAGTTAAGACCAACTAGAGTTAAGGCTATTTATAATATTGAAATATTTAAAACAGCTGAAACTCAAACAAAACGGTGACGCGTTTCTCAAAGTACCTATCTTTGGCACTTAAGGCTTGGCCACATTAATCTCAATAGGATTGAGAGATTGGTCAAGAGTGGACTTCTAAACAAATTAGAAGAAGACTCTCTACCACCATGTGAGTCTTGTCTCGAGGAAAAAATGACAAAGAGATCTTTTACTGGAAAAGGTCTTTGAGCCAAAGAATCCTTAGAACTCGTGTATTCAGACCTTTGTGGACCAATGAATGTAAGGGCTCGAGGAGGGTATGAATATTTCATCAGCTTTATTGATGATTATTCAAGGTACAGTTATATTTACCTAATGCATCATAAATTTGAAATCCTTGAAAAGTTCAAGAAATTTAAGATTGAGGTTGAGAACCAATTAGGTAAAACTATTAAAACACTTCGATCTGATCGAGGTGGAGAATATATGGACTTAAAATTCTAGGACTATATGATAAAAAATGGAATTAAGTCTCAACTCTCTGCACCTAGTACGCCACAGCAGAATGGAGTATCTGAAAGGAGAAACAGAACCTTGTTGGACATGGTTCATTCGATGATGAGTTACGCATCGTTGCCTAACTCGTCTTGGGGATTTGCAGTGGAGATCAAGATTTATATTTTGAATAATGTTCCTTCTAAGAGTGTTTTAGAAACACCCTATGAGTTATGGACAGGGCATAAAGCTAGTTTACGTCACTTCCGGATCTGGGGTTGCCCAGCACACATGTTGGTGCAAAATCCTAAAAAATTAGAACGTTGTTCAAAATTATGCCTATTTATAGGATACCCTAAAGAAACAAGAGGTGGTCTATTTTATGATCCTCAAGATGAAAAGGTAATTGTATCGAAAAATGCCACATTCCTAGAGGAAGACCACATATGTGATCATAAACCACGTAGTAAACTAGTATTGGAAGAGATTTCAAAAGATGCTACAGATAGCTCACAAAAAATTGCTGATCAAACTGGCCAATCAACAAGAGTTGTTGATAGACCAAGCACATCTAGTCTGTCACGTCCATCTCAAGAGTTGAGAGAGCCTCGACGTAGTGGGAGGGTTGTTAGATAGCCCGACCGCTATTTAAGTTTAGCTGAAACCGAAGTCACCTTACCTCAAAATGGATGATGTTAATCGAGATCAATGGATCAAAGCCATTGACCTATAAACAGGTAATGAATGATGTTAATCGAGATCAATGGATCAAAGCCATGGACCTCAAAATAGAGTCTATGTACTTCAATTCAGTCAGGGAACTTGTAGATCAACCTGATGAGGTAAGACCTATCGGTTGTAAATGGATTTACAAACGTAAACGAGACCATATGGGGAAGGTACAGACTTATAAAGCCCAGTTAGTAGCAAAGGGTTATACCCAGGTAGAGGGGGTAGACTATGAAGAAACCTTCTCACCTGTTGCTATGATAAAATCAATAAGGATACTCTTATCTATTGCCACTTTTTATAATTATGAAATTTGGCAAATGGATGTCAAGACTGCCTTCTTAAATGGCAATCTTGAAGAGAACATCTACATGGTCTAACCAAAAGGGTTCATAGAACAAGGTCAGGAGCAAAAAGTTTGCAAGCTGAATAGATCCATTTATGGATTAAAACAAGCATCCAGATCCTGGAATATGAGATTTGATACTACAATCAAATCTTATGGCTTTGAACAAAATGTTGATGAACCTTGTGTATACAAAAGGATCATCAACTCCACGGTAGCATTTCTTGTTCTATATGTAGATGATATTTTACTTATTGGGAATGATGTAGGGTATCTTACTGACATTAAGAATTGGCTAGCAACTCAATTTCAGATGAAAGATATGGGAGAAGCTCAGTATGTTCTCGAGATCCAAATAGTTCGGAACTGCAAGAATAGAATGCTAGCTATGTCTCAAGCATCTTATATAGACAAAGTGTTGTCTAGGTTTAAGATGCAAGATTCCAAGAAGGGTCTTCTACCTTTCAGGTATGGAATACATTTGTCAAAGGAACAATGTCCTAAAATACAAGAGGTTGAAGATATGAGACGAGTTCCCTACGCATCAGCTGTCGGGAGTTTGATGTATACAATGCTATGTACACGACCAGACATATGTTTTGCAGTAGGAATTGTCAGTAGATATCAATCCAATCCCGGATTTGCACATTGGACTGCCATTAAGAATATCCTCAAGTATCTAAGAAGAACGAGGAACTGCCATTATACTTTTAGGGGAAGTTTTTGCTATTTATCATGTTTTTAATTAAGTCATCACCATTATATTGATGAGGAAAAAACTGTAATTTCATCATTTAAGTAGAGTATGTTTGTTTTTTTTCTTTTTTTTGGTTACTTTTGAATATTATAATTGTGTTTAAAAGTTTCCAAAAGTTAAACTTTGAATTTTATATTTAATATATCTATAAAATTTTAAAAAGTAATAAATTTCTAAAATTCATGCAATATTTAGAGTGTGTTAAACACCTTTTCAAATGTTTAATTTAAAAAATAAGTAGTTTTTGGAAGAAACACACTATTTGACAACTACTCAAAATAGATTTTGAAAGTCATTAGTGTCTTTATTTTAAACAGTTCTTATAAAAAATGTCTAAATGAAAATAAATTTTTAAAAAACATTTTTTTTTAAGTTAATCCAAATGAGCTCTCGAAGTCTTTGAATTTTTAATTTTACATTTATCAAATTCTTAACCTACTCAAATTTTTTAAAAAATTATGAACTGTTTAGACATAATATTCTTTTGATTATTTTTTTTAAAAAAAAAAAGTTGAATAATTATAAATCATATCGAATCACCAACCTTTAAAATGATAATTAATGCATTTATTTAGTAAGTACAAAATTATAAGAGTAAGATGGGAAGAACAAACTTACATAGATTTTTAAAGTTGAAGAATATATTTAGGGACCAGGGAAGTCAGCATGGGCTGAAATCAAGTGGAATTGCCTCACAATTTGGAAGCAAAGAAAGTGACCAATGGGGAGCCATGCTACCAGTTGTCAAGTTCCTATTCGACAGAATAAGAATGATATGTGGTCCAAACCTCATTTACTTCCTACCTTTATTCTCCCATGCCAAAACCCGTTGTCATCCACCAACACCATTTTTCAAAATAAATAAATCCTAAAAAAATGGGAAAAATTAATATTTGTTTTAAAAAATTAATTCAAATTATTAAAATTTTGAACTTAGTTAGGCCCCACACGTAGGCCCACTTACCATAGGTGACAAAATAATTGTCATTAATACTTCCATTTCTTCCCTAAAAAGGCCCCCAAAAAATTTTTAAAAGACAATGGGAGATGATTGTTAGATGCTAAATTGGAGGAGGAGATGAATATAGGTTCAATAATTAAAATAGCAATAGTTTTCTTTAAATATTAATATATTTGAATCAAAATAAAGTGGGTAAGATATTGTGAAAATGATTGAATTGTAAGCTATGTTAGTAAAAAAAGTGATTGACATGGATAATTAATCACTCGGTCATTTAAATTATAGTTAATTTAATTCATCTTTGTGTATGTCAAATAAAATTAAAAATATATATTTTTTAATTATTGCTTTTGACAAGTGGGCGAAGTACTCAGTTTAAAGTGGGTACTCTATTGCCCGAATGTCTCGATGGGCTGGTTGATTTGTGGAGATGACTTTGGAAAGCAAAAATTCATGCGAAGGTTAAGCACTTTATGTGGAGAGCGTTTCACTATTTCATCCTCACTAGCTCTTGCCTCAAACGAAAACATATGATTGTTTATGAGCTTTGTCCTATGTGTGGGGATGGTGTTGAGTTTATGGAACATATCATGTTTGATTGTGATTAGGCCACAACAATTTGGAGTCGGCTTGTCCCTTCTTGGCGTAGGCTAGATTTCGAGAGGTTTAATAATCATTTATGGGTTCTTGAGTTCTTTTCATTACCTGCAAATGCTTTTGATTTGGCTTTCGTTGGGGCTTGGTCCATTATTGGGGGATAGGAACAAGGTTGTACATGGTGCGACGTTTCCCTCAAGCGATTTTTGTTGTAACTGGGTGGTGGAATATCTAAGGCATTTTCTAGTTCAGTGTGTTTCTCGAATTGATGGGGGTTTAAGGGCTTTGTTCTTGTCTCCATTTAGGGTCCCTAACTCTATGGTTATCTTTGTGAATGCTTCGTGCAAGGAAAGAGTCGATGTGACTGGTTTTAGGGTGGTTCAATAGGATGATGTAGCAAAGGTTTCAACAATGTCTTATGGGTTCCATGATCGTTATTTTCCTCCTTTGGGTGTAGAGGCGATTGCGGTTATTTAGGGCTTGTGGTTCGCCAATCAAGTTGGGGTGTGTGATTAATTTGCACAATGTTTTTTGACTGTTAGGTTTTGGTTAACATGATCAATTGCCTTTTGGAGCCTACCTTAGAGGTTTGAGATTTGATAGTGTCCATTTGGATGTTGGCTTCTTCTTTTCTTTTCTTTCTTTCTAGTTCATCCAGAAAGGCTAGATTAGATTTGTGCATGAGTTGGCTCAAAGGGGTCACTCTGGTGTCTCTTGTGGTTCTCTAATGTGTCCAATTGGTTGATTTCAAGTAGTTAATTTGATATTCGGAATTTCATCCTTGTGCCTAGGGTGTCAGGCTTTGAATATGTTCTTTTTTACCTAAAAAAAAGAAAAAAGAAAATTAAAGTGTATTGATATTTTAAAAAAGAAATTACCATTTGAGATTTTTAATACAAATTTGTATATAATACATAATGCAATGGAAGGAATTGAATAGTGGAAAGTGAATGATTACCATGTGCCGATAAGGTTCTTTTGAAAAACATAAATTACAGAGAACAAAAATTTGGATAAATAACAACTTATAGCATGCAATTGAGAAATTTTAAGGATTAGAAGTTTCCTACCTTTGAAGACCTTCTTCGATATAGGATGTCTTATTCTCACCAAATCACGAACCAACGAAAAAAAACTTCAACAAGTAATACATAGGTTCTTCTGGGGACACCACCAAGAAATCTTTCTTGCTATTCTCTAGGAAGAATCAAAAGAGGAGTGGTGGGCTCCCTTTCATTTTTAGTAAGGGAGAAGAATGTTAAGAAGAAATCATATTTAATATAATAAAATTAAGGGAAATTATCTGAAATGGCAAAACTATTGAAAATATTTACAATTAATAGCAAAATACACAGTTTATTTGCGATAGACTGCGATAGACTACTATTTGTGTCTATCGTGACACACATAATAATCTATTATGATCTATCTGTAGGATCCGTATGGCAACCCTAGAGGGGGGTGAATAGGGCTTATTAAAATTAATTTAAACTTTTTACTAATGTGGGCCCAATTAAGCGAATTAATAAACTTTTTGCAAATAAGTAGTTTAAACAATATTTTTTATGCAAACAAATTCACTTTGAATTAAACAAGAAATTAACAATCACAATTTAAAGCACCCTGTTTAATTCTAATAAAAAGATTTGTAATGAATATAGAAATTTAAGAACAACCAATATGAGCAGTTAATTTCAAGAATTAAAAATTGCAATTAATTTCATGCAATAAAATATAGTAACAAAAATTAATTGCAAAAATAAATTAGGAGAGGGATAGAGAAAATGACACCGTGAATTTTATAGTGGTTCGGCAAAACCGGCCTACGTCCACTTCCCAAGCTCCTCTTGGGTACTTCACTAGAAGTCTTTGACTCTTTCCAGGCTTAGAGTCGAACCGTTACAACGTTCTTTTTCCGGGCGCAAGAACAAACCCGATTCTTTCCACGGTTAAGGATCAAACCGTTACAACAACTCTTTTTCTCGGGATCAAGAGCCAACCCATACAAAAATTTGGAAAAACAAAGAGCACACTTGACAAACTCTCTAAATAGAGTGGATTTACAAGTTTAAGCACTTCACAAATAGATCCTCACAATACAATATATCTCTCTCAAGAATAAGATGAAAAGAAGAAAATTGAAGCTTGGAGAGAGAGCGACAATGGTGACTTGGTGAATTATGGAGAATTGAAAATAATAAGAGTTGTTTTTGGAATTTTGGAGAAGATGAAGTGTTTAAAAAAAAAAATGAAAGTGGGTGAAAACCAAATTAATTTGGACTATTAGATCTTTGTAAAAAAAAATTGAATGGTGGAGATTTAAACTTAACTAGCCGTTAGATACAAACATATAATAATATTAAATTAATCTTTTTAAAAATCAACTAGCCGTTAGACACAAACATATATAATAATATTAAATTCATTTTATTTTTAAAATCATTTTCTTTTTAACATCAATCCAAAAATAAAAAACCCACCAATTGTCACTTCTCCATTGCTCCACGTGCACCTTTCAATTAGTCCACTTTGATTAAAAAAAATCTGCCATGTCATCAGCTCGAAATTTTCCCATTAAGCTTGTTTTGGCCATATCTTCTTCGTTTGAACTCCAATTTGATTGATTCAAATTGCATTGGAACCGTTGTTCCAAACTCCACACAATAGATACTTCAAAACACTCAAATGGTTAATAAATAAAATGAGGTTTGTTATCATCAAAATACTAATTAATCAATCAATTAAAATTAATTAATTGGAGATTAAGGGCCAAAAAGCCAACACTATCGCATCTATTGTAGATGGACAGTGAAATTTTGCTATATTTGTAAATATTTTGGTTACTTTTGCTATATTTGAAAAGAGCTCTAAAATTAATTAATTAATAATTAATTAATAAATAAATAATTAAGTATCTCATATTTAATTTAAATTTGCATCACATTCAAATAACCTTCTCCCACATAACCTATAGATTTTATATGAATCTCATTCATATAATTAATATTTAAATGTTATTTAAATATTCATCACTCTTATAACATAAAATATAAATTTTGAATCTCATTCAAAATAAACTTTATATTATAATGTATGTATATACAATATACTGATTGTATCATATACAATTAACTCTCTTGTTAATTTGAACATTTCAAATTCAACCAAAATGTTTATTTCTTATACAAAGCCATAATGAGCTAGCAAGGAGACCTTATAGACCTATTGATTAGAAGCTCCAATGATATGAGATTAATCAATTAAACTCTTTAATTAGATTAATCAATATTCATTAACTATAGATCACTCCACTAAAGACGTACAGTTGCACTTTTCGCAGTATATATATATTTCGATGTCCACAAAATTAATTAATCAACGGTAAGTTGACCCTTCACAAATTACTCATAACTACAACTGGGTCAAATTACCATTTTACCCATGTAGTTATATTTAACTCCTTAAGTACGGGATCCCTCTAATAAACAAACTGTTTATAGTCCAACTATAAACTAATCTCTCTTAGACTAGTGGGAGAGTAAGGCTACATTGTTCAAAACCTGAAATCAACACTTAAGGGAGTAATTTATGTACTTACTCTAGACATGGGAAGGAGTGAATTTTATCTTGTGAAGATATGTTCCCAGCTCCTTAATCAAACAAATTCCCAAAATAGTAGGCATATTGAGTCGGCGATCTGGTCACTCTCACCCATACAAATCAAAGGATTTTCCTCATAGATAGGAGTTCATAACTCACTCAGGATTATAAGGTCGAGTCACCTATAGTTATCCTATGAAATGTTAACTTCTTCAATTAATGGCGTTACAAAGAGAAATTATACATTTCGCGGTCCAGTCTTATACAAACACTTTGCATTTGATACCTCTACTCACATATCTCCACATGAACGATTAGGATCAAATCGTTTGTAACACTTTACAACTTTTTGTAACAATTACAAAGTCGATTGTATCCATAGTGGTGTCAGAATAAGGCACCTAACCTTATTCTTATACTACAGACCTTTTGGTTATTACTTAAACATGATCCAACTTCGTATGTCAACTACATACATGTTTAAGTTTACATAAAATAAACATGGAATCTTAGTTTATTGGATTGAGTTAATGCAAGAGATAAATAAGATAATTTCTTATTTTATTAAATAAATAAAATGTATTTACAATTTACAAAAGTACAAGACCCCAAGAGATTTAGGACACTAGTCCCAACAACTATGTGTAGGGCTAGCATAGTGGAGGAAAGTATCAATGAATTCCATGGTTATAGATTTTCTTTTTCTTAGAAAACATCCATAGATTCTAAAGAATTACATCATGAGATACAAGTAAAGAAAACCACTTTGGACAAGGGGAAAGAAGCATAAAGGAAAGTCACTCATCCAAATCTTCTCTCGCTAGGTTATGTGCCAAACCATTGTGAGAATGACTAACATGAAAAAATGAAATATCCCCCAAAACCTACGCCATGGAATTAGCCTCATCAACAAAGGAGACTTTGGTGAGATCCACATATTGTCTATTGACCAACTTGCCTCTAAACAGTCAAATTCAACCATAATATGTTGTAAATTACTTGACAACACCTCTCCAATACCAACACATATCGAATGAGCCTCAATGACTTTGACCATCCTATAATTTGGATTGTGTTAAAGTCTTACAAGTTGAGCATACACCAACTGATCCTAAATCATCTATCCTAATTCCCTAGACTAAATGGCAGGATTCCAAGCAGTATTAGAATTCAACTTCCAAATAGATCTCAGAGGAAGGAACCATCCAACAGCATTAGGAAAGAGATTTAAAGCTTGGGTTTCCGCAACATTCTTACCAAAACCATCCAGACAAGTAGGGTTGGCAAAAAAACCCGCGGGGCCCTGACTAGATCGGGTCGGGGAATCCCTAGTTTGACCAGGGATGGGGGTCAAACAGGGAACATTTTTCAAGTACCCGTCCAAGGACAGGGCAGGAACGGGGAGGGTATCCTCGTCCCAACCCCGACCCCGAATCCCTGACACCAACCCTCTAGCTCGCTCTCACTGACGCTAACTGAGTTTTATCATTGATACTCTCTCACAAGTCACACTCTATCTTGCTCTCACTCTCGCTCTCGCCCTCACTCTCGCTCGCTCTCGCCCAAAGGCAAACAATTTGAGCTTGTGATTTTTGTTTATTTTTTGTGTAGTCCCTCAACTTATTGGTAGTAATTTGGTCCTGCATTTGAACTCACAGTCTCGCTCGTTGGCTCGCTCTCACCCTCTCTCGCTCTCTCTCAAAGTCTCTCTCTCGCTCTCACTTGGTCTCGCCCTCTCTCGCAAGCTCGCTCTCGCCCTCTCTCTCCAACTCCCTCTCGCCCTCTCTCGCGGTCTCTCTGTCTCATGCTCGCTCTATCTTGGGGAGGGGACCTGTTTCTCAAACGGGGAATCCCCGCCCCCATCCCTGCCTACAAATAGCGAGGGCGGGGGTAGGGATGGGGGTAAATTCCCCCCATGGGGGTGGGGAAGAGGAACCCCCACCCGCCCCTCCCCAGCCCCGTTGCCAACCTTACAGACAAGCCATCAAACGCTCATACAAATGTTTATAATAAGGTGACCAACGGAATTAAAATCAATTGAAAGCCTCTTAAATAGGATCTTGTTCCGTACCTCCCAAATCTGTCAGGTAGATAAAGATTTTGCCCATCTCGTACACCATGCATCTTTCCAAAATTTAGCACCAGTGGTCCTAATTATTCCACACCATCTTATCATTGGTATTTGTAACACAGAAACAGGACCATAAAATCCCTCGTATATTTCATTAATATTACATTTGAATCATATTCAAATGTATTTCCCTCCCATAACCTATAGTTTTAATATGAATCTCATTTATATTATTTAATATTTGAATCTTATTCAAATATATTATTCTTTCATATTATATAGTTTAATTTTGAATCTCATTTAAAATTAACTTTATAATATAATGCATCTATATCCATTATACTAAATGCATCATATGCAATTAATAACATATATAATTCCCTTATAATATGAATCTTATCCATATTAATTTAATATTCGAATCTTATTCAAACATTGATACTCTCATATTATATAGTTTAATTTTGAATCTAATTCAAAATTAACTTTATAATATACTGTATCTCTAATCATTTTATTAATCATATATATCTTATATATATTAATGCACAATCCCTTATTTAATTTGAACAATTCAAATTCTTCTAAAACTATTTAATTCTTGTTCCCTTAATGAGATAGCAGGGGTACCTAATGGACCTACAGATTAGAAGTCTCAATGATTCGAGATTAATCAATTAATCTTTTTAACTAAATTAATCAACATTCATTAATTGTGGGTCACTCCATTAAAGACCCATAGCTGCACTCTTCACACTGTAGAATATTTCTATGTCCATGGATATAACCATTACCAATAAGTCTACCCTTCCCAAATTGCTCATAATTATAAATGGGTCAAATTATTGTTTTACCCCTATAATTATCTCTTACTCCTTAAGTACCATTGAACCATCTAATGAACAATCAGTTTATAGTCCCAACTATAAACTAAATCCCTCTCGGGCCAATGAGAGGGTGAGACCTTATTGTTCAAGACTCGAAATTAGAACTTAAAGTAGCAATTCATCTACTTACCCTAAAGACGGGAAGGAGTGAATTCTATTTGTTCCTAGTTCCCAAATCTCCAAAATGATAGACATGAGTCGGCTACTCGGGCCACTCTCACCGATACAAATCAAAGGGTCGCTCTCATAGACAAGAGTCCATAACTCACCTAGGATTGAGATTGAGTTACAAATCAAAAGGTCATCTAATGAAATGTTAATCTCTTCAGTTAATGATGTTATAAAGAGATATTAAACATTTTTTGGTTCGATCTTATACAAACTCTTTATATAAGATACCATCACTCACATGTCTCTCTATATATGAACAATTTGGATCACTTCTTTTGTAACACTTACAACATTTTTAACATTTACAAAGTAGGTCTTATCCATAGTGTTACCAAGATAAGGCACGAGGATAAGGCACCCAACATTTTTAACATTTACAAAGTAGGTCTTATCCATATACTACATACCATTTAATTTATTACTTGAACATAATCTACTTGCATGTCTACCACACATTGTTCAAGCTACATAAAATAAACTTGGATCTTAGTTTATTGAAATGAGTTACACAAGACTAAATGTTAATAAAATAACTCTTTATTTTATTAAATAAAAGAATTTTTTTATACAATACAAACCACGAGATTTAGAACATATATCTCAACATGGGGATGGAATAAGTTGATACACTTAAAAAATTTAGAGTTTAAATTGATACAATTGTTAGTTCAAGGTAATTAACTGATACAATCCAAAAATTTAAATTGATACTTGCTCAAAAGATTGTATTTTAGTATTTAATGTTATTAACGCCATATTTGATAACAATTTCAAATTTTAGTTTTATGTTTTTTATAAAACAAAATAGTATTTTTTGTCTGCAATTTTTTGTAATATGGTTTTCACATCTTTAAATAAACAATTGAATCCTTATCAAATTATGTTTAGCTTTTGAAGATACATACTACATAACAAAGAAAAACTCATATATAGAAAACTCATAAATAGATTTAGTGTGTACAATCTTAATTTTTTATAAAAAAAATCTTATTTCATAATCCTTTAATTTTTTAAAATTAAGCTTATAAATAATATTTCATCTATAAATTTATTTGTTTACTGATGTACTTTAATACATACATATGCAATATATATCCAGTATATAATGGATCAATATTCGGATCCTATTGTTTGTGTAAATGATATAAAAAAGTAAATGTTCCTTTCTTGATTTGTTCTACATAAATAGAACCTCCCCTTTGGTCATAAAGGAAAGTTTGAAAAAAGTGTAAGAAGTCGTTTTTTATTTATTTAATTTTTTACATAATTTTTAAATCAAATAAATAAAGAAAAGCCAACTATGGGAATCAAACCGATGACCAAATGCGATGCTCTAGCCTCCGAGTTAAGCGAGATATATACATACATATAGTTTTCAAAGAGGAAAAAAAAAAACTTGTATTGCCTTTTAAAATTTTGGCTAAAAATTCAAATACTACTTACAAAATATGAAAAATCATGAAATAGAGAAATGATGAGTAAACAAGAAAAGTAAAATGTTGTTTTAAAATATATAAATATATAGCAAAATGAATCAATTTATTTACAAATACAGTAAAATATCACTATATATTAGTTGTGATAGACAATGATAGATTACAATTATCTTCACTATCTAAAAGTGATAGACATTGATTAACATCTATTAGTGTTTATCCCATCGTAAAATTTCTAATGATTTTGTCATTTAAAAACATTAAAAAAAAATAAACCCGTAAACAAAATAGCATCCAACCAGCCACAAATAGTTCAAACGGAATCTTTGAAAATTTAAATTAAAACAATTACTAGAAAAAGAAATAAGAAGGAAAAAAAAAAAAACCAAAGAATGTATATGGGAATTGTGTGGTAAAAGACCTTAAAAGCAAAAGGTTAGAGCGTACTTTAGAAGGTCTGTCATCTGTATTCAGAGCTGGCAGCTCCTTCACGCGTCCCCCACACCTTTCATTACACTCTCTCTTATAAATATAAAGCCTTTCTTCATTTCTCAAACAATATAATCCCATCTCTCTCCACCTTTTTCTTCTCTCTCTCATAGGCGGCGCTCCGACAACATGGGCAGTGGCTCCGCCGTGAAGTGGTTGCCATTTTGGTGGTTGGTTGTGGGGGTTTGCTTTGTTTATGGGGGAAGCTTTTATGAGGATTTTGAGATCACTTGGGGTGGAGAAAGAGCTAAGATCTTCAATTCCGGTCGCCTTCTTTCTCTGTCTTTAGATAAGCTTTCTGGGTCTGGTTTTCAGTCAAAAAAAACCTACCTTTTTGGCCGGATTGATATGCAGCTCAAGCTCGTCGCCGGTAACTCCGCCGGCACCGTCACTGCCTACTATGTACGTACTCTTCTACTTTATTCTCTCAAAGTACTATTCTTCTTATTTCTTAGCAAACCAACAAGATTCCACACCCTCTCTTTTCTTTTTTTCTTCCTATACTTTTTTCAGATACCTATTTTACTCTTCTCTACTTTTTTTTTTTTTTTTTTTTTTTTTTTTTTTTTTTTTTTTTCAAGTTCACTTCCAGAATATGTTTTTAATCCATTTAATGGTTTTCTTTAAACTTTAAAGGTAACTTTTATAAATAAATATTAAATATATGATTTGGAGTGATTTTGAACCGAGGAAATTAATTTAACAATTTTAAAATCAATCCATATTTTGATGTGAGTATGAAAAATTAAATTAGTAATCTAAAAAAAAAAATACAAATATTGTGTTTAGTAATTTATGTCTGAATATTTGAATTATTAATGTGTGACTATGGACTAAGATAAAAGTTAAAATATTATTTTGGTCATATATCTTGGGACTTGTTCAATTTTAGCATATGTACTTCTACTAAAATTGAACAAGTATCAAGATATAGCGATGTGTACATGTACTTTTAAATGTTCAATTTTAGTTTCTGTATTTTTAATAAATTTTAAATTTAGTACCTATTCTAATTTATTGTTGATTTTTTTATTTATTAGTCTTTTCGCTATAAATTTTGAAAATTTATTTGCTGAATGTATTTTTTGCATGAAAATTATTATTATTATTATTATTATTATTATTTAATCAATTTTGATAAAAATTAATTTCAAGAGATTAAATTTAAAATTTATTAAAAATTTAGAGACTAAAATATTTGATATTTGAAATAACAGGTATTAAAATTGGATTAAAATAATATTTTAATGTAAGATAAAACATAATGGTTAAGATTGAGCAGTTGGGAGGTGGATAATAGTAAGGACAATAACTATATATTTATAGATACATTTAAAGTTTGGAGAAAATAGACATTATTTAAAATAGGATAGAAAAAGTGATATTTAAACTTGATTTTGTCCACATGTATACATATGTAATAATTCTCAAGTTTATTTGTTATAATTTTTTTTTTTTGAACTTTATACTTTCAACACTATTCACCAAATTACTACACTTTTATAAGTGAGTTGTTTTCAAATATAGAAAAATAAACCAAAATATTTATCAATATCGTAAAATTTTATTGTCTATCTACAATATATAAACCACGATAGACTTCTATTTGTGTCTATTTATTTTATGATAGATACATATAGTAGTTTACTGGGGTCTATTTGCTTGTAATATTTTATTATTATTTATAAGTATTTTTTAATAATTTTTTCATTTAAAATAATTTTATCTTTTTCTCTTTTTAAATTTTTTTTTCTAAGCATATAAAGTTATACGTTAATTTAGATTTCTTAAAAGAAACTCAATTTTTCTTAAATCGGCTTGAAAAGTTTAGATAAACTATTTATTTCGAACAATATAAAATAATTAATTTAAAAAATTGTCATGATGTGTGTGTAAAAATCTATTGTTACCTTTTGTGAAAAAACCTAAATAAAAATTGGGTTCAACATCACTTCCAATTTGATAACTTCCATCGAAATAATAATTTAATTTTTGAAGTTTAGTTTGTAACCGTTTAGTTTCTATACTTTTAAATATATATCAGTTTAGTCTTTAAACTTTAATGAGTATCAATCTAGTCTTTATATATTACATTTTGTAACAATTTAGTGTCCTTATCATGAAAAATACTATTGTAGATTAAATAAAATTTTTTGTACATATAGATTGATAAACTAATTAAAGTATCAACTTTGTTTATAACTTAGTGTCAACTTCGTTTATAACTTATAAAGGCTAAGTCGTTACATAATCAAAATAGACAATTAAGTTTGATGAGATTTTTCAAGATATAGGGATTAAAATGTTTCAAATTTAAACATATATAAACCAAATTGTTACAAATTTTCTTGTTTGTTTGCATGATTAAGGGACTAAATCCTCTTTGCTATGAAAGTTATAGGACAAAATGATTTTTAACCTAAAACTTTATCTGAAAGTTTGAAGTTTATTTTGGTATGTATAGTCATCAAAAGAGAGTGAATCTATTTTTTTATATATATAATTTTTTGTTTAAAAAATATATATATCCTTTTATAAATTCAATTTTGATTCATCCGTGAATTGCACTATATCTACAAACAGATGAAAACCCATAAATAAAAACAAAAAATTAATAAGTAAACGACAAGGTAGTAATTACAATTGAACTTATATTAACAAGAAGTTAATGTGATTAGGCAAATCTTATGGTAACTGTTGATTCACAAGGCATTGCGACTTTTTGGGATTCTCTTGTCCAAAAAAGTGATGAAAAGATAGGATGTGGAAATAGTGAATTGATTGGATGATTCTTTTTCAATTTTTGTTGGTTGGGGCAGTTGTCTTCTCAAGGGCCAAGCCATGATGAAATTGACTTTGAATTTTTGGGAAACTTAAGTGGTGACCCTTACATTCTCCATACAAATGTGTTCACTCAAGGAAAGGGAAATAGAGAACAACAATTCTACCTTTGGTTTGATCCCACCAAAAACTTCCACACTTACTCTATCATTTGGAATCCCCAACAAATTATGTAAGCTCAAACTCTCCACTCTTGCCTTTTTTTTCTATTTCTAGTCACTCCAAATATGGTCAAAAGTACAACTATAGGAACCAAGAAATGATGATCACATTATTTATTGTCTATTAAATTTTAATAATAGTATAACGATTCTTAAATGAAATACTAGAGTAAGTATTTGCTTGTCTTAGATGTTAATGAAAAGAAATAAGTATTAATTATTCAGAATATAGTTAACCAGTATTATAAATATGATTATAGTCAAAATTTGATTGATATATACCTTAACTAATAATTAGTACGATAATAGTCAAATTTAATAGAAATTCAACTTAATGGCCATTATGTGAATAAATCATTATATTGTTTCTAGAGTTCATAAGGTATTAGTGAATTTTAAATTTCAAATGAATAGATAAATATGTAAAATAAAGTATACTAAAAACATTTTTTATAGGAGATTCACAAGTTGTATATTAAATTTGAAATATCACCTAAAAAAATATTGAATTTGAAACATAATCAATAAGTCCTAAATTCTTTATATATCTATTTTAGCTCTATACTTTTTTTATTCTTAAGACTAATTCAATTTCCATATGAAACATGTTTCAAGTATATTATTTTTCAAATTATTATTTTTGCTTTTTAGTATTAGTGAATTTCAAATTTTAATACACATAATGTGAAGTTGATTTAAATAGCAATTGTATCTAAGATTGCCAGCTAAAAAGTGAAATTTTCTTTTTAAACCTAACATTTACATGTTTTCATTTTTCATATTAAAAAAATGTACAAATTTATTTTTATACCAAAGTTCTTGTGTTTGCAATCCTTATTTTTAAACCACCAATCAATGATTAAACATTGTTATTTAGAAGTATCGCGATGTGACTTATGAAATTTTGATCTTAAATTTCAAATTTATGAAAATAATGAAAATTTAGATGGAATTGCACCCATTTATTCCATAGCCAAAACAACACCAATCAATATCTACAAGAGAATCTTTGTTTAATTTTTTTAAAAAACATTTCTACTATATATGAACAAGAAATTGCATGGGATTAAGCTGCACTTAATCATTGCCCTTATATGAAATTGAGAAAAAACTTAGACTTATCACGTGGTTAGTTTTTAAATTTTAAAAAAAATATATAAAACGTGGCTCAATGAAGTTGTGCCACATAGCTGGACGACAAAAGAATGTCGCAGCCTAGCTTGTATTTAAATTTTCATTTATAGAGCCTAACTTGCATCTAAATTTTCTATCTATGAAATCCACAAATTGCAATGATGGAGTTGACTTTTCATTGCAATTTATGAATTTTAAAAGATCTATTTCGTCATTGGCTTTGGCCTTTCTTGCTTAGGTGAAAGGCAAAGAAGCCCTTTTGAGCTTGAGTTGAATTATTATAAAGGATTCAATATACTAAACTCAGGCTAAAAAGAAAAAGAGAAAGGAAAATTATTTTATTATTATTATTATTATTTTTTTAATTTTACTATCTTCAGTAAAAAAGATTTAGAGGCGTTTATTTTTTCAAAATATATATAAATGTCCAAAATTATAAATGTTAATAATTAGAGATGTCCAACATTTTTAGATAACTATATTCATTGTGTTGGATTGTTTTTACTGATATCTAGAAATACTTACGTAATTGTTTTAGAGTATTTCTATTCAAGAATGTCTAAATTTATATAATATTCTATAGAAACCTTTACAACTATTTATTAATGTATAATTAATTGATATAATATAATTTAAACTTATATGACATATTTGTGTTTTATTAATTTGAATTTATTTTATAATTAATATAATTTAGGATTCTTTCAAATATAGAAAAAATGAACTAGAATATTGTAAAAATTTATTGTCTATCTGTGATAGATCGCGATAGACTACTATCTATCACAATCTATCGCGGTCTATTATTGCAGATAGACTATGATATATTTTGCTATTAGTTATAAATATTTTTAATAATTTTATCATTTAAAATAATTTTTCTATAATTTATACCATTTTAATATATTATTTTCTTATGAAAATAATATATATTAATTCGAGTGTCTGTTTTTTTAAAAAAAGATTGTTATTTAAACTCTTATGATAATTTTTTTTTTTTAATTACAATTTCTTTGACATTGTTACGAAAATTATTTTGATTGGTTATTGATATTTATTGATTAACAGAAATTAGTTTGAGGTTAATTGAAATGGTGTTGGTATGGTTGTTGTTGGTCAGATTCTCAGTGGACAACTATCCAATAAGAGAATTCAGGAATGCGGAGGCGATGGGCGTACCTTTTCCCAAGACTCAGCCAATGAGAATCTACTCCTCCCTTTGGAACGCCGACGACTGGGCCACCAGAGGCGGACTCGTCAAAACTGACTGGACCAACGCTCCTTTCACCGCATATTACCGCAACTTCAACGCCACCGCCTGTACCGCCGTCGACTGCTCCAAATCCTGGTCCTCCTTCTCCGGCACCTCTGCCCAAACCTACCAACTGGATGCCTTCGGCCGTCGCCGCCTCCGCTGGGTCCAAAAGTACTTCATGATCTACAATTACTGTACCGATCTCAAGCGCTTCCCACAGGGCCTTCCTCCTGAGTGCAATCACTCATCTAAATTCCTCTCACACCCACAATGAAGATGCCAATTCCAAATCCAGACCTATTTTGGAAAGAGGGGTTAATTAGGGATTTCTTCGTTTCAATCAATTCCTTTATGTTTACTCTTTGTGGGTGAGGTCAGGTCAGGTCTATGAAGCTTCATGCTCCTTCGCTCTATTCCTTGTACAAATGTTGCTGTAATTTTCTCGACTTATATATATATAATATCAAATAAAACTTTAGTTACAATCTCCTTTTGTATAGTTCTCCAAAATTTCTATCAACGGTAGCATGTTTTTGGTACGAAAAATATTTAGGCCAAGGTTGGTTGCATTTTTATTGTTGCAACTTTTATTTATATGTATATATATATATCCAATTAGAGTGTAAAATCTTTTTATTATTATGTAACAAAAGAGGGCCGCATGATATGTAGTTAGGATGCACCTAATCATTGCACTAGGTAATAACTATATCAAATGTTTTGATTTTTTTTTTTCTTTTTTACATGGTAACTAAACTTTTGACTCTTTGATGGAGAGGCATACACATTAACTAGTTGAGCAATGTTCAAGATAAGGAGATCGTAACATCTTGCATTTGAAGGATTTTATCCTTTTGAACATCACACTTTAGATTTGGTTGAATTAATAAAGTATACATAAAATTTAACTTGAGTAAATTATATTTAAGTTAGATTTAGATTTACTCTAGATTGAAATTGGAGTGAGTATAACTCAACAATATCTAACATGCAATACCTTTCTTGAAGTTAAAAATTAAAATCTTCATACTCTACTTGATGTTCTACAGAATATTAATTCTCAATTGAATTTTAGTTCAAGTTTTAAAAAACTCAACTTTATCTCTTAAAATTTACCTAAATCTTAAATGTGCACGACACAAAGGACCTCATGCATGATTTGTATGACTGCACAAATGTTTTCAAATTTAAGTTTAGATGAAAAGTGATGGAAGTGCATTTAAAATGATAGTACGACAATATGTTGACATTTACGATGAAGAATGGCAATATGGTCACATTTGACAGTATGGCCAACATGAAAAGTATTTAGTGAAGAAATGGTTTAAGTATCACAATGCATCATACATGTTATATAACTCATATGTTCGTGTTTGCATATATGACTTCGATAACAAAGTTATTTATTGGGTATTTGGATTACTCAACTTTTTCTTTAAATGTCTTTTTAGGTAATGGCAGATTAGACATATCAAGCAAGTGACGAGATTGATTGTTCTTGTTGCATGGTAATATGTTAGCATGTGTTTTTCACTTGAGCACTAACTCGTTTGGATTGATTAGGGAAGAAATATTTTTTTTAAAAAAAGTCATTTTTATTCTAACATCATTAATAAAATTATTTAAAATACACTTTGAAAGTGTTTCAAAATCTATAAAATTATTACACTTTGAAAGTGTTTGAAAAAGTTGTTTTGAGTGGTTGTTAAACACTTTAATCTTTTCTAAAATGACTTATTTTCAAAATTAAACACTTGAAAAGTTAAACCAAGCACACTCTTAATGTCTTCATTCAAATTGCTTTATTTCTTATGCTATGCTTTCCAACATTTTAAATGTTCAATTCCAAAATAAACACTACTAGAATTTTTGTCTCTGCCCATACAAAAAAAAAAAAAAATTTGGCAGATCTTCAAAAGTGCGTGGGTAAAGTTTCTACCAACGTTTTTTTGCATGGGTAGACAACGTGTCACACCCTACTTTTAAAACCAATGTGTTGAAGAGCCTATAAAGGAAAGAAGTAGGACAAGAGAGGTTTGTTTTCAAGTGTTAGTTTATATAGGCCGTAGATGAAGTTTGAATTAGAAGGATTTGATTGAAAGGTTGCGTTGAGTGATTTCTGGATCATGGAATCAAAGTAATTCTTAAAGTTAAGAATTCTACTATGTAGAATAAATAGATCAGGAGAACGCAACCATGACTTTGAGTTTGGGAGTAAGATCTAAGGAAAGAAAGGAAATCTCATTTGGTGATGGGAAGACTTAAAAAAGTATAGTTGGAAGATAAATTAAGTTGGACGCATACCTAGTAGAAGACCATGTTGGACGCATGATCAAGACAAAGGAAATGCATGATAAAGGTGAAACACATAGGAGGAAATCAAGGAAGGAGATGTACGCTTGGTTTAAATAGGATGTATGAGTAAGGATTAAGGTTGAGTAGTGATGCGTTGAAAGGAAACGAAATCTAAAAGAAGGATAAAATGCATAAGGTAGAATCGTGGAGAGAAGCTATGATAATTTATGGTAAACGCATAACTTCCATTAAGGAAGATTTTGAAGTGGATAAGTTAGAAGGTTGAGAAGTAAGCCTAAAGGAAGGAGACTGGAGATGGATTTATCGTTGAGAAAATAGCTCACAGAAGGAAGAGGTTGGAAGCATGACCTCTTGGAATACAGCACAAGAATGCATAAAGGAGTAATCAAGGAAACCTCAAGGATAGGAGGAAAGTCATGGACGCAAAAGGAAATAAAGGTAAACGCAAAGAGTGCAAACGCATAAAGGAAGGATTTGTAATTGAGATATGGATATAAGGAAAGAGTGATGGACGCATGATAGTATGTGGTTAAGGCAGACGCATGGTATTATGTGGTAAGGAACAAACGCATAGTAGTGTGCGTTTGAGACTTTGACACCTAGTAGTATGCGGTAGAGAAACACGTTCAAAGGAATTTGGCGGGGAGTAGGGAAAGAAAGTAATGAAGCTAAAACCTTAAAGGAAATTCAAAGGATGCGTAGGGGCTTAATGTTGGATGAATAACTTGTATAGTGGAATATGTTGGACGCAAAAGATAAGCTTATTAAGGCTAGGTGGCTTCATATAGACTTGACACCTTAAAAGTAGGAGATGTTAGAATGCATGTTGAGTGTTTCATGCAAGGTGATGCTTGGATAAATACATGAAAGTTAAGCATGCAGCGTGACATGTGGCAAACAAGTGGCAAAAAGAGAGGAGAAGTAAGATGACAAGCTCTCTATTCCAAAGCTATAAATAGGACCTTGAGGGAAAAGGAGTGACTGATGATCCTTTAGTTTGAATTCTTGAGGGAAAGGGCAGAGAGAAGGAGGAAATCCTTGCATTCGTAGTAGAAGTCTGCGACTAAGAGAGGATATTCTTGACAACTCCGCCATCTTGTGTTAAAGAAGAAGTCTTGCGTTTAAGAGGTCAGCCTTGTGTTCAAGACGAACTCAACATTCAAGATGAACGATGCGTCCAAAGATAGACTTTGCGTCTAAGAGAGGTCGATGCATCCAAAAGAAGAAGCAAGAAGAGTCAAGCTGCACCTTGCGTCCAAGGAGCAAGGTTGCGTCCAACCGAGTTGACAAAGGAAAATAAGTTGTCTTGCGTTCCAGACTAGAACACTGCCTCCAAGGAGCTCGGGAAAGAGAAATAGAAGGAAGAAAAGAACTATCTTGAGCAAGTATAAGGTGAGTAACACCAATGTTTTTCAGAGTATAAATGAGTTCTTTGTGATTTATATTCTTGGATATGCATTCATGAGTTTTCAGCGTATATAGAGCATGCGTTTATATATAAAAATTATATGAGTATGCTGGTTATTAGAAATGAGGGAATGCGTTTATATATAAAAAGCACATGAGTATGTTGGTTATTAGAAATGAGAGCATGCGTTTATATATAAAAAGCACATGAGAATGCTAGCATGCGTTTATGTATAAAAGCACATAAATATGCTGGTTATTAAAAAAAAAGAGTTTAGTAAGAAGCATGTTGTTGATAATACAAGATTTTCATTGCGAAGCATACTGCTAGATCTTAGATGATATTTCTAGAACATAGTGTATTTTATTAAATTTTAGAAATGGCACCCAAGCTCAAGGACTAGAGGAAGGCAAATGGGTAGCCGGAAAATAGAAATGGGACCCCAATGCTCAAGGAGAAAAGGAAGGCATGTGGGCAACCCGGGTTATAATACCTATGTGCACATAGAGGAATATACGATGTTGATGTGTTGAGATTACTCCACATAGCTAAAGATAATCGACGTTGGGTAGCGTTATTGCCTCAACTAAGGAAAAGATATGAAATGAATTCAACGTTGAGAAGCGTAAAAGTCCTGCTCCGCCTCAACTAAGGAGAATGATTAGAAATGAATAAGATTTTTGAATATTTTCCTGAAATAAGTATGCAGGACTTAACAATGGTACTTGAGTATGATTTAATATGAATAGAATCGATATTATAAATTATGACCAGATTTACAGTTGAAATAAGTTATTTTAAAAAAAAAACTGTTACTCACTGAGCTGTTAGCTCATCCTTTTATATGTTTTCCATTTTTCAGGTAGCATAACAGTTCCTGTTGCCAGTTGAAGTCGAGGTTTGTTAAGAGATAACGGAATCACCATCCTAGGAAGAGTGTTTTAAATGAAGGAAATAAGGTAAGCTGACAGTGGGTATCAACAGGGAAGTTGATGACTGCTATCCTCACGCACCGTCTCGGGTTACAGAAGGGTAGTTCGGGTTGGGGTGTGACACAATGTCAGCAGAAGGTCGTGGGCTGATCTTCTGCCCACATTTTTTTGACATTTTGTCGGCAGAAATGCCCACACAATGAAACGTGTGGGTAGAAATAGCCTTTCTGCCCACATTACAAACGTCGGCATAAATTGATTTCTAACCACGCATCAACATTCATGGGTAGAAATCGCATTCTTGCCAAAAATTGATTTCTAGCTACGCATCAACATTCATGGGCAGAAATCGCATTTCTCCCACATTTTATGCGTTATTTCTGCCCACGCTACGATTTCTGTCGACAAAACTCTCTTTCTGCCTACGCATGATACGTTGGTAGATAGTGTTTTATGCCTACACACAGGTAAACGTGTCCAAAAACTTTATTTTTATCCACGCATGAAACGTCGCCGCCATAGCTCTATAATTGTCAACACATTTATTATTATTGTATTATATGCTTTGGAATCACTATTTAAAATAAAAATAATTTTATTTTCCTGTAACAAAATATGTTCAACATCATAACAACAAGTTTAGACAATTTATTCAACCCCTAATTCTTTGACCATATAAAATCTAAAAAACTATTCTTAGTGTTTGTTTCCTAAGCTATTAGCTTTCATTTTAGCTATACAAAATGAACAAAATAATACTAAATACAAAAAAAAAAAAAAAGACAAAAAAGAAAAAGCTTCAATTGGATTGTTAGTCTTCACACAAAATGCTTCACTTGGTCAGTTGGTCTTCACAAAAATGACATTTATGGCCTTCTTCAAAATAGATTTGAAAAGCATAAGAGTAAAGTCCATAAGCACAACATGCTCAAAATTAATAAAGCAAATTCATTTGCATGACTTTCAAAATGATATTCAAGAGCAACTAAAAAGTACTAAAAGGTGTCTAAATGACACTTTAACTCCCAAAATAACTTCAAAATGCCTAAGTATGACTTTCAAACTCAAAACCAATCTAATAAGTGTCTATGTAAGCACTGGCTTATAATAATAAGTGCTAGGAGGAGGCAAGTGAAATTGTGGCTATGCGTAGTTAGAAGAAAAGTAGCCGAGAGTGAAAGAGAAAAAAAATTTGGCTAAGTGTTGGCCAAGACTATACGTTGATGAAAGAAGAGAAGAGCTAGCATTTTTCTTTTGATTGGCCATGGGTTGAAGGTGAAATCACGAAGGGTTGTTGTGAGCTGAAGCAGTCACCGCGTTGGAGGACAAGTTGATCATTGACAGGGGGGAAGAAACGCACTTGACTCACCATGCGTTGGTAAGGTTGCCATGCGTTATGGTCCCTCTGCGTCGAAGACAGCGTGGTCCCTATGCGTCGAAGACAGAGTGGTCCCTATGCGTCGAAGACAGTGTGGATGATTGAGTTGTAAGCGTTAAAGGTAGGAGGCGTTGAGGGCGCCATACGTTGAGTGTGGATGATTGCTGAAGGTGCTATAGTAGATTGCGTTATGGGTGCTTTGCGTCGAAGTAAGAATGAGAACCCTGCGCGCCAGCCTGCTTTTGAGGGTTAAGTCGGCAGTATATATATATAGGTAAGTGAATTAAAGTTGACTAATTAGCTTCTCATTTTCTTTTGCCATCTTTGCGTATTTTTTAGTGAGTTCATCTATAATCTTTGTCCTCTCCTCTTTGTCGTGTGCAGAAGACTGATAATTAGTTAGTGATGCTATTGATTTTGGGTTTCAAACCAAGGCTGATCGATTACCCAATACCTTCTTACACACTTCTGCACTTGAGATTGTTTGGATACTATCTTTAGTCGACACTTCAAGAATTCTTTGCATTCCAACAAATGAAAGACTTAGTTACATTGAATGTATTAAATAACACATGAATTCACCAAGCCATGATAATAAAACTTACATATGCATCTCTTGCCTTATCATCAATTTATCCTCCCTTTTCACGAAAATGACTTTCGTGGAACAAGTCTACCTCATCAACGTCTCTACTCCTTTTTTTTTTTTTAATAAAAAAAGGACAATTAAGATTAGTCTAAAAAATATGAGATGATGGTATAAAAGAATAATTACCTTGCACTTTACCAATTCATGTTGAAGTTGAACGAATGACTTTGCCCTAGTTATGTGGTTGAAATGGACAGTGGAGCGACTTCTTTTGTTCGTCTCTTGCTTTTCTAATACAAACAGTTATGGAAATTAGTACACCAAATTCTTATAAAACTATAGGTTAAATTGAGAAAAACATACCTTTTATGCATCTGACTCCCATCTATCACACAAAATATTCCAATCTTCTGGTTTCTTTAGCCTTATCGGTGGATTGGCATGAGCTTCAACAGGATCCTCAAATTTATAGTATTCTTCGTGCAAGTCTGCTCTATATTCCCGAAAAGATGACTGCATCTGTTGTTCCAAGTACTTTGTTGAGTCAAACTCAAAATATGTCTGAACATTCAATAATACAAGTATAAGTCTACTCTTACATATTGAACAACTTAAAGAGCATAAAAGAAACACAAACTTACCTCCAACCGATCAACCACAAGTTCACGTAGTCCTATAGGTACAACCCTCCAAGTCTCACAATTCAATTGAATGGTGTTTTGTACTAAAGTACCAATGGCCAAAGTAAACTTGGTGGCAAAAACACATACTGGTTTTTCCACATCATCGTCAATGTCAATCTTGATCTTCCCATGTGTAGCTACATATCTATCCAATTCTATGTTCCGACTAGGTCCTCCCGCACACCTTCTTATTGTTTTAGATATTTATTGAGATCGTAAAAGAAATACAAATTTTAGATAGTTTAAATAACATATTGTAAGTAAACATACATATCAAATTAATACTTGATGCCCTAGGCTTGTCCTGCCTAGTGGAAGAATCAACTTATGGAGTGTTTGCATGTTCAACTTCAATCAATGCCATCTATGCCTGTTCTGGACGTATCATTACACTGCAAAATCAAATTGTAGTGATTAGATTTTAAAATAACATGTAATATGTAAATTTTTTGAACTACATACTTTACACCCTTATTTACTATTTTGTTCATCAAATTCTGAAGATCAAATTCCTTCTGAGCTCCCTTCATTAGATGATTCTATATGTTCAGGTTCATCGTTTATTAAGTCGTCATCGATCGGGGGTGGTGCACTCTCATTCAATTGGTTATGTAACTCTTGATGGTCAACAACACTAGGGTCGACATCGCCTCTACAGAATGTGACATCATGTATGGATTCATCAACCCCAATCGAACCAGCTACTTCTAACAACTCTAGATTGTCATTTTCTAATTCTTCAGCTTCTAGAACATTCCATATTTGTTTATTTTGGACAATTTGCACAATTTTCCAATTATTACAAAGTTTAGAGTCATCAATGTAGAAAACTTGTATGGGCTGAGTAGCCAAGATGTATGGGTCATCCGTGTACCAAAAACGAGAAGTATTGATTAATTTAAACCCTAAATCACAACGAAATATGTTCTTAACATCCATGTCAAACCAATTTTACACTTGAAAAGATAGACACACCTAGACTTAGCATATTCTAAGTTTAAGACCTCTTGCAACAATCCATAGTAATTTGTTTCATCACTTTTGTTTTCTCCATATGCCATTATTCCACTATTCTACGTAATACGACGATTGTCACGCTCTATGCAATGAAAACATACTGCATTAACAAAGCAAATATTATAGATGCGAACTTGACTACTAGGCCCCAATGTTATTGAGTAAAGATCATCAGACGCTTCACCTCTTTCACGTAGTGAGTACGTCTATAAAGTTAAAATAACTTAGTATTAACTCATAATAAAAACTGATTTGATGTCTTCTAAATAATACTTACATGTGCTCTAGACCAATCATGAAATTGTAATTGATGTCTTTCTAAATAAATCTAATTCGCCTTCTCCTTTAATATGAATCAATTTCAAATGTTGTTTGTTTAGTAATAATAACAAACATAAGAAATAAGATTAACTTAGACATGTCCAATTCAAACTGAAAAATAAAAAATATGAACTTATAATTGTCCAAGATGTACTTGCGATAATGCTTTATTTGAGAATAGTTGTTCAATACCTAACAATGTCACATTCGTTTCTCATCTTCAGATATCGTCCTCATAATTAACCTACCCATCGGTCGCACATTTTATCTAAATACTTCTAAGTCACCACAAACAAATTGATCATTCCTTGAGTCATTGTTTCGTGGATCTCTATTGAATCTCGTTTCTATTCCTGTTAGATACATGGAGCAGAAGGTCAAACATTCATTCATAATGAATGCTTTTGCTATGGAACCCTCAGGACGAGTCTTTTTTCGTACGTATTGTTTCAATGTTCTCAAGCTTTTCTCTATGGGGTACATCCAACTATAGCTCACTGAACCTACAATTTTCGTCTCATGTAGTAAATGAACTGCAAGATGTATCATTACATCAAAAAATGCCGGTGGAAAGATTTTTTCAAATTTGCAAAGTATGAGTACAATATATGTTTCCAAACAATTCAAGTCATTAATACGTATGGTCTTTGCGTATAGATCACGAAAGAAATTACATAACTCAACAATAGTTGTATACACATCCTTTTGTAAGTATGCTCGAACAGCAATGGGAATAAGTCTTTGGAGTAGAATGTGAGAGTCATGAGTCTTCAACCCTCACAATCTTCCATCACTGACACCACACATCGTAATATGTTTGAGACAAATCCATCAGGAAATTTAACTGATTTCAAGAATTTACAAAAATCTACTTTTTCACTAATGGTCAATGTATATGCAGCATGTGGCTTTACGAACTTAGTTCCTTGCCTTTGCAAGTGTAAGTCCTTTCGTATGTTCAAATCTTCAAGATCTTAACGAGCATTTGTTGTGTTCTTTGTTTTCCCCTCAATGTTTAACAAAGTTCCAAGCAAGTTGTCACATACATTTTTTCAATATGCATGACATCCAACTTATGCCTCAATAGGAGTTTAGACCAATAAGGGAATACAAAAAATATACTTTTCTTGGTCCAAATAATGACACGCTTTCTTTTCTTATTTTACTTTGATGGGTGCTTACTTAACACTAGAAAGTTGATGGAGTTTATTTGTTGTAAGATCTTTTCTCCATGCATCATAACTGGTGGAGGTCTATGCTCGAGTTTGCTGTCATGTTGTCGACTTCTTCAACAACTATGATCATTGGGAAGATAACGTCGATGTCCCATAAAAGATATTTTCCCTCTTATCCAAAATGATGATGTATCTTCTTTACATGTAGGGCATGCTTGATAACCTTTGGTACTTGTTAACAAAAACTTGTTACTACTGGTTTTATGTTTACTAATCTTTCAAGTTTTCCTATTCTTCACCTAAGTATAAGTAAAGAATGAGGTTATCTCGGTGAGTCCGAGGTCAAACACAGGGATTATGCAGATTCTAGAATTCGTGGATTATTTGAGTCATGCGTCTAAGAGAAGTAAAGAGAAGTGATGTGTTTGACTAACTACAAAGCAGTAAAACTATCCTATTGTGATTGAATGGAGAGGTATGCGACACAGCAAAATCCAACTAATTGAATTGTATGAATGGTAAAAACAAGGCTTGGGTTGGTCATCATCTAAATTCAGAAATGCATAGGTAGATCCATTTCATACCAGTGACTCTTCATTCGGTTGTCATCCGCTATGCCTATATGTCTATAACGCATAGGAGAGTGATGCGTGCCAAGATTATTTCTATGTCTAGATAACACTTTGTGAATTTAGAGGCTGAAACAAAAATTTTGTGAATAATGAGTTAAAAGAATTTTGAAAAGAAAGCTTGCCGCATACAAATTAGACCCGTCCTAAAGAAAAGAATATAGAGGTAGAGAAGTACTATAACTGACGGGTAGCTGATTGAGTATAGCATTCTGAGAGACTAGTCAATGCGTTGAGAAAATGTTTAGAATGATTGAAGTTTCTTAGATAGAAGTTATGCTTGAGGACAAGCATTTATCTAAGTTTGGGGGTGTGATAACTTGTAGAAATACAAGTTATGATAGCCTTTTTCTTAGATAAATAGAGATTAAATAGAGAAGCATGCGGCAGTTTATGTTGATTTTTTATTAATAAATCTTCCTTTGCGTTATACTCTTGTATTTTTATGAAGATAATGATTTTATCACTTTTTGAGCCTAAAACGCATGTTTTAACGCAGGAATGCAAACGATGCGTTGATGACTTCTTAACGCAGGACTATGCGTTAGCAATCTGTTCTTCGTGGACGCATGATCTGAACGGAACGCGAACCTGTAGATGCGTTAACTACTCAATGCAAGACTATGCGTTAGCAGCTCATGACGCGTTGACATCGGCCAAACTATCCATGGACGCATAAACAACCATCAACGCAAGGCAGCGGACAATCAGATCAGAATCTTGAGAGATTATCGGATGATTGACATACATAATCTGTGGCTAAAGTGGTAATCACGCGAGATGGATACATGATATCAATCTCGTCACCAATCAACCAAATTTGCCATTGATTGCAAACGCACCATCTATAAAAGGGTTGCTCTGCAAGATGAGAAAGGGTTGTTGATTCTCGGAAGAATTCCATAAGTGACAGCAGAGTTCTCTCCAGACTTCAACGAGAGACGAATAGCTCGAGAGAGAAGAGTCTTCCCTCCGCTTGACCACTTCACAGCAGAACCTCACGCTTCCATCCAGGCGACTCAAGACATTGACGCCTTTCTTGCTTTCCATCTTAGTTTTTCAATCTTGATTTTAGATTTGTGTCAAGACATTGAGCTTATCTAAAGTTGTATTCCGTTCATCAATATATATTTCTTCCATGTCTACTCATTTCTCTATACTTTCCGCTTTTTACTTTCAATCCATGAGTAACTAATCTCTCAAGGGTCGCCGGAATGGAAGCGTGAGGTTCTGCTATGAAGTGGTCAGGCGGAGGGAAGACTCTTCTCTTTTGAGCTATTCGTCTCCGGTTGTCTTCTAGAGACAACTCCATTGTCACTTAGGAATTCTTCCGAGAATCAACAACCCTTTTTTAGCTTGCAGGTCTTCTTTTTTATAGAGGCTGCGTTCGTAATCAGTGGCAAATCTGCGTGATTGGAGGCGCAATTGATGTCGCGTCTATCTTGCCTAATTGCGTAATTATTCTCGGTTCAATTTAGATCCACCACTTTAGCCATAGATCATGCATGTCAATCTTCAGACAATCTCTCAAGATTCTAATCTTATTTTCCGCTGCCTTGCGTTTCTGGTCGTTTGCGTCCATGGAGAATTTGGGTTCATGAATTCACTCATGTCGACGCATCCATATGTTCTAACGCATCATCCTGCGTTGAACGGATGTCAACGCGTCCACAGGTTACCAACGCATAGTCCTGTGTTAAGAAGTTGCCAATGTATCTACAGGTTGCTCGCGTTCCTGCGTTAAAACATGCGTTTTAGATTCAAAAAGTTATAAAATAATTATCTTCATCTATTTACAAGAGTAGAACGCATAGGAAGATTTATCAATAGAATTTAACTAATACTACTGTATAATTCTCTATTTTTCTAAGAGAAAGGTTGTAATAACTTGCATTTCTACAAGTTATCACACCTCAAACTTAGAGAAATGCTTGTCCTCAAGCATAACTTATCTAAGAAACTTCAATCAGCCCAAGAATTTCTCAACGCATTGACTAGTCTCTCAAAATGCTATACTCAATCAGCTACTCGTTAGTTACATTACTTTTCTACCTCTATATTTTTTTTCTTTAGAAACGGGTCTAATTTGTATGCGGCAAGCTTTCTTTTCAAAATTCTTTACTCATTATTCACAAAATTTTTGTTTCTTCTTTTAACACTGAGTTTGAAAAGATGAAGATATAAAGTTCTTTTTTTCTTTCATTTGTTTTATTATTTATATATTAAGTAACCATGCGTCGAGTAGAGTTACCCACCTTCATTCTGACATACCAACTATGGGCTGCATAGAGCCAGCCAACTACGAGCAAGTGCCCTTCTCGACTAAACTCTTATCTAAGATCGGTTTCCTCACTAGACATTGAAGTTTGTTATTTTATCTATGCGTCGCTGATTACGATTACCGACATGAAGGTGGTCAATTACGAGCAGGTGTCGTTTTCAGCTAAACTCTTAACAAGATAAATATATTAGTCTTGTCAGCAGAGTTTTGCGTTAAATTTTTTTTTTTGAAATAAGTTCTTCATATTTTTATCTTTGATAGTTCAAACCTCGTCCACCCCCAAACTTGAGAGTAGCAAGGTCCCATTGCTTAAATTGTAAACAAAGATTGTGTTGAAAATTTTCGTAAGAGAGGTTTTGTTGTGATGATATTGTTGTGTGAACTAACCTAACGCAAAGTGCTAAAGTATATGATTATGCGTTCAACATGTCAAGATTTGATCATGCAATGCGTTCTATTATTATGTGTTGGTCTTGTCAAGTTTTCCTATTCCTCTACCCAAGTATAAGTAAAGTAATAGGTTTTCTCGGTGAGTCCGAGGTCGAACACAGGGATTATATTGATTTGGTTTTAATTGGATTGCATGCATTATAGAGGTAACCAACAATTGTTTGAATTTGTGTTTCTAATCTAGAGAAAGCAGATGTTTGTACACTAGACTAACAGTTGTGGAATATGGGAAGCAATGCGACACAGCAAGTTCAGCTAAGATGTGTGTGAATGGATAAAGAAAAGGGTTCGGGTTGATTAACATCTAACGTCAGAAATGCACAGTAGTATTCTATTCATACTTGCGACTCTTCTCCCGGTTGTCAGCCGCTATGCGTTATATGTCTATAACGCATAGGAGAGTGTTAAGAACCAAGGTTGTCCCCATAGACAGGTAACACTACTTGGCCCTTGTCAATTGAGTTCCACAATCACTTACCCTCTCGAGCAGTCTGATTATTACTACTTATATCGATTTGTCAGATGGATATAAGCATCGGATTAAGCTCGCAATTGACAAGTTAGAATAGTTACACTGCAGTCCCTAGTTAGATGCTAACGCAACCCTAGACCCTCGAGTGATTAGTTACTCATGGCTTGAAAGTATAAAGTGGACAGATGAGAAAAGTGAATAGACATGGAAGATAATTGTATTGATGAAAATGAGATACAAATTTTGATAAGTCAATTCCTTGATACAAATCTAAAATTCAAGTAAGAACAGTAAGAAAGAAAGCAGGGTAAGGCGTCAATGTCTTGAGTCGCTCGAATGGAAGCGTGATGATTTGCTGTGAAGTGGTGCGGCGGATGGAACACTCTTCTCTCTCGAGCTATTTGTCTCCGGTTGAAGCCTGAGAGAACTCTGCTGTCACTTATGGAGTCCTTCCGAGAATCAACAACCTTTCCCCTCTCGCAGAGCTGCCCTTTTATAGATGATGAAATCGCAGTTAATGGCAGATCTGCTTAATTGGTGGTGAGATTGACACTGCGTCCATCTCGCCTGATTGCGTGATTCCCGGGCCAATTAAGATCCACCACTTAAGCCGCAAATCATGTCTGCCAATCATCCGTCAATCTCTCAAGATTTCGATCTGATTTGCAGCGCCTTGCCGTAACGGTTGTCTATGCATCCATGCATAGTTTGGTTGATGTCAACGCAACATAGGTTGCTAACGCGTAGTTATGCGTTGGGCTGTCGTTAACGCATCGTCTGGTTCCTGCGTTAAGGGGTCATCAACGCATCGCATGCATTCCTGCGTGAAAACATGCGTTTTAGGCTTAACAAGTGGTAAAATCAGTATCTTCATCAAAATTCAAGAGTATAACGCAAAGGAAGATTTATTAATGGAATTTGTCATCAACTACCGCATGCTTCTCTTATTTAAACTCTATTTATCTATGAAAAAGGCTATAATAACTTGTATTTTTACAAGTTATCACACCCCCAAACTTAGATAAATGCTTGTCCTCAAGCATAACTTCTATCTAAGAAACTTCAATTAACCTAAGCATTTTCTCAACGCATTGACTAGTCTCTCAGAATGCTATACTCAATCAGCTACCTGTTAGTTATATTATTTCTCTACCTCTTTATTCTTTTCTTTAGGATGGGTCTAATTTGTATGCGGCAAGCTTTCTTTTCAAAACTCTTTAACTCATTATTCACAAAATTTTTGTTTCTTCTTTTAACACCGAGTCTAAAAAGATGAAGATATAAAGTCCCTTTATCTTTCATTGGTTTTATTGTATAGTTATTAAGTATGCGTCGAGTAGGGTTACCCACCTTCGTTCTGACATACCAACGATGGGGTGCATGAAGGCAGCCAACTACGAGCAAGTGCCCTTCTCGACTAAACTCTTATCTAAGCTCGATTTCCTCACTAGACATTGGAGTTTGTTATTTATCTATGCGTCACTAATTACGATTACCCACCTTTGTTTTGACACACCAACTATGGGGTGCATGGAGGTGGCCAACTCCGAGCAGGTGTCGTTTTCAGCTAAACTCTTAACAAGATAAATATATTAGTCTTGCCAGCAGAGTTTTGCGTTTTAAAGAATAAATTTTTTTTATTATTTTTAAATGATTGAACTAAGTTCCTCATATTTTTATCTTTGACAGTTCAAACCTCTTCCACCCCCAAACTTGAGAGTAGCAAGGTCCTCATTGCTTAAATTGTAAACAAAGACTAAGTTGCAAAATGTTATAAAAGAGGTTTGAATTGGTTGCTTGCATACATTCAAAGTAGGTTTGCGTTTCTAAGGAATAGTATGCAGACGCATTGAAAGTAATATAACTTAAAGAGTGTACAAAAAGTGTAAGCATGATTATCATCACAGGGACCAACTTTTCACCGCAAAGATAGAAATTTAGACTAATTAAATGTACTTAGAATAAATTTATAACAAGGGACAACGTAAAGAGAAAATTAAAGATCCATGCGATGAAGAAATGTTCATTCTATTAATGTGATTTTCACCAACGCATACAATTGACTATGAAGATACAAAATTGCAAGAAAATTACAACTCTTGATTACACCCCTAAACTTTTCAACCATCAGGCTCGTCTGCATCAGGTCTGCGTTGCTGCTCAGACGTAGGACGTTGCGGCACTGGGAAGACAAGAGGATGTTGGAGGCGTTCTGGAATATCAGGGGGCGGGATTTCCGGACGGATGGAGAACAGTTGGTGAACATAATTCAGGGTGAATTGGAACTGCTCCGTCTGCCGGCGTGCTAACATATTTAATGAATGCATCACATGACACAATATCGCTTGCTGCAAGTATGTTTGCACTGTCTCCCATTCAAGGTCAAGTGGGCATTCTTGTTGTTGAGGTTACGTTGGTGGGGTAGGCGGGTTTGGCTGAGGCGGGGGAGGTTGAGGTGGGGGAGTGGGTGGAGTTTCGTCAAATGCAGGGGATGATGGACGCATAAAAGTTGCGCCAAAATCCTCAGAGTGTGAGTCATTAACTCTTATTGGGGCAGAGGGTTTTTTGGAAGGTCGGAGTTTTGGATGTTTAGGGCGATGCGTTTTCTTAGGAGGAGGAGGTGGCTTAGGGCGATGCGTCTCAGGAGGAGGTGGAGGTGGAGGTGGAGCTGGTTCCCTTCTGGTTGTTGGAAGTGGGGGTGAAGGACTTGAGGTTGGGGAAGGTCGAATGGTGGCATCAGGACTTGCCACGCCCTTCAACTTGGACGGCTTCCCCTTCTTCTGCGGTTGCGGCTTTGGAGGCGGAACTGGTTGATGAGGTCTTTTGGTGGCCTTGGTAGGCTCTGGCAGATATTGCGATCCTCTCATCAACCGACGCAGAGTCTTGTTGGCTATTACGCCATTAACTTCAATCATCTTCTCTCCGTCTAACACTTCCGTTGGCCCTCCGATGGAAGCATTGCCGTATAAGTTCATGATAAGAGGGGGGAAAAAGAGTTGGCCCCTTGGCTTGCTGAACACCCCTCTTATCTGTGCGGCAATTATGCGTCCAACATCAAGGTTGATGCGACGCATAATGCAGTATGCTGCCATCACTCGATCCCTTGACACTGTCTTGTCATGCGTTGTAGGGATCAGCCGCTTCTTCACCAAATACACCCACATGTTTGCCTTTTGAGTTAGGCTGCTTGCTGAAATCGTCTTTATACCTGTGAGTAAAACATCCCACTTAGCCCCTGGCTTCGCCATTACCCGGAGTGCGTCCTCCATTAACTCCGTTGGAGTTGATTCTATAATCTTATTTCCTTCCGCATCCGGGTTGTCCCTCAACTCATATATACCGTTGATTTCCCTTGCGTTGAATGAGACTTCAATTTCATCCACCACCACCACGTCCTCCTCCTCGTCTATGCGTCTGTTATAGAAATCTCGGACTATGTCAGGTTGGACCCAAGAAGTGCTGGTACAGAAGTTTCTCCAGCCGTGGTGGTCAACTATTTCGGTGATGTATGGCGGCACTGGGGCTTCTTCAGGGAAAAATCCCACCTCGATCATTAGGTCAGGGAACGCCCTGCGTCTCCCTTTTCCTTCCTTCTGTTGTGGTGACGCATCAGCCACTTTCTTTTTTCCTTTGGCCTTAGCTGGAATCTCATTTACAGTTCTCTTTTTGCTCTCGGCCACTTTGACTGGTGCTTCAGTCACCTATTCCTTCCCTTTGCGTTTCTCAGTATGCGTGCTTGGGAGGTTGGTGACTGACACCTCCTTTTCTTTCCTCTTCTTCTTCTCCAAGGTGCTCACACCTTGTTCTTCCCTTGCATCCTCCCTGATGCGTTCCTTCCTACTTTTCTTTTTCTTTTTCTTCTTGCCCTCCCCTTCCTCTTGGGCGATTATTCTAGCAGCCAGCTCTGCATCTTCTTCAATTTGTAGCTCTCTTTCAAGCTCTTCGGCTGCTTTTTCTAGTCTTTCTTCTTCCATCATTTCCTCTTCAAATGCCAATGCGGCTGCTTCTAGTTGAGGATTAGGAAGGTCTTGCGTCTCCCCAACTTCTTGAGGCCGCACTTCCCTGCGCGCCTTCTTGCGAGACAATGCGTCTTTTGCAATTTGTTCCACTCCTTTTCTTAGGGCCCTGAGCTCCTTTCTCAACTTGGCCCTCTTCTTCCTCTCTTTCTCTGCCAGCCTATCGAAGGATGTGGCCGCAACTAGAGACTCAGGTTTGTCTCCTTGGTCTGTGCTTTTCGGCTCTTCATCCTCGGCAATCTCCGGTGATACCCTTCGTTTCTTCCTCAGTAGGGGTACCTCCTCCTCTTCTTCAACTCTTTTCCTCTTGGCCTCTGCGGCCATCACGACTTTTCCTATTGGTCCTTCATTGGAGTCCAATGTCATCTCCTCAGGACTCATCGACGCAGGGACAGACCCTTGTGTTTCTCTTTGCTCGCCTACGTCCCCTTGCTGTAGGCAGCCTTTCCTTCCTTATCTCCCCCACTGTATTTACCCTCCCGAGTCTCCTTCAGCTGACTCTGGACCTCCTTTACCGGCGAGGGTGATTCCCTTCGTGCATCTGAGACGGTTGCGTCCATCGGATCATGCAGCCCGCTCAGAATTTGAGCTATCCACTCATCTGGGGATTTCGCTGAGTTCACTTCCCCGATGGTGACAACCACCTCTTCTTCTTCTCCTCTTCCCATCTCCTCCGTCCCTCTAGTGCTTGGTGGACGGGATAAGGGCAAGGGTTGGTTGACCCGTCTTCTTGACCCTTTGCCTCCCGCTCTTCTTGAGCTATCCTTTCAAAGATGTCGCCGAAAACATCCCTCTCTTCCCTTCGGCGCACCTCACTACTACCGTGCAGTGTACTGGCTTCATCGCGCACCGTTCCAAGAACAGGTTGCTCAGCCTCGGAGTTCTCTGCTTACCCTCTGGCTTCCGACATTGTAGTTTGCGGCAGAGAATTCCTTCATGTTCTTCATCCTGGGTCGAGAAATGCAGGACTTGACTCGGCTTTTGGGTTTTGGGGTAGGGATTGGGTTGATTTGGCTTAAAGGACGGATGTTTAGAATTTCCACACAGTCGTTGGAGTCGTCGATTACTGGTGGACGGGTAGGGGTTCTGGTGAATGGCCGGAAAAATGGGTAGATGGGTGGTCTCTAGGCAGTCGCCTGGATTCTAGACGCGGAGAAGTTAGGGATAAACGGTGGGTTGGGGTTTGGATTTCTTGGTCTGACCGGAGAAGCAAAAGGCCTCGTAGGTCTGGAAGGATAAAATGTAGGTGGAGAGAAGAATGGAAATCGAGGGTTTGGTGTAGATGATGAAGAAGGTCTTGGGGAACTGGTTCCGGCGAGGTTTTCTTGATTTTCTGGGTTAAGCTGGTTAGACATAAGATTGCAGTGAGAATACAGATCGCCGGAGGTTTAAGAGAGATGAAAGGTTTCGAAAATGGAAAAAAATGGAAAATCGAATCGCGTCTATAAAGGCTTAATTTAGCCGTCGGTAATTAATGCGGATACGCGATATCGAAATCCCACTGATCAAGGCAAATTTCCTTGAGTCGCACACCCATCACGTGTAATGGGCGGCTAATTGACGTACATAGAGCACTTGAGTGTTTTTGGCACTTGAGTGTTTTTCTAGGAAAGACGCGTAGTCTGAGAAGACATATGCGTTTCACCTAGTGCTCTATCTAAACGCAGTAAACTAATGATAAACGAAATTGATGAACGCCTGGTTCTCAGGTTAGACTATGCGTTGTAAGTTAAGTATGATGCGTTTGACAAAATATGTACAGCTCTAACCTTTCCTCTAACCTTAATTCGATAAACACAGAAATCGTTTATCGATGAACGCATAATTTAAAAAAAATAAGTTGGACGCATGCATGAATAATAGATTATACGGTGAAATCAAATTGTTCAAAAATTCGGCTCCTACTTTCATGCTTATCTCCTTTTCATTTATAAACTGAACTTAAAAAAAAATCAATACATGCTAAAAACAAAATTCAAACAGAAACAAGAAAGCAAAATAACATAAAATTAAATACTATAACAAATTCAAATAAAATAAAGCAGGGGTAAAAGAAAGCGTCCCTGGAAAAATAGGCATTCGGCAACGCAGGGACCTTTCGACGCACGCAAGCTCAGTCATTACACTCGCGTAGGTCAATGGAAGTCTTGTTAATTTCGAACTCTCCAATGTGGTAGGGCTTTACCCTTTGTCCATTGACCTTGAAGGATGTGGTTCCATTTTCATTTGTCAGCATGACTGCACCATGCGGGAACACTTCCTTGATTATGAATGGACCCGACCATCAAGACTTCAGCATACCTGGGAACAAACGCAACCTTGAATTAAATAACAGGACCTTCTGGCCAACGTATAGAATTTTCTTACTAAAGTTCTTGTCGTGCCATTTCTTGGTCCTTTCTTTGTACAGCTTTGCGTTTTCATAAGCTGAGTGCCTCCACTCCAGGAGTTCATTTAGTTGAAGCTTTCTGGCTTCTCCGCTTGCCTCCTGGTCTAAATTGAGCTTCTTCATGGCCCAGATGGCCTTGTGTTCTAGCTCAAGTGGGAGATGGCATGCTTTACCAAACACGAACGCATAGGGTGACATGCCTATCGGTGTTTTGAATGCCGTTCTGTAGGTTCATAGAGCTTCATCTAATCTCTCTGTCCAATCTTTCCTTGATGTGCTCACGACCTTTTCCAGTATGGATTTGATCTCCCTGTTTGTTATTTCAGCTTGGTCGTTTGTCTGTGGCTGATAGGCAGTTGCTACCCTGTGCGAGACATTAAACTTAGTCAGTAAATTAGTGATTATGCGATTTATAAAATGCGTACCTTCATCACTAATTATCGCCCTTGGTGTCCCAAATCGAGAGAAGATTTGTTTCTTTAAGAACTTGGACACTGCGTTTGCGTCATTCCTTGCACAGGCTGCTGCTTCTACCCATTTGGATACGTAGTCGACCGCTACTAAAATGTATTGATTGCCGCAAGAAGGAGGGAATGGTCCCATGAAGTCGATTCCCCATACGTCGAACAACTCAACTTCTAACATTGAATTCAGAGGCATCTCATTCCGGTTGGAAATGTTGCCTATTCTCTGACAACGATTGCAAGCTACCGCATATGCCCTTGCGTCTTTGAATAATGTGGGCCAGAAATACCCACTTTGCAGCACCTTTGCAGCTGTTCTCTGCCCTCCAAAGTGTCCTCCGTAAGGTGCTTCATGACAGCTTCTCAGAATGCTATGCGTTTCATATTCTAGAACGCATCGACGCAGTATGTGGTCAGGGCCAAGTCTGTATAGATATGGCTCATCCCAGCAGTAGAACTTACTTTCATGTCGGAGCTTTTTCTTTTGTTGAGCGTTAAATTCTTCAGGCCATTGGTTGAAAACCAGATAGTTGACTATGTCTGCGTACCACGGTTCCTGACTCTCTGAGTTCATTACATGCTCGTCTGGGAATCGTTCCTCTATATCGCTCCAACTCTCCTGGACCTCTTTATTTTCCAACCGAGATAGGTGGTCCGCAACCTGATTCTCGGTTCCCTTTCTATCTTTAATCTCCAAATCGAATTCTTGCAACAGTAGGACCCAACGGATAAGTCTAGGCTTTGCGTCCTTTTTCGCCATCAAATACTTGATCGCAGAATGATCACTATAGATGGTCACCTTTGACCCTATCAAGTATGCTCTAAATTTGTCAACCGCAAAGACTATGGCTAACATTTCTTTCTTAGTAGTAGTGTAGTTCTCCTGAGATGAATTCAGTGTTTTACTAGCATAATAGATCAGGTGCATAATTTTCTCTTTTCTCTGCCCCAGTACTGCTCTCACCTCATGGTTACTTGCGTCGCACATTAATTCAAACAGGAGAGACCAGTCCAGTGCAACTAAAATAGGTGCTAAAATCAGAGCTTGCCTTAGAGACTCAAATGCGTTTAAGCATTTACCGTCGAAATTAAATTCCCTGTTGACTTCCAGCAACTCGCTCAGTGGTTTTGCTACTTGCGAAAATCCCTTAATGAATCTTCTATAGAAGCCCGCATGGACTAGGAAACTTCGCAAAGTCTTAACATTTATGGGGGCTGGGAGTTTTACTATCGCATCTATCTTTGCCTGATCCACTTCCAATCCAACCTTTGAGATTTTATGCCCCAACACAATACCCTCAGTAACCATAAAATGGCATTTTTTCTAGTTGAGGACTAGATTTGTGTCTTCGCATCGTTTTAGCACTCGTTCTAGATTGGTCAAGCATTCATCATATGATTTCCCAAATACTGAGAAGTCATCCATAAACACCTCTACTGACTGTTCCAAATAGTCCGAGAATATTGCCATCATGCACCTTTGGAACGTCCCTGGTGCGTTACATAGCCCGAATGGCATGCGTCTGAACGTGAAGGTGTCATATGGACATGTGAACGTCGTCTTCTCTTGATCTTCCGAAGCTATCATGATCTGGTTATAGCCGGAATATCCGTCCAGGAAGCAGAAAAATTCATTACCTGCCAGCCTATCTAGCATCTGGTCGATGAATGGCAGTGGAAAGTGGTCCTTCTTTGTTGCCGCATTCAGCTTGCGGTAGTCCATACAGATGCGCCAGCCAGTGACCGTTCTTGTTGGTATTAGTTCATTCTTGCTATTCATGATCACTGTCATCCCCCATTTCTTTTGTACACACTGAACTGGGCTCACCCAGCTGCTGTCGGAGATTGGATAAATGACCCCTGCATCGAGCCATTTGATGATCTCTTTCTTCACAACCTCCTTCATTGCGGGGTTGAGCCTGCGCTGCCTCTCAACTGAACCATCCTTACCCTCTTCCAACCGAATTTTGTGCATGCAGTACGAAGGACTTATTCCTCTGATATCCGCTAAGGTCCATCCTATGGCTTTGATATGGTTTTTCAGGATATCCAGCAAAGCCTTCTCACATTCTGTCGTCAACACAGAGGATATGATGACCGGTAGCGTGCTCTCTTCCCCCAAATATGCATACTTTAAATGCGTTGGCAGTGTCTTAAGCTCAAGGGTTGGTGGTTCTTCTAAGGACGGCTTTGTATTCTTCGTTGTTCTGTTGCCTAAGTTCAAGCGTTCAAAGCTTGCGTTGGAGATTATATTTATTTCCGCCTCTCTTCCTTCATCCAGTTCATCCAGCAGTGTTTCGTTTTCCGCACATGCGTCGATGATGCTTGCCTTTTCTTCAGTTATCTCTTCGATCATCTGGAAAGAATGAAAATCATCAGGATATTTCAACGCATTAAACACATTAAATTTTACCTGCTGGTCATCCACTCGAATAGTTAACTCCCCTTCCTAGACGTCAATCAGGGCCCGTCCAGTAGCTAAGAAAGGTCTTCGCAAGATGATGGGCACCTCTTTTTCAGCTTCATAATCCAGAATTATGAAGTCGGCCGGGAAGATGAATTTATCCACCTTCACAAGAACATCCTCGATTTTCCCCTCTGGATGCTTAATGGAACGGTCAGCGAGCTGAAGTGTGACTGTAGTTGGCCGTGCTTCCTCTATACCCAACTTCTTGAATATAGACAGTGGCATTAAATTTATACTGGTCCCTAAGTCGCATAGTGCCTGACCTACGTCCATTCCTCCTATAGAACAGGGGAATGTGAAACTCCTTGGATCTTTCATTTTAGCGGGTATATTGCTTTTCAACAATGCGCTGCATTCCCGCGTTAATGTGACTGTCTCAAACTCTCTGAGCCTCATTTTCTTAGATAGTATGTCTTTCAGAAATTTGACATAGCTCGGCATTTGTTCCAGGGCTTCCACCAACGGAATGTTGATGTGAAGTTGTTTGAGAACGTCCAGGAATTTTCTGAATTGACCCTCATCATTCTTCTTCTTTAGGCATTGAGGAAAGAGCGAACGCATAAAGGGGATTGATATTCTGAGATACCGACGCAGGGTTTGCCTGTGTTGCTTTTTCTCTCCCCTTTCCATTTTCTTGTTCTTTAGAGATTGTGGTTGTGGATGAAGATTGCGGTTCATTGATAAATGTTGCGGGAGTTTGTAGTGGAGTGATTTGAGGCTGCAGATTTCCTTGCATCCTCTGCTCTTGCGGTTCAGTGGGAAGAACCTTCCCACTCCTCAATGTCACAGCTTGACATTGTTCCTTACCGTTACCTCGTGGGGCTTTGGTATTACTAGGCAATGCTCCTTGGGGTCTCATATTGCGCTCACTTGCCATTTGTCCCACTTGAAGTTCTAGATTTCTAATTGCAATGGCATGGCTCTTTATTTCTCCCATCTGATTTTGGAGCATCGCTTCCAGCGACTTACGCGTTTCTTCATTTTGAGTAATTGTTTGACCGATAAGTGCTTCAAGGGATGAATTTGCTGACTGATTTTGTGGTATTTGATGCCCTTGAACACCTTGGTTAAACACAGGATTATTGTTTCTCTGCGGCTGTTGTCCCGCCCCCTACGTCTGTGATTGGTTTCCTCCCCATCCAAAGTTAGGATGGTTTCTCCAACCCGGATTATAAGTCTTAGAATACGGGTTGTTCTGAACATAACAGACAGACTGTGGGTTGTAAGGACACATATCATACAAGTGACCCTCACCGCATTGCACACAGCTTACAGACGCTGTTGCATTTACCGTGTTCATTGCATCCATTGATGCAACCGTTCCTCCTTGGTTGTTCAACGCAATGGTTTGCAGCAAGGATGTCATGTTGGCGATCTGAGCTGAAAGGTTACTAGTCGCATCCGTTTCAATCATTCCAGCTTGCGATCGTCTTTTATCCATATACCTGAATCCATATCCATCATCCACCCATTCATCGATATTCCTCGAAATTCTGTCGAGGATCTCTTTGGCTTGTGTGTAAGTCTTGTCCATCAAACCTCCTGCTGCAGAGGCGTCAGCCACTGATTGTGATGTTTTGTTCAGTCCTCCATAGAAAATCTCCATCTGTACACAATCAGGGATACCGTTATGGGGACAACTTCTTACCAGCCTTTTAAACCGGGCCCATGCTTCACTAAGCATCTCCGAGTCCTTTTGCTCGAAGGTGACAATGTCTCATCGCCTCTTTGCACTTACCGTCGGAGGAAAGTATTTCTGCATGAACTTTTCAACCATTTTACCCCACGTTGTAATCTCACCAGGTTCAAATGAGTACGCCCACTGTCTTGCCTCATCTCTGAGAGAAAATGGGAATAGCGTCAGTTTGATGCTATCTTGCGGTACTCCAGCCATCGGAAATGCACTACAGATTTCCAAGAAACTCTTCAGGTGTGCATGTGGATCTTCGCCCGTTGCACCCCCAAACTGCCCTGCGGCTTGCAGCATCTGCAACATCACTGGCTTCATTTCGAACCTTCCATTACCCTCGAAGGTTGGTTGTAAAATTCCCGGTGCAAAATTATATAAATTTGGCGACGCATACTCCCTCATCAGGCGATTTCTATCATGCGCCAAGAGAATCGGGTTTGTATCATTATTTGCGTGCTCTTGCGCATTTGCGTTCTGCCTGACCTCAGCTTGAGGTTGATTGTTTTGAGCATCCATGTTCTCTTCAGTAGACTGATTGCTCCTTCTTTGCTTATTCTGTCTTATCCTTCTTCTGAAGGTTCTCTCAATCTCAGGGTCAATATCAAATGTCGGGTTATCCCCTTCACTCATATACTGTTAGAAGCCTCTGACAGAAGAGAAGCTTGCTATACTTCGTCGATTGAGAAATTCTGCAACACAATAATCCAAAGAAAATAATTAAATCAATGAATAATCCCCGACAACGGCGCCAAAAACTTGTTGTGATGATATTGTTGTGTGAACTAACCTAACACAAAGTGCTAAAGTATATGATTATGCGTTCAACATGTCAAGATTTGATCATGCAATGCGTTCTATTATTATGCGTTGGTCTTGTCAAGTTTTCCTATTCCTCTACCCAAGTATAAGTAAAGTAATAGGTTTTCTCGGTGAGTCCGAGGTCGAACGCAGGGATTATATTGATTTGGTTTTAATTGGATTGCATGCATTACAGAGGTAACCAACAATTGTTTGAATTTGTGTTTCTAATCTAGAGAAAGCAGATGTTTGTACACTAGACTAACAGTTGTGGAATATGGGAAGCAATGCGACACAACAAGTTCAACTAAGATGTGTGTGAATGGATAAAGAAAAGGATTCGGGTTGATTAACATCTAACGTCGGAAACGCACAGTAGTATTCTATTCATACTTGCGACTCTTCTCCCGGTTGTCAGCCGCTATGCGTTATATGTCTATAATGCATAGAAGAGTGTTAAGAACCAAGGTTGTCCCCGTAGACAGGTAACACTACTTGACCCTTGTCAATTGAGTTCCACAATCACTTACCCTCTCGAGCAATCTGATTATTACTACTTATATCGATTTGTCAGATGGATATAAGCATCGGATTAAGCTCGCAATTGACAAGTTAGAATAGTTACACTGCGGTCCCTAGTTAGATGCTAACGCAACCCTAGACCCTCGAGTGATTAGTTACTCATGGCTTGAAAGTATAAAGTGGACAGATGAGAAAAGTGAATAGACATGGAAGATAATTGTATTGATGAAAATGAGATACAAATTTCGATAAGTCAATTCCTTGATACAAATCTAAAATTCAAGTAAGAACAGTAAGAAAGAAAGCAGGGTAAGGCATCAATGTCTTGAGTCGCCCGGATGGAAGCGTGATGATTTGCTGTGAAGTGGTGCGGCGGATGGAAGACTCTTCTCTCTCGAGCTATTTGTCTTCGATTGAAGCCTGAGAGAACTCTGCTGTCACTTATGGAGTCCTTCCGAGAATCAACAACCTTTCTCCTCTCGCAGAGCTGCCCTTTTATAGATGATGAAATCGCAGTTAATGGCAGATCTACTTGATTGGTGGTGAGATTGACACTGCGTCCATCTCGCCTGATTGCGTGATTCTCGAGCCAATTAAGATCCACCACTTAAGCAGCAAATCATGTCTGCCAATCATCCGTCAATCTCTCAAGATTCCGATCTGATTCGCAGCGCCTTGCCGTAACAGTTGTCTATGCGTCCATGCATAGTTTGGTTGATGTCAACGCAACATAGGTTGCTAACGCGTTGGGCTGTCGTTAACGCATCGTCTGGTTCGTGCGTTAAGGGGTCATCAACGCATCGCATGCATTCCTGCGTGAAAACATGCGTTTTAGGCTTAACAAGTGGTAAAATCAGTATCTTCATTAAAATTCAAGAGTATAACGCAAAGGAAGATTTATTAATGGAATTTGTCATCAACTACCGCATGCTTCTTTTATTTAAACTCTATTTATCTATGAAAAAGGCTATAATAACTTGTATTTCTACAAGTTATCAGGTTTGAATTGGCAGCTTGCATGCATGCAAAGTAGGTTTGCGTTTCTAAGGAATAGTATGCAGACGCATTGAAACTAATCTAACTTAAGAGTGTACAAAAAGTGTAAGCATGATTATCATTACAGTGACTAACTTTTCATCGCAAAGATAAAAGTTGGGAATAATTAAATGTACTTGGAATGAAATTAAAACAAGGGGACACGCAAAGAGGTAATTAAAAATTCAATGCGGCGAAGAGATGATGAACACATACAATTAACGCATGACTAATGATTGCAGAGTTTTCAATTCAAAGTATGCATTGGACGTTAAGTATTATGCATTTACAAAAATAGAACTCTAACCGCACCTTTAATCTTATCTTGATAAACAGAGAGATTGTTTATCGATGAACGCATGCACGAATTACAGAGTATGCGGTGAAATCAAATAATTTACATGGAAGCTCAACGCCTAATTTCATGCTTATCTAATTTACACTACTCCTAAAACTGAATTCAAAAAAATGAAAAATAAATACTGAAAACAAAGTACGAATAAAAGAAAGTAAGCAAGGGAAAAAGAAAGCGTCCCTAGAAAATTAGGCGTTCAGCAATGCAAGGACCTTTCAACGCAAGCTCAGTTATTACACTCGCGTGGGTCATTAGAGCCTTTATCGCATTTAGGGTTCAACGCAGAGAAGACAATCAATTGCAGTATGACCTCCCTCAAGTGCGCGTACTTGGGATGCGTTGGTCTGGTTTCTAGCTCATGCGTTGAAGGCTTTTCTAATGGGCTTGATCTTTGCCGTGGATCTGTTGCTCCGGTCTGATTGCTCTAATATACGATCAGAGAGTAAACTAATTCCTTCTCCTTCACCATCTTCATTGTCTTTGAGGATTTAATCTTTCATCTAGATGGACATAAGCATCAGATTAACATTACAATTGACAAGATGCAATAGTTACACTATGGTTCTTATTTAGATGCTAACGCAACCCGTGACCCTTGAAAGATTAGCTACCCATGGATTCAAAGTAATAAGCGGAAAGTGTAGAGAAATGGATAGACATGGAAGAATTGTAAATTAATGAACGAAATACAATTTTAGACAGCTCAATGTCTTGACACAAATATAAAATCAAAGCTAGAAAAAGAGATAGAAACCAGGAAGGCGTTTAATGTCTTTAGTCGTCGGAATGGAAGCGTGAGGTTCTGCTATGAAGTGGTCAGGCGGAGGGAAGACTCTTCTCTCTCGAGCTATTCTTCCCCGGTTGTCTTCTGGAGAGAACTCTGTTGTCACTTAGGAATTCTTCCGAGAATCAACAACCGTTTTTCAGTTTGCAGGTCTGCCCTTTTATAGAGGCTGCGTTCGTCATCAGTGGCAAATCTGCATGATTGGAGGCACAATTGATGTCGTGCGTCTATCTCGCCTAATTGCATAATTATTCTCGGTTCAATTTAGATCCACCACTTTAGCCACAGATCATGCATGTCAATCTTCTAACAATCTCTAAAGATTCTGATCTGATTTTCCGCTGCCTTGTGTTTCTGGTCGTTATGCGTCCATGGAGAATTTAGGTTCATGCGTTCACTCATGTCGACGCATCCATATGTTCTAACGCATCATCCTGCGTTGAGCGGATGTCAACACGTCCACAGGTTGTCAACACATAGTCCTGCGTTAAGAAGTTGCCAACTCATCTACAGGTTGCTCGCGTTCCTGCGTTAAAACATGCGTTTTAGATTCAAAAAGTTATAAAATAATTATCTTCATCCATTTACAAGAGTAGAACGCATAGGAAGATTTATCAATAGAATTTAACTAATACTACCACATAATTCTCTATTTAATCTCTATTTTTCTAAGAGAAAGGCTGTAATAACTTGTATTTCTATAAGTTATCAACTATGCATTCATGAGCTTGGCTATGTTGGTTGAGGTTAGTAAGAGGGGGTGATGCGTGAGGCTATGCGTCCAAAAAGGCCTATGAGGTTGATGCATGGTGGTTATGCGTCCAAGCTAGACGTCCAAGTCGGCCAAGGGGGTTGTGTGCCATAGGTAGTCGAGAAAGACAACCAACTAACCTCAAAAGGATGCGTGGAGAGTTTTTGCCCAAAGGATGCGTCCACCATTCCTTCTTGATTAAGACAGGGTTGATTCAGACAAGTCTCGTTGGTCTCGTTAAGGCGCACGACATAGGCAGTTGATGCAGATGTACGCGCGCGCCTTGCCTCTTTTAATGTTATTTCAGCAATGGGTGTGCGGGAACTGCCACCCATGAGGGGCAGTGTGTGTGAGGCAATGGCTGGGCATACGGGACAGTGTCCTGTGCAAGGTTTGCCACTCATTTGAGGTTAGGTCGGCTGGGTGAGCGTGCTATAGGGCTGTTGAACACGCCTAAGAGCAATTTGCAACTTTTGGATATTTTTGTTAGTTTTTGCTTGTGGGTGAGCTATTTTGAGTTAAAATGACTTAAATTATGCCATGAAGGGAATTTTAAAGATATTGACTAAATGAATTAATTTATTCCAGGCAGGGTGTTAGGGGAACCATATAACCCATTAAGAGCCTGGAAAAGTTGTGACTGACTTAATTTCGTTTAAAATAATTTATTCTCTTGCTATTTCTAGAATGCTCAGTTTATTCACAAGATATGATATCTCTAGCATGAGTTGAATTTGATAAAGCATGTGTTTCTTTATATGAATTTGAACATGCTTTTACATGATTTTGAGCATGATGTTTTTCAAAGGAATTGAATCCCGTCAGAAGCAACATACCCAAAAATCTTCCCTTAAACCGATAGCCTTCTCCTTGTAGTCTTATTTTTTCAAGAGATCTTCCTTACTATGAATCTGGCAAGGATCCGGTTGTGAGAACCGCTTCTTGAAAGAATAGAGGAAAATTTTCTTAGAACTTTTCTAAGAAAATTGGGAGAACTTCTAGCGGGAGAGTTTTAGAATAATCGTAGAGATTATTCTTGTAGAGAGTGTGTTTTATCTGTGAGGGCTCCCAAAGGCCCTATTTATAGAACTCTATGGGTTATTCTTAATTCTATTAGGATAACCCCTCTGCAGAGATTTTAAATTAAATATTTAATAATATCTAATCTTAATAAATATTTATCCAAATAATATCTCATATTAAATGGTTTAAAATATCTAAATCTTATTTAAATATTTATTTTTTTGCAGAATCTTTTAAATCTCATCCAAATTAAATAATTAATTATTTGAATCCAATTCAAAATTAATTAATTAATTCTTCCTCTATTTATTTAAAAGATTTGATCTAAATAAATAATTAATTATTTGAATCATATATAAATAAATTAATTCTCCATATTATAAAGTTATAGTTTGAATCTTATTCAAATAAATTTTATAATAAATCATGTAATTGTATCCAATACAATTACATATTTTCCCTCATGAATTTGAGCATTTCAAATTTTTCTTTCAACATAGTTGATCCTTATTGGTTCGTGGTGAGCTAGCGAGGGGACCTTATGAACCTACAGATTATAAACTCCAATGATCAAAGAATAATTAATTAAACTCTTTAATTAAATTAATCTTCATTCATTAACTACAGGGCAAACCATTATAGACTCATAGTTGAACTCTTATGCACTGTAGGACAAGTTGTGTCCATGGATATAATCAGTATAAGCAAGTCGATCCTTCACGAGTTGTTCATAATTACAGCTAGATCAAATGTTCGTTCTACCCCTGTAATTACCTCTTATCCTCAAATACCATTGATTTCTCTAGTGAACAATTTGTTTATAGTCCAACCATAAACTAAGTCCCTCACGGGCCAGGAGAGGGTGGAGCCCCTTATTCAAGACCCGAAATCAACACTCAAGGTAACTACTCATCTACTTATCCTATCTGGGAAGGAGTGAATTTCATCTTGTGAAGTTATGTTCCCAACTCCCCATTTAGTCAAATCCCTAAAATGGTAGGCTTATTGAGTCGACAACTCGAGTCACTCTCACCCATGCAAATCAAATGATGGACCTCACAGACAGGAGTTCATAAGTCCCTCAGGATTAAGATCAAGTCGCACATAATCATCCTATGAACTATTAATCTTATCAATTAACAGAGTTACAAAGAGAAATTAAATATTTCGCGGTCCAGTCTTATACAAACTCTTTATATAGGATACCCCCACTCACATGTCTCCACATGAACGGTTTGGATCAAACCATTTGTAACTATTACAAAGTGGGTCATATCCATAGTGTCACTAGGATAAAAGTCACCCAACCTTATCCATATACTATAAACCTTTAGGTTATTGCTTGAACATGATCCACATGTATGTCAACTACATACATGTTCAAGACTTCATGCAATAACCTTGGATTTTTTCATTAATGGATAAATTAGTATTACATAATTAATAATTAAATTAACTAATCAATTATGAGGCTTTAGGGCACAAATCTCAACAATTTTAAGATACAAAGCTTTGTGAAAAGCGTGCTGTTTGAGAAATACTCTGAAGAATTGTTTAACTTGTGTTTATAAATGATTTAGCATGCTTTATTTTCAAAAGATGGTCCTCAATGCCAAAGAACATAGAAAAGGCATATGGGCAGCCTTAATATTGGGACCCCACTATTGATGGACTAGATAAGGTATACGGGCAGCCAGGGTTATAATTCCTATGTGCACATAGAGGAAAATTCGACGTTGTTGTGTTGAGATTATTCCACACAGCTAAGGTTATTCGACGTTGGGTATTATGAGATTATTCCATCCCAACTAAGGTTGTTTTCAACGTTGGGCGTGTTCAAATTACGCCATCCTGACTATGGTTGTTTTCGACGTTGAGTAGCGTTGACCAAGGTTAAGTTTATTCCAGAAGCTTTACTATTTGTTTATCAAGCATGATTTTGTTGAGCTTTTAAGCCAAGCATGTTTTTCTAAACATGTCATTTACTAAGCAACCTAACTCATGTTTTCAAATGTTTTTTAGTTTCTAGGTAGCGAGCGGAATCAGGGTGCTTAGCCTACTCGTCAAACTTGTCTGGATATGCTTCTTAGTTTGAACTTTGTAAATATTTATACTTAGACCTAGCATTGTACATAATGGGGTCTAAAGAATGAAAATTGTGTAAAAACTCTGTTGTTATTATTATAAAGTATAATTTGAGATTATTTATGGCCTGGATGTGAGTTATAATTCTGTTATCGAGTGCTTGGTAAGGAATTTGAGGAGAGTTAAGTTGACAGTAGATGTCATAAAGGATTTATGTATGTTGTCGTCACCCCTTTTTTCGAGTTAAGAGGATAGCTCGGAAGGGGGAGTGACACTACATCATCGTAGTATAAGTAGTAGTTTGGTAATATAAATTTCTTATTTTGGCTGTCTTTGGAATTAAACAACACCTCAAGGGATTGCATCACTTTGCTTTCCAAGTTTAGTTTTACTTTCAAAAATTCAAATCAGTCATTTAGTTTCCGTTCCTTAAATAAAGTTGACACAATTGTAAAATGCTAATCAAATTTGTAATGTTTGATCTCTAAGGATAATACTCGATCTCTCAAGACTATTTTACTATACTATTACTTGATACGTCTGTGGTGCTCATCAAGTTTTTGGCACCATTGGTGGGATCAAAGGAACGATTTTGTTTAATATTTATAGAATTGGCTAGATTTTAATTTAAGGTGTATTTTATTTTCTTTTTGGTTAAGATTGATTGGTTGTCCTTTTGTATATGCCACATGATAAATCTAACCTTCTTCCCTTTGACCTTTAGATTGATAGAACTATTAGGAGGATCTTAAAGCTCAAAAAGATCTAACTGGTGAGATGGGAGAAGAAGACCAAAAGCAATGTGGGAGTATTTCCAACCATCTCTCCCTACAACTCAACCTAGAATAGTGAATATGCCCATAGATGTCAACAATTTTAAACTAAATCGGGGTTGATTCAAATGGCAAGAGATATAGCTTTTAAAGGATATCCCATTGATGACCCTCATAAGTATATTAGATCTTTCATTGAGATGTGTGGGACATTAAAGAAGAATGAAGTTTTTAATGATGAAATTAAACTGAGATTATTTCTTTCTCTTCATAGGACAGTGCCAAAGATTGGTTGGAGACCATCCTTTCTAAAAGCATTACCATATGGGATGAGCTAGCTCAAGCTTTCTTGAATAAGTACTTTCCGCTGCCAAGACAACAAAGGTTGAGGATAGAGATTGGCACATTCCGTGAACAAGAGGATGAGCAACTCTACGAGACTTGGGGAAGGTATAAAGACCTCTTGAGTAAGTGCCTACAACATGGATATTCCGATTGGTTGTAAATTCAATTCTTTTACAATGGATTGACCAATACCACAAAATCCATCATATTTTACAAAATAGCCCAAGCAACTCACACACTTTTGGAGAATTTGGCCAATACATCATACAATTGGCCCTATAGGAGAGAAACCATAACAAAAGTACTTAGATTTTATAAGGTGGATGAGATAAATTCTTTTAAAGCTCAAATGACTTCACTTACTAATGTTGTTAAGGAATTAACTATAAGAAGTCAGACGCCAATGAACCCACCATCCACAGCTTCTTCAGCAGCTATGGTTTGCTGCTCATTTTAAGTTAAGAAATTAATTATATGAATGAAATTTATAATAAAATTATATGTTAAAATTAATATGAATGAGATTCATATTTAAACTATATGTTATGAAATAGAATGGTATATGAATATGATTCAAATATAATATGTGATATTAAACTTATTGATTAATTTGATTTAATATATAAATTAATAAATTAATTAAGATAACTCCCATAGGAGTTAATATATATGGGATTTGAGGGGAGTGGTTACTCCTCCTCCAATCAACTTCCATCTTCCTCTCTTAAGGGGTGTGATTGACATAGAAAAAATAAAACGTGATTTTTACACACAAGGATTTTCTTCATCTCTCAGACAAAGAAAAAGGATATCTCTCTCTCAAAAGATTTCTACAGTGACTATTCCTTTTGTAAAATTTCTTCCCTTCTCCAAAAGGTTGGATCCCACTATCCCGGTTCTTGCCTTAAAATAGCGAGAAAAAGACTAGTGGTAGTGCTCCACTGGTTCTTGTTCGAGGGTGTTTTTTTCGTTATACGTGGGAGTTCATTCGGGAGGATTAGGAGAGAAGACGGTCTTCAAAGGTAAAACTCCTTTCCTAGGATTCGATCCCTTCAGCTATGTTATCAAGTTGTGGGACTTTGATATGTGTTCCAAGTTAGATATAATAGTGATAATTGCCCTTCCACTGAGTGTCTTGTTTTTAAGAAGTTTGAGTGTTTTAACGAGAACAATTGAGTTTAATACGTTTTTAAAATGAATCTTTTTCTTTAATTAAGGTTTTAGGGATCCCAAATTAATTTTTTTTTTTTGTTATTTGTCAAGCGGTCTTAAAAATGCTTGAATTATTTAGAAAATTTTTATGTTAGGTTTTAAATGATCAACAAGTTTTAGTTTTGAAATCTCATGCATGCAGTGATGATCCTGATTAGAAATCTCAAAAATTTCTATCGTTACATAAAAGAAATGAGTTCTGTTAATTAGAATGTCAGATTCAACCAATATGAGCATTTAGTGGTAGATCTAAGAATTTATGTCATGAGGGCACAATTTATATAAGGATAAAAATGTAGCACATGAAAATTTTGATTTGTGTCTAAATACAATGTTTGAACTTTAAAAAATTCATAATAGGTCCTTCTATTATTGATTTTTGTGTCTAATAGATTTCTAAAATATCAATTTTACATCTAATTAAGTGTTTTACATCTTCAAAATGTTAAAAACCAAAAAAAAAAAAAAAAAAAAATAGATATTAAATTTTGACTTTGTCTAATAAAATCATTAGACATTTTTTAAAAATTAATATATCTATTAACTAAAATTTTGAAATTTTAAGGTTTAATTAAAGACAAACAATTTTTTTGTCTAATAAATAAAAGAATTCATTTGTACGCAAGATTTGTTAGATTTAAAATTTAAAGTTTATAGTCCTATTTGACATTTTAAAGTGACTTGTTAGAACCAAAGTTGAAAGTTGAAGGATTTATAAGTCATAATTTAAAAAAATTATGGACTAAACTTGTAATTTAACTTCATATAAAAAAGGTTGTTTTCAAATCTCAAAAGGAGCTAAAATATTTATAAATATAGAAAAATTCCACTGTCTTAGCGGTCTATCTGTCACACACCACCCCGAACTATCCTCCCGTAGCCCAAGACGGAGTGTGAGGACAGTAGTTACCGACTACCCTGTCACATAACCTACTGTCAGCTTCGCCTCACTTACATATAAACCCTTCCTAGGACGGTAATACCATTATGATACTCTTGACAAACCTCGACTTCGATCGGCAACGGGAACTGTCATGCTACCTGTACTTGCCAAAGAATAATTCCTCTTCCTTTCCTCTATTTCCTCTTCCCGAGCTTCTTGGACGTAGCGTTCTAATCTCAGAAACAAAGGCTCCATTTTCCTTTATCAGCTCGGTTGAACGCAACCCTGCCCTTCAACCCAAGGTTGATAACTACCGCAAACCCTGCCCTTCAACGCAAGGTTGATTACTTCCGCAAAGTGCATCCTAACTCTTTTTACTTCTCTTTCGGATGTGTCGCCCTCTCTTGGACACAAGGTCCAACTTGAACGCATCACCTAACTTTGGACGCCGCGTTCACCTTGAACGTAGTGTTTGTCTTTACTGCAAGGCCGACCCCCTTTTGACGCAAGACAACTTCTTTTTCATAAAATAGCGAAATTGTCAAGAATACCTTCTTTCTTGGCCGCAGACTCCTACTACGGACGCAAGGATTCTTTCTTTCTACCTTCTTTCTTCCCTTTCTCTCCAGAATTCTTCTTTCAGAGACATCAGTCGCTCATTTTCCCTCAAAGTTCTATTTATAGGGAGCTTGCCATCCAACTTCTCCTCTCCTTTTGCCACTTGTATGCCACATGTCACGTTGCATGCTTAATTAATCATGCATTTATCCAAGCGTCACCTTGCATGAAGCACTTAACATGCATTCTAACACCTCTTACTTTTAAGGTGTCAAGTCTATATGAAGCCACCTAACCTTTATAAGCTTATCTTATGCGTCCAACATTTCCAATAAACAACTTTTCATTCATCACAACGCCCCCAGGGGTTTATTGAGTTTCCTCTAAGGTTTGAGCTTCACTACTCACTTTTTCTAACTCTCGGCCATACTTCCTTTGAACTCATTTTTCCACCGCATACTATTAGGCGTCAACGTCTCAACGCACACTACTATGCGTTTGTCTTACTGCATAATACCATGCGTTAGCCTGAACCGCATACTATCATGCGTCCATAATCTTCCTCCTTTCCTTGAGGATTCCTTGAGTATCCCTTTATGAGTTCTTGTGCTTATAATCCAAGATTCTTCAATTAACCTTTTCCTTGTACTAAAATATCTCTGATGATAATCAGCATGCGTCCACCTATACCATGTGTTACCTAGCCCTGACCATGCGTCCAGCATGGTCTTTTACTTCTTTTCTTCATAGACTTTTCAACGAATCGTTTTCTTAAAGTAGGGTGTGACACTATCGCTCAGTAATAGAAGTCTATCACGGTCTGTCGCTAATAGATAGTGAAATTTTTCTATGCTTATGAATAGTGCGATAGTTTTTCCATCTACAATAATTTCCTTATAAAAAATGTATCTTTAAATATATATGATATCTAGATTAAGTAATATCAGTTAAACTATAAACTTTCAAAGAATTATTCACTTAAATATATAAAAATAAAATAAAATTTATATTGTTGAATGAGAAATCTCGCCTAATCATAAGTTTCCACATTTCACAACAAAATTCCAAACTCATTGTGGAAATTATAAATATTGAATCAACCTGAGTAATTAAAGTCACTCAAGTCCAAAATCCAACCCAATTCAAACCCAATATGGAAATATTAGGCCCAAGTCCCAGCCCAATTTTTGGCCTCAAATGCAACTGGACGCAAGCCCATAAAGACCTATAGAAACTTTATAAATAGAGGTCTTACCCCTTCATTTGAGGGAGGTTGGAAAAACTGACAAAGAAGTGTTGAAACTTTGAAGACTTGAAAATTAAAGCACTGAAGCTCTAATCTACCTTAAGATTACAACCTTCTAAAGATTGAAGACTTGGAAGACTAAAACTTACTTGAATTCTAGAAGACTAAAGCTCTAATTGATCTCAAGCTTACAACTTCCTGAAGATTGGAAGAACTGGAGGCTGAAGCTCTTAAGCTTTGACATTTCAAAGATATGAAGACCGAAGCCCCAAAGCTCTTAAGATCCAAAGGTTTAAGCTCTAAAGTTCTTGAAGTCAGAAACTCTAAAGGTTCATCCAAGTAGATCAACAAGCCAGATGCCGATCCAAATCGATCAACAAGCCAAAAAGGTCAATTCTCCAAAAAGATCATTAAGCCCAAAGGTCTATCATCCAAGAAGATCAACAAGCCCAAAGGCCAATCATCCAAAAAGATCATCAAGCCTGTAGATCGATCATCTAAGAAGATCAACAAACTTAAGAATTAAAGTTTACTTTTTGAGAGAAAGAATCAAAGGATCAAATATTAGAGATTGTATTCACAAATATTCAAATTAATACAAATATAAAGTTCAAATTCAACAAATCAAATTTCTCTAGAACTCTCGTCGAACAGATTGGCACACCTGGTGGCATCCAAAGACAACATTTCCAAAACTTCAAACAATGTTTATGCGAGACCAATTACTCGAAGTCGCTCCAAGGAAATTCAACAATCTAAAGAGTTGCCACCCTTCGAGATTGAGAAGAATATCTGGGAACAATTATCGAAGCAACCAAAAGGTGAGGTTGTCATTAGGAAAAATCCCTTACACAATAGATCCTCATCATCTTCTGAACAATCAAGCAAAGAAGCATTAAAACCTAATATACTGTCAGTCATGATGGCTGACGGGGTACAGGTAAAGAAAGAATGGTTGAACTAGAAAATAAGGTGAGCATACTGATGAAGGCAAGAGAGGGATTATGAAACTGTCTCTTTAAAAAAATCTCATCGAAAGTCATGGTATTATAAAGTCAAGCCAGCACCTACTATCAAGAATAATGACCAACGGAAGATCATCTTGCAAGAAAACCAACGACAAGATTCAACTTCGATTGTTTCATTGTCTGTCCAACAATTACAGCATATGATCACAAACTCCATCAGAGTTTAGTATGGTGGTCCTTCTCAAAATTCTCTCTTGTATTAAAAATCATATACAAAAAGATTTGATAATTTAAGAAAGCCAACTGGATACTAGTCATCCAAGTTTCAACAAGTCGATGCGAAGGGTAATCCAAAGCAACATGTTGCTCATTTCGTCGAAACATGTGAAAATGTTGGTACATAAGAGGACTTATTGGTTGAACAATTCGTTTGATCGTTGAAAGAAAATGATTTTGATTGGTACACCGACTTGGAATCTGAGTCAAGTGACAGTTGGGATCAGCTCAAAAGAGAGTTTCTAAATCGCTTCTACAGCACAAGACAAATAGGCAGTATGCTAGAGCTCACCAACACCAAACAACAGAAAGGTGAACTTGTTACCGATTACATAAATCGATAGAGAGTCGCAAGTCTAGATTGCAAAGACTATTTCACTGAACTATCCGTCGTTGGGATGTGCATTCAAGGAATGCATTAGGGACTTCTTTACATTCTTCAAGGTATAGAGCCTCACACCTTTGAAGAGCTACCAACTCGCGCCCACAATATGGAACTAAGTATTGCTAATCGAGGAGACAAACATTTTAGTCCCTAATGTAAAGAATGAACAAAAGCAAGTAGATGTGACTTTAGAAGAGTCTATGGTTGTCAATTCAACCCCTTTTAAGTCATCCTTTAAAAAAAATGATAAAAAGATTGAAAAGCAACAAGAACATGAAATGTGTTGGCTGACTTTGAAAGAAATGCAAGAAAAAGTCTACCATTTTCCTGATTCTGACATTCCTCATATGTTAGAACAATTATTGAAAGCACGACTGATTCAACTTCCAGAGTCTAAACGACTGAAAGAGATGCAAAAAGTTGGCGATCCAAAATTATTGTGAGTATCATCGAGTCATTAGTTATCTAGTGGAAAAATGCTTCGTTCTAATAGAGCTAATTCTAAAATTAGCTTAACAAGGAAAAATTGAGCTAGATTTTGATGAAGCAACTCAGTCAAATGATATTGCAGTAACAAGTAGATGCAGTCAAATATGTTCTAGTCAACTCCATCATCAAAAAATGTGCTTACTCCAATTTGAAACTTTGGAACCTGTATATGTTCAATTTCAAAACGAGGGGCTAGGATATAAATCCAAAGGTGTGATCAAATATATCACTCTTGAAGATAATGATTTTGACTTCAAAAACTTGTCAGGAAGAACAAGAACGACATCTTGTTTAAAAGAAATATTGCTCATTGAAAGCCAAAGCATGAAAGAAGGAAGAATACAAAATTCTCAACCTTGCAAATCAATAACATCAAAAGAGCTCTTCTTTAGAAAATTTCTTCTCATGAAGAAGGAGAATGAAAACTCCACAAGTTCATATTGTATTAACGCCAAAGAAGTTGACGATTCAAAAGAAATCAAGCAAAGAACTTTCGTCTTCAATCGTATTAAGCTTTCAACTAATCAATCTTCAGTCTTCCAAAGATTAGGTATGGCCATGACAGATGAAGAAAACCAATATTTAACATCTACTTTCACTCAAATTTCATCCTTCAAAAGGCAAGTATCCCCACAACAAAGAAAGATTGATCATCAACATCTGCTTTTGATCGCTCCAAACTGACAAGCGATCAACATGAAAGAAAGATGAAAGCTTTGAATGCAAAATTATTTTATGAAGCAAACAACAACGAGAAAATTCACAATCCCATTCCTTCACACATGGAAAGAAAGCTGTCTGTTGTCATTGATGGATAAATGAGCATGCAGCGGAAGGTAATTTGATCAATTTTCACTCTAAGATGCTCAATTTAGAGGATTAAACATGCAATTAAAAAGAAAAACCAAAGTTTCAAGAACACTTACCCTTGAAGCTCCAAATTTTCCTTCAATTCTTGATAAATTTCAGCACCACTTAGTTGTAGACCACCACAAGAGTCTTCTCTACTATTCTCTAGGATTAGATTGGATGGTGGGATCCAAAATTTGTGGTGAATTTGAGAAGGAATGAAGGTTGGGAAGAAGATGAACAATGGATGGTGATAAGCACTTGAAAAGTGCTTTATATTCTCTCAAATTAAGGGAGTTTTATGTTAGATTTCACTTGTTTGCTAGTGATTTTTAGGTTAAAATAAGGAAAATTAGAAGAAACGACTAAAAGATCAAAACCAAGCAAGAACACGGCGAAAAAGAGCTGAAAAATTCAAAAGAACAAATTTTGGGGTAGCGATGCGGCGCTGAGGCAGCGCTGCCGCGGCTCTGAAGTATAAACGCATCAGCATGGACGCAGAGTAGCATCGTGGCGCCGAGATGGCGCTGCCTCGACGCATCCTTGGTGAACGCATGACAGCGTCGCGGCGCTAAGACAGCGCTGCCGCGGCGCTAAAACCCGACAGCAACTTATTTTTGGTCGCAACCCTAGCACCGCGACGCCAGCATTACTTAAATGAAAATTTTGTATTTTAGGTTAAATTTTTGGGCGGCCAAACTCTATAAATTTGGGGGTTTTCAGCAGCCAAGGAGGAGAAAATCAAGAAAAAGCAAGAAAGTTGCAGACCTAAAAAGAGATACAAAAAGGAGAGAATTAAGCGAGAGTTCAAAGAGTGAGTTAGTTGCAAGGAAGAGGAAAAGAGTTCGAGATAGTCTTGGTGCCTTTCGAAGTTCGACGTGAGAGCCAAGGAGTTCGTGATGGTGCTGCCTCAATCAAGAACCTCTTTTTAGTAGAGTTTCTCTTTTCTTTACACTCTTCCTTTGATTATTTTTGCTCAAACATGTTGCTTCAAGCTATGAGTGGCTAAACTCTTTAGTTTTAGGGTATTTGATGAATTGTTTATGAATTCATGTTAATTTTGTAGACTCATGGTTTTATTTAAATAATTATGCTTTTCATTGTTATTGTGTTTAATTCTTGAGGATTGGCCATCTTCACATGTTAGGTTAGATGTATGATTGAGAGATTATATGTTTAATTTGATCTATAACAATGAATCGTTGTTAAGCTATCACGAGAGTAGTTAGGTTGACAATGAAAGTTGCTAAAGACTAGTTTTAATGCCATGTAATTTTGTATTGGTTTTAAGAGATTAACAATCAATCGAGTTGCATGAGAAAGAGTTGTCTTTGAGAGAAAACAACTTGGAATTAAGTTTCTAGACTTAGGCATATGAATTACAATAAAATCCATGAAATCTATAATATTGCATGATGAAATAAACAAGGATTCATTACCCTAGAACTCTCTTTGACTCTTGTGTTTCTCCCTTTGATACTTTCCTTGTTTGATTTTTCTTTTTCCCAAATTTGAAATATTGAATTTCAATCCTCAAATAAAATTGACCCAATTCTAGAATAGCTAAGTAATTTTAACCTTCCCAATTGGATCTCCAGTGGAACGATACTCGGACTTAACCGTTTTATATTATAACTTGACCCGTACACTTGCGGTTAACACTAAAAGTGTGCATCAAGTTTTTGGCGCCGTTGCCGGGGATCCAAAGAACGGTTTTTGTTATTTAATATTCATTAGAATTGATAGATCTTAATTTAAGGTGTATATTATTTGATCGTATTTTATATTTTATATTTTTTTATTTTATATTATTTCCTTTTTTATTTTATTTTATTTTCTTTTCTTTTTTCTTTTCTTTTTTTCTTTTTTTATTGTTTTATTTTATTTTTCTTTCCTTTTTTATTTTATTTTATTTGTTTATTTATTTTTTTTTGATTATTTTGTCGGTTTATGCCTCGAGATAATACTAATATTCTCCCTCTTGATCCCGAGATTGAAAGGACATGTAGAAGAAACCTAAGGGTTCAACACAATCACATCGAGGAGATGGCGGAGGAGATACCAAAGGCAATTCAGGACTACTTCCAACCCACACTACCGGCAAATCAACCCGGCATTATAAATGTACCCATCAATGTCAACAATTTTAAGTTGAAACTAGGATTGATCCAAATGGCTAGAGAGCTAGCCTTTAGAGGAAGAACCAATGAAGATCGTCACAAGCACTTACGATCTTTCTTAGAAATATGCGGGACGGTAAAGATCAATGGTGTTTCTAACGATGCAATTAAACTAAGACTTTTTCCTTTCTCTTTACAAGACCGTGCTCAGGATTGGTTGGAAACCATACCTCCAGATAGCATCACAACATGGGAGATCTTAGCTCAAGCTTTCTTGAACAAATATTTTCCACCGGCTAAATCTCAAAGACTAAGGACAGAGATTGGAACATTCCGCCAACTTGAGGATGAACAATTATATGAGGCTTGGGAGAGGTATAAGGATCTCTTGAGAAGGTGCCCTCAACATGGTTACCCGGATTGGTTGCAAATTCAACTCTTCTACAATGGATTAGCAAGCTCAACCAAATCCATACTAGATGCAACCGCCGGAGGGTCAATTTTTTCAAAGAATGCTCAAGAGGCCTATACCATACTAGAAGACTTGGCCACTACATCGTACAATTGGCTATGTGAACGGTCTTCTCCAATCATCCCAAAAGCCACCGGACGATATGAGATGGACGAGGTAAGTTCTCTAAAAGCTCAATTGGCTTCTCTTACTAATGCTTTATCTAATTTTTCTCAAGGAAGCCAAGTACAAGCAAGTCCATCATCCATAGCTTCCCTTGCGGCCATAACAAGTCAACAAGAGCCAAGTGAGTTGGAGGTAGCCAATTATGTGGATAGAGGACAATACCGAGGTCAACAACAACTTCCAACTCACTATCATCCCAACTTGAGGAATCATGAGAATTTTTCATATGCTAACAACAAGAATGTGTTGCAAGCACCTCAAGGATTCAATGGAGCAGGGAATGTAAAGACATCATCACTAGAGGACATAATGCTTGACTTTGTCAAAGAGTCAAGATCAAAGACAACCACATTGGAGAATTCGGTCCAAGCAATTGCAAGCACCGTTCAAAGCCAAGGTAAGGCACTTCAAAACTTAGAGGTTCAACTTAGTCAAATGGCAACTTCCCTCCAAACAATGCAAAAGGGTAAGTCCCCTAGTTTTACCGAGATAAACCCAAGGGAGGAGTGCAAGGCCGTGATTTTGAGGAGTGGGAAAAAGCTATCCACTCCCTTGATTAATGATGAAGATGATGAGCTTCCACAAGAAGAAGATGAAGCCATCATAGAGGATGCTCAACAAAAAGAGAGTGCATCTAAGGAAAAGGAGAAATCAAAGTCCAACATAGGGAGTACTTTTAACTCTACTTCTTTTATCCCTAATACTTTACCTTTTCCTCAAAAATTTCAAAAGAAAAAGATTGATGCTCAATTTTCAAAATTCTTAGACATATTCAAAAAGTTAGAAATTAACCTTCCTTTTGCAGAGGCATTAGAACAAATGCCCAAATATGCCAAATTTATGAAGGATGGTAAAACTAAGATTTAAGTTAAGCATGGTGAATTCATGACCTACAGAAAACGCGTAGTGCTGTTTGTTAGAAGTATAGAAAAGAATTCTATATTTTGTAAAGGCTGTTATGTGTTAGAGAATAGGAGTTAATCGAAGCAAAGAATAAAAGAAGTTACTTGAAAAAAAAAAAAGGGGGGGGGGGGGGCTTGTACGATTGTAAAGGTTATTATGCGATGAGAATAAAGGAATAACTGTAATATTAAGAGGATGCAGTGACTTGAAGGTATATGCTTATGCAGAAAAGTGGGAGAAAGTTAAAGGTTTATGAGATGTTGAATAGCTATGCGTTAGTGATTGAGGAAGTTGCGTTGAAACAAAATTTGCGGCTGAAATAAAGACGCATGATGTTTACGTTCAAGTTAGCAACCCAAGTATGCATTAGGTTGTAATTGGAAACATGTTGATGAATCATGTGTTCAAATAACTATAAAGAAAAGGAGAATGGTATTATGATAGCCTCCGGAAAGAATTCCTTATATAATTGATTTTGCCTTGTTTATGTAGTGGATGCAATTAGTGAAGCATAATGTTTTTAAACAAGTAAAAGTGTTCAAGGCAAATAAAATTTATTGTGGAACTGGAATGAATGTAATTGAGAATATTGTAAGCTAATTTATTCATTGTATATAGCTCATCATGTCGACCAAGGAGAGCAAAGGAAAACAGAAACGCATGGCACACAGCTGCCCAGTATGCGGAAAAGGGCATGCGGGAGAGTGCATTGGAAAAGATAGATGCTTTGCATGTGGGGAGGAAGGACATTATCGAAAACAATGCCCTGCATTAAACGAGTCTGGCAGTCAAACTAAAGAGATAAAGAGACAGGCTCCCTATAAGAAATGTGAACGAAAGCATAGAAAAGACTATAAAGAAAGAATAGATGTGTGTTATAAGTGTGGGCAACCAGGGCATTACTGTAAAGATTGTCCACAAAATCAAGAAGGCCTAGGTAAACCGGATGAAGGAAAAGAAGAAGAGAAATAAAAGGAAATGTAATTTATGTTTGTAGTTTTGTCTTTCTTTTCTATATCTTGAAAAACAATGACTGTACAAAGAATAATAATGAAGTCTTTCTTTTCCATAGCCTTGTCCTATTTAAATTTCGAGGACGAAATTTTTTTTAAGGTGTATGGGGTTGTAACACCCTGTTCCTGAAAACCTAAGTATTTATATAATTGGTAAGGATAAAAGGATAAAGAGTGTGGATTAGCAGAACGTGTAAACGAGAAGTTAAGATTGTGTAACTACTAAATTATGGCCAATAAATTCTGTGCGATAAAATGAATGGTATTAAGAAGAGGGTAAACATAATTCTGGAAATCAGGCTGACGCATGGATGGATAAGTTATAACGCATGTAATAGTTAATATTGAGTTACCAAGTTACGCGATTAAATGTTAATAATGGCAAGTTAAATGAGGTGAAGTACCATGCGTCGATGATGTAAAATGGAGTAGAACCATTGCGTGGGAAAAGTACTTTGCGTTGGAAGGGTTGGCAACGCGTCCGAAAGTGGAGTGAAGGAAAGTAATGCATTAGGCGTTATGAAGCAACAGTATGGAGGAAAAAGGAACTTGGGTATTGATCACAACTACGCATTGGTAAACCATGCGATAAGCTGTGACTATGCGCTGAAGGTTAGCGATGGATTGAAAAACTATGCGATGAACAACGGCTAGGCGTTGGAGTTTGCTATGTGCGATGAAGGTTCATTAGGCTAATCAAGAAGTCCCTGAATATGGTATAGCATGTGCGGAAGAGGCCGTTAAGCGTTGAAGGTTATTACATTGGGAAATTTCTATGCGTTGAAGAATTGCTATGCGATGGCAAAGCGACGCGTTGAGGAAACTAAAATTCTAAATAGTTAATAATTGAGATGATAAACGTTAAAGGATTATTATACGCTAGTAGGACTTCAGTGATTAGTAAGGTCTTACTATGCGATGAGGAAGTTACGAGGTGAGGAACCATTAGCTATGCATTGAGGAGTTCTGTGTTAAGGACAGCTATTAGCTATGCGACGAGGGGTTTATGAGTCTAAGGTGATTACCATTGGTTAATAAGTTATACGCCGAAGAGCTTAACGTTATAATAAATGAAAAATGTTATCAAGATCTCGGGTAAACGCATAGGAAAAGTTAAAGCAGGAAATTGTTAAAGGAATAACCTTGGTATATGATTCGAGAATGCATAGAGGGTAAAATCAAGGGACTTAAAGGAAGGTCATGAACGCGGGATGATGTAAAGATGAATGCAAGAGGATAAATGCATAAAGAAAGAACTTGAGTTGAATGTGGTAGTTAAGAGTAAACCACATGGTCAGAAGGGTGTAATTGTACAAAAGAGGGATTTGTAGCTGTGAATGAATATAAAGAAAAGAAAGTGGAACGCAGATAGTATGCGTTTAAGATTTGTATACCTAATTGAATGTGGTAGAGAAATGGAAATAAAGGTCTATAAACGCATAGGAACACAGGAATGATTGGGTAGTTGTATATTGGAACATAACGGACGCATAAGGTAAGCCTATATGCCAGGTGGTTACACATGATTGGGACACCTCATTAAGTAGGAGGTGTTAGAAAGCATGATAATCATCTCATGCAAAGTGACACTTGGACTAATGCATAGTTAATTAAGCATGCAACATGACATGTGGCAAACAAGTGGCAGCAAAAGAGGAGAAGTAGAATGATAAGTTCTCTATAAATAGGACCTTGAGGGGAAAAGTAATGACTGATGATTCGGTGATAATAATTCTTAAGAGAAAGAAAGAAGGAGAACTGAAAGAAGAAAACCTTGCATTTGTAAGAGGAAGTCTGCGGCCAAAGAGGAAGACAATCTTGACACCTAAGTCATCTGGTGTTAAGAAGTTGGCTTGCGTCGAGAAGGGTAAGCCTTGCGTTTTACACGAATTCAACATAAAGGGGTGAATGCCACGATACGTTCAAATTAGACCTTGCGTTCAAGGAAGGTCGACGCATCCGAAAGAGTAAGAAGAGTTAGTCTGCACCTTGCGTTTAAGGGCAGGCTTGCGTCCAACCTGTTACCAGAAATAGTTTGCGGGGTAGAAGATCAACCCTTGCGTTCAAGAAGCTCGGGAAGACAAGGATTGGAAGGAAAAGAGGAAATATCTTAAGAAATTGTGAGTGACTCTCTTTTTCTTTCAAACTGAGTTTTGTTGAACTGTTCTTATATGATATGGTTTATGATAACTGATTTCTTGAAACGCATCGTTTAAAAGGCATGTAATCTTATTGTTTTACTATATTGAAAAGCATGTTACAAAGTACAGTTTATCAAGAAACATCTTGATTTCTATGAAAGGTTTTATATGAATGATCTACTCAAAATGATTAATAAAATGTTTAAGAGGAGGCTCAGTGCTTATCTCTTTGAGAAGGCTCGTGAGTTTCCCCGGGACCCAGTACTCAAGGACATGAGAAGGTACATGGGGAACCCGTCATATTCCTATGTGCACATAGAGGTTAAGTTGGCTAGTGCATCGAGCTTGCTCTGCTTGAAGCCAGGGATGATTTCGACGTTGGGTGTGTTGAGCCTTGCTCCACCCCAGCTAAGGATGTTTTCGACGTTGAGAGCGTTGAGCTTTGCTCCGCCTCAACTAAGGGAAAAGATTGAAAAACCAAATGGTTTTCTCTTTAAATATTCTGGAAAACGATTCTATGGATTTAGAACGGATTTACGTGAATGACAAAGAATTGTGGAAAATCTATTCCTGTTGAATCCTTCTTTTAATGCGTTTTACTGTAACATGCCTCTTTTCGAATAAAAGATAGTTTACAAAACTTGTCACTCACGGGGCTTAGCTCACGTTTTCCCATGTTTTCTAATTTTTCAGGTAGCAAGCGAGTTCGGGATGCTATGCCTACGTCGAACCTCGTCTGGGCCGTCTTTCGTAAAAGGAACGGTTGGTCAGTGAACCTTACAAAGGAGTCAAGGTTACTGACTTCACATCTTCTTTCGGGTTATGGAGGATAATTTGGGAGGGGGTGTGACACCCGTCTAGCTAGAAGACGTTAAACCAAGCGCTTATTGGGAGGCAACCCAATTTTATTGCTTTCTTTACTTTTCTTTTTATTTTATTTTCAATAAATCTTGGAGTCACTCATATGCTTTATCTCTCAGGAACGTGGTTCATCACACAAAGTACTCCTTACACCAAGCCTGTTTGGTGGCTTCCCGCTTGCTCCCAGGCTTGCTCTTTCCTTGTTAGATGTTCTTATGCATTGGGGACAATGCATGATTCTAAGTTTGAGGTGGGAGGTGTCTTTCGTACTTTTGTGTGTTTTCTTATCCTACTATGCATGTTAGTGAAGGTTTTAATGATCATATGCATGTCAATTTTTTGAAACAATTTTTGAAAAAAAAATTTTGAAAATTTTGGAGCTTTCAAAGTTAATGGGAATGTTGTTATGGTTGTGTGCCTTGATGTTGATTGCCCATGATGAGATTCGAATTTGCATAATAGATGACTTATTGTGGAAATAGAATAGCACTATCTTGAGTTAAATTCATTTAAGTCCCTCTTAAAATCTCTCATATTCTTGAGCACGTAGCCATTTTTATTTAGAATCTTTAACTGAAAAAAGGACTAAGTTGGGTGTATTTGGTTGTCACTTTGAAAGGCCCCACCAGTTAGAAAGTGGAACTGCATGATAGCTTGTAATCTTAGACTAAGGAAAAAGAAACGAGTATACATGCCTTGAGAAAAGGAAAAAAGTGTACACAAAATATATGAGCTTTATTTGTCTATTTTCTTTTTAAATGTTAAACTTGTAATGAGTATGCATGGATAGGGGTAAAAAGAGCTGCCTTTGCTGTGATTGAAAGGTACCTTAGTGGACATATTACTCACTTGAATGCATGAAAGCTTGAAGATTGGTGCATGAGCTATAGTAGGGGGAAAACTAAAGAAACTCTCTTAAGTCCTAATTTGAGTTCTAGTATTTTAAATTGAAGGAGGCTTGCACACACACACATGGGAGATAATAAGATTTGGCCTTGAATGATTATAACAATATAGATATGCTTGCATGTTTCTACTTAAGCTCTGAATGCTATTCTCTGAGACATGAGTCAATTGCACACTTCTTCATCTAAAACTCCCTATTATTTGATCCTATTCTTTGCTCGGGACTAGCAAATCTCTAAGTTTGGGGTGTTGATAAGCACTTGAAAAGTGCTTTATATTCTCTCAAATTAAGGGAGTTTTATATTAGATTTCACTTTTTTGCTAGTGATTTTCAGGTTAAAACGAGGAAAATTAGAAGAAACGACTAAAAGATCAAAACCGAGCAAGAATACGGCGAAAAAGAGCTGAAAAACTCAAAAGGACAAATTTCGGGAAGCGTCGCGGCGCTGAGACGGTGCTGCCGCGGCGCTGAAGCATAAACGCATCAGTCTGGACGCATAGTAGCATCGCGGCGCCGAGATGGCGCTGCCTCGACGCATCCTTGTTAAACGCATGACAGAGTCGCGGCGCTGAGACAGCTCTGCTGTGGCGCTGAAGCATAAACGCATCCTTGATGAACACATGACAGCGTCGCGGCGCTGAGACAGCGCTGCTGTGGCGCTGAAGCATAAACGCATCCTTGATGAACGCATGACAGCGTGTGGCTCTTGGACGGCGCCGCCGCGACGCTAAAACCCGAGAGCAAACTTTTTAGGGTTGAAACCCTAGCGCCGCGGCGCCAGCATTACTTGAATGAAAAATTTGTATTTTAGGTTAAATTTTTGGGCGGCCAAATTTTATAAATTTGGGGGCTTTCAACAGTCCAAGTGGGGGAAGAAGATCAAGAAAAGGAAGAAAGTTGCAGACCTAAGAAAAGATACAAAAAGGAGAGAATTAAGCGAGAGTTCAAAGAGAGAGTTAGTTGCAAGGAAGAAGACAAGAGTTCGAGATAGTCTTGGTGCCCTTCAAAGTTCGACGTGAAAGCCAAGGAGTTCGTGACGGTGCTGCCTCAATCAAGAACTTCTTTTCAGTAGAGTTTCCTTTTTCTTTACACTCTTCCTTTGATTATTTTTACTCAAACATGTTGCTTCAAGATATGAGTGGCTAAACTCTTTAGTTTTAGGGTATTTGATGAATTGTTTATGAATTCATGGTAATTTTGTAGACTCATGGTTTTGTTTAAATAATTATGCTTTTCATTGTTATTGTGTTTAATTCTTGTGGATTGGCCATCTTCACATGTTAGATTAGATGTATGATTGAGAGATAGTATGTTAAACTTGATCTATAACAATGAATTTTTGTTAATCTATCACGAGAGTAGTTAGGAAAAGTTGCTAAAGACTATTTTTAATGTCATGTAATTTTGTATTGGTTTTAAGAGATTAATAATCAATCGAGTTGCATGAGAAAGGGTTGTTTTTTAGAGAAAATAACTTGGAATTAAGTTTCAAAACTTAGGCATATGAATTACAATAAAATCCATGAAATCTATAGTATTGCATGATGAAATAAACAAGGATTCATTATCCTAGAACTCTCTTTGACTCTTGTGTTTCTCCCTTTGATACTTTCCTTGTTTGATTTTTCTTTTTCCCTAACTTGAAATATTGAATTTCAATCCTCAAATAAAATTGACTCAATTCTAGAATAGCTAAGTAATTTTAACCTTCCCAATTGGATCTCCAGTGGAACGATACTTGGACTTAACCGTTTTATATTATAACTTGACCCGTACACTTGCGGTTAACACTAAAAGTGCGCATCAGATGGAATTTTGCAAAATTAACCCTTGAATTTCACAAAATTCTTAACCATTTTTATGCCAAAATCATCTATATTTATTAAAGAATAACATGCAATCCAATTTCATCAAAATTTGACAATACAAAATGGTTAATTTGTTGGTTAATTGTGAAGAATACAACCAAGCTCCTAGCTTAGTTAGTGGGAAAATCCAATCTTCAACAATCAATTTTAAAATCAATTTTCAATGAATTTCTAAAAAATTGAATTAAAATTTATTTTTAATTTCAAAAAATAATTAATTAAATAAATACAACTTATTTTATATTTAATTAAATAATATTATTTTAATATTAAAATAATATTATTTTTCTCACTTGTTCCGATTTTTCTAAAAAAATCGATATGAATTCCTATTCATATTATTAATATTTCAATCATATTTAAATATTATAATTAACTTTATTTGTCTGTTTAATTCGTAATTAAACGTCGATATATCGTATATATCTAACTTTCATTCCTTAAACCAAGATTTGAACGGTTCAAACTCATTCATCACACTATCTACGATTTTAGTCTATTTATGAGCCAGTGAGAGGATGGGGCCCTTTGTTCAAGATATGGGAACAACACTTAAGAGAACAACCTCTGTACTCCTTAAGTGGGGTAGGAGTGAATTCCGTCTTGCAAATTTTATGTCCCCAGTTGTCACACCCCCTCCCAGATACCCTTCTCCTCTAGGAGTGAGTGTGAACCTGCATACCTTCTACCTCTATACTATAACATAAATCATTTCCAAATCTTTAAGACTTAACTATATGCCAGCTTAACCTCAAGATATAAACACTTCTGCTCAAATTTCATGCAATAAAATAACAACTTATTAAACAAGTGTTCTATACATATACTACAAATCAGTCCTCACAACACCCCCAAGGAACATGTACATCAACAAAACATGAACATAAACTGCGTATTTACAACTATCCCAGAGGACTACTCCAAGGTAGGCCCAGAAGAGAATCTTCTGTAGGCTAGGCGTCTCGGACACGCTCGCTACCTGAAACAACAAACAAACAAACAAATTGAGTGAGCCTAAAGCCCAGTGAGTGACTGAATTTATTCAAATACTATTAAAATTCTTGAGTTAGTGTAGACCACAGTAACTACCACATGTCATATAACAGGAATTTCTAAGTCACCTATGTTATAGAACACAAACAGTACCATTATCCGTACAATAGCAATACAATTATCCTTCCCCAGCTGTGGTAAAGCAAAGCTCAACACACTCAACCTCCTATACAAACTCTCATTTTTCACATTTTCAAATGCCTTCACATTTCGTCCCTCGGCATTTCAAACCCTCAAGTGCCTTCATATTTCGTCCCTCAGCACTGAGTTTAACTGTGTCGAAATTTCCATGTGCCTTCACACGTGGTCCCTCAGCACTAGTTTCCTTACCAATTCACTGCTCAAGTGCCTTCACTCATGGTCCCTCAGCACTGGCTAACATATGATGGATTTCCATATGCCTTCACACAAGGTCCCTCAACACTGGAATCCGTTTCATCCAACTACTCAAGTGCCTTCACACGTGGTCCCTCAGCACTGAGTATCATATAACACATTCCCATAGGCCTTAACACAAGGTCCCTTGGCCATGGTTACATTTAGGTAGTATGTCTAACATCCTTTAAACTTAACAACACAACATAAATATTCATTAGCTACACCATACGATAATTTCTACTCACCCATTACCAAGTAACCATGCTATGAGTAACATTAAATAAAGTAGGAAGTCACTCACTACTTGTCCCGGCACTGAGTGGGTTATATGCCTTCCCGAGCTCTTCCTGGCCTGAAAACACACATTTCTCACGTTAAGTTTTCCTTTCTATGTTCACAAATAGCGATACTTTATGTCTCTGGCGAGATTACCAGTGAAATCACACAATAGGACACTGCACTAGTGAGGCCGGATTGAACGAGACTAGCGAGATTACCTGAGGAGCGACACCCAGTGAGACTTCAGCGAGAGTTGTGAGACGCAAAGCCCCTTTTGCGTTACCAACGACACTTGCTTCGCTGCTCAGTCTCCCGCTCTTTCAGCGATACTACTGTCGTAGCGACATAGTTTTCTTCTTTCTTTTCTACTTCTTTCTTTAACCTACTAAACATCGCATTCCAGCCAAATTTAGAACTTCCTTTCTTCTACAAACTTGTAAAGACATAAGTCCTTTATCTTACCTCAAAGTCTCATAAGTAAAGTTCTCTTCGTTTGAGAGATATTCTCAAACAACCCCGAATTGCTTCTAATCGTCCTGCAATTCAGCTCCGACCTTTTCTACCTGGAGTTTAACACACATTTACTCAAATTCGGCTCGAGTATCCTTCATGAAAATTGCTAGAAATCGAGTTAACTTATTAACCTCAAAATTTTAACCCTAGCCACAACTTCCATAGTTCGTTCTTTCCCCAACACTGAACGATACTCAGATTAAGTAACACCAGCTGAATTCTCCTTTCCAACTCAAGTTTCCTCCACGAAAACGATGAGAATTCCACCCCCAAACCAACATAAACACCTTCTTCTACCTCCCTCTATTGTTTAGCTTCGAAATGGGATCAACTCGAGCTCTGAAATGTGATCAAAATAATTAAATACTCAGTCCACTTATATATATACCACCGACTCAATCTCCACTTCATCTCTATATATTGATCTAATCGACGCATACCTTCTGTGCATGGCTTCAGCAACGCATAGCCTCGATTTTGTGTGTTACAATTTTCCAATGCCCCATCGCCAGATAGCCGACGAACATATGGTCCTCTCGGCCATTCTTCTATGCACCAACGCATACCCACCTTCAACGCATGGTAGCGTTCAACGCACAGTGGCTTTCGACGCAGAGTGGCCTTCGACGCCTAATGGCCATCAATGCCTAGTGGCCTTCCTTCACATCTGCTCCACGCCAAACTACTTTCGTCAACGCATAGCCCAACCAACGCATGGCCAACACTTAGCCATTTTTGCTCCCACACAACTCGGCCAACTTTTCCTACTTAACGCCCATCTCTTAGTCTCTTCTTAACTTGCTTTCTCACAATGTCAAGTACGGGGCTTACACCAGCTATCTACCCGGTCTTATCCCGAAAATGGGAGGAAAGTTGAGCAGCGCTATTGAGTTTACTCTTACCTATGGAGATCAAGGGATAATTCTAAATAAACAAGAGTTCATAGATAGCTCAAGATTCAGATCAAGTTATCTAGGCCTTCGGTAAGTGAAATTAATTAGTGTTAATCGTAAACGGCGTTAATACGTAATAGTGATTATTTTAGGGTTAGTCTTACACAATCTTATTATGTAGAATACCCCCGCTCACATGTCTGTACATGAACAAATCAAGATCACTTCATTTATGACACCTTACAACATTTGTAACAATCATGAAGCAGGTCGTATTCAATAGTGTCTCCAGGAAGACGTACCCAACCTGATCCATGTACTATAGATTATTTAGGCTACTTACTCGAACTTGATCCTGTTTATGTCTCCACATAAAGTCCAAGTACTCATGATAATAGCCAAAAGTTCGTAGTTTAATTGGATTTAGAGTTAATAAACAATTAATTCAGTTAAATAACTTCATATGTACTAAACATCACTTATTTACAAAAACTACGAGTTTTAGAACATACAACCCAACAGTCATAAATATTAGAAGGTTTCCTTGACAGTGAAGCCAAAATTCATCATATTGACAAATCCTACAAATGAAGGGGAGGATCAAGGTCATAATGAAATAAGAGCTTCTAAAATATGAATGTAAAAACTTCTTAACGTAAGAGTATAAACTACATATTGCTCTTGACCTACATGAGTTTAAAAGGTGAACTACCTATAAAAGCGCTTTTAACTACGTTATGAATTGATCCCTTATATCAAGGATATGTAGGCAACTTAAAGAAACTTAAGTTCAATCCATAAAATATTATCATAAAAGTTGGGGTCAACCACCTACATGTGGCTCTACAAAATTGATCATCTTGGTGAATAAGGAAACTTCAATTCGAAGATGTTCATCTCTATTGGGGGCAATATAACAATTTTGGGGTAGAGCATCAAATTCAAGATGTTCATCCACATTAAAGAGGTGTAGTGAGACGCAACAGATTTATAGTTCTAAGACTCGTTGCTGCATCTCTGTCTATTTTTATTAAGCTTCCTATGCGTTTAACATACTATGCGTTGAACATGCTTAATGTTATGCGTTTGTAATTTGTCAAGTTTTCCTATCCTTTACCCAAGTATAAGCAAAGAAATAGGTTTTCTCGGTGAGTCCAAGGTCGAACACAGGGACTATGCTGATTCTATAATTAATTGGATTATTTGAGTTGGAGTGGTAACCAAAAATATTTAAGATAGGATGCGTCTAACTAAAGAAAGCGATAACATGTATACTAAACTAAAATGTGGTAGATGGTAAGGTATGCGACATAGCAAAGTCAGCTAATGAGTTATGTGAATGGGTAAAAATAGGGTTAGGGTTGGTTAACATCTAAAATCAGAAACGCATGGTGATAGTCTATTCATACTTGCGACTCTTCTCCTGGTTGTCAGCCGCTATGCATTATATGTCTATAATGCATAGGAGAGTGTTAAGTACCATGGTTATTCCTATAGACAGGTTTCTTGGCCTTGTCAATTGAGTTCCACAATCACTTACCCTCTCGAGCAGTCTGATTATTATTACTTATATCAATTAGTTAGATGGACATAAGCATCGGATTAAGATTGCAATTGACAAGATGCAATAGTTATACTATGGTTCTTATTTAGATGCTAACGCAACCCGTGACCCTTGAAAGATTAGTTACTCATGGATTCAAAGTAATAAGCGGAAAGTGTAGAGAAATGGATAGACATGGAAGAATTGTAGATTAATGAACGAAATACAATTTTAGATAGCTCAATGTTTTGACACAAATCTAAAATTAAGCTAGAAAAAGGGATAGAAAGCAGGAAACGCGTCAGTGTCTTGAGCCGCCGGAATGGAAGCGTGAGGTTCTGCTGTGAAGTGGTCAGGCGGAGGGAAGACTCTTCTCTCTCGAGCTATTCGTCTCCGTTGTCGTCTGGAGAGAACTCTTTTGTCACTTAGGAATTCTTCTGAGAATCAACAACCCTTTTTCATCTTGTAGGTCTACCCTTTTATAGACGTTACGTTCGTAATCAGTGGCAAATCTGCGTGATTGGAGGAAATTGATGTCGTGCGTCTATCTCGCCGAATTGCGTAATTATCGGTTCAATTTAGATCCACCACTTTAGCCACAGATCATGCATGTCCATCTTCCGACAGTCTCTCAAGATTCTGATCTGATTTTCTGCTGCTTTGCGTTTCTTGTCGTTATGCGTCCATAGAGAATTTGGGTTCATGCGTTCACTTTTGTCGACGCATCCATATGTTCTAACGCATCATCCTGAGTTGAGCAAATGTCAACGCGTCCACAGGTTGCCAGCACATAATCCTGCGTTACGAAGTTGCCAACGCATCTACATGTTGCTCGCGTTCCTACGTTAAAACATGCGTTTTAGGCTCAAAAAATTATAAAATAATTATCTTCATCATTTTACAATAGTAGAACGCATAGGATGATTTATCAATGGAATTTGACTAATACTACCGCATAATTCACTATTTAATCTCTATTTTTCTAAGAGAAAGACTATAATAACTTGTATTTCTATAAGTTATCAGGAGGTGATACGGTAAGTTGAAGATACACGCTACTTTGCACAAGACTTTACAAGTTGGATACATACCAAAAAAAGGGTTTGCTCTTAAAAAAAAAAAAAAAAAAAAAAATCTTCTCTCACTCTCTTAAATAAATAAGCTTCAAAAGTTGGGTGTCGCTTGCTTCAAGTTCAAGGCATTGCTCACCTGAAATACATTTCATCTTCAAGTATAGAGGTTCTTCAAAATCAAGTTTAGAGGCTTCAACAATGCTTCCTCAAAATCAAGTTTGGAGGCTTCATTGATGGTTCTACAAAATCAAGTTCAAAGGTTTCATTGATTGAAAGTTCGAAGGCTACGTCGACACTTCTACAAAATCAAGTTTAGAGGCTCTTTAATGCTTTCAACAATTCTTCTTCAAAATCAAGTTCAGAGACTTCAACGATGCTTCATCAAATTCAAGTTCAAAGGATTCGTCGATACTTCATCAAATCCAAGTCTAGTTTGCCTGGCTCTAAAAGATCAAGTATGATTTGCCTGGTTGGCTCCACCTTACATGCGAGATCAAGTCTGGTCTACCTGGCTTCGCTTCATATGCGAGATCAAGTCCGGTCTACCTGGCTTCGCTTCATATGCGAGATCAAGTCTGGTCTTTTGGCTCCTAAATTCAACTCTGGCATTCGCTCCACCACATCTCCAAAGTTCAAGTTTGGCGCATCTCCAAAGTTCAAGTCGTCGCTCTGCCTCATCTCCAAAGTTCAAGTCTAGCACAGCGCATGGCTCTGCCTCATCTTCAAAGCTCAAGTTTGGCATGTGCGTGGCTTTGCCTCATCTTCAAAGTTCAAGTTTGGTGTTGGCTCCCCCTCATCTCCAAAGTTTAAGTCATGACTACTCCACAAGAAGGATAAGTCCATCTTTTATAGGCTAAGTTCATTTCAAAAATAAATAACTAAAATTGAAAATAATTTATAAATATATGCATTTTTAGCTACGTGGCCAAAAATGTTAAAATAATGGGAGATATATATAAATTTAACTACAAAAGGAGAAAAGAAATAAAATAATAATCTAAAAATTCATGCGCTAGATTTGAACCTGCAACCTTCGGCTACAAATAAACAGGATACCATAAGTAGTGATTGAAGCATAAACCTCAACTATGCTACTTGAATATAAACTATTCTAAGTATAAATAAATTTAACAATAGTTTTTTTTTTTATATTTGACAGAAGAACCATATACATTTATTTAAATTGAACCAAATGGGGGCATGTGTCCTTCTAGCCCCTTCGTAGATCCGCCCTTCGAATCATTATTAGCAAATGAATTTGAATGTGTATCAAGAAAATATGAATTTGAAATTTTTTTTAGAACTACTGATAACTTGTAGAAATACAAGTTATTATAGTCACTATTTGATTTAATTAGAGTAACTTTGGAGTTAAACGCATGATTTTGGTAGTTGAATGATGAAAAATGTATCACCATGCGTTGGCACTACTTACAAAGGAAAATACCTGAAAGATTATGAGCTTTTATGTTCCTAACGCAGGGTTAAGAAGAAAAGAAGCGCAAACAATAGAAGTACGAAGAGACGAAGCAGCTGCGTGGACAAGTGGAAACCCATGCGTCGAGCCTATGCGCTGAGCCCATGCGTTGAGACCATGCGTCGAGCCTATGCATTGACAATCTGAAAAGTAGAAACAGACGCATGCTCAAACAGCTGTCATGTCATTATGAAAAAGGACAACACCCAATCAGATCATGGCAGAACAAATAGGCTGACAATCTGAAAAGTCTATGTAGCGTGGCTGAAATTTAATGCAAAGGTGTCAGGTCATCATGATATCAACTTTTTGATGCCTATAAATAGTCTACAAGCTTCTCCAAGAAAAGAAGGAAGAGAGACCAGTTCATGAGGCGAAAGCTCTGCACTATTTCTCCCTCACCATAACCAGCCTCCATTTCGAGCTCTTTTGAGAGAGGGATTCTGAGCATCTTCAGAGTCATCTCCTAGTGAGTGATAACCTTTCACCTTATGGAATCTTTGTATCAGATAGCAACCATCTCAAGCCTCCATGAAGCAAGACGTTGCCAGTGGCGGCTTGACGCTCTTCATCTCTATTTTATTTTCATTTCTCTTCTTCTTGCTTATATTTTGTTAATGACATTTGAGAGAATGATTTATTGTCTTAATATGAGTTTGATTGACTATCATCTTCAGTCTATTTCCGTATTAAATACTTTACACCATGCTGTCTAAATGCTAAACGAGTTAAATGTTAAAAGTTAGTTTTTCTTGAGCAATTTTGAGTATGTTACATCTTGATTAATGCATATCTTTAGCTTGCATAACTTTGTCTGACAAACAAACGTAGTAAGCATGACTGTCGAGCTTGAGAGAGTGAATAGTTAATCTTTAGCATTAATTAAGACTAGATGAGTGCAGAGATGTAGTTCATCTTTTGCCAATGCAAACTTACCATGCGTCATAGAGATAAGATAAATGTGGCATCGAAACATCGAGAGATGGATTCACTGATAAGCACTTGAAAAGTGCTTATTATTCTCTCAAATTAAGGGAGTTTTATATTAGATTTCACTTGTTTGCTAGTGATTTTCAGGTTAAGACGAGGAAAATTAGAAGAAACGACTAAAAGATCAAAACCGAGCAAGAATATGGTAAAAAAGAGCTGAAAAACGCATCCTTGTTGAAACGCATGATGTGTCGCGGCGCTGAAGCAGAAACGCATCAGCATGGACGCAGAGTAGCAACGCGGCGTTGGGAAGACGCTGCCTCGACGCATCCTTGAAGAACGCAAGACAGCGTCGCGGCGCTGGGACGGCGCTGCCGCGGCGCTAAAACCCGAGAACAACTTAATTTTGGCCGCAACCCTAGCGTCGCGGCGCCAGCGTTAATTTAAACACAAGTTTTGTATTTTAGGTTAAATTTTGGGCGGCCAAACTCTATAAATTGAGGGGTTTTCAGCAGCCAAAGAGGGGGGAGAAATATCAAGAAGATCAAGAAAGTTGCAGAACAAAAAAAAGATCCAAAAAGGTGAGAATTAAGCTAGAGTTCCAAGAGTGAGTTAGCCGCAAGGAAGAGGAAAAGAGTTCAAGATAGTTTTGGTGCCCTTCGAAGTTCGACGCGAGAGCCAAGGAGTTCGTGATGGTGCTGCCTCAATCAAGAACCTCTTTTTAGTAGAGTTTCCCTATTCTTTACACTCTTTCTTTGATTCTTTTTGCAATATGTTGCTTTACGCTATGAGTGGCTAAACTCTTTAGCTCTAGGGTTTTTGATGAATTGTTTGTGAATTCATGATAACTTTGTAGACTCATGGTTTTGTTCAATTAAATATGCTTTTCATTGTTATTGTGTTTAATTCTTGAAGATTGGCCACCTTCACATGTTAGGTTAGATGTATGATCGAGAGATTATATGTTTAATTTGATCTATAACAATGAATTGTTGTTAATCTATCACGAGAGTAGTTAGGTTGATAATGAAAGTTGCTAAAGACTAGTTTTAATGCCATGTGATTTTGTATTTGTTTTAAGAGATTAACTATCAATCAAGTTGCATGAGAAAGAGTTGTCTTTGAGAGAAGATAACTTGGAATTAAGTTTCTAGACTTAGGCATAAGAATTAAATCCATGAAATCTATAATTTTGCATGATGAAACAAACAAGGATTCGAAACCCTAGAACTCTCTTTGACTCTTGCAATTCTCCCTTTGATACTTTCTTGGCTTGATTTTTCTTGTTCCCAAAATTGAAATATTGAATTTCAATCCTCAAATAAATTGATTCAATTCTAGAATAGCTAAATAACTTAACCTTCCCAATTGGATCTCTAGTGGAAACGATACTCGGACTTAACCGTTTTATATTATAACTTGACCCGTACACTTGCAGTTAACACACAAAAGTGGCATATCATTCACACACGCAGTTTGTAGGTATATAATTCTACTTAGAAAGTTAAGGTAACAACTAGCTCTTGCGTTCAACTCTACCTTTATCGCATGGTTCCATTCATTCTCAACGCATGCTATCTGACGCATTGTTTTACATATGACTACCCAACGCCGTGCCCACTTCATTATTAGTAGTAGGAAATTCTTTTCATTCTTTATGTATAGTTTTACACACATAATTAACAAACGCATATATAGTTACATGTACAGTCACCTGCATAGTCATACATTTAGTCTCAACGCCTAGTTATTACAAATCCCTGCGTTCGACCCTGGACTCACCAGGAAACCTATAAATGCTTATACTTGGGTCTTTATAGGAAAACTTGCTTAGTCATGATCACATCTAGAGTAATTCTCAACGCATCCTTGTACGGAAATGATAAATCTAATTTTTTTTTTTTTTGTGCAACGAGCTAAGAAACTCAATTTAATTGGAATATAAATTTAAATGAACAAATTCAATAAACAAGTTTTTGGCGCCGTTGCCGAGGAATTTAATTAATAATTTAGGTTTTGATATTATTTGTTGATTTATGCAAAAATCTTTATCTTGGGCCGTACTGAGCGTTTTGTCGAAGACGTTTCTGACAGATTATGAGCAAGGAAGAACAGCCTTCGTTCATTTCTGACCCTGAGATCGAGAGAACCTTTCGGAAAAGAAACAACTCATCAAAGGCAGCAACAACTTTGAAAAGAGAAGTAATTGAAAAATCAAGCCAACCAGCCTTTGAGAGCCAACAACAATTGGGCCAACACCAGGCGACGAAGTAATGAAGGATGTGTTAGCCCAAAATTGTCACAAATTGGACGCGGCGTTAGCAATCTCAAATTTTCGAAGAATTTTTTTTACAAGATTTGGAACGCCGAGTGCCATGATCAGCGCCACAAGTAAACTATGAACAAGATGTTCTAGTGATTTATTTTGAGATCTAGGGAATTTTTCCTCATGGTGCCGCAGAGTTGATGAATGAAGACGGCACCAACGCATCCCAAGTTAATGGTCAATGCGTGAAGCCAGTTTTTGTTGGAAACGACCTTGAACGCGACAGAGTAACCGTTGACCTAGCAAAGATCGAATGAGGAAAAGATGGACGCGCCCTACGTTGACAACATGCACTTATATCCCAGGGATGCGTCCTAACATTTTTTTCTTATTGCATTGTTTCAATTCTTACCGCATTGTTTCATTTCTCCCTTTTTTTTCTTCATTTTATTTGAGTTGATTTTATTTTTCTTAATTTATTTTGATTTATTTATTTTATGTGATTTGCTTTTATTTGATTTTATTTGATTTGATTTGATTTGATTTTACTTTATTTTGTTTTTTTTATATCTGCTTTGAAAAATTTTGTTTGGATGCTATCTATTATGTTGCGTTGAGTGAAAACTGAACTGTAAGGCGTCGACATCTAAAACGATGCGATACAATTATCTCGACGCCTAGAGGGGGATCTGAAGTGATCCTGTCAGATCGCTCAGATCAAGAATTCGAAAAGGCTATCGGTGCTAAAGTCGGCTGATATCGACGGATGTCAGACCATTTAATGCGGCTATGATGTCACGCATTGAGCCGATAACCCACACGCACAGCCAAAAACCCTTTATAAACCCCTCTTCACCCATTTTCCAGGTTACGCTTCCATATCTCTCTGAATTCTCAGATTTCCGGCACAATATCCAGTCTGTTTGAATAATCTTCCGATTCTCACCCATTTTTCTCTCTTTTCACCGATACCATACCCATGGCTTCCCAGAAACCCACTTCCTCCAAAAGCCCTAAACCTATGGCCTCATCCTCGAGGCAGGGTAGTCAGAATCTGTCCACTACCTCTACCACACCTGAACCTCTCGCCATTGTTCGCCCCAACAGTCCTGAGTTAGAAACAACATCATCCCCATCTCCGCCACGCTCTAGAGACCTGTCTGAAGCTCAAAAGGTGGAAAGGAATGACGAATCCACCGTCTTCGGAGATATTCTAGACACCATCGATGAAGAAGACGATGACTGGTTGGACGGGTTGGTCGACCAGAGTACGAAAAACGTATCGCGTGGGTCAGTCCCTGCGATGAGTGGTCTTGAGGAGTCTGACTCCGATGAAAGACCTATTGGCAAGGTAATAGCGGCGGTGGAAAAGAAGAAATCCACCAAGGAAAAAAAAATCAGGCCAATAAGGGCCAGGGAAGAAGAAGCCGAGGAAGACGTCCTTCCGCTAAGAAGAAAAAAAGAAAAAACAAAGGACGCGGGGACATCTGAGGCTATCGTATCATCGGTCGCCGCATCACCTGTTGAGCGGCTAGCAGCGAGAGTGGTAGAGAAGTCTAAAAAGCTAAGAGACGACATCAAAAAGATGAAAGAAAAGACGGAGTCGTTTCTCGCCGCCAAGAAGAAAAGAAAAGAGGAAATTGCGGCTGCTGAACAAGCTATTGATAAGGCTGTGAGAAAAGCCGAGTTTCTTTGTCGCATAGCAGAGATTGCGACGGAGTTAGAAGTAGAGTTGGAAGTAAGTGATGCGGAGAGGCCACCAAAAGCTGAACGCATCAAGAAAAATGTGAAAAGGATAAGGGAGGAGAAGAAGAAAGAAAAAGAGGTAGCGTTCACCAAGGAGAAGCTACCAGAGAAAAAGAAGAATGAGGTGGCTAAGGCACCTGGAGTTGTTATCCGGGACTTGGACGCAGGTAGAGCAAGGAGAACGTCTGCTAGTCCCATCAAGAGAAACGAGAAAGGAAAAGAAAAATTGGTTGAGGAACCAACAAAGGAGGTGGCGAAGAGCCGAAAGAAACAGTACAGTGGGCTCTACACTGAAGTGGGATTTTTCCCAGAGCCAATTGAGCTGCCCGCCTTCATCATACAAGGAGTCGACGCATTGGGTTGGAGGCAATTTTGTGAAACTGGCCAAGTCATCCAACCCACCGCCGTGGAGGCATTTTACGAAGGAACAATTCACCGCAAGGCACATTTGGTCAAAGTTGAAGATGAGGTGATTTCCTTCGAGCCTCAAGAGATCAACGCGTTGTTTGATCTTCCCAACATCGTGGCGGCGGAAGGAAACAGAATAATGTCGACGCCTACGGACGCCAAAATGAATGACGCCCTCACAATCATCGCCAAACCGGGGTCAGAGTGGAACACTTCTCCAAAGGGCATTCAGTCATTGGCGCCTAACTGCTTGATCGCCGAGGCCAACCTTTGGCTTTATTTCATCAAGCGGTCGCTGCTCCCCACAACGCATGACGCCTCAATTTCAAGAGATCGCGCCATGGTCATCTACTGCATCATGAGGGGAATTAAGCTGGACGTGGGACGCATCATTGCCCCACAAATTTGGGGGTTGTTCTTCAAGCCAAGGAGTCAGTTATTCTTCTCCTTTCTTGTGACTAGACTGTGCGCCAACGTAGAGTTCATGGAGGATGCGCCAATCAGAGCAGTGAACGGAGTCCTTTCAACGCAAAGTTTGAGACGAATATTAAAGGACTCACCGCATCTGCTTGACGCGGTCAACTCAAAGAAGAGGTCGCCAAAGTCACAAGAACCATTATCCTCCAACCTCCTCAACCAAAGAAAAGGAAACTGGTCAAAAAGAATTTTGAGATTCAGGCGTCGAGTTCACAACCTGGTGAAGCCGAAGAAGCTCTTCAGCTCGACGCCTACACCCAAGCCTTGACCATTTATACTCCTCCCATCGCCCCAATCATTGAGAAGCCCTCTTCACCACCAAGTTCCCCTTCTCTTTCCCCTAAAATCCAAAATGAGCCACTCCATCTCCCTACCACCCAACGCGGCCTTCCAACGCCTTTTCAACTTTCTATCGCAGACTTAAATGAAGAGACGAAGGAAGTGTCGCCGCCTTCTTCGCCCCACTTGAAGTTAACCCTCTCCCCGCCTCAATCATCTACCTTTCGAGAGGCAACTCCACCATCACCACCACCACCCGTTGAGCCGACCCTGACTTTGGATCCTAAGGAGTCAGCGCCCTTTCACTTCTCACCGCCTCGCCATGAACCTCAATTTTCCAATCTTCTAACCCCACTAACTACCGAACCTTCTGCCCGCCCAACTCAATCGCAGGCAAAAGCAACTACCAGCACTCATCATCAAGAAGAACCGTATCACTTGCGGCATGCCTCTGCTCCGCTGCCGTTTGTTTATTTAAATTTGGATGATTTGCTGAGGTACTTGGACGATGGGATCCTTCACCCCATCATGGGAGACCTGGATGAAATTCGGCGCAAGGAGATGGAAAGTCTCCAGCGGCAACAAGAGTTAGCTCAACAACTTTCACAATTGGGTCAGCAAGTGACTCAAATGGCGCAGCGACAATCGGAGCTTCGAAGTTTTGTTTAACGCCAAGCTCGGCGTCAGGACAAACAGTTCAGCACTTTGATGAATTATATTTATGAAGTGTTTGTCCAACGCATCCCAGCGCCAGTTATCCCTCCTTCCCTTCAGCAACCCCTACAGTTCAACGATTCGAATCCTCCCCCTGCGGACAACAATGACAACGCCCGGGGAGAACTTAAATTTGGGGGTGTTCTTTTGGTTTATTTTTCCCTTCTTTTCTTTAGTGTATTCCTTTTGAGTTTTTTTTTTTTTTTTTTTGTAATTAGTACAACGCATAGTACTTTTGCATCAATGTCATATCTTCATGAATCTTTTTGTTCTCTTTAGTTTGTACTTTCAATTATTTCTTGCTTTATTATTCTCTCCGCCTTGTTTTTGTTTATGTGTCCAACCTCCATGATAAAATTTATGCGCTTCACCTATAGACTTATTGAAATAAGAGGATTTACCCGCAAGCCTTAGGATATTACACTTGGTAAATTACTTTTAAGAAATAGTATGCGTTGCAAGCTTTGCCTCAAACCTCTTTTACAAAATTTTTCTAAGGCAATCTCATTACTCGATTTCAGCAATGAGGACCTTGCTGCCTTCAAATTTGGGGGTAAGAAAGGTTTGAGCCATGCGTTCAGAATTCAAAATAAAAAATAATAATAATAATAATAAAATTAAAAAAAAATTCTTTGGACAAACAACTCCGCTGACAACGCATAAAATTAGCCTGTTAAGAGTTGAGTTGAGAATGGCTCTTTAACACCCCATAATCAAAGGTGAGAGTCCAAGATCAGCACATAGTAAATAAATGGTACCACTGTTGACGCAACCAAAAAGGAACGCGATAAGTGTCGAGTTGTGAAAGGGTATTTGCTCGATGTTGGCTGCCTCCATGCACCCCATCGTTGGTATGTCAAAACGAAGGTAGGTAGCCCGGATCAACGCAAGTCCACTAATTAAAAAAAAAAAAAAATTGAACTCCAAGGCACATTTCTAAAATGAGGACATCAGATTGGTTGGAAATGAGTAAGGGTATTTTTGAGGAATAAGCTTGCCGCATCTAAAAATTAGAAGTACTTTCAAAGCGTCAATTAAAAAAGGGCTTGGTATGGTTATCTGATTGTTGATATAGTCAAGGATTAGAAGGCATGTTGAGAGGGTGCGCTTTTACTTAGACTTGGGCTGTAGAATTTAATAAATCTTCAAATAAATGTTTGAGGACAAACATTAACTCAAATTTGGGGGTGTGATAACTTGTAGAAATACAAGTTATTATAGTCACTATTTAATTTAATTAGAGTAACTTTGGAGTTAAACGCATGATTTTGGTAGTTGAATGATGAAAAATGTATCACCATGTGTCACACCCCACCCCAAATGCACTCTATACCTAGAATTGAGCGTGATACTGTACTCCTTATATACATATTGGAATTAGACGCTAGATAAATCTCAAATTCAAAACACCATTGCTATTAAAACATTAGGAAAACATACAATCTCTCAACAAGTATTCTCTGTGTATATATATTTAAGATGCAAAACAACTTCTCATCATTTCTAAGAAACATGTACGTTACAAAACATGAGCACAGACTAAAAATTTACAATTATCCCAGAGGTTTGCTTCCAGATAGGCCCAGACGAGATTCTTCTGTAGGCTAGGCGTCCCGAACACGCTCGCTACCTGAAACGACAACAAACAAACAAAACGAGTGAGCATGATGCCCAGTGAGTGACAAAATTCATTCAATTATCACTAACAAACATGAGCTAGCTTATCCATTTGCAACCCTTACATATCGCATTTCAGAGAGTTACTAAAGTTCTTATTTCTAATTACACATATAAATGTCAAAACCATCATGTTTCACAAATTTGCAGCTATCAAGTGCCTTCACATTCTGTCCATTAACACTTATTCGATTATGTCTACATTACCATGTGCCTTCACACGAAGTCCCTCAGCACTGGTAACCAATTCATTCTTCGCTCAAGTGCCTTCACTCATGGTCCCTCAGCACGAGCTAGTATGTGATGGATTACTACATGCTTTCTCTCATAGTCCCTCAGCATTGTAATCCATTCCACTTAGCTATTCAAGTGCTTTCACACAAAGTCCCTCAGCACTTAACTTCATGCTTACTTACACATAGGCTTTCACCATAAGGCCCCTCAGCCATTACTATATTTAGACAATAGAATTAGTTTCCCTTTAACTTGCTGGCATATCATATTCACTATGAATACTGCAAAGTACCACATTTTCTCATCAAATAAGTGTACTAAGGTAACCACAAGATGTAATAAAAGGTCACTCACAACTTGTCTCGGCTCTAAGTGGATTATAAGCCGCCCTGAGCTCTTCCTGGCCTCAAAATACATATTTCTCATGTTCAGTTTCCATAAATCTTCCTTTTCCCTTAACACACATTAATAGCATTATACTTCAGACAACTAAAGGCTACTAGCGAGATTCATCACATACTACTGTACCAGTGACACTAAGTTGGACATAACTAGCGAGACTACCTGAGGAGCGATACCCAGCGAGACTTCAGCGAGAATTGTGAGACGCAAAGCCCCTCTTGCGTTACAGCGATACTTGCTTCGCTGCCCTGTCTCTTGCTCTCAGCGATACTACCGCTGCAGCAGAACCGTTTCTTCTTCTTTTCCTCTTCCTTCTTCAACCTGCTAAACATTACATTTTGGTCAATTCCAAAACTTACTTCCTTCTACAAACTTGTTAAGGTGTAAGTCCTTCATCTTACCTCCAAATTTCATGAAGACCATCCTCTCCGTTTAGGGTATATCCTTCAACAACTTCGAGTTACCCCTAATCGTCCGGCAAAATCAGCTTTAATCTCTTCTATCTGAGTTTGACACACATTTATACAATTTCAGCTCAAGCATCCTTCATGAAACTTGCTCAAAATCGAGTTAACTTACTAACCTTAGAAGTTCTGGCCCTAACCACCGTTTCTTCAGTTTGTTCTTCCTCCAAAACCGAGCATCACTCTGAGAGAGTAACACCAGTTGAATCCTCTGTCCAGCTCAAGTTTCCTCCACGGTTACGATGAGATTTCCACTCCAATCGACATGAACGTCTTCTTCTACCTCCCTTTGATGTTTAGCTTCGTAATGGACCCAACTTGAGCTCTGAAATGTAATCAAAACAATTGAATTCCCGTTCCGCTTATATATATACCACCGACTTAATCTCCATTTCAACACTATACTACAATCTATTCAACGCATACCTTCTATGTTTAGCTTCAGCAACACATGGCCTCTGATGGTGTTACTTTTCAAAACTCTCCCGCCAGATGGTTAACAAACGCATTACTTTCTCGGCCAACCTTCTTTGTCTAACGCATACCCATTTTCGACGCATGGCAGCGTTCACCGCATAATGGCCTCATCGCAAATCAGCTCTCAACTCCTCGTGGCCTTTAACTTCCAACGCCCTGCAGACTTCAATACGTTTGTCGTAAGATAATCTTTGATACAAGATGGCTCTCTACGCCTTATGACCTCAACGCATTGTGGCCTCAACGCCTAACAGTCTTCCTTCACCTTTGCGTCCACGCCAAAACTATTTCCATCAAGGCGCGTTGCCACCAACGCATAACGGGTACTTAGTCATTTTTTCGCCCCAATCACATTCCAGCCAACTACTCCTACCCAAGCGTCCATCTCTTAGTCCCTTCTTACCATGCTTTCTCACAAGATTAAGTACGGGGCTTACACCATCCGTTGGCACTACTTACAAAGGAAAATACCTAAAAAACAATGAGCTTTTATGTTCCTAACACAGGGTTAAGAAGAAAAGAAGCGCAAACAATAGAAGTACGAAGAGACGAAGCTACTGCGTGGACAAGTGAAAACCCATGCGTCAAGCCTATGCACTGAGCCCATGCGTTGAGACCATGCGTCGAGCCTATGCGTTGACAATTTGAAAAGTAGAAACAGACGCATGCTCAAACAGCTGTCATGTCATTATGAAAAAGGACAACACCCAATCAGATCATGGCAGAACAAATAGGATGACAATCTGAAAAGTCTATGCAGCGTGGCTGAAATTTAATGCAAAGGTGTCAGGTCATCATGATATCAACTTTTTGACGCCTATAAATAGTCTACAAGCTTCTCCAAAAAAAGAAGGAAGAGAGACCAATTCAAGAGGCGAAAGCTCTACACTATTTCTCCCTCACCATAACCAGCCTCCATTTCGAGCTCTTCTGAGAGAGGGATTCTGAGCATCTTCAGAGTCATCTCCTAGTGAGTGAGAACCTTTTACCTTATGGAATCTTTGTATCAGATAGCAACCATCTCAAGCCTCCATGAAGCAAGACGTTGCCAGTGGCGGCTTGATGCTCTTCAATCTCTATTTTATTTCCATTTTTCTCCTTCTTGCTTATATTTTGTTAATGACATTCGAGAGAATGATTTATTGTCTTAATATGAGTTTGATTGACTATCATCTTCCGTCTATTTCCGTATTAAATACTTTACACCATGCTGTCTAAATGCTAAACGAGTTAAATGTTAAAAGTTAGTTTTTCTTGAGCAATTTTGAGTATGTTACATCTTAATTAATGCATATCTTTAGCTTGCATAACTTTGTCTGACAAACAAACGTAGTAAGCATGACTGTCGAGCTTGAGAGAGTGGATAGTTAATCTTTAGCATTAATTAAGACTAGATGAGTGCAGAGATATAGTTCATCTTTTGCCAATGCAAACTTACCATGCGTCTTAGATGTCACACCCCCTCCCAGATTACCCATCTAACCTAAGGGGGAGTGGGAAGACAATAAACATCACCCCTCTTGTGACGCATATTGCCCTAACTTTTCCTGCACTTACATTTACTTATATACAGAACATAAAACACAGTTATACATCGCATGCTTATAACCTGATACGATTTCCTGTAAGGGTACACCTTTAATGCATATCATAAATTCATCCTCATATCCAAAATACAACATTCACAACACCATTGACAGTACCCATTCAAAAGTATATGTTCTACATGCCATTGACATAAGTATATTCAATGTACAACTCCCAAACTTCACTAAATCTTGATGATCGAGGCTTAGGCAGGATGAGCTGTATTAGGCAAAGCACCAGGAATGTCCTTGCTACCTGGGGAGGGAAAAAGAAAACATTTGGAAACATAAGCTAATAGCCTAGTGAGTGACAATTCTTTATAAAACGGCATTCATTTAAAACAGGCACATTTCGTATAATGAGTAAATCAGAGTTTAACATTTATTCAGATGTAACATGCTTTTCACGAAATTCATCATTCTCATAAATCAATACTAAAATCACATCAAAGTGTTTTCAAGAAATTTATCAACATCAAGCAGTTTTCAAACTTTTCCCTTAGTTGAGGCGGAGGAATGTTTCTACTCACCCAACGTCGAAATCATCCCTGGCTTCAAGCAGAGCAAGCTCGATGCACTAGCCAGCTTAACCTCTATGTGCACATAGGAATAGGTCGGGTTGCCCATGTACCTTCTCATGTCCTTGAGTACTGGGTCCCAGGGAAACTCACGTGCCTTCTCATGTCCTTGAGCACTGAGCCCTCCTCTTAAAACATTTCAGAATTTCTTTCACATAGTAGTTCATATAAAAATCTTTCATGAAAATCAATTTATCACGATAAACAATATTTCAAAACATGCCATTGCACATCTCATAGAAATGCATAAAACATGCCTTATAAACATCATCAAACATCAAGTTTTTTAAGAAAACATTCATCTCAAAGCCATAATTCATAAGAAAACTAAGCCAAACATTTTCAATAAATTTCATTTTAAATCAAGAAAAGTGTCACTCACAACTCTTTCTAGGCTTATGCGGTTTATACACTGTTCCTATCTCTTCTCGGCCTGCACAAGAAACACACCCTGCGTTAGACAACACTAACTTCCTTTCCTTTCCTCTACTGACTTATAATGAGAATCTCAGCGACACCCGCCAAGAATGACTGTTACTAGCGATACCCAATAGAATAGCACAGTTGCTAGCGATACTTGATAAAACAGCACCAGCGTTACCTACCTGAGCAACGATACTCAGCGTTATCTAGCGATATTTGTGAGACGGAAAGCTCCTTTGCGTCTCAGCGTTACCCGTCTCGCTGCAAATTCTTAGACAGTGTGCCGATACTTGATTTTTCCAACGGCACTCTACACTGTACTCCTTCCTTTCTTTTCGTCCTTACTTCAACCTATGAAAAATCACATTTCCATACAGATTCAGAGTTTCTTCCCTTCTGCATACTTATAGGAAATCACGTTCTAAAGCTTACCTTAAAATTTCAGGGTTTAGCTGTTTCTCATTCTCGCGATATTCCGAAATTACCTTCTGCTGTTCCGGATTGCGAGACAGTCTTGTAATCACTGATTTCCTAAGGATTCACGTAGTAAAACTTCGATTTCAGCAACACCATCCTTTACAAAAGTTGTTAGGAATTGCATTAACTTACTAACCTTAAATTTTCAGCTCTGATCTCAGCTTATTCCTCACGTTCTGTCCTGAATATCAGTCACTGCTCAACCAAACTAAGTAGCTTCGGTCATTCCCCCGTTCCAACTTCGTTTCCAGCTTTGATGTGGATCAAACTTCATCCGGAACCCTCAAGAACACCCTCCTCAATCTTTTTCTGGAGTTTATCTGAAGAGTAGAACCGACTTAAGCTCTCGAATTGTCCTTAAAATGATTAAACATTTAATTAATCCAGCTATTTATACTGCCGACCTAACCTTATCAACACCAGGACTTAGGCTGCTACTTACGTATTTCCTCTGCAGACTAGCGCAGGGTTCTCCTCTTCCAACGCATAGTGGTTGTCCACACTCCTCCTATTTTGAACGCATTCCTTTCCATCTTGAAATTCTACTTTCGATGTGTGTAGACCATTCTGTCTTCAGCATAGGTGCCTCAACGAATATCTGTCTTCGACGCACCAACTTCAACACCATCCTGTCCTCAACGCAAAGTGACTTGGACTCATGGTTCAAGTGCGTTTCTCTCCCCTTCAAGACTACTTATCTATCAATACAGTAACTACTTCCGCTCACTAACTTCCATAAGTTAACCACAAACGCATAAACTTAGTCAATACTCAGTCGAAGTTTTACTTTGCCCTTGCTCTCGGCCACTTCTCCCTTTGAGACGCATAGCCACAAACGCATGGCCGTGCCTCAATTCTTGGCAACGCAAACCAGTGCTTACATTAGAGATAAGATAAATGTGGCATCGAAACATCGAGAGATGGCTTCACACACGCAGTTTGTAGGTATGTAATTGTACTTAGAAAGTTTAGGTAACAACTAGCTCTTGCGTTCAACTCTACCTCTATCGCATGGTTCCATTCATTCTCAACGCATGCTATCTGACGCATTGTTTTACATATGACTACCCAACGCCGCGTCCACTTCATTATTAGTAGTAGGAAATTCTTTTCATTCTTTATGTATAGTTTTACACACATAATCAACAAACGCATATATATTTACATGTACAGTCACCGCATAGTCATACATTTAGTCTCAACGCCTAGTTATTACAAATCCCTGCGTTCGACCCTGGACTCACCAGGAAACCTATAAATGCTTATACTTGGGTCTTTATAGAAAAACTTTCTTAGTCATGATCACATCTAGAGTAATTCTCAACGCATCCTTGTACGGAAATGATAAATCTAATTTTTTTTTGTGCAATGAGCTAAGAAACTCAATTTAATTGGAATAGAAATTTAAACAAACAAATTCAACGAACAACTACAATATGGATAATTTTAGGTACTACCTCAATTAATTCAATATCACATAAAGAAACATTTAAGAGTTTTGTAAAACTCATGAAATAAAATAATAAACCATCAAAGAAAGTCTGAAATGCTTAGTAGAAAGAGCAAGTACTACTGTACTATTAGAATGTTTTTGTCATAATCTCATAGTGATACGTGAATGAATCTAATTAAATATATATGTATATAAAACAATTAGTTAGTAATACATTATTTCCTTTTCATGAAAGGAATTACTTTAATTTTTTAAAAGGAATGTTTTCAAATATAGAAAAATGAACCAAAATATCTATAATTATAGCAAAATTTCACTATCTATCTACGATAAATTGTCATAGACTATTATCTGTGTCTATTTGTGTCATGACAGATATATATAGTAATTTATCACGATCTATTGCGATTTATAGCAGATAGATTGTGATATTTTACTATTGTTTGTGTCAATAGTTTTGTCATTTAAAATAATTTCCTTTTGTGTCTAATAGAATTTTTAATTTCAAAGGTTTCATAGTTTTAAACTTGTATTTAAAAGATCTTTGATATATTTATCATTTTAAAAAAACTAATGGATCAATTAAAAATTAAATTAAATTTTGTGTTTAAATTTAAAGACATGAAAGTTGGCAAATCAAATGACACCACTTGTCAAAGTATTGATCCACTAGACAATGTCAGTTCATCTAAACAAATTATGCCACTTTACGATTGGGTCCGAAGCTAGGTCATCTTCAGTTTATTAAAATAAATTGGGTCAAACTTAAATAAAAATCTATTAAAAAAAGATTAATTTAAGTCCAAGCCCGAAAATTGGGTCCAATGTCAATGAGGCCCAAGTCCATATAGGGCCCCCCAAAACTTTATAAATAGAGGTCACCCTTCATTTGAGAATGGAGTCAGAGATTCAAAAATAAAAAAATTCAGAGAATTTCAACATTCATAAGTCAGAAGATTCAAAGATCGGAAGACTTTGACAAATTGATTACCTCTTCCTCAACAAGTTGATCATCTCTTCTCCAACAAATTACTCGTCTTCTCTTCATCAAATTGAGCATATTTTCTTCAAAAAATTGGGTGTCTCTTCTTCACTAAATTGATCGTCTATTTGCCATCTACAAATTAAACACTAATCTCCTCTGATTTGAGAACAAGTTCGTCAAGCCTCAGATCAAAATCAACAGATCAGCAAACCAAAGGTTGATCCAAACCAATCAACAAACCAAAAACCAATCCAAACTGATCAATAAGCTGGAGGATGATCCAAAGCGATCAAAAAGCCAGAGCCTGATCCAAATCGATCAACAAGCTAGAGATCGATCAACAAACCAAAGGCCGATTTAAATCAATCAACAAACTAAAGGCCTATCCAAGTTGATCAACAAGCCAAAGGCCGATCATCCAAAAAGATCAACAAACTTAAGAATTAAAGTTTATGCATTCAAGGGGAAGAATTAGAGGATAGAAATTAGAGATTGTAACACATATAATTCAAATCAATAAAATTAAGTTCATTTCCACAAATTAAATTTTTTTTGATGAAGTCTCGTATGAACAAGGATCATAAACTTTCAATTTGTGACAAATAAGTAATTGAAGTATAAAAAATGTCGGCTAGGTCAAGCACAAAATTAAAAGGTTAAAGTTTGTTTGTTAGGCAATCTAAAAGCAAGGAATTTAAAGAAAACATGATTGTATTTCATGTTTTAAGAGAGAGACAAAAATATAACAATTAGGCCCAATGTATTAACTAACAGATAATAGCACAATGTAAAAGAATTTGAAGATATAATAAACCAATGATAGAGTATATCACTAATAGAAGTTTATTCATCTTTTAAATTTGGACTCTATAACTCCCCTCGTTGCCGTTGTATACTATATACATATATGAGATGGTAACATTGGGTGTGGTTAAATTGTAATTTTCCCAACAACCCAACAAAAAGAATTAAAAAGAAAAAAAAAAATGTAAATGAACTTAATTTTGCCGCCATTTGACGAAGCGAATACGGTGGGAGAATGTGGGTCCCACGTCACCAAAAGTGACCTCTCATTTCCCTTCACCCCTTAAATACTCTCTTCTTCTCTCCTTCCTCCGCCTTTCTCTCTGTTTCTCTCTGTTTCATTCCATTTTGGCATTTTTCCCCAATTCTCTCATTCTCTCTCACCCAAAATCCACCCTCCTCCATTCAATTCATTTTATTCCCTATTCCCATTTCCCATCCATTCTTTCCCATCCCAATTACATTTTCCTCTGCATCCTCCTCCTCCTCCTCCCATGGCGGATTCGCCATTGAAACCGCCGCTCCAGAGGCCCCCTGGCTACAAGGATCCCAACACCTCCGCCTCCTCCACCGCCTCCGCCCCTCACCGTCCACCGGCGCTCAGGAACAAGCCTCGCCTTCCCTCCTCCTACAAGCCCAAGAGGAGGAAACGCAACTGCTGCAGAACCTGCTGCTGCGTCTTCTGTTTTCTCATCCTCTTCCTCATCGTCGTCGCCGCTCTCGCCCTTGCCCTCTTCTACCTAATTTACGACCCCAAGCTCCCCGTCTTCCACCTCCTCGCCTTCCGGATCTCCTCCTTTAAAGTCTCCGCCACGCCCGACGGATCCTTCCTCGACGCCCAGGTCTCCATCCGAGTCGAGTTCAAGAATCCCAACGACAAGCTCTCCATCAGGTACGGAAAGATTGAGTACGATGTGACGGTGGGGCAGGCCACGGAGTTCGGCCGACGGGAGGTGCCCGGATTCACGCAGGGGAGGAAGAATACGACGACGGTGAAGGCGGAGGCGGCGGTGAAAGGAAAGATGCTCGCGGTTGAGGACGCGGCCAGGCTGTTGTCGAGATTTCAGAGTAAGGCGATGGAGGTGAAAGTGGAGGCGGAGACGGCGGTGGGAGTGGCGGTTCAAGGCTGGGGATTGGGTCCGATCACCGTGAAGTTGGATTGTGAGTCTAAATTGAGGAACATTGAGGCTGGTGATATGCCTATATGCAACATCAATTTGCTCAGATGGTATTCTCTTCCTTTTCTTTTTCTCTTTTTCCATCATATCTTATATTATAATATAACTCACATATCCAAGAGTACACCAATCATTATCCATTTTATTCAATTTGTCCAATAATAGTTTTTCATTGAGAAATTTCATCTTTTCCACTTCTCTCTCCCTCCCTCCAATGTTTCCAATGAATCCACACTTAGACCACTGCCGACGACTAACTCCTACGTCATGCTCCAATAACCACCTTTAATGCACAACTCTAAAAATAATTACAGTTAGTAACTAATGCCGCTTCACTCCGAGAACATGCTTTGACAAACACCTTTGTCAGACATGTCCACCAACCACCTCCAATATCCAACTTCAAGTGATACCACTTTGGCAGCCAACTTCAACGATCATCTCTAATGACCAACTTTAACAACCAACTCAATTGATGATGTCCACTTATTTGTTCTTTGTTCTGCACCTTAGGATTCTATTAACATGGCTCAGTCATGATCTAGCACCACTATTGTAAGGGCTATGGCGTTGACCCTGGCTATACATTGTCCCACATCGGTTAGGAAGGAGAACGAAGCCTTCCTTATAAAGGGGTGGATACCTTTCTATGTACGAGGTCTTTTGGTAGGCGCAACCCTACCAAGAACAAAATTATGAGGGGTACAACTATGATATCACTTTGACCTTTAGGTATCTCCACGATAGTATGATATTGTCCACTTTGATATAAATTTTCATGGTTTTTACTTTTGGTTTCACCCGAAAGACCTCATACCATTGGTGATGGTTGTTCTCCTTTATATACTAATAATCCTCCCATTATCTAGTCAACTTGTCATGTGGCAAACTATTTTTTTAAATATATATATATATATATATATATATATATATATATATAATCTTAGATTATTTTTAAATAATGTAGTTTAAAATGCATCTAAATATTGTTATTTTTTAATATATAAAAGAGCAGGATGTAATTTACTCTACTACCTTATTTTATTTTATTTAGTTATGACCTTGTTTAGAAAGCAAGCCATAAACTTTATTCAAAATTATTTGAAATTTCTAAAATATAATTTATATTTGCCTTTTAAGTTCTTACAATGAACTTGATTAGAACCATTTTGATGTGAGCTAAACTCATTTTAGCGTATTTGCCTTTGGTTAGAGCCTTCCAAACATATTCTAATAATCAATATATTACTATTAAAAGTAAATTATAAGTGGTAATCCAATATTAATTAATTAATTACCTATTTTCTTTTGAGACAGAAGAATTAATTGCAGGTTAATGTTTACCAATATCACATTTATTTTCCCCATGTGTGATAGCAGAAAAGTTACTTCTAGGATAAAATGTGTGAGCAAGTCTTATAATTTCTATAATAATAGGAATAATAATTCCTTTTGGTTATACAAACACATGCAATATATCTATAATCAATGTACAACATTTCTTAATTAATAATTATGAATAAGTGAATTATTGTATGTACTTATAGTGTGTTTATTTTGCTTTTGATTGCAGGATCAATATACGTGGATGAGATTATTCCTCCTAAGAATTATATTTATATTGAAAATGATAATCATTCTCTCTCTCTCTGTCTTTTAAATTTTTTTTATATTGGGGTGAAGAATTCTTTTGCAATTTTTTCCTTTTTTTCTTTTTTTTCTACCCAAATTGACCTTTTCTTTTAGAATATTCGAATAATTATTTTAACCAAATATATCAATTATATTGTTGGCGAAAAAAAGGAAAAGAAAAGAAAACGTTTCCATTGCACTAATGTAATAGGCATTTGTATTTTTAAGTTTGAATTATTGTAATTATATGTAAAGACAATGTAATTTGATTTTGAAAAGGGACTTGGTTTTTCTTTTTTAATATGTTTGTTTATTTATTTACGATTATGTTTTCTTTGAACATGGTTGTTTACTCGATGTTTCTTATGTTATGAAGTTATTATTTAGATTGAGAAAATAATTAGGTAATAGGGATGATATCCTCACCTTGCCATGGGACCTCAAAGGTGACTGACAAGATCAATTGGCTGAAAAACTGCCTCATTAAGCAAAGGAAATCAAGAGAGATTGGATGTAATGTCTTATCCTCTTTGGATATATATATATTCCAAAATATTCTCTCAACTAATTGCTTCAAATCTTAGACTGTTTTTTTGAGAAGAAACCTTACCTACTAATTGTTTTTAGAAATTAAATTTAGAGAAAGAGTTAGAAACTTCGCTCATCTTTCTCTTTTAATTTTTTTACTAATTTATTGAGTATTGTGTAATTAATCAATTATAAACTTATAAGAAATAAATGAAAAAATATTACAACATAAGATATTGAATTGAATTATGGAAGTTGAAAAGCACGTTAAAAATAGGGAGATAACTTTTTTATAATTTCATTCAATGAAAAAGATGACGGCCAGCCCAAAAAAATAATAATAATAAAAATAAAAATTCTTTACTGGAATGCTACACATTTCGTCATGACACTGGACAAACAATAACAACAAAAAATAATTAAATAATACATAATGACCCACAAAGTACAACAATAACATTATGGTTTAACATCCGCACAATCTGATAGGGTGATCAACAATTGTAAGCTTGACACGTAAATGTTGAAAACGAGCAAATGGTAACCCTTTCGTTATGATATCAACAATTTGATCTGAAGATAATATGTAACGAACAACAAGCTTATTTGCAAGGACGCGTTCACGAACAATCTATTCGTCAATCTTGATGTGATTGGTTCATTGATGCATAACCGGATTGGTGACAATATAAGTAGTACTGATAACGGATAAAAACCAAGCTCAAACAAAAGAGATAACGCCTCGATACTTAAGACTCAATACATGATCGAGACACAATCATTTACTTTGAGGAGGACCAGGACACAAGGTTGTGCCCTAAGAATGTACGATAACACTGGTACTCCAATTGTCATCTGGACAACTTGTCCAATCTGCATCTATGTATCACTTTTAAAAGTTTAACTCTATTAGATCTTTAAAGTTTAAAAAATGTCTGATTGGGTTCTTTAAACTTTTAATTTCACGTCCAGTAAGCCTATGACATATCCAAAAATTTTAAATATTAATTTATTCACTAGACTTCAAATTTACTTTTGTGTCTGAGGAGACCTTAAATTTCAATTTGTCATCTAAAGTATCCTTTAATCATAAAAAGTAGTATCGAATAGTAAAAAATGTATTAGACACAAAATTCAAAATTTGAAGACCTATTAAATACAAAATTGAAAGTTAAGAGATATATTAAATACTTTTTAAGTTTGAGGATCTACTAGAGACAAAATAAAAGAAAAAAATAAAAACAATTTAAAGACTCATAAGACACTTTGACAGAATTGTAATTTTCATTCAAGAAAAGATACAATGTGAATATTGCGTGCGTGCGTGTGTGAAAATGATAATATGAATTTGTTGGCGTGTCGATCACGCAGGCATTCATTGTCGTTGTGAGCCCTCATGGCCTTGGCCTTTGGCCCACTTGATCTCTTGGTCTAGTCTTTGCTTTCTAAACCGAGTTGCGTAAATGATCCTCACATTGGTATGATGCCAATCTACTACACTTCAATATCTAAGTTAGTATATAGACTGTATAGTTCAACTAAGCACATAAAAGTAAGTTCGGGGCTCTCCTTTGGAGATTATTTACTCTCTTTTGGGGTCGTTAAATGAACTTATTTAGAGTGCCCTCCCTTTAGCAGTCGTTTGTGTTTATGTATGACTCTGGCGGGCGTTAACAATGTTGTTTACAACACTCAAGGCTACAAAGCGATAGGTTGAGGCAACTCAGTTATTTCTCAATTGGTAATATATTTACTGGCTTGGTGTTGGTCAGTTCAGAACCTAAGGCTCTAAATTTTTTCTTTTGGGATGTGCGTTTCTCCATGCCTCTCCCAATTTGCCCTAGGCTAAATTCAGTTTATGGAATTTGGGCCTACTTAAGGTAACTCTCAACAAAATTAATTTTAAGACTTATTAAGTATGAATTAATTATAAAATTTGTTAAATATGGAGACTAAATTTGTGAACATGTGAAATTACAAAAACTAAAATAAAAACAAATCACATATGTAGACCGTAATTACATTTCAACTTTCATTTAAAAAAAAAATGAAACATACTAATTGTTCGACATGATTATTCGAGAAATTTAATTCGTGGAATTTGAACTTCATATTTGTATTGATTTCAGTGTTGTGAGTACAATATCTAATATTTGATCATTTGATTCTTTTTCTCGAAAAGTAAACTTTAATCCTTAGGTTGGTTGTTCTTCTTGGATGATCGACCTTTAGGTTTGAGGTCTTCTTGGGTGATGATTGACCTTTGGGCTTGATGATCTTCTTAGGCGTTGATATGTTTTTAGGCTTGTTGATCTTCTTGGGTGATCATTCTTTGGGCTTGATGATCTTCTTGGGTGATCGGCCTTTAGGCTTGTTGATCTTCTTGAGTGATAAACCTTTAGGCTTGTTGATCGATCTTTGGAGTCTCTAACTTCAAGAACTTTAGAGAAAGTCTTCTGATCTTTTAGAAATCCTTTGAGCTTCCAGTCTTTAAATCTTCAAGAGAGTTACACTCTTTACAGCAAGTCTTCTGATCTCTGAAGCTTTAATAGGATTGTATTCTTTGGAGCTTCAATCTTCAAAGCTTGTATTTTTCGGATCTTGAGAGCTTGAAGGAGTTGTGTCCTTCAGATCTTTAGAGCTTTGGCCTTTGGATCTTTAAAGCTTTGGAGTTTTAGTCCTCAAAGCTTCAGTTCTCATATTCAAGAAGTTGCGATGTTGAGGGCAGTCTTGAAATCTTCAGAGTTTCGTCTTCAAAGCTTTAGCACCCCATTGTTAATGCTCCCCATCCCCCCTAAATGAAGAGATAAAGCCTCTATTTATAGAGTTTCTATGGGCCTTCATGGGTTTGGGCCCAATTGCTTTTGGGTCAAAAAAATTGGGCTTGGGCTTGGGTCCGATATCTTCTTTGGCAAAAAAATTCCGCAATGGGCTTGGAATTGTGTTGGACTTTGGACTCGGGGGACTTTAATGACTCGGATCGATCTAATTTTGTAATTTCCATAACACGTTTGGACTTTTGCTATAATGACGTGACGAAATTTAGTTGGCCAAAATTTCTCATTCAACCCTGATCATAATTAGAACCTTTTGTTACATAAAATTATAGTTTATTATAGAATTAAGTACCACAAATAATTTACTAACATGGGAACATAATATTTATAGTTATTTCTATTAATTATTTATAAAGAAAAAGTCATATTTAAAGAAGAAATTAAAACAAATTTTACAATGGATTTGAAGATTATTGATTTTTCAAAAGTATTTTCATTCAAATACTTCGATAAAATCTGTTTAAAATAAAAATACTTATGTATTTAGTTATACTTTCACAAAAATATTTTTATATACCAATTGTTTAGTTTGCTATATACTAAAACTAATTCTATTTAATGTCAAATTACTATAAAAGAGAACTATTAAACACTTTCATTGCCTCAACTTTTTTTTTTTTTTGGTTGATTGCATAAATTGAAATCAAGTCCAAAATAATAACATATATAGCACAAGAATCAAATAATTGCATATATAGCACAAAAATAGGTCCAAATATTGTAAAAGACTAAAAAGCCCACAATTTTAATGTTTGTTGTTTCCAGTTTTCTCAAATTGAAAGCTATGAGTGATAGCAACTATCAATGATAGCCACTGATAGTATCTACCAATGTCTATCATTAATAGTTGCTATTAGTGATAGCTTTCAATTTAATAAATATTAATGCGACCTTGAAATATAAACACTAAATATATTAGCGTTCAATTTGCTATCAATTCCTAGCGACTATCATTGACACACTTTCATCAATTGAAATTAAACTTGAAATATTAACAGTTAAGGCTATTAGTGGCTATCAATGATAGACTTTTATAAGTAGTTATCAACTTTGAAATAAAACCATCAACTTTGAAAGAAAACCATCAACTTTAAAAGAAAACTATTTGAAGGAATTGAATTCCTCGCGGAAGTGATTGATCACCTTGTAACAATAATTTTCCTTTTGGAAAAACTTAAAATACAGAGAAACAAAAAAGTGATAACATCCTAAATTGTAGCAACATGCTTTGAAAGAAGATAAAAGAAAAGTACTCTACCTTTGAAAACTGGCTTCTAAGTAGTTTTCCTTTTTGTCAGTTGAACTCACGAACTTCGAAACCTTCCTCGAACTCAACATATAGGAAACTCCTTGGAACACCACCAAGATGGTCTTCCTTGCCATTCCCAGGATAAGGATTGAATGAGTTGTGGGCTCTTACTTTTGGTATAGGAAGAAGAAAGTTGAGAGAGAATTCTTAGGAGGAGTACGCAGAGGAATTCTTTTTTAGATTCTAAAAACACGTTTAGTACTCCAATTCTGCAGAAACCTCCTTTTTCTTGGTGTGTGAGAGAGGGAGGGCAGTTATAAATATAACTTCCCACTACCACGCATAATAACTTCCTTGGGAGTTATTCTCCTTTTAATTTAATTGTAATTATATTAAATCAAATTTAATATAATTAAATTAAATTAATTAAATTATATATTAAATCATATTTAATATATAATTAAATAAATAAAATTAATTAATTAACAAATTAATATATCACATATTCAATTTAATTTGAATCTTATTCAAATAATATTCTCTTACATAACCTATGGTTTAATGTGAATCTCATTCATATTAATTTTAACCCATAGTTTTATATGAATCTCATACATATAATTAATATTTGAATCTTATTCAAATATTTATCTCTCTCATATAATAAAGTATAATTTTAAATCTCATTCAAAATTAACTTTATAACATAATGTATCTATATAGATTCTATTAATTGTAGGAAAATTATCTTAAATGGAAAAAATGCTGAAAATATTTATAACTAATAGCAAAATACACAGTCTATCTGCGATAGATTGCAATAGACTACCATCAGTGTCTATCGTGACACAGATAGTAGTCTATCGCAATCTATCGTAGATAAACATTAAAATTTTGCTATTTTGTAAATATTTTGGTTCTTTTTGCTATATTTGAAAAAGCCATTAATTGCCCATAATTATAGCTAGGTCAAATTATTGTTTTACCCTTATGGTTACATCTAATTCCTTAAGTACTATTGATCCCTCTAATGAACAAACAGTTATAGTCCAACTATAAACTAACCCCTCCCGAACCAGTGAGAGGATGAGACCTATTTGTTCAAGACCCGAAATCAGTTCTTAAGGGAGCAATTTATCTACTTACCCTAATGATAGGAAGGAGTGAATCCCATCTTGTGAAGATATGTTCCTAACTCCCTACAAAAACAAATCTCCAAAATGGTAGGCTTATTGAGTTGGCGAACTGACTACTCTCACCCATATAGATCAAAGGATTATCCTCATATACAAGAGTTCATAACTCACTCAGGATTAAAATCAACTCACCTATGGTCATCCTAGGAAATGTTAATTTCTTCAATTAATGATGTTATAAAGAGAAATTAAACATTTCAAATTCTGGTCTTATACAAACTCTTTGCATAGTATACCCCCATTCACATGAACGATTAGGATCAAATTGTTTGTAATACTTTACAACTCTTGTAACAATTACAAAGTGGGTCATATCCATAGTGTCACCAAGATAAGGTACCCAACCTTATCCCTATACTACAGTTCTTTTTGGTTATTACTTAAACGTGATCCAACCTTGTATGTCAACCACATACATGTTTAAGTTTACATAAAATAACCACGAGTATTAGTTTATTGGATTTGAGTTAATGCATAAGCAAATAAAATAACTCATTATTTTATTGAATAAATAATTTGTATTTACAAAGATGACAAACTATGAGCACCCTAAGAGATTTAGGACACCAGTCCCAACACTCTCAACTTTGAAAGTTTAAGTTATACTAGTGACATAAAACTATTATTGACAATCATTGATAGACCTTCATAAATGACCGTCAACTTTGACAGATTAACACAGTAGCTATCACTGATAATCTTCTATCGTGACTACCATTGATTGTTCTATCGGTAGTTATTAACTTTGAAAGATTAACACTTAAAACCATTAGTGATAGAAAGTTATCAATAGCTATTACTGATAGACTTCTGTCAGTGACTATCAATTTTGAAACATTGTCACTTAAATGCTATCAGTTGATATCATCGATGGACTTCTATTAGCTAGTGGCTATGAGCTTTAGTTAGTTATGGATGGTTATTAGCTAAGTTGATGAGGTTCAACAACATTATTCACTTATGCTTCATCTCGCTTTGGTTTCTCTATTTATGATGAAGATTGATTATAAATCTTTGATTATCAATGGTTATAAGTGGCTATCACTAATAAACTTTATGTTGGTGACTATCAAATTTGAAAGGAAACTATCAAGTTTCAAAGATTAACATTTAAAGTTATAAATGATAGAATTCGAATTTTATAATGAGAAGTCTATAAATGACCATCACTTATATCTACCTAAGTCATATCATTGATATCACTAATATCATTTAAACATTATATAATATAAAGAGATATAGAAGATGTCTATTAGTGATAAAAGTTTAGCGTTGATACTGTCACATCCTAATTTTAAGAAACCAATGCGTTGAAGAGTCTATGAAGAAAAGAAGTAAAAGACCATGTTGGACGCATAGTCAAGGCTAGGTGACGCATGGTAAGGGTGGACGCATGGAAGTAAACCGAGAAGGGAAAGAAGTGAAATGCATAGGAGAGGATGTAAGCATTGGTGTTGGTAAGACGCATAAGCAAGAAAGGAATAAAGTTATGTTGTGAAGTATTGAAAGAGATTTAAGTCTCAGGAAGATAGAATACTATAGCCAATTGAGTAACGCATAGACTATTAGCAAGGAAATGTTCACGAGTGTTGGAAAGTGGAAGGTGAGAAGTAAGTTTAAAGATGGGAACAAGAGGTGGACATATACTACTTTATTATCAGAAGAAATATTTCAATACAAGGAAAAGGTTAAATAAAGAACCTTGGATTATAAGCACAAGAATGCATAGAGGGATACTCGAGGAATCCTCAAGGAAAGGATGAAGATTATGGACGCATGATAGTATGCAATTCAGGCTGACACATGGTATTATGCAGTAAGACAAACGCATAGTAGTGTGCGTTGAGACGTTGATGCCTAATAGTATGTGGTGGAAAAACGAGTTCAAAGGAAGTATGGCCGAGAGTTAGAAAAGTGAGTAGTGAAGCTCAAACCTTAGAGGAAACTCAATAAACGCCTGGGGGCATTGTGATGAATGAAAAGTTGTTTATTGGAAATGTTGGACGCATAAGATAAGCTTATAAAGGTTAAGTGGCTTCATATAGACTTGACACCTTAAAAGTAGGAGGTGTTAGAATGCATGTTGAGTGCTTCATGCAAGGTGACGCTTGGATAAATGCATGGTTAATATTAAGCATGCAGCGTGACATGTGGCAAACAAGTGGCAAAAGGAGAGGAGAAGTTGGATGGCAAGCTCCCTATAAATAGAACTTTGAGGGAAAAGGAGCGACTGATGACTCTAAAAGAAGAATTCTGGAGAGAAAGGGAAGAGAGAAGACAGAAAGGAAGAATCTTTGCGTCCGTAGTAGGAGTCTGCAGCAAAGAGAGAAGGTATTTTGACAACTTAGCTATTTTATGTGAAAGAAGTTGTTTTGTGTCGAAAAGGGAGTCGGCCTTGCGTTGAGGACAAACATAATGTCCAAGGTGAATGCGACGTCCAAAGTTAGGTGATGCGTTTAAGTTGGACCTTGTGTCCAAGAGAGGGCGACGCATCCGAAAGAGAAGTGAGAAGAGTTGGGATGCACTTTGCGGAAGTAATCAACCTTGCGTTGAAGGGCAGAGTTTGTGGTAGATACCAACCTTGCGTTGAAGGGCAGGGTTGCGTTCAACCGAGCTGACAGAGGAAAATGGAGCCTTGCATTCCAGAGTTAGAACGTTGCGTCCAAGAAGCTCGAGAAGAGGAAATAGAGGAAAGGAAGAGGAATTATTCTTTGGCAAGTACAGGTGAGTAACACCTGCGTTTTACAAAATGTGAATAAGTTCCTTATGAATCTGATTTCATGGGTTTTGAATGAATAAATGCATGCGTTTTACTTGAAAACTTTGAGAATCTTGATTACTTGCTATGAGTTATAAAATGCATGGTGATTGATTGATACTTGTTTTCATGACTTTTCTGAAAAACTCGGTGTTATATGATTTCAAGAAAGATTTGAAATTAAACTTGTATGAAAAGCATGCAGTTTGATATTAAAATTGGAAATTGAATTTAGCATGCTGATGATGTAAGATTTGGAAACGGTTAATTTATGAGTTATTAATATAATGTTTCCAAAATATGTATGATGTTTTATAAAACTTTGAAAAGGGACCCCAATGCTCAGGGACTTGTAAAAGGCATTGTGGGCGGCCCGAAATATACAGGTACCTAATGCTCAGGGACTCATAGAAGGCAAATGGGTAACCTGGATATAGAAATGAGACCCCAATGCTCAGGAACTCGTAGAAGGCATTGAGGGCGGCCCGAATTCTAGTACCTATGTGCACATAGAGGTATATATGACGCTGATGTGTTGAGATTACTCCACACAGCTAAGGAAAATCGACGTTAAGGAGCGTTGAGCACTGCTCCGCCTCAACTAAGGAAAAAGTATTTTAAAATGAATGAGATTTTTGAGTATTTACTCTGAAACGGACAAGCATATTTTCACAATGGTATTTGAGAATAATTTAATATGATTTGAAGTGTTATATTTTATGCGAGTTTGACTAGATTTACCGTTAAAATATAATATTTTCAGAAAACCGTTACTCACTGAGCTGTTAGCTCACCCTTTTTATATGTTTTTCATTTTCAGGTAGCATGACAGTTCCCGTTGCCGATCGAAGTCGAGGTTTGTCAAGAGTATGATAATGGTATTACCGTCCTAGTAAGGTTTAATATGAAAATGTGATGAGTGTGACAGTGGGTTATGTGACAGGGTAGTCGGTAACTACTATCCTCACACTCCGTCTCGGGTTACGGGAGGATAGTTCGGGGTGGAGTGTGACAGATACATCCTATATAGAAGCACATCCAATAAAATTCATGCACTGATATAAGTCTATTAGTGATAAAAGATCGTCGCAGGAAGACTTATATCATTGATAGGAGCATTTCACTCATAACTTATTAGTGAAATGCTTTTATCACTGATAGACTTCAATCTGTACCTAAGTTAATATCACTGATATACGAATATCACCGATATCTACCTAATTTATATCTCTAGTATCATTGATAATTGATATTACTGATACACGGATATCACTGATATCTACCTAAGTCATATCACCAATATCACTAACATTATTCATTTAATTGATATATTCCTAAGTCATACAACTGATATACATATACCACTAATACATGAATATCATTTATATCTACCTAAGTTATATTATTGATATCATTGGTTTTAAATTCTAGAATTATCAATTTAAGATTTTCACATTTTAATTGGGTTTTGGTGAATTATTTTTTAACATTTAAAGACATGAGTGATAGTCAGTGTGTAAGCCCCAAAACCCTTAAAGTTTCTGATAACTTATAGAAATACAAGTTATTATCGTCACTATTTGATTTACTTAGAGTAACTTTGGAGCTAAACGCATGATTTTGGTAGTTAAATGATGAAAAATGTATCACCATGCGTTGGCACTACTTACAAAAGAAAATACCTGAAAAATGATGAGCTTTTATGTTTCTAACGCAGGGTTAAGAAGAAAAGAAGCGCGAAGCACGAAGAAACGAAGCTGCTGCGAGAATAAGTGGAAACTTGCGTCGAGCCCAGGCGTTGAGACCATGCGTTGAGAAAAAGTAGATACAGACGCATGGCCAAAAGCTGTCATATCAATATGCAAAAGGATAACACGCTATCAGAATATGGCAGAACAACGCCGACGACGTAAAAAGTCTGCACAGCAGGGCATTGAATTTAATGTAAAGGTGTCAGGTCATCATGAGTTTCAACTTTTAGACGCCTATAAATAAGCCCAAAGCTTCCCCATTGAAAAAGGGAGAGACCAGTTCAAGAGGCGAAAGCTCTGCATTCAACAAGAATTTAAGCATAATAACAAAGAAAAGCATAATCATTACAACAAAACCATGAAAGGTCTACAATATCAACATAATTTCATAAACAATTCATCAAAACCCTAAAACTAAAGAGTTTGGCCATTCATAGCTTAAAGCAATATGTTCAAACAATATAAACAAAGAACGAGTGTAAAGAAAGGGAAACTCTACTGAAAAGAAGCTTAATTGAGGAAGCACCATCAAGATCTCCTTGCCCTTCACGTTGGAACTCAAACGACACTATGACTCTCTCTCGAATTCTTTTCTCTCTTTTTTGCAACTAACTCACCCTTTGAACTCTCTAATGAACTTTCACTCAATTCTTTTCTTCTTGTGTCTCTTGGTGAGTAGATTGGTGATTAAGGCTGCTGGAAACCCTCTTATTTATAGAGTTGGTCGCCCAAAATTCTTTCCAACAAACTACAAAATCTTCAAATTAGGCAAGATGGCGCTGCAGCGCTGTCCGATATGGAAAGACGACACCGCCGAGCTGACCATCATGGAATCCTACCCTCGGCGCCGTGTCGTAGCATCGCGACGGTGCCGCTGCGTTGAAGGCAGGGCTGCTAAAAAAAAAAAAAACGTGCCGCGACGCTGCCCTATTTTTGGCAGATTTGGATTTTTCTTCACTTTTTCACTAGATTTTGGCTCGGTTTTGATCTTTTGGTCTTCACTTCTAATTTACTTTATTTTAACCTGAAAACCACTAGCAAACAAATGAAATCTAATATAAACTCCCTTAATTTGAGAGAATAGAAAGCACTTTTCACCACCCCAAACTTAGAGATTTGCTATTCCCGAGCAAAGAATAGAATCAAATAAAGGGAGTTTAGATGAAGAAGTGTGCAATCGACTCATGTCTCAGAGAATAGCATTTATAAGCTTAAGTAGAAACATGCAAAGGGAGTTTAGATGAAGAAGTGTGCAATCGACTCATGTCTCAGAGAATAGCATTTAGAAGCTTAAGTAGAAACATGCAAGCATATCTATATTGGTATAATCATTTAAGACTAAATCTTGCTATCTCCCATGTGTGTATGTGCAAACCTCATTCAATTTAAAATTCTAAAGCTCAAATTGGAACTTAAAAGAGTTTCCTTAGTTTTCCCCCTACTCTAGCTCATGCACCAATCTTCAAGCATTCACACATTTCAAGTGAGTAATATGTCCACTAAGGTGCCATTCAATCATACTTTTTTCATGGGCCCTAAACTTGCATTCTTTTACCTAGGGGCACTAGCTTTCACACATTCACTGTAGGGACTCGTACCAAGTCAATTCCCAGGTGTCCTTACTGTGGCAAAGGCAGCTCTTTTTACCCCCATCCATGCATACTCATTACAAGTTTAACATTTAAAAAGATAAGCAAATAAAGCTCGAATATTTTGTGTGCACTTCTTCTTTTTTCAAAGGCATGTATACTCTTTTTTTTTCCTTAATCTAAGATTACAAACTATCATGCATTTCCACTCTCTAATCGGTGGGGCCTTTCGGAGTGATAACCAAATACACCCAACTTAATCCTTTTTTCAGTTTAAGATTCTAAATTAAAGTGGCTACGTGCTCAAGAATATGAGAGATCTTAAGAGGGACTTAAATGACTTTAACTCAAGATAATGCTATTCTATTTCCACAATAAGTCATCTATCATGCGAATTCGAATCTCATCATGGGCAATCAACATCAAAGCACACAACCATAGAAAACATTCTCAAAATTTTTCAAAATTTCATTAACATGCATATGACCTTTAAAAAACTCACAAACATGCATAGCAGGATAAGAAAACACACAACAGTATGAATGACACCTCCCACCCCAAACTTAGAATCATGCATTGTCCCCAACGCATAAGAGCATCTAACAAAGAAAGAACAAGCCTGGGAGCAAGCAAGAAGCCACCATATAGGCTTGGTGTAAGGAATACTTTGTGTGATGAACCAAGATCCTGAAAAATAAGAAAGCATATGAGTGACTCAAAGATTTATTGAAAATAAAAAAGAAAAAAAAATAGCGAAAGCAGTAAAATTGGGTTGCCTCCCAATAAGCGCTTGGTTTAAGATCTCTTAGCTAGACCGAACCAATGAATCATTCGATGAAAGCAAGATTCTCAATTCGGCGTTCTTCATCACCGATGTAATGCTTCAAACATTGACCATTTATTTTGAAGATTGTCCTATCATCGCTTTGTAATTCCACAACTTCATGTGGGGACACCTTTACAATGACAAAGGGTCCCGACCATCGTGTCGTAAGCTTTCCTGGAAACAAATGTAAACGTGAGTTGAAAAGTAATACTCTTTGTCTAGGAAGAAAAATTTGTAGGTGATCTTCTTGTCATGCCATGTAGCGGTGCGATCCTTGTAAGTTTGACATTCTCATAAGCTTGAGCGCGAAAATCCTCCATCTCATTGAGTTTCAAAAGGCGTTTCTCACCGACCTTCTCAAAATCCATGTTCAACTTCTTAATGACCCAATAAGCTCTATGCTCGAGCTCTACCGGTGAGTGACAAGTCTTTCCAAACACCAACCTGTACGGTGAAGTACCAATTGGGGTTTTGAAAGTTGTACGGTAGGCCCACAGTGCATCATCGAGCTTTAGGGCCCAATCCTTTATATTGGTCTTGACGGTCTTTTCTAAAACCTGCTTGATTTTCCTATTAGATAACTCAACAAGACCATTAGTTTGAGGATGATAAGCTGTAGCAATTTTATGATTGACATTTTATTTTTGCATCATGGATTCAAACAATTTATTGCAAAAGTGAGAACTCTCATCACTAATAATAGCTCTAGTTGTACCAAAACGTGTGAAGATGTTCTTATGCAATAATTTTAAAACAGTGTGAGCATCATTGGTCCTAGTAGCTATGGCTTTTACACACTTAAATACATAATCTACTACAACTAGAATATATAGGTAGCCATAAGAAGACATAGGAAAAGACCCCATAAATTCAATACCCCAGACATCAAAGAGCTCCACTTCCTAGATAGGTTTCATTGGAAGCTCATATTGTCTAGAAATATTGCTAGTACGTTGGCACCTATCACATGATTTTACAAAGGTATAACAGTCTTTAAAAGAGAGGGCCAATAAAAACCTAACTGAAGTACCTTAGATGCAGTTCTAGTGGGTCCAAAGTGACCTCCATAGGGGGAGGCATGACATGAATTTAAGATACTTACCACTTCTTCTTGAGGTACACACTTCCTTATCATACTATTAGCACAAACCTTGTAGAGAAATGGGTCCTCCTAATGGTAAAACTTTACAATATGTAGAAATCTCTTCTTTTGTTGAGAGTTCATGTTAGGTGGCAAATGCCCTCCTGCAAGATAGTTAACTATGTCAGCAAACCAAGGCAAACTATCTTTTACCTGATACAGTTGTTCATCAGGGAATATCTCAACAATGGGGGGCAAGAGTTAGCATCCCTATTCTCAATCCTAGACAGGTGGTCTGCATCCACATTTTCACATCCTTTTCTGTCTTTGATTTCTAAATCAAATTCCTACAATAATAAGATCCACCTCATTAGCCTAGGTTTGGAATCTTTCTTATCAAACAAATACTTCAAAGTAGCATGGTTAGTATGCACTACTATTTTAGAACCAAGCAAATATGATCTAAATTTATCAAGGGCAAACACAACAGCTAGCAGTTCTTTTTCAGTAGTAGTGTATTTCTGTTATTACTACCAAGAGTCCTACTAGCATAGTAAATTGCCCTAAACATGCCATCTCTACGTTGGCCTAAAACAGCTTCTAAGGCATAGTCACTAGCATTACACATGATTTCAAAAGATTGACTCCATTCAGGTACAACAATAATAGGTGCAAAAATCAATCTCTCTTTCAAAGTATTAAAAGTTAGTAGACATGCATCATCAAACACAAACTTAGCTTCCTTTTCTAACAAGTTACTTAAGGGTTAGCAATTTTAGAGAAATCTTTAATAAATATCTTGTAAAACCCTTCATGCCCTAGGAAGCTTCTGACTCCCTTCACATTATTGGAAGGTGGCAATTGTTCGCGGCTATTTTCGCCCTATTCACCTCCAATCCATTTTTATAGACTTTGTGCCCTAGAACAATGTCATCCTTGACCATGAAGTGACACTTCTCCTAATTCAGAACAAGGTTATCTTGGCACCTCTGAAAAACACGAGCAAGATTATCAAGCAAGAATCAAATGAAGACCCAAATATAGAAAAATCATCCATGAAAACCTCTATTATGTCTTCAATGCGCCCCTGAAAATAGACATCATACAACATTGAAAAGTAGCGAGGGCATTACATAAACCAAAAGGCATTCTCCTAAAAGCAAATGTCCCATAAGGACACGTAAATGTGGTATTTTCTTGATCCTATGGAGCAATGACAATTTGATTATAACCTGAATATCCATCAAGGAAGCAGTAATGAGATTAACCTGCAAGTCTATCAAGCATTTGATCTACAAAAGGAAGAGGAAAATGAACTTTTCTAGTACCCTTATTCAACTTCCTATAATGAATGCATACCTGCCATCCTATCACAGTTCTAGTGGCTATCATCTCATCTTTTTCATTCTTAACCACAGTCATACCACCTTTCTTGGGCACTAATTGAACAGGACTTACCCATGAACTGTCAGATATGGCATAAATGATTCCTGCATTCAAAAGCTTGAGCACTTCTTTGTTAACTACCTCCTTCATGGAGGGGTTAAGTCTCCTTTGGTGCTCTACTAATGGGTTAAAAGTATCTTCCATCAAGATTCTGTGTATACAGACTGACAGACTAATACTTTTAAAATCCTCAATAGACCAATCAATGGCAGACTTATGATCCCTTAACACGCTCAACAATTTTTCTTCTTCCACATAATTTAATTTAGAAGATATGATAATAGGAAAAGAAGATAAATCATCCAAGAATGCATATTTCAAGTGAGGAGGTAACACCTTTAATTCAAGCACAAGTTTCTCAGCATTTATAACATGCAAAGGAGCTAAAGGCATAGGTTTATACATTTTAGTGCATATTGGCATGCTATCTAACCACTTAACATACAAAGCAATTTCATCAAAGAAGTATCCACATTCTCAACATCCATTATGCTTTGTTCTAGATGATCATTTGCCAACATAACCTCTACATGCTCAGAAATAGTATGGTCAATTATGTCTATAGAATGGAAAGTACTACCCTCATCGTGATGACTCAAGGACTTATAAATATTAAAGACAACATTCTCATCATTTACCCTTAGAGTCAACTTCCCTTGTTGGACATGTATGATAGCCTTCCCAGTTGCTAGGAATGGCCTCCCAAGTATGTTAGGAATCTTAGAGTCTTTCTCCATGTTCAAAACTACAAAGTCTACAGGGAAGATAAATTTATCAACTTTAACTAATACATCCTCAACAATACCTCTAGGATATGCTAAGGATCTATCGGCAAGTTGCAAATTGATGGTGGTAGGCTACACTTCTCCATTGTTAAGCTTCCTATAAACAGATAAAGGCATTAAATGTCACACCCTACTTTTAGGAAACTGATGCGTTGAAGAGTCTATGAAGAAAAGAAGTAAAAGACCATGTTGGACGCATGGTCAGGACCAAGGTAACGCATGATATGGGTGGACGCATGGAAGTAAACAGAGAAGGGAAAGAAGCGAAACACATAAGAGAAGATGTACGCATTGGCGATGGTAAGACGCTTAAGCAAGAAAGGAATAAAGTTATGTTGTGAAGTGTTGAAAGAGATCTAAGTCTCGGAAAGATAGAACACTATAGCAAGTTGAGTAACGCATAGACTAATAGCAAGGAATGTTCACAAGTGTTGGAAAGTAGAAGGTTGTGAAGTAAACATAAAAACTGGACATGTGGTGGACGCATGCTAATCTATCTTAAGAGAAATAGTTTAAGTGCAAGGAAAAGGTTAAAAGAATAACCTTGGGAATAATCAAGGAATGTCCAAGGATAGGAAGATGGTCATGGACGCAGGATGAAGGTGAACGCAACAAGACCAACGCATAGAGGAAGAGCTGGAGAAGGATTTGTTGTCATTGACACCTAGTGGCATTGTGTAAGTACTGGTTTATAATAGTGCAACTATGCGTTGAAGGTGATCACAAATGGTTGTTATGAGCTGAAGTAGTTGCCGCGTTGGCGGGGAAGAAACGTACTTGGCTTACCATGCGTTGGTAAGGTTGTCATGCGTTGAGGTCCCTATGCGTTGAAGACAGAGTTATCTCTATGCGTCAAAGACAGTAGTGTAGTTGGCTGAGAGTTAAAAAAGTGAATAGTGAAGCCCAAACCTTAAAGGAAACTCAACGAATGCATGAGGGCGTTGTGTTGAATGAATGGTTGTCTATTGGAAAATGTTGGACGCATAAGATAAGCTTATAAGGACTAGGTGGCTTCATATAGACTTGACACCTTAAAAGTAGGAGGTGTTAAAAAGGTATGTTAAGTGTTTTATGCAAGGTGACGCTTAGATTAATGCATGGTTAATTAAGCATGCAACGTGACATGTGGCAAACAAGTGCCAAAACGAGAGGAGAAGTTGGATGGCAAGCCCTCTATAAATAGGACCCTGAGGGAAAAGTAACGACTGATGATTCTGAAGTAAGAAATCTTGAGAGAAAGGAAAGAAGGTATTCTTGACAACTTAGCCATTCGATGTTAAAAGAAGTTGTCTTGCGTCGAAGAGAGGTCAGCCTTGCGTTTAAGACGGACTCAACGTCCAAGGTGAACGCCGCGATTGAAGACAGGCGATGCGTTCAAGTTAGACCTTGCATTCAAGAGAGGTTGACGCTTCCGAAAAGAAGTAAGAGGAGTTAGGCTGCACCTTGCGTTAGTCATCAACCTTGCGTTTAAGGGCAGGGTTGCGTCCAACCGAACTGACAGAGGAACGTCAGTTTTGCGTTCCAGAGTTAGAACACTGCGTTCAACTGAGCTACCAGAGAGTGGAAACAGCTACCTTGCGGGTTAGAAGCTCAAGCCTTACATTCAAGGAGCTCGGAAAAGCAGGATTTCAAGGGAAAAGAGGAAATTTCTTAAGTGATTTGTGAGTGACTCTGTTCTTCTTTTAAAAACAAACTTTATTGAAAATGTTGTTACGTGATATGGCTTTGAGATGACTGTTTCCTTGAAAAGCATGATGTTTGACTATTTTGTTCAAAAGGCATGTTTTACCTGATTGCTTTATGATATTGAAAGGCATGTTGCAAGATGTTGTTTATCAAGGAACATTCTGTTTTCTATGAAAGGTTTTAGATGAACTATTTATGTAAACTGATTGATAAAATGTTTTAGAGGAGGCTTAGTGTTGATGGACTTGAGAAGGCACGTGAGTTTTCCCGGGACCCAGTACTTAGAGACATGAGAAGGTACTTGGGCAACCCATCATATTCCTATGTGCACATAGAGGTTGATTTGGCTGGTGCGTCGAGTGTTGCTCCGCATCGAGCCAGGGATAATTTCGACGTTGGGTGTGTTGAGTCTTGCTCCACCCAACTAAGGTTGTTTTCGACGTTGAGAGCGTTGAGCCTTGCTCCGCCTCAACTAAGGGAAAGATTGAAAAACCAAACGGTTTTCTGTTTAATCATTCTGGAAAACAATTCTATGCGTTTTGGAACGGATTTACGAGATTGATAAAGTTTTGTGGAAAATATGTTTCTGTTGAATTATCGTGCTAAATCCTTGTTTTATATGTGCAAATGTAACATGCCTGTTTTCAAATAAAAGCTCGTTTACAAAACTTGTCACTCACGGGGCTTTAGCTCACGTTTTCCATTTTTTCTAATTTTCCAGGTAGCGAGCGAGTTCGGGATGCTTTGCCTACGCAAGAACCTCGTCTGGGCCATCTTTAGTGAAAATGGTTGGACAGTGAACCTTATAGAGGAGTCAAGGTTCCTGTCTTCACATCTCCTCTCAGATTTTGGAGGATAATCCGGGAGAGGGTGTGACATTAAATTAATAGAAGCCTCAAGATCACAAAGAGCTCTAGTAACATTTAAAGAACCAAAAGTGCAAGGTATAGTAAAACTCCCTAGATCTTTCAATTTTTGTGGTAGCTTTTTTTGCAGCACAGCACTGCATTCTTCAGTCATGCTAATCATCTCATATTGCCCAAACTTCTTCTTTTTAAACAAGATATTTTTCATGAATTTTGCGTAGTTGGGCATTTGCTCTAAAGCCTCAGCAAATGGGATGTTAATGTAAAGCTTTTTAAACAACTCTAAAAATTTAGCAAATTGGGAGTCTATTTCTTTCTTTTTAAAACATTGAGGATATGACAAGGTATTAGGTACAAAATGTAGAGGGTTGAATGACTTACTTGAAGATGTCGACGCCTTTACCTTTTCCTCTTTTTCGAAGACCACCTTGGGTTCATCTTCTATGATAGGCTCTTGGATGGTCTCTTCTACCTCTTGCTCATCATCCTCATCATCGATTAAGGGTGTGGACAACTTTTTCCCACTCCTGAAAGTCATGGCCTTGCACTTCTTCTTTGGATTTCTGTCGGGGCAACTAGGAAATTTGCCTTTTTGCATTGTTTGGAGTGAAGTGGCAATTTGGCTAATTTGAACCTCAATGTTGTGAATGGCCTTACCATGACTTTGTACGGTGCTCTACATGCAGTGGTCCTTCCTCTTGACTCTTTTATGAACTCCACCATCAAGTCTTCTAAGTTAGACTTCTTTTCAGTGTGTGAGGGACCTACATTGGAAAACCCAGGAGGACCTTGCAAAACATTTCTATTATTAGCATAAGAAAAGCTTTCATGGTTCCTCAAATTAGGATGGTAATGAGTTGGAAGTTGTTGTTGGTGGCCTCTATAGCGTCCTCTATCAACATAATTGGTCGTCTCATTGTCTCCTTGTTCCAACTCCTTTTGAGTAGACATCTCTGATGCCAAGCGGCAAGAGAGGCTATGGATGGTGGACTTGCTTGAGCTTGGTCTCCTGCAGTCAATTTAGAAAGAGCATTAGTGAAAAACGCTGGAAAAGTGCTTTCTATTCTCTCAAATTAAAGGAGTTTATATTAGATTTCACTTGTTTACTAGTGGTTTTTAGGTCAAAATAAAGAAAATTCGAAGTGAAAGCCAAAAGATCAAAACCGAGTCAGAATTCAGTGGGAAAGAGAAGAAAATGCCAAATTTGCCAAAAACAGGACAGCGCCGCTGCGCTTTTTCCTAAGAGTAGCAATTGCCTCAGCGCAACGCCACCATCGCGACGCTACAGCACGACGCTGAAGGTAGGATTCCATGACGATCAGCGCCACGGCGCCATCCAGTAGCGCAGCGGTGCCGCCTTCCATATCACATAGCACCACGGCGCCATTGACCAGCGCCACTGTGCCATCTTTCCTAATTTGAAGGTTTTGTATTTTTGGAAAGAATTTTGGGGTCAACTCTATAAATAAGAGGGTTTCCAGCAGCCCTAATCACAAATTTACACACCAAGAGACACAAGAAGAAGAGAATTGAGTGAAAGTTTATTAGAGAGTTCAAAGAGTGAGTTAGTTGCAAGGAAGAGAGAAAAGATTTCGAGAAAGAGTCATAGTGCTGTTCGAGTTCTGACGTGAAGACCAAGAAGACCGTGACAGTGCTTCCTCAATCAAGAGTCTCTTTTCAATAGAGTTTCTCTTTTTTTACACTCTTTGTTTATATTGTTTGAACATTGTTGTACATAGACAGATCTCAAGTCCCCGGCAACGGCGCCAAAAACTTGTTGTGTATGAGATTGTGAAATGGAAATGTACTACTAACGCAATGTGCAAGTTAAGCTACGATGATGCGTTTCACATACTATGCATTGAACATACCATGCGTCTTACTTATGCTTAAATGCTTTGCGTTGGTGATCTATCAAGTTTTCCTATCCTTTACCCAAGTATAAGAAAGGAGTAGGTTTTCTCGGTGAGTCCGAGGTCGAACGCAGGGATTATGTTGATTCTATATTTAAGTGGATTATATGGTTGCAGTGGTAACCAAGAAATAAGTTGAGGTGTTTGTTTCTAATCTAAAGAAAGCGATAACATGTACACTAAACTAAATTGTGGAAGATGGAAAGGCATGCGACACAGTAAAGTCAGCTAATGATTTCAATGAATGGATAAAAACAGGGTTCGGGTTGGTTAACATCTAACATCGGAAACGCATGGTGATAGTCTATTCATACTTGCGACTCTTCTCCCGGTTGTCAGTCACTATGCATTATATGTCTATAACGCATAGGAGAGTGTTAAGAACCAAGGTTATTCCTATAGACAGGTAACACTTCTTGGCCTTATCAATTGAGTTCCACAATCACTTACCCTCTCAAGCAGTCTGATTATTACTACTTATATCGATTAGCTAGATGGACATAAGCATCGGATTAAGTTTGCAATTGCCAAGATGCAATAGTTACACTATGGTTCTTATTTAGATGCTAACGCAACCCTAGACCCTTGATAGATTAGTTACTCATGGATTCAAAGTAAAAAGTGGAAAGCATAGAGAAATGAGTAGACATGGAAGAAATATATATATTGATGAACGGAATACAACTTTAGATAGCTCAATGTCTTGACACAAATCTAAAATCAAGATAGAAAAATAAGATGGAAAGCATGAAAAGGCGTTAATGTCTTGAGTCGCCTGGATGGAAGCGTGAGGTTCTACTTTGAAGTGGTCAGGCGGAGGGAAGACTCTTCTCTCTCGAGCTATTCGTCTCCGGTTGAGGTCTGGAGAGAACTCTGCTGTCACTTAGGAATTCTTCCGAGAATCAACAACACTTTCTCATCTTGCAGGACTGCCCTTTTATAGATGCTGCATTTGCAATCAATGGCAAATCTGCTTGATTGGTGGCGAAATTGATATCATGCGTTCATCTCGCCTAATTGCGTAATTTTCGGGTCAGTTTAGATCCACCACTTTAGCCACAGATCATGTGTGTCAATCTTCCGACAATCTCTCAAGATTCTGATCTGATTTTCCGCGCCTTGCGTCTTTGGTCATTATGCGTTCAAGGAGAGTTGGGCTGATGTCAACACGTCATAAGTTGCTAACGCATAGTCTTGCGTTGAGAACTCGTTAATGCATCTTTAGGTTGTTCGCGTTCCGTTCAGATCATGCGTCCATGAAGAATAGATTGCTAACGCATAGTCCTGCGTTAAGAAGTCGTCAACGCATCCTTTGTATTCCTGCGTTAAAACATGCATTTTAGGCTCAAAAAGTGGTAAAATCATTATCTTCATAAAAATACAAGAGTAGAACGCAAAGGAAGATTTATTAGTAGAATTTCAGCATAAACTACCGCATGATTCTCTATTTAATCTCTATTTCTCTAAGAAAAAGACTATAATAACTTGTATTTCTACAAGTTATCAAACATGTTGCTTCAAGCTATGAGTAGCAAACTCTTTAATTTTAGGGTTTTGATGAATTGTTTATAAAGTTATGTTGATATTGTAAACTATTCATGGTTTTGTTATAATGATTATGCTTTTCTTTGTTATTATACTTAAATTCTTGTTGAATGACCATGTTTGAATGTTAGGTTAGATGTATGATTGAAAGATTGTATGTTTAACTAGATCTATATCAAAGAATTCTTGTTAATATCTTGAAGAGGTGCCCAACAATTCTTTGTTAGGACTATTGGAAACCCCAAAAATTTATAGAGTTGGCCACCCAAAAACTTACCAAAAATACCTATTTTTCATTTATGGAAAGCTGGCGCCCTAGCACTGGTCCATAGCGCCGCGGCACTATTGAGAATTTTGAAATGGCGCCGCGACGCTGTTGGAAAGCGCCGCGGCGCAAGGGCTGCATTCAGAATTGTTGCTCTCATGTTTTAGCGCCGCAGCGCTGCCCCAATTTTTTCCATTTTGAGATTTTCATCTCTTTTTCGCCGTATTCTTACTCGGTTTTGATCTTTTGGGTCTTTTCTTCTAATTTTCCTCATTTTAACCTGAAAAACACTAGCAAACAAGTGAAATCTAATATAAACTCCCTTAATTTGAGAGGATAGAAAACATTTTTCAAGTGCTTATCAATTTCCAATTAATCCTTTGCACGGTCCTGTAAAGAGAAAGGAAAAAGTCTTAGTTTAATTGCATCGTTAGAAACACCATTCATCTTTACCGTCCCGCATATCTCCAAGAAAGACCGTAAGCGCTTGTGAGGATCTTCATTGGTTCTTCCTCTAAAGGCTAGCTCTCTAGCCATGTGGATCAACCCCGGTTTCAACTCAAAATTGTTGACATTGATGGGCAGATTCATTATGCCGGGTTGATTTGCCGGTAATGTCAGTTGGAAGTAGTCCCGAATTGCCTTTGATATCTCCTCTGTCATCTCCTCGATGTGATTGTGTTGGACCCTTAGGTTCCTTCTACACGTCCTTTCAATCTCGGGATCAAGAGGGAGAATATTAGTATTGTCTCGAGGCATAAACCGACAAAAAAAAAGAGAGAAAATATATAATAAAATAAAATAAAATAAAATATAAATAAGTAAATAAATAACCAACCAAATAATATACACCTCAAATTAAGATCTATCAATTCTAATGAATATTAAACAACAAAAATCGTTCTTTGGATCCCCGGCAACGGCGCCAAAAAACTTGATTGCGCAACTTTGAGTGTTAACCGCAAGTGTACGGGTCAAGTTATAATATAAGACGGTAAAGTCCGAATATCGTTCCACTGAGGATCCAATTGTGAAGTTTAAAGTTACTTAGCTATTCTAGAATTGAATCAATTTTATTTGAGGATTGAAATTGAAATTGTGAATTATGGAAAATATGAACTAAATAAGTAAAGTAATAAACTGAGAAACACAAAAGTCAAAGAGAGTTCTAGGATTATGAATCCTTGTTTATTTCATCATGCAATATTATAGAATTCATGGATTTTATTGTAATTCATATGCCTAAGTCTACAATTCCAAGTTATTTTCTCTAAAAAACAACTCTTTCTCATGCAACTCGATTGATTACTAATCTCTTGAAACCAATACAAATTACATGGCATTAAGAATAGTCTTTGGCAACTTTTATTGTCAACCTAACTACTCTCGTGATAGATTAACAACAATTCATTGTTATGGATCAAGTTAAACATACAATCTCTCAATCATACATCTAACCTAACATGTGAAGATGACCAATCCACAAGAATTAAACACAAGAACAATGAAAAACATAATCATTCCAACAAAACCATGAAAGTCTACAATATCAACATGAATTCATAAACAATTCATCAAAACCCTAAAACTAAAGAGTTTAGCTACTCATAGGTTGAAGCAACATGTTCAAACAATATAAACAAAGAAAGAGTGGAAACTCTACTGAAAAGGTGTTCTTGATTGAGGTAGCACCGTCACAATCTCCTTGGCTCCCACGTCGGAACTCGAACTGCACCACGACTCTCTTGAACTCTTTTCTTCTTCCTTGCAACTAACTCACTCTTTGAACTCTTTTATGAACTCTCACTCAATTCTCTCCTTCTTGTGACTCTTTTAGTCTGTAATTTCATGCTTTGGTTGATTATTAGGGCTGCTGAAAACCCCCAAATTTATAGAGTTAGCCACCCAAGAAGACTTTCCAAAAATACAATTTTTACAAAAAAAGGAAATTGGCGCCGCAGTGCTGCCAATTATGGAAAGAGAGCGTCGCGGCACTGTTGGAGAGCGTGGCGGCGCTGCGGCTGTGATGCGTAGACCTGCTCTCAGGTTTTAGCACTGCGGCGCTACCCCAATTTTTGCAATATATAGGTTTTTCATCTCTTTTCCGTTGTATTCTTGCTTAGTTTTGATATTTTGGTCTTTTCTTCTAATTTTCCTTATTTCAACCAGAAAACCACTAGCAAACAAGTTAAATCTAATATAAACTGCCTTAATTTGAAAGAATAGAAAGGACTTTTCAAGTGCTTATCAGTGGCCACTAGAGCTAACAATAGGGATCATCGAAGGTGGCGTCGAAGTTGGTTACCATAGTAGGTTGTTGGTAGAGGGTGATGGTAGTTGACGACAACCATGTTGGAAGTAAGGTAGATGACTATTGAAAGTATTTTGGTAATTTTATGTTTTATACAAATTAGGAAGATATTAACCATTTAACACTAAAAAATCATTTATCTAAAAGTTGATTTTCAAGAATTTCTCTCAAACTAATTAAATTTCATAAACTCATTTTTTTAAAAGTTATTTTGAGTGTTGCCAAACACTTCAATTTCTTTTCAAAATTGAATACTTGAAAAATTAAAAACTAAATACTTGAAAAGTTAAACCAAAACACACATGTAATGGTTTACTATAGTAGTTGTATATATTCTTTGATCTATTATTTATAGCAAATATATAAGATTTCAAAAACTTTGGGCAATGGTCCCCAAGTCTCCAAATAGATCCGCACCTGAATTGTTATGATTATTATAACTTCTTCTTATTATTACTAGCCTAAAGATTATCATATCCATAATGTTCCTCAAAATCTTCTTTATCGAGTGACGTGGGACATACACAATTTGTACCCAATTCGATTTAGAAAGGATTGAAACGTGAATGTGAAATAATAACAATAATATTTTTATAATAATGATAACAACGTTGGTGTGGAAAATTCGCAATGATCATTGCAGTCCTCTTGTGGTTTGTTTGTTGCCTTAGTTCTCTAATTTGGTCTCATTCTCTGAGCTGACATGCGTGAAAGTTATTCATACCAGTGTGATTCTAACTTATCATATTTTGTGCCCAAATTAGTATGTAGAGTTCAGCTAAGTACATAGAATATAGTTCGAACTCTCCATTAACTTCTTTTCTCGAGGGTTGTCGAATGAAGTTATTTATAATATCCTTTCTTTAACAGTCGCTTATGGTTACGTTTAACACTAATGATGTTAGGGGGATAGTTGCAACTTTCGAAGTTGTAGTATATTAAGACTAGGGAGTAGTCCTATGAAGGGCCGGGTGCACGAGCCGCTCAAATAATGACGTTACATATATATTTGTAAGGTTTTTTATTAAATATATGTATTTTATTTTTTATATATATTTTTTAAACGTTTCATTCCAAATCTGGAATTTTCGGTTTGTTTCAGTGGTTGCTAGTGTCACAGAATCTCTCTCTTAATCCTGGGATCTTGAATCAATGAGAGCCCTTGCATTATTTTATTTATTTATTACTATTATTTTTTTAATATTTGGATTGTTTTAATTATATATATACATATATACTTTTCAATAATTTTTTAACTTAATGAACTAATAACATATATTTTATATTTTATATTTTATATATAGTGACTAATGAATCTCTAAAATGCCTCTCTTTAAAATCTCTAATAAACCTTTAAATTTTCAGTTCTATACATGTGTCCAAAAATATTAAAAATTAACCATTTCAGTAGACAAACAATTACTTGAGTGTCTAATTTAGTTTATAACTTTAATAAATCTCTTTTAACTTAAAAAATGAGATGTTGCACTTACATTACAAATTAATTTAGTATTTTTAATATGTAAGAGACTCCATTTAATGCAAAATTAATATTTTAAAAATTTATCATACACAAAAATTGAAATTCATGAACCTATTACACGGTTTTGTTAAGTTTAGTAATTATGTATGGACACAAATTTAAATATAAATTTGTGTCTCCTATCATGAAATTATGAATATGCGGTTGATTACATTTACATGGATTTGTGTCCCTCTTAACATAAAACTAAAACTGAGGACCAGCTAGGTAGCTCAACTCCGTTATTTCTAAATTCACAATATCCCTTGGCTTAGCTAGTTTAAGAGATGAAAATACGAAAAAGGAAAACGACAAATTTGAGTATCGTTAGGGAACTTTTTAGGCGTGCGAACATGGACATGGCAAATCATATACAGCCGCAAAATGAGCATTCCATTTTTTCCCATCTTAAAATTATGCTTTAATTTTTCAATTTAAATAAATTAATAATTGCCTAACATAAAACTTTTTTGAGTTACTGATTTCTTGTTCTTTCAATGTCTTCAATCTTAACTCTACAAATGATTTGTACTCTTTGATTGCCATTTTCTTTTACCTTTCTTATTTTTACCCATTATGGAGCTTACCTCACTTTCCTTTTCCTTTCATCATTATCGTTTTTAATTTAGTTTCAAATTTGTTTTATATAATTAAAATTATAGTTTTTAACAAATTTATATTGTTTTACGTCAGAATGTATTGAATTCTAAATTTAATTAGAATTGGTATTTGATATATTTAATTATTTAAATATTTTCCTTCTCCACCTAGGATTTAGAGAAGTGTCTATCATTCTGTAATCCTATAACATTCTCTCTAATAAAATTGTTTTCCCTCTGTCCCGTGGACGTAGCTAATACATTGTTAGTGAACCACGTAAATTTGTGTGTTAATTTTCTCTATTTTTACGTTCTTTTGTATTCTTTAATTGTCGATTTTGTAACAAACTAGTATCAAAGCCTAATCATTAGGGTTTTGAAATTTTGCATTTGTTTGACAAATAAAGAATCATTGGTGTGAATGTAAAAATTGACAAATTCACCGAGAGGAACAGTTTTAGTCTACTGTTAATGAGATCATTAAGGTTTTGTCTCATTGAACTCTAGCTGCCAAGCCCTTTTCCGTTCTCTGCCTCCGTTGACCTCGTTGCTAGCGCAAGGGTGTTCTGTCCATGTGGTGGCCGCCGTTTGAAGGTTTGCTGTCGTTGTGGTTCGTTCTTGAAACTTGTGGAACCTCTGTTTTGCAGTGGGTGTCGTTTGGGGCTCCCAATCACTGTTTGTGGTTCGTGGCTGTCATTTCTAAATTGTGTTGTTTTTGCTTCATTTGTGGTTTCACACATATATGAAAATCAAATATACACGACAGTTGTGTTTTTTGGCTTCGTTCATGGTTCAATGCCTCAAATCTGTTGTGGAAGCCGCCACCCCTCTTCTTTGTCTGACCTTTGTGTTGATGCCTCCATAGTTCCTTTTCATTCTATTTGTCATTCAGTTCTTTTGTTGATGTGGGTTTTAGCGTTGTGCATCCAATCAATTTAGTTCAACCCTTTTTGTTTGGTTCACTTGAGCATTTGGTTTGGTTCAGTGAGACTGGTTTGGTTTGGTTCAATTCTGTCAACCAGTTTGGTTTTGGTTTGGTCTGACTTGATTTGGTTCAATTCAATTTGTTTTTTGGTTCACTCAGTTTGGTTTAGTTCAAGTTGGTCAAATTTGGTTGATTTGCAATTATGACAAAGCTTCATTGCATGAACTTTTGTGAGTCTTTGTTCCGTTTTCAAATCGGTCGTTCGTGGGTTTTGATTTAGATCTCTTCATGAGGATGTTTGTTTCCAACCCAGAAGTTCTTGATACGTTCTTCGTAGATTTTGTTTTAGATATCTTATAAAAATCTTTGCTTTCAACCCAGACGTTCTTATTTTCATTCTTCATGGGTTCCCGTCTTTAGCCTAGAAGTTATTCGTATTTTTCATTCTTCGTGGGTTTCTGTTTCCATCCTAGATCTGTCAATTGGATTCGGAAGTTTCAAACTCAAGATGGTAAGGACACTTGATTACATCCATTCAGATTTTTTAGGACCTTCTAAGGATGAGTCTCTTGGAGGTAGTAGGTACTTTATGTCTATAATTGATGATTACTCAAGAATGACTTGGGTAGTTATGATGAAACATAAAAGTGAAGCCTTCAAGAATTTCAAGTGGTTGAAGATTTTGATTAAAAATCAAATTGGGAAGAAGATCAAAATGTTGTGAACTGATAATGGTCTGGAATTCTATGGGTCTCACTCCAATGAGTTCTTAACGTTGAGGGAATTTTTCATCACCATACTGTCAGGAATACTCCGCAGCATAATGAAGTTGCAAAACGTATGAATCAAACATTGTTGGAAAGAGTGAGGTGCATGCTCTCTAATGTTGGGTTGGCTAGAAGGTTTTTGGCAGAGGCAATAAATACAACATGTTATTTGATCAACCGTAGACTTCACACAGGTATTGATTGTAAAACACCTTGTAAGGTGTGGTCTGGTGAGCCTACAAATTATTCTTTATTAAGAGGTTTTGGTTATATTATCTACTATCATGTTAATGAGGGTAAATTTACTACTGAGAGCTAAAAAGGGTATATTCGTGGGTTTTGGGGATAGAGTAAAGGGATATGAAGTTTGGTTGCCTTCTAAGAGTAAAGTTATACTTAGTAGGAATGTGATATTTGATGAGAATTTCATCCTTAACTCAAATGTAAAGTCTATTGTGACGTCTAATAGTGTGGAAAAGAGTAGTAGTGTCGATAAACAAATGGAGATGCAATTCATTTAAGTTGTGAATGAATTACAACACCAAGGTGGGGAAGATTAACACGTTACTACAGAAACTGGGGGACTGAAATTTCAGAAAATGTTGTGCTTGAGAATTCTAGTTGACAAGCTCGTGATAGTGCTATAAGAGTTGGTGTTGGTCTCCAAAGAGGTATGGTTTTGAAAATATGGCAAATTATGCACTAGAGGTTGCTAAAGAGGTGGATCTTAATGAGCCATCCGCCTATAAAGAACCTATTTCGTGTACTAAGTTTGCTCGGGCTTGGTGATATGGGGGATGAGTAATCCTGCTAATATGTTCACCAAATTTGTTCCACAAGGCAAGTTCCCAACATTGATAGGACTTGCTAAATGTTTTGAATTATTAGTGGGTCCTTCTAGGACACTTTGAGGCATGAGAAAGAAGTCAGGGTACGTCTGACAATGTTGTTTATGTTGCATCTGGTACATCTGTGATCTGTGACAAAATTCAAGTTAAGGTGGAAATTTGTTGGAATGCCTTGAATCCTAAACCTAATTAGAATTCATATTTGACATATTTAATTATTTAAATATATTTAAATATTTTCCTTCTCGTTTTAGGGAGGGTTTAGAGAAGTGTCATGTCATTCGGTAATCCTGTAATATTCTCTCTAATGTCTCGTGGACGTAGCTAACACATTGTTAGTGAACCAATAAATTTATATGGATCTTCTCTATTTTAATTTTCTTTTGTATTCTTTAATTGTCGATTTCGTAATACTTTAAAATTTGATCAAGAGTATGTAAAAACTAATTTTTTTCCAAAATTATTAACTATAATAATTGTTACAATGTTCTTTGAAAAAAATATTATAGTATACTTTTAAACATTATACATATATTGACAATATTTGAGATGAAGAGATTTAATGTTATGGTATATATTTAAGCTAAGTTAAACGACGTTCATTTTGGTTTTTTAACATTATATTTAACTACAAGGTAAAGAAAGTGTAATTTGAAACTAGTGAATTAATTGTTTAGGCATTATTGTTCAAATTGAAGTTTAAAAGTGAGATGAAAAAAAAAACATTATTGTTCAAATTGTTCAAAAAAAAAAAAAAAAAAAAGTGAGATGGAAAATTATTAACAAAAACACGTTGATATTAGTTTAACTAAGAACTCTACTAATCATTACATTCTTTTTTTAAAAAAAAAATAAAATAAAACTCTGCTTTGTTATAAATATTTAAGTAATTTATAGATATTAGCCAAATTTCAAAAATGGAAATGAACCTTTTTTTTTTTTCAGATTTTATAAATTTATGTTGAAAACTAGTTCGTATCAAGTCTCACTAGTGGGAGTAAGGAGTGCTGTGCCGATATTGGAAGCCAAAGTATTGACGAGTAATGAATATATTTATATAGATAAAAATGAAAGCCCTAGATTACAAAAACCAACTCGGTGCAATTAAGGCTTCAAACTTTCGATGGTAAAAATTAGGGTTCTAAACTTTTAAAAATGTTAATGTTGTCTTCAAATTTTAATAGAAATTAGACCCACAAATGATATAGATTGAACCTTCAAATTTATACAAATGTTATAATTTATACAATTATATATGTTTAAGAGTATAATTGTAACTATCACCATATTTTAGGTGGTTTTTACAATTTGAAAAATGAAAACCTAATTTCAGATAAAAATAAACGGATTTTAAATACATTCCTTTAAAAAAATGTTAAAACATAAATATCCATGTCAATGTAATTAAAATTACGAGTTGACCCACCTCCGAGTTGGTTGACTCGGTCTTCCTACTGGTCAAAGCAATGCAGAAAGTGAATCCTCCTCTTATTCGAAATAGGTCCCCACATCCCATTTACATGACCCAAAATTTCCGTCCAAATCCACCGCACCATCGCACAAACCGCCGCAAAACATCGCCGTCTCCGGGAAGCTAGTTTCCTCCAGAAATATCCTCGGAGGCCGGTAGTAGTTATCCATAAACTCCATCTCATCTCCAAACATTTCAGCCGCCGCCACGCAACAGTCGTGGTCTCTGAGAACCGAAGTTGGAGAACAACGCATTCCTCCGCGGGAGACGGTGGCGTGGTCATCGACGATTTCCATTGAAGAATCACAAACGTCCTCCGGCGGCGGATTCCGTTGCGGCGGCTTGACGATGTTAGTTAATGCATCAGGACCTCTGAATCGAATCGCTGCTTGATCGTAGACGATTGCGGCTTCCTCAGGCGAATCAAAGGTTCCAAGCCAGATTCTAGTGCGTTTAGTCGGATCTCGAATCTCCGCCGCGAATTTCCCCCACGGCCGCCGTCGCACGCCGCGAAATTTCTTGTTCGGCTCGACTTGCTTGAGCTTCGAGTGCGTAGAATCGTGGAGACGGATCTCGTTGATGTGGCGGCAGACGAGGCGGACGAGTTCGGCGTCGTCGTCGTCGTCGTCGCTGCTGGAAGTATCGGTGGCGTCAGAGTCAGTGACGAAGATGCGGACGATCCTGGGGGCGGAGGAATCGGGCGGAAGAGACATTCCGGTGACGGAGCGGCGTTCACGGAACTTGAAGCGAGAGTGAGCTGCAGACATTGTTGCGATTTGTGTGCGTGAGGCGCAAGTGAGGACCCAATTGGAGGATTTTTTAAAGCAAATTTGGAAGGGAAAATCGCAACAGAAACTAAGATTTTCTTTTTTTTTTTTTAATTTTTTTTTTATTTCCCCCCTCTCGCTGTCTCTCAGCACAGTTTTGGAGAGTTTTGAAAAAGGAAAATGTAATCTCTACTTCTTAGGAATATTTTGTTTCCATTTCTCTCCTCTTTAAATTTAAATAGTAAGTGATTAATGGTGTCTTGGAAATACATTTAAATATTTAATTTAAAAAATAATTTATTATAAAAAAATTAAAGTGTTTCGCAACTATTCAAAATAAATTGTTAACGTATATTTTAAATTAGTTTTATCAAAACAGTTTAAATAAAAATGAATTTGTTGAAAATATAATTTCTTCTCAAGTCAATCCAAACGAGTTTTTTTTTTTTTTTCTTTTTTGCTTTTCAAGCAAGTTTCGAAATAACATGTCCCCATTTTATGAAAATAGAGAAATTTTGTAAAGGTTATAAAAATTGTTATAATTAGTTATGAAATTTTGATTGTGGCATAATTGGATTATAATTTTACATTTTTAGTCATTATTTTTATAAAGTAAGAAAACATTTAAATGTATATGATAAATGTATGTATAAATGTTAATGCGAGAACATAAATTTAGAAAATAAATGAAAAATAATTAAAAAAATAATATAAAGTTTTAAAGTTTAGAAATATTTTGAAGTGAAGTTTCTTGATGATAAAGAAAGTATTTTTTTTAGGTAAAATTATGTAAAAATTTAATGAAAAAAGTTTAAATGAAGTTAAAATTAAATATAGATTTTTTTTTTTTGTGGTTTTATAAAAATTCAATTTTTTTAAAATAAAGTTTTGAATCGAAAATAAATATGAAATTTGCGAATGGTTGAAAATTAGAAAAACCAGCATATTGACCGAACTTCATATTTAATTGAAAATGGCCTTAATGTGTTAAACTATGTATCCGCGTGTAAAATTATATAATTGCATTTAATCAAGACCATAAAACTATATAAAGAAAAATTAAACTGAGCTAATGTAATTAATTCATAGAAATAAAAAATCTCATGTAATATTCTTGAAATTTTGTTGAAATGGAGAAAAATAAAATTTTCTCCACCAAAATTTCGAGGTTGGCGAAATCTCGAAATTTTGATTCAATTTTCGAGATTTCAATAGAAATTTTCAATTTTAAATATTATTACTTTTCAATGTTTTCTTAAAAGAAAAAAAGGTTTAAATATTATTTTAAATGAAATTAGTCTAATGCTTAACCTTCTCTTTCACTTCCATAAATTCATATTTTAATTTAAATTTGCACCCAAATTCATGTGTTTTCTTTTTTTAATCAAAATTAGAGTTATTATTAGACTGGAATAAAATATGATATCACGACACTCATTATTTTTTTAGTCCAAAACTCATTAAGTCATTACATAGTACTAATGTCATGTTGGTTTTATGTTAATCCTAATCACAGAGTGTCTTAAAATTTTCAATTCAAAAGTATAAAAATGATGATGAAATTCTATAAAACAGTGAACTAAAATTAAGTTACAAGATAACTAGTAAAAATGCAGTTACTAATAAAGTTTCCGATTACTAATAAAGATGAATAAACTTTTTGGAATTAATTTTTTTTTTTTTTAGAACTAAGAGTTAAAATTTAGTTATGATGTCATATTTATGCTTGCCATCCCTCAAATTTTTGTATTTTTTAGTTTTCTTTTTAAGAAAATTAATATACAATTACTTTTTCTAGCTTTAAATTTCTTGATTTACTATAAACTCTTTACTAATATTTTTAAAACTAACAATTGGTTGCCCTAGAGGTAAATAGAGGCATGACCATGATAAAGAGTTAAGAAGTTATGAGTTCGATTTATGATCATGACCACCTATCTAAGATTTAATATCATGACCACCTATCTAAGATTTAATATCTTACGGATTTTTTTGACACCCAAATGTTGTAAGTTTAATCGAATTGTCAGGTGAGATTAGTCAAAGTGTGGGTAAATTGATTCAGACGCTCATAGTTATTAAAAAAAACTAACTTTTGAAAACTAAAAAAAATATAATTGTTAAAAATATAGTTTTTTGTTTTTGGAATTCAAATTTGAGTTATTGTACTCTAGAAAAAGAAAAAACTATCGTAAGAAATTAAGAGGAAATATATTTAATTTTTAAAAATTAAAAAAAAAAATTGGTTACCACAATATACTTTAATTTTTTAATTTTGGTATAGATTTTGAAAACTTGAATACGTAGGTTAAAGTATTTATAAATTTAAATTTTAAAAATCTGATGTCCCATTGGATAATATTTTATTTTTAAATATTTTAGAGTTTGACTGGTTTCCACACAATTTTATTATAAGTTTTTAAAAATAATTATTTTTAATTTTTCAAATTTTGATTATAGTATTTTAAAAGTAGATAGTAAAAGAAATGTAAGTTATTTTCCAAAAATAAATAATTAAACAAGAAACAATTTGTTTGTTTAGAGAGTAAAGAAAAACAATTTAAAATGAAAATGGGAATAAGGAAAGTGTTTAAAGGAAAATAATAAGAGAAATTATGATAAAGAGAGAATGGCGGTCGGAGTTCGAAAACGACATTTTAGATGGAGGGTACTAATGATGCCACGTGGCATTTACATTTTGACCTCGATCGTTTCATGTCACTTGGCCCCCAAGTAATTGGACCCTCTCCCACTCCCTCTTTCTTTCGCACGAGTTTAGCCATAAAAATAAAAAAATTATAAAAAAATGGAGATTTTAAATTTAATTGTTAACTTAAACTTAGATTATTATTATTACTATTGTAATTAGTTTTGGGAAAAAATGGGTTAAATTATTTACTAAATATAAAATATTTTTATTGTCAATGATATATTGCAATAAATTTTTATTGCTATACTTATAAGTTGTTGGATATTTTTTTCTATTTATAATAATTTTTTAATTATTTTATTTGTTATTTAAGATGCAATTTGATTAGAGAAAAAAAAAACAAAAAAGTTAAAATTCATTTATAAATGGGCAGGCTTGGTCCTCAAGTAATTGACGTCATCATTCTCATTGTAGTTTCTCTTATTTATGTGCTTAAGGAAGTCAATTGTAAGAAAACGCCTCCAGTTTTTATTCCCTATTATTATTATAATTATTATGTTAAGTATGAGTTCCAATAGTTGAAAAAAACATTTAAGTTATAATTGACATGAAAAAGAAATGAAAAATCGTTTAAAATAAAATATCATTATAAAGAATTAATAAAAAAAGGCATTTTTGAATTTTTTTCATTTATTTAAAAAATATCTCTATTATTTTAAAAGTTACATTTCATGAAATTTCAAAAAATACACCCATAGTAGAAATTAGTTAGAATATTAGACAAAAAAAAAAAAAAGATTTGGACTTAAAAATTAGCACTCAACATCAAACCACACTGGTTAAAAATCATCACCATAGTACTTTGTCCAACTTCCAATTTCATTCAAAATTCTAATGATTTTTTATACTCGAAAACAATTTTGAAGCATTTATAAAAGATTTTGTAATATTGTAACTCTTGAAAAAAAAAAGATATATGAGCATTCCGTAAATGAACGGTAAAGTTCAAGGAAAATATATATACACTAAAAATTTATAAACTTAGTTGATAAACCTTTATTGTTTTACATCTAACTAGTTGGATTTTGAAAAGATTCAAATCCATCTATAATTACTTATAATTAAAATAAATTCTACTAATGATATGACCCGTAATTAAAATAAAGCAAACGTAGACATTAGATAAAATAAGAATGGTGAAATAAGAAAAGGTGTATACAAATAGACAAGCAAAGAAGTTATTCTAATTAGAATATTATGTCCAAGGTGGCACTTAAGTAATCAGCATATTATGTTAGCACTTAGGTAAAGCTATTAATAAGATGAATCTACTTTAAAATTTAATATTAGAGAGTTAAAAAAAGCAACTTTAAGAAAAGAAAATAATAATAAGAATAATAATAATAAGAAGAAATGGGTACATTTGGGAAGGTTGGGGGTGGCAACAAAAAAACTAAGGTCTTACTAAGAAGTGAGAAATAGTGGGAAGTTGAAAATGACAACATTTTCTTTTGATAAATTCAATATAATGCATCTATTTGTCCTATTAGAAAACAAAAAGGAAATTTTCTTTTCCATACCACTATGGTAATATAGGAAATTTACCAAAACAAACATCAAACCAAATATATCTCAAATAATGACTTTAATAAACATCTACTTTTCTCCCAATTCCAACTCCACATTAGATCTCTTCTCTACATATATCCCCAATAGTTTATGGGGGTAGCATTCTTTTATAAAAGATTTGTAATTTTATACTTTTTTAATTTTTATTAAGGGTTGTTTTTAAATATAAAAAATAAACCAAAATATTTATAAATATAGCAACATTTTACTATCTTTCGTGGTGTATCGCAGATAGCTGTAATATTTTATTGTTATTTTTAAATATTTTTAACAATTTTTTGTCATTTAAAATAATTTTTCTTTTATTAATATAGTTAGTAAATATAGTTTTATGAAACAACCTATGAAGCATACTTGTGAATATTCGTTAATTTTGTGAAGGTTATATGATAAATAAGGGTAAAGTTTAACACTAATGTAGTTAAAAAGAATGATGGAATAATTAATGTTAAAAAATATTTTAATTGTTGTAAGTTATGACTTTTATTAAATTTCCATCATCTTCTTTAGCCATTAGGCTCTCCATCAAGCACTATTTATTTGGTGACTACTCTATCGTATCACTATAAATAAGAGGTATATAAACATTTAGAAATACATACCTCTCACATTTTGAGAATAAAAAAGCTCTCTTATTTATTTTTCATTGTTACTGTAATAAAAGTTTCACAATAATAATCTAGTTAAAAAAAGAAAATTTTTATTTGATGTTGAAATCAAAACTTAATGACAAAGTTATGGTGGTTTTCTGTTTCAAGCAACTCCACCTCACCATCCAAATGGATTCCATGGGACTCCACAGGTTAATCCATGACTTCAAACGAGTGTACACGAGTTTGCTAGAAATCGTGACGCATAAGTTTTATCTCTGTCTATCTCTTTTTTTTATCTGCTTAACAATTCATTTTAGGGCTAGCAACCGGGGGGTTCTCCATCCCCGCCCTTGTGGGGAATTTACCCCAACTTCACCCATTGTAGGCGGGGACGAGGCAAGGAAAAGCAAACCTAGCAACCCTTAGATAAGCGAGCAATAGTACCCTTAGAGCGAGAGCCATAATGCGAGAGAGATAGAGTGATTATGAGTGAGGAAAGGACGCGAGAGCAAGAGCGAGAGTCAACATCTTTTATATATATATATATAATTAACTTTTATATTTAATCGGGTCGGGTTCAGGCGCGGGGATACCCTCCCCGTCACCAAATAGGGATCTTTTTTTGACCCCCATCCCCAATCAAACTGGGGATTCCATCGGGGCTCGTGGGGGTTTTTTGTCAACCCTAATTCATTTCCTAGTTTACTTTTTCTGTTTATATTGTTTTTAGAACAATAAAAGATGTAGTTTCTTTTCTATATAATTAGATTAGGGATACATAATACGAAAAATGACTAACAAACGAGTGTTCAAATAAAACTACAAACAAAGTTAAAAATATGATTACATCTTTATAAAAATTTATGTGCTAGTGATCTTCTGTCACGCCGTCCACATTAAAGTACGTACTTTAAAGTGTTGTTGATGATGAATTACATCATTAATATCTTGTTGGATTACTACAGATAGAGAATTCATCCTATGCATAATACTATTGTTGATGACCAGAATTCAGTGCGATCATGGAAAATCTTACAAAAATAGAATTCGCAACCCTTGACATCAATGGAAATAATTATTTGTCATGGGTGCTTGATGCTGAAATACATCTAGATGTCATGAACCTAGGAGAAACAATTAAAGAGGAAAATGCCACATTCATTCAGGAAAAAGCAAAAATTATGATTTTCCTTTGCCATCATCTCCACAAGGGATTGAAGATGGAATATTTAACAATAAAAAATCCCTGTATCTTGTTGAAGAATTTAAAACAGAGATATGATCATCAGAGAACAGTCATTCTTCCTAAAGCTCGTTATGAATGGATGCATTTGAGGCTCCAAGATTTCAAATTAGTAAGTGACTACAACTCCGCATTATTTAAAATCAGTTCAAAATTGTTGTTATGCGGAGGGAAAATTACTAATGCGGATATGTTGGAGAAGACATTTTCTACATTTCATGCCTTGAATATGCTCCTATAGTATCAATATCGAGAGAAAGGTTTTAAACAATATTCTGAATTAATTTCATGTCTTCTCATGGCTAAACAAAATAATGAGCTATTGATGAAGAACCATGAATCTCGACCAACTGGAACAACACCCCTCTGAAGCGAATGCTGTAAATTTTAATAATTGTGGTCGAGGTCGTGGTTGTGGTCGTGGTCGTGGTCGTGGTCGTGGTTATGGTCGTGACCATGGCAGAGGAAGAAATAATTATTTTTTTTCGTGGTGGTCATTCTAATCATCCAAATTTCAAAAGAACCACCCAAAATGATGATCATAAAGGAAAAGCTCCACAAGATAAAAATTCAAAAGATGATGAGCATAAATGCTTCTGATGTAGGATAATTGGGCATTGGTCTCGTGTTTGTCGTACATCAAAACACCTAGTTGATCTCTATCAAGCTTCCCTGAAGGAAAGGGAAAAATGTGGAAGCAAATTTTGCATACCAGGATAATGATATATTTGACCCATCCAATATGACAAATTTGGATGTGACGGATTTCTTTGAATCTCCTAAAGAGAAAATCAACACAAATGATGACATAGCAAGTGTTTCTTTTGATTTTGAGAATATGTATAATTGTTTTATCTACCTATCTTTCATGTTTTTTTTAAGTTAAACCTTGTATTTCAAGTTTTGTTTTTCTTATTGTAATTATCTTGTTTAAATAAAGAATCATAGACAATTTTCATATATTGAGTGATTAAAAAATGAGGAATGAAGATCTATGTTTGGCAGACTGTGCAACTACACATATAATACTTACAAATAGAAAATATTTTTCCAATATTTTTCCAAATTGACAATGCTGGAAGCAAAAGTCAATACAATATCAGGTTCTGCAAACCTGATTGAAGGATTTGGAAAAGCAAATATTATTTTTCCTAGAAGAACAAAATTTACAATTAACAATACATTGTTCTCTAGTCAATCAAAGAGAAATCTATTAAGTTTTAAAGATATACATTGCAATGGTTATCATATTGAGACTAATAGAAAAAATAAGATAGAATATCTTTATATCATATCTCCCGTCTCACATGAAAAACATATATTGGAAAAGTTGCCTACTTTATCTTTTGGATTATATTATACTCATATACGAGTCTTTGAAATATATGCAAAAATGAACCTGAAGTTCATGAATCTAGATGTATTTACAATTTGGCATGACCGGTTGGGTCATCTAGGATCTATAATGATGAGAAGAATCATTGAAAATTCAAATGGACACCCATTGAAGAACCAGAAGATTCTTCAATCTAGTGAATTAATATGTGATGCTTGCTCTCAAGGCAAATTAATAATTAGACAATCACCAGCTAAAGTGGGAACTGAATCACCTGCATTTTTGGAACGAATTCATGGTGATATATGTGGATCTATTAACCCACCAAGTGGATACTTTATGGTATTAATAGACACATCTAGTAGATGGTCGCACGTGTGCTTATTATCAAGTTGAAACCTTGCATTTGCAAGTTTACTTGCTCAAATAATTAAGTTAAGAGCACAATTTCCTGATTATACAATTAAGACCATTCATCTTGATAATGTTGGTGAATTTACATCCCAAACTTTTGATAATTATTGTATGTCAATTGGGATAAATGTTGAACATCCTGTAGCCCATGTTCATACACAAAATGCTTTAGCAGAATCATTTATAAAAGGTTTTCAATTAATTGCTAGACCATTACTTATTAGAGTGAAGCTTCCTACATCTGTATGGGGACATGCTATTTTGCATGCTGCATCACTTGCACGCATTAGGCCAGTAGCTTATCATAAATATTCACCATTACAATTAGCTTATGGCCAGGAGCCAAATATTTCCCATCTAAGAATTTTTGGATGTGCAATATATGTTCCAATTGCTCCACCACAACGTACTAAGATGGGTCCTCAAAGGAGATTAGGAATATACGTTGGATATGATTCCCCATCAATTATTAAATATCTTGAACCCCTGACGGATGATGTATTTAATGCACGATTTGCTGATTATCATTTTAATGAGACAAATTTTCCAACATTAGGGAGAGGAATTAAGAAGTTGGAAAAGAAAATTGCATGGAATGCATCATTATTGTCTCATTTAGATCCTCATACAAATTAATGCGAACTTGAAGTTCAGAAGATAATTCATTTGCAAAATATAGCAAATCAATTAGCATTTATAGATGCAAAGAAAGTAACTAAATCACATGTACCCGTTGCAAATGTTTCGTCGAAAATTGATATCCCAACACAGCAAGTTGTCACTAATGAATCTGGAACACGCTAGAAGCGTGGTAGACCAGTGGGTTCCAAAGATAAAAATCCTCGGAAAAAAAAAATAAACGATAGTAAAAAAGACTTGGTTGAGGATGTAAATATCCATGAAGAAACCCTGGACATGACTGATAATTCAATTAGTGAAGAAAGTGAAATACCTAAAGATAATAATGAGATTTCAATAAATTATGTCATGACAGGGAAAAGATGGAATTGAATTAATATAGCTATTGATAACATTTTTTCACATAATATTGTACTTGATATTATATCTGAAAATAAGGATCCTGAACAAAGTCTATTGAAGAATGTCAACATAGAAGAGATTGGCTTCGATGGAAAGAAGCAATCTAGGTAAAATTAAACTCACTTTCAAAACGTCAAGTTTTTGGACTAGTAGTTCGGACACCAGAAGAAGTCAAACTTGTGGGATACAAATGGGTATTTGTGAGAAAAAGAAATGAACATAATGAGATCACAAGATATAAAGCAAGACTAGTTGGACTAGGTTTTTCACAAAGACCTGATATTGATTATAAGGAGACATATTTTCCAATGGTGGATGCAATTACATTAAGATATTTAATTGGTCCGACTATGTATGAAAATTTGGACATGCATCTTATGAATGTTGTCACAGCATATTTATATGGATTTCTTGATAATGACATTTATATGAGAATCCGAGAATGATTTAAGATACCTGAAATACATAAGTCAAGGTCTTGAGTACTATATTCAATAAAGTTACAGAGATCACTATATGGATTAAAACAATCAGAACGAATGTGGTATAATCGTCTGAGTGGATATTTGTTGAAATAAGTATATCAAAATAATCCAATATGTCCATGTGTTTTTATAAAGAAATCACAATAAGGATTTGATATTATATCTGTATATGTTGATGAGCTAAATATAATTGAAACTCCTGAAGAGCTTTTAAAGGCAATAGAATATCTTAAGAAAGAATTTGAGATGAAAGATCTCGAAAAAAACAAAATTTTGCCTTGAATTGCAAATTGAGCATTTAGCAGATGGGATATTTGTTCATCAGTCAACCTATATAGGAAAATTTTGAAAAGATTCTATATGGACAAAGCACATCTATTAAACATTCCAATGGAAGTTAGTTCACTAGATGTGAAGAAAGATATATTTCGACCTCGAGATAATAATGAAAAACTTCTTGGTCCTGAAGTACCATATCTTAGTGCAATTGGTGCACTTTTGTATCTTGCTAATAATACAAGACCAGATACTGCATTTTCAGTAAATTTATTAGCTAGATACAGTTCTTCTCCAACAAAAAGACATTGGAATGGAATTAAGCATATACTCCATTATCTCCGAGGAATGATTGAGATGAGTTTGTTTTATTCAAATAAATTAAATTTTGACTTAGTTGGTTATGCAGATTCTGGATATTTATCTGATCCACACAAAACTAGATCTCAAACAGGTTATCTGTTCACATGTGGAGGAACTGCTATATCCTGGCGATCAATGAAACAAACTATAATAGCAACTTCCTCAAATCATGCTGAAATTCTTGCAATCCATGAAGCTAGTAGAGAATGTGTATGACTAAGATCAATGACTCAACACATTCATGAAACATGTGGCTTGTCTTCTAGTAAAAATCCTCCAACAACATTATACGAAGACAACACAGCATGGATAACCCAAATCAAATGAGGATATATTAAAGGAGATAGAAAAAAGCATATTTCACCGAAGCTTTTCTACACTCATAATCTTGAAGAAAATGACGACATCACTATACAACAAATATGTTCAAAGGATAACCTTGCAGACTTATTTACAAAATCATTACCAACCACAACCTTTGAAAAATTGATGCAGAACATTGGAATGCGACGACTCAGAGATCTCAAATGATATTCCTATGAGGGGAGCAAATGTATTGTATTATTTTAGAAATATTAGATTATATGAAATACGTACTCTTTTTCCTTCACTAGGATTTTTTTCTCATTAGGTTTTTTCCTAGTAAGGTTTTAACGAGGCATATTATATATATATATATATATATATAATGGGCATCTATGGGGGAGTATAATGAATATTATAACAAATTAGATCATGTTCATTATATAATTAAGCTTAGTGGCTAAAGGTCATGTGTCTACTAATGACACATTCTTAGTGGCCATTAAAAGTCACTACCTACTCACCAAATTGCCTATAAATAGAGGTCTTTGGTGGATATTGTAACATACACATTGGAGAGAAAACAACAGAAAAGATTAGTGAAATTTGTTTGAGAAATTTCTTTTTCCATAAAATCCCACTTTCTTTATTTTGTTTATTTTAAGTTTACTTTATTTAATTTGGTTATTTTAATTACTTTGATATTATTTTATTATTTATTATTTTTATATTATAATTTTTTGATTTTCGTGCTCTCGTTTTTCCGTCATTTTGCTCCTCAATTTTACAACACTGAATGTCCACAAGAAGTTGAAATTGGATTATTAACTATATGAAGTTCTTCGTCAACATGTTGCTCTGGAATATCTTCATTATGTTGTTGTTGGCATACGACGAGCACGTCTCATATCAATATTAGCAATATTTAAATCTTCTTGTTCGTTGAATGATATCTATTACATTTACAACACATTGATTACACATAGAATCTAATTGTGGTAAAAAATATTGTTGCACTTGATCTTAAACAAAGTTATTCTCCATGAGAAAAAAATTAATATCATGATACACCATTAATGTATTAATATAGTATTTAAAATTGCATTTTGAATGGGGGATTTATATACTACTAATACATAACTGAAATACTATGATACACTATAAATATACCCCACTAATGTAGTATTTAAAATTGTTTAATTATTAATTCTTATGATTTATTATTAATTACCTTTGAATATCAATATAATGAATGCTAATTGAATATTTATAAAATAAATACACATGGTTTCTTCAAACTAAATTATTACTCATTTATATTTGAAACTACCTAGTGCGTATATATCTTTTTTTCTTTTTTTTTTTTTTTTTTTTTTTTTTTTTTTTTTTTTTGTTTTCGGTTCTTCTATTTTTTTTTTTTTACCATTTCCTTTGTATTTTCATTTTTTTCTCTTCTTTATTCTTTTTCCTTTTTCTTTTTTCGTTTTATATTTTTTAATATTTTAATTTTCTCTTTTAAACTATTTTTTCCTCTTTCATTTAGTTTGGAGCAAAATAAACTTTTGGTTATGAAATTTAGAGTTCGTATCTATTTAGTGGCTGAGGTTTAAAAATGGACATTTTTAGTCCCTGAATTTCGAAAAACTGTTTTAAATGGTTTTTGAGATTGATTGATGGTTAAAAAGAAATTATGACGTCTTCCACAATTGATGCACTATTAGTTTGGTTCTTGTAATGAAAAGCATGAGAAAGAGAGAGGGGAAAAAAAATGAGAGAAGCCTGATTAAAATTAGTCGCATCGAGAAAGTGAATTGGCTTTTTAAAATATCATGATTCCCTTGTTTGTCCGAAGTGTTGATGGATTTCGATTTTGATTTCCCCTTGTTGGTTCGAACTCGTACGTTCACAGATTTCTTCATGATCACCATACTGATGATGAATCTCGCACGTGGTGCTACAACTTCTACTTTGTTGCATGTTTACGATTCCGACTCCAATTTCCTCAATTCCACTCTGGATCGTTAAAATCCTCTCGATGACATCGTTAGGTTTGTGAAAATCCTCTCGCTTCCTCAATCCAACAAAGCTGTTTTTCTAAGAAAATGTTATGGCGTTTCTACGTGAGTTAGTGCACAATGCTGCAATTTTGAATAAGAAAGAAGACACGGGGGAGGGAGGAAGACGTCCCAACAAAATTTAAATAAATAAATAAAAATTATTCTTTGAGCCCATTCATTAAAAAAAAATGCCACATTTTTTTTTTTTTTTTGCCAACTCATTAAAATTTGCCACTAGATGAGTTTACTCATTTGATTTACTTCCACAACATCATTTTAATAATCAACTAACGGTCAATCAATGTCAAACTTTAGAACCAAATAAACACCAACTCTAAATCTCAAGATTAAAAGTGCCTTTTCGTTTTTTACATGTTAAAACAACATAACCTTATTCTCAAAATTAGAATCAAAAACATGATTTTTCTTGTGGAACTTCATTCGCAATCTATTTGCTTCACTTTTCCTTTTATTCTCACATTTTCATAGGTGACCTTCAATTAATTATTTCATTCTTTTGGGGGTATTTTGTGTTGTTTCTTACTGTTTTGGACATTGTGAATTAGATTTTGTGTGGGAATTTTAGTGGGTCTCTGTATAACCTTTTTTAAGATGCTTTTGTTTTTATTGAGATGTCTTTGTCAACTTTAATGTCATTTTTTTTTCCTTCAAGTTTGTTTTCTAAAGAAATTTTGACATCGAACCTAACCCTTTTAGTAACTCTCGACTCTACAAATAATCCACCGATTCACAATGTAGAATCGATGAAAATTTCAATCTTCACTCACATCGTTCAACACATAGACATTTATACTATTGAAGGTGGTTTTGAGTTTATTTTATTGCACTTATTCTCACTACTACTACTAAAAAAAGGTTTACAATCACACAATGGTATAGCTAAACTAAGTGGAGAGAGAAAAAATGTCATAAATGCAAAAAAGAGAAAAAAAAAACACGATTTTAACCGAAAAAAGCAAACATTTTTGTATTTTTAGATATTTATGATAGTTTTTAAGTGTCGCTAATTTATGATAATTGTCATTAATTATAAAAAGTTATATATTTTTTTTATAAAAGAAAGGAAAAAAAAATTTAAGTGTAGATCTACTGATTTTTCTAAAGGAATCATGTTGATCCATGGAAGCCATTGGCAACATTGAGTTGGAAGGGCAAAAGGTAATTATGAACCAACCACTATTGGTTTGTACTTCATTCTTTTTAAATTTCTTCAACTTTATAAATTTAACAATTTGAAGGTCCCAAAGACTTCTATATGAGGAAGCTTTTCTTAGTTTTTGCTTCTTATACTTCTTACTATAACAACTTAATTTTTTGTATCTTCTCATTTGTGAAGTTTGGTTTCAAGTAAGAAAATACCTTAGCTTAAAAGTGTGTGAATGTAGGTGTTTATTCACCTTCCTCCAAAATATATCTTTCTTTCATTTGGATATTCTGATGATTAGTTTTTTTCCTACACAATCACAAACTCGAAAATTACAAAAAAGTGCATTTGAATGGAATCTCAAGAAAGCATACTTTGATGTATTCCATTCAAACTAGTCAAGCAAAGTAATAGCATTATAATTAGTATAATATTTTAGTCAATTAAGTACCAGTGATTTGTGTTTACTTTTCTCTATTTGTGGTAGTCGAGGCTTTTAATTTGGATTTTTTCTCTCTATAGCTGTTTGACTTCTACTTATTTGCACGGTTAATAAAATTATATTTTAAAATTTATTGAGCACGTGCAAGTTTCAATGCACGTAGTTTCAAACTAGTTTTGGAAAAATTCCAAATTCCGTATATTAGCATATGCTCCATCTGTTATGTCTACCATTTTAAAATGACTAAGTTATTAATTTACAAAACAATCAAATGCAACAAAATAAAATGGTAAACACTCGATTAAAGCAATAGAATGCAACGCAATTTAAACATTTCATTTACCTAAAGTCAATCAACTTTTAGTTTGGCACAAAAAGGAGAAGATGAAAGCAACAATAGACTTCGAATAGCAATTGCATTGCATCTCAAAGGATGCAACTATTTATACTACAATGGGATCATTTACTCTTTTGATTATGGAATTTGGAAAAAAAATATTTTAATAAAATACTTTATATATATTTTTTTTATTTTTATTTTTTTTTAAAGAAAATGTTACAAACTAAATGAATGCTAAATGACTTTTAGATTAACCACATAAAGGCCGTAGTTTCTTAACGCATGAAATAATTACCCACCCACACCCACACCCACGTATCCCACGCAGAACTTTCGTTGCCCAAATAGCTAAATACTTATTAATTTAGTAAATAATTATCTACATAAATGATTAAATAATAAAAAAATTATCTTAAATAATAATACTGCTGAAAATATTTATAACTAATAGTAAAATACACAGTCTATTTATGATAGGCCGCGATAAACTACTATATGTGTTTATCGTGACACAGATAATAGTGTATTGCAATCTATCGCGGTCTATTACAGATAGACAATGAAATTTTACTATATTTATAAACATTTTGGTTTTTTTTGTTATATTTAAAAATAACCCTCTAAATAATAATCTAATTCAAGAATGGATATAATAGAAATAATAGAATAATCATTTGGACAAAATAGTCCAAAAATCTTATCCATTAACCCCGTTTTAAAATAGTATGATATGATAGATGGTCTCCACCTTAGCCATTCCTTCCATTATTATTGTTATTATTATTAGCCTCATCCACCGCCATTTATATTTAATGCACAGGTTATAAGTTTAAACAATATAAACATCTATAATATATTATTAAAAGATGAGGATCTCGAATTTTTTTTTTTTACACTTTTGTCTCTTATTTAATTTACTTATTTACTAAAAGTGCCATTAAAAATTAATTATAAATGATATATAAATAATTAATTATTAATTATCGATAGAGTACATAATTAATTAACTATTAACTATCAATAATAAGTAAGATAGAAACTCAACTACTTGATTTTTTTTTAATCTTTTATTTTATTTAAAAATAAAAATTTAATAGCTTTAGAATTCAAAAATTTTTGTAATTCTTAACTTCTACTTCTATAAAAATGAGTTTTCTTGATCACCATTCTCCACCATCACCTAAATCTTTAACCTTTCATTTTTGTTCTCTCTGTGCATTATTCTCCAAAACTCTTCAATCTTCAAAACATCTCAAGATGTTGGTACATTCAAGTTGCAAATAATGTACCTCAACTTTAATGGATTTGAATAAGAGTATTTGTCAACCTATTGTTGTGAAGAAACAATTGTATAACTAAGGTTTTTCCCCCCCCTTTTTGTTACTGTCTTTTTATTTGGGTCTTTTATATTCAAAGTAATTTTGTTTAAATATTTGGTGAAAAAAATAAAAATTCATTGGTCTACCTAATTTGAAGAAGGTGTATAACAAGCATCTTGAATTTTCTTGGTTATTTTTTTTAAGGTTACTTTTTTTAATTGTTCTTTTATAATTAGTATATCATTATTTTATTGAAAATGATGGTTGAAGAAAAAATAGATCAATCTCTTACACGCCAATGTTCCTTTTGTTTTGAATAAAAAATCATGTAACCTTTTGCTCAAAATTTTATTAATCAATTATAATTAGTAAATTGATTAATTGTAAACAATAAATTAAAAATAACAAAAATTGTAACTTAAAGAATAAAACGATGGACCAAAAAATGTTTTATTACTTCATTCACAAAGAACTTAAATAATTTTTTTTAATTATAAGAATTAACTTTAAGTATAATATGAGATTAAATTATTAAATTAATTTTATTGATTTTGAAAACTTATATTATATAACCAAAAAAAAGTTAGCATAACAATTTAGATAATTTTTAATAAACAAACAAAGTAATTAGAAAATTTGATGGTTCAGAAATGAAAAATAACTTTAAAATTCATTCCAAATAAACAAAAAAAGAAAAAGAAAATAACTATATATATATATATTAATTTACATTATAGAAAAATGTAACTTAAAAATATAACTATTAAATAAATTAATGTGATTTTAAAAAACTTATGAATATTGAATGGATGAAATTTTTTTTTTATAATAAATTAATTATTAGTCTATCTTTTAATCTAATTATATTTAATTATAATTAAAACATGTGATAAGGATAATTTTTAAAAATAACTAAGATTTTGATGGTAAGATAAATTTAAGGGTAAATTTAAGAAAAAAATTTGACCAATTAAAAAAATATACATCCTAGGTGTTTCAATCATTATAAAAAATTTCATATAACTACTTATATATAAACCAAAACTAACTCTAGATATTTGTAAATTTTAAGTTTTGAACATATTTTTATCAATAATAATGATGATTTCTAGTATTGTATTTTTATATTTATACTATATATTGACGATAAAAGTATGTTTATCCATTTTATAATATGAAGTGATTTATAGTAAACAAAAATATCGTTTATTATATAAAAGAAAATAAAGTAAAAATATATCAATGTTTAAACAAAAATGTATATTGTTATAAATACTAATTTTTACTTGAAAGATAAATAATAAATATACTTCTACGAACTAAAGTTAGTAATTTAAAAATAGAGATTTTTCTCTATAAATTTAATATTTATTTTTAAAAACTTACAATGGTTAGTTATTAAATTACTTAAAAATTATTACTAAATTATTTAAATTAAGATTATATTCACATATGCCCTAATATATTAATAATTAAATAGTAATGTATTATACAAATATAAAAAATGTATCCTAACTAATGTTTAAAATAAATTTATTAAAAATATTTTATCCAAGTTATTAAAAAATATCTATTTTGATTTGTTTTAAAATTAAAACACACGTGGTAAAACGCTAGTTTCTATAAAAGGTGATATGTGATTTTATTTATTTTATGTTTTTTTTTGGTACAAATGATTTTATTATATATTGATTATTAATATTGTTCATTTCATTAATGATCTAATGTTCTCTTTTAAAAATTATTTTGTTAACAACAATCTAGTTCGAGACATAAGTAGTGATTTTGAAAATCCTAAATCTCAATCTCACATTCAATTATTTATAATTTAATACATTAATATTGTTGAAAAGTATCTAAAAAGTGTTTTTCTTGTCTTTGATTTAGGGATGTTTTTATTGAATTTAATGTGTTCGCTAGTGGTTTTCAGGTAATTAAGAAGAAATTAAGTGCCAAATGAACCAAACCGAGCCAAAACGGGACAAGAAATGGAAGAAAAAATGGAAAAACCCTAGAAACAGGGCATCGCAGCCGAGAGTGTCACTGCGGTGCCCTCGGCGCTCTCGACCTGAGAGCATAAAAATTTGGAAGAAGTGGGAGCGTCACGTTGCTGGCATGGAGCGTCGCTGCGCTGTGAAGAGAGCGCGTAGCGCTTCTGTGCTGCACTTGAAGTTAGGATTCTATGTTGGACAACGCTGTGATGCTGCATGAGAGCGTCGCTAAGCTGCCCCTATTATGACAGACAGTGCTGCTACGCTCTCCAAGAGCATAGCGACGCCAACTTTCTTTTTTTTTTTTTGAAGATTTTGCAAATTTGGAAAATATTTTAGGCAGCTACTTCTATAAATTGAGGGGTTTTCAGCAACCCTAAACACCAAGAGACACAAGAAAACTCAGAGTAAAAGAGAGCCTAAAAGGTGTGAGTTTGTTATCACAAAGAGTGGAAGTGTTAGAGAAGAGTTGAAGGTCGTTAGAGATCCCAATGTGCTAACTAAGTGGAGATTGAAGTAGTTCAATGCTGAGAAGTGATTCGAGAGTCTTTCTTCCGAAGTTTCTCTTTTCCTTTTACTTTTATGCTTGAGAACTCATATGCAAACATGTATTTGATGCCTATGTGTGGCTAAATTCATTGTTTAAGGGTGTTGGATGATTGGATTATGGATTTAAGTTAATGATTTAGTGTTCTTCATAGATGTTGTTGAATGATATGTTTTTCAATGCTATTGTGCCTTATCCTTTATTGAATGATCATTAATAATTGTTAGGTTAGATGTATAACTGAGTGGTTGTATGTTTAATTGGATCTATGACATTGAATCTCTACTAATCTCTGGTGAAAATAGTTAGGTTATTAGAGAAAGTTGATTATGCCTAATCTTAATGTTATGCCTCTTAATTCGGTTTCAAGAGAAAATGGTTATTTTTTAGAGAAAATAATCTAGATATTAGTTTCTAGACTTAAACATATTGTTTGCATATAATTCCATGAAAACCTAAAGCATGACTTAATGAAGGAATTATCCTAGAACACTCTTCTACCTTGAATTTTCACTTGCTTTTGTTTTCTCGTTTTCTTGTTTTTAAAATAGAAAAATCCAAATCTGATTTCCATTCCTTAGATAAAATCAATTCAATTCTTGAACAGATAAGTGAATATATTCAATTCAATCCCCAGTGGAGACGATACTCGGATTGTGACAACCCAAATTTTTGAGGTAATTTTTAATTGGGTTAATTATCTTAAATTATTTGGGAGTTAGTTCAAATTTTAATTTAATGGTAATTAAGGAAATCCAATCCAATTTAGTCATTTAAGATTTTAAAATTGGATTTAAAATGGGTTAGTAGGATTTTATTTGATTTGAGGAAGATTTAGAAATTTGGAATCCAATTTAGAAATTTGGAATATTTATATTTAAAAAGGACTTAGAGTTTGAATATGATTATATATATATATAATTGTTAGGTCTCGAACTGCTTGCCACTTTAAAAAAAAAAAAAAAAGGTAATTCTTTTTCCTTCTTCCCCAACCTCACGACTCCCCACCTCTTCTTTTCTCTCTCTCTTCCTGACGGTGTCTTATGACTGCAGTTGTTGCCCCACAAATCTCTTTGCTAGTTGCCGCCATCGATCCTTGCGGCCGCCTAGCTCGTCGCCGTTGCAGGTCGTCAGTCAAAGTTGCTCCGGTGTCGTTTGTTCCTCCAACCGTCTGTGGGTCCGCTGCTAGCTTGTGAATTCCTCTGTTCGTGGGTCGGGCCTGCCGTCGACCAACTATTTCGTCCACCTCGCTGGAGTTGGGAGTTGGGTGAGTTTATTTTGGAATTTTATTGGTGGTTTATCCTTGTTACCCATTAAGTTTTGGGTTCATTTTTGGTGTTTTAGGATTTGAAGGTTATATTCAGATTGTTTTGGAGTTGTTGGGAGATGTTAAGGACGTTCGTGGCGTTTTCATTTGGGTGTTTCTGTTGAAGGTGTTGCGGTTTTGGGACCAAATCACGTTCTGGGTAAGTAAAGTGAAAATTTGGTGTTAGGTTGACTGTGTGCCCCAAGATCCTTTGGAATTTAAGATTGGTTATATTTTATGATTAGGGTGTTGACTCAAGATTTGCTAACCTATTGGGAGGCTCATTTTTTTATTATTCAGACTTGATTCAAGGTAAGTAATCTTACTTCTACAATGTGCCCTTGTGCCAGACAATTTAGACAGTTGATTGATTTGTTTAGTTTGGACAAAACTGTGATGCCTACTATGATTAGAATTGTTTCTTGTGTATGATGATACGCATGAGATTGATATTAGCATGTGAGCGATAGGATTATGTGTGGGACTTTGAGACATGTATTAAGATTTACGTTGAATTTTACTGAAAGCATGCTATCTTTTAATTAAGAAGTGACGATTTACCCTTGTAATGCTACTATGATATCAGAAGCCGACGGGTTTCCTACAACAATACTGAAAGCTGATGTCCTACTACGACACTGAAAGCCTATGAGTTTCCTACATGTTACTGAAGACCTATGAGTTTCCTACTATGCTACCGGGTGCCGACGTGTGCCCTACTACGTTTGTGAGCCTTTGGGCCACCATATATGTGTTAGGATGGGTTAAATCGCTCACTAGATGGCCATCCAAGATTAGCTATCACACTAGTATGATGCACATATTGGATATAAGTGTTTAGCCTAACCCCGGTAGTAGAGTTACTTACTGGGTATTCGTACTAATTCTTTTCATGTTATTTTTAGGTAAGGGAAATGACACCTCGACAAATGATGAAAGAATAACTTGATTGTGCCATCGGGACTAGTTAGATGCTTCCTTACAAGATTTCATGTTTTCATCTTTAAAAATTTTGGTCTTGTCATTTGAATCCAAAACTTTATTTTTCCTTTAAAATTTCTCACGGTTAGATGTTTTGTGCAAGTTTCATGTTTTATTACATTGTACAAGGGTTACCCCAGACAAAGATTTTAAGTTATTTGGATTTTGCAAAGGATATTTATTTTAGTAAAAATTTCTTTTGATTTTTTTTGTAAAATTATGAAAAATAGTTGTTTGAGATGTATGCATGCATATAATGACGACCTAGTTCAAGTCCTAGGGAGTCGAGTCGTTACCATTGGTATCAGAGCCAAGCCTTTTTGGTTCAGTAAACTGACTTACCATGTAAGTCTAGATCGTCCTTATGGCCATTAAGGGGTTCTTCATCATCGCCAATTACGCCTTACAAGTAATAAAGCTCGTTTTTTTTTCTTTTTTTTTTTTTTTAATGAAAATGTAAACCCTACTTTCGTTTCTCAGTACTTAACTTAAGTATGTAATATCATTGTGGACTTATTTGCTTTCTCTTGTTTCGATTGAAGGGAGAAGTGAAGGAAAGCTGAGGAAGATAGACTTGCAGATTAAGTCGATAATATTTTTGGTAAGTTGAATTCTAAATCGTTATGAGATAAATTGAACTTGGAGTCTATTTTGACATATCAGCTAGTATGTAAAAGACTTAAGAAAAGTGTCACCGTTTGAACCGAGGTGGAAAGATATTATTATGAATTCTATCTTATTACTATTATTGTGTAATTATCATTAGCGAAAAGGAAAATAAAGAGGTGTTGCTTAAGTCACTGGATAAGTAAGGTTTAAAGAGAGAGAGAGAGAGAGAGAGAAAAAAAAAGAGGAAGAAAGGAAAGAAAGGAAAAAAAAGAAGAAAAAAGAAGAAAAGAAAGTGGGATTTAAGTCGGTGAAATGTGTGTGCAAGTTAAATCAAATGTGCTACTGACATTTACCATTTTCCAAGCTTAAATTGACTCAAGTTCCTCATCTTGGCATCAAGGGGAGGAAGAAGAAGAAGATCAAGGTGAATTGGAGTGGAATTTTGAGAGAAAGCTGGGTGAATTCAAGAAGGAAAGAAGTTGGTCTGGAACTCGAGCAATCTGCGCAAGGTTTGGTATTTGGAAGATAGCGAGCTGAAGAGATCAAGTTTGGGGCTGAAAAGTTGAGGTTAGTAAGTTAATTCATTTTGTAACAACTTTTGTGAAGGATGGTTGAGCTGAATGAGAAGGAAAACTGGTTAAATTATAGGTGGAAGTGATTGGTTCAAATTTCTCAAGTAATCTGGAGAAAGGTGGAGTAAAATTGAATTAGCCAATGAAGGAAGGGGAGATAGACTCTGAACTTTGGAGGTAAGATAGAAAACTCATTTCTCTACAAGTTTGTAAGAGGAAGGAAATTCTAGTATGGGCTGGAAATGCTACTTTTAGCAGTTGAAAGCGAAGGTAAAAGCTGTGGTGAGACGGGTTTTGCTAGAAAAAGCAGCGACACTAAAGGCGTGAGGGTGAGCAGCGAGATCAGTCTCGCTAGGTGTTGTTGATCGACTTTTGTCTCACAAATCTCGCTGGTCTCGCTGGTCTCGCTATTCTCGCTGGTCTCGCTAGTTAGGTAAATCTCGCTAGTCGACGGTCTCGTTGGTACAGTTTCGTTGGTTTCATGGTTTCGCTTGTAGGGGTCTCGTTGGTTTGTTAAGTCTCGTTGGTTGTGAAGTACTGCCAGTAAATTGGTCTCGTTAATGAGTTAATTTCAATACTAAGACTTATTGATTATACACTAATTGGAATTTTAGGGAATCTAACAAAGGGAATCAAACCATTTCAGGCTGAGAGGAGCTAGGAAAGGTGTGTAATTTATTAAAGGCCCGGACAAGTTGTGAATGACAAATTTTATTTAAAATAAGCTTACGTTATAGAAAGTTCTTATGATACATAATTATGATTGAAAGCATGTTTTATGTTTATATTTTCACGAGTTTTAACGTGCTACAATGACTATTTGCTTGAAAGAAAGCTTGTGTTTCCATGAAAGTGTATATTATGTGTTTTGCATTGGAAATTATTCGAAGCATGCTAGTTGTTAAACAAGTTTTATGGAAGGCATGTTATTTATTAATCCATGATTTTGTGAAAGCAAGATGTTTGATGACAAAATTGTAAAGATTTGAGATGTTATAAGCTCGTGAATTTTTATTATGTTATTTTCAAAGCACATTGCATTTGAATTATGTTTGTGAAAGGTTCCCAATGCCGAAAGACTCGAAGAAGGCATATGGGTAGCTGGGATATAGGAATGGTTCCTAATGCTAAAGGACTCGGAGAAGGCATATGGGTAACCTGAGTATAGAAATAACCCTCAATGCTGAAGGACATAGAAAAGGCATGTGGATGGCGTGAATCTTATATATGGGGCCCAGTACTGAAGGACTTAAGAAGGTATACGGGCAACCCAGGATATGATATCTATGTGCACATAGAGCTATGATCGACACTGTTGTATTGAGATTACTCCACACAACTAAGATTATTCGACGTTGGGTGTGTCGAGATTACTCCACCCCAACTAAGGTTGTTTTCGATGTTGAGTAGCGTTGAGCTCCCCTCCGCCTTAACTAAGGAAAATATTTCAGATATATGATGAATTTCATGATCTTTCAAAAATGAAATGTATATGGTTTTGAACATTAATCGAGCATGATTTTCCTGGATGTGAAAATGAATTACTTGCTGTTTTATCATTATTGTTATTTGAACATGGTTTTGATTTGCTTCTGAGCACGATTTTGGTTTATTCCCGAGTTAAAGAGAGGTTTTTCCTGAACATGTCACTCACTGGGCAACCTAGCTCATGTTTCCTTGTTTTTCTGTTTTTCAGGTAGCGAGCGAAACCGGGGTGCTTAGCCTACACAACAGCTCGTCTGGGCCTACCAATAGTGTCTGCGAACATTGTTTTAACGGAGGAATGTCCTCCAGTCCCTACTCAAAACCCGAACCGAACTGTTCGGGACGCTTATGACAGATGAACCAAGGCTAATGAAAAAGCCAAAGTCTATATTTTGGGAAGTATATCAGATATACTATCCAAAAAGCATGAAAAAATGGTCACCGCTAAGGAGATCATTGACTCATTGCAAGCTCTGTTTGGACAACAATCCTCCTCGGCTATGCATGATGCTATCAAATATGTTTACAATTGTCGGATGAAAGAAGGAACAAATGTTAGGGAATATGTTCTGGACATGATGGTCCACTTCAATATCGCAGAAGTAAACGGGGCTGTCATGAAAGAGAAGAGCCAAGTAGGGTTCATCATGGAGTCTCTTTCGAAGAGCTTTTTCCAGTTCAGAACTAACGCCATGATGAACAAAATAGATTATAATCTTACCACTCATCTCAATGAGTTACAGATTTACCAATCGTTATTGAAAAATAAAGGTTCTGAGGCAGAGGCAAATGTTGCTACTACCTCAAAGAGGAGATTCAAAAGGGATCCACCTCTAGAAATAAATATGTCCAAAATCTTTCAAAGAATAAAGGAATTCAGAAGAAGAAAGGCAAATGGAAAGGGAAAACACCTCCTACTACTACTGAAAAAGGCAAAAGGCCTGTTGTAGAAAAAGGAAAATGTTTTTATTGCAATGGTGATGGGCATTGGAAAAGGAACTGTCCAAAGTACCTTCTCGATAAGAAGGCTGAAAAAGAGAATCAAGGTAAATACGATTTACTGGTTCTAGAAACGTGCATAGTGGAGAATAATGATTCTACTTGGATACTGGATTCAGGGGTCACTAATCATGTTTGTTCATCTTTTCAGGAAACTAGTTCTTGGAAACAACTAGAAGATGGTGAGATAACTCTCCGGGTTGGATTAGGGGAGCTCATCTCAGCTTTGGCAGTAGGAGATGTAAAGTTATTTTTTGGAAAGAGATATATATATACTTAGAAAATGTTCTGTATGTACCCTCTTGCAAGAGGAATTTAATATTTATTTCTTGTTTGATTGAACATATGTACAAAGTTTCTTTTGAAATTAATGAAGCGTTCATTACTAAAAGAGATGTACAAATTTGTTCTTCAAACTTAAACAATAATTTATATAAGTTAAAACCAACCAGAGTTAAGGCTATTTACAATACTGAAATGTTTAAAATAGCCGAAACTCAAACAAAACGACGACGCGTTTCTTAAAGTACCTATCTTTGGCACTTAAGACTTGGCCACATTAATCTCAATAGGATTAAGAGATTGGTTAAGATTGGACTTCTAAACAAGTTAGAAGATGACTCTCTACGACCATGTGAGTCTTGTCTTGAGGGAAAAATGACAAAGAGATCTTTTACTGGAAAAGGTCTTCAAGCCAAAGAACCCATAGAACTCATGCATTCGGACCTTTGTGGACCAATGAATGTAAGGGCTCGAAGAGGGTATGAATATTTCATCAACTTTATTGATGATTATTCAAGGTACGGTTTATTTACCTAATGTATCATAAATCTGAAACCCTTGCAAAGTTCAAGGAATTTAAGACCGAGGTTGAGAACCAATTAGGTAAAACTATTAAAACACTTCGATCTGATCGATGTGGAGAGTATATGGACTTAAATTTTTAGGACTATATGATAGAACATGGAATTAAGTCTCAACTCTCTGCACTTAGTACGCCACAGCAAAACGGAGTATCTGAAAGGAGAAACAGAACCTTGTTAGACATGGTTCGTTCGATGATGAGTTACGCATCGTTACCTAACTCGTTTTGGGGATTTGCAGTAGAGACCGCGGTTTATATTTTGAATAATGTTCCCTCTAAGAGTGTTTCAGAAACATCCTATGAGTTATGGACAGAGCATAAAGCTAGTTTATGTCACTTTCGGATATAGGGTTGCCCAACACATGTGTTGGTGCAAAATCCTAAAAAATTGGAACGTCGTTCAAAATTATGCTTATTTATAGGATACCCTAAAGAAACGAGAGGTGGTCTATTTTATGATCCTCAAGATGAAAAGGTAATTGTATCGACAAATGCTACATTCCTAGAGGAAGACCACATATGTGATCATAAACCACGCAGTAAACTAGTATTGGAAGAGATTTCAAAAGTTGCTACAAATAGATCAACAAAAGTTGCTGACCAAGCTGGCCAATCAACAAGAGTTGTTGATAAACCAAGCACATCTAGTTCATCACGTCCATCTCAAGAGTTTAGAGAGCCTCGACGTAGTGGGAGGGTTGTTAGACAGGCCGACCGCTATATAGGTTTAGCTGAAATCGAAGTCACCATACCTGATGATGGCTTAGAAGATCCATTGACCTATAAAAAGACAATGAATGATGTTGATCAAGATCAGTGGGTCAAAGCCATGGACCTCGAAATGGAGTCTATGTACTTCAATTCAGTCTGGGAATTTGTAGATCAACCTGATGAGGTAAGACCTATCGGTTGAAATGGATTTACAAATGTAAACGAGACCATGTGGGGAAGGTACAAACCTATAAAGCTCGGTTAGTAGCAAAGGGTTATACCCAGGTAGAGGGGGTAGATTATGAAGAAACCTTCTCACCTGTTGCTATGATAAAATCAATAAAGATACTCTTATCTATTGCCACTTTTTATAATTATGTAATTTGGCAAATGGATGTCAAGACTGCCTTCCTAAATGGCAATCTTGAAGAGAACATCTACATGGTCCAATCAGAAGGATTCATAGAACAGGGTCGGGAGCAAAAAGTTTGCAGGTTGAATAGATCCATTTATGGATTAAAGCAAGCATCTAGATCCTGGAATATGAGATTTGATATGAACAAAATGTTGATGAACCTTGTGTGTACAAAAGGATCATCAACTCCACTGTAGCTTTTCTTGTTCTATATGTAGATGATATCTTATTGGGAATAATGTAGGATACCTTACTGACATTAAGAATTGGTTAACAACTCAATTTCAGATGAAAGATATGAGAGAAGCTCAGTATGTTCTCGGGATCCAAATAGTTTGGAACCGCAAGAACAGAACGCTAGCTATGTCTTAAGAGTCTTATATAGACAAAGTGTTGTCTAGGTTTAAGATGCAAGATTCCAAGAAAGGTCTTCTACCTTTCAGGTATGGAATACATTTGTCAAAGAAACAATGTCCCAAAACACCTAAAGAGGTTGAGGATATGAGACGAGTTTCCTACACATCAGCTGTCGGGAGTCTGATGTATGCAATGCTATGTACACGACCAGACATATGTTTTGCAGTAAGAATTATCAGTAGGTACCAGTCCAATCCTGGGTTTGCACATTGGACTGCCGTTAAGAATATCCTCAGGTATCTAATGAGAACGCAAAACTATGTGCTTGTGTATGGAAATAAGGATATGATCCTTATCGGATACACTGATTCCGATTTTCAAACCGATATAGACTCTAGGAGATCTACTTCAGGATCGGTACTCACTCTTAACGGAGGAGCAGTAGTGTGAAGAAGTATTAAGTAGAGCTGCATTTCTGACTCCACAATGGAAGCAGAATAAGTTGCTGCATGCGAAGTAGCCAAAGAAGCAGCATGGCTTAGGAAGTTCCTGAATGATTTGGAAGTTGTTCCAGATATGCATCTGCCAATCACTTTACATTGTGATAACAGTGGGGCAGTAGCAAACTCCAAAGAACCAAAAAGCCATAAGTGCGAAAAGCATATTGAGCGCAAATACCATCTCATTAGAGAAATTGTGTAGAGAGGAAACGTTATTGTGAAACAAATAGCATTTGAGCACAACATTGCTGATCCATTTACAAAGGCCCTCCCGGCTACTGTTTTTTAGGGCCACCTGAAGAGTTTAGGACTACGAATAGAATAAATAGGGCAAGTGGGAGAAATCGTGGGTATGGGATATCCTAGTTTATTGTATTTAGATTTCACTTACTATACTTAACTTTGTTGTAACCCACTAGGAGTTTTAGTCCAAGTGGGAGTTTGTTGGGTTGTATGTCCTAAAAACTCGTAGTTTTTGTAAATAAATGAATTTTAGTACATATGAAGTTATTCAAGTGAATTAATCATTTATTAACCTTAAATCCAATTAAACTACGAACCCTTGGCTATTATCATGAGTACTTGGACTTTATGTGGAGACATAAAAAGGATCAAGTTGGAGTAAGTAGCCTAAATAAGTCTATAGTACATGGATCAGGTTGGGTACCTCTTCCTGGAGACACTATTGAATACGACCCGCTTCATGATTGTTACAAATATTGTAAGCTGTCATAAATGAAGTGATCTTGATTTGTTCATATAGAGACATGTGAATTGGGGTATTCTACATAATAAGATTGTGTAGGACTGACCCTGAAATAACCACTGTTACGTATTAACATTGTTTACGATTACCACTAATTAATTTCACTTATCGATGACCTAGATAACTTGATCTGAATCTTGAGCTATCTATGAACTCCTGTTTATTCAAAATTATCCCTTGATCTGCATAGGTGAGAGTAAGCTCAATAGCGCTGCTCAACATTCCTTCCATTTCAGGGATAAGACCGGGTAGATAGTTGGGGACATAGAATTTGCAAGACGGAATTCACTCCTACCCAACTTAGGGATAGTAGAGAGGTTGTTCTCTTAAGTATTGTTCCTAGGACTTGAACAAGGGGCCCATCCTCTCACTGGCCCGGGAGGGAATGGATTTAGTGATTAGATCCTAAATCAATTGTTCATTAGAGGGACAGTGGTACTTAAGGAGAAAAGATGTAACTCAGAGGTAAATCGGTATTTGACCTAGCTGAAATTATGAACGACCTGTGAAGGATTAACTTATCGATGACGATTATATCAAATGGACACAAATATATCTACAGTGAAGAGAGTGCAGCTATAGGCTTTAGTGGAGTGTCCCGTTAGTTAACGAATGTTGGTTAACTAGGTTAAAGAGTTCGGCCGGTTAATCTTGGATCGTTGGAGCTCATGATTTGTAGGTCCATTAGGTCCCTCTACTAGCTCATAAATGGACTAAAATCTTAGATCGTGTGGTGAATAAGTTTGAACTGTTCAAATCTTGGCTTAAGGAATGAAAGTCAGATATATACGATATATCGATGTTTAATTACGAATTAAACATACAAATAGAGTTAATTATAATATGATTTAAATATTAATCATATGAATAGGGATTCATATCGGTTTTTAGAAAAATCGGGACAGGTGGGAAAAATAATATTATTTTATTATTTATAAAATAATATTTAATTAATAAATATTAATTTATTAATTTAATTATTTAATTATTTTTTGAAATTAAAAATCAATTTTAATTCATTTTTTTGGAAATTCATTGAAAATTGATTTTAAAATTGATTTTTAAAGATTGGATTTTTCCCACTAAGTTAGGAGCTTGGTTGTCTTCTTCACAATTAACCAACAAATTAACCATTTTGTGTTGTCAAATTTTGATGCAATTGGATTGCATGTTATTCTTTAATAAATAAAGATGATTTTTACATAAAAATGGTTAAGAGTTTTATAAAATTTAAGGGTTAATTTTGCGAAATTCCATCCATTGTTCATCTTCTTCCTAACCTTCATTCCTTCTCAAATTCACCACAAATTTTGGATCCCACCATCCTATCCTAGAGAATAGTAGAGAAGACTCTTGTGGTGGTCTACAACCAAGTGGTGCTGAAATTCATCAAGAATTGAAGGAGAATATGGAGCTTCAAGGGTAAGTGTTCTTGAAACTTTGGTTTTTCCTTTTGTTTGCATGTTTAATCCTCTAAATTGAGCATCTTAGAGTGAAAATTGATCAAATTAATTTCTGCTGCATGCTCATTTATCCTTCAGTTGTGTGACAGAAAAGTTGTGCATTCAAATATTTGTTTAGCTTAAATGCACCAGTTATGTTTAATGCTAGGTTAATGACTCGATAAAAGTTATTATAAGCTGATTATTCAGTTATGACACTACAAAAAGTAAAAAAAAAAAAAAATCTATAAGGTCACTTGGCGCTAGTTTATTTCATGGAAGAATTGTTAGAAATGAATGTATATACTTCAGTTCAGGGATCTTAAAGGTTGATGAAATTATGTAGAGTTATGATAGTTTAGGAATAAAGTTATATATATGTTTAAGCCAAAGAGTAAAATAGTCTAGACAAGAATTGATCAAAGAGTAAAAATGTTCAAGTTGGAAAGTAAGTGAGCTTCATGTGAGGCAACTCTTCTAAAGAATACCTTGTTTAGTTGGTGTGATGTGTGGAAGGAAAGCTAGTTTGAATAAAACTTAGGACTTAGAAAAAAATGTGGCTTTTGAACTTAGAAGTTAACTTAAGGGGTACTTCAAGGTACTTAGTTACCCATACCTTGGTCAAGATGAAAAGAATTTAGTTTATCTAGTGGGACCATGAGAAAAACCTTGGGAGTTAAAAAGCAATGACAATTGGTGAAGGAGAATTCTACAACATGAAAAATTTTAGATGAGAAGGTAAGACTTATGGAGGAGGTAAGTAGAGCTACACCTTGTGTAGTGAGTTTATGTCACACTTGGAAAAGGAAGATGAGCACCTTAAATGTTAAAGAACAGTGGTTAATGAAGGTGACTACTTTGGAAAGAAAGGAAATTAATGTATTCAAAACTCCAAGCACTTGAATATGGTTCGGATTGAGACATGATATGAGTGGTTACTAGGTGTTGCTTTTGGTGTAAAAGAAGAATCTCTCACTACCATTTGGAACTTTGGACCTCACTATGTTGTGGTGGAAGAATCACGTAAAACGTTGGTTGTGAAGCTCAGTTTCAACATCAAAGTCTTTTTCCAAAATAAAAGGATAAGAGGGATAATCTAAAGTGGAGTTGTTAGTAGCAATAGTTGTATTGAAACTATTGACATGGAATGTTGAGGCTTTAATAGTAAAAATGGTACACCATTGAAAGTATTGGCAAAAGTTAGGGGATTGTGAATTTGGGTACAAGTTTTAACTAGAAACTAGTGATCAATAGATTTGGTTTAAATGTGAAAGCAATCTAACTCCAAGTAGAGATCCAGTTATACGAGAATTAAGGTTGAGTGATTAATCTAGATCTTTCGGATGACCAGTAGCCCAAAAGATGAACTTGAGAATAGAACTTCCGTTCTTAAGGCTGCCTACAAAGTAGTTATAATAGAGTTGAATAGCAAGTCGCGGATACATGAGCTATTAATGGAAGTTTTCTAGCGCCTTAATATTTTGTTATGGGCACACTGATTTTGTATGTTTAAAAGAGAGTGGAAATCCATGTGCCTATGTATCAACTATATTAAGAGTTGATTATCGTAGCATAGTCAGGTTGCAAGGGAATGTTGGGGCCATTAAGTGCTGAATCCGGATTTCGAATCCTAAACTTGAAACACCACATATAGTATGTTTCTTCTAACATCGATGACGAGTTGATTGACTTTATGGAGATGCATATTCTCGAGACGGATTTACGAATCAGGAAGGTTTTTATCTTAAAAACTAGCATCAAGGTTTGGACACAATTTATGTTGAGATTATGGAGATGTGTGATAACTTGTAGAAATACAAGTTATTACAGTCTTTCTCTTAGAAAAATAAAGATTAAATAGAGAATCATGCGGTAGTTTGTGTTCAATTCTATTGATAAATCTTCCTATGCGTTCTACTGTTGTGAATTGATGAAGATAATTATTTTATAACTTTTTGAATCTGAAACGCATGTTTTAATGCAGGAATGCGAGCAACATGTACATGCGTTGGCAACTTTGTAACGCAGGACTATCCGTTGGCAACTTGTGGATGCGTTGACATTTGCTCAACGTAGGATGATGCGTTAGAACATATGGATGCGTCGACATGAGTGAACGCATGAACCCAAATTCTCCATGGACGCATAACGACCAGAAACGCAACGTAGCGGAAAATCAGATCAGAATCTTGAGAGATTGTCGGAAGATTGACATGAATGATCTGTGGCTAAAGTGGTGGATCTAAATTGAACAGAGAATTACGCAATTAGGCGAGATAGACGCACGACATCAATTGCGCCTCCAATCACGCAGATTTGCCCCTGATTATGAACGCAGCCTCTATGAAAACGCAGACCTGCAAGCTGAAAAAGTGTTGTTGATTCTCGAAAGAATTCCTAAGTGACAGCAGAGTTCTCTCCAGAAGACAATCGGAGACGAATAGCTCGAGAGAGAAGAGTCTTCCCTGTCACACCATCTTTCTAAGACCATTTCGTGGAAGAGCCTATAAAGGGAAGAAGTAGGACAAGAGCGGTTGTGCTCAAATGTTAGTTTACATAGGCCGTAGATGAAATTTGAATTAGAAGAATTTGATAGAAAGGTTGCGTGGAGTGAATTATGAATCTTGGAATCAAAGTAATTCTTGAAGTTGAGAATTCTACTGTGTAGGATAAATAGATTAGGACAACGCAACCATGATTTTAAGCTTAGAAGTAAGGCCTATGGAAAGAAAGGAAACCTCATCAAGTGATGGGCAGGGTTAAAAAGAATAGCTAAGAGATAAGTGAAGTTGGACGCATACTTAGTGGAAGACCATGTTGGGCGCATGGTAGAGACGAAGGAAACGCATGATGGTATGTAATTAAGGCAGACGCATGGTATTATGCGGTAAGGAACAAACGCATAGAAGTATGCGTTTGAGACTTTAATGCTGGGTAGTATGCGGTAGAGAAACGCTGTAAGCCCCTACCTGACATTTGGGAGTTGGCAAGTTAAGAAGAAACTATGAAATGCACTGTGATTAGAAAAAGTTGGCTTAGTAGTATGGGAGCAAAAGTGGCTAAGTGTTGGCCATGGGTTAGTGGGGCTACGCGTTGAGAATATGTTGGGAGCCACTAGGTGTTGAAGACCACTAGGCATTGAAGGCCACAAGGCGTTGACGGCCACTAGGCGTTAACGGCCACTAGGCGTTGACGGCCACGAGGCGTTGAAGGCCACGAGGCGTTGGAGGCCACTATGCGTTGGAGACTACTATGCGTTGAAGGTTGGTATGTGATGGTACATTAGAAGAGTGGCCGAGAGAATCATGCGTTAATTGGCTATCCGACGACTGAGCGTTGAGCAGTTGTAAAACAACAAGTTGAAGCTATACGTTGCTGAAGCTTTGCACGAAAGGTTGCGTTGGCCAATCTAAGTAAGAAGGTGATGGCTGTACTGGTGAGTCGGTGGTATATATATATAAGTAAGTATGCTGACTAAATAAACACTTTAGACATATTTCGAACCCAGATTTACCCCTTTTCGCAAAAGAACAACGAGGAGAGGTGGAAGAAGTTGTTTATGCCGAAGTTAAGTAGGAACCAAATCATTTCCATGGAGAAATTGAAGCTGGAACCAGAAGCTTGACCGTTGATGATAATCTAGACATCATTCGGTGTTTGAAGAAGAGTGAGCTGGGGAAATCGAAGCTAGTGCGAAAATTTTAAAGGTGAGTAAGTTAATTCTTGGCAATTCCTATAAAGGATGTTTAAGCCAAATTTGAGCAAGAGTATGTTAAATTTTAGGAAGAAGTACTCGGAGTTGAGCTACTACATAAGCTGCTAGTTGATTCGAGGCAGCTGGAGTTATTCGAGAATAGTTCTCAAACGAAGAAAAGTTAGGGTTTGAAATCTCGAGGTAAGTTTGAAAGCTCACTTCTTTACAAGTTTGTAGAAGAGAGAAAGTTCTGATTCTGGCTGGATTTCGATGTTTAGCAGTTTTGAGAACGGGTTAGAAAAGAAAGAAGGAAGCACTGACCATCGGGGGGTTGCTAGGACAGAAGTATCGCAAAAGAGTTGGAGGGTGATCAGCGAGACAAGTGCCGCTGGTAACGCAAAGGGCCTTGCGTCTCACAACTCTCGCTGACTCTCGCTGAGTATCGCTTGTTAAGGTAATATCGCTAGTCTCGCGAAGTTAGGTATCGCTGATGCCGCATGGTTATGAGTAGTTTAATCTAATAATCTCGCTGATACCTGTGAATCTCGCTCATTATTGAATGTTGTAAACAAGAGAGAGACTAGTGATGAAAACCCATTTTGAGATATTTAAGCAAACATAGTGGATATAAAGAGGAATATTAGAGATGTCTAACACGAAAAAGGTGTGTTTACAGGTCAAGAGGAGCTAGGGAAAGCATATAACCCGCTCGAAGCCCGAAATAAGTCGTGAGTGACTTTATGGTTTGAGATAAACTAACTTGAATATTATTTTCTATATGCTTAATAATATCTTTGAAGCATGAGTTGAAGAGTACTTCTATGTATGAAATTAGCACATATCTTATATGTGAGATAGAGCTTGATAATGAATAAGATAATGTTCTAAGTTTTACCAAGCTAGTTGCTAGATGAATGTTCTGAGAATTCTGAGATATCATGATTATAGTTAATTTATGATAAATGTATTGTGCATGTCTGTGCACTAGAAAGATTCGAACAGGACCCAATGCTAAAGGACATGTGAAGGCATATGGGCAGCCCTAGTATTTTATGAAGTCTGAGATATTATGATTATTGTTATATTATGATAAATGTGATGTGCAAGTTAGTGCTCTAGAAAGATTTTATTGGGACCCAATGCCGAAGGACATGTGAAGGCATATGGGCAGCCCTAGTATTTCTATGAAGCTCTCACCAAAGGATATAAAGACGGGGATTGAGTATTTCCCTGGGACCCTAGTACCAAAGGACATGAGAAGGTACACGGGCAGCCCGAGATCAGACAGACTTATAAGCAGAATAAAAGGCATCTGACGCTGATGTGTTGAGATTACTCCACACAACTAAGGCTTATTGACGTTGGGTGCGTTGAGTTCGCTCCGCCTCAACAAAGGTTCAATGAAAAGATATCCATTTACGTAATGATAGTTATTTACAAGTTATAGTTATTTACAAGTTTATGAAGCATGATGTGAAGCATGATCAAGCAGTTTATACAAATGATTGTAGTTATGTTTTTATTGAGTTTATACTTTAGTTAGTCACTCACTGAGCATTGTAGCTCAGATTCTTGTTTCTCTGATGTTTTTCTTTCCAGGTCGAGCGTGATCGGGGTGCCTAGCCTACCATCAAGATTCGTCTGAGCCAAATTAGAATTTTGTAATTGGAAACTTGTAAACCTCATCCCCATGTAGAAATTGTACTTATTTTGAGTCGCATTTGTGAGGATCACCAGGCATACCTGTAAATTTTAAGTATAGCCTTTTAAACCTTACTTATGATGCTATCTTATCAGGAAATTTTTGCATAACTATCGTAAAGGCTAAGCATTTTGCCAGTTGGTTATGATATAGAAATGTATATATAACACTCTTTAACAGAATACAGACTAGGTAACACTCACTCCTAGGTAAAGATATAGATATATATATAAATATCTAGGATGGGGGTGTTACATTCCCTCTGCCTGGCCACTTCACGGCAGATCTCACACTTCCATTCCAGCGACTCAAGACATTGAAACGCCTTCCTGCTTTCTATCTCTTTTTCTAGCTTTGATTTTAGATTTGAATCAATACATTGAGCTGTCTAAAATTGTATTTCGTTCATTAATCTACAATTCTTCCATGTTTATCCATTTCTCTACACTTTCCGCTTATTACTTTGAATCCATGAGTAGCTAACCTTTCAAGGGTCACGGGTTGAGTTATCATCTAAATAAGAACCATAGTGTAACTATTGCATCTTGTCAATTGTAATCTTAATCCGATGCTTATGTTCATCTAGCTAATCGATATAAGTAGTAATAATCAGACTGCTCGAGAGAGTAAGTGATTGTGGAACTCAATTGACAAGGCTAAGAAGTGTAACCTATCTATAGGAATAACCTTGGTACTTAACACTCTCCTATGCGGTATAGACATATAACGCATAGCGGCTGACAACCGGGAGAAGAGTCGCAAGTATGAATAGACTATCACTATGCGTTTCTGATTTTAGATGTTAACCAACTCGAACCCTGTTTTACCCATTCACATAACTCAGTAGCTGACTTTGCTGTGTTGCATACCTTACAATCTACCATATTTTAATCTAGTATACATGTCATCGCTTTCTTTTGTTAAACGCATCCCTCATTAAATATTTTTGGTTACCACTGCAACTGAAATAATCCAACGAATTATAGAATCAGCATAGTCCCTGTGTTCGACCTCGGCTATTTCTTTGCTTATACTTGGGTAAAGGATAGGAAAACTTGACAGATTAGAAACGCATAGTATTAAGCATCTTAAACGCATATATGTTAAACGCCTAGTAGTACGCTTAATAATAATAGATAAACGCAACAACAAGTTTTTGAACTTTAGATCTGTTGCACAACAAGTTTTTGTGCAACAGATCTCAAGTCCCCGGCAACAACACCAAAAACTTGTTGTGCAATAGATCTAAAGTTCAAAAACTTGATGATGCGTTTATCAATTATTATTAAGCTTCCTACTATGCGTTTAACATATATGCGTTTAAGATGCTTAATACTATGCGTTTCTAATCTGTCAAGTTTTCCAATCCTTTACTCAAGTATAAGCAAAGAAATAGGTTTTCTCGATGAATCCGAGGTCGAACATAGGGACTATGCTGATTCTATAATTTGTTGGATTAATTGAGTTGCAGCGGTAACCAAAAATATTTAATGAGGGATGCGTTTAACTAAAGAAAGTGATAACATGTACACTAGATTAAAATGTGGTAGATCGTAAGGTATGCGACACAGCAAAGTCAGCTAATGAGTTATGTGAATGGGTAAAAAAAGGGGTTCGGGTTGGTTAACATATAAAATAAAAAACTCATAGTGATAGTCTATTCATACTTGTGACTCTTCTCCCGGTTGTCAGCCGCTATGCGTTATATGTCTATACCGCACAGGAGAGTGTTAAGTACCAAGGTTATTCCTATAGACAGGTAACACTTCTTAGCCTTGTCAATTGAGTTCCACAATCACTTACTCTCTCGAGCAGTCTGATTATTACTACTTATATCGATTAGCTAGATGAACATAAGCATTAGATTAAGATTACAATTGACAAGATGCAATAGTTACACTATGGTTCTTATTTAGATGCTAACGCAACTCGTGACCCTTGAAAGATTAGCTACTCATGGATTCAAAGTAATAAGCGGAAAGTGTAGAGAAATGGATAGACATGGAAGAATTGTAGATTAATGAACGAAATACAATTTTAGATAGTTCAATGTCTGGATAGAAATCTAAAATCAAAGCTAGGAAAAGAGATAGAAAGCAAGAAGGCGTTTCAATGTCTTAAGTTGCCGGAATGAAAACGTGAGCTCTGCTGTGAAGTGGTCAGGCGGAGGGAAGACTCTTCTCTCTCGAGCTAGTCGTCTCCGATTGTCTTCTGGAGAGAACTCTACTGTCACTTAGGAATTCTTCCGAGAATCAACAACACTTTTTCAGCTTGCAGGTCTACCCTTTTATAGAGGTTGCGTTCGTAATCAGTGGCAAATCTGCGTGATTGGAGGCGCAATTGATGTCGTGCGTCTATCTCGCCTAATTACGTAATTATCGGTTCAATTTAGATCCACCACTTTAGGCACAGATCATGCATGTCAATCTTCCGACAATCTCTCAAGATTCTGATTTGATTTTCCGCTGCCTTGCGTTTCTGGTCGTTATGCGTCCATGGAGAATTTGGGTTAATGCGTTCACTCATGTCGACGCATCCATATGTTCTAACGCATCATCCTGTATTGAGCGGATGTCAACGTGTCCACAGGTTGCCAACACATAGTCCTGCATTACAAAGTTGCCAATGCATCTACATGTTGCTCGCGTTCCTGCGTTAAAACATGTGTTTTAGATTCAAAAAGTTATAAAATAATTATCTTCATCAATTCACAAGAGTAGAGCGCATAGGAAGATTTATCAATAGAATTCAACACAAACTACCGCATGATTCTCTATTTAATCTCTATTTTTCTAAGAGAAAGGCTGTAATAACTTGTATACAAGTTATCAATGTGTTTTAGATTTAGTGATGCTATATAGTCTCTAAGGACTTCAAAACCTTATTCTGAAAGAGATTTTCAGACTCATTCGTATCGGGGTTTAAATAGTAATATGTGATTATTTTAAGACTAAGGAAGCAAGTAAGTTTTAAAGCCCTAGGTAGTATTAAGCTTTACGTTGGGCGTCTAATGAATATGAGATTTAGTGAGACAATGTTGTTTCTCACACATGTAGCTACCAGGGTGGGCATCTTAGCTAATGCTTCTAAAGTATAAGCGGATTTCAGTGGACTAGATTTTCCTTACTATGCATCTTAGGACCATGTTGTATCAAGTATGACCAATTGTTTTGCCACACATATGGAGATTTCACTCTGCCAGCTCGATCAGTTCAGATACATGTTTTTAAAGAGTATGATTTCCTAAGCTCACAAAGATTCTCAGAGTGAGTAAGTTAAGGTACTATTGATTTTCAGCATTTTAAGTTTCCTAGTTTTATCTGAAAGGGGTTGTCACGCTTCGTGGGATACCAGTTTCAATTATGTTAGTTAGAGACCTTCGTTTAACATCCAATTTTTGGAAGTGTCTCTAGAAAGTGTTAGGTTTTCAATGGAAGTTCAGTTTTTCCACCCATGGAATGATGGTTAAGCTTAGGGTTGAACCAAACTCTAGAGGACATGTTGCGCACTTATGCATTAAATTTTCCAGGAAGTTGGGACTACCAGTTGAATCTTATGGAGTTTGCTTATAATAACAGCTACCAGGCTACGATTGGTATGGTGCCATTTGAGGCCCTATATGGGAAGAGTTGTAGGACTCCTCTTTGTTGGGATGAGGTTGGTGAGTGATAACTTATAGAAATACAAGTTATTATAGTCACTATTTGAATTAATCAGAGTAATTTTAGAGCTAAACGCATGATTTTGGTAGTTGAATTATGTAAAATGTATTACCATCCGTTGGCACTATTTACAAAAGAAAATACCTGAAAAATTATGAGCTTTTCTGTTCTTAACGCAGGATTAAGAAGAAAAAAAGCACAAATAACCCAAGTACTAGAGACGAAGCTGCTGGAGAACAAGTGGGAACCCATGCGTCGAGACTATGCGTTGAGACCATGCGTCGAGAAAAAGTAGATACATACGCCTGGGCAAAAGCTGTCAGGTCAATATGCAAAAGTATAACACGCTATCAGAATATGGCAGAACAAATGGGCCGACGATGTAACACCTCCATCCTAGATATTTATATATATATCTATATCTTTACCTAGGAGTGAGTGTTACCTAGTTTGTATTCTGTTAAACCCTGTTATATATGCATTTCTATATCATAACCAGCCGGCAAAATGCTTAGCCTTTACAATAGTTATGCAAAAATTTTCTGATAAGATAACATCATAAGTAAGATTAAAAAGGCTATGTTTAAAGTTTACAAGTATGTCTGGTGATCCTTACAAATGCCGCTCAAAATAAGTCCAATTTCTACAAATGGATGGGGTTTACAAGTTCCCAATTACAAAATTCTAATTTCGCTCAGACGGATCTTGATGGTAGGCTAGGCACCCTAAACACGCTCGCTACCTGGAAAGAAAACATTAGAGAAACAAGAATCTATGAGCTACAATGCTCAGTGAGTGACTAAGTAAGTATAAACTCAATAAAATTTATGACTACAATCTTTTATACGAACTGCTTGATCATGTTTCATATCATGCTTCATAAACTTGTAAATAACTATAACTTGTATATCACTATCATTACGTAAATGGTTATCTTTTCATTGAACCTTTGTTAAGGCGGAGCGAACTCAACGCACCCAACGTCAATAAGCCTTAGCTGTGTGGAGTAATCTCCACACATCAGTGTCAGATGCCTTTATTTCTGCTTATAAATCTATCTAATCTCGGGTTACCCGTGTACCTTCTCATGTCCTTCGGTACTAGGGTCCCAGGGAGATACTCAATCACCGTCTTTAAATCCTTTGGTGAGAGCTTCATACAAATATTAGGGCTGCCCATATGCCTTCACATGTCCTTCAGCATTGGGTCTCCAAGAGAATCTTTCTAGAGCACTAACTTGCACATCACATTTATCATAATTTAGCAATAATCATAATATCTCAGACTTCATAAAATACTAGGGCTGCCCATATGCCTTCACCCGTCCTTCAGCATTGGGTCCCATTCGAATCTTTCTAGTGCACAGACATGCATAATACATTTATCATAGATTAACTATAATCATGATATCTCAGAATTCTCTGAACATTCATCTAACAACTAGCTTGGTAAAACTTAGAACATTATCTGATACATTATCAAGCTTTATCTCACATATAAGATATGTGCTAGTTTCATACATAGAGGTACACTTCAACTCATGCTTTAAAGATGTTATTAAGCATATAGAAAATAGTATTCAAGTTAAGCTTATCTCAAACCATAAAGTCACTCACGACTTATTCCGGGCTCCGAGTGAGTTATACGCTTTCCCTAGCTCCTCTTGACCTATAAACACACCTTTTTCGTGTTAGACATTTCTAACATTCCTCTCTATATTCTCTATATTTGCTTAATTATCTTAAACATGGGTTTTCATCACTAGTTCTTCTCTTGTTTACAACTTACAATAATGAGCGAGATTCATAGGTATCAGCGAGATTATTAGATTAAACTACTCATAACCATGCGGCATCAGCGATACCCAGCTTTGCAAGACTAGCGAGATTACCTTAACAAGTGATACTTAGCGAGAGTCAACGAGAGTTGTGAGACGCAAGGCCCCTTTGCGTTACCAGTGGCACTTGTCTCGCTGATCACCCTCCAACTCTTTAGCGATACTTCTGTCCTAGCGACCCCCAATGGTCAGTGCTTTCTTCTTTCTTTTCTAACCCGTACTCAAAATTGCTGAACATCGAAATTCAGCCAAAATCAGATCTTTCTCTCTTCTACAAACTTGTAAAGAAGTGAGCTTTCTAACTTACCTCGAGATTTCAAACCCTAACTTTTCTTCGTTGGAGAACTATCCTCGAACAACTCCAGCTGCCTCGAATCAACTAGCAGCTCTTGCAGTAGCTCAACTTCGAATGTTTCTTCTTAAAATTTAACATACTCTTGCTCAAATTTGGCTTAAACATCCTTAACAGGAGTTACTAAGAATTAACTCACTCACCTTTAAAACTTTCGCTCTAGCTTCGACTTCCCAACTCACTCTTCTTCAAACACCAAATGATGTCTAGATTATCATCAACCGTCAAGCTTCTGGTTCTAGCTTCAATTTCACCATGGGAATGATCTGGTTCCTACTTAACTTCGACATAAACAGTTTCTTTGATCTCTCCTTGTTGTTCTTTTGTGCAAGGGGTAAATCTGGGTTCGAAATATGTCTAAAAGTGTTTATTTAGTCGGCGTACTTCCTTATATATATACCACCGACTCACCAGTACGGCCATCACCTCCTTACTTAGGTTGGCCGACGCAACCTTCCGTGCAAAGCTTCAACAACGCATAGCTTAAACTTGCGATTTTATAATTGTTCAACGCCCAGTCACCAGATAGCCAATTAACGCATGATCCTCTCGGCCACTCTTCTAATGTACCAACACATACCAACCTTCAACGCGTAGTGGCTTCCAACGCCTTGTGGCCTTCAACGCCTCGTGGCCGTCAACGCCTAGTGGCCTTCAACGCCTAGTGGTCTTCAACGCCTAGTGGCCTTCAACGCCTAGTGGCCTTCAACGCATAGTGGCTTTCAACGCCTCTTGGCTTCCAACATATTCTCAACGTGTAGCTCCACTAACGCATGGCCAACACTTAGCCACTTTTGCTCCCACACTACTTAGCCCACTTTTTCCTAATCACTGCCCATTTCATAATTTCTTCTCAACTTGCCAACTCCCCAAATGTCAGGTAAGGGGCTTACAGCATTTCTCTACCGCATACTACCCGACATTAAAGTCTCAAATGCATACTTCTATGCGTTTGTTTCTTACCGCATAATACCATGCGTCTACCTTAATTACATACCGCCAAGTGTTTTTTTTCCTTTATCATGCATTTCCTTCGTTTCTACCATGCGCCCAACATGGTTTTCCACTAAGTATAACTTTACTTACCTCTCAGCTATTCTTTTAACCCTACCCATCACTTGATGAGGTTTCCTTTCTTCCATAGGTCTTACTTCTAAGCTTAAAATCATGGTTGCGTTCTCCTGATCTGTTTATCCTACACTGTGTAATTCTCAACTTCATTTTAAGATTCAGAATTCATTCAACGCAACCGTTCTATCAAATGCTTCTAATTCAAATTTCATCTACGGCCTATGTAAACTAACACTTGAACACAACCACTCTTGTTCTACTCCTTTCCTTTATAGGCTCTTCCACGAAATAGTCTTAGAAAGAGGGTGTGACAGACGATGTGAAAAGTCTGCGCAGCAGGGCATGGAATTTAATGTAAGGATGTCAGGTCATCATGAATTTCAACTTTTTGACGCCTATAGATAGCCCAAAGCTTCTCCATTCAAGGCAAGGGGAGAGAAACGAGTTCAAGAGGCGAAAGCTCTGCACAATTTTCTTTCTTACCATAACCAGCCTCCATTTCGAGCTCTTCTGAGGGAAGGATTCTGAGAACTTTCAGAGTCATCCCCCAGTGAGTGAGAACCTTCACCCTTTGAAATTTATGTATCATAGCAACCATCTCAAGCCTCCATGAAGCAAGACGTTGCCAGTGGTGGCTTGACGCCTTCCATTTTTGTTTTATCTCCATTTCCATCCTTCTTACTTATGTTTTGTTAATGACATTCGAGAGAATGGTTTATTTCCTTAATATAAATTTGATTGACGATTATCTTCTATCTATTTTCATATTAAATACCTTACACCATGTTGTTTGAATGCTAAATGAGTTAGGTGTTAGAAGTTAGTTTTTCTTAAGCAGTATTAAGTATGTTACATCTTGAATAATGCATATCATTAGCTTGCATTGCTTTGTCTGACAAACAAAAGTAGTAAGCACAACTGTCTAGCTTGAGAAAATGGATGGTTAATCTTTAGCATTTATCGAGACCAGATGAGATGCAGAGATGTAGTTCATCTTTTGCCAACGCAAACTTACCATGCGTCTTAGAGATAAGATTAATGTGGTGTCGAAACATCGAGAGATGGATTCACAAACTAAGATTATAGGTACGTAATTATACTTGGATATGCTTAAGTAATCAACTAGCTCCTGCGTTAACTCTACTTTTATCGCATGGTTCCATTCATTCTCAACGCATGCTATCTGACATTAATGACATTTGACTAACCATCGTCGTGTCCACCTCATTGTTAGTTGTAGGAAATTTTATTCATTCTTTATGTATAGATTAGACACATACAACCAACACATGCACATATTACATGTACAATTCATCGCATAGTCATGCATCTATTCTCAATGCCTAGTTATTACAAATCCCTGTGTTCGACCCTAGCTTCACCAGGAAACCTATAAGAGCTTATACTTGAGCTTTTTATAGGAAAAATTGCTTAATCATGATCATACTTGAGTAATTCTCGACACATCCTTGTACTGAAATTATAATATCTATTTTTGTGCAACAAGCTATGAAACTCAATTTAAATCAAATAGAAATTCAACAAGTTTTTGGAGCGAAAATTGTTAAGGCCTGAGTTGATGCATTACTAATAAGACTATCACAAAAGATTAGGGCAAGGATGCAGAAATCTCAAAGAAGACAGAAAAGTTACACTGATGTGAGACGGTGAGACCTAGAGTTTGAGGTAGGTGACAAGGTATTCCTGAAAGTGGCACCTATGAAGGGTGTTTTGAGGTTTGGAAGGAAGGGGAAGTTAAGCCCTAAATTCATTGGCCCATTTGAGATATTGGAACTAAAGGGAATTGAATCCCTACTCATATTAGCGAGACATAGAGTTTGAGGTAGGTGACAAGGTATTCCTCAAAGTGGCGCCTATAAAGGGTGTTTTGAGGTTTGGAAGGAAGGGGAAGTTAAACCCTAAATTCATTGCCCATTTGAGATATTGAAACTAAAGGGAATTGAATCCCTGTAGAAGCGTGTGATTGCGTTCTTTGATTTCTTGAAAGAATTAAAAAAAATAAAGAATAGGTTAAGCGTCATACCTTTGCCAATCCATAATTCTCGAACCGATAGTCTTCTCCTTGTAGTCTTCCTTTTTCAAGAGATCTTGCTCTCGTAGAGATTATTCTCTTAGAGAGTGTGTTCTATGAAGTCTCCCAAGGGCCCTATTTATAGAACGGTTACTCCTAATCCTATTAGGATAAACCCTCTACAGAGATTTTAAATCAAATATTTAATAATATCCAATATTAATGAATATCTACCTAAATAATATCTCATATTAAATGGTTTAAAATATCTAAATATTTATTTTCTGTAGAATCTTTGATTTGGATCTCATCCAAATTAAATAATTAAATATTTGAATCCAATTCAAATAAATTAATTGATTCTACCTCTATTTATTTTCTGTAGAATCTTTTTTATTTTAAATCTCATCCAAATTAAATAATTAATTATTTGAATCCAATTCAAATTAATTAATTACTTTTCTATTTATTTATTTATATGGATTTTATTCAAATAAATAATTAATTATTTGAATCATATTCAAATAAATTAATGCTCCATACTATAAAGTTATAATTTGAATCACATTTAGATAAAATTTATAATAAATCATGCAATTAATTGTATCCAATAGAATTAATATTTTCCCTCATAAATTTGAACATTTCAATTTTTGCTTTCAACATAGTTGATTCTTGTTGGTCCATGGTGAGCTAGCAAGGGGATCTTATGGGCGTACAGATCAGAAGTTTCAACGATATGAGATTAATCGACTAAACTCATTAACCACATTAATCAATATTTGTTAATCGTGAGTACACTCCACTAAAGACCCACAGGTGCACTCTTCTCACTGCAGATATATTTATGTGTCCATGGATATAGACTAATAATAGCAAATTAGTCTTTCACAAGTGTTCGCAACATTAGCTAGATCAAATTACCATTTTACCCTTAGGTTACTTCTAAATCCTTAAGTACCAGTGCTTCTCTAATGAACAACCTGTTTATAGTCCAACCATTAAATAGAAACCCCTCTCGGGCCAATGAGAGGGTAGAGCCCTTTGTTCAAGTCTCGGAGACATCACTTAAGGGAACACTTATCTACTTACCCTAAAAATGGGAATGAGTGAATTCCATCTTGTATAATTATGTCCCCAACTCCCCACGATGGTAGGCATATTGAGTCGGCAAACGACCACTCTCACCCATACAAATCGAAGGACAATCCCTCATGGACAAGAGTTCATAATATACTTAGGATTAAGACTAAGTTGCATAGGTCATCCTATTGAAATAGAAACCTAACTAGTCAATGAAGTTACATCTAGTGATTACTATTTCGTGGTCTGGTCTTATGCAAACTCATTGCTAGGATATCCCCACTCGCATGTCACCTACACCAATGTGTTAGATCATTGCGTTTGTATCAAATACAAAATGGGTCTTATCCATAGTGTCACTAGGATAAGGTACTCAACATTATCCCTATACTATAGACCCTTTAGACTATATCTTGAATCTTGATTTCCATATGTCCCGACATACAGTTCAAGACTCATAAAATAGCCTAGGATGTTAGTTTATTGGATTTAGGTTATTAAGACCAAAAAAAAAAAAAAAAAATCAATAACGCTTATTGAAGTAACACATCAATAACTTTTTATTAATGATTTAATTACGGTCAAATTATTACATTTATTATCTACGAATTTTAGGGCATAAAACCCAACAGGAACGAGTTGGCCAAGTAGCTTATTATTTGGCTTTGCTGCCATCACTATCTGTAATTCACAATGTTTTTTATGTTTCTATGTTGAGGAAGTATGTGGTTGATCTGTATCATGTGGTAGACCATGAGCCCTTGCAACTGAATGGGAATTTGGGTTATGAGTAGAAGCCTGTTCAAATTCTGGCAAGAGAAGTAAAACCTTTGGCATAATCATTAGTTTGAGGAAACCATGTGGGAACAGGAGGACGAAATGAGAGCAAAGTAACCAGAGTGTTTCCAATATTAGAACTTTCGGGGACGAAAGTTTCTTAAGGAGGGGAGAATGTGACAACCCAAATTTTTGTGGTAATTTTTAATTGGATTAATTATCTTAAATTATTTGGGAGTTAGCTCGAAATTTATTTTTTTGGTAATTAAGAAAATCCAATCCAATTTAGGTATTTAAGATTTTAAAATTGGATTTAAAATGGGTTGGTAGGATTTGATTTGATTTGAGGGAGATTTGGGAATTTGGAATCCAATTTAGGAAAATTGGAAAGATTATTGTGAGATTTGGTTTAATTGTATATTTTTTGTGATGTAAGTTTTATTTTAAGGAATTTATGGAAAAGGAAAAAAAAAGGGGGAAAAGAGAAAGGAATAGTTATATTTAAAAAGGATTAGGGTTTGAATAAGATTATATATATATAAATGTTAGGTCTCAAACTACTTGCCAAATTAAAGAAAAAAGGTAATCATTTTTCCTTCTTCCCCAGCCATACGACCCCCCCCCCCCCCTTCTTTTCTATCTCTCTTCCCGACGGTGTCCTAAGGTTGCAGTCCGTCTGCAGTTGCCGCCTAGCTCGTCTCCGCCCGTATCGCCGTCAGGACTCGTTTCCGCGGTCGCGTTAGTCCAGTCGAGCAACCGTTGTAAGTTGTTGGTCAAAGCTGCTTTGACGTTGTCTATTGCTCCGACCGTCTGTGGGTTCCCTGTCTATCTGCCGATTCCTTTGTTCATGGGTCCGGAGCTGCTACCAGCCGATTGTTTTGTCCCTCGCAGGAGTTGGGAGTTGGGTGAGTTTATTTTGGGATTTTTTGTGGTTTATCCTTGTTATCCATTAAGTTTTGGGTTGATTTTTGTAAAATCATGAAAAAGAGTCTTCCAGATGTATTCATGCATATATAGTGATGACCTAGTTCAAGTTATAGGTAGTCGGGTCGTTACACGCACTTAAACTATTTTATATTATAACTTGTCCCATGCACTTGCGAAATCGTGCATCAATTGTATGTTATCCTTAAAAAATACATACATTCATACATATTTAATTCTAGTAAATATATATTTAAATTAAAAAGAGAAACTCTTAATAAGAATAAATAAAAGGAAAAGTAAAACGAAAGGAAAAAATTCATAAAAAGAAGAAGCAACAAAAAACAATGAAGATAATTGAAAGAAGCGAAATTTTTATATTAAAAAAAAAGATGTTTTAAATACATGAAAAATTGAAGGTGATGCTTATTCGGTAAATTTTTAAATAAAAAGTTAAAAACTAAAAGAAAATCTTAGAGAAAAAAGGGGGAAAAGGCTGTATTGAAAAAGAAAACATACCTTAGACAAAAAGGAAAAAAAAATAGAGGTGTGATACTACATCTAGTCCTAAAAAGAAAATTATAAATAAATAAATATGGAAAAAAAGGAAAAAAAAAAGTTGAAAAAGAAAAGATACCTCAAGTATGAAAATTATAGGTGATGCCTACTCCTCGGGGAGAAAAAAAACTTAGAGAATTAAATAATAAGAAAAAAACACTAAAATGTCACTAATGCAAAATGAGATTAAAAGAAAACTCGAATAATATAAAGACTTAACAGAACTATTTATCGAGAAAATTTAGATTTGAAATCCTAACTTGATTTTACAAAATTAATTTAGTTAGATCAAAGATAAAACTATAACAAGTTTGATTTCTTTTATTTGTGATTTTGTTCTACTATCATTTAAGTAAAATTTTAGATAATATGATATTAAAAAAAGCAATAAAATGTATGTTTTGGTTATTTAATTTTAACGTGAATTAGTTAGAAATAAAATAGGGAAAAAGTATTGATTTGTTTGTTTCTTGCAACGACCCAACTTTCTAAGACCTACTAAAAGGACGTTACTATATACATCCATAATTATAAAGTGTAATCCATTAACATGTGTAACAAAAGAAAAAAAAATCCTTTAAAAAATAGTGTAACAAAAAAAAAAAAAAAGACAAATTCCATTAAATATATAACTTTTACTAAATAGAAGTTCAAAAACTCAAAATCTCTATTTCTCAGGCGCCTTATCATATGGCACCTATGGAACTGAAGGAGTTGAAGGTGCACCTACGGGAGTTAGTAGATAAGGGCTATATCAGGCCGAGTATATCTCCATGGGGTGCACATGTGCTGTTTGTTAAGAAAAAGGATGGTACGGTGAGGTTATGTATTCATTATCGTCAGCTGAACAAGGTAACAAATATGTAAAAAATATCATGTACCTCGTATAAATGATCTATTTGACCAGCTTAAAGGAGCTTTGGTGTTTTCCAAGATAGACTTGAGGTCCAGGTATCATCAGCTAAAGGTTAGAGAATCTAACGTACCTAAGATGACTTTTAGAACGAGGTATGGACATTATAAGTTCCTGGAGATGCCATTTAGTTTGACGAATGCACCGACAACATTCATGGATCTTATGAATAGAATATTCCATCCTTATTTGGATTGATTTGTTATTGTATTTATTGATGACATTCTGGTGTATTCAGGAGACAGAGAAAAGCATGTCGAACATCTTAGGATTGTTTTGCAGACTTTGGGAGAAAAGAAGTTGTATGCTAAGTTCAGTAAGTGTAAGGTTTGGTTGGAACAGGTTGTGTTCTTAGACGATGTAGTGTTAGCTGCGGGAGTTAGTGTAGAATTTATGTACCAAAGGATACTAAAGTTAAGCAAGCGATTCTTGAAGAGACACATAGCTTAGTTTATACTATGTATCCTGGCAGTACCAAGATGTATAGAACGTTACGAGATTTTTATTGGTGGTCAGGTACGAAGAGGGAGTGTAACATCCCAAGTTTGTATGAAAATATTATATGAAATTACATGGAGAATTCTTAAATTTAATTGTTCACAAGGCTCGGCCTAACTCAAGTTTGGACACCCAAGAGGAGATGACCCAAACCAAGAGCACCACAATGCTCAAGACCATTAAAATGTGCAAAAGATCTAGAAGCTTCCAGAAAATTCTACAAGATCCTAGAAAGTTCTAGAACATTCATGAATCCCCTAGATATCTAGAAAGTTCTAGAAGATGTATGAATATTCTAGATACCTCTAGAAAGTTCTAAAACATCCATGAATCCCCTAGACGTCTCTAGAAAGTTCTAGAAAGTGTGAAAATATCCTAGACACCTCTAGAATATTCTAGAAGATGTATGAATATTCTAGATGTTTCTAGAGAATTCTATAGAAGTCTAGAAAGAGTTAGCATAATCTAGAAAGTTCTAAGTAATGATCGAATTGTATGGAGAAATCTAGAAATATGTAGAGAAGTATGGACTTGTATAGAAAAAGATAAAATAATCTAGAGGGAAGATCCTAGCCATTGGATCAAATCGATCCTCACCATTCATTGAGGAGGTGGATGGCTATAAATACCCCATGGGGGCTCATTTGTAACACAAGTTTGGAAAGAACAACTTAAGTCTCTCACCCATAAACCCTCATAAAAGATCTCTCAACTTTCTTCCATAAACTTTCTATTGAGGTTTTCTTACATCATTTCAAGCCAAGGATAAGAAAAATATAAGCACCTAAGAGGTAAGTAGCTTATCTCACCATCTCTTTAAGTGTTTTATGGTAGTGTGCCTTTGTTATGTTGCATTATAATGTTATTATTGTTGTGTTGCATTACATGTTTAAAATAAATTTCTCTATAAAGGACCCCATGCATTATGTATGCTCATGATTAACTTGAGATCAAGTTTTATTTGGGTATAGGTTATGCTTTTAGGGCTAGTAGGGTATGTATGGTTGGAGGGCTAGTAGGGTATATACAATAAAATAAGGAATAAAATAAAAATAAAAAAATAAATAAACGATCAAATAATATACACCTCAAATTAAGATCTACACATCAAAAAAAAAAATATATATATATATAAATAAACAATCAAATAATATACACCTCAAATTAAGATCTATCAATTCTAATAAATATTAAATAACAAAAACCGTTCTTTGGATCCCCGGCAACGGCGCCAAAAACTTGATGTGCCACTTTTGTGTGTTATCCGCAAGTGTACGAGTCAAGTTATAATATAAAACGGTTAAGTCCGAGTATCGTTTCCACTAGAGATCCAATTGGGAAGGTTTAAGTTATTTAGCTATTCTAGAGTTGAATCAATTTTATTTGAGGATTGAAATTCAATATTTCAATTTTGGGAAAAAGAAAAATCAAGCCAAGAAAGTATCAAAGGGAGAATTGCAAGAGTCAAAGAAAGTTCTAGGGTTTCGAATCCTTGTTTGTTTCATCATGCAAAATTATAGATTTCATGGATTTGATTCTTATGCCTAAGTCTAGAAACTTAATTCCAAGTTATCTTCTCTCAAAGACAACTCTTTCTCATGCAACTTGATTGATAGTTAATCTCTTAAAACCAATACAAAATTACATGGCATTAAAACTAGTCTTTAGCAACTTTCATTGTCAACCTAACTACTCTCGTGATAAATTAACAACGATTCATTGTTATAGATCAAATTAAACATATAATCTCTCGATTATACATCTAACCTAACATGTGAAGGTGGCCAATCTTCAAGAATTAAACACAATAACAATGAAAAGCATATTTATTTGAACAAAACCATGAGTCTACAAAGTTATCATGAATTCACAAACAATTCATCAAAAACCCTAAAACTAAAGAGTTTAGCCACTCATAGCGTGAAGCAACATATTGAGCAAAACTAATCAAAGAAAGAGTGTAAAGAATAGGGAAACTCTACTGAAAAGAGGTTCTTGATTGAGGCAGCACCGTCACGAACTCCTTGGCTCTCGCGTCGGACTTTGAAGGGCACCAAAACTATCTCGAACTCTTTTCCTCTTCCTTGCGGCTAACTCACTCTTGGAACTCTAGCTTAATTCTCACCTTTTTGGATCTTTCTTTTGTTCTGCAACTTTTCTTGATTTTCTTGATTTTTCTCCCCCTCCTTTTGGCTGCTGAAAACCCCTAAATTTATAGAGTTTGGCTACCCAAAATTTGACCTAAAATACAAACTTTTCGTTTTAATTAACGCTGGCGCCGCGGCGCTAGGGTTGCGGCCAAAAATAAGTTGCTCTTGGGTTTTTTAAGGATGCGTCGAGGCAGCGCCTTCCCAGCGCCGCGTTGCTACTCTGCGTCCATGCTGATGCGTTTCTACTTCAGCGCCGCGACGCATCATGCGTTTCAACAAGGATGCGTTTTTCAGCTTTTTTTCACCATATTCTTGCTCGGTTTTGATCTTTTAGTCGTTTCTTCTAATTTTCCTCGTTTTAACCTGAAAATCACTAGCAAACAAGTGAAATCTAATATAAAACTCCCTTAATTTGAGAGAATAATAAGCACTTTTCAAGTGCTTATCAACCTCTCTAGTCCAATCTTATGTTTATGTTAAAGTTGATGTTGGATGCGACTCTAGCTCTACTGACTGTATGACCCGCTAATCATCAGATGAGTTAGTTTCGCTTAAAGTCCACATCTTTCTATTAGGGCGGAATGTTAAAGGTTGATGTTTGATGCAACTCTGATTCTACTGACTGCATGACCCGCTAATCATCAGATGAGTTGGTTTCGCTTAAGTCCACATCTTCCTATCAGGGTGAAGGAACTCATGTTGGAAGCATAACCGATTACCTCATGTTATGACATGTTTATGTTTTGGGTCCCAAACATATGTTTTCATGACATGTTGCATGTGATTGTGCATTTGGGCAATACATTAGGTGAGAGCTACTTACTGAGTATATTATATACTCATCCTATTCCATAAACTTTGTAGGTGAGGGCACAGCATAGAAGACATGACGAGATGTCACTCAGAGGGCCAGCCATCAAACTCACCGTTTTGGTCATATATGCATTTTGTTCCACTACGCTAACGTTTTATGGATCCTGGTGTTTTGTAAAAGAAACTTTTTGTAAAGTTTTTACTTAACTAATGGAAGTTTTGATGTTTACTTTAAAAATTTTTGACCAAAACTCAGCTCATGATAGAAAAGTTTAGGTATGCATGACGTAGCGGTCTGACCTTGTTATGTAAGGGTCAGGGCGTTACAGGGAGATAGCTCAGTTTGTGACAAGGTGTTTAATTTGTTAGTAAGTGAAACCTAAACGTCAGAAGCCAACAGGATTGTTGAATCCACTCCCTATTCCTGAGTGGAAGTAGGAGCACGTTACGATGGATTTTCTATTTAGATTGCCAAAGACTCTAGATGAAGTTGACGAAGTTTGGGTGATTGTTGATAAACTGATGAAGACGACATGTTTTCTACCAGTTAAGGCAACCTATACACTGGATAAACTGGCACAGATGTCTATAGATAAGATTGTGAGTTAATATGGAGTTCCAGTATCTATTGTATCAGATAGAGATCTGTGACATCTCGAATTTTCAGTTATTTTCTCCTTATTAAGTACCCGTTTTTAATTGTTTAAACATGGAATTTTTTAGGTTAATAGGAAATTTAATGGAATTGGATAATTACTTGGTGGTGGAGTAAAGTTATTTTAAGGAGCGGGGGAAAAAGGAAAAAAATAATAACAATAAGTAAAATATTATTTTTGGAATTGAGTTTATTTATTTAAGGAAAAGAAAGAGGAAAAGGGGGGGGGGGATAAAATAGGTTATTTAAATTAGTTAGGGTTCGGTATTAGCAAAAGGAAAGAGATTTAACTTTTGGTCATTAAATTGGTTGGCTTCTCGTTTTGCGTGTAGTCAAAGAAAAGAAAAAAAAAAAACCCCTTATTCTTCCTTCAACCTCACGCCGTCGCCGCTCTTCCCCCAACTTCTCCTTCTTCTGCTTTCATTATTCGTCGTCGCCCAGCAACGTCGCTGACATCGTCTTGCTCAGGTGGATCTGGTTTTGTTGCTGTCGGGGATAAGTGTCGTCGGTTGCTTGATCCTGGAGGACCTCCTTCGCCGTGGTATAGGCGTTGTCTCGCTCGGTTGCTTTCGCGAGGAAGGTCTCGCTTTCGCTCGAAGGGTCTTGATCTCGCTCGGGTGGTTTCGCTTAGGTAGGTCTTGCTTGTCTTCGCTGCGCTGCCACCTTCTAATTTCATATTTGGTTAGGTAAGACTTTATGGTTTCGGTTTAAACCACGTGTTGGGTGAGGTTACTTAGTTTGTTATGCGAAAACTTCGTTTAAACTTAAGTTGAAGAACCTAACTGGAATGAATCTACATTCTAGGTTTCAAGTGAAGGACTCCGAGTAACGGATGGGCGTGGCTAGCTAGTTAGACATATCCCAAGGTAAGGAACTTACTACTGAGTCTATGTTGACGCCTATGGTTACCTATTGACTGAGTTATGGTTACTATATTGACTGGATTATTGCATTGACTGGTTATGATTATTGTGTCCACTAGAACGATGGTTATTTAACTTCTTACTATGAACTGGAAACTCTACTTTATTATGATAATGATGGTTGATTATGTTAGTGATGAGTACTATGTTGCAGTGATTGTTATCCTATTTATCATGCCCTGTACCCTTACTGATGTAGACTTTTGGGTACACTAACTATGATTATGATTATGATTACGACAGGGTGTCCCTACCTATGTTTATATTTATGACTGTGACCTTCGGGATCAATGCGTGCTGATAAGCACTTGAAAAGTGCTTTCTATTCTCTCAAATTAAGGGAGTTTATATTAGATTTCACTTGTTTGCTAGTGGTTTTCAGGTTAAAATGAGAAAAATTAGAAGAAAAGACCAAAAGATCAAAACCGAGCAAGAATACGGCGAAAAAGAGATGAAAAACTCAAAATGGCAAAATTTGGGATAGCGCCGCGGTGCTAAAACCCGAGCCAACAATCCTGAACGCATCATAGCACCGCGGCGCTAAAACCCGAAAGCAACAATTCTGAATGCAGCCCTAGCGCCGCGGTGCTCTCCAACAGCGTCACAGCGGCGTTTCAAAATTCTCAATAGCGCCGCGGCGCTAGCTTTCCATAAATGAAAAATAGGTATTTTTGGTAATTTTTTAGGCGGCCAACTCTATAAATTTGGGGGTTTCCATCAGTCCTAATCAATCAACCATCAATTTACAGACCAAAAGAGGCACAAGAAGGAGAAAATTGAGTGAGAGTTCATAAAAGAGTTCAAGGAGTGAGTTAGTTGCAAGGAAGAGGAAAAGAGTTCGAGATAGTCGTGGTGCCATTCGAATTCCAACGTGAGAGCCAAGAAGATCGTGACGATGCTACCTCAATCAAGAGCCTCTTTTCAGTAGAGTTCCCCTTTTTTTACACTTTTTCTTTGTTTATTTTTGTTTAAACATGTTGCTTCAAGCTATGAGTGGCTAAACTCTTTAGTTTTAGGGTTTTGATGAATCGTTTATGAATGTATGTTTATATTGTAGACTTTCATGGTTTTGTTTAAATGAGTATGCTTTTCATTGTTATTGTGTTTAATTCTTGTGGATTGGCCATCTACACATGTTAGGTTCGATATATGATTGAGAGATTGTATGTTTAACTTGATCTATAACAATGAATTGTTGTTAACCTATCACAAGAGCAGTTAGGTTGACAATAAAAGTTTCTAAAGACTATTCTTAATGCCATGTAATTTGTATTGGTTTCAAGAGATTAGTAATCAATCGAGTTGCATGAGAAATGGTTGTTTTTTTAGAGAAAATAACTTGCAATTAAATTTCTAGACTTAGGCATATGAATGACAATAAAATCCATGAAATCTATAATATTGTATAATGAAATAAACAAGGATTCATTACCCTAGAACTCTTTTTGACTCTTGTGTTTCTCACTTTGTTACTTTCCTTATTTGGTTCATATTTTCCATAATTCACAAATTCCATTCCAATCCTCAAATAAAATTGATTTGATTCTAGAATAGCTAAGTAACATAAACCTTCACAATTGGATCTCCAGTGGAACGATATTCGGATTTCACCGTCTTATATTATAACTTGACCCGTACACTTCCGATTAACACTAAAAGTGCGCATCACGTGCCTCTGGGTTCGCTACTTATGGCTATGCCTATGCCTACGTTGGGTACACGAGTGCACATGATAAAAGAATAACAACTTCACCTAGTAGGCTTAGTAGTGGGTCTCTTACTGAGTATTATTACTCACCATTTTCTATGATCTTTTTCTCAGGTAAGGGATAGGATAGACAGGTGCATGACAAGAGGAATCCATGACCACACCATGGGACTGTTGTCGCTTCTGCATCTTTCACTCATGCATTTGCTGTAAGCACTGACTTGTGATACCAAGTGTTGGGGAGAGGCAATGAGATTGTGGCTATGCGTTGCAAGAGGAAAAGTAGCCGAGAATTAGAGCAAAATTTTTGGAAAGTAAAATTTTGGCTAAGTGTTGGCCAAGACCATGTGTTGTTGATTGACTCACGAAGGGTTGTGAGCTGAAGTAGCTGCCTGCATCGAAGGATAAGTGATCATTGGCGGGGGAAGAAATGTGCTTGAACCATGCGCTGAAGTCACTTTGCGTTGAGAACAGCTATGCGCTGAAGTCACTCTGCGTTGAGGACAGCCATGCGCTGAAGTCGCTCCGCGTCGAAGATAGAGTGGTCTTGACGCGATGAAGATAGTGATGTATGACTAGTTGTATGCGTCAAAACTAGGAGGCGTTGAGGACGACGCCATGCGTTAGGCGTGATTAGTGGCTGAAGGCGTTGGAGGAGAATTTTAACATGAGCGCCTCGCGTCGAAGTGAGAACCCCACACCAGCCTGCGGGTGAGGGGTAAGTCGGTAACATAAATCTTGGTGTTTGTGAAGGTTAAGTCGGTAGTATATATAGTTGAATTAATTAAATGTTTAATCATTTTAAGACATTTTCGAGAACTTAAGTCGGTTCCATTTTTCAGACAAACAACAAAAGAAGGTAAAAGAAGGTGTTCTTGTAGATTTTGGGCGAAATTCTACTCGTTTTGGTGTTGAAAACAGAGCTGGAACAGAAGATTGATTTTAGTCGCACAGACTGAACAGTGGTTGATATTTGGAGTAGAACGAATAGAGGAAGCCAAGTTTAGGGCTGAAATTTGGAGGTCAGTAAGTTAACATAATTCCTCACAAGTCTTATGAAGGATGGTAAAGCTAAAATTGAAGTTAATCATGTGAAATTTTAGGTAAAAGCAGCGCTTACGAGATTGTTAAGCAATCTGGAGCAGCATAAAGTGATTTTGGAATAACTAGAGAACGAAGAAGAGTTAAGCCTTAAAATTTTGAGGTAAGCTGTGAAACTTAATTCTTTACAAGTTTGTAGAAGGGACAAAGTTCTAAATTCGTCTGAATTTATAACTTTTAACAGATAGAAATAAGAACAAGAGGAGAGGAAGAAATCACAGTTGCAGGGTGCCGCTAAGAACCAAGTATCAGTGCGCTGTTTAAGTACTGATAGCGAGACGAGTGTCGTTGAGATGCAAAAGAGTCTTCCGTCTCACAAAACTCGCTAGATATCGCTGGGTGTTGCTACTAAGGTAAGGTAACGCTAGTGTCGCTCAACCTAGTATCGCTAGTAACAGGTTCTGTTGGGTAGTACTACCAGGAATCTCGCTTATGATGTTTGTTTCGAGAAAGGGGGGAGATTCAATGATAAATAACAATTAGAATTTATGCATATTTAATGATCAAGTGCAAGACAATGTAACGCAAGGTAAATGTCTATTTCAGGCCAGGAAGAGATAGGGAAGGCGTATAATCCACGCAAGGCCTAGGAAGAGTAGTGAGTAACTCCTTTATTCTTCAATTCGATTTTTATTAAAAATGTTCCTATGGAATATGATTTTGCGATGAACTGTTTAAAATGCAAAATGTTTGATTGCATTACTTACAAGACATGTTATACGTTTTCTAAAGTTGATAGAAAACATTTTCTTTTATGAAATGTTATTGAATAAAGATCTGTATGATTTTCTATTAAAGGATTTTCATATGAACTGTGATGTGAACGGATTTCTAAAGTGTTTTAGAGAAGGCTCAGTGCTCAAGGACACGAGAAGGCATGTGAGTTTCCTCGGGACCCAGTACTGAAGGACATGAGAAGGTACTTGGGTAACCCGTCACATTTCTATGTGCACATAGAGGTTGATTTGTCTGGTGCTTCGAGTTTGCTCTGCATTGAGCCGGGGATGACTTCGACGTTGGGTGTGTTGAGCCTTGCTCCACCCCCAACTAAGGTTGTTTTCGACATTGAAAGTGTTGATAATTGCTCCGTCTCAACTAAGGGAAAAGTTTGAAAAACCAAACTGTTTACTGTTTCACTAGTTTTGGAAAACAATCATATATGATTTGAGATTGGATTTATGAGATTGATAGATTTGTGGAAAGTATGCTTTAGTTGAATAATATGTTAAATCCTTGTTTATCTGTTTATATGTAACATGCTTGTTTTCAATAAATGTTTATTTTACAAAGATTAGTCACTCACTGGGCTGTTAGCTTTTGTTTTCAATGTTTTCTTCCCCCCCCCCCCCCAGGTAGTAAGGACGTTCTCGGTGCTTCGCCTACTTCAGTTCATCCTGCCTATGTCTCAAGTTCTCAAAATTCAGTCAAGTCAGAGAGTTGTATGTTGTATATAACCTTATGTAGGTGGCATGTAGATCTAGTTGTGTAAAGAGTGGGGATCGTAATGTGGTTTTGTATAAATGTACGGTGGATTTATGGAAGTTTAATTATGTTATGTGATAAAAGTGTACTCTGTACAGAAAGAATTGCTATATTATGATCATGTGTAGAATGGCTAAGTTATATGAATGTATATGTATAAAATGTGTGCACAGGAAGTTAGGTAAGATGGGACAATATGCGTCACAAGAGGGGTGATGTTTATTGTCTTCACATTCCCTTTCAGGATAGGTAGGTAATCCGGGAGGGGGTGTGACATTTGCTATCTAGGACATAGATCGTCTCGTTGGTGATCACGTGGAGTAGTAATCCCACATTTATTCATTCTTTCCTTTGTCTTTTGTTATTTTGTGAAATTCTTGGTCAAACTTGTTTTCATGTTTAAGGGGACCCCGTTAAATGATTTATTTTTTTTACATTCGACTTAAATAAAATATTCAAAATTATTTCTGTTCAGCCTTATGTTAAAATGTGTCTCTTTACCCAAGTCCCAAGGTGGTTACGAAAATATTCATGCATAGCGTAGCGTCCTACTAGTCTGAGGGTCGGGTCGTTACAAGATCCCAAGTTTACTTCTAAGTTCTAGGTGAGTTTACAGTAGGCTCTGGGAACTAAGTTGCACTTCAGTACAACTTTTTAGCCTTAGACTGATGGACAGTCAGAGAGGATGATCCAGCCTTAGAGGATATGTTTTAGGCATGTGCTTTGCAGTTCAAAGGTAGCTGGGATGTACATCTGTTCTTGATGGAGTTCACTTATAACAACAGTTACCAGTCGAGCATAGGTATGACTCCGTACGAAGCATTATATGGCAAACCGCGCAGAACTCCAGTGTACTAGGGAAAGGTTGAAGAAAGGAAACTGGTCAGACCAGAAATTGTGCAGATTACTACAGAGAAGATGGAAATGATTAAGGCGAATCTTAAGGCAACTCGAGATCAATAGAAGAGTTATGCTGATAACTGGAAAAGAGATCTTGAATTTGAAGTTGGTGATAAAGTTTTTCTAATCGTCACCATGGAAGGGAGTTTTAAGATTCGACAGAAAAGGGAAGCTGGGTTAGAGGTATCTTGGACCTTATGGGATCTTGTAAAGAGTTGGACTAGCAGCTTACAAATTGGCTTTGCCCATGGAAATGTCTAGGATTCACAATGTATTCCATATTTCAGTGTTGAGGAAGTATATTCTGATCCTACTCATGTATTAAAGGTGCACCCAATAGAGCTAAAAGAAGACTTGAGTTATGAAGAAGAGTCGGTCCAAGTGCTAGATGAGAAGGAACAAGTGTTGAGAACTAAGGTGATTTCGTTTGTGAAGGTACTTTGGAGGAATCAAAACGTGGAAGAAGCTACTTACAAAACCAAGGAGCAAATGATCAAGAGATATCCACATTTCTTTTCAAAGAGCTAGCAGCCTACTGGAGGATGAAATTCTTATAAGGAGGTGGTAAATTGTAAACCCTACTTTCATATCTAAGTAGCTAACCTAGGAGTTGTACTATTGTTGTGGACTTAGATAAATTTTCCTTTGTTTAAGAAGCGTGGAAATGAGAAGGCACTGGTGGTGAGCTTGTGGACTTAGCCATGGGAATGTTTGTGAGAAAATTGCTAGGCGAGTGCCAAGGGGAGGAGTAGCCGAGAGCAACTTAGCATGTGTAGTTGAGTGTGTGTTGTAGGTGTGGCTGGCATTGAGGAAGAGGAAAGAGAGGAATGTTGGCTAAGTGTTGGAAGCATGCGTTGAGACTCATTGAGTAGTCAAGTTTGTGTATTGTTGTGAGCAAAATGTGTGGAGAGTAAGCCAAGGGATGCGTCTCAAGGTGTCCTTGTGTAGGCTATGCGTTGCTTGTTGGTGCAAGGTGGGCTATGCGTCCCTAGGAGGCTTGTGAGGTTGACGCATGGTGGGCTATGTGTCACACCCATCCCGAACTACCCTTCCGTAGCCCGTGATGGAGCGTGAGGACAGCAGTCATCGACTTCCTGGTCAATTTCCACTGTCAAACTTACCTTATACTCCATTTAACTACCCTTCCTAGGACGATAATACCATTAACTCATTCTTGACAAACCTCGACTTCGATCAGCAACGGGAACTGTCATGCTACCTGAAAAATGGAAAACATATGAAAGGATGAGCTAACAACTCAGTGAGTAACAGTTTTGAAAATAACTTATTTCAATTGTAAAACTGGTCATAATATAAAATATCGATTCTAATCATATTGAATCATACTCAAATACCATTGTTAAGTCTTGCATGCTTATTTCACGGAAAATACTAAAAAATCTCATTCATTTCAAATCATTTTCCTTAGTTGAGGCGGAGTAGTGCTTCTTCACTTCTCAACGTCGAATTCATTTCATATCTTTTCCTTAGCTGAGGCGCCAACGCTACTCAACATCGATTATCCTTAGCTGTGTGGAGTAATCTCAACACATCAGCGTCGTATATTCCTCTATGTGTACATAGGTACTATAATCCGGGCTGCCTCATATGCCTTCCTTTTCTCCTTGAGCATTGGGGGTCCCATTTCCATTTTCCGGCTACCCATTTGCCTTCCTCTAGTCCTTGAGCTTTGGGTGCCATTTCTAAGATTTTATAAATTACACAACATGTTTTAGAAACCTCATATGATATATATCAGCATGATTCTTACTAAATTCTTTTCAATTAACCAGCATACTCAAGTGCTTTTTAACATAAACTCATGCCCTAAACGTTAAAACTCATGAATATTTATTCATAAAACCAATGATATTAATTATAGAGAACTCACTCATTCATATTTTGAAAAACGCTAGAGTTACTCACCTTATACTTGCTCAAGAATAGAACCTCTTTCTTCCTTCTATTTCTCTTCCCCGAGCTCCTTGGACGCAGTGTTCTAGTCTGGAATGCAACGCAACTTATTTTCCTTTGTCAGCTCGGTTGGACACAACCTTGCTCCTTGAACGCAAGGTTGACAGCTAACGCAAGGTGCAGCCCATTTCTTCTTGCTTCTCTTTTGGATGCGTCGACCTCTCTTGGATGCAAGGTCTAACTTGAACGCATCATTCACCTTGAAAGCAGTTTTCGTCTTAAACGCAAGGTTGACCCCTTCGACGCAAGACAACTTCTTTAACACAAGATAACTTAGTTGTCAAGAATATCTTCTCTCTTGGCCGCATGCTTTTACTATGGACGCAAGGATTCCTCATTTCTGCCTTCTCTCTCCCCATTCTCTCAAGAATTCTCACTTCAGAATCATCAGTCGCTCCATTTCCCTCAAGGTCCTATTTATAGCTTTGGAATAGAGGGCTTGTCATCCTACTTCTCTTCTCTTTTGCCACTTGTTTGCCACGTGTCACGCTGCATGCTCAATTAGCCATGCATTTTTCCAAATGTCATCTTGCATGAAACACTCAACATGCCTTCTAACACCTTCTACCTATAAGGTGTTAAGTCTATATGAAGCCACCTAGCCTTTATAAGCTTATCGTATGCGTCCAACATATTCCAGTATACAAGCTATTCATCCAACATTATGCCCCTATGTGTCCATTGAATTTCCTTTAAGATTTTAGCTTCATTACTTTCTTTCCCTACTCTCCGCCATATTACCTTTGAACGCGTTTCTCTACCGCATACTACTAGGCGTCAATGTCTCAAACGCACACTACTATGCGTTTGTTCCTTACTGCATAATACCATGCGTCTGCCTTAACCACATACTATCATGCGTCCATCACTCTTTCCTTATATCCATATCTTAACTACAAAACCCTTATCTTGAGTGATAAACATCCAACTAGGTGGTTTACCCTTAATAACCAAATCCAACTCAAAACCTTCCTTTATGCGTTTGCACTCTTTGCGTTTACCTTTATTCCGTTCTGTGTCCATGACCTTTCTCATATCCTTGAGGATTCCTTGATTATTCCTTTATGCGTTCTTGTGTTGTATTCCAAGGTCATGCTTCCAACCTCTTCCTTATGTGAGCTATTTTCTCAATGATAAATCCTATCGTATATCCATCTTCAGCCTCCTTCCTTTAGGCTTACCTCTTAACCTTCTAACTTATCCAATTCAAAATCTTCCTTAATGGAAGTTATGCGTTTACCTTAAATTATCATAGCTTCTTTCCACGATTCTACCTTATGCGTTTTATCCTTCTTTTAGGTTTCCTTTCAACGTATCACTACTCAACTTTAATCCTTACTCATACGTCCTATTTAAACCAAGCTTACATCTCCTTTCTTGATGTCCTCCTATGCGTTTCACCTTTATCATGCGTTTCCTTTGTCTTGACCATGCGTCCAACATGGTCTTCTACTAGGTATGCATCCAACTTAATTTATCTCCCAACTATACTTTTTTAACTTTTCCCATCACTTGATGAGATTTCCTTTCTTTCCTTAGATCTTACTTCCAAACTTAAAGTCATGGTTGCGTTCTCCTGGTCTGTTTATTCTACATAGCAGAATTCTTAACTTCAAGAATTACTTTGATTCCATGATCCAAAAATCACTCAATGCAACCTTTCAATCAAATCCCTCTAATTCAAACTTATCTACGGCTTATATAAACTACCACTTGAGCATAAACCTCTCTTGTCCTACTTCTTTCCTTTATAAGCTCTTCAATGCATTGGTTTTAAAAAGTAGAGTGTGACACTATGCATCCTAGTGTGTTGATAAGAGAAAAAGTCGTGGCATCCATCAACCAAGGTAGCTGCATGCAAGTGTAGCCGAGAAGGGAAGCAAATAACCTCAATTGGTGAACAACCATGCGTGGAAAGCTTGCTCCAAGGTGATGCGTCCATCACTTCTTTTTTCGTGATGCGTCCATCACTTCTTTTTTCTTAAGCAAATTTGGGAATTAAATATTAATTAAGTCTGATTAGGTGTCAAAATAAGGTTAATTGTGGCGTGGGCAGGCAGGAGGTGGCAAGCTAAGATTTTGCAGGAAGGTCCTGTGAAGGTTGTAAATAGAAGGTTCGATGAAGAAGTCGAGTTTGCGCAAATTACTCATGCCATTTGAGAAGTTCTTTGACCAATTTACTCTAAATTGAGTCTAGTCTCAAAGAGAGGGCTACCGGAAGAAAATTTATTGAGAAAGAACCTGAATTGCATCAGAAATTCAAGATCGTTCATGCTATTGAGTAATCTAAAGCAGGGTTGACGGATTTTGAGATATATGTCGAAAAAAGGAGAGTTAGGCACTGAAATCTGAAGGTAAGTTAGTTAACTTAATTATCTACAAGTTTGTAAGAGAAAGTTAAGTGTAATTAGGTCTGGAAATATTATTTTTGATAGCTGGAAGTGAAGGTAGTGTTTGTAAGTCTGTCAGGTAGAGTTGGTTAAAGAAGAAGAGGTTGTGCGTGCAGGCAAGCTAAGGCAATGGCTGAAGGTAAGAGCTCTATTGAGGTTGACTTTGGTTATTTTGAGCACCCAATGAGCAGGCTGAAAGGCCACTGACACTATGTATGTGCAGGATTGTGGGGCGAGATAAGTCTCGCTGGTGAGTAGGAGACGACATTGTGCGTGTGCAAGAGTTGAGCAAGACAAGTCTCACTAGTCTCGCTAATCGCATTAGTCTCACAGATCTCGCTAGTCATGCAAGTCTAGCTAGTCTCCCTAGTCACATTAGCCTCACAGATCTCACTAGTCACTTGAATGTCGCTAGTCTCGTTAGGTCTCGCTAGTAGGCAGACAAGGCACGCGACCCAGACTGACGACAAAGACACGTCGTGGGCATTGGGTAGTGATGATAACTTGTAGAAATACAAGTTATTATAGCCTTTCTCTCAAAATAGAAATTAAATAGAGGATCATGCGTTAGTTTATGTTGAATTTTATTAATAAATCTTCCTATGCGTTCTACTCTTGTATTTTGATGAAGATAATTATTTTACAACTTTTTTAGCCTAAAATGCATGTTTTAACGTAGGAACGCGACGCGTTGACAACTTCTTAACGCAGAACTATGCATTGGCAATCTATTCTCCATGGTCGCATGATTTGAATGGACCGCGAGCAGCCTGTAGATGCCTTAACAACTTCTCAACGCAAGACTATGCGTTAGCAACCTATGACGCGTTGACATCCGCCCAAATTCTCCATGGACGCATACCAACCAAAGACACAAGGCAGCGGAAAATAAGGATTAGAATCTTGAGAGATTGTCGGAAGATTAACTTGCATGATCTGTGGCTAAAGTGGTGGATCTAAATTGAACCAATAATTACGCAATTAGGCGAGATAGACGCACGACATCAATTTCCTCCAATCACGCAGATTTGCCACTGATTACGAATGCAGCATCTATAAAAGGGTAGTCCTGCAAGATGAAAAAGGGTTGTTGATTTTCTGAAGAATTCCTAAGTGACAGCAGAGTTCTCTCCAGAACACAACCGGAGACGAATAGCTCGAGAGAGAAGAATCTTCCCTCCGCCTGACCACTTTACAACAGAACCTCACGCTTCCATTCCGGCGACTCAAGACATTGACGCCTTTTCCTGCTTTCTATCTTGTTTTTCTAGCTTGATTTTAGATACAAGTCAAGACATTGAGCTATCTAAAATTGTATTTGTCCATTAATCTACAATTCTTCCATGTCTATTCATTTCTCTACATTTTCCGCTTTTTACTTTGAATCCATGAGTAGCTAATCTTTCAAGGGTTAAGGGTTGCGTTAGTATCTAAATAAGAACCATAGTGTAACTATTGCATCTTGTCAATTGTAATCTTAATCTGATGCTTATGGCCATCTAGTTAATCGACGTAAGTAGTAATAATCAGACTGTTCGAGAGGGTAAGTGATTGTGGAACTCAATTGACAAGGCCAAGAAGTGTTACCTATCTATAGGAATAACCTTGGTACTTAACACTCTCCTATGCGTTATAGACATATAACGCATAGCGGCTGACAACTGGAAGAAGAGTCGCAAGTATGAATAGACCATCACCATGCATTTCTGATTTTAGATGTTAACCAACCCGAACCCTGTTTTTATCCATTCATTTAAACCACTTAGCTGACTTTGTTGTGTCGCATACCTTTCCATCTTCCACACTTTAGTTTAGTGTACATGTTATCGCTTTCTTTAGATTAACGCATCTTTTCTCAAATATTTTTGTTTACCACTACAACGCATATAATCCACTTAATTAAAGAATCAGCATAGTCCCTGTGTTCGACCTCAGACTCACTGAGATAACCTACTCCTTTGCTTATACTTGGGTAAAGGATAGGAAAACTTGACAGATCACAAACGCATAGCATTAAGCATAGTAAGACGCATAGTATGTTCAATGCATAGTATGTGAAACACATAATAGTAGCTTAACTTGCACATTGCGTCAATATACTTTCAATTCACAATGCGTTGCACAACAAGTTTTTGGCGCCGTTGCCGGGGACTTGAGATCTGTCAACAACAAGTGACGCCCAATGAGCGTGTAACGCTGAGACACACACACGCCCTACTTTGAGGTTATTTTAGTCTAGTTTGTGCGGGAGTTGCCACCCATAGGGGTCTGGCTGTGCGGATAGTGCTAGAGTGTGCAAGATAGGGCTGTTGTGCGTGATTTGTCGCACATTGAGGCTGGGTTGGCTAGATGAGCGTGCTGTAGGGCTGTTGAACATGCCTAAGGGCAACTTGCAACCTTTAGTCATTTTTTATCATTTTTTATTGTGGATGAGTCTTTCTTAGCTAAATTTCAATATTAAAGGTCTATTTGACATAAGTTATACATTGAAGGGAATCTTAAGGAATTTAACAAAAGGTATTAAACTATTTCAGGCCGAGAAGAGCTAGGAGAAACATATAATCCCTCAAGAGCCCCGAACAAGTTGTGAGTGACAGAGTTTTATTTTAAATGATTTATTTTCTCAATATTTCTAATACGCTCGATTTATTCTTAAAGCATGAGTTTTCTAGCACAAGTTGAGTACGGAAAAGCATGAGTTTGTTAATATGAATTTGAGCATGTTTTTACATGATTTTGACAGTAAAGCACGATGTTTCATAGTATGAAGTTTCATTGTATGAAGTTTTATAGTATGAAGTTTTGGCTAGATGAGCATGCTTTGTATAAAACTTCGTACTATGAAACATCATGCTTTACTTTGGAACTCTGGCTTGGTTTAACTTGTGGTTATGAACGATTTATTTCTGATTAAAGCATGCTTTATTTCAAAAAGGATAATAGATGGTCCTTAATGCCGAAGGACACAAAGAAGGACTCAAGAAGGTACAGGGGTAGCCCGAGTTATGATTCCTATGTGCATATAGAGGGAAATTCGATGTTGTTGTGTTGAGACTACTCCACATAGCTAAGGTTATTCGACGTTGGGTGTGTTGAGATTACTCCACCACAACTAATGTTGTTTTCGATGTTGAGTAGCGTTGAGCTTCGCTTCGCCTCAACTAAGGAAAATCTTTCATGCATAAGCTACTATTAACGAGTTTTGATGATGAGCTGCTTACTATTCATTACTGGTTTTCGAGCATGACTTTGTTAAATACTTGAGTTAATTATTGATTTCCAAACTTGTCACTCACTATGTCACACCTCTCCTCGAGCCATCTTTCTCTGGAACTCGAGATGGGGCGTGAGGACAGCAAACACCGAACCTTTTGCGATGTTTACCGTCAAACCTTTACCCTTCCCAAACTAACAGGTGCAACTTAGATAAGCAGAAAGAAAAGTAACTCACACTAACATGCATAATTTATTATTACAATTGTTTTACAAGTTTGTTTACATAAAACATGCTCTTAGTTTCTCATTTAAGCTGCTGCCTACAGCTAAGTGCACACTATTTCTCAACAGACCTTGACTTCGTATAGCAATGAAAACTTCGCTGCTACCTAGAAAGAAAAACATAAGAAAAGAATGAGCTTAAATGAAGCCTAGTGAGTGATCGAATAAGCTAGGGTTCAACTAACCTTTCCAGCATTATAATAATAATCATAATACTCGTAATACGAATCATACGAAAGTATATTTATAATTGAGCTTTATATTCAAACCTACCCCATAGGTTTTTCCTCATAATCATCTTTTCCTGCTGGCACCTCCGGCATAACAACTTCTCTTTTGATCCTGCTAGCTCACACAACATATCAATCATGACTGATTTTTCCCGTTGGCCAACCCGACTCAGCTAATCTCATCGTTTCTATCCTTATGTGCACATAGTCTTACCTTTGAGGCTCAGGAGGTAGGCCCATCAACCCCCTGACCATCCCCTCGGGTACTTCCCGTAGGCTCAAGAACTAGGTTGCGGTTGCCCCGACCATCCCACAAGGAAATCCTCGCCACAGGCTATGAGACTAGGTCCTTCCGACCTTCTAACTATCCTGTGCGGTGTCAAATCCCGGTCCCAATCATGACCGTCATCATCAATGCCTTTGCAAATTCCTTCGGCATTGGAAGCATAATCTATTCATCGATGCCTTCGTATAATCCTTCAGCATCAGAGTTTAGAATCTAATATCCAACAAGCTCGATATATTATGCACTTATTCAGTAACTTGCCCTAGCATGGATACTGCATCATGTTATCATGCTCGATATAAATTATCTGGTACCTCACCATAGGACGCATACTCAAGAAAGATGGTTGAAAAATGGCTAAGTATGAAGGAATAAGAGGAGAAAGTTGGAAGAATAGGCTCGGGAGGCACAACATGGACGCATAAGTGAGCAATTAAGGAGTCCATGGGGCCATGTTGGGGAGTCATGGATGCATGGACAAAAGTAAAGAAGGAGGTGGACGCATACATAAGAGAGTTGGAGGAAACCACACTCATAGTGAGCTTTGTGAGTAGAAATTTGACTAAGTATGGGAACCTCAAGTTAGTTGGATGCATACCTCCTCGAGGAGGAGAATTTGGCTAAGTGTTGGATGCTTAGAAGAAGCTTGGATCCATAGGAGGAAGAGGTGGATGCATAGAAGGGTGTTGGCAAGGAAAATGGGCTAAGTATAGGAAGGTTGGAAGAAGAAAATAGATCAAAAGAAGCCAAACCCAAGAAGCATCACCATGGACGCATGGTATAAGGAGGTTGGATGCATGGTCCTTATCCCGGGACTAGGTTGAACGCATAGTTGAGCATTTTGGTGTTAAGTGACTTCATTTGGACATATCACTTCATAAGTAGGAGATGTCAAGTTGCATGACAAGAACACCATGCATGAAAGCACTTGGTTGGACGCATGGAGTGTTCATCATGCATATGGTGATATGTACGAGCTTGAAAAGCACTTGAAAAGTGATTTCTATTCTCTCAAATTAAGGGAGTTTGTGTTAGATTTCACTTGTTTACTGGTGGTTTTCGGGTCCAAATAAAGAAAATTAGAATTAAAGACCAAAAGATCAAAACCGAGCCAGAATTCAGTGAAAAATTGAAGAAAACTCCAAATCTGCCAAATACAGGGCAACATCGCGACTTTTTTTCCCGAGAGCGGCAGTTGTCTCACAACAGCACCACCGTCGTGATGCTGCGACACGGCGGTGAGGGTAGGATTCCATGACGGTCAGCGCTGCGGCTCCATACAACAGCGCGGCGGTGCCACCTTTCCATATCGATCAGCACCGTGGCACCATTGACTAGCGTCGCGGTGCCATCTTTTCTAATTTGAAGAATTTGTATTTTTTTAAAGAATTTTGGGCGGTCAATTCTATAAATAAGAGGGTTTCCAGCAGCCCTGATCACCAATCTACACACCAAGAGACACAAGAAGAAGAGAATTGAGTGAAAGTTTATTTGAGAGTTCAAAGAGTGCGTTAGCTGCAAGGAAGAGGAAAGGAGTTCAAGAGAGAGTCATGGTGTCGTTCGAGTTCCAACGTGAAGACCAAGGAGATCTTGACAATGCTTCCTCAATCAAAAGCCTCTTTTCAGTAGAGTTTCCCTTTATTTATACTCTTTCTATGTTTATATTGTTTGAACATGTTGCTTGAAGCTATGAGTGGCTAAACTCTTAGTGAGATTTGTGAGACAATTTTGACCAGCGAGACTAGTCTCACTCTCGCTCCTTCACGCTTAACCTTTCCAACGAGACCTGCTTCTTTCTGCTGCAATTCTTACTACTACCCAAACTTCTAGCTGTTAAAAGTCACAGTCCCATCACGAATTAGAACTTCTTTTCTTCTACAAACTTGTATAGAAATATGTTTTCTAGCTTACCTCAAAATTTCAAAGCTTAACCTCTCTTTGTTTGACAGATATTGTTAGTTTACTTTGCCCTACTCCAGATCACTCGAGAAGTTCGTACCAGTCGGTTCCACTTAAAATATAACATGTTTCTTTTCATATTCCGCTCACCCATCCTTCACAAGAATTGTTAGAAAGTGAGTTAACTTACTAACTTCAAAGTTTCAGCTTCCAAATCTGACTTTTCCGCTTGATATTCACTAAAAACCGAACCTTGTTCAGACTGCGCGACAGTAAAAAAAGCTTCTATTTCAGCTTCAATTTTACCATGAAACCGGCCAAAACCCTACACGAATTTGCCCTAGATCTCTTCTTCTACCACTCCTCGACGTGCATCTGAAAGATAACCCCAGTTTGAGACTTGAAAGATGAGAGAAACCTTTCGGAAATCTTCACCGAGTCTAAGAATAAATCCACTGACTAATCTCCACTAACCCTTTTCTTTCTCTTTTTTTTTTCTTTTTCCTTTTCTCCTTTCTTTCTTTCTTTCTTTATTTATTTCTTTCTTTCTCTTTAATTTAAATAAATAAATAAGTAATCCGCTTTTACGCCCCACTTAATAATCAAGATAAATTTTAACTCGATTCCCTCTTAATGACTTAAATATGCAACTTACCACAAACTACTTCTGACTTTCTCCCCTTCTTCCTTCGGTCTACAAGAGAAAAACAATTTAGTCCACTTCGATACTGCGTACTTACGTTTAACACTTACAAATGAAAGTAAGGTTTACAGTGTAACACCCCACCTTGAACTACCCTCCCATAGCCCGAGACAGAGTGTGAGGATAGCAGTCATCAATTTCTTATCGGTTTCCACTTAAGAATTACCTTACTTCTACTTCTACCCTTCCTAGGATGGTGATACCATCAACTCTTGACAAACCTCGACTTCGATCAGCAACGGGAACTGTCATGCTACCTGAAAAATGGAAAACATATAAAAAGGGTGAGCTAACAGTTAAGTGAGTAACGGTTTTGGAAACATCTTACTTTAACTGTAACACTGGTCATAATATAAACATTTCAAATTCCCATAAAATATAACAATTCAAATCATATTATAATACGCTCAAAACCACTCTTAACTCAAGCATATCAGTTTTAGAGTAAATTCTCAAAAATCTCATTCATTTCAAAATCATTTTTCCTTAGTTGAGGTGGAGCAATGCTCTACGCTTCTCAACGTCGATTTTCCCTAGTTGTGTGGAGTAATCTCAACACATCAACGTCGTATATTCCTCTATGTGCACATAGGTACTAGAATTCGGGCCGCCCACAATGCCTTCTCCAAGTCCCTGAACATTGGGGTCCCATTTCCATATCCAGGTTACCCATTTGCCTTCTACGAGTCCCTCAGCATTGGGTACTTTTCTATATCCCAGCTACCCTTTGGCCTTCTCCAAGTCCCTAAACCTCGGGTGCCATTTCAAAGTTTTATAAAACACAATATATTTTGGAAACATTATATCAATAACTCGTAAGTTAACCGTTTCCAAATAAAATCATATAATATCAAAACAACATGCTTCCAATAAACTCAATTTCAATGCTTTAATATCAAACAGCATGCCTTTCATTAGGTTTATTTCCACATCTTTCATGAAATCATATCATCATGCGTTTCAATAAAATCAAGAAAACATATATTATCCATCACTATGCGTCTTATAAACTTATAACAATAACCAGCCTACTCAAATACTTCCCACATAAAAACGCATGCACTATTCGTTGTAAACTCATGAAAACATATTTCAAACCAATGATATTAATCGAAAATAACTCATTTATACTTTGGAAAACGTTAGTGTTGCTCACATTATACTTGCTCAAGAATAGTTCCTCCTCCTTCCCACTATTTCCTCTTTCCCGAGCTTTTTGGACGCAACGTTCTAACTCTAGAAAGCAAGGCTTATTTTCCTCTGTCAGCTCGGTTGAACGCAACCCTGCCCTTGAATGCAACGTTGATGACTAATGCAAGGTGCAGCCTAACTCTTTTTACTTCTCTTTTGGATGCGCCGACCTCTCTTGAACGCAAGGTCAAACTTGAACGCAGAGCCTATCTTTGGACGCGGCGTTCACCTTGAACGTTGAGTTCGTCTTAAACGCAAGGCTGACCCCATAGACGCAAGACAACTTCTTTAGCACCAGATGGCTAAGTTGTCAAGAATATCTTCTCTCTTGACCGCAAACTTCTACTACGGACGCAAGGATTCCTTCTTTCTGCCTTTTTTCTCCCCTTTCTCTTAAGAATTCTCCCTTCAGAATCATCAGTCGCTCATTTTCCCTCAAAGTCCTATTTATAGAGAGTTTGTCATCCCACTTCTCCTCTCTTTTTTCCACTTGTTTGCCACATGTCACGTTGCATGCTTAACTAACCATGCATTAATCCAAGCGTCACCTTACATGAAACACTTAACATGCCTTCTTACACCTTCTACCTATAAGGTGTTAAGTCTATATGAAGCCACCTAGCCTTTATAAGCTTATCTTAAGAGTCCAACATATTTCAAACTATTCATCTAACATTATGCCCCCATGCGTCCATTGAATTTCCTTTAAGGTTTTAGCTTCATTACTTTCTTTCCTTGCTTTTCGCCATAATACCTGTGAACTTATTTCTCCACCGCATACTACTAGGCGTCAATGTCTCAAACGCACACTACTATGCGTTTGTACCTTACTAGATAATACCATGCGTCTACCTGAACCGCATACTATCATGCGTCCATGATCTTCCTCCTATCCTTGAGGATTCCTTGATTATCCCTCTCTGCGTTCTTGTGCTTGTAATCCAAGGTTATTCATTTAACCTTTTCCTTGTACTAAAATATTTCTCTGATGATAAATTAGTATGCGTCCATCACTTCTTTCCTTATATCCATATCTTAACTACAAACCCTTTCTCTTGAGTGATAAACATCCGGCTAAGTGGTTTACCCTTAAATTATTGTAGCCTCTTTCCTCAATTCTACCTTATGCGTTTTATCCTTCTTTTAGATTTCCTTTCAACGCATCACTATTCAACTTTAACCCCTACTCATACGTCCTACTTAAGCCGATACTTACATCTTCTTCATGATTACGTCCTATGCGTTTCACTTCTTCCCTTTAAGCTTTCGGGTTACTTCCTATGCGTCCACCCTTACCATGCATTACCTTAGTCCTGACCATGCGTCCAACATGGTCTTTTACTTCTTTTCTTTATAGGCTCTTCATCGCATCGATTTCTTTTTAAAAAGTAGGGTGTGACATACAGTCTGTCTGATGTGTGTTCGTTTGATAGAGGGGCAGTGGACCGACTAATGGTTAGTGGGGAAGGGTTTGGCATGGGTGGATCCGATTCGGGTAATCAGGGTGTGCCGGGATCAATCATCCAATCCGATTTAAGTACATCTAGTTCTTCTAAAGCCAAGCAAATGGGCCAGTTTGGTTCAGCCAAGCAAAATGTGGGAATTTCTGGTTTAAATCCCCTAAATTCAGATGTTCATCCAGCCGGTTCTCAATTCAATGGTGGGATTTCAAGTGGGCCCTCGTTGTGGGTCGACCTTTTATGTTCTCCAAAGTCCGAGGAGCTTGTCTACACACCACCAATGGTAGTAAGGGACAAGGTTGTGGTCGAACCACCTGATGATGTGCTTGAGGAGGGATGGGGAACGTGGGAGAACTCTCCTGTAGGCTAATTTGTTGATGCGTCTCTACTGTATGTAGTTATCCTTCGTCTGATTAAGCGTATATGAAGGAAAGTGGAAATTCCGACTATCACTATGTTGGAGAATGGTTTAATTATTTTCCAATTTGGTAGATCAAAGGCTTGAGATTGGGTCCTAGCTAATGGACCATGGCACCTGGGTGGAAAGCCTATTCTACTTCGTAAGTGGACTCCACGTATTGTTCCTGAAACCTCTGTCTTTGATTCAGTGCCTGTGTGGATCAAATTAAATAAAATTCCATTGAAGATGTGGATGAGAGAGGACTGGTTGTAATAGCTAATGTTGTGGGCAAACCTATTGCCCTGGATATGGCTACGAAGGAGAGGCATAGGTTGCCCTTTGCTAGGGTATGTGTGGAGGTTTCGGGTGATTTCATGTTGCCTGCCTCGGTGGATGTTCGGATTAGATGTTGTGATTTTACAATCTCGATTATTTATGAGTGGAAGCCAAAAAGATTTTCCCATTGCCATTCGTTTGGGCATTGTAATGGGCAATGCCAAAAAGTAAAGTGGGTGACTGAGAAGGTTCAGATGGATGGCTTGAGGAGTAATGAAAGGAAAAGTGAGGTGGAGGTGAAGAATTTGGTGGGCCCTAGCTCGTCTAGAGAGGGTAGTTTGGAAGAGGGGGAGGTTGACTGTCACACCCTCTCCCAGGTTTCCTCCTAACCTAGGAGAAAGTGTGATGATAGCAGACACCGACCCTCTTATGGCATCCACTGCCAACCTTAATCCTTGACCATCACCTAATAAACAGATACACAATAATTGAACAACATATTTAGACCAGGGTTAATTTATCAAACAAACAACCATGCTACCTTCCAAGATATACAATTACATCAGTTTTCAACAACTTCCTTAACCCTGTATATGTATAACTCATGATTAAGTTCAATTATTTACAATTCTCAATATACTAAAAACTGCTGATGGGCCTAGACGAGTTTCTGTGTAGGCTAAGTGTCACACCCCATCCCAAATACACTCTATACCTAGGATTGAGCGTGATACTGTTTCTCTTAAATACAAGTTTATAGAATGGATACCATACAAATCTCTATACAAAATAACAATTCTGTTGACATATTAGAAAAAGATGCAGCCTCACAACAAGTATTTCTGCATATATGCAATAAAGGTACAACACATCCCCCTTTTAATTCTAAGGAACATGCACATTACAAAATATATGTACAGACAAAATATTTACAACTATCCCAGAGGTTTGCTTCCAGATAGGCCCAGACGAGATTCTTCTGTAGGCTAGGCGTCCCGGACACGCTCGCTACCTGAAACAACAAACAACAACAAACTGAATGAGCAGAAAGCTCAGTGAGTGACTAAATCTATTAAACTATTCTTAACAAATATGAGCCAGTTTTTCTATCAGTAACCATTACGTATCTCATCCCAAAGAATTACTAAGATTCTCTTTCCAAATTACACATAATAACTATCAAGTCCTCATGTCTCACAGACTTGCAACTACTTAGTGCCTTCACATTCCGTCCCTTAGCACTGGTAACCAATTCTATCTTCGCTCAAGTGCCTTCACTCATGGTCCCTCAGCACGAGCTAGTGTGTGATGGATTACTACATGCTTTTACTCATAGTCCCTGAGCATTGTAATCCATTTCTTATAGTTATTCGAGTGCCTTCACAAAGTCCCTCAGCACTTAACTTCACGCTTACCTACATATCAGCTTTAACCATAAGGTCCCTCAACCACTATTATACTTAGATATTAGCATTAGTACCCTCTTAAACTTACTAACACATCACATTCATAATGAATACTACAACAGATCACATTTCCTCATCAAATAAGCATACTAAATTTATCACAAGATATAACAAATAGTCACTCACGATTGGTCTCAGCTCTAAGTGGATTATAAGCCTCCCCGAGCTCTTCCTGACTTGAAAACACATATTCCTCATGTTTAGTTTCCATAACCTCCCTTTTTCTTTAACACACAATAATAGCGTTATTCTTTAGACAATTAAAAGCTGCCAGCGTTACTCATCACACACTACTATACCAGTGACACTGCGTTGCATGTAACCAGCAAGTTTACCTGAGGAGCGACACCCAGCGATACTCTAGCGAGAATCGTGAGACGCAAAGCCTATCTTGCGTTGCAGCGATACTTGCTTCGCTGCCCTGTCTCTCGCTCTCTCAGCGATACTACCGCTGCAGCAGAACCGTTTTCTTCTTCCTTTCTTCTTCCTTCTTCAACCTGCTAAACATCACGTTTCGGTCAATTTCAAAACTTTCTTCCTTCTACAAACTTGTTAGGGTATAAGTCCTTCGTCTTACCTCTAAATTTCATGAAGAACATCCTCTCCGTTTAGGATATATTCTTCAACAACTTCGAGTTACCCCTAATCGTCCGATAATTCAGCTCTAATCTCTTCTTCCTGAGTTTGACACACATTTATACAATTTCAGCTCAAGCATCCTTCATGAAACTTGCTAAAAATCGAGTTAACTTACTAACCTCAAAAGTTTCAACCCTAACCACCGTTAGGGTATAAGTCCTTTATCTTACCTCTAAATTTCATGAAGAACATCCTCTCCGTTTAGGATATATTCTTCAACAACTCCGAGTTACCCCTAATCGTCCGATAATTCAGCTCTAATCTCTTCTTCCTAAGTTTGACACACATTTATACAATTTCAGCTCAAGCATCCTTCATGAAACTTGCTAAAAATCGAGTTAACTTACTAACCTCAAAAGTTTCAACCCTAACCACCGTTTCTTCAATTTGTTCTTCCTCCAAAACCGAGCGTCACTCTAAGGAAGTAACACCAGCTGAGTCCTCTGCCCAACTCAAGTTTCTTCCACGGTTACGATGAGATTTCCACTCCAAATCAGCATGAACATCTTCTTCTACCTCCTTCCGATGTTTCGCTTTGGTATGGACCCAGCTCGAGCTCTGAAATACAATCGGAACAATTGAATTCTCAGTCCACTTATATATATACCACCGACTTATTCTCCATTTCAACACTATACTATAATCTGTTCAACGCATACCTTCTTTGTTCAGCTTCAGCCATGCACACAGCCTCTGATGATGTTTCTTTTCAAAACTCTCCCGCCAAATGGTTAACAAACGCATTACTCTCTCTCGGCCAACCCTCTTTGTCCAACGCATACCCACCTTCAACGCATGGTAGCGTTCACCGCATAATAGCCTCATCCCAAAACAGCTCCCAACTCCTCATGGCTATTAACCTCCAACGGCCCGTTGCCTTCAATGTGTTTGCCACGAGACAATCTTCGATACAAGGTGATTCTCCACGCCTTATGTCCTCAACGCATCGTGGCTTCAACGCATAACAATCTTCCCTCATCTTTGCGTTTACTCCAAAATTGTTTCCATTAAAACGTGTTACCATCAACGCATAGCTGATACTTAGTCATTTTTCCGCCCCAATCAAAGCCCAGCCAACTACTCTTACCCAATCATCCATCTATCAGCCCCTTTCTTACCTTGCGTTCTCACAAAATTAGGTACGGGGCTTACACTAAGCACTCTAAACTCGCTCGCGACCTGGAAAACAGAAAAACAAAGCATGAGCTAGGTTGCCCAGTGAGTGACTAGTTTCGTAAAACTTCCTTTGGCTTGAAAATTAATCATAGTAAAAACATTTTAACACAATGCGTATAAAACATCGGTTCAAGTCATATCCATTGTAAAAACATGCTTAAATATCCTTGTCAAATCATACATGCTCATTTCAGAAAAAGATATACAGAAAACCAATTTATGTAAGCCCCGCACCTAAATTTGTGAGAACGCAAGGTAAGAAGGGGCCGAAAGATGAATGTGTAAAAGTAGTTAGCTGGCTTGCATTTGGAGTGGGAAAACGACTAAGTGTCAGCTATGCGTTGATGGAAACCTGTTGTGGAGGAAACAATTTTGGTGTAAACGCAAAGGTGAGGGAAGTTTGTCATGCGCTGAAGTCGTGACGTGTTGAGGACATAAGGCGTGGGGGATCACTTGGTACCGAGGATTTTTATGCGGCAAACGCATTGAAGGCAGTGTGTCGTTGGAAGTAAAAGCCACGAGGAGTTGGGAGCCGATCTGCGGTGAGGCTAGTATGCGGTGAACGCTACCATGCGTCGAAGGCGGGTATGCGTTGGACAAAGAGTGTTGGCCGAGAGAAAGTAATGCGTATGCTAACTATTTGGCGGAGAGTTTGAAAAGGAATATCATCAGAGGTCGTGTGCGTTGCTGATGCTGAGCATAGAAGGTATGCGTTGAACGTTATAGTATAATGTTGAAATGGAGGATAAGTCGGTGGTATATATATAAGTAGATTGAGAATTCAATTGTTCTGCTTGCATTTCAGAGCTTGAGTTGGGTCCATATTAAGGCGAAACATCAGAGGGAGGTAGAAGAAGATGTTCATGCTGATCTGAAGCAGAAACCTCATCGAATTCGTGGAAGAAACTTGGGTTTGACAGAGGTTTCAGCTGTTGTTACCTCTTCAGAGTGATGCTCGGTTCTGGAGGAAGAACAAATTGAAGAGACGGAGGTTAGGGCTGAAACTTTGAGGTTAGTAAGTTAACTCAATTCCTAGCAGGTTTCATGAAGGATGCTTGAGCTGAAATTGTTTAATTGTGTGTCAAACTTAGGAGGAAGAGACTGGAGTTGAACTGTCGGATGATTAGAGGTAACTTGGAGTTGCCGAAGGATATATCCTAAACGGAGAGGACGTTCATCATGAAATTTGGAAGTAAGATGGAGGACCTGTATCTTAACAAGTTTGAAGAAGGAAGAAAGTACTGAAATTGACTGAAACGAGATGTTAAGCAGGTTGAAGAAGGAAGAAGAAGAAAGGAAGAAGAAAACGGTTCTGCTGCAGCGGAAGTATCGCTGAGTGAGCGAGAGACAGGGCAGCGAAGCAAGTAACGCTGCAACGCAAGATAGGTTTTGCGTCTCACGATTCTCGCTAGAGTATCGCTGGGTATCGCTCATCAAGGTAGTCTTGCTGGTTTCAATCAACGCAGTATCGCTAATACCGTTTTAGTATCACATGAGTAACGCTGGCAGTTTACAATTTTCTAAGAGTAACGTTACTATTGTATGTTAAAGGAAAAGGGAGATTATTGAAACTAAACTGGAGGATTATGTGTTTTCAGGCCAAGAAGAGCTCGGGGAGGCTTATAACCCACTTAGAGTCGGGACCAATTGTGAGTGACTGTTTGTTATATCTTGTGTTAAACTTAGTACGCATATTGATGAGGAAACGTGATTCATGGTAGTATGCCTAGTGAATGTGATGTGTTAGTTATTTAAAAGAATATTAATACTAATGTCTAAATATATTATTGGCTGAGGGACCTTATGGTGAAAGCTATAAGTGAGGAAGCGTGAAAGCAAGTGCTGAGGGAATTGAGAAGGCACTTGATAAACAGTAAGGAATGGACTACAATGCTTAGGGACTATGAGTGAAGGCATGTAGTAATCCATCACACACTAGCTCGTGCCGAGGGATCATGAGTGAAGGCACTTGAGCATAGATAGAGTTTATTACCTGTGCCGAGGGATTTCATGAGAAGGCACATGGTACTGTAATTATAAATGAGTAAGTGCTGAGGGACGGAAAGTGAAAGCACTAAATAGATGCAAGCTTGTGAGACATGAGAATTTGATAGTTTTATGTGCCACGTGTAAAGTGAATCTTGATAATTCATTGGGATGTGTTATGTGATGGTTACCAACTCACAAACTGGATTATAGCTGTTATGAATAGTTTAGTAGATTTAGTCACTCACTGAGCCTTCTGCTCATCCAATTTGTTGTTGTTGTTTGTTGTTTCAGGTAGCGAGCGTGTCCAGGACGCCTAGCCTACCGAAGAATCTCGCCTGGGCCTATCTGGAAGTGAACCTCTGGGATAGTTGTAAATATTTAGACTGTACATATATCCTATATTATGCACATTTCTGAGAGTAGAAAGGGGGACGTGTTGCACCATATATGTATAACTACAGTTATGTTGTTGAGAGGTTGCATTTTCTTCTGATTTGTCAATGGAAATGTTGTTTTGTTTTGCTATTTACACGGTATCCATCTTATAGAATTTTGTAAGAGAAAACAGGATCATGCTCAATCCTAGGTATAGAGTGTATTTGGGATGGGGTGTGACAATCTACTTCAAAACATTTTCCTTAGTTGAAGCGGAACAAAGCTCAAAGCTACTCAACGTCGAAATATCCTTAGTTGGGGCGGAGTATTCTCAACACACCCAACGTCAAAAATCCTTAGCTGTGTGGAGTAATCTCAACACATCAGCATCGAAAATCTCTCTATGTGCACATAGGAATTATAATCCAGGCTGCCCATATACCTTCTCACCGTACTTCAGTATTGGGATCCCATAACAAACCTTCACCAAGTCCCTTGACATTGGAGACTGTCAATCAACCCAAATGCCTTCTCTTGGTTCCTCAGTATAGCAAATCTGGGCTGCCCATATGCCTTCTCACCGTACTTCAGCATTGGGGTCCCATTTTCACAAACATTTTCCAATAACATATAGCATTATATAAATTCACGAGTTTTTAACATTTCAAGTTTTCACAATTCTATTTACAAACTTTAATGTTTTCCATGAAATTATATATTAACAAACAGCATGCTTTTCATAAAGCTCATTAAACAACCAGCATGCCTCAAATGATTTTCAATATAAAACACATAATATGCACGTTAAAACTCGTGAAAGCATAATCACATAATCATGTTTCAACATAATCTTTCAACCATGAAACTTTGTTTAAGATAAAAACATTTTAAATACAAGTGTCACTCACAACTTTTCCTAAGCCTTGAGTTGATTATACACCTTCCCTAGCTTTTCTTGGCCTGTAATAACACATTTCTCGTGTTAGACTTCCCTAAAGTTTCTTTTTACAAACCACTAAGTTTACACATTTGTACTTTATTCATGTTTCACCACCGAGACCAACTTCATCCAAAACAAATCATAATAAGCGAGATTCTACATAGCTAGCGAGACTACTAGCGAGATTAAACTACAAGTAAGCAGTACTAGCAATACCATGGTGAGCGAGACCAGCGAGAATCACCTGAGCAGCAATACCTAGCGATACCCAGCGAGAGTTGTGAGACACAAAGTCTTTAGCGTTACTAGCGACATCCGTCTCGCTACTCACGCTTAAATTCTTATCGTTACTGCAGTTCCAGCGATACCCACTATCTCAATTTCTGTCTTTCCTCTTATTCTCACTTCTATCTGTTACAAATCGCATTTCCAGCCAAATTTAGAACTTCTTCCCTTCTACAAACTTATAAAAAAAAAAAAAAAGGTTTTCTAGCTTACCTCAAAATTCCAGAGCATAACTCCTTTTCGTTTGACAGATATTCCCAAATAACTTTGAGCTACTCCAAATCACTTAGCAAAACTGTATCAGTCACTTCCACCATAAATTTTACATATTTCTCTTCAAATTCAACTCAAACATCCTTCTTAGAAATTGTTAGGAATTGAGTTAACTTTCTAAGCTCAAAATTTCAGCCCTAAATTCGATCTCCTCAGCTCGCTCTTCTCTAAACACCAGACCACGCTCGGATTGCACGACAACAGCCAGACTCACTGTTCCAGCTTTAGTTTTACCATGAAACCGATCTGAATTCTCCACAACTTTGCCCTAAACACCTTTTTCTACCTCTCTTCGTCTCTCCACTGGAATTGAACTGATTTAAGCTTTTGAATGTATTTAAAATGATCAAACACTCAGCTTACTCACTTAAATAGGCCGCCGACTTTAGGGGTGTACACGGGTTGGGTTGAGTTGGGTTGGGGGAATTTTTTGGACCAACCCGATTTTTTGGGCTGGTTGGGTTGGCAACCCAAATAACCCAAATTGGGTAGCCAACCAAACCCAACCCAACCTTTGAAATTTGGGTTGGGTTGGGTTGGGTTGGTGGGTTGGAGTTTTTTTTTTTTCTCTTTTCTTTTCTTTTCTCCCTGTTTTTTGGTCAATTTAGAAATATTATTTTACTTCTGAGATCTGAAATTTAAAAATAAACAACGAGAAAAAAATTTAAGTTCAGAACAGTAGAAGAACAAAAACTAATTTAATGAAGAACAAAAAAAAATTTAATGAAGAACAGAGGATGGACTCACGAGAGGAGAGGGAGACCAAGAGGAGAGGGAAAGTCAGAGGAGATGGAGAGTTCAGAGTTGGAAGAGAGGGAGAGTTTCTGTCTTTCTAATCTAACTGCTGTCGGATCGAAGTGCGAGAGGAGAGGGAGGGCCTCGGCGAGGTCTGAGACTGAGAGTGAGGGAGGCAATCGGGCGTAAGGGAGAAGAAAGGTCTAAAGACTGAGACTAAGAGTGAGGGAGGCGAGCGACGCAGCAAAACTGAAAAATCAAAAAAGAATAAAAACCCTAAAAGAAATAATAAAGTGTATATATATATATATATATATATATTAATAATTAGTAATTCGGGTTGGGTTGGGTTGGGTCAACCCGAATTTTGAAATTTTCAATCCAAGACCCAACCCAACCTGAAAAAAACAAAAAAAAATAACTCAACCCAACCCAAATATTAAATTAACCCAACCCAACCCTTCTATTTCAGGTCGGATAGTCCAGGTTGTTCGGTTGTCGGGTTATTTGAACACCCCTAGCCGACCTAACCTCCACTTTCTTTTCCTTTAAAAATGAATTGGCTAACGCATGCTACTTCATCACAACCTCACCAACGGATAGCAGCAGTCCTTCATCACATAGCAGCGGCTCTCCAACGCAAGGTGGCCTTACCAACGCATGGTGCTTCTCCAACGCATGGTAGTTCATGCACAAAGACTCTCGGCCAACACTTCACTTCACCAACACAAGCTACATCATCCTCCTTTAGCTTGCCATTTTCCAAAGCTAAGTGTGGGGCTTACATTGACTCATTGAAAGGTGGGGTGGGGTGATGCACAGTTTCTGTGTTTACCCCAAGTGTACGGGTCAAGTTATAATATAAGACGGTTAAGTTCTGAATATCGTTCCACTGTGGATCCAATTGTGAAGGTTCAAGTTACTTAGCTATTTTAGAATTGAATCAATTTTATTTGAGGCTTCGATCTTGAGTTGTGATTTAAGAAAAACTACAATGGAAAGCAAGTAAATAAGAAACACAAGAGTCAAAGAGAGTTCTAGGATAATGAATCCTTGTTTACTTCATTATGCAATATTTTAGGGTTCATAGATTTTATTACAATTCATATGCTTAAGTCTAGAAACATCAATCCAAGTTATTTTCTCTAAAAAACAACATTTTCTCATGCAACTTAATTGATTACTAATTTCTTGAAACCAAGACAAATTACATGGCACTAGGAGTAGTCTTTTAGCAACTTTCATTGTTAACCTAACTATTTTCATGGTAAGGATTCGAGAATAGTAAGGGTTGACAATAGATGTCGTAAAAGGATCGATGTTTGCTGTCCTCACACCTTTTTCTAGGTTAAAGAGGGTAACTTGGGAGAAAGTGTGACATATACTATATATATTATAACACTTTATAACATACATAGATGCATGAAACATGTTAATCCTATGGTGCGATTTTAAATCTATATGGAATACTTTATGCACAAATAAATTTAGTTTAATTAAAACATACATTCTAAATGCATAATTAATTAAACACACTAAAGTGGATTGGTTTTGGCATCTAATGGCTTAAACAACTAAATTATTTGAATAATAATTGGAAAAATAGCTCAAACTGACCCCAAACCCTTCGAACCGGCCCGAACCAAGTTAAAACTGCTTGAAGTGGACCACTAATGTTAAAAATAAGGCAGAACCGGCTGGAAAAAAGGCTAAACCAGGCAAAAACCAAGGAACCGAACTGCCACCGATCCGAAAATTAAGAACAGTGTTGCGACGCTCTGCGGTAGAAACGCCCCTTGCTACTCAAATTTGCTTGGTTCTTGCTTCGATTTCTTCAAATTACAACCTAAATTCACTCTATTTACTCTAGAAAAATTACAGACCCTTCTTCACATATTAAAGTCGATTATCAAGTGGCCAATTACAATTATTACATCAAAACAAAGCTGAATTAGATACCATAACCAGAAAATTTCTAACTTTAGCAACTATAGCATTTATCTCATGAAATTACACCCACCAAGCTCAAATTAATGCAAATTGAGTGCTCTAATCATGCTCTGATACCAATTGAAGGAGTTAGGAACATAAAGGCAGAAGCAATTAGGATCTAAAGCACTCTAATTTTATCAATTTTATGGATTAAACATGCTTGTTCTATAAACCAAAAAATAAATGTTTGATACTCACTTGTTGTAGCTCAAACTTGAAATAATTTCCTCTAAGATTTTGATCACGCACACTTCATGGACTACCACAAGAGTCTTCCTCACTATTCTCTGGCCTTATAACAGATTGTAAAATCCAAATTGAGATGAATTTGGATCAAATTTGAGAGCAAATGAGTTTTTGGAGAGTTTTGAACTAGTGGGAATTTTCAACAAAATTCACTAAGTTCTTCAACCCAATTTCCATCTTTCTTTCTTCTATATAAAGAAGAGAACATGCAAGTCCAATTTACCATAGAATTGACACCAAATTTGGTGATTAACCAAATGAATTAGGAGGTGGAAGAAGGTGGGTTAAGAGTGTTTCTCAAACAACCACCTCCTACTCCATCATGCATTTTCTAAAATTCAAATAAATTTCTTAAATTCAAAATGAATTTGAATTTTCAAATTAAAATTAATTCTATTAACTAATTTTAAATACTATTAATTTAATATTAAATTAGTGTAAATAATAATTAATTAAATAGTTAATTATATTAAATTAATAATTTTTCCACTTTTCTCGATTTTTTCAACCTGATGAATCTCTATTCATTCAATTAACAACTCCACAGGCTTGTGATCCAAGTTTATACCATTTACCCTAGTTTCCTTTCATTGCCTCTCTTAAGCAACTAGGTCAAAGGTTTGGGTGTCACACTATAAGCTCCAATGATCCAAGATTAATTAATTAAACTCATTAAATTAATCTTCATTCATTAACTACAAGGCAAACCACTATAAACTCATAGTTGAACTCTTATGCACGGTAGGACAAGTTGTGCCACACCCCATCCCAGATACACTCTATACCTAGGATTGAGCATGATCTTACTTTCTCTACATAGAACTCTATAGGATGGATACCATATAAATAGCAAACAAAACAACATTTCCATTGTCATACTAGAAGAAAATGTAACCTCTCAACAAACAAGTCTGTATACGTACATATAAGATGCAACACGTCCCCCTTTTTATCCTCAGTAATGTGTATATTACATAATATATGTATAGTCAAAGTATTTACAACTATCCCAGAGGTTCGCTTCCAGATAGGCCCAGACGAGATTCTTCTGTAGGCTAGGCGTCCCGAACACGCTCGCTACCTGAAACAATAAACAACAACAACAACAAACTAAATGAGCAGAAAGCTCAGTGAGTGACTAAATCTACTAAACTATTCATAACAAATATAAACCAGTTTGTGAGTTAATAACCATCACATATCACATCCCAATGAATTACCAAGATTCACTTTCCTCATTGCACATATAACTATCAAATTCTCATGTCTCACAGACTTGCAACTATTTAGTGCTTTCACTTCCCGTCCCTCAGCACTTACTCAATTGTAATTACAATACCATGTGCCTTCACATAAAATCCCTCAGCACAGGTAACAAATTCTATCTTTGCTCAAGTGCCTTCACTCATGATCCCTCGGCACGAGCTAGTGTGTGATGGATTACTACATGCTTCACTCATAGTCCCTGAGCATTGTAGTCCATTTCTTATTGTTATTCAAGTGCCTTCACAAAGTCCCTCAGCACTTAATTCACGTTTACACACATACAAGTTTTCACCATAAGGTCCCTCAGCTACTATTATGTATGGACATTCATATTGATACTCTTTCAAACCACTAACACATCTTATTCATAAGGCATATTATAATGAATCATGTTTCCTCAACGTTAAGTGTACTAAATTTATCACAAGATATAGCAAAAAGTCACTCACAATTGGTCTCGGTTCTAAATGGGTTATAAGCCTCCTCGAGCTCTTCTTGGCCTGAAAACACATAATCCTCAAGTTTAGTTTCCATAATTTCCCTTTTCCTTTAACACACAATAGTAACGTTACTCTTTAGAAAATTATAAGCTGCCAGCGTTACTCATTTGATACCAAAACTGTACTAGCAATACTGCGTTGATTGAAACCAGCGAGACTACCTTGAGGAGCGATACCCAGCGATACTCTAGCGAGAATCTTGAGACGCAAGGCCTATCTTGCGTTGCAGTGATACTTGCTTCGCTGCCCTGTCTCTCGCTCACTCAGCGATACTTCCGCTGCAGCAGAACCGTTTCCTTCTTCCTTTCTTCTTCCTTCTTCAACTTGCTAAACATTTCGTTTCAGTCAATTTCAGTACTTTCTTCCTTCTACAAACTTGTTAAAATACAGGTCCTTCATCTTACCTCCAAATTTCATGAAGAACATCCTCTCCGTTTAGGATATATCCTTCAACAACTCCAAGTTACCCTTAATCATCCGGCAGTTCAACTCTAATCTCTTCTTCCTGAGTTTGACACACAATTATACAAATTTCAGCTTAAGCATCCTTCATGAAACCTGCTAGAAATCGAGTTAACTTATTAACCTCAAAGTTTCAGCCCTAACCTCTGTCTCTTCAATTTGTTCTTCCTCCAAAACCGAGCATCACTCTGAAGAGATAACAGCAGCCGAAACCTCTGTCAAACCCAAGTTTCTTCCACAAATACAATGAGATTTCCGCTTCAAATCGGCATGAACATCTTCTTCTACCTCCCTTTGATGTTTCGCCTTAATATGAAATGCAATCAGAACAATTGAATTCTCAATCCACTTATATATATATCACCGACTTATCCTCCATTTCAACACTATACTATAATCCATTCAACGCATACCCTCTATGCTCAGCTTCAGCAACGCACACGGCCTCTGATGATATTTTTTTTTCAAACTCTCCCGCCAAATAGTTAGCAAACGCATTACTTTCTCTCGGCCAATACTCTTTGTCCAACGCATACCCACCTTCGACGCATGGTAGCGTTCACCGCATAATAGCCTCATCGCAAATCAGCTCCCAACTCCTCGTGGCCTTTACTTCCAACGGCACACTGCCTTCAATGCGTTTGCCGCATAATAATCCTCGATACAAAGTGATCCTCCACGCCTTATGTCCTCAACGCGTCACGACTTTAGCGCATGATAATCTTCCCTCACCTTTGCGTTTACACCAAAACTATTTCCATCACAACAGGTTGCCATCAACGCATAGCTGACACTTAGTCGTTTTCCCACTTCAAAAGCAAGCCAGCCAACTACTCTTACACATTCACCCATCTCTCGGCCCCTTCTTACCCTGCGTTCTCACAAAATTAGGTGCGGAGCTTACAGTGTCCATGGATATAATCAGTATAAGGAAGTCGATCCTTCACGAGTTATTCATAATTACAAATGGGTCATAAGGTCTTTTTCACCACTATAATTACATCTTATCCTTAAAGTACCACTAATTCCTCTAATGAACAATTTGTTTATGGTCCAGCCCTAAATTAAAGTTTCTCTCGGGCCAGTGAGAGGGTGAGACCCTTTATTCAAGACCCGAAATTAGTACTTAAAGGAACTACTCTTTTACTTATCCTATATGAGAGGAGTGAATTCCATCTTGTGAAGTTATGTTCCCAACTCCCCGTTTAGTCAAGTCCCAAAAATGGTGGGCTTATTAAGTCGACAACTCGGGCCACTCTCACACGTGCAAATCAAAGGACTAACCTCACAAACAAAAGTTTATAAATCACTCAAGATTAAGATTGAGTCGCACATGATCATTCTATGAAATATTAATCTCATCAGTTAACGGATTTACAAAGAAAGATTAAATATTTTGCGGTTAGGTCTTATACAAACTTCTTGTATAGGACACCCCCACTCACATGTCTCCACATTAACAGTTTGGAATAAACCATTTATAACTATTACAAAGTGGGTCATATCCATAAGACACCCAATCTTGTCCACATACTATAGACCTTTAGGTATTTCTTTAACATGATCTATCTGTATGTCAACGACATACATGTTCATGATTTCATGCAATAACCTTGGATTTTTTCGGTTAATGGATAAATTAATATTGTATAATTAATAATTAAATTAATCAACTAAGTATCTTGTATATACTTCTATATAACTTACCTTTTGCGGAAACTCTTCCTAAGAATACATCTCCAAACCAAACTTGTTAAACCTCTTTCTTGTGATTATATGAAACTTTATCAAGGGCTATATAGCAAAATTAAAATTTGGTTAGATACATACAACTTTTATTAATGTATCAAAAAAAGAGTAAGAACTTACTTTTAAGAAACTTGGCTGTGTTGGAAAGTGTTTTCAACCGAGTTAACAAAACTCATGAACATAAATTCATTTGAAAACAAAGTAACAAATTAAACTTATGAAAAGAAATAAACTCATAAACCGTCATCTTCCAACACCTAATTCGTATAAAAGTGGTTTGATATCAAAATAATCGTTTAAGATACCTATACTACTACACTTCAAAAGTTGATAAAGCCAATCAGAACATGTTGAGTGTTCTAATCTTACATGTTGAGTGTCCTACACTACTACACTTCAGAACATGGAACCACATCACAAACGCTCACAAATTACATTTTAATAAAATGGAGAATACCAACTTCAAGAGGAACTAGCTTGTAGAGAAATTTACTAACCACATCACACCAACTACAACCAGATAAACATTCATAAATAAATCCAACATTTTAAAAATCATATCTCAATACTCAAACAAACCAAACAAAGTAGTCTCGCATCATATCATCAACACTATGCAACAATTTTACAAAGTATAAATTACTATATAAATCCAAATTATGAGGAAGATTTCAAATGAAAATGTAAATGATTTATTTTGAGTGACAGCCAATACTCGTTTTTCTTTTTCAATAACTTATTTTTTCAATGAAACACTTGAAAAGGTATTCCAAACACACCCGAATACTATTTTTCAAAATTCACCATAAACCTTAACTAATCGTGACCGAGAGGTTTACCAGAATAATATTTTCCAAAATCCACCTTAAACCTTACCTAATCTTGACTGAGAGGTTTTCAACCATAATACTATTTTCCAAAATTCACAAAAAAAAAAAAACTTAACTAATCACTTAGAATTAGTTCAAAACTACAGTCAATAACCTTTTTCAAGTCGAAGATTGATCTAAGATACTTTAATCGAGCCTAACTACTCCAAAATGCATTCAACCTCTTGTTGAACTTAATCAAATATCCCCAAAATCGATATTAGCCTTTGAAAATCAACCACAAAATCAACCAGAATCACTCATGAACACAAATCCGCCAACATGGAAGAGCTACATTCATCAACATCTCTTTAACATCGAAATTATGTGTTTAAATTGTTGTTTCGTAGGTAATCAAGAATCTTGGAGGTAGATTAGGCCTTAACATCGAAATGGTGCTAGATTGGAGTATTTGGAGCCTGTTAAAATGAATTGGAGAATAAGGGAGTGAAAAGACAAGTTTGCCCTAACTAACAGCATTGCAGTACTGCCTCAATGCTTTGCATGACGCTGTGAGAAATAAGCGCAACACTGCGACGCCTTTAACTAAGAAAATGAAGACAACGTCATTTGATGTTGCGGGGTGCTTCTTATAACGCTTAGTGCATAAAAACACTGCTAAGATGTAACGCTATCGACAGAACTATAAATGATTCTTTTCCAAATTTAGGCCAAGAACATTCATGTTTCCAGCCCCCTCCTCCTCTGTTTTACTAGTTTTGAAAGATTGGATGAACCCAAATTGTAATTTTATAAGGATTTAGACTTAATTTTATATTAATTGCAGTCATTCTTTAGTCTATGCCTTAGTTCTTTAGCATGTATTTAATGATTGGATTGACGCCTAGTTATGAATACGTGTCTAAATGCTATTAAATTATGTATGATTTGTAACTCATGCTTTCATTTGCTAAAGTACCAAGAATTGTATTGTGTTTGTGTGTGGCTTTCAGGGCTTTTACTAAGACACATAGCCATGATCAATTTAGGACAAAAGAAGAAATTGGTTAATTAATTAGGTTTTTCCTATTGATTTATCGTCACAGCACCCTAAGTCTTAATGTGGGTGTTAAATTTACTAATTGCTTAATTTGCTAAAATGCTTCTCTACTCTAGTAAGGTGAACATCTAGTTTAATTTAGTTTCTTAGGCTCGATTTGCTAATCATTTAGTTTTTCATTTTTGATATTTTAAAATTAAGCATATTTTCTTTCAATTTTTTACAATAGTTTTCATTTATCTTACATGAAAGAGGTGAATTTTAAGCCAAAATCCAAAAGCATAAACACCTTTTTTAAAAACTACTTTTATTAGTTTTCAAACTTTGGCTTGATTTTTTAAAACATTGGTAGGAAGTAGATAATAAAACAAGAAAGTTAGAGTGAAATTGGTGTTTTGAAGCTTAACTTTCAAAAACTAAAATCCATAAACCAAATTGTTACCAAAGGGGACCTTAATTAATGAATTTGGGTGCTTGATTTGACTTTTCTGCATCGAGTAGGTTGTGTGCTTGTGATTGTCTAGAGTATAGTTCACGTGATCAAATTTACAATTAGGTGTCTAATCCTTCAAAATTAGATTGTGCAGTTATATTATGTCTCTATTTGTAGATATCCACACGACAGGAATGATATGAACCAAGCAACATCAATTGGCATGCCTCAAGGTCCCAAGGTCGAGAGCCAAGGAGCTGCTACAACAAGCTTTGACCACCTCATATTCCATATTCAAGCTACAGTGAACTCAACAAAGGAGGGTATAGAATGTATTTAATGAACTCATAGTTATAATGTTTTTAATTGAAGTTTTTGTTTTTGTTTATCATTGAAGTCTTGTTTTTAGTGGAGGAGTTGTGAAGAATTGTACCTCATGTAGTTTACTGCACCAACGCCAACTATGCCAATGAAAGACAAGCCAGTTGTCGAAGTTATACGGCCTGATTGACAACAAGATCCAACGTAGGCGCTTCAAGGGTTCCCATCCTTTATGCAAAAAGGCCAAGCAAACTAAGAGGCCCTCACCTGCAGTCCCAACGGAGCCTTCGACGCCAAGGAAAGGGAAGCAGATTGCATTTAAAGGTGTTAGAAGAGGATGTGTCGGCCTCAGTTGACCTCCATAATGAAAACATATTACTAAGTTGAAATTTACCTCATAGTTTCCATTTTTAAATCATAGTTAAATTCCATTCTCAAAGCAGTCCACCACTTTGAAAATTTCGTAGCGTAGTTTTTTTTCGACTTTTTCTATAACCAATTCTCTCCTCATAACTCAAACTTAGACAAACAATTTTCTTTCCTTAATGATCTCAACCCATGGTACCTCTAATGCACTCAAAAATTTTCTAACTCCACATGCTTAGAAGTTTATCCTATTAACCCTCCTCAAACTTTTTTAACCCCACAAACTTACCTCAACTCCACACATAAAAAACTTCTCCAAATTTTTTCTAACTCCACAAGGCTCATTTAAACTTAAGGGAATTGAATCCCGGCAAAAGCTTGTGATTACATTCTTTGATTTATTAGAAGAATTAAAAATACAGAAAGTAAAGAAAAAGGTTAAGTATCATATCTTTGTTAATCCAAAGATACTGTTTGTGGATGATTTTTAGAGTAATTGTAGAGATTATCTGTTTTCTATGAAGTCTCCCAAAGGCCCTATTTATACAACGGAGGTTTTAAATCAAATCTTTAATAATATCCAATATTAATAAATATCTACACAAATAATATTTTCATATTAAATGGTTTAAAATATTTAAATCTTATTTAAATATTTATTTTCGGCTGAATCTTTTGTTTGGATCTCATCCAAATTAAATAATTAATTATTTGAATCCAATTCAAATCAATTAATTAATTCTCCATTTATTTATTTTCTACAAAATCTTTAATTCGAATCTCATCCAAATTAAATAATTAATTATTTGAATCCAATTAAAATTAATTAATTAAATTTTCCTCTATTTATTTATATAGATTTTATCTAAATAAATAATTAATTATTTGAATCATATTCAAATAAATTTATTCTCCATATTATAAAGTTATAATTTGAATCACATTCAAATAAAATTTATAATAAATCATGCAAGTAATTGTATCAAATACAATTAATATTTTCCCTCATAAATTTGAACATTTCAAATTTTTATTTCAATATAGTTGATCCTTGTTGGTCCGTAGTGAGCTAGCAAGGGGACCTTATGGACCGACAGATCATAAGCTCAACGATATGAGGTAAATCGGCTAAACTCATTAACCACATTAATCAATATTCGTTAACTGTGGGTACACTCCACTAAAGACCCTCAGCTGCACTCTTCTCACTGCAGATATGTTTCTATGTCTGGATATAGACCAATAACAGCAAATTAGTCCTTCACAAGTGTTCGTAACACCAGCTAGGTCAAATTACCGTTTTACCCCTAGGTTACTTCTAAATCCTTAAGTACTAGTGCTCCTCTAATGAACAACCTGTTTATGGTCCAACCATTAGACAAAAACCCCTCTCGGGCCAGTGAGAGGGTAGGGCCCTTTGTTCAAGTCCCGGAGACACCACTTAAGGGAACATTTATCTACTTATTCTAAAAATGGGAATGAATGAATTCCATCTTGTATAATTATCTTGAACATTAATCTCCATATGTCCCCACATACAGATCAAGATTCATAAAACAGCCTAGGATGTTAATTTAGTGGATTTATGATTATTAAGACAAAACAAACAAAAACAATCAATAACACTTATTGAAGTAACACATCTATGAGTTTTAGGACATAAAACCCAACAAACTCCCACTTGAACTAAAACTCTAGTGGGTTGTACATAAAGAGAAGTGAGAATGGTAAGTATGTAAATACAACAAACTAGGGCATCCATATACCTATTACACATCTCCCACTTGCCCTAGATTACACAATGCATATATCTCGCAGACCTAGACTTTCTAGATGACCCTCGAACACTTTAGCCGAGAGAGCCTTCATAAATGGATCAGCAATGTTATGCTTCGAAGCGATTTTTGTGACTATCACATCTCCCTATTGCACAATCTCCTGTATCAGGTGATACTTCCTCTCAATATGTTTTCCTCGTTTGTGGTCGCGAGGCTCTTTAGAGTTGACTACTGCCCCACTATTGTCACAATATAACATGATGGGCAATTCCATGTTTGAAACGATTTCCAAATCATTTAGGAACTTTCTGAGTCATTTGCTGCTTTACAAGCAGCTACATACTCAGCCTCCATAGTAGAGTCTGCAATGCATCCTTGCTTGATGCTATGCCATACTACAGCTTTTCCGTTTAAGGTAAACACTGATCCTGACGTGGATTTCTTAGAATTCTTGTCAGTTTGAAAATCAGAGTCGACTTATCCCGTAAGGATCAAATCCTTAGCTCCATACACCAGCTTGTAGTCCCTTATTCTCCTAAGATACTTGAGGATGTTTTTAACTACAGTCCAGTGGTCTAACCTAGATTGGACTGGTACCTACTGACTATTCCCACTGCATAACAAATATTTGGCTTAGTGCAGAGCATAACATACAGTAAGCTGCCCATAGCTGAGGCACAGGGAATACGTCTCATATCTTCAATTTCTTGAGGTGTCTTAGGACACTGTTCCTTAGACAAATGAACCTCATGCCTGAAAGGTAATAAACCCTTCTTAGAGTTCTACATCGAATATCGAGTCAACATTTGGTCGATATAAGTTGCTTGAGATAGGGCCAACGTTCTACTCTTGCAATCCCTAAGAATTTGGATCCCAAGTACATACTGCTCCTCTCCCAAATCTTTCATTTTGAATTGGGTTGTTAGCCAATTTTTAACATCAGTAAGATATCCACATGGAGGTAATTACCTTTTAGGTGTTTCAAAAGATTAAATTTAGGTGTTTCAAACCCTAAATTTTGATGGCTAAAGAAGAAATTGAAGACAAAGATATGTCTTGGAAAGTCAAATTATTGTATTTTTTTTCTTTAATTTCTAGGATATGCCAAATATGCCGGTCAATTTGCTTTATTTAATTTGATTATGTTTGTGATGTATGTTTTAAATTAAATTGAATATTGCATAAAGTATGTCATTTAGATTAAAATCCCACCATAGGTTTCAGCATGTTCATGCATCTTAGTATATTATAAATGTTATATTATATGGTTTTAATGCATGATAATAATTTCATGAGTTATTTAATGTATATTGATATATTAAATATATGAAATTGGAAAAGTATAATGTATGACATTAATTAAATAAATACAAATATTTATATTTATTAATGTTTTCATAATGAATGATTGATTTTCAAGATTTATTTAATAAGTGTTATATTTTAAATGAAAATCAATTTGCATTGAGCATGATACGTCCATAGATTAATATAATTGTTATATCATGTCATGAAAAACATGTAATATGGTTGGTTAATTAATTAGAATTTGATTGTTAATTAATTAAACCATAGAAAGCATGTTATAAGGCTAATCATTAAAATTCATAATAGTTATAAAATTTATGATTAGTAACCGTCAACCTATAATTAAGAATTGCATGCAAACATAAGATCTTAGGAAATTGGTTTTAAATTGTTTAAAATTAATTTAGACCTAAGATCACATTAACTCTAATAAGATTAGAATTTGGTCTTACTTTGTTTTAAAATAGTTTTAAAATATGACTAAGTAGGACAAATAGAACTTTAGGTTATAAAGGAACTCTACCACTTCAGTTCTGTCAAGATTGAAGGTATTTAAGTTGACGGTTTACGGAACACCTCCTAACTGGGAACTGAATTGGAACCTGAGTTGAATTAACCTATGGCCTATTAGTATGAATTGTCACTAGGTTAATTAAATGATTTAATTCACCTACACCATTAGTGTAAAGACCTTTTATAAGAGTTATAATAGGCATAGACTTAGACAGATTGACTTAGCCGAATTTATCTAAGTTAAATAACCTTAAGATAAGGTAGGATATTTTAATGGGAGGAAAATAATAAAATGAGATGTTTATATCAAGTTTTGCTCCTACGTCCCTGATTATTCACACCGTGAGATCCATACTCGGCTTCGTGTCGCCCTGGGAGCGGCTTCCCTTCGAAAAGTGTTTGTATGGTTTAATAACAAGGTGAATGGAAAAATGTTTATAGTAAGTGGGAGCGGGACGCGTGTCAACGTATCCCTCAGTCTCCAACCCTAGGTCACACCGTTAGATTCTTATGATTCGCCTGCGTGTCGTCCTGGAGCGACCATCCCTTCGGAGGGCCTGATCATAGGTTTTGAAACACCGCGAACTCCTGATGTCACACCCTCTCCCAGGTACCCTCTTAACCCGGGAGAAAGTGTGAAGACAGCAGACACCGACCCTCTTACAGCATCCACTGCCAGCCTTATACCTTGACCAAGACCTAATAGGCAGATATACACAATGATTGAATAACATACTTTAACAAGAGTTAAGCTATCATATAGACATTGATTTTCACTCAAACCATATATTTACATCAGTTCATCAACACCGCCTTTAACCCTCTATATGTACAACACATGTTTAAGATCAAATATTTACAATGCTTAAAATTCCAGACACTGATGGGGGGCCCAAACGAGTTGTTGTGTAGGCTAAGCACCACGGACTCGCTCGCTACCTGATAAACAGAAAAACAAGGAAAGCATGAGCTAGGTTGCCCAGTGAGTGACTTATTTTGTAAAAACCTTCCTTGGTCCATAATTAAATCAAAACTGTAATCGAGATATGAAAATAAATAAGGAATAATAAGTTGTTTTCGTATTCAAACAAATCATACTCAGGTAACATTATCAAATCACATACGTATCATTTCTAAAGGAAAACCATGTAAGTACAACACATTTCAATCACATTTTCCTTAGTTGAGGCGAAGCATAGTTCAACGCTACTAACGTCGAAAACATCCTTAGTTGGAGCAGAGAAATCTAAACACACCCTGTCACACCCCACCCCGAATTACCCTCCCGTAGCCCGAGACGGAGTGTGAGGACAGCAGTCATCGACTTCCTATCGATTTCCACTGTCAAACTTACCTTACTTCCCATTTCTACCCTTCCTAGGACGGTGATACCATTAACTCTTGACAAACCTCGACTTCGACCAGCAACGGGAACTGTCATGCTACCTGGAAAATGGAAAACAAATAAAAGGATGAGCTAACAGCTCAGTGAGTAACAATTTTGAAAATAACTTACTTCAACTGTAAAACTGGTCATAATATAAACATTTTCAAACTCGCATAAAATATAACGATTCAAATCATGTTAAAATATGCTCAAAACCATTGTTAAATCATGCATATCTGCTTAGAGAACATACTAAAAAATCTCATTCATTTCAAAATCATTTTTCCCTAGTTGAGGCGGAGCGATGCTCTACACTACTCAACGTCGATTATCCTTAGCTGTGTGGAGTAATCTCAACACATCAGCATCGTATATTCCTCTATGTGCACATAGGTATTATAATCAGGGCCACCCACCATGTCTTCTCCAAGTCCCTGAGCATTGGGGTCCCATTTCCATATCTGGGTTACCCATTTTCTTTCTATGAGTCCCTCAGCATTGGGTACCTTTTTCTATATTCATATCCAGGTTACCCATTTGCCTTCTACGAGTCCCTCAGCATTGGGTACCTTTTCTATATCCCGGCTACCCTTTGGCCTTCTCCAAGTCCCTGAGCCTCAGGTGCCTTTTCAAGGTTTTATAAAATACACAATATATTTTGGAAACACTATATCATAAACTCATAAGTTAACCGTTTCCAATAAAATCATATAATATTAAAACAGCATGCTTCCATTAAACTCAATTTCAAAGCTTTAATATCAAACAGCATGTCTTTCAATAAGTTTATTTCCAAATCTTTCATGAAATTGTATGACATCAAACATCATGCTTTTCAGTAAAATCATGAAATCATATATTATCAATCAGCATGCGTTTATAAACTTATATCAAATAACCAGCATACTCAAATGCTTTTCAAATAAAAATGCATGCACTTATACATTGAAAACTCATGAATTCATATTCATAAAACCAATGATATTAATTATTGAGAACTCATTCATATTTTGAAAAAAAAACGTTAGTGTTACTCACATTGTACTTGCTCAAGAATAGTTCCTCTTCCTTCCCTCTATTTTCTCTTTCCCGAGCTTCTTGGACGCAGCGTTCTAACTCTGGAACGCAAGGCTTTATATTCCTCTGTCAGCTCGGTTGGACGCAACCCTACCCTTGAACACAAGGTTGATAGCTAACGCGAGATGCAATCTAACTCTTCTTACTTCTCTTTTGGATGCGTCGACTTCTTTTGGATGCAAGGTCCAACTTGAACGCATCGTTCACCTTGAACGCATCATTCACCTTGAACGCATTGTTCGTCTTAAACGCAAGGCTGACCCTTAGACGCAAGACAACTTCTTTAACACAAGATAGCTAAGTTGTCAAGAATCTCCTCTCTTGGCCGCAGACTCTACTACGGACGCAAGGAATCCTTTCTGCCTTCTCTCTCCCATTTCTCTCAAGAATTCTCACTTCAGAATCATCAGTTGCTTTTTTTCCCTCAAGGTCCTATTTATAGCTTTGGAATAGAGGGCTTGTCATCCTACTTCTCCTTTCTTTTTGTCACTTGTTTGCCATATGTCACGCTGCATGCTTAACTAACCAAGCATTTATCCAAGCGTCACCTTGCATGAAACACTTAACATGCCTTTTAACACCTCCTACTTATAAGGTGTCAAGTCTATATGAAGCCACCTAGCCTTCATAAGCTTATCTTATGCGTCCAACATATTCCAATCAACAAAATATTCATTCAACATAATGCCTTTATGAGTCCATTGAATTTCCTTTAAGGTTTTAGCTTCATTACTTACTTTCCTTACTCTCCGCCATAATACCTTTGAACTCGTTTCTCCACCACATACTACTAGGTGTCAATGTCTCAAATGCACACTACTATGCGTTTGTACCTTACTGCATAATACCATGCGTCTGCCTTAACCGCATACTATCATGCGTCCATGATCTTCCTCCTATCCTTGAGGATTTCTTGATTATCCCTCTATGCGTTTTTGTGCTTGTCATCCAAGGTTATTCATTTAATTTTTTCCTTGTACTAAAATATTTCTCTTATGATAATTTAGTATGTGTCCACCTCCTGCTCCAGTCTTTAAGCTTACTTCTCAACCTTCTATTTTATCCAACACTCGAGAACATCCCTCGATAGTAGTTTATGCGTTACTCAGTTTGCTATAGTATTCTTCCCCCCGTTCCTCCTTATGCATTTATCCCTCCTTTCCGAGACTTAGATCTCTTTCCAACACTCCACGACATAACTTTATTTCTTTTTTCTTATACGTCCTACCTTCGCCAATGCTTACATTTTCTTCATAATTACCTCCTATGCGTTTCACTTCTTTCCCTTCAAGCTCTCGGGTTACTTCCTATGCGTCCACCTTTATCATGCATTACCTTAGTCCTGACCATGCGTCCAACATGGTCTCTTACTTCTTTTCTTTATAGGCTTTTCAACGCATTGGTTTTAAAAATTAGAGTGTGACACACCCAACGCCAAATATCCTTAGCTGTGTGGAGTAGTCTCAACACAACAGTGTCTATCATACCTCTATGTGCACATAGATATCATATCCTGGGTTACCCGAATACCTTCTCTGAGTCCTTCAATACCGGGTTCCATATACGAGATTTAGGCCACCCACATGCCTTCTCCGAGTCCTTTAGCATTGGGGGCTATCTCTATACTCAGGTTACCCACATGCCTTCTCCGGGTCCTTCAGCATTGGGAACCAGTTCTATATCTCGGCTACCCACATGCCTTCTCCGTGTCCTTCAGCATTGGAAACCTTTTCAAAAATATTATTCAAAAACAACATGCTTCAAAAATAGCATAATATAAATTCACGAGTTTATAACATTTCAAATCTTCACAATTTCATTAACAATCATCAATGTTTTCCATAAAATCATAGGTTAATAAATAACATGCCTTTCGTAAAACTCGTTTAAAAACTAGCATGCTTCAAGTGATTTCCAAACGTAATCATACAACATAAAAACTTTGTTAAAAGTAAACTCATTTTAAATAAAATTATCGGCCACAACTTGTCCCGACCCTTAAAGGGTTATACGTTAGCTCCTCTCGGCCTGAAATAGTACATTTTCCTTGGTTAGATTTTCTTAAAATTCCTTTTTACATAACAAACAAGCCTTAGACATTTCTATTATTCACCACCGAGACTCTACTTCATGAAGAAAACCATCACAGAGACTATAATCCACAAAGAAATGCTCAACCAAGGCTACATTTCATAAAAGAGTGCACTAATGAGCAGGATTCAGGCCATTAGCAAGACTAAACCAACAAATTCAAGCAAAAGACCAAACTGTACTAGCGATACTGTGAACTAGCGAGACCAGCGAAACTTACTTATCGGCGAGACTAGCGAGAGTAGCGACACCAGCAAGACTAGCAATACCCAGCGATACCCCACGAGAGTTGGGAGACAAAAAAGCTACCAGTGACACCAACGAGACTCGTCTCTCTGCTCACCTTTACCCCTTCAGTGTCGCTGCTTCCTCCAGCGATACCCGTCTCATTCTGCTTTTGTCTTCGCTTCTTTCTTCACTTTTATCTGTTAAAAGTCGTATTTCCAGCTCGAATTAGAACTTCTTTCCTTCTACAAACTTGTAAAGAAATTTGTTTTCTAGCTTACTTCAAAATTTTACAACTTAACTTCTATTCATTCGACAGATATTTTCTAATTTACTTCGCCCTGCTTCAGATCACTCGGGAAATTCGTATCAGTCGTTTCCACCTAAAATTTAACATGTTTCTCTCCATATTTAGCTCAACCATCTTTCAAAAGAGTTGTTAATAATTGAGTTAAATAACTAACCTCAAATTTTCAGCTTCAAACTTGGTTTCTTCAGCTCGTTATTCACCAAAAACCAGACTTTGCTCAAACTGTTCGACAACAACTAAACCTTTTGTTTCAGCTTCAATTACACCACGAAATTCAAACCTCCCAAGAAGATTTCTCACTAAAAACTTCAAAAACTCTCCAAGAACAAATGTTCCTCTTGAGAGATTAGATAAAACTTCCCTATTATATGAGAATAAGTGTAAAAAGTGAGGTTTCATTCTTGAGAAAGGAGAATTCAACCTAGGGAGCTTAAATGAGTGAGGAATCCATCCAAAGAGGGTGTTTAGTGTATTTCCAACATTTACCTTTTCATTTTTCTTCTAGTTAGTTCTATTCTTTGAAAATTTACTTTGTAATATGAGAGCAATGAAATCAGTTCATTTATTCTTAATCATTTGCAAAATTCACTAAGGGGTTCAATTATGTGGATACTCTAGGGCTTTATGTTTTGAGCATTTGTCAAAGTATCATACCTTGCTTTGCCTACACGTTTCCTTTCTTGATTGTTTGGTAAAATGTTATTAAGTTCAATTTGCCACTTAATTCAGCAATCTAATGGAGTCCTAATGCTGTGAAGGTTAGGATATAAACGAAATTCACAAAGAAATTATGAGGTTAAAGCCTAGAGATAGGATCATCAAGCAACCTCCGAGATAAAGAGCACCATAGGATAAATAATTTACACTAAAATTTATCTAGATTATAGCTAACCATAAAAATATATAATTAGCTGCTTAGGCTTCTAAAGGAACTTAAGACAAGGCTGAATAGAAGAAGATTTCGTCCATGAGTAAGTCAATGCGCTAAAAAGGAGCAAATTTGCAAGTCGTTTTAGTGCATGAGCACTCCTTGGCGCTGAGCTAGGCACTTGCAACCCGAGAATAGCTTTCAAGAAAGTGCCTAGGCACTTCAAAGATTAATAGAATGCGGACGAGTGCGCATGCAAAGCGCATAGGCGCTTTGATTTCTAAGGTAGAGCGTATAGGCGACCAATTATAAATGTAATGTTTTTCCAAAATTAGCTCATTCCATGCTCGATTTTTGAGCCTCAACATTCAAATTCTCTATATTTTCTTCTTCCCAGCATTAACTTCTTTATAATCTTCATATATTTCATCTTCAAGACTCATCTTGCCACATTATGAGTGGCTAAGGTAAGTTTTTCTAGCTTAGGGTAGGTTAAATTCCATTTGACTTGGTTGTGAGAACTTGTAACTCATGGTTTGCTATTGATTTTCTATGAATTCTTGATATATTTGCACTTCTATGCTTAGAGATTATTATGGCTTCATCACCCATCATTTTTTCTTTACTTTGCTAGAGAGGAATGCATCTTTGTGTGTGAATTTCAATAGAGCACAAATTAAAGAATGTTTGTATGTAATTTGTGAATGATCTTAGTTAATCCTTTTTGCTACAATGCATGACTAATTATTCAAGAATCACGAGTGATAGGCTCCTAGTTGCTAATGAACTTGGCTAGATTTTTTTTTTTCTTGAAAAGGTAATTTATTATACAACAACAAGCTTAGGCACCCAAGGAGGAACAACCAAAAATAGACAACTCAACCAAAATGCACCATGCCCTAACAAAATACAACCAACCCCACAAGATAGGGCCAAAATACAAACATAGACCAACAAAAACCAAATAAGGCATGAGAAGAAACCAGACCACAACCCCATAGCACAAGGCAAAACATAAACAGAACCCCACACTCAGGGTAAAGCACAAAAAGAAAAAAGAACCCCACAACATGGGGCACAACACAAACAACACAAAAAAAACATTAAAAAAAAAGGAGAAGTAAGCTAAAGGAGACCTGACACATCATTAGGCCACGACGCAACACGAGCATGGATAGTCGAGATGATGAGATGCAAGATCATGGACGCATCTCGAGGAGAACCACCATGCAACCAACGATTCCTTTCCTGCCAAATAAAGTAAATAGTAGCACACCAGGAGACATGCCACAACTTCTTTTTAACCTCTTTCCCACTCCCCACTCGACAAACCCACTTCAACTCAACACCTCAACACGCCACTCTATGAGAAGACCCCATCAACCTTAAAATCCCAACCCAAACCTTACACCCAAAAACACACTCAAAGAAAAGATGGTCCCGAGAACCACCCACTCAAACATAACAAACAATCAAGCGATGACACCCCACACTAGTGACATAACCAACCCTTCGTACCCAACCTATCTCTCACCACCAACCACGACAAAAAGAATGCCTAGGAATATTCCCCCTAAACCAAATTAGACGGGACAAAGACACCCTAGGACGCAACACATCCCACAAACTACTCACAGAGAACTTACCAGAAGCACTCGGGACCCACAACCACTTATCCTCAAACCCCACTCTAGGCTGAATACCTTGAGCCAACCCCGATAGCTCCACCAACTCCTATGAAATAGAAGGCCAAAGCTAGGCTCCATCAGTTGACAAAAAATTTGATAGAATAGCCTCCCTCGCACTCACAGCTTCATACACCACCCTCTCACCATACTAAGCCAAAATGGGACCACAAAGTAGCCACAGATCAAGCCAAACATGACAACGCCTTCATCACTCACTTAACTCAGACTCGAGGAAGTAAAGAATCCCTACACCGAAGGATCGCACGCAAACACCACGACATCCCAACACCCAGTCTAATAGATCAAAAAGACCTCCCCTCAAAATGTACTTCTCCAACCAAGCCATCCAACGCGAACCATACCTCCCCTCCAAGTAATCCACATACCACCCCTCCCTTCCAACGACCTCTCCGTAAGAAAGCTCGAAGAATCGGTCAACCTCCTGAGTAACACTAGCAGGTAAAACAAACACATTGAACCAAAAACTGGAAAACTTTGTAAAACCGACCGAATAAACTGCAAATGACCAACAAAGGAAAGCAACCTCACCGACCAACTCCTCACTCTCGCTATAATCATCTGAATCAGGGGGGATACAATCTGACGCTTTCAATCTCCCAGTAAGCAAAGGAAGGCCCAGATAATGAACAGGAAGAGAGCCTAAAGTGAACCCCATAAACTGGGCCAGCTCATTAGCCTCACTAACATCCACACCAGCCACAAACATAAAACTCCTCCCCACATTAACCCTAAGGCCTAATAACTGCTCAAACAAACCAACATTTCACGAATGAAACTCAACGAACCCCTTTCAGCTCCACAGAAAATCATCCAGTCATCCGCAAACAAGAGATGAGCTAGCTTCACCCACTCGCACTCACTTGAAGAGTGGATCGAAATGGTCTCGCGAAGCCGGATGATACCGGAAATCCTCAAATGGATTATTAAACAAATGAGAAAGAACTTCCATAACCATAACAAAGAGAAACGGAGATAACAGGTCCCCCTGTCTCAACCCCTTGCGACTAGGGAAACAGCCTTCCAGGGAGCCATTCACCATCATAGAAAACATAGGGGAGTCGTAACCACACCCAACTAACAAACTGTAGAGGAGTCGTAATGACTAACAAAACACTAAAAAGGAAATCCCAATTTATAGAATCATAAACTTTCTGTAAATCTACCTTCAGCACACACCGAGGAAGCCCTTTATTCAGATGGTACCCACCCACAAACTCCTAACATAGAAGAATGTTACTCCCTGAACAAATGTAGATTGATTACCACTAATAAAATGGGACAGCTAAACCTGCACCCTGTAATAACTTAGTGATACATTTGTAAACCACATTACAACACGAAATAGGCCTAAAATCCAACAACCTTTCTACACCAGTCCGCTTCAGGATGAGCGTAATGTCCGTAGCATTCACCCCAGGAGGTAGGTAAAATTAGAAAATGTTGGTTTATATATATATATATATAAAGTTAAGATTAGAAAATGTTGTTGTAATATTTAAAGTAAAATTTAAATTTTTAAAAATTATGAAAATAAAATATTTTAATTATATATTTGTCACATATGAATTAAAAATCTAACTATTTAATTAAAATTTTTCTATAGTAATAAATTAAGTTAATTATTTTTTAGAAAAAATCAAACGGGGAAAAATTTCCTGCAAATTTCCGATGGGGAATGATCCTCATTGAAAATTTAGAGGGGATGAGGAATGAAATGGGTAGCGGGGCGAGAATGGGGGACGGGGATGGGGAAGCCATTCTCACCCTTGCCTCGCTCCGTGGACATCTCTATCTATAAGATTAAATTGTCTAATAAATCAAGGAAAATTAAAATTTATGTCTATTTGGTCTCTAAATTTTATAAATGTCTAATACGTCATTCAACTTTTGGAGCTATTTATAAAATTTTAGATTAATTCATAGATTATATATGTGAACTTAAAATTCACCATTTTTGAAAAACAACCAATGGTTGAAATGTCTATTAAATATAAAGCTAAAACTTAAAAATGTTTTAGACACAAAATAAAAAAGATTTAATCCATTAAACACCTTTTAAATTCAACATGGTTAGAAAAAAGTTTTTGAGTAAATAGAAGAAAAGAAAAAAAACAATGAGGGGATGTGGGTCCCGCATATATATAGACACTCTTTAAAATGGATATATGACGTCATATCATCTTGGGGGGGAGCAAAAGATCCAGAGGAAGAAAAAGCTCTCCGTTGCACTCTTCCCTCTCCCCTCCTCCCCTCCCATCCATTCATCCATTTCGTCCATCTGAATCTGAGGGAATCCGGGGGCTCACATGGCGTTCTCTTCTTCTCCGGCAAGACGTCCAATCATCCCTCTCTTCTCACTCCTTTTTCTCGTTTTTCTCTTCGGCATCTCCTCTGTCTTTGCCGACGATGTCTCGCTCGATGACGATTCCGCTCCCAAGTCCGGAAATTGCAACAATCCCTTCGAATTGGTAATTTTTTTTTTTTTAATTTTAAATTTTGCTTTTTTAATTGAAATATTTCTTGTCCTCTGCCATTCATATTGGCATCTTCGGTTTTGATCGTTTTATTTCGCTTTGCATTTACTCCATTTGTGTGTTCCTTTATTTTGGGTCGATCTAATTTTGTGGGTTGGATGATCATGTTGTGAGACTTGCCCATGATTTCTGAAAGGATTTAGCTAAAGCATGAGCAGCGAAATAAGGCAATCTTATGTGATTGAGATTGCCGTTTTGGTATAACTTTGACCTCAACTGTACTTTTCAATAGCAATTCTGGTAAAAATGGTTTGGATCAATAAGCTTTGGAATTTCCTTTATACCTGGAAGATATTAGGAGGGTGGAATTCTCCATGTCCAGATGGTTTCACTATAGGCTTCTACTAGGATGACTGGGATTGCATTAAGGATGATTTCTAAAAGGTCTTTGTGAATTTTATCTGAGACAATTTTGGCCGATAGACTAAGGAAAGTCCTTACTCAGACAATTTTTGATTCTTAAGGAGCCTTCTTGGGATACATGGAGACAAATTTTGAATAATTTTGATTCAAACTCTTATTGCTATTTAACAAGAACTTTCTTTTGCACTGACGAGGAAGAGCCTTGACCAATTTTTAATTCTTAAGGAGCCTTACTGAGTACTGACATAATCACTGACACTCTTGGTGGATTTTGGGTGGGGAAGGATAGCATACATTTAATGAGGACATGATCCTTTTTTCTTTTTTTGCACTGACAAGGAAGAGTCTTTGTTCTTTTGAAAAGGATACCACACTTATTCATTATTAAGAAAATGGAAAGAGACTAATGCTCCAAGATACAAAAAACCAAAAGAAACAAAACAAGCCTAATGAAACAACACAAAGTTTAGTAACAAGGTCAAGTAAAAAAGAAAGAAAACTAAAAAGGAGGTATGAAAAACTCCTAGCTCCTATTGATGTCTTGAATTGAAAGCCCTTTGAATTTTTGGAGAGAGAACACTCTGATGCAAACTTTAAACGAGTTGATTAAAAAATGTCATGCTGCAAACGAGAAGATCCCTAAAAAATATGCTGATTTCTTTCCATCCATAGCCTACAAAAAGGCCTTTTATTGCATTAATCCAAAGCAAAGAGGTGCCGAACTTCAAATAGGACTACATAGAATTTGCAAGACATCGTCCTTTAAATTGGATGAGAACACCCACTGGAAGCCAAACATATGAAATAATCGGACCAACACCACAGTGAAGGAAGAGTCTTTTGTTAATCTTAAGGGTATTTCGAAGTTAGATAACATTGGACAAAGTGTCTCTGATGTATTAGGATCAGTGTTGTTGAGCCGAGCTTGGGCGCTTGCCTATGGCGAGAGGCGAGGCAAGGTGAAACCTCTGCACCTTGGAAGTATCCAAGGTGAGTGCCTTCAACAAGGCGCTCGCCTTGGTGTGCCATTTCTCGCCTTTTGTACCATTGTCATAAAATCAGGCGAGCGCCTTTTAACATTGGCGATAAAGAACTCTATGAAATATGGAAGAGTTGGGAGAAGAAGATAATAATAGAAAGATGAAGAACAAGAGTGAGTCGTAGCTTGAAGAATAAGAAGAAAACTAAGAAGAGAAGAAAATATAATAAGAAGACGTAAGAAAGAAAAAGAAGAGAGAACGAAGAAGAAAAAAAAAGAAAGAGAAGAAGCATTAAACTCGATCAATAAGAAGTTGAAGTGACTAATGAAAAAAGAAAGCTAAAGAAGAAAAAGAAGAAAAATTGGGAACATTAAAACTGCATGTTGCATGTTTGTGACATATGTCAATCCTACCTCTTCCATTTAATTTAAAGCAACGTATTTTCTTCCATGATCAACAGGTGGCACTGTTTGAAGCTTGTTTGGTTTATTTACTTCCATTAAATTTGAAGCAACAATATTTTCTTCCCGAACCGGCCTTTAATAATATTAGAAAAAAATTTCTACTTTATTTTAGTAGATCCCTACTTTTTCCAAACATTATTTAAATATCAAATAGTTTTGTTCTTATTTTCATATATATAATATTAGGGGTGTTTTAAAAAATAAAAAATTGTTGAAAATAATTACAAATATAGCAAAATTCTGTTTTCGATCTCTGATAGACCGCGATAGACCCAGATAGACATCTATCACTTTACCAGACAGACATGGATAGATGTCTACCTCGGTCTATCACAGGCTATAACAGATAGAAAGTAAAATTTTGCTATATTTGTAAATAGTTTTATAGTTTTTCTATTTATAATAATTTTCCTTAATATTAAGTATTTATTTTTTTACTTATAAAATAGTTTTATGTAATATTTATTTAGCATTTTATTATATGGCCTCGCTTCACTCAGGGGATGATTTTTTATCGCCTCTCATCTTAAGGCGATTAGAAGACTAGTCACCTTAGAGTGCGCCTTGCGCTTTGAAAACACTGAGTAGGGTTAGGGTACATGAAGATATCCTGGTCAAGTCCTTATTTGAATAGGATTAGGGTTAGTTTTCTTGATTGAGAAGGTCTAGTATTTTTTGTTTTTATTGGGTAATGAGTGGCTTTGGAACCTATTTTTCGAAGTTAGAGCTTGGATTCTTCTAGAAATTGTCCGTTAGCTCCCTTTCCAAGCTCTTGGTTGCCTCTATATTTATGGATAAATTTGTTTACAAAGCCTTGTGGATTTCCGAATGCACTAGTCGAGTTTGTATTCTTATATGGTTTTTGTTTTATGGGTTGTTGACTTGCTTCTCCAACCTCAGCGGAAGCTTCCCTCCCATGGCTTGTCTCCCTATTTTTGTCCTCTTTGCATGGTCGTTTGTTCTCCTATTTCAAATCTAGTGGGTGTTTGGTGATTCGTTCTAAGCCAATTTGTTTTGTTATGGGTTGTATTTGGTGGTTGTTATTGCTTTATTTTTCTTGATTAGTTTGTGTTATGGGTTATACTTGGTTGTATTTGCTTTATTTTGTTTCATTGTATTTTGAGCATTAGTCTCTTTTCATTTCATGAAAGAAAAACCTTGTTTCCTTTTTTAAAAAATTGGGATTAGGATTAGTTTCCTTGGCTAATTAGGATTAGGATTAGAGGAAGCTCCTTCGATTGCTATTTTGAACTATCTTTCATGCTACGAGTTGGTGCAAATGTACATCTTTCTTTAGTTTATACACCCTTCCTTCATTATCTTTCATCCTTTGGCGGCCTCTTTTTGTATTCGTTTCTTATAGGAAAAAAAAATAGTTTGTTTTTGAATTCTCTATAAATAGAAAAATTGTCTTCTTGTATTAGTATCTTTTGTTTCATAATAAACTTAATTGGAATGCTTTTGTTCTTCCTATGTAATAATGTATTCTATAGTCTTATTATGGGAATTCTCGTGTAAGGATATGATGAGGGTGCTGCTAAGGTGGTGTCAACCTAGTTGAGATGACCTGGTGCATCTACTGATCCTATTTTTACCAGTTTTATTGTATCATTTGCTCTTAGTTTCTTTGTACTGAGCATTTGTGTCCATTACATCAATGAAAGTCTATGTTTCTGTTTAAAAAAAAGGAAAAATTGTCTTCTTGTATTAGTATCTTTTGATTCATAATAAACTTTGATTTTATTCTTAGAGATCTCTCTTTTTTATCCTTTAGGCTACATTAGTTTCCAATCTTTCGAGATTTGACCCCCTTCGTCAAGCAAGCTGTCACTCGAAATTGTAGTCGACAGATATTATCTTTAGCAAATCCTGATTTTGTCTTCACTAAAGGAGTCATTCGTTTAAAGACTTTCCACCTTCTCTCTCTCGTTATGATGATGATTCAATTACTTTGTGCTATGTGGAATCTGTTTTACGACCAATGGGAAATACCTCATGATATTGGTGTTGAAGATTCTTTTGTTGATGATTTAGTTTTGTTATTTTAGATTGTAACAAGGGATTCCTTTTGTCCCAGTGCCTTGCAAATTTGCTTCTCTTATTGAAGTTCTATGATTATTGAAGGAAACTGTTTCTGATGTTTGTATGCACATTCTTGAAGGTCTTTGATAACTAAGCAATCAATTATCCCATAAGTCAAGAATGCACATAATTTAATTGCCTCTTTCAACTTTCAAGTGCAAATTGCAATTATACCTCCTAGTGCATTCTTTGTAAATATTTTGTAGATTTTTTCCATTCAAGATCTATGCTTAAATTGGAGGGATTCAAGATCTATGCAAATGGGGTCAAAGGCACACACCGAAAGCTGTGGAAAGATATCTCCTCCCAAGTTCCTTCATTTTCCCATCTTGTTTTCTATGTCGTGGGGGATAGACCTCTATTAGCGGCATTTCCTAGATTATATCATCTGTCTTCCTTGAAAAATTGGGTCGTGGCAGATTTGTTGGTGTGGACGGGGAATTCCGTTCCGTTTTCCTTTGGTTTCTGTTGAGCGTTGACCATTAGGGAAACGACGAATGTGGTGTTTATCTTTCTTTGGTGGAAGGTTTTGATTTTAGGTTAGGGAGAAGGGATGTGCGTGTTTGGAGTCTGAGTCCTGTGGAGGGTTTTACTTGCAAGTCTTTCTCAAGCTTATTTTGAACCCTTACCACGTGAGCGGCATGGCCCGCACTTCTCCACGCACTGCATATGTGCGTGCGGGCTTCTCGCCCCATCCTCGGCGCATGCCCAAGACACTCGCGTGTCTGCTTGGCGTGCTACGCGCCTCGCCCGTTTGCGCTTCGCTCCTTTGGGTCCTTTTGCCCGCATGCGCTGTTGGGTGGCATCCCTATTGCCGCTCGCGCCTAACCGTGCTATCTCCAAGCACGTGGCGTGGGTCCTCTCTACCCACGCTACTCGGCCCTGCGTGCGTGCTGCATGTGCCTCACCGTGCTAACCTCGCACGTGGCGTGGGTTCACCTCCCCATGTTGCTCGGCCCTATGTACATCGTCGTGCCTACTTAGGGCACGGGGCGTGGGCCACCTGCCCACGCTATGCCATGGGCGTGATGCGCCAGCGTCGCATGTCCACTGCTCCATGGGTGACTGCCTTGGCTAACCCCTTGTAGCCCTAGGCGTGCGTCGCGCCTGGCGACACGACTCACTTGGCCGTGTCGCGTGCTTCGAACTTTGGGGTCACAAACCTCCCTCGCTTGAGCTAGCCGACGTCCTCGTCGGGTCTTGTCCTCTCCCAGTGGTCGTGTTTAACGACTCGCAACTACCTGCTTGTGCTTGTACTCCCCAAGTGGTGGGTGGTATGCGCCCTCTCCTTTCAACCTCTATAGGACATGGAGGTTTGGTCCGGGGTGTGCATTACTCGGACCTACGGGGGCGCCACACTAGATGTGGAACGGCGCACGGGTGCCCGTCAAGCCCTCCTATGGCTTGGTTAGTACGGTATGGGCGAAGCGATGCCCTGTCGATCCCGGGTTGACCATTATTGCTCGAATGAAGCACGGAGTGGTCTCATCTTGGACCATTGCACCAAAGTAGCCAAAGCACATCTCACGAAAAGCCAAGCAATTGGACTGAGATCCTCTCTTTGGGTAAGTGCTATGTTGGGTGTCTCTTGTTCAAGGAGCTCCAAGCTCCACCCTTGTAATAGTGGTTTTCATATAATAGAGATTATATTTCCACTAAGTGTTCTTGTGTGTCATCCTTGCCCCATGAACGAGATAGTTCAAGGCGTAAGCCTCAACGAGGGATTGGGAAGGCACTTTAGCCTCCCTTGGGTACGATAAGGTCGGAAAAAGAAGGCTGGTCGAGGGAGTACCTTGACGCCGCATGGGGTTTCTGCGAAAAAAAATTATACACATCCACCCTTCCGTCTTTCACCCCCGTGACACCATGCCACTATTGCCTCCAACATGCCATCACATCTACATCGAAGAAGAATAGACGACTATTTTCCAAAGGATGGTTTTGAGTCTTTCAACCCTTCTCTACGCTTGATGGCCTTGGCATCGTGGTTTAGAGATATTGGCCTTGTTATAAAGGCGATCTCGATATGCAAACACTCCAACCAGTTGTCTACAAGGAAGAAAAATGGATTGAGAGAACTTCGAAACCTTGAGAGTTCTATTTCATATGACAAAAAAGCAAAAGCCCTGTTGAGAGAAGACTCCACTTCTCGGCATGAGGTTGTCCCATTTTCCCGGTTATTGGTTTAGATGGGTCATCTTATCGAGTATTATTGAATCTCATTCAACCAAGGATAAGCTCTAAGATCTTCTCCTTTTTTGGATTTGCTTCTACTTTGTTCTACATTTTGGTGTTGAGGACATCCACTTTTTTTGTATTGGCCAATTTGTTATGGCTCTCAATCTCTTTCTTCTTCTCATTTGTATCTCTTGATGTCTCTTTTATCTCTGGCATCTTGTATCTATCCCCTCGATCTCTCCTGTATTGGTCTCTCTTATAACTCTTTGGATATTTCATATATCAATGAAATGTTTTTTATCAAAAAAAAAAAAAAGAAAATATAAATCAATAATCAACTTAATTAAGGCACATCAATAAATTAGTTCATAAGTCATAACATCCAATGACTACATCCTTCTTGGTGCATTGTGTGTGAATCTAGTGCTGAGACTTCGGGCCACTTATTTATGCATTGTCCTTTCACATCCCATTTTTAGCTAATTTTGTTGGAGGCTTTTGGATGGTCTTTGCCATTTCCTAACAATATTTTTGGTCTTCTTGCTGCCTTTTGGTCGATTATTCTTTTGGTGGTATTAAAAAGATGTGGTTGGCTTTCACTCGAGCTTTTTCCTGGCAACTTTAGGGCAAGTGAAATGGTCTCCTTTTCAGAGATTCCTCCTCCTCCTTTGATCGCTTTATGGAATTGGTTCTTTGTATTGCCTTTTTCTTGTGCAAATCTAAGAACCCTTCTGCCCATAGTTTATCATATTTAATCTCTTGGAAAGTTATGTTGTAATCACCATTAGGTGTGAGGGTCTTTACTCCATCATTTCATCAAACAATGAAATTGTTTTTTTTTTTCCCAAAAAATAAACACCCACTGACTACGTCAACCCTTAGGAACTAGATATTTAGCAGTCCATAAAATCCGAATAGTCCAAGTCCAATAATAAATGACAAAATTATTGAAGTCAAGGGAAGTTAGATGGAAAAATTAAAGAAGTCAAACAAAAACTAGTGCCATTGCATTGAATATGCATTCCTAAATCAATTTTCAGGATCCTAAATCTTGAAATCTCTTTTCTTGGTAGTTAAAATTTTTCTTGCCCTTCAAATTCGTTAATTTGACAATTTGTTTTCTCCCTCAATGAATTCTCCATCCTTTGTATCTAGGCAAGCCTCACTTTATAAACAATTATGCTTTAATAGCAATGTCTCAACGTTGTGCTTTCTCCCACGATGCTCTATGCTAGTGTTGAGACACTCTCCACGCGGATCATGATAAGTGAGACTTTAAGCATTGAGATTAGGGAAAATATTAGCACCACCCATTCGATTTTGGAGCATGACATCTCTCTTGTAGGGTTAGAGTTGTCTTATAAGTATCTCAGCGTTGCTTCCTTGTGTTGTATGCTTCATTTCTGCCTATGCAGATGGCGTGCTCCTCTATTGGTGGTCAAAACATCCAAATTTCTTGAGACACCACTTAATTTGTTTAATTCTATTAAATACTAGGTGCTATGGGGATGTCGACCTAGTTGAGATGCCAGATGTACCTCCTAATCCTTGGTTTCTGATTTATGATTTTCATCTTTTGTATCTAAGTATTATACTTTGAGCAATAGTCTCATGTCATTAATTCATTGAAGAGGCTAGTTTCCATTTCAAAAAATTCTCCTTCAAATACTAACATCCTGCAAAATATTCAATCACATAAAAAATTCTGGTCTAGATAGCGCGTAGACTAGCCATATTCAAGTTATAATTATATATAAAAGTTGAACCTAAAGTGTGGAAACATTATGAACAAACTCTTATAGTACTATTTGTGTGAGAATGTGTGGGAGGGTATGTGTATATGATGTATGCCGTACGATATACTTTTCTTTTTGGGAATCAGATTGGATATCTGCAGGTGAGGGCATTTGTTGAGATGCTCTTCTAGACAGTGCAAATCGTTCTCTAATTGGACATTTGAATAATAATCGAGTGGCTAGAGTGTGGCTGACCAACTTTCTAGAGAAGATCAAGGTTAGTGGGAGAAATAGGTAGATGCATGAGGATAACCCATGCCGATTGAACTTACCAAACGGGGTGTGCCCCCATGTATCTCTAAGAAGTTTGAATGGGTGTGAGATTTTTGGTACCCAAAAGGAGTTGTGAGAAGGACTGGAAATGTACTGACATGGGTTGCATTTGGTCGAATTGCTTGGTTTAAGCTTGTTGGTTGTGACATTCTGTGGGTTGTGGAGAAGATCCATGCCCCTTCGGCGAGATTGACTTGTACCTTCATTTGCAAACAAGTATTAGTGGATATTCAAGTTTTTGGGTTGCAATGATGGAAAAAGGTATCATTCATCCATATTTAGGTCATGAGAGGAAGATTGGAGCTGGATATATGAACTTTTGTGTTTAAATATCTTTCAACTTTAATGTTTACTTTTTCTGTGGCATAAGCATTATTTTCTGTTTTTCGTTCCTTTACAGCTGGAGCTCCTTGTTTGGCATGTATTTTTGCATGACAACGTTTTATTTGTTCCTCTTGATGGACATATTTTCTTATTAAAAAACCTATGCTAGAAGACAAGATTGACAGATGATTATTGAGTGCCACATTTCTGTGATGTTTTTCTGAGGTCAAGCATTTAAACTTCCGAAGGCTGAGCATAATAGTGATATTGACTTCCCTTTGAGCATAGAAAGAACCTAATATTGTCTTTTTGTTGCGCATTCTTCAGGTCAAAGTTAAGAGCTGGGTTAATGATGCTGAAGATGAAACCTTTGTTGGTCTAAGTGCAAGGTTTGGGACTTTGGTGCCTTCACAGGCTGAAGATGATCTCAAACTACCAGCTGTTTATATGAATCCTAGAAATGGCTGTGCTAGTTCTTCTTCAAAGGTAATGGTTAACTATTCCTGCTGCCATGATTGCTAAACTGACCTTTTAAGCTTTAAGTGGTCACATTTTGCACATGTTATTATTTCCCATCAGTTTAGATGAATTAAAATCATATTATCTTGCACTGCAATCTGCGTACAATTTCCATCAGTTTTGCAGTTTCATACCATGAAGATATTTTAATTGAAACTGAACATTTAAATTCTGAATTTGAAGGAGTTAGAGAGTGACTGAGAGAAAATGAGGGTTTTAGATTAGATCTTTAATTGGATGAAGATTGTTTTGATTAACGATAAAAAAGCAATCAAATATTTTGTAAATACAGTACAGTAGGCATCAAATGGAATGTTGAATCGTGCTGTTGAAGTTTGATTATGTCATCTTCAAACTTGCAAAATATCAACGTGCCGTCAGCAAATTGGAGAATAGAGACATGAATTTTCTTCTTTCCCACCAAGAATCCTTCATACAACCCCTTCTTGTGCAGTCTCCCTGTAAGAACATTTAGTACTTCACTAACAAGTAGAAAAAAGAAGGGTGAAAGTGGGTCTCCTTGGCGAATTCCTCTAGTGGCTAAGACTCTACCCCTCGGTCTTCCTTTTATGAAAATGGAAAACTTTGGGTGGGTAACGCAACCCATTATCCATGAAATCCGATGACGCTCAAAGTTTTTTCCAACTAGAACTTTTTCAAGGAAAGCCCAATCAACCCGGTCAAAGGCCTTTTCCAAATCTAGTTTGAGAATCCAACTTTTCTTCTTTTTTGAGTAATAATCCTCAACCGCTTCCTTTGCAATCAGCAGTAGATCAAGGATTTGCCCACCTTCAATTAAAGCGCTTTGATTAGGAGCAATGATGCTAGGCATTACTTTCTTGAACCTTTCAGCTAAACTTTCGCTACTATTTTGTATACTAGTGTGGTTAGGCTAATGGGCTGAAATCTTTAACTGAGACTGCATCTTCCTTTTTTGGAATCAAGCAAATGAAATTTTCTTTTATACATGCATTCAGCTTACCATTCTCGTAAAATTCTGCGGAGAGTTTCATAAAATCTTCTTTGAAATGATCCCAAAATTTCAGAAGGAATTCCACAGTATATCCATCTAGACCCGGTGCCTTATTCATGCCAAGATCTTTGATAGCTTGCCTTATTTCAACCATTGTAAACTGAGAGACCAGCACTGAATTTTGAGCCTGTGAAACCGTGGGCCAATGGAAGTTAAGGGGAATAAATCCAGCTCCAATCGATTTTGTATATAATGAGGAGTAGTAATTTAAAATAAGGCTCTCAATTTCTTGAAAGGAGGAAGTTGGTCTCCCCTGATCGTTAATCAGCTCAGAAATCAGATTTTTTCTCTTTTTTGCTGCTAGGAATCAGTGAAAGAAGTTGGTATTTCCATCTCCCAGTTTGAGCCGATTTAGCTTGCTTTTTTGAATTAGATTCCTTTCTTCCATTCTGTAAATGACAAGTAAATCTGCTTTTAATGACATTCTCAAACTTAACTCTTCTTGGTCAGTTTCTGAATTTTTTGCTAAGCTGTCCCCTTTTTCAGTTTCCCCTATAATTTCCTCTTCCTGCCTTTTTGACTTTCCTTTAAACTCCCCATGCCATGCTTTCAAAACAGATTTTAATCTTCTCAATTTTGTGTGATAACAAAACCAGCCCATCCTTTTATAAGTCTCTCTTACCGTGAAATTGAAGCTTTAATCATTGATTGTTCTCAAGCCCTGCCTCTTTACTGACCTCCTCCCTCCTTTGACTCAGGACCATCAAGATCTTCACTACTTGCACTTACTACCGACTCACAATCAGAATCTTGTTGCCTGGAATGAGAGGTATTTGCAACAACACAAATACCTCTCAAGTTAAAATTTGAGAGTTTAAGAATTGAATGTTGAAACTTATGAAAAGAAGAGAGAGGTTTAACTAGCTTTCATGAAAGATGGCTGGGGCTTGTGCTTGGACACAACAATCTTCCAATAAGTTGAAGTTTACAATTGCAGGCCAGGAATTGGCGGAGGTCCTTTTTGTTGCAAAATGTCTTGGGAAAGGCTAACATATGCGATCTCTTTTTTTTAATTAACGAAGGAACAGAGGAGGGGATGCTGGAGGCTTTTCGCGTTCCTTGGACAAAAGAAGTGAATCAGCCAATAATTAACTTCGCTGGTGAGAGAAAATTGTTGCTTCGAATTCCAAACTTTTGATATTCTTCTGAGGGAATTCCAATGGGCGAGCCAACTTCATTAATTGGCGTGTGAGATTTGGTTGGGACAGCTGAATAAAATCCATTGGCTTCTTTATTCTGATTGTTTGAAATCTTCGCTGTCCTCATTAAATGAGACTCTTCACCTTGTTGATCTGTGTCCACCAACATTGGAGGATTTCGATTTTGAATGATCAACTAAACACACAGGAAGATCAACTAAACACACAGGAAGCTTCTTCTTCGCTGCCGGTGGGTTTTCCAGGATTCTTACTTCCAGTGAATTTTGGTTTAATTTTGGTGAAGGCTTTGAATCCTAAATTTTCTTGCTCCGAAAAGCCTCAAATGGATTTCTAAAATTACTTGGCTTGGACTTTGAAGGTGAAAGAAAATCCATATCAGGACTAAATAGAGTGAACTCAAGGCCCTCATCCTGCAAAACTTGTGAAATTCTTACCTAGAGGATCTTATGCTGTTATATCACCAAGAGAAGTATATTACCCCTCTTTTCATCTTTTATCTCAATAGTAGAAGGCATGAAACCACATAAATTCTTTTTAACTTGGATTTTAGGCTAGAACAATAAATTGAGTGTTTCTGTAGTAATAGCTTCAAGGCCTCCAAAGTAGGCTCCATGCTTCAAAAGTGCTTCTTCTCCAACAAGAGGTAGATTTTTGATTGATATCCATCCTCCAAATCCTTTTGATACCAACGGTCGACTGTGGCGATCTTTATTCCATTTTTAAATTAAAAAGTGAAATGGCCCGAATTCTTGCCATTTACATGGGTTCTCAATCAGATTCTCCAAACTTCCTTGATAAACTTCGATTAAAACATTGTCAGCAAATAGGAGATTTATGATAACTTTGGTTTTTAAATGGTTTTCTAAGCAAATAGCAATTTCCCTCCAATCATTGAACACGAATAGTCTTGAAATAATCCATAAATTACTAAAATCTTCTTGAAACACTTCATAATTCTTTTGAACCCAGAAAGATTCCTTGCCCTATTTTCCAGGTAGCAAAACAGTGGATTTTGTAATTTGTGAAATTTTGTCACAAGATGTACTCTCTTTTGCCATAGGTAAAAGAGGGGATGACGACCACGCCTTCTTCTTTACTATTTTTGCATAGCTAGCAATGTAGTCTTCAGGGAAATGAGAATATGAGGTTGCTTCGGTACCCTGTGCTGAAATGATCCCTTGAAATTTTGGAGTCTATTTATCAAATAGTTCCTTTCTCTCCGCAAAGCTTTTGAGCATATCCAACAAGGAACACCACCCCTGCTGATATACACCCATTGGTACATGAAGGAAGTACCAACCACCTGACGTTGGCCAGACGACGCAACACATAATCCATCCAGAGGCTGCTTTGAATTTGGAGAGCTTAGTTATACTTGAATCGTCTATACCATTACTCAAGAAAAATTGATTACTTGATCCCTGAAGAAGCTCTAATATCTTTTCCACGAACCAGGTGAGATGAGACCTTGAAAGAGTGAGTATTTTGCTGGCGTCCTATCCTTAATGTCTTACTGATCGAGTTCAAACCAAATGCAAAAAGCAGACCCATTCACTTTGCAGCTTTCTACCCATGATTCAAAGCCAAGACCGAGATGTATCTAAGAACACTGGAGATGAGTTTGAAATAGGAAGTGAACGAAAGCGTCACTAGTAAGAACACTAGCGATGAGTTTGAAATGGCAAGGATGGCGTCGGGAGGGGGTGAGGAAGGAGAAGGGAAGGGAGAGGAGAGAAGAGAGAGAACTTACCTCGCCATTTTTAAAGACCATCAAATTTCCTTCTAACTCCACAAGGATTTGATGAAACATAAAGGTAAATTGGGAGGTGAAACATCCAATTTCCTTGTAACTCCTCGCCATTTTGTAAGTTTGAAGATGAAATGATAGAAAATTTGAGAAAGACTATTAGTTGTTTGAATGGTGCTCCGGTCAAAAGGTAAATTGGGAAAATTCAGCCTATGTGGGGTAAATATGGAAGATCACAAGGTATTTTCAGTGGCTGCTCGGTTGAACTGTAAAGTGACTCATTTGCCTTTCTCATATCTTGGCTTACCTTTGGGAGGTTACCCTATAAAGGTTTCTTTTTGGCAGCCCATTATTGACAAAATCCAGCTCAAACTAGATAAATAGAAAAGGTATAATTTATCTCGTGGGGGAAGGGCTACTTTATGCAAATTGGTTCTATCTAATCTTCCTACTTACTATATGTCCTCTTTCCTCATACCTGAAAAGGTAATTTCAATCATGGAGCGTACCATGAGGAATTTTTTTGGGAAGGGCATAAGGGAGGTAAACTAGACCATTTGGTTAAATGGGAATTGGTTACTCGTTCTCAAAAGGATGGAGGCCTTGGGTTTGGATGATTAAAGGCTAGAAATTTGGCCTTGTTAGCTAAATGGGGTTGGCGGCATACCAAGGAAGAAAGCTCACTTTGGTGTCAAGTAGTTAGAAGCATCCATGGAAAAGACTTGTTTAATTGACACATGGCTGGAAAATCATGTCTCAGTTTACGTAGTCCATGGATTAGCATTTCTAGATCCTTTCTAGATCCTGGATGAAAGTTGAAGCATTGGCTACATTCAAGATTGTTAGTGGCAGTAGAGTTGGATTTTGGAATGATCCATGGACAAGCTGCCTTTGAAAGTGAGATTTCCTCACATTTTTTGCATGGCTCTTAATCCTAAAGGCTCAGTAGCAGAACATTTGGAACAATCATCGTCGACATGGGCAGTTTTCTTCCGTAGACTTTTAAAGGAGGAGGAGATTATAGAGTTTCAAAGCCTACTTGGATTATTATCAGAATTTAGAATGGGGAACAGCCCAGATAGCCAAATATGGTCACTAGAATATAGTGGGAACTTTAAGGTAAAATTTCTTGTGAATCATTTATCATATTCTTCCCCCCTTGAAAATCTAGTTGAGATAGCCCTCTGGAAGACTAAGAGCCTTTGCCGGGTAAACATTACAGTATGGATAATGATGTTTGGCCTTCTGAATTGTGCATCTATTATGTAATGGAACTACCAAATCAAAATACTATAATTTTATTTTGTTTTTGAGTTGGACAAATGACTACTTTGTTATCTTTATATTATATGCCTTTTAGTTCTTTTATTTGTATGTTAGTAATTCTTATGCATTTTTCATGTGTCTTCAAGTATCAAATGTTTTTATGTTTCTATGTAACTTTTAAATAATTTTAATGCAATTGTAATTAAACAAGTGTATCCCGAATTTGAAGGAGTTTAGAAAATTAGGGTTTCCATCTTTAATTGGAAATCAAATTTAAATTTAATTTATCATCAAATTATAATAAACATTTTGAGTTACATGCATCATGTCACGGTCATGCTTGTCCAGGGCATGTTGCCCATGGTTGCATGCCCAAACCAATCCCTTTTTATCACACTTTCATTTTCTGTATTTTATTTTGCAAATTAGTTTGCTCATTGTACTTTTTGTTGTAAGTGACTCCTTGCCATTTTCATAGGCAAGGGTGACGGTCACAAAATTGCTTAAAATGTACTATATGGTGGTAAGACTAACCATCATACCTTCATACTCGGAGTTGTTTGCTATTGTGCTGTTGTTGTCTTTTATTGCTTACTAATCTATGACAATCATTCTCTCAAACATGTATTCAAACGTTTGCAAAAACATGTTTCTCTACCCTGTTTTCTCCAAAACGGAGGTGGAGGTTTCGAGATATACTTGTTGTGCCACTGACTATCTGAATTTGAATTGGTTGACTTGTTCGAGGCCAAGGACAAGTATTGCATAATCGCTCTGTGAACCTTTTGAGAGTGATTGTGACACATCACACATGTCTTCCAACTAGTATAAAAAAGCAACATTATTATACTTTTATGAAATCATGATGATGTCAATTAGTGCTGTTGTATAATTTTCAAGCGTCCATTGGAAGCCATCTTGATACTTCTAACCCATATAGAAAACCTTGTTCATTCATTTTCCATTGAAGGTCTCAAGTGCAGTTTAAACTGGTTTATGGACTTATCTAGTCTAGAACTACTCGCGTGTTCTGGTCATGGAGCATATTATTTATTTTTGTTTTTAAATTTAAGACTGAACCTGTTATTGTGGTTCCATATATTTTCAGGAGTTCATATGTTGTTTGAGGTTAGTTAGCTAATTGATTTAATCTGACATTTTTGCTCTTTCAGTTTTTTGAGATGAAATGTTTTACTTCACTAACCTGAATTGATATCAGATCTCTTTTGTGTCTTCCTGCTATAAATGGTAATTTACCATTTTTCTCTCTGCAGCTATCTGGATCAATTGCCTTGTCTATACGTGGTGAATGTGACTTCACAATTAAGGCAGAAATTGCACAGGCAGGGGGTGCTGCAGCCCTGTTGGTGATAAATGACAAAGAAGGTTGACATTTTACTACAACAATTATACAATTTTATCTTGGGTGCATATTGGACATTTTAGTCCTAGATTAAACATAAGGGTAGATTGGGTCTTGGATCTAGAAGATTTTAGAAAAATTTCCAAGGGTAGGGGCTAGATATTAGAAAATGTAATCAAATTTGTGCATATATGTTTTCAAATAAGTTAATTTTCATAGGAAAAGCAATTTGGATATTCTGTTATATGCTGAATTAAGTTCTTGAATGATTTAAGTTGGGATGTTTTCAATTAATTCCAACTCCAGATAGAAAAATTGGTGGAAAAGGAATATATATATAATAAAAGGACAATTGAGAAGTGTGGGAAATCATATTTGTGTATATATGTATGTATGTATATCCGTTGTGGGTAAAAGTTAAAAGAGACAATGTGGTGGCAGTGGGTAGGAAAGGCATTCAATCAGTTGCATAACTTACAAGTGACCCCTAGACAGTGAGAGGTTGAAAAGTAAATAAAGTAGGCACTTTGCTTGTTTGTTGATCCATGCAGAGAGAGAGAGATTTTGCTTAAACAAAACAATTGATGTTGAAGAAGGGGAAGGTTTAGGAATACATCTGACACCACCGGTGGATTAGGAAAAGGATCCAACTAGGGTAGAAGACTAATTGGAGGGGGGAGGGGAGGACAGTACACACAGTGTTTACGATTGTAATGTCATGAGGTAGCTACCCAAAAAATTAAACGTGGGAAGAACTGAAAGTTTTAAAAAAAAATCACCGATTTTAGAGATTCCAAATCCTCCATTTTCATCAATTGCTGGCCTCGAGGAAGAGTTTTAGCCTGCCTCTTGTGGTTGTAGGCGAGGAAACCCTCTTTCTCCTTTCCTATTTCTACATTGTTATGGTGTTCTTAGTACCCTCATTGACAATGTTTCTTCCAAAGGTTTATTCGAAAGTTTCAAAGCAGGCTCTGATGACACACATCTCTATTCTTCAAGTTATACATGGCTTTCTTGTAAATATGATTATGCTAATGATGTAGGGGCATTTTCGGGTTTCGGCCTAAGCTTTGAGATGTTCTTCTTATTCTTAATTTTATTTGTTTTATCTTTCCCTTATTTGATTGTTGTTCAGGAAGTATTTTATAGGCCTTCAGAGTTTGTTTACTGGTTATTTAAAAATCAGCAGGTAGCCAGTTACTTAGGGCTTGTTTATTCTACTTCTTCAAACATCAATCAATGAAGACTTTTATACCAAGATTTCTCCAAGAACAGTTTTCATCAGCTATGCTAGATATTTTAATCAGAAAACAGTGGAGATTTTTTTTAATGTTTTTCTGGGCTGAAAGTTAATTGTAAGAGACCTACTATTTATGGGATAAACGATGATGTTTCCAATCTGGTACTTTTTTGCCTTCCTATATATTATATCTTCTCTCTCATTTCTTCTAATGTATGCTTTGCTCCGATAATGATGAAAAGATTCTTTTGGAAAAGAAATGATGGTGGTAAGATCAATCATCTTGCAAGATGGAGCTTATCTTCAAAATCATAAAGTGGTGGTGGGACTTGGGTGTTGGTGTTCTCAATCATAAGAATATGGCTTTCATTGCTAAGTTGGGTTGGAGATTCTTTAATGACAATCTCTAAGGTTAAAGAGATCTGAGCTCATAGAACTACAACCTTGTTTTAAAAACGTCTTCCCCATGCTCTTTTCTCTCTCTTAAACTCTTCCTTTTCCTCCTCACCCCCAATCTTGATAGTGATTTGATAAGACTCAAATGTGGAACTCAAATGTGGAAAGTCTTATTCAATTGGAAAAGGCCCTTAGGCCCTCAGGAAAATACAGACATGGTTCCCAGAGGAACTTAACGATTTTCCCTTACAAAAGAGAGAACAAAACCCCGACCACAACTCTTCTTCTAAAATGAGAATTGAAAAACTGACTTTCCCCTGTCGACACAAATTTAAAGCCCCTCCATCTGTTTCCTAACTAATCGTGGGCCCCACTTTCTCACAATTAGTTGCTGAAGCCACACTTCCGTTACATAAGCAGTCCCCCTTTTACCCTTCCTACTATATTTCAACAGAATAAGAGGTCTAACCTTGTCCTCAAGGTGAAAATTAGGAAATTGTTGTTTAAAGTCCTCCATGTCTTCCCTCAATGAAGATTATTTAGTGGAATGTAAGAGGACTTGGAGATCTAACAAAGAGATTGACACTCAAAAGATTTTTTGAAAAAAGTAAATCTAGACCTTGTTTTAATTCAAGAAACGAAGAGAGACATTTTTTGATATAGGCTTCATAAAAAAAGATAGAGGTTTCATAAAAGTCTTTGGAGCTCTAAAGATATTGGATGGGCATATGTGGGAGCAAATGGAAGGTCTGGCTGGATTTTATCCATGTGAGACGAGGGGAAGATTGTTGGGTTGGAAGTGCTTAATGAGGACTTTTCATTGTCACTAAAATGCTCCACAATTTACAAGAAAGTATGCTGGATAACAAATGTTTATGGCCCTACTGATTAAGGAGTAATTTTTGGGCAGAATTGTCTTTGCTATCCGAAGATTGTTTAGAGCCTTGGTGCATTGGAGCTGATTTCAACATCACACGACGAAGTCAAGAGCGTTATCCATTGGGTAGAATAACAAGGGGCATGAGAAAATTCAACAAATTCATTTGTGACTCGACTTTGCTGGAAATTCCTTTTGCCAATGGTTGTTACACTTGGTCAAGGGAAGGATTGGTGGTATATCAAGATCTCTTATCGACAGATATTTTGTCTCTAATAATTGGGATGAAGTTTTTGAGAACTCAAGAGTGGCAACGCAAGCACACACTGTGTCTGATCATTTTCCACTACTGTTTGAAGCCAGAGCTTTTGAATGGAGGCCAACACCGTTTAGATTTTGTAACAGTTGGTTGAAAAATAAGGAGTGTTGCCGTTAGATTGAAAGGACATTGGAGGTTGATGGATAGCATGGTTGTGCTGGTTTTGTTTTCTCCACCAAACTAAGGAACTTAAAAGTGGCCTTGAAAAGATGGCTAATTGAATTCGAGAAGGACAAGAGTACTTGTTGAATGAAATTGAAAGAAGAGATCGTGAAGCTGATTTTGCGGAACTCATAAAAGCCCCTCCTTTGGAAGAAGACATAAGAATTTCGTTGAAGGCAGAATTGTTGTCCATTTATCAATTGGATGAAAGAAACTTGATGTAGAAAAGTAAACTAAATTGGCTGAATTTGGGGGACGAAAACACTTCCACAAGTTTTTAGCAGAGAAGAAACTTAATTTTAGAGCTGATTAATGACCAAGGATTGTCGACTAAATCCTTTCATGAAATAGATCTAATTTTGTGTTTTTACTAAACCTTTACTCAAAATCGGTAGGGATTAGATCTGTTCCTTTGAATTTAGATTGGTCAGTTGTCTCAAGAGTGAATATGTTGCTTGTGGCTAGCTTTACTCCAAGTGAAATTAATAAGGCAGTGAAAGAATTGGGTAAGAATAAAGCTCCTGGATCAGATGGTTTTACAATCAGAATTCTATCAAATTCTGGGACTTGCTAAAGGATAAAATCATGAAGTTGTTTGAGGAGTTCTACGGTAGTGGAAAGTTAAATTTGTATTTGGGAAAGATTTTAGAGAAAATGTTTTGCAGACTCTTGTGGGGACAAAGCTTAAGAAAACTTCAAATATTCTTTGGACTAATGTAGTAAAAGTGGTACTTACTGATTTATGGTTTGAAAGAAACTAAAGAGTTTTCCATGATAAGGAAACTCCGTGGTTCAATCGTTTTGAATCTGCAAGTTTAAATGCTTTCTCTTGGTGATCACTCTCCAAGGTATTTGTAGATCACTCCATCCAAGACATTAGTCTAAATTGGCAAGCATTCATATCACACGATCAATAGCCTTTTGCCAGCCATGGTTCATCTTCATAGTCTCTTACGCTAGATTTTATTTTCCTTAGATTATGTTTTGTGTTGTTGTTTAGAAGTTTTTGAGTTGTACTTTGGCATAAGTATTTTGCCACCTTAGTGTTCGGGCTGTATTTTGATTTTAGTTTGTTTTGTTTTGTGTATTTATTAGTTCTTATTGGTATGATGAGGGTGCTATAGGGATGTCAACCTAGTTGAGATGCCCGAGTGCACCTGCTGATCCTTAGGTTTTTATTTACTTGATTTCATATTGTATCTTGAACATTAGTCTCATTTAATGAAGAGGCTTGTTTCTTGTTTAAAAAAAAAAAAAAAAAAAGGAAAGTCCTCCATGTCTTCTCACGTCGCTTCATACTCGAGTAAACCCTTCCACGCCACCAACACCTCCCAAATACCCGACGGAGGATTCTTTCAGTACCCCGAAGCTTCGACTGGTTCAGTAACCTGCTCAAACAAATCAGATAGAATTGGAGCCTCCAACTGCACCTCATGAAACTACCCCAAAGCTCGTTTCAACTATGCAACATGAAAAAGTGGATGTATAGCCGACTCAAGAGGTAACTTCAACTTGTACGCTAGGGAACCAATGTGCTCAACAACCAGATATGGCCCAAAGAATTTTGGAGACAACTTCTCATTTCTTCTGTTTCGCAAAGTGTTCTGCCTATAAGGTCTCAATTTAAGAAACACCCAATCTCCAACTTGGAACTCCACGTCTCGCCTCTTCTTATCCACACTCTTCTTCATCTTTTCTTGTGCCAACCTCAAATGCTCCTTGAGCACTCCTAACATCATATCATGTCCCCTTAACTGTTGATCAAGATCAGAATTGGAAGTAGGATCCTCTCCATAAAACATCAATGGAGGTGGAACTCGCCCATACAAAGCTTGAAAATGAGTCATACCAATTGAACTATGGTATGTTGTGTTGTACCATAGCTTCGCCCAAGGAAGCCATGACACTCACTCCGTCGGCCTTTCACTATAAAAACAATGCAGATAAGATTCCAAGCAACAATTCATCACCTTCATTTGGCCATCCAATTGTGGATGGTATACTGAAACTTCTACAAAGCCTCGTTTCAGTAGACTTGAACAATTTCTCTCCAGAAATTACTTAAAAACACCTTATCCCTACCCATCACAATTGACTTTGGAAACCCATGGAGGCTTACCACCTCCTTGATAAACACCTTAGCTACACTTTTTGCTGTAAACAGATGCTTCAAACCTACAAAATGTGTTGATCTACTCAAATGATCAACCACAACTAGAATAGTATCAACACCTTTTACCTTCGGGAACAACCCTTCTATAAAATCCATCGAAATCTCCTCCCAAACAGCATCCAGAATGCTAGAGGCAGCAAAAGTCCAATAGAAGCTAGAGTCAACTTTTTGTTACGCTGACACAGACATACCACACACTCATCAACATACTTCTTCACATCAGGCTTCATTCCTTCTCAAAACAACTCTCCTGCCAATCGCTTGTAGGTCCGTAAGAGCCCCGAGTGTTTGCCAAAAACTGAGTCATGATAGGTATGTGAAATTGCCAGTATAAGAGAAGAAGACTTTGAAACCACTAACCTCCCTTCATACGTTAGCACACCCTGTTGCCACATATAATGTACATGACTCTGATGATCTTCCTTTAATTGCTCGATCACCTTAATTTAGGATCATTTTCGACTTAATGGCAAATCTTCTGTACATCAATCAAGGTGAGCACCTCCATGTATTCTAAATGTATATTAGGCGACACTCTGGAAAAAGCATCTACTGCCAAATTCTCACAACCAGGTGGGTATCGCACTTCAAAATCATACCCCAACAACTTGTATATCCATTTATGATGCTAGGGTTGTATAACCCTTTGTTCCAACAAGAACTTCAAAGCTCTCTTGTCCGTTTTTAACACAAATCTTTGCCCCAACAGATAAGGTTGCCAACGTTGCATTGCCATGACCACGACCATCAACTCTCTTTCATAAACTGGTTTTGCCCGATCCCTCAGAGACAAATTGTGGCTGAAATATGCCATTGGTCGTTGCTGCTGTGCCAACATAGCTCCCACACCATGCCCTAAAGCATCAATCTCCACCTCAAAAGGCAAACTAAAATCAGGCAATGCAACACTAGACAAAGTTACCATAGCTTTCTTCAATGACTAAAAAGCCTATCGTGCCTCTTCACTCCATTCAAAAGCCCCCTTCTTCAGCAATTGAGTTAAAGGAGTCGCAATTCCCCCATAACCCTGTACAAACCTTCGGTAACAACCAGTTAACCCCAAAAATCCCCTGACCTCTTTCACTAATATGGGAGTTGGCCAATCTAACTTAGCACTCAACTTTTTCAATTCAGCTTCCACCCCCATTTGTGAGATTATTTGCCCCAAATATTCAATCCTCTCCCGAGCAAATTGACACTTCTAATTGGCATACAACTAATTCTCAAGAAGGACTTGCAACACCACTTCCAAATGCTTCAAATGCTCTTCCAGATCACGACTATACACCAAAATGTTGTCGAAAAATACCAACATAAACTTTCTAAGGTAAGGCTTGAAAATCCTATTCATCAATGCTTGACAAGTAAACGGCGTGTTGGTCAGTCTGAAAGGCATTACCAGAAATTTGTAATGAACTTCATGAGTGCAGAAAGCCGTCTTTTCTATGTCTCTAAGATATATCCTAATTTGATGATACCTCGACTTCAAGTCAATCTTCAGATAGACGGTCGACCCGTGCAACTCATCGAACAACTCCTCTATCATCGAAATCGAAAACTTATCAGGGATCGTCACATCACATTATTTAGCACCCTATAGTCTACACAAAATCTCCACCCACCATCCTTCTTCTTGACCAGCAACATAGGACTGGAATAAGGGCTAGAACTTGGACGAATGACTCTCGAGTCCAACATCTCATTCACTAATCTCTCCATCTCACTCTTCTGGTGATGCGCATATATATGGCCTAACATTGACGGGGGTAGCTTCCTTCTTCAAGTGTATATGATGCTCTATCTCCCTCCTTGGTGGTAATTCTTCAGGCCATTCAAATACTTTTCCAAACTTCTCCAATAATGTAGGTAATGCCTCGTCGATATTAGCAACTTCGTCGATACCATACCACTTCGCCATCGACACACCCCCTTCCATAGCTCTACACTCGACAAGGAAACCCTGATCTTTTGACTCCCACATCTTCACCATCCTCTTTAAACTCACCCTGGCTTTAGTCAAGCTAGGGGTCTCCTTTCAGCACTATGGTCTTCCCTCCCTGATTAATGACCATAGATAGATTCTTTTCGTATTTTCTTTAGAAGCTATCAGAATAATATTTTTGATAATAGTAGTTTGAGATTGGGCCTTACATACCGTATTACTTTTGAGGCCCGCCTAGCGTAACAACTCCCTATTCTCAACTAATTGCGCTATCTTCATCATGCTTGTAAGCCCAATAGGCTCCCAACACTCCACCTCTGTCTTGTTCCAAGGCAAAAGCCCATTCATGAGGGTTTCTTTTAACACCTGATCAGACAATTGCGGCAACGGTGCAACCAACTTATCGAAGAGATTCCAATACTCCTCCACCATTGTTTCTTGTTTAATCGCTAAGAACTGGCCACATATTGAACCTTTCCGAGAAGATTGAAATCACTCCAACAATTTTTCTTTCAAATGCTTTCAGTCCTCGAACGATGATTGTTCCTCTTGCACCTGAAACCAATCGAGAGCTGCTCCCTTGAAACTAATGATAGCCACGGTCATTTTCTCTGATTCTATCAGCCGATGATATTGAAATATCGATCAACATGGAACAACTACGAATCCGGGTCACTTCCATTGAAAACCGACATTTCTACCTTCTTGAACTTGCTACGATCTTGACTGTATTCGTTGACCTCTGTTTTCACCTCTTTTGCAATTATCGCCGAAGAATCTCCTAATTGCGCTCGCTCCTTCTCCTTTCGATTACTCATCAATTACGATCGATCCCATCCCCTACAGTTTCTTTCCTTCCGCCATTAGTGCAATCATTAACTTCTGAGTATCCTCGGATGTCCGATGTTGTTTATTGACTTGTGACCTAAATCGTTCCACAATTTTTGCCAACGTCCCGATCGATTCTTCAATGGTTAGTAACTTCTGAATATCTGCCTTCCAACCGAAAAACTCTTGATCTAAAGCCTCCAACCGATCTTCGATTCTCTTTTGTGCCATTCTCGCAATTCGTCCTAGTTTGATGCTCTGATACCAATTTGATAAGACTCAAATGCGGAAAGTCTTATTCAATTGGAAAAGGCCCTTAGGCAAATATAGACACGGTTCCACAGAGGGACTTAGCGGGTTTTCCCTCCTTACATAAGAGAGCAAAACCCCGACCGCAACTCTTCCAAAATGAGAACTAAAAAATTGACTTTCCCCCTCGTAAAGCCCCTCCATTTATTTGCTAACTAATTGTGGGCCCCACTCTCTCACAATTAGTGGCTGAAGCCACACTTCCCATTACATAAGCAGCCCCCCTTTTACCCTTCCTACTATATTTCAATAGAATAGGAGGTCTAGTATGATTCTTCTGTAAACAAATGCTCCTTTGAGTTTACCTCTGCCTCTTTATTGATAAGGGACAGTTCCTTGACGAGGGTAGATTTTTGAGATTTAGTGATTGCAAAGGTGGAAAGGTCCATTCCTTTTTCTTTCTTTCTTTTTTTTATTTTTTATTTTTTATTTTTTTTGTTTCGGGATAACCCGCCTGACCCTACAACATTTGGGTGTTAAAGGAAATTCGTAGGAAATTAATTTCTCGGTAGGTAGCCACCATGGATTGAACTTTTGACCTCTTAGTCATTTATTGAGACTATGTCTCCTTTTTACCACTACCCACGATGGTTGGAAAGGTCCATTCCTTTATTGCAAATTTCACCCCTTTAACTTTTGAATGAACCCATGGACTGACCATCCAATGAGAGGGTGGTTAATATACCATGCATCCATGAGAGAGAGAAAATCTTTATGATTCAGCCACATATTTTCAAACTTGAATGGAGACGGCCCCATCTTTGGCTACCTAAAGTCAACATAAGAGGATAGTGGTCAGAGGTGGATCTTCCGAGCCTTTTAACCATGGCATCCTTAAACTTAATTAGAACTGATTGAGTGCAAAAGAAACGGTGGATGCAAGTATGGGTAGTTGGAAATCTGAAATCCGACCATGTGGATCTTCCATTAGTGAGAAGGAGATCAGTCAATTCATGTTGATCTATGAATGAGTTAAAATGCATCATGACATAACTTGCTTGTTGTTTGTACCGAACTTTTTGAACTGCAGTGTAAAATTTGAAGAGAATTTTTACGATGATGCAGTATGTCCAAATTATTGAAATTTCCTTTTTTAATCTTGAATGTATGAACGTTTTATCGTATATTACTTTTATCTAGACTTTGAGTTTTTCATGATGTTTTCTGCTAATGATAAATTTTTAATGCTAGTAGAAGCCTTATGTCCTGTCTTGTGTATTCTTTCGTTTTTATTCCAGCCTTGTTCTTTCATTAAAGAAAAGAACTGTAATTTAGCATGAGTATTTTTGACTCTCCATCTACTTTTATAATGATTGGTTGAGTAATCCAAGAATATATTTCAAATCTAGAAAGAAGTTAACAGCCTATATGTTTTATGGATTTATCAACCTAATTTTAGATAATGAATTTGGAAACTGTTTTTCTGTTGATTTAGATCTTTACAAGATGGTCTGTTCTGAAAAAGACACTCCTCTCAACATTTCAATTCCTGTTGTGATGCTTCCCAAGTCCAGCGGAGATGCTCTCAACAAATTAATAACCGACGGAAAGAGAGGTGAGCCTTTATATTTAAGCAGTTTCAAGGTTCATTGGAAAAGCCAATCTGTGTATGTGCTTTTTTGTTTTTTTTTTTGAAACAAAAAACGGGCTTTTCATTAATAGATGAAAAGAGACTATTGCTTGAAAGATACAGTTAGATGATATAATATTAGATTTTCCTTCACCCATCAGCTTAAACTTTTGGGTCAATCGACGATTTAAGATAGTATCAAAGTAGGTGGTCAATTTCCTCCCCAATTAATATTGATTTCCACTTGTTGGGTCTTCTTCATATTTCAAGCCGACATGTGAGTAGGAAACCCTAAATAATTTGGAACCCCATGTCTGTCTTCAAACGAGCTAATTCAAAACATTGAAATCCAGGTAGATGATCATGGAAGATGCATTGATTCATCTCCAACCAAAGTTATGAAATAATTGTTTTAACTGCCTTTATCCAAAGTAATGGCTTTGGGATGTTGAAAAACTCCATTGAGCAATGCCGAAACATTATTTCTGAAAGTTCAAGAAACCAAACTCAAGTATCATCATTTGGTCCAAAAGAAAATCTGTGTATGTGCTCTTGCTTACCTGTTATTTCATATTTAAGATTAAGCCTTTAGTTAAAAGATGGTTCCCTTTTGTTAATATAGATGTAGATGAATGTACCAAGATGATTGACTTGAATCCTTCTATAGAGGGCACCTAGTTCAAAGTCCTTGGGATGTTTGAATTTTCTCTGAGGAGTTTGAGCAAGGTGACCATGGATGTATGAAGTATGATTGGAGGTGCCGTTCAATTGAACTCTGTCCAAGCTATTAAGCCCACTGTCTAGGATTGGTAGTGGTTGTTTAGTATCATAAATTGGTTTTCAAACCATATCTATCAAACAATGTTTGCTTATCGAGTGGGGGGATACAAATATTTAAGTAATTTGTTGAGGACAAAAGAACTCATAAATCTTGTCTTGGTAGGTCAAGGAGGCAAACAAACTAAGGAAAAATTTGGGCACTATAAGAGAAGGATATAGGTTTTAAAGGGGGAATAAATTGGGCTTACTTTTCCAAGAAGGGTATAAATTGGGCTTACTTTGTTAAGGGGAAGAATACATTAGGTTTACTTATGGAGGCAATCAACCACCATGAGAATTAAAGACCATGAGAAGTGAATCACTACTTCTCCTTTTCTTTCTTCTTTTCCTTCTTCACCTTGAAAACATTGAGGAACTAGAATCCAACATAAGTAAAAGTAGTTTGTGTTTTTTTATTAGTTTGCTATGTTTTAGTATTTTTCATTATCCTTTCCTTTTATAATCCGTTGCCTTAGTTGAAACTTTTCTTGTATTATATTTACCAATTATTGGGTCCTTTGAGAAATAAGACATATAATTTGGTTTGAGAGAAGTGCCAAAATTTTCTTGTCAAAGCCTTACTTGCTGAAATTTGGTTTGAGAGAAACCAAAGGGTCTTCCATGATAAACAACTTTAGTGGGTCAATCATTTTGAAGTTGCACAGGTAAATGCCTCTTCTTGGTGTTCTTTTTCTAAGCTTTATGTTAATTTTTCTATTTAAGATATTTGTTTAAATTGGGGTGCTTTTATTTTCTTTGGATAGGCCTTGTTCTAGTGTTGTCTTGTCTTGGCATTGAATGGTTTAAATTCTTATTGTTTTTTCCTTTCATTTCCTTGTATTTTGAGCATTCTTCTCTTTTCATTATATTGATGAAAAGTTACGTTTTCTTAAACGAAATTAAAAAAAATAATTTCTCCAAAAATCCTATAGTAAAAACCAATGTTTTCAAATCGCTTGAGGTGCGCCTTGAGGCAAGGCGGCCTTGTAATGCCTCAAGGCTTACGCCAATCTGGATAGATGTGTAAGCCTTAGTGCTTCTACCTTTGAGGCGTCAAATGCACGCCTTAGTGAAAGTGGGTAAAAGAATTAAAACAACAAATTTGTGGAGAGGATGTTGCCAGTGGTGGGATTCCATTTAATGGGAACTTTAATTATGAGGTGAGATGTTGGCGGTGGTGGGACTTCATTCAATTGGGTTTTCATGGAAAAAAAGGGTTATCTTTTAGGCTGAAACACTTTGACTCATGTAGACTTTAATTGTCTTCATTTGGATAAGAGGGAAAAAAAAGAAAAAAATAGCAGACAACAAACAAGTTAGCATTCTAATCCATATAAAGAATGGTGGCTACCTGCCTAGGATTTAATATCCTACGAGTTTTCTTGACACCCACGTGTTGTAGGGTCAGATGGGTTTGAAAAAAAAATCCATAAAAAGAAGGGTAGCTTTATTCATTTATTTATTTTCCTACTCCTTGTCTACCGTTTTTTACCATTTTTTGTAATTTTCCTGGGTTTTTTTTTTGGTTCTGTATCACGGCCAAGACAAAATCTGGTTTTTTTCTTCTCCTTCATCTTATCTTTTCTGTGGTGCTGCAGCTACTTCAAAGTTTCTTTCTACTATTTTATATTTTTACAACTTTTCAACCTACACTGTTTTCAATTCTACTTCTAATTACAAAATGTGCGTTTTCTCAGATTGTCCCCTTTTTTTATTAAAAATATTTTGTTCTGTTTTTTTTCTTTACTTCCCTTTTCTCTTTAGTTCTAATTTAAAAAAAAAAAAAAAAAAAAAAAAAAAAAAAAAAAAAAAAAAAAAAAAGATGTAGTCTTACATTATGGGTACCTTTTTTTTTTTTTTTTTTTTATTATTATTATTATTTGAACAAATTTCATACAATAGTAAGCATACAAGGTTTTACATCTTATGCTTTTTATTTTATTACATTTAAAATGAGGCTTACACCTCATAGTGCCTTGTGGCATATGCCTTGCCTCTTTATGGGAAAATGCGTCAAGGTTGCTCGATTCTTTTAAAACATTGGTAAACACTGGGTGGAAGGTGAAGTTAATCATAACTACATTTCCTGACATTCAAATAATTATTTTGTTGATAAATTTTGTTCTCCAATAATGTGTCAAGTTCTAATTACCTTTGTCCTTACAGTGAAACTTCTATTATATGCTCCAAAACGTCCAGTTGTGGACTTCTCTGTTGTATTTTTGTGGATGATGGCTGTTGGAACAGTTGCATGTGCTACGCTTTGGTCAGAGATCACTGCTGAGCAGACTGAGGAGCGCTATAATGAATTATCACCGAAGGTATTCATAATACTTTGTTGTGGGAGAACAAAATACTGCAATTAGGTGCAAAGAAAGTTATGAAAATTTGCTCGCTGTTTTATCCACAATTAGGGGTCCCATTGATATCTAGATCATGCTTCTAAATGAGTACTCAGTTTTTGTTTTATTTTTTTCATGGTTTTCTGCAACTCATGCTTAGATGCTGTAGCCTGCTTTGCCATGGGGAATAGATGTTTGTTTCCAGGTTACTCTTAGATTGAAGAAGCTACAGTCTGGTTTTTTAGATTGCACATCACTATGACATTTGTAGTTATGTGTGGACTTAAAGAAATTATGGTTTTTCCCTAGTGTTCATTTTACTTTTCTACCTTCTGCTTGGATGGATCTTCTTCTTCTGGAATGACTTCCTTTTTCTCTTCAATTTATGCTTTGTTTTGATCTTATGGTTGTTTTTTTTTTTTTTTTTTTTTTTTTTTGTCTTTTCCTTTCACCAGGAATCTTCCAATCGTGGAGCAGCCAAAGATGACTTTGATAGTGAAACCCTCGATATTAATGTTAAGAGTGCAGTACTATTTGTCATTACGGCATCTAGTTTCTTGGTGCTGCTATATTTCTTTATGTCTTCTTGGTTCGTTTGGCTGTTGATTGTAATGTTCTGCATTGGTGGTGTAGAGGTAATGACATAATTCTTGCATGTACATTTTGAGATTTGTGCTAAACTAGGATAGTAATTTTTTGTTCCAAGGAAAATGAACATAATTGTGGAAATATAGTTTCTTTTCCTACGTGATCCTCAGCCCTGGGTGCTAACATCACATTTTCTCCAGCAGGGATTATAATTTTATATATTTATTTATTATCTGAGCAGGTTGAATGGCGCCTGAAAGAATCTACTTTTTTGTAACTACGCTGTTATTTTTGTTACATTTACTTCTAAAGTTATCTTGTTGTGCTTGTGCATTTCTTCAGTCCCTGTCTATAAATGGGCATTTTTTTGTTCAGAAGGTAATTTTGATAGTGAATATATCATTTTTTGAATGAATTGTCTTTTTAAAAACAATTTCTAATGTACAGTCCCTGAATAGTTAAATTTTAATTTCTTTGTATCCGATTGGAGAAATCTATTGTAATCCCATTTACGGGTCCATTTTGTACTCTTTGAAGATTTCATTCATAAATTGTTTCTTATAGAGAAAAGACAATTTCTAATGTAGTAAAAGAAGTTCTAGGTCATCGCGTGAAATCAGCATATGAATGTTTGATTTTATGAATTGACAAAATGAACCATTGTTTTATAAATAGTTTCAAATTTAATAGGTTTATGAAAAAATGCAACAGGTTTACAGAGGGATTGCGACCTTTTTTAGTCCTCCCCTGGTTAATGGGAGTCAGAGGCTTACATGGACCAATTGTAAAGCAGAAAGTAGGATAGATAGGCTTTTGTTGCCAGAGGGGTGGGAGCTCCCTTCCCTGATGTTAGATAATTCCTAGGCCCCAGACTTACTTCTAACCATTGGCCTTTGATCCTTAATTCAGGGTCTCCCCCAGATGGAGCCCTTGTCCCTTTAGGTCCCTTTAGGTTTGAAAAAATTTGGTTGGAGCACTTGTTGATCAAGAAGTCCTTGCCTAGTTGGTGGCGAGTTGAGGTGCTTGGTAGGTGGGAGGGGTATCGGTCCATGGGAAAGTTGAGAGCCCTTAAGAGGCTCTTGAAATTTTGAATAAGGAGGTTTTGGAGACCAAGAGATTCTGACTAAGCTTAAAAGTTCTAAATGACAGAGGAGGAGGGGGAGTTTAGTGATATTCTTAAGAAGGAACTAGGAAGAATGTCTCCTTGATGAATGGGAGTATGCGGAGTTGGTAAGGAAGGAGGTGGTGAGTTGGAGACAAGAAAACAAAGTTCGGTGGATAAGGAGGGTGATGCTAATACAACGTACTTTTATAGAGTGGCTAGTAGTCATTGTAGTTAGAACTTAGAACATTATTGACCCCTTGGAGAATGATGGTGGAGAGTGCTTACATGAGGATGGAGATATTAAGATGGAGATCCTTGCTTTCTGTTCTTTCTCTTTTCTCAGTCTATAGAGCCTAAAATCTTTTTTGGAAGGAGTGAATTGGAATCCTATCAGACTAGTTTCTGTCCATTCCATGCAAATATTCGGTGGTCTTTTAGTGTGGCTTTATATTGAAATTGAACATTGTTAGTCTATAGCAATCTGGTCTTTCAAACGTTAAATGATAACCTGTCAATGTTTAACTTTCAGGGTATGCATTCCTGTGTATTAGGACTGATATTAAGGTATGCTTGCTTGCATATCTCTTCCTGCTGAACTTATGATGGGTTATTAATATATATGGTTTCTTTCTATAATTCCTCTTGTTTCTATAATTTATTGAGCAGAAAACGGAAAAGTTGTGAGATGAAGACTGTGAATTTGCCTGTAGTAGGGGAGGTCACTATTCTTTCACTTGTTGTGCTGCTTTGTTGTATAACTTTTGCGGTTGTCTGGGCTCTGAATCGGCGTGCATCATATTCTTGGGTTGGTCAAAATATTCTTGTAAGTATCCCTCTACCTTTTTTTTTATTGTTTCTTTTGGGCTCTCGTTCTTCTAATTAGTCAATGATGGAGATGTAAGAATTCATTCATTGGTATTTTTGGAAACAAAAAGGCCATGTATATCTACTTTTTTCTTTGGAGATGAGAAATCATTTGAATTCAAATGGTTGGTTCATGTTGAAGTATTGATAAAATTAAATTTATCAAAATTGATCAACTTAAGCTTTTAGGTTGAGTAGTGATTTAATATGGTATTAAAGCAAGAGGTCCTATGTGAACTCTTGGAATATTGTTCCTTTCTAGTTAATATTGAATTCCACATGTTGGGGCTTTTACAAATTTTCAAACCATAAGTGATGAGGAGTGTTAAATTATTGACATAAATTTACTGCATTCATTAGTTTAAACTTTTGGGTTGATTGAGGATTTAACATGTTATCAAATCATGAGGTTTTGTGTTCAAACTCTTGTAATTTTATTTCCGCCCCAATTACTATTAATTTTTTTTAGGGAGAAAGGAACAATAGAATTTTTAGAGAGAAAGAACTTAAGTTTTTTTCTATGTTTGATCCTTTGCTAGATTCTATGTTTCTTGTGAGCTTCGATTTCAAAGTTCTTTTTTGTAATTATTCTCTTAGCTCTATTTTGCTTGATTGGAGACTTTCTTCTTCTTCTTATTCTTCTTTTTTTCTTACCTCAATGAAACCTTTGCTATTGATAAAAAAATAAAAATAAAAAGTGAGAGGGAGGGTTAAGTATTGTGATAATTAAAATTTTCATATTTGATCAGCTCAAGCATTTAAGCTTATTAGTGACTAACAGTCCATTTCCTCCAATATGAAATTGTAGGCCAGCCCTACTGGTTGATTTGCGAATGGATGGTGAAATTGGTTATTTCTTCTTTGTTTGAGTAAATAATATCTTGGTTCCATGTATTTTTGAAGATTCTATCACCTTCCCTTTTTTTCCTGATTAGCTTCTTCTAGCATTTTTGTCCATAAAGTTACTCGGAAGCTTTTCCTTTGACTATTCTTTTTTTTGTTCATGTCTTATGTACATTGTACAACATTAGTGGGATGAGGAGTTATCAAGCAGAACGGCATGCTTGTGTTTATTCTGATTGTGACCTAAAGTGTGCATTTAATTTGAGTGAAAATTCTTCTTAGTTTTGTCTCAAGGATGAAATTTTCACCTGTATCTTTCACCTGTATGGCCTGATGGTCAACTTGGTTACCTTTAAACTAGATTACTTGCCTTTAAGATTCTGAGGTTTACCTTTAGTAGTTTCCTATTAAGGGTGTTAATGTTTTAGGTTTTTCTAGATAAATATCAAATGCTGTAGGGTTAGTCCTCACGTATAATGTTTTTTTTTGAAAAGTAACACAACTTTTCATTGGTAAACTGAAAAGAAACTACACTCAAAATACAAGTAACAAAATGAAGAGCTAGAAAACTTAAAAAGTACAACTCAAGAGAACTATGCTCTAAAACTTCTCACGAATAATGTTAGTCAAGTTTATATATCTTTTTGGTTGTAATGCTCCCAGTTGAGCTTCTTGTTTTCTTTTTTTCATTTTTCTTTCCTTTTCCACCTCATTCCCTCGGGACTTGGGAATACCTTTGGTTTGTTTGTTGTCATCAATTGTCACAATGCTGTCTAGGATCTTGAAGAAAGGATTGTGGGTAATGACAAAAAAGAAATCAAGAAAGATAATGTTCACATATATGATGGGATACTTGCATTTATTGTAGAATAGGATAATAGTAATGTGTGCCTAGTATCAGATAATGAGGGAACTTCTGCCTTACATCCCCCAAAACCAAGAACTAAAGGAAGAGACCCATTTTCTGGATTTTATGCTGCCATACTGTTCTGGAAATGTTGGCTGGAATAGCTCAAGAGCTAGCTGTCCAATTGTGAAATTAGTGGCAGAGCCACATTTACCAGGGGATCTGCCCTCATTTTACTCGTTTCAGTTGTGTATGTAACTGTGCTGCTTCACTCTTTTTGTGCTTGATTTCAGTATATAGATTTTAATTTGTCAAATTCTTCTTAATAGGGTATTTGCCTGATGATAACAGTCTTGCAGATGGCCCGATTACCTAATATTAAGGTATCGCAAGAAGTTCATCCATTTGGTTCATATATTGCTTCAATGCCCTTACAATCTTAATTATCTCAGGTAGCAACAGTACTTCTTTGCTGTGCATTTATCTATGACATCTTCTGGGTGTTCATATCACCAGTAATATTCCACGAGAGTGTAATGATTGCGGTAAGCATTATTATTCATTTATATATATATATATATATTTATTTATTTTTCTCAATTTTCTGTACAATTACTTAGATTGATTCCAAATAAAGTTCAAGTAATGTGATGATATATATTCGTAAGAAACTATAAAATGAACGGGCTTTGAGTAGTGTGTTTCGGATGGCACCTGTATTTTAAGCTAAGTTTTGGGATCTCTTGTTGTATTGTGAAGTATTTTTCTTGTTTGGTTTTACTATTCTTTCTTTCTGGCTGTATATTTGGAAACTTAATTGTTGGTTATATCTTCCTGAGATGTCTATTTAGCTAGAAGATGGGCATGATCAAGATTGTACAGGATAGCTTCCTTAATTGAATATGAAATAGATTTTCCTCCTCATATTAGGCTTTTGAGATAATTTTATTCTTCTTTCTTTCACCACCATCCACCTTACTTTTGGTTCATAAAGAAAGTAGGTTGATTATGATTCGGTTACTATACATTCTAGTTACTGTTACCCCCTCAAAGCTGGCTAATTATGGATTAAAGCTTCCAAGTTTATTCTTTTGAATATTTGGTTCAAAAGAAACTAAAACTTTTTTATAAAATAAACCACCTTTTTGGTTGGGTCGTTATGCAATTATCAATATTGAAGCTTCTCGAAGGTGCCCTTTATCCACATTATTTGTTGACCATATTTATCCACATTATTTCTTTATCCACATTATCCATATTCAATCCAAGATTTTTGTAGAAAATGAGGAGTTCTTGTAGCATTGAGGGCTTTCTCCTTTGTTTGTCGAAGTTTCCCTTGTCTCTACTCTCTAATTTGTTACTTTTAGTAAGTTTTCTTCTTTCTTTTCCTAAGCTCACATTTGGAATTTTTGTTCTCTTTTACATCTTTCAAAGTATTAATGAAAAGTTATTTACTTATTCTTTTTAGGGCTTGATTATGAATAATAAACACTAATATTTTTGGGAAAAGTTTTAGATGAAAGATTAAGATCTTTCATATAATCTTGTAAATATCTAATGCATTCTACGAATGAACATTGGGTGTTTTGGGACTCAAATCTTGAATTATGTATAATTTTGCCTCCAGATTGAATATTTATGCTATTGCCTTTCTTTTTCTTAGTGACCATAATCAGCTGAAGAAAGAGGAATTTATATCTCTATCTTTCAACCTTTGGTCTTCCATTTCTGTCTCCAAAGTCTCTCTTTCTTAGCATCCAGAGACAGAAGCTGCTCTTTTGAGGAATTCCTTTGGATTTTGTGGTTGGGAAGGTCCCTATTTCCTCCTTGCTATCTATAATGGCATCTCAGGAATAGTCTGGTTCTTTTGTGTGGTGATACAACCAAAAGTGTGATTCTACTCCTTGATAATGACTTTTCAGCCTTTGATACAGAATTGAAAGTTTAAAGACATACCTAAAGAAAAAAAATCAGAAGCCTATTAAATTGGTTAAAACTTTTGGAAAACATATATTATCTTTGCATAAAAGACAAGGAAAAAAAGAAAGAAAGAAAGAAATAAAGAAAGAAAGATAACAAAAAACGAAAAAGAAAAATGGAAAAAAAAAAAAAAAAGAATAAAAAAGCGACCAAAGAAAGAAAAGGAAAAAGAGAAAAGGGAAAACATTAAAGCTTGCTAATAGGACAATGGGGTGGAGGTTATGAAAGAGCCAAATGCCCCGTGGAAAGATGTGATTACTAGCAAATATACCTTTATGGAGGGAGATTGGATTCCAAGCTTCAAAGTTCTAATCAAATGGAATAAAAAAGGGTTGTGGAGATCTATTCACAAGGCTATGCATAGCTGAAAATTGGTACAAATTTATTCTTGGTAAAGGCCATACGATTCAGTTCTGGGAGGATTTGTGGATTGGTGACCAGAAACATAAAGTGGCCTTCCCAAGAATTTATAATGTGGCTTTTATGAAGAATGGTTTAACTAATCAGCATTGGTCAACCTCATCCAGCGGCTGGGTTATACCGTTGAGAAGGCATTTGTTCAGTGACGAAGCTACAAATTGGTGTCCCCTCCAATCTTCTTGAGACTATTCGACCTTCAAATAGCAAGGACTGTAGGACTTGGCTCCTTACCAAGAGGGTTGGGCCACTTTTCGTGAGCTCATTGATGTCCGAGTTGAACAATCACAGAGTTTCAATGGATTTGAAGCTGATTGAGACTATATGGAGGACTAAAATCTCAAAAAGGTGGAGGTGTTTATGTGGATATTTATCCAAGGAAAGCTAAATACAAGTGACATGCTTTAAAGAAGGTGGCTGAACAATTCTTTATGCCCCTCATGGTGTGTGAAGTATAGAAAGGGTTGTGAAAATCAGCGACGTTTATTCTTCATTTGTCCTTGGGCTGCTTCATTATGGGCTAATCCTTTCCGTATGTTTGGGCTTAGTTGGTGCTTTCCTAGGAGGATTGATGGGCTTTGTTACAATTAGTTTTTGGAACCCCCTTCACGGAGAACGATTGAGTTCTTCAGTTGAATGCAATTGTGGCTACTTTGTGGAAGTTGAGCAATTGTGGCTACTTTGTGGAAGCTTTGCTCAACTTCAAGAGGAATCAGAGAAATAATGAATGCAAAGAGTGGAGATTGGACAAAGTGTAGACTTTTTTGGAGAGGTATGTCCCTGAGAGTATACTTTTCAATGAAGCAATTGAATGATCTTAAAAAGAAGCATGAGCACTAAATTGTGCCTAGCATGTCTATATTTCAGACATGTCATGTTAGACACTTAAATACCCTTGTACTTATTGAACACTTATCAGAAAACTTTTAGTGGAATAAATGTGTTAGACACTACCTGTATAATGTCAATCAGAAAACTTTTAGCGGAATAAATGTATTAGGTCAATGTGTCAAACAGTTGGATACTCTCGTTCTTGTCGAACACGAATCAAACGCTTGTTAGTACAATAGATGTGTTAGACACTAGTTGTAAAAAAGTCAATAGGTCCAACATTGTTAGAAACGTATCAAATACTTGTTGAATATACTAAATACTAAATAGACACATAATAATATAAGACAAATAATAAATTGAAGGTTAAACTACAAATTTAGCACCTATGGTTTGGAAAAAGTTAAAACTTTAGTCCCTATGGTTTAAAACTACAATTTAGTCCTTGTTGTTTGATAGAACCCTCATAAATAGTCCCTAAAGTAGGGATTAAATTCTAACTTTTTCCAAACCATAGGGACCAAATTCGTAAAGTAACCTAAATTGAACTAAGTTTTTCAAGGGAAAATTATTATAAATAGAAAAAAATATCAAACTATTTACAAATATAGAAAAATTTCATTGTCTATTAGCGATAGACCGCGATAGACATCTATTGCTTAAGCGATAAAAGTCTATCGCGGTCTAGATAAAAGTCTATCACTGTCTATCTCTGATAAACAATGAAATTTTTCTATATTTGTAAATAGTTTGACTCATTTTGCTATATTTGAAAACAACCATTTTTCAAGCGTATAAATGCCATATTCACTTTGAATTTTCTTTTGTATAAAAATGATATATATTATAGAAAATGTATATTTTTAGTAAACTTGTTCTTATATGGCCGTGTCCTAGATTTTAGAAAAGGTTGTGTCATCATGTTTGTGTTGTGTCATGTTGTAGTCTCTTATTTGTATCCGTGTTTCATAGGATCTTATACTTCTCGTCTCGTGTTGGACTTTAAAAAAGGCCATCTTGTAACATATCTTCCCCCAATAGCCAACAATCCGAGCAAAGATGGGATAAATTGTAGACATCTTGCTAGAAATAGTTATTTCCTTTGATGTTAAAGGCACATGCATACGAAACAACTAGAAGGAGAAACCATCAACAAGAGAGATATAGATAGAAAGAGAGAAAGCACTCTTAACCACGTCCAAAACAACTAAGGATAGGTCATTCTAGATAAATAAATGTCACTTGAAGATCCTAAAGCCTCCAAATCCGACCGCCTAAGATCACGAGAACTCCAAAGGGACTTGATGATAAGCTTATCTAGAAAATCCAATTTGGATTCTTGAAGAATAACAATAGTTGGGTTGTGTCTGAGGATGTGAGATTTGACGATTGCTCATGAGATTTGATGATTGCTCGTTTTTCCCAAGAATCCATACTGCAAACATTCCATGAAAGAATGATCATAAAGAAGAAAAAAGCCCACCTTGCCTATATGGAGGCAAATTTATTATATTTAATATTGAAAACGAGCATCAGTTATTCCTTGACATCCTTAGTTTGCTTTTTGATGGACTTCAGCGTCTTTGTTGTGGAGAGGATGGGCATGATTCTGAGTTGTTTTTGTTTCAAGCTAAGAGACCAAACAATGAATGTAAACTAAGGAATCACTAGATTGAGGATCACACTCAATAAGGATCAATGAATCCTTCTTCTGCATCTGGTACAATTCAGGTTTGTTCTTTGTAGAGGATATGGATGTTAACAAAATTCTCATTTTATCAAGTTCGCATCTGCAATGGTTTGTGGAAGCTATTTCAGACTTTCAGTGCTCCTTAAGGGTTCAATCAACTGCTTCTTTTTAAGAAATGGTCGTGATGGTTCAGGCGCTACAAGATTATCTAAGTTTCGACACAATTATAATTGGATTCTGAGGTGTGAAGTTTGGCCAATTTCAGGAGGTCGACGGTTTATTCATGTGCCATTAGGGGATTTAAACCTTGGATGGAGTTCAGCAGCTTCTTGAAGAAAAGAGAGCTTTTAATACAACTTCTACATCAACTATCTTTAACAAAGTTGGGACAACCCTTCTTGACTAAGGCAGGGATAGAGCCTTCAAGAGCACTGGAAAAAAAATTTTAGTTACATGGAAGCGGTGCAATCCTCTGCTTTAATAAAGGAAATTCAAAGCATGGAATCATTTTGGATTCAAAAGAACCTAGAAGTGTTTAAGGAAAATTTTAACAATCTATGGGTTATTTCTAGATTGTTTATTTTCAATAATTGGACAGAGATCACCAAGACTTTGGAAGAGCTCTTTCAAACTAAAGTGATTATCAATCCACTGTTTGATGAAAATGTTTTGATTAAAATTGATCAAGGAAATTTGGAAGAGATGATTGAGGCCTCTGGAAAATGAAAAGAGTTTGGCCCCTACCATTTGCTCTTTAGTAAATGGAACAAGTTGCTTCACCACCGACCTCTTTTGGTAAAAGGATTTGGCTGTCGGATTAAGATAAAAAATCTCTCTTTAGATTATTGGTATAGAGCTATTTTTGAAGTCATTGGAATTTATTTTGAGGGTTTGGAAAATATTGCATTTGAAATTCTCAATCTCCTAAATTGTTCAGAAGCAAAAATCAAAGTAAAGGAGAATTTGTGTGGATTCATGCCATCAACTTTTGAGATTAAAGATGCAGTTCGTGGTAATATTTTTCTATTTTTCTAAACTTTGGAGATATCGAGTCAATTTACCTGCCAACAATTATTCAAGACAGTTTATGGATCAATGATGATTTATTCCATTTAAAACAAGTTATGGAAGATGAAGGTGTAAGTCCTATCCCTTAGATTTTTAATTCGCATCTTTTTTATTCCTTACAAAATCTTCCAAGGCTCTCAAGGAACCCTTTTGGCTCATATTCGGAAGAAGAAGCTGAGCAGTTGAAGTTAATCCAGCTGAAAGATGCAAATAAAAAAATAGATAATCATCTGCTGGTTTCATACAAAAAGAAATCGATAAACCCCCCCTTGCAAATACAGGGCTTGGTTCGGAGGTTGAAGATGACGGTGTAAACAAAGTTAAAGAAAATTTTGAATGATCGTTAATGAGGAAAAAGGCATTTGAATCGAATTTAATGAAGGAGAAGTCAGAGGAACACCAACCGGTTGATTTGCCCAAGACTCCCTCAAAAGGAAATTCAAACGTTGCGTCGATTGAAGCAAAAGACAATTTATTAAGTATTAATGATAAAAACGTTTCATTTTCAGCCAGCCGTTTTCCAACTTTCCCACTTCATTACTCTCAGAAAAATCGAGAAAAAGGAATTAATGCTCCGACAGAGGCAGCCAAAGCATCTCATTAGGACTTGGGAAATCCGAATGTTATGACTTCTAAGCATTTATTGGGCATTCTCTCTCCAATTTTTAGTGTGGAGTTATCCCTTTCCTCACCTAATTTACTTGATTCAAGTGTGGAAGGCCATTAGACACACAAAAAAAAAAAAAGAAAATGCTAAGGCAACTTCCGCCAAGGTCATTACCTCCTTTCCTTTAATTCTCAAATCTCCTCTTCCTAAGAAGAATTTATTTGCAACCCCCGCTTTTCCCCAACACTACTCCCGAAAGGTATTGTCTTATCACTTCAAACTAAGGTGAAGTGAACGTGGATGTCCTAGAACAAAGATGTATTCGCTTGCAACTCCCCTCCCTGGATGGAAAAAAAATCATGCTCCAACTCTTCAAGCTCCTACTCCTCTCTTGCTCTTGCTAAGTCGAAGACTATTATTACATTCCCAGATTCAAAGTTGACTTTCGTTAAAGAGCTACCAAGGCCCCCTCCTCCAAAAATCGCTAGGTCTCAAGACTTTTAAGATGATGACTCTTCCGTAAGTGTTAGCAGCGATGAGGAGCCAAAGATTTTGTTACTCAAATCCTTACCTAAAGAGGTTCCAGCCAGAAGAAGTCTAAGGGTCAGAGCTCGCTACTTTGTTTCAAAGCCCGGCTACCAAAAACCTTGGACAGAATCCTAGTGAGCTATTTACTCCAATTCCCTCCTCTCAAATTCCCTCCAAATTCTCTTCTCTAATCAAAGGTTGCGGTCTGGTCTTTGGGTAGAATTCTCACATTCTCTTAAAATTTAAGTCTTAGCTGCCAAAGGATTCTCAGGAGTTAGAATAATGAAGTTTTGCTCACTTAACGACTTACGTGGAGAATGACGGCACGGTTATTGTTTCAAGCATCTGTGTAGATCAATAGTAATTTCTATTCAGCCAAGCTTTTGGGTTTGTCTCTTCCTCCACTGCTGTATGGTATCTAGCAAAGCGGTAGTTCACAAAGAAGACTTGGTTGTTGTTTCAAGAGTTGCATTCAAAGACTTTGGGTTCTCAAGTCTCAAGCATTTTATTTTGTTAGATGTTTGACAGCTTGGAAATCTTTGTTTTCTGGTTGTTGTTTAGAATTGGTCTCATTTGTATTTCGCTGTTTCCTGTGTTTTCATCAGATTTTTGTACTTTCTCTCTTCTTGGATCTCATTATATTTTTTAGCATTAGACTCATTTCATTAATTCAATGAAAAAGTCTTGTTTCCTTTTCAAAAAAGAAAATAAAATGGATATTCAACTAAATATCAGATGGTAGTTACCAATAAATTCATTGTGAATATTCTACTCAAAACATGCTTCGAACAACTTTTTAAATTAAGATCTAATTTCTAATATACTATCAAACATATATTTGAAAACACTAAAAAAAAGAAAAGCATACAACTTTGATTGTCAGACTTGGAGCCAACTTTAACTAGTATGCACGGGGCTTGAGTAAATATGTAATGGAAGAAAGTATTGATGTATTGGTCAATGTACTTTTTTTGTTGCTTATTAGTTACTTATAGCAGCTTCTATTCTTCTATCTCCTTACTCCGGAAAATAAAGTACTTGATAATGTAATTTATCCTGGTTTCACCACGGATATTGTTCAAATTATTTAATGGGGTTTAGAGGTTTGGCTAAGAAATCTAACAAGATATTTACCGGGTTTAGTTTGTGTTCTCATGCAATTTCTTTCTACTTCAAGAGTTATTTGGCAAGTCTATCATTTCTCTATGGGCATGTTCAGCTAGTCCACATGTTGATTATTTTCTTTTGTGTTGATATTTTATTTTATTTATTGTGAAATATATGTTGTATTTGTTTTTTCCTTATTGTGTATTTATTTCCTTATTTGTAATGGGTGTTTCTTCTATTTAAGAAAACCCTTTCTATCAAAGAGTATTAAGAGAAAAAAAAAAAAAAAACACTTTTTAGCATGGTATCAGAGCAATAATTGTTTTGAAACCCTAAAAACCCTTATTTTTTGAAAAATTAAAAAACCCTAGATCTTTCTTGAAACCCGAAAAACCCTAATTTTCTGAAAAGCTAAGAAACCCTAGATCTTCCGCCACCGCTGACAAGGTTCATCATCGTTCATACGCTACTGCTGCTAGACACTAGAATCTCAGCTACTAGACATAGCCCAGCCAAGTGTTCCTCATCCTGCCAATTCGCGAACCTGTTTGGTCGAGCCTTCCCAGTCAACGTACTTTTGGTCTCTCTTCTGGGGTATCAACGCTTGTGTGCAAGCTACCTTCGCCGACTGACCATGTTTGCCCCACTGTCCGATCTTTTTCGGCTGCTCACTACTGCCTATCGCTGGTATCTGTAGCCGTTCTTGCAGCCAGTCTCTTGGTCTCCCTCCTTTTCTTGGGTTTGTTTAGCTCTATTTGGTGTTTTTTTTCCATTCAGATCTTCTATTTCTTAGGTTTGGGTCACAATATGCCAGACTAAGGCACGAGCTACTAAGGTCGTCGACAATCGTATCCATTACAACATTCGGCTTAACGGGGATAACTTTCTTGGTTGGTCCCAAAGTGTTTAGATGTATATTCGTGGGCAAAGGAAAGTTTGTTATATCACTAGAGAAAAAACCGCTCCCAGCCCAGATGACCCTTCGTTTGTTGGGTGGGACGTTGAAAACTTCATGGTTATGACTTGGCTCGTCAATTCTGTGGTAGAAGACATCGACAGTAACTACATGTGCTACTCTACTGCAAAGGAATTATGGGATAGTGTAACTCAAATGCAATTTCGAATTAGTAACCAGTCACAGGTGTTTGAGTTGAATCTTAAACTAGGTGATATACGACAAAGAGGTAACTCAGTTACACAATATTTTCTCTCAAAAAAGGATTTGGCAAGATCTTGATCTATTTGATACGTATGAATGGAAGTCCACAGATGACCGAAAGCATTATTGGAAAACTGTAGAAGATGGCTGCATTTACAAATTCCTTACCAGTCTCAATGTTGAGTTTGGTGAGGTTAGAGGCAGGATTCTTGGGAAAAACAATCTTCCAACTATTAATGATGTTTTTTCTAAAGTTTGTAGGAAAGAAAGCCGCAAGAATGTTATGATTGGCAAAAAGGCGATTGATTCAGTTGAAAGTTCTGCATTGGTGATTGAAAATACTGCATTAGAAGCTTCAAATCACTCCAATAAAACTAATGAAAAGTCTCGTTTTTGGTGCGATCACTGCAATAAACCCCGCATATGCGGGAAACTTCATGGAAAACCTACAAATTGGAAAAGCTCTAAACAAGGTGAGAGATCCCACCAGCATGCCTCTAATGCGAATCTTGTTGATTCTAGTTCATTTAAAGAGCAAATTGATCAAATCCTGAAGCTGCTAAAGTTCAATTCATCATCTGGTAATCCTAGTGTCCTTGGCACAATCAAGTAATTCCTCTCAAGCTCTCTTGTGTCTAAATTCATCTCCATGGATTATAGATTCTGGAGCCACTGATCATATTACTAGTTTCTCTTGTTTATTTGAATCATACTCCCCTGTGTATTGCAATGAGAAAAATCGTATTGCCAATGTTAGTTTCACGTCTATTGCAGGTAAAGGTCCTCTTTGAATACAAAAATCACATTACGTTTGTCCTTCATGTTCCAAAATTAGCTTGCAATTTGTTATTTTTGAGTAAAATATCTAAGGATGCTAACTGTCATGCTATCTTCTGTGAAACTCATTGCCTCTTTCAGGATTAAGACTCGAGGGAGACAATTGGACGTGCTAGGATGATTGACAGTCTCTATTACTTTGATGAAGTTTCAAATAGCCATAAAAAAGTTTAGGGCTTGAGTAGTGTTAATTCTCTTTCTGTTCAAGAAACTATAATGCTTTGGCACCCTAGATTAGGGCATCCAAATTTCGTTTACTTGAAATATTTGTTTCCAGACTTGTTTAAAACAATTGATTGTTCTATTTTTCAACATGAAAACTCCATTTTTGCCAAGCATCATCGATCCACCTTTTCACCCAACCCTTACAAGGCTTCATCACCTTTTTACTTGATTCATACTGATGTTTGGGGTCCGTCTAAAGTTTTGATTGATAATGTCAAGGGTTGGTTTGTTACATTCATAGATGATCACACTTGGTTGACTTGGATTTATTTGTTAACTAAAAAGTCAGAAGTAAAAGAGGTCTTTGTTCGTTTTTATAATATGATTGAAACTCAATTTCAAACTAAAATTTGCATTCTTCACTATGATAAAGGAACTGAATTTTTCAACAAACAGTTGACCACTTTTTTGCAAGATAAAAGTATTTTTCATCAAGCTATGTGTCGTGGTACTCCTCAGCAGAATGGTATTGCTGAGCGAAAAAATATACATTTACTTGAAGTTGCTCATGCTCTTATGTTTTCTATGCATGTTCCAAAATATTTGTTGGGTGATGCAGTTCTTGCAGTTGCATACCTAATCAATCGAATGTCAACTAACATGTTGAATTTTAAAACTCCTCTAAATCACCTCAAAGACTTTTCCTATTGTTCTACTGTTCTCGGATTTACCAATAAAACTATTTGGGTGTACTGTTTATGTTCATAATCCTACCATTTCCCAAACTAAACTAGACCCTCAAGTTGTTAAATGCTTTTGTGTAGGCTATGTTTCCCATAAGAAGGCATACAAATGTTTTGATCCTTTGACCAACTAGTATTTTGAGAGTATGGATGTGTGTTTCTTGGAAATTCAACCCTTTTTTAGCCCAAATTGTCTTCAAAGGGAGACATTTATCCTTGAAGAGATTTTTTGGGACACTTCACCTCTCCCAAACATCATTAGTTCTGAAATTATGAGTTCTAGTCCTTTCATGCCAAGTGTGAAAAATTCTTTGACATGGGGAGAAACACTACAAACTAATTTGATAGGTCGAAATCTTGAACTTCAGGTTTATACTAGAAGAAACTTGACTCAAAGAGATAGATATTAGATAGTTAATCTAACACAAGCCAATCTGATGCTTTGATGAACGATTTTGAAAACCAAGGTATTTCTCTCCACTCTCCTTCTCATAATATGTTACCTGATGTTTCTGATCTTGATATTCCAATTGCCAATAGGAAAGGTATCGGTTGACGTACAAAACATCTCATTGTAAACTATCTTTCCTATCATAGATTGTCTAACAGTCATAAAGCCTTCATATCCAAAATAACCAACCTATTTGTTCCAAGGAATATACAGGAGACCCTAAATGATTTGAGTTGGAAATTAGCAGTGTTGGAAGAAATGAATACCCTAATACAAAATGGTAGGGACATACTCGACCTACCAGAAGATAAGAAAATAGTGGGATGTAAGTGGATGTTTACTGTAAAATGTAATGCTGATGGTAGTATTGAAAGGTACAAGGCCAGATTGGTTGAGGGTTCATTCAGATCTATGGAATTGATTATCATGAAACATTTGCCTCAGATGCTAAAATTAACTCTATCATAATTTTGTTGTCTGTTGCCATTAATTTCGATTGGCCACTTTATCAACTTGATGTTAAGAATGCCTTTCTCAATGGGGATCTTGAAAAAGAGGTATTTATGGACTTGTCGCTCTGCTTTGAAGTGGATTTTGGGGTTAACAAAATATGCAAGTTAAAGAAATAATTATACGGTCTTAAACAGTCTCCTAGAGCCTAGTTTGAATGTTTTGGAAAGGAAATTATGAGCTATGGATTCAACCAAAGTCAAGTCAAGCACATTATGTTTTATAACCATACTGGAAATGACAAGGTGGTTGTTTTGATAGTGTATGTTGATGATATCATACTTACAGGTAATGATGAGACAAGAATGACTATCATGAAGAAAAAATTGGCAAATGATTTCCAAATCAAAGACCTGGGATCCTTAAAGTACTTCATAGGCATAGAGTTTGTTAGGTCCAAAAGTGGTATTCTCGTCAACCAAAGAAAATATATTCTTGATCTATTCAAAGAGACAGGTTTACTTGGATGCAGGATAGTAGAAACTCCCATTGAGCAAATTTGAAGCTATAGCTGAAAAAGAGGTAAAAGAAAAAGGAAAGTACTAGAGACTTGTGGAAAGACTCATATACCTCTGTCACACACGTCCTAACATTGCATTTGCAGATAGTATGGTAAGCTAGTTCATGTATGCACTTGGGCCTCACTTTGAAGTCATTTTTAGAATCCTGAGATATTTGAAAGGTATCCTAAGAAAATGCATACTCTTTAAGAAACATGACCACCTACAGGTTGAAGTTTACACTGATGCTGATTAGGCAGGTAGCACGACCGATAGAAGATCAACTTCTGGTTATTGCTCCTTTGTTGGAGGAAACTTAGTTACTTGGCATAGTAAAAAACAAAGTGTGGTAGTAAGGAGTAGTGCTAAAGCAGAATATAGGGCATGAGCCCATGGTATTTGTGAAGGCAGATCGATAAAAAGACTATTGGAAGAATTGAAATTCTCTTGGACAATGCCCAGCACAGTTACTATGATAAGAAGGCAGCAATCTCCAATGCCCACAATCTAGTTCTTCATGATAGGAAGAAACATATCGAAGTCGATAAACATTTCATATAGGAGAATATTGATGCAGGAGATGCATTCTTTACCTTCCTACAACAAAGCAAATTGCAGATGTATTAACTAAAGGTCTTCCTAAGTGGCAATTCAACAATTTGATTGGCAAGTTGGCCATGAATGATATCTTCAAATCAACTTGAGGGGGAGTGTTGATTATTTCTTTTTGTGTTGATATTTTCATTGTATTTATTGTGAAATATATGCAGTATTTGTTTTTACCTTGTATTTGTTTTTGCCTTATTGTATATTTATTTCTTTATTTGTAATGGGTGTTTCTTCTATTTAAGAAAAAAAAAATACACTTTTTAGCACCACATAATAATTCCCAAGATGCATAGAATGAAATTTCTCATGTTGGATTTATTTGTAACTTTTCCAGGTTGCCCGAGGGGACAATAGTGGCGGAGAATCCATTCCAATGCTCTTAAGGGTTCCTCGCACTTTTGATCCTTGGGGTGGTTTTGATATGATTGGATTTGGGGATATACTCTTCCCTGGTTTGCTTGTTTCGTTTACTCACAGGTATCTTTTTTTATTATTTTTTTTAAAAGGATACTTATGGGCTTGTTTGCTAGAGAATTTAAAACAAAGGATTCAATGAAAATAAAGTTGTATTTCATATTTTCAGATATGTGTTTGGTAGCAGATTCAAGAATTGGATTCTAATTTAAACAGTTATTTGAAATGTGTTTAATACTATATATTTCTAAATCATAAAACTAGTTATAGTTACCCACAAATATTTAGTTTACAATAAATTATTATTAATTTATTTATGAATATGATTTATGTGAAAAAGAAAATTATATAATAATTATTTTCTAATATCGTATAATTTATAATTCATTACATAATACATATCATATTTTCTCAAAAAGTGAATTGAGTTTTTATTGTATTTTTAAATGTTTTTATCTTTATTTAATATAATTTTGCATTTCAAACTTTAAAATTCAAAATTTAAAAAAGTTTTTTAGAAATAGAATCCGGGTTGTCTACCACACATATTTGTTGAATTTAGTGAATTTGAAAACATAAAATAGAATCCAGATTCTCTCCCAAATAGGCCCTAAATTTTTTATAAGGAAATGAAAACAAGCTAATGCTCCAAACTAAAATCCATCGAGGAAAAAGTTCAAACTGAGAATCTCATGTAATGCTTAAAAAATATTATTATTATTGCCATTTTACCTGTCTCAAGTAATAAAATCTAACTCTAAATCATAATTAGAGTGAAGTGGGTAGAATATATAAAAGAAGCTTTCCATTTATACGGAATTAGAGAGCAAACTATTATACATAAATACAATAGGACAGTTAGAAAGGAAGACTTTCCCCATAATTCTGCCATCTTCCATTAAATTTGAAGGTCACAATTATCGATAACTATGACCGGGTGCCCACTTCTTCGATAATTGCAGATATCAAAGTTGTTATCAGCTAAAGTTTAACTGATTGTAGACCTTGGAAGACAGCTTGAATGATATTGATGCACTCAAGTTTGTGTTTTTATTCATTGAAATGGAAATAAGCCTTAAACATTACAAAGGGGCTGTATTTATGCATGAAGAGGAGACGGAGACTTGATAACCATCTAATCAGTCTAACAAATAAGTCTCCGGCCAACAAACAGCCATAACAAACTAAAATAATGGCCCAAAAGAATTACAAGAAGAGATTAAAACAAGTATAACCATAAACAAATTAAGAGGACTAAGATACAGGAATACCCTTACCAGTTGTGCAGGCTTTGCATGTTGAAATTGAATGATGAAAACTTAACCATGTTTAGCATTTTGAACTGTTAATGATAATATTCTGTATTTGTTTATTTATTTTTGGTGCAACTGTGTTTGTTAGTTCATTCTTTTTATGTTGGTTTGTTGTCCCAGATTTGACAAAGCACACAAGAAAAGCAAGTGTAATGCATATTTTCCATGGTTGCTTATTGGTTATGGAACTGGTGAGTACCTTTTCAGCATGTTTTTGCCGATTATGGTTTTTACTTGAGAGACTAAGACCTTCCTGGCCTGTTTAACTTTTTATATTTGTTCTTGGACCCTATACCTTGAAGTAGGATTACGGTGACTATTCAACATATACCATTGTCACCTTCCATTTACTGACCTTCTTTTTCCTTGCTGACATGGCCTTAACTCAAAGGCAACCACTGTTTCTAAAAAGTTACTATGTATAATTGCAATGTGGGATACAGTTTTTACTTGGATTTGTGCGGCTAGAAGGAAGGGAATAAGACTGCTTCTATATTTCTGTGTCATCTTATATGAAACCTAGGGCTGAAGATGGTAGGGAGTGGTCGTATGTGAACTAGGTATGAACAAGGAATGACTCTTGGTCAAATAACATGGTAAAAAAATGCTTAAAAGAATGGTTAGTTCCTGTATACAAACAAGGTATACTTTCCCTTTCGCTGGCTCATTAGCTAGGAACTTCATGGTTAAACATCTATGAAGCACATGGATACGGATGCGGGAAGCAAATATGATAAGATATGGTTATACGTTAATTTCTAAAAAATTAAGATACAGATATGTCGAGGATACATCATTTTTTATATATATTTTTATATTTTTTCTTTATATAAATAAATTAAGCATAAAGACACTAAATATAATCCCACCAAAAGGCATACTTTGAAGAAACGAGTTTCTATTCTTGGAAGAAGACGAGGTTGGGGCGACAAGGCTGGGCGTGGGCGTTGCTTAGTCGTAGTCGAAGAGTGTAGGGTGTGGTCGATGACGAGGTTGAGGGCAGCAACAACGAATGACCTAGGGCTGGGCATGGGCATTGTTTAGTTGTAGTCGAAATTAAAATCCAATCCAGAAAATACCATTGGCGTGTCCCCACCACATATGTTGAAGGGGACACACACGTTCGAAAATTTTTTTTAAAAAAAAGGGGAAAAAACATTAAGATACATCATTTCACGTATTTGAACATATCAGTATAAAAAACATATCTGGTATCAATTCTCTGCACATTTTAAAGTATATGTGCTTCATAGTTGTGCTTGGAGGCTCTTTGACTAGGAACTTTATGGTCAAATGTGTTTAGCATGAAGCAATTTAGATTGGTGATCTCATAGGAAACTTTTTGAGAAAGCATATAAATGTGAGCATGGTATGAGCTATTTGGTTTGTGAGGACAATCTATACTTTAGAAGCTTACTCAAGACAGGAAGTGGCACTCCTAAGTTGTCAGGGATACTAGGTAATGTCCATGATTAGGTGTCATATTTGAATTCCATATCCTTGTCGAAATTCAAGGTTTAAGGTGTTGCTATTGATGTTGGGTAGAGAGAATAATATTTTATTTTAAAAAATGGGTAACTACAAATATAACGACTAGACCCTTAATATTAGCAGATATAACACACGGCTAAATAATTTGCAAATATAGTAAAGATCCAGCTCTTGGAATCTATAAACGATAGAGTCTATCATTGATAGATTATTCTATCGGTAGTAATTGACTTTTATCACTAATATCATATAAGTGATAGATTTCTATCACCGGTAGCAAAATTTATCATCAATAGATGTATATCATTGATAGATTGGTATCGACGATAGAGTCTATTACTAATAGTCTATCATGGGTAGACTCTATCAATGATATGAGTGGCTTATATTATTTTCAGTCTATCACTGATAACTAGTGACAGATTTCACATAGCATATAGAAATCAATCACTTATATAGAAGGTTGTTGACTTTTATTACAAACTTTTAAGCTTCAATCATAGATAGTTTAGCTACAGTTTAGTTGTTTCTAGTTCTCATGGTTGCTTTGAAAAAAAGATTGCATCAAATTACTTTGAGTATTTTATAGAGTTATAAATGAAAGTAATGGAGAAAACAAAATTGGAGGAAGAAAGTTAGAAAATGGAGAGAAAAAGGAGAATATTTGTTTGAAATCTCTCATATAGAATATGTGTTAGTTGTGCATTGTGATTGAAATCTATCAGTCATAATAGTCTATCATTAATAGATTTAGGTTGCGAATTAAAAGTATCAGTGATTGACTTTTAACTATGAAAAAAATCTACCGTGATAGAAGCCAACATGAGCATGCATAGTTCACTAGTATAAGACATAGAATTTTAATTAAAAAAGTCAAAAGTTCGAATCCCCACAATTATTGTACTAAAAAAGCATTATGATAAACACCTACAAAATAACAAGAGAGGGGAAAGGAACTTGTAAAAAAGATAAAAGTCAATCAAAATGAAACATGATTAAAGAAGAGAATATTGTATGAAATTGGGCAATATAATGAAAATGAAAGAAAAAAATGACAAAATTGAGAAGAAAAATTTCAATGTTAATCAAGAATGAGAAACAAGATGAACAAAAACAATAGAAGAGATCATTTGAAAATAAATTCAAACTAAGAGGTCAAAGGAGAGAATCTCCCAACAACACATGTTACTATGCACTTGATTACAATTAGCCCTAGAGGTGCTACCCGTTGAAATTGCCCTAAAAAAATCTACTCCATGGATCCCGTCCTTATAAATGGAGAGCAACCTGGACTTGTTGCTTCAAGGGGAGAATGGAAAGGTCTATCAACTTTTATGTCCTCGTCCATGTATGGGTTAAAAAAAAAAATAATTACTCATTAGTATGGTTTAAAAATTTTAGTCAAGATGTTGAGAACTTTTGGGTAAAGGAAGGTTGGGCCATTAAGTCATTTATTAATGATTTGACTGTGGTATTACCCTTGGTAGTTAGGAAATTGATACTTTGGCATTCCACCCCTCAAAACCTTTCTTAATAACCAATTTCAGACAAAAGTTCTGGGATATCAATATGACGGCAAATCATGATAAAGAAGCGAGAAAGAAATTACATTGTTACAGAGAAATTACAAACAAGAAAGTTAGGCATTAAAAATGCTTATGATTATGCTTGATCTACAGCTCAGGAAAGAGGGAGAATTACTTAAATAAGAGATAGAGGAGGCTAGTTGGAAGGCTAAACCATCTTATACTGACTTTGATCAAACGTTATTCATTCAATGAGTATATTGAGTCAGTTCACTTTTCAGTTCTAGTTCAGTAGTTTGATCATTAGGCTGCAGTGGGACAAATCTTGTGTTAATTGAAAGTTGTGGAGTGGAATATTACAAATATAATCGTCATGCTAAAGATCAAATGCTTTTTTATATATGTTAAATGGGTGGGACATAAGAAAGAGGGAAGACCAACTTCTGGATGGTGTGTTTTTCCAAAGGTAATTTAATTTTGTGGAAGAATGAGAAAGAAAATGCAATGTAACGAACTGAGTGGTAAATCAAAATGTAGAGGGATGGTGGAGGGCGATGTCAATATGTAAAACAACTTCTTACTATTAGGCTTTATTATCAAATTATGGTGTGAAAATGAAACAACACACTGTTGCTTCCAATATGGTATGTTGTAAATAACTAGGCAAATTGTGACTTCCATTTTATTAGTGAAAGAACACAATGAAGTTTAGTTTTCACTGGATATGTAAACTCTCTTTGTAACAAGTTGATTAATATATAGATACTTTTTTTTCCTTATTTTGTTTTTTATAATTGACATGAAATCTAGTTGTCTAATATTGTGTAACTCTACTACATATTTGTCCCTTCTCTAATGATATTGGATTAAACATTTTCAGGTCTCTTCTTAACGTATTTGGGCTTATATTTTATGAATGGACATGGTCAACCTGCACTCCTTTATCTTGTCCCGTGCACCTTAGGTAACATAGTTTTGTTATTTAGTGAGGTCTCAAAACTCCAACTGTGGACCAATTCTTATTCATTGGATCATATTCCAATTGATTACGAAATCCTCTCTCCATTGTTTTGATTTACTTGCAGGTGTTACTGTTATTTTGGGTTTGATCAGAGGCGAGATTAAGCAACTTTGGTGTTATGGGACAGAAAATCCCTTGCATAGGGAACCTTCTGGAGACGCTTAAAGTTTTAGGTCGCTTCAAAATGTAAGTGTAAAATAATGGGTTTTTTTCTTTTTCCTTCTTTTTTTTTCATTCTGTGGTGAGAAGGGCACTTGTTATGATGGTAAGGGCGTCTTCTTATAATTGTAACATCTTTTGCCTGTATTGTCAACACTTGATGTATTTAAGAGCAATTTATTTCTATATTTTGATCATTCTTGAAACTATGTGGACATGATTTTAGATTTGTTATACGTAATATATATATATATTTCAAGAAAAATTGGTTTTAGTACTGGATACTGTTCCAGGTACATGCCATTCATCATCATTTTCAACCCTGTGAAGGGTGGGATTTTTTTTTTTTTTTTTTTTTTTTTTTTTTTTTGGTGAGCATGTCAGATTGAGTCACTCATTCCAATTTGAACATACTCTTATCTTGAATAAACAATGGATTAAAATAATCCATCCGGCAAGTACACATCGACAAAAATTAGCTTATCGACTCTTCAAAGAGTACTATAGGAATCGGTCCTAAACATCCCTATTGTAATTGTACATGTTCCCATAGCAATAGCAATAATATATTTTGGTTTAGTTATTTGCTCATATCAATGTTAAATCTATGGAATGCTAACATATATAATTAATACTAACCATTTTTAAAAGGGGAAAAGATTTCTAGAAGTCGCTAAATTTTATGGAATTTGTGTGGAACTTTTTAGGAAATTTGAGCACATTACTTACTACAACTTTTAAAGATTTTATTATATTATTAAAACCTAGAAGTGTCATTAGGGGTTGAGGTGGAGGAGCTCTCGAGGGAAGTTGTTAGAGATAAGAAGAGGGGACAACATTTTAAAGGAGTTAAACTCAAATTTTGAATTAAAATACTAAGTCATTAGTAAATAAAGAAGTGTTTTTATTTTCTTTCTTAATACTACCTGGCAGTAACATCACAAGGATGTTGGACAAATGGAGATAATCTAGGAACTCCACTTGGAAAATAATGTGTTTTTCATCAAATTAGGTGCTGCAATTGGCTTTTTATTATTATTATTATTATTTTAAATTTTTATTTGAAAGTCCATTCTTTCTCTTTTACTATGACTCTAGTTTTATGGAAAGTGTCCTGTGAAGAAATTTAATTCATCATTTTTCCATCATTTTCCCCTCTCCTAGGGTTGGCAACGGAGTCGGGGCAGGTGGAGGTTCTTTGTCCTTGTCCCTGTGGAGGGAATTTACCCCCATTCCTGTCGCGCAAAATAGGTCTTCATAGACCCATTCCTCAAGATAAATCAAAACGAATACATGTTTTTTTTGTTAGTGGAAATGACTTCCTATTTTTATTTTATTTTTTTTATTTTAGTTTTCAATGGATAAAAATAATCAGATTTGTCAAGGTCCACACTTGAACTCAATGATTAAAAGTTGCTATTGTTCAGGCCTAATTAATTTGATATGTGTGTATAAATGTTACTCTTATAAGTGTGAAGTTGACTCTTTTTTTTTTTTTTTCATGAATATAGTAATTGGGTTTGAATTGAAGCAACCCATCCCATCTCAGTGGAAGAGATGATGTGTGTTTCAAAGCATTGTCGGCGACCATGTCTCTTTTCTCACATCAAAACCTTTCCCTTTTTGTTTAAGTGAAACAAAGTTAATGTTTTTACTTTTCAACCCAACTTGAGGTATGAGTCAAAATTAAATTCTAAGTCCTACAATTATCTCAGAGTAATTGTTTTGAATGACATAACTATTCGAAATATTATTAAATATTAAAAGAATATTTTTTGAAATTGATATATAGTAATAGACTACTATAATCTATCATTGTTGTTTAATCATAATAAACTTATATCAATGTCTTATAGACATCTATCAATGAGTTATGATAGACTACTATCATTGATAGTCAAAAATAAATATCGATGAACATTCATCAGTTTTTACTATTTTACTATATTCGTAAATAAGTGGACTCATGTTGTTATATATGACAATAACTCCCAACTAACGACCTGAAAACCTAAATATGTGGTAAAATTAATGGAGGCGTTCACTAGTCAATTTTATCCTTATTCCAAGTTGTGGATACACGTACATGTGTGTGTGTTTTTTTTTTTTTTTTTCTTTTACCCATAACACAACTACATTATTGATAGTGTTGGGAGGAGATGGAAAAGTAAATAAATAAAATAATATTTTGGTTATGGTATCTTAGGTTTCGTTCCATTTTAATACTATCAATAAATCTTAAATTAATCTATATATTTTAGATAAATCTTAAATCTAGTTTTGATTAGTCCAATAATTATAAAAAATTTCATACAATAAAAAAAAAACATTTTGTAAACATATATTTACAATTCTTTAAGAGTGTTAATAGAGGCTCTTTTTTTTTTTTTTCCGCAAAAGATAAACAACAAAAACCAACTCTAGTGACTTAGATTTATTGAAAATTTAAGTATATAAATTAAAATTATTAGAGATTTAAAAGTATATGCATATATGAAAATGATATTTTAATGTGAAGAAAGGAAAAGACGAGAGAATTATTATGTATCGTGGAAGACCGAAATTCCTGATTTTATAAGACTGTTGTAGTGATGTTTGGTTTTAGCAACATATTTTGAACATGTGGATTATACCTTTTCCAAAAAAAAAAATTTTTGTTTTAGATAGAGAAAGAGATCAGAGAATCTATAGAACACTGTTAATGGTTGCCATTAATTTCATGTTTGACAAATTAATTAGAAGGAAACCAAAGGCATTTGGACATGGTGGTCTCTCTTTTTCTCTTGATGGAGACTAATTGACAATAAAGTAAATGAAAGACTTGGAGAGGAAGTGTTGTGTTGTGTTGTGTTGTCTTCTCAACCTAATTAATATCTTTGCAAGGATTCAACATTGTCTGTGAGTGTTAATTAGGACATCTATCCTCCTTCCACCTGTCGTTTGCTTCAAAGTTATGGGTTCATTTTGTTTATTTTTTTTTTTTTTGTCAAAATCTATTTGGTTTGGCCCAATCAAATATTTGTTTCAACTCTGGTTCACTTTCTTTGGTTCAATTGGTTCCATTCCATGGAAAAAGATAGCATCTTATCTTTTGCCCTATCAGCGCTCCTCTTTATGGTACCAATTATTTTACTCGGGCTCGTCAAATGAAAAGTTTAAAATTTATGACAGTAATTTTTAGTCATTGTATTGCCTTTAAACTTTAATGACATTTGTTAAAAAATCTCATAATTGGTCTTCTTATAACAATAATTAATTGTCGACAATAAACAATTACTGGCAATTATAATTTGTCATTTTTTAGCATACTATGACTTTTTATCTTTGTCACCAATTGACCCAGGATTAGGTATTTTCTGTATTATTATGGATATTGACGATAATTATTAAATGTCAAAAAAGAAAATATAATGACATTTTTCTATTGTCAATAATATCTAAACCATGACATTTTTTTTGTCAAGAATATATGAACCGTGACAAATGTTTTTTGTCAACAGATGTTCTATCATGACACGTTTTTTTTGTCACCCAATTACATATTATGATAGTTCTGTATTGTCAATAAAAAACATTTTCTTGATATTTGTTATTTCTTTCAATCATGTCATTACACATGATTTCCATAATCAAGTAATCCTAATTAAACCCAAAAAGAAGAACACAATTGTAAAATACCTTAATATAAGTATCATAAAGTTGATAATACTTTACCAAAAAATCGACTAATTACCATTAGTGAAAGTTTTACAAGAAACTATACCTATATTTAGGTACAATAAGTGCATTGCAGCCAAAGTTTTGCCACTAACCCTACAAAAAAATCTAATAAACATATCAATTGCTCCATGGCTTCACTACTCCAATGCATTCTTGCAAAACCTAGTAAGAAAACAAAAAAAAAAAAAAAAAAAAAAAAAAAAAAAAAAAAAAAAAAATCATTTTAGAGTTCAACTCTACACATCAATATTGACAATGATAATAATGAAGAAGGTTTTACCTTTCCAATGTCAACAACTTATCCACCTCAATGATATTGCCCAAAATATTAATGTCATCACCTACACCCACAAGTATGAACACTCATAATCACAATAAAAGTTTCTAAAAAGTGTTTAAATGACACTTCCATTCTCAAATAAACTAAAAAGTGTCTACGTCTCCCTTTTTCCCTCAAAACCACCTAAAATGCTCCTAAAAGGTGGTTAAGTCGCACTTTGTCTATGAAAACCATGTAAAATGCTCTTAAGATATATCTAACGGACAATTTCAATCTTGAAACAAACTAAAAAATGATTAAGGCCTCACTTCGACGCTCAAGAAGCATCATAAACAATAACTTATCAACCCAAGCAACCAAGGTTGTCAAAAGGAAGGGAAAAGACTAATAACAATTTCTTAATGACATTCCAACATGATTTATCAAACGCACAATCAATTAAACAATCTATCAATACAACCAATACTACCATAACTATAGGATAGTCAAAATACTTCAACACTTAATCTAATCCACAACAATGAAACTTCATTTCTTTTCCTTTTTGTTTCTTGGGGGGATTGTAAACACAATTAATCCTATTCTAACACAAAATTGGTACAAACATAAATAAGAACTTTTATATATTCTTAAAGTTGATAATATTTTTACAAAGGAACTAAATATATACAAGGAAACTATCGAATGTCTCCAAAGGGACCAATACAAGCAAACTAATAACCAAACTTGGTAAAGTTTTTACAAAGAAACTAAATACAACAAGGCATTACCACGAGTAACTACATTACAACATGTTAAAAATTGATCTAATAATATACCTTAACTAAGTTTGAAATAGCTCGAAATGTGACCAAATAAGATATTAAAGAGAGTAAGACAATCCACCTAGTAAAGTGACTTAAGCTATATGTTACCTATTATTGTTTGAATGGAGTAAGTAGTTCAAGTACTTATAAAATAGATGAGAACTCTCATGCTTTGTGTTCTTAGACTACAAACAACTTAACTACACCTAAAATAACAAACTCAACAAGTTTATGTTCTGAACAATCAAGAAGCATCATCATAAACAACTAAACAATTTATCAATACAACTAATTTGTGACTATCATAACTGCAAGATAGTCATGATACTTCAACACTTAATCGAATCTAGCACGATAAGACAATCTTCTCAACTTTATCTAAGGAAGTGAAACTAGATGGTTTTGTAAACATAAAATTAATGAAAGCAAATAAATGTTTGATTTAGAAATTCACTTAGCTAAATCGTCCCAAGGTTTGATCTCATTCAACAGTGCGTGAATCCGAAAGATGTTCATTTAACCAATTCAATTTATTGACTTAGGCCTGGAAGTCTATTATCCAGGTTTTCTCTCTCCAGCTCAACCTTTTTTTATGTCTAAAAGTCAACCCTATTTTCGTGTATTTGAAACTAATAGACACAACATTAAGACCCTTTGTAATTAGGCTCCAATAAATGTCTTGTCATTCTCATGCACATCCCAAAATCAATTTATCATCCTAGTTCCAATTTTTATTTTTCTCTCTCAAACAAAATTAAAAACCCAATTTCAGTCAAATGGTGATCAAATATCTAATTGGTAAAGTACAAACATGATAAAAAGCCAATAATCTAAATTTATCAAATTACTCAAGCACCATCCACAATCAATGTTCAATTCAAACAACCCTAGACTACAAATAACTCAACCACTCATGTTTAGAATACGAGCCTTAATTGTTAGGACTGCTGTGTCCTAAATCTCTTGGGACTTGTAGTTCTGTAAATTGTATATACATTTTATTTACTAAATAAAATACGAAGTTATTTTATCTATCTTATGTATTAACTCAATCCAATAAACTAAGAGTCCATGGTTCTTTTATGCAAACTTAAACATGTATGTGGTTGACATACAAGGTTGGATAATATATAATTAATAACCAAAAGGTCTGTAGTATAGGAATAAGGTTGGATGTCTTATTCTAGTAACACTATGGATATGACTCACTTTGTAATTGTTACAAAGAGTTGTAAAGTGTTATAAACGATTTGATCCTAATTGTTCATGTGGAGACATGAGAGTCGGGGTATCCTATCCAAAGACTTTGTATAAGACCACACCACGAAATATTTAATTTCTCTTTGTAACGCCGTTAATTGTAGAAATTAACTTTTCATAAGATGACTATAGATAACTCAACCTGAATCTTGAGTGAGTTATGAAGTCTTGTTTCTGAGGGCAATCATTTGATCTATATGGGTGAAAGTGGCCAAATCGCCCACTCAATAAGCAAGCATTTTGGGGATTTGTCTGAATAAGGAGCTAGGAACATATCTTCACAAGATGGAATTCACCTATTCCCGTGTTTAGGGTAAGTAGATAAATTACTCCCTTAAGCACCGATTTCGGGTCTTGAACAATGAGGCCTCACTTTCTCACTAGGCCGAGAGGGGTAAGTTTATAGTTGGACTATAAACAATTTGCACATTAGAGGGATCAGTGGTACTTAAGGAGTTAGATATAACTATAGAGGTAAAACAGTAATTTGACCCAGCTGTAGTTATGAGTAATTTGTGGAAGGTCAACTTACTGTTGATTAGTAAATTCCATGGACACATAATATATCTATAATGCAAAGAGTGCAACTGTAAGTCTTTAGTGAATTGACCTACAATTAATGAATATTGATTAATCTAATTAAAGAGTTTAATTGATTAATCTCATATCATTGGAGCTTCTAACTATAAGTCCATGAGGTTCCCTTGCTAGCTCATAAAGGATTAGAATATGAATGAAATTTTTTGGTTAATTTGAAATGTTCAAATTAATAAGGGAATTAATTGTATTACATACAATTAGCATAATGTATATAGTTACATTATAATATAAAGTTTATTTTCAATGGGATTCAAAATTTATATTTTATATTATAAAAGAGATGAATATTTAAATGAGATTTAAATATTAATTATATGAATGAGATTCATATAAAAACTATAGGTTAAAATTAAAATGAATGAGATTTATATTAAAACTATAGGTTATGCGAGAGAAAGTTGTTTGAATATGATTCAAATTAAATTAAATATGTGATATTCAATTTATTGTTAATTAATTAATTTATATAATTATATATATTAAATATGATTTAATTATATAATTAAATTAATATTAATATTATATTATATTAAATAACTCCCACGTATTATTTTTTGGTTTTATTCTCTCTTACATTTTTACGTAAAGAAGAGGGAAGTTACAGAGAGATCATTCAACGCATAAAAAGTTATGTGATCTAACTTCTTCATCCTCTCCAAATTCTCTCTTCCACACAAAACAATTCGCTTGCCAAAATTAAAGAGAGCACACACCTCCTCCATTGATTCTTCCTTGAGAATAGTGAGGTTTCCGTTGTGGTGGTGGTGATCCAAAGAACAAGAAGGGTTCTTGTTGTTTTGTCACTAATAGCTTCGTGATGTTCCAATTGTTGCAGCTCGCATTCGAAATTCTAGAGGTCATGTTTTCAAGCTGGGCAACTGTTGTTTTCTGTTTTTTTATGTAATTTTATTTTATTATATTAATTAAATTGATATAATTTGATTATATTGATTGCCTAAAATTGATCTATTTTTGCTATTTAATTTAATTTTTATAAGAGATGTATGAATAAATTAATTTTGAGATATATTGCATAATGTATGTCATATAGTTTAAAATCCCACCTTAAGGTAAACATTATCATGCATCATATTTAATATAAGCGTTATATTATTTGGATGTATGATATTATTAACATGAACATGCATTCTATTTAATATAAGTGTTATATTATATAGTTGCATGTATTAATAACCATGTCGATGCATCATACCAAAATATAATTGTTATATTGTATGATATGATATGCTTGATTTTCATTATTAATATAAATGTTATATCGTTTAATGAAAATGGATTTGCATTGAGCATGACATTACTTTAGTAAATATAATTATTATATTTGGCTAATGTCATTAGAATGCATGACATAGGTTTTAATTATTCATTAAAATATAAGGGTTATATATTTCATTAAAATATAAGGGTTATATATTTAATGAAATAGATTAAAATCTATAATAAAGAGTTGCATGCAAACATAAGTTTTGAATTAGTTTTAAATGGTTTAAAATTGGTTCACCTAGACTTATGTCTAATATTTCTAATATGATTAGAAATATGTTAATCTTTTATATTTATTTTAATATGATTAAAATGAATGTAATAAAAGATTAAATTTATAAACTCTTTGCCTATAAGGGACCTTTGTCTAAGGAAGGTTTTGTCTAAGGCTGGGGTATTTAAGTTGATGAAAACAGAACGCCCCTATCTAGAAATCGACATGGAAGGTGAATTAGTCAAATATTTCATAAGCATGCAACAATTGATTTAATTTTATTAAAGTGTTTAATAAATGATAATCAAAATTGTTAAACTATGTAATAACATAAGAGTTATATTGTGCAAATTAACAAAGTACTTAGATAAATTAATTAGCTGGATTTACCTAAGTAATATAAACTCTAGGTTAAAACGCTTACCGGGAGGAAAAAGATATATAGCGATAAACCATATTAATAGCAGGGTCTATCAATAATAGACCATATCATTATTTTTTTAAAATATTGCTATGCAATTAATTATAATTCTTAAAAATGCTATCCAATGCTATTACCATTTTTCAATCTCAATTATGCAGCCGAGATCCACTATTTTTCACTCTTTTGTTTTCAGTCGAATCTAAATTCCAGCAACGCAGTAAAAAAAAACAAAAAAATTAATGTAATTGAAACTAAGATTTCAAAGCTTTTTTTTTTTTTTTTCTTTTAAAAGAATAGCACAACAAGAAGCCTATTTATGAAATAAACTCAACAAAAGATAACAATTAAGGAATACATATACCAAATCTAAAGATTAGATTCTGATATAAAATGATATGAAAATTCTAGCCTTTTCGTAAATTCCTAACATCGAATTTTAAAACGCCCAAATCAATTTGACATCAATCCAAAAAGAACAATTAGATTTTGATTATCTTTTCATCGAGGGCTAAGAAATAAAGTGAACTAGTTCCTCACCCCAAGTTCAAACACTCCAAAACCAAGTTGATTAGACTTGAATGTTCCTGGCATACAACCTTAGCTCAAATATTGCAAAGTGGTGATGAAGTTCGTCATCTACCAAATAATTTTATTCGGAAAATTCTAGAAAACTCAAAACTATCGTGTAGTTGTTCCCCTTCAAATCCATAAAATTCATCTTGCTTAGCTAAAAAGAATTAAAAGTGTATTCTACCCACCACTCATAACTCAAAAATACATGATAAAACTAAAATCGCAAACCAAGTTTCTATTATACTCTTATCATTTAAAATATTTTTATTTTAACATTTTTTTAACATTTGAAACTATTTGAGAACAACTAAAAAAAGAGGAAAATGTGAGACATGACGGTGTGCTGTAAAAAAAATAAATAAAGAGTCCATTAGTCACATTCATTAAATGATACATCACAAAATTTTAGAGGTGATGCGAGAGAGAGAATAAATTTGGAGATTGTGCAAAATATCATATTCTTTGTTCCTCTTGCATTCAAAAGATTTGAGTTAACAAAACAAAAAAAAATATATATATATATATATATACATATACATATATATATATATGTATATGTATATATATATATATATATGTATATGTATATATATATATGTATGTATATGTATATGTATCTAGAAGTTTATATATGTATATGTATATGTATCTAGAAATTGAGCAAGTAAACTAGAAAGGACAAAATTTGGAACTTCTATCTCACAATACATTGACCTAGATCACAAAATTTGGAGATTGTGTATTAGAATGTTATTAAGATTTTATAGAAACAAATTGTGTTTATGTTTAGTATTTAATTTAAGTAATTAATCCTGACAAACTTTAAATTTTAATAGATTAATCGATTAAACATTAAATTCAATTCAACATTTTGAGAAAAATTAATTAATTAGCAATACAATAATAATATTAAGGGTAGTTGTTTTAAATGACTACAAATATAGCAAAATGTCAATTTTTATCAATGATGGACAACAAGAGATACTGATAGATATCTGTTAGTGTTTATCAATAATAGACCATGATAGATGATAACTATCAATGTCTATCCGTGATAAACATGGAATTTTGCTATATTTGTAAACATTTTAGTTCATTTTTCTATATTTAAAAATATTTTGGTTTATTTTGATATATTTAAAAATAATTCTTAAAAATTAATGAATTATAAATAATCAATGATATGTAATTGTCAAAATTTGGCCACAAAAACATTGTAGGAACTATAGGAAAAATAAGAGGAACTTTTTATGACAATTATATCTTTATTACATTATAAACTTTTTCAAGATTACTAATTTGATGGCAATTATGTCTTTTTAAGTACAACATAATTTTTTTTAATTAATTGCTAAATTTTGGTGGGAGAGAAGGGCAAACAAGAAACAGTAGAGAAGAAGAAAAAACAAAAGAGAGGTTTGAAACATTGCATTCAATTAATAATTTATAATAATTTAAAAAAAAAATAGAAAGAGAAAAGTGGCCAACAATAAATGCTTTGAATGAATGACCCTTTTTTAAGAAAAAATTTAATATCCAATCATTTCCTTGTATGATGTTTCATTTTCCAAAGTTACAATACAAATGTTGTAATTAAAAAGACCTTAATATACTCTTCATTCACTCCTTTTTTAGGTTTCAAAAAGATCATTCATGCTTTTCTGAAGACAAACAAGATAAACAATAAATAAGAGATGATTATTATGGACTTGGGGCCTCAAATGGAGGCATTGTTGCTTGATGAAGAAGAACGGGGTCTCTCTTATGCCATATTCATTAAGAAATGCATAGGAGGAGACTATTCTGTTAAGAAAAAAAAACGTGGAGGACAAATATGAGAATGAGAGATATATATTCCATTCAACTAAACATGTCTTTATATAGGTTTACGATCATAACCATAGGAATGCCAATGGTTTAAAATTATAAATCTTATCAAATGCTCATGACTCACATAATTCCTATAACTCAAGAGTCACTATTGGTTACAAAAAATTAAAAGACACAAAACTCAAAAATCACACTAAATGCCACAAATAAAGTTCAAAATCCATAAAATGACAACTTACGTGGTCTTCATTTTCATTGAAATATACAAAGCTCTCATTAAACATGAGCGACCAGTGGAGAGTTGCGATGTTAAAAAAAAAAAAAAAAAAGGTACTTGAGTGCATCTCTGGTGAGCTGGTGAAACAACGAAAGAAAGGCGGGAAGATCAGAAGGGATAGAGGACCATGATAAAAAGACAAATTCTAGGCTTTTAAAATCAAATGTTTCTTTTTAAATACAAATTAATGCTTACATTGGGCTTAGTAAATTTTATTTTATTACTTAATCTTAAATTCTGTATGTTGTATTATATAAAATTAATTATTACTTACATTTTAAATTTTAAAATAAAATGATTCTAAATATGTGAAAAAAGAAAAAGGTATATTGGAGTTGTTAAATGTTTATGGTTGGATCCTTAAGATTTTTTCTTCTTCAAAGAATAGATTTAGAATAGTTAATTAGATTTATGTATTATTATATAAAATATAATAGGAGAATTTTATTTTAGTTTTTGCACTTCCTTTTCATATTTTAATAGTTTCAATGGTAAAAAAAAAAAATGGCATGCATGCAATTTAAAAAAAAAAACATGATAAAGAGACACATTGGTATTGTAAATTAGATGACCAAAATCACTTCATCGATAGAAGACAGATGATCACTATTCAACTCCATTTCTATTTCTAAGGTCGGAGCTGTTTGGTTTAAGGTTTTAAAGATATCTGGGAATGAACGATACTTGGGAATAAGATATTAGGGAATCAAAGATGTATTTGGTTGTGCAGAAAATGCTATCAACTCTGGTTCTCTCCTACTCTAGATGCGTCCTTTAATTTTGGAGAGGTCAATATTAAAACAAACTAAAGATGTCCTTTAATCACCTCATCAAATGGAAGAAGGATGATCACTCCACAAAAACTTCATTCAAAATTAACATCTCTTCTTTTGTCGTGTGTTGCATGCAATTTTTTTAAATATACTTTTGAATAATTCTTAACTTTTAACTTTTAATTCATTCTTCTTTATATCTAAAACTTCATGTTTAACTTTAAATTAAAAATACAAAATTTTACGTCTATTGTACGTGTTTCTCACTAATAATATATAGAAAAGGTAGGGAAAACTTTTATCTTGTTCTTTGTAAGAACAAAATAAATTTTGATACAAACAAAAACTTTATTAAGAAAACAATCCATTTTAACAATTAAGTAACTAATTAAAAGTTTAAAAATTCTATACATTTGCAAGTTTTGGTCCTATTTTAACAATGGTATAAGCTTCAAAAACAAAATTCTCACTTGATTACAAATATATGCTTTAATAAGTTGAGATATACATAAATTAAGAAATAAATTTGGTTAGTTTATATAGTTGGAAAAAATATGATATTTAAGGTAACATTACTTGTATAATAATAAAATAGTAAAAAAAACTTAAACTGGATTAAAATAACATGTACCCAAACACAAACTATTATAACAAATACTATAAATAGTTGCACTGCAAACACAAACTAACATAACCAAGATTTCTGCCCTCCAAACATAAGTTATTGTAATTCAGAGTATTTTAATATACACCCCAAACATAGGCTATTATAATTCACATATTATAGTATCCAACTCGGCACCCCAAGCGCAGACTATTTAACCCACATATTATAATAATCCACAAACTATAAAATGTTTCTAGGATAGATTTTAAAGATTATGATGCTAAGTGTCTTTTTCCATTTAGGTCTAAATTGTTGAGACTGAAAGTAGAGTTTTCAAATGACCAAAAGGGTGTGTGCTAACCTTCTTTTGCTCTCTCCCTTGTATTCACACATAAACCTAGGAAATAACAATTTACATGACCAAACTAAACATGATTTAATTAATAACCACAAAATCTAACTCCAATTATACTAAAGAAAAACAACTTACCTAAAAAAAAATCTTCAAAATAGTTATTATTATTATTATTATTATTATTATTATTATTATTATTATTATTATGTCTACAAATAACAAGAATTGGGTGACTTAGTAAACAGTTATCATGTACTGAAATCATTATTCAACTGTCAACTTAAATATAATTCAATGGATTAGTGCATATATGGTTGACTTGGAAAACAAATTTTACAATTTTTTAATAATTTATTATGAATATTTAATTATTAAATATTAGATTAAATTTTAAAGAAGATACCTAAAGGTGAAAATAAATTATGATTTCTTGTGGGCATCAGTTTTTTTTATGTTTCTTAATTTGCAAAAAAAAAAAACAAAAAAAAAATTCAAACATTGAAAGATAGATTTCACATTTCATAGGTGTGATTGATGTCATGACACACAGAAAGTGGATGTCATGATACATACAGGGTGGTTGTCCCACACCTTACATTGTCGCATGTTGTGAACTTGATTGATCTATTGTTGTGAATTTTCTTTATTTACAAAAATTATAGTAATTTCAAATCTCGTATGATAACAAATACGATTTAAAATATATGCTTGACCCATCTCAATTTCTTACCATAGTTTGACCTTTCTTAAATAGACATTTGAATTCTTAATCAAATTTCAAAAATAAAAACAAGTTTTTATAAACTACGTACCTTCTTTTAGTTTTTCAAAACTTGGCTTAGTTTTTCAAAATATTGATAGAAAATGAATGGTAAAACAAAAAAACTTATCAATGAGAAAATTAATATAGTCTAAATTTTCAAAACCCAAATACAAGTTATGAAACTAAATTTAATTTTTTTAAAAATTGTTATGATTATTAGAGACAACAGACCTTCAGATATCTGCACGATAATATTGATATTGTCTACTTTAGACATAACTCTCATAACTTTGCTTTTGGTTTCATCCATAAGACTCCGTATCATTGGAAATAGTTATTCTCCCTTATAAGTAAATCCATGATCATCCCCTAAATTAACTTATGTGAAATTATTATTATCTCTATATTAAAATTCTATTTTTAGAAGAAAAATAAATTTTATTGAGTAAAAATGAGAAGACCCTAGCCAAATCAGCTCCCATGGGCTAACCTAACCAACCAGGACAATTTTTTTAAAAAAATATATATAGAGAGAGAGACAATAATATATAGCATGAGATCTGCAATTTAGGACAGTGACTAAAGCCTAGAGTCTGCATGATTGACAATAGGTTACATACTTCCTCAATAATAACACTGCTAGTAGAACTTGAATTACTTTTTTATAGTTCAAGCAATATTAGTCTATCATTAGTCTATCAGTGTTTATCATTCATAAACAATATTTTTTTTATATATTTATAAATATTTGACTTATTTTACTATATTTAAAAACAACTCTTATTATACTTAGTTTACATTTTTTTTTAATGTTACAATTTATAAGGTATGTAACGACTCTGCTCTTTTAGACTTGCTAACAATACGTTATTAAATGCATGCATGATAATAAAATAAAATTCTTTAATTGGAGAACCAAAAACAAATGAATTCCATTAAATAAATAATTTTTACAAAATAGCAGCCAAAAAGTCAAACCTCTATCTGGGGTACCCCTACTACAAAATAGTTTAAACATGAATTTTCTGGAAAATTGAATTATCAAAAATACTAAAAGTTCAAAAGAAATTTAGATATCATAGGCTAGTTTTAAAACATGAGAACTATGCAGAAGTTACTTCCAATTAAATGGTAATATCACGGATACTTCTTGTCATGCGTTAGTGCATCTTTTCCCTTACTTGAAAAACAATTAGTAAGTAACCCCACTACCATTTATGTCCAATAAATGCAACATACTAGTGGGACATGTATACATCAACTAATCCTAGATAGCCATCTAGTGAGGGATTTAATCCAACTTAACACACATCTGGTTGCCCCAGTAACATAATACGAAATCCTTTAGTTTTCAATAACATTGTAGAAAATCCCGTAGGTTACAAAACTGTAAGTTTCAAAATCTTTCAAAATCTATGTTATTTTTAGTTAAATGTAAAATCATAAATTTCGTTCGATTTAATTTCAAGTAATAAATATGTAATTTAAGCTCTTTATGTCCTAGCTTTTTAATTAAATTATTAAAAATACGAAGCACTATCATTTGTAATTTTAGAAATAGAAAAAGTAATTTCCACTATTTAATACAATAAAAATGTAGTTGTTAAGATTGTTTTTTCAAATTAAAAAAAAAAGAAAAAAAAATCTTTTAAAGTATTTTGCAAATAAATTATTATTAATAAGAGTAAAAAAGATTTTATGATCAAAGAAAATGAAATTATATGGTAATAATATAAATAGGATCTATTAGTGATAAACCGCAGTAGATTGTTAGTAGACATCTATAAGTGTTTATATCCGAAAACATCTCTATATATAGGTATGTATGTGATTATCAAAAACAACATTCCAATTTCATATCATTATCAAAATAACATAATTATTGAAAACTTCATATGATTATTGAAAATGTGTGTCTTTGTCTTTCATTGTTGTTTTAGATCAAATCATTCTTCAAAATGCAACCACGTCCAATTTCAAAACAACACTAATTTTGGGAATGTTACAAACTTAGTATGCTACACTAATATGCAATGCAACATCTTCTAAATCTAAGTTTTTAATGAAGAGGAACTAATAAGTGTGTAGAAAAACAAATTAAAAAGAGAAAACTAAATATCTTGGTAGAAAAAAATAGAAGAGACCTTGTAGGACATTAATAGATAACAAAACCTTTTGATTAAATGTAAAATCATTAATTTTTTTTAATTAATTTCAAGAATTAAATAGGTTATTTATTCCTAACTCTTCACGTCCTTTTCAACTCAACTTATTAAAAATAGGGTAATGGCTCAACTCTCTAGGACTGCCCTCATTTATGCGTGCATACATTTCAAACGACTATTTTTCTTAATTTTACTAAAAATAAAAAAAAATTTACTAAAATAAATATCTTTTACAAAATTCAAATAACTAAAAATCTTTGATCGGGTACCCTTATACAATTTAATAAAATAGAAAACTTGCAGAAAATTGTCAAAATAAGATTAAAAAATGAGTACAAATACCCATAAGTAACCTCATTACCAGGGTCAGGCTAAACACTCACATACATAATAACTAATCCTAGATCATAATCTAACGAGTAATTTACGCAACATAGTAGGAAATCTGTAGGCTTCCGGTAGCATAATAGGAAACCTGGAGGCTTCTTAGTAACCTGCTTCTGGTAACATAGTAGAAAATTCGTAGGAGTGTTAAGAGGTCAATCATTACTTCTTAATTAAAACATAAGATGCTTTCAGTGAAATTCAAAAGCAATCTTAATACTTTGAGACAAATCGATCAATTGGCTAAACTAAACAAATTGATCAACCGTTTAAATTGCCGCCTGGCACAAGGGCAAATTCCAGCAGTAAGATTACTTATCTTGGAGTTAAGTCCAAATAGCTATCACATTAGCCAAATCCCACCAAATTCTTGAATTAAGACCTAAAACATAAATCCATAATTAAATTAAATCCGTAGACTTAATCCAAAACAATTCACTTACCAATTATGCCAATTATTCCTACCCGTGCAATTCAGTCGTCATCCTCTTCCGACCTTCTAAAGTATTGCTACTCATCAAGATTGACCCAAAATCGACAAAATCAACAAAAGCTCCAAATCCTCAATCTAATATCATTGGTATCAAAGAATCAAAACCAACATGGATATTCAAGAACCATCCAAACGCCCACAAAGAAATGTTACCCAAACTCACTATTCTAACGAGACCCATCAGAGCAGAGGTGACGGCGATCAATCAAACAGCGGTGCGAGGCTTTGGACGACCGACGACCAGTCGACGGCACGCGGACGGTCGGCAACCGATGCATCTGATGGATAGGGACCGGCTGGGGCGACGAGATCCGGCAACGCGACTGTCGGCGATGAGTCCCGATGGCGGTTCGTGCGGCTGCGGCGTGAGGCGCGACGGATGGCTAGCGGCAGAGAACTTTCCGATCGCGGGAGAGAGATAGAGTTTGACCATCGAGGAGCTGGAGAGGAAGGCTGAAAAAAAATTCAACTTCATGCTTTTCGAGATTCTAAATATATATATATATAAATTTCTTTTTTTTTTTTCTTTTCTTTTCCCTATACAAATACAACTTATTTAATATATTTTTCTACCTGTGAAATCAAATCTCTTCTAATTTAAATTCAATTCCATAATAATTTATCTACATTTTCACTTAAATTAACCAAATCATTAAATCTCACCCAAAGCCAAATCTTCAAATTAAATTCAACTTTTAAATCTTCCCAAATAAATTCAATTTTCCACTAATCGAATTGAATCCAACTCTTTTATCCGGTTCACTTTAAATTGAATTATTGTCTCAATATAATCTAATTATGCCTCAAAATTTTAAAAATTAACCAAATAATTTAAGATAATTAATTTAAAATTACCTGAAAATTTGGGATGTCACAAATAGGAATATGTCTAATGGGTTTTGTTTACTTATTTGACATTTTTTAATACTCACGAATCTATTAGACACATTTTTTTAGTACAACAATTGGGGATCGGACCTCCCACCTTTAAGATAGAAGGTCATATCAATTACTATATAGTTAAACTTATTTTGGCCTATTAAAAACATATTTAAAAATTCGTGCAACTAAATTTGTAATTATTATGAAATTAAAGCCTGGATTATAGTGACAAGAAACATATATCATGACATATATATTTTATATATGTTATTGGTGTGTGGATCTTTAATTCAAGTTTGTTTTTTCTTTTTGTAATAACTTCATGAAGTGTTCTTTTAATCATATTACATAAGAATGTGTTTTTTTTTATTTTAGAAAAATTATTATAAATAAAAAAAAATCAAATTATTTATAAATATAGTAAATTTTTATTTTCTATTTATGATATACCCAGATAGACATCTATCACTTTATCGATAGATACAAATAAATGTCTATTTGGGTAATAAATTTTTTGCTATATTTGTAATTATTTTCAACAATTTTTCTATTTTTGAAAACATCTTTTTTTTAAAGTGTAAGAATAAAATGAAATTACGTTTTAATGATTTATTGAGCTTCTTTTTTTGTTAAATTTTTGTTTTCATTCAAAATTGTATGAAAACGATGAGATCAAAATTACCCGCGGCTACTTTAATCAGATACAGATTAGATTGATATATGTTAATAAACAGTTGACTATGACATTAATTTATGGATATTAAGTATATATTCTTCGCACACACACTAAAAATATTGTGAATATATGAATTATTTTCTATATTGTAGTTTAGATTAACCTAATTATGAGAAAGCATGTATAGTTCAACTGACTTATCAATGTGTTAGCAACTAAGAGGTATGTAGTTCGAATTACTTCACCTATTGTACTAAAATAAATAAGTGTATATATTTGCAAAAGATATTGATTCAATTTAAAAAGAAGAAAATTTTTATAATATAAGAACTAAAGTGCAATATTATTGTTATTAATAATGATTGTGGTTTTATATCAAAACCCTAGCTAGCAGTAGCATAATTCTATCTATGAGGGAGAGAAAAAAAAAAAAGGGTTCTTTTTTTCTTTATTTGAGGTTTTGAAAATATCTTTTAGAACCTTTAAAATAAAACAAAACCTTTGTTATTAGGTTCATAATCATGGTTTTTTATTTTTTGTTTTTAAAATTTTAGCTTATAATTAATACTTCATTTATGGGTTTATTTGTTTCTTTGTCTTCTCTCCAAAGATAGTGTTTTCAAATTTCATGTCAAGTTTTGCAAATGAAAAGAAAATAGATTTAAAATTTTTTGTTTTGTTTAAATTTAATTAAGAATTACTTAAAGTATAGAGACGTATTAGTAAGAAAATAAATACAATTTTCGAAAATAGAAAACTAAATGAATTATCAAACAACCTAGGTTACTTATAGAAATAGACCAACTACCTGCCTGTTTTGCATGCATTTTAAAGTGTTTAAGAAAATCTATAAATGTGTTTTTTCTTTTAATAAAGTATTGTTTGGTTAAATTTTAAAAGAGTAATTTTAATGGTTTAATTTCAGAAAATTTGTTAAAGTTAACTAAACTCAATAATAATTGATATGTTATCTCTTCTTTAAAGTCGGAGATTCGATTCACACCTCCAAAAGAGAATGCATTCCTTAAAATCAGAAATTCGATTCACACCTCCGAAAGAGAATGCATATCAATCACTCTTGACCTATGTGTAGGTGCACATATATCAATATAATAACATATCCATATAAGTGTTTATGAGTGTATCTAGAGATAGAACTATTATTATTAAGGGTTTTGCAATTGAAATCTACATTCAAATTAAAAAGATTTAAAAAATGTTGAAAGTAGAAATAATGAAAAAGAAGTTAGATGGTTTTCTATTTTGCCTACATGCATGGTTATAGTTGAACTGACATAAATTTTTATTATCAATCTCGAAATTAAAGACGATTTTTTTACCCCACATATTGTTAAAAGAAATAAGTTTCCATATTATTTCCAACATATCGATATATTACGAAGGGATGGAATCATTACATGCAACTTCATCATTTTAAGAGATGAACAATGACATATTATTAAAAATAATAATAATAATAATAAAAAGATCATCATACAAAAGAACACAATTAAAAAAAAAAGTAATATTTTAAATGGCAAAAGTACTAAAAATATTTTCAAATATAGCAAAATATCACTATCTATCAGTGATAGACCAAGATAGACAATGATAGATATTTATCGGTGTCTATCACTAGTAAACAGTGATATTTTGTTATATTTATAAATAAGTTAATTCATTTTGATATATTTGAAAAAAGTCCTAAAAAATGCTAAATTACAAAAAAAAAAAAAAAATGATTAGTACCCTTTAACTTGTTCCTTTCTTTTAAAAATATCAATTGCAATATTATTCTTGATCTTTCATAGATGTTTCAAAAGAAAAAAATCTATCAAAATATAATGTTGGACGAAAATTAGGTCAAAAAATGTAGCAATAACATGAAAAAAGAAATTGGAATCAAAACATCGCCAATCAATTTTAAGCCCCAATTTCTAATCAAAATTCTAATGAATTTTTACTCCAATAGTAGTTTTGAAATATTTATGAAAATTGAATAATAATTGCGTGGCAACTTCCCAAGAAATAATACATGTATTTTTAACACAAATGATAAAGCTCAGAAGGTTTTCTCTTTTTTAAAATTTAAGCTAAATAACAATTATTAAACGTGTTTTATTCAACATCCATTCTAAAAAGCATAAAGAAGGTTTTAAAAAAAACGTTTCAATACCAAAACAAAAATTCAATTAAAAAATTACCGATATAGAAATTTCATAGTTATTAAAACATAGAACATCCAATACTCTAAAAATTATTCTAACATATTTCTACACAACATTATATTAAACCAAAAAAAAAATAATAATAATAATAAAAAACAAACAAACAAACAGTTATCCAAACTCTTTTTTTTTTAGGCAATCCAAACATGTTTTTAACAAAAGAGAGGGGATCAAGATGAACCTACAATGAATTGACCATGTTCTTGAGAAAGAAAGAGAGAGACCAAGTTGCACACAACTTTATATTTAATTCTTGAAGATTGAATGGATCTATATATGTATGCAAAGTTCAAAATCTCTTAAAATAAGAAGGAGAAAAGTTTCATATGAGAAAATAGAATCTTATAATCTCTTAATTAAACAAGCTTACCACCTTCCCAGAAAACCATATATTCAGCACAAACAAACTTTTCTACAAAACAAAACAAAACAAATGCAATCATAAAAACAGAAAGTCTAAAACATTCATACATAAACTCAAGGTTTTCCTTCTTCTCCAGAGATTTCCAAAGCTTACAGACAAAATTAGAGAGAGAGGAAAAGGGTATTTCAGATTTTTCTATATATATATATATATAGACACACAGACAATTTAAAAAAAAAAAAAAAAAAAAAAAAAAAAAAAAAATCAGAATATAAAAACAATGGATTTTGCAAGAATTACCACCCAAAATGCATGGACAAATATTATATAGATGTATATATTGTTCTAAAATCTCTGTGTAACTTGGTTTTTATATGCATGAAAAAAAAATAATAATAAATAAGGCTACTATATTATCATATGAAATCTCTCTTTCTACTTTGGGTGTCTGTTGTTGTGTATAATCTATGGTTCGTATTTGGATATGATCTCTGCTAATGAGGATATATTTGAGGAAGAAGATGGAAGTGTGGATCAAAAGTGATGATCAGATATGGCTTTCATCACCTTAACTTGTGTGGACAAGCAATGGATGTAATTAGCAGTTTCCTCCAGCAAGGTGCAAACGTCCATCCTATCGCCACCGGGGAGCAGGCGGCGGAGCTTCCCGACTTGGTTGTCGGAGCGAGAGGAGGGTGGTGTGGTCGTGGAGGCACCAGGGGGTGTATTCATTAGAGTCCTGTGTGTAGGTCGCGTGTGGAGCTTGAAGAGCAGGGCTCTAGCCCAAGCTCTCCTTGGGCCGGCGACGCGAGCCATGGAGGAGTATGCAGCCATCTTTATCCGTCGGCTCTGGCGTTTGAGGTGTGGAGATGAGGTTTGGGATTTGATTTTGGAGAAGGATCGGAGGAAGGTTCGAGCGAGACGGAGGCGGGACGAGGTTGAATTCATTAGGGTTATACCTGATTTAGAAGCCATGGAGAAAAGAGAGAAGAAGAAGACAGAGATAAAATCAAAAGGGAATTAGATATATAATGTTGGGAGAGAGAGAGGGATCTTCAATTCCTAGTACAACTAACTCTGACACAACATATCTTTTGGAAGAGAGAGAGACACAAATGGAAGAATGAAGGTTGGAAGTTTAGTTTTTTTTTTTTTTTTTTTTTTTTTTTTTGTTATGACACTCTTGCTTGGAAGGACAAAAAGGCAAAAACTTGAGTTGAAGCACAAAGTATAATAAGTTGATTGATCACACAAACACTACAAAGCTTAAAAACACAAACTTTCTCTCTCTAAACTGCAAAAAAAAAAAAAAAAAAAAAAAAAAAAAAAAAAAAAAAAACAATTCAAGAGAGAGAAACAAATAGGGGAAGGAAGCAAGCAACAGGGAGGGAGGAATAAGGGATTGAAATTGGATGGCTATGGGGAATTTTAGGCTTTTGGAATCAAATGGGTTTTTTTATTTTTATTTTTATTTTAATCACTTTTGTTAATTTATTTATGTTGAGAGAGAAAGAGAGGGTTATTGTCCATATGTCTTCAACAAGATAGAGCGTGAGGATGACGCAAATAGCTAAAAAATTAAGGATGCCAACAAAAAAAAAACACAAACATAAATAAAATAATAAAAATTATTATTATTATTATTATTATTATTATTATTATTCCTCAATTTGGTTGTGGGAAAATGACAATTTTGAAGAAATTATGGAATGAGGTTAAGAATTAGCTTAATGTAAGCCATGATATATATGCATGAGAGAGAAATTTAAAAATTAAAAATAAATAAATAAATAAATAATGTATACTGAATTGGTATCCAACCGTTTATTAAAAGAGCTTGTATAATTTGAACATGCATCTAACCATTGTTAAAGAGCTTTCTCTGTTGTGATAGGACACGTGTACCATACGCGTTTTTTAAAGTCATTTTTTCTTTTTTCTTTTTTTTTTTTTTTTTTTTTGTATTAGAATTTTAAAAACAAAAATAATAAATTTTGGTGTGTGAGAGAGAAAGAGAGATTAGGGTAGGAGAAGTGGAAAGTGGGGCCTACATTGGCCCAACCACCACATGAGAGCACATGGGATGAGTTACCCACTTGTCTCATGAACAGAAAAAAAAATTTTCTTTTTTTTTTCTTGTTTTTTTTTTTTTGTGGGATTTGGGTTTTCCTCTTTTCTAATCTTTGATTTACTTTGCTTATCAAATAATAATGCTTTGTTTTGTGTGTTAGGTTTAATCCCTAATTAGTCTTCCTTTTCACAAATCTCCTCCTTTTGCCCCACTAACTCTCTCTTTTCCTATGAAATAATGCGATGCTATTACTACTTGATTAGATGTTAAAAACATATAAGATTGAAGCTAATAATGAAGTTAAACATGCAAGGTATTTCTTCATAAGTTTCACATTTTTAAAAACATAATCACAAATTGGCATATATACTTATAGATTTAGTTTCTAAAAGTTTTATTTATTTTTTTTTTCAAATGTATTTTATATTATTATAATTCCAATTCACACGTCAAATGTTTTTGTTGAAAAATACTTTATTTTTCATTATTACTCGAATCTTTTCATATCTTATGTTCTTGATATGTAGGATACTAATGAAATCCTTCGTTGTTAATTCTACTCTTAAAAGAAGAGGAATTTTTTTTTTTTTTTTTTTTTTTGGCTTAAATTTAGGCATATTGTGGGACAAGAAGGGTTACTTTGGCTGTTCTCGACTGCTTGAAATAATCACACATTCATCCCATCAGTATACGTAATGTTATAGTAATACAGTTATTGGATCTCTTTAAACTCTAATGCTGGAGCTTAAAAAAGAAAATGGTGAAAACCTTCAACACAAACAAACAAAAAATAATAATAAGAAGAAGAAGGAGAAGGAGAAAGATGGTTTCTTTGTCTTATTAGACCCTTTGAAGGCTTGAAGGTTTTCTGAGCCTTCTTGGTTCATAAGAATATGGAAAAGGAAGAACAGATTCAACACAAATACCAATAACATTTATCCATTTTAGTAAGAACCTCAGTTTATCGCTCCACCCGTCGTAAGCTTTATTCATATCCACTTTTAAAGATGCATATATAATCTGATACCAAATATAGTGAATTACTTGTAAGGTCTTAGTTATTTCACGTTTTCACATGCATTTTGGTGCTTTCACTTTTATAATTTTGGTTATTTGGTAGATTTTGAGTATTTGGAGTTCAACCCACTTTTCAGATGGACTATCTTATTAAAAAAAAAAAAAAAAAAAAAAAAAAGCTTAAATGGATGAGAATTGAGAAGTCTATGCAAAACTTATTCATGTGTTGGGTTGGGTTTGAATCACTTTTGTAGATTCAATTCAATCCTTCAATTGTAAGTTTCTTCAATACAAACATCCTCGTTAAACAATGAATCCAACCCAACTCAACCATAAAACATTTGAGTTTCGTTGGTTTAGATTACTTGAGTCATCATCTAAATTTTTGTTTTAAAATGAAGTAACATATTAATATGCAACATAATTTGTTTAATTATTTTCACATATTATATTAAAATTAGCAAATCAATTTCAATTTATATTATGAAAATTTTCTTTCTAGCGTTAAAATTTTATTTTTAATTGTTGTTAAAGAATAAAAATCTAAAAAAAATATTTGAAATTAAGTAAAATTAAAATAAATATATGTATATATAATTGTATTGGAAGTAAAAAAAAAAAAAATACTTATATAAGTTCGGGTTGAATGGAGTTATTTTATAAGGTGAACTCATGTGATAAGAAAAATCTAGAAATTTATAAATTAGGAACCCTTTAATTGAACCTCTAACAACAAATTTTCAAATTCTCAAATCAAATTGACGTCAATTCAAAGGGAAGGATTATATTTGGATTACCTTTTGATTGAAGACCATGAGACAAGAAGAAAACTACTTCCGTACTCATGGTTTGAACACTTCACAAGCAAAGTTGATCAATCTTACCTAAATGTTGAAGCTTACAATCCTAGATCAAGAATTGTAAAAGGTTGGTGATGAATATCCATCATCAACATAATTTCCAAAATTCAAAATCCAAAAACTACCTTTTTTTTTTTTTCTTTTTTTTCTACAATCTAACGGCCAGATTTTATAAAGCATCCCAAAACCATAATGTGCCACATCATATAAGATTTATTAAATGACAAAACTAGATAAAATTGGAAATAATAAAACTAGATTTAAATTATTAAAGAAAATATAAATAAAGTTAAAATATCATTTTGATCCTTATACTTTGGAGTTTGTTCGATTTTAGTCCCTATACTTTCAAATGTCTAATTTTAGTCCATGTACTTTCAATAAATCTTAAATTTAGTCCCAATTACTAGTTTAATATGTTTTCATTGCTTTTTATTTTTTATTAGTATTTTCACTATTAATTTTAAAAACATATTCCCATATGTTTCTTGCATGAAAATTATTATGATTATTTAATCAATTTCGATAAAAATTAACTGTGAGGGACTAAATTTAAGATTTACGAAAAGTACAGGGACTAAAATTGGACATTTGAATGAATAGGGATTAAAATTAAACAAATTTCAAAGCACAATGACCAAAATTGTATTTTAACCTATAAATAATAACTTCGAGCCCTAGGCGGTTCATATCACCCTCTCCTCCTTTTAAAAGATTTGTCCTCGAATCCAAACTGTCACCTTGTAAAGCAAACTTGTAGTCATGAGATATTAATGATCTAGCTCTCTTTAGATCATTCTTGAACTTTCGACCATGGATGAATTCATAAACAAGTTTGGAGCAATGCCTTTGTTTTGTGTCTCACACGTGGGCAACATTGCTCATTCATTAGTGCTTTAAAATCCTACAAAAAATAAAAATAAGTTGTACTAGATAAATACTCTAATATGAACTCTACGTAGGTGATAACAAGCTCTCTTGTGTATAGGCCCAAAGATGAATAGTTTTGAGGAGATAATTTCATCCTTACTGTTGGACAGGTATCCTAAATCTTTTAGGGTTCTCGTAGTTTATAATTTTTGTAAATACAAATTATTTCTTCAATAAAATAAGGGAAGTTATTTTAAATGACAAAATTGTTTAAAATATTTACAAATAATAGCAAAATATCAGAATCTATCTGCGATAGATCTGATAGACTACTATCTGTATCTATCTCGCAGTCTATCACAAATAGATAGTAAACTTTTGCTATATTTGTAAATATTTTGGTTCATTTTTCTATATTTGAAAACAGCCCATAAAATAATGAGTTATTGTATTTTATTATTTATTTGTTTGTTTATTTGCATTCACTCAATCCAATAAACTAAGATCTGTGGGTTAAACATGTATGTGGTTGACATACAAGGTAATGTTTAAGTAATAACCAAAAAGGTTTGAAGTATAGGGATAAAGTTGGGTGGCTTATCTTGGTGATACTACGGATATAACCCACTTTGTAATTGTTACAAGAGTTGTAAAGTGTTACAAACGATTTGATCTTAATCGTTCATGTAGAGACATGTGAATGGGGGCATCGTACGCAAAGAGTTTGTATAAGACCGGACCGTGAAATGTTTAATTTCTCTTTATAATGTCGTTATATAAATGAAGAAATTAACATTTCATAGGATGACCATAAGTGACTCGACCTTAATCCTAAGTGGGTTATGAACTCCTGTCTATGAGGACAATTCTTTGATTTGTATGTGTGAGAGTGGCCAGATCGTCAACTTAATAAGTCTACCATTTTGGGGATTTGTTTGAGTAAGGAGTTGGAAACATATTTTCACAAGATGGGATACACTCTTTTCCACCTTTAGGGTAAGTAGATAAATTTCTCCCTTAAAGGTTGATTCTAGGTCTTATATACAATGAGGTCTCATCTTCTCATTGGCTCAAGAGGGGTTAGTTTATAGTTAGAGAGATTAGTGGTACTTAAGGAGTTAGATGTAACTACAGGGGTAAAATGGTAATTTGACCCAATTGTAGTTACGGGCATTTTTTAAGGGTCGACTTACTATTGATTGGTTATATCTGCAGACATAGAAATATATCTATAGTGCGAATAGTGCAGTTGTAGGTCTTTAGTGGAGTGACATACAATTAATGAATATTGATTAATTTAATTAAAGAATTTAATTAATTAATCTCATATCATTAGAGCTTCTAATCTATAGGTCTATAAGGTCCCCTTGGTAGTTCAATAATGGTTATGAAAAACAATCAATTAATTTTGGATTAATTTGAAATGTTCAAATTAAATAAGTGAGTTAATTATATATGATACAATTAATATAATGTATATAGATACATTATAATATAAAGTTAATTTTGAATGAGATTCAAATTATATTTTATATTATGATAGACATAAAAATTTGAATAAAATTCGAATATTAATCATATGAATAAGATTTATATAAAAACTATAAATTAAATTTAATATGAATATGAAACTATAGGTTATGTGAAAGAATATTATTTGAGTATAATTCAAATTAAATTAAATATGTGATATTTAATTTATTAATTTATTAATTGTTAATTAATTAAATTTATTAATTAATATATATTAAATATGATTTTATATATATTTATTAAATTAATATTATTAATTTAATAATATTTTATTATAATATTAACAATAACTCCCTTTGAGAGTTATTCATCACGTATATGGGAGTTATTAAAATAACTCCCAACTACTTTCTCTGACGGCTAATAAAAGAAATTTTTTTTTTGGCAAACAATTCAAAGGTATGTGTTTTTTAAATTCAAAAGAGAACTCTCCGAAAAATTTCTCAATCTCTCAATTTTCTCCTTCCCTTACCAAAAAGAAAAAGCTCACAACTTCTTTTCGTTCCCTAAAGAATAGCAAGAAAGATCATCTTGGTGGTATCCCAAATAGTACTCTGTACATTCTATTCAACGAAGGTGTTGGAGTTCGTGAATTTGTGATGAGAGGGAAAAACTACCTAGAAGACAGTCTTCAAAGGTAGAATAATGTTTTCTCTTAATCCTCTTAAACCATGCTAGTTTCGATATTTATCTAATTCTATATGTTTGTTCTCTGTATTTTGAGATTTCCAAAAAGAAAATTATTGGCACAAGGTGATCAATCACTTCCACTAGGAATTCAATTCTTTCACTCACGTAATCTCAAAATTAGACTCACTCCCTCAATCTTTCCTTCATTTTTATTACTTTGCACAACTACCGCCAAATTCTTCTTTCACATTCTCTTCTATTAGTGTCTTTGTCTCTAATTTTGATGGAGAATTTTTTGTCTCTTTACTCTCAATGACTCTTCTTTCTTCATTGCCAGAAATCTCTCTATTTAATTCTTTTTGTGCTCTTGAAAAATTTGCATCTTCTTCTCTGGATGGTTGATTATGTTTTGATTTGCATGTTCGTTCCCTTTAAACTTGGCACATCAAACTTTGTTCTAATGGATTATTTCTGTAACATATTTTCTTATAGAATTGCATAGTTCTGCTAAATCTTCTCATATAGTCTCTCTAAACTTTGCATCTCTACCTCGAATGTCAACTGCCTTCTTCTTTGATAGAACATGGCTGCAAAATAAAAATAAGTAAAAGAAAAGTGCACCTCACGATTCACTCCTGCACATGCTTCACTTGATAGGACGAAGTTCGCTCGTGTTTACACTCTTTAGTGTAGGCTCTCTCGCACAAAAAGAAAATGAATTCTCTCAACGGGATGATGAGCCAATAATTGCAATCAAGATCAAAAGGACAAGTCAAGAACAAACCAAACAAAGAATGATTGTAAAGTGTCAAACTCAAGCAAAGAACCAATAGAATCTCATAAAAAAAAAAATAATAATAAATAAAAACTAAAAATCAAGAACCCTAATGGTCAAGATTCGACAAACTAGACAAGAAAGCAACAAAAGCAAGATATCTAGAATCAAGAATTTAAGATTGAAGATTCAAGATTTATGCAAAATGAACAAAAATGGCAAACCGCTAGACAAGACAATATCAAATGTAAAAGGGAAACAAATAATTATGAATAAGAAAAGAGACACTAAATTTACCAAATTCCAATTATAGAGCTTAGTCTTCGAAGTCTCATAAATAAGTAACTTCCTTATGGAATTCAGCAGCTTATAACCTATGAAAATTCTTTTTTTCTACAATTAATTTCACCTTCTTCGCTTTTTCAAGGTTTTTTCCTTCTTGTCAATTCATCGCATTCATACCACAATCGAGTGTTTTTTTTCAATTTCAATATCATAGCAGCCCAATTTTCTTCAATAAGTAATCGAATAAAATATATATCTACCCAATCTGCTATGATACCAAATGATACGAAAATCTTATAAATTTGTAAATTAGAAACCCTTTAATTAACTCCTACCAACAAATTCTAATACCTCCAAATTAAATTGACATCAATTCAAATGGAAGGATTAGATTTTGATTATCTTTTGATTGAAGACCATGAGGCATGAAGAACTATTTCCGTAATCACGGTTTAAACATTCCACAAGCAAGTTGATCAATCAATTATAGTGGTTGAGGTGGAGCGCAAGAGCCAAGAATAAGGTCGAATGCAAGGGCCTTGGCAAGTCGGTATCGGTCTCGATAGGTCAACCCCTTTTATAAATACATCATTATAACTCCATATGACATAACTTGAATCCTACTTTCAAACTCCCTTAACTTCCACACTTTTTCACTTTCTAACTTAAGCATCTAGAGTATGTGACTATTCAGGTTTTCTCTTTTGTAAGTCATGTTATTTCTTCTTTCAAACATATTCACCATTGGTATCATGTGAATGTCAAGTGCATTTCTCCTGCCCAGATTTTGATATTGACATTAACGACAATCACTTAATAGAAACACATTTAAAATTTAGATATGTAATTTAATTTTTAATTGGGAATATAGTAGAATCATCCCAGAGCAATTAGATAGATTTTTTAGTACAATGGCTTTGATTTTGTGTTATGAAAATGATTAGGCAATCTTAATCCTCAGGCTAAATATCCAAGCTTTTGTAAAAACAAGAATCTTTGAATCTAAGAAATTAACACCCCTTTTTACGAATTCAGATTAACCAAGACAAAATGCTAGAATTAGATTACTTCTTACATCGAAGATCTAGAAGCAAGAATATTAAAAAATGTTGTTTTACATTGAGACACTCCACCATAAAACTTGATCAAGGTTAGATTGAATGGCTGACATGCATTCTATCACAAAAATTACAAATTTTTATGGAAAAAAGTCTCAAATATGAGATTTCAAATTTTGTTCATCAAAATTCTCTAATTACAAATAAAATGATGTTGCCTTGATTTAATGTGAAGAAGCAAAAAAAATCAAAATAAAGTATTAAATAAGTCATCTTCTCAAACTCCATCTTTTCAACTCCTATCTTTAATACATCTTCATTAATTGCAGCATCCATCTTTTCAACCAATATCTTCAATGCATCCTTATTAAAAATAACATTCATCCTCATAATTACCGATATTTAAATTTAATAATTAAAAAAACTAGAAATTAACTAAATACCACAAAAGTTTATTAATGATAATTAAAATGGGAATGATCATGGATCATCAACATGAATGACAATCACTTAATAGAAACACATTTAAAAGCTAAATATGTCAATTAATTTTAATTGGGAATAGTGTAATAATAATCACAGAGTAATTAGATAGTTTTTTTTTTTTTTTTAATGCAATGTCTTGGATTTTGTGTTATGAGAAGGTGTGAAAAGAATTAGAAGGCTATCACATGCTAGAGAAACATGGAAGTACTTCTTGAGAACACTATTCACCCACATCATCTTTTTGTCAACATTAGGGTTTAAAAATCTGCATTTAAAATGTTTAGTTGTTGATTTAAAGTTTTTAAACTTAGAATTCTAAAATTTGTATTCCTTTTTTTTCTATTTTTCTTATTGTGGTAATATGATTATAGCTATATTTCAATCAAGTTTTTCAATAACAAACAAATTAGTTACGAATTTTCCTACATATTTGTTCTACGTTTTAATTTTCAATTTCACTTAAATTATCAAAGATTCAGGTTAAATCATAAATTTAGTTTTTAAACTTGACTCCTATAATTGTTTGGTCTTTAAAGTTTTTAGTTAATTGGTTCTTAAATTGGATATTAAGAGAAAAGTTTAAAGAGAGAAAATAAATAAATAAGTTGAAATGATGGGGAAAATGTAATTCTCAATTGAATGAGAGTGACCAAACAGTAAAAGCAAAATGGACATAAGCAAACAAATCTAGTCATCAAATCATAGGCAATCCTTTCTTGTACGACAATCAATTAATTAGAACATGTGACACTTTATTAAATTTTAGGACAAAGTATTTCATGAAATTATTTGATTCATTATGAGCAAACACATCAACAATGTTCATTCATCGTACATATTGTGTCTTGTACCATAATGTTCTTCCAACTCTAAAAATAAATAATTAATAATAGCAATCAATGAATTTTGATCATCTAATCGACACTCATTTACTTTTTTTCTTTTTTTTTTTTTTATTAATTTCTAATCTCCTAGGAAAAATGTGTTACATGTAAACTAATCATTGAGTTATATTCATTTGGTCCTTTCCAAATTCAATACTATAAGTTGAGATTTTGTTATTAACTTGTCTTCTACATATATTTCCTTTTACCTGCTTTGAAACCTTGATTAATTTCAAAGGAAAATATTTTAATTGTGAGTTTAAAAGTCCAAAAATGTTTCTAGAAATTAAAGTAAAATATTTAACAAAGATCACTTTTAATCATTTGTGAATGGTTTGAAAAAAAAATCAAACGCACATTTAATAGTTTAACATGAATCATGATGTCTAAAATACTTACTTTTAATCTCTAAAAATCAATTTAATGTTTAATTTTTTACACTCTTAAACGTATATTTCATACTAATAAAGTTGACTTTGAATGACTAAACACATATTTCGAGTGATTTTAGAAACGATAAAAGTTGTAGAACCGCTCCCAAATATGCTATTAGTTTATAATCATAAAATTTATTTTGGAAGAAAACAAAGAATTCAGTTCTAAAAAAAGGTAGAAGTGTGTGAAGGTGAATATTAATTAAAGAAAGAAAACCTGGATTTGTTGTACATTAAAAATAAAAATAAAAAATGAATTATGACGTCAAAAAATGTTATTGACAACAAGAGAAATTAGGATATTGCAAAGGGTAGGGGAAGAATTTTTATTTTCTTAAAATACATAAAAGGAGGAAGCAATCCTTTCCACAACCACACAACCAAAAGGAAGAAAAATTCTTTGCCAAAAGGAAACATGTGACAATGCAAATTTGTATTAATTACTAAAGGAGTAAGAAGAAAAGTAAAAAACAAAATTTGAACCAAATAAAAAAAGCTTTCAACGAAATAGATTTGTATTTCATGTTATATGTGTTTGGTAGCATATTCCAAAATTGGATCTCAGTTTAAACAATTGTTCAAACTATGAATAGTATGATATTTTATAAATCATAAAATTAGATATAGTTATTCTCTATACGTTAAGTTGAATTGAATGTAACATCTTATTAATTATACTTTTTGAATAGAACTATTATTAATTAATTTATAAACATGTTTTAGGTCACAATTGTTGTACAATTTTTATTTCCAATATCGTAAAATTAATAATATGTTATGTTTTATATTTTTTAATTTAACAAAAAAAAAAGTGTAATTTTGTAACATAAATACTATATTCATTACGTTTTTATTTTTTAAAAAATAAACTTACATTTTAAATTTCAAATTCCAAAATTGAATACAATAAAAACATGAAAATATTGTTTTGATTTTTGCATTATTTGAATCACAGAATCTAAAATTGTTTTCTAAAACACTTATCAATCTAATATTCCCTGAAGTAAAACAAAATTCATACTCTCTCTCCCAAATGAACCTCATTTCTTAACAAAATTTTAGAGAAGGTTAATGAAAACTTGTTTTTTTCAAGCCAAACTAAACATAATTCAATTGACATAAGTAGCCATGAAAACTAGTTGAGGTTGGAATCCTTTACCCCTGTATACTTCAACACACAAAAAAATGAAAAATAAAAATAAAAATAAAAAAATAAAGGCTTGCTTATCTTATTTTAAAATAATAATAAAAAAATTATTTATCTTTTCACCCTATATTTTGAAAGCACAAAACTAAAGTTGCAAAAGTTTTTTGGAAGAGGGTAATTTGGTCAAAGTAGGGAAAGTTTTTCATTAAAAAAACAAATGAAAATGGAAAGATTTAGAAAGGTAAGAAGGAAAAGCAAAGGAGAAAGGAAAAAGAAAGTGGGTGTGAAGAGAAAAGGCAAGTTGTTCAATTTTGACATTTCAACATCCACCAAATTCCACATTCCAAATTCCAAAATTCCTATAATATTTCAACCATTCATAATCATTCTCTCTAAATTCTTATTCCCTTTCTAATTCCTTTTGCTCTCTCTCTCTCTCTCTCTTTCAATTCTTATAATGGGAATTTAAGTCACTTAACAAATATTAAATATTATCTCTTAGTATTATATTAATCAATCTACTTCAAATCACCCTCCATTCTTACAAGGGAATAATTGTACCCTAGAATTTGCTTTATCTTATAAGAACCCCACTTCTTAGTAAACTTTCCTTCGTTACCTTTACAATTGGACTGTCAAAGGTAAATGTTACTTTTTAATTTGAATTCTGGAAAGAGTAGATCAGGAGAGAGAGAGATAGGCTTCAATTTATTCCTATAAAGAAAATTGAGATCAAATTGTAAATTTAGTCCCTATAATTTGGAGTTAAGAATTTAGTCCCTACAATTTAAAATTAGAATTTAGTCCCTATGATTAGATAAAACTCTCATAAATAGTAGAAAATATATTTGTAACTTTTCCCAGTTCCATAGGAACTAAGTTCTAATTTTCTCCAAGTTATAAAGGCTAAATTCCAACTTTTTTAAACCATTGGGACCAAATTGTAATTTAACTAAAAATTAAATATATGTTTATAAAATTAGCGGTTAGATGTGTCTTTAAAGAAATTTCCAAATCTTTTTTATTTCTTAAACTTTTCAATTTAAATAAAACATCAAAGACAGCTTTGGGGAAATTTTTTAGAACAAATATAAAACTTCTCAATTGCCTTTGTTTGGCCTCCCTTTTACCACTAACTTTTGTGTCCAAAAAAAAAAAGAATATTTCCATAGCACACTCCCCAAAATCAGCTTTCAGTTCAAAGGACAAAAAAGAAAAAAAGTAAAAGCAGTTCAAAAGCTAAAGAAAAATGACTTATTTTTTTTCCTTTAAAGGATTGGGAGAAGAAAGAAAATATGGCAATAGAGAGACTAAGAACAGAGGCAAGGAAACAAGTTCCCTTCTCATTAATCCCACAACTTATAATAATATAAAGAATCAAAAACAGCAGCCACAATCCAAAAGTGTCAAAAGCTACCCTTAGTAGCCCTCTGCAGTGAACCCCAGAACTAGCAAAACTCCGTCGCCCGTCGCAAAACCGGGACACCGGCGGAGGGAATTCTAACCTAAAATTCGAGACTTTTATGAATACAGCCGAGGAATAACCACCAACAAAAATACCGATGTGTTCAACATAATTTAAAGATAAACAGGGAAAAAGAATGAATGATCAAAAAATAGTACAGACTCTATGACCTAAGCAGAAGAGAAAAAAAAATGGGGGAGAGATGGAACATTCTATATGAAATATGCCTGGGCAAAAATGAGACAAGACAAACTAGGATAGGCAGTTATGTTCTGCCATCGCATGCATGGGACTCACTGAACCATCGACCCAACCCGAACCGTCTGGGTCGAGGATAACCGACTCTGGCAACTCGGGACAATTTGCATTGTCTCTAGAGATGGGAACTTGGCTGCACGACCGCACACCAAGCAACTTCAGACCTGAACTTTTTGAGGCTCAGACATCATCCATGAACACTGAACCAATCAAATCAAGAGAATGGCAGCAACTTTTTTTGCATTCAATCAATCATTTACTAAACCAATGGACATGACGGGACCAGGAGAGCAATTCAAAATTTTAGCCTTACAAGTGACAACTCTGACTTGCGGTCACGAAGAGGCGGCTGAGGCTGCCCTTTCCAGCTTCTCCTTCTCAATTTCTACTCTCCGCTGTTCAGCATGCTGCGCAACACCATGCGCAAGAGCTTGATATTGGAACTCTAATGATTGGGTAAGACTCTGAAACCTCATTGGATCTAATCCTTGCATAGCTAATTTTTCAAATAAGGACCAAAACCATATAGATAATAAGTCAAAGTTTGTAACGAAGTTCAAAACTTATTAAATCAAATTAACTAGCTCCCATACCTTTGATTGTATCTACAAAGTAAATAAAAGGGTCCACATCATCTAAAGGAGACTGCATCTCCTCATCATCACTATAATCATCATCCGAGTCAAAATCATCATCATCATCTGGGCGGAAAGATTTGGCCTGCAAGGTCCATTGAAGTAGAAATTACAATGCAATCCGAGTAATCATTGATCATTATCATGAAATGTGCACCAAAACTGAACAGTTAACACATCCAGTAAAGTTCAATCATCACTTGATCTTAATGTTTAGGAAGAAGAGCAAAAACTACAAGCCCGTGAAAACAGGGAGAAAGATTAATAATTATGAATATAGAACACCATCAAAGATCTAAAAGCAGTGAACCAATTATTTTTATATCTATATATAATAATTAAGAACTGCGTTCAAAATGAAATAAGCAGTAAACCAATTAATAAGCAAAAAAAGAATATAAAAATTCAACATGAAACAAACTTTTCATTGACAGTTGAAGAGAGTTACATGTCTAAAGATACAAAAACTCTAGAGGAAATAACCGAGAAAAATTTTGAATCCACCAGATCAAAATCATAGAGAACTCAGTTTTTCAAGTTACTTCACTTCCCCAGGAATCAAGTTCCACGAGAATTGGACAGATAACTTTTTTAATATTGTACCAAAGAGAGGCAAGGTTATGAAAAGAGAGAAAATAAGTATCTTAAACTCTAATCTAAAGTCAAAAGGAACTAAAAGCAATTGGCTTAAATTAAGTAGTGATTCTCATAAAAAATAAATAAAGTTAGTAAAATTTAACAAAACGCCAGACAGACAGAGAACTCTATCTAGACAGATAAAAGAAATTAATTCCTTCCAATAAATGGTTACTGGGGAACAAGGTGCTGCTGAGAGACTACATAACAAGACAACCTGGAATTGCAAGAGTTCTAAGAATGACAATTTCCTCCTGAATACCAATTATCAAACACAAAAGAACCATCCAGATGTGGCCCTATCTCCTTGGTGCGTGACGTGTCATATGCTAAAAGAAATACTCAGGTTTGAGTACTATAATTTATCAAAGAGATAGCAAAATGCTGATGTTATTACACAACCATATATGTACAGATGTGCAGACCTGTGCAGCCAGCTTTTGAAGCTTGATGCTGTCAACTTCATCACCATCCTCAGCATCAAATCCCATTTCCTTGTCAGAACCATCTCCCTCGTCGTCATCTTCATCGCTTGGGTAACCATCCATTTCATCATCTTCTTCAACTTCCTCATCTTTTGCAGCTTCTGTGTGCAAATGAGCAGAATATATATGAGGATTTAGCCTGGAACTATAGGTACAAATAAAGAGAGAGGGAGTGCAAAAAAGACCTGCAACTTGATCCTTGTAAGCAACTAGGAGATCAAGGGTGGCCCTAAAAACACGCCCAAGAGCCTCCCCCGGTAATTGATCAGCTGGAAGTGCAAGCAAAGAGGTCAACCCTAAGCAGCAAACTTTTTTATCTTGTTCCCTGCAACATCACAAACATTCAGGCAAAAAATTCAAACTATCCAGACAACACTAGTAGTACGTAAAACACCAAGAAGAAAGAGGAAAAAAAAAATCATGCTTTACCTTCTAAAATTAGCTCGGACACCACTCTTTTTAACCTGTTGAAGCATCTGGAACCAAAGATCGAATACATTTGCTGCAACACCTAGCTTTTGCAATATGCTGAGTGATAATGAGGCATTATAGTAAAGGGCATCAGAAATCTGCAAAAGGAAATTTCAACAGAACCTTCAGATCAATTTACTCCAAAGCCGTCAACAAACAATCTCAAGAAAAATACTTTGTGAGCATTAAAAGAAAATCTGCAACTGAAAACACCATAAATATAACGGGCAGAATATTTAAACATTCAGAGCTCCAAGTGCAATGTACCAATAAGTTAAGACCCTTAAGTAAGCAGTAAACCAATTAATAAGCATTTATTTATATCTTATAAGAAAAATACTGAGAGTGACGAGCAAAAACACAATCCAAAATTCCAAATCAGGTCATACAAGCAAATGTCATTTATTATTAAATTGATTGTGAAAAGATTATTATCTTTATGCTAAAATGACCTCCACCAAGGATCATTAAAACTCCCCAAATTTATATAGATTTTAAAACGTTATACCATTGAACATCCCAGAATAGAAAGACATCGCATAGGAGACCAAGTTCCAAACAAGAAAGAAACAATAGATATCTAACCTCCTGCTCAGTTAAATTCAAAGATCTTAAATACTAAGCCAACTGGAAAGTAATACTTGAATATGAATAACCAAGGAGAAAGTTTGACGTGTATGGACGTTGCATAATAGCTTATTCACTACAGTATAATGACCTAGCTCCTCAACCCTTACCACTTGCATTAGAAGACATTTCAAGTATGACTTCTCAGTTCGTTGTAGGCGTTCTATTGTGATTCTGAGATACGGTTCAATCCATTGATCCACTTGACCTTTGCAGTTTTGAAAGACAACTTGAATAAGCTTTGGAGCTGGCTCAATGTCACCATCTTCCAAATTCTTGTCAGCCATTATCTAGAGCAGAATTGTGCGAGCTTATCAGAGTGGAGGCAAGTTACCAAAAATTGTTTCAGAAGCAAAGTTATAGTGCCAGTGTGCCACTAAACTATCAAACTTGCATTGAAAGACCAAAAAAGGGAAAAAAGAAAGCAATCTAGGAGTAGGATACATAACTCCTTCAAGAGTATAATAAAGCAACTCACTGAGGAAATCATGTTCCAAAGACTTTGCTGGTAATCAGGTGCCTTGGAGCTGAGGAAATGCGCAGTCCCTCTGGATACGTAATTGTCCAATGGAACAAGTATATCTGTGAACAAAAAGACATCAGAATCAATCAACTTATTCAATGGTTACCTGGTCCTACATTCATTTCATATACATGCTACCAGTCAAATGTTACTACCAGAAATGACTGTCATAAAAATGTGAACATGCCTGACAATGAAATTGCAGACTCCAACCTACTAAAGACAAATGATATCCCTCCAAAGTTATAAAATCAACAACATGAGCATGCCAACTAAGCTAGACTTGGTGTAACCCATTCTAGTATGACTATGTACCAAGTTATGTTGTTCCAATGGCAATAAGCTACACATTTGCTCTTCATTCTCTCCATCTTCATAGGCTTCATCAATCAGGAGCATGCAAGGCGACCAGACCACTAGAGAGGGACATCAGTTTCACATTGTGCACGCATGTTGCAGGTTTTGTTTTGTTTTTTGACTACCTATTGGGGGAGTGTGGATCAAGAAAGTAGAATTTTTTAAAGGGTGGAGATGTCTTTTTTTTCTTTTTTGAGGGGAGTGCAGATTAAGAGAGAGAGAGAGAGAGAGAGTAGAACTTTTAGAGCGGTGGAGATTTTTTTTAACAAGAGACAACTTTTCATTAATAGATGGAGGATGGAAAGGTCTTTAGGGGAGGTGTGAGAGGTTCCAAGATTTAATGCATCTTTTAGGGCATATGTTAGTCAAACATCTTGTAATTATCAGCTTAGTATATTATTCTTTTGGGTTGGTGTTTTTTCTTATAGCAATGTTTCTTAAAACTGCAATAAAGCACAATAGTCTTTTAGAGCTTAAGCGCAAGCCGCAAAAAAAAAAATAAATAAAGAAGCATGGACTTTGTTTTTATGCGCACTATATACAAAAGTACTACATAATGAAGAGAAAGCATGGTTGAAGTGGAAACATGAAGGAGAAAAAGCCCTACGCATTAGGAATTTTGCAATTAGGCTTAGTAAATTTGAACCTTTTTTAGTTAATCGAGAAGGAAAACCCCTAATTATAATTATTTTTAAAAAGTAATCCTTGGAGATTCAATAATGGCACATGCCTTAGTTTGTGAGCCTCATCTTTTTAAGGCAAGGCGCCAAACCTGCACATAGACAAGCGCCTGATAGGGCTTTTTAAAACATAGCTTATGTTGAGGACTTTTTTGTGAACTTGTGTTTTGTATGCCCTTATTCATCATTTTCACAAAGAAAACTCTGTTACTTTGCACCCAAAAAAACAAAAAAAAAAAAGAAAAAAGAAAAAACCCTATGACCATGTCTACAACTTTGCTATATATCAAATGTCATTACGCTTATTTCATGCAATTTCAGGTAGTTATTTGGAAACAGAATTAGACCACTGCACTACATCTGAAAAGAATTATGAACCAAAGCAGAAAATAAATTTGCTAGTCAACAGAAAAATGAGTAGAAATTGGCTTGCTACAATGACAACATACTTGGAAAAAAATCAATAGCCCATTCTGCCAATGCTTCCATCATCAGTGGCCAAAGACTCCACATATCCATAGATATTGTAGGGGAGAAGAACGTCATAAATGAAACAATTTCCAAGACTTCTTCAAACACCTCTGCAAAAAGCATACATAAAGATTGAATTAGATATTAAAGGTTTTAAAAAAGAAGAGGAACCAACAACTGTTGCACTTATTGGCATTATTGGCAATAAATTCCACGTTTCCTATTATTGAAATAGAAATGAACAATTTTTAAAAAAAATCCAACCCTCAGGCTGCATAGGCATAGCAAGGGGTAGTTTAAAGCTGACAAATGACGATGAAGCATTAGATATGCTGGCTCAACTAAACAATACAATATATGCTACCAATAAAGTTCGTGGAAAACTGACTATATTATGGCAAAAGCCAGAGGAAAAATGATCAAGGACTTTATTTTTCTTTGTGAAATCTATGTTTCAAGACTGAAAGGTCACCGAAGGTAGTATCATCAAAATAAAATTACAATCTGACATTTGACGTTGGCTCCCATGTCTTTCACCCCAAAATTTTCATTGGTAACTCACCAATTTCCTGGTACATCTTCAGAATAGATATTACATCCTACAAAAATAATCTCTAAAATTCTAAATATTCTAAATTTTCACGGATTAAGGAAGCACCACTAAGAAGTTCTTATACACAAACTTTTCTCATAATCATGGATCTCATACAGTTTATACATACCTCAATTAAGCCTACCATCAATTTTCTGACTCTACAGCATTTGATATCAAGAAGTTTATTGCTTAAGTATGTGGCTACAATAGCTTGGACCTATGAAATCAATGCCATCTAGATTTAAAGCTAGCCCCTTTTACTGCTAGGCAGATTCAATCTCTTCACTATTCCAATTTCCAAAGATAAAAATCAAAGTTCAAAATCAGTGAAGAAACTTTAGGCCCATGCCCAGAGTTATAATAAATATATTATCGTGTCAACTTTGTTCAATACTTCAAAGTATAAACGCCTTTTGATAATCATTAAAAGCAAAATGGGGAAATGAACGCCAAGTATGTACTAGTCATTTAAATAATGGCAAGAAGATCAAAGACACAATAAGAAAGCAAGGAAGCCATCCCACAAGAATAGGACAAAAAGAAATATTAAATATGCACAATATTAACTGAAAGGATGTATCATCCAACAAGAAGAAAGAGAAGTATATTTCAAAATGATCCAAACCTTGGCCGTCAGTTGTCAACATTCTTCGCATTATTGGGAGCAATGTTGGCTCAATTTGGACAAAAAGTTGAGGAATTCTGCTCACTGATTCAAGAATTGTGCTAATTGCACGCAAACAACCCACTGCAGCCAGAGCACCAGGATCATCAGCTTCTTCATCTGCTTCTGCAGTATTCATACACCTCCAGAAAGCCGCAGCCTGGATCCAATTTCAAAATGTCACCTCCAAGCCTTCAATAAAAATATGCATAGCTATTTCTGTATTGAACTTAGAATTGAAAATACCAAATTGTGACATAATCCAAGCGCATAAGGAGCCATTTCCTCCCCAAACTTATCAACTATTGTCTCCAGAGTAAATACAAGGTCTTCATTTTCAACCTCATTCATAAGTTTAAAAAATTCTGAAAAGAAAACGACCTCAATCACTTGATAAGCAAAATAACAACTATTTACGACCATGACATGTTCATCAACTAACCATCAAGAAGTTGTGGAAGGATTGGACGGATTTCATTCAAATCTGCAAATTAAACGAAACTCAATTCCGTCAATAAGTGATATCCAACCCAAGCATTTAGACCAAAAAGAATAGTAAGGATCTAATATAAAGTAGAAACAACCAACATGAACTAGGCTCAAAATGTAAGGGCATCTACTCCCTCTAAAAGGTCGTAGTTCAAATCCCCATCTATGTATTTGTGATGGGATACTAAAAAATATATCTATATATACCAATCCGAGCATAGTTAGGTGGATAGGACATTAATTATCATCCCAAAAGTTGATCTCCCACCCCAACAATTGTTGAACTCAAAAAATATATATTATGAAATTATAAACCTCTGCAAGCTTCAACAAAAGATCGCAATGCAAAAACTGAGTCAACGCGAACAGGGAGTTCTGGGTCTCGCATCCCAGCAACAACACTATGCAAGGCTTTTCGGAAATTGTTCTGGTCAGCAAAATTGATGTGGGCATACTGTCCAGCAACCCATGCTGCCTGAAGCAATTAAACCAAAACAGTAAAGGAAAGTAAATTTCAAGCGCATGATGAACAAAGCCCCACATCCTAATATGTTCTCACAAAAAGTACAATTACAATGAGAAAACTACAAATCATGTGTACAAAGAAAAGGAGATTTGGAATCAAATGCAAGAGCTAATAAACAATTGTAGCCTAGATAGCTACCATAATACAGGAACAAAGACATACGAGTGGCAAACATAGAAAAGGTTCCAGTTCAAGACCCTTCAGTCCTTCCCTTTGATAATTTCTAAAAGGAACCTAGTGCAATTATTGTTATCTTCTATTCTTAATGATTGGAACCACTTCCTCAAATTCTATCAGAACAAAACTAGTTTATTTTCAATATATATATATAGAAAAGGTGCATTTATAAGCAATCAATTCTTGGGCATAACTAGAAAGTTTCAATAAAAGAACCATATTCATGCCCAACATACTTCAACAAGATCTTCTAGAGAGAACCCACAAAAGTGACGATGGAAATTATCAGGATTTAGTATACAAAGTTACAGTCGTTAATGTTGACCAAATTATCACATTTGATATGTAATAGTATTTATTTATAACAGTCAACCAGACCTTGGCTCTGAGATGCCCAACAGGACTGCTGAATTCAGGAAAAACATGTTGAACTAACATGCGCTCAAGTTCAGATTTGTAGGGTTCTGTTTGTTTCAATTTGTCACAGAGTGCTCCAATAGCAAGAAGAGCCCCATCTTTCTGTCTATAGGGCTTAAATTCAATAGCTGCTTCGTCATACCTGTAGAGTATATACATTGTATCATATTTCATGGATACGGTATCAACCATTGGCATCAAAACAATAAACATACCTATTGAAAATTCCAACGATGAATTGGATAAATTTTTGAAGGTTTTCTTTCCCACGCTTCCTAACCAGCTCACTGACAAAATCCATAGAGGCAGTCCTTGGACTATATAAATCCTCAATGATATCTACAAAATATGTGTGTGGAGCATTAAAATATGAGCAGTGTAATTGTCATTCAAGCTTTGCAAGCATTAAACCCATTTCCATGTGCCTTACCATAACCCTTCCTGACATATTCATGGGGATCCTCATCCCAAAGCTTCTGATCATTGTCATTGAAGCACATAAGGGGGAAAATTATCTCAAAAAGCAGACTATCAAGTCGAGGTTGCAGCAAAGAATACATACTATTCTTCGAGATGCTGGAACAGAAAAAAAAATCATCAGAACTCAAGGGGTAAAAGAATCCTAAGAAGCACAACTATGAATACAAGACATAGATACGACATGATACAAACACACTAGTCAAACTAAAGTGTCTATGCTTCTCAGAAAGCACAAGAGATAATGAGAATTCATAAATAATAATAATAATAATATAATAATTATAACTTTCTCCCCCTTTTAGAATGAACCCACTTTCTACTTTGAATCTTAATATCCAACAACTAATTTTCCTCAAAAGTTGGGCACGAGAGGTAGAAATTCAATTTAAGCAACTTAAGAAGTGAATACTAAATAAGTGTCATACCATTGTTATTCTACGCAAGAACTTCAATTAAAAATTGTTGATATTTCAGTATCAACTGTTAACACATATAAAAATCTTATACAGAAAAGAATACACATATAAAAATCATATCAAGTGATGGTCCTTCCCACCTACAAATTTAAAAAAACTCAAAGAAATAAAGGAAAATAGAATGCATAGCAACAAAATATTTTGTATGCAATTGGAAGAGGAAAAGAGAAGTTAGACAACCTATTGCTTAGATATTGAAGAATGAGATTGGTAACTCGATCTGGCAAATAGCCACCACTGCGTATCACATTCAACAAATTTAAGTGGCATTCCATGACTTTCCCTGCATAGTTCTTCTGAAATGCTTGAGCAAAGGCTCTACTTTCTGGATTCTTAAGTTTCAAATCTCCAAACCTACAAATTAGACGTCAATAGCAAGATTAAACCAGAGAGAGAAAGAGAAAAGGGAGGGAGAGAAAGAACGCCATCCTACAAAACACCTTTATATAGACAAATTGATATGAACATTTAAAGTTAATTCTCACCGGGTGTAAAGCCTATTTAAAATATGGACAGTCCACTTCTTCACTTTCCACCACCCCCAGGATTTCCTAAGTTCAGGATCTGCAGGCTGGCCTTCCAAGGGGACTGGCCTCTCCAGTATATTTAAGAATAGCATCATCCAAGCATTGAACACATGTGTATCGAAAAGATGCTTTGGAATCTCCATCTAAAACATATGCGAAATATTTTTTAAAGCATCTAAAATTGAAGGAATACATAATATCCAATATATTCACGGGGGAAAGATTTATAGACACATTATCCTACAAAAGTACATGTCCAGAAGAAGATATAAAACCAAATTGTCATTATAGTTCATGAAATTCTCCAACTATCATCTGATCTAGAAGAACTACTTCAAAACATATTGAAGAACACACTGAATGAAGCTAGAATCCTTGCATGTGACATTGAACAAAAAATATATCCATTTCATTTTCAGTTGGAAAGGTAATAATCTAACCAAGTAAAATACTAGCTATAATCAAGTGTAACATCTTCACATAAGACTTACATATATCTTTTTTCTAAAAAAAGGAAACAATAATTTTCATTGATGTGATGAAATAAGACTTACATATATCGATGACCAAAATATTTTACAAATAAACTTGATCAACTCCGCTACTTCCAAAGAAGGGTTACCAATCTGAACGAGTCTGCTAAATATATTGAGTAGAAGAGGGAATGTCTCATCAACAATTCGATAAACAGGAGTCCTGTCCTCATCTGATTTAAACCTATCAACCATAAATAAGGAGATAACCCTTTAGTAAATAGTATGTAATAATCCAACTGTTCCATTCCAGATGCGAAAAAGTGAAATATTTAAATAAAAGATCTATAGAACTTGACTCCAAGGGGACCTTCCTTACAAGGCAATGGAGCAAATTACAAATACCACAAGATCTTATTAAAAGAAAATAATAAAGATAATATATAACAAAAAGTTAACAAAAATAAATAAATAATTCCCCTTTTCTTTGTTTGGCGTGTGCGTTGTGTGTGTGAGAGAGATCCCACTTCATTAGAACAATATTAAAACCACAAGGATCTTTTTGTGGACCGTGCAATTGGAATGGGATACTTAAACAAAAAATACTGTATACAATCTTGACACTTCGAGTTAACAATCCAGTATGTAATGCAATCAGACAGGCTGGAAAAAATATATACGAATAAACATAATATACTCACTCATATTTTCTAGCAAGAATTCGCAACACAAATAAAGCCCCATAAACGTTTGAAGCTTGTAAATTTTCTTTCACCCATTCAAGAAGACACGGCCATTGCTCCGGATAATCAGCATGAATGATAGTCTTTAAGCACTCCCCAAGCTGTACCCTGCACATTCACGAAGTTGAAGCAACAGAGAGCATTCAGATCCACACATGTCATAGTCAATGATTTTTGCAAGTTACCATTAAAATGTTGTTTATAGAACAATGACTTTTTAAAACTTCTTACTACAACCAAAAGATTAAAAAAGGCAGTCTTCAATCGACTGTCTTCCATAATACGTAAATAGACAGCAGACACTGACCTCAACAACGATGGAACCTGGGACAAGAATGGAAGAATATTCTTCCGGACCGCATCTTTGTCACTCTCAGAAATCTTCTGAGGTTCATCTGCATCATTTCAACAAGAACAATTAAGCCACCAAAACTAGCCAACGATTCCAAGAACAATTCAACAAACCTATGTAGTTACCTGGGTCAACGGGGGACCAGTTCTTAGCAATGTAATTCTTAAAATGAATGCTGGCAACCTGACGAACAGCCAAGTCACAATTATTGTCCACAATGATCTGTAGCATCCTCACCAGATGTTGCGGGGTATGCTGAATCTGCAGACATAGATAAGCCAACGCCATGAGAACAATCCATCAGAAAAGTAAAAATCAATCCAACCACCATCTTCAACTAAACTACAGACAAATTCACAACTTCTAATTACAAACCCATTTGAGGAAGTAAACAAACACCAACCCCAAGAAAGAGAAACAATCAAAATTCCCATAAATCCACTCCCAATCAATCAAAAGCCAGCCCAATGGTGAGTAGAGCAATGATCAGTCACCTGATTGAGACTCTGCTCAGCAGCCTTCCTCTCATCGGGATTGGGGCTGAGAGCAGCTTGAAGAACAACAGCCAGGCTAGGAAGATCCATATGGGTTCAAAGAAGAAAACCCAAATCAAAACAAGTCCTCGCAACTGAACTGGAAGCAATAAAGAATTGAACCCAATTGGAGAAAAGCAATCCTCGCCCAGAAATCGTCACTGTGGAAGGGAATTGGCGGCAGCCAAGGGGCGAAAATAATGCAACAGGAGAGGATGGAGAAGAAGAAGAAGAAGAAGAAGAGAGGGAAAGAAGAAATCCGGGAGAGCGAGAGACAAGCGAAGAGAGTGTTTATGAGTTTATTTAAAGTACTAGGGTTTACGGTTGTTTTAACCACTACTCACTCTCCTCTGTCTCTGTATTACATATATTGCTTCTTTTTCTCTTCCTTCTCTCGCCGTAAATTGCTTTTTCCTTTTTTTCTTTTCTTTTTCTTTTTTTTTTTTTAATTTTCATTTTAATATATATGTTGTTAATTTTTTATTTCTTTTTTCTTTGTTCTTCTTCCTCTTTTTCTTCTCATGTTGAACCATTCTTCAATTCGATGCTTATTGATTAACTTGTATTTTATGTTCCCTTTAGTTTAAAAAAGTTTTTAAGTATTTATTTATGAAAATAACTCCTTTTGAAAAAGTTAGAACGGTTTAATAACCACGAACACTCAAATTTGAAAAATTTGTTCCTATCAAAAGAGTTTGAATAAAAATAACTTTTTTGAAAAACATCTTTTCTCTAATCAATCCAAATATTCTCTTAATTTGCTACAAATTTAGGACTTGTTTATATTGATTATCCAAGGCTTTAAATTAAAATTTAAGTGTTTGGCCCCCAACTTCAAATGGGTAGCTCATTCCATGTTTTGGACTCCAATTATAATAGTAGTTGGTGTTTTCAATTATTATGACTTACAATTAACTATAGTATTATGATTTTAAACCATTCATTGTTTTAGTGTTTACTATTGCTACAGTATTTATTATTTCTTGCCAATTGTCGTTTTCCCTTATTGTTACAATGTTTACTATTTTCTACCTAGACTAAAATAGTTCTATATAATATTAACTCACATATTATAATAACCACTCACTATAATAATCAATTCTACAACCTAAAAAGTCTATCAAATACTGAAGTGGGCATAACTCGACTAGCATAATATGTATTAGCAATCAAGAGGGGTTTGAATCCCTGCTCCTATTGTATGGAGAAAGAAAGAAAAAAAATGTCTATCAAATACTTAGTTCTCGAACTTACATTTTTGTGTCTAATAGTGACATGTATGGAGTGAGTCTTAATGGTTAAAATCATTTTTCTCATGTTTAAAATCACTCAAACATGTCTTTAGTTATTCAAAATCAATTTTATATTAGTTTTTACCATTTTAGACGTTATTTTCACACAACCAAAATTAATTCCAAATGATTAAGCATGTTTCAAAGTGATTTTGAATATGAGAGGAGTATTTTATCCATTTCAAAATCACACAATAAGAAGATACTAGATTTTGACCCTAATGGCATGGATGGGGTCAAGTGAGCATCATTTTACTTTTTTCCTTTTATGTGGTGGTTAGGGATAAAAAAAATAAAAGTTACCTGCCACACAACAGATATTGCTATGTACAATGTTACAACGTACCACAGAACATTGAAATAAGGCATAAAGAACTAAACGAAAGAGATCATCGAGATTGGTAATTTAGTTCGGTGAAATACCACTTACGTTTAGGGAGTAGAGTGCCTAGGAAAGATAATTTCACTAATAAAATGTGAAAACGATTACAACATTGTAATTATTTGTAATGACACATCAAATACAATGACACCTGTACAACTTAACAACTTAAATATCACTTAGACTCTCTCTAAGTGTGAAACTCTCTTTCATTGATCTTAGGCTCCCCTAAGATTGTGTGTATTAATAAATGATCACTTAAGCTCTGTAAGACTCCCTCTCCTAGTGACTTAGGCTCCTCCTAAGCACGAGACTCCCTCTCACTAAGACTTTTATCCTTCCACATCAAATGAAGATCACTCCACTTAATTAGCTTAGGCTCCCCCTAAGCTTAAGAATCTCTTCTCAAGTTGATAACGAATAAACCAATATGATTCATAGTAAGTCTCTAAATCAACAATAGCACAACCATCTTAAAAAAAAAAGTCGACACATGATAACTTGTAGAAATACAAGTTATTATAGTGACTATTTGAATTAATTAGAGTAACTTTAGAGCTAAACGCATGATTTTGGTAGTTGAATGATGTAAAATGTATTACCATGCATTGGCACTATTTACAAAAGAAAATACTTGAAAAATTATGAGCTTTTCTGTTCTTAACGTAGGGTTAAGAAGAAAAGAAGCACAAATAACCCAAGTACTAGAGACGAAACTGCTGCGAGAACAAGTGGAAACCTATGCGTCGAGACTATGTGTTGAGACCATGCGTTGAGAAAAAGTAGATACAGACGTCTGGGCAAAAAGCTGTCATGTCATTATGCAAAAGGACAACACGTTATCAGATCATGGCAGAACCAATGGGCCGACAATGTAAAAAGTCTACGCAGCAGGGCAGGGAATTTAATGCAAAGGTGTCGGTCATCATGAGTTTCAACTTTTCAACGCCTATAAATAGCCCAAAGCTTCTCCATTCAAAGGAGGGAGAGAAAGAGAGAAACGAGTTCAAGAGGCGAAAGCTCTGCACAATTTCTCCCTCACTATATCCAGCCTCCATTTCGAGCTCTTCTGAGAGACAGATTCTGAGAATTTTCAGAGTCGTCTCCAAGTGAGTGAGAACCTTCACCCTAGAAATTTATGTATCAGATAGCAACCATCTCAAGCCTCCATGAAGCAAGACGTTGCTAGTGGCGGCTTGACACCTTCCATTTCTGTTTTATCTCCATTTCCCTCCTTCTTACTTATGTTTTGTTAATGACATTCGAGAGAATGGTTTATTTTCTTAATATGAGTTTGATTGACGATTATCTTCCATTTATTTCCATATTAAATACCTTACACCATGTTGTTTGAATGCTAAATGAGTTAGATGTTAGAAGTTAATTTTTCTTAAGCAATATTAAGTATGTTACATCTTGATTAATGCATATCATTAGTTTGCATAACTTTGTCTAACAAACAAAAGTAGCAAGCACGACTGTCTAGCTTGAGAGAGTGGATGGTTAATCTTTAGCATTTATCAGGACTAGATGAGGTGTAGAGATGTAGTTCATCTTTTGCTAACGCAAACTTACCATGCGTCTTAGAGATAAGATTAATGTGGCGTCGAAACATCGAAAGATGGATTCACAAACGCAGTTTGTAGGTATGTAATTATACTTGGATATGCTTGAGTAACAACTAGCCCCTGCATTAACTCTACTTTTATCGCATGGTCCCATTCATTCTCAAAGCATACTATCTGACACAATGACATTTGACTAACCATCGCCGCGTCCACCTCATTGCTAGTTGTAGGAAATTTTATTCATTATTTATGTATAGTTTTAGATACATACAATCATGCACATATTACATGTATAGTTCACCGCATAGTCATGCATCTATTCTCAACGCCTAGTTATTACAAATCCCTGCGTTCGACCCTAGACTTACCAGGAAATCTATAAGAGCTTATACTTGGGCTTTTTATGGGAAAATTTGCTTAATCATAATCATACTTGAGTAATTCTCGACGCATCTTTGTACGGAAATTATAATATCTATTTTTGTGCAACAAGCTATGAAACTCAGTTTAAATCGAAAATAGAAATCCAACAACAACACACTTGTGAACAATTCTCACAAGACAACGGCTCAAGTAATTCTCGTAAAACGGCCAACCCCCAAAAACCAACCACAATACCTTAAATATGCACAATGAAAAACTTAACCTTATGTAACACCCTGTCCCCGAAAACCTAAGTATTCATATAACTAGTAGGGATAAAAAGGGATAAAAGTGTGTGGATTTGGGAACCTTTAAATGAAAAGTTAAGATTGTGCAATTACTGAATTATGGCCAATAAATTCTGTGCGTTGAGATGAATGGTATTAAGAAAAGAATAGACATATCTTGGAAGATTAGGGTGATGCGTAGATGATTAAGCTCAAACGCATGGTATTTAATACTGAGGAGTTATCGGCCAGGCTGTAAGATTAGGTTCTAATGAGGGCAAGTTGAATGGGGTGAAGTACCATGTGTCGATGATGCAAAGTATAGAACCATCACGTAGAAAAATTACCTTGCATTGGAATGGTTGTCAACGCGTCGAGAAATGAAGCTAAAGGAAATAATGCGTTGAGTGTTGTATAGAATGATAGTGAATGGAGGTGAAGAAACAAGAATTGAATATGGATTACGGCTATGCGTTGGTGAGCCTGGTATGGGAAGCTAGTGTAAAGAGGAAGAAAGTAGACTGTTACTATAGCCTTGATGGATGAGTCGCTATTTCGATAAGGTATGACAGGCATTGAAAGGTGTTATTATGTGTTTGGAGGCAAAGATGGAGCCTGACCAAGGGTTGTATCCGACCTACATTACGATGAGAAGAATACCTTGAATTGGGGAGTAGTTGGATGCGATAGGCTAAAGGATTAATAATGAATTGATAAGCCGTAAAGTGGACAATAACTATGCGTTGAGAAAGTTAAATGGTGAGAAATATTGGCTATGTGTTGAGGAATTCTGTGTTAAGGACAGTTGTTAGCTATGCGACGAAGGGTTCATGAGTCGATGATGGTTACCATTGGTTATCAAGTCATACGTTGAAGAGCTTAATTTCATGATAATGGAAAATGTTATCACTATCTCAGGTAAACGCATAGGAAGAAGCTAAAGAAGTAAATGGTTAAGGAATAACCTTGGTATAAGATTCAAGGACGCATAGAGGGTAAAATCAAGGGACTTAAAGGAAGGTCATGAATGCGGAATGAAGCAAAGGTAAATGCAGGAGGGTAAACGCAAGAAGAAAGAATGTGGGTTGGATGTGGTAATCAAAGGTAAACCACATGGTCAGAAGAGTGCAATTGTACAAAGGAGGAAATGTAGTTGTGAACGAATGTAAGAAAGGGAGTTGAACGCATAAACGCGATAAAAAAATTTATGTATGATGTTAAGCTGAAGCGCATAGTAGTATGCATTTAGCATTTGTACACTTAAATGAAGGAGAAATGGAATAAAGGTAGTAAAGCCGAGGGTAGTAAAAGGAAGCAAAGGAATTGAATCTGGAAGATAGTTCCATGAACGCATAGGAGCAAGGAGTTGGTTGTGTAGTTGTGTATTGGAACATAATGAACTCATAAAGTAAGTCTATAGGCCAGGTTGTGTAGTTGTGTAGTTGTGTATTGGAACACATGATTGTGACACCTCATTAAGTAGGAGGTGTTAGAAAGCATGATAAACACTTCATGCAAAGTGACACTTGGACTAATGCATGATTAATTAAGCATGCAACATGACATGTGGCAAACAAGTAGCAGCAGAAGAGAGGAGGTTGAATGACAAGTACTCTATAAATAGGACCTTGAGGGAAAAGTAATGACTGATGATTCGGTGATTATAATCCTTGAGAGAAGGAAAGAAAGAGAGCTGAGAGAAGAAAACCTTGCGTTTGAAGGAGGAAGTCTGCGGCCAAAGAGGAAGACAACCTTGACACTTAAGTCATCTGGTGTTAAGAAGTTGGCTTGAGTCGAGAAGGGTGAGTCTTGCGTTTAAACCGAATTCAACATAAGGGTGGACACCACGATGCGATCAAGTTAGACTTGGTATTCAAAGAAGGTCGACGCATCCAAAAGAATAGGGAGAGTTAGTCTGCACTTCGCAGGGTTGCATCCAACTAGACTACCAGAGGGTGAAGGTAGACTAAAGAGCTTTAGCATTGCGTTTAAGAGCTCGGGAAGCAGAGATTTAAAAGGAAATCTCTTAAGTAATTGTGAGTGACTCTCTTCTTCTTTTAAACTGAACTTTGTTGAAATATACTTAGGTGATATTGTTTTGTGATAACTAATTTCATGTAACGCATGATGTCTGATCATATTATCTAAAAGACATGTTTTACCTGATTGTTTTACTACATTGAAAGGCATGTTGCAAGATGTAGTTTTACCAAGAACATCCTGTTTCTTATCAAAGGTTTCATATGAATGATCTAGTCAACTGATCGATAAAATGTTTAAGAGGAGGCTTAGTGCTTATCTCCTTGAGAAGGCTCGTGAATTTCCCCGGGACCCAGTACTCAAGGACATGAGAAGGTACATGGGTAACCCGACATATTCCTATGTGCACATAGAGGTTAATCTGGCTAGTGCATCGAGCTTGCTCTGCTTGAAGCCAGGGATGATTTCGACGTTGGGTGTGTTGAGCCTTGCTCCACCCCAACTAAGGATGTTTTCGACGTTGAAAGCGTTAAGTCTTGCTCTGCCTCAACTAAGGGAAATGATTGAGAAACCAAACGAGTTTTTCGTATAAATGTTTCTAAATGACTCTATTGATTCGGAACGATTTGATATAGTTCAAAAGAGATGTTGAAAATACGTTCCTGTTATATTGATGTACTTATCTTGTTTTGTGTGTATAAATGTAACATGCTTGTTTCTAATTAAAAGATAGTTTTACAAAACCAGTCACTCACGGGGCTTTAGCTCACATTTTTCTATGTTCTCAAATTTTCCAGGTAGCAAGCGAGTTCGGGATGCTTTGCCTATGCAAGAACCTCGTCTGGGCCGTCTTGATAAAGAAATGGTTGGTCAGTGAACCTTACAGAGGAGTCAAGGTTACTGACTTCACATCTTCTTTCGGGTTATGGAGGATAATCCGGGAGGGGGTGTGACACCTTAACTCCTAAACAATCGCGTTTAGGAAAGACAAGAAATCTGCAAAAGATGGCAGACATGGTTTTCCAAATAAGGAAAATATAGTTCACAAAATCGACACTTTCAAAGACAACCATTAGACTAAAACAACAAATACAAAGACAACCTGAATAACAATCACCTACCTTAAACAAATAATGTCAACACACAATCTTTAACAGTTAGGATTTCCCAATTTTACATATTGTCAAAACGTCGATGTCAAATTAACGATTAGTTGATTGTATGATTTCTTTCTTTCTTTAGGTATCTATCATAGACAATAAATGCACCACTTTGACATTTACCAATTGAACGTTTTTTAAAATCATGGATTTAACCTTTCAATTTTATGTCTAACATGTGTTAATAATCTTGATGAATGTCTAATATATTAATGATCTATTAGTTTAGGGTCATATTAGATAGTTTTTAAAGTTTAAAAAAATCTTTTAGATACTTTGTGTAACGGCCCGAATTTCAGGTAAATCACTTTTTCTCTCTTTAAGTTGGAAAAAAAAATATAATAATAATAATAATAATAATAATTAAAGAAATGCAGGCAAAGGGAGCGTTAAGGGGGGATTGGGGATCTTTGGCCTTTAAGAGAAATTGGGTTTCAGTTGGGGAAAGATCTCCGGATGGGTTTTTCTTTTTACTGACCAAGTTGCGTTTTAGGAAAAGGAAAGAAAGGGGAAGAAGGGAAAGGTCACTCTCTTGATCACCTCTTCGTCACTCAGTCGTCGTCCCTTTCAGCCCTCTTTGCTACCATCATCTCCAGCCCTCACTGTCGCCGTCATCGCAGTACTCATCACCATCATCATCAGCACTCGTCGCCATCTCGCAGCTTTCAGCGTAGCGGCATCATCATAGTCCTCGCGCCACAGCATCTCAATCCTCATCGCGCCGTAGCATCTCAGTCCTTGTCACGTCGCATCATCATAGCCCGCATTTCGCCGCATCATCATAGTCTTTATCGCCGCGTCGCCTCAGCCCTCTCCGTGATGCATCATCACCAATCTTCATCGCCTCGTGGCCTCAGCCCTCTCTGCAACGTGTCGACACAGCTTTCATAGCACACTGCCGCAGTGTAGGGAAGTCGAGACTTCGCACAGGCAGTCTCGCTGTCTCGCTCAGTCTTGCTATCTCGCTTAGTCTCGCTATCCCGCAGTCCCGCTCTCGCCGCAGTCCCGCTCTCGTAGGTAAGGGACTTACTACCGGGCTTTAGTGACGCCTAATGTCTAATTGTGTTATTGACTGTTGAATGTCATTGTGAACTTTTTGCCTCGGGTGTTGATTGCTATGATTGTTTCGGTATGCCAAGTTTGTAGCTTGTATGCAATGTACTTATGCTTATGTGCCTATGACTCTGTGAATCTCTGCGATAAACTAGCTATGCCATTGATGGATTAATGAGCATGCAGCAGAAGTTAATTTGATCAATTTTCACTCTAAGATGCTCAATTTAGAGGATTAAACATGCAATTAAGAAGAAAAATCAAAGTTTCAAGAACACTTATCCTTGAAGCTCCAAATTCTCCTTCAATTCTTGATGAATTTCAGCACCACTTGGTTGTAGACCACCACAAGAGTCTTCTTTACTATTCTCTAGGCTTAGATTGGATGGTGGGATCCAAATTTGTGGTGAATTTGACAAAGAATGAAGGTTAGGAAGAAGATGAACAATGGATAGAATTTTGCAAAATTAACCCTTAATTTCACAAAATTCTTAACCATTTTTATTTCAAAATCATCTCTATTTATTAAAGAATAACATGCAATCCAATTGCATCAAAATTTGATAACACAAAATGGTTAATTGTGAAGAAGACAACCAAGCTACTCCTAGCTTAGTTAGTGGGAAAATCCAATCTTCAAAAATCAATTTTAAAATCAATTTTCAATGAATTTCCAAAATTGAAATAAAATTGATTTTTAATTTAAAAAGATAATTAAATAATTAAATAAAAAATAATTTAATATTTAATTAATTAAATATTATTTTAATATTATTTTAATATTAAATAATAAAATAATATTATTTTTCCCACTTGTCTCGATTTTTCTTAAAAAAACCGATATGAATCCCTATTCATATGATTAATATTTAAATTATATTTAAATATTATAATTAACTCTATTTGTACGTTTAATTCGTAATTAAACGTCGATATATCGTATATATCTAACTTTCATTCCTTAAGCCAGATTTGAACGATTCAAACTTATTCACCACATTATCTAAGATTTTAGTCCATTTATGAGCTAGTAGAGGGACCTAATGGACCTACAGATCATGAGCTCCAACTATTCGAGATTAACCGGCCAAACTCTTTTACCTAGTTAACCAACATTCGTTAACTAACGGGACACTCCACTAAAGCCCGTAGTTGCACTCTCCTCACTGTAGATATATTTGTGTCCATTTGATATAACCGTCATCAATAAGTCAATCCTTCACAGGTTGTTCATAACTTCAGCTAGGTCAAATACCGATTTACCTCTGAGTTACATCTTTTCTCCTTAAGTACCATTGTCTCTCTAATGAACAATTAATTTAGGATCTAATCACTAAATCCATTCCCTCTCGGGCCAGTGAGAGGATGGGGCCCCTTGTTCAAGTCCTGGGAACAACACTTAAGAGAACAACCTCTCTTCTATCCCTAAGTTGGGTAGGAGTGAATTCCGTTTTGCAAATTCTATGTTCCCAACTATCTACCCAGTCTTATCCCTGAAATAGGAGGAATGTTGAGCAGCGCTATTGAGCTTACTCTTACCTATGTAGATCAAGGGATAATTCTGAATAAATAGGAGTTCATAGATAGCTCAAGATTCAGATCAAGTTATCTAGGTCATCGATAAGTGAAATTAATCAGTGTTAATCGTAAACGGTGTTAATAAGTAACAGTAATTATTTCAAGGTCAGTCTTACACAATCTCATTATGTAGAATACCCCCGCTCACATGTCTCTACATGATCAAATCAGAATCACTTCATTTATGACACTTTACAACATTTGAAACAATCATGAAGCAAGTCGTATTCAATAGTGTCTCCAGGAAGAGGTACCCAACCTAATCCATGTATTATAGACTATTGAGGCTACTTACTCGAACTTGATCCTGTTTATGTCTCCACATAAAGTCCAAGTACTCATGATAGTAGCCAAGGGTTCGTAGTTTAATTAGATTTAGAGTTGATAAATAATTAATTCACTTGAATAACTTCATATGTACTAAAAATCACCTATTTACAAAAACTACGAGTTTTAGGACATACAACCCAACAGCCATGACATGTTACAGGTTACCCTACTTGTCGTGCCCCGTACCCCTAATGTACTATGCTACGAAGGGTGTCCCTCGGGATCACCACCTATGTCCATGTTACAAATGTAATCACTGCGTACCCTCGGGTCGCTTCCTATGCTTATGCCTACGCTTATGGCTATGCGGGGTACATGGGTGCACACGACAAAAAGGGTAATAGCTAGGCCCAATAGTGGGTCTCGTGGGTCTCTTACTGAGTATGACTACTCACCCTTTTTTTTCTATGTTTTTCTCCCAGGTAAAGAGCATGGTGGCCAGGCGTATGACCGAGGAAATCCGTGACCGTACCATGGGATCGCTAACATTTCTTTCGCACCTTAGCCTAGGGTATAACGTACTGGAGTTGTAGGATAGTAGTATTTGCATACATTGGACCGTTTGTTATTTGTTTTGTTTATTGTTATGCTCGGTTTTTCTTTCTTGAGGTTTTGCCTAACTATTTAAGGGGTACCCCGCTAAAGCATTTTTTTTTACTCCTCTATGTTTGGTTTAGTAAACTATCAGAAATCCAACCGTTTTATGAATGTGACCGAGTTGTCTATAGTGTGTGATACCATGTCTCTTATTTTTCAACACATTCACTAAATGGTCATGCATGATGTAGTGACGTGTTAGCTATTAAAGGGTCAAGTCGTTACACTTTGTAGGTTAGAAATCACTTTTGGTACCTAAACTTTCATGAAAGTAACAATTTATTCTCTATAATTTTTTAAGTTTACATCAATTTAGCCTTTAAATTTTACTATGTAATAATGTTGTCCACATACTTTAAATGTTGAACAGTCTACCATATATCTATTTATCTATATCTATATATATACCATCTAAAATGGGCTATAGGGGAGAAAGTTTTGATTTTCCCTTTTGCCCCTTTGAGTTGATGGTTATATGGATATTTTAGGTAATTTCACATTTAAATTATTAAATTCAAATTTCTCTCTTGGCATTCACACGTTAAATTAAAAAAAAAAAAAAATCCCCCTACATTTTAGCATTCACACTTTAAATGAGAGTAGATTTTAAAAAATTTACATTTTATCCTCTAATATTTAATTCACATTAAATAAAAGAATAAAAAAATTCACATTTTATCATATAATCTTCAATTCATGTTAAATAAAAGGAAATTTAAAAAAAAAAAAAAACCATATTTCAACTCTATCTCATGTTATATAAAAATCTACCATCCATACCTTTTATATATCTATCTAGATATATCTATTTATTTATAGTTACCTATATATCTATTTACTACGTATCTATATATCTATGTATATACTATCTAAATCTAAAAAAGCCTATTTGGGAGAAACTTTAAACAAAAAAGTATTTTGATTTAATTGGGAGAATCTTTAAACAAAAAAGTATTTTGATTTAATTTAAAGTTAAAGTAACAGGTTAATCAAACCATTCAATAATTTATTAAAAAAAAATATAAAAAGATTATCACGAAAAAAAAATCTTAGTTTAAATCAAAGTTTGAAATTTAGAAAACTATCAAATCATCAAAATCAACATAAAAAAAAATTAACTAAGAGATAATTGTTGAATGAGAAATTTTGGCTAATCACAAGGTGCCACATCGTCACAACAAAAGTCCAAACGCATTGTGAAAATTATAAATTGGATTGGGCCGAGTAAGTAAAGTCAATTGGGCCCATAGGAACTCTATAAATAGAGGCGTTGCCCCTTCATTTGTTGAGGTTGGAAACATTTACAACGGAGTGCTAAAACTCTGAAGCTCTTAAGATTTCAAGACTTTGTAGTTCTGATCAACCTCAAGATTACAACTTCTTAAAGATGGGAAGAACTGAAGCTCTAAACTCTAAAGACTAATCTTCCTGAAGATGGGAAGAACTGAATCTTTGATGTGACGTCCCAAATTTTCAGGTATCCCTTCCATATTAAGCACATGTTGTTTTAAATTGATTTAACCGTGGAATTTTTGAGATTAATAAGAAATCTAGAGGAATTGGATTTATTATTTGGTTGTGGGTAAAGTGAGTTTAAGAGTAGAGGTAGAGGAAAAGATAATTTTTATTAAAGAAAAGATTGAGTTTTTATTGAGTTTTATTTATTTAAGGAAGAGGAAAAAGGAAAAGGGAAGAATTAAATTTAAATTAGGAAAAGGGGGGAAAGTTAATCTAGGTTGGGAAAATGAAAGATTTGTTTTTTTTTTTTTGTTATTTATTACCTCGGTTTGCATGCTAGGTTAAGAAAAGAATTAAAGAAAAAAAACTTCTCTCCCTCTCCCTCCCTTTTCATGCTTCACTGCTGCCCCCCTTGAGTTTTTCCTTCTCCATTTGTTTTCCTCCTGCCGTCGTCCCCTTCGGTTTCGCATTGTCGTCGCCGTCTGCCTAAGTTTGCTTGTTGTCGCTGCGCCTTCGCCACTGCCATTCATGGGATCTACTACTGAGTCTATGCCTATGCTGACGCTTATGGTTGCCTAATGGCTAATTATGGTTACTGTATTAATTTTGGCTGGTATATGGAATGTGATATCACATTGATTGGTTATGGCTGAGTTATGGTTACTATACTGGAATGTGTTATGGTTATGCCTATTGTGTCCAGATAATTAATTATTTAACTTATTGCGATGAATTGGAAACCCTCTTAATTATGTTAGTAATACATGCTATGTCGCGATGATTATTATCCTGTTCATCGTGTCTTGTACCCCTAATAAGAATATGATTACGACAGGGTGTCCCTTGGGATCACCACCTATGCTTATGTTTACAACTGTGACCTTCGGAATCACTGCATACCTTCGGGTCAGTACCTATTATGCTTAAGGATAACAACCTCACCTAGTAGGCCTAGTAGTGGGTCTCTTACTGAATATTATTACTCACCATTTTCTATGATTTTTCTCAGGCAAGGACGGGATGGACAGGCGTATGACAAGAGGAATCCGTGACCACGCCATTGGGATTGTTGTCGCTTCCGCATCTTAGACTCACGCATTTGTCCTAGAACATAGAGCGTTGGTTGGTGATTATGTAGGATAGTGAACATTTATCCATTTATTCTTTACTTTGTTTTGGTTATTTTATGAAACTTTTGGTCAAACTGTTTAAGGAGAACCCGTTAAATTATTTATTTATTTTATATGTGATTTAAATAAAATATCCAAAATTATTTTTGGTACGACATTATGTTAAAGTGTGTCTCATCGCCTCCAAATCCTAGAGTGTTTATGAAAATGTTCATGCATAGCGTAGCATCCTGTTAGTTTGAAGGTCGGGTCGTTACATCTGAACTCTAAAGAATGAAGCTCCAAAGCCTTGAAGATCCAAAGGCTAAAGCTCTAAGGATCTAAAGAACACAAACCCCTCAAGCTCTAAAGATCTGAAGAATACAAGACCTGAAGATTAAAGCTCTGAATAATACAAACCTCTTGAAGCTTTAGAGATCAAAAGACTAAAAAAGCCCTAAAGAGTGTAACTCTCTTGAACATCTAAATACTTGCTCAAAAGAGTTCTAAAAGATTAGAAGACTTTTCTTTGAAGCTCTTGAAGTCAAACTCCAAAGGTCGATCAACAAGCCTAAAGGACGATTATCCAATAAGATCATCAAGTTCAAAAATCGATTATCCTAGAAGATCATCAAGCCTAAAGGCCGATCACCCAAGAAGATCAACAAGCCTACGGATTAAAGTTTACTTTTCGAAAGAAAGAATCAAATGATCAAATATTAGAGATTATACTCACAGTACTGAAATTAATACAAATACAAAGTTTAAATTCAACGAATTAAATTTCTCCGGAAATCTTGTATCACAAAAATTATCACGAAATTTAAAAGAAAAATCTTGGTTTAAATCAACGTTTGAAATTAATCATCAAAATCAAAATAAAAAATATAATTAAGAGACAATTATATGAAACTTAAAGAAAAATAACAAACTTCTAAAAGCAAAAACTATGCATAGTTTTATCTAGTTGGTTGACATCTATAGGTGCAATAAATTTCCAGTAGTTAACATAAAGATTACAATTTTGTAAAAGAATTATTTCAATGGAGTAAACAAATAAATTTTTCTTAAATTATTCAAATAGTTTTATAGATATATGGGATAATTTTACTGTAAATATAAATATTAAATTATTTGTAATTTGTATTTTTTAATCAATTTTAGATTTATTGGTTAATCTACCCATATTGTTTTAAAAAAATGTTAGTATAATATTAACCAATTAAAAAGATTTGTCCATTTTATTTGATGGTTATATGGATAATCTTCAAATTTGATGGTCATTTATAATACCTCTATTTATCATTTTAAAATATTAATTTTTATTGTTTTTAACCATTTTTTAAATTTATTTTCAATATTCACATTAATTTTTTATTAATTTTTTTTATCATTTACCAAATTAACCGATTCAAAAGATTTGTCCCTATTACATTAACTCATTCAAAATATTTGGTTCAAAATAACATTAAATTAGTATTTAAAATCTAAATTGGCTAAATTAAACCCTCAATTTTCAGTTGCATCTCATCTTCTTTATATTCATGAATTAAAGTTGTAATAATAAAATCATATAATTAAGTTCTCTTTTTAAATTTTACACACCACGTGCAACGTAGTATCAAACTAGTCCATTAAAAGATTGTTAAATTTAATTAGGTTTAACATATGTAAATTAGTAAATTGCTTAATGGGACCACATGAGTTATAAACAAAGACACTTTATGAGATTTTCCATCGCAATTATTAAATTGTGTTATAAAATTTTAAGTATGGACTGACATGCTACATACTAAAGTTTTAAAAATTAAATTGTCACAAATTTTAAAGTACATAGACTAAGTGATCATTGACAATAGATCAACGGACTACATTATTACTTTCACCAAGGTTGAAGGACCACCATAAAGTTCAAATATCTTTAGATGAACATTTGTAATTTAACTCATATTGTCGGAGTTTTGGTAGTTGGCTCTATGTTATTTTAAGGCAATGGTGTTGTTACAATTGTTGAACATTTGACTTGATAGTATTTTCCTCAAATATCTTTCTTTCCTAATTTGGAAATTCTATGTTGGCATATTTTGTCTGATATCTTTCTGTTTATGGTGCATCTTATGTAGTTCAAAAGGAAAATATTCATTTGGAAACTCTCTTCTTATTTGAGGTGCATTATAATATTTTGTATTGGGAGTTTACTTTTCTTTTATGAGATCTAGGTGACCTGAGTTTGTTTATTTGAGCGAGAGTTTTTGTTTTTGGTGGCCAACTTGTCACACCCCCTCCCGAATTCTCTCTTAACCCGGAAGTGAGTGTGAAGTAATAGACTCCAATACCCTTAAAGCATTCATCACGAAACCCTGATGTTTTAGAATATAACCCGATAAACACATATTCAGTAATCTATAATCACAACCACACCAGAGTTAAGCTATCATAACTATCCTGACTCCCATAAGACTTAATATTTACAACAACATCTATACATAACTTTCTCAATCCTTACAATATTTAAATAGGTTCAGGATTTATAATTATGCAATTCCTAGATTCTGAAATAGGCCCAAACGAGTTTCTATTGTAAGCTAAGCACCCCAGACACGCTCATTACTTGGAAAAATAAAACAAAAAAACAAGGAAAGCGTGAGCTTAAACGCTCGGTGAGTGACTAGTTTAAAATTTTTCTCGATATTATATGAAAATATAAAACCCAGCTAAATCCATAACTAGCATACATCAAGATATAAATTAATCACTCATGATTATCTATGGAAACATTATTCACAAACCGTTTCCTTAATTTTCTTCCCTAGTTGAGGCAAAGCGTAACTCAACGCTGCTCAACGTCGAAGTGATCCCTAATTGGGCGGAGAAAACTCAACGCACCAACGTCGATATTCCCTAGCTGAGTGAAGTACTCCCAACACCTCAGCACCATTAATTACAATATGCCCTCGGTTTATCCAAGTACCTTCACCTTGTCCCTCAGTACTGGATTCCAGGATACTCCAGTGACTTTTCTACATCTCTCAGCACTGAGTGTTTTAAACACAGGATTTCCCGCATGCTTTCCCCTCATCTCTCAGCATTGGGTTTCCTTTATGTATTTCATGAAGTAAAGATTCTTTGTATAATAATTCATTATAACACAATTCATAACAATCAACACATTACTAACACAAAACTAAACATGTACACATATAGCATTCATGTCTTCTCTTTAGTACCTCGACATTGAAATCCATTTAGATTAATTGATAGTATCTCAACCATTCCAACACCTTCAACATTCTTATATTTTCCTTAAACCTTACCACCATATCACACGTACTTATTCATATAGTTCACATACTATTGCTCAGTCTGTGTATATAATTATATGTCGAAACAACTCATTATACCACACATGGAACTCACATAAAGTTCATAGAATTTGATCATATATGCTTTTACCGACAAATATTATCAAGAAACTATGTTAGAATCAAACACTTTTAGATAGGAAGTCACTCACGACTTGTCCTAGGCCTTGAGCGGATTGTACACCTTTCCTAGCTCTTCTTGGCCTGTAAATACACATTTATCGTGTTAGACTTCCCTAAACTTTCTTTCCATAATCATTAAGTTGACATAATTAAACTCCAAACATTGCTTCATCACCGAGACTCTCTTCTCCTAAAACAACTCATAATGAACGACAGTATAAATAACCAGAGAGACTACCAGATAGATTGGGTTACACATATACAACACTAGCGAGATCATAGTGAGCGAGACTAGCGAGACTCCCTTTGAGTAGCGATACCTAGCGACACTCAGCGAGATCCACCTTAAGTAGCGATACCTAGCGACACTCAGCGAGATTTGTGAGACGCATAGCCCTTAGCGCTACCAGCGATACTCGTCTCGCTACTCCCTCTTCAACTTCTCAGCGACACTACAATTCCAGCGACACCCGATAGCCACAATTTCTTCCTTTCCTTTTGTTCTCACTTCTATCTAATAAAAAATCATATTTCCAGCCAAATTCAGAACTTCTTCCCTTCTACAAACTTGTAAAGAGATAGGTTCTCTGACTTACCTCAAAATTTCAGAGTATAATTCCTCTTCGTTTGGGAGATATCCCCAAATAACACTGAGTTGCTCTCAATCGCCTAGCAAATCAGTAGCAATCACTTCCACCTACAATTTTACATATTTCTTCTCAAATTTAGCTCAAACATCCTTCATAGAAATGGTTAGAAATTGAATTAACTTACTAACCTCAAAATTTTTGCCCTATCTTCGACTTCCTTAGCTCGTTCTTCTCCAAACACTAGATCGTGCTCGGATTTCACGACTACAATCAAACTTTCCGTTCCAGCTTTAATTACACCACCAAAACGAATAGAATCCTACTCGAATTTGACATGAACACCTTCTTCTACCTTCCCTCGTTGTTCGTATGAAAAATGGAACCGACTCGAGCTCTGAAACGTGTTTAAAATGATTAAACACTCAGCCCAGTCATATATATATGCTGCGACTTAATCTCCACTTCCATTTCTTTTAAATTAAGTTGGCCGGCGCATACTTCTTCACCAACGCACACTACACCAACACTCTAATGCATAGCAACCCTCAACGCAAGCTACCTCCAACGCCCATAGCAGCCATCCACTCACCACTGCCTCCAACGCATGGTAACAACCTTCAACGCATAGTTGCAGTCCATCACATACAACAACTCTCCAACATAATTAGCCTTATCAACGCATGATAGGTCAAGGACAACTCCCGGCCAAGTTCCAGCTTCACTTCCAACGCATGGTGACACATTCAACGCATAGTAGCCCTTTCAAAATATAACAACTCTTCAACCTTACCGACGCATAGCCGTGGCCAATATTTAATGATTTTTGCTCCTTCGCTCTCAGCCACCATTCTCTACACAATGCATAACACATGACTTCTTCTTAGTTTGCCTTCTCCCAAGGCTAGGTATGGGGCTTACACAACTTGTGTGACATTGTGTTCTCATTTTTTGCTCACTAATTCCGCTATGCAAGTTTCTCAATTGACAAAGGTCAACTTACTAAAGATCAAACCAGCCTTAGGGGGAGCCTAAGGCATTGTTGAAGAGAATAGATTCTCGGCCTTAGGGGGAGTCTCAAGAAGGATTTCTCCATCTTAGGGAGGACCTAAGATTCATCAGTGAAGGGAGTTCATTGAGTTACAAGAAAGATAATCAAGCGAAGAGGAGTCTCACACACTATTGGAAGTCGAAGTGTTCAACGCTAATATTAACATACTTAGGAGAGCCTAAGTATACCTGAGAAGGAGTTTCACATCTAGGGGGAGTCTAAGTGACCTGAGGGTTAAGCATTACATGAGCCAAAGTTGTAGTTGTATTCAAATAAGTACTACGTTGTAATTGCTTGACTCATTAATATTAGTGGATTATCTTTCCTAGAACACTACCCCCCCAGACGAAGGTGTATTTCACCAAATTGGGTAACCAACTTCTATGTGCCTTCTTTTGCTCTCTTGTTGATTGTTTCGGTTGTTGTTCCGGTGTACGTCAATGCTTTTGGTTTAACATCCAAGTTTAGTGTGATGAGTTGGTTTAACATCCGGATTTAGTGTGACGAGTCATCGTATCGTTTTTTCACATATATTTTAGTCCCTACTTTTTATGTTTTGTCTCAAGTAATATTTATTGTTTAAAGAGTGTAATTCTAGTTTATTGTATTTAAACATTATTTACTATACATTCTCATTATTTCATTATGAAACTGGTCCATGATAAACTTATTAGGCATAAAATTAGTAAGTCATAAAGTTTTTTCGAAAATTAATAAAATTATAGCATTTAAAATCATAAATCTCAATTAATAGATAGTTTGTCTCTTTTCAGTTGGAAATTTAAGCAACCCAAAATGTTTTTTAACCTATAAAAATATAAAATGATACTTTTGGGTTATAGTGTAACCTTCTTTTCTTTTTTTTTTTCTTTTTTTTTTTTTTTTTTTTTTTATAGTTTGTAACACTTGATTGTGACTTAAATTCAGATCTTAATTTAAATGAAAAATAGATGAATCTAAATTGTAACAACATAAGTCATACACAATGAGAATAACTAGTAGATACATTGAGAAAGAAGGTAGAAAAGTAAAGACACGAAGATTATTGGTAATCTAGTTTGGTGTAATATCACCTATATCTAGGAGACAAAGTATTTGATGGAGAGAAACTTCAATAATAAAGAGTTAAAAAAATTACAATGAAGTACTTATATGTTATAGATCTTTAGAATGACTCTCATACAACGACCTACTCCTAGTGAATGACTTAGACTCCCCTTAAGCTGGAGATCCCCTCTTCCTTTACACTAACCCTCTTTCCAGTTTTTGTTTGAAACACACTTCAAACAATCTTGCTTAGACTCCCATTAAGTATGGAAACTCCTCTCAAAATAACAAAAGTATGAATTAGTTTCAAACTTTCTCACAGAAGCAATCAACTCAAACAAACTCTTCAGCCAAATCTCCAAGACACTTAGCAACAACCTCATAGAGAGGTTCATACAATGTTCTTTTCAATAACACTCTTACATCACGTACACACGTATACAACAAAGGGGCTAACCCTAAAAGAAGATAAACAACCTTATATATAGGAGCAACTATAGAGAGATCTTCTTTATTCAATTGTATTTTCACAAATCTCGATGACCACTATTTGTAGAGTTTACACAATATGAAAATGTAAATATATTTGGAGATATGTAATCTATGGACATCTACATATAATTCAAAATTTATAACACTCCTTTTAAATATCATAGTATATAAAATATATGCCTCATTAAAATCATTTTATAACATTCCTCTTGGTTGTTATAGTATATAAAATATATGGGTCATTAAAATACAGATAAAAACCTAGTGTAGGAAAAAGATTATATTATTTATATATCAATACTATATATAAAATGTGTCAAATTGGGAGAATTTTTACATTTGTATTTTGTCCCTTGTTTTTAAATATATGCCTATTATACCCTCGACTTAAATTTGGTCGTATAGATTAATATATATATTTTTTTTTTGCTAAATCATGAAAACATTTGAAGAGATGGGAGGCAAAAGAAAGTTCGTTGAGATGAGTGAGGAAAGCGTGAAAATAAAAAAGATAGAGAACTATTTAGGGAAGATTTGAGAAAACTAGAGAAGAAATAGTTATGGAGAGAGTTAAGAATATAATCTTTCTAATTTAAATTTCTCATTCTGGTTCAATTTCTATTATATTTATTCTCCCTTAAATTTTTATTATTCTCACTCTCTAATATAAACTTTATTGTATTTGTTCTCAGTACCATAATTTAGGGTTATAATTACAAGGTTCCTTAAAATTATTTTTATCATTCTTTGAATTAATAAAATCAAATAACCTTATTATACTATACACTTTTAGGTGTTATATTACTTAAAAAGGTGCCATTAAATAATGAAATAATATTTTGATGGAAGATTTTATATTAAAAGAAAATTAAACAACAAACTCTCTCTATCTCTCTTTTTTTTTTCCTCACTAAAAGTAATAAGAGATTCATTTAAAATAATAATACTGATAATGATAATTTTTTTTTAGACAATAAATATTGACATAAATAAAAAAAACTGATGTGTAAAAAAAGCTATGACATAAATATTAAAATTAAACTTGTTAGATTTGTGGAACAATTTTTTTTTGTTGGACTTTTTAAAAAATAATATTATTTTAATAAGTAATGACAAAAATAGGGTAGAGGTAAAAGTATTATAAAAAATAGGTGAGAAAATTGTGGACGAGGTCCACAATTTTGTAAAATTAGCCCACATGGCATGCAAATCATGGACCTGGTCCATGATTTTGCTCAAATCTCGGTCAACCTTGCTATAACTGCCACGTTGCCATGCACCACAACTGCCACGTTGCCATGCTCTCTTGCTCCCGCTCACAATCACTCTTATTTAGCTCTCTCTCACTCTCGCTCTCGCTTCCGCCCTCGTCTCTCTTTCGTTTCTCACTCACATCAGTCTTATCTCTCTCGCTCTCTCGCTCTCACTCCCTCTCGCTCTCGCTCTCGTCTCGCTTCCTTTTCTCACTCACATTCAGTCTTATCTCTCTCACTCTCTCTCACTCTCGCTTTCACTCTTGCTCTCGCTCACCGAAGTTGGTCACGTCGGAGTTTGAACTCTTTGTATCGGTGAAGAAGAAGAAACTAGAGAAGAAGTCAGAGAAGAAGGAGATGAAGGAGAAGAAGAAGAAGAAAAGAAAAAAAAAAGAGAGGAGTCGAAGAAGGAAAAGGAGGTGAAGAAAAAAAAGCAGGAGAAAAAGAGAAAAAGAGAAGAAGAAGAAAGAGATAGAGAGGGAGTCACGAAGAAGAGAAAAAAGAAAAAAAAAAAAAAAGAAAAACAGAAAGCAAAAAACCCTTGACACTTGACAACGTGGACTACAAAAGTTGGAAAGCATTGATCGGAGATGTGGGCAAATCGTGGACTACTTCTTTTATCAATATTTTCAACCCAATCCTACTTTTATCATTATTTATTAAAATAATATTATTTTTAGAAAATGTATCTTTTTATTTGATTTTGTATTTATAAAATTTACTTGAAGTGCCTATTTTACCACTTTAAACATAACATAGTATTGAAACTATTGGTAATAAAAATATATAATAACTACAACATTTTTTTCCTTTTCAAAAAAATAATAATAATAAATTTTTGCATAATCGTAACATACAAAACTTACCAAATCTTTGCAAAAAAAAAAAAAAAAAAAATTAACTACCCTAACTATACAAAATATCCACAAAATTAGAAGATTTTACGGATGTATATGATGTTTGTACCAAAGTTAATAGAAAGATCCACTTGCATAAATTAAGGCGGCAGTCGAATAAACATTTTAGTTGTTTTTAGTTACGAAATTAAATTTGAAACTTACATAATCATAAAAGGTAAACTCTTCAAATTGTTGGAATGTATTGCTTTTGTCAAATCTGTTAATTCAATTGGTAAACTATTGAACCCTTCATTTTGAAAAAAAAAAAAAAAGTTTTCAGTATAATTGAAACTAGTTTTTATAAAAATAAAAATGGTATTCATGAAAAAAAATAAAATCAGATAAGCTTTTTATTTTTATTTTATTAAAAAAATACAATATAAATTGTAAAATTACAATTTCATAAAAATCTATAGAGGAAAAAAAGTTTAACTCATAAAATGAAAAATATATTTTACAATTTTAAATATAATGCAAAGTATATTTTATGAAAATAAGGTTCAAATAATATTTATTTATGAAATAATAAACTTGAAACAAAAACTAAAACACTATTTAGTTATCAATATAAATATCATAAAATAACTATAATTTAGATGCCCATACTTAGGTCCAAAGACCAAGTGTACTTTTCCACTACCCATGTGTTGACCATGATACAACAACCCATGCTTAGTGTCGAAGTGTACCATATCGTAATTGCCAAAATCCCTTTAAATAAGTGGTCATTTGTGGATTTTGGAGACACACAAATTGATGAGAATTTCATATATTTTTCTTATTTCCATTATTCCTATTTTCATAATATTATAATTTTGTTTATTTTACTTTATTTGTCATTTTAATATTATAATATATTGATATTTATGTTCTTTTTGTGTCTCGTTTTGCTACTCAATTTTACAACATATTATCAACACGAGCTCTTGTCGTTTTCTCAGTTGAAGTGTTCCATGACAAATCTTACAAAATTAGAATTCACAACCTTTGCCATTGATTGTAATAATTATTTGTCATAGGTGTTTTATGCCGAAAAACATCTGGATGCTATGAACTTGGGAGAATCAATTAAATAAGGAAATACGAATTTTAGGAGAAGGTTAAAATCATGATTTTCCTTCGTCATCATTTCCACGAGAGATTGAAAATGGAATATCTAACAATAAAAGATCTCTACATCTTATGGAAAAATATGAAAGCAATATATGATCACCGGAAAACAATTATTCTTCCTAAAACTCGTTATGCATTGATGCATCTAAGGATCCAAGATTTCAAATCAGTAAGTGATTACAACTCTGTATTATTTAAAATTAGTTCAAAATTGTTGTTATGAGAAGAGAAAATTACTAATGCGGATATGTTGGAGAAAACATTTTTTATATTTCATGTCTCGAATGTGCTCTTGCAGCAACAATATCAAAAGAAATGTTCTAAACAATATTTTGAACTAATTTCATGTTTTCTCGTGGCCGAACAAAATAACGAGTTATTGATGTAAAATCATGAATCTCGACCAAATGGAACAACATCATTCCCAGAAGTGAGTGTTGTGAATTTTAATAATCGTGGTCGTGGAGAGGAAGAAATAATTATTATTTTCATGGTGGTCGTTCTAATCGTCGAAATTTCAAAGAAAGCCACACGAAATAATGATTATAAAGGAAAAACTTCACAAGATATGAATTCAAGGAAAATGGGAAAAAAATGTGGAAGCAAATTTTGCATACCAAAATAATTATATATTTGACCCATCTAATATAACAAATTTGGATGTGGTAGACTTTTTCAAATCTCCTGAAGAGAAAATTTGCACAATTGATGGAATTATAAGTGCTTCTTTTGATTTTGAGGATATCTAGAATTAATGTTGTTTGGTTTTTAGAATCTATCTTTTATGTTTTCTTTACCTAAGGTTAAACTTTTATTTTCCAAGCTTTATTTCTCTTATTGTAATCATTTTTGTTTAATGAAGAAGCATGAATAGTTTTCATGTATGGGAAACTATGCAACTACACATACAATACTTACAAGTATAAAATACTTTTCAAATTAACAAACAGGAAGCAAAAGTTAAAACAATATCAGGTTCTGCAAATTTAATTGAAGGATTTGGAAAAACAAATATTATGTTTCCTAGAGGAACAAAATTTACAATTAACAACGCATTGTTCTCTAGTCAATCAGAGAGAAATCTACTAACTTGTAAAAATATACGTTGTAATGGTTATCATATTGAGACTGGTATAAAGAATGAGATAGAATATTTTTATATCATGTCTATTGTCTCACATGAAAAACGTATACTGGAAAAGTTGTCTACTTTATTTTCTAGATTATATTATACTCATATATAAATAATTGAAACATATCCAACAATGAAGCTAAAGTTCATGAATCCAAATATATTTACAATTTGGCATGACTGATTAGGTCATCCAGGGTCTATAATGATGAGAAGAATTATTGAGAATTCATATGGACATCTATTGAAGAGCCAAAAGATTCTTCAATCTAGTGAATTATCATGTGATGCTTGCTCTCAAGGCAAATTAGTAATTAGACCATCATCAGCTAAAGTGGGAATTGAATCACTGCATTTTTGGAACAAATTCATGATGATATATGAGGATTTATTGATCCACCAAATGGACCATTTAGATATTTTATGGTATTAATAGACGCATCCACTAGATGGTCACATGTGTGCTTATTATCAAGTCGAAATCTTATATTTTTAAGATTACTTGCTCAGATAAGTTAACAGCACAATTTCCTAATTATACAATTAAGATTATTCATCTTGATAATGCTGGTGAATTTACATCTCAAGTTTTTTATAGTTATTGTATGTCAATTGGGATAAGTGTTGAACATCCTATAGCTCATGTTCATACATAAAATGATTTAGCATAATAATTTATAAAATGTTTGCAATTAATTGTTAAACCATTGCTTATGAGAGCTAAGCTTCCTATTGAAGGAGTTAGGAACACACATATGAAAATAATTCATATCTAAAGCACTCTAACTACATCAATTTTGAGGACAAAACATGCTTGTTTTAAAAATCGAAAAATAGAGTAATGATACTTGTTGTAGCTCAAAATTGAAGCAATTTCCTTGATAATTTTGATCATGAACACTTTGTGGACCACTATACGAGACTTCCTTGTTATTCTCTAGCCTTAAAACGGATTGTGGGATCCAATTTGTGATGAATTTGGAAAAAATTTGAAGGCAATTGAGAGTTTTGGAGAGTTTGAGAGTTAGTGGGAATTTTCAACAAAAACCATTGAATCTCTAAGTGGAGCAAATGGACAAAAACTTAATATTAAATATATGCTAACAAATGTCCACATTTGTAATGATCAATTTTGCTTCATAAACTCTTTTCTTCTAGTAAAAGATTTAAAGCAAGAATTGATTTTAGGAACCCCATTCCTAACCCAACTTTACCCAATAAAAATCTCAGAGAAGGGTTTAATAAGCAAAATTTATGGGTTCACATTTATTACTCCAATGATTCCTCATGATTTGATGGGAATCAATGAAATAAAGAATCAAAAAGTTAAAAGAAAGCAAAAACAAATTCAATTTCTAAAAGAAGAAATTAGTTATATAAGAATAGTGGAAAATCTAAAAGATCACTAGATTCAAAACAAAATAAAAGAAATTGAAAGCAAAATAGAAAAAGAAATATGTTCAAATCTTCCCAAAGCGTTTTGGGAAAGAAAGAAACATATAGTAAAACTTACATAAAGAACTTCAAAGAATTTGATATTCCTACAAAAGCTAGACCAATTCAAATGAATGCAGAGTTACTAACGGACTGTAGGAAAGAAATTCAAGACTTATTAGACAAAAGTCTAATAAGACCATCAAAGAGTCTGTGGTCATGTGCTGCCTTCTACGTAAATAACGCAACCGAAAAGGAGCGAGGAGTTCCAAGGTTAGTAATTAATTACAAACCCCTAAACAAAGTTTTGGAATGGATAAGGTATCCAATTCCAAACAAACAAGATTTACTGAAAAGAATTTCAAACGCAAACATATTTTTAAAATTTGATATGAAATAGGATTTTAGCAAATTCAAATTTCTAAAAAGGATAAATACAAAACTGCTTTTAGTGTTTCGTTCGGACATTACGAGTGGAACGTAATGTCTTTTGGGCTAAAAAATGCCCCTTCAGAAATTCAAAAAATCATGAATGACATTTTCAATGATTTTCAAGATTTTATGCTCGTTTACATCGATGAGGTTTTAATATATTCTTCGAACATTAATCAACACTTCAAACATCTTAACATTTTTATAGACATTATCAAAAGAAATGGGTTGGTAGTCTCTCTACCGAAAATTAAGTTATTTGAAACAAAAATAAGATTTTTGGATTTTGAGATCCATTTAGGAATGATTAAACCCACTCAAAGGTCCATAGAATTCGCCTCAAATTTTCTTAATCAAATAATAGATAAAACTCAATTACAAAGGTTTTTGGGTTGCCTTAACTACGTTTCAAACTTTATTCAAAACCTAAAACCTATTTGCAAACCACTCTACTAAAGGCTAAGAAAAAATCCAAAACCTTGGTCAGACAAACACACCTAGGCTGTCCAAAAAATTAAGACTCTAGTCAAATCAGTTCCCTGTTTAAGCCTTATCAATCCAAAAGCAAATCTTATTGTAGAAACGGACACCTCCGACATTGGGTTGGAGGAATCCTTAAACAGTGTCTAGATAAGAACAAATCAATAGTCAGATTCCACTTAGGAATTTGGAATACTACACAAAAGAATTATTCAATAGTCAAGAAAGAATTATTAGCAATAGTTCTTTGTGTTCAAAAATTTCAAAGTGACCCAATCAACAAAGATTTACCATCAAAACAGATTCAAGGGCATCAAAATTCGTTTTAGAAAAGGATGTAAAAAATCTTGTTTCAAAACAGATATTTGCAAGGTGGCAAGCCATACTATCTTGCTTCGTTTTGAAATTTTGCGTATAAAAGGAGAGCAAAACCTCTTGGCAGATTACCTCTCAAGGGAGTTCCTAACTCCAAAACTCTCTCCTCTCTCTCTCTTCTTCTCCTAGAAAGAAGCGATGAGTAGTGATCGTAATAGTAATAGAGGAAGAAATACCTCCTTCTCTTCAAAGGGCAAAAGCCCAACCTCTTCAAGCTCGACACCCACTCGAATGAGTGCTGATCAATATGCAATGGAACTGGGGTTCACCACAGTGACCCGTTCAAGAACAATATCCTCTGGCCTTCGGATAGGATCTCCCATGGAGTCATAAACTCCACCTCCAAGGCCTTCGACCAACCTTGTCCGTCCTTCCAGTGGACTAGTTCAATTGAGGCCTACTACCTCTCCTTCTTCAAATTAGCGATCTTCGATCCCTTCCCCTTCAACATTTTCTTAGGCGGTGACTCCTGAAAAAAGGTTCGTACCCCGTCTTAAAATCAAAACTTCCAAAAATCTCAGATTATTAATGAACCCATCATTGAACTTGAATTCCAAGGTCTAAACTTAGAAGATACAATTTCAAAAATGTTTCTTGAATGCTTTAATTTCGTTCCTGAAGACCTAAGGAAAACAAGAAATTTCTATGAGTTTATTCTTGTGGATACAAAATCTGCAGAAATAACTCATGTTCCAGAAAAAAAAGATCTATCCAGGATCGACTATTCCAAATTCAAGATCTTCAGAGCCTTGAATCCGACTCATTGGAATCAAGGCATCTATACAGAAAAATCGTTTTCCAAACTGTTTGTCCCACAGACATATTCCTACCGAGATTACACAAAAGCCTGGTACAATGTTATGTGGTATACAAATTATAATCATTCTTGGTTCATATCCTTTTGTCAAAATGCTCATAAAATTCATTTTCCACTATGGATTATTTAATGGTGGAATACATTTGGCCTAACAGATGATATTCTTCCAACTCCCTTGCAAGAATCCTATTTTTATTTTGCAAGAAACGTTAAAAAAACCTCTTTCCATATTTCAATGAGGTTATGCCTTTATTTCCAAATTCCATGGATATTTTATTGGAATTTTTCAACCAACACATATCCTCAATACAAAATGATTATAAAGATCTTGAAAATTAAATGGTGGAACAAATTTAACTTTCAGCATGCCACCATTACAAAAGTAAAAGAATGGTTCTCCGAGAATGGATATTTGCAAGACAAAGACATTAAGAGAAATACAGAATTTCTCAATGACAAATCAAAATTGCTTGTAGCTTTAGCTCAAACAACTTTAGAAGCAGGTTTTCAAAAAAATCTTAGCCCTCGCGGCTTCAAGCTCATCATTAAGCGCTTCTTCTCCCCCTTCAGTTAAAGATGAAGTCGGAGAAGAGCCTGATTATGATCTGAACGATCCATTCCTCGACTTGCAACCTATGTGAGCTCTTAGTCAACAAGAGTACCTGTTTCACATAGAAAAGCAAGGTGTTCATAAGGGATGCTTCGCAAAGGAGTAATTACAAAAAAAAAAAAAAAGTACATTCTCATACCTAGTTGTAAATTTATATGTAAACAAATTTAAATTTCCTAGTTTATATTGTAAATACTTTTTGAAGGTCATACAAGTTCATAATAGAATTATTTGAAGGAGCAGGTGCATACATGATGAAAAGTTCGAAGCTCGAAGACGAAGATTGTTGATTTGCCTTGGTGACTGCACGTTGGAAACATGCCTAGTTTGACCCAACCACAGAGATGAGTGTAAGACGACGATATGGTCTATAATCAACCTAGTATGGACGTGTCCGGGTGGATCAATAATTTAGACTACAAGACAAGGACTTAAAGTATTGAGAAGAAAACTATTAAAATATTCCTGCTTAAAGCAAGTGGCCGACAGAATCTCACCATATTTTATCTTATCATATCTTCTATCCTATCCTATCTTTACTTTATGTATTTTGTCTATTTCATTTTAATAATGAAATTGAATTATTTGGTTACCTGTCCAAATAATTCAAGCCTTTTATATTTTTGTCATTTTATTACTTTTAACTTTTGAAAAATTTGAATCTTATTAGGGGTTCTGTCCTGATAGATTTGATCTTATCTTTTAGTTAGCTTATTTCAATTTTCATTTCAATTTCGGGGTCTATATAAGACTTCCAAATATGTATTGCAAAGGCAGAATTCGAGCAATCACCCAAGCATACTCTTAAAGCTTAACATCCTCGAATAATTGCCCTTAAAACTTGTAAACATTTTTCGATCCGATCTTTAAAAGATAAATGGTATTAGAGCCATGTTCTTCAAACTCTTTTAGACAATTTATTTCAAATTCTTTTCGGGGGAGAGGGAGATAGACATACAAAGATAATATTACGAATCTCGACTTTCTCACATTGGGAAAATTCTGTTAAAGGAAAGCAATTGATATACAGGCGGATTGGTTCTAGTTGGTGTTCCAGGCAGCAAGTCCGGTGGAAGGGCCGTAAGACCATTGGTAAGCCGTAATCTGCCTAGAGCAAGCAAGATTGCAAAGAATTTCTTTAATCATAATTTTTGAAGTGTTGAGCTATAATTTTCTGCTTCTATAATAATTATCTTCATTATGAATATCTTTTAATATGTCCCTTTTAAGAAACATACTGTTTAAAAGAGCTCTCATTAAGGAGCTCTCTCAACAAGAAGTAGAGGAACAACACACAACTTCCTCTAATGACTCAAGTCTTACAAATGAATCTTTGCAGATAGCAAAAATTGAAAGAACAACTTCAAAATTGGGGACTACCCAAAATAGATTCAAAGGAAATTTATGCACATAGCACTTTTAACTTCAAAGAAAATCTTTGTGTCAAAATCGTTGAAAGAAAAATTTCAGTTTATGGAAGCATAGATTCAATACAACTCTTTCTAAAAGAAGATATCCTAAAACACAAAACGAAATTTGAATTTCTCCACATAGGAGCAGTGCAAGTAGCACTAAAACCCATGTTTCGATCAGGATTAGATACATCAGTCCTGGCAATTCTTCATTATAAAAGGCACATGGATTTTTCAAATTCTTTCTTAGGGATTATAGAATCAAATTTGGCAGATGGACCAGTTTACTTCAATTGCTACCCAAATTTTACTGTAGCTCTAGATGATCCACATTTTTTCAAAGTCCTAACCCTTGATATTATAGGACAAGGTTTAAATCTAGAAGAAAGAGTTAAAAAAATTAACTCTTCTCTACAAAATAACCTACAAAACTCTTACTATTACCATGGAACCAAAAGCATTAGTTTCTTCTCCCAAAGGAAAGACAATGCTAAGCGAATCCAACCTTAATAAATCCTCAGTGAGCATTCCAAAGATGCTTTCTTGGGACACCTTGATAAAAAGGGAAAAGGAAGTCTCTCATATAATTGAACATCTAGACGGGAGAGTAGAAATTAAGTTTGAGGAGGAACCACCTAGATTCCCTGTAATCAAAGAAAACATGAATGCTAAAGAATTCACGAGTTCAAGACCAAGCACGTCCAACATAAGGATAGAAACCCATCCAAAACTTAATAGAACAAATTCTGTTAGGGTAAGCTCGATCAGACTAGAACACAGAGTCCCAAATCTTTAATACGAAGAAGAAAAACCATCTTCCCTTACTCAAACATAAATGGAAGTAGAATCCTCTTTCAGAAGCCAGTTAAATGTTATCATTTTAGATTTCAAATTAGATAAAGAAGCCTTGCAAAAAGAATTTATGTCAAAAGAACATAAACGAAACAAAATAGCATTTTTCAAAACTTATTTAGAAAGTGAAAGAAATGATTTAAAAGAAGAATTCTTCAGAACACTCGAAGTATTAGAAGAAAATATTTCCTTCTTTGAGTGGTTTAATCAGAGAAGAGAATTTAAAAATCTTTGTGTCCTCAAAGAAAAAGAAACTTGGAAAACAGTTCAAAGAGGAGAAATTCAACCTGAATTCCCTCCAATGGAAGACGTTGAATACAAAAGTTTCTATAATTTAATTATCTGAGCAAAACCATTCCAATTAATAAAAGAATCTGAAGAACATAAGCCTCCAACTAACAAAGAACTTAAAAACATACAACTTTAAAATAATTATTCAAACAAAATCCTTTCATTGATTGCAGAGCAAGTCTTTAGATTCGAAGAACTGCTCAACCCTCCAATCGAAAAATATGAAAATCCTATTTTCAGACCTCCAGCAAAGATAAAGTTAAATTCAAAAAAGATTCAGATGCTTTAAGAAATTGATAAAAAGCTAAACGCCCTAAAAATTGACGAAGGTACATCAAAACAATTAAATGTTATAAACGAATTTGAGGCTAAAAACCTCATAAAAGAACTTGAGAATTTTCATATAGAAAATTTTCAAACCTCAGAGGCCAATCGAATAAAGTATCAGAAACCAATTATTGAATCCGATAAATTTAGTTGGTATCCAAGATCCTCTCTTCCAGATATGGGAATAGAACAAAAATATCGTTATATTAAAAATACAAAGTTTGACGGAGAATCAATTTATGTCTGGAACATAGATGGTATGCTAGACTTTCAAGTTTTAGACGTCGTAAATGAAATGCTCATGGCTGCTAGTGCCTAGGAAACCTTAGGTCCCTCAAACCATGAAGCAACAAGAAGCATTATTACCGGCTTTACTGGAGCCTTAAAACTTTGGTGGGAAACATATCTCACTGCCGCACAAATAAAAGACATAATCTCTCATACCAAAAAAGTTAAAACAAAGAAAATATTAACTAGTGATATAACTCACCTAGATACAAAGCAACCTAGTACTTCGGAAAGAGAAGTAGAAGTAGAAGAAGACAAGTAAGATGTTGTCACTACCCTTGTTTATACCATCTCCTGTCATTTTGCAGGAAGTCTCTGCAAAATGGGCAATGATAATCATCAAAAGATCCTTAAAAACCTCAAATGTACTTCAACAGACAAATTTAAGTGGTATTACGATATGTTTATCACTCGAATTTTTACCCAAATAGACTGCAACCAACAACATTGGAAAGAACAATTTATAGATGGCCTTCCAAATTTTATTACAGAAATATGTTACACCTCTCTCAGTAAAATGTATGAGAATAATCACTTGGGAAGACATCACTTATGGCCAACTAACAACTCTCATAGTAGATGTTTTGTTATAGATATGTAACGATCAAAGTCCAAAATAAAGTACAAAAACATGATAGCCTCCATAAGAAAGAAATGAAAAATTTCTGCTCTCAATATGGAATTGAAGAACTAGAAGAACCTAGCTCTTCTAGAAGAAAGAAAAGAATTTATAAAGAACAACCTCGTCAAGAAGTAAGATACTACAGAAGACAACCTCAAAGAGAATATATCCCTCATTATTGAAAACAAAGGACTTATGAAAAGGATAAGCCAAAACCCCAAAATAAAAAACAAATGTATAAGAAAAAGGAAAAGGCATCTTGTTTCAAATGCAAAAAAGGACACTACGCCAATAGATGTCCAAACAAAAAAAATAAATGAATTAGATCAAGAAGAAGAATAAGAATTCAAAAGTTCCTTTTACATTTCATCTTCGGAAGAAGATCATCAAATTCAAGAGCTAGAAGAAAAAAGCTCTTACACTATAGAAGATGAAGATTAAGAAAATGGAGTAGTTTACTGCAATGGAAATTGTAGTAAAGAAATCAATGTTCTAACAGGAGAACAAGAAGCCTTATTCCAAGCAATTGACCACATCAACAATGACAAAATAAAAAGAACAATTCTAAAAACTCTCAAAGAATCATTAGAAGAACCTGTAAAAGCACCACAGGTACAAAGAAGAGAAATAACGCCTAGAACCTTAATGGAAATTGTTGTTAGCTTAACAGTGCTATATATGCGGTATTAATTTATCAAGTTTTTCTATTCTTCACCCAAGTATAAGCGAAAAATGAGATTTTCTCGGTGAGTTTGAGGTCGAACACACGAACTATGCAGATTCAGTTGTATGCATAACAAGAAAATGGTGAGAAGCGATGCGTTTATGAAAACAAAAGCAGTAAAAGTAAACTAAATTGATGGAATGGGTAGGTATGCAACACAATAAAGTTCAACTAAGGGAATTATATGGATGGTAAAAGTAGGGCTATGGTTGGTTATCATCTAAAGTAAGAAACGCATAGAAGGGTCTATTTCATACTAACAACTCTGAACTGCACCTCTCAGTTAACAACCACTACACTTATATGTCTATAATGCGTAGGAGAGTGTTAAGTGCCAAGGTGATTTCTATGTCTAGAAACACTTGTCAACCTTGTCAACTGAGTTCCACAATCACTACTCTCTCGAGCAGTCGATTATTACTACTTATATCAATTAGCTAGATAGACATAAGCATTAGATTCAAATACAGTTAACAAGATGGAACAAATGAAACTATGATTCTTAATCAGATAATAACGCAACCCTGAACCCTCAAGAGAGTTAGTTACTCATGGATGATAAACAGCAAGTGGAAAGTAATAGGAAATGGATAGCCATGAAAGTCATATAAATTAATGAATAAAACAATTGTCTTAGAAATTACAATATCTTGTAAATATGCTAAAACATTCTTAAGCAAGAAAGAGGATAGAAAGCATGAAATAAGTGTCTGCTCAATCTTTTGAGCTCACTAAGATGGTAGCGTGAATTCTGCTGTGAAGTGGTCGGTCAGAAGGAAGACTCTTCTCTTTTGAGCTATTTGTCTCCAGTTATCGTCTGGAAAAGACTTTGCTGTCACTTAAGAATTCTTCCGAGAGTTTCAACAACTTTTTCCAGCCTTCAAGTCTGCCCTTTTATAGATGCTGCATTGCAATTACTAGCAAATTTGCATGATTAGAGGCTGAATTTTTGTCTTGCGTTCTTCTCGCATAATCGCGTGATTTACGAATCAATTCATATCCGCCACTTCAGCCGCAGATCAAGCACATTAATCCCCCAACAATCTCTCAAGATTTTCGTTTGATTTTCCACTGCCTTGCATTTCTAATTGATATCGTATTCATAGGTTGCTTGCGTTCCTGCAACAAAGCATGTGTTTTAGGTTTAAAAAGCTTCAAAACATTTATCTTCGTTAATTCACAAGAGTAAAACGCATAGGGAGATTTATCAATGGAATTTAACTCAAACTACCGCATGATTCTCCATTTAAACTCTATTTTTCTAAAAGAAAGACAATAATAACTTGTACTTCTATAAGTTATCAGAAATACTCAATAAAAAAAGGGAAGAAAAAAAATGGGTTTCTATAGAAGACCTTCAATTTGAAATCAATTGCTCGAAAAAGGAAATAAGAGAAAATAAATAAGAAATCTTTGAGATTAAACAAGAACTCTTCAGAATAAATCAAAAGGGAAAGGCTATTTTACAACAAGATTTCTCAGAAGAAGAAGAAGAAAAACCCGAAGAAACACAAGAATTTCAAATAAATTAAATAACTAGGATACATTTTCAAAAATGGTATTCTTTAGTTACCTTAAAAATTAAGGAGTTCAAAATCACTTTGAAAGCTCCTATAGACTCAGGGGCTGATCAAAACTGCATACAACAAGGATTAATTCTACGTTCGTAGCTTATCAAAAGTACTAGTCATTACAATTAGCTTATGACCATGAGCCAAATATTTCCCATATGAGAATTTTTTTATGTGCAGTATATGTTCTAATTGCTCCACCACAACGTACTAAGATGGTTCTCAAAGGAGGATAGAAATATATGTTGGATTGAATTCCCCATCAATTATTAAATATCTTGAACCCCTGACGAGTGATGTATTTACTACACGATTTGTTGCTTGTCGTTTTATTGAGACAAATTCTCCAACATTTTGGGGAGGAATTAAGAAGTTGGAAAAGAAAATTACATGAGACACATCATTATTGTCTCATTTAGATCCCTATACAGATTAATGTAAACTTGAAGTTCATTCATTTGCAAAATATAGCAAATCAATTACCAGATGCATTTATAGAAGCTAAGAAAGTAAGTAAGTCATATATACCAGTTGCAAATACTTCATCCAAAATTGATATCCCAACACAACAAATTGTCACTAGTAAGTCTAGGATATGCTAGAAGCATGGTAGACTGGTGGGTTCCAAAGATAAAAGTCCTCGAAAAAGAAAAATAGTCAATAGTAAAAAAGACTTGGTTGAGGATGTAAATAACTCATGAAGAAATCCTTGACATGACTAGTAAAGAAGGTGAAATACCTAAAGATAATAATGAGATTTAAATAAACTATGTCATGATAGGAAAAAGATGGAACTTAACTAATTAATGTAGTTATTGACAACATTTTCGCATGTAATGTTGCTCTTGATATTATATCTAAAAATGAGGATTCTGAACCAAAATCTATTGAAGAATGTCGACATAAAAAAGATTGGCTTCAGTGGAAAGAAGCAATCGATGCAGAATTAAAATCATTTTCAAAATGTCAAGTTTTTGGACCAATAATCTGAATACGAGAAGGTGTCAAACTTGTGGGATATAAATGGGTATTTGTAAGAAAAATAAATGAAAATAATGAGGTCACAAGATATAAAGTAAGACTAGTTGCACAAGGTTTTCACAAAGACCTGTTATTGATTATGAGGATATTCTCCAGTGGTGGATGCAATTACACTAAAACATTTAATTGGTCTAACTTTGTACGAAAATCTGGACATGCATCTTATGGATGTAGTCACTGTGTATTTATATGAATTTATTGATAATAATATTCTTGAAAACTATACTCAATAAAGTTACAGAGATCATTATATGGATTGAAACAATCAGGATAGATGTGGTACAATCGCCTAAGTGGAGATTTGTTGAAAGAAGGGTATCAAAATAATCCAATACATCCATGTGTTTTTATAAAGAAATCACCGTCAAGATTTGTTATTATAACTATATATATTGATGACTTAAATATGATTGGAACTCCTGAAGAGTTTTCAAAGGCAATAAAATATCTTAAAAAAGAATTTGAGGTGAAAGATCTTGGAAAATCAAAATTTTGCCTTGGCTGTCAAATTAAGCATTTAGCAGATGAGATATTTGTTCATCCATTATAAGATAGTAACTTATACATGAAAAAAATTGAAAAGGTTTTATATGGACAAAGCACATCCATTAAACATTCATATGGAAATTCATTCACTAGATGTGATAAAAGATATATTTCAACCTCGAGATGATAATGAAAAACTTTTTTGTCCTGAAGTACCATATCTTAATGTAATTAGTGCACTTATGCATCTTGCTAATAATAAAAGACCAGATATCACATTTTTAGTAAATTTGTTAGCGAGATATAATTCTTCTCTAACAAAAAGACATTGGAATGAAATTAAGCATTACACCATTATCTCCAATGAACATTTAATACGGGTTTGTTTTATTTAAACAAATCAAATTTTGATTTAGTTGGTTATGCATATTCTGGATATTTATCTGATCCACAGAAAGCTAGATCTCAAATAAGTTATCTATTCACATGTGGAGTAACTGCTATATCAATGGTGATCAATGAAACAAACTGTAATGACTACTTCCTCAAATCATGTTGAAGTTCTTGTAATTCATGAGGTTAGTAGAGAATGTGTATGGCTAAGATCAATGACTCAATGCTTTTGTGAAATATGTGGCTTGTCTTCTAGTAAAAGTCTTCCAACCACATTATATGAAGACAACACATGTATAGCCCAAATCAAAGGAGAATATTAAAGGAGATAGAACAAAGCATATTTCACCAAAGCTTTTGAGACCCATGATCTTGAAGAAAATGACAACATTACAGTACAACAAATTTTGTTTAAAAGATAACCTAGCAGACTTATTTACAAAGCATTACCTACCACAACCTTTGAAAATTTGGTGCATAACATTTGGGATGCGACGACTCAAAGATCTCAAGTAATGTTTTCATGAGGGGAGCAAATATATTGTATTCTTTTAAGATTCTATGAAATATGTCCTCTTTTCCCTCTACTAGGATTTTTTTCTCATTGGGTTTTTTCCTATTAAGGTTTTAACGAGACATATTTCATATATAGAATGAACATCTAAGGGGGAGTATTATAAATATCATAAAATAGATTTAATTTAGATGCATATGCTTAGTGTTCAAAGACTAAGTGTCACTTTTCCACTACCCTATGTGTTGACCATGTGTCATACAACAACTTATGCTTAGTGTCCCACATCCTAATTGCCAAAATCCCTATAAATAAGTGGTCATTTGTGGATTTTGGAGACATACACATATTGGTGAGAATTAAATAAGAGAATTTTATCTATTTTTCTTATTTCCATTATTTCTATTTTCATAATTTCATAATTTTGGTTATTTTACTTTATTTATGATTACAATATTATATTATCTTGATATCCGTGTTCCTGTTGTGTCTCGTTTTACTCATCAATTTTACAACAGTTATTTTGAATTAAAACTTCAAAATTTCAGGTGTACATTTTTTATTTGAACATAATTTTTAAGCACTCAAAGAAAGCTATGGAGGAGAATATTTGCCTTCCTTTTTTTTTTTATCTTTAAAATCATATTCTTTTTCTTCTTTTAAAAGAGTCTCAACAATTTCTTTAGAGGTGTCCATTGAGGAGGTTAATATAAAATTCATTTTTTCATGTATGAAAGTGACTTCGATGGTCAATATGTTAAAATATTAAAATAAAAATTGTTGCATTATCTATATTACAATACCAAAATGTTAATATATTTGTCTTATAATTTAATTAATAGCACAACTGTTTACTTACTACTATACATAATTTTTTTTTTATAATGAAAAGACAATAATATGAAAACACTAAAATAAATTTTGTTACATTATCCAACATTTAAAATTTTATAGAAATTAAGCCAAACTATATAACATTTATTAAATGCTAAAACTTTCATACATTCAAAGTTGTATTATTATTATTATTATTAATTTTTAACGAAGAGATTTCACATGTTCCTTGACTAGTTTTTAATAAATGCCTCATTAAAAATTTTTCTAGGACAATTTAGCGGGATAAAACCACAATAAAGGAAAAAAAAGAGCATATCACATTTACACCCCTCATAAAACACATCACTTGATAGCTCTTAGTTGTCGTATTCAAATGTTGTGTGCTAACTTTTTAAATGTTGTTGTCGATTACTAACCCCTTCGTAAATAAAGCATGCCAAGTCGTCTTTTGAAGAGATTTATTGAATAGTAATGTCACAATTTTCTTCAAGGTAATTAGGTAGAAGTTAAACTTTGGTGATGTATATTTCATTCTATCTAATTTAATATATATGTCCTATTTTAGTATGATTTAAATTAATTGTTGTTATAATTTGTTTCATGGACTTCTAAAACAACTATTAATTTAAATCATACAAATTATACATCAACTAGATAAATTATAACAACTATCATACTAATAATCAACATCTTAATTCACAACCAACTAGATCATACTTAGACTTATTATAATAGAATAAATCCATGTAAAAAAATTCTTAAATGAAACATATTATACATGTAGCTCGAGTCTAATATTTTTCTTTTGGGAAAATATTATATCTATATAACAAAATTTCTAAAAATACTACAACATGTAGTGTATAACTAGTCTTATACATAAGTGCACTTATTTTCCAAAATTATGGTTCTTCAAGACCAAAAGTTACTTATTATCTTCTCGAGATTGAAAGATTTTTTTCACATCAAATGAACTAACTACTATAAGAGCATTCAATGATGCACCTAGTCCATGCAAAATCTTTAAGGATGTTTCGCTCACCAATATGAATTGGGTAAAAATCTACCAACTTGAAATGTTGGAGTTGAGTTTGTTATTTTAACCAACTCAACCCAAAACCCAACTCTCCCCACCTTAAATGTTTACAGTGACTTTACACATTGGTGATTACCACTCCCTCGATTCGGTGACCACCTTCTCACGACAAATTTCAACAATCAACTTTGGCAACCACCTCCGATGTCAACTCTGAGCGAAGACCACCTTTGATAAGAATTCCTACGAAAACCACCTCCGATGATCAACTCTAGCGAGAACCACCTTTGGCCAACTCCAACTATCACCTTAAGAGATTAACCTTGACCAGCAACTTTGTCAATCATCTCCATCAAGTAACTCTAATTTTGGCAATTACTACCTCCAATGATCAACTCTGGCGAGGACCACCTCTAATGATCAACTCCAAAGATCACCTCAAGCGACTAACTCCGACCACCAATTCCAATAAAGACCACCTCTTATGACAACTTCAATGAAAATTCTATATAAGACTGCCTGGCAAAATTACCTTAGGCGACCAATTCAGATCACCTCAGGTAACCAACTCCATCGATCATCTCCATATGTATCAGTTTCTTTTTTCTTTCAAAATGTCTATGTATTATAAGAAATGATGAAAATATCAATGCCGGTAACTCAGATTTACAGATATACTAATAGGAATTTTAAAAAAACTCATGGATATCATGAAAACTTGTAAAAATGTAGTGATTTTTTTGTGAAAGTTTAGAACAAACTTATTTAAATTATAGACTACTACTTTAAACAATTATACCACTAATTAAAATCAAATATATGCATTAATACAATAAATAAGAATTGAATGTTATAGAATCGATACAAACTAAATGTTTGCACGAGATTCCAGAGAAACGTGTTTTGTGTGAACTTGTGTTTATGTTGAGTTGTGCGAATGTGGTTCGATCTCTAGTACTTGATCCTCTAATTTTCTCCGTTGAATGCTTATGCTTGATTTGTGGGAAGTGGAATGCGCGGATATTTTCTAAGTTGAAGTCTTGGAAGAATATTTGAATATTCAGAAGACTTGTATCTTTAAGGAGTGTTTCGACTTCAAGAGTTAGGAAGTCTTTTGATTGTTGGGAGAATTCTTTTTAGGCACTCTAGAGTCTAAAATATCTAAACCCTTCAAATAAAAAAGAATTTCTCTATTTATAGAGTTTTTATGTGAGCTTTGTTGGTTAGGGCTTAGTTGATCCATGGACTTGACCCTTGGGCCCAACTAATTAAATTTTGAGTTTGGTTGCTTTGGGCTGAATTAAGCTTATTTTTTGGTTGAATGAGTCTTAAGCCCATCATCAGGATTTGCAAACTTATGTCTTCAATTTCAATTTGAGACACATGCTAACTTTTAATTAATCCTAAATTTGATCATTTGTAATTTTGTCATTAATTTGAGATTATGACATGAGAATTTGTGATTGGTCCAAAATCTTTCATTCAACAAATGCCTATTCTCGAGATTTATGCACATGTTTGGATAGTGATATTGAAAAAGATAGAATTGAAATCAAAATATAAGTAAATTTGTTCTTGATTTTAACTACATTAAATGTGCCAATCAAATTATGAATTTGGTGCAAAAATTTGATTTGAATTTTATATACTTGACACACATTTTTTTATGTCAGCATATCAAAACATGAATTTGGGGTTAAAATTTTCATTTTCCTTCTTGATGTGAACTCCAATTTGAATTTTAGTAAAATTTATGTTCTACCTAATTCAAAGTTAAATTTGAGGTAAAATTGAACTTCTACTCAAAGATGCTTACTAAATTTGGAATAGAATTTGGAGATGAAATTTGTTGAGTTTTATGTGTCACTCCCCTTCCCAAATTACCCTCTTTAACCTGGAAGAAGATGTGAGGACAATAAACTTCACCCCTCCTTTGAAGTTCACTGCCCAACTGTACCTGACTAACCTGCTGAAAACATAATTCAACATAACCACCCATAGTGTATAACCCTAAATCATAAAACATATAAAACCACCAGATTGATAATAATAGCAACATAATAATACATGTTTACTCCAACTGACACTTCAGCACGATTACAACCAAACTGAGACCATACACAGTGTCCACTCTCACTTCCCAACCACTAACGAGTTATGTCTACATGCCACATATACACAATTATTTACACATACAACAACAATGATGGAAAGTATTCTTTCGCTACCTTGAAGGAATAGAAAACATGAAAACACATAAGCTGAATGCCCAGTGAGTGACAGAGCATTGAAAACACAACTTTAGGGATAAAACATGCTTAGCATTAGAGGAAAACATAGTTATATCATAAAAATCATGCTTAAGTAACGTAGAAAACATAAGCAAAGTCATTTGATTAAATACAATTTACAAACTCATAAACATCTCATAGCATTCTAAAGTACCCTTAGTTAAGACGGAGCAAGCTCAACACACTCAACGTCGAAAAAAAACCTTAGTTGTGGTGGAGTAATCTCGACACACCCAATGTCGAAAAGCCTTAGCTGATGTGGAGTAATTTCAACACAACAGCGTCGTACCTCATTATGTGCACATAGGAGCTATCTGGGTTGTTCAAGTACCTTCTCCATGTCCTTCAGTACTGGGACCCTAGCCCTAGGATACTCAAATGCCTTCTCAACATCCTTCAGCTTTGAGTTCCTTCATGTCACAGGGTTGCCCATATGCCTTCTCAACGTCCTTCAGCATTGGGTCCCTTAGAAAACATTTTAGAAAACAGGTGTGCTTGCACAAATAGTTCATCATAAATCATTTCATAGAAAATCAAATCATTTTTCAATAATAAGCATCAATTTTACATGCTTCATAAAACTCTGAAAAAATAGATAGAATGTGCCTTTCATGTCATAAAATCAAGTATAATCAGTAATCATGCTCAACACGTAGCAAATCATCTTAAATTCACAGATCATAAGAAATCATGGCTAAACGTTATAAATAGAATCCTTTTAATAAAACAAGTGTCACTCACAATCTGGGCTTGTCCCTCGAGGCTTATAGGCTTTCCCAACCTCAACTTGATCTGAAATATCATTTACGAGCCATTAGATCATCTCTTGAAATCCTCATAAACATTATTTAACTAAATTGCATCCACATTGTCCATATCTTATTTTCCACATTTTTCATCATTTTCACCCCTTTAGGTACCATTTTGCAAAATTTTCAAAATTTCCAAAAATATCCAAAAATCAACTTAAAATTCAAATTTACCCATTTTAAGGCCAAATATTCAAGGAAATATCAACTAGGGTCAAAAAAATGTCCAAAATTACCCAAACTGGCCGTGGACAACAGGTGGGCAAGGGGTGCTGGCAGGGGCATGGGGCATTGGCTTGTGGGGCATGTAGGGCGTGGGACGCTGGGCGTGGCAGGGGCATTGGCCTGTGGGGTGTGTGCCACACAGGGTGTGTAGGTGTCGGGCACTAGCAACAGGTGTGGGCAGGCTGGGTGTGCAGGCGTGAGTAGCCACACTAGGCAGCCTCCAGCTGACTTCGATCAGCAGTCTCCTGTTTTCAACCCGATTTTTTAGAGCTCCAAAACACTTTTTCCTTTCAAATAAAATTCAAATAAAAATTATGGGGCTCAAGGTTAACCTCTTACCCAAAAAATTGAGCTTCAAAAACCTTCCCGAGCTTCCTTGAAAAATTTCTTAAAGTTAACTCGTCTGGTTTGCTCGGTTTCTGTGACAACCTTCGGTATTTTCAAGTTTTCTCAAGCTTCCCGACCTCAAATCATTTAGGCAGCCCTAGCTTGGATTCCTAACTCACAGAGCTCTCTTTGGTCCAAAAATGATGAAAATGGCACGAGTGAATTAGGAGAGCCGACATTGTAATTGAGCTGCTTGCTTAGGATCCAAGTTGCTGCCCAGTCCAGCTAATCACTTTTGGCCACAAGACTCCTTGCTTCGACGTGGCTTCTGTTGGGTTGTATGTCCTAAAACTCGTAGTTTTTGTAAATAGGTGATTTTTAATACATATGAAGTTATTCAAGTGAATTAATTATTTATCAACTCTAAATCCAATTAAACTACGAACCCTTGGCTACTATCATGAGTACTTGGACTTTATGTGGAGACATAAACAGAATCAAGTTCGAGTAAGTAGCCTCAATAGTCTATAATACATGGATTAGGTTGGGTACCTCTTCCTGGAGACACTATTGAATACGACTCGCTTCATGATTGTTACAAATGTTGTAAAGTGTCATAAATGAAGTGATTCTGATTTGATCATGTAGAGACATGTGAGCGGGGGTATTCTACATAATGAGATTGTGTAAGACTGACCTTGAAATAATTACTGTTACGTATTAACACCGTTTACGATTAACACTGATTAATTTCACTTATCGATGACCAAGATAACTTGATCTGAATCTTGAGCTATCTATGAACTCCTATTTATTCAGAATTATCCCTTGATCTACATAGGTAAGAGTAAGCTCAATAGCGCTGCTCAACATTCGTCCTATTTCAGGGATAAGACTAGGTAGATAGTTGGGAACATAGAATTTGCAAAACGGAATTCACTCCTACCCAACTTAGGGATAGAAGAGAGGTTGTTCTCTTAAGTGTTGTTCCCAGGACTTGAACAAGGGGCCCCATCCTCTCACTTGCCTGAGAGGGAATGCATTTAGTGATTAGATCCTAAATTAATTGTTCATTAGAGAGACAATGGTACTTAAGGAGAAAAGATGTAACTCAGAGGTAAATCGGTATTTGACCTAGCTGAAGTTATGAACAACCTGTGAAGGATTGACTTATTGATGACGGTTATATCAAATGGACACAAATATATCTACAGTGAGAAGAGTGCAACTACGGGCTTTAGTGGAGTGTCCCGTTAGTTAACGAATGTTGGTTAACTAGGTTAAAGAGTTTGGCTGGTTAATCTCGAATAGTTGGAGCTCATGATCTGTAGGTCCATTAGGTCCCTCTACTAGCTCATAAATGGACTAAAATCTTAGATAATGTGGTGAATAAGTTTGAATCGTTCAAATCTTGGCTTAAGGAATGAAAGTTAGATATATACGATATATCGACGTTTAATTACGAATTAAACGTACAAATAGAGTTAATTATAATATTTAAATATAATTTAAATATTAATCATATGAATAGGGATTCATATCGGTTTTTTTAAGAAAAATCGAGACAAGTGGAAAAAATAATATTATTTTATTATTTAATATTAAAATAATATTAAAATAATATTTAATTAATTAAATATTAAATTATTTTTTATTTAATTATTTAATTAACTTTTTTAAATTAAAAATTAATTTTATTTCAATTTTGAAATTCATTGAAAATTGATTTTAAAATTGATTTTTGAAGATTGGATTTTCCCACTAACTAAGCTAGGAGCTTGGTTGTCTTCTTCACAATTAACCAACAAATTAACCATTTTGTGTTATCAAATTTTGATGCAATTGGATTGCATGTTATTCTTTAATAAATAGAGATGATTTTGACATAAAAATGGTTAAGAATTTTGTGAAATTAAGGGTTAATTTTGCAAAATTCTATCCATTGTTCATCTTCTTCCTAACCTTCATTCTTTCTCAAATTCACCACAAATTTGGATCCCACCATCCAATCTAAGCCTAGAGAATAGTAAAGAAGACTCTTGTGGTGGTCTACAACCAAGTGGTGCTGAAATTCATCAAGAATTGAAGGAGAATTTGGAGCTTCAAGGGTAAGTGTTCTTGAAACTTTGGTTTTTCTTCTTAATTGCATGTTTAATCCTCTAAATTAAGCATCTTAGAGTGAAAATTGATCAAATTAACTTCTGCTGCATGCTCATTAATCCATCAGCTTCTCATCTTTTCTTCTCATCCTAGCCACCCAAAGTAAATATTATTTCCCTTTAAATAATTAATTTAATTTAATTTAATTTAATATTTATTTCTTAATTTAACATTTTTCCTAAATAAATTCCAACTTCTTGACCTAGTTTGACTTAAGATTCTTCTTCAACATTTAGAAAAATTTTCCTAAGTCCAGCCACACTTCTTTATTCAACTATACCATTGACCCCATCACTTTTATTCCTTATTAAAAGTAAATGAGAAGTTCATAGTTAATTTAACATGCACTAGAATTCCTACTCATTCAAGCCAACCCTAGCCAACCTTAAACCATGATTTTTAACTTGTGTCAAAGCAAAGGAAAATAGAGGTTAGGGCTTACATTATGTCCTAAAACTCATGGTTTGTAAACTTTTGAACATATTCTCAATAAAATTGTTATCGAGGTTTATTCAGCAAAAAAGTTATTGAACATGTGAATTGCGTTTAATATAACCCTAAATCAAATAAACTAAGAACCCATGACTATAGTTTGAATACTTAGACTTTATGTGTAGACATAAAAATTGGATTGAGTTTAAGTAATAATCAGAACATAGGGATAAAGCTGGGTACCTAATCCTGGGACACTATGAATATGACTCATTTTGTATTTGATACAAACGATGTGATCCTATATCGTTCATGTTAAGACATGAGAGTGGGGGCATCCTATGTAATGAGTGTGCATAAGACTGAACTATGAGATAATCACTTTTACTTTATAACGCCATTTACTGTTAAGACTGATTATTTCAATATGACGACCTAGGTAACTCGATCTTAATCTTGAGCTAACTATGAACTCTGTTTATTTGGGATTATCCTTTAATCTGCATGGGTGAGAGTGACCCAAGTTCGTCGACTCAATAAATCTACCATTTTAGGGACAAGGCCAGGTAGATAGATGGGGATAAACAGTCTTGCAAGATGGAATTCACTCTTACCTAATTCAGGGTTAGTAGAGAAGTTGTTCCCTTAAGTACTGACTCTAGGTCTTGGATAAGGGGTCCACTCTCTCATTGGCCCAAGAGGGGCTCGGTTTGGTAGTTGGACCACAAACTAATTGTTTATTAGAAGATATATCTACAGTGAGGTAAGTGGAGCTATTGAGCTATAGTGGAATGTCCCGGTAGTTAACTAATGTTAATTAACTAGGTTAAAGAGTTTAGCAGGTTAATTTCGGATCGTTGGAGCTCATGATCGGTAGGTCTATAAGGTCTCCTTGTTAGCTCATGAACTAAACCTTAGAACATGGTGATGAGAGAATTTGAAAATGTTCAAATTTGTTTAAGGAGTAAGTTTTACGTTTTGTTTGTTTTAATTATGAATTAAACGAAATTGGAGAGTTGAAAATACTTAAATATGATTTAAATATTAACCGAATGAATATAGATTCATCCGATTGAAAATTGTCCGGATAAGTGGAAAAATTATTAATTTAATATAATTAATTAAATTATTTAATTAATTATTATTATTAATTTTATATTAAATTAATATTAAATTCAAATTTTTAATGTTTTTTAGAATTACATTTTAAAATTGAATTTGAGATTTTTCATTAAACACCTCGTAATCCACTTAGTTAATCACCATTTTTGGTGTCAATATGCATGTAAATATGATTTGCATGTTTTCTTCTATACAGAGGAAAGAAAAAATGGGAATGGGTTGATAATTTGGTGAATTTTGTAGAAAATTCATACCATTTCTCACACTCTCCAAAATTCTCAACAACCTTCATTCTTGCTCCAAATTCATCACTATTTGTATCCCATAATCCGTTCTAAGGCCAGAGAATAAGGAGGAAGTCTCTTGTGGTGGTCAACGAATTGTTCGTGATCAAAATATTCAAAGAAATCACTTCAATTAAGTAAGTATCAAAACTCTGTTTTTTGGCTTTTAGAATAAGCATGTTTATTCCCTATAATTGATGTAGTTAGAGTGTTTTAGATCGAAATTGCTTCCGCATTTGTGTTCCTAACTTCTTCAAAATTTGAATTTCTCCCAAATTTAGTTTGGGATGAAATCTAAACATAAAATTCGGAATATGACTAAACTTTAATTCAAGGTAAATTTGAGGTCTAGCTCACCATTTAATTTGATTAGAAGATAAAAACCTAAATTTTGATGATTTAAATTTGGGATAAATTTTGAGATATGCCCCGATCTTAATTTTAGATAAATTCATGTCTAAACCAATTTAATTCAGCTTATAAAAAGGAATCCAAACTTGAATAAATTTAATTTTAGAAAAATTTTGGGACAAACTAATGAGTATGTTCAAATTTTAATTTGAGATAAAATTTTTATCCACAATTTAATTTGATTGGAAGATAAAAGCCTAAATTTGGATGATTTAACTTTAGATAAAATTTTGGCTAGAAGATAAAAGACTAAATTTGAAGTTTTTAAAATTTTATTTAGATTTTCGGTTCATATTTGGATAGTTTAAATTTAAAATAAAATTTGGAATATGCTAAAATTTTAATTTAAAATTAAAAAAGAGTTCATGAAAAACTTGAGAATAGTCACCCAAATTTAATTTCAAAGAAATCCGACAACTTGGCCTTAAAATTTCATGCTAGCCGATTTGATTACATCTTACTGTCATATATCGATTAATCAATTGTGATTTTGAGAGATAAGATGATTTAGATCAAATGAAATCATAATTTCTTTAAATTCAAATTGAATCAATATTTCTAATTTGATTCGATTTTAAAATATGATTTGATTTCAAAACCTAAAGAAAAATCTTTTTACGTTTCTTCTCTTCTTTTTGTTTTCCTTCTTTTTTTTTTTCCTTCTCCAAATTTTTTTTTCTCTTTTTCTTCCTTTCTTTTTTTATTTTTTCATTTTTGTCTTTCACGAATTTTTAAAATGTTTTTTTTTTTATTTTAAATTATGTTCATTTGTTGGTATTTTGGACACATTGGTGCACTCCTTCACAAATGCCTGTGTTAAATTAGGATGTGACATATTGGCTTCGCTTTGTTGTGAAGTAAGTGTTGCATCAACTTCAATGGCAGTTACATTGACACAATACATTGTTGTTAGATGTTGGGTATGTTGGTGCACTCCTTCACAAATGCTTATGAGTCAACTTATAATGTGACATATTGGTCTTTCCTCTGTTGTAAAGTTAGTGCGCACCATAAAGGTGGGGACTTGATGCATCTGAATCTAACAATGCGACAATAAGAGTGTTCTTGGCTGCTTAAGAGAGTAACAACAAATCATTTATGTTGAAGGACGGTAAGTCTTTGGATTCTACCACTGTCCCCAATGAACTTAAAAGAATATTTTCACTTTCTGTTGTGCTGACAACATGACATGCAATGACTTCTAGTACTTCATTTGAATAATTATCATGGAAGTTTATTACGAAGAATTATATCAAAGTTATTGGTTGTCAAGGTTGAGAAAATACTTCTCCTCCTCCTTGACAAGCTTAGGCTTCCATGATTTCTTTTTTCCTTTCTTTTCATGAGTCTTGCTTTCTCTTTTGTAATTTCGACAGATGCATAACTTCTTTTGGGTTGACTTCAATTGTCTTCTTTTTCTACGAGTTACAATAATCCACTATTCATCATCATCTTCAATAGGCTCATCTTTGTTTTGAGAGTCTATCATAATAATCTCATATTGGAATTGCACTATAGACTCAAAGATCCTAAACTGGATTAATCTTTCTCTTTCCTCATAAAACACCATAAGTGGGTTGAACACCAAGATTAAATGCTCTTGCAACATGGTTTGTCTGATTTATTTCATCAAGATCTAGCTATATTTTCTTTCCACGAGCCAAACTTAATTAGAATCAACTCTTTTAGTAGAAAGCGCTTTCCAATCAGATGGCTAACGACTCGGTGATATTTGCAGTAGTTAGGGTTATTCACTTTCCCTAGTTGTTCCGGCCGCTTACATTCTGGCAGTTAAACAAGAAGTTGTTTTTCTAGCAATTGCTCTAGCATGTCTACAATATTAGAGTCAAGAAATGTATAAACCTTTTCCTTATAGGATCGATATCATAACCCTAGAAGGGGTGAATAGGGTTTATTTAAACTAATGAAAACTTTTTACTAACGTGGGCCCAATTAAACAAATGAACACACTTTTTGAAAACCAATTAATTTAAACAACAGTTTTTCTTACATATGCATTCACTCCAAATGACCAATAAAGTGACATTAACAAATTCAAGCATCCAATTTATTTTTTGTTTTGCAATTTTGTTTGTTTTATCTTCGTTGATACAACTCCATTTTTTTTGCTAAATGACTACTCATTTTTATATGTATTTTTGTATTCTTTCCGACCATGTATGTAAACTGAATAAAAACTTAAATAATTTTCGAGTTTATTACTCCAAAGAGTAAATTTTATCTAAGTTTAAATGTTATAATGCCATTTGTATTCATTATTTTTTTTAGCATTTTGCTCAATTTATAAACATAATAAAAAAGAACACGAAAAGACGTGAAACTGAATGATTATTTAGCTAAAACGGAGTTGTATCGACAAAGATATAACAAAAACAAAATTGCAAAGCTATCCCACTCCATGATGGAAGCGATTGCCCACCATGACATCAACAATCGCCCACCATGACGTCAGCAATCGTCACCTTTTCTACACACGCAATAATTTTGTTTTTGTCATATCTTCATCGATACAACTCCGTTTTAGCTAAATGACTACTCATTTTCATATGTTTATTCACGTTCTTTTCGACTGTGCTCGTAAATTAAGCAAAATGCTAAAAAATGATGAATATACATGAAATTATAACATTTAGACTTAGATAAAGTGTAATTTTAGAATAATAAAGTCAAAGATTATTTAAGTTTTTATTCAATTTAAATGCATGGTTGGAAAGAACACAAAACAATGTATGAAAACGAGTGATTATTTAGCAAAAACAGAGTTGTATCGACGAAAATATGACTATAATGAAAACTGAGCAATCACATATGCTGATGTAAGCGATCACTCACTCATAAATTTTTGTTGTTTTTGCTTTATAGGTCATTCTATACAAGTTTCCTGTTGTTCCAGCACTGTTTCCTCAATCGTAACTTTTTGTCTTCTAGATTCGTCCTCCTAAGTCTAACCCCACTGCTTTCTATTTATATTAGTCTGCCTTAGCGATTTTAGAGTTAAGTCGGTCAAATTATGTCAATTTTTTCTTTTAGATGTGAGTTTATAACTATGGCATGAATTATTATTACGTATGTCATCCATTATCAGTTGAAGTTGGAGTTGGAGTTTTTTCTAATAAAAATTATTCTTAGCATTTTTATATACTCATGTTATCACTTTTCAAGTGCATTTTAGAAAGAGTCATTTATGTATTTCTAAAATATGGAGTACTCAAACTTTTCTAGTCTCACAACTTCATTTTAAATTCTCTTAGATGTCTTTAAAATTTTATAAATGAATGCTAAAAAGATATTCATTTCACTTATCAACAATTATTGGTACATTAATTAAACTTTCACAATATTTCTTAATCTAACGTGAAAGAGTAAAAAACTTGCATGTGGAAGCAATTTAGATCTAAAACACTCTAACTACATCAATTTTAAGGATTAAACATGTTTGTTCATAAACCCAAAAACAAAGTTTTGAAATTTGCATTGGTATAACTCAAATTTGAAGCAATCCTCTTGTTAATTATGATCATGAACACTTTGTGGACCACCACTAGAGTCTTCCCTGTTAATCCCCGACCTTAGAATGGATTGTGGGATTCCAATTGTGATAAAATTGAAGCAAATTTGAAGATTGGAGAGAGTTAGGAGTTGGAGAGTTTTGAGGGAATTTTTTTGTTAAAAATTTTAATCAATCAATATTGATGTTATTCAACTTCTATTTAAACCAGAAATCATGCAAGTCAACTTAATCTTAACAAGACATTAACTGGGTGACTAATTAAGTGGGATTTGAGGTGTTTTTATGAGGTTTAACAAGAATTGTGAAACTCCCACCTCCACCTAAAATTCATGCAAATTTGAATTTAAAAATTCAATATCTAAAAATGAATTTTCTTTTTAATTTTAAATAAAATTAATTCAATTAATTAATTTTGAATGAAATCAATAATTAACTAAACATTTTTAAATAATTATATTAATTTAATATTAAATATTAAAAAAAAGAATTAATTCAAACAATTAATTTTAAATAATTAATTAAACATTTTAATTATTTATATTAAATTAATATTAAATATTAAATAAATAATTTTTTCACAAATCTCTATTTTTCCTAGTCCGGTGAATCTCTATTCATGTGAACAATGTTTAAATCACATTTAAACATTTTCAACTCTCCATTATTATTTAATTCATAATTAAACGATCATACGTTTAAACAAATCATAAAATTAATATTTACTTCCTAAAGCGAATTCGAACATTTCAATTTCATGTCACACTGTTCTAAGATTTAGTCCAATATGAGCTAACAGGGGGACCTAATGGACACAGATCATGAGCTCTAATGATCCGAAATTAACTGGCTAAACTCTTTAACCTAGCTAATCAACATTCATTAACTACCGAGACATTCCATTATAGCCCATAGTTGTACTCTCCTCACTATAGATGTAAACCCTACTTTCATTTGTAAGTGTTAAACGTGAGTACATAGTACCGAAGTGGACTAAGTTGTTTTCTTTTGTAGATCAAAGGAAGAAGAGGAGAAAGCGGATTACTTAATTAATTAATTATTTATTTAGTTATTTAGTTATTTATTTAATTAAACTAAAGAAAAGAAAGAAAGAAAAGGAAAGGAAGAAAAAGGGAAAAAGGAAAGAAAGGAAATTATTAAAAAAAAAAAAAAGAAAAGAAAGAAAAGTGGAAGTCGGTGGTGAACTTTTGAAGTGGGTGAGTTGCCGACAAGTTCTCTTCCATTTCTCCAACTCAAATTGATTCTATCTTTTAGCTACACGTTGAGGAGAGGTAGAAGAAGAGATCTAGGGCAATTTCGTGAGAGGTTTTGGCTGGTTTCATGGTAGAATTGAAGCTGAACTAGAAGCTTCAGTTTCTGTCGTGCAGTCTGAACAAGGTTCGGTGTTTGGTGAATATCGAGAGGAAGAGATAGAGTTTGAAGCTGGAATTTTGAGGTCAGTAATTTAACTCAATTTTTAACAACTTTTGTGAAGGATGGTTGAGCTGAATATGAAGAGAAACATGTTAAAGTTTAGGTGGAATCGACTGATACGAATTTCTCGACTGATCTAGAGCAGGGCGAAGTTATTTAAGAATATCTGTCAAACGAAGAGGAGTTACACTCTGAAATTTTGAGGTAAACTAGAAACATATTTCTCTACAAGTTTGTAAAAGGAAAGAAGTTCTAAATTTGGCTAGAAATGTGACTTTTGACAGATAGAAGTGAGAATAAGAGGAAAGGCAGAAACTGAGATAGTCGGGTATCGCTGGAACGGCAGTAACGCTAAGAATTTAAGCGTGAGTAGCGAGACGAGTGTCACTGGTAACGCTGAGGGCTTTGCGTCTTACAACTCTCGCTGAGTATTGCTCGATATCGCCACTTAGGTGACTCTCGCTAGTCTCGCTCACCATGGTATCGCTAGTGCCGGTTGCCTGTAGTTTAATCTCGTTAGTAGTCTCGCTAGTAGTGTGGAATCTCGCTAGTAGTGTGAAATCTCGCTAGTAGTCTCGGTGATGGTTTTCTTAATGTAGTTTGGTCTCGGGGATAGATATTATGTATATCTAAGGCTTATTTCTTATGTAAAAAGGAATTTCAAGGAAATCTAACAAAGGGAACGTATTATTTCAGGCCGAGAGGAGCTAGGAAGGGCGTGTAACCCACTAAAAGCCCAAGACAAGTAGTGAGTGACAATTTTATTTTAAAATGAGCTTACTTTAAACCAAGTTTTCATGAAATACGATTATGTTTGGAAACATGTATATATGTTTATGCTTTTCATGGGTTTTATTGTGCCGTGAGGATGATTTGCTTGAAAAGAAAAGTATGTATTTTCATGTACGTGCGTATTATATATTTTACATCGGAAATCATTGGAAGCATGCTAGTTGTTAAACAAGTATTATAAAAGGCATGCTATTTATTAGCTTATGATTTCATGAAAAAGCATTAATGATTATTAATGAGTTTGTGAAGATTTGGAAATGTTATGAACTCGTGAACTTTTATTATGCTATTTTCAAAGCATATTGTTTTTTAATAATGTTTTGAGATGGCTTTCAATGCTGAAGGACTCGGAGAAGGCATGTGGGTGACCTAAATCTCATGTATGACCTGGTACTGAAGGACTCGGAGAAGGTATTTGGGTAACCCAGGATATGATATCTATGTGCATATAGAGGTATATTATAGACGCTGTTGTGTTGAGATCACTCCACACAGCTAGGGATTTTCTACGTTGGGTGTGTCGAGACTACTCCGCCTCAACTAAGGATGTTTTTTTATGTTGAGTAGTGTTGAGCACCGCTCCGCCTCAACTAAGGAAAATGTTTTTGAAATAAACTGAATTTTCATGAATCTTTTTCTGTGATGAACATATTTGATTTGACTCTGAATTGTTGTTATTCATGCATTATCATAGAGTAACTCCAATTTGATTAAGTTCCTAGTTTTAAGGAAGGTTTTTACTAGATATGTCACTTAGTGGGCATCCTAGCTCATATTTTCTTTGTTTTTCTGTTTTTCAGGTAGCGAACGAGTCCGGGGTGCTTTGCCTACACTACAACTCGTCTGGGCCTACCACCGTCAGCGTTGAGAATTTTGAGCATTGTAAATAGTTGAACTTACTTTTATGTTGTACATATAGAGGGTTAAGGGCGATTTTGATGAACCTATGTAAATCTTTGGTTTTGAGTGTAAATTGATGTCTGTATGAAAACTTGACTCTAGTAGAAGTATGTAGTTTAATCTTTGTATGAAACTGCTTATTAGGTATTGGTTAAGGTATAAGGTTGATAGTGGATGCCGTAAGAGGGTTAGTGTTTGCTGTCTTCACACTTCCTCTTAGGTTAGGGTACCTGGGAGGGAGTGTGACAATAGATATATTTTTGTCCACTTGATATAACCATGGTTAGTAAGTTGATCCCTCACAAGTTGTTCATAATTATAACTGGGTCAAACTTATCGTTTTACCCCTATAATTACTTCTTATTCCTTAAGTCCCACTAACCCTCTAATGAACAATGAGTTTATGGTCCAACCACCAAACCGAGTCCCTCTCAATTCGATGAGATGGTGGGGCCCCTTGTTCAAGACCTAGAGTCAGAACTTAAGGGAACAACTTCTCCACTATCCTAGAATTAGGTAGGAGTGAATTCCATCTCACAAGAGGTAGGAGTGAATTCCATCTCGCAAGACTATGTCCCCAGCTATCTACTTGGTCTTATTGATATGAGTTGATGAACCTCACTCATACAATATGAACATCAAGAATGAGCCATACATGCTGTCCAAGTTTACACTAAACAAATAAGAAGAAGAATTTATGTGAAGTCAAGTGGAATTTATGAAGAATCAAGCTTCATTTAATGAACAAAGACTTCAAGCTACTTCAAATGGGATGCTATTTACTCTTGGATGGTTACAAATGCATGGAATATAGATGAAAAATACTAATCTCGGATTTATTGTATTTATTAAATGTATTTTTTAGTTTTGAGTCATTTTATATGTTTTTATGTTACAATTTGATCATGGCTAATCATGATCATTAATTATGAGTGTTACAACATTTTAGCTGTCTTATAGAATGTTTACGGTTATATTTTGAGGCCTATATAATGTCATTAAATTGTTCAAAAAGGAAGAGACTTAGAAGAAATTTAAAAATGTAGTAAAAGAGCCTTTGAGCTTTCTTTTAGCCTTGTGCTATGTTTCTTTTACAATTTAATGGCGTTTAGATTGCATGTTCATAATCATTCAAGCTTGAATTGATCGATCTTTGCTTGTGGAGTGATTCGAAGATCAAAGGTCAATGGAGCAGCAAACTTTGTCCGATCCATGGTTTTGTTGATCGTCTAAGTAATCTGTCGTCTAGCCATTCTTAGGGGCTGATATCATTTTGATTTTGGGGTTTTTGAGTTTGAGATCTAAAGTGTGAGACCCTAATCTTTGACCTAGTTGCTTAAGAGACATAATGAAAGGAAATTAGAGGAAATGAAGGAAACTTGCAACACAAGCCGTTGGAGTTAGAAAAATTTTGAGGTAGAAAATCTGGGCTTGTGAAGTTAGCCAAATTTTGACCATTAGAGAGGTACTATGCGTTGGTATGAGGAAGGAAAGCATTTGTGCCAACTTGAGTTTTGGGTTGAGAATAAGCCATAGGTGAGTTTTGGAGAAAACTACGTTGGAAGATTTTTAGATTCTTAGACCACAAGGTGAAAAAGGAGCTAAGGAAATCTTCTAAGTGTCACAACTATGCTTGGAGAACTCAACTTTGTTAGGAAAACACAAGCTTGGATGCATAGCCTAGGGAAAGGAAGGAAGTGTTAAAGAAGGAAGGGTTGGAAGCATAGTTGGGAGCTAGTCGTGAGTTGGACACATCCTTGGGAGAAAAACCACCATGTTGGATGTTGTTGACATGCTAAAGTCCAAAAACTTGTTGCGTTTATATTTATTAAGCTTACTATCATGCGTTCAACATATTATGCGTTCAACATGCTTAATACTATGCGTTTCTAGTCTGTCAAGTTTTCCTATCCTTCGCCCAAGTATAAGCAAAGAATGAGGTTTTCTTGGTGAGTCTGAAATCGAACACAGGAACTATGCAGATTCTGTAATTATTTGGATTATTTGAGTCATGCGTCTAAAGAAGGTGATCAGAAGTGATGCGTCTAACTAACTAGAAAGCAATAAACCTAAGCTAAAGTGGTTGATGGAGAGGTATGCGACACAGGAAAGTAGCTAATTGAGTTATGTGAATGGTAAAACGCAGGGTTGGGGTTGGTTATCATCTAAAGTTGGAAACGCATAGTTGGGTCTATTCCATACCAGCAACTCTTCTCCCGGTTGTCAGCCGCTATGTGTTATATGTCTATAATGCATAGAAGAGTGTTAAGTACCAAGGTTATTCCTATCCATAGGTAACACTTCTTAGCCTTGTCAACTAAGTTCCACAATCACTTACCCTCCCGAGCAGTCTGATTATTGCTACTTATATCGATTAGCTAGATGGACATAAGCATTTGATTAAAAATAAATTTGACAAGATGAAATAGTCTTCTACGATTCTTTATTTAGATGATAACGCAACCCATGACCCTTGAGAGAGTTAGTTACATATGGACGATAAATAACAAATGGAAAGTGATGAGAAATGAATAGCCATGGAAGATGTATAGACTGATAAACGGAATAACTATTTTAGAAAATACAATTTCTTGCTAATAGACTAAAACAAAAGTAAGAACATAGATAGAAAGCATGGAATGGCTTCTCAATGTCTTGAGCTTGCCGAGATGGTAGCGTGAATTCTGTTGTGGAGTGGTCAGGCGGAGGGAAGACTCTTCTCTTCCAAGCTATTTGTCTCCGATTGTCATCTGGAGAGAACTCTGCTGTCAATTAAGAATTCTTCCGAGAGGTCCAACAACATTTTCGTCTTCAGGTCTGTCCTTTTATAGATGTTGCGTTGCAATCGCTGGCAAATCTGCATGATTGGAGACTTAATTTCTGCCTTGCGTCCATCTCGCCTAATCGTGTGATTTCCAGTTTAATTTCAATCCACCACTCTCGCCGCATATCAAGCATATCAATCTCCCGACAATCTCTCAAGATTCTTATTTGATTTTTCGCTACCTTCTTAATATGCGTCCACGGATAACTTGGGTTCATGCGTTCAATTATGCCAACGCGTCCATGGGTTGCTAACGCATCAGCCTGCATTGAGAGGTTGCCAACACATCCACAGGTTGCTTGCGTTCCTACGTCAAAGCATGCGTTTTAGGCTCAAAAAGCTTCAAAACAATTATCTTCGTCAATTTACAAGAGTAGAACGCATAGGAAGATTTATCAATAGAATTTAACACTAACTACCGCATGATTCTCTATTCACCTAGTGCACCCCAAATTGCCCTGTGGCTTGTAGCATTTGTAGCATCACAGGCTTCATTTCGAACCTTCTATTACCTTCGAAGGTCGAAGGTAAGAGTCCTGGCGAGAAATCATACAAATTCGACAACACATACTCCCGCATAGGCCTATTTCTATTGTGTGCCAACAGAATTGGGTTTGTCTGTTGTTCTACGTTTACGTTTTCCTCAGCAACGACACCAAAAACTTGTTGTGGGTTTAACGTGCTTAATATTATGCGATACTAATCTGTCAAGTTTTCCTATTCTTCACCCAAGTATAAACAAAGAATGAGGTTTTTCCAGTGAGTTCGAGGTTGAACACAGAGACTATGCAGATTCTAGAATTCGTTGGATTATTTAAGTCATACGTTACAGAAAGGTGATGAGAAGTGATACGTTTAACTAACTACAAAGCAGTAAAACTACGCTAAAGTGATTGGATGGAGAGGTCTGTGACATAACAAGATTCAACTAATTGAATTATATGAATGGTAAAAACAGGGTTAGGGTTGGTTATCATCTAAATTCAGAGACGCATAGTGAGATCTATTTCATACCCGCGACTTTTCTCTCGGTTGTCAGCCGCTATGCCTATATGTCTATAACGCATAGGAGAGTGTTAAGTGCCAAGGTTATTACTATGTCTAGATAACACTTCTTAGCCTTGTCAATTGAGTTCCACAATCACTTACTCTCTCGAGCAATCTGATTATTACTACTTATATAGATTAACTAGATGGACATAAGCATTAGATTAAAGTACAATTGACAAGATGGAATAGTCAAAACTATGGTTCTTATTTAGATGATAACACAACCCGCAACCCTCAAGAGAGTTAGTTACTCATGGATGGTAAACAACAAATGGAAAGTGATAAGAAATGAATAGTCATAGAAGATGTATAGATTGATGAACAGAATAAATGTTTCAGAAAATACAATTTCTTGTTTATAAACTAAAACACATGTAAGAAAAAGATAGAAAGCATGGAATGGCTTTTTAATCTCTTGAACTCACTGGGATAGTAGCATGAAGTCTGCTGTGAAGTGGTCAGGCAGAGGGAAGACTCTTCTCTTTCGAGCTAATTGTCTCTGGTTGTCATTTGGAGTGTTGGGTTGTATGTCCTAAATCTCGTAGTTTTTGTAAATAGGTGATTTTTAGTACATATGAAGTTATTCAAGTGAATTAATTATTTATCAACTCTAAATCCAATTAAACTACGAACCCTTGGCTACTATCATGAGTACTTGGATTTTATGTGGAGACATAAACAGGATCAAGTTCGAGTAAGTAGCCTCAATAGTCTATAGTACATGGATTAGGTTGGGTACCTCTTCCTGGAGACACTATTGAAGACGACCCGCTTTATGATTGTTACAAATGTTGTAAAGTGTCATAAATGAAGTGATTCTGATTTGATCATGTAGAGACATGTGAGCGGGGGTATTCTACATAATGAGATTGTGTAAGACTGACCTTGAAATAATTACTGTTACGTATTAACACCGTTTACGATTAACACTGATTAATTTCACTTATCGATGACCTAGATAACTTGATCTGAATTTTGAGCTATCTATGAACTCCTATTTATTCAGAATTATCCCTTGATCTACATAGGTAAGAGTAAGCTCAATAGCGCTGCTCAACATTCCTCCTATTTCAGGGATAAGACTGGGTAGATAGTTGGGAACATAGAATTTGCAAAACGGAATTCACTCCTACCCAACATAGTGATTAGATCCTAAATTAATTGTTCATTAGAGAGACAATGGTACTTAAGGAGAAAAGATGTAACTCAGAGGTAAATCGGTATTTGACCTAGCTGAAGTTATGAACAACTTGTGAAGGATTGACTTATTGATGACGGTTATATCAAATGGACACAAATATATCTACAGTGAGGAGAGTGCAACTACGAACTTTAGTGGAGTGTCCCGTTAGTTAACGAATGTTGGTTAACTAGGTTAAAGAGTTTGGCCGGTTAATCTCGAATAGTTGGAGCTCATGATCTGTAGGTCCATTAGGTCCCTCTACTAGCTCATAAATGGACTAAAATCTTAGATAATGTGGTGAATAAGTTTGAATCGTTCAAATCTTGGCTTAAGGAATGAAAGTTAGATATATACGATATATCGACGTTTAATTACGAATTAAACGTACAAATAGAGTTAATTATAATATTTAAATATAATTTAAATATTAATCATATGAATAGGGATTCATATCGGTTTTTTAGAAAAATCGGGACAAGCGGGAAAAATAATATTATTTTATTGTTTAATATTAAAATAATAATTAATTAATTAAATATTAAATTATTTTTATTTAATTATTTAATTGTTTTTTAAAAATTGAAAATCAATTTTAATTCAATTTTGGAAATTCATTGAAAATTGATTTTAAAATTGATTTTTGAAGATTGAATTTTCCCACTAACAAAGCTAGGAGCTTGGTTGTCTTCTTCACAATTAACCAACAAATTAACCATTTAATGTTGTCAAATTTTGATGCAATTGGATTGCATGTTATTCTTTAATAAATAGAGATGATTTGACATTAAAATGGGTTAAGAATTTTGTGAAATTAAGGGTTAATTTTGCAAAATTCCATCCATTGTTCATCTTCTTCCCAACCTTCATTCTTTCTCAAATTCACCACAAATTTGGATCCCATAATCCAATCTATGCTTAGAGAATAGTAGAGAAGACTCTTTTGGTGGTCTACAACCAAGTGGTGCTAAAATTCATCAAGAATTGAAGGAGAATTTGGAGCTTCAAGGGTAAGTGTTCTTGAAACTTTGGTTTTTCTTCTTAATTGCATGTTTAATCCTCTAAAGTGAGCATCTTAGAGTGAAAATTGATTAAATTAACTTCCGCTGCATGCTCATTTATCCATCATGGAGAGAACTCTACTGTGACTTAGGAATTCTTCCGAGAGATCCAACCCTTTTTTCAGCCATCAGGTCTGCCCTTTTATAGAGGCTGTGTTGCAATCGTTGGCAAATCTGCGTGATTGGAGGCTGAATTGCTGCCTTGCGTCTACCTCGCCTAATCGCGTGATTTCCAGTTTAATTTAGATACACCACTTTAGCCGCAGATCAAGCACATCAATCTCCGACAATCTCTTAAGATTCTTGTCTGATTTTACGCTGCCTTGCGTTTCAAATTGATTTCCCGGTGCTTTTCGTTTTAGATTGATAATGCATCCATAGGTTACTTGCTTTTCTGAGTTAAAGCATGCGTTTTAGGTTAAAAAAAAGCTTCAAAACAATTATCTTCATCAATTCACAAGAGTAAAACGCATAGGGAGATTTATCAACGAAATTTAACCTAAACTACCACATGATTCTCTATTTAAACTCTATTTTTGTAAAAGAAAGACAATAATAACTTGTATTTCTACAAATTATCACTTAAGAGCTTAAGTTCTTCCAATCCTCCCAAAATGATGGGATAACACCTCTATTTAGAGTTTTCATAACCCTTACATTGGATAACGCCTCTAGGCTTAGGCCTAGTTGCTCTTAGGCCAAAAAATTGGGCTTGGGCTTAGGCTCAACATCTTTTTTTTGCCCAAATTTTCACAATGGCCCTAAATTGTATTTGACTTTAGACCTGAGCGACTTTATTTACTCGGTTTGACCCAATTATAATTTCCACGATGGACTTAAAATTTTGTTGTGATGATGTGGTAAGTTGTAATCAACCAAAATTTCTCATTCAATGATAACCTGTAGAAATACAAGTTATTGTAGCCTCTTTCTTAGAAAAATAGAGATTAAATAGAGAATCATGTTGCAGTTTATGTTGAATTTCATTAACAAATCTTCCTATGCGTTCTACTCTTGCATTTTTATGAAGATAATAATTTTATTACTTTTTGCGCCAAAAACGCATGTTTTAATGCAGGAATGCAAACGATGCGTTGACTACTTCTTAATGCAGAACTATGCGTTGGCAATCTGTTCTTCATAGACGCATGATCTGAACGGAACGCAAGCAACTAGTAGAAATGCATTAACAACTTCTCAACGCAGGAGTATGCGTTAGCAACCCATGACGCGTTGACATCTGCTTAACTTCTCCATGGACGCATAACAACCAAAAACGCAAGGCGCGGAAAATCAGATCAGAATCTTAAGAGATTGTCGGAAAATTGACATGCATGATCTGTGGCTAAAGTGGTGGATCTTAATTGAACCGAGAATTACGCAATTAGGCGAGATAGACGCATGATATCAATTTTGCCGCCAATCAAGCAGATTTTCCACTGATTACGAACGCAACATCTATAAAAGGGCAGTCCTGCAAGATTAGAAAAGGTTGTTGATTCTCAGAAGAATTCCTAAGTGACAGCAGAGTTCTCTTCAGACGACAACCGGAGATGAATAGCTCGAGAGAAAAGAGTCTTCCCTCCGCCTGACCACTTCACAACAGAACCTCATGCCATTCTGGCGACTCAAGATATTGACGCCTTTTCCTGCTTTCTATCTTGTTTTTCTATCTTGATTTTAGATTTGTGTCAAGACATTGAGCTATCTAAAGTTGTATTCCGTTCATCAATCTACAATTCTTCCATGTCTACTCATTTCTCTACACTTTCCACTTTTTACTTTGAATCCATGAGTAACTAATCTATCAAGGGTCTAGGGTTGCGTTAGCACCTAAATAAGAACGATAGTTTAACTATTGTATCTTGTCAATTACAATCTTAATCTGATGCTTATGTCCATCTAGCTAATCGATATAGGTAGTAATAATCAGTCTTCTCGAGAGGGTAAGTGATTGTGGAACTCAATTGACAAGGCCAAGAAGTGTTACCTATCTATAGGAATAACCTTGGTACTTAACACTCTCCTATGCGTTATAGACATATAATGCATAGCGGCTGACAACCGGGAGAAGAGTCGCAAGTATGAATAGACTATCACCATGCGTTTCTGATGTTAGATGTTAACCAACCTGAACCCTGTTTTTATCCATTCATTTAAACAACTTAGCTGACTTTGCTGTGTCGCATGCCTTTCCATCTTTCACATTTTAGTTTAGTGTACATGTTATCGCTTTCTTAGTTAGACACAAACAAACAGCTTTCTCAAATATTTTTGGTTACCGCTATAACGCATATAATCCACTTAAATATAGAATCAGCATAATCCCTGTGTTCGACCTCAGACTCACCGAGAAAACCTATTCCTTTACTTATACTTGGGTAAAGGATAGGAAAACTTGACAGATCACAAACGCATAGCATTAAGCATAATAAGACACATAGTATGTTAAACGCATGGTGTGTGAAACGCATAATCGTAGCTTAACTTGCACATTGCGTTAGTACAGTTTCAATTCACAATTTCATTTTACAACATTCAATAAATGCCTCCTTTTCAAGATTTATACATGTGTCACACCCTATCCTGAACCACCCTTTTGTAGCCTGAGACGGAGTGTGAGGACAACAGTCGTCGATTTTCCAACCGACTCCTACTGTCGAACTTACTCTAGCTTTCTACTTAACCACACTTCCTAGGACGATGAATTTGTTAACTCTTAACAAACCTCGACATTGACCGGAAACAGGAACTTTCTTGCTACTTGAAAAGTGAAAAATATTTGAAAAGGTTGAGCTAAATAGCCTAGTGAGTAACGATTTTGAAAACCATTTAAAGCTGTAAATCTCATAGAAATTAAGCTTAATAATTCAAATCGTAATACATCGAAACGTTAAGTATTTTAAGCATGCTGTTAGGAATTTCCCCTCGTATCACCACAACTTCCTGTTTCCCTCTATGTGCACATAAGAATTATAATCCGGGCTGCTCATATGCCTTCTCTCCGTTCTTCAGCATTGGGGTCCCATATCAAACCTTCAATATAATCTGGGCTGCCCATATGCCTTCTCTCCGTCCTTCAGCATTGGGGTCCCATATCAAACTTCACTAAGTCCTTCGGCATTGGGACCATCAAATCTACCTAGATGCCTTCTCTCGGTTCCTCGGCGTAGCAAATCATACATACCTTCACCAAGTCCTTCGGCATTGGGGACCATCAATCTACCCAGATGCCCTCTTTTGGTTCCTCGGTATCGAGGTTATATTCAGATAATAACATGCTAAATCATTCATAAACTTGGGTATCAAATCATTCAGAGTTCTCAAAATATTTCTTAAACAGCACGTTTTCATCAAACTCGGTAACATAGAGCTTCACGCTAAAAAATCACATAAAAGGATAGTCAAATTCATGTAAGGATATTCATGCTTTATCAAAACTCGTTCGTATTTAGAAATCTCATCTTTGCGTGAACATCAATAATACTCACTTTAAAACTATTATATTTCTTACAGAGAGTTATTCATTTCAAGAACCATTGATATTGTTCATAGAGAAAACATTCATAATTAAAAATGTTGGGGTTACTCACAGAGAAGTAATCGCTTAAGGGAAATTCCCTTTCCTCCCTTCTAATTCTGCCTCCCCCAAGCTTCTTAGACGTAGGGCTGATAGTTTGAAATGCAATATAACTAATTTTTTCCCTCTGACAGCAAGGTTTGGACGTAACCCTGCACCTTGGACGCTTGGCAGATGACTTGGACGCAAGGTGCAGTTTTCCAACAAAGGTTCAACTACTTTGGCTTCACCCCTTGGACGCAAGGATCTACCTTAGACGCAGGGTTGTGCTTCTTGGACGCAGTGCAGCTAATTTCCTCCTTCTGGCAACACTATTGGACGCAAAGCAGCTTCCCTAGGCACCAGACAAGACAACTGTTGGACGCAAGGTAGCTAGGAAAACAATCTCTCTTGGATGCAAACTACCTCTATGGACGCAAGGGTTGGTCTTTTCAGCTTTATTTCTTTTTTCTCTCAAGAAACTCATACTTATCGATGGTATCTTGCTCTTCTTTTCTCAAGGTTCTATTTATAGACGTGGAATGAAGAGCTTGTTGTCCAACTTCTTCTCTCTATTTGCCACTTGTTTACCACATGTAACGCTGCATGACACATCCGATATGCATCCCAACACCTCCTCCTTATGAGGTGTTAAGTCAAAATGAAGTCATCTAGTCTTTATAAACTCATCTATGCGTTCAACTTGCTCCAAGACATGGACCATGCATCCAACTTATGCGTCCTTAAACTTCCCTTTGTGAGTTTAGCTTCTTTTGTTCTTTTTTCTTCCTCACAGCCTTCCTATACTTAACCAAGTTCCTCCCCCGGACATTACCGTGCGTTTGTGCCTCCTGTTATGCGTCCACCACTTCTCTTCTCACGCCTAAATCTTAGCTTACAAGCCCCTCTCTTGAGTGATAAACGTCCGACTATGCTTAGTACTTCGTCACTTAGCCAAAATCACCTCAAAACCTACCTTCATGTGTCCTCACCTTGTAACATGCGTTCATCACCACTTTGCCATGCGTCCATGGGCCTTCATTTCATCCTTAGGCATCCCTTAATTGCCCCTCTATGCGTCCCTGAGGTGTATCCCGGGGTTATGTTTCCAACTTTTCCCTTTTACTCCTCCCTTACTTAGCCGTTTTCTCAACGATCAACCTAGCATACGTTCATCTTTTGCTTCCTTCCTTTAGGTTTGCTTTTCAATCCTCCAACACATCCAAGACCCAACCCTAGTCTCTTTTGTAGCTAGCTCATACTTCCACCCTAGGCCATGGTTGCATCTCCTTCCTTAACTACCTCCTATGCGTTCACCTCTTCCCCCGAGTTCTCAGTTTTCCTTACAATACTTCAACACTTAACCATTTCCTTTCCCACAAGGGGTACTATGCATTTTCTTAGCTTGACCATGCATCCAACATGGTCTTTTCCCTACCAAATGTGAGTTGACCATGCATCAAACATGGTCTTTTCCCTACCAAATGTGTGTCCAACTCACAACTAACTCCTAGCTATGTTTTCAACTCTTTCCATCACTTGGCGAGATTCCATTTCTTCTCATTAGATCACAGTTCCAAGCTTACTATTCTAATAGCATAGTTGAATTCTCTTAGTCTAGCTGCGTTACTTAGAGGAATTCTTAACTTCAAGAGTTATTTCGAAGTTCAAGGTCCGAAAATCGTAGGTTTCTTCCAAACTCACCCACGACTTATTCTTAACCCAAACTCAAGTTGATACGAAACGTTTTCTTCCTTTAAGTTCAACTCCACCAGTCTAGATTTTCTGTCTAAAAAATTTTTTAACTCCACATGCTTGCGATCCAAATTTCACTTCTCTTGTCTTAATTCTTTCCTTATAAGCCCTTAAGAACTTAGGTCTAAAAAGTAGGATGTTACAACATGTCTATATGGTGAGTGAATCTTGAAAAAGATAATTTGAAATCAAAGTTCGATTTGGACTTCTTTCGATGCATCATCCCGATGAAAATATGAATTTAGCTTAAATTTTTTATTTAAGTTTTGTTTGCTTTACACATTTTCCACCAAATAAACAAAAGATGAATTTTCGTCATTTTCTTATTTGGGAGTAAACTTTTATTTGAACTATATGCTCCACTTTAGTTGCAAATTGAACTTTGAGTAATATCCCAAAATTTCACCGTAATTTTATTTGGTAGGAAAATGACTGTTTCGAATTAAAATAGAATTTGAGAACATTCAAATTCGAATCTTAATTAAATTTTGATTTGGAGAAAATTTGGGGGTATGCCTAAATCAACAACTGCTCAGATGATATAAATTTTGTCTTACTTGCTTTAGATTTGGAATTGGAACTAAACATTATTCAAAATGGGCTTTAATTGCTCAAAATAAGGATACGATTTGAACTTTAATTGGAATAGAATTTGATGTATTTCCAATGTTGGGTTTGAGCAATCCCTGATATTTAAAATTTGAATTTCCCAGTTTTGGTGGAGTAATCGGTCTTTTCTCTAGGGTTTTTTTTTCTTGTATCTTTTGCATTTATTTTTTGCGTTTCGGTATGATTGGAATGGTATTGAGGTTGAAGACAGGTTATCAAACCGAGAGAGAGGGAGATGTTTAAATTGGTTTAGTGACGGAGTGTGAGAGAGATAATCGAGGGCGAGAGCGAGATTTACAACATGTTGTTCACTGAAAGCTTGTTTTTTGCGAACTGATTTTAACAGACAAATTGTTTTTATGTACATGCAGGTCTAGGATGTTAACAACTTTTAAAATATTTGAAGTGGATCGTTTTCCTGGACAAGTAATCAACTTGGCCCACATTGCGAATGCAACCAAGATTGTGAAGGAGAAGCTTACTCTAAAGCAGCTCGAGATGTTTAGGAGAATAATTTTTGGGTGGTTTTTTGGCATTGAAATTGTGTTCATTAGTCCACTTGTCCACTGTATACCGTTGAAGGAAGTGAAGGTTAGGAGAGAGGACTCGATGAGCTTCTTTGTTAGAGGAACAATTTTCACCTTTTCGAAGGATGAATTTTTATTGATGACTCGTCTATGGCGGGTCCATACTTAAGTGGTTTCGAGGAGTTCTTAGAAGATCGTGAAACAAAGAACTTTGGTAATCGGTCGAGGTCTGACTTATTCCACATCGATTTTCTAGAAGAAGAGTACCAAAAGCTTGAGTTTGCAAATGACGATGATGTTGTGAAGATTATCTTAGTGTACTATACAAAGGTTGCAATGGTGGGAAAGAATAAAAAGAAGAGCGCAATGGATCGTAGACGGTTCGAGAAGGTGGAGGACTTAGAATATTACAACGACTTGGACAAAGTTGCAATATACAAGAAGAAGGTGAAATCGAATAAAACTTTTGTTGTCAAGTACTCTCTAAGTGGTTTCCCTAGCATTCTAGGTACTACATGTTCTGTAACATATTTTTAATATTGGTTTAACATTACCCATAATTCTGACCACTTATATTTCATATTTATATATGGGCATACAAGATTCTATCATCAGTTGCAGGAAGCATTGCAACTCGAAGGAGCAAGGTAGTTGTGCCTTGTATATTACGATTGTCATGCTCTCACTCAATGTCCTTTAGAGCATTGCATAGAGACATTTTTTAGACTCAAAATGTAAGTGGCCAACATACACTTTATTCATTTGGTTTATATATTGACACTGATCCTCTTATTAAGTTGGATTATGAATGCAAACAATAGTAAATGGGTTGCTTATCATGTCCAATGCTGAGAAGGAATTTCGGGACATAGCAATCACTAAAAGGCCCATTCATGAAACAAATAATGATGCCGATAGTTCAGATAGTAGGGATGGTGGGGACGATGAAAACCATAGCAGAGGGAGTAATGATGAGGATGATGATGGTAACCTCCATAACATGAACACAAATGACCCCACATACACACCTAATGTAGAGCACATTCATGAATTGAAGATGGGCCAAATACATGAGTATGACGACATGAACCCCTCTGTGTCTTTAAGTCACAAGGAGGAACATCCTAAGAGTTGGATTTTATGTCCTAAAACTTGTAGTTTGTAAACTTTGAACATTTTCAATAAAGTTGTTATTGAAGTTTATTCAGTAAAGATGTTATTGAATATGTGAATTGCATTTAATATAACCATAAGTCCAATAAACTAAAAACCTCGAACTATAGTTTGAATACTTAGACTTTATGTGTAGACATAAAAATGGATCAAGTTTAGGTAATAGCCAAAATGGTCTATAGTATAGGGATAAGATTGGGTAACCAATCTTGGGACACTATGGATACGACTTGCTTTGTATTTGATACAAACTATGTATCCTAAATCGTTCATGTAGAGACATGTGAGTGGGGACATCCTATGCGATGAGTTTGCATAAGACTAAACCAAGAAATAATCACTTTTACTTTATGACACCGTTTACTGTAAAAATTGATTATTTCAACCTAATGACCTAGGTAACTTGATCTTAATCTTGAGCTAACTATGAACTCCTATTTATTTAAGATTATCCTTTAATCTGCTAAGTGAGAGTGGTCTGACTTCACCAACTTAATAAGCCTACCGTTTAAAGGATAAAACCAGGTAGATAGCTAGGGACATAGTCTTACGAGATGTAATTCACTCCTACCTAATTCAAGGTTAGTAGAGAAATTGTTCATTTAAGTACTGATTTCGGGTCTTGGACAAGGGGCCCACCCTCTCATTGGCCTGAGAGGGACTCAGTTTGGTGGTTGAACCACAAACCAATTGTTCATTAGAGGATTAGTAGGACTTAAGGAACAAGATGTAATTACATGGGTAAAATGGTAATTTCGACCCAACTGTGATTATGAGCAACTTATGAAGGATCGACTTACTAATTATGGTTATATCAAGTGGACAAAAATATATCTACAGTGAGGAGAGTACAGCTACTGGGCTATAATGGAATGTTCGAGTAGTTAACGAATGTTAATTAATTAGGTTAAAGAGTTTAGCCAGTTAATTTTGGATCGTTGGAGCTTATGATCCTGTAGGTTCATTAGGTCTCCTTGTTAGCTCATAGACTAAACCTTAGAACAGTGTGATCAGAGAATTTGAAAACCTTCAAATTTAGTTTAGGGAGTAAGTTTTACATTTTGTTCGTTTAATTATGAACTAAACAAAAATGGAGAGTTGGAAATATTTAAATATGATTTAAATATTAATTGCATGAATCGAGATCATTGGATTGGAGAATGTTGAGATAAGTGTAAAAATTATTAATTTAATATTTAATATTAATTTAATATAATTAATTAAATTATCTAATTAATTATTATTTAAATTAAATTAATATTAAATTAATATTATTTAAAATTAATTAAAAGAATTGATTTTAAAAATAAAAATGAAAAAAAATCATTTATGAAGTGAATTTAAGAAATTCAATTTTAATAAATTTTAGAAATTCATTTTAAATTAAATTGGGATTTTTCATTTTGCATGAAGTAGGAGGTGAGATTCTTTCAAGCACCCTTAAATCTCCTACAAACACCTCCTAATCCACTTGGTTTATCATCAATTTGGTCTCAATTCATGGCAAACTCGATTTGCATGTTTTCTTCTTTAAATAGAAGATGATTAACTTGAAAATGGGTTAATGATTTGGTGGATTTTGTTGAAAATTCTCATTAACTCTCAAACTCTCCAAAACTCTCAACAACCTTCATTCTTGCTCCAAATTCATCACCATTTGTATCCCACAATCCGTTCTAAGGCTAGAGAATAAGGAGGAAGTTTCTTGTGGTGGTCTACAAATTGTTCGTAATCAAAATATTCAAAGAAATCGCTTCAATTTTGAGCTACAACAAGTAAGTATCAAAACTCTGTTTTTTGGTTTTTAGGACAAGTATGTTTAATCCTTAAAATTGATGTAGTTAGAGTGTTTTAGATTTGAATTGCTTCCACATGTGTGTCCCTGACTCCTTCACTAAGCCCTCTGATTGTGCCCACAGGGAGGGAATCAGTGCTGCACCAAATGTGTATTCATACTTGTGGAGCATTGACAGTTCAATATGTAGGTTGGAGGGCTGGGTGTCGAATGTTGAGGAAGACCTTGGTTATGTGAAACCACATGGAGAACTTGTATTTGATTATTTGACCAACAACCATAACAGTTGCTTGTCTATAGTTGTGGTTCAGAATTCCAATAGAATATGTGTGCAAACGTAAATATTCTGTGATCTTGAAGATATCACACCCTCACAACTCCATTGTATGAAGGCTCCATTTACAAATCCCCACAAGACATTTGACCATTAACAAAGATTTGCTTGATTTCTTCACCTGATATTCAAAATTATTGTTAATCCAACATAAATATTTTCATTGTCAAGTCTTTTTTACTAAAGAAAAGTTGACCTACTTTAACATCTGTTCTAGATGAAGAATTATCATGCATAATCAATTCTCTCCTACACGATCGGTAGGTACTGATGATGGAACCACTAAATGACCACACTCCTCTGACATGCCAACTCTTGATGCATGCACTTTCTGTTGTGCCTCATTATCAACCATTGTTCGGTTAACTTGCAGACTTGTCTCGGTCTCAAAATTAACATTTATATTTACATTACACTCAGTTTCTATTTTTGATTCACACAATTGTTCTCACCCCACTAACGATCCATATTTGAATTACACATATTGCACTTTACGAGTCCCATGGATTGATGTTGTCATTGTCTAGTGATAACATTGATGGTACAACTCATACAATGGAATATCACTGTTTTGTCGATCATTCTCAAATGATTCATCATATTGTCTATCTACAATTATATGATCATTCATCGCATTGTTGAACCCTGTTTTCACATTTTCTTCATGCTTCGATTTTAGCATTACAAATTACTGAACTTTACAAAGATCATCTCGAAAAAGAAGAAAACGAACATCACCATCATTCCTTATGTACTTTAGAGGGGCTTCATGGTCCAACTTATATTTAACTTTTATTCTAACGTCAAACTCTGAAAAACTAACATTTGTAACCTTGTATATGTGGATCTTAAGTTTTTCATTCTTCAATGTAATAGGCACAATAATTCCTGCCAACTTGCCTCCAACATATGAACTTCGGTTCTCATCCCACTCACCTCCACATTGAATGAGTAGGCATTTATCTGTCATCCTACAAGCAAGAGAAATTAATCAATAATTTGTACAATCTCGCTCACTCTCGTTCTCACTTTTGCGATCTCTCTCTCGCTTTCACTCTCGCGCTCACTATCTTGCCCATCTCGCCAACCCTCATTGTTTCTTTAGAATGTAATAAGTACCTATTTGAAAAAATACTATTCAAGGATACCTCATCCATGAAAACACCGTTCAAGGAAATCCCATCCAAGAAAACAATGCTCAAATGAACCACATTTGTTTTTAGGGTTTGAAGAAAAGATTTGCTTAAATGTATGTATTAAGTATTGTTGATTTGAGGGTGGTTGAGACAGATGATTTCGTGAAATTGTCAAATGGGTCATACGTATACTAACAAGCAATCATCACACAGAGAATGATTAGACATATCAAGAGCGAGAGCGAGATGGGCATCCTCCGTAATCTACCATGGGTATGACGTCAGTAGAAGGTTATTTGGCATTTCTTTAAAAAACAAGGTCAATTGGTATTTTGGGCCCAAAAATTGGGTCATTTCCCATCGGGAGAACTAGTCAACCATCCAAATCTTGAATGATTTCTTTGAGAAAATCTAATTTATTTGAATTTGAACTCCTTTTTTTCCTCTATATATCGCATGACTTTGTTTGGATGGAGATGATATTGCTTGTTCCTCAACGTCTTCTACTAGTAGTGAAAATACGAAGTTTTTTTTGTTGTCAATGATCTCCAATTTGAATGTTAAAGCTCATTTTATTTTAGGTTACTTTCAACTTTTCATTTGAAAAAATAGCAAACGAACTTTTCTTTTGTAGAAACATGAAACCCCAAATTCATCTTCTTCAAAAGTAAAAATTCTCCCATTTTTCAGGGCCCTTCTTGTTTGAATCAGTGTAACCTACAACGTCTTGTTGACTTACTCTCTTTTCATGGTCTCCTAAAAGCAAAGAAATATTTTTGTTATTTTTCATATATGGAAAGTAAAAAGACTTAAAATAAGAGAAATTATAAAAATATTTACAAGGCTCATGATAAATAAGGAAAGAATTTTCAAGAATAGGAAGATCTTCTAAGGATAAAGAATTTGGCTTTACAACCCAAAACTTTATCTCTTGAATATCATCCTCAACATTAAGCACAATTTCTTCCTCATTATCACAACTCGATTCTTTGGTTGATTCTACTTGATAAGGCTCATGAGGGAGAGAAGGATCACCAATAGGAAGACTCTTTAGAGATGGGATACTAGGTTCTTCAACCTCAACCTAATCTCTTGGTCCTCCTTATTAAATTTAAGCTCAACTTCACTCTCAAATCTACAACCCTCATCTTGAATTAACTCACCTACCGCTACCTCATCCTCATCATCATAGTACACGAGTCTAGGTTCCCCTACCTTAGTGGCATCAATAAAATTATCCTCACTCAAGGCCTTAATGACATCAACTATCATACTAAGTTGATTGCATATGCGGTTTAGGGCAGCCTCATTCTCTACCACTTGAGCTTCTATCCTAGGCAACGTCTCTCTCTCTTCCTAAATGACCATCCTCACCTTACTTTCTAAAATATATTCTTTTAACACATCTTCTAGGGAAGGTTTCTCTTCTCTCGGTGTTGGATCATAACACTCATACTCATAGGAGGAATAACTCACATACTCATGGCTACGGAAACTAAAAGGATAAGGGTTAGGATTAAAGGGTGGTGGTGGTTGTGGCATTGGACTTAGGGTATGTTTAAAATGCTGGGTTTTATGCCCTAAAACTCGTAGATTGTAAATGTAATTATTTGACCGTCATTAAATCAATAATAAAGAGTTATTGATGTGTTATTTCGATAAGCGTTTGATTGTTTTTGTTTTTTTATCTTATTAATAATCCTAAATCCAATAAACTAACACCCTAGGCTGTTTTATGAGTCTTGAACTGTATGTGAGGACATACAAAGATCAATGTTCAAGATACAGTCTAAAGGGTCTATAGTATAGGGTAAGGCTGGATACTGTATCCTGGGGATACTATGGATATGAGCCACTTTGTATTTGATACGAATGCAATGATCTAACGCGTTTGTATAGGTGACATGTGAGGGGAAGTATCCTATGCAATGAGTTTGCAAAACACCGGACCATGAAATAGTGATCACTAGATGTAACTCCGTTGACTAGTTAGGTTTCTATTTCTATAGGATGACCTAGGCAACTTAGTCTTGATCCTGAGTATATTATGAACTCCCTTTCACAAGGGATTGTCCTTCGATTTGTATGAGTGAAACTGATTGTTTGTCGACTCAATATGTCTACCATCTTGGGGACAAGACCGAGTGGGAAGTTAGGAACGTAATTATACAAGATGGAATTCACTCATTCTCATCTTTAGGGTAAATAGATGAGTGTTCCCTTAAGTGGTGTCTCTGGGACTTGAACAAAGGGTCCTACCCTCTCACTGGCCCTAGAAAGGTTTCTGTTTATTGGTCGGACCATAAACAAGTTGTTCATTAGAGGAGCATTAGTACTTAAGGATTTAGAAATAACCTAGGGGTACAACGGTAATTTGACCTAGCTGGTGTTATGGACACTTGTGAAGGACTAATTTGCTGTTATTGGTCTATATCCATGGACATAAAAATATATCTGCAGTGAGAAGAGTGCAGTTGTGAGTTTTTAGTGGAGTGTACCCACAGTTAACGAATATTGATTAATGTGGTTAATGAGTTTAACCGATTAATCTCATATCATCAGAGTTTCTGATCTGTAGGTCCATTAGGTCCCTTTCCTAGCTCGTAAACAGTGTTGAGGTACTTATGTCTTGAATGAAATTTGAAATGTTCAAATTTACTTAGGGAAATAATATAATGTATGATGATACATTATAATATAAAATTTATTTTGAACTTTATAATAAAAATTTTATTTTGGATATGATACAAAATTAATTTTTGAGAAAATTAAATATTTGAAGGAGTTCAATGAATTAGATTCATATTAAAACTATAGGTTAAAATTAATGTGTATTAGATGCACATTAAAACTATAGGTTATGAGAGAATAACAATTGAATATGATTCAAATGTAGGTTAAATTAAATATTAGATATTTAATTTGACAATTAATTAATTAAAGAATTAATTTTCTTAATTTATTTTAATTAAATATTATTTGATTAAATTAAATGAATTAAAACTATAGGTTATATGGGAGATGTTCATTCCAATATGATTTAAATGAAATAATTAATTAAATTAGATTTCATTAATTATTAATTATTATTTATTTATTTAATTTTTAAATTAATAATAAATAAATTAATTAATTAATTAAAAAAAAAAAAGGTAACTCCAATACTTGGGAGTTACTCTTTATATGGTTTACTCTCATGTCTCCTGATCTCTCTCTCCGTATATGCCTACAAAAGAAAAAAAAACTAACGAATAGTGTTGTGAATTATTTTTTTCTTTGTTTCTCTCTAAAATTCTCTCTAACAAAAAGGTTTTTCCCAAATCAAGAAAATGATCCACAATCCTTTATCACATCATCACTCAGAAATAGGAGAGGTTCATGGTGATGGTATTCAGAGTTGACAACGAATGTAAGGCTTCTAACTCTAAAAGCATGCTTAACCCTAGAATTAGTACAATAGGTTTTCTGTATTTTTTTTTCCAGTGTATGGGTATTTCAAAATCCCAATTAATTTTAAGTTTGGTTCTGTACTGCTTTTGTTGCGTTAGGGATTTCAACCCAGGCCACATAAAATTATTGAAATGCAATCACCACAATTTATCAACCAAAGAAAGACTCAAAAACAAAAATAAGAAAATAAAAGCAAAAACAAACTAATGTACACCTTGAGTTAAGATTAGTCAAATCTCTTAAATAGTAAAAGGAGTATAATCAAAAGCCAATTCCCTAGCAACAACTCCAAAAACTTGATGTGCCACAACTTGGTGTTACCGCAAGTGTACAGGTTAAATTATAATATAGTTAAAACGGCTTGGAAGGCTGAGTATCGTCCTAATGGAATTGGTTCGATTATTCTTTTAGCTATTCAGAGATCTTTTCAATTTTATTTAAGGCACCGAATTGTAATGACACTTAAACTAATGATCGAGATATGGAAGTTATCAACTAAGAGTCGTTTTAGGGAATAAATTTCAAAGGTATTATTAAACACAATTGCTTGACTCTTGAAGTAATTAACACAACACCTAGATCTAAAAGTCTTTTCTTGGGATTGAATCTTTCAAAAGCAATCTTTTCTTTTACTTAAACCCTAATTACTAATTTCTTGAAACTAGGTGATTAAACAAAGCAGATAAACCTTCATCAACAACCTCTACCGTTATCCAATTTCTTTCTATGTTTTCAAACGATAATCTAACATGCATGATTTAATTTAAACATACTTTCTCAAGCAAGATTTAAATCATAGAATCATTCAAATGTTGATCAAACATTCAAAAACATTAAGAACGGTCATGCTAGAAAGCATAAATGCAAATTAACACTCAAGAAGCAAAGTGTTAAACAATTTAAACCTAGGAATTCATCTACCCCTAAAACTATAAGGAATTTAGCTTAACATGGCTTCCATAGACAAACTCACATTATAATAACAAAATACAGTAAATAAACCAAGAGAAAGAAAGGGAATAAGAGTTATCTGGCTTCCAAGCTCGTCTCTGGGATGGATTTGGCCTTCCAATGATCCTTCAACCTTCCGACATCATGGAGTCTTCATATCTTGCACTAAACTCTCACTCTAGGCCTCCAACTCTCAAAATCTTGATGTTGAAGTCAATTGTGAATCTCTCAATTTATAGAAAATCAGATGCTTACTCAACAAGAACTTTCCAAAAGTCCAGATTTTTTTTTTTTTATTTTTGGAAAGGTAGCGTAGCTGCACTCTAAGAGGACGTAGTTATGCTCTAAAAATTTTTGTCGCAACATCGCTGCACTCTTAGAGAGCGTAGTGACACTATGGGAATTTTTGCCTCTAAGAGAGCGTAGCTACGCTCCTCTACTGTCCCAAATTGTGAGCTATCAAGTTTGGAGTGTAGAGGGCAGTGTAGCTACACTTTGCGCTGTGCTGCCTTGTTTTTAGGGGTTTCCCATCTTTTCTTCAATTTTTTTCACCCGGTTTTGGGTCAATTTGGTTCTTTTAACTTCTAAACCTTATTTTCTTCATTATCACCTAAAAGTCACTAGTAAACATATTAAATCCAATAAAACACCCTAAATTAAAGGCAAATAATGCACTTTTTAGGTACTTTTCAAGAGGGATCGCTAGGCTAAAGCTATCCCCTTCCGCCATCAGATAGAAGACTTTAAAAATGCAGGGTCGAACATGGTTAGTGTTCCCTTAAGGGAATACAAAGGCACAAAGCCAATAGAAAAGAAAGGCCGGAAAATATGTTATGTCGCTCCATTCCTCTTAATGATGAAACTCATAGATAGGTTGTCCTCTTCTTTTGACCAATCACAGTATATAATGTTTGTGTCATCTGGATTGTAGGTCGAATTGGGACGAGAAGTTTTTTTAGGCTTTTGGCGAGGTGGCTTTTCATATTTTTGGTCACCCTTAAACCAAAAGGGAATCCAAGAGCTAATCGAAATATGAGAATTATCAGATTGGGCAACAACTAGCACATAATATGCATGAAAAAGTTATTCACAACTTTTTTAGAGATATCTTTCTCTAATGACCAAATCAGCTCTTTGAGACAAGGAATGACCTCGTTAAATCTTCCCCTGATAGGCAACCCTCCCAAGGTCTAGAGATCCCATAGCGAAATGGATAGTTCTCTTGCTTGGGTGTGTAGGGTGTTAGTTGTGGGGCACCAAGTTTCACAAAAAGCCCGAACCACGTCGTTGTTTCGATCATAGGTGTAAAAAGAAACCTTTCATTGCGACCGACGACGAATTCTAGCCACTGGGTAAGATTGGATGAAGAAAAATTTCCTAGGAATTGTTAACACAAATATCCATCGTGCAACCCCATGTATTATGCGACGCCCTAATGTCAGCTTGGGTTCCGAGTTAGCCTCTTGTTTATGGATTGAGGATTTCAAAAATCATACTTTGGAAGTAGAGGTTGAGTCTAAGGGTCTTCCTACGAACCAGTCAGGCAAGTAAGGAGATCCATGCAAATCGAGCCATTTGTTTCTAATATTTTTGTTCTTAGACTCTTTTATTAGGAGGTTGATTCCACTTTGTTGATTGATTATTATCTCCTAAATTAACGAGATGTCTCTTCATATGACGAGTGTTTTCTCTAAACTGCATCATGGTTTTGAAAATGTAAAGAAGATTAATTGCACATCAAGGGTTAGGGTAAAGGAAGCAAGTACACAAAAAACAATGAAAGGTTTATAAAAAAAGGGGAACATTTGGGCGTCTGTCAAATGAACCCATGTCGCATTAACATTTGTCGAGATGCATTGACGTTTGTAAAAGAATGAGTGACATGTTGGCATTACTTATCATTGTTGGAGTCGATGTGCTAACTTCACGACAAAAGATGGTTAGATGTTACATCCTAAGTTTACGCGTGCATGTCTATGAAGGTGTAAGCCCTTAACTTGTCCCTAGCTATGCTAAGTCTTATGTAAGTTTTGGTGTTGTGGACTTAGCCAAAATTTTCTTATTTAGGGCCAAGGATGCATGGAAAGGTATGCTATGTTAGAGGCATAAGAGTTGGTCGTAGTCGCAAGGATGAGGCTTGCACCATGAGTATAGGTGTTGGACTTGTTGAAGGGCTAGCCGAGTGTTAAAGGAGTGTTTGGCTAGAGGGCAAGGCATGGTAAAGTCTTAAGGTGTTGGGCAGTGAAAGGTAGAAGTATGCGTGGAGGTGTGCGCTGATAACTTGTAGAAATACGAGTTATTATAGTCACTATTTGATTTAATTAGAGTAACTTTAGAGCTAAACGCATGATTTTGGTAGTTGAATTATGTTAAATGTATCACCATGCGTTGGCACTATTTACAAAAGAAAATACCTGAAATTATGAGCTTTTCTGTTCTTAACGCAGGGTTAAGAAGAAAAGAAGCACAAATAACCCAAGTACCAAGAGACGAAGCTGCTGCGAGAACAAGTGAAAACCCATGCGTCGAGACTATGCATTGAGATCATGCGTTGAGAAAAAGTAGATACAAACGCATGGGCAAAAAGCTGTCATGTCATTATGAAAAAGGACAACACGTTATCAAATCATGGCAGAACCAATGAGCCGACAATGTAAAAAGTCTACACAGCAGGGCAGGGAATTTAGTGCAAAGGTGTCAGGTCATCATAAGTATCAACTTTTCAATGCCTATAAATATCCCAAAGCTTCTCCATTCAAAAGAGGGAAGAAAATAGAGAAACGAGTACAAGGGGCGAAAGCTCTACACGATTTCTCCCTCACCATAACAAGCCTCCATTTCGAGCTCTTCTGAGACAAGGATTCTGAGTACTTTCAAAGTCGTCTCCCAGTGAGTGAGAACCTTCGCCCTATGAAATTTATGTATCAGATAGCAACCATCTCAAGCCTCCATGAAGCAAGACGTTGCCAGTGGCGGCTTGACGCCTTCCACTTCTGTTTTATCTCCATTTCCCTCCTTCTTACTTATGTTTTGTTAATGACATTCGAGAGAATGGTTTATTTTCTTAATATGAGTTTGATTGACAATTATCTTCCATCTATTTCCATATTAAATACCTTACACCATGTTGTTTGAATGCTAAATGAGTTAGATGTTAGAAGTTAGTTTTTCTTAAGTAATATTAAGTATGTTACATCTTGATTAATGCATATCATTAGCTTGCATAACTTTGTCTGACAAACAAAAGTAGTAAGCACGACTGTCTAGCTTGAGAGAGTGGATGGTTAATCTTTAGCATTTATCGAGACTAAATGAGGTGCAGAGATGTAGTTCATCTTTTGCCAACGCAAACTTACCATGCGTCTTAGAGATAAGATTAATGTGGCGTCGAAACATTGAAAGATGGATTCACAAACGTAGTTTGTAGGTATGTAATTATACTCAGAAAGCTTAGGTAACAACTAGCTCTTGCGTTAACTCTACTTTTATTGCATGGTTCCATTCACTCTCAACGCATGCTATTTGACACTAAATAACATTTGACTAACTATCGCCGCGTCCAGCTCATTGTTAGTTGTAGGAAATTTTATTCATTATTTATGTATAGTTTTAGACACATAAAACCAACACATGCACATATTACATGTATAGTTCACCACATAGTCATGCATCTATTCTCAACGCCTAATTATTACAAATCCCTGCATTCGACCCTGGACTCACCAAGAAACCTATAAGAGCTTATACTTGGGCTTTTTATAGGAAAACTTGCTTAATCATGATCATATTTGAGTAATTCTCGATGCATCTTTGTACATAATTGATAATATCTTTTTTTGTGCAACAAGCTATGAACTCAATTTATTATAGAAATCTAACAACATGCGCTGAGAAGTAAAGGACGCATGCGCACTGAAAAGCATGAGGCAAGGGGGCATTGTGTGAGGCCAAGTCAAGAACCTCTAAGTCCTTGTGAGCTATGCGTTAAAGAGATGGATTTTGAGGTAGGTGTTCAAGTTTCTTCCTAAATTATGTTTATTTAATAATTAAGAATAATTAGGTGGCAAGTTCAAATGTAAAGTGGAAATTTGGAAACAGGAGGTGGCAAGCATTTGTGTTGCATGAGGCTCTTGGTTAAGAGTATAAAAAAAGTTTGGAAAGAAGAAATCGGTTTGCCAATTTTACTCGTGCCAAAGAAGGAATTTTTTGACCAAACTCTTTAAAAATTAGTTTAGTCGGTCTGTGAGGGTTGCCGAAGAGAGATTGCAACAGCAAGGGCTTGAAACTTCAGAAAAATTGGAGGTTGTTCATGCTCTAGGGTAATCTTAAGAAAGGTCGAAAGATTGGTGGATTTCAAGCATTAGAAGAGAAATTTAAAGGCCAAATTTGAAGGTAACTAAGTTAAGAGGTTAATTTTGGGGTTTATGGAAGAAATTAGCATTTAAAATGGCTAGAGATGTGATTTTGATGGCTGTAAGTGTAGGTTATGTTGTGGAAGCCATTAGGTGTCTACCGACCAAAGGTTGAGGATGCTAAGCATGGAAGACACTGTCGGTGACTAGAGCTGATGAGCGACATCTAGAGGTTATTTTGGGGTGTTAAATGCTTAGGTGGGCAAGAAGGTGTGTGCGTGAGGCAAACTGTGTGGGCGGCAAAGGCAAGCCATGAGTGTGTGGTTGAAGGGAATAGGCGTTGGACATAGGGTGAGGCGTACAAGGTGGACGCATAAGGACACTTCAATGCATTGCCAGTCTGTGTGTACGTGCCTATGACCGGTGACCCTATGCGGGAGTTCCACCCAGCGTGGGTGTTTGTGTGAGTGTAGCTATGTGACTGTACGGGAGTTGTCGCACAAGGTGGGGCTGTGGAGTGTTGTGGGCATGAGTTACTTGGGCAGCGCTTGAGTTAGTTGCACGCCTAGTTGCAACTCACCTTACTTAAGGAATTAGTTAACATGATTAGTGTTCGTGAGCTATTCCAAGTCTAATTTTAATCTAAGGGTGTCAATGGTTTAAGATGAGATTAAAGAACTTAAAGAGAAGTCCAACAAAGGAAATAAATCTTATTTTCAGGACAAGAAGAGTTGCGGAAGGTTCACAGTCCACTTGGGAACTAACCAAAGGAGTGTGTGACAATAAATGTTCTATATAAGTTTTCCTAAATAATGTCATTTTAAATGCATGATTTTCTATGGCGATTTACAAGCTTAACCAAGCATGTTTTTCATATGATTCTAAAAAGTTTGAAGAACATGTTTACTTAGTTTAAATAGTGCAACGTTTGCCTATGTTACCATGACAAATGTGAAGGGAATTGAATCATGGCGGAAGCGTGTGATCGTGTTCTTTGATTTATTGAAAGAATTAAAAATACAAAAAATAAAGAAAAAGTTAAGCATCATACCTTTGTCAATCTATAATTCTTGAACCGGTAGTCTTCTCCTTGTAGTCTTCCTTTTCTAAGAGATATTCCTCGCTATAACTCTGGCAAGGATCCGGTTTGTGGGAACCGCTTCTTTGAAAGAATGGGAATAAGAATTTTCTTAGAATTTTTTTAAGAAAATTGGGAGAATTAGTAGAGGAAGATTTTTAGAGTAATCGTAGAGATTATTCTCTTAGAGAGTATGTTCTATGAAGGCTCCCAAGGGCCCTATTTATAAAACTCCATGGGTTACTCCTAATCTTATTAAGATTAGGAGTAACCCATTTGCAGAGATTTTAGATCAAATGTTTAATGATATTCAATATTAATAAAAATATCTACCCAAATAATATCTCATATTAAATGGTTTAAAATATTTAGATCTAATTTAAATATTATATTTTGCAGAATCTTTAATTTGTATATCATCCAAATTAAATAATTAATTATTTGAATTCAATTCAAATTAATTAATTAATTATCTATCTACTTTTTTATATGGATTTTATCCAAATAAATAATTAATTATTTGAATTATATTCAAATATATTAATTCTTCATTTTATAAATTTATAATTTGAATCACATTAATATAAAATTTATAATAAATCATGCAATTAATTGTATCCAATACAAGTAATATTTTTCCTCATAAATTTGAACATTTCAAATTTTTCTTTCAAATAGTTGATCCTTGTTGGTCCGTAGTGAGCTAGCAAGGGGATCTTATGGACCCGAAGCTCCAACGATATGAGATTAATCGGCTAAACTCATTAACCACATTAATCAATATTCGTTAACTATAGGTACACTCCACTAAAAACCCAAAACTGCACTCTTCTCACTGCAGATGTATTTTTATGTCCATAGATATAGACCAATAATAGCAAATTAGTCCTTCACAAGTGTTCGTAACACCAGCTGGATCAAATTACCGTTTTATCCCTAGGTTACTTCTAAATCTTTAAGTACCAGTGATCCTCTAATGAACAACCTATTTATGGTCCAACCATTAAACTAAAGCCTCTCTCGGGCCAGTGAGAGGGTAGGGTCATTTGTTCAAGTCCCGGAGACACCACTTAAGGAAACACTTATCTACTTACCCTAAAAATGAGAATGAGTGAATTTCATCTTGTATAATTATGTCCCCAGCTCCCTACTCGGTCTTGTCCTCAAGATGGTAGGCATATTGAGTCGGTAAACGGCCACTCTCACCCATATAAATCAAAGGACAGTCTCTCATGGACAGGAGTTCATAAGATACTCAGGATTAAGACTAAGTTGCCTAGGTCATCCTATTGAAATAGAAACCTAACTAGTCAACAGAGTTACATCTAGTGATTACTAGTTTGTGGTCCAGTCTTATGCAAACTCATTGCATAGGCTACCCCCACTCACATGTCGCCTACACGAACGCGTTAGATCATTGCGTTTGTATCAAATACAAAGTGGATCGTATCCATAGTGTCACTAGGATAAGGTACCCAACCTTATCCCTATACTATAGACCTTTTAGACTGTATCTTAAACATTGATCTCCATATGTCCCCACATACAGTTCAAGACTCATAAAGGAACCTAGGATGTTAGTTTATTGAATTTAGGGTTATTAAGACAAAACAAACAAAAACAATCAATAATGTTTATTGAAGTAACACATCAATAACTCTTTATTAATGATTTAATTACGGTCAAATTATTACATTCATAATCTACAAGTTTTAAGGCATAAAACCCAACAAAATGTTTATTTAGTAAAGTACTAGTTTTTAAACATGAATGTAACCTAAAAAGAAAATATTATGAATGGGATTTAGTATTGAAGGACAAGGAGAAGGTACTTGGGTAACTTATAGGATCCAAGGTTGAAGGACAATGAGAAGGCATTTGGGACACCTCAATTATAAGGTTTTTGGGACCCACTTTGGCACACAAGAAGGCATTGGGCCATGTGTTAGGGTGTTAGCCCTTTAGGGCCATTTCTATGTGCACATAGAAGAGTGGTGACACTGATTGTATTAAGATTACTCTACATCAGCTAAAGATTTCAACGTTGAGTGTATCAAGCTTGCTCTACCTTAACTAAGGTTAAAAGGGTACAAATGATTGATGTGTAATGATGTTAAAGCAAACTACGTTTCCATGAATTTTATAACTATGGTTTTTTTATGATCAAGGTTATGACTCAAAATGACTATGTTTTATAGATCATTATTATTAAAGTACTTGTTAAGCTATTTTAATGTATTCTGTCACTCACTAGGCAACCCAACTCATGATTTTTTTTCTGTTTTCTTATCTTCCAGATAGCGAACGAGTTCAAGTGCTTAGCCTACCCAGCCTTGTCTGCTTCTGCTACAAAACTGATAGCACACACAATGTGTTATCTCAATACGCTTAATTTGGGATCGTTCTTACCTTTTTACCAGTTTATTTCTAGATTTAGACAGGTTATGAGTATTTGGGGCCCTCGAAACAGTTTGTATGCACTTCAGGTTTAAATGAGATGATTTATAGGAAAATTGAGCAAAATGGAGAGAGAAAGCAGCAAAATAGCCTGACGCCGCAAGGCTAGCACGGCGCCAATGCTGCGCTTTTTCCAGAAGGTGCATGTTTACAAAATTGAAGATAGCGTTGCAACACTGCACTATGGCGCTGTCACGCTCCATCCCGAACCATTCAATAAACATTTAATTTTAAGCTCATACCTGCTGGATTTCCTTTTAAACTTCCCTAAACCTTATGATAGCTTACAAAGTTCCAGCATATACTTGCTTATCTTGTTTGATTGCTCATAAAAATTTCACGCAATCTTACTATATTGCAACTTTCATACTTTGAACTTACCACATTCAATCTTCCTCTCAGAAACTGTAGGTAGCATTCCAAGTTTTGCTTACACGTTGCTGTTGAGGTTTGTCGTCTAAACGTCCTAGTACTTTAACCTTTACTCATCTTACTTCTTTTCCAATTAGTAACTCTCAATTTCTCTTTCAACTTATTGCTAAAATTCACCCAACCTTCCCCAGGTTTTTCGTAAACCATGCTCTGATACCAATTTGTCACGCTCCATCCCGAACTACCCTCCCTCCCATAGCCCGAGACAAAAGTTGTTGACTGCTGTCCTCACGCTCTTTTTCGGGCTACGGGAGGGTAATTCGGGATGGAGCGTGACAGGCGCCGCGGCACTACGGATTTTGACAGACGCAACATCATGCGCGCATGGTAGCGTTGCGACACTGCGCTTCTTCTAGAGGCCTCCGTGTTTTGCAGCGCCGCGACACCAGTCTAATTTTAGGCATAAAATGCCCTAGCCGCTAGTCTAAAAGGGGGAGTAATCGAGACGAATTTGACGCACGAATTGGGAGATCTTCTACAATTTTTCTTTTCCATAGAATTAGTTTAGTACAAGCATGTATCAAGACTAAGGTAACTATTTTCTAACTTGGGTGTTAGGGATTCTTCTTTGTAATCAATGTTCTTAGGATTTTTTTAATTGAATTCTTTGTACATATGATTAATTCTGAAATAAATATTATTTTGATCAAATTGTGACGCTAGTGTTCATTTTGATTATTGCCTTGATTGTATTACAATTCGTGACATTTGGTTGTATGTCAATAATGGAAGCAATAGGTTAGGTTAACTTACAAATCTAAATTGTGATGGGCATTTTTCTAATCAACCTAGGATTAAATTGATAGAACTTTTAACCTGGGCCTTTCCAGTTAAATGTTTTGCCTAATTTTCCCTTGAACTTAATTCGGTTAGACTTAATACAAATTTTGCATGTCTTTCATCAGTTTGTTTTAATTCTAGTTAGACGATTAGGACATTTAATCTTGGTCTTTCAAATTAAATTAAATAGGTGCAAGTATAGCGAATTTAGTAGTGATGAACCAATGAACAAGAACATCAAATAAAGAAAATCTCATCCAACACAAGCTAGAGCTTCTCCAATTGAATATTACTCCTTTTACCTCCGCATTTTATTTTTATGAAATTTAGTTTTTATTGCAATCAACCGTTTCCCAAACCCTCCTCCAGTTATCTGAATTGAAAACTATCCAACTGTTTGAATTCATAGTGCTCCTTGTTTTCGACCCGACTTGCCACTACTACTATGGGTCAAGTTAGGAAAATTTATTTGGCACGGAATTGGGTAACAAATTCCATCCGCCAAATTGGCGCCATTGCCGGGGAGCCAAGAAATTTCACTTTTGTGGGGTTTACAATTCTTTATCGCTTTTTAGTTTTTCCCCCTTTGTATGACCCGATCCTCCCAAGATCGAAACAATTGTTGTATTTTGCAGACATCGGCAGAGAGGAACGGCGACGCAGGAGGGAAACAAGAGAATGAAGAGCTTCAGAGGAACACACTCGTGCAGGAGGCACATTCGAAGAAGTTTTGAAGAAGAAGAACAACCAATGGATCAGCCAGAAGAGCACACATTACAGGACCTTTTGGCTCCCAATGTTGATTGACAACCCCTATGCATTACCGATCCTGCTACAATAGGTAATTTTGAATTAAAATTAGGTCTAATTCACTTACTCCCTTCATTTTCCGGACGTGTAGAAGAAAAACCCCACAAGCATCTAAAGGAGTTCATCATTGTGTGTGAGCGGATGAGACCACATGGCATAACTAAGGAGCAGATCAACCTTAGAGCTTTCCCTTTATCCCTGAAAGATGATGCCAAGGATTGGCTTTACTTCCTTCCTCTAGGTTCTGTAACCACTTGAAAGGAGATGTAGAGTCAATTCTTGGGGAAGTTCTTTCCCGCATCTCGTGTCGTGCGAATCAGAAAGGAAATCTATGGAATTTCCCAGACGGCGGGGGAGACATTATTCGAGTACTGAGAGCGGTTCAAACGCTTGTGTGCCAGCTTTCCCAACCACCAGATCTCGGATGCGTTGTTGATCCAATACTTCTATGAAAGGCTTGTCCCTAGTGATAGAAGTACTATTGATGCAGCCAGTGGTGGCACCGTGGTCAACAAGACTCCTATGGAAGCTAAGGCACTCATCTCCACCATGGCGGAGAATGCACAGTACTTCGGGATGCGAGCTCCCAGCTGTCACATCTTGACGAGAGGTAAGTGAAATTAGAGCTGAACTATCTGAACTATTTGAACTCTCTTCTTTGGTGAAGTAGGTTTTTGCTGCCAAGCAGTAACCCCAGGAGCTTGTAGCTAAGGTCAGTTATGTTGGCAATCAGCAAGGTAGACAGATATTTAACTACAACCGCTAGGGCGGTCAAGGGAACCAGGGCCATGGCAATTCGGGGACGCCTTTGGAGGACATGGTAAAGCAACTAACGGATTCCACCTCCCATATCCAGCATACGCAGGAACAGTTTATCTAGACCACCACCTCCCACATACAGAGCATGGCCAACCAGATCTCCCAACTAGCTGATGTTGTGAGGAGGTTGGACACTCAGCAGGGGAAGTTTCTTTCCCAGCCCACACTGAACGTGCAGAATGTGAGTGCTATCTCTGTGAGCTACACAATGAACCCTCTACCTGAGGAGCCCGTAGGTGAACCTATGGAAATAGTGAGTGCTCTAAGCTCACCGAAGAAACATGGGGTAATTTACACATTTCTACTAATGTGCCCCGTGCTCCCTTCCCTAGCAGGTTAACTATTGCTCAGGGAGGATCACGCAAAGAAGACGTGAGGTCTGCTCTGTCTCCTGAAATTTAGAAGCCCGTTGTTGAGAGTAAAAATGTAACAACCTGACCCTTACATAACAAAGTCAAACTGCTACGACATGCATACTTAAACTTTTCTACCATGAGATGAGTTTTGGTAAAAAAGATTTAAAGTAAACATCAAAACTTTTATTAGTTAAGTAAAAATTTTACAAAAAGTTTCTTTTACAAAACACCAGGATCCATAAAACATTAGCGTAGTGGAACAAAATGCATATATGACCAAAACAATTAGTTTGATGGTTGGCCCTCTAAGTGACATCCCGTCATGCCTTTTATGTTGTGCCCTCACCTACAAAGTTTATGGAATAGGATGAGTATATAATATACTCAGTAAGTAGCTCTAACCAAAGGTAGTGCCCAGATGCATAATCACATGCAACATGTCATGAAAACATATGATTAGGACAAAAAACATAAACATGTCATAACATGAGGTAATCAGTTATGCTTCCAACATGAGTTCCTCCGCACTGATAAGAAGATGTGGACTTAAGCGAAACTAACTGTTCTGATGATTAGTGGGTCATGCAATCAGTAGAGCCAGAGTCACATCCAACATCAACCTTTAACATTCCGCCCTAATAGGAAGATGTGGACTTTAAGCGAAACTAACTCATCTGATGATTAGCGGGTCATACAGTCAGTAGAGCCAGAGTCGCATCCAACATCAATCTTTAACATTTCACCCTAATAGGACGATGTAGACTTTAAGCGAAACTAACTCATCTGATGATTAACGGGTCATGCAGTCAATAGAGCCAGAGTTGCATCCAACATCAACCTTCAACATAAACATAAGATTGATCTAGAGGGGTGCAACCACATATACCCTGTTACCCCTGGAAGCATAACCTATACCCAAATAAAACTTGATCTCAAGATAATCATGAGCATACATAATGCATGGGGTCCCTTATAGAGAAACTTATTTTAAACATGTAATGCAACACAACATTAATAACATTTTAATGCAACATAACAAAGGCACACTACCATAAAACACTTAAAAGAGGGTGAGATAAGCTACTTACCTCTTAGGTGCTTCTATATTTTTTTTCTTATCTTTGGCTTGGAATGATGTGAGAAGACCTCAATAGAAAGTTTATGGAAGAAAGTTGGTAGATCTTTTATGAGGGCTTATGGGTGAGAGATTTGGGTGGTTCTTTCCAAACTTGTGTTACAAATGAGCCCCATGGGGTATTTATAGTCATCCACCTCCTTAATGAATGGTTAGGATTGATTTGATCCAATAGCTAGGATCTCCCCTCTAGGTTATTCTATATCTTTCTATACAAGTTCATACTTCTCTATACATTTCTAGATTTTTCCATACAATTATAGCATTACCTAGAACTTTCTAGATTTTGCTAACTCTTCCTAGACTTCTATAGAATTCTCTAGAAACATCTAGAATATTCATACATCTTATTCTGGAGCTGCCGAGGATATTCACAAACCAAACTTTCTAGAGATATCTAGGGGATTCATGGATGTTCTAGAACTTTCTAGAATCTTGTAGAATTTTCTGGAAGCTTCTAGATCATTTGCACATTTTGATGCTCTTGAGCATTATGGTGCTCTTGGTTTGGGTTATCTCCTCTTAGGCGTCTAAAATCGAGTTTGGTCGAGCCTTGTGAACAATTAAATTTAAGAATTCTCCATATAATTTCAAATAACATTTTCATACACACTTAGGTGTGGACTGAAATCCATCGAGAGGAAAAGAAGGAAGAAAATAAATAGGAAGATCTGGTCGACCAAGAGGTAGTTCTTCCAGGTAACTTCTCTGTCAAATAGGAGGACTCAGGTACGTTTTCTGTTCCTTGTCAGATAGGGACTAGAAAATTTGAGCATGTCATGTTAGACTTAGGGTTTGCTATCAATATCATGCCTGCTTCGATCTACCATGAATTTCAATCTTATATCCTGCACCCCGCTGATATTCTTGTGCAGTTAGCTTATCATTCTTTAGTTAGGCTTATAGGGTTAATTAGAGACATGCTAGTTAGGGTGAATGACCTATGTTTTCCTTCTGATTTTGATGTGATCAATATATGTGTTAATTCTACTTCTTCTGCTTCTTCTTTGTCTGTGTTCTTAGGGAGACCCTTTCTAAAGACCGCGAAGGTGGTGATCGATGTGGATGAAAGGTCCCTTTCTCTAAGGCAAAGAGAAAAAATTGAAAAATTCTTTATTTCTGATGATAACTCCACCACTAATCTCGTGTGTTTTAGCTCTATGATTTTTCAGGATTGTGATAAACACCCTAAGTTAGATAGGGACTTAACAATTTGATGACGAAGCCGAGTGTGGTCGAGCATGACGACCTTAAAAATTTGCCTCATGAAGGTAGCCAGGTGACAAAATTTTATTGCTTTTGTTTTATTTATCTTTCCTAGTTAGGTTAATTTAATTTAGGGTTAACTTAGTTTAGTAAAAAAAAGAAAATTAAAATTTTTTTTAAAAATTATTTTTTTAAAATTAGTGGACAGCGCCCGTCGCCATTGTGACAGAACTACTATCAGCAGTTTTGTCTGCGTGAAAGGGAGATTATTTCCCATTCTCCCTTTTTGGCTTCCCTTCTCCTTCTTCATATTCTTCAACCTCTCCCTCAAATTTCTAGCTTCTCTCAAAATCCAAGGGATTTCTTCACTTTTCTTCCTTCTTTGAAACAATTTCTCCATGGGTTTTGGCCATTTGTGCGTATTGAGTAGCATCGTTAGCATTTGGAGTCTTCGCTGCTCTCAAAGGTAAAATCTCTTGATTTTCGTTTAATTTTTAGTCTTCATAGTTGGTTTGCTTGAGATTTTGTGTGGTTTACCTTAGTGTTAGTGTTGTGCTAAAGTTGGAGGAAGGGATTGAACTGTTGAAGTTTGGAAACTTCTTTTGCAACTTGAAGTGTTGTGGTTTGGAAAGAAAATTTTTGAATTTTGAAGTCTTGGGTTTTTCTGATTGCAGGATAGCCATAGTTGTTGGGAGGATTTTTAGGTAGTCGAATTTTGTTATAATTTCCTTAGGTAGCCTAGCATTGTGTTCTTAATTATCCTATGGCACCTAAGAAGAGCAAAGGTAAAGGTGTAGCGTCTAGTTCTACTAGAGACCAAGATGAGCCATCCTACGATAGGTCTAGATTTGTATCACTAGCCGCCTCAAATAGGTTCACTAGGACCATGCTCGCCAAGGTTATTATTCCTGAGCGGGGGCTCAGGCTCCAGGCTGATTTATTCCCCCAAATCTGCGCTGAAATTCAACGTCGTGGGTGAGAATTATTGGCTCGGCAGCCTGATCTGGCCATAGTCCCGATGGTGAGGGAATTTTACCATATTATAGCTGAAGATTTTGATGAGTCTTATGTTAGAGGTCGGTTGGTATCTTTCTCCCCTTCTACCATAAATAGTTTATTCCACCTTCCTAGCATCTATAGAGATGAATACTTTAAGTTTTCTTATTCCACCTTCCTAGCATCCTCGGGACAGTTTGCATGCACTTCAGGTTTAAATGAGATGATTAGTAGGCAAATTGAGCAAAATGGAGAGAGAAGGCAGCAAAACAGCCTGGCGCCGCCAGTACTCCGCTTTTTCCAGAAGGTGCATCTTTACAAAGTTGAAGACAACATTGCGGAACTGCACTATGGCACTGTTCTTTTTCCAGAGGCCTCCGTGTTTTGCAGTGCCACGACGCTGCCCTATAGTGCCGCAACGCCAGTCTAATTTTTTTAGGCATAAAATGCCCTAGCCGCTAGTCCAAAAGGGGGGAGCAATCGGGACGAATCTGAAGCGCGAATTGGGAGATCTTCTACAATTTTTCTTTTCCATAGAATTAGTTTTGTACAAGCATGTATCAAGGCTAAGGTAACTATTTTATAGCTTGGATGTTAGGGATTCTTCTTTGTAATCGATGTTCTTAGGAGTTTTTGAACTTAATTCTTTGTATGTAAGATTTAATTTTAAAATAAATATTATTTTGATCAAATTGTGACGCTAGTGTTCATTTTGATTATTGCTTTGATTGTATTACAATTTGTAACATTTGGTTGTATGTCGATCATGGAAGCAATAGGTTAGGCTACTTTATCTCGATGAATTGGAGTTGCGTCGGCAAAAACCTAATTTTTAGAAAATGGACATTTCAGGGTTTTGTTCAATTTTGCCAATGTTTTATTATGTGTCAGCGTAAGTTTTTTACAATTTTATTAATTTTAAATTGTAATAATTAAATAACCAAAATTTTATTTTTTATTATTTAATAATTCTATACAAACAAGATTTAACATTCAAACAAATATAACAAAAATAAACTTATATATTAAAAATAACATTAATTTTCAATACAATTACTAAAATTCTAAGAATAAGAACATTATCTATATTTTACTAGCCTTCTTACAAATACGTTGAACAAAAAAAAAATGTTAATATTCCTTAAGCCAAAATATAAATGAGATTCTAAACCCAAAAAAAATTCTAAAAAATCCCCTATACAAAAAGAATTTACATTCCCTATGGCAAAATATATCTGGGTGGGATGCTAAAGCAAAATAACTTCTTAGCAATCTCCTATATAAAAGAAATTTTGACAATCCTAAGCCAAAATATATATATACTTGAGATGTTAAACCAAAAAAATTAATCATCTCAAAATCTTCCTGCAGTCTCCAAGAAAACAATATTTGAAAATTTGCCCGGACAACCTGAAATAAGAAAAAAAATGTTATGAAGAAATATATAAAGAAAAATGAATTTAAATGGTTATAAGACATGACTAACATGTAAGCTAGGAACATGTTAAAACATAAACACCACGAACAACCATTCTACTATCTAAAAAGTGATTAAAATGACGTGATCCCCCCTCCCCCCCCCCCCCCCCCCACACACACACCATACACCCCATCTCGGTATCTCTCTCTCATTTTCCCTCTCAGTCTACACGTGAACCCCTCTCCCCCCAAGCTACGAGTATGTCCTAATCCCACCTTAACACCATTTAAACCTTTAAGGCAGCAACAAAACATTCTTAAAAAGCTACAAAATTGTCTTAAACACACTTACTGTAAGCCCCACATTTAGCTTTGGAAGTTAGCAAGCTATAAAGATTGGTTTTGGAAGATGACAAGTTAAAGAAGGTAAGTAAAGAGTAGCCGAGAGCCTTAAGGCATGAGTTATCATGCCTTGAAGGTGTCCTATGTGTTCGTAAAGTCTTCTCTGTGTTGGTGAGGGTGTGTCTTGCGTTTGTGAAGGCTGTTATGCGTTGGTGAGGGTGTGCCATGCGTTTGAAAAGGCTGCTATGCATTGGTGAGCTGAAGTATGTGTTAGCTGATTCATTTTTAAAGGAAAGAAAGTGGAGGTTAAGTCGACGACCTATTTAAGTGAGTAAGCTGAGTGTTTGATCATTTTAAACACATTCAAAAGCTCAAATCAGTTGAATTTCACAGCTGAGAGACAAAGATGATGGAATAATGAGCATGCAGCAGAAGTTAATTTGATCAATTTTCACTCTAAAATGCTCAATTTAGAGGATTAAACATGCAATTAAGAAGAAAAACCAAAGTTTCAAGAACACTTACCTTTGAAGCTCCAAGTTCTCCTTCAATTCTTGATGAATTTCAGCACCACTTGGTTGTAGACCACCACAAGAGTCTTCTCTACTATTCTCTAGGCTTAGATTGGATGGTGGGATTCAAATTTGTGGTGAATTTGAGAAAGAATGAAGGTTGGGAAGAAGATGAACAATGGATGGAATTTTGCAAAATTAACCCTTAATTTCACAAAATTCTTAACCATTTTTATGTCAAAATCATCTTTATTTATTAAAGAATAACATGCAATCCAATTGCATCAAAATTTGACAAATTTGTTGGTTAATTGTGAAGAAGACAATCAAACTCCTAGCTTAGTTAGTGGGAAAATCCAATCTTCAAAAATCAATTTTAAAATCAATTTTCAATGAATTTCCAAAATTGAATTAAAATTGATTTTTAATTTCAAAAAGATAATTAAATAATTAAATAAAAATAATTTAATATTAATATTAAAATAATATTATTTTTTCCACTTGTCCCGATTTTTCTAAAAAAACCGATATGAATCCCTATTCATATGATTAATATTTAAATTATATTTAAATATTATAATTAACTCTATTTGTACGTTTAATTCGTAATTAAACGCCGATATATCGTATATATGTAACTTTCATTCCTTAAGCCAAGATTTGAACGATTCAAACTTATTCACCACATTATCTAAGATTTTAGTCCATTTATGAGCTAGTAGAGGGACCTAATGGACCTACAGATCATGAGCTCCAACGATCCGAGATTAACTGGCCAAACTCTTTAACCTAGTTAACCAACATTCGTTAACTAACAGGACACTCCACTAAAGCCCGTAGTTGCACTCTCCTCACTGTAGATATATTTGTGTCCATTTGATATAACCGTCATCGATAAATCAATCCTTCACAGGTTGTTCATAACTTCAGCTAGGTCAAATACCGATTTACCTCTGAGTTACATCTTTTCTCCTTAAGTACCATTGTCCCTCTAATGAACAATTAATTTAGGATCTAATCACTAAATCCATTCCCTCTCGGGCCAGTGAGAGAATGGGGCCCCTTGTTCAAGTCTTGGGAACAACACTTAATAGAACAACCTTTCTTCTATCCCTAAGTTGGGTAGGAGTGAATTCCGTTTTGCAAATTCTATGTTCCCAACTATCTACCCAGTCTTATCCCTGAACACTATTGAGCTTACTCTTACCTATGTAGATCAAGGGATAATTCTGAATAAATAGGAGTTCATAGATAGCTCAAGATTCTGATCAAGTTATCTAGGTCATCGATAAGTGAAATTAATCAGTGTTAATCGTAAACGGTGTTAATACGTAACAGTAATTATTTCAGGGTCAGTCTTACATAATCTCATTATGTAGAATACCCGCTCACATGTCTCTACATGATCAAATCAGAATCACTTCATTTATGACACTTTACAATATTTGTAACAATCATGAAGCGGGTCGTATTCAATAGTGTCTCCAGGAAGAGGTACCCAACCTAATCCATGTACTATAGACTATTGAGGCTACTTACTCGAACTTGATCCTGTTTATGTCTCCACATAAAGTCCAAGTACTCATGATAGTAGCCAAGGGTTCGTAGTTTAATTGGATTTAGAGTTGATAAATAATTAATTCACTTGAATAACTTTATATGTACTAAAAATCACCTATTTACAAAAACTACGAGTTTTAGGACATACAACCCAACAAAAGAGATGTAGGAGAAGGTGTTTAGGGCAAAGTTGTGGAGAATTCAGATCGTTTTCGTGGTAAAACTGAAGCTGGAACAGTGAGTCTGGCTGCTGTCACGCAATCCGAGCGTGGTCTAGTGTTTGGAGAAGAACGAGCTGAAGAGATCGAATTTAAGGCTGAAATTTTAAGGTCTATTTAACTTAATTCTTAACAACTTTTATGAAGAATGCCTGAGCTGAATTGGAAGAGAAATATGCAAGCTTTTAGGAAGAAGTTAAAGATACAGAATCGCTGTGCAATCTAGAGTAGTGTGAAGAAATCTTGGAATATCTGACAAATGAGGAGGAGTTAAGCCACGAAAATTTAAAGTAAGCTAGAAAACATATTGCTCTACAAGTTTGTAGAAGAAAAGAAATTCTAAATTTGGCTGGAAATATGACTTTTAACAAATAGAAATGAGAATAAAAAGAAAAAGAGGAAACTCTGCTGTCAGGTGTCGCTGAGTAATTGAAGTATAAGTAGCAAGACAAGTGTCGCTGGGGCGCAAGGGGTTTTTCGTCTCACAAATCTCACTGTATCTCGATAGGTCTCGTTCCTCAGGTAAATCTCGCTAGTCTTGCTCATCCTGGTGTCGCTAGTTTCGTGTCCTGTTGTGTGTTTTCGCTAGTAATCTCGCTAGAAATGTGGAACCTTGTTGGTAATCTCGCTAGTGACACAGAATCTCACTTATTATGATTAGTTTGGGAAAAAAGAAAGTCTCGATGATGAAACATGATTAGAGTTTAATTATGCACACTTAATGATCATGGAAGGGAAGTTTAAGGAAAGCTTAACATGAGAAATGTGTATTTACAAGCCAAGAAGAGCTCGGAAAGGCATATAATCTGCTCAGGGCCTAGGACAAGTCGTGAGTGACTTTCTATCTAAAAGTGTTTAGTCTTAACATAGTTTCTTGATAATATTTGTTGATAAATACTTACATGATCGAATTCTATGAACCATATGTGTGTTCCATGTGTGGTATAATGAGCTATTTCGATATAAATATCTATATATACAGACTAAGCGAAAGTATGTGAATAATAAGGATAAAACGGATGGATGCATATGAGCTTATATTTAGTGTTGTGATGTATGAAAGGTCACAAGAGTATGATTAAGTATGTGATATATGACGGTAAGACTAAAGAAAGCATATGAACATATGAAATGTGATTTATGACGATGAGACTAAAAGTAGCATATGAGTTTATAAAAAGTATTGTGATGTATGAGATGTTACTAGAGTATGAACGAGAATACGAAGTATAGCGTAAGAATAAAGAAAGCGTGTGGGCATATGAAAAGTGTTGTGATGTATGAGATATTACAAACTCATGATTTTATGTTATATTGTGTTCTTATTTGAATGGCTCCCAATGCTGAGGTATGAAGAGAAGGCATGTGGGATATTTGTGTATGTAATTAGCTTCATGCTAAACCTAATGTTGAGGGAAGATGTGAAGGCATGTGGGAAATCCAGTGTTGTAAGAAACCCAATGCTGAGGGACAATGTGAAGGCATGTGGGCAATCTTGTATTTGAAAACTCAGTGCTGAGAGATGTAGAGAAGGCACTTAAGTATCCTGGGGATCCAGTACTGAGGGACTGGGAGAAGGTACCTGGATAGCTCGTGAGCAAATTGTGATTGACTGATGCTGAAGTGTTGAGAGTATTCCACTCAGCTGAGAAATATCGACGTTGGGTGTGGTGAGCTTTGCTTAGCCTCAACTAGGGAAGAAGATTTAAGGAAACGGTTTATGAATAATGTTTCCATAGATAATCAGATGTGGTTAGACTATAATCTGACGTATACTAGTGATGGGCAAGGTTGGGTTTTATATTTTTATACACTGTTGAGAGAAACTTTCATTAGTCACTCACTGGGCATTTAAGCTCACATTTTCCTTGTTTTTCTGTTTTCCAGTAGCGAGCGAGTTCGGGATGCTTAGCCTACGCAAGATCTCGTTTGGGTCTACCAACGGTGTTTAGTATTCTGAAAATTGTAAATAATTGTACTGGATCATGTGTTTTACATATAGAGAGGGTTAAGAAAGTTATTGTGTATTTATGCTATTATATGTATGAATGAGAAGGATGTGCATATGGCAAGTTAACTCTGGTGTATGTGTGAAGTAGTTTATGATTTATAACTATTTATTAGGTAAAGGTAGAGGTTATGGTTGACAGTGGATGTCGTAAGAGGGTCGGTGTTCGCTGACACACTTCTTCCTGGGTTAGAAAGATACCTGGGAGGGGGTGTGACACCTACAAGATAGAAAGTTGCTAACCATAACTCCAAATTAAGTTCATAAACCACAGAACACACATATTCTGAAATCCACCAAAACACACATATTCAAAATGGCTACCATAATTGTAGGTTAGCCATACAACCAAAGTGAGTTCCTAAATCCACTAAAACACATATATTTGAATGTGGCTACCATAACTACAGGATAGACACAAAACCAAATTAAGTTCTGAAATCCACCAAAACACACATATTCGAAGTGGCTACCATAACTGCAGGATAGCCACACAACCAAAGTAAGTTCCTAAATCTACTAAAACACTCATATTCGAATGTGGATACCATAACTGCAAGATAGTCACACAACCAAAGTAGTTCCTAAATCTACTAAAACACACATATTTGAATGTGGCTACCATAACTGTAGGATAGCCACACAACCAAATTAAGTTCCTAATCCACTAAAACACACACATTTGAAGTTAGAAAGTTGTCATAACGTACCTAGTTGTTTGAAGGTCCATCTCCTTGCCTTTGTTGCCCACCTAACTGTCTCGCCATTTCAGCCAATTGATCTTGAAAAGTCAAAAATTGTGACCTTAACATTGCATTTTCTTCCTATAAGGTCGTCACACCGCCTCAAACTTTTCATACTTATTCCCTACTTTTCATACTTATTCCCTACAAAGTTCTAAGTGACAAAACTCCTAAAAAGTGTCTAGGTGACAACTTTGACTCTCAAAACACTTAAAAAGTTCCTAAAATGTGTTAAAGTGCTAATTTGATTATTTCACTCTCTGCTCCCTCTCGATCTCTCTCTCCCTATCTCTCCCTCTCGGTCTTGGTCTCCCTCTCGCTCTCACTCTCCCTATTGGCCTCGGTCTAGCTCTCGATCTCGCTCTCGCTCTCGATCTCGATCTCGGTCTCAGTCTCAGTCTCGGTCTCCCTCTCGCTCTTTCTGTAATGGCTCTTTCTATAATCGCTCAATCTCGCTCTATCTCTCTTCGTGTTGAAGAAGAAGAAGAAGCTAGAGAAGAGGTCGAATAAGAAGAAAAGAAGAAAAAAAAGAAGAATAAGCTCTCACATGAACCCTTTTCCCCCCAAGGTACGAGTCTACAAATATACACAATTGAAAAACATCAAATATCAACTAAAATATGCAGTCCATACTCATATACATGATTACCAAATAATACGATAAAGGGTACCTAGAACGAGTGCACGACGATGGCTATTGGGGAGAACGTGCCGAAGGAGATAGCTAAGAACAAGTCGTCGGGAGACACGTCTGCGCGGCGATAACTTTTAGAGGAGATTGTTCAACGACGGTGGCTATTGGGGAGAAAGACTTGGCCAAAGTAGAGTGGGACAAAGGGAAAAAAGAGGGGAAGAGATGAACAGATGAAAAAAATTGGGGGGAGGGGGGGTCTGGCGTACGCAAAAGAGAGGGAGAAAATAGAAAAAAAGGGGAAAGGATTTTTTTAGTTAAACTTTTCCCAATGAAATTTAATTTTGTGTCGGCATAGATCCAAAAGAAAAATCTTTTTTAGGTCCACTTTTACTGACGCAAAATAGATCTGGAAAGAAACATATTTGTTTGTTCTATATTGACTTTTGCCGACATTGAGTTGCATTGGCATAAGTCCCACTTTTTGTCGGCCTATATACGAAAAGAAAAGGTCTTGCATTGTCTAGTTTAGTCAACGAATTGAAGTTGCATCAAGAAAAGACCATTTTTACAGATGAAAGTTCATGTGTTGGGAAAAAAAAGAATTCTTGTGTGTATAACTAAAGCCATTCTATCGCGTAAAACTGCAAGCACAAATCAATTCAATCATATACTCACTCATCTAGCCGTAAAATCTCCATCGTTGAAGACAACGAAGTGCCACCGTCAACTTTATTCCTTGAGTACCTACAACACATCAACGGACCATCGGAATCTGCCCCCTCTTTCTCTCTCTTAACCTCCTCAACCACTCTCCTCCACTTCGGTCGCCGAAATGAAACCAACCGTCGGGGCGACAAACAGTGAATGCTCACCGGCTCATCCGGTAGGGTGGGCTCTCCGATGTCGGACATACCCAAATCTCTGGCAAATCTTTTGTCGTCCTCTTTTTCTTCCCGCAGAATATCACCACTCGAAAAAGACGGCCGGTGGAGTTATAGGAATCGAAAACTTGGTGGGATTTAAAGGGTGAATTCATAAGAGAATGTGATTACTTGGAATGAGTCAAGGGGTAGAGAAGATATTAAATTCAATTTAGGAAGTGACAAAGAAGAAAGTGAAAGGATTTTTGAAATGTAGAGAGGAATATTAATGGGATGTTGGATTGGTTCTGCAATTCATGATCGTGATTAACAATAGATGAGCGACGATGCAGAGCAGGGATAGTAGTGATCGGTGGCAAGTTGAAGGTGAAGGGTTTTGTGGGGAGGAGAGAATGATTTTTGGGGCTAGGTCTTTGCGTGAATTCGGTCAAGGAGGGTTAATTAAATTTTTTTTTCTTTTTTTAAAAACAAAGCTAAACCCTAATTAATTATTATGATTAATGACATTTAAAAATTATCACGAATCGATGATACTTAAAAAAATGTCATAAAAAGACATTATATTTCTTATGATAAATATAATATCTTCTTCAAAGGTTTTTATGACATTTAAAAATTCATAAATTGATGACATTTAAAAATTGTCATAAATCATGAGAAATCCAAAAATTGCATTTTTTTCTGCCAAAAACGGGTGTTTTTGCCGTTTATGACACTTTTTTTCCTTTCCACCCAATTTTCATCCCAATTTGTTGCCCTCTTATGTCATAGAAATCCATTTTTCTTGTAGTGCTTCTTCTATTCTTCTCCATCGTCGGCCGATTCCTCTTTTTCTTCTTTTCCATTGCCAGCCAATTCTTTGTTTTTCTTCTTCATCTCCATCGCCAGTCAATTCTTCTTTTTTTCTTCTTCTTCTCCATCGCCAACCAATTATTCGAGAGCGAGAGCAAGAGAGATAAGAGCATCTAACATCTAACATTATGAAACTTAAAATAAGAAAGACTACAACAAAGTGTTCTTTACTGGATTAGAGAGTGAGACTTCTATCATTGCCTGTTCCTGATAAACAGCGATAAACTACTATTTGTCACTGTATATCAAGGACAGTAATAGACTACTATCATTTTCTATCCCTGATAAATAGTGATAGACTACTATCTATTAAGGATCATTGTCTATCCTTGATAAACAGTGATAAATTTCTATCATTGTTTATCTTTGATAGACCGGTGATAGACTATTATATATCACTGTCTATTAGAATAGATAGTGATAGACTTCTATCTATCAAATATCAATCCTCCGATTTCTTCCACAATTGATAAGATTTAAAGACATAGAATACCAAACATAATTTTGTTAGCTTATCATTGTGATAGACAATGATAGACTACTATTTATCAGGGAGCAAGAGTAAGAGAGAGAGAGAGCGAGAGAGATAAGAGTGATTGTGAATGAGGAAAGGAAGTGAGAACGAAAGAGAGAGCAAGAGTGAGAGAGAGATAAGAGCGAAACTTCGACGTGACCAACTCTCTTCGCTCTCGCTCTTTCTTTTTCTTGGTGTGGGTTTTTTTTGGAATTTCACATTGGTTGTAGTAGGCTTATTTGATTTGTGGTAAAATTTATTCTATTTTTCTCTTCATCTTTTTATTTTTAAGAAAACAATATTCGGTGATGTTAGGATTAGATTGCATTTAATTTGAATTAATTAATCTCTATAAGCGAGACACTTTCCCCACATTATAAAAGTCCTTTGGTTATTTTGAAAAATAGCTATGGAAATTTAAGGACTTTTTAGTAGAGAATTTGAAAACAAGAAATTCAATAAAAACACTTGTTTTCATATGTGTTTGATAGCAAATTCAAAAATTGTATTATAATTTAAATAGTTATTTAAAATGTATTTGGTACTATATATTTATAAATTATAAAATTAGTAATAGTTACTAACTAATATCTAGTTTACAATAAATTATTATAATTTTTAATTTTGTAATGTTATATAATTTATAATATATTACATAGTACAAATAATATTTTTGTAAAAATGAATTGAGTTTTTAGTAATTTAAAATTAAAAATCTAGATAAAAAATGTGGTTTTCAGAATTTACTTTATATCGATCACAGAATTTGAAAATAATTTTAATAAATAGAATCGAATGGTTTGAAGAATTTGGAAAAGAATCTAAATTATCCATTAAACCAATCCACTACTTTTGAAACAAAATTAACCAAAATTAGGCTGAATATTCTAACAAGAAATGCTAAGGTTGGCATGATTCCACTAAAAAAGTAATATAAATAATAGTTACAAAAATCATGACAATTCCAATTCAATAAATGGATCGATTCATCGAACACGAATTAAACAATTGGAAGGAAAGTATAAAAAGTAAATTAAAAAAAAAAAATGTAACAAGCCACACACAAACAGTTAGGGCAAAATGGAGCAAATTTTACAATCACATTCGCAATTCCAATCAGAAAGATGAATAAAAAACTGGTACACAAACAAAGCTAAAGCCTCTTGCAAACCTCCTTCATCAAATCAGGATTAGCCCTCTGGAAATCGCAGAGTTCATCAAGTGAAATGAAGCCGTTGCCGTCTTTGTCGATTTCCGACATCCGTCGAACGACTTCTTCGGGCGAGGAGCAGCCAAGCGCGTGCAGAGCACTCTCTAGCTCCGATATCGAGATCTTGCCGTCGCCGTTGCTGTCGAAGCGCTTAAAGATTCGCTCGCATTCTCCCCTGTTTCCCTCTGAGTCCGCCATTTTTCGTTTTCGATTTTTCTGTTTTTCTTTTGGTGTGGGAGTTGATTTTGTAATGTGGATTGTGATAACTGAATCACCTTCAGAATCGGGGCTAGGACATTTTAATTGGAGCTAAAATGATGCAAATGTTTGCTCTCAAACCAAATGAGAGAATGAGAGAGTTTCTCTTACAAAAATAGTTAAATTAAGAATCATTGGTATGGATTATGTTGTTCATCGTAATAGATTATAGGCGTGGGTTTTCAAATTTGTAATCAAAACATCCAATTTAATTTTGGAATTGAGGGTCCTCAATCTCATTTGTTGAAAATTACACCCACACAGCCGTATATAATAGATTCATAATTCTAAATCAAAATCAATCTAATTATCTTTACAATTCAAGTTTACTAGAATTGATTTATCAATAAAATCTCATTCCGATTACACCAAACATGGCCTTACAACTTAATTATCTTGCTTTTGTTTGATGAACTTTGGAAACCTAGATTTTCCTCATGTGTGTCGCATGAGTTTTTTTTTTTTTTTTTTTCTTTCTAAATTTAGATTTTAATATATATTTTGTTAAAAATAGTATCGGTCTACTTAAATGTAAATTTTTATTAATAAAAGATTTGTAATAAAAGATTACATACAAATATCTTATGAGTTATATATGTATATAATTTTGGGCATGATTATTATGGTACCTATGTAATATAAAGTTTGAATTAGTGATTAATAGTTAGAATATGGTGTAAAATTGAGGAGTAAAATGACAAAAAGACGAAAACATGAATATTAAAGAATTATAATATTGAAATAAATAAATAATAATATAACAAAATAACAAGAAATTAGAAAAATATGAAATTTATGAAATATTCTCTAAAATATTTGGATTTCTAACCGATATGCACATTATCTTTCAAATTCATTGAATGCTACTATTTATAGGTAATTTAGAATGCTACTAATTTGGCAAGTAGGAGATGGAATTATATGAACATTAATGATGTTTAAGTATGAGACACAGATAACAAGTAAAGTGGCACATGAAGTGATGGGAGATCAACAATTGGTTACTAGGACACTAAGCTTGGGCATCTACATTACACCTATATTATAATATTTATAATAGGATAAAAATTATTGTTTTAGATATTTTGTGACCTTTCTTTTTATATATTTAGATATTTTTAATTTTTTTTTTTTAAAATACATGATATATTGCTTTAAAACACTTTATTTTAAAAAATGGTAAACTAAAAAACCTATTTAATTAACCTTTTAAGAAGTTCAATTTTTTATTATTTATTTTAAACTTAACATGAAAGGATTTCATCAATTTTGAACATTGATAGGCTGGATTCTCTTCGGTGTTGTTTTATTCCCAAAAAGAAGTTTATAATACCGAATCCTACTCCTATTACTATGATAGTGCAACAACAGTGGCAAATTTGGGTCGAACCATAGGGACAATAGTCTTTGTTTCGTCAAGCTAATTTTCTAATTGAAGCGACAAACACGGGGGGTTTGGTGTGGATTAGAACTAGGCATGCAAAAGAAATTAAAAGCAACGGGTAAACAGGGATAAGATAATCAAGTTCTTGAGAGCAATTAGATTCCTATGCAATTTTCATCATCGTTATTTTTTATTAAAACACATATTTGATTGCTTACACATCGACTTATTTAACTTAATTAGATTTGTCGACGCTACAGGCAGCCAACTAATCAAATTAAGGTAAACAAGCGCCCTAATTATCAATTAAATCCTAAGCCTCAATCAAACTACAAATCTTGGGTCCTAATTGGGTTCCATAGCAATCAATTAAGGCCAAGCACAAGTGTATTAAGCTTAAGAGTTCCAGTGCACGGTTAATTAATGGGAAAACCCTAACTTAATTAATCTAATTTTCATTGAACCTAGGTTAAACATATATTATAAGCTCATGGACAACCAATACTCCTAGCATGCACACTAAGACTCTTGCTACTTATCAATTTAAAGCATAGACAAACATGAAGGAAACATGCGAGCAAAATCGATTAGTCAAGACATACATTCAAGGGGAGGGGCGTCAATCCATCCAAAAACATACATCTACTTATACACAAGATTCAAAGAATAACAATCATAATATGAAATTTATACAAAAATGGAGTCTCAAGAAACTACATAGGTTTGCTCTCAAGAACAAGAAATTCACTCACCTTAACATCTTTATAGACAAAGAAATTGAGGAAGAGAGCATCCAATCCATGACTACAACCCAAAATAAAATCAAAATCCTAAGCTAAAAAGCTAGAAATATGAAGGAGAAGAAGAAAATTTGGTGAACTCCTCGGCTCCCATGAAATCCCACCTCCTTTTACCTTAGAAACGAAGAGAATATATAAATCTGCCTTGGAGTGTCGCTACACTCTAGGGATAAATCGGAACATAGTTCTCAAGCGTCGTTGCACTGTGCTCACATGCCCTTTCCGTCAGTTTCTGAAGCGCAGTTGTGCTCTGGGGGAGTGTCGCTGCACTTTTGCCACTTTTGCTCTCAACCTTTGATCGTAAAGCATAGCGTAGCTCCAGGGGTATTTTCGTAATTTTGCGTCCTTGTGCTCCGGGTGTCCAATTTCACTTTCGATAGCTCCAAATCAACCCCGAACAGCTCGTAACACTCCGATGTGCATGATTTGCTCAAACTACATAATAGACATTTAAACACATTACACCGAACAAGCAAGCAAGATTAGAGACATAAAAATATAACTCTTTTCGAGAGTTATCAAGCATATTTTAAAGAGGTTGAAGAATTTATTTAATTATATATTTCATGCTTAACCACACACGCGTATATATATATATATGACTCAAAAGTCTCAAGAAAAATACACAAAGTAAGAAAAGTGCTAATTCTTTTGATTGGGATGAAAAATAATCCTACTAGGTTGATAGGATTAAAAATCAATCAAAACTGTATTAGATATAACTCTGCATAAACTTATAAAATACAACTAATAACAATATTAACGTTAAAAAATCCTAAAACATATGAACAAAGGACTAATTCATGCATTTACCATTTTTTTTAAATGATGTGTGGTGATGCCAAAATCTAGATAGGGAAAATGTACATGACCTTCACATGGCACCAACAATAAATTTGTTTGAAGGGAAGAAGAACATGGGCTACAAAAGGGAAAACATGCACACTAGTGTGCTTGTCACACACACTTCGATGCTCAAGTCAGAGAGTGAAAAAGTGTGGAAGCTAGGAAGTTTGATAGTATGTGTAAGCCCCACACTTAGCTTTGAAAATTAACAAGCTATAAAGATTAGTTTTGGAAGATGACAAGCTAAAAAAGGTAAGTAAAGAGTGGCCGAGAACCTTAAGGCATGAGTTATCATGCATTGAATGTGTCCTGTGCGTTGTTGTAGGTGTGTTATGCATTGGTGAGGGTGTGCCATGCGTTGGTGAAGGCTGCCATGCATTGGTGAGCTGAAGTTTGCGTTGGCCAACTCATTTTTAAAGGAAAAAGAAAGTGAAGGTTAAGTTGGCAGCTTATTTAAGTGAGTGAGCTGAGTGCTTGATCATTTTTTAACACATTCAAAAGCTTAAATCAGTTTCATTTTACAGCTAAAAGTCGAAGAGATGTAGGAGAAGGTGCCTAGGGCAAAGTTGTGGAGAATTCAGATCGGTTTCGTGGTAAAATTGAAGTTTGAACAGTGGGTATGACTGCTGTCACGCAATCCGAGCATGGTTTGGTATTTGGAGAAGAACGAGCTGAAGAGATCGAATTTAGGGTTGAAAGTTTAAGGTCAGTAAGTTAACTCAAATCTTAACAACTTTTATGAAGGATGTTTGAGCTGAATTTGAAGAGAAATATGTAAACGTTTAGGTGGAACTGACTGATACAGAATTGCTGTGTGATCTGGAGTAGCGCGAGGTAATCTTGAAATATCTGACGAACGAGGAGAAGTTAAGCCTCGAAAATTTGAGACAAGCTAGAAAACATGTTTCTCTACAAGTTTGTAGAAGGGAAGAAGTTCTAATTCAGGCTGGAACTATGACTTTTAACAGATAGAAGTGAGAATAAGAAGAAAGGCAGAAACTTAGATAGTTGGGTATCGCTGGAACTGCGGTAACGCTAGGAATTTAAGCGTGAGTAGCGAGACGAGTGTCGTTGGTAACGCTGAAGGCTTTGCGTCTCACAACTCTTACTAGGTATTGCTAGGTATCGCTGCTCAGGTGAGTCTCGCTGGTCTCGCTCACCATGGTATCGCTAGTATCGTTTGAATGTAGTGTAATCTCGCTAGTAGTCTCGCTAGTGGTGTGGAATCTCGCTAGTAGTCTCGCTAGTGGTGTTGAATCTCGCTAGTAGTCTCGCTAGTGGTGTGGTTTTTGGATGAAGTTGGTCTCGGTGGTGAAACATGAATAAAATACAAATGTGTAAACTTAATGGTGTGTAAAAGGAGCTTTAGGGAAGTCTAACACGAGAAACGTATTATTTCAGGGCGAGCGGAGCTAGGGAAGGTGTATAATCTGCTCAAGGCTTAGGGCAAGTTGTGAGTGACACTCGATTTCTAAATGTTTAATTCAAGCATAGTTTCTTGATTGAATATATGTTTGAAACATGATTATGTGAAACATCTTCATGAGTGTTACAAGTATGACATGTGCTATGTGATGAAAAGTATGTGATATATATACTGATTGAGTTGTGAGTTCTGTGAAAGGCCTACGTGGTTGTTTAATTAGCTAAGTATGAAATTTATAATTATGTGAGTAAACGAAAGCATGTAAGTATGTGATTAGTGAAGTGATGAATGAAATGTTTCAAATGCATGATTTATGCTATGTTATAGTTTTATTTAAATGACTCCCAATGTTGAAGGACTTGGAGAAGGCATGTGGATAAATTATGTATGAATATGACTCCCAGCCGAAGGACTTGGAGAAGGCATATGGGTAAAATATGTATGAAAATGACTCCCTATGGTAAGGACTCGGAGAAGGCATATGGGTGAATTATGTATGGAAATGGTACCAATGCTGAAGGACTAGGAGAAGGCATGTGGGTGGGCGAAAATGTATTAAGGGACTAGTACTGAAGGACTCGGAGAAGGTACTTGGGGGACCCTGGATATGTGTATGTGTAATTATGCTAATGTGTTGAGATTACTCCATACAACTAAAGTTATTTCGACGTTGAGTAGCGTTGAGCCCGCTCTGCTTCAACCAAGGAAAGGTTTTAGGAAAACCAGACTATGTATACCTTTTACTCGAATGCTTATGTATGTTTAAGCTATGAATTACTCATGATATTATTGTTATAGCTGGATTCTATGCTGTAGCTTACATTGTTTAAAGGAGGACTCTTAGCTAGTCACTCACTGGGCGTTTTAGCTCATGTTTTCCTTGTTTTTCTGTTCTCCAGGTAGCGAGCTAGTCCAGGGTGCTTAGCCTACAGAAGATACTCGTCTGGGCCCGTCTTCAGAGTCTAGTAACTTGAAAAATTGTAAATATTGAACTTAAGTAAATGTTGTACATATAGTGAGGGTTGAGAGAGTCAAGTGTAGTTGTTGTAATTATTAAACATCCTGAATTAGCTTGACTATGTTAATCGTTAAACCCTGGTGTTAGTTATGATATGAATTAATTATATAACTGTTTATCAGGTGATGGTTTTAAGTTAGGTTAATAGTGGATGTCGTGAGAGGGTCGATGTTTACTGTCTTCACACTCATTTCTGGTTCAAGAGGATACCTGGGAGGGGGTGTGACAGTATGATTCAAGTTACTTCATGGGGAACTATAATAATGTATTTATAGAGGAGGTTGACTTAGGTCTTCTCTTGTTCCCTTTCGCGATTCAGTTATCTACTAACCTGATCGGATCATACGTGGGGTTCTTGGGTCGGGAGCGTGTTGGGTGTTTCAACCCTACCATGGGAATGTAGGTTAAGACAATCCACGAAGCGAAGTTGGTGCAAGATGGCACCTCGACATGCACAAGCAAGCATGTCAACAAAAGATAAGCAAGCACCTTGACGCGTTCAAGTAAGCACGTCGACACTGGTTAGAGAAAGGGCCATGGGTAAGGGCCACGATGTGAACGAGGAGGATGATACATCGTTCAACACACCAAGCATGATGTACACAGAAGTGCTAAGTTAGAAGTTATAATGGCATTAAAAAAGGTCAACGACATGCTTTTCGGGGATTAGGTCGAGTCCCAGGTCGTTGCCCAAAAGTCGTGGCTCCATCGTGAGTTTGGATGAACGACTCTAGAGTTAAAGGCATTTAAATGAGAGATGCAAGCCTGTTAGATTTCGTGAGAATCTAGTTGAAACGGGCATTCCACGACAGCGAGTGACGTTTCGTCACTTCTCACGTCCAAGCATGCCAAAGAAGGAAATGTTCAAAATGTAGTATAGGGGGAAGGCATGGTGTTGGCTTTCCACCACCCCTAGGCCATGCGAGCTACCACATGGCACAAAAGTGTGTCATGGCATGGGCGAGAGTTACGGGACGAGTGTCTCGGACATCTTCCTATGAGGAGGAGTAACTCAAGGACAGTGTTGGGTGGCACGAGTGTGCCAACATTGCGCCTTTTTCAGTGGACTAGAGGTTACTATATATCGTTGGGTTCCGGTGTGGTATCCTCAAACGACATGGTTTGGTTGCAAGTGTTGTCATGTCGAAAAAATGTTTGATTTGATGGATGCGTGGTTAGTCCCGATAAATACGAGTGACCTAAGAGTCAGTTCTCGATAAACGTGCCCATATGAGAAATGAAGCTTATGTCATTCCAAGGCTCAGGATGACCCATTGAATACTAGTGGGCACTCTGTAAGCATTGAAAAGTTAGTCTTGGCTCACTCAAAAGCAAAACTTATCGGCTCACTCAAAAGCAAAACTTATCCTGGTTGGCAAGTTGCTACTTCCTTACTCAAGATGTTGCAGGATGCTAAAGTGAGCTTGATAAAGTAGCTATGATCTCGTGAAAGGTCAAGGCTCATCTTGGGTAGAGTTCTGTCATGATGAGAGAAGTGGGAAGATCGAGTGGTCGAGAACTAAGATGAAGGAAGAGATATGTGTTGGCCCGTCTATATACCTTAGCCAAAGAATAAAGTAAGGTTAAGTTGGGGCAACTGACTGAGAGGGTTGAAAGTGTTGAAATGTACGAAGGGGCGACGTACATTGCCGAGAGTAAGTTGGTGTTGAGTTGAGAACGTTCTTTGAGATGAAGCCGTCGACGAGCGAAAGGATGCTCGCGTGTGCAACAAGTTAGGGGAGGGGGGATGTTCGATGCAAGTCGTGAAGCCATAAGAAAAGTGAGCCCAGTCGAGGGAATTAAAACGTTGCCCAAGGTTCGACAAAGCATAATGACTTAAGAAAAAGAATGTATCGTCTACGAGTTAGCCTTTAGGCTGGCCATGTTTCGAGAGCAGATCATGGCACCATACGTTGAAGAAGTATGATCGTGACAATGGGCACCGCCTGTGCGAAAGTTGGGCTTCATAGCCTCAGCCTTGGTCCCAAGGGTACTCAACCCTTGGCCCGTCATGATCTTGTCATGGTCTCGATGTGGTTTCCTTTTCTCTTATTGATTAGATTTATCCTTTTGGTCCAAAATCACCCATACCAATGTGTACATCTTTTATTGATGTTTATGGTGTCGAGTTTTATGACCTAAAACTCGTAGATTTGTAATAAACATTTTCTTGCTAATTAATTAAATAAGTTGTTCCTTCATTTTGTATTTTGCATAACATAATCCAATATTGTAAAAAACCCAAAGTTATTATATGTTATCTTGAATAGTGTGTGGTTGACATACAAGTGGATCATGTTCAAGTAATAACCTAAAAGGGTCTATAGTATAAGGATAAGTTTAGGTATCTTATCCTGATGACATTACAGATACGACCCACTTTATAATTGTTACAAACAATTAAATCCAAATCAATCATGTGGAAACATGTGAGTGGGGGTGTCCTATACAAAGAGTTTGTATAAGACTGGACACGAAATATTTAATCTATCTTTGTAAATTTGTTAATTAAAGAAATTAATATTTTATAGGATGATCATATGCAACTCAATCTTAATCCTGAGTGAGTTATGAACTCTTGTCTGTGAGGGCTCTTTTGATTTGTATGAGTGAGAGTGGCTCGAGTAGCCGATTCAATATGCCTACAATTTTGGGACCTTGACTAAATAGGGAGCTGAGAATGTAATTTCACAAGATAGAATTCACTCCTACCTCATATAGAAAAAGTAGATGAGTAGTTCCTTTAAGTGCTGATTTCGAGTTTTGAACAATGGGGCCCACCCTCTCACTGGCCCAAAAGGGACTTGATTTATGATTTGACCATAAATAAATTGTTCATTAGAGGATCAATGTTCTACTTAAAGAGAAAGAGGTAATTACAGGGGTAAAATATGAATGAAATGAATTTCTCGTGGAAGCGATTGATCGTCTTGTGCCAATAATTTTCTTTTTGGAAAATAACAAAATATAGAGAACAAAAAACAAAGATAAACAACATAAACTATTGTAGCATGCTTTGAGAAGAGATTAAGATAGAAAAATCTCTAGCTTTGAGGACTGTCTTTTAGGTATTTTTCTTCTTGTTATTGGAACTCACAAAAACTCAAACTGGTGGGATCTCTAGTTTTGGTGAGGGAAAGAGAGATTTTTCAGAGAATTGAAGTGGGATTTATTTTTGGCAAACAGATCTATATTTCTCAGAAAAGAAAACCCACCATTCTTTTTCTTTTAATGTTCTCCAAAAAGTGTGAGAGAGAGGGAGTAGGGAGTTATCCTAAAATAACTCATTCAACACAATCAATAACTCCCATTTGGAGTTATTCTTAATACGTTTAGTTTAATAATATTAAATACAATTAAGTAAAATAATATTAATATTAAAATATATATTAAATCAAATTTAATATATATATAATTAAATAAATAAAATTAATTAACTAATTATCACATATTTAATTTTAGTTTGAATTATATTCAAATAATATTCTCTCACATAACTTATAGTTTTAATATGAATCTCATTCATATAATTAATATTTCAATCTTATTCAAATATTAATCTCTCTCATAATACAAAGTATAATTTGAATGTTATTCAAAATTAACTTTATATTATAATGTATCTATATACATTATACTAATTGTAACTTATACAATTAATCTCTTATTTAGTTTGAACAATTCAAATTAATCCAAAATTAATTGATTCTTATTCAAATCCTTAATGAGCTAGCTTGGAGACCTTATGAACCTATAGATTAGAAGTTCCAATGATATGAGATTAATTGATTAAACTCTTTAGTTAAATTAATCAATATTTATTAATTGCATGTCATTCCAATAAAGGTCTATAGTTGCACTCTTCGCACTATAGATATATTTTTGTGTCCACGGATATAACCAATCGACAGTAAGTTGACCCTTCACAAATGCCCGCAACTACAGCTAGGTCAAATTACTGATTTACCCCTATAGTTACTTCTAACTTCTTAAGTACCATTGATCCCTCTAATGAACAAACAGTTTATTGTCTAACTATAAACTAACCCCTATCGGGCTAGTTAGAGGGTGAGGTCTCATTATTCAAGACCCGGAATCATACCTTAAGGGAGCAATTTATCTACTTACCTAAAGACAAGAAGGAGTCAATTCCATCTTATGAAGATATGTTCCCAACTCCCCACTCAGACAAATCCCCAAAATGGTAGGTTTATTGAATCAACGATTTGGCCACTCTCACTGAAAAGCACCTAAAAAGTGCTTTTCTTGCCTTTGGTTTAGGGATGTTTTTATTTGATTTAATGTGTTTGCTAGTAGTTTTTAGGTAATAATGGAGAAATTAAGTGTTCAAAGCCAAAAGAACAAAACCGAGTGAAAAACGGAAGAAAAAATGGAAAAATCCTAGAAATAGGGCAGTGCAAGTGAGAGCATTGCTGCGCTCTAAACTTGGGATCTTGCTTGAGCGTCATGTCACTGATGATGAGCGTAGCTCCACTTTGAAGAGAGCGTCGTGGCGCTACGCTTGAAACCGAAAAAAGATGTTGGACAACGTCGTAACACTGCCCAATAACATTGCTTCCCTTTTATGATAGATAGTGTCATTGCACTCTCCAACGACACCAACTTTTCTTTTTTCTTTTTTTTTTTTTTTTTTGTAGATTTTGCAAATTTCGAAAATATTTTGGGCAGCCACTTCTATATATTGAGGGGTTCTTAGCAATTTCAGACACACAAGAAAATACACAAGAGAGTCCCAATGGAGGCACATGAAATTAGAGAGGAAAAGAGAGCCCAAAAGGTGTAAGTTTTCTACAATCAAGTGAAAATCGAAGGAGTTCAACACCTGGAAGCAATTCGATAGTCTTTTCTTCCTAAGTTTCTCTTTCCCTTTTACTTTTTATGCTTGAGAACTCGTATGCAGATATGTATTTGATGGCTATGTGTGGCTAAACTCATTATTTTAGGGTGTTAAATGATTTAATTATGGATTTATGTTAATAGTTTAGTACTTTTCATGGATGTTGTTGAATGATATGTTTTTCAATGCTATTGTGCTTATTCTTTATTGATTGATCATCAATAAGTGTTAGGTTAGATGTATGATTAAGCGGTTGTATGTCTAATTGGATCTATGGAATTGAATCTCTATTAATCTTTCATGAAAATAGTTAGGCTATTAGAGAAAGTTGATCATGACTAATCTTAATGCTATGCTTCTTAACTTGGTTTAAAGAAATCAATAATCAATTAGGTTGCATAAGAAAAGGTTGGTTTTTTAGAGAAAGTAATCCACATATTAATTTCTAGACTTAAACATATTGTTTGCACATAATTCCATGAAAACCCAAAGCATGACTTAATGAAGTAATAAATGACATCAACACCCTAGAGCACTCTTATCCCTTGAAGTTCCAATTGCTCTTGTTTTCCTATTCTTTTGTTTTCAAAATCCAAATTCGAGGTCCATCCCTTAGATAAAATTAATTCAATTCTTAAATAGTTAAATGAATATATCCAATTCAATCCCAAGTGGATACAATACTCGGACTTAAACCGTTTTATATTATAACTTGACCCGTGCACTTGTAGAATCGTGCATCAAGTTTTTGGCGCCATTGCCAGGGATTTATATAATGGTATTTTCACTTAATATTTAAAGAGTTGATAGATCTTAATCTAAGGTGTATTTTTATTTTTATTTTTTTCTAAAATTGGTTTGCTGTTCTTTGGTGTATGCCATGTGATAATTCTAATATTCTTCCTTTTAACCCTGAGGTTGATAGGACTTACCGGTAATCAAAGAGCTCAAACAACCCCAACCGAGGAGATGGCAGAAGAAGTAGCACCAAAGGTAATTCGAGACTATTTCCAACCAATTCTCCTGACAAACCAACTCGAAATAGCAAACATGCCCACAAATGTCAACAACTTCAAACTCAAACCGGGGTTGATCCAATTGGCATGGGAGCTTTCTTTTAGAGGACGTTCCACCGTGGACCCTTACAAGCACTTTCGATCTTACCTAGAGATATGCGGAACGGTAAAAATGAATGGATTTTCTAACGATGCTATCAAACTAAGACCTTTTCTTTTCTCTTTACAGGATCGAGCGAAGGATTGGCTTGAGACTATACTGCCGGAGAGCATAACTACATGGGATGCACTAGCTCAAGCTTTCTTGAACAAATACTTCCCATCGGCGAAGTCACAAAGATTGAGGACGGAGATAGGCACATTCCGCCAACTTGAAGATGAGCAACTCTATGAGGCTTGGGAATGGTATAAGGACCTTTTAAGGAGATGTCCACAACATGGCTACCCAAATTGGTTGCAAATCCAATTGTTCTATAATGGGTTAACAAGATCCACCAAATCTATCTTGGATGCCTCCGCCGGAGGTTCTATATTCTAAAAAATCGTTGTTGTGATTGTGCATACAAAAGTCCACGGCAACGGCGCCAAAAACTTGTTGTGTGCTAAACTGCTTAATATTATGCGTTACTAATCTGTCAAGTTTTCCTATTCTTCACCCAAATATAAGCAAAGAACGAGATTTTCTTGGTGCGTCCGAGGTCGAACACAAGGACTATGTAGAATTTAGAATTCGTTGGATTATTTAAGTCATGCGTTTCAAGAAGGTGGTGAGAAGTGATGCATTTAATTAACTAAAAGCAGTAAAACTACGTTAAAGTGATTGGATGGAGAGGTATGCGACACAGCAAAGTCAGCTAATGGGCTTATGTGAATGGTAAAAATAGGGCTGGGGTTGGTCATCATCTAAATTCAGAAACGCATAATGAGATCTATTTCATACCAGCGACTTTTCTCTCGGTTGTCAACCGCTATGCCTATATGTCTATAATGCATAGGAAAGTGTTAAGTACCAAGGTTATTTCTATGTCTAGATAATATTTCTTAGCCTTGTCAATTGAGTTCCACAATCACTTACTCTATCGAGCAGTCTGATTATTACTACTTATATAGATTAGCTAGATGGACATAAGTATTAGATTAAAAGTACAAGTGACAAGATGAAATAGTCAAAACTAAGGTTCTTATTTAGATGATAACACAACCCACAACCCTCAAGAGAGTTAGTTACTCATGGATGATAAACAACAAATGGAAAGTGATAAGAAATGATAGACATGAAAGATGTATAGATTGATGAACGAAATAAGTGTTTCAGAAAATACAATTTATTATCTGTGAACTAAAACACATGTAAGAAAAAGATAGAAAGCATGAAATAGCTTCTCAATGTCTTGAACTCGTCGAGATGGGAGAGTGAAGTCTGCTGTGAAGTGGTCAGGCATAGGGAAGACTCTTCTCTCTCGAGCTATTTGTCTCTGGTTGTCGTCTGGAGAGAACTCTGTTGTCTCTTAGGAATTCTTTCGAGAGATTTAACAACATTTTCAGCCATCAGGTCTGCTTTTTTATAGAGGTTGCGTTGCAATTGCTGGCAAATCTACGTGATTAGAAGCTGAATTGCTGCCTTGCGTCTATCTCGCATAATCACGTGATTTCTAGTTTAATTTAGATCCACCACTTTAGCCGCAAATCAAACACATCAATCTCCCGACAATCTCTCAAGATTCTTGTCTGATTTTACGCTGCCTTGCGTTTTAGATTGATTTCCCGATGCTTTGCGTTTCAGATTGATAATGCATCCATAGGTTGCTTCCGTTCCTGCGTTAAAGCATGGGTTTTAGGTTCAAAAAGCTTCAAAACAATTATCCTCATCAATTCACAAGAGTAAAACGCAAAGGGAGATTTATCAACGGAATTTAACCCCAACTACCGCATGATTCTCTATTTAAACTCTATTTTTCTAAAAGAAAGACAATAATAACTTGTATTTCTACAAGTTATCAACTGCCCAAGAAGTCTACATAATATTTGAGGATTTGGCCAATACATCATACAATTGCCTTGTGAAAGATCATCTTCAATCAAGCCCGCCGAAGTGTATGGGGTGGATGAGGTAAGCTCACTAAAAGCTCAATTGGCTTCTCTTACTAATGCGTTGTCTAAATTGAGTCAAGGAGGGCAAGTCCAAGCAAGTGCACTCTCTTTTCTTGAGACCATTCATTGAGACCATCTGCTTTGCGTCTAACAGATTAGTGCCACTCCCAATGGCAGCATTTGCGCACAACCCCATTATCAGCCAAGGGAAGAATAGCTAACCCCTTGGCTTGCTAAATGCACTTTGAATCTGAGCTGTGATGATGCGTTCGACATCCGGGGGATTCTTTGCATAATGCAGTATGCTGCCATCACACTATCTTGAAACTGTTTTGTCGTGGGTGGTTGGGATGAGCTGCTTTTTCACGAAGTACACCACAAATAGGCCTCTGGTAGAAGGCAATTGGCAGGCAATGTCTTGATGTCTGTGGGTGAAACGTCCCATTTGCACCCTAGCTTGGCCATGACCCAAACAACATTTTGCATATGCTCGTGCGACATGGAGGCAACTAACTTATTGCCCTCTGCGTTCCGGTCGTCCCTCAACTTGAATATAGCATTTATCTTTCTTGTGTTGAAAGGGACTTCGTATCCATAAACTCTCACTATATCTTCTTCATCAATTTGCCCATCGTAGAACGCATGGACAACTGATGGTTGCATTATCAACAGACTGGCACATAAATCTCGCCAGCCATGGTGATCTATTATGTCCAAGATATAGGCCGGTAGGGGTGCTTCCTCAGGGAAGAAACCCATTTCCAAGAGTAAGTTGGGAATGTTGGGTTATATGTCCTAAAACTCGTAGTTTTTGTAAATAAGTGAATTTTAGTACATATGAAGTTATTCAAGTTAATTAATTATTTATTAACTCTAAATCCAATTAAACTACGAATCCTTGGCTACCATCATGCGTACTTGGACTTTATGTGGAGACAACATGATCAAGTTTGAGTAAGTAGTCTCAATAGTCTATAGTACATGGATTAGGTTGGGTACCTCTTCCTGGAGACACTATTGAATACGGCCCGCTTCATGATTGTTACAAATGTTGTAAAGTGTCATAAATGAAGTGATCCTGATTTGTTCATGTAGAGACATGTGAGCGAGGGTATTCTACATAATGAGATTGTGTAAGACTGGCCCTAAAATAATCACTGTTATGTATTAACACCGTTTACGATTAACATTGATTAATTTCACTTATCGATGACCTAGATAACTTGATCTGAATCTTGAGCTATCTATGAAGTCCTGTTTATTCAGAATCATCCCTTGATATGTATAGGTGAGAGTAAGCTCAATAGTGCTGCTCAACATTCCTCCCATTTCAGGGATAAGACCGGGTAGATAATTGGGGACATAGAATTTGCAAGACGGAATTCACTCCTACCCAACTTAGGGATAGTAGAGAGGTTGTTCTCTTAAGTGTTGTTCCCAGGACTTGAACAAGGGGCGCCATCCGTTCACTGGCTCGAGAGGGAATGGATTTAGTGATTAGATCCTAAATCAATTGTTCATTAGAGGGACAATGGTACTTAAGGAGAAAAGATGTAACTCAGAGGTAAATCAGTATTTGGCTTATCGATGATGGTATATAAAATGGGGACAAATATATCTATAGTGAGGAGAGTGCAGCTACGGGCTTTAGTGGAGTGTCCCGTTAGTTAACGAATGTTGGTTAACTAGGTTAAAGAGTTTGGCTGGTTAATCTCGAATCATTGGAGCCATGATCTGTAGGTCTATTAGGTCCCTCTACTAGCTCATAAATGGACTAAAATCTTACATAATATGGTGAATAAGTTTGAACTGTTCAAATCTTAGATTAAGGAATGAAAGTCAGATATATTCGATATATCGACGTTTAATTACGAATTAAACGTACAAATAAAGTTAATTATAAATATTTAAATATGATTTAAATATTAATCATATGAATAGGGATTCATATCGATTTTTTAGAAAAATCAGGACAAGTGGGAAGAGTAATATTATTTTATTATTTAATATTAAATAATATTTTATTTAATATTAAAATAATATTTAATTATTCAAATATTAAATTATTTTTTATTTAATTATTTAATTATTTTTTGAAATTAAAAATCAATTTTAATTCAATTTTTAGAAATTCATTGAAAATTGATTTTAAAATTGATTTTTGAAGATTGGATTTTCCCACTAAACAAGCTAGGAGCTTGGTTGTCTTCTTCACATTTAACCAACAAATTAACCATTTTGTGTTGTCAAATTTTGATGCAATTCGATTGCATTTTATTTTTTAATAAATAGGGTTTGATTTTGGCATAAAAAATGGTTAAGAATTTTGTGAAATTAAGGGTTAATTTTGCAAAATTTCATCCATTGTTCATCTTCTTCTCAAACTTCATTTTTTCTCAAATTCACCACAAATTCGGATACCACCATCCAATCTAAGCCTAGAGGATAGTAGAGAAGACTCTTGTGGTGGTCTACAACCAAGTGGTGCTGAAATTCATCAAGAATTGAAGGAGAATTTGGAGCTTCAAGGGTAAGTGTTTTTGAAACTTTGGTTTTTCTTAATAATTGCATGTTTAATCCTCTCAATTGAGCATCTTAGAGTGAAAATTGGTCAAATTAACTTCCACTGCATACTCATTTATCTATCAATTGGTATCAGAGCTAATTAATTTCACTCAATTTGCTTTGGTGGGGTTTAATTCATGAGATGAATGTTTATGGGAGCTAAATTGGTTTTTCTGGTTTTGGCATTTTTTTTACCCTTCAATTTGTGGTCAATTATTGTAATTAATCTGAGCATTTTGCTCATTAATGAGTTGGAAAGAGTCTGTAATTTTTTCGGGATTTATTGAGTTGTATTTTGGCTGAATTTCGAAGAAGACCGAGAAGTGCTCATGAAGAAGGAAAGCAGAGCAACAGTTTTTTTTTTTTTCCTTCCGGTTGAAAGCACGGGAGGAAGAAGAAGTTGAAGTTGACTAGTCAATCTTTGACTGATTCAGTCAAAGTTTGACCGGTTCAACCCTTTTTCAGCCGGTTCAGCCCGTTTTCGAGGTGTTTCAAGTCGGTTCAAGCTGGTTCGAAGTGTTCGGGACTTGTACGAGTACTTTTTTAAATTATTATTGTAATAATTTAGTTTTTTGCTTGCAAAAAAATGCCAAAATTGGTCCAATTTAGTGTGTTTTAATTATTTATGCATTATGAATGTATGTTTAATTAATTTAAATTTATTTGTGCATATAGTATGCCATATAGATTTAAATCCCCACCATAGGATAAGCATGTTTCATGCATTTTATGTATGTTATAAATGTTATAATATATAGTATGCACGATTATTTTAATTTCATGAGTGTTAATATAAATTAGTTATATTAATTGATGAAATGTGTATATATGTTATGATTTTTTTGAATTGTTTATTTTATAATTGTTATAAAATAAATTAGAATTTTAAAATCTATAACAAAAATAATTGCATGCACACCTAGGGTAAAACTGGTGCAACTCAAATCAACCTCTTTTAATAGTTAAACGTCGATATCTTGTAAAATTGTGTTTACAAAACTCACCCAACAAAATCCTGTCTAAGGCTGGAGGTATTTAAGTTGACGGTTTACGAAACACCTCCTACCTGGGGATCGAGTTGGCGTCTGAGTTGAGTTAACCCGATTTTATGAGCATGCGAGAGCGGTGTAAAGTGAGTTAAATTGGCTTAAATCACTTAGACATCATAGGTTAAAACAAACCAGTATAAACGTTATACTTGGATTGTTCACCTAGACTTAGGTTATATATATTTAGCCAGAATATAACCAAGTAAATATCCAATTAAAATTACAACACTTCAGTGGGAGATTAATAATGTCTACGATACATTATCATTATCTCTCACATCTTTAAGAGTTCACAACATGAGATCCCATGCTCGGCTTCGAGTTGCTATTTGGGTAACCTCCCTTCGGAAAGTGTTTGCATGGGTCAATAGCAAGGTGAATAGGGGAAGTAGTTCATAGTAAGTGGGTGAAGGGTGTGTGTCAACACGTCCTATGGTCTCTTCCATTAGGTCACACCGTGAGATTCCTATTTTGCACCTGCTTGGTGTTTATAGGCGCATATCCCTTTGGAGGATTTCTAACATAGGATTCGAAACTCCGTGAACTCCAGAAATAGATAAAGTTACTTAGGTCCATTTTCAAGCAATTGTTTCTCCTTCGAGGGCTTGCTTGATTCTGATCTTTGTGATTTGAAAATGGAGGGTATACACTTACAAGACTTACTTATGTTAGTAAAGTTCTTGACCAAAGAAACGGTAACTAAATACTATAAGAATAAGAGTTATTTTGGTATTAGTATTTAGTCAAGAGTATCTTGATTCAGTGAAGGAGTGGTCGATTGCCCTTCGATAGGGGCCATTCTGACTCACTGAAATATCGTTGCAAAATAGATAATGAAATATGGGTACATTATTACTTGCTAAATAAATTGGATTAAAATTTAGAGTACATTCACTAATTAAACTTGTTCATTTTTTTTCCAGCAATGAATACGTCTATAGTTCAACTATTACCTTCCGAGAAACTTAACTGTGATAACTATGGAACTTGGAAATCTAATTTAAACACTATATTAGTTATCGACAATCTGAGGTTTGTTTTAACGGAGGAATGTCCTCCAGTCCCTGCTCAGAATGCGAACCGAACTGTTCAAGACACTCATGACAGATGGACCAAGGCTAATGAAAAAGCCAAAGTCTATATTTTGGCAAGTATATCAGATATAGTATCCAAAAAGCATGAAAAAATGGTAACCGCTAAGGAGATCATGGACTCACTGCAACCTTGTATGGACAATCGTCCTCCTCGGCTATGCATGATGCTATCAAGTATGTTTACAACTGCTTATGTTTCCCTTTTCCTTTCTCCTGCTTTGGTGACTTCTCTCTCACCTTCTTTTTGCCTTTGGCCTTGGTAGAAATTCGATCAACATTTTTCTTTATCCTTTCGGCCGTTTGCGGTGATGCTTCAACCACCTTTTTCTTGCCTTTGCGTTTCTTGGGTGAAGGGATAGGGGGTTTGTTGTTACCACCCTCCTCTCTTTTTAATTTCTTCTTTTTCTTCTCCAAGGTTCTTGTCTCTTTCTCCACCCTCGCATCCTCATCGATGCATTCCATCTTTTCTCTAGGCAAGTGGTGCCTAGCCTTCTTCTTCTTTTTCTTCTTCTTTCCCACGGACTTAACTGGGCACTCATCCTTGCGGCTAACTCCACATCTTCTTTGATTTGCAGCTCTTTATCAAATTCCTAGGCTACCTTTTCTATCATTTCCTCCTTCATCATTTCCCTTTCAAATTCTATGGTTGCTTGATTAGCCTCTAGATCAAGTGGGAGGTATTCCTCTGCGTTCCTTTCTTCCTTTACTCGCGCTTCCTCGCGAGGATCTTTGCTTGAGGCCGAGGATGCGTACTTGTTGGCTTCTTTTAGAAGAGCCTTTAATTCATTTCTCAACTTCGCTCTTTCTGCGTTTTCCGACTCTTTATCCTTAGCAATGTCTTCTAAGGGCTTGACAGGTTGTTCCGGCCCTTTGGACACCTTCCACTTCTTCCTTTTCAGCAGTGTCGCTTCCTCCTCTTCTTCAAACTCATATCTCCTCTTCTTAGTTGCAACAACGACCACATAATCTTTAATTAATCCGTCATTGAAATCAAGGGGTCGATCCTTAGGACCCATTTCTGCAGGAACAGACCCTTGCGTTTCTATTAGCTCGCTCATGACCTCCTTGCTACGAACGAGTTCTTCTTTGACTTTGGACAACAATTTCTTCTATGTTGCCCTCTCTTCTTCAACTGGCGCCATTACCACCTTATCTCCTCGTTATTCTACCGATGACTTTGCTCATCACTCTTAGGAGAAGGTGATTCCTTTCTTGTGTCCGATATGCACGACTCCAAAGGGTCTCTTAGCCCGCTTAAGATGTGTGTGACCCACTCATCTGGGGAACACACAAAAGTTACTTCCTCTTTTTCCACCACTATTGCACCCCCTATTTCCTCCCCTACTTCATCTATTCCTCGGGTGCTGGGTGGCCTGGATGACGGAAGGGGCTGATTCACTCTTCATCTTCTTCTCTTGCTTTTCCCCTCTTTCCTCTTGAGCAATGCCCTCGAGGATGTCGCCTAAGACATTCCTTTCGTCTTGACGGCGAACTTCACTGCTGTCGAACAGTGTACTGGCTTCATCATGAACATGCGTTTCAGGTAATGGTTGCTCAACCTCTTGAGGTGCAAGACGCACACTTGTTTCTACGTCATTAAAGTTTCCAGCAGAAAGACTCTGTTGGTGATTTCATTCTAGATATGGAGACGCAAGACTTCACTTGGCTAGGTGAAGGCAAAGGTGAAGGTTTGGGTGATGGGGAATGTGGAGGGGCGATTTGTGCTAACAGCTGGATGTTTAGGACTTTCACACAGTCCTTAGAGTCGGATTGGATTTCGACAACCAGAGGACTACTAGGTTGTGGGATGAAAGAAAGGAGAAAGATTGGGTGAAGTGGGAAGTGGAGGGAAGGTGAAGGGTTTCTAGGTCTTTGAGTAATGGGCCTAGCACGAGAGACGAAAATGTGGGAGATGAAGGGGCGCATAAGGTTTGGTGGCGGTAGAGGGCGGACCAACGGGGCGAAGGCCTCACTGGTCGGGCAGTGTAAGCTCTACTTTTAACTTTGGAGGATGGCAAACAAGTAGGCGGGTGATTGGAAAGTGATGGCCGAGAGCCTTTGGGGCTTAAAGTGTTTATGCCAAGTAAGAGTCCATGAAAGTGAGCATGGGTGTTGACTGAAAATAGAAAAGAAATTGTGTAGCCGAGCCTAAGCATGAGGGTTGAAGTGTTGGCTTGTTGAGGCATGCGTCCAACTTGCTATGTGTTGATGAGGTTGTTGAATCAGCAACCATGCATTGGTTGAGATTTGGTAGGGAGGTTGTGTTGGCATTGGCAAAGTATGCGTTCAAAGGTGTTATGGTTCAGATGCTCAAGGACTCGAAGAAGGCATATGGGCAGCCTAGATTATGATACCTATGTACACATAGAGGAATGTACGACGCTGCTGTTTTGAGATTACTCCACACAGCTAAGGATAATCGACGTTGGGTGCATTGAGCTCTGCTCCGCCTCAACTAAGAAAAATGATTTGAAATGTTTTTGACGTTGAGTAGTGTTGAGCTCCGCTTCGCCTCAACTAAGGGAAATGATTTGAAACAAATGGAATTTATTATTATCTTTTTCTGAAATGAGCATGTATGATTTGACAATGACATTTGAGCATGTTTTGTATGAATATGAATTGATGTTTTATATGCATTGTGTTAAAATGTTTCTACTATGATAGTTTTCGAGCCAAAGAAGGTTTTACAAAACTAGTCACTCACTGGGCAATCTAGCTCACGCTTTCCTTGTTTTTTGTTTTCCAGGTAGCGAGGGAGTCCGGGGTGCTTAGTCTACACAAGATCTCGTCTGGGTCTACCATTGGTGTTTAATATTCTAAAAATTGTAAATATTTGAATTGGATCATGTGTTGTACATATAGAGTGGGTTAAGGGAGTTGTGTATTTATGCTATTAACTCTGGCAAGTAGAAAAGGATGTGTGTATGGCAAGTTAACTTTGGTGTATGTATGAAGTCGATTATGGTTTATAACTGTTTATTAGGTAAAAGCAAAGTTTATGGTTGGCAGTGGATGTCGGAAGAGGGTCGGTGTCTACTATCATCACACTTCTTCCTGGGTTAGGAGGGTACCTGGGAGGGAGTGTGATAGTTTGGTATTAGAGCATAAGGTTTTGGGAAGTGAGAACATGTATAGTAGTTAGGAGCATGATGAGTTTGTTATATATTGATGTTATGATATGTTATAGGAACATGACCAGAAAGACCAGACGAGGTAGGCAAGCAGAGGCCAGGACGTCGCACACTACCGGTAATGCGAGGGAGATTTCTGAGGGAGAGTCTAGTAATCCTCAGGCGAATGTAAATATGGAAGAGTAGATCTTTAGCAGAATAGCTTAGAGGCTAGTAGCCAGTGTAGAGTCAGCTCAGGGGGATCTTGAGAAAAAGTACGGAATAGAAAGGTTTAAAGCCTTAGATGCCCAGGTGTTTGAGGGTACTACTGAACTTGCAGAGGCTAAGGTGTGGTTGAATAAGGTAGAAAAATGCTCCAAGGTCATGCACTGTCCTAAAGATAGAAAACTTGATCAAGTTACTTATATGCTCCAAAAAGGGGCTGAGGATTGGTGGCGCCTGATAGAAAACAGAAGTGTAGACGTGAGTTCTCTGACATGGACAGATTTTAAGAAATCTTTTCAGGATAAGTACTATCCTAAATCTTATTGTGATGAAAAGAAAAATGAATTTCTCAGGTTAGTTTAAGGAAATATGTCTGTAGCTGAATATGAGAAGAAATTTACAGAACTGGCCAGGTATAGCTCGATGAAATGGAACAAACGTTCAGAAGTTACAATGTCTTGTTAACTACTAAAGCATAAGTAAGCAAGAAAGTGATAGGAAGCATGAAATAAATGGTGTGTCACACCCCCTCCCAGATTACCCACCTAACCTAAAAGGGAATGTGAAGACAATAAACATCACCTCTCTTGTAACGCCTATTGTCCCATCTTCCATCCCTATTCCTGCATATATTCCACCCATATACAAACATAGAACTCAGTCATACTACACATGCTTATAACTTGATATGATTCCCTGCATAGAGTACACTTTTATTACATAGCATAATTTTACTTTCATATCCATCATACAATGTACAAAACTCCACCAATAATCCTCACTCAAATCTACATGATCTACATGCCATTACATAAAAACATATGCAACGTACAACTCTCAGACTTGACTGTAGTTTGTGAACTCGAGGCTTAGGTAGGGTGAGCTGAAGTAGGCTAAGCACCGGGAACGTCCTTGCTACCTGGGGGAGAAAAGGAAAACATTCGAAAAAATAAGCTAACAGCCCAGTGAGTGACAAATCTTTGAAAAACGAACATTCATTGAAAACAGGCATGTTATGTATAACGAATAAGCAAGAGTTTATCATTTTGTTCAAATTAAACATGCTTTCCATAAAGTCCGTTAATCTCATAAATCAAAGCTTAAATCATACAGTAGTGTTTTCCAAGGAGTTTATCAATATCAGTTTAGTTTTTCAACTTTTCCCTTAGTTGAGGCGGAGCAATGCTTCCATGCACTCAACGTCGAAAATCACCTTAGTTGGGGTGGAGCAAGGCTCAACACTCCCAACGTTGTAATCGTCCCTGGCTCAATGCGGAGTAAACTCGACGCACCAGCCAAATCAACTTCTATGTGCACATAGGAATATGACGGGTTGTCCAAGTACCTTTTCATGTCCTTCAATACTTGGTCCCGGGGAAACTCACGTGCCTTCTCGTGTTCTTGAGCACTGAGCCTCCTCTAAAACATTTTAGAATTTCATTCACATAATAGTTCATATGAAAATCCTTTCATAGAAATCACACAAAACTTTATTCAATAGCATTTCATAAAAGAGAATACTTTCTATCAACTTTAGAAAACGTATAATATGCCTTGTAAATATTGCAACCAAACATTATGCATCTAAACAGTTCATCACAAAAATCATATTCCATAAGAATATTTTTAATAAAATAGAATTGAAGAGTAAAATAGTCACTCACAACTCTTTCTAGGCTTTACGTGGGTTATACACTTTCCCTATTTCTTCTTGGCCTGCAAGAGACATGTACCTTGCGTTATTCAACATTGAATCTTCTTCCTTTTCTAAACTAACTTTATAAACGAGAATCATAGCGACACCAACCAACAAGAGTTGTTACTAGCGATACTTGATGGAGCGACACTAGCGTTACCTTACCTTAGTAGCGATACCCAGTGATATCTAGCGAGTTTTGTGAGACGGACAACTCCTTTGCGTCTCAGCGGCACTCGTCTCGCTACTAGTACTTAGACAACGCACCGATACTTGGTTTTAGCAGCATCCTGCACTGTGATTCTTTCTTTCCTCTTGTTCTTACTTCAATCTATTAAAAGTCATGATTTCCAACGGATTTAGAACTTCTTCCCTTCTACAAACTTATAGAGAATTGAGTTTTATAACTTACCTCAAAATTTCAAGGCTTAACTTTTCTTCATTCCCTCGTTATTCCAAAATCACTTCATGCCGCTCCAGATTGCTTAACAATCTTGTAAGTGCTGCTTTTCCCTAAAGATTCACATAATAAACTTCAATTTCAGCTTTACCATCCTTCACAAGATTTGTTAGGAATTATGTTAACTTACTGACCTCCAGATTTCAGCTCTAAACTCGGCTTCCTCTATATGTTCTACTCCAAATATCAACCACTGTTCAGTACGTGCGACTGCAATCCATCTTCTGTTCCAGCTCCGTTTTCAACACCAAAACGAGTGGAATTTCGCCCAAAAACTACAAGAACACCTTCCTAAATCTCCTCTTGAAGTTTATCTGAAATATGGAATCGACTTAAGCTCTCAAAAATGTCTTAAAAATGATTAAACATTTAATTAATCCAACTATATATACTACCGACTTAGCCTTCACAAACACCAAGATTAATGTTGCCGACTTACCCCTCACCCGCAGGCTGGTGCGGGGTTCTCACTTCGACGCGAGGCGTATGTTAAAATTCTCCTCTAGTGCCTTCAGCAACTAGCCTCACCCAACGCATGACGTCGTCCTCAACGCCTCCTACTTTTGACGCATACAACTCAGTCATACACCACTATCTTCGTCGCATCAAGACCACTCTGTCTTCGACGCGGAGCGCTTCAACTCATGTCTGTCTTCAATGCATCGACTTCAGCGCATGGCTGTCCTCAACGCAAAGTGAATTCAGCACATGCTTGTCCTCAACGCAGAGTGACTTTAGCGCATGGTTCAAGCACGTTTCTTCCCCTGCCAGAATTACTTATCCTTTGACGCATGGGCTTGTCCAACGCTTTGCCAAGATTTTACTTTCCAAAAATTCTTACTCTCGCTCCCGGCCACTTCTTCCTTTGAAACGCATAGTCACAAACGCATGGCCGCACCCCAACGCTTGGCAACGCAAATCAGTGCTTACATGGTGTCTGCTCAATCTCTTGAGTTCGCCAAGATGGTTGTGTGATATTTCTGCTATGAGGTGGTTGATTGGAAGAAAGACTTTTCGTCTCCAGTTGTCGTCTGGAAAGCACTCTTCTGTCACTCAAGAATTTTTTCGAGAGTTTCAACAACCTTCTTATCCTTTAGATCTGCCTTTTTATAGATGTTGCATTGTAACGCTGGTGGATTTGCGTGATTAGAGGTTGAATTATCGCTTCGTGTTCTTCTAGCGTAATTGCGTGATTTTTATTTCAATTAGTAACCGCCATTTCTGCATTGGATCAAGCATAGCAATTCCCTGACAATCTCACCCGATCTTCATCTGATGTTTCGCTACCTTGTGTTCCTCAATGTCATCGTGCTAATATGCGGTTTGCGTTTCTACAGCAGAGCATGTGTTTTAGATCCAAAAAACTTCAAAACATTTATCTTCATCAAATCAAAAGAGTAAAACGCAAAGGAAGCTTTATCAATGGAATTAAGCCCAAACTACCGCATGATTCTCTACTTAAACTCTATTTTTCTAAAATAAAGACAATAATAACTTGTATTTCTACAAGTTATCAAAATATTATAAAGAAGTTCGGGACTTTCAATAATATGCCTAAAACTGCTATAGAAAGTCTTTTATAGCGTTTTTTTATGGCTATAAAACTTTGATAGCTTTTGTTCCAATACTATGAAACACTTCCATAACATTAAATTAAAGCTATCGAATATCAACTTTCTATAGCGTTAATTTATAGCCTTAGAAAAAAACTATGGAAAGTTAAGGACTTTCAATAACATCGGCTACAACAACATCTTTAAAATGCGATGGGAAAGCTTTTATAGTGTTTTTACAATGCTATTAAAAACATTATTGAATGTCTTTTATAGTGTTTTTATGTTGTTATAAAAAGCGCTATACAAGACATTGTATATCATTTTTTTTTCACACTATGAAAAGTTTTCATAACACTAAGGATGTGTTTGGCCCATTGATATGATATGAGATGAGTTGCGTTTTTAACCCAACTCACCATTTGGCCTACTGATATGGATTCTCCCCACATTTCGTATCGCACATGCGCACAGTACATTGTTTTTTGCCCATTAATATCTTATCTCCTTATCGTAGAGTACACGCTTTTTTCTTTCTCTTTGATGTTTTGGTTCTCTCCTTTACTCTCTCTACAGATGTTTCATCTAAAACCCTTACACCATGATCTCAAATTTCTTCATTCTTCCATCTCCGATCATTGCTCACATCTTACTGTTGGATTCCCTTCGTTGCTTCAACTAGGCACCCATAGAAAACCCTTGTCGATTTCTTCGTATTCTTCATACATTTAATATTCTCCTTATTTATGATCGTTCTTCATTTGGGTTTGTGGGATGCATGTTTGATATGTTGAAAATTCATAGTAGGGGTTCATGGCTGAGTTGGAGCTTGGTAGGTTGGTCTATCTTTGATCCTCAGATTTGTTGAATCTTAGATCTTGTTGAATCTCAAATCTGTTGATTCTTCGGTTCTTTCCTCTTCTCACCCTCTGAAATCTCTTCTATCTCGTTTTCACCCTCGTCACTTCAATGAATCCTAAAACCAGTCTCTTGCCGATTCGATGGTCCTTCGTTCACCTATGACTCGTTCTACATTTGATTTGTGGGTTTAGATGCATGTCCTTCTCGGATGTCAAGCGTTGAAGTCATGGTAGGGGACTATTGTTAGACAGATCTCAAGTCCTTGGCAACGGCGCTAAAAACTTGTTGTAAAACGAATTATGTTAACGCAATGTGCAAGTTAAGCTACTATTCTTCGTTTCACATACTATGGGTTGAACATACTATGCGTCTTACTATGCTTAATGCTATGCGTTTAAGATCTGTCAAGTTCTCCTATCCTTTAACCCAAGTATAAGCAAAGGAATAAGTTTGCTCGGTGAGTCCGAGGTCGAACACAGGGACTATGCTGATTCTTTAATTAAGCTTGATTAATATGCATTGTAGTGGTAACCAAAAATATTTGAGAAAGATGTTTGTTTGCGTCTAACTAAGAAAGTGATAACATGTACACTAAACTAAAATGTAGAAGATGGAAAGGTATGCGACACAGCAAATTCAGCTAAGTGGTTTAAATGAATGGATAAAAACAGGGTTCTGGTTGGTTAACATCTAACATTAGAAACGCATGGTGATAGTCTATTCATACTTGCGACTCTTCTCTCGGTTGTCAGCCGCTATGCGTTATATGTCTATAACGCATAGGAGAGTGTTAAGTACCAAGGTTATTCCTATAGACAGGTAACACTTCTTGGCCTTGTCAATTGAGTTCCACAATTACTTATCCTCTCGAGCAGTCTGATTATTACTACTTATATCGATTAGCTAGATGGACATAAGCATTGGATTAAGATTGCAATTGACAAGATGCAATAGTTACACTATGGTTCTTATTTAGATGCTAACGCAACCCTTAACCCTTGAAAGATTAGTTACACATGGATTCAAAGTAAAAAGCGGAAAGTGTAGAGAAATGAGTAGACATGGAAGAATTGTAGATTAATGAATGGAATACAACTTTAGGTAGCTCAATGTCTTGACACAAATCTAAAATCAAGATAGAAAAACAAGATAGAAAGTAGGAAAAGGCATCAATGTCTTGAGTCGCCGGAATGGAAGCGTGAGGTTTTGCTGTGAAGTGGTCAGGCGGAGGGAAGACTCTTCTCTCTCGAGCTATTTGTCTCCAGTTGTCGTCTGGAGAGAACTCTGCTGTCACTTAGAAATTCTTCCGAGAATCAACAACACTTTTTCATCTTGCAGGACTGCCTTTTTATAGATGCTGCGTTCGTAATCAGTGGCAAATCTGGGTGATTGGAGGAAATTGATGTCGTGCGTCTATCTCGCTTAATTGCGTGATTATCGGCTCAATTTAGATCCACCACTTTAGCCATAGATCATGCATGTCAATCTTCCGACAATTTCTCAAGATTCTGATCTGATTTTCCGCTACCTTGCGTTTATGGTTGTTATGCGTCCATGGAGAATTTGGGCGGATGTCAACGTGTCATAGGTTGCTAACGCATAGTCTTGCATTGAGAAGTCATTAACGCATCTACAGGTTGTTTGCGTTCCGTTCAGATCATGCGTCCATGAAAAACAGATTGCCAACGCATAGTTCTGCGTTAAGAAGTAGTCAACGCATTATTTGCATTGCTGCGTTAAAACATGCGTTTTAGGCTCAAAATGTAATAAAATGATTATCTTCATAAAAATACAAGAGTAGAACGCATAGGAAGATTTATTAATGAAATTCAACATAAACTGCCGCATGATTCTCTACTTAATTTCTATTTTTCTAAGAAAAATGCTATAATAACTTGTATTTCTACAAGTTATCAGGGACTGGTTGAAGTCATTGGAGCAGGATGGGGGAGAATACCATCCACCTCAAGTTTATTTTCTAAACCCTAACTAGCCGATGATGAGTACCAATCTATGAATTTGTCTTCAGATTTTTTTATTACATTATAACGATTGGGTACATCATGCATTATCTCTGAAATTTCAAACTTTTTTTTATTATGATTTCTTATGAAATTTCTTCACTATTTTTATTTTGATTCCTTCTTATTCGTTTTGTTTCATGCTTTATTCTATTTTAATCTCTGTTTTGTTTGGGCTGAATTGGCATATAATTCTAGGTAAGATATTCATTCCAACTCCATAGTTCTTCATTATTTATATTTTGAATCCTTTGTTTATTATGATTTCTTATGAAATTTGTTTACTATTTACGTGTTGGATTTGTTTTCTTTTTTATTCCTTATCATGTGTTCTGTTTCATTCTCTATTCTTTTTGAATCTCTATTGTACTTGGGCTCAATTGGCATTGTTTCTAGATAAGATATGTATTCCAACCCCAAAATTCTTCAATATTTATATTTTAAATAGTTTGTTTATTATGATTTAATTTCTTCATTATGTTTTGTTTGATTCTCGTTCTATTCGATCTCCATTGGTATGTGTGTCTGGATAGGATATTTACTCCAAAACCATTTACTTCTTTAAATTTACAACTTTCTTATTCCCCATAAATATTTATTGCACATTTGTTTGGTCGATGTAGTGCATTTAATTTTTCTATTATTATTCATTTACTTATTTAATAACTCACGAAAACCAATTTTCAGTCGTATTTGCTTACTGAACTCCATTTGCTTCATTTAGTTTTTACATTGCATTAATGACTCAACCACTTCCCATCCCAACTTGATTACATTCATTTATTCATGAACAAAAAATCAACCCGAGGCCAGACCTTTCACTTGTTCTAATTATTTTAAACTTTTATTAAATGTTGTATTACTACTCCCTCACTTATCCTACCAAGGTCTATTACTCTCCATTATTATGGTGGTTGAACCACCACCACTTTTCTATTATTTGCCTCCATAAAAGAACTCCCATCCACATTGTATCACTTGAGAATCCTCCATTCATTTTTTATAATTTTTCTCAATTCAGGTGAGTTATTTCAATCGACATACTTTTCTTCTACTTTCTTGTTTTCTCTTTTAATTATTATGGTTTCACATAATAAGGTGCTAATGGTTTGATTTTCCAGGGTTATAAAATTGAACCAGCAGCATGTGGATTCTCCATCCATCTCATACAAGATCCAAGTAACATAGGTGCTTCTATTTGCAAACTTGTCTTTTTCATACTTCATTATTTCAAAATTATTTTTAACTTCTTCTCTTTCTTGTGCAGCCCAAACTGATTTGGGAGTTATTTTTTAGATTCATGTATGTCAAAGTTTCTTTCTATTTGAATTGATTACATTTTTCTACTTTCTGTGTGTAATGTGGTGTATGACTTTCAATTCAAAAGTCAAGATAGATCGAATAGTTTGAAGTACTATATAGTTACGAGTTCAATCCAATCAGTTGATCCATTTGAGGTTACTCTATGTATATGTTATGTCGTACATTTGTTTCTTTGTAGTTTTCAGTAACTGTTTAGTTCAGACTCTATTTGTTGTTTCAATCTTTTTAGTTTTTACTCTTTTTGGACAATCCTTTTTATAGGACATTTGGTATTGGTGTTTTATATTTCCCATTATATAAACATTTTTGTTAAGATTTTATATTTTTGTGCACTATTATCTATTGTTGCAAGATTTGAGATCAATTGTATTCAAAGATCAATTGTCTTTCATAATAAACAAATGTAGTCCCCTGTATGTAAACCTAAGGACTAATGTAATACAAACAAAAAATCAAATGAATTCTCTTTTAAATTTTTTTAATAAGCATATATACATGTAAAAGAAAAGTGAACTGACTTGATTTGAAAATTTTTCCTTATTAAGTTGGGTTCTTAGGGAAAAAATATGGTTTAGAAGGTGTTGAAAGTGTAGCAATGACCCAAGATGCTTCTAAAAAATCCATAACTACCAAATCCACGATGTTATATGTTGGTTTTCTCATATTCTTCTTATCACTTAAGAAAGAAATTACCAACATTTTTGCAATGAGCTTTGAAATACAATATTTTAGGGCTCTTTTCAAATATAGCAAAAGGAACCAAAATATTTACAAATATAGCAAAATTTCACTGTCTATCTGCGATAGATCGCGATAGATGGCGATAAACTATTATCTGTGTCACGATAGACACAGATAGTAGTCTATCGTAGTCTATCGCGGCTAGACTGTGTATTTTGCTATTAGTTATAAATATGTTCGACAGTTTTGCCATTTAAGATAATTTTCCATATTTTTATAAATATTGTCTAAATACACTATTGCATCCATACAAAAGAGAGGAAACTTTTTTTTTTTCTCAAAGAGAAGTTGGTGTTAAGGTTGTTAAAATCCCCATTTTGACATCTTAGGAAAATAGGTAATACCATTTTTCTAGTATTTTTTTCTATATTTTTTGGATTTCACGGATCTATATGTAGGACAGATAAACACAAAATTTTGAAAGGAAAAAAAATATTTTATAAAAAGGTTATAATTTTAACTACAAATCAATACAAAATACATTATTTTATATCACATTCATTATTGTTATTTTTACTTATTATGACTATATTTTTTTAAAAAAAAAAAATTAATTTCTAACATATTGGGTTCATATTATGGTTTGAACCAAACATCTTAGGGATCCTTATGCCTTTCTAACATGGATGCCAATGGTAGTATAGATTTCAGTTGTTAATATAGAGACGATATGATGATTAACTTTAATTTTCTTCTGTTTAGGGTTATGGGGCAAAGATACTTCTATGTCATATTTGTTGGTCGTATACCAGATATATTCATGTTGTAGCATGAATGTCATAGACAAGTGAATGAATTTTGGGGAGCAATTCACCAGTTATATGAATCATTCCAAGTTTAGATTGTCAGGAAATGATCAGCATCAAACGGTTGCTCATAGTGAAGTTAGATGTAACACTCATTCTACAAGTGAGACACTCGTAGGACACTTTCTACTAGGGTTTATTCTCGGAATGGTCATTATTTACCTAGGGACTAGTCAATCCGAGTCGTAGTGATACATATTGTACATGACAATGGATGTATCTACCATTGTATCTGAATTTAGGTCTTCTCGTTTTAGGAATATTTTTAAGTTGTTAATTATCCAAAGATGGAAAATGAAGAACTATTTACCATCCTTTGAATCATTACCATCTCTCAACGAAAACTATTGGTAGCTTTAAATTATTACTCAGTGACCACTGAAGATTAGAGGACCAATCGTCGTACGACAGGAGTCAGATTAGGTAGTAGAATTTCTTTCATCTTATATATGAGAATGGCTGTTCGCTAAATTTGTTCGTTTGAATTTCTATTCTAATTAAATTGAGTTTCTTAGCTCGTTGCACAAAAATAGATTTGTCATTTCCGTACAAGGATGCGTTGAGAATTACTCAGGTATGATCATTATTAAGCAAGTTTTCCTATAAAAACCCAAGTATAAGTATTTATAGGTTTCCTGGTGAGTCCAGGGTCGAACACATGGATTTGTAATAACTAGGCGTTGAGAATAAATACATGACTATGCGGTGACTGTACATGTAAATATATATGCGTTTGTTGATTATATGTGTAAAACTATACATAAGAATAAAAAGAATTTTCTACTACTAATAATGAGATGGACGCGGCGTTAGATAGTCATATGTAAAACAATATGTCAGATAGCATGCGTTGAGAATGAATGGAACCATGCAATAGAGGTAGAGTTGAACGCAAGAGCTAGTTGTTACCTAAACTTTCTAAGTACAATTACATACCTACAAACTGCGTGTGTGAATCCATCTCTCGATGTTTCGACGCCACATTTATCTTATCTCTAAGACGCATGGTAAGTTTGCGTTGGCAAAAGATGAACTACATCTCTGCACTCATCTAGTCTTAATTAATGCAAAAGATTAACTATCCACTCTCTTAAGCTCGACAGTCATGCTTACTACGTTTGTTTGTCAGACAAAGTTATGCAAGCTAAAAATATGCATTAATCAAGATGTAACATACTCAGAATTGCTCAAGAAAAACTAGCTTTTAACATTCAACTCATTTAGTATTTAGACAACATGGTGTAAAGTATTTAATACGGAAATGGATGGAAGATGATAGTCAATCAAACTTATATTAAGAAAATAAATCATTCTCTCGAATGTCATTAACAAAATATAAGCAAGAAGGAGAGAAATGTAAATAAAACAAAAATGAAGGACGTCAAGCCGCCACTGGCAACGTCTTGCTTCATGGAGGCCTGAGATGGTTGCTATCTAATACATATATTCCATAGGGTGGAGATTCTCAGTCACTGGGAGACGACTCTGAAGGTGCTCAAAATCCTTCTCTCAGAAGAGCTCAAAATGGAGGCTGGTTATGGTGAAGGAGAAATAGTGCAGAGCTTTTGCCTCTTGAACTGATCTCTCTCCTTTTTCAATGGAGAAGCTTTGGGCTATTTATAGGCGTCGAAAAGTTGAAACTCATGATGACCTGACATCTTTACATTAAATTCCATGCCTTGCTGCGTAGACTTTTCACATCGTCGGCCCATTTGTTCTGCCATATTCTGATAGCGTGTTATCCTTTTGCATATTGACATGACAGCTTTTGGCCATGAGTCTGTATCTACTTTTTCTCAACGCATGGTCTCAACGCCTAGGCTCGACGCATGGGTTTCCACTTGTTCTCGCAGCAACTTCGTCTCTTCGTTCTTCGCGCTTCTTTTCTTCTTAACCCTGCGTTAGGAACAGAAAAGCTCATCGTTTTTCAGGTATTTTCTTTTGTAAGTAGTGCCAACGCATGGTGATACATTTTTCATCATTCAACTACCAAAATCATGCGTTTAGCTCCAAAGTTACTCTAATTAAATCAAATAGTGACTATAATAACTTGTATTTCTACAAGTTATCAATGACACAGTCTGTCGCAAAAGCACACAGATGGATAGACAAACATTCACAATCCTCTATAATATGATTCGAACATCTGGTCGTCTAGCAGCTACTCGGTGTGTTGATGTTGAGGATAGTGGCAATGTTCCTCCACATACTAGCTCAAGACATTAAAAACAAAGTTGTTCAGTGGCAATTTGCACAGTTTAGTGAAACTGTTTCTAAGCATTTCAACGTCATTCTCACTACAGTACTCCACCTTCATGAGTTATGATTGAAAAAACCAGAGTGGATAAGGAAAGATTGTACTGATGAGAGGTGGAAATAGTTTGAGGTATGAAATCGAGTTGATATGTGTTCATGGTCAATACTAGTAAAAGATTTCTTAACTTATTTGCGGTGTCTGAAATCAAACAAAATTGTCTTGGTTCATTGGATGGCACGTACATTAAGGTCAATGTAAGTGCAGTAGATCAGCCTCGATATCGAGCAAGAAAGGGTGAGATAGCCACGAATGTGCTTGCTGTCTATTCCCCAAGTAGAGTTCATATTCATGATGCAAGGGTGGGAAGGGTCTGCAGCCGACTATAGAGTGCTTAGGGATGCAATTTCATGACCTACCGGATTGAAGGCTCCTAAGGGCCCGTGGGCAATTGGCCGTGTATATTTTTTGTGTTTAAAAGCGAATGGCTTATCAAACAATTCATTCTATACCATGTATAGGTTATTACTACTTATATGATGCTGGCTATCGCAATGTCGAGGGTTTCTTGGAACCGTATAAGGGAGAACTATACCATCTTTTGGAATAGCATGGTGTTGGAAATGCGCCCATGAATCCAAGGGAATTTTTCAACATGAAATACTCATCTGCTAGAAACTGCATAAAGAGAGCATTTGGCATACTAAAGGGTTGGTGGGCAATACTTCGTGGGAAATCATTCTACCCTATGAAGGTCCAGTGTAGAATAATAAAGGCATGTTGCCTGGTTCACAACTTAATCACTAGAGAGATGAGCGCAACTGCAATGTTCAAACCATTAGATGATTCAGACTCTCCTATAAGTGAATTAGGCGCTAATAATATACAGTTTATTGAGACATCTGACGAATTGACCAAATTTAAAGATGACTTGGTAAAAGAATGTTTGATGAATGGGAACAAGGAGTGTGAAGAATGAATTTTAACATTTTGAAGCTATTTTATTATGGATTAAGACGTTATTTGTCTTTATTTCATGTTATCTATTAAACTTAACATTTTGTCTACTTGTTTATGTCATATTGCTTTTAAGGGATTGTGTGAAAATTATGAAATATGTTTTGCGTAATTCATACTCATAAATTCATTTACCCATATGTTGTAAAAGTTTAATTCAGTTACATATATGCATATATGTAGCTTAATGGCACGGCGTGATAAGATGAAGAAACACATTTGGTCCAAAGTCGAAGATGCAAAGTTGGTCAAGGCGTTAATGCATTTGGTCGAGACTGGTTGGCGGGCTGATAATGGGACTTTCAAATCTGGCTCTCTACAACAACTTTAACATTTGTTGGATGAGAAAGTTCCTAAAAATGGTATAAGGTTATCAATAATTGATTGCAAGGTTAGATTCTTTAAATGACAATATACAGCAATTGCTGAGATGCTTAGTAATGTACATAGCGGCTTCGGGTTGGAACAAAAAATTCAAGTGTGTGGATGGAGAGTAGGATGTGTTTGATACATGTGTTTGGGTAAGATAATACATTGTAGTATATTATCACAATACATTACAGTATTTTATCACAAAGTCCATGCCCAAAATAACTTCAAATTCTATTAACTTCAGAGGCAACAAATCAACCAGCATAACCAGATTATCAACTACTAATTCACAGTCTCGATAAACATGCTCAATAATCACAGAATTACCAACATGTGTACGTACTAACAGTGCATCAATCAAAGGCTCTAATCTCCTATTCACAAGCAAAACAAAAACATTAGAGGCAAACGAATGTGTAGCTCTAGGATTAATCAACACATAAGCATTCATATGACAAATAGATATCGTACCTATCACCACATCTGGAGTCTCCTCAACTTCCTGCTAAGTCATAGCATATACCTTTCCTTGCTGTCTCGATCTACCTATCTGACCTCTCTTTCTCCCAGCTCCATTGCCTTCACCAGTTACTGTCTCATGCCTTGGTTGGTTAACAGTCTGCGACACTGCTTTTTGCTCAGTCTTGTTCCCTGTTTTTTAGCTAAGGACAATCTCTTTTATAGTGCCCTGACTGTCCACAATTGTAGCAAATATTTGTCCCACTCATACACTAGCCCCAATGGTATCTAACTGATGTAAGTCGCAAATGCACGGGTCAAATTATAATATAAGACGGTTTAAGTTTGAATATCGTTCCATTGAGATTCCAATTGTTAAGGTTTAAATCACTTAGCTATTCTAGAGTTGAGTCAATTTTATTTGAGGACTCGACTTCAAGTTGTGATTAAGAAAACAAATAAGGAAAGCAAGTTGAAATACAATAGTCAAAGAGAGTTATAGGTTATTGAATCCTTGTTTAATTCATTATGCAACATTCTAGGGTTCATAGAGTTGATTGCAATTCATATGCTTAAGTCTAGAAACATAAATCTAGGTTATTCTCTGTCAGAAACAACTTTTTCTCATGCAACCTAATTGATTACTAACATCTTGAAACCAATTTAAGTCACATGGCATTAAGAGTTGTCTTTTAGCAATGTTCATTATTAACCTAACTATTTGCATGAGAGATTAATACCGATTCATTGTTATAGTTCCAATTAGACATACAATTCCTTAAATCATACATCTAATCTAGCATGCATGGATGGCCAATCAACAAGAATTAAACACAATAACAATGAAAAGCAAATTCATTACAACAATCCACGAAAAGTCTACAACATTAGCATAACTTCATAAACAATTCATCAATACCTTAAAACTAAAGAGTCTAGCCACTCATAGCTTTAGACAACATGTTCAAGACAATTTTCAGCATCGAAAGAGTGTAAAAAAAAGAAAACTCTACTGTAAAGAAGCCCTTGATTGAGGAGGAACTGCCAAGATTCCTTGATCTTCACGTCGGGAACTCGAACGACACCAAACTCTCTTTCAAACTCTTTTCTCTCTTCCTTGCAGCTAACTCACTCTTTGAGGCTCAATATTGTGTGTTTAGGGTTGCTAGAAACCCCTCATTTTATAGACTTGGCCCCCCAAAATTCTTTCCAAAAATAAAGATTTTTCAATTTAGGGAAACTGGTTGTCATAATAACCAAGCACAGCGACGCTGTTCGTCATGGTTGCTTGGCTTCAAGTGTCGCGCCGCAATGTTGCGATGCTCATCACACAGTGTAATGATGCTCTCGGAAAGCACAGCTATGCTCCAACAATTGCTGATTTTCGATGCTCTCGGGTCTAGGGCGTAGCAACGCTCTCAGCTGTGCTGCCCTGTTTTTAGGATTTTCTTGCATTTTCTTCTATTTTTTGCTCGGTTTTGGCTTTGTTTGGTCTTTTTAGACTTTGGCACTTAATTTTTTCCATAATCACCTGAAAACCACTAGCAAACACGTGAAACCTCATAAAAACATTCCTAAATTAAGAGAATAAAAAGCACTTTTTCAATTTTCTTTATTTAAAATTAATTCTAGTAATTAATTTAATATAAAATTAAGGGCTCTTTTCAATTGTAGCAAAAGGAACCAAAATATTTACAATATATCAAAATTTCACTGTCTATTTGCGATAGATCGCGATAGATCCCGATAGACTATTATCTGTGTCATGATAGACACAGATAGTAGTCTATCATGATCTATCGTGGTCTATCGTAGATAGACTATGTTTTTTGTTATTAGTTGTAGATATTTTCAGCTTTTTTGTCATTTAAGATAATTTTCCTAAAATTAATTTGAACAATTTAATTAATTATATTAAATTAATATAAAATATTAAATTAATAATTTTTCACTCATCCCGACAATTTCCGACCTGTGAATCTCTATTCATCCCATTGATATTTAAATCATATTTAAATATTTCTAACTCGCCAATTTCGTCTAATTTATAATTAAACGAATAAACCATAAAATTTGCTCCTTAAACGAATTTGAACAACTTCAAATTCTTTTATCACACTGTTTTAAGGAATAGTTCATGAGCTAACAAAGGGAACTAATGGATCTAGAGATCATAAGCTCCAACAATCCAAAACTAACCGGCTAAACTCTTTAACCTAGTTAATTAACATTCGTTAACTACTAGGACACTTCAATGTAGCCCAGTAGCTGCATTCTCATCACTGTTGATATATTTCTGTCCACTTAATATAACCATGATTAGTAAGTTGATCCTTCACAAGTTGTTCGTAATTATAGCTGGGTCAAAATTACCATTTTACTCTTGTAATTACATCTCGTTCCTAAAGTCCCACTGATCCTCTAATAAACAATTGGTTTATAGTCCAACCAACAAACTGAATCCCTTTCAGGGCAATGAGAGGGTGGAGCCCCTTGTTCAAGACCCAAAGTACTTAAGGGAACTTTTCTACTAACCTAGAATTAGGTAGGAGTGATTTCCATCTTGCAAGACTATGTCCCCAGCTATCTACCTAGTCATATCCCTAAAATGGAAAGCTTATTGAGTAGGTGAACTCAAGCCACTCTCACATATGCAGATTAAAGGATAATCCCAAATAAACAGGAGTTCATAGTTAACTTATGATTAAGATTGAGTTACATAGGTCATTATGTTGAAATAATCAGTCTTAATAGTAAATGGTGTTATAAAGTAAAAGTGATTATTTCATGGTCCAATCTTATGCAAACTCATTGCATAATATGCCCCACTCTCATGTCTCTACATGAACGATATTGGATCACATCGTTTGTATCAAATACAAAATAGGCTGCATCCATAGTGTCCCAAGATAAGGTACCCAACCTTATCCTTATACTATAGATTGTTTTGGCTATTACCTAAACTTGATCCACTCTTATGTCTACACATAAAGTTTAAGTATTCAAATTATAGCTAGGGGTTCTTCGTTTATTGGATTTAATAAATGCAATTCACATATTCAATAATATCTTTATTGAATAAACCCTGATAACAACTTTACTGAGAATATGTTCAAAGTTTACAAACTACGAGTTTTAGGAGATAAAACCCAATAAACTCCCACTTAGACTAAAACTCCAGTGAGTAAATTTACATAATGTTGAGTTTGCAGAGAAAAGCATATAAATACAATAAACTAGGGCATAAGATACCTAGTAGCTTTCTCCCACTTGTTCTAGTTTACTAGCTAAGTCCTAGACTCACTAGGTAACCCTCAAACACTTTAGCCGTGAGGGTCTTTGTAAACGGGTCAGCAATGTTGTGCTCTTGCGCAATCTGCTTGATGATTACATCACCTCTCTACATAATCTCTCTGATGAGATGATATTTGCATTCAATGTGTTTGTCACGCTTATGGCTTCTAGGTTCTTTGGAATTTGTAACTACACCACTATTATCACACAATAAAGAGTGACAATCAGATGCATATTTGGAACAACTTCCAAATCTGCTAAGAACTTTTTGAGTCATACTGCTTCCTTTGTTGCTTCACATGCAGCTACGTACTCAGCTTCCATGGTGGAGTCAACTATACAACATTGTTTGTTACTCCTCCAAACTATTGCTCCTCTATTTAGAGTGAATACTGATCCTGATGTAGATTTCCTTGAATCTATATCTGTCTAAAAATCAAAGCCAGTGTATCATGTAAGGATCACATCCTTAGCACAATACACAAGCATATAGTCTCTCGTTCTCCTTAGATATTTAAGGATATTTTTAACGACAGTCAAATGATCATATCCTGGATTGTTCTAATATCTGCTAACTATCCTTACTACATAGCATATGTCAGGTTGTGTACACAACATGGCATTCATCAAACTTCCAACTGTTGATGCATAGGGAATACATCTCATATCCTCAACTTCTTAAGGTGTCTTAGGACACCATTCTTTTGAAAAATGAATTCCATGTCTGAATGGTAATAGTTCTCTCTTGGAATTCGCATCTTATATCTAGAAAATATTTTGTCAATATATGATGCCTAAGACAAAACTAACATCTTGTTCTTGTGATTCTGAACTATTTGGATTCTAAGAACATACTTAGTCTCTCCCAAATCTTTTATTTGGAATTGGATTGCTAGCCATTGTTTAACGTCAGTCAGGAATCCTACCTCATTTCTAATGAGAAGGATATCATCAACATACAATACTAAAAAAGCTACAGTCGTGTTGATAATTTTCTTACAAATATAAGGTTCATCAACATTTTGTTCAAGCCATAAGATTTGCTTGCAGTATCAAACCTTATGTTCCAAGACCGAAAAGCTTGTTTTAATCCATAAATGGATCGTAAGCTTGCAAACCTTTTGCTCTTGACCCTATTCAATAAAACCCTTCTAGTTGAGCCATATAAATACTCTCTTCAAGATAGCCATTTAGAAAAGTTGTCTTGACATTCATTTGCCAAATTTCATTATCATAAAATGTGGCAATGGACAAGAGTATTCTAATCGATTTTAACATGGCAACAGGGGAGAAGGTTTCTTCATGGTCCATCCCTTTCTCTAGGTAAAACCCTTTTGTCACTAATCGAGCCTTAAAGGTTTGTACATTACCAACTTGGTCTTGTTTTCTCTTGTAGATCTATTTACAACCAATAGGTTTTACCCCATTTGGTTGATCTACAAGTTCCTAAACCAAATTCAAGTACATAGACTCCATTTCAAGATCCATGACTTTGATCCACTGGTCTCCATCTACATCATTCATTGCCTATTTATAGGTCAATGGATCCTTTATGCCATCATCAGGTATGAATGCTTGAGTTTATGTCAAACCCATGTAATGGCAAGGTTCATGGACAAACCTCGCACTACGTCGAGGCACTCTTAACTCTTGAGAAGGATGTGTTCTATCGACAACTCTTGTAGAAGGACCAACTTGATCAACAACTCTTGTTGACTTTCTATAGTCTCTTTGGAAATTTCGCTCAATATTAGTTTATTGCAAGGTTGATGATCTCTTATGTGGTCTTCCTCTAAAAAAGTAGCATTTGTCGATCCAAGCACTCTGTTTTCTTGATGATCATAAAATAAACCACCTTTCGTTTCTTTGGGATATCCTATAAATAGACATAATTTTCAACGACGTTCTAACTTCTTCGAATCTTGCTCCAACACATGTGCTAAACATCCCAAATTCTGAAGTGACGTAAACTACCTTTACGCCATCTCCATAATTCGTATGGTGTTTCTGAAACACTTTTAGAAGGAACCATGTTCAAAATATATACAGAAGTCTCTACAGTGTGTCCCCAAAATGAATCAGGCAATTGAGCATAGCTCATCATTGAACGAACCATGTCTAACAGGGTTCTGTTTCTCCTTTCTAATACACCATTCTGCTGAGGTGTACCAGGCGTAGAGAATTGAGACTGAATCCCATGTTCTATCATATAGTCCTGGAATCTTAAGTCCATATACTCTCCACCTTGATCCAATCGAATTGTTTTGATGGTTTTACCTCATAAGTTCTCAACTTCAGCCTGATACTCTTAAGCTTTTTGTTGTGGTTCTATAGTTGTGATGCATGTGTTAATTTATCAATCAAGTTTTCCTAAATTTAACCCTAGTATAAGTAGAAATCAGGTTTCTCTGTGAGTCCGAGGTCGAACGCAGGGACTTAGGTAGATTTTAAACTTTCAAAGTGTACTAGCGATCTTTAAAACAAGTATTCAAAAGGTGTGTTGCGTTTAACTACAAAAACAGTCGAACAATAAACTAATAACGGGTGGAAATGGTGAAGGATTGCGTTTACAACAGTTAATTAGCAAAAGTTAACAGGAATGGAAAATAGAGTTGGGGGCCATTATTGTCTACCTTCAGAAACACAGCTTAAATTATTTCACGTTCTCAACTTATAATCTGCACCTCTCGGCTAGCAGATTACATGCTCATATGTCTATAACGCATGGATGAAGTGTTGTTGAACCTTAAGGTTGTTTCTATATCTAAAAATACTACTTAGTTTGCTTAATGAGTTCCACAATCACTTACTCTCTCAAGCAGTTGATTATTTCTACATATCTCAATTAACTAGATGGAAATAAGCAATATATTCTCATACATTAAGCAAAATGAAATAATCTCAATGTTGTTCTTAAATAGACAATAACTTTGTCCCAACCCTCAATAGATTTAGCTACTCATGCTTACTAACAAGAAAATGAAAATAGATGTAGAGATGAAAGTCATGGAAGATAATTGAGATTAATGAAACGAAGCAAGTATTACAAAAAATACAATTTCTTGGTACAAAGTGTAAACAACAAGATAGAAAAGAGAGAGATTGAAAGCAGGGGAAGAGTAGGCGGTTGATCAATCTCTTGACTCCGCCAACGATGGTTGTGTGATAGCTTCTGTGGTGGTGTGGTTGATCGGAAAGGAGACTACTCTTTCGAGTGTTTTGTCTCTGGTTGCCTTCTTGGAAGAATTCTACTACTAAAATGGTGAATCCCTAGGAAAATCAACAACCTTCTTAGCCTTCAAATCTGCCCTTTTATTGAGGCTGCATTGTAATGTTGGCAGATTCGTGTCAGTTCTAGCTTATTTGTTGATTTGCGTCAATCTCGCATGATTAGGTATTTCTTGGCTAGATTGGTAACTGCTTGTCGTGCTGCAGATGAAGCAAATCAATTTCCAATTGTCGAAGATCTCAAAGCTTGCGTCTGCTGATTTACAGCCTTGCGTCTATGACTTGGAAGACTTCCTATCATATGTCATGTGTTTCCTCCACTAAATAATGTGTTTTAGAGGTAGTTTAACTCGAGAATATTTATCTTAAGCAAATCAAGGGTGTAAAACATAGAGAAGGTTTTTATCAACGAATTTAAGTCAAAACTACGGCATAATCCCTTAAATATTCTCCATTATTCTAAGAAAAAGCTATAATAACTTGTATTTTTACAAGTTATCACACCCCCAAATTTAGAATAATGTTTGTCCTCAAGCATATCTTTTACTAAGGAAATTCATTCAACCTCACTTTTCCCTCTGTGCATCGACTAGCCTCTTTGTATATTGCACTCTAATGTTTACCCTAGTGTTACACTACTCCCTTAGCAGTATTCTCTTCCTTCAGCAGCAATTTCTAGTTTGAATGCAACAAGTTTTTTTTTTTTTTTTTCAATACTCTTTATTTATTTTCCACACATTTTTGTTTTTCATTTTAGACCATGTGTTCGAAAGATGAAAGTATAAAATCTTTTTCATTCTTCCTTTTGTGTTTAGTTGCCTTTGTATTAATGCGTCAATTAGGGTTACCCATCTTCATTCTAACATACTTGGGGTACATGGAGGCAGCCAACTATGAGCAAGTGCTCTTATCGACTATACTCTTATCTTAGCTTGGTTTCCTCACTAGACATTGGAGTTTGTTATTTTATTACTTTTTTAAGTCGTTGATTCTGGTTACCCACCTTCATTTTGACATACCAACTATGGGGTGCATAGATAGCCAACTACGAGCAAGTGTCATTCTCAACTAAACTCTTGTCAAGATAAATTTCTTAGTCTCGACAGCGGAGTTTGCATTTTTAGTTTTTTTTTATCTTTTTAGAAAGTGTATGAATTCAATCTTTTATAATTTTTCTTTATTAGCTCAAACCTCTCTCACCCCAAAATTTGAGAGTAGCAAAGTCCTCATTGCTAGAATGTAAAACAGAAGTGTTGTCGAAAAAATTTTGCAACAAAGGTTTGAGTAAAAGTTTGCACGCATAAAAAGGTAGAATGTGTTTCCAATGGGAAGATCCTAAGGACTTAGTACAATGCATAACACTTAGTAATTAAAGAGAGATTATAAATAATGATCATCATAGTGGCTATTATTTCAACATGAAAGATAAAGGAGATTAAGTATTCAATTGCAATAGTAAAAGTTATAAACAAGGAAAAACGTAGGGAAAGATTGAATGAGAAATGCAAAGAAATAAATCAAAATCACTAATAATACTTAAAGGCAAATTACATCATTGATTGTTAGGATAAATGCCTAAGAGTTGTCAAAAAAAAAAATTGAACTAAAAAATACACCCTTAAATTTAACTTGGCCAGTTGTCTTCATCAAGCCTGCGTTTTGGAGTAGGGTGCTCAGAAGCAGGATGCTCAGAAGTAGGATGCGGAGGTGGCAGTTGTTGAGGCGTAGAACCACGAGGTGTGAGGAAGACAAGAGGTTGTTGCAATCTTTCTAGTACAATAGGGCCAGAGATGTCAGGCGATAGAAGAACAACTGGTGAATATAACTTATTGTGAAGTTGAACTATTCTGTCTGTTGTCGAGCTAGCAGATTTAAAGACTACATCATGGGACACAAGATAGACTATTGCATGTAAGTCTGCATGCTTTCCCACTCGAGTTCGAGGAACTGCTCTTGAGGCTGGGATGTTGATTGAGGTTGAGCAGTTGGTTGATGGGTTGGAGTAGACTACGTCTCATCAAACACAGGGGACAATGGATACGAGGAACTTGCACCATGGTCCCCATTGTGTGAGTCATCAACGGAAGGAAGTAAGGCAGGGGGAGAAGAAGGTTTTTCTTTTGGAGGCTCTGGAGTTGGCAAAGTTTTGTGGCTTGGAGGAGCAAGAGGAGGAGGGGTTTTCTCTCTTGGTTCGGATAGAAGTGGTGGTGAGAGTCTGGGCGAAGGGAGGGTTGTGTTTGCTTCATGGCGATCATGACTTGCCACGATTTCGAGGATAGGTTTGGCAACCACACTCTTCTTCTTCAGCTTCTTTGGCTAGGAAGGCGGGGGTAACGGTTCAGCTGGGGGCTTCAGGGCTCCTTAGGCCCAGTTGGTGCTGAGATCCCTTCATTAACCCTTGTTGTTAATGACCTCGTTCACTAGGATGATTTGCTATGCATCCACCAAGTTATTACCACTCCCAATGGTAGCAATTGCATAAAATCTCATTATTAGCCGAGGGAAGAATAGCTAAACCCCGAGGCTTTCTGAACACGTTGTGGATTTGTGTTGCAATTATGCGTCTGACATCCGAGGGTATTCATTGCATGATGCAATATGCTACTGTTGCGTTTCTAAGTGTGTATGATGCGTTATGCTCATAATGACCTAATGCCTCGTTGAAGATTGCAAAGGATGTATGTATTAACATGTAAGTTTTCCTATAAAAATCCAAGTGCAAGTTTAAATAGGTTTTTTTGGAGAGTACAGGGTCGAACGCATGGATTTGTAATAGTTTGGCGTTGAGAATATTCTTTAGTTCGATGCGTTGAATTGTATAATGATTTGCTGATATATGCATGATTGAATTCTCTAAAACTAACTTTACATAAAAAATTGATAGATAAACATATGGAATGATGATGCAGGGTGGAATGGATGAATTTGTTGAGTACAAATTATGCTTAGACAGCATGCGTTGAGGATGGTGATGGATCCATGAGAAAAGTAAAGTTAAGATAACTCAGCTAGCATTTTCCTAAGTGTTATTTAAGTAAGTTTTCATGCTACCAAACTCAAGATTGAGAACGCATCTCTCAATGCTTTGATGCTACATTAATCTTATCTCTAAGACGCATGGTGAGTTCTTCATGCAAAAGTTGAACTTTATCTCTAAAGTCAATTCTTTTCTTGCTAAATGTCTAAGATTAATCATATACTTGTGGGTATGGGATGACTTCGTTTATTGTATTTAGATTTCTCTTATTGTACTCAACTTTATTGTAACCCATTAGGAGTTTTAGTCCAAGTGGGAGTTTGTTAGGTTGTATGTCCTAAAAACACGTAGTTGTTGTAAATAAATGAATTTTAGTACATATGAAGTTATTCAAGTGAATTAATTATTTATTAACTCTAAATTCAGTTAAACTACGAACCCCTGGCTATTATCATGAGTACTTGAACTTTATATGGAGACATAAACAGGATCAAGTTCGAGTAAGTAGCCTAAATAAGTCTATAGTACATGGATCAGGTTGGGTACCTCTTCCTAGAGACACTATTGAATACGACCCGCTTCATGATTGTTACAAATGTTGTAAGGTGTCATAAATGAATTGATCCTGATTTTTTCATGTAGAGACATGTGAGCGAGGGTATTCTACATAATAAGATTGTGTAAGACTAACCATGAAATAATCACTGTTACGTATTAACACCATTTACGATTAACACTAATTAATTTCACTTATCGATGACCTAGATAACTTGATCTGAATCTTGAGCTATCTATGAACTCCTGTTTATTCAGAATTATCCCTTGATATGCATAGGTGAGAGTAAGCTCAATAGCGTTGCTCAACATTCCTCCCATTTTAGGGATAAGACCGGGATCTAGCTGGGGACATAGAATTTACAAGACGAAATTCACTCCTACCCAACTTATGGATAGTAGAGAGGTTGTTCTCTTAAATATTGTTCCCAAGACTTGAACAAGGGTCCCCATCCTCTCATTGGCCTGAGAGGGAATGGATTTAGTGATTAAATCCTAAATCAATTGTTCATTAGAGGGACAGTGGTACTTAAGAAGAAAAGGTGTAACTCAGAGGTAAATCGGTATTTGACCTAGCTGAAGTTATGAATGACCTGTGAAGGATTGATTTATCGATGACTGTTATATCAAATGGACACAAATATATCTACAGTGAGGAGAGTGCAGCTACGGGCTTTAGTGGAGTGTCCCGTTAGTTAACGAATGTTGGTTAACTAGGTTAAAGAGTTTGGCTGGTTAATCTTGGATCGTTGGAGCTCATGATCTGTAGGTCCATTAGGTTCCTCTACTAGCTCATAAATGGACTAAAATCTTAGATAGTGTGGTGAATAAGTTTAAACCGTTCAAATCTTGGCTTAAGGAATGAAAGTCAAATATATATGATATATCGACGTTTAATTATGAATTAAACGTATCAATAGAGTTAATTATAATATTTAGATATGATTTAAATATTAATCATATGAATAGGGATTCATATCGATTTTTAGAAAAATCAGGACAAGTGGGAAAAATAATATTATTTTATTATTTAATATTAAAATAATAATTAATTAATTAAATATTAAATTATTTTTATTTTTTATTTTTTTATTTTTTTATTTTTTGAAATTAAAAATCAATTTTAGTTCCATTTTTGGTAATTCATTAAAAATTGATTTTAAAATTGATTTTAAAATTGATTTTTGAGATTGGATTTTTCCACTAACTAAGCTAGGAGCTTGGTTGTCTTCTTCACATTTAACCAACAAATTAACCATTTTGTGTTGTCAAATTTTGATGCAATTCGATTGCATGTTATTTTTTAATAAATAGAGTTTGATTTTGGCATAAAAAATGGTTAAGAATTTTGTGAAATTAAAGGTTCATTTTGCAAAATTCCATCCATTGTTCATCTTCTTCCCAACCATCATTTTTTCTCAAATTCACCACAAATTTGGATACTACCATTCAATCTAAGCCTAGAGAATAGTAGAGAAGACTCTTGTGGTGGTCTACAACCAAGTGGTGCTGAAATTCATCAAGAATTGAAGGAGAATTTGGAGCTTCAAAGGTAAGTGTTCTTGAAACTTTGGTTTTTCTTCATAATTGCATGTTTAGTCCACTAAATTGAGCATCTTAGAGTGAAAATTGATCAAATTAACTTCCACTGCATGCTCATTTATCCATGATTATACTTGCTTAAACCTATTTTTTCAACAGATTCAGGCAAGTTTGAAGTACCCATTTAATCAAGATGAAAACATACTTAGTAAAACTTGGAAATGCTAATAACTTCATGCACTTAACCCATTAATCATTCAAACATTCATGGTGTGAAGTATTATAAATGAGTAGAGATGGAGGTTTAGTGTCAATCAAACTTATATTAAGAAAATAATCAAATCTCTCGATTGTCATTAACAAAATACAAGTACGAAAGATGAACATAATGAAGAAATGGAAATAAAAGTCGTCAAGTCGCCAATGACAATGTCTTGCTTCTTAGAGGCTTGAGATGGTGGCTATTTAAGACATGATTTGAACAAGGATTGATTCTCACTATCTGCTATATATATACTATATTAATTTGTCAAGTTTTCCTATTCTTCACCCAAGTATAAGCGAAGAATGAGGTTTTCTTAGTGAGTCCGAGGTCGAACACAGGGACTACGCAAATTCTAGAATTCGTTGGATTATCTAAGTTATGTGTTACAAGAAGGTGGTGAGAAGTGATGCGTTTAAGTAAATACAAAGCAGTTATGCGTTTATGAAAATAAAAAGCAATAAAACTAAGCTAAAGTAGTAGAGTGGATAGGTATGCGACACAGCAAAGTCAGCTAATAGAATTATGTAAATGATAAAAGCAGGGGTGGGGTTGGTCATCATGTAAATTTAGAAACACATAGTGAGATCTATTTCATACCAGCAACTCTTCTCTCGGTTGTCAGCCGCTATGCTTATTTGTCTATAACGCATAAGAGAGTGTTAAGTACCAAGGTTATTTCTATGTCTAGACAACACTTCTCAGCCTTGTCCATTGAGTTCCATAATCACTTACTCTCTCGAGCAGTCTGATTATTACTACTTATATCGATTAGCTAGACGGACATAACCATTAGATTAAAATACAATCGATGAGATGGAACAGTAAAAACTATGGTTCTTGTTTAGATGATAACACAACCCACAACCCTCAAGAGAGTTAGTTACTCATGGATGATAAACAGCAAATGAAAATTGATAAGAAATGGATAGCCATGGAAGATATATAGATTGATGAACGGAATAAAGTTTTAGAAAATACAATCTCTAGTCAATAAACTAAAACACAAGTAAGAAAAAGATAGAAAGCATGAAATGGCTCCTCAATCTCTTGAGTTCGCCGAGATGGCAGCGAGAATTCTGTTGTGAAGTGGTCAAGCGGATGGAAGACTTTTCTCTCTCGAGCTATTTGTCTCCGGTTGTCGTCTGGAGAGAACTCTGTTGTCACTTAGGAATTCTTTCGAGAGATCCAACAACATTTTCAGTCTTCAGGTTTTCCCTTTCATAGATATTGTGTTACAATCGCTGGCAAATCTGCATGATTGGAGGTTGAATTGCTGCCTTGCGTCTTTCTTGCCTAATTGTGTGATTTTCGGTTCAATTTAGATCCACCACTTTAGCCGCAGATCAAGCACATCAATCTCCCGACAATCTCTCAAGATTCTTGTCTAATTTTCCGCTGCCTTGCGTTTCAGATTGATAACGCATCCATAGGTTGCTTGCATTCCTGCATTAAAGCATGCGTTTTAGGTTCAAAAAGCTTTAAAACAATTATGTTCATCAATTCACAAGAATAAAATGCATAGGGAGATTTATCAACGGAATTTAACCCAAACTACCGCATTATTCTCCATTTAAACTCTATTTTTCTAAAAGAAAGACTAAATAACTTGTATTTCTACAAGTTATCACTTTTTAAGAGGCAACTCTGAAAATTCTCAGAATCTTCTCACAAAAGAGCTCTAAATGGAGGGTGGCTATGGAGGTTGAGGGAGAATTTGCACATAGCTCTCACCACTGTGTTTATCTCTCTATCTTGAACATGAAGTGCAATGGGCTATTTATAGGCATCCAAAAAGGTGATCTCATGATGATCTGACACCTTTTCATTTAATTGCATGCCCTGCTAAGCAGACTTCTTTGTGTCTTCAGTTCATTGGATCTGTCATAGTCTGGTAAAGTTAGTGATCCATTTGCATATTGACGTGATAGTTGCCGCTCAGGCGTCTGAATCTACTTTTTCTTCTCGACGCAGGGTATTGACGTGTTGATCTTGAATCATTGTGACCTTAATGATTCTGGCAACATCATTTCTTTTGTACTTAGATTATTTTTGGCTCCTATTCAGCTCTATCCTGCATTCAAAAAGATAAAAACTCATAATTTCCAAAATAGATGCTTTTGTAAACATAGTAAATGTAGGGTTATTCATATTACACAATTCATGTGCCAAAATCATGTGTTTATCATCAATATTACTCTAATTACTCCAAATAAAGAATACAATAACTTGTATTTCCACAAGTAATCAGCTGTCAACACTTTATCTTTTGAAACGGTTTTGTTGTGGGTGGTGGGAATGAGTCGCTTCTTTACGAAATACACCCACAATTTGGCCTCAGGCAAGAGGTAGTTGGAAGGCAGTGTCTTGATGCCTGCAGGTGAAACGTCCCATTTTGAGCCTGACTTGGCCATAACCCAGATGGCATCTTGCATGTATTCATGAAACGTTGAGGCAACTAACTGATTGCCCTCTATATTCGAGTTATCCCTCAACTGGAATATGGCATTGATCTCCCTTGCGTTAAATGGGACTTCACATCCATGGAATGTTACCATGTCTTCTTCGTCATTAATCTGACCCACATAAAATGCACGGACGACTGGTAGCTGCATGATAGTTGGATCGACATAGAAGTTTTGCCAGCCATGGTGGTCTATGATGTCCATGATGTAGGCCAATAGGGGCGCCTCCTCAGGGAAGAAGCTCATCTCCAAAAGCAAATTGTGGAACTGCTTGCGACCCTTTCCCTCGTCCATCTTCGGTGACTTCTCTGCCACCTTTGTTTTGCCTTTGGCCTTAGCAGATATCTTATCCAAAATTTTCTTTGTACCTTCGGCCACTTATGGTGGTGCCTCAACCACGTTCTCCTTGCCTTTGTGTTTCTTGGCCGAAGGGGCAAGCAGTTGGCTGCTACCACTAATATGCACTTTGAGTGTTAACCACAAGTGTACGAGTCAAGTTATAATATAAAACGGTGAAGTCCTAATATCGTTCCACTGGAGATCCAATTGTGAAGGTTTAAGTTACTTAGCTATTCTAGAGTTGAATCAATTTTATTTGAGGATTGGAATGGAAGTTGCTAATTATGGAAAATATAAACCAAATAAGGAAAGTAATAAAGTGAGAAACACAAGAGTCAAAGAGAGTTCTAGGGTAATGAATCCTTATTTATTTCATCATGCAATATTATAGATTTCATGGACTTTATTGTAATGCACATGCCTCTAAGTCTAGAAACTTAATTCCAAGTTATTTTCTCTAAAAAACAACCATTTCTCGTGCAACTCAATTGATTATCAATCTCTTGAAACCAATACAAATTACATGGCATTAAGAATAGTCTTTAACAACTTTTATTGTCAACCTAACTACTCTCGTGGTAGATTAACAACAATTCATTGTTATAGATCAAGTTAAACATACAATCTCTCAATCATACATCTAACCTAACTTGTGAAGATGGCCAATCCACAAGAATTAAACACAATAACAATGAAAAGCATAATCATTCCAACAAAACCATGAAGGTTTACAAGATCAACATGAATTCATAAACAATACATCAAAACCCTAAAACTAAAGAGATTAGCCACTCATAGTAAGCAACATGTTTAAACAAAATAAACAAAGAAATAGTGTAAAGAAAGGGAAACTCTACTGAAAAGAGGCTCTTTATTGTGGTAGCACTGTCACGATCTCCTTGGCTCTCACGTCGGAATTCGAAGGGCACCACTACTATTTCGAACTTTTTTCCTCTTCCTTGCAACTAACTCACTCTTTGAACTCTTTTATGAACTCTCACTTAATTCTCTTCTTCTTGTGCCTCTTTTGGTCTGTAGATTGATAGTAGATTGATTCATTAGGGCTGCTGGAAACCCCCAAATTTATAGAGTTGGCTGCCCAAAAACTTATCAAAAATACCAACTTTTCATTTATGGAAAACTGGCGCCGCAGCGCTGGTCTATAGCGCCGCAACGTATTGAAAATTTGAAGATGGCGTCGCGGCACTGTTGGAGAGCACCGCAGCACTAGGGCTGTGTGCAGAGTTATATGCTCTCGGGTTTTAGCGCCACGGCAGCGCCATCCCGACGTCGCAGCTCTACCCCAATTTTGGTCATATTGAGTTTTTCTTCTCTTTTTCGCCGTATTCTTGCTCGGTTTTGATCTTTTGGTCTTTTCTTCTAATTTTCCACATTTTAACCTGAAAACCACTAGCAAACAAGTGAAATCTAACATAAACTTCCTTAATTTGAGAGGATAGAAATCACTTGTCAAGCGCTTATCAACCACCCTCTTCTCTTTTCTTTTTCTTCTTCTTGTCCGGGGTGCTCTTCTCTTTCTCCACCCTTGCATCCTCAGTGATGCGTTCCTTCTGTTCTCTAAGAAAAATTCTCGCATTGGCCTGTTTCTGTAATGTGCCAACAGAATAGGATTCGTTTGATGGTCTACATTCGCGTTGTTTTGATTTTTATCTTGAGAATGGTTCTATGGTTCAGCCATATTTTCATCTGAGTTTCGGTTGGTCCTTCTTCGTCTGTTCTACCTAGTCCTTCTTCTGAAGGTCCTCTCAATCTCAGGGTCAATATCAAACTTTGGGTTGGTCCCGTCACTCATATATTGTTTGGAGTTTTTTGGTAGGGAGAAAACTTACAATACTCTTTCAACTAAGGTATTCCTATAAATAAAAAAATAAAGAAAATCAAATCAAATCAATAGTCCCCGGCAACAGCGCTAAAAATTTGTTGTCTGCCTTAAACTGTAATGCATGCGTTAATAATCAATCAAGTTTTCCTAATTTTCACCCAAGTATAAGTAGGTTTCTCTGTAAGTCCGAGGTCGAACACAAGGACTACACAGATTTTAAATTCTCTTTAATTATTTAAGCTATATGCGTAACAAGAAAATAGGAAAAACTGTGATGCGTTTAAGTTAGTAAGCAATAAAAATCTAAACTAAGTTGGAGGAAATGAAAGATGATGCGACACAGCTACAATCAGCAAAAGTGTAAATGTGTATGGGGAAAAAGCAGGGTTGGGATTAGTTATTGCCTATTTTCAGAAACGCAGAATGGACCATTTCATATTATCAACTCTTAACCTGCACCTCCCTCAGTTGACAGATTGCATGCTCATATGTCAATGACGCATGTGAGAATAATGAATTCTAAAATTCCTTCTATGTCTAGAAATACTTCTTAGCCTAGCTTAATGATTTCCACAATCACTTACTTTCTCAAGCAGTTGATTATTACTACTTATCTCGATTAGCTAGATGAAAATAAGCATTAGATTCAAACACATTCAGCAAGATGAATAACCTAATCGTTGGTTCTAAAATAGACAATAACACAGCCCCTAACCCTCAAGAAATTTAGCTACTCATGAATGTTAATAAGCAAACAGTAAAGGATAAGAAAATGATAAACATGAAAGATGTGTAGATTAATGGACTGAATCAAATGTTTCAAAGATTACAATGCCTTGTTGCACTAAGAAAACATAAGAAAGGAAAGAAAAGGATAGAAAGCATGAAATAATCGGTGGATACTCAATCTCTTGAATCCACTAACAATGGTTGCGTGATGGTTTCTGCTATGATATGGATGATCGAAAGGAAGACTTCCTCTCGAGTTGTTCGTCTCCGGTTGTCTTCTAGAAAGAACTCTACTGTCACTCAAGAATTTTCTGAGAATTTCAACAAACTTCTTAGCCTTCGACTCTGCACTTTTATAGAGGCTACGTTGTAATGCTGGCAAATTCGCATCATTATAGGCTGATTTAACGCCTTGCGTCATTCTTGTGTGATAGCATGATTCTCAGCGAAATTTGTAAACGTTACTTTGGCCACAGATTAAGCTTATCAATCTCCCAGCAATCTCTCATGATTCGCATCTAATTCTCAGCTGCATTGCGTTTCTCGATCAACTGTGCCAATATGAAATTTTGCGTTCCTGCATAATATCATGCGTTTTAGATATCATTTGCTTCAAAACATTTATCAAATCAAAGGAGTAAAACACAAAGGAGGATTTATCAATTAATTTAGCTCAAACTACCGCATGATTCTCTAATTTGTCTCTACTAAAAATTGTATTTCTACAAGTTGTCAATTTGCTAAGAAGTTAGCCAATACTTGTTCTTTAATCGCTTTTTACAAAACATACACAATGTCGTATTGTTGGAGCAAAATCACCCATTTGGCCAGACGTCCAAAGATGATCGGCCTAGACAAGACATATTTAATTGGATCAACTTTCGCAACCAAGTGAACTGTGAAGTCGTGCATGTAGTGTATCAACTTATCTATGGCAAAGAAAAGTTCAAAACACATTTTCTCGATAGGGGAGTAGTTAATCTCAACTCCAGTTATGGTCCTGCTTAGATAGTAAAGAGCACATCCCTTCCCTTTCTCCCCTTCCTACGCCAACAATGCCCCCAACGATCTTTCTTGCGCGGTAGTGCACAATATCAATGGTTTACCTGCTATAGGTGCGCCTAAGACAAGGGGATTAAGCAAATATTTCTTTATGTTGTCAAAAGCATTCTAACAGCCTCATCTCACTTAAATTTTTCTCCTTTCCTCATCAACTTTTGAAAAGACTGGCATCGACCAACTAGGTTGGAAATAAACCTCCGTATGTAAGCCAAATGACCTTGAAGACTTCTCAACTCATGTAAATTTCTTGGCCTTGGCATTTTTTGAATAGCGTCGATTTTATACTAATCTATTTCAATTGCTTGATATCTTACAATGAAACCAAAAAATTTCTTGATGTTACACCAAACACACACTTGAGAGGGTTCATTCTCAGTTTATATTTTCGCATGTGATTGAACACGACTTTTAAATCTCTCAAGTGGTTCTGACGCTAAAAACTTGATTATGCCACTTTAAGTGTTAACCACAAGTGTACTTGTCAAGTTATAATATAAGATGGTAAAATCCGAATATCGTTCCACTGAGGATCCAATTGTGAAGGTTTTATGTTACTTAGCTATTATAGAATCGAATCAATTTTATTTAAGGATTGGAATTGAAGTGTGAATTATGGAAAATATAAACTAAATAAGGAAAGCAAATAAAGTAAGAAACACAAGAGTCAAAGAGAGCTCTAGGGTAATGAATCCTTGTCTATTTCATCATGCAATATTCTAGGGTTCATGGATTTTATTGTAATTCATATGCCTAAGTCTAGAAACTTAATTCCAAGTTATTTTCTCTCAAGAATTAAGTTATTTTCTCTAAAAAAAACAATATTTTCTCATGCAACTCAATTGATTACTAATCTCTTGAAACCAATACAAATAACATGGCATTAAGATTAGTCTTTAGCAACTTTCATTGTTAACCTAACTATTCTCATGATAAATTAACAATAATTCATTTTTATAGATCTAGTTAAACATACAATCTCTCAATCATACATCTAACCTAACATGTGAAGATGACCAGTCCACAAGAATTAAATATAATAACAATGAAAAGCATAATCATTCTAACAAAACCATGAAAGTCTACAATATCAACATGACTTCATAAACAATTCATCAAAATCTTAAAACTAAAGAGTTTAGCCACTCATAGCTTGAAGCATGTTCATACAATATAAACAAAGAAAGAATGTAAAGAAAAGGAAACTCTACTGAAAAGAGGCTCTTGATTGAAACCATCACAATCTCCTTGGCTCTCACGTCGAAACTCGAACGAGACCACGACTCTCTCTTGAACTCTTTTCCTCTTCCTTGCAACTAAATCACTCTTAAGGCTCTTTTGGTGTATTATTTCTGCTTAGATTGATGATTAGGACTGCTGGAAACCCCCCAATTTATGGAGTTGGTCACCCAAAAAACTTTTAAAAAATACAACATTTTTCAGATTAGTGCCATGGCACTGCCAAATATAGAAAGACAGTGCTGCAGCAGCCTGTGTTGCGGCAGACCTGCTCTCGGGAAATAGTGCCACGGCAACGTCGTCTAGGCACCGTAGCGCTACCCTGTTTTGGCAAACTTGTGGTTTTTCTTCTCTTTTTCACTGTATTTTGGCTCGATTTTTATCTTTTGGTCTTCTCTTCTAATTTTCCTCATTTTAACCTGAAAATCACTAGCAAACAAGTGAAATCTAATATAAACTTCCTTAATTTGAAAGAATAGAAAGCACTTTTCAAGCGCTTTTCAACGCTCCCTAGACTTGACTACGAGATCATCAATATAGCATTCGACATGTTTGTGCAGCATACATCAAACACTTTTTGCATGGCCCGCTGTTAAGTATCACCGACATTCTTCAACCCAAAAGGCATTACCTTGTAACATTACATTCCCTTTGGTGTTTGAAAATTCATCGTTTCCTCGTCTATGAGAGCCATTCGTATTTGATTATATCTAGACAACCCATCTATAAAAGATAAGGCCTCGTGGCCAATGGTTGCATCAACCATGATTTTTGTGATAGGTGTTGTGAAGTAATTGTATGTGTAACTTGTATTAACGCAATGTGCTAAATAATGTGATTATACGTTTAACATATCATGCTTTGAACATGTTATGCGTCCTATTACTATGTGTTGGTGATCTTGTCAAGTTTTCCTATCCTTTACCCAAGTATAAGCAAAGGAGTAGGTTTTCTCGGTTAGTCCGAGGTCGAACACAGGGATTATATTGATTCAGTATTTAGTTGGATTTCATGCATTGCAGTGGTAACCAAGAAATAGTTGAGAGAGTTGTTTTTAATCTACGGAAAGCGATTGTTTGTACACTATACTAAAATTGTGAAAGATGGAAAGTATGCAACACATCAAATTCAACTAAAGATATGAATGAATGGATAAAGAAAGGGTTCGGGTTGATTAACATCTAACGTCGGAAGCGCATAGTAGTATTCTATTCATACTTGCGACTCTTCTCCCGGTTGTCAGCCGCTATGCGTTATATGTCTATAACGCATAGGAGAGTGTTAAGAACCAAGGTTATCCCCATAGATAGGTAACACTACTTGGCCCTTGTCAATTGAGTTCCACAATCACTTACCCTCTCGAGCAGTTTGATTATTACTACTTATATCAATTTGTCAGATGGACATAAGCATTGGATTAAGATCACAATTGACAAGATGAAATAGTTACACTATGGTTTCTAGTTAGATGCTATCGCAACCCTGGACCCTAGAGTGATTAGTTATACATGGTTTGAAAGTAAAAAGCGGAAAGTTTAGAGAAATGAGTAGACATGGAAGATAATTATATTGCTGAAATGGGATACAATTTTCGATAAGTTCAATGTCTTGACACAAATCTAAAATTAAGATAGAAACAATAAGAAAGAAAAAAGGAAGGCGCCAATGTCTTGAGTCGCCTGGATGGAAGCGTGAGGTTCTACTGTGAAGTGGTCCGGCGGAGGGAAGACTCTTCTCTCTCGAGCTATTCGTCTCCGGCTGAAGTCTGAGAGAACTCTGCTGTCACTTATGAAGTTCTTCCGAGAATCAACAACCCTTTCTCATCTCGCAGAGCTGCCCTTATAGATGATGCGTCCGCAATTAATAGCAAATTTACTTGATTGGCGGCGAGATTGATACTATGCGTCCATCTCGCCTGATTGCGTGATTCTCGGGTCAATTAAGATCCACCACTTTAGCCACAAATCATGTTCGTCAATCATCCGTCAATCTCTCAAGATTCTGATTTGATTCTCAGCGCCTTGCATTAATGGTCGTCTCTGCGTCATTGAATAATTTGGCCGATGTCAACGCGTCGTAGGTTGCTAATGCATAGTCATGCGTTGAATAGTTGTTAACGCATCGTCAGGTTGTTTGCGTTCCGTTTAGATCATGCGTCCACGAAGAACAGATTGCTAACGCGTCGTCCTACGTTAAGAAGTCATCAACGCATCGTTTGCATTCCTGTGTCAAAACATGCGTTTTAGGCTCAACAAGTGGTAAAATCGTTTATCTTCATAAAAATACATTAGTATAACGTAAAGGAAGATTTCTTAATAAAAATTAACATAACTTACCGCATGCTTCTCTATTTAATCTCTATTTATCTAAGAAAAAGGCTATCATAACTTGTATTTCTACAAGTTATCAATAGGTAAAGGAAAATCACCCTTTGGGCATGCATTATTCAAGTCACGAAATTCTACACATATACAGAGTTGTTCATTCTTCTTTCTAACAGGATCAATATTTGCTATCCACGTTGGATACTTGACCTCGCGAATGAATCCCGCCTCGATCAACTTATTAACTTCTGCTTCAATTTTGAGGATAAGCTCTGGCTAAAAGAGTGTTAAGCCTGTTTAACTGGTCGATAACCTTGCTTGATTGTGAGATGATGGACTACTACTTTTGGATCAAGACCTGGCATATCTTTATATGACCAAGAAAAGATGACCCTGTATTCGGTGAGTAAGCTCATATATTCACCCTCCTCCTCCCCTAAGAGAGATGCACTAATGAAAGTTGGGTGCAACTCTTCTATGCTACCAAGATTTACTTATTTGAGCTCATCCACTGTGGATTGACCACCATCCTGAAGTGTTAGTGGGGCATCTTCTACATCTGCTTCAAACATTTTGCTCTCTAATTCTTTCATGATGGTGATGTGGTGACATGAAGTTTCCTCTTCTACCTATTCTGAGCTTTCATCTTTAGGATTAGTAAAGATGATGTCATGACTCTTAACCTTCAATGAGCCTTTGCTTGTATCGAGGGTGACGAAAATCTTTCTTTTCATTCGTAGAGGGACGACACTTTTACCTTCCCTGTTCTGGTTATGTGAACTAGCTCAGGAGAATTATATCCAAGTCCTTTCCTTGAGACAAGTATAGCGTACCCCTCCTGTAGAAACTTCTTCTAGGACAAAGAAAACTCAAGTTGCTCATAAATTTTCAGGCTCTTATGTTTAGTGTGGGTTGTGAAGTCGTAGCCTACCTTTCCCAGCTATTTATAAGTCTTTGGGTCAAAACCATTCTTCGTCCGTCTCTCAGGTAGATTTACTTTCGTTAGGTTCACTTTCGATTCCTGAACTTCTTGCTTTGTGATCTGTGTAAGTGGCGTAATGAAACTTTCTTTTAGGATTTCAACATCGCCAACCCTCAAGCCTTTCGAGCACACTGTAAATGGAGACTCTCCCTTCTTACGTCTCAACAAAGGAACATAACACAAGACTGGAGAACTCATAGCTTTTTCATCTTTCAAAGTTTTAGACTTTGCAGAGTTGGTAGATGTCTCACCCTTTGAGAGCTAGAGGTACCAATTCCTTCACTTGGTTCTTTTCTTGCATCTATTTGTGGCTTTGATTTGGATTTATCCTCATTTTTTATTAGAGAAATCTTTGCAAGCATTGCCTCATTGACGTTATCACCCCTAAGATAAAACTTTGCATCTGCGAAATGAGACCCAGCTCTGAGAACGGATTAGAGTCTGCTTCAACCTTCTCAATGTCATCTTGATAAAACTTGAAGCATTGATGCAGTGTTGACGTTATCACTCCATTTTCATGAATCCAAGGACACCCCAGTAACAACTTATAAGTGGTCCTTGAGGCTATAATATGAAACAACGTGTTGGCCTTTAGGCCACCAGTAGTAAGTTCTAACCACATCATGTCAATTGCTCATTGACCATTTTAGTTAAAGCCTTGGATTACAAATTTGTTGTTCTAAAGTTCCTCTATTGAAATGCCCAACTATTTCATAGTTGACTTAGGCATTATATTGATGGTGGATCCATCATCAATAAGAATCTGACCAACCTTTTGTTCTCATATATATCCCGAGACAAACAAAGACTTGTTTTCTGGGTCAACTTATCCAACCTCCAATATTTTTTTTGAAGTTTGTGAAATTAGGTTGGAACTTTCTAACTGGCTTAATTCTAATGTTAAGGAGATACAAGTAATGGCATAAAAAATGATTGCAAATTTTGAAAAGCATTGGAGTGTGATTCATGGTGTGTTGGCAATAGCTACAGTATTATATCCTAGGTTTAAGATGAGATTGATCGAGTATTATTTTCTTCAAATCTATGGATCTCATCATACTGTTGAAACTAAACATGTTTGAGATTTATGTTGTGACTTGATGAAGCTTTATAGTTCAAGTTCAAGTATAGTAGAAGAATCTCTACGTCCTACTTCTATAGCTACAACTAGTTCTTCAACTACAAGGCGAGATGGAAGTAGTAGTTTAACTTCTCTTGTTCATAGGAAAAATCGATATCTCAAGTTTGAAGAGTTTGTTAACAATGTGGAAAATGTTGACAATGTCAAATCAGAGCTAGATCATTATTTAGATGAGACTCTTCTACAGCGTTTGGATGACTTTAACATTTTTCAATGGTGGAAGTTGAATGGAGTAAAGTATCCTACTTTGTATCAAATTGCTAAAGATATTTTAGCTGTTCCTATCACTACTGTTGCTTCTGAATCTACATTTAGTATTGGTGGTAGACATGTAGGTTCACATCGTTCTCAAATTCATGCAAACTTATTAGAAGCTTTGATGTGTACTCAAGATTGGCTATGAGCTGAAGGTATGAATTAATATTATCATTTAATTTATTTGAAAAGTTTTTTTTATTACTATTTAATAAACTATTATCGACGCACATTTACCTAATTATATTTGTACGTTCTTAAATAGATAAGCATACTACCATAAATGCTAGAGTCTTGAAAACTGTTCTCGAAAATCGAGATTCAAAAGATGTGAGTTATTAGTTTGTGTGTTTTTATTATTTTTTTTAATATTGATTTATAATAATTTGTACAATTTTTTTTTCAGGAATCATCTCTTATAAAGTTGGATGAAATTCATTGATGGTTTGGCTTGGCTATTTTTTTTTTTTTTTCAGGAATCATCTCTTGTCAGTTGGCTACGAAATTATTTTGTTGTAACTTAGACTTGTGATTTGTGAACCTTTGTTGTAATTGAAGACTTTGTTATGATTATTATGGATGTTATAATTATGTAAGTTTAAGATTTTATTTGCTTTAATTGCTTAGATGTTGTAACATTTAAAGATAAGATGCTCTAATTGTTGAATTCTAAATTTTATAAATCATGAGAATTTGGCATTTTAATTATATCTTTTTTAAATTACATATATATCATTGTTTTATTAGTAAAATTGATAATGTTTTATTTGAATGAAAATTGTAAAGGAAGTGCTTGAATTAAAGAATTGTTAAAAAAATATATATTTAATTGAACTATAAAAAACTATTAAATTTCTCTTAAAAAAATTTAAAAAAATCAAGGCGGGGAATCTGATCCCCGCGAAATCCCCGCCTCGTTCCCCGCGTGGAAATTCGCAACGACGGGGAATGGAATAGGGGGATGGGGACAGGGAAGTCTTCCCCATCCCCGCCCTGCCCCGCCCCATGGACATCTCTAACATTTGCCGGACTGACAAAGAGGCAATTGAGGTAGATTATTGCAACTAAGTTTCCTGCAACTGAGTTTTCCCTTTGTCATTTGCCTTGGCAGCGGGAGCTTGGCTTGACTCAACAGATTCTCGAGCCTGCATCTAATCTCTTAAGGCAACGATCTCATGATCTCCCTTTTCAACAGCTTTCAATAGGAGATTTATTTTCCTCTCCATTTCTGCCATAGCTACCTCTGCCTTTACATCAACCATCATGACAGACATCACATCAGGGTGTGATTCTTTCTTCGATCAATTAGAAGCAGGAGCAGAGTTGTCAAACAAAGGATAAGAAAATCCTTTGGGGGATTTTGTCAACCGCCCAGATGTTCTCCACGATGATGGAACCTTGTTCCTTCTCTTGCACGACCTCCTTTGAGCAACTACGGGTGATAGGTCCCTTGTAGGTGTCACTGGCAGCAGGAGTTTTGGACACAACTTCTCTTGGAGGCCATTGCTCGATTTGGTTTTAGAAAGAGGGATGAGAGGTAGAGAGGTCTCACTGGGTGTACCAATTTGTTAGCACGAGGTTTCTAAAGAAACTTGTTTCATGGAGTTAAAGTTGAGTTGATGTAGATATGATGTAGATGTGGTTCAATCTCTAGCACTTGATCCTCTGATTCTCTCTCAGTTGAATGTGTACACTTGATGTATCGAAGCGGAACGCGTGGATGTTCTTGAAGTTGGAGTCTTGGAAGAATGTCTGTGTTCCAAAGGGCTTTAGTTCTCAAGTGTGGTTTAGCTTCAAGAGTTAGAGAGTCTTTTGATTGTAGGGAGAATTCTCTCTAGGTTCTTTGAATGTCAAATCCCTTCAAATGGAGGAGAATTGCTCTATTTATAAAGTTCTTAGGTGGGTTTTGTGGGCCTCGGCTTAATTGGTCCATGGACTTGGCCTTTGGGCCCAACAAATTGGATTTGAGCCTTATTTGGCTTTTGGGCCAAATTAAGCATATTTCTGGGCTCAATTGGATTTTAGCCCAAACATTAATACCAAATTGGATTAGATTATTTTATTCGATTCAACGGTCAAAACGAAACACGTGGCATCATCGTGATTTGCCAATTTATGTCTTCAATTTCAGTTTGGGACACATGTCAATTTTAATTGATCCCACATTCAATTATTTGTAATTTCGTCATTAATTTGGTAAATAACGTAGCAATTTGTGATTGGTCTAAAATTTCTCACTCAATAATCATGATTAAATATTTATGACAGTTGAAATCGGAGAACCACCTCGTACAAGTGGGCATGCAACATGGGCAGCAAGTGGGTGTGGGTGGGCGGCAGGGGGCATGTGGTGTGCGTGGGTAGGCACTAAAGGGCATGGGCAGGGGCTGGTGGGCACGAGCAACATGGCTGACACTAGCACGGGCGGCATCTACCACACAGGGGTGTGCAACGTGGGCGGCAGCTCCCACATAGGGTGTGTGGTTGTTGTGCAGGGGATAGGAGTCAACCTGGGCAGCAGTCCCCTATTTTTTAACTTGATTTTTTAGAGCTCTAAAACACCTTTTCTAATAAAATAAACTCCAAATAAAATTTATGGAACTCAAGAGAGACTTCTTATACTTACTAAGAAATTTGGGCACTTAAAACCTCCCCGAACACCCTTGAAAAACTCCTCAAACTCAAGTGCTCTGGTTTACCCGATTTTAGAGACAACCTCCACTTTCTTTAACTTTTCTCAAGCTTCCTAACTTTGATTCACTCCAGTAGCCCTAGGGCAGATTCTTGACTCAATTAGCTTTCCTTCAGTGCAAAAATGGCGAAAATGGTACGAGATCTAGAATCGAGAGAACCAAACTTTTCTTCCAGTTGCTTGCTTCTATCCAAGCTACTGTTTTTTCCCTCCAATCATCTTTGGCCATTTAGCTACTTGCTTACCTTCAACGTGGCATCTCCTCTCTTCTCCTCATCCTCATCACCCTAAACAAAATTATCTCTTTTAATTTTAATTTAATTAATTTAGTTATTAACTTATTTAATTATTCTTATTTAATTGACCCACTTGGCACTTAGGAAGACCTCAAACACTTAGGAAATTTTCTAACTCTTAGCCAATTTTCCTTTTGATCACACACTATTGGTTACATTCCTTTTCCCTTTATTAAAGGCTAAATGAAAATTATGCTTACTTAAACAACCACTACAACGCTCATTTGAATTTACGTTCACTTAGGTCATCTCAAACCAACATTTGACCATTTTTTTAACATAAACTTAAGCAAGGAAAATTAGGAGTTAGGGTTTACATATTATATCATAGTTAGGAGTTAAGGCTTACATACTATACCATTTGCAAAATATTAAATTTGAAACATGATATGCGCTAATTTTTGCTTTTGTTTGATTTTATGTTGTTCTTTTCCATTTTAAATAGGGTTTAATTCTGACGTTTGACGACTTCTTCCCAAGCATTAATCATAAATTTTGTGTTAGACATTTGTACGCTAATTTTCAAAATATGTTTAAAGGATTACATCTTAAGAATTGTTTTTGGAATGCTTCAAAAAGCACCACAACGTCTGAGTTTGAGAAGTGGATGGAGGATATAAAAAATATTGGTCAAAACATTTGTTTCAAAGCAAGCCTAAATGTGATCTAGCATTGAACAACATGTCTGAATGTTTCAACTCCTTCATTTTGGAGGCTAGAGATAGGCCTATCATTCAAATGTGTGAAATGATTAGAAAGAAAGTCACAATTCGAATCACTCGAAAATTTGAAGAATATTCTAATCTTGAGAGGAAAATAGGAGTTAAGATCCAAAATAAGTTGGATAAGTTGAAACATGTTCCTAGGACTTATACCCCTACATGGTCTGGAAATATAAAATTTGATGTTGAGGGACGTAATGATTAATATTTTGTTGAAGTAGATAACAGAGAATGTAGTTGTAGACGGTGGAATTTGACAGGAATACCTTGCCATCATGTTGTTCAATGTATGCTCTACTTGAAAAAACGACAAAAAGAATTTATGCATGACTACTACTCTAAAAAGACATTGGTGAAAACATATTCATTCTTTTTAGAACCGGTTAATGGATCAAATTATGGCCTAAATGAAATTATAACTCGATACAACCATCTATCACAAAGGCCACCAGGAAGACCAAGACGACAAAGGAAGAAGGATGTGGACGAGGCTTCTTCTTCCCAATAATTTAAGCTTTGTGGACCTACTATTTGAAGTAGTAAATGCAAAGGTATAGGTTGGTTCAATGATATTTTCAAAGAAATTTAATTCATTGAATTTGAACTTTATATTTGTGTTAATTTCAGTGTTGTGAGTACAATCTCTAATATTTGATCCCTTGATTCTTTCTCTCAAAAAGGTAAACTTTGATCTTAAGGCTTGTTGATCTTCTTGGATCATCGGCCTTTGGGCTTGATGATCTTCTTGGGTGATTGACCTTTAGGCTTGTTGATCTTCTTGGGTGATCAGCCTTTGAGTTTGATCAACTTCTGGGATGATCGACCTCTGGGCTTGTTGATCGGGTTGGATCAGCCTCTAGCTTGTTGATCTATTTGGATGGCCTCCAACTTGTTGATTTACTTGGATTGGTCTTTAGAGTTTCAGACTTCAAGAACTTTAGAGAGAGTCTTCTGATCTTTTGGAAGTCTTATGAACTTTAGTTTTTAGATCTCCAAGAGATCAAAAGTTGATCTTTAGAGCTTCAGTCTTCAAAGCTTCAAGAGGTTTGTATTCTTCAGAGTCTGTATTCATCATATCTTTCAAGCTTGAGGGAGTTGTTTTCTTCAAATTTTTAGAGCTTCAACCTTTGGATCTTCAAAGCTTTTAAGTTTCAGTCTTCAGAGCTTCAAAGCTTAAATTCTTATTATCTTCAAGAAGTTGTAATATTGAGGTCAATCAGAACTTCAGAGTCTTGAAATCTTTAAAGCTTTATCTTCAGAACTTCAGAGCTTCAGCACTCTATTATCAATGCTTCTAACCTTCTCTCAATGAAGGGAGCCTTTATTTATAAAGTTTTTATAGGTCTTCATGGGCTTGGGCCCAATTTCTTTTAGGCCCAAAAGATTGGTCTTGGGCTTGGGCTCAGTCTTTCTCTTTGCCCCAAAATTTCACAATGAGCTTGAATTGTATTGAACTTTGCATCCAAACAATTTTATTTACTCGGCCCGATCCAATCTATAATTTTTTACAAAGGACTTGGGCTTTCGTTGTGATGACATGGCTATTGGGACTGGTGTGTCCTAAATCTTTTGGGTCTTGTAGTTTTGTAAATTGTATATACATTTTATTTATTGAATAAAATAATAAGTTATTTTATCTCTTTTATGCATTAACTCAATCCAATAAACTAAGATTTCATGGTTATTTTATGTAAACTTAAACATGTATGTGGTTGACATACAAGGTTGAATCATGTTTAAGTAATAACCAAAAAGGTTTGTAGTATATGAATAAGGTTGGGTGCCTTATTCTGATAACACTACGGATACGGCCCACTTTGTAATTGTTACAAAGAGTTGTAAAGTGTTACAAACGATTTGATCCTAATCGTTCATTTGGAGACATGTGAGTAGGGGTATCCTATATAAAGAGTTTGTATAAGACTATACCGCGAAATATTTAATTTCTCTTTGTAACGCTGTTACTTGTAAAAATTAACATTTCATAGGATGACTATAGGTAATTCAGCCTAAATCTTGAGTGAGTTATGAACTCCTGTCTATGAGGGCAATCCTTTGATCTGTATGGGTGAGAGTGGCCAAATCGCCGACTCAATATGCCTACTATTTTGGGGATTTTTCTAATTAGGGAGTTGGGAACATATCTTCACAAGATGGAATTCACTCCTTCTCGTGCTTAAGGTAAGTATATAATTACTCTCTTAAGGGCTGATTCTGGGTCTTGAACAATGAGGCCTCACCCTCTCACTAGATCGAAAGGGGTTAGCTTATAGTTGAACTATAAGCAGTTTGTTCATTAGAGGGATCAGTGGTACTTAAGGAGTTAGATATAACTACAAGGGTAAAACGGTAATTTGACCTAGCTATAATTATGAGTAATTTGTGAAGGGTCGACTTGTTGATTAGTAAATTTTGTGGACACATAAATATATCTATAGTGCGAAGAGTGCAGTTATAAGTCTTTAGTGGAATGACCTACAGTTAATGAATATTAATTATCTAATTAAAGAGTTTAATTGATTAATCTCATATCATTGGAGCTTCTAACTATAGGTCCATAAGGTCCCCTTGCTAACTCATAAAGGATTAGTATTAAAATCAAATATTTTGGTTTAATTTGAAACGTTCAAATTAATAAGGAAATTAATTGTATGTGATACAATTAGCATAATGTATATAGATACATTATAATATAGAGTTTATTTTGAATGAGATTCAAAATTTACACTCTATATTATAAGAGAGATAAATATTTAAATGAGATTTAAATATTAATTATATGAATGAGATTCATATAAAAACTGTAGGTTTAATTAATATGAATGAGATTCATATTAAAACTATAGGTTATTTGAGAGAAGATTATTTGAATATAATTCAAATTTAAATTAAATATGAGATATTTAATTTATTAATTAATCAATTTTTATATAATTATATATATTAAATATGATTTAATTTAATATATATTTAATTAAATTAATATTATATTATTAATATTAATATTATATTATATTGAATAAATCCCACGTAGTGGGGAGTTATTCTGGTTCTCTTACTTATTTTATGAAAAAGAAAAGGGGAAGGGGAGAGGGAAAGGGAGAGAGAAAGGGAGTTACAGAAGAGTTCTATATTTTCCCAAGAACTCTCCTCTCCAACTCTCTCTTCTACACACAAATTTTTCCCTTGCCAAAATTCAAAGGGAGCCTACAACTCCTCTTTGATTCTTCCCGGAGAATAGCAAGGTTGCCATTGTGGTAGTGTTCCCAAAGAAGAAAAGTTCTTCTTGCATTCATTGGAGTTCTCACCAATTCGTGTTTTGGAGAAGAAGAAGTTCCCCACAACAAGGACAGTCTTAAACGGTAGAAAACTTCTTTCTGTTAACTCTCCTAAAAAACATGTTAATTTAATTGTTTATCCTTGTTGTATGTTCTCTATAATTTTGGTTTTCCAAAAACAAATTTAATGCCACAAGGCGATCATTCGCTTCCGCTGAAAATTCGATTCCTTCAGTGGCGACTTGTGATTAGCCGAAATTTTTCATTCAGTAAATGCCCCCTTTTCGAGATTTATGCACGTCTATACGATGGATGAATCTCGAAAAAGATAATTTGAAATCATAATATGATTTTGACTTCTTTTGATGCATCATATTGATCAAAATATGAACTTACTTCAAATTTTTTATTTGAATTTTGTTTGCTTGACACATTTTACGCCAAGTAAACAAAAGAGGGATTTTAGTCTCTAACTTTCTTATTTGTGAGAAAATTTTTATTTGAACTAAAGTAGAAAATTGATGCTCTACTTTAATTGCAAATTGAATTTTGAGTAGTGTCCCAAAATCTACCAATCCTCTCTGGAAGTACAGTATACTCAATTCTTGTTGCGAATTTGAAGTTCTTTGTCTTTCTCTTCACTTCAACTTGAATCGATAGATACTTTGAGCATGCCCATATTTTGATTTGAGACAACACTTAAATTATGCCAAATTTTTTTCATTGGGGTGAAATTTTGTAGGTACCCAAATCTTGACTTGAATTTTGTAATAGTAACTTTGTTTTATTCCAACTTTGATTTGACATAAAGTTTGGCGCATGTCAAAGTTTGAGAAAATTTGTTTTTTTATTATTATTATTTTAATTTTTAGAATATAATTTGAAATCAATCCAAATTCGATTTGGATTTGATTAAACTCTCATAAAGATTTCGAATGTAGTAATACATCCCTTGTTTTGCTTTGAGGAGAGATGAAGAGTTCCACCCAAACTTTTTGTCACACCCCCTCCCAGATTACCCTCTTTAACTTTGAAGAAGATGTGAGGACAATAAATTTCACCCCTCTTGTGAAGCTCATTGCCCACTTGTACCTGACTAACCTGCTGAAAACATGATTTAACTTAACCGCCTACAGTGTATAACCCTAAATCATAAAACATTTAGAGCCACCAGACTAATAATAATAGCAACATAAAGATATATATTTACTCCAACAGAAACTTTAACACGATTACAAACAAACTTCGACCATATACATAGTGTCTAGTCTCACTTCCCAACAATTAACGAGCTATGTCTACATGCCACATATACATAGTTATTTACACATACTACAACAGTGATGGAAAGTTTTCTTTGATAACTTGAAATTTAAGCAGGATGAGGCTTGAGTAGGCTAAGCACCGAGAACTCTTTTGCTACCTGGAAGGAATAGAAAACAAGGAAAAACATGAGTTGGAAGCCCAATGAGTGATATAGTATTTAAAACAAGACTTTAGAGATAAAACATGCTTAGCATTAGAGGAAAACATAGTTATATCATAAAAACCATGCTTAAACAACGTAGAAAACATATGCAAAGTCATTCGATTAAATACAATTTACAAACTCATTAACCAGTCCTTAGGATTCAAAAATATCCTTAGTTGAGGCAGAGCAAACTCAACACACTCAACGTCGAAAAAAAACCTTAGTTAGGGCGGAGTAATCTCAACACACCCAACATCGAAAAGTCTTAACTAATGTGAAGTAATCTCAACACAACAACGTCGTACTTCATTATGTGCACATAGGAGCTATCTGGGCTGCCCAAGTACCTTCTCCATGTCCTTCAGTACTAGGTCCCTAGGATACTCAAATGTCTTCTCAATGTCCTTTAGTATTGAGTTTCTTCATATCACAGGGTTGTCCATATGCCTTCTCAACATCCTTCAGCATTGGTTCCCTTAGAAAACATTTTAGAAAACAAGTATGCTTTGCATAAAAAGTTCATCATAAAATATTTCATGGAAAATCAAATCATTTCTCAATGAATAACATCATTTAAACATGCTTTCTAAAAACTTGTAGAAAATAGATAAATCATGCTTTTCATGCCATTAAACCAAATTCTACAGTAATCATACTTAACATTTAGCAAATCATCATCAAATCACATTTTATAAGAAATCACGGCTAAACATTATAAATAGAATCATTTTTAAAGAAAAATGAGTGTCACTCACAATTCGGGCCTGTTCCTCAGGGTTTATAGGCTTTCCCAACCTCTACTTGACCTAAAATATCATTTACGAGTCATTAGATCATCTTCTTAAATTCCTCACAAACATTATTTAACTAAATTTCATCCACATTGTCCATATCAAACTTATTTCCCACCTTTTTCATTATTTCCACCACTTTAGGGACCATTTTGAAAAATTCTCAAAATTTCCAAAAATATCCAAAAGTCAGCTTAAAATTCATATTTACCCATTTTAAGGGCAATTATTCAAGAAAATATCAATTAGGGTCCAAAAATGTCCAAACTTACCAAAGATGGCCATGGGCACCTTGGTGGGCAGCAGGTGGGTTAGGGGGTGCTGGCAGGGGCGTGGGGCGTTGAGCGTGTAGGGTGCTGGCTGGTGGGGCGCTGGGTAGGGCGTGGCGCTGACGTGTGGGAAGCCTCCAGATGACTTTAGCCAGCAGTCTCCTATTTTCAACCCGATTTTTTAGAGCTTCAAAACACATTTTCCTCTCAAATAAAATTCAAATAAAAATTATGGGGCTCAAGGGTAACCTCTTAACTGACTTACCAAGAAAATTGAGCTTCAAAAACCTTCTCGAGCGTCTTTGAAAATTTCCTAAAAATTAACTCGTTTGGTTTGCTCGGTTTCTACGCAACCTTCAGTATTTTCAAGTTTTCTCAAGCTTCCCGACCTCAAATCACTTCAGCAGCCCTAGTTGGATTCCTACCTCATAGAGCTCTCTCTGGTTCAACGTTTTAATTGAGCTGCTTGCTTAGAGTTCGTGCTGCTGTTCAGTCCAGTCAATCAGCTTTGGCCACGCACCTCCTTGCTTCAACGTGGCTTCTTCTCTTTTCTCCTCATCTTAGCCATCCAAATTAAATATTATTTACCTTTAAATGATCATTTTAATTTAATTTAGTATTTATTCCTTAATTCTACATTTTTCCCTAAATTAATTCTAACTTTTGACCTTTGACTTGAGATTTTCTTAATAAAAGTAAATGGAAGAAGAAAAATAGAAATTATAACTACTTAAAAGTGCACTAGAATTCCACATACATTCCTACTCATTCAAGCCAACCCTAGGCAACCTTAAACCTCTTTAACTTGTGCTAAAGCAAAGGAAAATAGAGGTTAGGGCTTACACTTTGGCTTTGATTTAATTTGAATTTCAAAATAAGTAGAAATTGTGACCCACCAAAGTTGGTGTGGGATGATTTGAAGTTTTCTCAAATTTTGGCTTGGAGTAACTAAAAAGGATTAACTTTTAATTTTATCCACCATTTGGCTTGGCAATGGAATCAAAATCGCAACAAAAATGATTTTTCAAATTTTGCTTAGAAGAGATCAACTACCCAATATTTCAAGATTTAGGTTGACAAAATTTTGGTCTTCTTCTTGACCTCTTAGTTGGTTGTGATTTGATATTCTCCTCTGTGATAAATATAGAAAAATAGTTTGACACTTGCATCACTTTCAATTCTACTACTTTTCTCTTTAGCTCTTGGAGTTCATCTTTCTAAAATCTTTTTTTTTTTTTTTTGCCCTTTTTTTTTGCCCACGAACACCTCCACCAGGGGTCGTTTGTTGTTGTACTAGTTGTGTGGTTGGGAAAATCTGCCAATTGAAGTTTGAAGAGGGTCAGGGGAATTGAGCGTCTGTTTAGTCGTTTGCTCTATTTTTTTATTCTTTATCCTTTTGTTCGCTCTTGCTTTGGAACCGTTGCCACCGTTGGTGAATGGTGTGTCAGATGGTGTGGTGGCAATGTCATGAGGGAGTTGAGAAAAAGGAAAATTAGAACTTAGGGTTTTTTGTTACTATATGTATATAGTTAACCTTTTTGTTTTCTTTCTATGTTTAAAGACATTTTTTCTTTACTACAAAAATTTCTCTTCACATTTTTTTTCTTTTTTGTTTCTCCTTATTTTAGTTCTTTTATTTTATTTTCAACTTATTTACATCACTTTTTTCAATCTTTATTTTTAAACTTTTTTTTAACTCTCTCTTTTAACCTTTTTTTTCCATCTTTTAATTTTTTTTTTTTCATTTTAGATTTTCTTTTCATTTTTTCAACTTTCTTTCTTTGTTTTTTTTTTTTTTTTTTTTTTGGCTATTTTAGCTTTTTTTTTTAATTGATTTTTTTCTTTTTCTTTTTTTTTTCTTTTCAACTTTTTCTTTTTTCAATTTTTCTTTCCTTTTCTAACTTATTTTATTCTCTCCCCTCTAGAAACAAACTCAATTTAAGCAGGGAATTGAATCTAACATTTTTGGAAACTCATTCTTTTTTATGCTTTTTTTTTTTAATCCACAATTCTTTTAATAATTTTCCCCCACTTTTTTTTATACAAGAGCTCAGCTACTAGGCTGGTGAAGGGAGCTTGAAGATAAAGAGAGTTTTGAAGATGAGGTGGATACACCATCGAGTTTTGAAGATGAGGCAGACCAAGTCAACAGACTAAGTTAGAAGATGAGGTTATGACCAAGTTAACAGATGGAAAAGCGCTTAAAGGGTGATTTCTATTCTCTCAAATTAAAGGAGTTTATATTAGATTTCACGTATTTGCTAGTGGTTTTCAGGTCAAAATAAAGAAAATTAGAATTGAAAGCCAAAAGATCAAAACCGAGCAAAAATCAAGTGAAAAAGAGAAGAAAAATACAAAACTGTCAAAAACAGGGTAGCGTCGCGGCCCTTTTTCCCGAGAGCGACCTCCGACTTCAATGCAGCAGCTCCAACGTGGTGCTACGGCACAGCGCCAAAGGTAGGATTTTATGACGCACAGCGCCACAGCCCCATCCTTTGATGACGAACAGCGCAGCGACACTATTCTACGGCATCACGATGCCATCTTTCCATATTTGAAAGTTCTACATTTTCTGAAAGAATTTTGGGCGACCAACTCTATAAATTGGAAGGTTTCCAGCAACCCTAAAGACACGAAGAGACGCAAGAAGAAGAGAACTCAAAGAAAATTCATCAGAGTCCAAAGAGCTTCCATGTAATTAGGCGTAGTGTAAATTAGATAAGCATGAAATTAGGAGTAGTGTAAATTAGATAAGCATGAAATTAGGCGTCGAGCTTCCATGCAAATTATTTGATTTCACCGCATACTCTGTCATTCGTGCATGCGTTCATCGATGAACGAACTAAGTTAAGATTAGGAGTGCGGTTAGAGCTGTAATTTTTTCAAACGCATAATACTTAACTTCCAACACATACTTTGAACTGAAAACTCTGCATTCATCAGTCCTACATTAATTGTATGCGTTCATCATTTCTTCACCGCATTGAATCTCAAATTACCTCTTTGCGTGTCCCCTTGTTATAATTTCATTCCAAATACATTTAATTATTCCCAACTTTTACCGTTGCGTTGAAAAGTTAGTCACTATGATGATAATCATGCTTACACTTTTTGTACACTCTTAAGTTAGATTACTTTCAATGCGTTTGCATACTATTCCTTAGAAACAAAAACCTACTTTGCATGTATGCAAGCTGCCAATTCAAACCTCTTTTACAAAATTTATAAACATAATCTTTGTTTACAATTTAAGCAATGAGGACCTTGCTACTCTCAAGTTTGGGGGTGGAAGAGGTTTGAACTGTCAAAGATAAAAATATGAGGAACATATTTCTAACATGTCTAAAGAAATAAATAAAAAATAAAAAATTTACGCAAAACTCCGCTAACAAGACTAATATATTTATCTTGTTAAGAGTTTAGCTGAAAACGACACTTGCTCATAGTTGGCCGCCTTCATGTGGGTAATCGTAATAAGCGACGCATAAATAAAATAACAAACTCCAATGTCTAAAGAGGAAACCAATCTTAGATAAGAGTTTAGTCGAGACGGGCACTTGCTCATAGTTGGCTGCCTCCATGCACTCCATAGTTGGTATGTCAGAACGAAGGTGGGTAACCCTACTCGACGCATGGTTACTTAACTTATAAATAATAAAACAAATGAAAGAAAAGGAACTTTATATCTTCATCTTTTCAGACTCAATGTTAAAAGAAGAAACAAAAATTTTGTGAATAATGAGTAAAGAATTTTGAAAAGAAAGCTTGTCGCATACAAATCAGATCTGTTCCAAAGAAAAGAATATAGAGGTAGAAAAGTAATGTAACTAACGGGTAGCTGATTGAGTATAGCATTCTGAGAGACTAGTCAATGCGTTGAGAAATTCTTGGGATGATCGAAGTTTCTTAGATAGAAGTTATGCTTGAGGACAAGCATTTCTCTAAGTTTGGGGGGGTGTGATAACTTGTAGAAATACAAGTTATTACAGCCTTTCTTTTAGAAAAATAAAGATTAAATAGAGAATCATGCAGTAGTTTGTGTTGAATTCTACTAATAAATCTTCCTATGCGTTCTACTATTGTAAATTGATGAAGATAATTATTTTATAACTTTTTGAGCCTAAAACGCATGTTTTAACGCAGGAATGCGAGCAACATGTAGATACGTTGACAACTTCGTAAGGCAGGACTATGCATTGGCAACCTGTGACGCGTTGACATCCGCTCAACGCAGGATGATGCGTTAGAACATTTGGATGCGTCGACATAAGTGAACGCATGAACCCAATTTCTCCATGAACGCATAACGACCAGAAACGCAAGGCAGCGGAAAATCAGATCAGAATCTTGAGAGATTGTCGGAAGTTTGACATGCATGATCTGTGACTAAAGTGGTGGATCTAAATTGAACCGAGAATTACGCAATTAGGCGAGATAGACACACGACATCAATTGCGCCTCCAATCATTCAGATTTGCCATTGATTATGAACGTAGCCTTTATAAAAGGGCAAACCTGCAAGCTGAAAAAGTGTTGTTGATTCTTGGAAGAATTCCTAAGTGACAGCAAAGTTCTCTCCAGACGACAACCGGAGACGAATAGCTCGAGAGAGAAGAGTCTTCCCTCCGCCTGACCACTTCACAGCAGAACCTCACGCTTCCATTCCGGCCACTCAAGACATTAATGCCTTTCCTATTTTCTATCTCTTTTTCTAGCTTAATTTTAGATTTGTGTCAAAACATTGAGCTGTTTAAAATTGTATTTCGTTCATTAATCTACAATTCTTCCATGTCTACTCATTTCTCTTCACCTTCCGCTTATTACTTTGAATCCATGTGTAACTAATCTTTCAAGGGTCAAGGGTTGTGTTAGCATCTAAATAAGAACCATAGTGTAACTATTGCATCTTGTCAATTGTAATCTTAATCCGATGCTTATGTCCATCTAGCTAATCGATATAAGTAGTTATAATCAGACTACTCGAGAGGGTAAGTGATTGTGGAACTCAATTGACAAGGCCAAGAAGTGTTACCTGTGTCACACTTTACTTTTAAAACCAATGCATTGAAGAGCCTATAAAGAAAAGAAGTAGGACAAGAAAGGTTTGTGCTCAAGTGTTAGGTAAGTATAAGCCGTAGATAAGTTTGAATTAGAAGGATTGGATTGCAATGTTGCGTTGAGTGATTTCTGGATCTTGGAATTAAAGTAATTCTTGGAGATAAGAATTCTGCTAAGTAGAATAACCAGACTAGAAGAACGCAACTATGACTATGAGCTTGGAAGAATGATCTAAGGAAAGAAAAGAAATCTCATCAAGTGATGGAGAGAGTTAAAAGTATAGCTGGGAGTTAAATTGAGTTGGATGCATATCTAGTAGAAAACCATGTTGGACGCATGGTCAAGACAAAGGAAATGCATGATAAAGGTGAACGCATAGGAAGTAACCCGAGAGCTCGAAGGGAAAGAAGTGAAACGCATAGGAGGTAATTAAGGAAGGAGATGTAAGCTTGGCATAAGTAGGACGTATGAGTAAGGATTAAAGTTGAGTAGTGATGCGTTGAAAGGAAATCTAAAAGAAGGATAAAACGTATAAGGTAGAATCGAGGAGAGATGCTACTATAATTTAAGATAAACGCATGACTTCCATTAAGGAAGATTTTGAATTGGATAAGTTAGAAAGTTGAGAAGTAAGCCTAAAGAAAGGAGGCTGGAGATGGATATATGCTAGGATTTATCGTTGAGAAAATGGCTAAACATAAGGAAGAGGTTGGAAGCATAACCTTGGATTACAACACAAGAACGCATAGAAGGATAATCAAGGAATCCTCAAGGATAGGAGGAAGGTCAAGGATGCAGAACGAAGTAAAGGTAAACGCAAAGAGTACAAATGCATGAACGAAGGTCTTGAGTTGGATTTGGTTATCAAGGGTAAACCACATCGTCGGATGTGTTATCACAAAAGAAGGACTTGTAGCTAAGACTTGACATAAGGGAAGAAAGTTAGACGCATGGCATTATGCGGTAAGGTACAAACGCATAGTAGTGTGCGTTTGAGACATTGGCGCCTAGTAGTATGCGGTGGAGAAATAGGGTCAAAGGTAGCATGGCCGAGAGTAAGGAAAATGAGTAAATAAGCTAAAACCTAGAAGAGGATTATATGACCGCATATGGAACACTATATTGAAGGAATAGTTTGTATATTGGAGTAAGTTGGACACATAAGATGAGTTGGTAAAGGTTGCATGGATTCATTTGGACTTAACACCTCATAAGGAGTAGGTGTCGGGTTGCATGTCAGATGTGTCATGCAGCATGACAGGTGGTAAACAAGTGGCAAAAAGAGAGGAGAAGTTGGATTCATCCCAAAACTATAAATAGGGCCTTGAAGAAAAGGGAGTGGGGTATGATCAAAAAGTCTTGAGTTCTGGAGAGAAAGTAAAGAGAAGGTAGAAAAAGGAAATCCTTGCGTTCGGAGGGAAGTCTGCGGCCAAGGGATAAGATATACTTAACTACCTTGCGTTCAGCAAGTTGTCTTGCATTAAAGGGATCAGCTTTGCGTTCAAGAAAAACTTTGCGTTCAAGGTGAACGCTGTGTCCAAAGATAGACTCTGCGTTCAAGGAGATCTGTGCTTCCGGGGGTGAAGCCAGAAGAGTTGGTTGGAAGGCTGCACATTGCGTTCAAGTAACTAACCTTGCATTCAAGGGCAGGGTTGCGTCCAACCGAGCTGACAGAGGAATATAAGTTGCCTTGCGTTCCAGACTTTAGAACGCTGCGTCCAAGAAGCTCGGGAAAGGGAATTAGAAGGAAGGAAAAGAAACTATCTTTGAGCAAATATTATGTGAGTAACACTAACGTTTTTCAAAATATGAATGCGTTCTCTGTGATTAATATCATTGGTCTTGGAAAATGGATAAGCATTCATGAGTTTCAACGTATAGAGCATGTGTTTATATTTAAAAAGCATTTGACTATGCTGGTTATTTGAGATGAGCTTATTGAAAAGCATGCTATTTGATATTATATGAATTTATGATATGATGTTTCCAAAACATATTGTGTATTTTATAAAATCTTTGAAATGGCACCCAAAGCTCAAGGACTTAAAGAATGCAAATGGGTAGCCGGAATATAGAAATGGGACTCCAATTGTCACACCCCCTGCTCAATTACCCTACTCAACCCGAGAGGAGATGTGAGGACAGTAAACATCACCCCTCTTGTGACGTATATTGTCCATTTGTACCTAATAATCCTGACAATTCATAACATACATATTTCTTCATACAACCAGAACTATAAGAACTTATAGTTATATAATTAAACTTTCAACTTATCCACAATATACTTATACAACATCCTATCTCACATCCCAACATATGTACAACTGGGTCTACATGCCACCTGTATAAGGTTATATACACATACAACTCTTCAAATGTGACTATTTTCTGAAAACTCGAAGCTTAGGCAAGGCGAGCTGGAGTAGGCTAAGCACCGGGAATGTCCTCTCTACTTGGGAGGAAAAGAAAACATGTAAAGCTGAGCTAAAAGCCCCGTGAGTGACTTGTTTTGTAAACTATCTTCGTTCGAAAACAGGCATGTTACAATCATTATAACACCATATACGTAAAACATGGATCTGAATCATCATTTCTGAAAAATCATACTTTCCAACCACATAATCAAATCACATGAAATCACATTTAAAACATCGTTTCCAATCATATTCAATAAAACAGTCTACAATGCATCAAGTCTTCTTTCACTTTAAATTTTTCCTTAGTCAGGGCAGAGCAAGACTCAACGCACCCAACGTCGAAAACAACCTTAGTTGAGGCAGAGCAAAACTCGACGCACTCAACGTCGAAAACAACCTTAGTTGAGGCGGAGCAAAACTCAACGTTCTCAATGTCGAAAACAACCTTAGTTGGGGTGGAGCAAAACTCAACACACCCAACGTCACAACCTCTATGTGCACATAGAAATATGGCGGGTTGCCCAAGTACCTTCTCCATGTCCCTTAGTACTGGGTCCTGGGGAAACTCACATGCCTTCTCACGTCCTTCAGCATTGAGCCTCCTCTAAAACATTTAGATAGTTCATATGAAAATCTTTTCATAAAAAATCAGACAAATCTTTAATCAATAACTTTTCATAAACATGCTTTCCGACACCTTACAGGAAACATATAACATGCCTTGTGAACAATAAAATCAAACATCATGCTTTTCAAAACAATTCATCTCAGTGCCATATTTAATCAGAAAAACCGAACTAAACAGTTTCAATAAAATCATTTTTGAAGAAAGAAAGGTGTCACTTACAACTTGTCCTTAAGCCCTGAGTGGATTATATGCCTTTCCGAGCTCTTTTTGGCCTGTAAAAAAACATTCCTCACGTTACACTTTCCTTAAACATCCTTACCATGATATTAAGTATGCATAATTAAACTCTAATCATGTTTCATCACCGAGACTCCCTTTTTTTTTCCAAGGTAATCATAATAAGTGAGATTTTGTGTCACTAGCGAGATTACCAACGAGATTCCACATTTCTAGCAAGTTTACTAGCAGAAAACACAAAACCGGACACGACACTAGCGACACCAGAATAAGCGAGACTAGCGAGATTTACCTGAGGAACGAGACCTAGCGAGACCCAGCAAGATTTGTGAGACGGAAAACCCTCTGCGTTCCAGCGATACTCGTCTCGCTACTTATACTTTACTTACTCAGTGACACCCGCTTCCTAGCGACACCCGACAGCAGAGTTCCTTCCTTTCCTTTTGTTCCCACTTCTACCTAATAAAAAATCGTATTTCCAGCTGAATTCAGAACTTCTTCCCTTCTACAAGCTTGTAAAGGAGTAAGTTCTCTAACTTACCTCGAAATTTCAGACCATGATTCTTCTCCGTTTGAGAGATATTCTCAAATAACCCTTAGTTGTTCTCAATTGCCCAGCAAATCAATAGCAATCACTTTTTCACTTACAATTTTACATGTTTCCCCTCAAATTTAACTCAAACATCCTTCATAGAAATGGTTAGGAATTGAGTTAACTTACTAACTTCAAAAATTCAGCCCCATCATCCACTTCCTCAGCTCGCACTTCTCCAATGACTAGACCATGCTCGAATTTTACGACCACAATCAAACTTTCTGTTCCAGCTTTAGTTACACCACCAAAACGAATAGAATTTCACTTGAATTCAACATGAACACCTTCTTCTACCTCTCCTCGTTGTTTGTCTGAAAAATGGAACCGACTCGAGCTCTGTAAAGTGTCTAAAATGATTAAATATTTGGTCCACTCATATATATATATATATATATGCTGCCGACTTAACCTCCACTTCCATTCCTTTTTAAAATAAGGTGGCCGGCACAAACTTTTCACCAACACACCAACGCATAGCACGCTCGACGCATCCTACCCCTAACGCCCACAGCAACCATCCACACCCACTGCCTTCAACGCATGGAAACTTTTAACGCATAACTGCAGTCCAACGCATACAGCCACTCACCAACGCATACCAACCTTACCAACGCATGGTAGGTCAAGTACAATTTTTCCCCGCCAAGTTCCAACTTCCCATCCAACGCGTGTGACACCTTCAACGCATGGTGACACCCTCAACGCATAGCAACTTTTCATGGTTACACCTTCAACGCATAGTAGCTCTATCAAAATATAACAACTCTTCTACCTTACCAACACATAGTCGTGGCCAACACTTAACCATTTTTGCTCCTTCACTCTCGGCCACCACTCTTCTTTTCAACACATAACACATAGACTTCTTCTTAGTTTACTTTCTTCCTAAGGCTAAGCATGCCTTACAAGTTAGGGCTTACAATTCATTACCCCCTTTTTTAGAATTTCGTCCTCGAAATTCAAGTAAGATCATTCTGGAAAAAGATGAGGATACTTGATCTTCATTTGGTCTTCACTTTCCCATGTTGCCTCTTCCACTTGGTGATTTCTCCACAAAACCTTAACAAGTGGTATAGTTTTTTATCTCAACACTTGCTCTTTTCGATCAAGAATTTGCACAGGCTCTCTTCATAAGACAAGTCTTCTTTTAACTGAATAGGTTGAGCCTCCAAAACATGTGTAGAATAGGGAATATACTTCCTCGATAAAGCAACATGAAATACGTCATGTATTTTGCACAACTCCATTGGTAACGCCAACCGATAAGCCGATGGTCCTATGCGTTCCAGAATCTCATAAGGTCCAATATATCTTGGACTCAACTTTCCCTTCTTTCCGGATCTCAAAATTCCTTTCCAGGGGGATAACTTTAAGAAAATTTTATCACCAAGTTCAAATTCTAAATCTCTACGCCTCTTATCAGCGTAGCTTTTCTGTCGATCCTGTGCAATCTTCAACTCTTCTCTTATAAGCTTAACATTTTCTGATGTAATTTGTACTAGTTTCGGTCCCATCAACTTCCGTTCCCCCATTTCAACCCAACATACAGGAGTTCTACATCGTCTGCCATATAGTGCTTCATAAGGTGCCATTTCAATAAAAATGAATTTTAAATTAATAACCAGGACTCATTTTAAACTTTTTTTAAATTACATTGACTAATACAGAATAATCACAAAAGGATATAACTTAACCAACATTTAGTTAATTTCCTCTGTAAAGTACTTACATAATAAATAGTAGACATTTTGATCTCACTCGAAAGGCATGAAGAAAAACCTAAAACTCAACCTTTTCCAAAAAAAAAAAAAAAAGAAAAAAAAGAGAGAAGAAAACAAAAACAAAAAACAAAAAAAGACCTAAAACTCAATTAAGTCGTTAGTGTTGTAAAATTGAGGAGCAAAATGACAGAAAAACGGGAGCATAAAAACCAAGAAATTATAATATTAAAATAATTAAATAATTAAATAATATAAAAGTAATTAAAACAACTAAATTAAATAAAATAAACTTAAAATAAACTAAAATAAAGAAAGTGGAATTTTATGAAATTTCTCTAAATTTCTCAACACCAATCTTTTCTCTTATTTTCTCTCCAATGTGTATGTTACAATATCCACAAAAGCCTCTATTTATAGTCAATTTGGCAAGTAGGTAGTGGCATTTCATGGCCACAAAGAATGTGTCTTTAGTAGACACATGGCCTTTAGCCACTAAGCATATTTATATAATGGACATCTAATTTGCTCTAATATTTATAATACTCCCCCTTAGATGCCCATTATAAATATATATAAAATATGTCTCATTAAAACCTTACTAGAAAAAAAACCCAATGGGAAAAGAAATCCTAGTGAAGGAAAAAGAGTACATATTTTATATAATCTAATACTTCTAAAAGAATACAATACATTTGCTCCCCTCATAGGAACATCATTTGAGATCTCTGAGTCGCCGCATTCCAATGTTCTGCACCAAATTTGGTTGGTAATGATTTTGTAAATAAGTCTGCCAAGTTATCCTTCAAACAAATTTGTTGTACAGTGATGTCGTCATTTTCTTCAAGATCATGAGTGTAGAAAAGTTATGGTGAAATATGCTTTGTTCTATCTTCTTTAATATATCCTCCTTTGATTTGTAGAAAAATTATGCTGTGTTGTCTTCGTATGATATTGTTGGAGGATTTTTACTAGAAGACAAGCCACGTATTTCCCGAATGTGTAGAGTCATTGATCTTAGCCATACACATTCTCTACTAGCTTCATGAATTGCAAGAATTTCAGCAAGATTTGAGGAAGTAGCTGTTATGGTATGTTTCACTAATCGCCAAGATGTAGGAGTTCCTCCACAAGTGAATAGATAACCTGTTTGAGATCTAGTTTTGTGTGGATCAGATAAATATCCAGAATCTGCATAACCAACTAAGTCAAAATTTGATTTGAATAAAACAAACCCACATTGATCGTTCCTCGAAAATAACAGAGTATATGCTTAATTCCATTCCAATGTCTTTTTGTTGGAAAAGAACTATATCTAGCTAATAAATTTACTGAAAATGCAATATCTGGTCTTATATTATTAGCAAGATACATAAATGCACCAATCGCACTAAGATATGGTACTTCAGGACCAAGAAGTTCTTCATTATTATCTCGAGGTCGAAATATATCTTTCTTCACATCTAGTGAACGAACTTCCATAGGAATGTTTAATGGATGTGCTTTATCCGTATAGAATCTTTTTAAAATTTTTCCTGCATAGGTTGACTGATGAACAAAAATCCAGTTTGCTAAATGATCAATTTGCAATCCAAGGCAAAATTTTGTTTTTCCGAGATCTTTCCTCTCCAATTCTTTCTTAAGATATTCTATTGCCTTTGAAAGCTCTTCAGGAGTTCCAATTATATTTAGGTCATCAACATATACAGATATAATAGCAAATCCTGATTGTGATTTCTTTATAAAAACTCATGGACATATTGGATTATTTTGATATCCTTCTTTCAACAAATATCCACTCAAGCGATTATACCACATTCGTACTGATTGTTTTAATCCATATAGTGATCTCTGTAACTTTATTGAATATAGTTCTCGAGAACTTGCTTTATGTATTTTAGGTATCTTAAATCCTTTTGGGATTCTCATATAAATGTCATTATCAAGAGATCCATATAAATATGCTGTGACAACATCCATAAGATGCATGTCCAAATTTTCATACATAGTGAGACCAATTAAATATCTTAATGTAATTGCATCCACCACTGGAGAATTGTCTCCTTATAATCAATACCAAGTCTTTGGGAAAAACCTTGTGCAACTAGTCTTGCTTTATATCTTGTGATCTTATTATTTTCATTTCTTTTTATCACAAATACTCATTTGTATCCCACGGGTTTGACATCTTCTGGTGTCCGGACTACTGGTCCAAAAACTTGGCGTTTTGAAAGTGAGTTTAATTCTGCCTCAATTGCTTCTTTCCACCGAAGCCAATCATTTCTATGTCGACATTATTTAACAGATTTTGGTTCAGGATCCTCATTTTCAGATATAATATCAAGTGCAACATTATATGCAAAAATGTTATCAATAATTACATGAGTTCGGTTCCATCTTTTCCCTATCATGACATAATTTATTGAAATTTCATTATTATCTTTAGGTATTTCATCTTCTTCATTAATTGTATTATTAGTCATGTCCATGGTTTCTTCGTGGATATTTACATCCTCAACCAAGTCTTTTTTATTATCATTTATTTTTCTTTTCCGAGGATTTTTATCTTTGGAACCCACTGGTCTACCACGCTTTTGCCGTGTTCCAGATTCACTAGTGACAACTTGCTGTGTTGGGATATCAATTTTCGACGGAATATTTGCAATAGGTATATGCGATTTAGTTACTTTCTTTGTATCTATAAATGCATCTGGTAATTGATTTGCTATATTTTGCAAATGAATTATTTTTTGAACTTCAAGTTCACATTGATTTGTACAAGGATCTAAATGAGACAATAATGATGCATTTCCATGCAATTTTCTTTTCCAACTTCTTAATTCCTCCCCCTAATGTTGAAAAATTTGTCTCATTAAAATCACAATCAGCAAATCGTGCAGTAAATACATCACCCGTCAGGGGTTCAAGAAATTTAATAATTGATGGGGAATCATATCCAACGTATATTCCTAACCTTCTTTGAGAACCCATCTTAGTACGTTGTGGTGGAGCAATTGGAACATATACTGCACATCCAAAAATTCTTAGATGGGAAATATTTGGCTCCTGGCCATAAGCTAATTGTAATGGTGAGTATTTATGATAAGCTACTGGCCTAATGCGTGCAAGTGACGCAGCATGCAAAATAGCATGTCCCCATACAAATGTAGGAAGCTTAGCTCTCATAAGTAATGGTCTAGCAATTAATTGCAAACGTTTTATAAATGATTCTGCTAAACCATTTTATGTATGAACATGAGCTACAGATGTTCAACATTTATCCCAATTGACATACAATAATTATCTAAAGTTTGGGATGTAAATTCACTAGTATTATCAAGACGGATGGTCTTAATTGTATAATCAGGAAATTGTGCTCTTAACTTAATTATTTGAGCAAGTAATCTTGCAAATGCAAGATTTCGACTTGATAATAAGGACACGTGCGACCATCTACTAGATGCATCTATTAATACCATAAAGTATTTAAATGGTCCACTTGGTGGGTTAATAGGTCCACATATATCACCATGAATTCATTCCAAAAATGTAGGTGATTCGGTTCCTACTTTAGCTGGTGATGGTCTAATTATTAATTTGCCTTGAGAGCAAGCATCACATAATAATTCACTAGATTAAAGAATCTTCTGGTTCTTCAATGGATGTCCATTTGAATTTTCAATGATTCTTCTCATCATTATAGATCCTGGATGACCCAACCAATCATGCCAAATTGTAAATATATCTGGATTCATGAACTTCAGGTTCATTGTTGCATATGTTTCAATGACTCGTATATGAGTATAATATAATCCAGAAGATAAAGAAACTTTTCCAATATATGTTTTTCATGTGAGACAGAAGATATGATATAAAGATATTCTATCTCATTTATCCTATCAGTCTCAATATGATAACCATTGCAACGTATATCTTTAAAACTTAATAGATTTCTCTTTAATTGACTAGAGAACAATGCATTGTTAATTGTAAATTTTGTTTCTCTAGGCAAAATAATATTTGCTTTTCCAAATCCTTCAATCAGGATTACAGAACCTGATATTGTAAGCACTGGTTTGCGTTGCCAAGAATTGAGGCACAACCATGCGTTTGTGGCTATGCGTCTCAAAGGGAGAAGTGGCCGAGAGCAAGGGCAAAGTAAAACTTCGAATGAGTATTGACTAAGTTTATGCGTTTATGGTTAACTTATGGAAGTTAGTGAGCGGAAGTAGTTACTGTATTGATAGATAAGTAGTCTTGAAGGGGAGAGAAACGCACTTGAACCATGCGTCCAAGTCACTTTGCGTTAAGGACAGGATGATGTTGAAGTTGATGCGTCGAAGACAGATATTCGTTGAGGCACCTGTGCTGAAGACAGAATGGTCTACACACATCGAAAGTAGAATTTCAAGATGGAAAGGAATGTGTTCAAAATAGGAGGCGTGTGAGGACAACCACTATGCGTTGGAAGAGGAGAACCCTGCGCTAGTTTGCAGAGGAAATACGTAAGTAGCAGCCTAAGTCCTGGTGTTGATAAGGTTAGGTCGGCAGTATAAATAGCTGGATTAATTAAATGTTTAATCATTTTAAGGACAATTCGAGAGCTTAAGTCGATTCTACTCTTCAGATAAACTCCAGAAGAAGATTGAGGAGGGTGTTCTTGAGGGTTCCGGATGAAGTTTGATTCACATCGAAGCTGGAAACGAAGTTGGAACGGGGGAGTGACCGAAGCTACTTAGTTTGTTTGAGCAGTGACTGATATTCGGGACAGAACGTGAGGAATAAGCTGAGATCAGAGCTGAAAATTTAAGGTTAGTAAGTTAATGCAATTCCTAACAACTTTTGTAAAGGATGGTGTTGCTGAAATCGAAGTTTTACTATGTGAATCCTTAGGAAATCAGTGATTACAAGACTATCTCGCAATCCGGAACAACAGGAGGTAATTTCGGAATATCGCGAGAATGAGAAAGAGCTAAACCCTGAAATTTTAAGGTAAGCTTTAGAACGTGATTTCCTACAAGTATGCAGAAGGGAAGAAACTTTGAATCTATATGGAAATGTGGTTTTTCATAGGTTGAAGTAAGGACGAGAAGAAAGGAAGGAGTACAGTGCAGAGTGCCGTTGGAAAAATCAAGTATCGGCACACTGTTTAAGAATTTGCAGCGAGACGAGTAACGCTGAGACGCAAAGGAGCTTTCCGTCTCACAAGTATCGCTAGATAACGCTGAGTATCGTTGCTCAGGTAGGTAACGCTGGTGCTGTTTTATCAAGTATTGCTAGCAACTGTGCTGTTCTATTGGGTATCACTAGTAACAGTCATTCTTGGCGGGTGTCGCTGAGATTCTCATTATAAGTCAGTAGAGGAAAGGAAAGGAAGTTAGTGTTGTCTAACGCAGTGTGTGTTTCTTGTGCAGGCCGAGAAGAGATAGGAACAGTGTATAAACCACATAAAGCCTAGAAAGAGTTGTGAGTGACACTTTTCTTGATTTAAAATGAAATTTATTGAAAATGTTTGGCTTAGTTTTCTTATGAATTATGGCTTTGAGATGAATGTTTTCTTAAAAAAAAACTTGATGTATGATGATGTTTATAAGGCATGTTTTATGCATTTCTATAAGATGTGCAATGGCATGTTTTGAAATATTGTTTATCGTGATAAATTGAATTTTCATGAAAGATTTTTATATGAACTACTATGTGAAAGAAATACTGAAATGTTTTAAGAGGAGGCTCAGTGCTCAAAGACATGAGAAAGCACGTGAGTTTCCCTGGGACCCAGTACTCAAGGACATGAGAAGGTACATGGGCAACCCGACCTATTCCTATGTGCACATAGAGGTTAAGCTGGCTAGTGCATCGAGCTTGCTCTGCCTGAAGCCAGGGATGATTTCGACGTTGGGTGCGTGGAAACATTCCTCCGCCTCAACTAAGGGAAAAGTTTGAAAACTGCTTGATGTTGATAAATTTCTTGAAAACACTTTGATGTGATTTTAGTATTGATTTATGAGAATGATGAATTTCGTGAAAAGCATGTTACATCTGAATAAATGTTAAACTCTGATTTACTCATTATACGAAACGTGCCTGTTTTAAATGAATGTCGTTTTATAAAGAATTGTCACTCACTAGGCTATTAGCTTATGTTTCCAAATGTTTTTTTTCCTTCCCCAGGTAGCAAGGATGTTCCTGGTGCTTCGCCTAATACAGCTCATCCTGCCTAAGCCTCGATCATCAAGATTTAGTGAAGTTTGGGAGTTGTACGTTGAATATACTTATGTGAATGGCATGTAGAACATATACTTTTGAATGGGTACTGTCAATGGTGTTGTGAATGTTGTATTTTGGATATGAGGATGAATTCATGATATGCATTAAAGGTGTACCCTTACAGAAAATCGTATCAGGTTATAAGCATGCGATGTATAACTGTGTTTTATGTTCTGTATATAAGTAAATGTAAGTGCAGGAAAAGTTAGGGCAATATGCGTCACAAGAGGGGTGATGTTTATTGTCTTCCCACTCCCCCTTAGGTTAGATGGGTAATCTGGGAGGGGGTGTGACAGATATTGTATTGACTTGCTTCCAGCATTGTCAATTTGGAAAAATATATTTTATTTGTAAGTATTGTATGTGTAGTTGCACAGTCTGCTAGACATAGATCTTCATTTCTCATTTTTGAGTCACTCAATATATGAAAATTGTCCATGATTCTTCATTTAAACAAAATAATTACAATAAGAAAACAAAACTTGTAATATAAGGTTCAACTAAAAAAAACATGAAAGATAGATAAAACAATTCTACATATTCTCAAAATCAAAAGAAACACTTGCTATGCCATCATTTGTGCTGACTTTCTCTTCAGAAGATTCAAAGAAGTCTGCCACATCGAAATTTATCATATTGGATTGGTCAAATATATCATTATCCTGATATGCAAAATTTGCTTTCATATTTTTCCCTTTTTCCTTCAAGGAAGTTTGATAGAGATCAACTAGGTGTTTTGATGTACGACAAACACGAGACCAGTGCCCAGTTATCCCGCATCAGAAGCATTAATGCTCATCATCTTTTGAATTTTTATCTTGTGGAGCTTTTTCTTTATGATCATTATTTCGAGTGGTTCTTTTGAAATTTGGATGATTAGAATGACCACCACGAAAATAATAACTATTTCTTCCTCTGCCATGGTCACGACCATGATTATTAAAATTTACAGCATTCACTTCAGGGAATGGTGTTGTTCCAATTGGTCGAGATTCATGGTTCTTCATTAATAGCTCATTATTTTGTTCAGCCATGAGAAGACATGAAATTAATTCAGAATATTATTTAAAATCTTTCTCTCGATATTGCTGCTGCATGAGCATATTCGAGGCATAAAATGTAGAAAATGTCTTCTCCAACATATCCGCATCAGTAATTTTCTCTCTGCACAATAATAATTTTGAACTGATTTTAAATAACGCAGAGTTGTAATCACTTACTGATTTGAAATCTTGGAGCCTCAAATGCATCCATTCATAACGAGCTTTAGGAAGAATGACTATTTTTTTATGATCATATCTCTGTTTTAAATTCATCCACAAGATACAGGGATCTTTTATTGTTAAATATTCCATCTTCAATCCCTCGTGAAGATGATGGCGAAGGAAAATCATAACTTTTGCTTTTTCCTGAATGGATGTTGCATTTCCTTCCTTAATTTTTTCTCTTAGGTTCATGGCATCGAGATGTATTTCAGCTTCAAGCACCCATGACAAATAATTATTTCCATTGACGTCAAGGACTGCAAATTATATTTTTAAGATTTGCCATGATAACACTATCACAAAGAATTATATTTATATTAGCAATTTAATATATATTAAACATGCAAAACAACGTTTAATTTACTAATTATAATAAAGAGAAAATGTCATACCTTCAGAACCTACCTTCAACGGGAAAATGGCAAGAGCACGTGTTGATAATGTATTGTAAAATTGAGGAGCAAAATGACGAAAAAACGGAGCACGAAAATCGAGAAATTATAATATTAAAATAATTAAATAATTAAATAGTATAAAAGTAATTAAAACAACTAAATTAAATAAAATAAACTTAAAATAAACTAAAATAAAGAAATTGGAATTTTATGAAATTTCTCTAAATTTCTCAACACCAATCTTTTCTCTTATTTCCTCTCCAATGTGTGTGTTACAATATCCACAAAAAGCCTCTATTTATAGGTAATTTGGCAAATAGGTAGTGGCATTTAATGGTCACAAAGGATGTGTCTTTAGTAGACACATGGCCTTTAGCCACTAAGCATATTTATATAATGGACATCTAATTTGCTCTAATATTTATAATAGTTAGCATATTTTTTTTTTTATCTCTAAATTTTCATTGGAGTAGTACTTTAATCGTTAAACTTTAGTTTCTAAGAATTTAGACCATGTATTTTTAAATTGTAACAATTTAGTTCATATACTTTACCACTTTTAATGAGTTTATCCCAATCATAAAAACAATGGCGGATCCAGGATTTTATGAAGGGGGGCATAAGTTCATATAATCATAGTTTTAAATGCATCCATATAATATCCAAATCTTATACTATCACCAAATCAATCATAACTAATTGACATGCGAACAGTGACAGATCCAAAATTTCATGTTAGGAGGCACAACTTTATATAAAGTCAAAATTTTAGCCCATTAACGTCAACATCGGTGTCATATATAGTTCTTGAACTTTGAAAAATATATACAAACCATCATGGGTTGGCCTAGTGGTAAAAAAGGAGTCACTAGTACCATTATTATTTTTTTTAAAAAAAAAGAGATTAATGATGGCTACAAAATTGAAATTGTGAGATTCAATTAGAAACAAAAATAATTTTCTTTATCTAATACCATGATTAAATTTTTAAGTATTTCTAAGAGATTTTTAGATACTAAATTGAAAAGTTTATATATATTTTTTAGACATTTTTAAGGAACTTATTAAAGTTAAAATTATTAGATGTTAATTAGTCATAATTTTCAAAAACTGAAAATCAATAACCAAATAGTTACCAAACAAGTGTAAAATTAAAAAATATATATATAAGTGAACACATGTGAAAAAAAAAAATGGAATGAAGTGTGTGTGTGAGAGCTTATTACAGTTAAAATTATTAGATGTTTATTAGTCATAATTTTCGAAAACTAAAAATCAATAACCAAATAGTTACCAAACGAGCATAAAATTTTAAAAAAAAATGTAAAATGACACAATGTCATGGGATAAGCCCCCCTTGGCCCCTTCATAGATTCGCCTCTGCGTGAAAATAGTATTAAAATATAATAGATGTAAATTGATAAACTAATTAGCAATCAAATTTATTTATTATAAACACTACATTGTTATACAATAAAAATTGACACATAATTCTGATGAGAGTTATTGGAAAAAGGATTGTTTTGTTATAAATTTATAAATATAGGGATTAAATTGTTACATGATAACATTGAATAACTAAATTGCTATAAATCTGAAAGCATATGAACTAGATCATTATTGAAGTAAAGTTTATGCGAAATTGTTACTTTTACGAAATTCCGACCAAGTGTTTTTTAACCTATTTTTCTAGCCAATCTAAACATAACTTGTTGATAAGAAATCAATTACGTCTGAAACCTATCTTTCTCTAAAACTCTTACAAGTCATAACTGTCGTGGGTGAATTTGGATCTAATAATCTAGGCTAAATGCTAAGGAAATACCAAAAAAGATAAGTCCAAGATAAAGTAGAATTGAGGTCAAATTAGCCTAGGATTCACAAATCATGGGCTAACCAAGATTTAATCCTAATTATTCTTGATTAGGAGAAACTCATATCCTAATCTGATTATGATGAACCCTAAGTCAATTCCCTTATAAATATGTGATCTAACTTTAAACTTCTTATTTATTCTCCATTCTATAGTGATGCCAAACCCTTTTTCCTTTATTTTCCTCTTTCTCCAAATTACTAAGGAATTTAATGAAAATAGAGTTGTATTTCATGTTTTGAAATTAGATTCTAATTTAAGCAATTGTTTAAAATGTGACTCATATTATATTTATAAATCATAAAACTAGTTGTAGGTACACATTAATAAATAGTTTGTTGGGTTTTGTGCCCTAAACTGGTGGTTTGTAATTTTGTAAACATTTTATTTATCAATAAAATAATTGTTATTTTATCATCACTTTTAGTATTGCGTAACTCAACCCCAATAAATTAAAATTCAAGGTTATCTAATGTAAATTAAATAGTATGTGGTTGACATACAGGTGAATCATATTCAAGTAATAGCCTAAAAGGTCTATAGTATACGGATAATATGGGTGTCTTATTCTGGTGACAGTACGAATATGACCTATTTTGTAATCGTTACAAATGACTTGATCCAAATCATTTATGTAGAGACATGCGAGTGGGGGTATCCTATATAATACCCCTATACAAAGGGTTTTGTATAAGATTGGACCACAAAATAATTAATCTCTCATTGTAACACTATTAACTGAAAAGATTAATATTTCACAAGGTGATCATATTTAACTCGATCTCAATTCTGAGTGAGTTATTGACTCTACCTATAAGGGCTCGTCCTTTGATTTGTATGGGTGAGAGGGGCCTGAGTTGCCAACTGTTGCGTTGTAAACCAATTGTAAATGATGCGCTGTAATACCCTATCTCAGAACCTAGGTACTTAAGTTGGTTAGTAAGAAAAGAAGTAAGACAAGAATAGTGGAGCTAAGATTGTAAGTATGTGGAGTTAGGAAATTCTTAAGATAGAAAAGTTATGTTTGCGGAATTGCTGAAATATTGGCCAAGAAATTCTATGCGTTGAGATGAATGGAAGGAGGAAGAGTGAATTGTAAGTAGGAGTTTTGGTTTAAGAAGAAGGCGTTAAGAAGTTTGGAAAGAATTATGTTAAGTGATTTTGAATGGCAAGGTGATCTAAGGACTTGGGAAATCTTTCCGGTGTGTCAACTATGTTTGGGAAGTATCACTATGCGATAAGAAGACTAGTTGGACGCATTGTATTAGGAAAAGAATGGATATTTCACTAAGAGTGAGAATGAATAATTGAAGGCATAGCTGGGAATTAGTTATAAGATAGATGTATTTTTTGGAACATAATCAAGTTGACGCATAGATGGTGCGTGAACGCATGGTACTTTAAATTGGAAGGAATTTGATATTGAAGTTTGGAAAAGGAAAATGAGAATTAGGAAGAAGAGGAAATCGCATGGCTCACACTTAGTCTTGGAAATTAACAAGTTATGAGAATAGTTTTGGAGGATATTAAGCTAGAAAGAAAAGAGAAGCTGAAAAACCTTAAGGCGTGAGCAGCATGCGTTGAAGGTTTATTATGCGTTAGTATGGATTATGGTGTTGGTAAAGAAGTCTTTGGGTATATCATAGCAAACGCAGATAAGGTCATCAAGTGTTTAGGGTAGCTATGATTGAAGGGTTCCTATGCGTTCAAGGTGGCTACCAAGGGTTGATTAAGGCTATGCGTTGAGGAGCTTAACTCCATGATAAAATGAAATTGTAACCTTGATTTTGGGTAAACACATAGGAAGTAGTTAAGAAAGGAAATGTAGCGTTGGCGAAGGTAGGACATATAAGCAAAAAGGAATAAAGTTAAGTCATGGAGTGTTGTAAAGAAATCTAAGTCTCAAAAAGGAAGGATAAACGCATAAGGAGAAACCGGGGGAAGAATACTATAGCAAACTGAGTAACGCATAGACTTCTATCGAGGGATGTTCTCGAGTGTTGGATAAAGTAGAAGGTTGAGAAGTAAGCTTAAAGACTGGAGCAGGAGGTGGACGCATACAAATTTATCACAAGAGAAATAGTTAAGTACAAGGAAAAGGTTAAAGGAATAACCTTGGAATATGACTCAATGACGCATAGAGGGATAATCAAGGAATCCTCAAGGATAAGAGGAAGGTGATGGACGCAGAACGAGGTAAAGGTAAACGCAAAGAGTGTAAACACATAAAGAAAGGTCTTGAATTGAATTGAGTTATCAAGGGTAAACCACATGGTCGGATGTGTTATCACACAAGAGAAGGACTTGTAGCTAAGATTGGACATAAGGGAAGAGAGTTGGACGCATGGTATTATGCGGTAAGGTACAAACGCATAGTAGTGTGCATTTGAGACATGGACGCCTAGTAGTATGCGGTGGAGAAATGGGGTCAAAGGTAGTAAGGCCGAGAGTAAAGAAAGAGAGTAAAGAAGCTAAAACCTGGAAGAGGATATTATGAATGCATAGGGAACAATATGTTGGATGAGAAGTTGGACAAGAGAATAGATGAGTTGGTAAAGGTTGCATGGGTTCATTTGGACTTAACACCTCATAAGGAGGAGGTGTCAAGATTTCATGTTGGATATGTCATGCAGCGTGACAAGTGGCAAATAAGTGGCAAAAAGAGAAGAGAAGTGAGATGGAAAACACTCTATTTCAAAGCTATAAATAGGACCTTGAGGGAAGAGGAGCAAAAGGAAGGATCCAAAAAGTGGGAGCTTTGAAGGGGAAGCAAGAGAAAGTTGTCTCCCTGCGTCCAAGGTGAACGCTGAGTTGAAGTTGGACCTTGCATCCAAGAGAGGTCAACGCATCAAAAAGGGAAGCCAGAAGAGTTATAAGTTAGGCTGCACTCTGCGTCAGCCGTTAAACCTTGCGTTCAAGGAGCAAGGTTGCGTCCAACTGAGCTACTAGAAAGAGGAAACAGCTACCTTGCGGTTTAGTGTCTCAAGCCTTGCGTTCAAGGAACTCGGAAAGCAGAATTTGAAGGAAAAAGAGGGAATTTCTTAAGCGTTTTGTGAGTGACACTTTTCTTTTTTTGAAAATGGTTTAATAGAAATGTCGTTTTGGTTTTCTTATAAGATGTGGCATGATGATAAAGTATTTACTTGAAAAACATGATGATTGTTTATATTATTTATGAGGCATGTTATTTGTTTTCATTAAAAGGTTGAAATACTCGAAATACATGTTTTTGAGATATTATTTACGAAGAATTTCCCTATGAACTAATTATGGTAAAATTGGTTTTTAAAGTGTTTTAGAGGAGACTCAATGCTAAAAGGCATGTGAGTATCCCCGGGACCCAGTACTGAGGGACATGGAGAAGGTACTTGGGCAACCCGCCATATTCCTATGTGCACATAGAGGTTGTGACGTTGGGTGTATTGAGTCTTGCTCCACCCCAACTAAGGTTGTTTTTGACGTTGAGTTTTGCTTCGCCTCAACTAAGGTTGTTTTCGACGTTGAGTGTGTTGAGTCTTGCTCCACCTCAACTAAGGTTGTTTTCGACGTTGGGTGCGTTGAGTCTTGCTCCGCCCTGACTAAGGAAAAATTTAAAACAAAAGAAGACTTGATGGTTGTAGACTGTTTTATTGAATATGATTGGAAACAATGTTTTAAATGTCAACTCATGTGATTTGATGAAGTGGTTGGAAAGTATGATTTTTCAGAAATGATGATTTGAATCCCTGTTTTATGCGTAACAGATTTAACATGCATGTTTTCGAACAAAGTAGTTTTACAAAATTAGTCACTCACGGGGCTTTAGCTCACGCTTTCCCATGTTTTTCTATTTTCCAGGTAGCGAGCGAGTTCGGGATGCTTTGCCTACGCAAGAACCTCGTCTGGGTTGTCTTTAGTGTTAGTGGTTGGACAGTGAACCCTACAGAGGAGTCAAGGTTGCTGTCTTCACATCTCCTCTCGGATTATGGAGGATAATCCAGGAGGGGGTGTGACATGCGTTGAGTTGGTCTTATGCCGCGTTAATGTTATTTAAGATTGGTTCAGTGAAACACAAGTTTTCCTATAAAAAAAACCTAAGTGTAAGTTTAAAATAGGTTTCTAGGGGAGTTCAGGGTCAAACTTAGGAATTTGCAACAACTTGATGTTAAGAAAATTCTATGATTTAATGTAATTTGCTATACAAATGAATATATGTAAAAAAGAATGCGTTGAGATATCTTCACAGTAAACTAAAAATGAATTTACAAGTATAAGAATGGTGAATGAACATGGAGGATAATGATGCATGGAAGATGATAGTTGAAAGTGTCAAGTACAAATACGATCAAAACAACATGCATTGAGATGGAAAAATCAGTGGAGAAAGTTGGGTTGAGAAGACTTCACTAACATATTTCTAAGTGATACTTAAGCAGATATTCATGTTGCAAACTCAACATTGATAATACATCTTTTAATGCTTCGACACCACATTTATCTTATTTCTAAGACGCATGGTGAGTTTCTTCTATAATAAAAGATCAATTTTATCTCTAAAGCTAATTCTTTTCTTGTTTAAACAATATGGTTAATTACTTACTCTCTCAAGTAGTTCTTACTTAAACCTATTTGTTTGATAGATTCATGCAAGGTTTTTAGCACGCATTTAAGTATGATGAATACAACTTAAGTAAAACTTACAAAATGTTAGTTTCATCCACTCAACCCATTAGGAAATTTAGCTACCTCATAATGTAAAATGTTAAAGATAAGATGATAATGGATGGAGATATGAAATAAATCAAATTTATATTAAAGAAATATGTTTCTTTCGATATCACAATCTTAATACAAATAAGAAAGGTGAAAATGAAAGTGAAATGAATAGCGTCAAGATGCCAACGACAATGTTTTGCTTATTAGAGGCTCGAGATGGAGGCTGTTTAATATAATTTGCATATATGGAATGGATGGATTCTCACTCTCTGAGAGGCAACACTGAACCTTCACTCATAATCTTCTCACAAGAGATCTCGAGGTAGAGGGTGACAATGGTAGTGAGGGACATTGAGTAGAGTTTTCACCCATAGTTTTCTCTCTAACTTCAACTTGAACTCCGTGGGCTATTTATAGTAGGAAAAACGTTTTAGAGGTGTCACCATTCGTACGTGAAAAGGATGTTCATGAAGGAGATTTGTGAAGGAAGCTTGTTCTTATCCTTCTTTTTCCCTGTAATATTAGGCTTAACCTTAAACACTACATTACGAATGTTTGCAGTTTGTCCTTTTATGTGTTGCATCAGTCTTTAACAAAATCAAAACAAAAGACGATCTATTGCTTTCTTTGGAGATTTGATTTGACAATAAACTATTATTAATTTATTTATGAATATGATTTATATGTTAAAAAAATTTATATAATTATTATTTTGTAATATTATATAATTTATAATACATTACATAGTAAATATATATATCTTTTTATAAATAATTTATAAACTGACATACTATATTTAAATATAGTCTTTTAGTATAATTATGCATTTTAAAATTGAAAATTCAAAATGCAGATACTAATTAAAAAAATAAAATCAAGTTGTCACCCAACTCGAGTAAAAAAGAAAAAAAGATTATAGAATTATAAAAGATGCTTTTTTAGCTTTAGTAACTAAATCTGAAAGGCAACAGAATCTTTGGAAAAAAGCCCACAAGGCGAGAGGAGCAAAGCGAATTGAGTTCAGCTTCTTCGCCATTTAGGAATGGAAAGCCCAAATTGGAGTTGTTGTGTTGTGGAGGCTGCACCACAAACGCAATTCAAAGGTACAATCTCACTCTAATTACATTGGAGTTCTTCTTTCTCTCTTCTCTCCTTTTCTTTTCTTTTTCTTTTCTTTGTGGTTCTGCGCACGGCGGGAAAAACTCACAAAAAACCTTTCTTTTTTCCCCCAAAAACCTCCCTCCAAAATCATAAAGCAAACGTCCCCATCGCCATCGCTCTCTTTCTCTCTCCCATTCCCTCTAAAACCCTAATTTCCACAACCCCATTTCCCCTTTTCTTCCAAACTTCCTGCTGTTACTTCCTCGGATTGCTGCCCTTATTTGGGTTCTTTTGTTGCTGGAGGGAGCAGAAGTGGTGGGGGCTTTTGCTCTCTCTCTTTCTGTTTTGTTTTTCTCTTCAATGGCATTCCCTCTTCAGCAGCGACCCAAGCCACCAATTCTCGATGGGGAAGATGGAGATGATATCAATATCGATGTTTATAATGCTGGAACTCCGATTCGGTACCTTTCTCTTGATCATGTCTACTCCACTACCTCTCCGTTCGTTAGTACAAGTGGGTCTTCTAATGTTATGTCTAAGAAGGTGAAAGCCCGGAGGCTTATGGTGAATCACTTCGACGATCTTAATTTCAAGCCGCCTCGTTTGCTCCATGTCTATTCTCGCCGCCGGAAGAAACCCCGTCACTCCTCTGCCAGTTCCTCTGTCTACGACTCTTTGGTTGAGGAGGTCGAATTGGACTCCAGAACTGTTATGGAATCTGAGGATCGTGAAATTGATAAGATGGTGAATGGTGTGGACGACCATGCAGGGGAATTTGAAGTCGATAGAACGCCGAAGAAGAAGAAAAAGAGGAAGGATAAGTTTGGGTGTAATGAGCTTGTTAAATTGGAGGTTGATTCCAGTGTTATTCGTGCGATGAATGGTCCTAGGTTGAGAGACTGCCGCACTCATAGCAGTAACAATAATAATTCTGGACAGAGAAAGAAGCGCAATTCTTCACAGATTTCTGAGAAGTCCATGTTCAAATCTCCTACTGCTAAGAGATGGGTCAGGTATTGGTTTCTGGTTTTCGAGTTGCAATTTAAGGCTTCGGAGGGGTAGTGCCCTCTTCGGAGTTGAGATGCCGTTTGAAGCATTTGCTATATATTTTTTCTATCTTGTTTTTTGTGTAGCGCACTTAGTCAGTTCTATTTACTGGTATATACTCGCTTATCAACTCACAGGTTAAGTTTTGAGGATGTTGATCCGAAAGTGTATATTGGATTACAATGCAAGGCAAGTCATTCTGTATGTACTTATGATTTGAATCAACTTCTTGGGATATGTTTGAAATGATATGGTACTTCGCAACATCACAGGTTTATTGGCCATTGGACGCTCAGTGGTACTGTGGTCGTGTTGTGGGCTATAATTCAGAGAGTGGTCGTCATCATGTATGTTCTCACATATATAACTTTTAAACCCCACAATGGGTGTTTGATATAAGTACTTACTGTTAACTGTATTATGTGTCTTCACTTGTATTGATCGTACTAGTTGGCTTTTGGTTGTTGGTGATATCATTTATTCTTATGTACAAAATTCAATGTAGATTGAATATGAAGATGAGGACAGAGAAGATTTGATTCTTTCCAATGAGAAAGTCAAATTCCTTATTTCTGGTGAAGAGATGCAGTCTTTGAATTTGAATTTCGGTGTTGATAGTGTAGAGAGCAATGCTTATGATTACAATGAGATGCTAGTGTTAGCAGCAACCTTGGATGACTGCCTGGAACCTGAACCTGGAGATATTGTTTGGGCCAAACTTACTGGTCTGTGGTTCATCTCTTCATCTCTTTTCTTTTCCCTTTTTCCCCGTTTTTTCCTCTTCTTTTTCATTTTAAAAGTGAAAAAGGAAAAACAGTAATGTTTAAAAATAAAGAACGAATGTCTTAAAAAATTAGTAAAAGAGAGAGATCGTGCTGGTTATTCCTGAAATAGAAGACATGAAGGAAATAAGCACCAACTTGGAGTCCTTTATTGTTATTGAAAGTCCTCCGTTGCGAAAACAAATGGCTCTTGGAGCAAACATATTGTGCTTCTTATGGTGATTGTATTTCTCTGTTTCTTAACATATTGTGAGAGGCCAGAAATCAAAATTTGAACAAACATTAAATGAAAATAGGAAATCATGAACGTGTTGTACCTTTCTATCATGCTTCAAGGTTCAAAGTGTTGTTATGGAGAGTATTAAATCAAGGGGTGGGGCGGTTCATGTATGGGTTATATTTCAAGTTTGAGAATTTGTTACCATTATCAATTGTAAGGTGATAGAGATGCAAATAGGGCAAACTCCTTATTTCTCTCAATAAAAGTTGGTTTCTTATAAAAATTGATAATTCTTGCAAGGGATGATTTATTTAATTGAATATATTTTTATTACTTCTTTTGTTAGTTAAATGCAGGTCATGCTATGTGGCCAGCAATTATAGTGGATGAATCACTCATTGGTGATCGTAAGGGGTTAAGAAATATTTCAGGAGGAAGGACAGTCCCTGTTCAATTTTTTGGTACACATGACTTTGCGAGGTTTGTGAGCTTTCTGGTTTAAAATGAACTATATTTGTCTGGTATAATGTATCGGAGCTTTGAAACAATAAATGCATAAATTTTTTTTTGTTGGGAATGTCAAATGTGCACACTGACTAGTTTCTCTATTGTCCAGGATTAAAGTAAAACAGGCCATCTCATTTCTCAAAGGTCTTCTTTCTTTCTTCCACCAGAAATGCAAGAAACCACACTTCATGCGGAGCCTAGAAGAGGCAAAAATGTAATGTTGGATTGGTTTGGCTTCTTATATCTAAAAAGATGATTATGACATTTCTTACTCCCAAGTCCCTATAATTGTTTATCCCAAATTAAATTCATTTGACTACCTGACTGCTGATTGTTGTTTGTGGTATCAACTCTGTCAATTTTTAGTTACCATGCTAAGGATGTGATCAGACCAACCTTTTGGCAGATTCCTATTGAGATGTAGTTGTTCCTATGTCCCTGTAATGAAATGTTGAAAGAATTACTGTGAAATTTAAATTTATATAGTACTTTGACAGCATGGTTCTGTGCCTATCTATCTCCATTTCAATGTAAAACTAGCCTCATGGAGAATCCAATAATGTAAAATAAAACTGAGTATGATGATGTAGGAGGGGCTTTGTTGGTTCTTGTTGCTTCTTGCTAAGCCATATTCTCTTTTTACGGTCACTAATAGAAATTTACCTACTTACCCGTTGAAAGCAGGTATCTAAGTGAGCAGAAACTTCCACCAAGTATGCTACAGTTGCAAAATGGAATTGAAGTGGATGATTTTGCAAGTGCAAGTGGAGAGGAAGAAGGGACGACAGATTCAGGGGAAGAATGCCTAAATGAAGGAAGGATGCATTGTCCACTCAATGGATATGGATCTTCTCCATTTACAGTTGGGGATTTGGAAATAATAAGCCTTGGTAAGATTTAAATCACTATTTTTCCTAATGTATCATGGGATATCTTGAAATGTTGAATTTCATGCGCTGATTTTGAAATTGTAGGCTGTGATAAGATTTGAATTGCTATTTTCCTTAAGTTTAGGTTATATTGACCTGTTAGTTCTCAAGAAACAAGAGAATGCCATGGGAAAAATGATCAAAATCTTCATTGTACTTGCGACACATAACATACCTTTGAGGTAGATATAGTAAGTTTATGATATGAAGTAACATTGCTATTAGTCTATGAGCAAACTTTCCAAATATAAAAGAAGTTCCTCCCTTTGGCAAGCTCTCGTAGTTCTTTCTGTGAGTAGCACACACCCACATAGACCCATTTACTTGGCAAGCCTAATCCTAATGCGAGCAACTCTCTGAACAAAACAACGTTGGTCTTTCTTTGGTACCTTTGTTTGCCAATTCATCAATTAAGAAAATTGATTACTTTTCTTTTTTGCCTTACCATTTTTATGATTTTTATTCCTTGTGTTACTTACACGACATTTAATTGGTGTAAATTGGTTCCTCCTTTTTGTAATTATGACTTAAACTCCCTTATCGTTGGAAAGGCTTTTTTGTAATCCTTTGGACAGCCTCCCATTTTGTACTTTCTGTGATCTTTATGAACGTGGTACACTGGTATCTATGTGGCTAGTTTCCGAGTATGTGGCAAATCAAGCTCTTAAGCAACCTGTTTATTAATGTTTATCACACATTTTTTTTGTTCTTAGGGAAGATCGTCAAAGATTCTAAATATTTCCAGAATGATGGGTCTGTATGGCCCGAGGGGTATACAGCTGTGAGGAAATTTTCATCTTTAACTGGTGGATATTTGAACTTTTGTAATTGTTATTTTTGAAATTATCTTTGTTCTGCAGATATTTCTAGTTTGCCTTTTCAACGTGATGATTTCTAACACTGTTCTTTTCATCTCTTTTACTTGTTTCCAGATCCCAATGTCTGTACCTTATATAGAATGGAAGTTTTGAGAGATTTTGAATCCAAATTTCGACCTTTATTTAGAGTAACTTTGGATAATGGAGAGCAGGTTAGTTCGTTAAATTGGGTAGATATACTTGCATTTGCATGTTTTTTCTTTTGATGTTGCAATTTGCATGTTAATTCTCTGTTTACTCCAGTATATGATGGCTTCTTTGGTACTTTAAAGTTACACCTATAAATTTAATTTGCTGGCTATTAGATTAATCAGTTTTATTTTTATTATTTTTAATATATATATATATATATAAGTAATTGCTATTAATTGGATGGAAGCCAGATACTGTAATCACTAATAAACTCAGATAAAAGAGCCCTTCCAATGCAAAATCATTGTGGAAGAACAGGCTATTCGAGAAATGTAAATATTTTAAGAAATCGTTGATGTTATGCATTCTGACATTATTGAACCTTATCTTCCATTGCTCTTTTAGTTTAAGATCTTAGCCGTACATTCATTACTTTTTGATTGATCCACATTTTTTGGACCACATACTGCAAAGGCTGTCAATATTCTCCCTCTCTCTCTCTCTCTCTCTCTCTCTCTCATGTGGTATTCTTCATTTAATTAATTTTATTGTTAGCCTAATATTAATCTTGTAACTTTTTAAATAATTCGCTTGTCTAAACTAGATTTTTGCTTTAGAGGGTTTGCCTTCTTTCCTATTAAAAGATTTCTAGGGTTACTAATGCAAGCCTTTTCCGTTGTTGATACTCCTGTGTATTGCTATAGTTTAAAGGATCCTCGCCATCTGCTTGCTGGAATAAAATATACAAAAGGATGAGGAAAATGCAACATGTTTCTGATACTTCTACCGAAAGTAAAGGGGAATTTGTATACAAGTCTGGCTCTGATATGTTTGGTTTCTCCAATCCAGATGTTAAGAAACTCATCCAGGTATACATCAAAGTTCTTGTCCAACATAAATTTCTTCCCTTCTTTTGGTGTTGCAATTGTATCAATTTCGGCCGTACCATGTGCAATTTCTGCTTAAAATAATTTTTTCTCTAAGGAACAAGAATTTCTTTGAATGAATGGAATAGCAGAGGAGGAATAACACCTACAAACCAAGGGGCTGTAAAACTCTTTAATTGGCAATTATGTAAGAAAGGGGTACTGGCAAAAGTAATTAACAATAAGGCTTCTGGCTGGACAAACCAGAAGGTTCTCTATCGCATGTGAAGCCTTTTCCGGCCTTGAAAAATTTTCCTATTCCTGTTGTGTCATACTTGGCAAAAAATATCTCTAGTTGCATTCAACTATAGCACTTCTCCCTCGTATTGAAGTGGTAACGCGGAGGTACATGTCTAGCCTTGCTGGAACATAGCGGGCAGCAACAAGCCTAAAATTTAGGAGTCTAAGGCTGATACAATTAAATGATGATCTGCAATTTTTAAATTTTTTTTTTTTTTAAATTTGTTTATTCTTTTTTTTAATTTTTATGGGGGGTGGGGGGTGGTAAAGGGAAACAGCGATGTGTATGTTTTTTCTTCATATATACTTGAAACAGAGATGTGTATTAAACCAGCCACTGGAAAAACAACTTAAAGGAGTCCCCATGCCAAGAAGGAGGAATCACTTGGCCTCCATTCTAAGTTAATTAAAATTACCAAAGGGTTTTTGAAGAGTACTCCAGTTTGAGGTTGTATATACTACACGGTTGCAAATGTTTACTTTTATAAAAGAATCAAATTTATTTGAGAGGACTAGCTTCCTTTCTTTCCAAAGGAGCCTGCGTGGGGTTCTGCTTACATTTGTTCACAAAACTCTTGCTTTTTCTTTGAGCCACCAGCCGGTGGGAATTTCTGTGATTCTTCCATCCTTTTAGAGTGGTACCTAGTGAGATAATTGCAATGAAGAAACAGATGGCTAATTGATTCCTCGCTGCTGCTAAAGTAGTTTGAGGGGATGATAAAAGTTGGAGACCCTTTTTGAATTCTGTCTGTGGTATTTATTCTGCTATGAGCTAAATAAAGTTCAGGCAATTTTGATGGATTCTTTCAAAAGCGTTTAAGGTTTACAATGGCTCCAAAGAACCATACAAAGATGGGCGTTAAGAACAAATTTCATACTATCAATGAAATTTGTTTCCTATAAAAGAAAAAAAGAAACCCACCAACCCTGAGCATCAACAAGGGCATATGTTGAAAATTTCACTTGCTCATTTCTTCAATACAGAGCTATTGATGGACTTGTCGAGCTTGCAGTTAGAATATGAACCTCGGAAAAATAATGCTATTTGGGGAATCTTGAAGCTGACTATTTTCCTAAAAAATACATGACGACCACTCCCTGCCTTAAGAGCTGTATCCTGCTGGTTGATATTTCTAGATTCACCCATTTCATCCACCTGACTCAGCCCCCTGACCCACCATCCTCACAAAAACAAATCTCCTGCTAGAGACTTTTTCCCCTGCTCATTTTGGGATTATGATTTCAAAGAAGGTTAAGTTCTTTATCTGGAAGGTTTTATGGGGAGGAGTTAACACTTTGTATTTCAAGGAAATTGCCCTCATTAGTTGGCCCATTTTGTTGCATTCTTCGTAGGAAGGCTGACAAAAACCTGAATCATATGAGATGTGAGTTTATGAGGCTTGTTCGGAATTTACTTCTTTAAAACGTTTGGCTTCATGTTAAACCGTCATAGGGAGACTAGTGATTATGATGCGGAGTTCCTCATTTAGCTTTCTTTGTGAAAAAGGGGTTCTTGTTGGGGTGTGTGCTATATTGTGGGATTTTTGGAGTGAGAGGAATAATAGAGTGTTTAGATGTTTGGAGAGGGACCCAAATGAAGTTTGGTCCCTTTTTTAGATATCATGTTTTCCTTTAAATTCTTATCTCAAAGATCTTTTGTAACTATTCCATGGGTACTATTTTGCACAATTGGATCCCTATGTTGCAGCGGGGCTTTCTTTTGAGTGCTTGGTTTTTTGTATGTCATTGTATTCTTTCTTTTATTCTCAATTACCACCGTTGTTTTCATTAAAAAGATTTTCCATTGGCAACCAAAGTAGAACTTTTTTCATCTCTGGACCAAACACTCCGCCAGCTTGTCTGCTCTGTTCTCAGAACTCGACATAGAAGACCATCTTTCGAGTCCATTACTAAGCATTCTGGGGTCTCTTCTCTCCCCACCTACCCTCGTCACACCTTGGGTTAGAAGCCTCTGAATTAAACATCCCTTTTGACAACACCCCTTGCTGTGGTGGTGTTGCCCACGATTTGAGAGAATTAAAGAACTTACAATCCTCCATCACTTATGATAAAGAGTCTGTTATGAGCAGGAATGTTAGGGGTTGGCTACTTGAAGGAAAGAGCACTGATTAAGGATGTCATCCTAAAGCACAACCCAACCATTGGCATTCTCCCAGAAACAAAGTGCAGCAGCTTGGACAGAACCTTTATTAAATCCATCTGAAGTGCCAAAACGTGGTGCCTTTTGGTCGAAACTTTTGATCTTCAGTGGTGCTGCCTTAAAGTAATCCAAGAAGCCTTGAAGCACAAGTAAGTCATGTGCGAAATACTATTCAAAGAAGAATAAGGCAAATTCTGTGGACCAATGTTATAAAAGCTGTTCTTCTGGAACTATAGTTGAAAAGCAATTGAAGGACCTTCCAAGATTTTATTGTGCTTTTGTGGATAATGACGACTTTTTGGAGGAAGTAATTTTGTTAGCTTCAAAATGGACCTTTCTTTGTTTGGTTGTTCAAGTTGATTGCAATTTTGTATATACGCTCCTACGCAGTTTCTGTGGATGCCTTGTCCTGTTTTGGTTCCTTCATTTCTAATGAAATTCTATGTATAAAAAATGGACTGAGAGAGCAGCATCAATGTAGAAAATAAAAGTTGCCATTAGGAGCTTCTCTCTAATTATTTACTTAACAACCAATCATTGTCATTGAGGTGAATCTACTAAAAATTTCGCCAGGGAAGTGCGATCAAGTTATGATATTCTAACTCTGTCAGCAAACTCTGTTTAAGGAACGATGCACTTTTTTTTTTCTTTTTTGATAAGAAACAATTTCATTGATGTGAAATATCTAAATAGTACAAAAGGGAAGAACTCAATAGGGAGAATAACCAATAACCAACAAACCAATAAAACAATGTTAATCAGTACCCAAAAAAGAAAGATACAACCAAAGATGTACAAGGAAGGGAGAGATGATGAAAATGACAAAAGCCAATCCATGAAAAGAATGTGTAAGAACAATACAATTGATCATGTTTTATAAAAAGATTGTGTGTACAATATAATCCAACCCATACAAGGAAGGGAATGATGCTACTTTTATTATTATTTTGTTAAAAGAATTGACCAGAGTTAAAATTTAAATCATGTTTTATCATCTTTTCATTGTTACTTTTTCCTTCCTCTATATTGCATACATGATAATGTGTAGAAGGATTAGGATAATTAAGTGGCTTTTTTTCAAGAGTCAATTTGTTCCGTTTTGGTTGTATTTGATTGTTTTTGCATTACTTTTATGGCTTTGTCCAGTTAAGGGCTAAATTTCATTGTATTTGCTTTATTTTGCTTATTCTGTTTCATTGTACTTTGAGCATTAGACTCTTTATTTCATCAATGAAAAGTCTTGCTTTCTTAAAAACAAAGATTATTTTGAATTTTTGTTCAAGTTTTGTGTTTGTAATAGGATTGTACTTAAACAATTGTTTTGCATTGTTTTTTCCCTTTTGTTTTGGTGTGTGCGGGCATGCATGTGTTGGATGTGTTATGTTGTTATGAGCTCCTAATAGGAGTCTTTTTGGCGTTCATATAAAAAGGGAAAAAAGGACTCTTTAGATAAATTTCTTTCGTGCTTAGCTTTGGTGCACTTGGCTTGAATGAAATGCTTGCATTATTCACAGATAAGGATTTTACTTGGGTAACATCCTCTATAATAGGCTGCTTACTTAGGCTGTTTTAATTGCATTTTCACTCATTTTTGAGTTTGCATCCTTGAGTAATTGTCTCTTTTCATTTTTATAATGAAATGTTGTGTATCTTGTTAAGAAAAAGGCCTCTATAAATAGGAGAGAGTAGTCTTTTGTATTGGAGAAACCTTGAATACTATTAATATCAAAATAATGATTTTTTTATTATTCTTGGAGCCTCAGTCTATTAATTGGTAGCTTCACTATATTTTATTAGATCTTGGTTTGTTCAATTGTGTCTTGTTTCACTCCAGCGATAAAACTAGCATTTCATGCATTAATGAAATTTGTTTCTCATAAAAAAAGTATCATTATATGGCTATACAAATCTTGGGTGAGGTGGGGGCTATATCTTTCTTGTCCTTTTGAAAAACCAAGCTTTTTTGTATTTTTTCTTGTAAAAAAGAAATCTGATGTATCAAAGTAATTCATTTTTTCTTTTGACAGGGGATATCTAAATCTGGACTGTCATCTTCCAGATCCTCGAGCAAAGTGGCCTCCAGAAAGTACAAAGATTTTCCCATTGGTTATAGACCTGTTCGTGTTGATTGGAAAGACCTTGACAAGTGCAGTGTATGTCATATGGATGAGGTGAGAGTTGTTCCTAGGCTATATTCATTTAAATTCTTTGCCTTTTAATCACTCTCTTTATAAGAATTATATGTATATTTCATATCTACGGTTAACTAGTACCTATTTTGAAGAGCCTTCATCTGTTGCTGATATGTGTTTGCCTTTTCCTTTTTTACCCTTATTAAGTTTATATATGATGCTTGTAGAAAGTAAATGGTTGCCATTATATAGTAAATGAAATATGCCATTGCCAATCATGATGTTGTGGTTTTAAGGGCTCTCTTTCTCCCCCCAATCAACTTTTGGGGTAGATGGGTGCCCTTTCAGTTGCTATTGTAGTAAAAGGTTGATCAGTCAATTTCTGTTTTCTACAATAATGAAGGAAATTAGATACTCATACTAGAACACAGTAACGACGAACAAGAATATTCCCAAATAAGTTCGATTCTTTTGTAAATTTTTGGGACTGCATAGGTGCATAAATGGAGTCCTCTTCATAATTCCCTTTGAATTACTCCTTCATTTGTTATCAGTTTAGAACTTTAGATTGGAGAGACCTTTTCTGCAATTCTTCCTTCTTGGCATAGGGACTACTTGTCTCTATGGTCTCTTGGTTGTTCTTTTTGTTTGATGCATCTTTGTTTTTTCACTTAAAAAAATAAAATAATTGAAAATAGGACAGTTGACCTGACTGCATTTTTTCTGAGTTCCCTCTCCTAGCTCACACCATAATCTGCTCACCTCATTTCGGCATAGCCTTCTCGTATGCAAAACTTTCTTAACCAAAACTGTTAACTCACTCCTAATCCAGTTTTTTTTTATTGTGCATTAGACCATGTTGTTGAGACTTTTATTATTACTATTTTAAAAAATAAAATAACCATGCTATTGAGTCTAAATTTATCCTCTTTGACCCTTTTGATGAATGGGCTTCTCTTTTTCCACCCTTTACATTTGTTTTTCAATTCTGATAATGGTTTCAGTTGTCTTATGATTGTCACCGTTAATGCTGTATGAGTGTTTTGCTAATTGAGCTTATACATCTTTTTGATAGGAGTATGAAAATAACCTCTTCTTGCAGTGTGACAAATGCAGAATGATGGTATGTTTCCTTTTCCTTTTCATAATTTAAATTCAAAATCTCCTGCAACTATCTTGAAATAGGATTTTTCAATATTCACTAACTAACGAGTATGATTATCAACATAAACCATCATGGGTTGGCCTAGTGGTAAAGAGGAGACATAGTCTCAATAAATGACTAAGAGGTCAAGGGTTGAATCTACGGTGTCCACCTACCTAGGAATTAATTTCCTATGAGTTTCCTTGACACTCAAATGTTGTAAGGTCAAGCGGGTCGTCCCGTGAGATTAGTCGAGGTGTGCGTAAGCTGGCTCAAACACTCACGGATATCAAAAAAGAAAAAATATGAGTATCAACATATTACTACAAACCAACAACTAGAAAAATACACTACTCTGAACCCAACAGCCTTGAATCCATAGAATATAGTGAACAATAAATGCATACATATTGACTGAACCAGTTGGTTGGAATGTCACATCTTTTATTTTACTGGTTTATGTGGATTACATTACTTCAGTATACGTGAAATGAAATTTCTTGCATGAATTATATATGTATACGTCAACTAGATTTATGTGCTAGTCTGTTTCCTCTGTTCTTTACCATTTTAATTTCTCTAGAGTCTATCCTGCCCTTGAAAAGCTATTTTATATTTTACGCTTAGATTGTAATCTGTTGTTATACTTTAGGTCCATGCTAGGTGCTATGGGGAACTAGAACCAGTTGACGGAGTAATATGGTTGTGCAACTTGTGTCGGCCTGGTTCTCCTGACTGTCCTCCACCGTGCTGCCTCTGTCCCGTCCTTGGTATTTGAATTCATACCAATGAAATATGATTTCTGTATATCATCTTTTTTTGGATAGGATTTTTGTATATCAACTTTGAGTTATATTGAATCGTGAATTCATATATTTGTATATCATCTTTCATTTCTCCCGGTGAAAGCCTGGCTTATTATATTCCTATTCTCCAGGGGGTGCTATGAAGCCTACAACTGATGGACGCTGGGCTCATCTTGCTTGTGCTATATGGATACCTGGTTTGTGAGTTTATTCTTAGGAGTTTTCAATGATTGAAACTTATAATATGTATGCTGACTTGACACATTCTGCAGAAACGTGTTTATCTGATATCAAGAAAATGGAGCCTATTGACGGTCTTAATAGAATCAATAAGGTACCTTTCTCTTAGTTTCTAATGTTTAAATAACTTGATCTGTAGATTCTTGCACCCTTTACCCTTTATAATATTTACCTAAAATCATTTTAAAGCAAAAGTTGGATGTGCTTGTTTATTACTGATGTAAAAGACCTTGATTGAAGATGAAATTCCTTTGGTCTAATGGGGTCTTTGCCCTTTTTCTGGAGGCTCTGGTTTGAAAGAAAAGCAGGGATGTTTTTTGGGATTTATTTACTCTTTTTGCCTCTACTTGGTCTCCTACCTCTAAACTCTTCTTTTGTAATTATAGTCTTGCTCATATTTACACCAGTTGGGCTTTCTTTTCGCAAATCTGTTGGTGTGAGGGGATATCTCATCTCCTCTTTTTTATCTTCCTTTGGATAATGAAAGCTAAATTTTATATTAAAAAAAACCTTGATTGTACATTTTATTTATTTTGATATAAAATAAAGTCTTACTTATCATCTTCAATCTTTGTGCTAACCCGAGCATTAATGCTGAAGAAGGTCAAAGTAGTAAAAAATAGCAATTCAATTGATTTGAATAACTAAAGCAAAATAATTACAAAATTTCTGGGAAACAGAGTTTGACCTAGAAGCAAGAACTATGATACCATCAGAGAGAATTGAAATAGTAGTGGTTATCCTAAAAGATACATGCACGTCTCTCTATCAGGACTGAACTTCAGCTGGAGAGGTAGGATCTGTAAGATCTTCACAAAAAAGCTAACTGATGCCATAGTTTCCTATAAGCTTTTTAAATCATCACTAAACTCAAAATGTTTAAGGTAATGGGTTGCATAAGTTCAATGATATCAATACTTCAACACTACCCAAGCTTGAAAATGTGTACAAGTCATAAGTGGACATTTATATTAATTGGGGAGGAAATGACATTGTAGGAGTTTAAACACTGTACCATGTTAAATACCTTTGAACACAAAAGCTTAAGAATAAGTTAGGATAAATTTAATTATAATCAATACTTTAACCATCATATCTTCAGCTCATGGTTCCCTTTCTTAAACTTTCATTGAACTGCGTGTGCATTAGAATTTTTGGTACAAATTTGTACGCTATCTCTATTCTTTCTGAAAAGCAGAAAATGGTAAGGCGTATTACATATAAATGGACAAATAGGAAATACATGTAAACACCATTATCTACCCAGGTGGAGTGATGTACATAGTTTTCCTTAATGCCTTGTGTTGATGAATAAATATCTGTTCTCTTTGTAATTTGTTCTTATTTTGCCTTAAATGTATGAATCTAAGTTGCATAATCTATGCTTTTCTAGTTTTAATTTTATGAAATTAAAATCGTAGTTTATTTTTTTTTACTGCAATTTCTAAACAGGATCGTTGGAAGCTGTTATGCAGCATCTGTGGGGTCTCTTATGGAGCTTGCATTCAAGTAAGCTTGTTATTACTTTAAGCATGGGTGTGCGTTATAGTTGTCTTTCTAATTTGATGGGTGTGTTATAGTTTGCGCTACCACACAGCCAACGGTTACAGAAAAAGAAAATTCAGTTGGCAGAAGTATGCATGAGACTATAGTTACAATAAACATTAGTATGCTGAACATCCCGTTGGTTGATAAGTGAGGTATTTTGACCCGTGAAAATTTTTTTGAGACTTTTGGCTGTTTTCTTCTTTGAAGAAACAATTTCTTTGATTGATGAAACAAAGGAGTTGAAACATTTTTTTTTTTTTTTATTGAAAAGGAAATGATATCAATGAAAGTGATTCGTTTTCTTCAGGAAAAAAAAAAAAAAACTTTGAACACCTATAGGTGAATTGCAATAGAGTAGAATTTGATAGAATGTCTCTAGGTTTCTCCTTCCTTTCCCTCGCTACCTTCCCTCTCCCCTTGGTGATGCCATGCCCTCTGTCACTGACTTCCTCTGTCTTTCCCCCACTCTGATGGTCAAAAAGAAATCGTCCATCACTTTTGATTGCAAAACCTTCACCATTTCCCTTGACCAAAGTACTAATGGACGAGCCCTTCAAATTACTGAACACCAAAAGGATTGATCCTTTTCCTTTAATCTTTTTCCCACTACGCTACAGTGGCTCGTCAAGACTATTTGACAGCTGGTTGACGCTCCATTCAACCAAAAATTCTTCAAGAGAGAGTTGATGGGCACGTATTTTGGGTTGAAAAGCTTTCCAACCGCATAGGCCATGTTGTTGATATTGTGAAATTGGAAAGCAAAGAAGGCTGTTACAAGCTTTACGTCTCAGTCAGAGAAAATCGAAGAGGGTGGAAGCTCTTTATAGACCTCATTTCGAGAGGTCAGCAACCAGACATTAATTGTAAAGCCAACATTCACTCCACCCCTCATCTCTTAGCTTTTGCTTTACCAATCAATCCACCTTCTTTTAAGACCATCCTTCAAAGGGGCATTAATGACCACATCCCTAATGAGCAACCCTCCTCCAGTCATCAACCTCAACCTCAATCATATATTTTTGCTACACTAGACTTGACAGCGGCCGTTTTGATCTACTAAAGCTCATTCCACGATGACAAGTTTGATATTTAAAATGCTCTGAATCATAATATCAGTGATCGATGCACCATCAGTCCTCTACAAGCGACCTAGCCATTATTCTATGTTAGAGCACTGAGCAAGCATCAAAGATCACCATGAACTAGGGATGGAAGATTATTGGAGGCTACAAAATAAGATTTGCACAATGGAACTACTTCAACCTTTTCATAGAACCGAAAGTTCCATCATATGGGGGCTGGATAAAGGTGAAAAATCCCCGGATCGATATGTGGAACATCGAAACCTTCAAATACATTGGAAATCTCTGTGGAGGCCTCTGTGATATTGCAAAAAAATCCCTCTTCTTTATGGATATGATGGAGGTTTACCTGAAAGTGAATCAAAACCATTCTGGTTCCTGCCAGCAAAAATTCAGCTTTCAACATCTTCCACCAAAGAGCTGATCGTTGAGATAGACCCTTTCTTTCAACTGGACAATCGGTCGGCTTCATCACCAACATCCATGGCCGATGCAAAAAACCCATGTGCCAGTTGATTCAAGCCGATGAATCCTCTCCTCTCAAGGTCACATGCGTAGCATTGTCTGACTGCCAGCCTAACCCTGACAACCCCCAGCTTTCACTATACAAAGACTGGTCATCCGCCCCATTACCCAACTGTCAACCAAAGTGTCCTTTGTCCTTACCATTCTCGGTTCATCAATTGGGTCCCCTCTTAAAGGCCCACCTAACCCGAATCCTACCGAGCAACCACCATCCCCTAATGGGCCTTCCTTTAAAAGCCCGTCTTTACAACATAGCGATCCTAAAAAGTTTTCTTCACCCAAACACCCTTCAACAACCCAAGCCTTCCTTTCTGTCACCAAATCGTGCAGCCCTACAAAACCCAGTCTGGCTATTTGCCTGACATCACATGCCGTTATTATTGACGGGAAACAAACGCATCTCTTGAAAGGTATGAGACACACAATTGGCAAGTCTATCGCTGCTTCTCCATCGGAATTGGAGGATCTCTTCTCCAACCCCTATAACGACTGTCTCCACCAGAAATGATCCTTCATCCCCCCTTTCGTTGTTACTTTGGATTTCTATGATGATGAGTTTGTACCCAATATAGTGAACAATGAGGACCAATTGAGCCCACATGTTATTGAAGGTAATGAAGGGAAGGAGGAAACAAACTCTCTGCTGCACCTGAGTCTTTAGTCACTGGCTCCATGGCTTTTGATAAACGGGCTATGTATCACGACCATTCCTAGCAAACCCAAGAAAGGAAGCAAATCCAACTCCAAAGCCTTCGGATTGAAGAGAGAATTGAAAAAATCTAAACTCCACCATTAACTATTACCGTAATTGACTACTTCTAGTTATAGAAGGGTCATCTTCTCATCTATGATTTCTCTTGGAATGTTTGAGGCCTCTATTCGAGGAGGAAAAGAGTGATGATCAAGGATCTTCTAAACAAGACCAATGCCACCTTCGTTGTTCTTCAAGAGACCAAATCAACCGATATCGACCATCAGTTTATCAAATCCATATGGAGCTCGAAAAATATTGCTTGGGCCTCTTTGGATGCAGTTAAGAAAGCTAGTGCCATTCTCATTCTACATAAACATGTATTTTTTAGATTAAAGTTACATATATAGGGTAAAGAAGCCCTAGACTAGGTATGTACAATTACGATAAAGAACAATTATACATAAACATGTATTATAACACTCCCCTTCAAGCTAGAGCAAATATATCAATCGTGCCCAGCTTGTTGCACAAATAGCTTAGGACGAACATCCTGAGCAAAAAAAACGCAACCAAATATCTTTGAGCAATAGGAAATAAAGATTTGGTAGGGAAAAGAACAGAGGAAGACATTCTATTAATCAGAAAACAAGCAGTGGAAACAACATTAGCCCAAAATTGCTTTGGAACATGCATTTGAAAGGATAATGCACTTGCAGTTTTAAGTAAGTGCCTATTCTTTCGTTCAACCACTCCGTTTTGGAAGGAGTGTCGGCACAAGAGGATTGATGCATGATGCCATGTTCACACAAATAAGATCCAAGCACATTAGAAAAATATTCGCCAACATTATTAGTGCGCAAAGTTTTGATAAAGACATTAAACTGATTTTGAATTTAGCATGAAAAGCACAAAAGTGAGATAGTAACTCAGAACGATTTTTTCATTAAATATAACCAAGTCAAATGAGAATAGTTGTCAACAGAGGTAACAAAATAATGAAAATCTTGTTTGGGACACGACTGGGCAAGGATCCCAAATATCAGAATGAACATTAATTCGAATGGAGCACTTGCTCGTTTATCGACTCTAGGACTAGGACTAGACTAAGACGATGAAATTTAGCGAATTGGCATGAATCACAATTCAAAGAGGACAAAGTTCAAAATTTTGGATAAAGTTTCTTCAACAGGAACAAAGACGGATGAGCCAAACAACAATGAACTTCAAACGGAGATGTAACTCCCGAGCAAGCCACAACTATCGGTATCTTGTTATAAAAAATATAAAGGCATCTTCACTCATATCCTTTACCAATAATCTTCTTCGTCATACGATCTGAAACAAGCAATAACCAGGAAAAAACGAGACAACAGAATTAAGGTCATGAGTAATTTGGCTAATAGAAATTAAATTAAAGGATAGTTGAGGCAAATGTAAAACAAAAGACAGAGAAAATGATGGGGAAAGGTTAATGGTACCAGAACCAAGAACAAAGGATGTTAAGCCATCTGCCAAAGTGACAGATGGGGAAGAGGCAGGGGACAATGAAAAAATAAGCTAGAATTACCTGTCATATGAGTTGTGGCACCAAAGTCTATGACCCATTCGATAGATGATGTAAGGAGACATTTTGTATTATGTGTCAGCAATGGTGCTGGTAGGATTAGATGAAGATGATGCTTGCAATGAGTCTTGGTACACCTGAAATTTAGCAAACTCATATGTAGGATGATGCTTGCAATGAGTCTTGGTACACCTGAAATTTAGCAAACTCATGTAAAAAATATGGTAATCGATTTCTCTGTTATATCAATGGTGGAAGCTATCTGAGTATGTTGAGATCGTTGATTCTTATATAACAACTTTCAATAGTCACGTTTCAAATGGCTAGGCTTATGGCAGTAGTTATAGACAATCTCCTGAGAATCTGATTTTTGATTATCATAATTAGTTCTCTAAAAATTTTTGTCCGTCCCTCAAGGGACCCTGTGGTTATTATTCTTGCTAATAAGAGTGTTGATGGGTTGAGGAACACACAAATTGGATTGAGAACTCTCAATGCGAAGAACATGACTGAAAGTATCTTCTAATGACGAGATTTTAGAGTCAGAAAGAATTTGTGTTTTGGCTAATCCAAATTTTGGTGAAAGTCCATTAAGAAAGATCATAACAACCATCTTTTCTCGTTGAGTTTGTTGAACTTTAACATCTGAGCTAAAAGGTAATAACAAAGCAAGCTTGGCAACTATCCTCTTCAGTCTCATACAGTAGCTGGTCACAGCTTCTACTTTCGGTTTGGCACGAAAGAACTGCATACAAACTTCAAACATTCTATAGACTTGCTCTTTACCCGAGTATAGAAGTTTTAAAAGTTCTAAGAGCTCCTTCACAGAATTACAATGATCGACCAAACTAATTAACTTGCTCTCAATGGAGTTTTTGATCTGAAGATAAAGTCGAGCGTCATCACGAAGCCAATCCTTCTTCTTCTTATCATCTTCTGGTGGATCCACAGCCGTATAATCATCCATATTCATACTTTGTAAATAAAACAGAATTGTCCGACGCCAATCATAGTAATTAGATCCATTTAACTTGTGTTTTGTGATCTTTGAGGTTGGGGGGATCACATTAAATATGGCCAAATTCTTCATTGCATCCATAGTGAATTTACAATGGACCGTAGATCTCACAAATGGAATGAGAACAAAGAATCAGAATAAAAAACTAAGGTAAAATCACACCAAATAGTCAAAACAACCACAAAATTGAACAAAACAACCACAAACCCCGAAACAAAGATGTATTCTTCAAATATCTACACGATCAAATGGATTTCGATGGAACCAAATGCACAGACTAATTGAAAAAGAGGACCCGAGACAAACCCAATTGACGAAACATGAAACGGAGCTCCCATGCCCCGATGCGTGGCGACAGAGCAGATTCCTTCTGATGGCGCGTGAGCCTTACGCATGGAGTTTTCTTGCGAATGACGGCGACAGACAACGGCGCTCCTCCTAAGGTGGGAGGTGTAGACAAACAGCCACTCAAACTTTGTGACCTTAACTCGAAATCCTAATTTTGTAAGAGCGTAGTCGTCAAACGAATATTCTAAACCCTAGAGGTTCTGTTACCATGTACCCAGTAATTTAGAACATATTCTCACTACTATTATCCAGAATAAAGTTACATATATATAGGGAACAAAGAAACCTTAGACTAGTTATGTACAATTACGAGAAAGGACAATTATATATAAACATGTAAAACATGTATTATAACAGATATCACTCTCACGGAAGAAGTCAGGTGGAGGCAAAAATGCAAATTGAAATGGGCTAAAGATGGGGATCAAAACAGTAGATTCTTTCATAGAATGATGTCTTATAGATTGATGTCTTACTGTAAAAGGAAAAACACACGATTGTGGAGCTTCTTTTGAGACAAGGACACAACCTTGTTGATGACCACGACATTGAAGCTGAGTTTATCAGCTTTTACCGAGAGCTATACACCAAACAAAGGGGCATCCAAGCCCTCCCTGAGATTGACAATTGGGACCCGTTTCTACTGAGCAAGCAGCTGCCTTGGAAGCAAGCTATTACTGACATGGGAAGCAAGATGGGTATACTTCTGAATTCTTGAAAAAGCACTGGAACATCCTTAAAGATGATATTAAAGGGTGTTCCAGGACTTCTTTGAGAAAGCCATTATTGACGCCAACCTCAAAGAGACCTACATTTGCTTGATCTCAAAAAAGATTGATGCCAAAAGGGTTGGAGAGTTTAGGCCCATTAGCCTAACTAGTCTCTACATAGTCATTGCCCGTGTTCTATCGGAAAGATTAAAGAAAGTTCCATCCTAAAGATTAAAGCAAGTTTTATTCCACTTGATCACTGAGAATCAGTTTGCTTTTGTGACTGATCGTCAAATCATCGATGCCTCCTTGATTGCTAATGAGTTAATTGACCTATTCTCCAAAACCCAATCCAAGGGGATGGTGATTAAACTTGATATTGAAAAGGCCTTTGATATGGTTGAAGCATTAATCAAATTTCAGCAAAAAACTTGGAAAGAGAGCACCAGGAAGAAGCATTACTCCTTGCGATTTCAAAACGACCAATCCATGCAAGTGATTTATCTTGGAAGACTTCAAGCCAAATTTCAGCAAGGATTTCTTTAACTGCATTGGACCGTAACAACTGAGATGTTGGCTTTAAAGATGGACCAACTGGATATAGGGAAAGACCCACTGGATATTAAAAATGGAAAGCAATTGACCCCAACAAAAACTGGAAAAAGTGCAGTAAAAAAATATGTGCTGTAGATGAAAAAATCTGAATGACATAGTCTGTCGCCTTCTATTTGTCCTCTTTGTAAAGAATTTTTATTAGAATGAAAATGTGTCTGATTCTGACACATGAGAGAAACTCTCTATTTATTGAGATTAATAGACAAATGAGGGTAAAATGATTACCTAAGATTACCCTAGTCCTTCCTTCATCAGAGAAACTTTTAATATGATTAATTCATTATGGGTTTGTCGGATCCAGGGAACAAAGAGGCAAGCCTTATTTATGTCTCCTGCTTAATTATATTTTTTTCTCTGTTTTTTTTTTTCTTTTTTGGTAATTTTTTTTAATGTCAAATAATGATGTATTAGACAGGTTTTTGGAATAGTTGACTTGACGCAAGTGGCATTTGACTAAGACTACTTTAGTTACTTTAATAAAAAATAAAATAACTTTTCGATAGAAGTATGTGCTTATGACGGAGTAACCTATCCCTGATTTACATTTATTCATATTTTTACTTTAACTGTATCCTACTTTGTAACAGTGTTCAAACAATACTTGTTATGTAGCATATCACCCTCTTTGTGCACGAGCTGCTGGTCTTTGTGTAGAGGTACATTATCCATCCATATGCAGGGATTTGTTAAAGTTTGTTTGCTGGTTTATTTATTTATTTTTAATAGTTATACAAACATTTCCCATAGTAACTTGTTGTTTTTCTTTTCCATTTCAATTTTGTAATTTCAAAGCTTGAGGAAGATGACAGGCTCCATCTACTTGCTGCGGATGAAGATGAAGAAGATCAGTGTATTCGATTACTTTCCTTTTGCAAGAAACACAGGCCACCATCTAATGAGCGTTTAATGGCTGAGGATCGTATAGGGAAAGCTGGACAGCAGTGCTCTAATTATACTCCACCATGCAATCCATCTGGTTGTGCTCGTACAGGTTTGGCACTTTTATTGTTGAGTTAAATGTGTTATTAGTTGAATCATTGTTAGAAACAGCAGGTTTTTAGACTAAAATTCTAAAATGAATGTGACTAGTTTTGCTTCCTTATTTTGTGTGGTGTTCTTTTTAACGATAGTTTAACTATTCTCTTTTGGTGAAAAAACATATTGGATCCCTATATTTTCATTGAAAAAACAATTTAGTCTTTAAACTTTTGTTTTCAAGATTTAGTATTTGTACTTTCAAATTGGAAACAATTTAGTCCTGGAACAAGTATGTCACAATTTTGTTCATGTAGTTTAGGAGTTGTAATAATTTAGTTCAATTGTTTATCTAATCAAAATTAAGTGTAGATTATTATTATGTAATAATTTATTCTTTGTAGTTTATTAACCAATTTGGCACCCCTTCAATTTGTTGATTTGGCACCCCTTTAATTTGTTGATCTACATGCACATATAAGAAATTCTATTAAATATTTAACATTTTACATGTTGGGGACTACTTGGAGAACTAAATTGTTACACACTAAAGTTTGAAAGTTTGAATGGACATGGAGTAAATCATTTCAAACTATCAATTAGATGAAGCCTTGTCAGTTAGCTCATCATAAGTTACAAAAGTTCCAAGACGTTGCTAATTTTTTTCTGAGAAGGAAACAAACATTTCATTGATATAATGAAAATAGTCTAATGATCAAATTAACAAGGAAACATAGTAATCCAAGAAAACTAAAAGATGAGATAAGGGGATCAGTAGGTGCACTCGGTCATCTCAACTAGGTTGACACTACTTTAGCGCCCTCATTACATCCCAACAGTTACAAAAGAGAGAAATTAATACTTAACATAAGTAGGTAAAGCAAACAGTTTGTTATGTTCTAAGACACCAAAGAAATAAAATGCATCTAATCTAAGGAAGTAAAGGCACTAAATTGTTACTAATTGACAACAGTTTTCTTGAGCAAAGGAATGAAGCTCTGTTGATTACATTGCTTTGGAGGTTTACCCAAGAAGGGAATAGCCTATGATTACATTGCTTTGGAGGCTTACCCAAGAAGGGAATAGCCTATGGAGAAGGAGAAGGGTAGTTGTTGCCATCTTTGGTTGGATTAATAAAACCCCGAGACAGTCAGCAAGAGGCAAAAAGTGGGTTGATGTTGACAAAAGTAGAGATGATTTATTGAAGTCATTCTGGCTGTAAAGTGGCTAATGGCACTTATATCCTCGTTTTGGGAGGATGCTTGGGCTAATGACACTTAGATTTTCTTGCCCTTTCATCCAAGAAAGGGGCTCAGGTTGCAGATTGTTGCTAGGTTGAATCCCCGAACTGGGTTTTTGACAGAAATATCCCTAGATTCACCGAATGTTTGAACTTTTTCCTGCTTTGTAATTATGGAGGAGTTAAAGGAATTTATTTTGCTGGCTATTAAAATAGCATATCTTTGAAATCTAGGGGATAAAGGAACAACTACATCTTCAACGACAAGTCCTCTTCGTTTGACAGTTCTATAGTGTGATTTGTAATGCTTTTTATTAGTGTAACTGCTCTCCCCTTTGTTGCTAATTTGGAGGGTTATTATCGTTTTTAATGTAATCCACCTCTGTTGGCTGGGTTTTCCCCCATCTTTTGTTCATTTCATTCGTCAATAAAATCTCATCAAAACCTAAAAAGAAGTGACAGTCATAGTCAAGATCAAATGACTTGGTACCTTGACTTGTTGGGATCTTTTCTTAGCCAAGTCTGCTTCTTACATATTACTAAGCCTGAAGCTAAGCTCAAAGCTCCTTTGGTAGTTTGGAAGTTCAAGGTTCCTAAACAAGTGAAATTCCTCCTTGGTTGGTATGGTGCTTTGTAGAAGTCTTAATACAGCTGATGAACTTCAGAGGAAGGCCTTATGTAACCTTCTTGGTACCTTGGGGACATTCCTTGTTTCTCTCTTCTGTACTTCAAATTATTTTAAAAAGTTAAGGAAAAAAAGGTCAAATGAACTATCTACATTTTCCAAAATTAAATGTACTTGGATTGTTCTCACGATCGACCTGGAAGACAACAGTTTAGCATGGGCACCTTGTTCAAATAAATTTCCAAAGGAAAAAAAGTACGTACTGTAAATTCATTAACCTTGAAGTGGTTTGTATAATCATAGGCTGATGCTGACAATAAGTTTACAATATTGATGTTTTTGCTGTTTACTTTTCTCCCCATGATAGGTTTTGTTAGTTCACATCAAAGTGTTTTATCTTTGATATATTGTCCTCTTCTTGGCAGAGCCTTATAATTACTTTGGGAGAAGAGGGCGCAAAGCACCTGAAGCCGTTGCTGCTGCATCCTTGAAACGATTGTTTGTTGAAAATCAGCCTTATATAGCGAGCGGTTATTCCCAACATTTGTTATCAGGAAATTTATTGCCTTCCAGTGGAGTCCTAGGCATGAAATTTTCTCTTCAACATTTGAAAGCCTGTCAGCTTGATCCTCGAAACATACTTTCTGTGGCTGAAAAATACAAATTTATGAGGGAGACATTCAGGAAGAGACTTGCATTTGGTAAGGATTAAATTGAAAAACCCTTTTTTCCCCCTCATTTGTGTCTTGGTAAGTTTTAACTAATTCAGCTACGATAGGAGTCTGTGTTGGTTTCCATTAGGAAACGTTGATAATAAATTTTAACTAATTCAGTTACCATTTTTTTTTTTAACTATACATATATATCTTATTAAATTAGTTCATGTGTTTTTTCTTAATGAGAAATAAACTATAATCATCACTTAACAAAAGAAAAAAAAAATCATTTCAATTCTTGAACTTATTGTTGTGAATGCATAGCAAGTTTGTTTCTGTGCCCTTTTGCTACGGTAAAGGCACAATCACTTGTATGATTATATGGAACGGGTTTACTTGAGGATGGATTTAACAAGTTTTTATATCTATCCATCTAACTGGCTTTTTTTCAATTGGAACCTCTTTTGGCGCTTTAGGGAAGTCTGGGATTCATGGATTTGGAATCTTTGCTAAGCATCCACATAGAGCAGGGGATATGGTAAAAACAATATTATTCTCGTTGATTATTCCTTTTGCAGTAAGTATATAAAATTTGATTTCTTTAGGTAATTGAATACACTGGAGAAATTGTTAGACCTCCCATTGCTGACAGGAGGGAGCGGTTCATATATAATTTACTGGTGGTAAGTTCATCATTATCATTAATCTGTTTTTATGTTTCTATGTAGTATCAATCATGTGTTGTTCCCATGCAATATAAGTTTCCAATTTGGACTTAGTTCTCTTGATCGATTAAATATTAAGCGGGTTGTCTTTCCTTGGATCACGTTGATTACCATATTTTCATTATATTTTTTGTGATTTTTTAATTTGAACGCCCTGGTGTTTGGTGTTGGGGGGAGAGACCATTTATTCTAATGCTTTTATAAAATATTCTGGTTTGTGGGATAATCATCTGGCAACTTCACTCGTATATTTTTCAAACATCTTTTGATCTTATGCAATCAACTTGTTTGTAGGATATACCATTTAGGCTATTTGTCTTAATTGGAACACTTTTTTTTTGTTTCTTGGAGTAAAATTCCTTGATGATTAAGATTTGTTGGTGTTAGGTACTTAAGCACCTTGGAGAACCACACCCCAAAAGCTAGCTAGCTATTGAGGTGGGAGAGCCAAGCCACTTAAGTACCACATTGGCCATCCCATTCTAACCAATGTGGGACAAAGGTAGTCTATACTACCTTGGTTCCTAACCCAATACCCCCATCCCTGGAAAGCCGATATCCCGGCGGCTACTCCAATGGTATTTCACTCGGCCATACCCGGTCAGAATCCTCTGTCGGTTCCACTTCGGAACGTCAACAACCGGCTTTGATACCATTGTTAGGTACTTAAGCACCTTGGAGAACCACACCTCAAAAGCTAGCTATTGAAGTGGGAGAGGCAAGCCACTTAAGTACCACATTGGCCATCCAATTCTAACCAATGTGGGACAAAAGTAGCCCATACTACCTTGGTTCTTAATAGTGGGCTACCATTTAATTCATCTAGAGTGCCTATTTTTTGATATAGTTGAAGTAGAATAAAATTGTTTTTTCATAGAACAACTCTACGTTGACATTAAGTCCTTACTAGCATTAGTTTTGTTTCAGCTTTCTTTTAATCTAACTAAGGTGTTCTTGTGTTGTATTAAGATAGATTCTTCTTTTGAAGACCTAAGGTGCAAAGCCCAGCACCTTAGGGTTTCTTCATAGAAAAGAAAGTAATTAACACTAAATGGAAAAACTCTTGTGTTTAGGGTTATTTTTTAAATTTAAATTTTTACTTGAACCATGCTTTATCTTCTTTAAAAAATATATAATAATAATAATAATAATAATACAAACATACATACATGTACATACATACAAAATATATGTAATACATACATATGTATGCATATAGTGCAAGTCGAGCTTAAAAAAAACTGTTCACTTGATCGGGAACATTTGGAAATTTTTTTCTTTAAATTGGTTTTCTGGACGATCTAACTGTTCTGTGAGGGATGGACAAAGTGTTCAATTTTGGAATGATGGATGAGTGGCATAAAAACCTTTGTGTAACTTATTCCCTTGTCTTTACTTTCTTTTGGATAAGAAGTTGCATCCTGCGGCTTCGAGGTTGTCCTCTCCTGACCAATCTTTTTCAATTTCTTTGGGCTTTCGTTGCCCTCTGTCTAACAGAGAGGCAGTCGAGGTGGCATATCTCAACCTTATTGTTCCTAGAGGAGGGATCTTAGGATGTCCCTTGACCATGCTAGGGGGTTTTCTTGTCATTTCTATTTAACCTTTATCCTCTCTCCTTGTACAGTCGGTTGGCTGCTCCTGAGGCTTTAGTCTTCTCCTCTGTATGGAAGATAAAAATTTCAAAAAAGGTTAAGGTTTTTGCTTAGCAGGTTTTACTAGGGAGAGTCATACCTCAGATCATGTCCAAAGACATTTCTCCATCTTGTGTTTTCAATGGTGCATTCTCCGTAGGAAGCATCACGAGGATCTAGTCATTTGTTGTGGGAGTTGAAGTTCGTGATTTACCTGTGGGATTGGTGGCAGAGTTCCAGTTGGGGTGGAATAAGGATGGTTGTTCTTTGTTGGAGGAGGTGGTTTTGAGCTCCCCTTTTAGGGTGAAGGAAGGAGACATAGGGTGAATGAAGGGGACAGATGGACAGTGTTGTGGGAAGCGAAATTCTTTGCTATTCTGTAGGATATTTGGTTGGAGTGTAATAGTAAAATTTTTAGGGATGTGGAGAAATCTAGATAGGAGGTTTGGAAGTTGGAGAGGTTTAATGCAAGTTTTGGAATTGGCCACTAGGCCATTTTGTAATTATGATATTGGTCTTGTTCTTTCGATTGGAGTCTTTCTGTAGTTAGTGTTGGACTTTTTTTTAGTATTAGTTTCTGTTTGCCCTTAAATTCTTTCATTCTTTTCAATAAAAGTTTGGTTGCTAAAATAAAATGGTTTTCTGGATGGAAGTGTGGTAAATTTAAGAGTATTCCTCTATGTATCCTCTAGTAGATTTTGGAATTTCCCCTTCCACTTGACTGAGAAAAGTTAATGAGTTCCATTTATTTCAGGGTGCTGGCACCTACATGTTTAGAATCGATGACGAACGAGTAATTGACGCTACAAGGGCTGGGAGCATTGCTCATCTGATCAACCACTCTTGTGAAGTATGTACTTTAGCTATTATTCATTTATTTTTCCGTTTTCCCTTTTAACTTGTTAGCGTTCTTTATCCTTATGAGATGCCCATTAAATTAGGTGTCAGTAGATTATAGTGCTTTATGGAGATTGAATGCAAGTAAGCTAAAAGTTTTCCTTGGATGCTTGGAAGAGAAGCTTAACTCCTGTTTGAACTAAGCTATGAGGGTGCTAAAGATGTGTCAACCTAGTTGAGATATCTGAGTGCACCTCCTGATCCTTAGTTTCTATATTCTTGTAATTTTGTTTCACTGTATCCTAAGCTCTTTTCATTTCATCAATGAAAAATTATATTTCTGTTTAAAAAAAAAATGAACTAAGCTATCATACACAGTAACTATTTCTCTTTACAGAGTTGTATGAGGAAAAAGAAAATTTCTAATAAGGGGAAGGCTGTCGTACTAAGTTTATATCATTGAAGGATGCATTGATTGGGTGCTCTGTAAAGTGCTTAGGCTTCTGCTTTATCCATATAATCTTGACTATATTTAATCAAATGTCATGTTTCTTACCAAACAACAAACACAACACCCCACAGTTGACGTAGCCGTTGTACTACTTGATAAGCTCATTTATGGAGCTCAGGGACATTAAATATAGTCCAATTCTTAAAACTAATGATAGTAGATGAAGATCAAATCACACTGCAATTGTCTCCTGTGATGAACTTCATTCAGACATCGAAATTGTTGTTTTTTTTGGAACTGTGAAATTGAATCCTTTGACAGCCTGACTATAAATATGAAATGAATTTATGTCATACAATAACAGAAAGCTTAACTGCAAGTTTGATGTGGAAATCGAGAAAATTGTTGTCCTCAATCTATTCTCAAGTACAATCTAATTAAGGAGGGAAAACTTGCATTTTCAGTAAGGAAAATTTTTTGGTGGCAGTTTGCATGTCCCAATAATTTGCTTGTGGAATTCGGTCCCTTTTATTTTTTTATTTATTTTATTTTATTTTTTTTTTTGTGATGAGAAACATCCTAATATCATTTCATAGATAATATGATATTACAAAAGGGAAAATAATGCCGTGAAGGTACATATATTTTTTTCCAACGCGATATGTAATGTCATAGTCACGAAAGAAAAAGGTGAATTTACACCAAGCAAGTGATGTATACAAAAGATGGTAAGAAAAGAGGCGAATGTTATTCCCTATCTTCAAAGGTGTGGTCATTCTGCTCATTCCAAATGAACCATAAGAAAGCTTTGATGATGAATGTCCACCATATCTATTTTTCATTCTTGAAGCGATGACCAACAAGGAGTGGACATGAGTGTGCTGTGATCGTTAGGGACGACCATATGGCAGTTGAAGTGTGGCAGAATTTTCTTCCAAAAGGATTGGGCATAGTCACAGTAGACAAACATGTGCATAATGGTCTCATTGCATTGATGGCAAGGTACACACCAACTAGGGCAGAGACAATCCAAGGGACCTTCTTGATAATAGTATCCGTTGTATTAATACTGCCGTGACTAGTCCCATAAGAAAAATCGAATTTTTTTTGGGGATAGGACCTCTCCAAATGTTCTTATATAGGGAGTAGTTATGTTCTATGCCCCGAGATGCAAGCTGGTGAGTAAGCGATTTGGAGGTAAAATGGCCAGACTTTTCCATCTCCTAAGTGTTCTCCACCAAGTGACTGTGTGGGGGGAGCAATAAAGTAGACATACCCGATAATCGTTGATCTCTTCGTCCTTTAGATTGTGTCTCAATCCAAGGTCCCAAGCTTCATAATCCCTGTTCCAGCACTGTGCAATGGATGCCTCTTCTTTCCTAGAGTGCGTACAATCTAGGAAAAACATTCTTAAGGAAAAGTAGACATCTGTTTTTGTTGCTCTATTTTCATCTTTTTCCTCTTCTAAACAAGAAATTCTAATTGATTATTCACAATAATATTTCCTTTATGCAGCCGAATTGCTACTCCAGAGTTATAAGTGTCAATGGAGATGAGCACATAATAATATTTGCAAAGAGGGACATTAAGCGATGGGAAGAACTTACATATGATTATAGGTTCTGCTCATTCTGGATGATTATATCTTATTTTATGCAATCTGTAGATGCTGACATTTCAATCTGGATTCAGGTTTTTTTCCATTGATGAACAACTAGCTTGCTATTGCGGGTATCCTAGATGTCGTGGTGTAGTCAATGATATGGAAGAAGAAGAACGAGTTTCAAAGCTACACGTATCTCGAACAGATTTAGTAGATTGGAGAGGGGAATGAGGTAGGTCAGCAAAACAGGAATACTTTTTTATTTTGTCTATTTTCTTCTTACTTTTGAATGTTTAAATTGCTTGATCAAGTATATATAGAGGTAAGTAGCCAAATTGCATTTGTTTTCCACATTTTCTTGCCTTAGAAACTATGGTCAGTGTCATATGAAATAGGAACTTTCATTGAGGTGTTTAGAATGCTGAGTTGGTTATTATAGTGCGTTATTATAGTTGGTGGGTTATAATAGTTTGTAGGTTATTGTCTGTGTTTGGGGTGTAAATTATTTTAATATTTTAGTCTGGGTAGGAAATAGTAAATATTATAACAAAGAGGGGAAGAGAGGACCAGTAGGAAATAGTAAACCTTGTAACAAAGAGAGGTTTGAAATAATAATACTGTAGTTAATTGTAGATTATAATAATCGGAAATACCAATATCATAATTGGAGCCCCAAAAAGGGAAGTAGACTATAATAGCCCACTCCACCCACTTGAAGTTGGGGGCCCAAACAACTCCTTAACTGTTGGTAATAATTGTTTCAAGACGTTCTTCTGCCTTGATCATTTTAAGTTCTGTTGATTTAGCGGGGTAGGGATGGTAGAAATCTCCATGAACGGAATCCTTGCAATTTAAGGTGAGAGTTTACATAAAACAGAGTCTGATTTAGGGATGGAAAGATCTCACTAATTTATTTTTTCTGGGTTGGGAACATCTTTTCGATAAATTTATTCAGGGCCATCCCTGCCCCAAACATTCCCCTTATTTTTAGTGGAAAAACTAACTTTACCATTCTATTTTAAAAGTGAAAAAAGATGATGAGATTTTTAAAAGTTATTCTAGTGAACTCTCGACAAGCAATTAGACTATTGTAAAAATTGTTAGTAACTGTTGCTCAACGCTTTCTCACACGATCTTCTGTTTCATTGTTACTGTGATTGATTGCTGATGATTTTTTTTTTTTTTTTTTTTTTTTTTTTTTTTTTTTTTATAATATCCTGGGCAGAACTATCATGTAAAGTTCGCCAATGGCAGCTCTCCTCTGGCAAACTTGCCAATGACATTTGCCATTCTTGCGACGCGCACTGGAAGTTGGTATTCAAGTTCTGGATTCACAAGTCAGCAATGTCAAATCAGGCAATTCTTTATTAAAGAAAATCACCCAATTTTTTTTTTTTTTCAATCCCATATTTCCGAAGTGTATGAGCCCAACTTATGAGAGATGTCGAGATTAGCAGTTGCAAATTTAGAATATTAGCAAGCATCATAGGGAAGCTTATTCTTAGTCTGGTTGAGAGAGATGGGTCCATTGCCCTTGATTTTGTAGATTTGCCATTAATTAGTTCGGCATCAAATGCTTCCATCGTTAACCATTAATCTTCTGTACAGAATATTCAAAGTAATTGAAAATAATTGTTCTATAGCTTCTTATCCCTTTTCCCACCATTTCCACATATTTACCATTTGCAGTGAGCAAAAACATAGGAACAACTTGGAATTCCATTCTCATTGGACTTTTCTTCTGATAGAGACTAAATAACTGTTTGATTTTCAATCCATGGACTAATTACTTGGGTATTTTCCCTTTTCTTTTGCTTACAAGACAACACTTCTGGTTTTCTCGTAAATGTTGAATGGTAAGAATACTTGGGTTGGTATCGAGAGCTATATCAAACGATTTAGATCTGTTTTTGTTTTATTTTTTATTTCGATACTTTAAAATGTCTATTTTATTTGAGCATTCCTTGCTGTTATTTTATAGATGTGACTTTGAAAGTGTTATAGTTGACATGGACATGAGTATTTAAATGAGGTAAAATTTTAATATTTTAGATGAGATAAAAATTGATTGTAGAATGATGAAAAAGATGGAATAAAGTTGAACGGTTTAAAAGACTCAAATGCACAAGATAATGCATTGTGTGATGTGACATGCTAGATAAGATATATATATATATATATATATTATGTTAATTTTTTAATTTCCACGATTTTCTAATATTGCAAATAACTTGGATTGGAGATAAATATTTATAGTTAATATCTTTAGGAAGGAAAAAAAAATCAATTGTAAATTCAAAGAATGACCCACAATTGAAAACTTAAATCTCACTTAATATTTGAAACTAAGAACTAAAACAGAAATTCCTTCCTCTTCACTCTGATATTGATTCAATGTTTGTTAGTATGATTGAGTCAAGATTAAGGGAAAAACCCATATCTTTCACCATCAATATGAATTGAAGCAAGTGAAATCCATTGGTTGCCTTGGTCTTCAAGAGTGGCTAAAAGGGGAACCTCTGCATTTTGATGTTATGGGTAGTTGGAAATATAACAATCAAATTCAAAGTATTAGAAGATATAGCAAGATTTAGATCAAGGTCTCAAAGTCTATTGGTGATAGATTATATTACAAATAGGAGTTTATCAACGATAGAGTCTATCACTGATAGGTATTGCAATTCTCTTTAAAAATGTTCATACACTTAATTATTAGCCCTAAGGTACTATCATGAAAATTGTTGTTGAGGTGTGTTAATATATCTTGGCCCAATAGGCCCAACCCTAAACCTATAAGATTAGACCTTCAATGAGAGAGAAGAGTAAGAATAAGATTTTAGAGAAAGAAAAGTAATATTAGGTTGAATTGCACTGTTGAGCTAACTTTGTAACTAATACCCAACCCCATAATTGAAGATTCTCTTTTGCTACTCTGTCTTCAAAGTACCAAACTTTTGGAGTAGGTCTTGTTTTGTTCCACATGTAAATCATTCTATCTTGCTTCTAAAGCCACCCTTTTCAAAACATAACAAACTCTCCCCCTTTTCTTTTTTCTCATTTGCTTACTTTCCATTACCCTTAATTACAACATAATCTTATCATTTGCTTCTCAACATTCTTCATTTAACCACTTCTACCTTTTCCCTTCTCCACAACATGAGAGCCATTGGAAAATTCGTCGCTCTTCCTTTCTTCTCAGGTTGTGCTTCTCGTTCTAGTGTCGCTACGAGCACATCCATTTCTACGACTCAAATCCGAGAGCTTAAAGAAGTAAACCCAAGTGTAGCAAGTAAGATCAATGATTTTCTTTTTCCCATATAATTTTCTTGTTTCCAAGTCCCTTTGGTTTGTTTTTTATTTCTTTCAATAAGACAGGGTTGGGTTATATATTTATTGATTTTTTTAGGAAGAGAAGAAAGTGAAAATAAAACTTCTGAAGTGAAAATGAAAAACCCTTCTGGTTTCTTATTTGTTCTGCCTAATATAACAAATGGAGTTCATAAGTTGGTCAGAAGCCTCAAAACTTTCTCCCAATTATTTGGTAAGTATAAATTTTCTTTTGTTTCCATAATTACATATTTGTTTGAATTATCATTTTTTTAAATTAACTATCTTGAACTTTATGTGGCTTCTGAACAATTATAGGATTTGTCTTGAAATCAACCTGCTATAATGTGCTTCTCCATCCATAATGCAATATTATTTATGTTAATTGCAAGTTTATAATTATACTTCCAAAGGATAAAGAAACTCCATCATTTGGCCATTCTAAAGATATCTTGTCTAATGTTTCAAAATCCTCAATTATACTTTCAAGGAATTAAATTTTTTTATAAAATATCTCAACTAAAAAAACATTATTGAAAGACATTTTAAAAATTATTTTCCTATTATGTTAAACTTTTTGAAAGTTAAAAATATCCACCTTATCCAACTTAATTTTTGAAACTCAACCAATTATTCTTCCTAATGAAAAAAGATAAAACAATCCACCCACTCAATATAGTATTGTTTTAAGAAAATCAAATAAATACTCTGTCAACTTGGGATTTTCAATGATCCACTATAATATATACACCTACTGCATTGTGTAAACCCTTTCTCTCCTTACTCTTTTGGCACATTTGACCTTTTTTTTTTTTTTTTTTTTTTTTTTTTTTTTTTTTTTTTTTTGGTAAAACATAGATGTTACATGTGTTTGATAACAAGTTTGCTTTAGTAATTTTATATATATATATATATAGTTAAACTTATTAAATAATACTTTAACGACAATTTTCTTTGTTATATTATCTACTTTCTCATAATATATTCAAAATCTAAAGCTAAATTTTAAAAATTAAAAAAAGTAATTATTAAAAGTGTGTTTTTGTTTTTGTTTATTTTTTTTTTTTAGCAAAAAGAACTATTTTTATATAATTAGAATTTAATTTAAAATTTACATGTTTACTAAAAGAAGATGAAAATCATGTAAGAAATTATTAGAGAAAAGAAGTACAATTTTAACTAGAACGTAAACAATTATCAAACATAGATTATTTGTTTAGACAAAGTAATAGTAGATACTTAAATTGTTTCTTTTTAGTAAAAACTCCTTCCTAAACCGGTATTTTCTAATTAATCTTTCTTTTACCCAATGCTTTATTGAAAACTTTCATATTTAATTAGTAAAATTGAAACTTATAAAATTTAAGAATTAAAAATAAAAAGAATATTTTGTACACCTCACTTAATGGTATATTTACCTTAAAAGCAATATTAGTATAATGTGGAGTTCTAGAGAGAGAGAGAGAGAAAAAAGGTAGCTGGTCTACCATTTCTTATCTGAATGAAATGACCCCTTCCCAAATTGCGACAATAAATCCCAAGTAATAAACAAAAATAAGTCCACCCACCAACTAATTTTACCTACCATTCAAAATAACAAAAAACCCCTTCAAATAATCACATGAGCATAGAAAAAAGTACTTAATAGATGAATATCATTTTATAATGATTCTTATCTATAACTATTGAAAGACGTTCATATCAACTCATAGATATGTTCATCACACTTACCTAATTGTCGTTTTCTTTTGAGACAATTATAAATAAAGCAATCAAGCTCAAAATATTAATAAATATAACACAATATAAAAAAAATTACAGATATAACAAAATTTAGATCCAACTCTAGAAAATCTATTAGTAATAGAGTCCATCACTAATAGATTTTTCTACATTACAATTACCCTTTTATTTTTTTTTATGCTTTTTTATCCATGAACATGTATTCTTAAGCAAAAAAGAAAGTGGAAATTAAACTAAATTTTGATTGCTCTTGTGAAAAAAAAAAACCCCTAGTTTTGAGAAAGGATGAAGAAGTAGAGGAAGTGGAAATGGAGATTGGATATCCAACAGATGTGAAGCATGTGACACATATTGGATTGGATGGCTCTACAACTACAAACCCTAATATTAAGGGTAATCATTGGGAAAATCTCAATAACTTTGTTCCTTCTGAGTTTCTTAATTCTTTTCCTTCCATTTCTTTAAGGCAATTTGAACTTTCAATGGCTGCTCAAGCACAATCTTCTCTTCTAGCAACATGATTTTGTTCTTTCTCATTTTGCTTTCTTAATTCTTCCTTTTCTTTTTTTCCCTTCAAAGCTTATACTTTGTGGAGGTAGTTATTGATGATTTTAAGGATCCCCTTCTCCTTATTAAACAATGGTGGTAAGGAGAAAAAAAAAGATGTTTGTATCATATATATATGGTGGAATTGATGAATTTGTTCATAGCTAAGATCTCTTGCTTGTCTTTTTTTTTTTTCTTTAAAAAAAAATACCATGGTTCGAATACGAGTATGATACCAAATTTTGTATGAACATCTTAAATCAATCAATTGGATTTTGTTCGTTGAGTTATCATAATGTTAGGTTAACAACAACTTCAACTATTCTTTTTGTAAAAAACTACCCTTTTAGATCCCTATGGTAACTATTGTTTTTATTTGGTCCCTAGTTTTTTTTTTTTAATTTTAATTTTAGTTTTAATTTTTTTACAACAAAATAACCAAAAACCAAAAGGAAATTAATGATGAAATAAATTAAAACATAGAGAAGTCCTCCATGGGGGAATGTCTTCAAGCTAGATTGGCGGAAAACAACGTCTTCGAGCATGGATAACTAAGGCATATGCAACAGAGATTCAGAGTGTTATACTTTCCTTAAGTTTTGAGTTTGGTTTCAATTAAGTAGGTCCGTAGGTTTCAAAATGTTACAATTTTACTCTTGAGATTGAGTTTTATTCCAAAGTATTATTTTAATGATTTTTCAAAGGCTAAATTATACAAAATATCCCTAAGACCTAAACTTTGTACTTTGTGTCAAAAATGCTCTTGAACTTTAAAAAATTTCAAAAATACCCTTAAACTTCAAATATGAGTTAAAAAAATACTCTTATCTTTAGTTTTTTTTTTTTTTTTTTTATATGGAAACCATTAATGTTTTGTATAAAAAATACCCCTAAACTTTTAAAAGCTTTAAAAAATCCCTTAAACTTTCAAAAAATTAAAAAATATCTTTACTATTATATGAACATAAACTGTTAATATTTTCTTACATCTCTATTTTTTCCATCTTTTTTCTCTCCTCCCTTTCTTTAATATCCCCCTTACTAGTTACTCCTTTTTTTTTTTTTTTTTGTTAATTATTTGACATTTGTTTATCTAAAATAAATAAATAAATAAATAAAACTGCACACTCCAGTTAAGATATATGAATTATAATAAGAAAAAAAAGAATAAAGGAGGCACCATGAGATTTTAGAATTTAAATGTTTTAACAAAATTATACATTAGTAGTTTAGTGTGTGTTAATAGGCAATTATAATTTTTTTTTATTTGACTATTTATCATTATAGTATGCTTTAAGGGGAAATTTTGATTTTGGAATTTTGTGAGATTTCATGAGATTTTATGTTTTAACTTAAAACCTTGATTTTTATTTTGGTTACTGAGAAAATTGGTGTAAGCTAAGAATTGGAAAATTAAGAGAAAAATGAGAGTATCAATATAATTTATTTTAAAATGGGCTCTTTTCGAACTTAAAAAAATTTCAAACAAATTGATCATCATATTAATAGTTGAAGTATTTTTTAACTTTTTTTTTTTTTTTTTTTTTTTTTAATTCTAAGTTACTTTTGCAATGAGATGTTAGCAACTTCTAATTCATATATTAATGGTAAAGATATTTTTCAAGTTTTTTTTAATAATTTTTTTTTAAGTTAAGGATAGTTTTGAAAATTTTGAAAGTTTAGAGATGTCTTTAAAACAAAACTTAAACGATTTCTATCCAAAACTAATGGTAAGGATATTTTTAAACGGTATTTTTGAAAGTTTTGAAAGTTGAACGTATTTTTACACTAAATTTTAAGTCCAAGGACATTTTTTTTTTTTTATATTTATGATTTATCCTTTTTCAAATGGAAGCTTTGCAAAAGCTAAGAATTATTACAATTATTTAGGTCTGAGGTTAAATTTGATGAAAGTGAAAATTTAGGACATAAATGTCAACTTTCTAGAAAATCTATTTTATTCTTAAGGTTACATTTTTACTAATCATTCAACGAGAGAGAATTAATACATTTTAAAATGCGATACATAATGGCTTCAAACACAATTATTAATTGTACAGATTAACAAAAATCATGGCTGATATGTTCTGTTCAATAATTTATTTAACGAAAATTACGGCTAGGATTAAAATAAGTATTCGTGTGTAATGCAATTTTAAAATACAAACAAAATATTTTAGAAACATAGAGATAAAAAAATAATAGTAATAAAAATAATAATTAATAAATCCGTTACTTTTATCAAAGAATGCCAATATCCTAAATTTCCAAAATTTAAAAATATCAATAAATTTTAATGTCTACAAGTATTCTATTAAGGAAATTACTAAAAATAAATATGAATCAGTAAATAAAAAAAAAAAAAGAAAGAAAAAAAAAAGAAAAGATACATGGTTCGGTCGATGAATTGAACTAAAACGAAAAAAATAAAATGATATGATATTGATGAAATTATTTCTTGAACTAAAAAATAAAGAGTTCAACAACACATGGACTTGATTGAAATAAAATGATATGATAATGATGATATTAAAAAAAAGGTGAGCATCAATAATTTAATTATAATTATTTAATAAAATAGGTTATAAGAGTTAGTTTTTAAATATAACAAAACTAGTCAAACTATTTACAAATATAAAAATATATCACTGTCTATCGCGGTCTTTCTATAGACAGTGAAATTCATAAATATTTTGAGATTTTTTCCATTTATAATAATTTTTCTAGTTAGGTTAAAATATCATTTTGGTCTTTATATTTTGAAATTTGTTCAATTTTAGTCCGTACTTTCAATAAATCTTAAATTTAGTCTCCAATATTAGTTTGTTATTGATTTCTTAAAAAAAAAACTTTTGTTATCTTGCATTTTCACTATAAATTTTGAAAACATATTAACATATTTTATTTTTATTGCATGAAAATTATTATTATTATTTAATTAGTTTTAGTAAAAATTAACTATGAGAGACTAAACATAAAATTTATTGAAAGTATGAAGACTAAAATCGAACTATTGAAAAGTATAGAGATTACAATTAAACAAATTTTAAAATTTGGGACCAAAATGATATTTTCACTTAATAAATATTATAATACATGTCTCTTTTATTTTTATTATTTTGATATTTTAATTCAAAAAAAATTTGAACTTCTCAAACTTCCAACCTCTTAATTGAGGACATGTAACTTTTAATAAAGGGACTTATCTCAAATGAATCAACAAATGTGGTAAATAAATTAAAAAAGTAAGATTTTTTTTTATTTGACAATATATAAAAATAAATAAATCAAGCCTAAAGTTCGAAACTGATAGTATAAATTTTATGTCGAAAAATTAGTAGAAGGTTTTGCGAATGAATTATGCTTCAAGCATTAATTTACCTTTCACCACACCACATGATTTTGAAGCCGCCCACTTCTCTCCTAACGTAACCTCCACACCATGTTAATGGTTTTGTCTTCCATTTCCATATTTAAAGTTTGAACCCATTCCATTGATATCACATCACAACCGTACCTCATCCACTTTCCCATGGCTATTCTCTCTAACTTCTTAAACTTACCATCTCCGCCGGAATCCGCTACCACTGCCGCCACCACCATCATCGAATCCTTAGAATCGTCTATCAATGATGTTATGAAACTCTACAAAAGACGTCGAAAATGGCGAGCTCTCTTCGCCGCCCCAAATCCAAATAGCATTGACACATTTTCGTCATGGAGAGTCCATTTGATCACCTTCCTCGAATCCACGCCTGCTCATGTCGTCACCATCGTTCTCCTCATAATGGACCTTATCATCACCGTCCTCGAACTTTCTTCGTCGTTAATATCCTGTGGCTCGCACGGGAAAGAAGAAGAAAAAGCTTTGTACTTTCATTGGGTGAGCATTGCCATCTTGAGCTTTCTCTCTGCGAAGGCGGCGGTTCTGATGGTGGGGCTGGGCCGCTCGTTCTTTAGACGGCCAGGCTGTGTTGTTGATGGCGTGGTAGCAGTCGTGGCGTTGGTTTTGGAGGTGGCGGCGGAGAGGAAAGGCGGCGGAGTGATAATGGTGGCAAGTTTGTGGAGGCTTGTGAGGGTGGTAGAGAGTGCTTTTGAGCTAAGTGATGATGCCATTGAAGTGAAGATTGAAGAAATAGTTTGGGAGTTAGAAAGAATGAAAGAAGAAATAAGAAGAGAGAAAGACAAGGATGAGGTGATAGAGATGCTTTAAGGGAAGAGTTGAATCATTTGCAAAACTATAATTCTTAGTAATCTTTAAGTTTGGTTTTTCATATACTCTCTCTATATATTTAATTATATAGCCTCACATATTTGATTTGGGCATATTTTGTTTGTATATATAATTTTATTTATTTTAATTTATTGTTGGGAATTCAATTTATTTCATCACAAACTTTTGAGTTTGTATGAAACTCATATTAATTTGTATCAATTATTAAAACTTTACACTCTTATAAGTGAATCAATTTAGACACGCGGCTAGAATTTGTTTTAAGATTATGAATGCATAATTTTCACAGGTTTATAAAATTTCTTTCAAGTAACAAAGATTAACACAGTACGAAAGAAAAATTATGGAATTAAATTAATATAGTACAATAGCGATTTTTTTTTATTAATATGAGGGTCTTCCTATCTTACCTTGTTTTTTAGCTCTTTTCAAATATAGTAAAAGGAACCAAAATATTTACAAATATAGCAAAATTTTACTGTATATATGTGATAGATTGCGATAGACTACTATCTGTTTTAAGATGGTGAATGACAAAAATAGTAGTCTATCGCTGATAAATTGTGATATTTTGCTATTAATTGTAAATATTTTTAACAATTTTGCCATTTTTTTTTGTTTTTCTCTATTTATTTTAGAAAAAGAATTAGGTGATAACTTTCATTGCACTTTGGTATGATTTTAACGAAGAATAATTTCATTAAGTTAGATATTGAGTTGATCTTAAATAGAATAAACTAGTGTTGACCTGAGATTTCAGCAATGAAATTTAATTCGTGAAATAAAATTGAATTGTATTGCTTTATATATAGGGTGAGTGTAGTGATACAATCTTTAATATTTATCCATTAACTTTTTCTCTCAAACTTATGTTTCATTCAAGAGCGGTTAAAGAGCTTGTTCTCGAGGTTGAATTTTTTACTTATCTTAAAAGTATTTAGAACTTTAAAAAAAAACTATAACCTTCAAAGCCTTCTAATCTTCCAAATTTTCAAGTCTTAACGTCTTTTAAACCTTTAAAAACATTTTTGGTTTTTTTTTCTTTTTTTTGTTTGAAGAGTTTTAGATTTTCAAAAGTTGAAGTGAGTGTTTGATCTTCAAGATCTTTGGGAGTTGTTTAAAAAACAAAAAACACTTCGGGAGTGATCTTTTGAGCTTCTAGAAGCCTTCTAAGTGCTTCCTTTTCAAAATATTTTGAACTGAAAAATGAAGGGGGCGACTAGACAAAGGCATTTTTCAGAAATGTTTAAACTTATTTTTCACTTTAAATGTTTAAATGCATAGAATCTATATTTTATTTAATTTCAAAATGACACCTATACCCCTCTGAACATCAATAAATTAAAATGTGTTTAAACACCAGATCTAATAAAAGAAAATCAAATCAAACAAAACAAATAAAATCTAGATTTTTAGATTACAAATTTAAAATAAAAACAGAAAAGATTAAACATATCTACGGAACAAAAACGAAAACAACGATTTCCAAAAAAATAATAAATAATAAAAATGTCAAATGGAACACCTTTTTGAGGAAAAGAAAATTAAAAAAAGGTAAGGAAAAATGTAAGATTGATTTCCAAATTAAAGTAACAACAATTGCAAAATGAGTATACACATATACAATGTTTGCAAGTAAGTTAAGTACTGTTGTTGTACGAAAGTATTGATGCATGAGATTGTGAATCCCAGTATTGGACAACCTTCAAATCACAATATAATTATCCCTACTCTCAACCAAAAATTACACCTAAATCCCTAATTCCACCAACATGCCTTCCATCTCCAAAGAAGAAAAAAACATAAATCTTCATCCTCCCCTACAAATACACAAGTTAACTACACGTGTATTTTTACGTTATTGGTGTGCGTTGTTACCATGCATTCAGTGTATTTGAAATATTGTCAAATTTAAATGACTATACAAAAATCATTGTTTTGTGAGCTGTCTTCTTCCTAAAGTCTTCGGCGCATGTCACTCAGATTCGAGTGCGGCGGCCCCAGCTAGGCTCGCACGTGTTCATCCTATTCTGTCGTAGTTTAGCCACACCGACCAGCCACTCTGTCCAGATATTGCCTGTCAACAATTGTGGTTTTATTGACGAACAAATACGTCCCCGAGAGTTGCTCCACTTAATGTGAGCATTTTTGATATTGGGCTACAATATTTTGTGTAGGTGCTGATTTTTATACTTGTGTTGGAAATTTTTCTGTTGGTTTGAATATTTGGTATCAAATACTGTAGACTACTTGGTTGTATTTTTGTGGTTAGACTTTACATGTTTTTCATATACTTGGATTTCTTATGTTTTTGTTAGCCAAGTGTTGGGGTGGGTTCATTATCTAATTTGGTTTTGTAGATGTAAATTCGCCATTTATTTTGGTGTTCAACTTTGGTAGAATTCGTGAATAAAAGCTTAAACATCGCCAAGATTGCTTCCAATTCATACCCATTTAAATTGTTTCATGGATTATGTAAATAAAATATGATCATCTCCCTTGACTATCTTATAGGATTCACTTACCTTTATATTTTGTGTCTCACTTTTTTTCCCAGTTGCTAGAGCTCCAAACTTTTGTAGTGATTCCTAGCTAACTTTATTGAGTTATATTTTTATATAAATATCACTGGATAGTATTTGTTATCTTATTACGAACTTCTACGATGTATTTAATTGATTCTTTTGGACATGGTGTTTGAGAGGATGTAAATACTATGGTCAATACATAAATATTTAATAGTTTCACATTATGTATTGATAACTTGTAGAAATACAAGTTACTATAACTTTTTGCTTAGAATAATGGAGAAAGTTTAACGAATCATGTGTTTTAATAGAAATTCTTGATAAATATTTTTTTTTTGCGTCCAGCATGTTGAAATTCTTAAGTAGGATAAAATCATGTAATAATCCACAATTAAACGCCTCATTTTTTTAAGGAAAAATCACAAGACTTGAACAACATGCAACAAACACCCATCCAAACACAACATGCTGAAAGTTGAAACGCATGCCTCGAGATCCCTAACAGCTGCAGCCTGATTCAAGATTAGATATTGTGCGTTGACTCAACACTGACCATGATAGCAGCGCTGCAATCAACCACCTACCAGTCAGGGATGACGATAGGTAGATGCATAGCCTCTAGAATGTCAGCAATGACACATGATGTCTTGAAGACCAACCCAAGCTTTATAAATAGACATTTCTTAGGGCAAAAAGAATGTTGTTGGAACGCTGGAGAATTGGTCATCCTCAAGGAGTTAGTCACATCCATAGGAGAAGATAACCAGAGATAGAGAACTTAAGAGAGTGATCTGCTCACCTCACTGTCTGCCAACCATCACCACACGCAGTGAAGCATGCGTCCACCCTGCCGCCAGCTCGACTCCCTGCTTCCTTTTATCTCATTTCTTGTTTTTTTTAGTTGTTTACATCATTTTCTTTAAGACATTGAGTAAATCTGTAACAACACTTCTACCTTCAATATATTCATTCTACCATGATATATATTTACCTCTTACATCTCTTCCATTTTTACTTGAAATACCATGAATAGCTAAATCTTTCAAGATCATCTTTCTGGCAAACCAAACTTAGAACGTAATTCATTTCCTTAATGTGTTCCCTTAATTCCTTGACCATATAACATCCGAGAAACTATTCTTAGTGTTTATTTCTTGAGCTACTAACTTTCATTTTGGCTATACAAAATGAAAAAAAAAAATTAAATAAGCAAAAAATGCTTCGCTTGGTTAGTTGGTCTTCACATGACATTTTTGGCCTCTTCAAAAATATATAGACCTGAAAAAGAATATTAAAGTCCGATAAGCACAACATGCTCAAAATTAATAAAGCAAATTCATCTGCATGACTTTCAAGTCACATATGCTATGTAGAAAGTGTCTAAGTAGTTCATATGAGTCAAATTGATTCTCAAAAAAGCCTAAAAATGCTTAACTGCAACTTTGACTCCCAAAACAATCAAAATAGTTCTAAATGACATTTTAAATTTCAAAACAACTGAAAAATGCTTAAATGTGACTTTCAAACTCAAAACCAACTTAAAATGCAATTAAAGTGTGTCTAAGTGACACATTTACCCTCAAAACAACTTACAAGGTTCCTAAAACGTGTCTAAGAGACTTGTTAACTCCCAAAACAACCTAAATAGTTCTCAAGTGTAATTTTGATTTTCAGAACCAACTAAAAAGTACCTAAAGTGTCATAAAATATGACACTTTAGCTCCCAAAACAAGTCCTAAGTTTGACTTTCAAACTCAAAACCAACCCCAAAAGAACCTAAAAAGTAAGAGATAGAATTATAACTCCTTACTTTCTAACATGATTTTATCAATCACACACAAACAACGACTTAGATTTAAAAAGTGTTGTACGACAATGAGCTGTACGGACTTGCCAAATGCCGCCAGAACAAACAGTGAAGGTTGTTAGCAAGGGCGGGCAGCGGCACGCGACTGGTCGGGCAATAGACGGACGACATGGATGGAGAATGACGATGGCGGCGTAGGTCTAGTGGTGGGCAGAGAGCTCACACGTGAAGAAGAAGGTGGGTTGGGGGGTTGTAACGACCTCACTCCTTATTACCTAACTCGTTGCTACGACATGCATGAACATTTACATGAATACGGTGAAAAAGGAAACATGACATCATCCGAATTTAAATAAATGCAACTTGGCTTATAAAATGGCAAAACTGACCAAAGTTTATTTAAAAAACATGAAAAAGAGAAAAATCCTTTGGCGGGGTACCCCTTACAACATTAAGAAAAATTTCAGAACAAAACGATATAACCAACATAGTTAAACAAAAGGTTCATGCGTACAAGTGCAACTACTCTAGACTCGAATGCGGAAGCAGTGTAACGGTCCCATGGCATGATCACGAATTTCCTCGACCATGCGCCGGGCCTCCATACTCCTTACCTGGAAAGAAAAACATAAAAGAAAGGATGAGTAAAATATACTCAGTAAGAGACCCACTACAGGGCCTAGCTGTTACCCCTTCATTGTCGTGCGCACCCGCGTACCCAGCATAAGCATAAGCATAGGAGCGCCTCGAGGGTACGCATTAAATTTAATCGTAACATGAACATAGGTGGTGATCCCGAGGGACACCCTTCGTAGCATAATACAGTGAGGGTACAGGACACGACAATGAGGCAACCTATGATGTATCATGGCATAGTCAATCTATTGCTGAGATTCCAGAGTCACAACACATAAGCATAAGGGCTAACTTACAATACAACTACTTAGCATGCATGGGCAATTATAGCAACAACATTCAAAACATAGGTTAAATATGACATTTCCATAACCAACCACACCATTAGGCAGAATACATTACTAAAACCCGGTAGTAAATCCCTTACCTGCGGGAGTGAAACAGAAGCGACACTGAGCGTTACTAGCGATACTGAGCGTTACTAGCGATACTAAGTGTATCCGCAAGGCGGCGACTTTCTTACGATGCAGCAACGTGCTAGGAAGGCTGTGATGCGTCGCGGAGAGGGCAGGCGACGCGGACTGGTGATGCGTTGCGAAGAGGGCAGGCGACGCGGACTGGTGATGTGTCGCGGAGAGGACAGGCGACGCGGCGACGCGGACTGATGAGGCGTCTCGGAGAGGACAGGCGATGCGGACTGATGATGCGTTGAAGGTGACTGATGCGTCAGCAAGCGCCTGAGGCAAGGCGACGAGACGACGACCAGAATGCTGCGGCGCGATGACAAAGACACTGCGGCGCGACAACTGTGCCGATGCCCCAACGCTGAGAACTACGACTAGGGTCACACCGTGAGGGTTGGGACGCTGCGACAGAGAGACGGAGAGACGTGAGAATTTGGCCGGCGAATGGTGTTTCCAGAGAAGAACTAGACTGCCTCTCTTTTCCTCTGCCTCTCTTTCCTTCACCTCTTCTAAAACGCCCCCCTACGTTCAAAATTCAACCGGGGATCTCTCCCCCAATGAAAACGGTGCAGCCTCTGCTGACTCTCAACTCCTTTCACGCTTCGCCCGCTGAAAACTATTTTTGACGATGACTTTTTTTTTTTTTTTAGAGGGAATTATTTACTGAAATTAGCGCTGTTACAATGGGGGTTGGCAGCTACAAGGGAGAAGGGGAAGAAAAAGATTTGGCTAGGGTTTTTTTTTTTTTTTTTCTTTTTCTTTTACTTTCGTTTTTTTCTTTTCTTTTTTAAAAATAAACAAAAATCTAAATTGAGGGGGGAGAGTGAGGAAAAATAATAATAAAAAAAGAGTGGCCAAAGAAAGTGTGAGAAAAAAATTGGGTAGGGTTTTAAAATGTATTTTTGCCAACGCAACAAAGGTTTGTTTCTACCCACGCAATGTGTGTGAATAGAAACCTTTACTATCTACCCACGCTTTTTGTGTTGGCAAATACAAAGTTTTTGCCCACTCTCATCGCGTGGGCAAAAACTAAAATAAGCGTCAACAAAAATGAAAAAAAATGTGTTTCACTAAGGCCACACAACTTTCTGCCCACGCACATCTTTTCATCGGCATAAATGAAGTTTTGCCCATGCATAGTAAATTTGTTGGCAAAAATTGGATTTGCCAACATTTTTAATTGTGTTGGAAAAATAAATGTTGGCACAGCCTAAAATTCTTGTAGTGTAAATGTATTATCTTCCTTGGCTTAACTTGAGATCATTGTGTTCTTTAATGTGTTTATTTGGTGAATTTACAGGTTTTAAGCATCTAAGAGTTAGAACAAACCTCCATCGACAAGTCTGGCTTAATTTGGGCTTTAATATGAAGTTTAAGATGACAACCAAAGTAAAAGAATGAAGACAGCTTGTTGGAGGCGTTGCTACGACGCTGAAATATAGAAGCTACACTTTGGTGAAGCGTTGCGACGCAAAGGGAGCGCGTGGCACCGACGACGCTATGATTTCTTCGGCCCCAGGGTAGAAACGTCGCGACGCTATCCCTCAGTGTTGCGGTGCTAGTGCGTTTTAATTAAAATCTCCCCTCTTTCCTTTTAGGGTTAGGAACTCTGACCTAACAAAATTCCACTGCTTCTCTCTGCCATTTCTAGTCCTTTTCTTGTAATTCTTCTCCGTTTCTTCCATGGGGACTTCAATAATCATTATTCGATTATGAGCTAAAGATTAGTTTTCTAGCTTGGGTTTGTTAGTTTTTCCCCTCATGTTTAAGTTGTGAGACTTGTTCTACATTTCAAATTGTTCAAACTCTCTTGTTTATGAGTTTTAATTTGATTGTATTGCTTATGATTAGTAATTTCTTGTTATTGATTAACAACCAATGCTTGAATGTTATTTCTCTATGCTTTGGATTTATCCTTGCTTGTAATAATTGTTTAGGAAGCAAAAGGTTAGATTAATTTGTCTATTGTGAGTCAACGATAAATGAGTTTTGCTTTAATCAACATTGAACTAAACCCGTATTGAATGAATTAATTATACAATGGAAATTAGTTCATTCATCTAGCTTAATCCTTAAAGCTTAATGCGATTAGTTAGAATGATTAGAGCATATTCGTCTTTTCATATTGGCTAATTAGTTAATTTGGACGATTGGTTAGGATTCTAATCAATTTGGCTAGCTTAAGCATGAGATTTTCTCTAGAGTTGAATGATTGCTTAAACTAATTGGGGGAAACATAAAAGCAAAACCGAGCTAGATTTTGTCATCATCAATTTCATGACTCTCTCTCGTCATTTTCATTCCCATGCTATTTAATTATGTGCAATTTTAGTTCCTTGCATTTATATTTCAAGCATTCACCAAACAACCCCCATATTACTACAATTATAAGCATTTTCTTTTAGAAGTTGACCGTCTCCCTGATGTTGGACTCGTACTCCACATTGCTACAAAATTAGTGTGGGCACGAAAATTATTTTGACCACTTTGAAGGATTTGACACCCTTTGTGTCACACCCCCTCTCGAATTATCCTCCATAATCCGAGAAGAGATGTGAAGATAGCAGTTATCGACTACCCTGTCACGTAACCCACTGTCAACCTCTCCGTCCACAAGCTCTTGACAAACCTCGACTTCAATTGGCAACGGGAACTGTCATGCTACCTGAAAATGGAAAACATACGAAAGCATGAGCTAACAGCTCAGTAAGTAACAGTTTCTGAAAAAACATTATACTTTAAGTATAAAACTGATTGAACTCGTATAAAACATCACACTGAAAATCAGTTTATAACATGATCAATTCTTGGTTATTTCATGTGTACATATTCATTCATTTCAAATACTTTTTCCCTAGTTAAGGCAGAGCAGTGCACAATGCTCATCAACGTCAATTACCTTTTGCTGTGTAGAGTAATCTCAACACCTCAGCGTCGTATATATATATTCTTCTATATTACTCGGGCTGCCCATATGCCTTCCTTTTATCCTTGAGCATTGGGTCCCATTTCTATTTTTCCGATTACCCATTTGCCTTCATCTAGTTCTTGAGCATTGGGTACCTTTTATAACTTGGGTACCTTCTACGAGTCCTTAAGCATTGGGGTCCCTTTTCAAAACTTTATAAAACACCATACATATTTTGAAAACATTATATTAATAGCTCATAACTTAACCGTTTCCAAATCTTTCATGAAAACATCATCAGCATGCTAAATTCATTTTCCAGCTTTAATATCAACCAACATGATTTTCATACAAGTCTATCTTCAAGTCTTTCTAGAAATCATATAACACCATGCTTTTTAGAAAAATCATGAATACAAGTTTCAATCAATCACCATGCGTTACCCAACATTCTCAAAGTTACCATGCGTTACTCAGCATTCTCAAAGTTACCATGCGTTACTCAGCATTCTCAAAGTTACCATGCGTTACCCGGCATTCTCAAGTTTTCAAGTAAACGCATGCTTCTCAGCTGGCTCATATTCTTTGATATATACATAAACGCATGCTCTTAGTTTTATAAACAACATGTTCATATGCTTCATATATGAAAATGCATGCATTGTTTCATTAGTAACCCATAAAATTATATTCATAGAGAACTCATTTATTTTTATGTAAAACGCAGGTGTTACTCACCTGTACTTGCTAAAGAATACTTCTTTTTCCTTTCCTCTTTTTCCTCTTCCCGAGCTTTCTAGACGCAGCGTTCTAACTCTGGAACGCAAGACTCCATTTTCCTCTGTCAGCTCGGTTGAACACAACTCTGCCCTTCAACGCAAGGTTGGTAACGCAAGGCTGATTACCTCCGCAAAGTGCATCCCGACTCTTCTTACTTCCCTTCGGATGCGTCGCCCTCTCTTGGGCGCAAGGTCCACCATGAATGCATCATCTAACTTTGGACGCCGCGTTCACCTTGGACATTATGTTTGTCCTCAATGCATAGCCGACCCTTTTTAACACCAGACAACTTCTTTACATAAAAAAACTAAGTTGTCAAATACCTTATTTCTTGGCCGCATACTCCTACCACAGACGTCCATGTTGCCTTCTCTTTTTCTCTCCAGAATTCTTCTTTGAGAGTCATCAGTCGCTCCTTTTCCCTCAAAGTTCTATTTATAGGAAGCTTGCCATCCAACTGCTTCTCTCCTTTTGCCACTTGTTTGCCACATGTCACGCTGCATGCTTAATTAACCATGCATTAATCCAAGTGTCACCTTGCATGAAACACTTGACATGCCTTCAACATCTCCTACTAATAAGGTGTCAAATCTATACAAAGCCACTTGGCCTTTATAAGCTGATCTTATGCGTCCAACATTCCCAATGAACAACTTTTATTCAATACAACGCCCTCATGTGTTAGCTGAATTTCCTTTAAGGTTTGAGCTTCACTGCTCACTTTTCTAACTCTCAGCCAACTATACTACTGTCTTTGACGCATAGAGAAAATTCTGTTTTCAACGCATAGGGACCTCAACGCATAACAACCTTGCCAACGTATGGTAAGCCAAGTACGGTCCTTTCCCTATCCAACGCGGCGACTGCTTCAGCTCACACCACCATTTGTGATTTCACCTTTAACGCATAGCCGCACTATTATAAACCAGTGCTTACATATGCCACTAGGCGTCAATGACAAACGTGCAATACTATGCGTTTATACCTCATCGCATCATACCATGCGTCCAACTCTCATATTCATAACGAATAAATCCTTCTCCATTTCTTCCTCTATGCGTTTCACATCTTTCCCTTCTCGGTTTACTTCCATGCATCCACCCTTACCATGCGTTACCTAGTCCTGACCATGCGTCCAACATGGTCTTTTACCTCATTTCTTCATAGACTCTTCAACGCTTCGTTTTCTTAAAAAGTAGGGTGTGACAATTCTACTCACCTTAGAAAAATTTCGTCCTCGAAATTTAGGCAGTATAATAAGTTATGTAAACAGAAAATACTTCTTATTCATTTTTTTCCTCTTCTTAATACTTGAGCTACAGGGTAGCGTTTAACACATAATGACCTTCGGCGCCGTGTGGCCTTCAACGCTTCATGACCTTCGACGCCTCGTGGCCCTCAACGCCTCGTGGCCTTCAACACCTAATAGCCTTCCTTCACCTCTGCGTCCACGCCAAACTAGCATAGTGTCACCAACGCATGGCCAATACTTAGTCATTTTGCCGCCACACAACTCGGCCAACTTTTCCTACTAAACACCCATCTCTTAGTCTCTTCTTAACTTGCCTTCTCACAAGGTCAAGTACGGGGCTTACAATTACCACCTTGTTACAAGGATTTCGTCCCCATATGAAAAGTATCGTCTTTATTAAAACTTTCCCTCAAATGCTCTTTTTCCTCAAACTGGACATCTGTTTACGGTAATCCCAATTAAAACCGGTCCAATTCCTCAAATAATTTTATGAGAAACACCTTTTCTAAGAACTACTATAATTTCCATCTAGTTATAATTTCAATACTATGCGCCTATTCTTCACGTTTTGCTTGAATGCGTAGTCCGCCAACGCGTTATTGATTTCAAACCTGAGTGCATAATTCAACTGCTAACTTGAACGCGTCGCATTCCTGTGTTTACTACAACACATTTCAATCGCATAGTTTAGTTCAACGCAACTTCCTCAATCACTATCAGCGCATAGCTTCTTATTCAAAAACCTCACAAGGTTTAAACTTTTACTCACGCTTTCCATCGAAAACACATACCTTCCCAATCTGCTCATTCTCCTTTATACTTAAATCCGCTTAATTTCCTTGCTGTGTCAACGCATATAAGCTTTCACAAACATATAGAACTTTTATCTACTCCTTACTTTCGACTTAAACAATACTATGCGTTTTCTGTAGGTTATGACTTCACCACGCTTCCGCTACGCTACTCTGATAATCAATGCTCCTGCTTTCCCTTGTTTTTCTGATTACTTCGGGGTTATAGTTTTTCCTTTCAATACTCAACTTACTTATAAAGGCCAGCTTATAAAGGCCAGGTGGCTTTGTATAGATTTGACACCTTATTAGTAGTAGGTGTTGAAGGCCACGAGGCTTTGAGGGCCACTTTGCGTTGAAGGCCACACGGCGCCGAAGGTCATTATGTGTTAAACTCTACCCTGTAGCTCAAGTATTAAGAAGAGGAAAAAAATGAATAAGAAGTATTTTCTGTTTACATAACTTATAATACTGCCTAAATTTCGAGGACGAAATTTTTCTAAGGTGAGTAGAATTGTCACACCCTACTTTTTAAGAAAACGAAGTGTTGAAGAGTCTATGAAGAAATGAGGTAAAAGACCATATTGGACGCATGGTCAGGACTAGGTAACGCATGGTAAGGGTGGATGCATGGAAGTAAACCAAGAAGGGAAAGATGTGAAACGCATAGAGGAAGAAATGGAGAAGGATTTATTCGTTATGAATATGAGAGTTGGATGCATGGTATGATGCGATGAGGTATAAACGCATAGTATTGCACGTTTGTCATTGACGCCTAGTGGCATATGTAAGCACTGGTTTATAATAGTGCGGCTATGCGTTAAAGGTGAAATCACAAATGGTGGTGTGAGCTGAAGCAGTCGCCACGTTGGCGGGGGAAAGGACTTGTAGAAGGCATTGTGGGCAGCTTGAGTTATAAAAGGTACCCAATGCTCAAGGACTAGATGAAGGCAAATGGGTAACCGGAAAAATAGAAATGGGACCCAATGCTCAAGGATAAAAGGAAGGCATATGGGCAGCCCGAGTAATAATATGCTTGTGCACATAGAAGAATATATATATATACGGCGCTGAGGTGTTGAGATTACTCTACACAGCAAAGGGTAATTGATGTTGAGGAGCGTTGAGCACTGCTCCGCCTCAACTAGGGAAAAAGTATTTGAAATGAATGAATATGTACACATGAAATAACCAAGAATTGATCATGTTATAAACTGATTTTCATTGTGATGTTTTATACGAGTTCAATCAGTTTTATACTTAAAGTATAATGTTTTTTCAGAAACTGTTACTCACTGAGCTGTTAGCTCATGCGTTCGTATATTTTCCATTTTCAGGTAGCATGACAGTTCCCGTTGCCGATCGAAGTCGAGGTTTGTCAAAAGCTTGTGGACGGAAAGATTGATAGTGGGTTACGTGACAGGGTAGTCGGTAACTGTTGTCTTCACATCTCTTCTCGGATTATGGAGGATAATCCGGGAGGGGGTGTGACAAGTTGGTATCAGAGCCGGTGCCCGAATCGATGTTAAAACCTCAGGTAGGTCAAGCGGGGACGCTTGACTCGTTAGAGGGGGAGATTGTAAGGGCTATGGCGTTGACCCTGGCTATACATTGTCCCACATCGGTTAGGAAGGAGAACGAAGCCTTCCTTATAAAGGGGGTGGATACCTTTCTATGTACGAGGCCTTTTGATAGGCGTAACCTTAACAAGAACAAAACCATGAGGGGTAACCCAAAGCGGACAATATCATATAGCGGGTGGTCTGGGCTGTTACACTTTGAGCTCGGCCAGTAAGTGATTGTGGATCCCATTAAGCAAAGTAAGAAGTGTTTTTAGAGATAAAATAACCTTATATTTTCTCAATCTCTAAGCATGCGTTATAGAAATATAGTTTATGTGGCTTATCCATCGAGAGGTGATGTGACACCCTAAGCTTTGGCCTAGTTGCTTAAGAGACATAATGTCACACCCCCTCCCGGATTATCCTCCATAACCCGAAAAGAGATGTGAAGACAGCAGTTACCGACTACCCTGTCATGTAACCCACTGTCAACCTCACCATCCACATGCTCTTGAAAAACATCGACTTCGATCGACAACGGGAACTGTCATGCTACTTGAAAATGGAAAAACATTTAAAAAGGATGAGCTAACGGCTCAGTGAGTAACAGTTTTCTGAAAAAAAATATATTTTAATTGTAAAACTAGTCAAACTCGCATAAAACACACTTCAAGTCATATTAAACTATACTCCAATACCATTGTGAAAACATGCTTGCCTGTTTTAGGATACATACTCAAAAATCTCATTCTTATGATATACTTTTTCCCTAGTTGAGGCGAAGCAATGCTCAACGCTCCTCAACGTCGATTTTTCCTTAGCTGTGTGGAGTAATCTCAACACATCAGCGTCGTACATACCTCTATGTGCACATAGGTACTAAAACCCGGGCCGCCCTCAATGCCTTCTACGAGTCCCTGAGCATTGGGGTCCCATTTCTATATCCAGGTTACTCATATGCCTTCTACAAGTCCCTGAGCAGTGGGTACCTTTATAATATAACGACTACCCTTTGGCTTTCTCCAAGTCCCTGAGCCTCGGGTGCCTTTTCTAGTTTAATATAACACAATACATATTTTGGAACATTACATCTATAACCCATGAAATAACCGTTTCCAAATCTCACCTCTTCAGCATGCTAAGTTCAACTTCCAGTTTTAATATAAAACCGCATGCTTTTCATAAAGTTTATTTTCAAATCTTTCTTGAAATCAGATAATATCATGTTTGTCAGAAAAGTCATGAGAACCAATAACATAAATTACCATGCGTTTTATAACTCATAACAAGTATCCAACATTCTCAAAGTTTACAAGTGAAACGCATACTCATGTCTCTAAACGCATGCTCATGTCTCTATAAATCACATATTCGTATGCTTTACATATATGAAAACGCATGCATTATTTTATTCAAAACCCGTAGAATTACATTCATAAAGAACTCATTTATTTTTATAAAACGCAGGTGTTACTCACCTGTACTTGCCAAAGAACAATTTCTCTTCCTTTCCTCTATTTCCTCTTCTCGAGCTTTCTGGACGCAGCGTTCTAACTCTGGAACGCAAGGCTCCATTTTCCTCTGTCAGCTCGGTTGAACGCAACCCTGCCCTTCAACGCAAGGTTGGCAAGGCTGATTATTTCTGCAAAGTGCATCCCGATTCTTCTTACTTCCCCTTCTGATGCGTCGCCCTCTCTTGGACGCAAGGTTCATCATGAACGCATCATCTAACTTTGAACGCCGCGTTCTCCTTGGGCATTACGTCTATCCTCAACGCAAGGCCAACCCCTTTTAACGCAAGACAACTTTTTTTACATAAAATAGCTAAGTTGTCAAATACCTTCTTTCTTGGCCGCATACTCCTACTACGGACATCCTTGCTGCCTTTCTCTTCTCTTTTTCTCTCCAGAATTCTTCTTTGAGAGTCATCAGTCGCTCCTTTTCCCCCCAAAGTTTTATTTATAGGGAGCTTGCCATCCAACTTCTTCTCTCCTTTTGCCACTTGTTTGCCACATGTCATGCTGCATGTTAATTAACCATGCATTAGTCCAAGTGTCACCTTGCATGAAATACTTAACATGCCTTTAACACCTCCTACTGATAAGGTATCAAATATATACATAGCCACCTGGCCTTATAAACTTATCTTATGCGTCCAACATTTTCCAACAGATAACCATTCATTCAACACAACGCCCTCATGCATTCGTGATGTGCCACTTCGTGTGTTTACCGCAAGTGTACGGGTCAAGTTATAATATAAAATGGTTAAGTCCGAGTATCGTTTCCACTAGAGATCCAATTGGGAAGGTCAAGTTACTTAGCTATTCTAGAATCGAATAAATTTTATTTGAGGATTGAAATGCAATATTTCAATTTTGGGAAAAAGAAAAATCAAGCAAAGAAAATATCAAAGGGAGAATTTGCAAGAGTCAAAGAGAGTTCTAGGGTTTCGAATCCTTATTTGTTTCATCATGCAAAATTATAGATTTCATGGATTTTATTCTTATGCCTAAGTCTTGAAACTTAATTCCAAGTTATCTTCTCTCAAAGACAACTCTTTCTCATGCAACTTGATTGATAGTTAATCTCTTAAAACCAATACAAAGATTACATGGCATTAAAACTAGTCTTTAGCAACTTTCATTGTCAACCTAACTACTCTCGTGATAGATTAACAACGATTCATTGTTATAGATCAAATTAAACATATAATCTCTCGATCATACATCTAACCTAACATGTGAAGGTGGTCAATCTTCAAGAATTAAACACAATAACAATGAAAAGCATATTTATTTGAACAAAACTATGAGTCTACAAAATTATCATGAATTCACAAACAATTCATCAAAAACCGTAAAACTAAAGATTTTAGCCACTCATAGCGTGAAGCAACATATTGAGCAAAAAGAATCAAAGAAAGAGTGTAAAGAATAGGGAAACTCTACTGAAAAGAGGTTCTTGATTGAGGCAGCACCGTCACGAACTCCTTGGCTCTCGCGTCAGACTTCGAAGGGCACCAAAACTATCTCGAACTCTTTTCTTCTTCCTTGCGGCTAACTCACTCTTGGAACTCTAGCTTAATTCTCACCTTTTTGGATCTTTCTTTTGTCCTGCAACTTTTCTTGATTTTCTTGATATTTCTCCCCCTTTGGCTGCTGAAAACCCCTCAATTTATAGAGTTTGGCCGCGAAAATTTAACCTAAAATATAAAACTTGCGTTTAATTAACGCTGGCGCCGTGGCGCTAGAGTTGCAACCAAAAATAAGTTGCTCTCGGGTTTTAGCGCTGCGGCAGCGCCGTCCCAGCGCTGCGACGCTGTCTTGCATTCATCAAGGATGCGTCGAGGCAGCACCTTCCCAGCGCCGCGTTGCTACTCTGCATCCATGCTGATGCGATTCTGCTTCAGCGCCGCGGCAGCGCTGCCTTAGCGCCGCGGCGCATCATGCGTTTCAACAAGGATGCGTTTTCAGCTCTTTTTTACCATATTCTTGCTCGGTTTTGATCTTTTAGTCGTTTCTTCTAATTTTTCTTGTTTTAACCTGAAAATCACTAGCAAACAAGTGAAATATAATATAAAACTCCCTAAATTTGAGAGAATAATAAGCACTTTTCAAGTGCTTATCAATTTGTTAAGTTCCCTTTAAAGTTTGAGCTTCACTACTCACTTTTCTAACTCTCAGCCAACTATACTACTCTTTAACGCATAGAGATCTCAACACATGACAACCTTATCGACGCATGGTAAGCTAAGTACGTATCTTCCCCCGCCAACGCGACGACCACTTCAGCTCACACAACCATTCGAGATTACCTTCAAGGCATAGCCGCACTATTATAAACCAATGCTTACACAATGTCACTAGGCGTTAATGACAAACGCGCAATATTATGCGTTTGTACCTCATCGCATCATACCATGCGTCCAACTCTTCCTTATGTGCATAACAACTCCTTCTCAAGCTCTTCCTCTATGCGTTGGTCCTGTTGCGTCCTCCTTCATCCAGCGTCCATGACCATCTTTCTATCTTTAAACACTCCCTGATTATTCCCAAGGTTATTCTTTTAACCTTTTCCTTACACTTGAACTATTCCTCTTAAAGATAGATTAGCATGCGTCCACCACATGCACCAGTTTTTAGGTTTACTTCACAACCTTCTCCAACACTTGTGAACATTCCTTACTATAAGTCTATGTGTTACTCAATTTGCTATTGCATTCTATCTTTCCGAGACTTAAATCTATTCAACACTTCACAACATAACTTTATTCCTTTCTTGCTTATTCGTTTCACTTCTTTCTGATAACTTGTAGAAATACAAGTTATTATAGCCTTTTTCATAGATAAATAGAGTTTAAATAAGAGAAGCATGCGGTAGTTGATGATAAATTCCATTAATAAATCTTCCTTTGCGTTATACTCTTGAATTTTGATGAAGATATTGATTTTACCACTTGTTAAGCCTAAAATGCATGTTTTCATGCAGGAATGCAAGCGATGCATTGATGACCCCTTAACGCAGGAACCAGACGATGCGTTAACGACAGCCCAACGCATAACTATGCGTTAGCCACCTATGTTGGGTTGACATCAACCAAACTATGCATGGACGCATAGACAACCGTTACGGCAAGGCGCTGCGAATCAGATCGGAATCTTAAGAGATTGACGGATGATTGGCAGACATGATTTACGGCTTAAGTGGTGGATCTTAATTGGCCTGAGAATCACGCAATCAGGCGAGATGGACGCAGTGTCAATCTCGCCACCAATCAAGCAGATCTGCCATTAACTGCGATTTCATCATCTATAAAAGGGCAGCTCTGCGAGAGGAGAAAGGTTGTTGATTCTCGGAAGGACTCCATAAGTGACAGCAGAGTTCTCTCAGGCTTCAACCGGAGACAAATAGCTCGAAAGAGAAGAGTCTTCATTTCCGCCGCATAACTTCACAGCAAATCATCACACTTCCATCCGGGCGACTCAAGACATTGACGCCTTACCCTGCTTTCTTTCTTACTGTTCTTACTTGAATTTTAGATTTGTATCAAGAAATTGACTTATCGAAATTTGTATCTCATTTTCATCAATACAATTATCTTCCATGTCTACTCACTTTTCTCATCTGTCCACTTTATACTTTCAAGCCATGAGTAACTAATCACTCGAGGGTCTAGGGTTGCGTTAGCATCTAACTAGGGACCACACTAACTATTCTAACTTGTCAATTGCGAGCTTAATCCGATGCTTATATCCATCTGACCAATCGATATAAGTAGTAATAATCAGACTGCTCGAGAGGGTAAGTGATTATGGAACTCAATTGACAAGGGCCAAGCAGTGTTACCTGTCTACGAGGACAACCTTGGTTCTTAACACTTTCCTATGCGATATAGACATATAACGCATAGCGGCTGACAACCAAGAGAAGAGTCGCAAGTATGAATAGAGTACTACTGTGCGTTTCCGATGTTAGATGTTAATCAACCCGAACCCTTTTCTTTATCCATTCATACACATCTTAGCTGAACTTGCTGTGTCGCATTGCTTCCCATATTCCACAACTGTTAGTTTAGTGTACAAACATCTGCTTTCTCTAGATTAGAAACACAAATTCAAACAATTTTTGGTTACCTCTGTAACGCATGCAATCCAATTAAAACCAAATCAATATAATTCCTGTGTTCGACCTCGGACTCACTGAGAAAACCTATTACTTTACTTATACTTGGGTAAAGGAATAGGAAAACTTGACAAGACCAACGCATAATAATAGAACGCATTGCATGATCAAATCTTGACATGTTGAACGCATAATCATATACTTTAACACCTTGTGTTAGGTTAATTCACACAATAATATCATCACAACACTTTCCCTTCTCGGTTTACTTCCATGCGTCCACCCTTACCATGCGTTACCTAGTCCTGACCATCCGTCCAACATGGTCTTTTACCTCATTTCTTCATAGACTTTTCAACACATCGTTTCTTAAAAAGTAGGGTGTGACAAATAAAGAAGAAAAATTGGGTAAATGGTGTAAAACTTGGATCACAAGTTCATGGAATTATCTATAAATTTGTAAGAGGAAGGAAAGTCAATTTTGGCTAGAAACATTACTTTTGGCAACTGGAAGTGAAGACAGTGTTTTGAGGCTGCTAGGTGCATTTTGAAGGAGTTATGCGTGAAGACAAGTTAAGACAGTGACCGAAGGTGAGAATTTATTTGAGGTTATTTTGACGTGTTTTGGACGCCAAAGAGGTGGGCCAACACACCACTGGTTGAGCGAGGTGTGCTGCTGTCGGTATGCAGGTTGTGGGGCGAGATAGGTCTCGCTAATGAAAAGGAGGTGGCATTGCGTGCGTGCAGAAGTTAAGCGAGTGAAGTCTTACTGGTCTTGCTGAACTGCCGCCCACGAGGGGCAATGTGTGCGAGACAGTGGCTGGGCAAAACAAATGCCTTTTACTTTTTATGTGTGTTTGATAAGCACTTGAAAAGTGCTTTCTATTCTCTCAAAATTAAGGGAGTTTATATTAGATTTCACTTGTTTGCTAGTGATTTTCAGGTTAAAATGAGCAAAATTAAAAAAAACGACTAAAAGATCAAAACCGAGCAAGAATACGGCGAAAAAAAGCTGAAAAACTCAAAAGAGCGAATTTTGGGATAGCGTCGTGGCGCTAAAACCTAAACGCATGGTTATGGACGCATAGTAGCATCGCGGCGCTGAGACGGCGCTGCCGTGACGCTAATGCCCGAGAACAATATTTCTAAAACACATCACAGCGTCGCGGCGCTTGGACGGCGCTGCCGAGGCGCTAAAACCCGAGAGCAACAATTTTGGATGTAGCCCTAGCGTTGCGGCACCAGCTTTCCTTAAATGAAAATTTGTTATTTTTGGTAAATTTTTTGGGCGGCCAAACTCTATAAATTTGGGGGTTCCCAACAGCCAAAATCATGAAAGAAAATCAAAGCAAATCAAAGAAGTTACAGACCTAAAGAGGCACAAAAAGGAGAGTATTAAGTGAGAGTTCAAAGAGTGAGTTAGTTGCAAGGAAGAGGAAAAGAGTTCGAGATAGTCGTGGTGCCCTTCGAATTCCAACGTGAGAGCCAAGGAGATCGTGACGGTGCTACCTCAATCAAGAGCCTCTTTTCAGTAGAGTTTCCCTTTCTTTACACTCTTTCTTTGTTTATTTTGCTTAAACATGTTGCTTCAAGCTATGAGTGGCTAAACTCTTTAGTTTTAGGGTTTTGATGATTTGTTTATGAATTTATGTTGATCTTGTAGACTTTCATGGTTTTGTTGGAATGATTATGCTTTTCATTGTTATTGTGTTTAACTCTTGTGGATTGGTCATCCTCACATGTTAGGTTAGATGTATGATTGAGAGATTTTATGTTTAACTTGATCTATAACAATGAATTGTTGTTAATCTATCACGAGAGTAGTTAGGTTGACAATAAAAGTTGCTAAAGGGAGGAGTGCAAGGCCGTGACTTTGAGGAGTGGGAAAAAGCTATCCATTCCCTTGATCAATGATGAAGATGATGAGCTTCCACAAGAAGAAGATGAAGCCATCATAGAGGATGTTCAACAAAAAAGAGAGTGCATCTAAGGAAAAGGAGAAATCAAAGTCCAACATAGGGAGTACTTCTAACTCTACTTCTTCTATCTCTAATACTTTACCTTTTCCTCAAAGATTTCAAAAGAAAAGATTGATGCTCAATTTTCAAAATTTTTAGACATATTAGAAATTAACCTTCCTTTTGTAGAGGCATTAGAACAAATGCCAAAGAAGAAAAGGTATGGAGATTATGAAATGGTTGCACTAACCGAAGAATGTAGTGCGGCACTACAAAAGAAGTTGCCTCCAAAACTAAAGGATCCAGGGAGTTTCTCTATCCCTTGTCATTTAGGCAACAATAAAGTTACTAAAGCACTTTGTGATCTTGGAGCTTCCATTAATTTAATGCCTTTATCCATGTTTAGGAAGCTCAATGGAGGAGAGGTGCAACCAACTACCATATCTTTGCTTTTGGCCGATCGATCATTTGCTCATCCCTACGGCATTGTGGAGGACGTCTTGGTTAAGGTAGACAAATTTATATTCCCAGCGGACTTTGTGATATTAGACATGGAGGAAGATGCCGAAGTCCCCATAATCCTTGGGAGACCATTCTTGGCCACCGGAAGGGCCCTCATCGATGTGCAAGATGGAAAGCTCACATTCTGCCTTAACGATGAGGAGGCAACATTCGACATTTATAAAACCCTTAAGCATCCGGATGTAGAAAGGTATGAGCATCATGAGCCAAGCACAAAGGTAACATCGCCTCTCTCTTCAAATAAAAACTCTATGCATGATAAGCCTCCTTTGAATGGTAAGACTAATAGCATGCTTGATGTTAAATTAGAAAATTCTATGAAGCATGTTTTTAGTTGTGATAATTCTCCTAGTTCTTCTTGCATGCCTCCCAAACCTATAATGAATTATGAACAAATTATGGAGAAGCATGTTAAAAATGAAGTGGTGAGTCCGGTAAAATCTAAGCATGATGATTCTTTAATAAGTCTTGACTACATTAGTAAAGATGATGTCCAACTTGATAATGATTTATTGACTAACTCACTAAATGCTAATGAATATGTTTGTGAGTGTCAATGCGGGCGAATACTAAAAGTTATAGGTGATCCAAAGCATGAAAGGAAGAAACCACCTTGGGATCCACCATGACTCGCGAGCCCCGTCTAGCTAGAAGACGTTAAACCAAGCGCTTATTGGGAGGCAACCCAATTTTATTGCTTTCTTTACTTTTCTTTTTATTTTATTTTCAATAAATCTTGGAGTCACTCATATGCTTTATCTCTCAGGAACTTGGTTTATCACACAAAGTACTCTTTACACCAAGCTTGTTTGGTGGCTTCCCGTTTGCTCCCAGGCTTGTTCTTTCCTTGTTAGATGCTCTTATGCATTAGGGACAATGTATGATTCTAAGTTTGGGGTGGGAGGTGTCTCTCGTACTTTTGTGTGTTTTCTTATCCTGCTATGCATGTTTGTGAAGTTTTAATGATCATATGCATGTCAATTTTGAAAAATTTTTTGAAAATTTTGGAGCTTTCAAAGTTAATGGGAATGTTGTTTATGGTTGTGTGCCTTGATGTTGATTGCCCATGATGAGATTCAAATTTGCATGATAGATCTATTGTGGAAATAGAAAAGCACTATCTTGAGTTAAATTCATTTAAGTCCCTCTTAAAATCTCTCATATTCTTGAGCACGTAGCCACTTTAAATTAAAATCTTTAATTGAAAAAAAAGATTAAGTTGGGTGTATTTGGTTGTCACTCCGAAAGGCCCCACCGGTTAGAGAGTGGAAATGCATGATTGCTTGTAATCTTAGACTAAGGAAAAAGAAAAGAGTATACATGCCTTGAGAAAAGAAAAAAGTGTACACAAAATGTATGAGCTTTATTTGTCTATCTTTTTAAATGTTAAACTTGTAATGAGTATGCATGGATAGGGGTAAAAAGAGCTGCCTTTGCTGTGATCAGTAAGGACGCCTGGGAATTGACTAGGTACGAGTCCCTACAATGAATGTGTGAAAGCTAGTGCCTCTAGGTAAAAGAATGCAAGTTTGGGCCCATGAAAAAAATATATGATTGAAAGGCACCTTAGTGGACATATTACTCACTTGAAATGTATGAAAGCTTGAAGATTGGTGCATGAGCTAGAGTAGGAGGAAAACTAAAGAAACTCTTAAGCCCTAATTTGAGTTCTAGTATTTTAAATTGAAGGAGACTTGCACACACACACATGGGAGATAGCAAGATTTGGCCTTGAATGATTATAACAATATAGATATGCTTGCATGTTTCTACTTAAGCTCTAAATGCTATTCTCTGAGACATGAGTCAATTGCACACTTCTTCATCTAAACTCCCTATTATTTGATTTTATTCTTTGCTCGGGACTAGCAAATCTCTAAGTTTGGGTTGTTGATAAGCACTTGAAAAGTGCTTTCTATTCCCTCAAATTAAGGGAGTTTATATTAGATTTCACTTGTTTGCTAGTGATTTTCAGCTTAAAACGAGAAAAATTAGAAGAAACGCCTAAAAGATAAAAATCGAGCAAGAATACGGCGAAAAAGAGCTGAAAAACTCAAAAGGGCGAATTTTGGGATAGTGTCGCAGCGCTAAAACCTAAACGCATCGTCATGGACGCATAGTAGCACCGCGGCGCCAAAATTCGATGCAACCTTGTTGAACGCATGACAGCGTCGCAACGCTTGGACGACACTGCCGCGGCGCTAATGCCCGAGAACAGTATTTTTGAAACGCATCACAGCGTCGCAGTGCTTGGACAGCGCTGCCGCGGCGCTAAAACCCGAGAGCAACAATTTTGGATGCAGCCCTAGCGCCGCGGCGCCAGCTTTCCTTAAATGAAAAATTGTTATTTTTGGTAAATTTTTTGGGCGGCCAAACTCTATAAATTTGGGGGTTTCCAACAACCCAAATTATGAAAGAAAATCAAAGCAAATCAAAGAAGTTACAGACCTAAAGAGGCACAAAAAGGAGAGAATTAAGTAAGAGTTCAAGGAGTAAGTTAGTTGCAAGGAATAAGAAAAGAGTTCGAGATAGTCATGGTGCCTTTCGAATTCCGACGTGAGAGCCAAGGAGATCGTGACGGTGTTACCTCAATCAAGTGCCTCTTTTCAGTAGAGTTTTCCTTTCTTTACACTCTTTCTTTGTTTATTTTGCTTAAACATGTTGCTTCAAGCTATGAGTGGCTAAACTTTTTAGTTTTAGGGTTTTGATGATTTGTTTATGAATTTATGTTGATCTTGTAGACTTTCATGGTTTCGTTGGAATGATTATGCTTTTCATTGTTATTGTGTTTAACTCTTGTGGATTGGCCATCCTCACATGTTAGGTTAGATGTATGATTGAGAGATTGTATGTTTAACTTGATCTATAACAATGAATTGTTGTTAATCTATCACGAGAGTAGTTAGGTTGACAATAAAAGTTGCTAAAGACTATTTTTAATGCCATGTAATTTTGTATTGGTTTTAAGAGATTAATAATCAATCGAGTTGCATGAGAAAGGGTTGTTTTTGAGAGAAAATAACTTGGAATTAAGTTTCTAGACTTAGGCATATGAATGACAATAAAATCCATGAAATCTATAATATTGCATGATGAAATAAACAAGGATTCATTACCCTAGAACTCTCTTTGACTCTTGTGTTTCTCACTTTAATACTTTCCTTATTTATTTGATATTTTCCATAATTAACAATTTCAATTCCAATCCTCAAATAAAATTGATTCAACTCTAGAATAGCTATGTAACTTAAATCTTCACAATTGGATCTCCAGTGGAACGATATTCGGACTTAACTGTCTTATATTATAACTTGACCCGTACACTTGCGGTTAACACTAAAAGCGCATCAATGTTCCAGGCGCCCTAATTGGAACATTACTTTCTTTGATAGCTTATGTGAGTAAATAATTGATCCCTGAGCCAAGAGTAGAGGGAAAACGAGCTGAGGGCTTTATAAGACTATTCCAGGCTTACTTGAGTTTAAAATAGATAAGCTTTGCATTCAATCATGCATGCTTAGATTTGATAAAAACGAATTCAAAACTTGTTTTGAATTGATTAATTACCTTAGAACGATCTAATTGATTAGAAGCATGATTGTGTTCAGTTGTTAAAACTGGAGTGGGGAACATTGTAGCTTAGTGAACTAAATTGCTACATGACTGCATGTTTTACTTTGCTCGAGGACGATCAAGAATCAAGTTGGGAGTGATTAGATAGCACTCAAAATGTGCTATCTCACTTTGCTTAATTCAGGATCGTTCTTACCTTTTTACCAGTTTATTTCTTGATTTAGACAGATTACGAGCATTTGAGGCTCTCGGGATGGTTTTTATAGACTTCAGGTTTAAACAAGATGATTAGCAGGCAAATTAAGCAAAATGGAGGAAGGAGACAGCAAAGTAGCTTGGCGCCACAACGACGCTTCGGCACTGCGCTTTTTCTAGAAGCCTTCATATTTTGCAGCGCCATGTCTAATTTTAAGCATAAAATGCCCTAGTCGCCAGTCAAAAGGGGGAAATCAATTGGCACAAATCCCAAGCGCGAATTTAAAGATCTTCCTGCATTTTTCTTCTTTTCTACTTTAGGAGAATTTTTTGGATTGAGTACAAGCATGTATCAAGACTGAGGTAACTATTTTCTAGCTTGGGTACTAGGGATTCTTCTTTCTAATCGACGTTCTTTGGAGTTTTGGAACTAAATTCTTTGTACGTATGATTTAATTATGAAATTCATTTTGTTACGATCAAATTGTGGTGTTGGTGTTCGTTTTGATTGTTGCTTTGATTGAATTACGACTTGTGACACTTGGTTGTACGTAGATCACAAAAACAATAGGTTAGTTTAGCTTGCAAACTCAATTAATTGGCAAGTATTGTTCTAACCAACCTAGGATTAAATCGATAGGACATTTAATCTAGGCCTTTCCAGTTGAATGTTCCACCTAATTTCCCTTTGAACTTAATGTGATTAGATTTAATACAAATTTTGCATGCCTTTCATCGGTTTTATTTTTAATTCCAATTCGTCAACCAGGATAATTTAATTTTGGTCTTTTCAATTAAATTGATTAGGCGCCAAGTATAATGAATTTAGTAATGACAAACCAATGAACAAAAACATTGAATTAAGAAAATCCCGTCCAACCCAAGCTAGAGCTTTCTCCAATTGAATTTTACTCCTTTTACCTCTGCATTTTACTTTTATGAAATTTAATTTTCTTGCAATCAACTGTTTCACAAAACCCCCCTCCAGTTACTTGAATAGAAAACTGTCCAATCATGGAATTCATAGTCCTCCCTATGTTTGACCCGGCTTGCCACTAATAATACTGTGGGTAAAGTTCAAAAAATTAATTTGGCACAGAATTGGGCGACGAATTTCGTTCGACACATACTTGGGAGGAGAACCACCATATTGGATGCATGGTTGGTGAGTGTGGACGCATGGTGACTATTTTGGGAGGAAATTAGTTAAGTGTTGAAGTGTTGGAAGGAAATCTAGGACTTGGAAAAGAGGGAGAAATGCGTAGGGAAAAGTTGAAGAAGAAACTTCACCATACCTAGGGTTAGACGCATAGACCAATCTTCTAGGAAGAATTAGCTAAGTGTTGGATGATTTGAAGAGTTGAGAAGCAACCCTAAGGAAGGTAAAGTTGGGTTGGATGCACATTAGGGAAAGATGGTTGAAAAATGGCTAAGTATAAAGGCATAAGAGAGGAAAGTTGGAAGCATAGACTTGGAAGGCACACCATGGACACATAGGTGAGGAACTAAGGAGTCTATGGGGCCAGGTTGGGAATCTTGGACACATGAATCAAAGAAAAGTAGGTGTTGGAAGCATAGCTAAGGAATTTGGAGGAAACCACACACATAGTGAGCCTTGTGAGTAGAAATTGGATTAAGTGTGGGAACCCCGAGACAAGTTGGACGCATACCTCCTAAAGAAGGAGATTTTGGCTAAGTGTTTGATAAGCACTTAAATAGTGCTTTCTATCCTCTCAAATTAAGGGAGTTTATATTAGATTTCACTTGTTTGCTAGTGGTTTTCAGGTTAAAATGAGAAAAATTAGAAGAAAAGACCAAAAGATCAAAACCAAGCAAGAATACGGCAAAAAAGAGAAGAAAAACTCAATATGACAAAAATTGGGGTAGCGCCACGGCACCGGGACAGTGCTGCCGCGGCGCTAAAACCCGAGAGCAAAGAGTTTTGCACGCAGCCCTAGCGTTGCGACGCTCTCTAATAGCGTTGCGACGCCGTTTCAAAATTCTCAATAGCATCACGGCGCCAGTTTTCCATAAATGAAAATATGATATTTTAGGTAAGTTTTTGGGCGGCCAACTCATAAATTTGGGGGTTTCTAGTAGCCTTAAAAAAGAATCAACCATCAATCTAAAGACCAAAAGAGGCATAAGAAGGAGAGAATTGAGTGAGAGTTTATAAAAGAGTTCAAAGAGTGAGTTAGTTGCAAGGAAGAGGAAAAGAGTTCGAGATAGTCGTGGTGCCCTTCGAATTCCGATGTGAGAGCTAAAGAGATCGTGACGATGCTACCTCAATCAAGAGCCTCTTTTCAGTAGAGTTTCCCTTTCTTTACACTCTTTCTTTGTTTATTTTGTTTAAACATGTTGCTTCAAGCTATGAGTGGCTAAACTCTTTAGTTTTAGGGTTTTGATGAATTGTTTATGAATTTATGTTGATATTGTAGACTTTCATGGTTTTGTTTGAATGATTATGCTTTTCATTGTTATTGTATTTAATTCTTGAGGATTGGCCATCTTCACATGTTAGGTTAGATATATGATTGAGAGATTGTATGTTTAACTTGATCTATAACAGTGAATTATTGTTAATTGATGCGCACTTTGAGTGTTAACCGCAAGTGTACGGGTCAAGTTATAATATAAGATGGTTAAGTCCGAATATCGTTCCACTGGAGATCCAATTGGGAAGGTTTAAGTTACTTAGCTATTTTAGAGTTGAATCAATTTTATTTGAGGATTGAAATTGAATATTATAAGTTATGGAAAATACAAATCAAATAAGGAAAGTATTAAAGTGAGAAACACAAGAGTCAAAGAGAGTTATAGGGTAATGAATCCTTGTTTATTTCATCATGCAATATTATAGATTTCATGGATTTTATTGTAATTCATATGCCTAAGTCTAGAAACTTAATTCCAAGTTATTTTCTCTAAAAAACAACCCTTTCTCATGCAACTCGATTGATTATTAATCTCTTCAAATCAAAACAAAATTACATGGCATTAAAAATAGTTTTTAGCAACTTTTATTGTTAATCTATCACGAGCTACTCTCGTGATAGATTAACAACAATTCATTGTTATAGATCAAGTTAAACATACAATCTCTCAATCATACATCTAACCTAACATGTGAGGATGACCAATCCACAAGAGTTAAACACAATAACAATGAAAAGCATAATCATTCCAACAAAACCATGAAAGTCTACAAGATCAACATAAATTCATAAACAAATCATCAAAACCCTAAAACTAAAGAGTTTAGCCACTCATAGCTTGAAGCAACATGTTTAAGCAAAATAAACAAAGAAAGAGTGTAAAGAAAGGGAAACTCTACTGAAAAGAGGCTCTTGATTGAAGTAGCACCGTCACGATCTTCTTGGCTCTCACGTCGGAATTTGAAGGGCACCACAACTATCTCGAACTCTTTTTCTCTTCCTTGCAACTAACTCACTCTTTGAACTCTCACTTAATTCTCTCCTTTTTGTGCCTCTTTAGGTCTGTAACTTCCTTGCTTTGCTTTTATTTTCTTTGATCTTGTTTTTGATGATTTGGGCTGCTGGAAACCCCCAAATTTATAGAGTTTGGCCGCCCAAAAATTTACGAAAAATACAACTTTTTCATTTAAGGAAAGCTGGCGCCGCGGCGCTAGGGCTGCATCAGAAAAGTTTGCTCTCGGGTTTTAGCGCCGCGGCAGCACCGTCCAAGTGTCGCGACGCTGTGATGCATTTCAGAAATATTATTCTCGGGCATTAGCGTCGCGACAGGGCCGTCTAAGCACCGCGACGCTGTCATGCGTTCAACAAGGATGCGTCGAGGCAGCGCCATCTCGACGTCGGGATGCTACTATGCTTCCAGAACAATGCGTTCATGTTTCAGCGCCACGGCAGCGCCGTTCAAGCGCCGCGATGCTACTATGCGTCCAGCACGATGTGTTCATGTTTCAGTGCTGCGGCAGCGCCGTCTCGGCGCCGCGGCGCTATCCCAAAATTCGCCCTTTTGAGTTTTTCAGCTCTTTTTCGCCGTATTCTTACTCGGTTTTGATCTTTTAGTCGTTTCTTCTAATTTTCCTCGTTTCAACCTGAAAATCACTAGCAAACAAGTGAAATCTAATATAAACTCCCTTAATTTGAGAGAATAGAAAGCACTTTTCAAGTGCTTATCATTAATCTATCACAATAGTAGTTAGGTTGACAATAAAAGTTGCTAAAAACTATTCTTAACGCCATGTAATTTGTATTGGTTTCAAGAGATTAGTAATTAACCGAGTTGCATGAGAAAGGGTTGTTTCTGAGAGAAAATAACTTGGAATTAAGTTTCTAAACTTAGGCATATGAATGACAATAAAATCCATGAAATCTATAATATTGCATAATGAAATAAACAAGGATTTATTATCCTAGAACTCTCTTTGACTCTTGTGTTCCTCACTTTGTTACTTTCCTTATTTGGTTCATATTTTCCATAATTCACAAATTCCATTCGAATTCTCAAATAAAATTGATTCGATTCTAAAATAGCTAAGTAACATAAACCTTCACAATTGGATCTCCAGTGGAACGATATTCGGACTTCACCGTTTTATATGATAACTTGACCCGTACACTTGCGGTTAACACTAAAAGTGCGCATCAGTGTTAGACTCTTGAAAGAAGCTTGGACCTATAGAAATGAGTGTTGGACGCATAGGAGGGGGTTGACAAGGAAAATTTAGCTAAGTATAGGAAGATTGGAAGAAGAAAAGAGAGCATAAGAAGCTAAACCCCAAAAGCATCACCATGGACGCATGGTTGAGGGAAGTTGAACGCATAGTCCCTATCTTGGGACTAGGTTGGACGCATGATGAGTATTTTTGGTGCTAAGTGACTTCATTTGGACATAACACTTCATAAGTAGTAGGTGTCAGGATGTAAACCCTACTTTCATTTCTAATCACTTAACCTAAGTACGTAATATCGTCGTGAACTTACTTGCATTTTCTTGTTTTGATTGAAGTGTAAGCCCCACACTTAGCTTTGGAAGTTAGCAAGCTCTAAATATTAGTTTTGGAAGATGACAAGCTAAAGAAAGTAAGTAAAGAGTGACTGAGAGCCTTTAGGCATGAGTTATGATGCGTTGAAGGTGTCCTACGAGTTTGTGAAGGCTGCTATGCGTTGGTGAGGGTGTGTCATGCGTTTGTGAAGGCTGCTATGCGTTGGTGAGCTGAAGTATGCGTTAGCCTATTCATTTTTAAAGGAAAAGAAAGTGGAGGTTAAGTTGGCGGTCTATTTAAGTGAGTAAGCTGAGTGTTTGATCATTTTAAACATATTCAAAAGCTCAAATCAGTTGAATTTCACAGCTGAGAGATGAAGAGAGGTAGGAGAAGGTGTTTAGGGCAAAGTTGTGGAGAATTTAGATCGTTTTCGTGGTAAAACTGAAGCTGGAACAGTGAGTCTGGCTGCTGTCGTGCAATCTAAGCGTGGTCTGGTGTTTGGAGAAGAACGAGCTAAAGAGATCGAATTTAGGGCTGAAATTTTAAGGTGGAAGTGATTGATATAGAATTGTTGTGCGATCTGGAGTAGTGCGAGATAATCTTGAAATATCTGACAAACGAGGAGGAGTTAAGCCTCGAAAATTTAAAGTAGAAGTGAGAATAAGAGGAAGGCAGAAACTAAGATAGCGGGTATCGCTGGAACTGCTGTAATGCTAGGAATTTAAGCGTGAGTAGTGAGACGAGTGTCGTTGGTAACGCTGAAGGCTTTGCGTCTCACAACTCTCGTTGGGTATCGCTCAAGATCGCTGCTAAGGCCGAGAGGAGATAGGGAAGGTGTATAATCCACTCAAGGCCTAGGACAAGTTGTGAGTGACACTCGATTTCTAAACGTTTAATTCAAGCATAGTTTCTTGATTGAATATATGTTTGAAACTTGATTATGTAAAACATTGTTGTGCGATAGATTGTGAAATGAAATTATATTAACGCAATGTGCAAGTTAATCTATTATTATGCATTTCACATACTATGTGTTGAACATACTATGCGTCTTACTATGCTTAATGCTAGCGTTTGTGATCTGTCAAGTTTTCCTATCCTTTACCTAAGTATAAGCAAAGCAATAGGTTTTCTTGGTGAGTCCGAGGTCGAACACAGGGACTATGCTGATTCTTTAATTAAGTGGATTATATGCGTTGTAGTGGTAACAAAAAATATTTGTAAGAGGTTTGCGTCTAATCTAAAGAAAACAATAACATGTACACTAAACTAAAATGTGGAAGATGGAAAGGCATGCGACACAGCAAAGTTAGCTAAGTGGTTTAAATGAATGGATAAAAACAGGGTTCGGGTTGGTTAACATCTAATATCAGAAACGCATGGTGATAGTCTATTCATACTTGCGACTCTTCTCCCGGTTGTCAGCCGCTATGCGTTATATGTCTATAACGCATAGGAGAGTGTTAAGTACCAAGGTTATTCCTATAGACAAGTAACACTTCTTGGCCTTGTCAATTCAGTTCCATAATCACTTACCCTCTCGAGCAGTCTGATTATTACTACTTATATTGATTAGCTAGATAGACATAAGCATCGGATTAAGATTGCAATTGACAAGATGCAATAGTTACATTATGGTTCTTATTTAGATGCTAACGCAACCCTTGACCCTTGAAAGATTAGTTACTCATGGATTCAAAGTAAAAAGCGGAAAGTGTAGAGAAATGAGTAGATATGGAAAAATTGTAGATTGATGAACGGAATACAACTTTAGATAGCTCAATGTCTTGACACAAATCTAAAATCAAGCTAGAAAAACAAGTTAGAAAGCAGGAAAAGGCGTCAATGTCTTGAGTCGCCGAAATGGAAGCGTGAGGTTTTGCTGTGAAGTGGTCAGGCGAAGGGAAGACTCTTCTCTCTCGAGCTATTCGTCTCCGGTTGTCATCTGGAGAGAACTCTGCTATCACTTAGGAATTCTTCCAAGAATCAACAACACTTTTTCATCTTGTAGGTTTGCCCTTTTATAGAGGTTGCATTCGCAATCAGTGGCAAATCTGCTTGATTGGCGGCGAAATTGATATCATGTGTCTATCTCGCCTAATTGCGTAATTCTCGGTTCAATTAAGATCCACTACTTTAGCCACAAATCATGCATGTCAATCTTCCGACAATTTCTCAAGATTCTAATCTGATTTTTCACTGCCTTGCGTTTTTTGGTTATTATGCGTCCATGGAGAATTTGGGCGGATGTCAACGCGTCATGGGTTGCTAACGCATAGTCATGTGTTGAGTAGTTGTTAATGCATCTACTAGTTGCTTGCGTTCCGTTCAGATCATGCGTCTATGGAGAACAGAGTGCTAACGCATAGTTCTGCATTAAGAAGTAGTCAACGTATCATTTGCATTCCTGCATTAAAAGATGCGTTTTAGGCTCAAAAAGTAATAAAATTATTATCTTCATAAAAATACAAGAGTAGAACGCATAGGAAGATTTATTAATATAATTCAACATAAACTGCCGCATGATTCTCTATTTAATCTCTATTTTCCTAAGAGAAAGGCTATAATAACTTGTATTTCTACAAGTTATCAAACATCTCCATGTGTGTTACAAGTATGACATGTGTTATGTGTTGAAAAGTATGAGATATATATATACTGATTGAGCTGTGAGTTCTGTGAAAGGCCTGCGTGGCTATTAAATTAGCTAAGTAAAGTATGAAATTTATAATTATGTGAGTAATAATGAAAGCATGTAAACATGTGATTATTTATGCTATGTTATAGTTTTATTTAAATGACTCCCAATGCTAAAGGACTCGGAGAAGGCGTGTGGAAAAAATATGTATGAATATGACTCCCAATGCCGAAGGACTCAGAGAAGGCATTTGAGTAAAATATGTATGAAAATAACTCCCTATGCTAAAGGACTCGGAGAAGGCATATGGGTGAATTATGTATGGAAATGGCCCCAATGCTAAAGGACTAGGAGAAGGCATGTGGGTGGCCAAAAATGTATTAAGGGACCAATTCTGAAGACTAGGAGAAGGTACTTGGACGACCCTTGATATTTGTATGTATAGTTATGCTGATGTGTTGAGATTACTCCACACAGCTAAAGTTATTTCGATGTTGAGTGGTGTTGAGCCTCGCTCCGCCTGGACTAAGGAAAGGTTTCAGGAAAACCAGTTTATGTATGTCTTTTACTTGAATGCAAATGTATGTTTAAGCTATGAATTACATATGATATTGCTATTATAGCTAGATTCTATGTTGTAGCTTACATATTTTAAAGGAGGACTCTTAACTAGTCAATCACTGGGCATTTAGCTCATGTTTTCCATGTTTCTCTGTTTTTCAGGTAGCGAGCATGTCCGGGGTGCTTAGCCTACAGAAGATCCTCGTTTGGGCCCGTCTTCAGAGTCTAGTAACTTGAAAAATTGTAAATATTGAACGTGCCTTAATGTTGTACATATAGTGAGGGTTGAGAGAGTCAAGTGCAGTTGTAATTATTAAACATCCTGAATTAGCTTGACTATATTAATCATTAAACCCTGATGTTAGTTATGATATGAATTGAGTATATAACTGTTTATTAGGTGATGGTCAAGGTTTAAGGTTGGTAGTGGATGCCGCAAGAGGGTCGGTGTTAGCTGTCATCACATTTTCTCCTGGGTTAGGTGGGTACCTGGGAGGGGGTGTGACATGAAGGAAGAAGTGAAGGGAAGCCGAGAGCACTACTAGTAAGTCTAATCCTAAATCCTTATGAGATAAATCGAGCTTGGAATTTATTTTGACATGTCAACTAGAATATAAAAGACTTAAGAAGGACGCCATCATTTGAACCAAGGTGAAAGGAAGTAATTAAGAACTTGAATTATTATTAAAATTATTATTATAAAAAAATAAAAATAAAAAAAAGAAAGAAAGGAAATGTTAAGTTTGTGGGATAGTGGAGATTAATTTTTTTTAAAAAATAAAATAAAAAATAAAAAATAAAAAAGTGGGGACTAAGTTGGTGGAGGCTAAGTGAAAAAGGTTCATATCATTTGGCCAACTACATTTTTCCTCAAATTCTGAAAGAAACTCATAACCCTACAACTAGACATCAAGAGAAGGAGGGAGAAGAAGAATCAGGTGATTTCAAGTAGAATTTTGAGGAGAAACTTGGTGAAATTCGAAGGAGAACTAAAGCTGTTCAGAAATTCGAGCAGTCTACACAGGTCTGATATTTGAAGAACAGCGAGCTGAAGAGATCGAGTTTAGAGCTGAAAATTTGCGGTTAGTAAGTTAATTCATTTCTTAACAACTTTTAGGAAGGATGGTTGAGCTGAATGTGAAGGGAAATAGGTGAAATTGTAGGTAGAAGTGACTGGTTTGATTTCTCAAGTAATCTGGAGCAGAGTGGAGTAAATTTGAATTATCTGATGAATGAGGGGAGATAGACCTTTAAATTTGGAGGTAAGCTAGGAAACTCATTTCTTTACAAGTCTGTATTTCTCTCTCATAACCTATAGTTAATGTAAACCCTATTTTCATTTGTAATTACTAAACGTAAGTACGTAGTACCGATGTGGATTAAATTGTTTTCCCTTTTGTAGATTTCGAGAAGTGAAGGAAGCCGAAAATATTTTCGGTAAGTTGAACTCTAAATCATTATGAGATAAATTAAACTTGGAATATATAAGACTTAAGAAGAGTATCACCGTTTGAATCGAGGTAGAAGGATATAATTATGAATTTTGTTATTATTATTTTTGGTGCATTTAATTAAATGGGAAAAAATAAATAAATGAAGAAACATATTGAATTTAGTTTGTGGAATAATGAGGATTTATTTAAAAAATAGCAAAATAAAAAAATAAAAAAATAAAAAAATAAAAAAATAAAAAAATAAAAAAGGGAAAGAAATTGGGAATTGGAGTCAGTGGTGGAGATTGATAAAGGAAGTTCATTTTTTATTTTCCTCCATTTTTACCAACAATCATACTTCTCCAAACTCAAACTGACACAATTTCTCAGCTTGGCACCAGAAGAGAAAGGAAGAAGAAAACTCAAGTGGATTCGGGTAGAATTTTGAAGAAAATCTTGGTGAAAATCGAAGCAGAATCGAGGCTGGTCTGGAACCCAAACAATTTGCACAAAGTCTAGCGTTTTGAAGATAGCGAGCTATAGAGAGCGAGTTTAGGGCTGAAGATTTGAGGTTAGTAAGTTAACTCAATTTTTAACAACTTTTGTGAAGGATGGTTGAGCTGAATGTGAAGAGAAACAGGTTTAATTTTAGGTAGAAATGATTGGTACGGATTCTTCGAGTGATCTGGAGCAGGGCGAAGTAAATTGGAAATATTTGTAAAACGAAGAGGAGTTTGTCTCTGAAATTTTGAGGTGAATTAGAAAACGCATTTCTTTACAAGTTTGTAGAAAGGAAGAAGTTCTAATTCGGGCTGGAAATACAACCTTTATTAGATAGAAGCGAAGACAGAAGCGAAGAAAGTAGCAGAATGAGACAGGTTTTGCTGGAAAATCAGCGACACTGAAGGCGTAGGGTGAGCAGCGAGATTAGTCTCGCTAGGTATCGCTAATCGGTTTTTTTCTCAAAAGTCTCGCTAGTATTGCTACTCTAGCTAGTCTCGCTGGTCAAGTAAGTTTCACTAGTTTTTCCTACTTTCGCTAGTCTCCCTAGTCTCTCTAGTGCATATCTCGCTAATTTTTGCCTAGTCTCGCTAGTCTTGCTGGTTTGGACAAGTCTCGCTAGTTCTATAATTTTGTTTGTAGTTGGTTTCGCTAGTGAGATTTATCTTAATGCTTAAAACATATTTGCTACACTTTAATAAGAATTCTAAGAAATCTAATAAAGGAAATTAAAACATTTCAGGCTGAAAGGAGGTAGGAAAGGCGTATAACCCTTTAAGGGCCCGGGACAAGTAGTGAGTAACAATTTTATTTAAAATGAGTTTACTTTAAACAAAGTTTTCATGATATATGATTATGTTTGGAAACATGTTTATACATTTATGCTTTTCACGGGTTTTAATGTGCTATGAGGATTATTTGCTTGAAAGAAAGTATACATTTCCATGTACGTGCGTATTATGTGTTTTACATTGAAAATTATTTGAAACATGCTAGTTGTTAAATGAGTTTTACGAAAGGCATGCTATTTATTAACCTATGATTTTATGGAAAGCATTGATGATTGTTAATGAGTTTGTGAAGATTTGAAATGTTATAAACTTGTGAATTTTTATTATGCTATTTTCAAAGCATGTTTTTTTTTAATAAAGGACACAGAGAAGGCATGTGGGTAGCTGGGATATAGAAATGATTCCTAATGTTGAAGGACTTGGAGAAGGCATGTAGCTAACCTGAGTATAGAGATAGCCTCCAATGCTAAAGGACTCGGAGAAGGCATGTGGGTGGCCTAAATCTCATTTATGGGACCCGGTACTGAAGGACTTGAGAAGGTATTTGAGTAACCCAGGATATGATATCTATGAGCACATAGAGGTATGATAGACACTGTTGTGTTGAGACTACTCCACTCAGCTAAGGATATTTGACATTGGGTGTGTCGAGATTACTCCACCTCAACTAAGGATGTTTTCAATGTTGAGTAGCGTTGAGCTCTGCCTTGCCTCAACTAAGGAAAATGTGATTGAAATGTATTGTACTTACATGGTTTTCCTTTAGAAATTATACGTATATGATTTGATAATGTTACCTGAGTATGATTTGTCTGGATATGGAACCAATTTATTACTGCTTATCTATTTTCATAACTTGATTACGGTTTTGATTTAATTATGAATCAATGAAGGTTTTTACAAAACAAGTCACTCACTGGCAACCTAGCTCATGTTTTTCCCTATTTTCTGTTTTTCAAGTAGCGAGCGAGTTCTGGGTGCTTAGCCTACACAACAACTGTGTTGTACATATAGAAGGTTAAGGGGTGGAAGTTAGTGAACTTGTGTAAAATTAAAGGTTGGATGAAATCTGTATTATCATATTAGCTTAACTCTAGTTAAAGATTAATGTTCAATTATTGTATATATATCTGCTTATTAGGTGGCTGGTCAAGGTATAAGGTTGACAGTAGATGCCGTAAGAGGGTCGGTGTCTGCTGTCCTCACACTCCTAGGTTAAGAGGGTACTCGGGAAGGGGTGTGACAGTTTAAATATGAATCTCATTCATATTATATTTAAGCTATAGTTTTAATATAGGAAATTTAGTTACTAATCATGGCCTTAGTAGTAAAAATGGAGTTCTTCTAAGGGATAAAGACATTAAGTTAATAGAAGCTCCAAGATCACAAAGCGTGTTAGTAACCGAATTATTGCCTAAATGACAAAGGATAGAGAAACTCCCTGGATTCTTTAGTTTTGGAGGTAATTTCCTTTGTAGTGTCGTACTACATTCTTCGATTAGTGCAACCATTTCATAGTCTCCATACCTCTTCTTCTTAGTCAACACATCCTTCATGAACTTGGCATACTTAGGCATTTTTTCTAATGCCTCTACAAAAGGAAGGTTAATTTCCAACTTTTTGAATATGTCTAAGAATTTAGAAAATTGGGCATCAATCTTTTTCTTTTGAAATCTTTGAGGAAAAGGTAAAGTGTTAGGGATAAAAGAAGTAGAGTTAGAAGTACTCCCTATGTTTGATTTTGATTTCTCATTTTCCTTAGATGTACTCTCTTTTTGTGGAACATCCTTTATGATGGCTTCATCCTCTTCTTGTGAAGGCTCATAATATCTATCATGATGTGCTTGTTCAACTCCTTACCACTCCTTAGGGTTATGGCATTGCATTCCTCCTTAGGGTTCTTCTCCGGACAACTTGGGAATTTACCTTTCTGCATTATGTGGAGAGATGTGACTATTTGACTAAGTTGAATCTCCAAGTTTTGAATTGCCTTGCATTGGCTTTGAACGGTGCTTACTATAGCATGAACTAAATTCTCCAATGTGGTTGTCCTTAATCTTGACTCTTTGACAAAGTTAAGCATTATGTCCTCTAATGATGATGTCTTTGCTTTCCCTCTCCATTGAAACCTTGAGGTGCTTGCAACACATTCTTGTTGTTGGCATATGAGAAATTCTCATGATTCCTCAAGTTGGAATGGAGTTGGGAGTTGTTGTTGACCTGGGTATTGTCCTCTATCCACATAATTGACCACTTCTAACTCACTTGGTTCTTTTTGATTTGCCATGGCCGCAAGGGAAGCTATGGATGGTGGACTTTCTTGCGATTGGCTTCCTTGAGACAATTTAGATAAAGCATTAGTGAGAGAAGCCAATTGAGCTTTTAGAGAACTTACCTTGTCCATCTCATATCGTCCGATGGCTTTTGGGATAATTGGAGAAGACCGTTCACATGGCTAATTGTACAATGTAGTGACCAACTTTTCTAGTATAGTATAGGCCTCTTGAGCATTCTTTGAGAAAATTGAGCCTCTGGCGGTTGCATCTAGAATGGATTTGGTTGAGCTTGACAATCCACTGTAGAAGAGTTGAATTTGCAACCAATCCGGGTAGCTATGTTGAGGATACCTCCTCAAGAGATCCTTATACCTTTCCAAGTCTCATATAGTTGTTCATCCTCAAGTTGGCAGAATGTTCCAATCTCCGTCCTTAGCCTTTGAGATTTAGCTGGTGGAAAATACTTGTTCAAGAAAGCTTGAACTAAGATCTCCCACGTGGTGATACTATCCAGGGCGATAGTTTCCAACCAATCCTTAGCACGGTCCTGTAAAGAGAAAGGAAAAAATCTTAATTTAATAGTATCATTAGAAACACCATTCATCTTTACCGTTCCACATATTTCTCAGAAGAACCGTAGGTGCTTGTGAGGATCTTCATTAGTTCTTCCTTTAAAGGCTAGCTCTCTAGCCATTTGGATCAACCCTGGTTTCAACTCAAAGTTGTTGACATTGATGGGCATATTCATTATGCCGAGTTAATTTGCCGGTAATGTGGGTTGGAAGTAGTTTTGAATTGCCTTTGGTATCTCCTCCGCCATCTCCTCGATGTGATTGTGTTGAACCCTTAGGTTTCTTCTATACGTCTTTTCAATCTCGGGATCAAGAGGGACAATATTAGTATTGTCACGGGCATAAACCGACAAAATTATCAACCAAATAATACTATACACCTCAAATTAAGATCTATCAATTCTAATGAATATTAAATAACAAAAACCGTTCTTTGGTTCCCGGCAACGATGCCAAAAACTTGGTGCGCCACTTTATATGTTAACCGCAAGTGTATGGGTCAAGTTATAATATAAAACGGTAAAGTCCGAATATCGTTTCACTGAGGATCCATTTGTGAAGGTTTATGTTACTTAGCTATTATAGAATCGAATCAATTTTATTTGAGGATTGGAATTGAAGTTGTGAATTATGGAAAATATAAACTAAAAAGAAAATCAAGTAAATGAGAAACATAAGAGTCAAAGAGAGTTCTAGGATATTGAATCTTTGTTTAATTCATTATACAACATTCTAGGTGTCAAACCCTACTTTTAAGAAACTGATGCGTTGAAGAGCCTATGAAGAAAAGAAGTAAAAGACCATGTTGGATGCATGGTTAGGACCAAGGTAACGCATGGTATGGGTGGACGCATGGAAGTAAACCGAGAAGGCAAAGAAGTGAAACACATAAGAGAAGATGTAAGCATTGGCGATGGTAAGACGCATAAGCAAGAAAGGAATAAAGTTATGTTGTGAAGTGTTGAAAGAGATCTAAGTCTCGGAAAGATAGAATACTATAGCAAATTGAGTAAAGCATAGACTATTAGCAAGGAATGTTCGCGAGTGTTGGATAAAGTGGAAGGTGAGAAGTAAGTTTAAAGATTGGAACAAGAGGTGGACGCATACTACTTTATTATTAGAAAAATGTTTTAGTGCAAGGAAAAAGGTTAAATGAATAACCTTGGAATACAAGCACAAGAACGCATAGAGGGATAATTAAGGAATCCTCAAGGATAGGAGGAAGGTCGTGGACGCATGATAGTGTGCGGTTCAGGTTAACGGATAGTATTATGCAGTCAAGCACAAACGCATAGTGTGCGTTTGGGACAGTGACGCCTAGTAGTATGCGGTGAAAAACGAGTTCAAAGGAAGTATGGCTGAGAGACAGGGAAGTAAATAATGAAGCTCAAACCTTAAAGGAAACTCAATGAACGCATGAGGGCGTTGTGATGATGAATAGTTGTTTATTGGAAAATGTTGGACGCATAAGACAAGCTTATAAAGGCTAGGTGGCTTCATATAGACTTGACACCTTAAAAGTAAGAGGTGTTAAAAAGGCATGTTAAGTGTTTCATGTAAGGTGACGCTTGGATTAATGTATGGTTAATTAAGCATGCAGCGTGACATGTGGCAAACAAGTGGCAAAAGAAGAGGAGAAGTTGGATGGCAAGCTCCCTATAAATAGAACGTTGAGGGAAAATGAGCGACTGATGACTCTAAAAGAAGAATTCTTGAGAGAAAGGGAAGAAAGAAGGCAGAAAGGAGGAATCTTTGCGTCCATAGTAGGAGTCTGCGGCCAAGAGAGAAGGTATTTTTGACAACTTAGTTATTTTATGTAAAAGAAGTTGTCTTGCATCGAAAGGGGGTTGGCCTTGCGGTAAAGACAAACACTACGTTCAAGGTGAACGCCGCGTCCAAAGATAGGTGATGCGTACAAGTTGGACCTTGCGTCCAAGAGAGGTCGACGCATGCATCCCAAAAGAGAAGTAAGAAGAGAGGCTGCACTTTGCGGTAGTTGCCAACCGTGCGTTGAAGGGCAGGGTTGCGTCCAACCGAGCTGACAGAGGTATATGGAGCCTTGCGTTTCTGAGATTAGAATGCTGCGTCCAAGAAGCTCGGGAAGAAGAAATAGAGGAAAGGAAGAGGAATTATTCTTTGGCAAGTAAAGGTGAGTAACACCTGCGTTTTTCAAAATATAAATGAGTTCTTTATGAATATGATTTTATGGGTTTCTAATGAATTAATGCATGCGTTTACATATATATAAAGCACATGAATATGTTGGTTAATAGAAATGAGAGCATGCGTTACATATATAAAAGCACATGAGCAAGCTGAGAGCATACGTTATATATAGAAAGCTCATGAGTATGCTGAGTATTAGAAATAAGTTTAGTAAGATGCATGCTGTTGATAATACATGATTTTCATTGGAAAGCATATTGCTAATCATAGATGATGTTTCTAGAACATAGTGTATTTTATAAATTCCTAGACATGGCACCCTAAAGCTCAAGGACTAGAGGAAGGCAAATGGGTAGCCGAAAAATAGAAATGGGACCCAATGCTCAAGGAGAAAAGGAAGGCATATGGGCAGCCCGGGTTATAATATTTATGTGCACATAGAAGAATATATATATACGAGGCTAATGTGTTGAGATTACTCCACACAGCTAAGGATAATCGACGTTGAGTAGCGTTAGCGCCTCAACTAAGGAAAAGATAAGGAATGAATTTGACGTTGAGAAGCGTAGAAGCAATGCTCCGCCTCAACTAAGGAAAATGATTAGAAATGAATAAGATCTTTGAGTATTTCCCAGAAATAAGCATGCAAAACTTGATAATGGTGTTTGAGTATAAATTAACATGTTTAGAATCAATATTATTTAGATTGACCAGTTTCACAGTTAAAATAAGTTATTTATAAAAATTGTTACTCACTGAGCCATTAGCTCATTCTTTTATATGTTTTCCATTTTCAGGTAGCATGACAGTTCCCGTTGCCGATCGAAGTCGAGGTTTGTCAAGAGCGTGTTAATGGTATTACTGTCCTTAGAAGGATTTAAAAGAAAATAAGATGAAGTTGATAGTGGGTTATGTGACAGGGTAGTCGGTAACTGCTGAACTCACCCTCCGTCTCGGGCTACGGGAGGATAGTCTGGGGTGGGGTGTGATACTAGGGTTCATAGACTTTATTGCAATTCATATGCTTAAGTTTAGAAACATAAATCCAAGTTATTTTCTACCAAAGCAATCTTTTCTCATGCAACTTAATTGATTACTAATATCTTGAAACCAATAAGTAGTCTTTAGCAACTTTCATTGTTAACCTAACTATTCGCATGATAGATTAACAACAATTCATTGTTATAGATCCAATTAGACATACAATTGTCTCAACCATACAAGTAATCTAACATTCAAGGATGGCCAATCAACAAAAATTAAGCACAATAACAATGAAAAGCATATTCATTACAACAAAATCATTAAGAGTCTACAATATCAACATAACTTCATACACAATTCATCAATACCCTTAAACTAAAGAGTTTAGCCACTCATAACTTTAGGCAACATGTTCACAAACAATTTAAGCATAGAAAGAGTGTAAAGAAGGAAAACTCTACAGAAAAGAAGCTCTTAATTGAGGAGGAACCACCAAGATGTCCTTAGTCTTCACGTGGGAAATTCGAACGGCACCAAAACTCTCTTTCAAACTCTTTTCTCTCTTCTTTGCAGCTAACTCACTCTTTGGGACTCTCTATTGTGTTTTCTCTAATTTCCCTTCTTCTTGTGACTCTTCGTGTGTTGATTGTCCTTAGGGCTGCTGGAAACTCTCCAATTTATAGATTTGTAAAAAGCGCTTGAAAAGTGCCTTCTATTCTCTCAAATTAAGGGAGTTTATATTAGATTTCACTTGTTTGCTAGTGATTTTCAAGTCAAAATAAAGAAAATTAGAAGTGAAAGCCAAAAGATCAAAATCAAGCCAAAATTTAGTGGAAAAGAGAAGAAAACGCCAAATCTGCTAAAAACAGGGCAGCGCTGTGGTGCCGGTATGACGTTGTCGCGACGCTTTTTCCCGAGAGCAGCAATTGTCTCAGCGCAGTGGCATTGTGCCGAGGATAGGCTATTATGACGCACAATGTGGCAACGCCATCAAGTAGCATGGTGGCGCCACCTTTCCATATCGGTCAGCGTCGTGGCGCCATTAACCAGCGCCGAGGTGCCATCTTTCCTAATGTTAAGATTTTGTATTTTTGGAAAGAATTTTGGACGGCCAACTCTATAAATAAGAGGGTTTCCAGCAGCCCTAATGTCACACCCCCTCCCGGATTACCTACCTATCCTGAAAGGGAATGTGAAGACAATAGACATCACCCCTCTTGTGATGCATATTGTCTCTTCTTACCTTCCTTCCTGTGCATACATTTACTCATATACATACATAGAACTCAGTCATACTACGCATGCTATTAATTTGATACAATTCCCTGTATAGGGTACGCTTTAATTACATAGTATAACTTCACTTTAATATTCATCATTCAGTGTTCTCAACTTTCACCAACACTCCCCACTCAAAACTACATAATCTACATGCCATTTACATAAAACATATGCAATGTACAACTCTCAAACTAGATTGTATCTTGAGAACTCGAGGCTTAGGCAGGGTGAGCTGAAGTAGGCTAAGCACCGGGAACGTCCTTGCTACCTGGGGAGAGAAAAGGAAAACATTGGAAAACATAAGCTAACAGCCTAGTGAGTGACAAATCTTTGTAAAACAAGCATTCATTGAAAACGGCATGTTTCGTATAACGAATAAGTAAGAGTTTAACGCTTGTTCCAATTAAACATGCTTTCCATAAAATCCTTTAATCTCAATAAATCAATTTAAGACATACAAGAGTGTTTTCCAAGGAATCTACCAATGTCAATTTAGTTTTTCAAATTTTTCCCTTAGTTGAGGCGGAGCAATGCTTCTACGCGCTCAACGTCGAAAATCACCTTAGTTGGGGTGGAGCAGAGCTCAACACTCCCAACGTCGAAACATCCCTGGCTCAATGCGGAGCAAACTCGACGCACCAGCCAAATCAACCTCTACGTGCACATAGGAATATGACGGGTTGCCCATGTACCTTCTCATGTCCTTGAGTACTGGGTCCCAGGGAAACTCACGTGCCTTCTCGTGTCCTTGAGCACTGAGCCTCCTCTAAAACGTTTTAGAGTTTCATTCACATAATAGTTCATATGAAAATCCTTTCATAGAAATCATACAAAACTTTATTCAATAACATTTCACATAAATGTTTTCTATCAACTTAGAAATATGTAGCATGCCTTTTAAGAAGTGCAATCAACATTTTTCATATTAAACAGTTCATTGAAAATCATGCTTCATAAGAACATTTTCAATAAAATAGGATTGAAGAATAAAATAGTCACTCACAACTCTTTCTAGGCTTTACGTGGGTTATACACTTTTCCTATTTCTTCTTGGCCTGCAGAAGACATGTACCTTGCGTTAATTAACATAAATTTTCTTCCTTTTTCTTTACTGACTTATAAGTGAGAATCCCAACGATACCAGCCGATAAGGACTGTTACTAGCGATACTCGATGGAACAACACTAGCGTTACTTACCTTAGCAGCGATACTTAGCGTTATCTAGCGAGATTTGTGAGACGGAAGGCTCCTTTGCGTTTTAGCGATACCCGTCTCGCTATCAATACCTAGATAGTGTGCCGATACTTGCTACTCAGCGGCAGTCTGCTCCGTTATTCCTTCCTTTCTTCTTGTTCTTACTTCAATCTATTGCAAGTCACATTTCCATACTTATTCAAGACTTCCTTTCTTCTACAAACTTATAGGAAATTAAGTTCTATAGCTTACCTCAAAGTTTCAAGGCTTAACTCTTCCTCGTTCTCACGGTATTTCGGAATCACCTCCTGTTGTTCCGGAGTGCGGGATAATCTTGTAAACTCTGTTTTTCCTAAGGATTCACATAGTAAATCTTCAGTTTCGGCATCACCATCCTTTACAAAAGTTGTTAGGAATTATGTCCACTTACTAACCTCAAATTTTCAGCTCTTAACTCGGCTTCCTCTTCACGTTCTACTCCGATTATCAGGCACTACTCAACCAAACCAAGTGACTTCAGTCATTCCTCTGTTCCAGCTTCGTTTTCAGCATCAATATGAGTCGAATTTCGTCCAAAACCCTCAAGAACACCTTCCTCAATCTTCTTCTGAAGTTTGTCTGGAATATGGAACCGACTTAAGTTCTCGAAATGTTTAAAAATGATTAAACATTTAATTAATCCAACTATATATATTACCGACTTAGCCTTCACAAACACCAAGATTAATGTTGCCGACTTACCCCTCACCCGCAGGCTAGCGCGGGGTTCACACTTCGACGCGAGGCACTCATGTTAAAATTCTCCTCCAGCACCTTCAGCAACTAACCTCACCCGACGCATGGCATCGTCCTCAACGCCTCCTACTTCTGACACATACAACTTGGTCATAAACCACTATCTTCGTCGCGTCAAGGCTACTCTGTCTTCGACGCAGAGTGACTTCAACTCAAGTCTGTCTTCAACGCATCGGCTTCAGCACATGGCTGTCCTCAGCGCAGAGTGAATTCAGCGCATGACTGTCCTCAATGCAGAGTGACTTTAGCGCATGGTTCAAGCATGTTTCTTCCCCGCCAGAATTACTTATCCTTCAACGCGGGTAGCTACCTCAACTCACTAACCTCCGTGAATCAACCACAACGCATGGACTTCGCCAACACTTAGCCAAAATTTTACTTTCCAAAATTTCTTGCTCTCGCTCACAACCGCTTCTCCCTTTGAGACGCATAGCCACAATGCATGGCTACACCTCAACGCTTGACAACACAAATCAATGCTTACACCTAATGTCAAACCCCCTCCCGGATTATCCTCCATAACCTGAAAAGAGATATGAAGATAGCAGTTACCGACTACCCTGTCACGTAACCCACTGTCAACCTCACCATCCACATGCTCTTGACAAACCTCGACTTCGATCGACAACGAGAACTGTCATGCTACCTGAAAATGGAAAACATTTAAAAGAATGAGCTAACGGCTCAGTGAGTAACGATTTTCTGGAACAATATAATTTAACTATAAAACTGGTCAAACTCGCATAAAACATAACACTTCAAGTCATAATAAACTATACTCCAATACCATTGTGAAATCATGCTTGCCCGTTTCAGGTTACATACTCAAAAATCTTGTTCTTATAATATACTTTTTCCCTAGTTGAGGCGGAGCAATGCTTAACACTCCTCAACGTCGATTTTTCCTTAGCTGTGTGGAATAATCTCGACACATCAGCGTCGTACATACCTCTATGTGCACATAGGTACTAAAATCCAGGCCGCCCTCAATGCCTTCTACGAATCCCTGAGCATTGAGGTCCCATTTCTATATCCAGGTTACCCATATGCCTTCTACAAGTCCCTGAGCATTGGGTACCGTTATAATATAACGGCTACCCTTTGGCCTTCTTCAAGTCCTTGAGCCTCGGGTGTCTTTTCTAGTTTAATATAACGCAATACATATTTTGGAACATTGTATCAATAACCCATGAATTAACCGTTTCCAAATCTCACCTCTTCAGCATGCTAAGTTCAATTTCCAGTTTTAATATAAACCGCATGTTTTTCATAAAGTTCATTTTCAAATCTTTCTTGACATCATATAATATCATGATTTTCAAAAAAGTCATGAGAACCAATAACATAAATCCCATGCGTTTTATAACTCATAGCAAGTATCCAACATTCTCATAGTTTACAAGTAAAACGCATACACATGTCTCTAATCGCATGCTCATGTTTCTAAATGCATGCTCATGTCTCTAAACGCATGCTCATGTCTATAAATCTCATATTCGTATGCCTTACATATATGAAAACGTATGCATTATTTTATTCAAAACCCATAGAATTACATTCATAAAGAACTCATTTATTTTTATAAAACGCAGGTGTTACTCAACTGTACTTGTCAAAGAATACTTCTTTTTCCTTTCCTCTATTTCCTCTTCCCGAGCTTTCTGGACGCGGCGTTCTAACTCTGGAACGCAAGACTTCATTTTCGTCTGTCAGCTCGGTTGAACGCAACCCTGCCCTTCAACGCAAGGTTGGTAACGCAAGGCTGATTATTTCCGCAAAGTGCATCCCGACTCTTCTTACTTCCCCTTCGGATGCGTCGCCCTCTCTTGGACACAAGGTCCATCATGAACGCATCATCTAACTTTGGACGCCACATTCACCTTGGACATTATGTTTGTCCTCAACGCATAGCCGACCCTTTTTAACACTAGACAACTTCTTTACATAAAATAACTAAGTTGTCAAATACCTTCTTTCTTGGCCGCATACTCCTACCACAAACGTCCTTGTTGCCTTCTTCTTCTCTTTTCTCTTCAGAATTCTTCTTTAAGAGTCATCAGTCGCTCCTTTTCCTTCAAAGTTCTATTTATAGGAAGCTTGCCATCCAACTTCTCCTCTCCTTGTGCCACTTGTTTGCCACATGTCACGCTGCATGCTTAATTAACCATGCATTAGTCCAAGTGTAACCTTGCATGGAACACTTAATATGTCTTTAACACCTCCTACTGATAAGGTGTCAAATCTATACATAGCCACCTGGCCTTATAAACTTATCTTTTGCGTCCAACATTTTCCAACAGATAACCATTTATTCAACACAACGCCCTCATACGTTCATTAAGTTTCCTTTAAAGTTTGAGCTTCACTACTCATTTTTCTAACTCTCAGCCAACTATACTACTTTTTGACGCATAGAGATAACTCTGTCTTTAACGCATAGAGATCTCAACGCATGACAACCTTACTAACGCATGGTAAGCTAAGTACGTATCTTCCCCTACCAACGCGGCGACCACTTCAGCTCACAACAACCATTCGAGATCACCTCCAGTGCATAGTCGCACTGTTATAACTCAATGCTTACACAATGCCACTAGGCGTTAATGACAAACGCACAATACTATGCATTTGTACCTCATCGCATCATACCATGCGTCCAACTCCTTCCTTATGTCCATAACAACAACTCATTCTCAAGTTTTTCCCCTATGTGTTGATCCTGATGCATTCACCTTCATCCTGCGTTCAATGACCATCTTCCTATCCTTGAACATTCCTTGATTACTCCCAAGATTATTCTTTTAACCTTTTCCTTGCACTTAAACTACTTCTCTTAAGGATAGATTAGCATGCGTCCACCACATGCACCAGTTTTTATGTTTACTTCACAATCTTCTTCAACACTTCACAACTTAACTTTATTCCTTTCTTGCTTATTCGCTTCACTTCTTTCCATTCTCGGTTTACTTCCATGCGTTCACCCTTACCATGCGCTACCTAGCCCTGACCATGCATCCAACATGGTCTTTTACCTCTTTTCTTCACTCTTCAACGCATAAGTTTCTTAAAAAAAAAAAAAACAATAGTGTGTGACACTTAATCACCAATCTACACACCAAGAGACATAAGAAGAAGAGAATTGAGTGAAAGTTCATTAGAGAGTTCAAAGAGTGAGTTAGTTGCAAGGAAGAGAGAAAAGAGTTCAAGAGAGAGTCGTAGTGCTGTTCGAGTTCCGACGTGAAGGCCAAGGAGATCATGACGGTGCTTCCTCAATCAACAGTCTTTTTTCAGTACAGTTTTCCTTTCTTTACACTCTTTATTTGTTTATATTAGTTGAATATGTTGCTTCAAGCTATGAGTGACTAAACTATTTAGTTTTAGGGTTTTGATGAATTGTTTATAAAGTTATGTTGATATATCACATTTCCACATTTCTTGACTTTTTTTTAATCATTTAATCGCCCATCATCTAAAGTATGTAAATGACACATGAGAAATCAGTCATCATTGATAGTTCCATGACTTTTAAACAGAGTCAACAAAGAACATGTATTGACATTTATTATAAGTCGTGGAAACCATTTTTCGTGATAATTTTCTACCGTCATTAAATAATGAAAGTGTTGACTTTTTCTGTCAAATAAAGAGTTATCTTGACATTAAAATTCTGTCATCGAGCAACAAATAATGACACATTTAAAGTATCAATAATACCTTAAGTATGACATTTTCTTAAGGTCATTGAATTACATACATTGTCACTTATTTATAGTCATAGGAGTCTGATAGATGACAATATTCTACTATCATAAAATTACATCCCATGACTTTTGTCAAATATCAAAGAAACCATTTTAATGATACACGTTATTACACTTGTGTTTCCTTCAATTTCAATACAAAATATGTACACAAACATAAAAAGTAACTTTCATATATAATAATATGCTTTCTATCGTTAATACAAGGAAACTAATAACAACAACACTAGTAACCAAATTCTGGGTATATCATTTACAAATTCAATATTTACAACTAAGTGTTGGCCTAATACCAAAAAAATATATATACAACACCTATTTAAATATCTTGATTGGTGGGTTTCCTTGCTTCAATAGCCTTGTCTAGGAACCTTGTAAAAAAAAAAAAAGAAACATTCATTTCAGAATTTAATCAATATATATAGGTGAACAATAATAACAATATGCAGGTTATATATATATATATATCAATCGTATTGTGACAATATCATTATGTTATATACATTCACACTGAAAACCCCACTTTAGTCATACAAGTAAGCTTCAATGAACACTTTCAAACAAAAATTATACATAGAATCATAATATAACCACATAAATAGGCTCAAAATCACATTATAATCTCATTTTTCAACCTTAATAACATGGATAACCTCCAAATTTAACTTATAGACTAGTCTACTAGAAAGAATAAGGGTTAATTGAAAAAATTTCTTCGTTTCAGGGGGGGTGAACATAATACAGTAGGAGTAAAACAAATATATAAACACTTTCACTCTCAAACCAACATAAAAAGTACCTAAAAGTTTTCCAAGAAACAATTTAACTCACCAAACAATCAATATAGTTCATATGTGTACTTTGATTATCAAAACAAACTATAAAGTTTCCACAAAGTGTGTAAATGAGCATTTGTTTCTCAAAACAACCAAAAAAATGCCCAAATGCCACTTTAGCTCTAAAAACCAACCAAACAATTTTCAAAAAGTGTGTAAGTGACACATTGATTCTCAAAACAACTTAAAATGCTTAAGTGCAACTTTTACTCTCCAACCAAACTAAAAACTACCTAAAAAGTGTCTAAGTGGCACCTTCACTCTCAAACCAACATAAAAAGTGCCTAAAAGTTTTCCAAGAAACAATTTAACTCCCCAAACAACCAAAATAGTTTATATGTGCAGTTTGATTATCAAAACTAATTAAAAAGTACCTAAAAACTATATAAGTGATATATTATCAAAACCAACTCAAGCATATAATAATGACACTAAATGGATGAATTGGCTACCATAACTGCAGGATAGCCACACATAAGATACATGCATTTATAAACAGAGTTTGAACTTTAATATTAAAATGTACCTAAGTCTTTGAAGGTCTATCATCTTCCTGTTCTTGCCCCAACAATTTTTTAGTGATATGAGAATGCAAACCAACAATCACCGACTTCAAATAAGAGAAGTTGTATCTTCTGCACCTAGGAATGAAATTTTGTTAGTCACACACTTATTAGAAAGAAAAAAAATTACCACAAAATCTAAAATGTTCAACACTACTACAATTCTTACCTTCGTTGATGGCCAAAAAATGTCATAGTCTCATCCACCTTTCACCACATGAATTAGTATCAACGTCATATCCAAAGTATATAAAGAAAATATCAATAAAAACTACGCGAAAATGTACAAAACATCACTAATAGCTTCCAATGATAAAACAAACCATTGACTCATAGTTTCATTCATCTTTCACCACATGAATAGCCTAGAATCTTGTTATCTACAAGAAGATAAATATATTAGAGAAGATAATTCTGAGAAGTTATATAATTAATTTTAATAAATAATAAAAAAAAATATAAATGTTAGGCAATTACATATCCTTATAAATTGCATCATAAATATGAACTTTCATATCTAACAAAAATGTTAGTCACTTATAGAAAGAAATTATATATAAGAAGACTAGTAACAAAATTTTGGTTAAATCATTTACAAAGCAACTAAATACAAAAAGTGTTGCAAAAAAAAAAAAAAGTGTTAGCAATATCCTAACAAAAAAAGTACATATATAAATAAATTGCTTGGCGGTTTCTTCACTTCAATGTATTTGTTCAAAACCTAGTGAAAAAAACGACATTCATTTTAGAATTCAACCAAATCCATCAATGTCAACAATAATAGCAATACTCAAAGCCACAATTTAATCACATAAATAAACTTAAAATCACACTATAAGCTCCATGAAAATACCACTACAACAAAAATAGGCTTCTATGACTCTAAAAAACAGTCATTACCACATTTCTTGACTCTTTTTTTTTAGTCATTTAATCGCCCATCATCTAAAGTGTATAGATGACACATGAGAAATCAGTCATCATTGATAGTTTCATGACTTTTAGTCACTATCAACAATAAATATATATTGACATTTATTATAAGTCATGGAAACTATTTTTGTGACAATTTTATATAGTCATTAAAAAATCAAAATGTTGACTTTTTTCTGTCAAATAAAGAGTTATGTTGACATTACACTTCTGTCATTGCAAAACAAATAATGACACATTTAAAGTGTCAATAATACATTAACTATGACATTTTTTTAAGGTCATTTAATTACATACATCCCATGACTTTTGTCAGATATCATAGAAACCATTACCACGATACACGTTATTACACATGTGTTTCATACATGTTATTACACCTGTGTTTCCTTCAGTTTCAACACAAAATATGTACACAAACATAAAAAGTAACTTTCATATATAATAATATAGTTCTTATTGTTAGTACAAGGAAACTAGCTAGTAATCAAATTCTAGGTACATCATTTACAAATTCAGTACTTACAACTAAGTGTTGGCATAATACCAAAAAATATATATTCAACACCTATTTAAATATCTTGGTTGGTGGGCTTCCTTGCTTCAATGGCATTGTCCAGGAACCTTATAAAAAAAAACATTCATTTTAGAATTTGACTCAATACAAGTAAGCTTCGATGAACACTTTCAAACAAAAATTATGCATAGGATCACAATATAGCCACATAAATAGGCACAAAATCACATTATAATCTCACTTTTTAACCTTAATAACATGAATAACCTCCAAATTTAACTTATACACTACTTTACTAGAAAGAATAAGGGTTAATTGAAAAACTGCTTCGTTGAGGAGGAGGATGAGGATGAGGAGGGGGGCGGGTGGAAGTGAACATAATACAGTAGGAACAAAACAAATGTATAATTTAAATACTCACATTAGTCTTACTATCCACAACATAGACACTTTCAACGTCAATCAATGCCAATAACTATTTTGAAACAATTGTAATAACTATTAGGGAATTTTCCACAACATAGACAAATCCAGTGTCAATCAATGCCAATAACTATTTGGAAAGAATTCTAATAACTATAAGAAAAAATTAAGCCTACCTAAATCTAGTAATGTGAGCCAATATTTGAACTGAGGTCTTAACAACATAAACCAATTGAAATAAACAAATAATTCTAGGTTATATGATATATACTTCTTAAGCACCAAAAAAGACTGCAACTTCAAAACTTCTTCCTCCAACCTACTTCTTCCACATAACATTGTTCTCAAAATATTGAAATACGAACTACAAATAAGATAAATATAAAAGAGTAAGAGTCAACCAAAATTATAAAGTTTAATAAGAAATTCAACATAATACAAATCCAACAATTACAACATTTCCATCACCCCCATTTTACCTTTTTGCTAACAATCATTTTGAAAGTTTTTTCTCCGATTCCATGGCAAAAAATCACTTGTGATGTTACCCAACCATAGACAATATCATGTGTCATGCCAACCTTTTCCAAACAAAATATATAAATGTTAATATAAAACTAGTAATGGAGTTATATAACAGATCAAACACACCAGAATTCTACAATACCTCCAAAAAAAACGACGACATTTAACGATCATACCCATATCAGTTTAATTCATGCTTTAACTCCACAAAAAGTATTTCGCAAATGCATTCCATTCTATATTGAGTAACAAAATATAAGTACTCCATCCACAAAAAAAAAGTTCTGTTTTCTCCGTACTCCAACAACTGTTACTAGCACAAATCTTATGCGAAGAACATGTGCGATCCCACATACTCTGCCCACTCAATTCGTACGACGTCAATGTCATCTTGTGAGTATGTAGGTGGCACACCTTTCATCTATAAACAAAAAAAGCCAAATAAACTCGAAGAACTAAATACGTAACTTCAATTTGTATGAATTTGTATACGTACTATATCTAAAATTGATTTGGTTCTTGATAATATTATCTCACGCATGTATCACATGATATAATATCCGCATTCGACCACACCCGATTGCTTAGGGCACTGTTTGTATCAAATGCAAAACACACATTAAGTCAATTTTATACATGTTTATTGGATAAACTATGTTATGTACGAAATAACATACCTTAATTGATTTCCAATTAAGCTTTTTCTTCTTAGGGTCAACAATCTTGAAAGACCTATAAATGGCTTTAAATGTAACATGTTTCTTTATCTATTCATACTAGTTAAAGTTGTGAAATGCTAGCTATAACATACGTACATGCTTATCACATTGATGATAACTTGGTCGAGTCGATTTTTTAAAGGGTCCATCCAAAATATGCTACTTTTTGAATGATCAATGATGATCAAAGTCCAATGATTCCTACAAATTTAAAGAATCACAAAAAAAATTATACAGTGCACAAAATATAGTATAATGCATTTTATACAACATACCCAGAATTGTAAGGGAAGATGAGAAGTTGATTATCCAATCCTGTCATTCTTGAGGACAACAATTGAGCTCGAGATTCTTTGTTGGTTGAGATTGAGATGGAACCAGCATCTAAAAACTTATACAAACTCAAAGACTTCAATTTCTCCATTAGTTTGTATAAGTACCTATAATATTAATAAAACTTTATACAGTACTGAATATATATATATATATATTTTAATACTAAACCATGATATATTAAGATTACTTACATCATATATGCATCAATACAAGGAGTGCATATTAGGCGCATATGACAAAAATCTCGTAAGACCTCAACCAAAATGTAGCACTTGCGTTGGATTCCAAACACTTCATCGGTATAGCGATTTGAATTGATGATCCAATATATTCAAGTTCACGGAGTAAACAGCGTAAAGCAACTGGTGAACTTTGAATGGGTGTCATTGATAGAACTCCTAAACTTTTATTTGAATTTTTTCCCTCCTCCTATTAACAAATAGTGTAACATTAGAATAAATTACTAATATAGAATAAAAACCAACAAGGATGGAAAATGTTACCTTTTCATTATCAATTATTACAAGATCCCGTGGCCATAGCAAGTGTGAGCCTACTTCTTGGACATATTTTCTTCTCCCTTTGTTGGTATTGAGACAGAACAATCACCATGAACAACTACATCAAGTGAAACCTTCACATTATCACTATCAACGTCATAGTCAAATATAGTCCCCGCTCCGACGACATTATTTTTAGATTCGATTGCCAACAAACAAGAAGTTCCATCCTACCATGAGTAAGTTGAAATGTAACTGTTAATGTTTACTAACGTATATTATGTAGAATACATACTAAATTAAAGTGAAAAACTTATCTTAATGGGCTTTGGGGCGACAAATTGGCTTGAGTTCTGTTGTTTACGTTCATCCACCTATAGGGAATAAATAAACTTACATTACATATATTATTGTCAATGCATATTACAACCAATAATTTGAGCTATAAGATAGACATAAAACCTTTTCTTTTTCAACCTTCACTTCAACATATTGAGAACTCCTTGTGTGCTTCAACAATTTTGCCTTCGCCTAGATTAAAAATTTCATTTTCGGATGAATTGTTATTGCGAAGTTTATGAAAAACTACTTAGAAGATGAATTAAAACACATTAACCTGGTCATTCTTATTTTCTGCTTCACCCCTTTCTTCAATATCACTTGGAGAACCATCCTTTTTTCCTCTCCGTGAAGTCTTATTTTGGTCGAATAATCCTTTCTTCACCTGTAAAAAAATTCTATGGTATTAAATATTTAACATCTACATTAACACATTAAGTACGATGAATAGATGCCACATTTGACCTTTTCATTGCTGGAAACAGGTTCACCATCTCCTTCTTTAATATCTTCTGAAGAATCATCCTTGTTTGAACATTTGGTTAGATTTTTTTGTTTTTTAAGTTCTTCTTCCAACTCTTTTATACGTGCAGTCATCTTCGCCTTCTCATCCGCATCAAATGTAACTTTGTCTTCCTTCTTCACTTGTTTTGGTGTATGAAAATATTTACTGGGCATGATAAACTTACCCAATCCTCTAACTACTCATGGAGGATCTTTGCTCCCCAACGCTTGTGATAGGATATCTCCACCCGTAGATGTGTTGTCACTTTCGACATTATGAGTGACCAACATTTCATCCTATTGAAAAAAAAACCAATATTTAAGGATAATGCAATGGAATATAGGTAGTCAACAAATACTTACTATACGATCCACCACTTCTTGTGTTTGCTTGTCTAGAATTTTTCCCTCTCGATCAATCTGAGCCCTTTTCCATAAAACGCATCGCTTAGTTAGATCTTCATTTGGTAACGACTCCTTCTGCACCAATAACAAACCATCGCACATGAATTTGGATTCAAATGTAATATATAGGCCGTATAAAAAAATAAATACTAGTGAATTAGTATCTTACTAGCTCTTCCGAAAGATTAGCATACCCGTTCCGCGACATTCGATGATTATACATATGTTTTTTCCTCTTTTCTCGGTTCTTACTACTGACCACCTTAATAAAATTACATAATAAAATGTCATAATGATACTTTGCAGCTTCAATGTAAGTGAATACAAAGTTTGAATGTTTCTAACAACAATACTTACTTGGAACTCTTCCTTAAGCCAAAAACTGACAAACGCATCCCAATGTTATTGTTCTTGTTCAATATGGGAATACTCAATCGGGGGACATTTTAATTTCTCCAGATCATCCTTAAATGGCCTTATATACTTCGTAGTCAAAGCATATTTGAATTGGGGGAAACAAATGTCCGCAGTTTGCATGAGATTCTTCTTCGATCTTTGGTCAACAACAAATCCACCCTACAAATCCACACCAAATGTTATACGTTAATGAAAGCAAATAAAATCTAAATACCATTTGTGGCCTATGTGTATACCTGAATGAGGTCCCAAATCTTTTGTTTTATCTCAAATGACACTACTTTCCAACTATTGTATGTAATTGGAACATGGGATCGGACGGACGTTGTTGTGATGATATTATTGTAAGAACTAACTTAACGCAAAATGCTAAAATATATGATTATGCGTTCAACATGTCAAGATTTGATCATGCAATGCGTTTTATTATTATGCGTTGGTCTTGTCAAGTTTTCCTATTCCTCTACCCAAGTATAAGTAAAGTAATAGGTTTTCTCGGTGAGTCCGAGGTCGAACACAGGGATTATATTGATTTGGTTTTAATTGGATTGCATGCGTTACAGAGGTAACCAAAAATTGTTTGAATTTGTGTTTCTAATCTAGAGAAAGCAGATGTTTGTACACTAGACTAACAGTTGTGGAATATGGGAAGCAATGCGACACAGCAAGTTCAGCTAAGATGTGTATGAATGGTTAAAGAAAAGGGTTCGGGTTGATTAACATCTAACATCGGAAACGCACAGTAGTACCCTATTCATACTTGCAACTCTTCTCCCGGTTGTCAGCCGCTATGCGTTATATGTCTATAACGTATAGGAAAGTGTTAAGAACCAAGGTTGTCCCCGTAGACAGGTAACACTACTTGGCCCTTGTCAATTGAGTTCCACAATCACTTACCCTCTCGAGCAGTCTGATTATTACTACTTATATCGATTTGTCAGATGGATATAAGCATCGGATTAAGCCGCAATTGACAAGTTAGAATAGTTACACTGCGGTCCCTAGTTAGATGCTAACGTAACCCTAGACCCTCGAGTGATTAGTTACTCATGGCTTGAAAGTATAAAGTGGACAGATGAGAAAAGTGAATAGACATGGAAGATAATTATATTGATATAAATGAGATACAAATTTCGATAAGTCAATTTCTTGATACAAATCTAAAATTCAAGTAAGAACAGTAAGAAAGAAAGCAGGGTAAGGCGTCAATGTCTTGAGTCGCCCGGATGGAAGCGTGATGATTTGCTGTGAAGTGATGCGGCGGAAAGGAAGACTCTTCTCTCTCGAGCTATTTGTCTCCGGTTGAAGCCTGAGAGAACTCTGCTGTCACTTATGGAGTCCTTCCGAGAATCAACAACCTTTCTCCTCTCGCAGAGCTGACCTTTTATAGATGATGAAATCGCAGTTAATGGCAGATCTGCTTGATCGGTGGCGAGATTGACACTGCGTCCATCTCGCCTGATTACGTGATTCTCGGGCCAATTAAGATCCACCACTTAAGCCGTAAATCATGTCTGCCAATCATCCGTCAATCTCTCAAGATTCTGATCTGATTCGCAGCGCCTTGCCGTAACGGTTGTCTATGCATCCATGCATAGTTTGGTTGATGTCAACGCAACATAGGTTGCTAACGTGTAGTTATGCGTTGGGTTGTCGTTAACGCATCGTCTGGTTCCTGCGTTAAGGGGTCATCAACGCATCGCTTGCATTCCTGTGTGAAAACATGCGTTTTAGGCTTAACAAGTGGTAAAATCAATATCTTCATCAAAATTCAAGAGTATAACGCAAAGGAAGATTTATTAATGGAATTTATCATCAACTACCGCATGCTTCTCTTATTTAAACTCTATTTATCTATGAAAAAGGCTATAATAACTTGTATTTCTACAAGTTATCTCACCCCCAAACTTAGATAAATGCTTGTCCTCAAGCATAACTTCTATCTAAGAAACTTCAATTAACCTAAGCATTTTCTCAACGCGTTGACTAGTCTCTCAGAATGCTATACTCAATCAGCTACCCATTAGTTATATTATTTCTCTACCTCTTTATTCTTTTCTTTAGGACGGGTCTAATTTGTATGCGGCAAGCTTTCTTTTCAAAACTCTTTAACTCATTATTCACAAAATTTTTATTTCTTCTTTTGAACATTGAGTCTGAAAAAATGAAGATATAAAGTTCCTTTTTCTTTCATTGGTTTTATTATATGTTTATCGAGTATGCGTCGAGTAGGGTTACCCACCTTCGTTCTGACATACCAACTATGGGGTGCATGAAGGCAGCCAACTACGAGCAAGTGCCCTTCTCGACTAAACTCTTATCTAAGCTCGGTTTCCTCACTAGACATTGGAGTTTGTTATTTATCTATGCGTCGCTGAATACGATTGCCCACCTTCGTTTTGACACACCAACTATGGGGTGCATGGAGGTGGCCAACTACGAGCAGGTGTCGTTTTCAGCTAAACTATTAACAAGATAAATATATTAGTCTTGCCAGCGGAGTTTTGCGTTTTAAAGAATAATTTTTTTTTTTAAATGATTGAACTAAGTTCCTCATATGTTTATCTTTGACAGTTCAAACCTCTTCCACCCCCAAACTTGAGAGTAGCAAGGTCCTCATTGCTTAAATTGTAAACAAAGACTAAGTTGCAAAATGTTGTAAAAGAGGTTTGAATTGGCTGGTTGCATACATTCAAAGTAGGTTTGCGTTTCTAAGGAATAGTATGCAGACGCATTGAAAGTAATCTAACTTAAAGAGTGTACAAAAAGTGTAAGCATGATTATCATCACAGGGACCAACTTTTTAACGCAAAGATAGAAGTTTAGACTAATTAAATGTACTTAGAATAAATTTATAACAAGGGACAAAGCAAAGAGAAAATTAAAGATCCATGCGATGAAGAAATGTTCATTCTATTAATGTGATTTTCACCAACGCATACAATTGACTGTGAAGATACAAAATTGCAAGAAAATTATAACTCTTGATTACACCCCTAAACTTTTCAACCATCAGGCTCGTCTTATCAGGTCTGCGTTGCTGCTCAGACGCAGGACGTTGCGGCACTAGGAAGACAAGAGGCTGTTGGAGGCGTTCTGGAATATCAGGGGGCGGGATTTCCGAACGGATGGAGAATAGTTGGTGAACATAATTCAGGGTGAATTGGAACTGCTCCGTCTGCCGGCGTGCTAACATATTTAATGAATGCATCACAGGACGCAATATCGCTTGCTGCAAGTATGTTTGCACTGTCTCCCATTCTAGATCAAGTGGGCCTTCTTGCTGTTGAGGTTACGTTGGTGGGGTAGGCGGGTTTGGCCGAGGTGGAGTAGGTGGGTTTGGTTGAGGCGGGGGAGTGGGTGGAGTTTCGTCAAACGCAGGGGATGATGAACGCATAAAAGTCGTGCCAAAATCCTCTAAGTGTGAGTCATCAACTCTTATTGGGGCAGAGGGTTTTGTGGAAGGTCGGGGTTTTGGATGTTTGGGGCGATGCGTTTTCTTAGGAGGAGGAGGTGGCTTAGGGCAATGCGTCTCAGGAAGAGGTGGAGGTGGAGTTGGTTCCCTTCTGGTTGTTGGAAGTGGAGGTGAAGGACTTGAGGTTTGGGAAGGTCGAATGGTGGCATCAGGACTTGCCACGCCCTTCAACTTGGACGGCTTCCCCTTCTTCTACGGTTGTGGCTTTGGAGGCGGAACTGGTTGATGAGGTCTTTTGGTGGCCTTGGTAGGCTCTAGCAGATATTGCGATCCTCTCATCAACCGACGCAGAGTCTTGTTGGCTATTACACCATTAACTTCAATCATCTTCTCTGCGTCTAACACTTCCGTTGGCCCTTCGATGGAAGCATTGCCGTATAAGTTCATGATAAGAGCGGGGAAAAAGAGTTGGCCCCTTGGCTTGCTGAACACCCCTCTTATCTGTGCGGCAATTATGCGTCCGACATCAAGGTTGATGCAACGCATAATGCAGTATGCTGCCATCACTCGATCCCTTGACACTGTCTTGTCATGCGTTGTAGGGATCAGCCGCGTCTTCACCAAATACACCCACAGGTTTGCCTCTGAAGTTAGGCTGCTTGTTGAAAGCGTCTTTATACCTGTGGGTGAAACATCCCACTTTGCCCCTGGCTTCGCCATTACCCGGAGTGCGTCCTCCATTAACTCCGTTGGAGTTGATTCTATAATCTTATTTCCTTCCGCATCCGGGTTGTCCCTCAACTCATATATACCGTTGATTTCCCTTGTGTTGAATGGGACTTCAATTTCATCCACCACCACCACGTCTTCCTCCTCGTCTATGTGTCCGTTATAGAAATCTCGGACTACGTCAGGTTGGACCCAAGGAGTGCTGGTACAGAAGTTTCTCTAGCCGTGGTGGTCAACTATTTCGGTGATGTATGGCGGCACTGGGGCTTCTTCAGGGAAAAATCCCACCTCAATCATCAGGTCGGGAAACGCCCTGCGTCTCCCTTTTCCTTCCTTCTGTTGTGGCGACGCATCAGCCACTTTCTTTTTTCCTTTGGCCTTAGCTGGAATCTCATTTACGGTTCTCTTTTTGCTCTCGGCCACTTTGACTGGTGCTTCAGTCACCTTTTCCTTCCCTTTGCGTTTCTCAGTATGCGTGCTTAGGGGGTTGGTGACTGACACCTCCTTCTCTTTCCTCTTCTTCTTCTCCAAGGTGCTCACACCTTGTTCTTCCCTCGCATCCTCCCCGATGCGTTCCTTCCTACTTTTCTTTTTCTTTTTCTTCTTGCCCTCCCCTTCCTCTTGGGCGACTATTCTAGCAGCCAGCTCTGCATCTTCTTCAATTTGTAGCTCTCTTTCAAGCTCTTCGACTGCTTTTTCTAGTCTTTCTTCTTCCATCATTTCCTCTTCAAATGCCAATGCGGCTGCTTCTAGTTGAGGATCAGGAAGGTCTTGCGTCTCCCCAACTTCTTGAGGCCGCACTTCCCTGCGCACCTCCCTGCGAGACAATGCGTCTTTCGCAATTTGTTCCACTCCTTTTCTTAAGGCCCTGAGCTCCTTTCTCAACTTGGCCCTCTTCTTCCTCTCTTTCTCTGCCAGCCTATCGAAGGATGTGGCCGCAACTGGAGACTCAGGTCTGTCTCCTTGGTCTGTGCTTTTCGGCTCTTCATCCTCGGTAATCTCCGGTGATACCCTTCGTTTCTTCCTCAGTAGGGGTACCTCCTCCTCTTCTTCAACTCTTTTCCTCTTGGCCTCTGCGGCCATCACAACTTTTCTTATTGGTCCTTCATTGGAGTCCAATGTCATCTCCTCAGGACTCATCGACGCAGAGACAGACCCTTGCATTTCTCTTTGCTCGCCTACGTCCTCCTTGCTGTAGGCAGCCTTTCCTTCCTTATCTCCCCCACTGTATTCACCCTCCCGAGTCTCCTTCAACTGACTCTGGACCTCCTTTACCGGCGAGGGTGATTCCCTTCGTGCATCTGAGACGGTTGCGTCCATCGGATCACGCAGCCCGCTCAGAATTTGAGCTATCCACTCGTCTGGGGATTTCGCTGAGTTCACTTCCCCGACGGTGACAGCCATCTCTTCTTTTTCTCCTCTTCCCATCTCCTCCGTCCCTCTAGTGCTTGGTGGATGGGATAGGGACAAGGGTTGGTTGACCTCCCAGTCTTTTTGACCCTTTGCCTCCCGCTCTTCCTGAGCTATCCTTTCCAAGATGTCGCCGAAAACATCCCTCTCTTCCCTTCGGCGCACCTCACTGCTACCGTGCAGTGTACTGGCTTCATCACGCACCGTTCCAGGAACAGGTTGCTCAGCCTCGGAGTTCTCTACGCTTACCCTCTGGCTTCCGACATTGTAGTTTGCGGCAGAGAATTCCTTCATGTTCTTCATCCTGGGTCGGGATATGCAGGACTTGACTTTGCTTTTGGGTTTTTGGGTAGGAATTGGGTTGATTTGGCTTAAAGGACGGATGTTTAGAACTTCCACACAGTCGTCGGAGTCGTCGACTACTGGTGGACGGGTAGGGGTTCTGGCGAATGGCCGAAAAAATGGGTAGATGGGTGGTCTCTGGGCAGTCGCCCTGATTCTAGACGCGGAGAAGTTAGGGATAAACGGTGGGTTGGGGTTTGGATTTCTTGGTCTGACTGGAGAAGCAAAAGGCCTCACAGGTCAGGAAGGATAAAATGTAGGTGGAAAGAAGAATGGAAATCGAGGGTTGGGTGTAGATGATGAAGAAGGTCTTGGGGAACTGGTTCCGGCGAGGTTTTCTTGATTTTCTGGGTTGAGCTGGTTAGACATAAGATAGTAACGAGAATACAGATCGCCGGAGGTTTAAGAGAGATGAAAGGTTTCTAAAATGGAAAATGGAAAATCGAATCGCGTTTATAAAGGCTTAATTTAGCCGTCGGTAATTAATGCGGATACGCTATATCGAAATCCCACTGATCAAGGCAAATTTCCTTGAGCCGCACACCCATCACGTGTAATGGGCGGCTAATTGACGCACACAAAGCACTTGAGTGTTTTAGGCACTTGAGTGTTTTTCTAGGAAAGACGCGTAGTCTGAGAAGACATCTGCGTTTCACCTAGTGCTCTTGTCTAAACGCAATAAACTAATGATCAACGCATACTGATGAATGCCTGGTTCTCAGGTTGGATTATGCGTTGTAAGTTAAGTATGATGCGTTTGACAAAATATGTACGGCTCTAACCTTTCCTCTAACCTTAATTCGATAAACACAGAAATCGTTTATAGATGAACGCATAATTTAAAAAAAAATAAGTTGGACGCATGCATGAATAATAGATTATGCGGTGAAATCAAATTGTTCAAAAATTCGGCTCCTACTCTCATGCTTATCTCCTTTTCATTTATAAACTGAACTTAAAAAAATCAATACATGCTAAAAACAAAATACAAACAGGAACAAGAAAGCAAAATAACATAAAATTAAATACTATTAACAAATTCAAATAAAATAAGGCAAGGGTAAAAGAAAGCGTCCCTGGAAAATGTAGACATTTGACAACACAGGGACCTTTCGACGCAAGCTCAGTCATTACACTCGCGTAGGTCAATGGAAGTCTTGTTAATTTTGAACTCTCCAATGTGGTAGGGCTTTACCCTTTATCCATTGACCTTGAAGGATGTGGTTCCATTTTCATTTGTCAGCATGACCGCACCATGCGGGAACACTTCCTTGATTATGAATGGACCCGACCATCGAGACTTCAGCTTACCTGGGAACAAACGCAACCTTGAATTAAATAACAGGACATTCTGGCCAACGTATAGAATTTTCTTACTAATGTTTTTGTCGTGCCATTTCTTGGTCTTTTCTTTGTACAGCTTTTCGTTTTCATAAGCTGAGTGCCTCCACTTCAGGAGTTCATTTAGTTGAAGCTTTCTGGCTTCTCCGCTTGCCTCCTGGTCTAAATTGAGCTTCTTCATGGCCCAGATGGCCTTGTGTTCCAGCTCAAGTGGGAGATGGCATGCTTTACCAAACACCAACGCATAGGGTGACATGCCTATCGATGTTTTGAATGTCGTTCTGTAGGCCCATAGAGCTTCATCTAATCTCTCTGTCCAATCTTTCCTTGATGTGCTCACGACCTTTTCCAGTATGGACATGATCTCCCTGTTTGTTATTTCAGCTTGGCCGTTTGTCTATGGGTGATAGGCAGTTGCTACCCTGTGCGAGACATTAAACTTAGTCAGTAAATTAGTGATTATGCGATTTATAAAATGCATACCTTCATCACTAATTATCGCCCTTGGTGTCCCAAATCAAGAGAAGATTTGTTTCTTTAAGAACTTGGACACTGCGTTTGCGTCATTCCTTGCACAGGCTGCTGCTTCTACCCACTTTGATACGTAGTCGACCACTACTAAAATGTATTGATTGCCGGAAGAAGGAGGGAATGGTCCCATGAAGTCGATTCCCCATACGTCGAACAACTCAACTTCTAACATTGAATTCAGAGGCATCTCATTCCGGTTGGAAATGTTGCCTGTTCTCTGACAACGATCGCAAGCTACTGCATATGCCCTTGCGTCTTTGAATAATGTGGGCCAGAAATACCCACTTTGCAGCACTTTTGCAGCTGTTCTCTGCCCTCCAAAGTGTCCTCCGTAAGGTGCTTCATGACAGCTTCTCAGAATGCTATGCGTTTCATATTCTGGAACGCATCGACGCAGTATGTGGTCAGGGCCAAGTCTGTATAGATATGGCTCATCCTAGCAGTAGAACTTACTTTCATGTCGGAGCTTTTTCTTTTGTTGAGCGTTCAATTCTTCAGGCCATTGGTTGCAAACCAGATAGTTGACTATGTCTGCGTACCACGGTTCCTGACTCTCTGCGTTCATTACATGCTCGTCTGGGAATCGTTCCTCTATATCACTCCAACTCTCCTGGACCTCTTTATTTTCCAACCGAGATAGGTGGTCCGCAACCTGATTCTCGGTTCCCTTTCTATCTTAATCTCCAAATTGAATTCTTGCAACAGTAAGACCCAACGGATAAGTCTAGGCTTTGCGTCCTTTTTCGCCATCAAATACTTGATCGCAAAATGATCACTATAGATGGTCACCTTTGACCCTATCAAGTATGCTCTAAATTTGTCAACCGCAAAGACTATGGCTAACATTTCTTTCTCAGTAGTAGTGTAGTTCTCCTGAGATGAATTCAGTGTTTTACTAGCATAATAGATCGGGTGCATAATTTTCTCTTTTCTCTGCCCCAGTACTGCTCCCACCGCATGGTTACTTGCGTCGGACATTAATTCAAACGAGAGAGACCAGTCCAGTACAACTAAAATAGGTGCTGAAATCAGAGCTTGCCTTAGAGACTCAAATGCGTTTAAGCATTTACCGTCGAAATTGAATTCCCTGTTGACTTCCAGCAACTCGCTCAGTGGTTTTGCTACTTGCGAGAATCCCTTAATGAATCTTCTATAGAAGCCCGCATGGCCTAGGAAACTTCGCAAAGTCTTAACATTTGTGGGGGCTAGGAGTTTTGCTATTGCAACTATTTTTGCCTGATCCACTTCCAATCCAACCTTTGAGATTTTATGCCCCAACACAATACCCTCAGTAACCATAAAATGGCATTTTTCCCAGTTGAGGACTAGATTTGTGTCTTCGCATCGTTTTAGCACTCGTTCTAGATTGGTCAAGCATTCATCATATGATTTCCCAAATACTGAGAAGTCGTCCATAAACACCTCTACTGATTGTTCCAAATAGTCCGAGAATATTGCCATCATGCACCTTTGAAACGTCCCTGGTGCGTTACATAGCCCGAATGGCATGCGTCTGAACGCAAGGTGCCATATGGACATGTGAACGTCGTTTTCTCTTGATCTTCCGGAGCTATCATGATCTGGTTATAACCGGAATATCCGTCCAGGAAGTAGAAAAATTCATTACCTGCTAGCCCATCTAGCATCTGGTCCATGAATGGCAGTGGAAAGTGGTCCTTTGTTGACGCATTCAGCTTGCGGTAGTCCATACAGATGCGCCAGCCAGTGACCGTTCTTGTTGGTATTAGTTCATTCTTGCTATTCATGATCACTGTCATCCCCCCTTTCTTTGGTACACACTGAACTGGGCTCACCCAGCTACTGTCAGAGATTGGATAAATGACCCCTGCGTCGAGCCATTTGATGATCTCTTTCTTCACAACCTCCTTCATTGTGGGGTTGAGCCTGCGCTGCCTCTCAACTGAACCATCCTTACCCTCTTCCAACCGAATTTTGTGCATGCAGTACGAAGGGCTTATTTCTCTAATATCCGCTAAGGTCCATCCTATGGCTTTGATATGGTTTTTCAGGATATCCAGCAAAACCTTCTCACATTCTGTCGTCAACGCAGCGGATATGATGACCGGTAGCGTGCTCTCTTCTCCCAAATATGCATACTTTAAATGCGTTGGCAGTGTCTTAAGCTCAAGGGTTAGTGGTTCTTCTAAGGACGGCTTTGTTTTCTCCGTTGTTCTGTTGCCTAAGTCCAAGCGTTCAAAGCTTGCGTTGGAGATTATATTTATTTCCGCCTCTCTTCCTTCATCCAGTTCATCCAGTAGTGTTTCGTTTTCCACACATGTGTCGATGATGCTGGCCTTTTCTTCAGTTATCTCTTCGATCATCTGGCAAGAATGAAAATCATCAAGATATTTCAACGCGTTAAACACATTAAATTTTACCTGCTGGTCATCCACTCGAATAGTTAACTCCCCTTCCTGGACGTCAATCAGGGTGCGTCCAGTAGCTAAGAAAGGTCTTCCCAGGATGATGGGCACCTCTCGGTCAGCTTCATAATCCAAAATTATGAAGTCAGCCGGGAAGATAAATTTGTCCACCTTCACAAGAACATCCTCGATTTTCCCCTCTGGATGCTTGATGGAACGGTCAGTGAGCTGAAGTGTGACTGTAGTTGGCCGTGCTTCCCCTATACTCAACTTCTTGAATATAGACAGTGGCATTAAATTGATGCTGGCCCTTAAGTCGCATAGCGCCTGACCTATGTCCATTCCTTCTATAGAACAAGGCAATGTGAAACTCCCTGGATCTTTCATTTTAGCGGGTATATTGCTTTTAAACAATGCACTGCATTCCCGCGTCAATACGACTGTCTCAAACTCTCCGAGCCTCCTTTTCTTAGATAATATGTCTTTCAGAAATTTGACATAACTCGGCATTTGTTCTAGGGCTTCCACCAACGGAATGTTGATGTGAAGTTGTTTGAGAACGTCCAGGAATTTTCTGAATTGACCCTCGTCATTCTTCTTCTTTAGGCGTTAAGGAAAGGGCAGACGCATAAGAAGATTGATATTATGAGATACCAACGCAGGGTTTGCCTGCGTTGCTTTTTCTCTCCCTTTTTCATTTTCTTGTTCTTTAGCGGCTTTGTTTGTGGTTGAAGCTTGCGGTTCATGGATAGATGTTGCGGGAGTTTGTAATGGAGTGATTTGAGGCTGCAGATTTCCTTGCATCCTCTGCTCTTGCGGTTTAGTGGGAAGAACCTTCCCACTCCTCAATGTCACAGCTTGACATTGTTCCTTACCGTTACCTCGTGGGGCTTCGATATTACTAGGCAATGCTCCTTGGGGTCTGGTATTGCGCTCACTTGCCATTTGTCCCACTTGAAGTTCCAGATTTCAAATTGCAATGGCATGGCTTTTTATTTCTCCCATCTGATTTTGGAGCATCGCTTCCAGCGACTTACGCGTTTCTTCATTTTGAGTAATCGTTTGACGCATAAGTGCTTCAAGGAATGATGATGATGAATTTGCTGACTGATTTCTTTGCGCTTGATGCCCTTGAACACCTTGGTTGTACACGGGATTATTATTTCTCTACGGTTGTTGTCCAGCACCCTGCGTCTGTGATTGGTTTCCTCCCCATCCAAAGTTAGGATGGTTTCTTCAACCCGGATTATAAGTCTTAGAATACGAGTTGTTCTGAACATAGCAGACAGACTGTGGGTTGTAGGGACACATATCATACAAGTGGCCCTCACCGCATTGCACACAGCTTACAGATGCTGTTGCATTGACCGTGTTCATTGCATCCATTGATGCAACCGTTCCTCCCTGGTTGTTCAACGCAATGGTTTGCAGCAAGGATGTCATGTTGGCGATCTGAGCTGAAAGGTTACTAGTCGCATCCGTTTCAATCATTCCAGCTTGCGATCGTCTTTTATCCATATACCTGGATCCATATCCATCATCCACCCATTCATCAATATTCCTCGAAATTATGTCGAGGATCTCTTTGGCTTGCGTGTAAGTTTTGTCCATCAAACCTCCTGCTGCAGAGGCGTCAGCCACTGATTGTGATGTTTTGTTCAGTCCTCCATAGAAAATCTCCATCTGTACACAATCAGGGATACCGTTATGGGGACAATTTCTTACCACCCTTTTAAACTGGGCCCATGCTTCACTAAGCATCTCCGAGTCCTTTTGCTCGAAGGTGACAATGTCTCGTTGCCTCTTTGCACTTACCGTCGGAGGAAAGTATTTCTGCATGAACTTTTCAACCATTTTACCCCACGTTGTAATCTCACCAGGTTCAAATGAGTATGCCCACTGTCTTGCCTCATCTCTGAGAGAAAATGGGAATAGCGTCAGTCTGATGCTATCTTGCGGTATACCAGCCATCGGAAATGCACTACAGATTTCCAAGAAACTCTTCAGGTGTGCATATGGATCTTCACTTGTTGCACCCCCAAACTGCCCTGCGGCTTGCAGCATTTGCAACATCACTGGCTTCATTTTGAACCTTCCATTACCATCGAAGGTTGGTTGTAAAATTTCCGGTGCAAAATTATATAAATTTGGCGATGCATACTCCCTCATCGGGCGATTTCTATCATGCGCCAAGAGAATCGAGTTTGTATCATAATTTGCGTGCTCTTGCGCATTTGCGTTCCGCCTGACCTCAGCTTGAGGAGCTTGAGGTTGATTGTTTTGAGCATCCATGGTCTCTTCAGTAGACTGATTGCTCCTTCTTTGCTTATTCTATCTTATCCTTCTTCTGAAGGTCCTCTTAATCTCAGGGTCAATATCAAATGTCGGGTTATCCCCTACACTCATATACTGTTAAAAGCCTCTGACAGAAGAGAAGCTTGCTATACTCCGTCGATTGAGAAATTCTGCAACACAATAATCCAAAGAAAATAATTAAATCAATGAATAATCCCCGGCAACGGCGCCAAAAACTTGTTGTGATGATATTATTGTAAGAACTAACCTAACGCAAAGTGCTAAAATATATGATTATGCGTTCAACATGTCAAGATTTGATCATGCAATGCGTTCTATTATTATGCGTTGGTCTTGTCAAGTTTTCTTATTCCTCTACCCAAGTATAAGTAAAGTAATAGGTTTTCTCGGTGAGTCCGAGGTCGAACACAAGGATTATATTGATTTGGTTTTAATTGGATTGCACGCGTTACAGAGGTAACCAACAATTGTTTCAATTTGTGTTTCTAATCTAGAGAAAGCAGATGTTTGTACACTAGACTAACAGTTGTGGAATATGGGAAGCAATGCGACACAGCAAGTTCAGCTAAGATGTGTATGAATGGATAAAGAAAAGGGTTCGGGTTGATTAACATCTAACATCGAAAACGCACAGTAGTACTCTATTCATACTTGCGACTCTTCTCCCAGTTGTCAGCCGCTATGCATTCTATGTCTATAATGCATAGGAAAGTGTTAAGAACCAAGGTTGTCCCCGTAGACAGGTAACACTACTTGGCCCTTGTCAATTGAGTTCCACAATCACTTACCCTCTCGAGCAGTCTGATTATTACTACTTATATCGATTTGTCAGATGGATATAAGCATCGGATTAAGCTCGCAATTGACAAGTTAGAATAGTTACACTACGGTCCCTAGTTAGATGCTAACGCAACCCTAGACCCTCGAGTGATTAGTTACTCATGGCTTGAAAGTATAAAGTGGATAGATGAGAAAAGTGAATAGACATGGAAGATAATTGTATTGATGAAAATGAGATACAAATTTCGATAAGTCAATTTCTTGATACAAATTTAAAATTCAAGTAAGAACAGTAAGAAAGAAAGCAGGGTAAGACGTCAATGTCTTGAGTCGCCCGGATGGAAGCGTGATGATTTGCTGTGAAGTGATGCGGCGGAAAGGAAGACTCTTCTCTCTCGAGCTATTTGTCTCCGATTGAAGCCTGAGAGAACTCTGCTGTCACTTATGGAGTCCTTCCGAGAATCAACAACCTTTCTCCTCTCGCAGAGCTGCCCTTTTATAGATGATGAAATCGCAGTTAATGGCAGATCTACTCGATTGGTGGCGAGATTGACACTGCGTCCATCTCGCCTGATTGCGTGATTCTCAGGCCAATTAAGATCCACCAGTTAAGCTGCAAATCATGTCTGCCAATCATCCGTCAATCTCTCAAGATTCCGATCTGATTCGCAGCGCCTTACCGTAACGGTTGTCTATGCGTCCATGCATAGTTTGGTTGATGTCAACGCAACATAGGTTGCTAACGCGTAGTTATGCGTTGGGGTGTCATTAACGCATCGTCTGGTTTCTGCGTTAAGGGGTCATCAACGCATCGCTTGCATTTCTGCGTGAAAACATGCGTTTTAGGCTTAACAAGTGGTAAAATCAATATCTTCATCAAAATTCAAGAGTATAACGCAAAGGAAGATTTATTAATGGAATTTATCATCGACTACCGCATGCTTCTCTTATTTAAACTCTATTTATCTATGAAAAAGGCTATAATAACTTGTATTTCTACAAGTTATCAAACATTCCTATGAAACTTTTCATTTTTATTGCATTGCACCCAAATGGCTGACCATTCTCATTGTATTGCACCAATCTCTTATTACCTTCACTGCACGCACGAGCGATCTCATGCATTCCAGTAGGTCTTCTAGTTTTCTTTCTCTTAATTTCGTCATCTATAATCGGGGGATCTACATCACTATCATGTTCATCGGCAGCTATATCGTCTAAGTCATTGCCTTGTGCATCGTCAAATGTATCATCCATCAAACGATCCAACTGCTCGTCCTGTGTATCATCAATCGTATCGTCCATCTGTTCACTATGATTTTTGTAAATGTAAAGAAAATTGACAGTTAATAGTATAATTACAACGATACATTAAATAATAATTAATAATATTATTATAACAGTACATTAAATAACATTTAATAATATGATTACAACAGTACATTAAATAACGGTTAATAATATGATTACAATAGTACATTAAATAAAAGGTCCAGTAATAATAAGTGACACATTTCCCACTGAAAATTAAAGAAGCATATTCGTTGGAGCGATCCCTTTTTCCACTAACAATAACCTACGAGATAAACAAGAAAATCTATGAACATTAAAGAAAAACAAATAAAAACTGAAAACAATTGTGTTATTTAGATGTACATACTTAATAAACTTTTAAGTGTCAACCCATGTGCCTTCACAATCATCTCTTACATATGGAATATCAGTTTCGTCTATATCAGTTAGTGATGTGCATTTTGAAACTGAAGGACAGTCCAAAGAAGTATCTCCAAGCTCGTCATCATAACATGTATCGGCAAAATCTTTTTGAGGTGGTGTGATAACAATTGACCATTGTGCGTCAATAGGATCCTCTATATAAAAAACTTGCTTTGCTTGAGTGGCTAAGATGAATGGATCCGAAGTATGTCCTATACGATTGAGTTTCACCAAGGTAAATCTAAGATCGTCAATTCGCACCCCGTTTTGATTTTCAACCCAGTCACACTTAAATAATGGAATCTTAAATGTATTGTAGTTAATTTCCCATATCTTTTGAATAACCCCATAAAAAGACATGTCTGAAACAATCGGATTCCTTTCTTTTGCACTGGACACTTGCATTGTTGTGGCAACTAATGTAACCCCACTATTTTGGACAGTGCGACCATTATCGCGAGATTGGGTGCTATAACTACACCCATTAATCCTATAACCCTCAAATGTCATCAATCCTGGGTTGGGGCCATGTGCCAACCAATGCACAGTTGAAGAAACCAGTTTTTTATCATGTATTTCCTGCATCACCTATTATTACAGGCAGACATTTCATTCAGTGTGCGACTAGATTAAATGGATATAGAAAAAAATGGGGAATGAAAATTAAATACCTCATCACGTATCCAACTAGCAAACGATCGATTGTGTTCATTTTGTAACCACTTTTCATTATTTGCTTTCCTTGGATTTTGGACCTTCAAATACTCCAGATGTTGTCTACAAAATGTACTAGATTTTAGGTGATAATACATTCAACAATTAGATGATTTGAGAATTGTAATATACTAACATTCTATACGGGTGTACTTCTTCAGTGTTCTCAAGTACATATAGATGTGCTTGCTTTAGTTCCTGCACGTTGGGTCTAACATGACATCCAGCTGATAAAGGTTTATCAATGCGTGTTTCTTCTTGTATTTTGAATGAACCAAGCCCAACGGAATCTAACCCAGATATGAATTCAGAACAAAATTCAATAGATTCCACACATATGTGTGCTTCCGCAATGCAACCTTCCGGTCGATTTCTATTTCTTACATAACTTTTCTACACTTTCATATACCGTTCAAATGGATACATCCATCATAGGTAGATGGGCCCACAAAGTTTCACTTCTCTTACAAGGTGAACAGTGAGATGCAACACTATTGTGAAGAAAGAAGGTGGGAAATACTTCTCAAGTAGACATAATGTAACAACTATATCCTCTTGCAGCTTATCTAACTCTGGTACCCGCACACTCTTGGAGCATATTGCATTGAAGAAGAAACATAATCTAGTAATAGCATACCTCACATTCTTAGGTAGCACTGAACGTAATGCAATTGGAAGTAATTGTTGCATTAAAACATGACAGTCATGTGATTTCAGGCCATTAAGTTTCAAGTCTTCTAACGAGACCAGACTTCTAATATTAGAGGAATAACTTTCGGGAACCTTTATTTCAGATAAAGTCTTACAAAAACGATATTTTTCTTCTTTCAATAATGTATAACATGCTGCAGGAATATACATTTTACTCCCCCGACGAACAGGAGCTAATTCAAGCTGAAGGTTCATTTCAACTAAGTCAAGTCTAGTACTCATTCCATCTTTATTTTTTCTTGGAACCTCCAGTAAGGTACCTATGATATTCATGCACACATTCTTTTCGATGAACATTACATCAAGACAATGTCTGACATGCAACTCTTTCCAATAAGGCAGTTCAAAAAATGCAGGTCTTCTTTTCCAGTAGTTATCTGAAGTTTTGTCATTCAATTTCTTACCACACTTCTTTCCACTAGGAAAACTTATGTCCTTCAATTTATTGTAAATTTCCGCACCTAACATTGGATGTGGAGGACTTCCATTCTCTTGTTTACCATCGAAGGCTTTTTTTTGTCTTTTGTACGGGTGATGTCTTGGCAAAAATTTTCTATGGCCCATGTATACATTTTTTTTCCCATGATGTAGCCTGGTTGAGTTGGTATCCTCTCCACATACTGGACAAGCTTTATATCCTTTCAAAGTACAATCACATAAATTTCCATACGCAGGAAAATCATTAATAGTCCACAGTAAGACTGCTCGTAAAGTGAAAGACTCTTATTTGTATGTATCAAAACATTCAACTCCAACTTTCCACAAAAGCTTTAAATCCTCAATCAACGAGCTAGGTACACATTAATATCATATCCTGGTTGTTTCGGCCCTGATATCAACATTGACAACATTAAAAACTTCCTCTGCATACACAACCATGGAGGGAGGTTGTACACTGTAATAATGACTGACCAACAACTGTATTTAGTACTTAGATCTCCATACGGGTTGACTCCGTCAGTGGATAAACCCAAACGAATATTTCTTGGTTCTAAACCAAAAGTTGGCCATAGGTGATCTATTAACCTCTAGGAGGGAGAATTAGCTAGGTGTCACATAATACCGTCTACCTTCCTATCTGTAGCATGCCAACACAAGTTTTTTGCATGTTCAGCGTTCTGGAACATCCTTATAAACCTTGGAACTATTGGAAAGTACCACAACTGTTTAGCAGGCACTCATTTTTTCTCTTCTGTTGAGTTCTTAAGAACCTTCCATCTCGATAGATTACAGGTAGGACATTGGGTGCTTTTTGCATACTCATTTCTATATAAGCAACAATCATTTGGACATGCATCTATTTTTTGGTAACTCAAACCTAGGGCACCTGATGTTTTTTTAGCTTCATACATAGAATTTGGCATCTCATTCTTCTCAGGTAGGAATTCACTTATTATAGATAGTAATTCAGAAAAGCTTGAATTACTCCATCCAAATCTAACCTTTAGGTTATACAATCTCACAAGTGCTGACAACTTCGTAAATCTTTTACATCTCGAGTATAATGGCTTTTTAGCATCGTCAAACATAGTGTCAAAGATATTTGGTGCACCAGAAAGTTGATCATGAGCAGTTTGAACCATGTCAATTACGTTAAACAAATCGTACTCATCCTCATAGTTTTCATTTAACACAGGATCTGAATTATTGTTAACATTGTGTGTGGCTAAATCTTCCTTATGCCAAAACCATAACTTATAACTTTGATTAATTCCATTGACATATAAATGATCCCTAACTATCGAAACATCCTTAGATATACGATTTCCACATTTTAAGCATGGGCATCGAATGGAATTGGAACCATTGCCATGATGCAAACCAAATTCAATGAAAGTTTCAACTCCCACCTCATATTCTTTAGATAATCTACTTTTGACCATCCATGATTTGTCCATCACATAATACTAAGGAATTAAGAACTTGTTAATTTCCCCTCCCCCAAAAAAAGAAACATGATGATAAGATCATAATATTAGACAATAACTTTTATCAAGTCCATCTATAGTCGTTTATTTAAGGTGGTTAATTTGTAGTTTCGTCAAGATCATTTCTATCATAGAAAGGTATAAATGGAAATCTAATTCAACAAGGTAAGTTAGCTAGGTAGCATGCTTTTGATATGCACAGCCAATTAAAAAGAAATGAGAATTGGGTACATGCATAGTTTGCATCTCAAAGTTTCTAAAAGGACACCTAAGCATGGCTTCTCAGCTCAAAACAAAGACAAAAAGTGCGAAAGTGACAGTTCCAACCTCAGCTCGTCATACAGAGTGCATACAAAGTGACATACATACTATTCTACAAATTACACAATCAAAATCAATTCACTATCCTATCAACAAACCCACTCTTTTACTCTCTCTTTTTCAATTTTTGTTGGTTTTATTAAAATGCGGGGTATGTATGCAGAAACAATGACTACTTGGCCACTTTTTAAGATGTCAATCTTCATACTTTCTCTCTATCTATTCATTTCAACCATTTGTTCTTTTTATATATTAAAGAACACATTCCTTCCTCCGAAAACTAGAGAAGTGACATTAAAGTGAGAATCAACATTTCAACCATTTGTTCTTTTTATATATTAAAGAACACATTCCTTCCTCCGAAAACTAGAGAAGTGACATTAAAGTGAGAATCAAAAGACCGAACTTACCCAAATGGAAGAGCAAGTAGGAAAGTAACCACATGGACAATGTTAACCAATGCACAAGCGAAAGTAGCAGATGTATGTTGAATTTCCAGAAGAAAACATTATTGATTTAGTGAAGCCCTGAATTAAGAACACAAACAACAAACCAATCAACAAATAAACGAAAAGAAAAACATGTAATTGCTATTTGCAATTTGAAATTTAATGAAGAATAGAGGCTGGACTCACGAGAGTGGAGAGGGAGACCGAGAGGCGAGAGGAGAGCGAGTGGAGAGGGAGACCGAGAGGCGAGAGGAGAGCGAGTGGAGAGGGAGATCGAGAGGCGACAGGAGAGCGAGTGGAGAAGGAGACCGAGAGTCGACAGGAGAGCGATTGGAGAGGGAGACCGAGAGACGAGAGGAGAGCGAGACGCCGTCAATGGTGGTCTGAGACGGGAGTGAGGGAGGCAGTTGATGGACGTTGAGACGGGAGTGAGCAGTCCAGCGAGAGGAGAAGGAGACCGGGAGCGGCGCGCAGAATCGATGGGTATTTTGGCCAAATCAAAATAAAACCCTAAAAAATTAATAAATTTATAATAATATATTTAAAAAGTGATTTAAAAATTTAGATAATGTATTTTATATAACTAATTTTGTGAAGAAATAAAAAAGATAAGTTAAATAAATTAAATTGAAAAAAAAAACTTGATCAATTTTTTGTTTTTTTTTTTTCTTGCACTCACAATTGCTTGAGTCACATCAAGCCAATCTCTCCACTTTACTCCCAATCTCCACATTTATTCAAATCTGTGCTCATATATATATACTATCTCACAATTCCCAAATTTTCCAACGTGGGATAAAGGTGATGCAAGTCATTCTCAATAAGTTTTTTGAAAAACATGTTTTTCTCAAACAAATAAGTTATTATCATTTCTGGTTCATGCTCTTTAATGATTGTTAATACGAGTTATATATTGACGACGTAAGAAAATAGCCATAAAAGTTGTGATATTACCAAAATTTTAATGACTTGAAAAAATTGTCATAATTTATTGATTTTTAATTTTATTCATAATTTGGTGACACATAAAATTTGTCAACATAGTAGGAAAAATCCGAAAAGCACATTTGATGACTGTTTTTTTCAGTCATAAATCAATGACACGTAAAAACAGTCATGTATTCCGCCAAATCCAAAAATTTTCGTTTTTTCCCGCCAAAAACGCGTGATTTTGGATTTAATGACTCTTTTTTCACTTTCTACTCTATTTTTGGCACTATTCATGAGTCATTGAATGTATAATTTGTTGTAGTGCACATAAACAACTTGTCCAAACTTTTTTAGGATATAACAACCAAATTATCATGGACTAATCAAGTTATAACCATAAAACTTAACAAGCTTACATGAAAATGATCCTAAACTTGTTGATAAAAAAATCCAAAATAAAAAACAAATAAATCTAATAACCATACTCCAAAACTCAAAATGACAAAAGTGAGTAGTATAACAACAAGAGTTACAACTTTCTCAAACAGCTACAAACAAAGAAAAATTTGACCAGTTTGATAAAACTAGCTACAAATGAAATATGATGAAATCATATACACGTGAATGAAATATCTTTATTTAAAGTCAACGACGTGAATGGAAAATCATATACACATGAATGGAAAATCATATACACGTGAACGGAATATCTTTCTTTAAAATCATATACACGTGAATGAAATCATATAATCGCATCCAAATAAACTTCAAAACTATAAGAAGCAAAGCAACTCACCTCAAAAGGCGACGACGTTGAAGTGACGGAGGTAGACGAGCAAGCAAAGACCTTGGATGGTGACAACCCACTAGCAGCGGTGTTCAGGTGATGGAGGCAGACAGCGTGCGACATTGCGGCGATAAGCAGGTGTGCGACGGTGGTAGCTACGAGCAAGTCTGCAACGGCGGCGGCGGCGACGAACAGGTGTGCGACGACGGCAGCGGACGTCCCTAGAGGTGGTAGCGTCAGGTGCAGCAATGGTGAGGAAAAAAATTAGGGGGAGATTGAGAGGGGAAGAGAAAACAAAAAAATAGGGGGAGTGTTTTAGAGAGAAATTAAAAGGATGGGGGAAATAAAATAAAAAATGTGAGAAAAATAAAGTGGGGGGAGGATTTTAAGAAAGCGTGGGAAAAACTAAAATGTGGGATTTAAGTAATTTTTACCCACAAATTTTAATTTCCCTCCTTTTCTCAAAATTTGAAATATTAAAAAATATTAATGACTATTAAAATTTGTCACTTTTCAATGATGATTAATTGTAGTCATAATTTGGTGATACAAAAAAAATGTCAAAATAGTAAAAAAAAAAATTCGAAAATTTATGTCTTTTCCCGCCAAAACCGTATTTTTCATTTTCTCATTTAATGACTATTTTTTTTAGTCATTAATTAATGACACAAAAAAATAGTCATCAATTCTGACAAATCCGAAAAACTCCTTTTTTTCCGCCAAAAACGCATGATTTTGGCTTTAATGACTGTTTTTTCTCTTTCTCCTATATTTCTACTACTGTACAATCATGGAAGTTGAAATTTGTTGTAGTGATATTGTAGACTCTTCATGGTTTTGTTATAATAATTATGCTTTTCTTTGTTATCGTGCTTAAATTCTTATTGAATGGCCACGTTTGAATGTTAGGTTAGATGTATGATTGAAAGATTGTATGTTTAACTAAATCTATATCAAAGAATTGTTGTTAATCTCTCATGAAAATAGTTAGGTTAAAAATGAAAGTTGCTAAAGACTATGCTTAATGCCATGTAATTTGTATTGGTTTCAAGAAATTAATAATCAATTGAGTTCCATGAGAAAAAGTTGTTTTTGAGAGAAAATAGCTCGGATTTATGTTTTTAGACTTAAGCATAAGAATTCCAATAAAATCCATGAACCCTAGAATATTGCATGATGAAGTAAACAAGGATTCATTACCCTAGAACTCTCTTTGGCTCTTGTGTTTTTCAATTATTGGCTTTCTTTTTTTTAGTTTTATTTCCTAAATCACAACTTCAATTCCAATCCTCAAATAAAATTGATTCACTTCTAGAATAGCTAAGTAACTTAAACCTTCACAATTGGATCCTCAGTGGAACGATATCCGGACTTCACTGTCTTATATTATAACTTGACCCGTACACTTTTGGTTAACATGGAAAGTGCACATCAAGTTTTTGGCGCCGTTGTTGGGGATTCAAAGGAAGGTTTTTGTTATTTAATATTCATTAGAATCGATAGATCTTAATTTGAGGTGTATATTATTTGGTTGATTATTTTGTCGATTGATGCCTCGTGATAATACTAACCTCCTCCCCCTTGATCCCAAGATTGATAGAACCTATAGAAGGAATCTAAGGGCTCTACACAATCAAACCAAAGAGATGGCGGAAGAGATACCAAAGGCAATTCGAGACTACTTCCAACCGACATTACAGGCAAATCAACCCATCATGATGAATGTGCCTATCAATGTCAACAACTTTGAGTTGAAACCAGGGTTATGGAGACTATGAAATGGTTGCACTAACCGAAGAATGTAGTGCGGCATTACAAAGGAAATTGCCTCCAAAATTAAAGGATTCAGGGAGTTTCTCTATCCCTTGTCATTTAGGCAATAATAAGCATTTTGTGATCTTGGAGCTTCCTTTAATTTAATGCCTTTATCCATATTTAGGAAGCTCAATAGTGGAGAGGTGCAACCAACTACTATATCTTTGCTTTTGGCCGATCGATTATTTGTTCATCCCTACGGCATTGTAGAGGACGTCTTGGTCAAGGTAGACAAGTTTATCTTCCCGGCGGACTTTGTGATATTAGACATGGAGGAAGATGCCGAAGTCCCCATAATCCTTGGGAGACCATTCTTGGCCACCAGAAGGACCCTCATTGATGTGCAAGATGGAAAGCTCACATTCCGCCTTAACGATGAGGAGGTAACATTTGACATTTATTTCCCTTAAGCATCCGGATGTAGAAAGGTATGAGCATCATGAGCCAAGCACAAAGGTAACATCGCCTCTCTCTTCGAATAAAAACTCTATGCATGATAAGCCTCCTTTGAATGGTAAGACTAATGGCATGCTTGATGTTAAAGTAGAAAATTCTATGAAGCATGTTTTTAGTTGTGATAATTCTCCTAGTTCTTATTGCATGCCTCCCAAACCTATAATGAAGTATGAACAAATTATGGAGAAGCATGATAAAAATGAAGTGGTGAATCCGGAAAAATCTAAGCATGATGATTCTTTAACGAGTCTTGACTACATTAGAAAAGATGATGTCCAACTTGATAATGAATTGTTGACAAACTCACAAAATGCTAATGAATATATTTGTGAGTGTCAATATGGGCGAATACTAAACGTTCAAGGCGATCCAACACATGGAAGGAAGAAACCACCTTGGGATCTGCCATGACTCGCGAGCCCCGTCTAGCTAGAAGACGTTAAACCAAGCGCTTATTGGGAGGCAACCCAATTTTATTGCTTTCTTTACTTTTCTTTTTATGTTATTTTCAATAAATCTTTGAGTCACTCATATGCTTTATCTCTCAGGATCTTGGTTTATCACACAAAGTACTCCTTACACCAAGCCTTCCCGCTTGCTCCCAGACTTGTTCTTTCTTTGTTAGATGCTCTTATGCATTGGGGACAATGCATGATTCTAAGTTTGGGGTGGGAGGTGTCTCTCGTACTTTTGTGTGTTCTCTTATCCTGCTATGCATGTTTGTGAAGGTTTTAATGATCAAATGCATGCTAAATTTTGAAAATTTCAGAACTTTTAAAGTTAATGGGAATGTTGTTTATGGTTTTGTGCCTTGATGTTGATTGCCCATGAGGAGATTTGAATTGGCATAATAGATGACGTATTATGGAAATAAAATAGTATTATCTTGAGTTAAAGTCATTTAAGTCCCTCTTAAAGTCTCCCATATTCTTGAGCACATAGCCACTTTAATTTCAAATCTTTAACTGAAAAAAGGATTAAGTTGGGCGTATTTGGTTGTCACTTTGAAAGGCCTCACCGGTTAGAGAGTGGAAATGCATGATAGTTTGTAATCTTAGACTAAGGAAAAAGAAAAGAATATACATGCCTTGAGAAAAGAAAAAGTGCACACAAAATGTATGAGCTTTATTTGTCTATCTTTTTAAATGTTAAACTTCTAATGAGTATACATGGATAGGGGTAAAAAGAGCTGCATTTGCTGTGATCAATAAGGACGCCTGGGAATTGACTAGGTACAAGTCTCTATAGTGAATGTGTAAAAGCTAGTGCCTCTAGGTAAAAGAATGCAAGTTTGGGCCCATGAAAAAAAAATGATTGAAAGGCACCTTAGTGGACATATTACTTACTTGAAATGTATGAAAGATTGAAGATTGGTGCATGAGCCAAAGTAGGGGGAAAGCTAAAGAAACTCTTTTAAGTCCTAATTTGAGTTCTAGCATTTTAAATTGAAGGAGGCTTGCACACACACACATGGGAGATAGCAAGATTTGGCCTTGAATGATTATAACAATATAAATATGCTTGCATGTTTCTACTTAAGCTCTAAATGCTATTCTCTGAGACATGAGTCAATTGCACACTTTTTCATCTAAACTCCCTATTACCTCCTCACTTGAAATATACATTCTTGGATGATTTATTTTCTTTTCTTGTTATCATATCTTCTGAATTAAATTCTGTGGAAGAAGAAAAATTGTTGAGAGTGTTAATGGATCATAAGTCCATCATTGATTGGTCTATTGAGGATCTTAAAGGTATTAGTCCATTGGTTTGTATGCATAGAATCTTGATGGAAATACCTTTAACCCATTAGTGGAGCACCAAGTGAGACTTAACCCCACCATGAAGGAGGTAGTTAAGAAAGAAGTGTTCGAGCTTTTGAATGCAAGAATCATTTATGACATATCTGACAGTTCATGTGTAAGTCCTGTTCAAGTAGTGCCCAAGAAAGGTGGTATGACTATGGTCAAAAATGAAAAGATGAGATGATTGCCACTAGAACCATGATAGGATGGCATGTGTGCATTGATTATAGGAAGTTGAATAAGGCTACTAGAAAAGACCATTTTTGTAAGCACCGATTTGTGTTGCCAAGCATTGAGGTGTAGCCATGCGGTTGTGGCTATGCGTCTCAAAGGGAGAAGTGGCCGAGAGCGAGAGTAAGAATTTCTGGAAAGTAAATTTTGGCTAAGTATTGACTAAGTCCATGCGTTTGTGGTTAATTCACGGAGGTTAGTGAGCTGAAGTAGCTACCGTGTTAAAAGATAAGTAATCCTGATGGGGGAAGAAACACACTTGAACCATGCGTTCAAGTCACTCTGCGTTGAGGACAGTTGTGCGTTGAAGTCGATGTGTCGAAGACAGACATGTGTTGGAGGCACCTGTGCTGAAGACAGGATGGTCTGGACGCAACGGAAGTAGAATCGCAAGATGGAAAGATATGCGTTCAAAATAGGAGGCGTGTGAGGACGCTCACCATGCGTTGGAAGAGAAGTTAGCTTGAGTGTCGTGCGTTGAGAGGAGAACCCTGCGCTAGTCTGCAGATGAAGGATAAGTTAGCAGCATAAGTTCTGGTGTATGAGAAGGTTAAGTCGGTAGTATATATAGCTGGATTAATTAAATGTTTAATCATTTTTAAGGACATTTCAAGAGCTTAAGTCGGTTCTATTCTTCAGATAAACTTCAGAAGAAGATTGAGGAAGGTGTTCTTGAGGATTTTGGACGAAGTTTGACTCATATCGATGCTGAAAACGAAACTGGAACAGGGGAATGACTGAAGTTACTTGGTTGGGTTGAGCAGTGACTGATATTCGGAACAGAACGTGAGGAAGAAGCTGAGTTCAGAGCTGGAAGTTTAAGGTTAATAAGTTGACGTAATTCCTAACAACTTTTGTAAAGGATGGTGATGCTGAAATTGAAGATTTACTATGTGAATCCTTAGAAAACCAGAGTTTACAAGATTACCTCGCAATCCGGAACAGCGGGAGGTAACTCCGAAATATCGCGAGAACAAGGAGGAGCTACACCCTGAAATTTTAAGGTGAGCTATAGAACTTGATTTCCTATAAGTTTGTAGAAGAGAAGAAACCCTGAATCCGTATGGAAATGTGATTTTTAATAGGTTGAAGTAAGAACGAGAAGAAAGGAAGGAATTACAGTGCAGAGTGCCGTTGGAAAATCAAGTATCGGCACACTGTATGGGAATTAGTAGCGAGACGGGTATCGCTGAGACGCAAAGGAACCTTCCGTCTCACAAATCTCGCTAGATAACGCTGAGTGTCGCTGCTAAGGTATGTAACGCTGGTGCTGTTCCATCGAGTATCGCTAGTAACAGTCTTATTCGGCGGGTATCGCTGAGATTCTCGTTTATAAATCAGTAGAGAAAAGGAAAGGGATTTAATGTTGATTAACGCAAGGCATACTTCTTTTGCAGGCCAAGAAGAAATAGGAAAAGTATATAACCCACGTAAGCCTAGAAAGAGTTGTGAGTGACACTTTTCTTGCTTTGAAACGAAATTTATTGAAAATGTTTAGTTTGGTTTTTCTTATGAGTTATGGCTTTGAGATGAACTGTTTTCTTAAAAAGCATGATGCTTGATGATGTTGTTCACAAGGCATGTTTTATACGTTTCTATAAGATGTTCAATGGCATGTTTTGAAATATTGTTTATCGTGATATATTGTTTTTCATGAAAGATTTTCATATGAACTACTATGTGAACGAAATTCTGAAATGTTTTAGAGGAGGCTCAGTGCTCAAGGACACGAGAAGGCACGTGAGTTTTCCCAGGACCCAGTACTCAAGGACATGAGAAGGTACATGGGCAACCCGTCATATTCCTATGTGCACATAGAGGTTAAGCTGGCTAGTGCATCAAGCTTGCTCTGCTTGAAGCCAGGGATGATTTCGACATTGGGTGTGTTGAGCCTTGCTCCACCCCAACTAAGGTGATTTTCGACGTTGAGTGCGTAGAAGCATTGCTCCGCCTCAACTAAAAGGGAAAAGTTTGAAAAACTAGTTGATATTGATAAATTCCTTGGAAAACACTTTTGTATGATTTTAGTATTGATTTATGAGAATGATGGATTTTCATGAAAAGCATGTTACATTTGAACAAATGCTAAACTCTAATTTATTTATTATACGAAACATGTCTGTTTTATATGAATGCCATTTTACAAAGATCGTCACTCACTAGGCTGTTAGCTTATATTTTCCAATGTTTTCCTTTTCTCTTCCCAGGTAGGAAGGACGTTCCTGGTGCTTAGCCTACTTCAGCTCACCCTGCCTGAGTCTCGAGTTATCAGGATACAGTCAAGTCTGAGAGTTGTACGTTGCATATGTTTATGTAAATGGCATGTAGAACATAAAAATTCGAGTGGGGACTGTTGGTAGAGTTGTGTATATTGTATTAAAGGTGTACCTACCCTATACAAGGAATTGTATCAAGTTATAAGCATGTGATGTATGACTGTGTTCTATGTTTGTATATGAGTAAATGTATGTACAGGAAAGGAATGTAAAGATGGGACAATATGCGTCACAAGAGGGGTGATGTTTATTTTCTTCACACTTCCCCTTAGGTTAGGTGGGTAATCTGAGAGGGGGTGTGACAATTTTCCTCTTCCTTTTGTAGATCAAATGCTTGATAGACTTGCAGGTTATTCTCATTATTGCTTCTTAGATGGATATTCAGGTTATAATCAAATTGTTATTGCTCTTGAGGATAAAGAAAAAACCACATTCACATGTCCTTATGGGACCTTTGCTTTTAGAAGAATGCCATTTGGCTTGTGTAATGGCCCCACTACTTTTCAACGTTGTATAATGTCTATTTTTCAGGGGCTCATTGAAGACATAATGGAGGTTTTCATGGATGATTTTTCTGTATTTGGGTCTTCATTTGATTCTTGTCTTGCTAATCTTGCTCGTGTTTTGCAGAGGTGTCAAGATACTAACCTTGTTCTGAATTGGGAGAAGTGTCACTTCATGGTCAAGGAGGGCATCGTCCTGGGTCACAAAGTCTCTCAAAAGCGATTGGAGGTGAATAGGGCTAAAATAGCCCCCATTGAACAATTACCACCTCCCAATAATGTGAAGGGAGTTAGAAGCTTCCTAGGGCATGTAGGGTTTTACAAGAGATTTATTAAAGATTTTTCTAAAATTGCTAAACCCTTGAGTAACTTGTTAGAAAAGGAAGCTAAATTTGTGTTTGATGATGCATGTCTACTATTTTTTTAATACTTTGAAGGAAAGATTGATTTCTACACCTATTATTGTTGTACCTGAATGGAGTCAATCTTTTGAAATCATGTGTGATGCTAGTGAATATGTTTTAGGAGTTGTTTTAGGCCAACGTAGAGATAACATGTTTAGGGCAATTTACTATGCTAGTAGAACTTTTGATAATACTTAACAGAAATACACTACCACTGAAAAAGAACTACTAATTGTTGCCTTTGCCCTTGATAAATTTAGATCATACTTGCTTGGCTCTAAAATAGTAGTGCATACTGACCATGCTGCTTTGAAGTATTTGTTTGATAAGAAAGATTCTAAACCTAGGCTAATGAGGTTGATCTTATTGTTGCAAGAATTTGATCTAGAAATCAAAGACAGAAAAGGATGTGAAAATGTGGTTGCAGACCACCTGTCTAGGATTGAGAATGAGGATTGTTGTCTTACTTAAGGTATTGTGCATGCATTATTAATTAAACAAATTTTCCTAACTTGCACCCAAGTATAAGTCAAAATTAGGTTTCTAGGTGAATCCGTGGTCGAACGTAGGGACTATGCAGATTCCAAATTTCCTTTGATTATTTGAGTTATATTTGTAACAAGAAAATAAGTTTGTTTTCAATGAGTTAAAAGTAATTAAGCTATCAAAAGCTACACTAACTTAGTTGGGAATGAAGTATGATGCGTGACAGTAGTAATCAGCAAGGGTATAAGTATGAATGGGAAGAAAAACAGGGCTAGGGTTGGCTATTGTCTATTCTCGAAACTGTAGAATGAACTAAGTCATATTATCAACTCAGGCACCTTTCGGTCGATAGATCGCATGCTCATATGTCTATGACACATGTGAGAGTATTAAATTCTAAGGTTGTTTCTATGTCTAGAAATACTTCTTATTCTTGCTTAATGATTTCCACAGTCACTTACTCTTTCAAGCATATGATTATTACTACTCATCTCAATTAGCTAGATGGAAATGAGCATTAGATTCAACACATTCAACAAGATGATATAGCTTAATAATTTATTCTTAAATAGACATTAGCATAACCCTTAACCCTTAACCCTTAAGGAATTTAGCTACTCATGGATATTAATACACAAATGATACAAGACGAGGAGATGATAGACATGAAGGATGTGTAAAACTAAAAATGTGGGCTTAAGGGTTTCTACCCACACAAAGAAGACAAGGAAAAAATTTTATTTATTTTCTTTAACAAACATACATATATATATAGTTAAATCTTTTCCTTTTTCCTCTCCAAATTTCAAATATTTTATCGAATTAACTCCAAAATTCTCAAATTTCTTATCAAATTAATTTAAATTAGTTATCTCCTTAAATTATCTCAATTTTGGTTTTAAACTCCAAAATTAAAATAAATAAAATCTAAATTATTTAAGATAATTAATTGAAAAAATTACCTAAAACTCGGGATATTATAGTTATGCGACTAGAGTTAATTTGGAGTGGCTTAGTAAAAAATCAGACAAAAATGAGTCGAACCTGCAAGTTGCAAACAGGGAGTACCGAAGAGTTACAAACTAAATTATAACACCTAAATCTAATTCAAAAGAGTCTAAATGAGGTTCTAACACTTAAAACTCGCCAAAAACTTTGGTCGTTATTGAAAAGTGTCCAAATAATGTTGAAACTATTTAGAACCTACAAATAAGAGCTTCCAAGCATTAGAGACAAATCTAAATAACCTCAAACTATTTTAATGACAAGTAGAAATATGTCAAATAAAAAAGAGTGGCAAAGATGCCATTTCACTTAAATTTCATCTTCCCTCCTTTTCTCAAAATTTTAAAATCAATCCCAAAAAAGACTAATTAGTCTAAAATTATTGTATTAAAAGTGATACTAAGACATATTTTAATTATAAAATAGTTTTTTTAAAAACGAAATCTAAGTGTAAAAAAAAAAATTGACGCCGAATGGAGAATATGACTTAAATTGTAAGCCCTACTTCTAACTTTGGGTGATGGCAAGCTAAGTAGGCGGGTGGTTGAAAGAGAAGTGGCTGAGAACCTTTGGCTTTAGTGTGTGTGGCTGGCAAGAAGGGTTGGCTAGGAGGTAGCCGAGCCCAGGCATGAGGGTTGATGTGGTGGGCAACTGTGTGATGCGTTGCCTTGAAGAGGCATGCGCCCATGGGTGATGGTTGGTGCGTTGAAGTTAGTAGGATGGTTGGTGCGTTGGGCAAGCTTGGCTATGCGTTGGTTGAGGTTAGTGAGGAGGGTTGCGTTGGGAAGCCTTACATTCAAGAAGGCCTATGGGGTTGATGCATGGTGCTATGCGTCCAAGCAAGTCAGCCAAGGGGGCTATGGGCAGTGGTAGCCGAGAAAGAAAGCCAACTAACCTCAAAAGGATGCGTGGAGGAGGCCTTGATGCGTCCACTATTCCTTCTTGATTAAGCAAAGCCTAGACTTAAGTGTTAAGCAAGCAAGATTAGGTGTAAATTTGAGGTTAAGTGTGGCATGAGCATTCATACAAGCACGAGGTGGCGAGTTGGAAATTTGCATGCAAAATTCTGGAAAGTCTATAAATAGAAGGGTTAGTAGAAGAAGTTGGTGTGTGCAATTGGCTCGTGCTACTTGTGATTTTCTTCGACCAAATTCTCTCAATTTGAGTCTAGTTTTACTGAGAGGGCTACCGAAAGGAAACTCTGTGAGGAAAGACTGGGAATTTATCAAAATATTGAACTTGCTCTGGCTATTGGATAAACTGGAGCAGACCGCAAAGTTTTGGAGATATCTGACCGTAGAGAAAGAATTAAAAGCTAAAATTTTGAGGTAAACTAGTTAAGACATTTATCTACAAGTTTGTAAGAGGAAGAAAACTCTAATACTTGCTAAAAATATTACTTTTGATAGCTAGAAGTGAAGGCAGAGGGTTTGAGGTTGTCAGGTGAGTCTTGGAGTGGTTGTGCATGCAGTTAGGCGTGGGTGTGCATGTTGACGGGCAGGATGCGTTGGTGTTATGTGTAGGCCATGGGGACGTGGTAGGTGTCATTGGTGTGCGAAGGGTGGCGCTACATGTGCGTAGGTGTTGAGCGAGACGTATCTCGCTAACTTCGCAAAGACGCGCTATGCATGCCGACGACACGGGCAACGCAGACGCACGTGCGCCCTACCTATTTTGAGGTTATTTCGTTGATTGGTGTACGGTGCCGCCTAGAGGGGCAGTGTATGCAAGGCAGCAGTTAGGCGTGTGGGCAGTGTGCTGGGCGGGGTTTGCAACTCATTTGAGGTTATTTTTGGCTAGATGAGTGTGTTGCAGGGTTGTTGGACACGCCTAAGGGCAGTTTTCTATTTTTAGACGTTTTGGCTAATTTTTGCTTGTCGGTAAGCCTTTTTTAGCTAAAATGCCTTGAGATATTCCATCAAGGGAATTTTGAGGAATTTCAACAAATGAATTATTTAATCTAGGCCGATAAGAGCTCGAGGAAGCGTATAACCCATTAAGAGCTCAAGACAAGTTGTGAGTGACATAAATTCATCTTAAATGATTTGTACTCACAATATTTATAAATGTTTGGTTTATCTTGAAATTATGAGATTTCTGGTATGTGTTGAATTTGATAAGCATGTATTTCTTCAATGTGATTTAAATATGCTTTTATATAGTTTTGAGCATGATGCTCTGGAATTCCGGAATTTGTGAAAAAGCATATTGTTTGAAAATATTCTAGAAATTCTGAGAAATTGTTTAAACTCGTGTTTATGAATGATTTAGCATGCTTTCATTTAAAAATGGTCTCCAATGCTGAAGTATTGGGAGAAGGCATCTGGGCAACCTGGATATGATTTCCAATGCCGAAGAATTGGGAGAAGGCTTCTAGGTAGGCTAAATTGGTCCCCAATGCCGATGGACTTGGTGAAGGCATCTAAGCAGCAGAATATGATTTCCAACACCGAAGAACTGGGAGAAGGCATCTGGGTAGACTGAATTGGTCCCCAATGCCGATGGACTTGGTGAAGGCATCTGAGCAGCTTGAATATGGCCTCCAATGCCGAAGTACTGGGAGAAGGCATTTGGACAACCTAAATATGGTCCCCAATACTGAGGAATTGGGGGAAGGCATATGGGTAGATTGAATTGGTCTCCAATGTTGATGGACTTGGTGAAGGTATATTGGGCATCCTGAATATGGTTCCTAATGGCGAAGAATTGAGAAAGGCATCTGGACAATCCTGAATGCCGATGGACTTGGTGAAGGCAAAGGGGCAGCCTGAATAATAATTCCTATGTGCACATAGAGGGAGATTAGACATTGTTGTGTAGAGATTGGATATGATGAGATTGACTTGGACGTTGAATAGCGTAGAGATTACTTCACCTTAGCTAAGAAAAATATTTTAAGCATATACAATTGTTTTAAGCTTTCAATGTGTCACACCCTACTTTTTAAAACCGATGTGTTGAAGAGCCTAAAAAGAAAAGAAGTAAAAGACCATGTTGGACGCATGGTCAGGACTAAAGTAACGCATGGTAAAGGTGGTCGTATAGGAAGTAACCCGAGAACTTGAAGGGAAAGAAGTGAAACGCATAAGAGGTAATTATGAAGAAAATGTAAGCATTGGCGATGGTAAGACTCATAAGCAAGAAAGGAATAAAGTTATGTCATGAAATGTTGGAAGAGATCTAAGTCTCAGAAAGGAAGAATACTGTAGCAAACTGGGTAACGCATAAACTTCTATCGTAGGATATTCTCAAGTGTTGGAAGATAGAAGGTTGAGAAGTAGGCTTAAAGACTAGAGCAGGTGGTGGACGCATACTAGTCTATCTTAAGAGAAATAGTTTAAGTGCAGGGAAAAGGTTACATGAATAACCTTGGGAATTAACTCAAGGACGCATAGAGGGATTGTCAAGGAATATTCAAGGATAGGAAGATGGTCATGGACGCAGGATGAAGTAAAGGTAAACATGAGAGGACAAACGCATAGAGGAAGAACTTTAGTTGGAATTGGTTGTCAAGGGTAAATCGCATTGTCAGAAGTGTGATTGTTCAAGAGAAAGATTTATAGCTAAGAGTGGACATAAGAAAAGAGGGTTGGACGCATGATAATATGTCACAGCCTACTTTTAAAAAACTGATGCATTGAAGAGTCTATGAAGAAAAGAAGTAAAAGACCATGTTGGACGCATGGTCAGGGCTAGGTAACGCAAGGTAAGGGTGGACGCATGGAAGTAGATCGAGAAGGGAAAGAAGTGAAACGTATAGGAGAAGATGTAAGCATTGGCGTTGGTAAGACGCATAAGCAAGAATGTTGTGAAGTGTTGAAAGAGATCTAAGTCTCGGAAAGATAGAATACTATAGCAAATTGAGTAAGACATAGACTATTAGCAAGGAATGTTCACGAGTGTTGGATAAAGTGGAAGGTAAGAAGTGAGTTTAAAGATTGGAACAAGAGGTGGACGCATACTACTTTATTATCGGAAGAAATATTTCAATACAAGGAAAAGGTTAAATGAAGAACCTTGGATTATAAGCAAAAGAACGCATAGAGGGATACTCAAGGAATCCTCAAGGAAAGGAGGAAGATCATGGACGCATGATAGTATGCGGTTCAGGCTGACGCATGGTATTATGCAGTAAGACAAACGTATAGTAGTGTGCGTTGAGATGTTGACGCCTAGTAGTATGCGGTGGAAAAACGAGTTCAAAGGAAGTATTGCCGAGAGTTAGAAAAGTGAGTAGTGAAGCTCAAACCTTAAAGAAAACTCAACGAACGCATGGGGGCGTTGTGTTGAGTGAATGGTTGTCTATTGGAAAAATGTTGGATGCATAAGATAAGCTTACAAAGGCTAGGTGGCTTCATATAGACTTGACACCTTATCAGTAGAAGGTGTTAAAAAGGTATGTTAAGTGTTTCATGCAAGGTGATGCTTGGATTAATGCATGGCTAATTAAGCATGCAGCGTGACATGTGGCAAACAAGTGGCAAAAGGAGAGGAAAAGTTGGATGGCAAACTCCCTATAAATAGAACCTTGAGGAAAAAGGAGCGACTGATGACTCTAAAAGAAGAATTCTGGAGAAAGAAGGGGAGAAAGAAGGCAGAAAGGAGGAATTCTTGCGTCCGTAGTAGGAGTCTGCGACCAAGAGAGAAGGTATTTTGACAACTTAGCTATTTTATGTAAAAGAAGTTGTCTTGCGTCAAAAGGGAGTTGATAAGCACTTGAAAAGTGCTTATTATTCTCTCAAATTAAGGGAGTTTTATATTAGATTTCACTTGTTTGCTAGTGATTTTCAGGTTAAAACGAGGAAAATTAGAAGAAACGACTAAAAGATCAAAACCGAGCAAGAATATGGTAAAAAAGAGCTGAAAAACGCATCCTTGTTGAAACGCATAATGCGCCGCGACGCTAAGGCATCGCTGCCGCGGCGCTGAAGCAGAAATGCATCAGCATGGACGCAGAGTAGCAACGCGACGCTGGGAAGGCGCTGCCTCAACGCATCCTTGATGAACGCAAGACAGCGTCACGGTGCTGGAACGGCGCTGCCGCGACGCTAAAACCCGAGAGCAACTTATTTTTGGTCGCAAAGCTAGCGCAGCGGCGCTATGCGTCAGCGCCGCGGCGCCAGCGTTAATTATACGCAAGTTTTATATTTTAGGTTAAATTTTGGGCGGCCAAAACTCTATAAATTGAGGGGTTTTCAGCAGCCAAAAGGAGGAGAAAAATCAAGAAAATCAAGAAAAGTTGCAGAACAAAAGAAAGATCCAAAAGGGTGAGAATTAAGCTAGAGTTCCAAGGGTGAGTTAGCCGCAAGGAAAAGGAAAAGAGTTCGAGATAGTTTTGGTGCCTTTCGAAGTCCGACGCGAGAGCCAAGGAGTTCGTGACGGTGCTGCCTCAATCAAGAACCTCTTTTCAGTAGAGTTTCCCTATTCTTTACACTCTTTCTTTGATTCTTTTTGCTCAATATGTTGCTTCACGCTATGACTGGCTAAACTCTTTAGTTTTAGGGTTTTTGATGAATTGTTTGTGAATTCATGATAATTTTGTAGACTCATGGTTTTGTTCAAATAAATATACTTTTCATTGTTATTGTGTTTAATTCTTGAAGATTGGCCACCTTCACATGTTAGGTTAGATGTATGATCGAGAAATTATATGTTTAATTTGATCTATAACAATGAATCGTTGTTAATCTATCACGAGAGTAGTTAGGTTGACAATGAAAGTTGCTAAAGACTAGTTTTAATGCCATGTAATCTTTGTATTGGTTTTAAGAGATTAACTATCAATCAAGTTGCATGAGAAAGAGTTGTCTTTGAGAGAAGATAACTTGGAATTAAGTTTCTAGACTTAGGCATAAGAATAAAATCCATGAAATCTATAATTTTGCATGATGAAACAAATAAGGATTCGAAACCCTAGAACTCTCTTTGACTCTTGAATTCTCCCTTTGATATTTTCTTTGCTTGATTTTTCTTTTTCCCAAAAACAAAATTTGAATTCCAATCCTCAAATAAAATTGATTCAATTCTAGAATAGCTAAGTAACTTAAACCTTCCCAATTGGATCTCTAGTGGAAACGATACTCGGACTAAACCGTTTTATATTATACCTTGACCCGTACACTTGCAGTAAACACACAAAGTTGTAACACCAGAAGTCGGCCTTGCAGTGAAGACAAACACTACGTTCAAGGTGAACGCGGCGTCCAAAGATAGGTGATGCGTTCAAGTTGGACTTTGCGTCCAAAAGAGGTCGACGCATCCCAAAGAGAAGTAAGAAGAGAGGCTGCACTTTGCGGTAGTTGCCAACCTTGCGTTAAAGGGCAGGGTTGCGTCCAACCGAGCTGATAGAGGAATTTGGAGCCTTGTGTTTCTAAGATTAGAACGTTGCGTCCAAGAAGCTCGGGAAGAAGAAATAGAGGAAAGGAAAAGGAATTATTCTTTGGCAAGTACAGGTGAGTAACACCTGCGTTTTTTAAAATATAAATGAGTTCCTTATGAATATAATTTCATGGGTTTTCAATGAATAAATGCATGCATTTTACTTGAAAAACTTTGAGTATGCTGGTTACTTGCTATGAATTTATAAAACGCATGGTGATTGGTTGATACATGTTTTTATGATTTTACTGAAAAGCATGGTGTTATATGTTTTCATGAAAGATTTGGAAATAAACTTGTATGACAAGCATGTTGTTTGATATTAAAGTTCTGAATTGAATTTAGAAATGGTTACTCTTAGCGTGGTGTAGCTATTGAATGTTTGTGTTGTGTTGATGAGTTTAAAGAATATTATACGTATTATTTTAAGGTAACCCATGGCTGAGGGACCTCGTGTGAAGGCCTATGGGGAAATATGTTATATGGTACTCAGTACTGAGGGACCACGTGAGAAGGCACTTGAGTAGTTGGATGAGACGGATTCCAATGCTGAGGGACCTTGTGTGAAGGCATATGGAAATCCAAAACGTGATAGCCAAGTGCTGAGGGACTACGAGTGAAGGCACTTGAGCAGTGGATTGGCAGTGAAACTCAGTGTTGAGGGACTATATGTGAAGTCACTTGAGGGTTTAAAAATGCCGAGGGACGAAGTGTGAAGGCATTTGAATATGTGATTAAGAAAAATCGACGTTGAGAAGCCTAGAGCATTGCTCCGCCTCAACTAGGGAAAAATGATTATGGAATGAATGAAGTTTTGAGTATTTACCCTAAAACAGACAGGCATATTTTATAATGGCATTTGAGCATAATTTAATATGATTTGAAGTGTTATATTTTCTGCGAGTTCGATCAGTTTACAGATTAAAGTATAATGTTTTCAGAAAACCGTTACTCACTGAGCTGTTAGCTCACCCTTTTTATATGTTTTCCGTTTTCAGGTAGCATGACAGTTCCCGTTGCTGATCGAAGTCGAGGTTTGTCAAGAGTGTGTTAATGGTATTACCGTCCTAGGGAGGATTTTTAAGAAAGTGAGATAAATGTGACAATAATATATGTGACAGGGTAGTCGGTACTACTGTTCTTACACTCCGTCTCGGGCTACGGGAGGGTAGTTCGGGGTGGGGTGTGACATAATATGCGGATAAGGCAGAGGCATGGTATTATGCGGTAAGGTACAAACACATAGTAGTGTGCGTTTTGAGTCATTGACGCCTAGTAGTACGCAGTGGAGAAATGGGTTCAAAGGTAATATGGCGGAGAGTAAGGAAAGAAAGTAATGAAGCTAAAACCTTAAAGGAAAATTCAATGAACGCATAGAGATATTATGTTGGATGAATAGTTAGAATATTGGAATATGTTAGACGCATAAGATAAACTTATAAAGGCTAGGTGGCTTCATATAAACTTGACACCTTATAAGTGGGAGGTGTTAGAAGATATGTTAAGTGTTTCATGCAAGGTGAAGCTTGGATAAATGCATGGTTAGTTAAGCATGCAGCGTGACATGTGGCAAACAAGTGGCAAAAAGGAGAGGAGAAGTGGGATGGCAAGCCCTCTATAAATAGAACCTTGAGGGAAAAGGAGCGACTGAGGATTCTGAAGTAAGAATTCTTAAGAGAAAGGGGAGAAAGAAGGCAGAAGGGAGGAATCCTTGCGTCCATAGTAGGAGTCTCCGGCCAAGAGAGAAGGTATTCTCGACAACTTAGCTATCTTATGTTAAAGAAGTTGTCTTGTGTCTAAAGGGTCAGCTGTCACACCCCCTCCCGGATTATCCTCCATAACCCAAAAGGAGATGTGAAGACAGCAACCTTGACTCTTCTATAAGGTTCACTGCCCAACCTCACCATCCGCTTACTCTTGACAAACCTCGACTTCAATCGGCAACGGGAACTGTCATGCTACCTGAAAATGGAAAACATATGAAAGCATGAGCTAACAGCTCAGTGAGTAACAGTTTCTACAAAACATTATACTTTAGCTGTAAAACTGATTTATCTCGTATAAAAGATTTCACTGAAAATCAATTTATAACATGGTCACTTCTTGGTTATATCATGTAAACATATCTACTTGGAATAAATACTATAAATCTCATTCATTTCAATTCCTTTTTCCTTAGTTGAGGCGGAGCAGTGCTCCACGCTCCTCAACGTCGATTACCCTTATCTGTGTGGAGCATCTCAACGCATAAGCGTCGTATATATATATTCATTCTTCTATGTGCATAAGCATGCTATTGCTCGGGCTGCCCATATGCCTTCCTTCTATCTTTGAGCATTGGGTCCCATTCTATTTTCCTGTTACCCATTTGCCTTCATCTAGTCCTTGAGCAATGGGTACCCTTCGTAACTCGGGCTCCCCTCAATGCCTTCTACGACTCCTTGAGCATTGGGGTCCCTTTTCCAAGCTTTATAAAACACTATACATATTTTGTAAACATTGTATTAACAGCACATAACTTAACCGTTTCTCAAGTTACAAGTAAAACGCATACATATGTTACTGAAGCGTGCTCTTATCTTCTATAAACAACATATTCATGTGTTCTTTATATAACAACGCATGCTCTATTTCATTTAAAACCATGTAATCATATTCATTAAGAACTCATTTATATTTTTATAAAACGCAGGTGTTACTCACCTCTACTTGCCAAAGAATACTTCTTCCTTTCCTCTATTTCCTCTTCTTGAGTTTTTGGACGCAACATTCAAATCTCAGAAACGCAAAGCTCCACTTCCTCTGTCAGCTCGGTTGAACGCGTCCTGACTCTTCTTACTTCTCCTTCGGAGCGTTGTCTTCTCTTGGACCCAAGGTCCATCATGGACGCATCTTCTAGCTTTGGACTCCACGTTCACCTTCTTTCTTGGCCGCATCCTCCTACCACAGACGTCCTTCTTGCCTTCTTCTCTTTTTCTCTCCAGAATTCTCCTTCATTTCAGAGTTTTCAGTCACTCCTTTTCCCCCAAAGTTCTATTTATAGGGAGCTTGCCATCCAACTCCTTCTCTCCTTTTGCCACTTGTTTGCCACATGCCACGCTGCATGCTTAATTAACCATGCATTAAACCAAGTGTCACCTTGCATGAAACACTTGACATGCCTTCAACACCTCCTACTAATAAGGTGTCAAATCTATACAAAGCCACCTGGCCTTTATAAGCTGATCTTATGCGTCCAACATTCCCAATGAACAACTTTTATTCAATACAACGCCCTCATGCATTAGTTGAATTTCCCTTAAGCTTTGAGCTTCACTGCTCACTTTTCTAACTCTCAGCCAACTATACTACTGTCTTTGACGCATAGAGATAATTTTGTCTTCAACGCATAGGTACCTTAACGCATAACAACCTTGCCAACGCATGGTAAGCCAAGTACGATCCTTTCCCCCGCCAACGCGGCGACTGCTTCAGCTCACAACACCATTTGTGATTTCACCTTTAGCGCATAACCGCACTATTACAAACCAGTGCTTATATATGCCACTAGGCTTTAATGACAAATGTGCAATACTATGCGTTTATACTTCATCGCATCATACCATGCGTCCAACTCTCATATTCATAACGAATAAATCCTTCTCCATTTCTTCCTCTATGCGTTTCACATCTTTCCCTTCTCGGTTTTACTTCCATGCGTCCACCCCTACCATGCGTTACCTAGTCCTGACCATGCATCCAACATGGTCTTTTACCTCATTTCTTCATAGACTCTTCAACGCTTCGTTTTCTTAAAAAGTAGGGTGTGACATCAACCTTGCGTTTAAGACGAACTCAATGTTCACCGTGTCTAAGGGGTCAGCCTTGCGTTTAAGACAAACTCAACGTTCAAGGAGAACACCGCGTCCGAAGATAGGCGATGCCTTCAAGTTGGACCTTGCGTCCAAGAGAGGTCGATGCATCCAAAAGAAGTAAGAAGAGTAAGGTTGCACCTTGCGTTAGTCATCAACCTTGCGTTCAAGGGCAGGGTTGCGTCCAACCGAACTGACAGAGGAAAATCAGTCTTGCGTTCCAGAGTTAGAACGCTGCGTCCAACTAAGCTGCTAGAGAGGGGAAACAGCTACCTTGCAGGTTAGAAGCTCAAGCCTTGTGTCCAAGGAGCTCGGGAAAGCAAAATTTGAAGGAAAAAGAGGAAATTTCTTTACCGATTTGTGAGTGACTCTTTTCTTCCTTTGAAAATGAAATTTATTGAAAATGTTCTTATGAGATATGGCTTTGAGATGACTATTTTCTTGAAAAGCATGATATTTGACTATATTGTTCACAAGGCATGTTTTATCTGATTTCTATACGATGTTGAAAGGCATGTTGCGAGATGTTGTTTATCTATATTTCTATGAAAGGTTTCATATGAACTATTTATATAAACTGGTTTCTAAAATGTTTTAGAGGAGGCTCAGTGCTGAAAGACATGAAAAGGCACGTGAGTTTCCCCGGGACCCAGTACTGAGGGACATGAGAAGGTACTTGGGCAACCCGCCATATTCCTATGTGCACATAGAGGTTGATATTGCTGGTGCGTCGAGTTCTGCTCCGCATCGAGCTAGTGTTAATTTCGACTTTGGGTGTGTTGAGTCTTGCTCCACCCCAACTAAGGCTGTTTTCTACGTTGAGAGCGTTGAGTTTTGCTCTGCCTCAACTAAGGGAAAAGATTGAGAAACTAAATGAGTTTTCTATATAATTATTCTAAAACGATTCTTTACGATTTGTAACGGATTTATGTGATTTGATAGAGTTATCGGAAAATATATTTCTGCTGAATTGTGGTATTAAATCCTTGTTCTATGCATACAGATTTAACATGCCTGTTTTCGAACAAAAGTTAGTTTTGCAAAACCAGTCACTCACGAGGCTTTAGCTCACGCTTTCCCATGTTTTTCTAATTTTCTAGATAGCGAGAGAGTTCAGGATGCTTTGCCTACGCAAGAACCTCGCCTGGGCCATCTTTGGTGATAGTGGTTGGACAGTGAACCTTACAAAGGAGTCAAGGTTGCTGTCTTCACATCTCCTTTCAGGTTAGGGAGGGGGTGTGACACAATGCCTCACTATTTGAATGACGAGCATGATTCTTTGAAGCTTTTAAGCCAAAAATAGTTTTTCAAAACTTGTTACTCACTAGGCTATCTACCTCATGCTTTCAAATGTTTTCTACTTTTCAGGTAGCGAGTGGAACTGGGGTGCTTAGCCTACTTGTCGAACTCGTCTAGATCTCCTGTTTAGTTTGAGTTTCGTAAATATTTTGTACTTAGACCTAACATTGTCCATATTGGGATCTAAGAGAGTGGTGTTGTGTATAAAACTTTGTTGTTAATATTGTAAAGGTTTATTTTGAGATTATCATTTGTGACCTGGATGTAAGTTAAAATTTATGCTTGGTTGAGTTGTGCTTAGGAAGTGACAGTAGATATCGTAAGGAGTCAATGTCTGCTTTCTTCACGCCTCTTTTCGGGTTAGGAGGGTAACTTGAGAGGGGATGTGACACAAATTAACTTCCAACGATTTGAGATGAAAAAATCTGCTTGAATAGAGATTTCTTCATTTTAATTAGGCTAAACTTCTAAGCTTAACTTTTCAAAAGGAGGGACTTAAACTTTTTTCCTTCTCTTTTCTTATTTTCCTTCTCTCTCTCCAATTCTTAACCTTTATCTACCTACAATCCAAAATTTCTCCCTCCTAAATTAATTTAAAACTTCAAAATTGTTTATTACTTAAATTCAATTAAAATAGAATCTAATTTCCGAATCTTTTATCGCGAACAATGTAAATTGAATTAACACTTAAATGGGGTTCTAGCACTTAAAACTCATCGAGAACTTGGATCCTTATTGAAAAGTGCCCAAATAGTTCTAAAACTACTTAGAACCTACAAATAAGAGCTTCCAAGCATTAGAGACAAATCTAAATAACCTCAAATTGGTTCAAAAATGAATTTAGAGTGTTATACCGCTTATTCTTACCCAACAAAACTCGAAACTTTGTTGGTTAGTATTTGAATAAATTTAAACCTCAAATTGGTTCAAAAATGAATTTAGAAATTAGCTCAGCTGATGCAAAAAAAAAAAAAAATGTCGGCAGAGACAAAAATTCTTGTAGTGTGATTATCTCTTAGGGAGCGTTTGTCGCACAGAGTTGAGTTGGTAATAATTATATGGGGAGTTAGACTGTCTACGAAAGTTTTTTTCAGTCATCAATTAATTACACAAAAACATAGTCATCAATTCCGACAAATCCAAAAAACTCCATTTTTTCCCGCTCAAAAACGCGTGATTTTGGCTTTAATGATTGTTTTTTCTCTTTCTCCTCTATAAGCTAATATACAAGAGTCATGGAAGGTGGAATTTGTTGTAGTGTTATCAAGCATGATTTCATTGAGCATTTAAGCCAAACATGGTTTTCTAAACTTACCACTCATTAGACAACCTAGCTCATGTTTTCAAATGTTTTTTACTTCCCAAATAGCGAGCGGAACCAGGGTGCTTAGCCTTCTCGTCAAACTCGTCGGATCTCTTTTTAGTTTGAACTTTATAAATATTTATACTTAGACCTAGCATTGTACGTACTAGGGTCTAAGGAGTGGTAGAAATGTGTAAAAACTATGTTGTCATTATTTTAAAGTTTAATTTGATGTTATTTATGGCTTGGATGTGAGTTATAATTCTGTTATCGGGTGCTTGGTAAGAAATTTGAGGAGAGTTAAGTTGACAGTAGATGTCGTGAATTGATGTCTGTTGTCGTCACGCCTCTTTTCGGGTTAAGAGGATAACTCGGGAGGGGGTGTGACACATATGCCTTCTCAATGTCCTTCCACATTGGGAACCATCTTTAACATCTAAAATAAAGCATGCTTTTGGTAGTAAATTAGTAGTAAACAAGAGTTTATAAATTCTCAAAGTTTCTAAAACTATTTATCAAGTAGGCATGCTTGTTATAAAACTTAGCATAAATAAATATCATGCTTCATATTTCAAACTCAAGTATAATCGTATTCAAATCCATGCTAGAAAACTCATACTTGTTCAATAAACTTGTGAGAAAAGTCAATTGAAATCATGCTTCAAGAACAACTTTGAGCATACTCGAAATATTGAGAAAATAATTCTTTTTAAATAAAAATCTAACACCCACAACTTGTCCCGGGCTTCTAGTGGATTATATACCTCTATTAGCTCTTCTCAGCCTGAAATAAATTAACTTCCTTTGTTAAATTTCCTTAAAATCCCTTCAATTCATATCTTAAGTTAATTGGGTCTTAAATATTTAATTTCAACTCAAAAGAACTCACCAACAACCAAAAACTTGATAAAAAGGCTTAATGTTGCAAATTGCCCTCAGGCATGTCCAACAGCCATATACAGCACCTACACTGCCTATCCAACTCCCTATGTGCGATAGATCATGCCCAGCTACACAGTCTCACACACCTTGACACTCGTGGGCAGCAACTCCTGTACAGATAGAGGCAAAATAACCTCTAAACAGCAGGGTGCACACGTATCTTCGGCTAAGCACGCCAACTGGGTGTCGATCAACTGCCTACTCGATGCCCACGTGTTATGCCCACCTGGTCAACCGCCTGCGTCATGCGCCTCCTCTGCAAACTAACTTGTCTCGTTCAACTGCCTGCACGCCCGCAGTGTAAGTGGTATGTCAGCTTGTCCATTAGGCATCCAAAAATACTCAAAATAACCTCTAAGGATTTTTTACCTTCGGCCACTACACAGGCTTGCCTGCACGCACACCTTCTTCAACCTTGGCCTAATCTCACCCGACAGCCTCAATAACACTATCTTCACTTCTAGCTGCCAAAATTAAACTTTTCAGAAAATTAAACTTTGCTTTCTCTTACTAACTTGTAGATAAATGTTTTAGCTAACTTACCTCAAAATTTCAGCCTCTAATTTTTTTTCTTCAGCCAAATATCGACAATTCTTTCCACCCTGCTCCATATTACTCAAAAACACAAACTACCTTGAATCAAACAAATTTTGAATCCTTCCTCAAGGAATTTCTCTCTGGCAACCTTCTCTCTGAAAATAGACTCAATTGGAAGCAATTTGGTCGAAGAATATCTTGGATAGCATGAGTCGTTTGCGCAAACCAAGTTTCTTCGTTCAACCTTCTATTTATAGTCCTCACAAAAATTTCATGCAACCTCTCAGCTTGACACCTCCTACTTATCAATGCCAATTAACCTCATTTTGACACCTAATCAGACTTAATTAATATTTAATTATCAAACTTATCCAAGTAAGAAGAATGATGGATGCATCACCACAAAATATTTTCTCTATGCATGGTTGAGCAACTTAGAGGTTGTCTTTTCCTTCATTCGGCTACCCCTTACACGCAACCTCTTCTTGCTAATGAACGCCCCTCTACGACGCATCCTCCCTTAGACCATCAACATCAAAGACGCATCCCTCTCTCTTTGCACACCAAAATGCATCATCCAACACAAGTCTACACCTTAGAGACGCATCCTTCCCTCTCTTACTAATCTCACAAGGACGCATCCTTCAACAACATCAAGCAAGACGCATCCTTCTGCCTACTCATCCAACACATTATGCTCGCATCACACACACACTTAGAAGCTCGGCTACCCATCCTTATGAGTTTAACACCTTGTCACTTGCCTCAATTCCTTCCCAACAGCTAAGTCCACAAGCAAGCATTCTTTAAACTCTTTTCCAATCCTCCTCAACCTAAGCAAGGAAAATTTTTCTAAGTCCACAACAATATCACAACTCACTTAAGCTAACAAAACTATAAGTATTCTACAATATCTACATGAATTCATAAACAATTCATCAAAACCCTAAAACTAAAGAGTTTAACCACTCATAGCTTGAAGCAACATGTTCAAATAATATAAACAAAGAAACAGTGTAAAGAAAGAGAAACTCTACTAAGAAGAGGATCTTGATTGAGAAAGCACCATCACAATCTCCTTGATCTTCACATTGGAACTCGAACGACACCACAACTCTCTCTCGAACTCTTTTCCTCTTCCTTGCAGCTAACTCACTCTTTGGACTCTAATAAACTTTCACTCAATTGTCTTCTTCTTGTGTTTCTTGGTTAGTAGATTCGTGATTACTTGATGTGTAATTTCGTCTCTTGATGTGTATTTCGTGATTAGGTGTAACACCCTTACCCTAGATAATATATAAACTTTTATATCTATACCTAGGAGTGAGTGTTACCTAATCTGTATTCTATTAACCCTGTTATAAAAGCATTTTTATATCATAACTATACAATGAAATGCTCAGCCTTACAACAGTTATACAAAATTCCTTAATAAGATCGCATCATAGGTAAGTTTTAAAAGACCATGTTTAGAGTTTACAAATATGTCTGGTGAAACTCACACGTGCCACTCAAAATAAGTTCAACTTCTACTGAGGGATGGGGTTTACAGATTTACAAATTACAAAATTCTATTCTGGCACAAACGAATCTTGATGGTAGGCTAGGCACCCCGAACACGCTTGCTACCTGGAAAAGAAACATCAAAGAAACAAAATCTATGAGCTACGTTGCTCAGTGAGTGACTACTAAAATATAACCCAATAACATTATAACTACAATTTTTGATATGAACTGCTTAATCATGCCTTATATCATGCTTCATAACCTTATAGATGACTGTAACTTGTAAAACACTGTCAGTACATAAATGATTTTCTTTTCATTAAACCTTTGTTGAGGTGGAGCGAACTCAACGCACCCAACGTCAATAAGCCTTAGCTGTGTGGAGTAATCTCAACACATCAGCGTCAAATCCTTCCTATTTTGCTCATAAATCTATCTGATCTCGGGCTGCCGGTGTACCTTCCCATGTCCTTCGATACCAGGGTCCCAGGAAATTACTCACTCACCGTCTTTGAATCCTTAGGTGAGAGTTTCATATAATTTAATTACTAGGGCTGCCCATATGCCTTCATCTAACCTTCAGCATTGGGTCCCATTCGATTCTCTCTAGTGCCAAAGCACATACAATACATTTAACATAAATTAACTGTAATCATGGTATCATAGAATTCTTGAACATTCATCTGATAACTATCTTGATAAAACTTAGAACGTCATCTGATATGTCTCAAGTTTAATCTCATATCTGATAAAATATATGCTAGTTCATATACATAAGTACATTTCAACTCATACTTTAAAGATGGTATTAGACAATTAGAAAATAATACTGAATTTAAGCTTATCTCAAGTCATAAAGACACTCACGACTTATTCCGGGCTCCGAGCGGGTTATACGCTTTCCCTAGCTCCTCTTGACCTGTAAACATACCCTTTTTCATGTTAAACATTTCTAACATTCCTTCTTATATTCTTTACGTTTGCTTAGATATCTTAGATATGGGTTTTCATCATTAATTTTTCTCTCGTTTACAACTTCCTATAATGAGCGAGATTTTAGTCTAACTGCTTCTAACCATGCAGCATCAGCAATACTCAGCTTTACTAGACTAGCGATATTGCCTTAATAAGCGATACTAAGCGAGAGTCGGCGAGAGTTGTGAGACGCAAGGCCCCTTTGCATTACCAGCGACACCTGTCTCGCTGATCACCCTCCAATTCTTTAACGATACTCCTATTTTAGCCACCCCCGATGGTTATTGTTCTTCCTCTTTCTTCTCTAACCTGTTCTCAGACTGCTAAACATCGTAATACAGCCAAAATCAAATCTATCTTTCTTCTACAAACTTGTAAAGAAGTGAGTTTCTAACTTACCATGAGATTTCCAACTCTATCTTTTCTTCGCTAAGGAAATTATCTTTGAATAACTTCAATTGCTTCGATCGGCTACAGCTTTTACAGTAGCACAAATTTCGGATGTTTCCTCCTTCAAAACTTCGCGGTAGCTTCAACTTCCCAGCTCATTCGTCTTCAGAACACCATATGATGTTTAGATTTTCCTCAACCGTCAAGCTTCTGGTTTCAGCTTCAATTTCACCATGAAAATGTTCTGGTTCCTACTAACTCCGACATAAATCGTTTCTTCGACTTCTCCTCGTTGTTCTTCTGTAAAAAGAGGTAAATCTGGGTTCGAATTATATCTAAAAGTGTTGATTGAGTCGGCGTACTCACTTATATATATACATACCACCGACTTCACCAATACGGTCATCACCTCCTTACTTAGGTTGGTCGACTCAACCTTCCGTGCAAAGCTTCAGCAGCGCATAGCTTACACTTGTTTTACAATTATTCAGCGCCCAGTCGTCGCATAGCTACTTAACGCATGATTCTCTCGGATCTTCTTCTAAGGTACCAATACATACCAACCTTCAAGGCATAGTGACTTCCCACACCTTGTGGCCCTCAACGCCGCATGGCCGTCAACGCCTAGTGACCTTTAGCAAATTTCCAACGCATAGCTCCACTAACGCATGGCCAACACTTAGCCACTTCTGCTCTGTAAGCACTGATTTGCGTTGCCAAGCGTTGGGGTGCAGCCATGCGTTTGTGACTATGCGTTTCAAAGGAAGAAGTGGCCGGGAGCGAGAGTAAGAATTTTTGGAAAGTAAAATTTTGGCTAAGTATTGACTAAGCCCATGTGTTTGTGGTTGATTCATGGAGGTTAGTGAGTTGAGGTAGCTACCCGCGTTGAAGGATAAGTAATTCTGGCGGGGGAAAGAAACGTGCTTGAACCATGCGCTAAAGCCATTCTGCGTTGAGGACAGTCATGTGCTGAATTCACTCTGCGTTGAGGATAGCCATGCGCTGAAGTCGATGCGTTGAAGACAGACATGAGTTGAAGTCGCTCTGCGTCGAAGACAGAGTGGTCTTGACGCGACGAAGATAGTGGTGTATGATAGGTTGTATGCGTCAAAAGTAGGAGGCGTTGAGGACGACGCCATGCTTTGGGTGAGGCTAGTTGCTGAAGGCGTTGGAGGAGAGATTTTAACATGAGTGCCTCGCGTCGAAGTGAGAACCCCGCGCCAGCTGAGCGCCTCGCGTTGAAGTGAGAACCCCGCGCTAACTTGCGGTTGAGGGATAAGTCGGCAACATTAATCTTGGTGTTTGTGAAGGCTAAGTCGGTAGTATATATTGTTGGATTAATTAAATGTTTAATCATTTTTAAGACATTTCGAAAGCTTAAGTCGGTTCCATATTTCAGATAGACTTCATAAGAAGATTGAGGAAGGTGTTCTTGAGGATTTTGGATGAAATTCGACTCATATTGATGTTGAAAACGAAGCTGGAACAGAGGAATAACTGAAGTCATACCGTTCGAGCAGTGACTGATAATCAAAGTAGAACGTGTAGAGGAAGTCGAGTTTAGAGCTGAAACTTGGAGGTTCGTAAGTTAACATAATTTCTAACAACTTTTGTGAAGGATGGTAATGCTGAATTGAAGCTTTACTATGTGAATACTTAGGAAAAACAGAGCTTACGAGATTGTTATGCAATCCGGAGTAGCAGAAGGTGATTTCGGAATACCGTGTGATCGAGGAAGAGTTAAGCCGTGAAATTTTGAGGTAAACTATAGAACTTGATTTCCTATAAGTTTGTAGAAGAGAAGAAGTCCTAAATCCGTATGGAATTGTGATTTTTAATAGATTGAAGTAAGAACAAGAGGAAAGAAAGAATCACAGTGCAGAATGCTGCTAAAACCAAGTATCAGTGCGTCGTCTAAGTGCTAGTAGCGAGACGAGTGCCGCTGAGACGCAAAGGAGTTGTCCGTCTCACGAAACTCGCTAGATATCGCTGGGTATCGCTACTAAGGTAAGGTAACGCTAGTGTTGCTCCATCGAGTATCGCTAGTAGCAACTCTTATTGGTTGGTATCGCTAGAATTCTCATTTATAAGTCAATAGAGAAAAGGAAGAAGATTTAATGTTGAATAACGCAAGGATTATGTCTCTTGCAGGCCGAGAAGAAATAGGGAAAGTATATAACCCACATAAAGCGTAAAAAGAGTTGTGAGTGACTATTTTATTCTTCAATTCTATTTTATTAAAATGTTTTATGAAGTATGATTTGCAATAAACTGTTTATTATGTATAATGTTGATTGCATTACTCATAAGGCATGTTACATATTTCTAAAGTTGATAAGAAGCATTCTTATGAAATGTTATTGAATGAAGTTTTGTATGATTTCTATGAAAGGATTTCCATATGAACTATTATGTGAACAAAATTCTAAAACGTTTTAGAGGAGGCTCAGTGCTCAAGGACACGAGAAGGCACGTGAGTTTCCCCGAGACCCAGTACTCAAGGACATGAGAAGGTACATGGGCAACCCGACATATTCCTATGTGCACATAGAGGTTGATTTGGCTGGTGCGTCGAGTTTGCTCCGCATTGAGCTAGGGACAATTTCGACGTTGGGAGTGTTGAGTCTTGCTCCACCCCAACTAAGGTTGTTTTTGACGTTGAGTGTGTAGAAGCGTTGCTCTGCCTCAACTAAGGCAAAAGTTTGAAAAACTATACTGTGATTGACAAACTCCTTGGAAAACACTCTTGTATGATTTAAGAATTGATTTATTGAGATTAATGGATTTTATGGAAGCATGTTTAATTTGAATAAATGTTAAACTTTTATTTATTCGTTATACGTAACATGCCTGTTTTCAATGAATGTTAGTTTTACAAAGATTTGTTACTCACTGAGCTATTAGCTTATGTTTTCGAATGTTTTCCTTTTCTCTCCCGAGGTAGCAAGGACGTTCCCGGTGCTTAGCCTACTTCAGCTCACCCTGCCTAAGTCTCAAGTTCTCAAAATACAGTTTAGTCTGAGAGTTGTACGTCGCATATGTTTTTATGTAAATGGCATGTAAATCATGTAGTTTTGAGTGGGGAGTGTTGGTGAAAGTTGTGAACATTGTATGATGGATATGGAAGTGAAATTATGCTATGTAATAAAAGCGTACCCTATATGGAGAATTGTATCAAATTATAAGCATGTGTAGTATGACTGAGTTCTTTGTACGTATATAAGTAAATGTATGCGCAGAAAAGGAAGGTAAGAAGGGACAATATGCGTCACAAGAGGGGTGATGTTTATTGTCTTCACATTCCCTTTCAGGATAGGTAGGTAATCCGGGAGGGGGTGTGACATGCTCCATACTATTTAGGCCACTTTTCTAACTACTACCCATTTCATAGTTTCTTCTCAACTTGCCAACTTTGCAAATGTCAAATAAGGCTTGCCACGTTTCTCTACCGCATAATACCATACGTTTGCCTCAATTATACGCCGTCAAGCGATTCTACCATGCGTCCAACATGGTTTTTCACTAAGTATGCGTCCAACTTCACTTACTTCTCAACTACTCTTTTTAACCCTGCCCATCACTTGATGAGGTTTCCTTTCTTCCAAAGACCTTACTTCTAAGCTTAAAATCATGGTTGCGTTCTCCTGATCTGTTTATCCTACTTAAAATAATTCTTAACTTCAAGAATTACTTTGATTTCAAAATTCAAGATTCGTTCAACTCAGCCTTTCTATCAAATCCTTCTAATTCAAATTCCCTCAGCGACAACAACCATTCTTGTCCTACTTCTTTCCTTGATAAGCTCTTCCACGAAATAATCTTAGAAAGAGGGTGTGACATTAAGGCTGCAGGAAACCCTCCAATTTATAGAGTTGGCCGCCCAAAATTCTTTCAAAAAATACAAAATCTTCATTTATGGAAAGCTGGCGCTGCAACGCTAGTCAATGGCACCGCGGCGCTGCCTGATATGGAAAGTTGGTGTTGCGACACTGTCGCTATGCTGAATCGGTATCATCTCTCGAGAAATGCGCTGCGGCGCTGCCCTATTTTTGGCAAATGTGTATTTTTCTTATCTTTTTCACTAGATTCTGGCTCGGTTTTGATCTTTTGGTCTTCTCTTCTAATTTTCTTTATTTTGACCTGAAAACACTAGCAAACAAGTGAAATCTCTGTTCTCTCAAATTAAGGAAGTTTTATTAAAACACTTTTCAAGCGCTTTTCAGCTATTCCATTTACTCGCGTCCTGCCTTTAGGAAGAGGGAACTCCATATACCCTCTCTGATTCCAACTTGCTCCCTGCCAATCACAAAGGTAAGGACCTCAGGTAAATCAAACCAACCGCGTAGGCAAGATTCTAACCACTAATTATTAACTACATATTCATCAATACTGTTTGCTTGGTGCTTCCATACCACCAATTCTGGAGACCGACACTCCTATGACTACTTTTAAATATAAACTCCTATGACTATGCTTCTATACCACCGATTTCGGAGCCTATTTTAATAATGATATAAGTTTAAGGGCTTAATTTATTCTTTTAAATGTTGGAGGGTCTGATTTCAACTCTTATAAAAATTTGAAGGCCTAACATTTATTAATTGGAAGGCTTAATTTTTAACATTAAAAGTTTGAAGGCCTAACACTTATATAAATTTTGAGGGCTTAATTTCCAAGTTTGAGGGTGTTAAGTTATTACAATTTTCTAAAGGTAAAAAAATAAAAGGAAGATTTACATGAAAAATACTTTTCAACCTATATATTTCACAAATGGACTTCTTTTTTGAATTATTTCAAATAAGGAATTTTATATGTGACTTGGACAAATATGGCCTCAACGGATCCTACTTAATATCACATTTATCAATATAAAAATTGAATATCTATTTTTGGTATGCAGCATATATTAATGTACCGTTTGATATTTAATATATTGGGTTCTTTATTTATGGCATAATGAATATATGTTTCCACAATTGTAGGGATTATAATTAATGTTCTCATCCCCATATCTGGTAGATGATATTTTCGTTAACTTTCATAATAAACGATTATTTCATATCATTCTTACATTTGTTATTGTCGTTATTATTCAAGCTCGATTTTCATTTCATTTCCACTGATTTTTCCACTATTTGCAGTCGTCACAGTATTCTTAACATTTATATTCACAAGTTTGTTTACATGATTATTTATAATATTGTATCCTGTAATTCTATTATGTAACTTGTTTTCTTATTGTTGTTTTTGCATAATCGAGTCCTCCTCTATATTGGTATGGGTAAGTTATCTTATGTAATGCATTTTCACTTGTTAATTTGAAGTGTGGTGCTATAGTTTGTACTAGTACAGATATATCAAAATCTATGTACCTTGGTATATATACTTTCTGATATATATGCCAGGTTATATATACTGCATTTACATTTCTTAATTATCATTATTATATTTCAGAAACTCCTCCGAAAAGTATATGTAATATATTATTCTATATATAACTAATGACAGAATAATTATAGTGTGCCTCATAAAATATTGTCTGTATTTTATAGGATCAAATATTGTCCCCATTCTATATGGTGGCAATTTCAATTAGTTGGATAATTTCATCAACTACAAAGTAGATGAAATAGAATTTCATTCAGGAATGTCATTTGTTGATTTGCAACAGTTGGTTTTGGAGAAAACATATAGTATAATCAATTTTGATAATGTTGACATTTATGCTTGTATTGGATCAAATGATTTTATAAAGAAAGACGTCATTATTAGAAAAGACAATGATGTGAAATGGTTGGTTCACCTTATTTCTAGTGGTGTTGAAAAATATTGTTCGTTGATTATTGACTCTACAAGTACCTTATTATTATTTATTGGTAATAAACATCTCATTGAATATCACTAGCATTAGTCATGATGAAGGTGGTCGTTTTTACCAAACAATTGATATTAATAAAATTACACCTGATTTCCAACTTAAGATAGATGACATGTTCTCGTCGAAGAGTATGTTGTTGAATGTTGTGCAAGCGATTGCAATTAGAGATAACTTTCAATAACAAGACTGATAAATCCAATAGGAAAGTACTTGTTCTAAGTTGTGTTGTCGATGAATGTTGATAGTCTTTTCGTTCTCGTTCGATTGGGGACGACGACAATTCTACATGGATTATTATCCAGTTTGACAATGAACACTCGTGTTCTTTAGACGTTGTGCTATGTAGACATAGGCATGCTACTTTTTTTATGATAAAAGAGTGCATAAAGAAAAAGATTAGCATTGACGGCAGATAGTTGAGTAATCTAAAAGATATTGTTCACTATATACGTACGCAGCATGGTTTGATATTTGTTACATGAAAGCTTGGTGTGCTCGGGAAGCTACCATTAATGAAATCTGTGGTTCACCGGAAAAATCTTACCAACAGATTTCATCATTTACTTACATGTTGGCTGCCAGAAATCTAGGTCTGTTAGCTATATACTATATGTATTATTAATATTATAAGAGACTAGTTGATATATAAACCATAGTTTATTTGTAAGTTGATATGTTTATATTTAAATTCAATGTTGTAGGTTCAATTGTTGAATATAAGGTTGACGAACAAGGGAGATTTTTATACTTTTTCATGGCATTATATGCATGTATTTCTGGTTGGAAACATTGTCGCCCTGTAATATCTGTTGATGGTACTGTTATGAAGAACAAGTATGGTGGGACACTGTTAACTACTTCCACTCTAGATGCAAATGAACAAATATTCCCCATAGCATTTTGTGTGGTTGATTCTTAAAATGACGCTTCATGGCAATGGTTTATGAGCCAATTAAGAAAGATCATTGGTTATCGGAATGACGTTGTTATTGTCTTTGACAAACATAAGAGCATAGTGAAAACAGTTGAGCTTGTACTCCCTAATGCCTACCATTGTATATGTATGGTACATTTGCATAGAAATATCAAGCCTAGATACAAGGGGAAGCTTGTAGACTCCATATTTTTCTTATGCGCAAAAGCTTTCAACGTTGTGGATTTTGAAATTCAGATGCATCAATTGGAATCTAATACACGTGGCATACGTGATGAGTTCTAATCAATTGGCTATTCTAGATGGTCCCATGCCTATTCAACTCGTAGTAGATATTCGATAATGACAACAAACATATCAAAAAGTCTTAATTCCGCCATTTTAGACACAAGGGGATTGCCTATTATGTCCATGCTTGAAGCTTTAAGGATGATTGTGCAACAATGGTTTCACGATAGAAGGAATGAAGCTAATTATCAAATTACTGATTTTACTAAATCGACTGAGCGACTTTTAAGAGAAGAAATTGACAAAGGGGAGAATAATGTAGGTAAGTACATAATCAATGATCATAGGTTTATTGTCCATATACATATTTACACCTTTTATAATTACAAGTTAATGCAGTAAACAATATGCAATATCAAGTATTGGATGGAATATTTCAACATGATGTACACTTGCCTTCCAAAAATTGCAGTTGCAGGATGTGGAATATTTTGCAGATCCCGTGCTCACATGCTTGCGCAATATTGAGTAAGAAGCACTTGTCTATTAAGGACTATGTGTCGTCGTATTACCTTAAGAACACTCTTTCCTCAATATACAAAGATTCAATTAATCCATTGGGTGATCAACGTGCGTGACATATTCTTAAAGATGTGAGCTCCATAAATATTCTACCATCGAATACCAAGCTTCCAGTTGGTAGACCTAAGAAAGTAAGAATTCCTTCACAGATGGAGTTTAAGAAGCGTGTCAAGTGTAGTCGTTGCGGAAAACAAGGACACAATAAGAAGAGTTGCGGATTTTCACTAACGCAATAGGTTTATTGATATATTTTGTACTTATTGAAGATTTTCCTTGGTTAGACATTCGCCAAGACATTTGCTCATGTACTATTATTTGCATTATATTTTTAGTTATCTTGCCAATAAATAAAGGTTATATTGCCAATAAACTATCGATTATATACAATTCACTATTTGCAACTAATTATATATTGATTATTTTGGGATCGATTTAGTACTAAATACCTATATATCAAATCGATACACTCTAGTACTCTAAAAACAATATATCTGACTGTTTATATTGGATGAACAGTAGAAGTTGTTTTTAAACACACTCTACTAAATACATATATATGTTGGGTTTTATGCCCTAAAACTCGTAGATTATAAATGTAATTATTTCACCGTTATTAAATCATTAATAAAGAGTTATTGATGTGTTACTTCAATAAATGTTATTGATTGTTTTTTGTTTATTTTGTCTTAATAAACCTAAATCCAATAAACTAACATCCTAGGCTGTTTTATGAGTCTTGAACTATATGTGGGGACATATGGAGATCAATGTTCAAGATACAGTCTAAAGGGTCTATAGTAGAAGGATAAGGCTGGGTACCTTATTCTAGTGACACTAAGTATACGCCCCACTTTGTTTTTGATACAAACGCAATGATCTAACGTGTTCGTGTAGGTGACATGCGAGTTGGGGTATCCTATGCAATGTGTTTGCATAAGACCGGACCATGAAATAGTAATCACTAGAACAAAGGGTCCTACCCTCTCACTGGTGTCTCCGGGACTTGAACAAAGGGCCCTACCCCCTCACTGGCCCGAGAGGGGTTTCTGTTTAATGGTTGGACCATAAACAAGTTGTTCATTAGAGAAGCACTAGTACTTAAGGATTTAGAAGTAAACCAGGGGTAAAATGGTAATTTGACTCAACTAGTGTTACAAACACTTGTGAAAGACTAATTTGCTATTATTGGTCTATATCCATGGACACAAAAATATATTTGCAATGAGAAGAGTGCAGTTGTGGGTCTTTAGTGGAGTGTACCCATAGTTAACAAATATTGATTAATGTGGTTAATGAGTTTAATTGATTAATCTCATATCGTTGGTGTCACACCCTCTTTCTAAGATTATTTCGTGGAAGAGCTTATTAAGGAAAGAAGTAGGACAAGAATGGTTGTGTTCGAGTGTTAGTTTACATGGGCTGTTGAGGGAGTTTGAATTAGAAGGATTTGATAAAAAGGTTGAGTTGAACGAATCTTGAATTCTGAGAAGTTAAGAATTATTTTAAGTAGGATAAATAGATCAGGAGAATGCAACCATGATTTTAAGCCTAGAAGTAAGGCCTTTGGAAGAAAGGAAACCTCATCAAGTGATGAGCAAGGTTAACAAGAATAGTTGAGAAGTAAGTGAAGTTGGACGCATGCTTAGTGAAAAACCATGTTGGACACATGGTAGAATCGCTTGACAGCATGTAATTGAGGCAACGTATGGTATTATGCGGTAGAGAAACGCGGCGAGCCTATCAGACATTTGGCAAGTTGAGAAGAAGCTACGAAATGGGCAGTAGTTAAAAAAAAAAAAAAAAAGACCTAAATAATATGGAGCAGAAGTGGCTAAGTGTTGGCCATGCGTTGGTGGAGCTATGCGTTGAGAATTTGCTGAAGGTCACTAGGCGTTGACGGCCATGCGGCATTAAGGGCCACAAGGTGTTGGAAGTCACTATGCGTTGAAGGTTGGTATGTATTGGTACCTTAAAAGAAGAGCCGAGAGAGTTATGCGTTAAGTAGCTTTGCGACGACTGGGCGTTGAAGAATTATAAAACAAGTGTAAGCTATGCGTTGCTGAAGCTTTGCACGGAAGGTTGAGTCGGCCAACCTAAGTAAGAAGGTGATGGCCGTATTGGTGAGTCGGTGGTATGTATATATATAAGTAAGTACGCCGACTCAATCAACACTTTTAGACATAGTTCAAACCCCGATTTACCCTTTTCACAGAAGGATGATGAGGAGAGGTCGAAGAAACTGTTTAAGCCGGAGTTAAGTAGGAACCAGACTATTTCCATGGTGAAATCGGAACTGAAACCAGAGGCTTGACGGTTGACGAAGGTTTCGATATCATATGGAGTTTTGAAGAAGAGCAAGCTGGGAAGTTGAAGCTGTCGCGAAGTTTAAAAGGAAGAAACATTCGGAATTGTACTACTGTGAAAGCTGTTAGCTGATTCAAAGCAATTGAAGTTATTCAAAGATGGCTTCCTTAGCGAAGAAGAGGTAGAGTTGGAAATCTCGTGGTAAGTTAGGAAGTTCATTTCTTTATAAGTTTGTAGAGGAATGATAAATCTGATTCTTTGGCTGGAATTCGATGTTTAGCAGTTTGAGAACAGATTAGAGAAGGAAGAAGAAGAACAATAACCATCGGGGGTCACTAGGAAAGGAGTATCGTTAAAGAATTGGAGGGTGATCAGCGAGACAAGTGTCGCTGGTAACACAAGGGGCCTTGCATCTCACAACTCTCGCTGACTCTCGCTTAGTATCGCTAATTAAGGTAATATCGCTAAACTAGTGAGGCTGAGTATCGCTGATGCCGCATGGTAGCAGTTAGTCTAAAATCTCGCTCATTATAGGAAGTGGTAAACGAAAGAAAAATTAGTGAATAAAACCCCAAATCTAAGATATCTAAGTAAACATAAAGAATATAAGGAGAAATGTTAGAAATGTCTAACATGAAAAAGGTATGTTTACAGGTCAAGAGGAGCTAAGGAAAGCGTATAACCCGTTCAGAGCTCAGAATAAGTCATGAGTGACTTTATGACTTGAGATAAGCTTAATCAGTATCATTTTCTATATGTTTAATGCTATCTTTAAAGTAGGAGTTGAAATGTACTTTTGTATATGAACCAGCACATATCTTGTTAGATATGAGATTAAACTTGAGACATAACAATTAACGTTCTGGGTTTTATCAAGATAGTTATCAGATGAATGTTCAAGAATTCTGAGATATCATGATTACAGTTAATTTATGTTAAATGTATTATATGTGCTTCTGTACCAGAGAAAGAGTCGAATGGGACCCAATGCTAAAGGTTAGATGAAGGCATATGGGCAGCCCTAGTAATTAAACTTTATGAAACTCTCACTTAAGGATTTAAAGACGATGAGTGAGTAATTTCCTGGGACCCTGGTACCAAAGGACATGGGAAGGTACACGGGCAGCCCAAGATCAGATAGATTTATGAGCAGAATAGAAGGAATTTGACGCTGATGTGTTGAGAATACTCCACACAGCTAAGGCTTATTGACGTTGGGTGCGTTGAGCTTACTCCGCCTCAACAAAGGTTAAATGAAAAGAAAATCATTTATGTACTGATAGAGTTTTTACAGGTTACAGTCATCTAATAGGTTATGAAGCGTGATATAAGGCATGATTAAGCCATTCATATCAAAGATTGTAGTTATAATGTTATTGAATTTATATTTTAGTAGTCACTCACTAAGCAATGTAGCTCATAGATTTTGTTTCTTGATGTTTCTTTTCCAGGTAGCAAGCGTGTTCGGGGTGCCTAACCTACCATCAAGATCAGTCTATGCCAGAATAGAATTTTGAAATTTGGAAATCTGTAAACCCCATCTCTCCGTAGAAGTTGCACTTAGGTTGAGTGGCATATGTGAGTTTAACCAGACATATTTGTAAACTCTAATCATGGTCTTTTAAAACTTACTTATGATGCGATTTTATTATGAAATTTTGTATAATGTTGTAAGGCCGAGTATTTCACTACCTAGTTATGATATAATAATGCATTTACAACAGGGTATATTAGAATACAGATTAGGTAACACTCACTTCTAGGTATAGATATAGAAGTATATATAATACCTCGGGTGGGGGTGTTACAATTTGGTATCAGAGCAAGAGATTTTGGGAAAGAGAAGTCATGCATAATAGTTAAGAACATGCTGAGTTTATTATAATGAGAAAGTTTAAATGTGATATAGGATTATGCACAGAAGAGCCAGACGAGGTAGGCAGGCAGGTATCGAGACACCACACGCTACTGGAATGGAAAGGGAGACCTCTGAAGGGGAATCTAGTAATCCCCAGACTCAAGCTAATATGGAGGAACAACTCTTTAACAGAATAGCTCAAAGATTAGTAGCTAGCATAGAGTCTACTTAAGGAGATCCCGAGAAAAAATATGGGATAGAAAGATTCAAAGCTTTAGGTGCTCAAGTATTTGAAGGCACCACTGACCCTGCAGAAGCAGAGGTCTGGTTAAACCAAGTAGAAAAGTGCTTCAGGGTTATGCATTGTCCTAAAGACAGAAAACTTGATTTGGTTGTTTATATGCTCCAGAGAGGAGCCGAGGACTAGTGGAGATTGATTGAACAACGGAGTTCTAATACAAGTCCTCTGTCATGGGCTGACTTTAAAAAGTTTTTCCAAGAAAAATACTATCTTAAATCGTACTGTGATGAGAAAAGGAAAGAATTTTTGAGTTTGATTCAGGGGCATATGTCTATAGCTGAGTATGAAAAGAAATTTACAGAACTTGCCAAGTATGCTTTGGCAATTGTTGCAGAAGAAGCAGATAAATGCAAGTGCTTTGAAGAAGGCTTGCGAGGTGAAATCCGTACCCCAGTGACAGCAAATATAGAATGGACTAATTTCATTAAATTGGTTGAAGCCACCATGAGAGTAGAAAAAAGTTTGACAGAGGGAAAAATAGATAAAAGTGGAAGTAAGGCTGGACAGCCACTCAGTACATCACGAGAACAGACGCATAGAGATGAGGAGCGACAGTTCGCGCCAGGAGTTTCTAGAGGAGGAAAATTCAAAGTCAGATCCAGTGGTGGATCATATCATCATACGGATGGATTCCAGAGTGGAGGTATACAGAAAAGTCCAGGGAGACCTCCATCGATGTCTATACCAACAGACGATAAATAAATAAATAAATTTAAGAAATAAATTAAAAAGCAACTTCCAAACGTGGGAGTTACGTTTTACGTGGTTTTCCTACATCTCCTGCTCTCTCTCCCTGAACAGGGCTACAAAAGAAACAGGAGAGAAAAGTTTTTTTTCCTCTCAATCGATAAAAAATTTTCTCTCTAGTACTCTCTTTGATGCTCTCTCCTTTTCCCAAAAGATCAAGGATCCACAATCCTTACTTTATCCCTTAGAGAATAGGAGAGATTTGTGGTGGTCGTGTTCAAAGTCGACAACGAAAGTAAGTTTCTAATCTCTATTCCATGCTTAGCCTAGAGTTAATACAGTAAGTTTTATGTATTTTTTTTCAATGTATTGGTATTTCAAAATCTCAATTACATTGATTTTTGTTCTGTACTGCTTTCGCTGTGTTAGAGATTTCAACCCTTTCAATATAAACATTCAAATGCACTCGACTTACATAACTTTATACGTTCACTATGGTCTTTTATCGTTACTATGTGCGACAGTTTATATTCGATAAGAGTACAATTGTTGTTAATAAACAGCCATTTATTGATTCAAAACGTGGTGTTAAGAACTATTGCTAATTGTCTATTGATTCAAAAGGTCTCCATAAGATTCATAGTCTATAGACATCAAAGTTGTTAATCAGAACTAAAAACCATAAACATCATAAATAATCATAGTAAAATTGTGGTTCACAATGTTTTAGAGTAAAATATGTAAACATAGTTCAACTACAGTTGAGACATAATTTTGAAGGATGGTGCATTAAAATCATCTTCTAACTTTAATTTCTTCTCTTTTTCTTTGTCTTTCGTTGATCCGAAGTTGATCTAATCATTATTGAAGGTATGACTGTCCTACGCCCTCTTGGTAATGTAGTTGACATACGGGTGGATCATGTGCAAGAAATAACCTAAAGGTCTATAGTATATGGATAAGGTTGGGTGTCTTATCCTAGTGACACAATAGATATGACCCACTTTGTAATAGTTACAAATGGTTTAATCCAAACCGTTCATGTGGAGACATGTGAGTGGGGGTATCCTATACAAAGAATTTGTATAAGACTGAACTACGAAATATTTAATCTCTCTTTGTAAATCCATTAATTGATGAGATTAATATTTCATAGGATGATCATGTGCGACTCGATCTTAATTCTGAATGACTTATGAACTCATGTCTGTGAGGTCAGTCCTTTGATTTGCATGGGTGAGAGTGGTTTGAGTTGTTGACTCAATAAACCTACCATTTTGGGGATTTGACTAAATGGGGAGCTGGAAACTTTTCACAAGATGGAATTCACTCATTCCCAAATAGGGTAAGTAGATGAGTAGTTCCCTTAAGTGTTGATTTTGGGTCTTAAACAAGGGGTTTCACTCTCTCACTAGCCTGAGAGGGATTTAATTTATGGTTGGATCATAAACAAATTGTTCATTAAAGAAATCAGTAGTACTTAAGGATAAAAGGTAATTACAGGGGTAGAACGGACATTTGACCTAGTTGTAATTATGAACAACTTGTGCAGGATCTTACTTATACTGATTATATCCATGGACACAACTTGTCCTATAGTGCATAAGAGTTCAACTACAGGTCTATAGTAGTTTGTCCTGTAGTTAATGAATGAAGGTTAATTTAATTAAAGAGTTTAATTAATTAATCTTGGATCATTGAAGCTTATAATATGTAGGTCCATAAGGTCCCCTTGCTAGCTCACCATTGACCAACAAGGATCAACTATGTTGAAAGAAAAATTTGAAATGTTCAAATTTATAAGGGAAAATATTAATTGTATTGGATACAATTAATTACATGATTTATTATAAAGTTTATTTGACTAAGATTCAAACTATAACTTTATAATAAGGAGAATTAATTTATTTGAAAATGATTCAAATAATTAATTATTTATTTGGATGAAATCCATATAAATAAATAGAGGAAGAATTAATTAATTAATTTGAATTGGATTCAAATAATTAATTATTTAATTTGAATGAGATTCAAATTAAAGATTCTGCAGAAATTAAATATTTAAATAAGATTTAAATATTTTAAACCATTTAATATGAGATATTATTGAGGTAGATATTTATTAATATTAGATATTATTAAATATTTAATTTAAAATTTCTGCAGAGAGATTATCCTAATAGGATGAGGTAACTCTTTTTTCCTCGTTATTTGAGTCGGAGCTCGACCAGTGATTTCTCTCTCAACCTTGATATCGCCCAGCTCTATTCTATTCTATTCCAAAAGAGGGGATTCGTGCCTTTTCTATTCTCTTTCTGGGACGGGAAAAGAAATGCTAGTTCCAAAAGTCTTCCTCTAGAAATTCTCTCAATTTTCTTAGAAAAGTTCTAAGAAAAATCTTCTTCTCATTCCCTCTATTCTTTCAAGTAGCGATTCCCATAAACTGAATCCTTGCCAAAGTCCTTCAAGAAATCAAAAAACGCGATCACACGCTTCTGCCGGGATTTAATTCCCTTCAAATTCATCCTCCTTTGTTATATTACATTGTCTTCGAATGATATGGGATAGCAATTGGTTAGGGAATTTATTGATTTTGAGATTTAGGAAAGAACCAAAAGGACTATTGTCAAACAGATTATCTTTACCTGTTAGAATTACTTCATATTTCGAATAAACATTTAGCTTCTGTACAGTAGACCACTTATGTCTAAGCAACAATAACGATGCATCCTGTAATTTGTTAAATAAGTTTTGGTCATTTTATAAACTATTGAATATTTCAAATATACCAAAAGTTCCGTATATAATTACCTCGTATAGTTTATCTAAATCAACATAATTTGCCTCCCTTATACTATAAGGGATCAGATTCACTCTTGCTTTCACCCAGCCAGTCTGAGACACCATACAAATTTAATTTTTTAAACTTAAATATTCATCCAAACTTTTATGATATACAACTAAACTTCAATGTATACCTTAGTAATATTTTCTTTTCTTTTCACATCGCTTCTTTCTTTAGCTCCCCTTGTTCGTTTTGTTGGTATTTTTTTCCTACAGAAAGGCAAATTTAATAATGAAAATCCGTATTTTATTATAGACACTTTATTTTTTATCCTTTACAAACTAATAGGTAAATTATTGGTTTCATACCTTTTCAAGATTAGGAAGCTTTGTTTGATGTGTTTTTGTTCATTCACTTTGTCGCTGTGGTGTTTTCACAGTAACCTATTGTCGTTACAACAAATAAAACAGACTTCAATTTCAATTTTAACTTACATCTCTTATATATGTAATGTTGGATAAAAAATGTTCCTTGCTTGCACGTTTCCTTTGGTTAACCCTTTTTTTGGTTTCTTTCTCTTTCTGTTTTGATAATTCCCTCTTCTTAGTTTCAAGGGGAACGTTATCATCCTCCTGTTGTACCCTATGGATTCACTTTAATATATATATATAACAACGAATAGATCAATATAAAGCCTTGGATATATACCTCAGATTGTTCCCAAAAACTTCTTTCTTCGTTGTCCATGATCTTGCCCCATATTCTCATCAATACTTTCGCATATAATCTCCTAATATAGCACAAAGAAGTAGTTATGAATATGATATAAATACATATTAACATCCATTAAACAGTAGTATATATGTTATAAACCTCATTAAGGGTTTATCTAACTATTCCTCTTCCTCGTTGATGTCAAGTTCAACAACGTAATTTTTACATCTATTCTCCGTCTACATGTAATATACGTTAATAAGCAAATTGTTATTGTATGTTTATTTACCATATACTATTAAATATTTACCATACCTCAAAGTTGTGTTCATATGGAACTACTTGTGTTCCAAACAAATCCTCCACCTCATTTTCTACAACGTCCTCACCCGATTGTACTACTCTTAATAAGATGATGTCACTTGCCATGTCTCCCAATAACCTATCATGAAAATTGTGACGATGAAGACACTCCAGTATTCTCCTCTACTTTCACACGTTTAGGTGGTTGATTTGTGTCCTCATCCTATACAAATTGAATCAATATCTTTAGTAAATGATTACATTGACATCATATACTATTTTTATATCATTGATATAATATTCATTAAATCTTACTTTAGAAGAAAGGCTAATGACATTAGCCTTGTCCTTTTTTGGTTTGTATGTTGGCTTGCTTGTTGACCCTAGAAGTCGATTGCTTCATCTTCTTTCTTCCCTTTTCACCTGTAGTTTCATACGAACCATTATTTTATCAAATAATGGCGAAAGTTAAACCGTAACAAAATCCATGATTGGAATCAATCATATGAATTCTATTCATACCACAATATATACTATATACTAAAAAATCATATCGAATGATATTCACATCACAGTTTAATACTCTACCACAACTATATATCATATACTAAAGTATATACAAATCATGCAAATTATTTGTATTCATACCACAATTATAGTATATATACTAAAGTGTATGTACAAATCAACCAAATGATTTGTATTCATACCACAGTTATAGTTTATATACTATAGTATATACTCAAGTCAGTAAACAATTTAGAAAAAAAAATCCAATCCTTAACCATATATACTAAAATCATAAAAAAAGTTAAAACGAACGTATATATTATAATTTGACAAATTTTTTGGATTAAACAAACATCGTAAATCTATGATTAAAGCAACCATAAAATACATCGTTATAAATAAACGGATGATTATATTGAATAAACAGTAAACTATTTGAACATTCACTAAACCAAAAAACACACCAAATCATAGATAGACTACCAATGTACATTTAGAAACCAATTAACAAATTCAAGCCGACTATCTCAATTCAGAAACAATAATCGAAATGTAATATAAATTAGTAAACACGTTAGTAAACCCTAGGTAGAATGCAGAAAACAGAAGGATATGTGAAAAACGCTTCGGATAATTCAAAATCACTAGTTCATAAAAGATCATAACCCTTCTAAACCATTTGCATGTTCCATGATTTGTTCAATAAATCAAAGAACCCGAAGTGAATAAGTGAATAAGTGGAAAATCACCTTTGTTGATTCGAAAAATCAAGGAAGATGAAGAACCCTTACTTGCCATGAGCGAATGGTAGAATAAAAGAAGTCAAAGACGAAGAAGAAAGTCAGAATGGAAGAAGACGGAGAAAAAGAAGAAAGCCAAAACAGACGAATAAGGCAACGAGAAAAATCGGTATATGTGATTTTTGAAGATTTTCCGTTTATTCCATATACATGTTTGTTTAAAAAAATAATTAAAAAAAAAGTTACTGTTGGAGGTTTGGGATGGAGATGAACCATTTCAATAAATATAAAATTTCTTTAATTTAAATATATTAAAAAAATATGGAAAGGTCAAATTTGTAAATGATCAATGACTTTTGTGAAATATTGTGACCAGAAAACTATATGGAGGCAAAAAAGACATAATTGTAATAAGGCCCTTGCAATGGGGGCAGTAGAAAGCCCAAAATAAAATAACATACTTTCATTCCAGAAAAAAACACTCTCGTTTCAAATGCAAATAGCTTTTAAAATTCTGGAATACGAAATGATTTCTGTGTAAATTTTGACGCCAAACAGAGCATCAATGTCCGCCCATTTCAAAATTGGAAGTACAATTCGTTTGCTATTACTACAGCTACAAGGTATATATCGCAAAACTCTCAACCGTTTCCAGTTTCCAAAAATGAAAAAGTAAAAAACAAGAGATTACCGGAGATGTTGTACGGCCATCCAGAGCTCGAACCAACACAGGAAGAAGAAGATCAATCCATTCCTCCGAAATCATGCTCTCATGGCCACCCATCGTCACTCTGCCTCCACACGGAGGAAGGTGGAACGATTTGCCTTCTCTGCTTCTCCAATCTCATCTCCGATCCCTTCTCTCCCACAGTTCACGTCTCCTACGCACTCTCCCAGTTCTCCCAGGCTCTTTCTCAACCGCCATTCCTTCGCACCTTCCTCACTTTCCATTCTCACTTAATTGTCGCTCCCTTCGTCGCCGCACTCTCCTCCTTCGACGACGACCCCATTGTTCGCCAACTCACCGATCTTGTTCGCCACCTCTGTGATATCACTGAAATTGACGGCGATGGATCTCTTTGCGACGACTTTATCGCCAGAGTTTCGGATCGGCTTTCTTCTGGCGCCTTGGCTTGGAGCCGCCGCCAGGTCTATATGGTAATCTTGTTTGTTACTGTTCCAGATTCCTGTTTCAGTTCCGTATTTCGTTGTCAAAAGAATGAGAGTTTTTTATTTGTTCCTTGTAGCTTCATTGTTATGGAATGCTTTTAAACTATCGGACAAATAATTTCGATGGCCAAATTAAGAACATCGATGGCATCGTATCAAATCTTGTGGCAGGCCTTGAATTGCCAAGGTGATAAACTGAATAATTCGAAAGAGGCAAATGCATTTTATGATAAGTTCTGAATTATTCTTCATATGCAGCGAGGAGATACGGGGAGAGATCCTCTTTGTTCTATACAAATTGTCCACAATTCAATATGCATCTAACCATAGCAATGAAATTGATCTTCTCTCTGCATTTTGCCCAAAACTTCTGTACCTATCTCTGGAGGCGCTCATGAAGACTCAAAATGATGATGTCAGATTGAACTGTGTAGGTTTGTTAACTTCTTCAAAATCACTTTCTTGTGTTTCCTAGACCGAACACGATGGTATTATCACGAATCAGGTACCAATGTAATAAGACTTATTAGCTGTTTTTTTTTTTTTTTTTTTTTTTTTTTTTTTTTTTTTTTTTTTTTTTTTGAAGTTTGTATTAGGCTGAATCTTCTTTCTGCTTTATAATTTGTGGCTGGTGTTGCATGAGTTTGGGTGATATTTTTTAATATGTTTGCATTTGCATACAGATGAAGCTAAGTTTCTCATTTCTCATCTTCTCTTATCTGTTGTGTATTGATTTGTTTTTGTAGCACTTCTAACTGTTCTGGCTCAAAGAGGGCTCTTGGGGAGTGAACATGAATACTATTCAAAGTTTAACGAGAAGGAACCAGATGAACTCCCTTTGAATAGATTGTTTGCTGAGGCTATCAAAGGCCCTCTGCTTTCGTCAGACAGAGAGCTCCAACTTAGCACTCTGGAGCTAATAATTCGTTATTTGTCCTCAGAAGGCAATTCCATCAAGCCGATTCAACTATTTGTCGAAGAAAATATAGTGGATTATGTATTTGAGATATTACGATTTTCAGGTGAGCAATCATAGTCCTGAAAATTCTCGAACAAGCATAATCTATCAGAGATAAAGATATCTAGCTATTTTTGTGTTGTTAAATACATGAGAACTCCACATTTTTTTTCTTTCAAAATAGAACATATGCCAGAAACTTCAAATTCCAGGATAATGAAATGAGTTATACATTTTACATTGCAGAAGGTAAGGATCCCTTGGCAAGGGCTTGTCTTCAGGCCCTTGATATTCTTTCAAGAGCTGAACTGCCCTTCAATCAACGGCTAGCGGTTGGATTTGCAACACTAATTCCAGTGCTGCGTCATGTTGCTGAAGTTCCTTTCCATCCAGTTCACACCCAAACACTTGGTCTCATTTTGAAATGCATTTCTCAGTGTCCTGGAGTAGTGGCTGTATCTCACGTTGAAGAACTAGTTCTTACTTTGACGAATATGCTCCGTAAGAATGTGACTGGGGAGATGGGCATACATCGAGACACATTTGCAACAACCTGCACAATCCTGGTCACAATTATGAAGTCTCCATCTCATAGAGTGCCACATCTAGCAACATCAGTTCAAGAAGTATTAGAACATGTAGTTTTATTTTGTCTCAGTACATTTGAAACACAACCAACTCAACTTTTACATTCTTTATACCTTCTCAAGGAGTTATATGTATATAGTCAAGTCAATACCATCATGGATGACTCCACCACCAAAGAAATGAAAACTTGTGTTCTCGATGTATGTACAACACATTTACTACCTTGGCTTTTGGCAACTATCAATGTTGTTGAAGAGGAACTTGTCTTGGGGGTATTGGAAACTTTTCATTCGATTTTGCTCCAAGATCCTGACATCAGGACCATAGATTTTGCAAAAACACTTCTATCTTGTTGTTGGTTCAGTTTCTCTTTTAGATGTCTAGGCTCATTTCCTTCTGAAAAGATGAAATGGAGAGTGTATCTAATGCTCAGTTCTCTGGTGGATGTCATTTTCGGAAATGATTCTGGACAATGCATTAGAGAAGCTGTATCATTTCTGCCATCTGATCCAGTTGATTTACTGTTTCTACTCGGACAGAAGAGCTCCAATGACTTGGAGCTTTCTTCTTCTCAGTCTGCCGTTTTGCTGTTACTATATGCAAGTTCATTACACGGTGATAGGTAACACACTTTTGTTTCTTCTTTATTATATCCTCTTTTTGGTATATTTATGTTGCCTACATTGTACTCACCACATGAATACCTCTTTGCCAGACTTGCCGATGAGAAGTTGGTTTTGGCATCTCTGGAACAGTATATTCTTGTCAGCAAAAGTGGCTTACTATGTGGATGCCATGAACCATTTACGGTCACACAACTGGTGAATATATATGGGTTTTGTAGGTCTGTTGCTGATGCTAGTGGCCACACTTCCTACAGTTCAGAAGCTGAGAGAATACTGTTCCAATTGGTGACTGAAAGTGAATGGGATATGCATTCTTCAAGGATTCACAGATCATCGTTACAATGGTTGTTTAAACAAGAGAAAATCAGAAATCCATTATGTTATCAGGTTTTGAAAATATGCCAAATCCTTGGCCCAAATGGGACAGGTACCACCACCGTCCACAATCAGTTTATTGGTGCACGAGAAATTGCCGAATTAGTTGCCAAAGGAGAAAATTATGCAGCCATCATTCTAATCCGCTTGCTGGAACAGCTGGTTGAGGAAGGTGTCGAGCATCATATCATTTTGGTGGTGAATTTTGTGTCAACTATCGTGAATATCTTTCCAAGTTCTGCAGATCAATTACAAGTGCATGGCATAGGAAATGCAATAAAGCTCCTCTTTTACGAAATTAAAAATCCATACTCTAAACAGACATTTAAAGCCGTCTTGTTGTTGGTTGTCAGCATTTTGAAATCATGGCGTACTGGAATGCTTTCCAACGATGAAGCTTGGCTTGCGGTGACTGTGAAGGTAAACAGGTTTGAGTGTTCATATAGATGATATAATGTCAATTTTTTTTCCTTGGTCATAGTTTTAAGCAATCATGGTAAAATTCTCCTTTTTTTTTCTGAAGCTGCTCGACTGGATTTCTCCAACTGAAGTAAAGGATAGGTGGACTTCTGAAAATCTGTTAGTTGTTGCTATTTTATCCTTGATTCTGCATCACTCAACGAATGGAAGACTCATTGAAGCTTCAAAATCCGTACTTTTCCACACTCCCGTGGCATCTGCAACGAAGTCTGTACTGCATGAAGCTTGCTCAAAAGGGCCTGCTTTGGTTGATGATCATGAGGGAACCAACAGGGGAAAAACTATAATTCTTGTCCTTTTCCTTGTTTACTTTTCGATGAGAAGGTCAGTGTCTCCTACCAGATGCAATCATTGTTTATATGCAAGTCTGCTAGTTTTTTTTTGTTAAAGTTAACATCCTACTCAGTCCTTCACTTTTCCCTTACTTTTTTTCAGTCTTCAAGCTGTTCTGCCCGGGGCCATCGATTGGCAAAACAACCTTGGTCAATCCAATGGAACTGAACTCTCGTTCATTTGCATTTCCTGCCATGATTTGTGTAGGCTCTTGCATTTTGGATCTTCTTCGATTAAACTCGTGGCTTCATATTGCCTGTTTGAGTTGTTCACTCGACTTTCAGAACAGAGAAATAGCAAACAGGAGGAGCTCAGATGTACCACAAATTACCTTATGTCAGTGATTGCTACATTGGAAGGCCTGGTTGTATACGGTGACCATCGTGTTGCTACGAATTGTAGCCTGTGTTTATCAATGGTTTTAGGGTGGAAAGAAATGGATATGCAGGAGACGAGGGTTATTGTAAAGAACAAGTGGTGCAGGATTATCGTTGAAGAATTGGCAGCTTCCATCTCTCTTCCATTGGCTTCAAATGCATTTGCTGGAAACAGACCTGCGATTTATGTAACAGTGGCGTTGTTGAAGTTGCAGAAGGATTTTGGCTGGATGCGGTCAATATTCAATGAAGCATGCATCTCCGGAATAATTGAAAATGTCACAACCAGTAATTTGAGCCCGGAGATGGTGTCTCTTTTTAGAGAGCTATTGAACTCCAAATTCATGGTGGCTGACCACATTTCCAGCCTAAATTTGGCTCTTCAGGTGATGTGTTCTAGAGCCTGAATTTTGTCCAATTCTTCAACCTTCTAAGTTTTAACCTATGGTTTCTATTTTGCCTATTCAAATATACTTTCTAGTTCTCCAACTTTTAGCCTTGTGCTCATTAATATGGTAATTGATTTATTAACATAATTATCAATTCAGAAAGTTTAATATAAGCTTGCTCTCTTCTATTCAGACTTGCAGGAATCAGATCTACTATGTGAATGATGGGGATACTCAAACAGAGAAAGAAATTGGGGATGTGTTTGCTAACGTGGATGACGAACTGGGGGACGTTTGTGAGTATCTTAATCACTTAATTCAATCAGATTCAAAGAAGAATAAAAGATTATTGAAGGAAATAGAGATGTTTTTTAGGGCTTTAGAAGAGAAGGATACCAGCTAAACTGTCATCTGTACTCTTCATTAATAACCATTGAAAGTAACATCAAACTTACGACACAGAAAAGTAAAAAACGTAATTGACATATAAATCTCCCAACTGTAAGGTGTTCATGCAAAAGTTCTCTCGGTTGTCGATGGAACGGTCAAATCCCTTAAAAAATATATTAAAAAAATTGATTTAAATAAGCTAGTTTATCGAATTTTTAGTCTAATTGCCCCTGCTTTTCAAAGACTAGATCAATGAGTTCTTCATGAGTCCAAATTTTATTTTCCACATCCTTAGGTTCTAGAAAAGCGTATACCTTTCCAAAGTTTTTTTAGGAATTTCCCTTCTCCAAATGCAGCTAGAGTTTATGGTCATCGCATCTCCCATAGCTCTAGAAAGCAAGTTCATCCTTCTCCCTGCCTCTGAACTTCCGGTCCCATCATATCTTTTTGACATTTTCATCTAATAGAAGTCTAATGGTTACTATATCAGGTTTGTGTTCTGAGCCGCTTAAATTCTTTCATTTTCAAATAAGCTTGGAGTATAATGTTTGCAACTGTCACATTCCAAATTTCATTAGCTTTTTCCATTTCCTGAACAAGAGAGTCCATACCCTTTCGACTTAGACAAGCATAGAAGATGCGGGTACCAAACAAGATCCGTCTTCCTATTTTGATGTGTAGTTCGATACCCAAGGCATCTAATCTTCAATCAATATGATTCTATATATAGAGCCAGTGTTCTGATTAGATCCTCCTTCATATTGGTCTTTGAGTGATGGATCCTTCTATAGAATATTTCCATTTTATCGAAGACACCAAATTTGACATAAGCTTTGAACATCGCAGCCAAGTTAGATGACTGTAAATCCATTCTTTTAGATAGAATGGTTTGGTACAATCCTTCCATTTTCTTAAGCGATCCACGGAGAACTCTTTGATAAGAAAACTGTAAGTTATTTGGCCGTGAAAACATCCATCCAATTCAATCTGTTTTAGACACCCGACCATCTCATCCTACATTCTATGTTTTCCACAGGCTTTAATAAGGCCATCATAAGTATCAGCTTCTTGCATCATATTGATTCTTTCATCTTATTCAAAAAAATATAGCATTTTTTCAAACTTAGCTCTTACAGCAAAACCATGGATGAGCGAAATTGTAAGTACCCAAAGATGGGCCAAGGCATATACTTGTCAAATCTTGAAATGTTGTGTAAGGGCCTAGTTAGAGATATAATAGGATTATTAGTATAGTTAATAGTAAGGGGTGTATTAGTAAATGACCAGTAAACTCGTTGGGATTTTTAGTTATAAATAGAGAGAGTTGAGACCAAGGAGGAAAAATTTTGTGGGATTTCCTTAGTTGGGAATGCGGAAGTGTCTGGCCTTCACACGAGGCTAGTCCACATTGTTACTTCTTATAATATTCCTCATATTTTCATATATTTCATATTATTAGCACTCCATGGTTCTTCTTCCCCATTGTTGAGTCTTTGAGTGTACTGTGTGTGTCCTTCTGTGTCCTTATTAGGAGGTATTGTATAAGAGCGGTTCTTTCTTGGATACTGTTTTATTTTGTTTGGCAATGGGGAAGAAGAACCATGGAGCGCTGATCGTGAATGTGATGCAGCATGGAGAGGAGAAACTCTATGGACACGGGAGCAAACGCAGAAATGGTTCGTGAAAGAACTGAAAGAGAAATCCGGGAGAAGTTGCAAGAAAACCAAAGAGAAGAAAAAAGAAGGGTTCGTAGGACAATGGAAGAGAGGGTGGATGTTGTTGGAAGGGATATTTCAGAGCTTAAAGGTTTGGTGCAAGAAATGGCCGAGAAGGTCGAGAAGTTGTCAGTGGTAGTCGGTAGGTATCGGTGCACAAGGGGTGAGATCAAAAGCTCAACCACCATTGAGGATGGATCTTCACAAATATGGAAAGTCCATGGCGAGATTGAAGAAATCGGGAGAGAAGAGGAAAAAGAAGGCTGAACAACACGATGGTTGGAGGTTGACGAATGAAATACAGAGGACAGAAAGGGAAGAAAAAGAAAACGACATTGGAGGGCTCCACAGTAGAGAAGAAAAAGAGAAATTGGAGAAGAAGAGAGATCTGATCGTTCGTGTCCATCGTCGGCGTCGAACGGTGAGATGGCCGGAGATGCTGAAGAAACCACAAGGAGAGGCAGAGTTGCAAACGACGAATCGGAGAAGACAACGGGGACGGGTTCGAAGTCCGACGGACAAATGGTCAGAAAACCGAGGGCGCGAGCAGAAGAAGAGGCGAATGACGGATCGAGCGGAGATGAAATCTTGGGGAAGGAGGCGTTGCAGGTGGCGTGAAGAGATGGTGGAAAGCTTGGAGAACGACGGCCATGAAGAAAATATCAAAGGAGACCACTACCGGCGGCGATGGCATGGATGGCCAGCGATCACATGTTCGAATACGAGGCGGCGAGCGAACGAAGGGGAACATTCCGGTGGAAACGTGGTCGGAAAAGGGGAAAGAAGAACGTGGAAAAGAAAAGAGGAAACTGATTAACGGAGGCCATGGTCGGCGGCGAAGGATGATATGGTCGGAGACATGGAAGAGGTTGTTGAAGGAAGCTGAGAGGAAGGCGGGCGAAGGTGGGGAGGAAAAATCCGACGATTATGGGGCCACAGGGCGTGACCGGCGGTAGAGGAAATGTGAAGTGGGAGAAAAAGTTGGTTTTGCTGACCCGAACGAAGAAGAGGTGGTACGCCCTACGAGTTGCAGAGATAGGCTGTTGGAAGGGATGGAGATGAAGGCTTGGAGCTGTTGCAATTTGCGTGAAGTAGTGGGAAAATTAATCCCTATCCACGTGAAGTGTCAGGTGGGATCAGCAATTGAAAGAAAAGGCAACATGGATATTGTTAGGACTCTTGGGCTGGAATTGCAAGCCCATTTCATCCGATGAACAATGTTAAAGGGTGTTTAGGGTGGTGGATTGTAATCAGGATTATTAGGAATCTGATCACGATGGATTTTGTTATCTGGAATTGGAATACATTGGAATCTGATTACTGATTACGGTATTTGGAGTGCGGGTTGGATTGGCTGGGTTTCTGATGTGCCACTTTTGTGTGTTAACCGCAAGTGTACGGGTAAAGTTATAATATAAAACGGTTAAGTTCGAGTATCGTTTCCACTAGATCCAATTGGGAAGGTTTAAGTTACTTAGCTATTCTAAAATTGAATCAATTTTATTTGAGGATTGAAATTCAAATTTTTGTTTTTGGGAAAAAGAAAATCAAGCCAAGAAAGTATCAAAGGAGAATTGCAAGAGTCAAGAGAGTTCTAGGGTTTTGAATCCTTGTTTGTTTCATCATGCAAAATTATAGATTTCATGGATTTAATTCTTATGCCTAAGTCTAGAAACTTAATTCCGAGTTATCTTCTCTCAAAGACAACTCTTTCTCATGCAACTTGATTAGTTAATCTCTTAAAACCAATACAAAATTACATGACATTAAAACTAGTCTTTAGCAACTTTCATTGTCAACCTAACTACTCTCGTGATAGATTAACAACGATTCATTGTTATAGATCAAATTAAACATATAATCTTTCGATCATACATCTAACCTAATATGTGAAGGTGGCCAATCTTCAAGAATTAAACACAATAACAATGAAAAGCATATTTATTTGAACAAAACCATGAGTCTACAAAGTTATCATGAATTCACAAACAATTCATCAAAAATCCTAAAACTAAAGAGTTTAGCTACTCATACGTAAAGTAACATATTGATCAAAACGAATCAAAGAAAGAGTGTAAAGAATAGGGAAACTCTACTGAAAAGAGGTTCTTGATTGAGGCAGCACTGTCACGAACTCCTTGGCTCTCGCGTCGGACTTCGAAGGGCACCAAAACTATCTCGAACTCTTTTCCTCTTCCTTGCGGCTAACTCACTCTTGGAACTCTAGCTTAATTCTCACATTTTCGGATCGTTCTCTTGTTCTGCAACTTTCTTGATCTTCTTGATATTTATTCCCCCTCCCTTGGCTGTTGAAAACTCCTAAATTTATAGAGTTTGACCGTCCAAAATATAACCTAAAATACAAAACTTGCGTTTAAATTAACGCTGGCGCCGCGGCGACCGAAATTAAGTTGCTCTCGGATTTTAGTGCCGCGGCAGCGCCGTCCCAGCGCCGCGACGCTGTCTTGCGTTCACCAAGTATGCGTCGAAGCAGCGTCTTCCCAGCGCCGCGTTGCTACTCTGCTTCTATGCTGATGCGTTTCAGCCTCAGCGCTGCGGCAGGCGCATCATGCGTTTCAAGCAAGGATGCGTTTTTCAGCATTTTTTCTCCATATTCTTGCTCGATTTTGATCTTTCAGTCGTTTCTTCTAATTTTCCTCGTTTTAACCTGAAAATCACTAGCAAACAAGTGAAATCTAATATAAAACTCCCTTAATTTGAGAGAATAATAAGCACTTTCAAGTGCTTATCAGTTTCTAATTATAATGTTTGGATTGCAGTTTTGGGTTTGACTGTTTTTTTTCTTTTAATATTATTATGGCGGTTTTTTTTTCTACATCTGTTTTAAGCATCATATAAGTTGAAATTTGTTTGTTAATACTATAGAAAATTAAACTATCATAGTATATTATAATTTTGATTTTTTGCTTTTAAATATTATTTTGACTATTTTTATTTTTTTAATATTAGTTTTAAGCATCATATATTTTGAACTATATCTGTTCATACCATAGAAAATGAAACTATTATACTATATTATAATTATGATTTTTTTTTCTTTTTAAATAGTATTTTGACCTTTTTTTTTCTACATCTTTTTTAACCATCATGTATTTTGAATTTTATTTGTTTATATTATACAAAATTAAATTACCATACTATAAGACTGATTTTGATTTTTTTCTTTTTAAATATTATTTTAAATTATCATGCTATATTATAATGTTGACTACTTTTTCTTAAAATATTATTTCGACTGTTTTTTTTTTGTACATCTGTTTCAACTATCACAGTATATTAGAATTAACAGTAAAATAATGTTAGTATATAACAAAAGGACAACGATATAAAATTAAAGTTCGAAAAAAAAGTACACATAATTCAAATTACAAACAACATCATGGAAAAATAAGGTTCCTTAATCATAAAATAACTAGGGTTGCAAATTGAAGGGAGAAAAAGCATAATCATGGTGCTGGATCCCGTTGTCGCCCGAGGACTTGCATGCAATAGTCGTACTTCCATTGTGGTGGGAAGTCCACAAAGTGGCTTAACAGCATTGGATCTGCAAGCAATATGATCGTGCAACAGTCAATCCATCCTGTACCGACAGACCTGAATGGATTGCAACTCAGCGTATAGTTCTCGACGACGACGCCTTGTCAGGTCCTCGTTCATGACAGGCCATTGTGCAATGTCGTCAATAAACTTCGTCAGAAGTTGGAATCCTTCACAAACCACCTCGCTGTACTCTCCAATCGATGAACTTCAGGACCTACTCTTTGATGGCAAGCTACTCCCAAACCCTCTACCGTTGGGGGTAGTCGAAAAGTCCTCTAATGTGGGCGAGCTAGCAAAAGGTGGATCAGGAATATAGAAGTTTTCAAAGTCTGGGGACTAGTTGTTCAGAATGTCCTCGTTCTCCTCTTCCATAACAGGTTTAGATTCGACCTCTGCAGTGGTGGTTGCATGACTCCCTGTGGCTCTATCTTTGCCGAATACGATGGCCAAATCATCATAGTATGAAAATGACTTATGGCGCAGTCCTTTTGCATTCGAATTACTCTGTTAAAGGTGGCTTGTGTTATGTTATGACCTATACAAATTTAAACGAATCTGATGTTGAAGTGCATGGAAACCGTCTCGCCAAACCTTGCAAATTAGCGTCGCATCACTCGATTTTTGACATCGTGTGCGACTATGTGCAGGAAGATAGCCACCATTTCCTCCACATCTACATATTTCGTGGGCCTTATCCTACCCGTCGTCCTAAGTAATTGACACAGAATCGTGAATGTTCGCCTATCCATGCGAGTGTTCTCACGACACGTCTGATCATCTTCGTAGATCAGTCGAAAAAAATTCAACTGTCGAATCTAATGTCTAATTAGTGGAGACGGTCGCTCCTGATTGTCATCCAATTGTAGCAAAGTGGTGATAGTATTCACCATTGCTACGGTAGCCGCACATACAACCGTCAGTATTGCAATGAGCTCGTCAGGTTAAATGTCCATGTCATCCATTGATTAACTGACCTAACAATTATTTGAGTTGAATTCCCACTTTTTTTGCAAACTTTTGAATTTTAATTATAAATTATACAATGGTTTCAATTATAAAAATTTATTTTCTTATTCATCTTTCAAATTATAATTGGTACATTTTTTACTCTTTTTTTTAAAAAAAAAATTTATTATTATTATTTTTTAAAATTTTCTCTCATATTGAATCCACATACTTAATCATCAAAAAATGTGTTTTGTGTAAAGTATCAAAAGAAAATGTATTGTATAACACAAGTAATTTGCAATAGAAATAGTAAGAAATTGTTGAAACTGTTTATTCTTCAAAATGGTTTAAACAAAGAGGCAACCAGATGAATTAGACACATAAATACACATAAACATCTCAAACAAAGTACCATATACATTTGTCAAACAACAAGTTGTATGAATAATGTACTTAAAAAACAGAACAATGTAGTACAAATAAGTTACGTATAATGTAGTGACGGTCGGACGGGTAGGTTGGTTAATTGTCAATTTCCACCCTACACTAACAAAAAAAAAAAGTTATGTTAGTTAGGTAAACATCATGACTAGGAAAAGAAATTCAATTAAAAAACTGAGCATACATACGTACCTGTTAGAGCTCGACTGTCAATCGGGTTAAAGAGGCAAATGGATAAGGCACATATCAAACGAGAAGTCCACCATCACATGAAATAGAAGAAAGTTTGAATAAAAATAATTCATAACATAAGGAGAAAGAAAAAAAAATAGCAAAAGCTTGAAAGGGACTCACCGGAAAAGAAGAATTTGGAGAGCTAATTTCTTCTCCAAAATGGTGTGTGATATATGAATAGGAGAGAATTCATATATATAAGTATGTGAAAAAACAACCCAACCACTCAAATTAATTTGAGTAACAGTGCAAGATTTAAATGGAAGTGACCGAAGTTTAATAAACCAACAACCAAATTATAATAATATAATAATAACAACGCAAGCCTTCGACCAACGCAAGGCCTTCAACCCTCGACCAACGCAAGCTTTCGACCAACGCAAGGCCTACTTTGACAAACGCAATGCCTACTTCGACTAACGCAAGGCCTTGGCCTACCTTCGACCAACGCATGGGGAAGAGTGAATGCGGAGAGAAGGCGACAGAAGAGAGAGAGGGAGAGCAGACATCGGGTAGAGTGTGCATTGGGAAGCGGCGGAAACCGGGAAGGATTGGGTTGGGTTGTATTTGGGGTTGGTTTTGTAATCCAAACCAACCCCAAAGCCCATTCCCCAAACATGGGCTTTGTAACCCAATACAATACCCCAAACACCCCCTTAGTGGGGACGGGGGGCCAATCACGTGTCAATAAGGGGTGAAACAACTCGGGATATCTATACGGATGGCCTATTTTGAGAGGTCCACTTGAAATTGGCCTCGTTCAAAATACTTGAAATTTGGCTTTATGCTAATGATATTGACACTGTGCGGAATTACCACTTTAACCCTTCTTCCTCCATTTCGTTCCTGCTGTTTTTTCTTTTTTCGTTCTTCATTTTTTCTGCTTTTCTTCTTCATCTTTTTTCATGCATCTTTCCAGTGAGGCAATTTCCAGAGATGTCACCCTATTTTTTTTTCATTTTCAACCGTCCTAGCGAGACTTTCGTAGTAAGAATGAGAGGAATCTTAACTAGAAGAAAACGACGCTAACACGAAAGAGCGAGATCAGCAAGAACGAGAGCGAGATTGGGGATGACAAAAAAACCCGTGAGGCCCTAACCCGATTGGGTCGGAGAATCCCCGGTTTGATCGGGGTATCCCCGCCCCATCCCCAACCCCGACCCCGACCCCGCGAGTTAATTTTCCTCTCTTAGTCTCGCTTGCTCTCTCTTAGTCTCGCTCTTTCTCTCTCAGACTCTCTCTCAATGTCGCTCTCTCTTTCTCTATCTCGCTCTCTCTCAATTCGCAGGGAATAGTGCCCTCGCGGGGACCCGTCTCCCTAACGGGGAATCCCCGCCCCCGTCCCCGCCTAAATTCCCCCATCGGGGGCAGGGACGGGGGCTCTCCACCCACCCCGCCCCAGCCCCATTGCCAACCCTAAGCGAGATTGAGAGTGAGCAAGAGATTTAAGAGTGATTGTGAAATCATTAGTCTCGCTTCCTATTCTCGTGCGTACAAATACATCTCACTCGTCGTTCTTAATCTCGTTCCACACTAGACGCACATTATTGTTTAAAAATCATTCTCAAACGTTTTTTCGAAGTCGTTTTCTCAAATTCTCTTGCTTCCCCCAAACGTCACTCTTTTATGTGTTATTATATAGTCGACTTTCGCACACTTATAAATTTTGGAGAATTTTTAAATTGATTTGCAATGAGAACGAATACATAGTAGTGAGAGCGAGCTCGAGAAAGAGTATCAAGAGCGAGATCGAGATTGAGTAGCGAGACTTAGACAATAAATATATAATTTAGTGGATTCAATTACTTTTGGACAGAAAACAAAATGGTTTATACATACACCGAAAAAACAACTTTCTTCTCTACTTTGCTGGGTATTGACAAGTGACTCATTATACTTTGTTGACCAACTTTGTTCTCCTCACTCTCAATCTTGCTCTTGGTCTCGTCAATTTCGCTCTTGCTGATCTCGCTCTCGCTCTTTCTGATCGGCGTCGTTTTCTTTTGGTTAAGATTCCTCTCGCTCTTCTTGATAAAAAAAAAATGCGACATCTCCGAAAATCATTTGGCTGAAAATGCATGAAAAAAGACGAAGAAGAAAAGTAGAAAAAACGAAGAACGGGAAAAGAAAAAAATAGCAAGAACAAAATGGCGGAAGAAGGATTAAAATGGTAATTTCACAATATTGGCATAAGGCCAAAGTGGGCCTCTCAAAATGGGTGTACAAATATCCCAAACAACCGAACGCTAATTTCAATTCCGAGCAAAGTTGGTGAAATTGCCAGTTGGACAGAGGTTGGAGAGAAGGCAGGAGAAGGCTCAAATTGTGGAAGCTGGAGAAAGAAATCTGAAGGTGAGTTACGGAAGTTGGAGAGCCATGAAGGGAAGAAGAAAAGTAATACTAGCAAAACGACAAGGTGGTGGTGGACAAAGGAACTGCAAGGTGACTGGCAAGACAAAAAGAAAGGGGATGAGAAGTTACAGAATGTGAGTTGGCAGCAATCGATGGAGAAGATGGGTTAAAAGGCAAGAATGGAAAGGTTGCTGGTACATGAAGAAGGATAGAGAAAAATGCAAGAGAAGTCGACGACGGTCGGATGAAGAGAAAGATTTTGTACGACCTGAAAATTACAAAGGGAGGAGGGTTGCGATGTGTCACAATCTAACTTTGAGATAGTAGATTGTGACCCCACTTGTGCAGACAGTATGGTGGCGACACAAGAGTGTCGACACATCTGGCAATGACAGAGGGCCAAGTGAAGTGTCGTGATGCGACCAAGGAGGATGGTGCATCATCCAACACACCAAGTTAAGTGGGCAAGCATGTCAGGTTGAACAACAAGCAAGAAGACAAGCATTGGTGTCATCGGCAGTGTCAACGACAAGCTTAGCGGGGGCCACGACCTTAGAAGTAGGGGTCTCGTCGCAAGTTTGGACGAGCGGCTCTGGAGTTAGTTCCATATTGATGGAAGAGGGAAGCACATCGAATTCTATGTCAATCGAATTCAGACGGGCGCTCTACGTTGGTGAGTGACCAATCGCCACTTTGCATATGCATGGGTGCCAAAGAGTAAATTGTTCAGAATGTACTATAGGGGGAGGCATAGTGTCAGCTCTCTACCACCCTTGGGCCCTACGGTCTAAGTGAGCTACCCCGTGGCACACGAGTGTGTCATGGCGTGGGCAAGTGTTGCAAGATGAGTATCTTGGGCATCTTCCTTGGGAACGGGATTTCAATGGACAGTGTCGGACGGCATGGGTGTGCCGGCATTGCGCCCCTTCCCATGGGCTGGAGGTTTGATATAACACTCGGTATGCCATCTTGGCTCGGCATTGACCTAGCACGGACACGGAAAGACTCATGCCTAGATATGTTTGGATGGATGGATGTTCAGGAGGTCTCGAGTTGGAAAAATACCCATGGGGTGATCACGATGGTTCTCGATAAGCAGACTCGAGCCGGAGAGAGAAAGTTGATATCGTCCCAACACTCGGGATGACATCCAAAAGCATCTGTGGATAAACAGTATAATGTCCTGAAAAGTCCCAGTAGAGTATTATAAGCCTGTTTGGCTCGATGAAGGGTCTGAACTCGTCCCGGCAAGGTTCCGAAGCGATATAGAATTACGGGGGTTGAGTTGTTGAGAATCATGATGACGAAATGAGGGAAGTCGCACGTACGGGCGACGTGTAGGCCGAACGAAGTCAGTTCCGCATGAGTTCAGTTCGGTTGAGGACGAAAGAATCTCACTTAAGGTCCGACAAAGCTTCAAAAGAATGGGCAAAATGAAGATTGGGACTTGCATTTCCCTTAAGACTGACCATGATCAAGCGTGAATCATGGTGCCGCACGGTTAAAGAAGTATGACCGAGACACGATGGATGAAGATGGAAGTTCGGAGAAGGTGCTGCTATTTCCGTCAAGTGATTGGAAAAATTATCCCTCGTGAAATGTCAGGAGGTGGGGACCAACAAGGGAAAAAGTTGCAGCCATAAGACTGGGTTGGTTTATGGGCTTTTCGGCTGGGATTACATGAAGAAACCCAACTTTGAAAAAAGTGGAGCAATAGTTTTGGGTGGGCTTTTGGGGGGAATTATAATGAAGGAGGCCAATTTGTTACGGTGGCAGAAAATGAGCTTGGGAGTTGTATTTTACATGACCTCTGTTTTTAATTTTGTAGTGGGTATTTTTTTGTATAAGGCTTGTAATGGGATTATCCAAACCACACCTTACCTCAAGGTGTGTTTTTAAGGGGCTGAGTAGTGTGAGGGACCTAGTTAGAGATACAAAGGGGTGTATTAGTAAATAGGGTTTTTAGTTATAAATAGGGAGGGTGGGTTGAGAGTAGGAAGGTGAAGAATTTTGTTGGATTTTCTTGGTTGGGAATGTGGGAGAGTCTAGCCGTCTCAAAAGGCTAGTAGGTTACCTTATTACTTGTTTTTATGATATTATAGCATATTTCTTCATTTTTTCATATACTTCCATATTTTAGTGTTCTTGAGTTTATTGTGTGTTTTTGTTAGGAGGTATCCTAACATGTTGGAACAGCATCATCCATAAGACCATCTTGACTCAATAACAAGTCCCACATGCTTAGCATCATTAGTTTTGTTATATGTTATAAAATGTACCATTTTACTAAATTTGTCTAACAACAAAGTACTATGCTTACTCTTCTTTATCTGAGGCAAACCAAGATCAAATCCATAGATATGTTAGTCCAAGGTTCATTAAACACATTCATGGTAGTACACAATCCATTTGGTTGTGATCTAGATTTAGTCTCTTTGCATTTAAGACATTGGCTACAAACCTTATGCACATCATGTTTCATCTTAGGCCAACAGAAGTGTTCATGCAACATATTATATGTTCTATGAATCCTAAAATGTCCCATCAATCCACCCCATGAGCTTTTTTCACAATCAATTCTCTTATAAACTTACTCTTCTTAAACAATAATTCATGAAACACATAATAATCACAACAATTTTTCCTTCAAGACAAGCGAATAAATCGTTCCAAAATTCATGTCATCTCTATATAATTCCTTAACATGCTCAAATCCAAGAAGAAAAGAGATTGTACTTTTTTGACAAAGCATCAGCCATTGAATTGTCCTTACATTGCTTATATTTGTTAACATAGGGAAATATTTCAATAAAGTCGACCACTTTGCATGCTTATAATTCAGTTTGCTTTGACCCTTCATGCTTTCATGATCGGTATGGATCACAAATTCTCTAGGCCATATGTAATGTTGTCATACATGCAACGTTCGAACTAAAACAAACAATTCTTTATCATAGGTAGGATAGTTTAATGCAACCTCATTTAGCTTCTCGCTAAAATACATCATGGGCGTTCCATTATGCATCAAAACAACACCTATGCCCAAACCACTTGCTTCCCACTCAATTTCAAAGATTTTATCAAAATTGGGCAAGACAAGTAATGGTGCATTGGTCATTTTGTCCTTAAGTTCATTAAAGGCTTTTTCTCTTGCATTTCCTCCATTCAAAGGTAGCTTGCATTTCCTCCATTCAAAGACATCATGATTTTTCACTAAATTATTTAGTGATGCAGCTATGGTACTAAAGTACTTTATGAATCTCCTATAGAAGTTAGCTAGACCATGATAACTCCCAACTTCACTTGCATTTTTGGGTGTTGGTCATTCTTTAATTACCTTAACTTTCTCTTCATCTACGTCTACTCCATTTTTTCTAATTATGAAGTCAAAAAAGTTAACATTTTCCATGCAAAAACTACACTTATTTAAATTAGCATAAAACTCTCTTTTCTAAATTTAATCAAAATTGTCCTAACATGATTCTCATGTTCAAACAAAGTCTTTGAATAAATCAAAATATCATTAAAATACACAACAAATTTTCCCAAAAATTCTCTCAAAACATGATTCATTAGACGCATAAATGTCCTAGGAGCATTAATTAAACCAAAAGGCATAACAAACCATTAGACGCATAAATGTCCTAGGAGCATTAATTAAACCAAAAGGCATAACAAACCATTCATACAATCCAAATTTTGTTTTGAAAGTTGTTTTCTATTCATCTTCTTCATGCATCCTAGTTTGATGATATCAAGATTTTAAATCAATTTTTTTATAAATAAACATGATCCATGCAATTCACCAAGCATATCATCTAACCTTGGAATAGGATGACAATACTATATAGTCATTTTGTTGATGCCTCTACAGTCCACACACATGCACCAAGTTCCATCCTTCTTTGGTACCAAAAAGACTAGTAAAAAATATGGACTCAAGCGTTCTCGAACATAGCCCTTCTCCATGAGCTGATCCACTTGCCTATGAATTTCTTTTGTCTTAGTCAAGTTTGATCTATAAGTTGGCCTATTTGGAATGATAGCCCTAGGAATGAAATTTATTTTATGCTTAATACCTCTAATAGGTGATAATACTTTAGAAGCTTCATTTTGAAATGCGTTTTCAAATTTCTGCAAAAGAGATTGAAAAACACTAGACAAAGACAAGTTGTTACCATTAGAGTCCAAATACCCTTCCTTGTACATAAGGAAGGGTATTTGGACTCTAATGGAGAAGGACTATCATTTCAAATAGGTCTGCCTATAGAGCAAATCGAACTGAGATAAAAGAAATTCAAAGGCAAGTGGAGGAGCTCATGGAGAAGGACTATGTTCGAGAAAGCTTGAGCCTATGTTCTGTACCGGCCTTGTTGGTGTCAAAGAAGGATGGAATTGCAAGTGTGTGGACCATAAAGCCATCAACAAAATCACTTTAAAATATCGTCATCCTATTCCAAGGCTAGACGATATGCTTGATGAATTGCATGGATCATGTTTATTTACAAAAATTGATTTGAAATTTGGATATCATCTAAATTAGGATGCATGAAGGAGATGAATGGAAAACAACTTTCCAAACTAAATTTGGATTGTATGAATGACTTGGCCTTTTGGTTTAACTAATGCTCCTATTACATTTATACGTCTAATGAATCATGTTTTGAGAGAACTTTTGAGGAAATCTGCTGTTTATTTTGATTTATTCATAGACTTTGTTAGGACAATTTTGATTACACTTAAAAAAGAGAGGCTTTATGCTAATTTAAATAAATGTTTTGCATGAAAAATGATAACTTTCTTGGCTTCATAGTTCGTAAAAATGGAGTAGAAGTAGATAAAGAGAAAGTTAAGGCAATTAAAGAATGACCAACACCCAAAAAAGCAAGTGAAGTTGGGAGTTTTCATGGTCTAGCTAGCTTCTATAGGAGATTCATAAAAGACTTTACTACCATAGCTGCACCACTAAATGATTTAGTGAAAAAGCATGTCCTTTATGAATGAGGGGAAATGCAAGAAAAAACCTTTAATAAGCTCGAGGACAAATTGACAATTGCACATTACTTGTTTTGCCTAACTTTGATAAGACCTTTGTAATTGAGTGGGATGCCAGTGTTGTTTTGATGGAAGGCCTATAATGCATTTTAGTGAAAGGTAAATGGGTTACATTAAATAATCCTACCTATTATAAAGAATTGTTTACTCTAATTCAAACTTTGCCGGTATTGCAACACTACCTATGGTCAAGAGAATTTGTGATCCATACTAATCATGAAAGCTGAAACCATCTTTAAGGATCAAAGCAAATTGAATTGTAAACATTTTCCTATGTTATCAAATATAAGCAAGGTGAGAACAATGTAGTGGCTGATGCGTTGTCAAGAAGGCACAATTTCTTTACTTCTCTTAGTGCAAAAATTCTTGGATTTGAGCAGGTTAAGGAGTTATATGGAGATGACATGGATTTTGGAATAAATTATTCATCTTGTCTTGATGGAAAAGTTGATGATTATTATGTGATTCATGAATTTTTGTCTAAGACAAGTAAGTTTTGTGTTCCTAAATTTTCTATAAGAGAATTGCTTGTGAAAGAAGCTCATGGGGTGATTTGATGGGATATTTTAGGATTCATAAAACATATGATATGTTGCACTTCTTTTGGCCTAAGATAAAACATGATGTGCATAAGATTTGTATCCATGTTTTAATGCAAGGAGGCTAAATCCAAATGGATTGTATACTCTCTTGAATGTGCCTAATAAACCTTGGACTAACATATCTATGGATTTTATTCTTTGTTTTTCTTGGACTAAGAAGGGTAAGGATAGTATTTTGTTGTGGATAGATTTAGTAAAATAACACATTTTATAGCATGTAACAAAACTAGGGATGCTAAACATGTGACTAACTTGTTCAAAGTTACTGCAAGAATTGACAAAGGAAGGAGGGAACTCACTTTTAAAGCAACTGATTGGGTTTAAGTACATTTTCACAAGGAGCGATTTTCATCTTAAAGGACGATAAAGTTACATTAAAGGGGTAATCCTTTTCAAGTTCTTGAAAGACTTAACAACAAGGCATACAAGATTGATCTTTAGGGCGAATTTTCTATTTTCAATGTTGTTGACTTGAGTCCTTTTGATGTTATTGAATTTCTTAATCCTTTCAAAGACGAGGAAGATGATAAGAGTCCCAATGTTCTGCATGTTTCGATTGGACAAATTACAAGATTGAAGGTAGTAAAGATTCAACAATCATTCATTCTTCATATATAAGATTGGATAGGGTCAAATCATCATCTATTTCATGTGGAACATGCTAATTCAAGAGACCAAGGACCATTTGGAGTATTGAAGGTCAATGTTTGCTCAATAGAATTAGACCTTGGAGTAGACATTAAGTTTCCATGAGTCCAAGCACTTTGAAGAATTCTTTTATTAGTTCATACTATATTTTCTCATAATTTCAATTTTTACTTTTATTTTTATGACTAGTCAAAGATAGAGGCAACCACTAATGGAGTTGCATTAAAGATGGTGGTTGGAAGATGGAGGCTAGGAAGAGGACTCTTTATTGCTTTATTTTGACTTTTTTTCTACTTTACATTAAATAGATTAGAATCTCTACAAGACTATTTAAAGTCTTTCATCCTTCCATTTGTAATTAGAATTTTTTAGAATGAAATTTGAGATCTCATATTTGAGACTTTTCCAGTAGAAAATTTGCAATTCTTGTGATAGAATGCATGTGAGCGGTTCATTCTAACCTAGATGGAGTTTGATTATGGAGTAACTCAATCTAGAACAAGATTTTCGAATCTTGCTGCTAAATCATAGATATAAGAGTTAATCTAATTCTAGCCTTTTTCTTGGGATTGATCTAAATTCGTAGAAGGTGGTGTTAGTTTCTTAGTTTTAAAGATTCTTGCCTCAACAATAATTGGATCCTTGGGCTGAGGATTAGGATTGTCTTTAAGTCCATGCAGTTTCAATAAATTTCACATTTAGTTCCTACCATTACTTTGTTTTTTATTTTTGTAGAAAAATTACCATGTATTAACATTTTGTTTATAAATAATAATAATAATATACTTATCTAGTGTCTTTTTATATTTCATTGCGTGAATATTATTATTATTTAACCAACTTTGAAGGACTAAATTTAATATTTATTGAAAGTATAAGAATTAAATTTGAGATCCATTGAAAGTACATGAACTAAATTTCGACAATTTTCATAGACCAAAATTGTATTTTAAGCATAATTTAACCAATTATTATAATTATAATCCACATGTTATATAGTTTTATTTGAGGAATATTACATCATCATAATTGCGTTTACGCCTCCTTTGGTTGGTGAGGTTCGAAGATCTACCCGAATCATTTTCCTGTGATTCAATGGTGATGTTTGAACTATTGAAATGGTAATTTGTGTCTTATCTACATATTTTTGTTTGAATTGGTCATATATATATATATATATATATATATATATTTTGTAATACAACAAATATTCAATTTGACGATCTCAAATTTTAGGAAAAGAAGTGAATGTTGATTACTATTAAATTATGCTCATGTCTTTTCTTAAGAAAATAATTTATCAAGGAGGAAAAAGGTTTAGGTACCACAAACACTCACACTTGTTAAAGAGGAGATCCATGGGAGAACACAAAGGACAAAAAGAAATGAGCTTATGAGGAAATGAACTGAAGGCACTGAATCACAAACAGAAGCGATTGATCACCTTATGTCATTAATTTTGGTTTTGAAAAACATAGAAAATAGGGAAGATAAATTTATTAAGCATGCTTTTAACTAAAGGTTTACAGAGGAAAGAAATTAACCTTCAAAGACCGTCTTCGAGTTCCTTTGTTCTTCCTTGTTTTTCTTTTCGAACAACACCAAATCGAATACCATTACTGGGTCTTCCCAGCTATTCTCTAGCGAAGAATTGTTGGTAGAAACTGTTTCTTTTAAAAGAATAAGGGAGAAAGAAGAAGAATTTCTTAGATAACTTCTCTGTAACACACATCTTACATCTTTTAAGAGTATTCTTTTTAGGGAGAGATAAGGAAATCAAAATAATGGGTAAAACTTCTCTATGTAATGCATAACTTCTTCAATATTTTAAGAATGAGAGGGGAGATACTTCACACGCTTTGGAGTTGCTTTATTTATTTAATTATATATTAAATAATATCAATATTTAATTAAATAAATAAAAATCATTCATTCATTCATATATTTAATTAAACTCATATTTGAATCATATTCAAATATGCTTTCCTCTCATAATCTATAGTTTTAATATAAATCTTATTTACATTAGTCATTAACTTTTAACTTATAGTTTTATTTTGAATCTTATTCATATTAATTTAATTTTTTTAAAAGAATATATTAATTTAATATTTTTTTTAAATATTCACAAGGCAAGAAGTATCAGTAGGTGCACCCATCTCAACTAGGTGTCGACATCCCTCTAGCACCCTCATCACATCCCATATTAATTTATTATTTGAATTTTATTCGAACATTAATACTTTCATATTATATAGTGTAATTTTGAATCTATTTCAAAATTAACTTTATATTATAATGTATATATATACATTATATTAATTGTATCTTGTACAATTAAGGAAAAATATTTTAAATGATAAAACTGTTGAAAATATTTATAAATAATAACAAAATATCACAATTTATCTGTGATAGACCGCAATAGACTACACAAACAATAGATCGCGATCTATCATAGATAGTTAGTGAAATTTTGCTATATTTGTAAATATTTTGATTCATTTTCTTATATTTGAAAATAACCCTACATATGCATATTCCCTTATTAAATTTGAACAATTCAAATCTTCCAAAACTATTTATTAAGTTTTACCCTTAGTGAGGTAACATGAGGACCTAATGGACCTACAGATTAAAAACTCAAATGATCTGAGATTAATTAATTTAATTAAATTAAATCAACATTTATTAATTGTGGTTCACTCACATTTAATAAATGTTGATTAACCATTACAAGTAAGTTGATTATTCACAAGCCATTTGTAATTATGGTTGGTTCAAATTATCGTTTTATCCATGTAATTACTTCTTACTCCTTAAGTACTGATCTTTTAATGAACAACCTGTTTATGGTCCTACCATAAACAATATCTCTCTCTGACCAATGAGAGGGAAGAACCTTATTGTTCAAAACCTGGATTTAGCACTTAAGGGAACAACTCATCTACTTTACCCTAAAGTCAGGAATGAGTGAATTTCATCTTGTGTAGCTATGTCCCCAAAATGGTAGGTTTATTGAGTCAACGACACAGCCACTCTAGCCCATACAAATCAAAGGATAAACTTTCACAGGCAGGAGTTCATAACTCATTTAGGATTGAGATCAAGTTACATATGATCATCTTATAAAATGTTAATCTCTTCAATCAATGGTGTTATTAGGAGAGATTAACAATTTTGTGGTCTGGTCTTATACAAACTTTTTTATAGGATGTCCCCACTTGCAAGTCCTGACATGAACGATTTGAGTCAAATCGTTTGCAACGGTTACAAAATGAGTCGTATCCATAGTGTTACCAAGATAAGGTACCCCACCTTATTCATATATTATAGACCATTTAGATTATCACTTGAACATGATTCAACTATGTGTCAACCACTTACGATTCAAGTTTACAGTGAATAATCTTGGATCTTATTTTATTAGATTGAGTTAAGCTAGTCTAAATGTCGAATAAAATAACTCTTTATTTGATTAAATAAATAAATCGTTTATGCATTACAAATAACGAGATTTTAGGTACAAACCCCAACATAAACAACTAAATTACAGTCTCTAGAGCAGTACGTTAAAGCAACTATTGTTGACCACACTAGTTATTAAACTATAATAAAGAATATCAAATCATAAGTATCAATTACAAATCTACATCTATATTCATACTTCTAATGATAATAACATACCATTCATGATCCATGGTTCTAATGATAATTAATAATTGATTAAAATATCATTTTGGTTCACATACTTTGAAATTTATTCAATTTTATTATCTATATTTTTAATAATCCAATTTTCGTTCATGTACTTCAATATAATTGTGTCACACCCCGTCCCAGATACATCCTATAACTAGGAGTGAGTGTGAAACTGCACTCTCTGCATAACATATTGAAACTAGAAGCCAGATAAATTCTAATTAGAAATACCATTGCTATAAAAGAAAAGAACATACAAACTCTCAACAAATATCAGTTGCATACATACATGTATGATACAGAACAATTCTCCCTCACTCCCAAGGAACATGTACATTACAAAACATGAACACAAACTAAATATTTACAACTATCCCAGAGGTTTACTTCAAGATAGGCCCAGACGAGATTCTTCTGTAGGCTAGGCGTCCCGGACACGCTCGCTACCTGAAATGACAACAAACAAACAAATCGAGTGAGCATGAAGCCCAGTGAGTGACTAAATTCATTCAATTATCACTATCAACCATAAACTAGCATAACTATTAGTAATCAATGTTTATCGCCTTTCAGTTAGTTTCTAAACTTCTTTAAGCTTTTGGTTTCACCTTTACCAATATCCTCATAGTCCCATGGTAATTAGCTAACTATTGTTGTGACAAAGCACAACTTAACTCTTCCGTATTTAGTACAAATTCTCATTTTTAAACACATATAAATGCCTAATCATCGTGTTTCACGATTTTGCAACTATCAATTGCCTTCACATTCTGTCCCTCAGCACTTATTCGATTATGTATACATTACCATGTGCCTTCACACGAAGTCCCTCAGCACTGGTAACCAATTCATTCTTCGCTTAAATGCCTTCACTCATGGTCCCTCAGCACGAGCTAGTATGTGATGGATTACTACATGCTTTCTCTCATAGTCCCTCAGCATTGTAATCCATTCCACTTAACTATTCAAGTGCTTTCACACGAAGTCCCTCAGCACTTAATTTCATGTTTACTAGCACATAGGCTTTCACCATAAGCTCCCTCAGCCATTACTATATTTAAACAATAGAATTAGTTTCCTTTTAACTAACTGGCATATCATATTCACTATGAATACTGCAAAGTACCATATTTTCTCATCAAATAAATATACTAAGGTAACCACAAGATATAATAAAAGGTCACTCACAACTTGTCTTGGCTCTAAGTGGATTATAAGCCTCTCCGAGCTCTTCCTAGCTTGAAAATACATATTTCTCATGTTCAGTTTCCATAATCTTCCTTTTCCCTTAACACACATTAATAGCATTATACTTTAGACAACTAAAGGCTACCAGCGAGATTCATCACATACTACTGTACCAGCGACACTAAGTTGGACGTAACTAGTCAGACTACTTGAGGAGCGACACCCAGCGATATTCTAGCGAGAATCGTGAGACGCAAAGCCCCTCTTGCGTTACAGCGATACTTGCTTCGCTGCCCTGTCTCTCGCTCTTTCAGCGATACTACCGCTGCAGCAGAATCGTTTCCTTCTTCCTTTCCTCTTCCTTCTTCAACCTACTAAACATTACATTTTGGTCAATTTCAGAACTTACTTCCTTCTACAAACTTGTTAAGGTGTAAGTCCTTCATCTTACCTCCAGATTTCATGAAGAACATCCTCTCCGTTTAGGGTATATCCTTCAACAATTTCGAGTTACCCCTAATCGTCCGGCAAATTCAGCTTTAATCTCTTCTATCTGAGTTTGACACACATTTATACAATTTCAGCTCAAGCATCATTCATGAAATTTGCTAAAAATCGAGTTAACTTACTAACCTCAGAAGTTCTAGCCCTAACCACCGTTTCTTTAGTTTGTTCTTCCTCCAAAACCGAACGTTACTCTGAGAGAGTAACATCAGCTGAGTCCTCTGCCCAGCTCAAGTTTCCTCCACGGTTACGATAAGATTTCCACTCCAAATCGACATGAACATCTTCTTCTACCTCCTTCTGATGTTTAGTTTCAAAATGGACCCAACTCGAGCTCTGAAATGCAATCAAAACAATTGAATTCCTGATCCGCTTATATATATACCACCGACTTAATCTCCATTTCAACACTATACTACAATCTATTCAACGCATACCTTTTATGTTTAGCTTCAGCAACACACGACCTCTGATGGTGTTACTTTTCAAAACCCTCCCGCCAGATAGTTAACAAACGCATTACTCTCTCTCGGCCAACCTTCTTTGTCCAACGCATACCCACTTTCGACGCATGGTAGCGTTCACCGCATAATGGCCTCATCGCAATTCAGCTCTCAACTCCTCGTAGCCTTTAACTTCCAACACCCTGCAGCCTTCAATGCGTTTGTCGCAAGATAATCTTCGGTATAAGGTGGCTCTCCACGCCTTATGACCTCAACGCGTCATGGCCTCAACGCCTAACAGTCTTCCCTCACCTTTGCGTCCACGCCAAAACTGTTTCCATCAAGGCGTGTTGCCACCAACGCATAGCTGGTACTTAGTCATTTTTCTGTCCCAATCACATTCCAGCAAACTACTCCTACCCAAGCGTCCATCTCTTAGTCCCTTCTTACCTTGCTTTCTCACAAGATTAAGTACGGGGCTTACGAATTGAGTCTCTCAAAGTTATTGTTTTTTTTTTTTTTTTTTTTTTTTTTTTGAGATTGGTTAAATAATAATAATTGTCATGAAGGAAATACAATATGTGGATATGTTTTCAAAATTTATAGTAAAAATGGTAATATATATCAAAATGTTTTTTGAAAAATCAAGAATAAACTAGCAGAGAGAAAACTTAAAATTTATTGATAATACATGGACTAAGATTGGACAACTTAAGTACAAAGGCTAAAACTAAACAAACTTCGAAATATTTAGACCAAAAATGATATTTTGACCTACTTCAATAAGCTCATCAACAGAGCCTCTTTTTCTAAAATGTCTATTCAATATATTGTTTCTTTAATTTGAACTTGATTTTTTCCTTACCTTTGGGAATGACTTCCTATCCTTCACCATATTTTAAAAGGTACTATCATCGACACACTTATATCACTAACAAGAAATGATATTACGATTAGTATATTTTTTGGGTAATTGCAATTAGTAACATTTTTAGGGTAATTAATTAAGGATATTGAAGGAGTTAGCAACATAATAGTAGAAGTAATTAGGATCTAAAGTACTCTAATTACATCAATTTTGAAGATAAACATGCTTGTTCTAAAAAACGAAAAATAGGGGAAAAACACTTACTTGTTATAGCTCAAAATTGAATCAAATTCCTTTGAGTTTCTGATCATGAAATTTTGTGGATTACCACAGAGTCTTCCTTGTTATTCTCAGGCCTTAGAATGGATTGTGGGATCCAAATAGAATAAAATTTGGCGCAATAGGGTGAAGAACTTACTGATTTATGAGTTTTGAGTAGTTGGAACTTTGAACAGCAATTAGCATGGAAGCTCAAACCTTTTCCTTCAATTTTTCTCTTCTATTTAAAGAAGAGAGCATGCAAATCAAATTGACATGCAAATTGACAACTAATTTGCTAATTAATTCTCTCAAATTGGAGGTGGAAGATGAAAGTGGAGAAGGAGCTTGCATAGTGAACACCACCTTCTTCTCCATGCAAAGTGGGTTTTTCCAATTCCCAAATTGGATTTAAAAATCAATTTCCCAAATTGATTTAAATTTCAAAAACTAATTTTCATAAAATTAATTTAAATAATAATCACTTAAATTATTATTTAATATTAAATTAATTATTTTCCCACTTTTCTCGGTAAATTCCAATCTGATGAATCTCTATTCATCTTAAAATATTTAAATCACATTTAAATATTTCTAACACTTCAATTTCGTTTAATTCATAATTAAATGAACAAACTATATACGTTACTCCTCAACTGAATTTGAACATTTCAAATTCATTCAATATATTGTTCTAAGGTTTAGTCCATGAGCTAACAAGGGAACCTAATAGACCTACAGATCATGAGCTCTAATGATGTGAAATTAACTAGTTAAACTCTTTAACCTAGTTAATTAATATTCGTTTAACTACTGGAACACTCCACTAAAGCCTAGTAGTTGCACTCTCCTCACTGTAGATATATTTTTGTCCACTTGATATATCCATAATAAGTAAGTCGATCATTCGCAAGTTATTCATAATTACAACTGGGTCAAAATTACCGTTTTACCCCTGTAATTACATCTTGCTCCTTAATTCCCACTGATCCTCTAATGAATAATTGGTTTGTGGTCCAACCACCAAACCTAGTCCCTCTCGAGCCAATGAGAAGGTGAGACCCCTTATTCAAGACTCTGAGTCAGCACTTAAGGGAACAACTTCTCTACTATCCTTAAATAAGGTAGGAGTGAGTTCTATCTTGCAAGACTATCTCTCCAGCTATTTGCCTAATCTTATCCCTAAAATGGGAGACTTATTGAGTCGATGAAACTGGCCACTCTTACCAATGCAGATTAAAGAATAATCACAAACAAATAGGAGTTCATAGTTAGCTCAAGATTAAGATCGAGTTACCTAGGTCATTAGGTTAAAATAATTAGTTTTAATAGTAAACTGTGTTATAAAGTAAAAGTGATTATTTCATGGTCTGGTCTTATGCAAACTCAGTGCGTAGGACAACCCCACTCATATGTCTCCACATAAACGATTTAGGATCACATTGTTTGTATCAAATACAAAATGGGCCGCATCCACAGTGTCTCCAAGATAAGGTACCCAACCTTTATCCATATACTATAGACCGTTTTGGCTATTATCTATTCCTGATATACTTTTATGTCACCACATAGAGTATAAGTATTCACTATACAGGCAGGGCTCTTAGTTTATTGGATTTAATAAATGCAATTCATATATTCAACAACAACTTTACTAAATAGATCTCGATAACAACTTTATTGAGAATAAGTTCTGAGAAATTACAAACTACGAGTTTTAGGACAAAAAACCCAACAAATATGACCTATCACTGATGGACCTATAGGTAATGAGCTTGTAATCAGTCTTTGATATATCTTATTTTGTTTAATGTAGGCTCATTCACTACTTATGAAGCAAATATTGTTTTATGGCTATTGGATTGTATACTAAAGGGTGGAATTATTGTACACGTAACATGTCGGTCACAACACAATTTTTAAATGTAAATATGGTGGAACTCTTTTGATGACCTTAACAATTGAGGGTAACAATAAGATTTTTCCTTTTGTATTTAGTATTGCAGATTCATAAAATGATGCTTCATGGAGATAGTTTTTTGAGAATATAAAAAATAGTTTAAGGGATCAAGAAGGTTTAGTTATCTTTGATTGACATTAATCATTTCTAAAGGTGCTTTAAACATTTTTCCAATTGTCGAATATTGTGTTTGTTTGCAACACTTTCTAAAAAGTTTGAAGTTGACATATAAGGATTCTTTAATTGATAAGATCTTTTTTAACTCATGGCTAATAATGGTCATTCAGTTCTTAAGTCATTTTATTTATTTTATATTACATTTAAATCATGGTTGATAATGATCATTAATTATGAGAGTTACAACTCTTTAAATGGCTCATAGCATGTCTAGGTTTATATTTGAGGCCTATATATAATGCCATGTAATTGCTCAAACAAAGGAGAGACTAGGGAAAATGTAATAAAAAGAGCCTTTGGGCTTTCTTTTAGCCTTGTGCTATGTTTCATTTGCAAATTTATGGCATTTAGATTGCATGTTCAGAATCATTCAAGCTTGACTTGATCGATCTTGCTTATGGATTTATTTGAAGATCAAGGGTCGATGGGAGCCGCAAGCTTTATCCGATTCATGGTTTTGTTGATCGTCTAAGTAATCCGTAGTCTGTCATTCGTCTAAGTGGGTATTTATAAGTCTTGTTTGTCAACAAAGTTGTTAGATCCAAAGCTTTCGAGGATTACTTATCATGATGACTAAAAACATTTCAAAAATCTTAAATGCAATCCTAAGAGAGTAGAGATTTACATGTTGCATCACAACTTGATTTGATCAGACAATTACTTCAAAATTGGTTTTTATGATCGAGGTAAAGCTGCATACTGTATGAAAACTGTTTTGACTAATTGGCCTAAGGGAGAACTACGAAAACAACATCATAAATCAAGAAGCTTCACAGTAGATTCTAAATTGTATGCCTATCGTGTTTGGGATTTTGATGAAATTTCAAATGCCCACTTCTTGTTCTTCGTGCACGCTTATAAATACTTACTATCACAACGTCAACACCTAGGATGAAGAATAACAAACTAACAGAAAGGAATATAAGGTAAGTAGCCCTAAATATTAATACTGATAACTAGCATTCTTTCATTCCTCCTCAAGCTGAACAGGGGATTGCACTGTGAGCTTCGTACCTAGACACCAAAAATGAGTTGAAAGTAAAGGCCTAGTTATTATGTTTGCATGTTGATCTTCAGATGGTACAAAGGAAACAATGAGCTGCTTATGAAAACACACTCTCAAATAACATGGAGATCAATCTTTATGTACTTAGTTCTTTGGTGAAGGATAGGGTTAGTAGCAAAATATCTGTCACTGATGTTGACACAGAAGAACAATGGGGTAGAGGAAGGTAAGAAACCAACTTCACTGAGAAGAGGTTGAACCCAAAATTCCAGCAGCTGCATTGGCCATGTCCTTGAATTTGGACTCAAGAGAGATTTCCATAAACCGTATCTTGCTAGAGTCATAGTAAGAAAAATCTTGTGGAAAAGGAAGACTTCGAAGAGAAGCTTATCGGATTAATGAGAAGATTTTGCTATAGTTGCGTATCAGAAAAGGTACGGTGCTTCCCTTTAAGTTTTTCATTTCTTTTTATTTTTAATTCTTTCAAGAAATCAAAGAATGCGATTTCATTGCTTCCACTGTGATCGAAGTGTTCGATCTTTCCATGAATGACTTGGATCAAATCATTTGTAACATTTATAAAGTGAGTTGTGTATCAATAATGTTATCTCAGACACCCAACCTTATCCACCATATACTATAGACCATTTAGATTATTATGTGAATATGATTCACTCAGTATGTCTGTCAACTACATATTGTTCAAGTTAACAATAATAACCTTGGATTTTTCATAGTATTGGATCATGTTATGCAAAATAAAACAACAACTTATTTTATTAATTAATGACATGTTTATTACCCTACAAGCTTTAAAGCATAATACCCAACAAGTAGTCTATACTAAACAACAATGAAACTACATTATTTCTTACTTTTCATGAAAATAAAATTACCATGCTTTAAATCTGTTAGTAATAAAAATCTATCACTTATAGACTTCAATAAACAACACTTTCGAAGTTTAAAATCACATTAACACTAATCTATCAACTAAACAACAACAAACACAACAATGAGACTATACTAATTCTTACTTTTCATGGAACTAAAATCAATATGCTTTAGATCTAGCAGTGATTGAAATCTATCACTGATCCACTTCACTCAACAACACATTTGAAATCTAAATCACACTAACACTAGTCTATTAACTAAACAACAACTAAATGATAATAATAATAAAAAAAAACTACACTAATTCTTACTTATCATGAAAATAAAACCAATATTCCATACCTTCAATGCAATTTTGCCGCTGATTTCAATGTTATTGGACTGAAATTTGACTGGAAATTGAATGATTCACCGTCGATAATGTTTTCTACTGGAAACAGATCGTTAGGGCTTTCGTGAAGGTGGAAACTGATCGTTACGGTATTGATAAGTGATGGATGGAAACAAATCATCAACTAGGAGAAGGGAGAATAGTTAGAGTTTTAATATCGATGATGTTGAAAGATTGTTAAAGAGAATCGTGAAGTTGAAAGAGCAAAATCGAAATTAACAAAAAGAAAAAAAATAAATTTAATCTCTATACTTCTAATAAATCTTAAATTTAGTCCCCAATGTTAATTTACTGTTTATTTTTTAAAAAAAACTTTTTATTATCTATAACATTTTTATCATAAATTTTGAAAATGTATTACATATTTTATTTTCTTACATGAAAATTATTGTACTGCCAAAATGAGCATAACTCAACTGTCATAGAGCTTATATTATCAATCTCGAATTTGATTCCCCACCCACCTATTAATTTAATACTTTTGCTAAAAAGTTTTTTTTATTATTATTTAATCAATTCAATAAAAATTAACTTTAAGAACTAAATTTAAAATTTATTAAAAATACGAAAACTAAAATTAGACACTGAATTAAACTAGCTTAGTAATAATACTAACAAATAATAATAGAATAAGGGATGTCTTCTAAAATAGAAAAACGATTAAAAATAATTACAAATATAAATTTTTTTTGCAAATTCAGATAAATATTTATCATTTTATTAGATAGACAATAAATAAAATTATAAGTAAAATTTTGTCAAATAATTTGATATTTTTTCTATTTATAATAATTTTTCATAAATAATGCTCAATCTTGGTAAAATCCCCGGGAACATAATCCTATTGTATTGTATCATCAAAGGAGCCCTCTGCGTGATGATTCCTTGCTTCCTTGTTGGGTCTCCCTTTGCAAAGAAAACGCAGCTGGGCGTTTCTTCTCCACACTCTTCCTTCTTTCTCTCAACAAAATGAGTTCCCCGAGAAATGACCCAATTTCTTCTTTCCTCAAACCCAACCAACTCGAAATCAACCTGCCTCAACCTCTCACCACCTTTCAAAACCACTGCTCTTCCCTTCTCCACAACCTTTCCAACCTTCCGCCCTTCAAAACCCAACTTCAATCCACCTTCTCCACCCTCCAAAACCAAGCCAACCGTGTTCTTCACTCCAGATTTTCAGCCTTTCATCCCGTTCCCAGACACCCGCTTTGGGCTCGCCTTGCTGAAACTGCCAACACCCAATTTAGCCCTTCTGCGCCTTCTCGTCTCGCCTTGTCAACGGAAGCCATTGAAGAGCGCTTAGCTGGTATTCCTGTTTATGCTCTTAGCAATGCTTCTGAGGAATTCGTCTTGGTTTCTGGTGCTTCGACTCAAAAATCTCTGGGTTTGTTTTGCTTTAAGAAGGAGGATGCAGAAGCCCTTCTTCAGCATATTGGAACCATGGATCCTTCAGCGCAGAACGGCTCCAAAGTGGTGCCTGTTGCTTTGAATAAAGTGCGTATTTCTAATTTTCGCTATAGAAACTTCTCGTCTTTCCGAACTAATGTTATGGGGATTTTTTTCGCAGGTCTTTCAGCTTCATGTCAATGGGGTTGCCTTCAGATTGATTCCGGAGTGCTCTCAGGTGAAAAACGCTGTGAGTGTAAGTTCTCTCTCTCATGCTCTCTCCCTATGGTGTTTGTGTAAAGCGGGAATGGTATTTGAATTTAGTTTCTGACATTCTTTTTTCTTTTAAATGTCAAATCAAGATATCTGTTTCTCTTCAGTACTGAATATCCGTTGCTGTTTTTCTTTATCTGCTTGTGCTTGTGGCTGAGGCCCAAAAGTCAATCTATGCACTTGTCATCATCTTTACTTACCATGTTCTTGTTTGTACATTGATAATATTCATTTGCCTGCGTAGGAAAGAGTGAAGGCTGGCATTTCTGCTGATGGATTTCCTGGGGTTCCTGTTTTCCAGGTTAATTAGCACATCTTATACGTAAAATTGTTAGTCATAGTTCATTTGTTGATCACTAGGCAATCCACATTCAATGGTAGAGAAATCAGTACTGCTAGGAAGCTGCTAATCTTTTACTTGGGAAGTATAGACCTAATTAGTATTGAGTTTGTTTTTCTTTTCATTTCTTCTTCCTGAAAACCATGTTTTTTTGCTTGTGTTTTCACTTTTCAAAAGTACTTTGGAAATCTTCCTATCCATAAAAGTACCTTTTAAATCTCAGTCAAATTTCAAAAAACAAAAAGTAGAATCTTAAATGCTATGCTATAATTTCAAAACAGTTTTAAAGTAAATTAGAAAGCAAAGGAAACGGTTAGTAAATAAAAACAACTTTCAAAAACTGAAAACTGAAAATAAAGAAGGTTTCAAACGGACCTACATCAACCAAAAACTTGTGTTTTTCAGGAATGCTGAAATGAACTCTATGAATTCTGTTGTTGAAACTAATGGTGGGAATGATGACATGCTTGCCTTGTTGAAAGTTGTATGAATTACATTTTAACATTTAATTTAATGTCATAATTTTAGTTTTTATCATTTACTTTCCCAATGACTGAACGCTTGAACATTTAGTTGAAAGATCAGTTGGTGAATAATAGATTAGCTTCTTAGAAAAACAAATCCATATTCCCATATATGAGTCCAGTCTTCTTCTTTTTTTTTTTTTTTTTTTTTTTTTTTTTTTTTTTAAAAAAAAAAAAAAAAAAAAAAAAAAAGATTACAAGTGTTTAGGATGCAAAATTGTACAACTTTGAGAATTTTAGTTCTCAATTTGAACCTACCAGTTGGTCAATTGTGTGGAATAGTGATAGGAGTTTGATATTTTGGAACTCTAGGATGGTTTCTGAGATTTGATTAGAGCAATTATCCTGTAAGAAAGATTTGAAGGAAACAGAATAAGTCAATTGAACACAAAATATGAATGTATTTGTGTACCTCAATAATATAAAGAATGTTGCAGTTCAAAGAACGAAGCAAGGAAAGGTGAAATCAATGTACCTATCCCTATTTTTTCCTCTGCTTTCTTTCAACAATTGAAACCTGCACAATTTGGAACCAATGTTATTGATTCGTGTGCTTCAATGTTCCTATGGCTAGAGGTGAGGTACCTCTTGCCTTCCATGCATGTGAATGCCGATGATGTCATTGTTGTCACCATGAGCGTAAAGTTTGTGATGGCCCATAGTGAATTAATCGAGACAAACTAAAACTCGAAGGAAAAGAACAAGTGTATTCTTGGGACTCTCGGGAGTGAAGAAAATAAGATAGAGAGAATTGTAAATGGAATAATATTGAAATATAAAAGCTAAGAGCTACAAGATAACTGATAAGACACTAATTGGAAAGTCTTATTCAATTGATAACAAGCCTCTTGGCAATTACAAAGATAGGAATTCCACAGAGGAACTCGATTCATCCTCCTTCCCTCGGGAGAATGCCCTCACTCTAGAGACTCACTAATATCAAAATTGAACTGACTTTCCCTCCCAAAAGCACATATAAACCTCACCTCTCACCCTCAACTAACTGTGGGCCCCACATGGTCACAATTAGAAGATGAAGCTACACTCCCCACCACATAGGCAGTACCCTTTTTACGCCTCGTACTATATTGTAATAAAATAGGAGGTTTATTATTACCCTCCCCTTCTAAATCCACCTCAAGGTGAAACGTAGGAAATTGCTTCTTAAAATCTTCTATGATCTCCCAAGTAGCTTCATATTCAGGCAAGCCCTTCTACGCCACCAGAACTTCCCAAGCTTTTGTTGATGGATTCTTCCTGTACCCAAGAACATTAGCTAGCTCAGTAATCCATTCAAACATACCCATCAACACTAGGCTTGAAGCCGCACCTCATTAAAATGCCCCAAAGCTTGCTTCAATTGTGAAACTTGAAATACTGGATGAATAGCAGACTTCGGTGGCGGTTGCAACTTATAAGCCAAAGACCCGATGCGTTCCACCATGTTATACGACCCAAAAAACTTGGGAGACAACTTCGCATTCCTTCTTTTCTGCAAAGTATTCTGTTTGTATGGTCGCAGCTTAAGGAAAACCCAATCATCCAACTGGAACTCCACCTCCTTTCGTTTCTTATCCACACTTTTCTTCGTTTTCTCTTATGCTAGCCTCAAATGCTCCTTCAAAATTCCAATCATTGCGTCACGCTCCCTCAATTGTTGATCAAGAGATGAATTAGACGTGGGATCATCACCATAAAACTAGTGTTGTTGAGGCGGCCCTAGGCGCGCGCCTTAGGCGAGAGGCGAGGCGCCCAAGGGCCTATGCACCTCGTGTGTGCATGGGGCGAGCAAGTTCAATCAGGTGCTTGTCCCTTTGTGCCTTTGGTCGCCTGGTGGCGCCTTGTGCCTGAGGAATATTAGGTTTTTTTTTAAAGTTCTAAGCTCATGTTAAAAAGGGCCAACTAAGCCATGCAGCATAATACTATTCAACCATTAGATCATGCAAAAATTAAAGGAGGAAAATGTTTGTGACTCTTCCTATTCTTCACGTTTGAGTTAACTTTTTTCTTCATTCCATTCTTCTACACTTATCGTATGATTTTGAGGAAATTTGAAAGAAAAAGGAAGAAAATTTCTTCAACTTTTCAACTTCTTCTTGGCTTCCGCTGCACTTCTCTAGTGTAAATATCCAAAAGGTTAGTTTTTGTTTGTCCATTATTCTTCTTGTCGGCAGATTCTGTGGTGGAACCCTGGAATGATTTAAAAAAAAAGGTTTTTTTGGTTGGTAACTTTGGTGGTTTTTCACTTTTTAGTAATACATATACTGTATACTTCTTTTGTGGTTTTTGGGCAAATTTTCAACCTTTTTTTTTTTTTTTTGAGGAAGATTAGTTTTTTTTTTTTTGTTTATTTTATTTTTATATTTTTTAAAAAGTTTTTTTTGGTTCAGTTTCACTTTTAAAAATATTGAAACCAATTGATTTTGTTTAGTAAGTTTTAAAATTAGCTTAATAGAATGGTTTGAACCTTTGAAAGAGATAAGACAGTAACATACTACTATTCTAGTAGCACTAGGTTTTTAAAGTTGTTTCTATTCTTTTATAATAGGATGGGAGGAGAGAAAAAACGCAAACATCTTGGTTGGCAATATGTCATCTTAGAAAATGAAAAGGATACGAACACTTGCAAGTGTATGTTTTGTGGAAAAATCACCAAGGGTGGGATTTGTTGGGCAACCCAACACTTGGTGGAAATCAAAATGTTAAAGCATGCTTAAAGTGTCTAACTAATGTAAGAGAAGAAATGAAAGAGTATCAAATGAGGACAAAAGGAAAGAGGGAGGAAACCCTCCCAGACAATGGTGCTTATTATTTGAATATTATTGATGGAGAGATGGAGGATGAGATGGAAGTTGGTGAATTAAGTATGGAACTTCTAGAAAGCGAGCAATTCAATCACAACCAAAACCACCACGAACTGAGGAAGCAATGGATAACTTTTTGTATCCAAATCCAACCAAGGTTGTTGATGATCAGAATAGATTAAAGAAGTTGAAGCAATCAACCATCACCGAGAAATAAACAAAGAAGAGAGAGATGCTACTATTCTATTTATCATGTGTTGGATTTATCAAGCAGGTATTCCATTAAACACAATTCGGTTAAAAAGCTTTCATATAATGCTAGAGGCCATGGGACAATTTGGACTTGGCTTGATACCTCCTTCTTATCATGAAGCTAGAGTGACATGTTTGAAAAAAGTAGAATACACACAAAATTTAATGAGTAACCATGGAGTTGAGTGGAAAAGAAATAACCTCTTTGATGTTGGATGGGTGGACCGATAGAAGAGATAGGACCCTGATGAATTTTATAGTGCATTCTGCTGCTGGGACATTGTTTTTAGAATCGATTGATGCATCTGCATGTATCAAAACTGGAGAAAAAGTATTTGAACTTTTGGATGGAATGGTGGAAAAGATAGGAGAAGAGAATATTATCCAAGTTGTGACTGACAATGCCTCAAACTATGTCCTAGCTGGCAAATATTTGGAAGCAAAATGTGCACACCTATATGGGACACCATGTGTTGCCCATTGTTTAGATTTGATTCTAGAAGATATTGGAAAGATTGATCATATTAAAAGATGTCTTAAAAGGGTCGTAGCATTTAGTGGTTTTATTTATAACCACTTGTATGTACTAAACATAACAAGAGAGTTCACAAACAACATGAATTGGTAAGACCGACTGTTACATGTTTTGCAACTTCGTTTGTGACCTTAGCAAGTATCCATAGGAATAAAGCTAACTTGATTGAGGAAGATGTTTGTTTCTGAGAAATGGATGACTTCTAAATGGGTGAAAGATTCGAAGGGGAAGAGAGCAGCCGCCACCATTTTGATCCATCCTTTTGGAACTCAGTGGTCTATATTTTAGAGGCATCTGGACCCTTAGTTCGAGTTCTTAGACTTGTAGATGGTGATAAACTTGTGATGGGATATATCTATAAGGTTATGGATAGGGCAAAAGAGGCTATTAAGAATGGTTTTAATAATAATGAGGCAAAGTACAAGCCAATCTGGGAGATCATTGATAGAAGATGGGATTGTCAACTTCATGGACCTTTACATGCAGTTGGATATTATTTGAATCCATCGCTTTTCTATGACCACAAGGATAGAATTATTCAAGATGTTGAAGTCATGAGTGGTCTACTTAAAGTGGTGCAAAGATTGATACCATCTACTAGTGATCAAAATCAATGCACGGGGGAAGTAGAATTATATTGTGAAGCTTAAGGTGTGTTTGGTATTGATTTAGCAATCAACACAGGAAGGATTAAGACGCCAAGTAATGATACCATCTACTACTTAATAGTGTATCTTTAGATCTTAGTATTAAAGTTCTAAATCATGTTAAAATACGTGAACAATATCATGGTGGGCCCTTTATGGTGTAGTACTCTAATTTTGCAAAAGTTAGCCATGAGAGTTCTTAATCTAACGTGTAGTGCTTCTGGGTGTGAGCGCAATTGGAGTGTTTTTGAACACGCAAGTGGTTACTTTGTTTTCTACATTGTTAATTTAAGATTTAAAATATACTTGTAACTCTAAATTGGTTAATTATTTGTAGATTCATACGAAAAAGAAAAATAGGTTGGAGCAAAAGCGTTTAAATGATTTGGTTTATATAAAGTATAACCAAGCATTGAGATGCTCGGGTGCACCCTCTAATCCATTATTTTTCATTGCTTGTAGTGTTTCTTATGTACTATGAGCTTTGTCTCAACTCATTAATTCAATGATAGAGACTATTTCCTTTTAAAAAAAGATAAAATAAAGTATAACCAAGCACTTAAAGATCGCTTTGATCTAAAGGATCAACTTGATCCAATTTCCCTAGATCATATCGATGAGAGTAATGAATGGTCGGTCGGAACACTGGATGGAGAAAATAATGAAGCTGAAGTTGATAATGAGCTAGTTTTTGATGATGACGACCTCACATGGGGAGATGTAGCTCGTGCTAGTGGCGTTGGAGAACCCATCACGTACACTAGATCAAAAGGAAAGTCAATTGCAACTGCTACCACTTCTAGAGTTCAAAAGCGAATACCAACTATACAAGTGGTTAGTGATGAAGAGGAAGACGACGAAGAAGATGAAGAGGAATTAGACATTAAAGAGGACAATGGCCAAGGAGGAGCAATGGACGAGACCTTAGGCTTAGATGCAGAGGATGATGAATTTGACTTTTGATGATGTTTTAAACTTTTACTTTTAGGGTTCTGTTCATTTTTATTGATTAGATATTATTATTAATCTTTGAGGTTTTGACATACATTATTTATTTACTAAGTCATTGTGCCTCGCTTCGCTCGGGCTTCACCTTTTTGTTGCCTTGAGGTGATTAAGAGACAAGTCACCTTGAGGTGTGCCTTGTGCCTTGAAAACACCGCATGAAACATTAAAGGAGGAGGTACCCTACCATACACAGGTTGAGACTGAGACATACCAATGGGACTATGGTATGTGGTATTATACCAGTACTCTGTCCACGTCAACCACGCCTCCCACTTGTTCGGTCTCTCACTACAGAAACAACTCAGATACGCTTCCAAGCATCAATTTACAACCTCCGTTTGGCCATTAGATTGTGGGTGATATGCAGAACTCCTACAAAGCTTCGTCCCAGCACCTTGAACAATTCCCTCCAAAAATTGCTCAAGGACATCTTGTCTCTATTTGAAACTATATATTTTGGGAACCCATGAAGATGCACCACTTCCTTGATAAACACCTCAGCCACCAAGTTAAAAGTAAATGGTGCTTGAGATTGATAAAATGACTTGATTTACTCAAACGATCCACTATTACCAGTATGGTATCAAACCCTTTTGCCTTTGGTAATCCCTCAATGAAATCTATTGAGATCTCCTCCCACACCGCATCAAGAATCCCCAAAGGAAGCAACAACCCTGCTGGAGCTAGTGCCAATGTTTTATTGCGCTGACAAACCACACACTCATCAACATACTTCTTTATATCAAACTTTAATCCCTTCCCAAAACAATTCTCCAATAACATGTTTGTAAGTACGAATGAAGCCAGAATGTCCCTGAAATACTGAATCATGATATGTATGTAGAATATCAAGGATAAGAGTTGAGGACTTGGATAACACCAACCTACCTTCAAACTTAAGTATTCCTTGTTGCAAGGTGTAGTGAGAATGACTTTGAGGATCCTTTCGAAGCTGTTCAATCACTGTTGCTAACTTGGCGTCGTTTTCTATCTCACTTTGAATCTTGTGAACATCAATCAATGAAGGTGCTTTCATGTACTCCACATGCATGTTGGGTGGAGCTCTGGACAAAGCATCTGCGGCCAAATTCTCTCTACCAGGTTGATAACAAACTTCAAAGTCATACCCCAACAGTTTGTAAATCCACTTTTGATGTTGTGGTTGGATAACCCTTTGCTCCAACAAAAATTTCAGGGCCCTTTGATATGTTTTAATCACAAACTTCTAACCTAACAAATAAGGACGCCACCTCTGCACAACCATCACCACTGCCGTCAACCACTGGAATAGGAAACTTGTCGGGTATAGTCACATTGTCCAGTGCTCTGTAATCTACACAAAACCTCTAGCCCCATCCTTTTTAATCGGTAACATTGGACTTGAATATGGACTAGAGCTTGGTTGAATTCCTGAAATCAACATTTGCTTCACTAGTCACTCCATCTCACTTTTTTTGATGTTAACCATACTTATAGGGTCTCACATTAACCAGATTGGCATCCTTCTTCAAATGAATATGATGTTCAATCTCCCTCCTCGACGATAATTCATCAGGCCAATCAAACACATCGTTGAACTGCTCCAACAAAGCCGGTAAAGATTCCTCTCGAGTAGCCACTTCATCCAACCCCATACCATTCTGTCATAGAAACTCCCCCTTCCAAAGCTCTACATTTAATCAAATATCCTTGATCCTCAGTTTCCCACATCTTAACCATTCTCTTCAGACTCACTCTAGCTTTAGTCAAGCTAGGATCACCCTTCAACATGATCTTCTTACCCTTTTGGTTTATAACCATGGATAAGTTCCTCCAATCCACTTCGGTAACGCCTAGCGTATATAGCCACTGCATTCCTAAAATCACATTGACTCCCCCATCCACAATCATCAACTCCCCTACTTTCAAGTTGACCCCGTCACAAACTCCTTTACCTTTCACCGCTGCTCCTAAACCCATGATAACACCATTATTTTTTATTTCAACCACCACAATATGTAATTCCTCCAACTTCTGCGAAATGAAATTGTGTGTCGCACCACTATCCACCGTCACTATCACGGTTTGTTGATTAATCGATCCCCGTAGCTTCACAGTTCCCGGATTACTAAGCCCCACCATAGAATTTAGTGATAACTCTGCTACTGGTTCAACATTGACTTGCTTCAATTTGAATGTTTCTGTCATCTCTTCTTCACCATCGAGCACCTCCCATTCTTCATCATTTTCCATGATTAGCAGAACTCGGAGTTCCTTTTGATCTCTCGCTGTGCACTTATGACCGGAATATTGCTCATCACAGTGAAAACATAGGCCCTTGTCTCTCCTTACTTGAAATTCAACATCAGACAGACGTCTTGACGGACCTTCACGTCTATTTGCCATCGTAGAAACCCCCCTTAACGTGATCGTTCGCATCGGTAGGGTTTCATTCGCATTTGAATTCTCCTTCGTAACTGTCGGAATAATATGTTTAATAATTGTAGTTTGGGATTGGGCTTTTACATATCTTATTTACTCTGAGGCATGCTTTATTTCGTGTTAACTCCCTATTTTCAACTAATTGGGCTATCTTCATCATGCTCGTAAGCCCATAGGTTCTCAGCACTCCAGTTCCACTTTGATCCATAGTAGAAGCCCATTCATAAATGTCTCCTCCAACACGGGACAACTGCGGCAATGGAGCTACCAGCTTGTCGAAGAGATTTCGATATTCCTCCACTGTAACCTCCTGTTTGATTGCTAGAAACTAACCATAGATCAATCCTTTTCGAGAAGAGCGAAATCGCACCAGCAACTTATCCTTCAGGTCCTTCCAATCTTAAATGGAGTTTGTTCCTCCGCACAAAACCAATCCAGAGCCACACCTTCAGAACTGATTATAGCTACGATCATCTTTTTTGATTTCGTCAATTTGTGAATATTGAAATAACGATCCGCATGGAACAACCACGCATTCGGATTGCTGCCATTAAACACTGGCATTTCCACCTTCTTGAAGTTACTCCAATGTTGACTACTATCAGTCTTCTCTATCTTCGTCATTTCAACCAGCATTGCTAAAAGTTTCACCTGATTGCTCCTTCTCCTTCTCCTTTCGATTACTTCCCTCCCCAAACCTTTTAAAGGTCTCCTTTACAAGAAAAAGCTCACACTTCCTCTGACTAACAGAATCCCTATGGGCTCAACAAAATCAAGCACTCACACGGACAAATGACTGTCATTCTTCAATTACAACATTTTGGTCATCCCTCCTCTCTTTCCTAATCCTACATCTACGTGTATAGACCATGGTGACTCGAGTCTATGAAGGTGGACGAAAGGAAAATAATTCTTTGTTTACCCTCTAATTTTGCAAGGGATTCATGAATGTATCCATTCTTGAATCGGTTCAAGGTTTTGCGATAAAAGAAATGTCCTCTTCCTCAATATCTTCATTGCCTTTGACAAACTCCCACTATCAAATATCAAAATTAGGTTGTTCCTTTTTTTTCTTTTGTTTTTTCACTGTCCTTTTTAGAACAAGAAACAGAACCTTTTGTTTTTGGATAAGAAAAGCAAAACCTTTTTTCTTCAGGGTTGGATAATTATAAGTGTTCAAATATACAAACCCTTTAAGACTTCTATTATTGTATTTGATTTTCTAGAACAATTTAAGGTCCCGTTTGTTTTTGGATTTTGGTTAATTGTGCTGCTTGTATTTGCACAATTTCTTAATGATTTTCATCTTCTTCTTACTAAACATTTGAATTTTTAGGTAATCCAAAATGAAAATAAGTTTATAAGAATGAGGTAATTTTTTTCCTCTTTAAATTTTGGTTTGACTAAAAAGTAGACAAGAAAAAAAAGAAACCAATAGGTAGAGGTAGTGTTTATAAAAGCTTAATTTTCGAAAACAAAAGACTAAAAATTAAATGGTTATCAAATAAGGCCTCAATTTTCTTTATTTTGGTTCAACCTTCTATATCTTTTTTAAAAAAATATAGTCATGGTTCTTTTTTTGTTTTTTTTTTCTTAAATAATTTTTTTATTGACATTTTCAATTTCATATTAAATATTGTTCTTAAACTTGAAGGCTCTGCAATTTTAAAGAATTTATACTGTACAATACTTATTAGTTTCCTCGTGGTCACTTCTTGTTTAGGCCTCTTGGTTGCTTCTTGCCAAGCAATCAAGAGAGTTGTCAGCTCAGAATGCATTTTGTAATTTCAAAATACAATTTATTGGTTAATAAATTGAAAGGGCTCTGGAATCAGCCAAGTCATCGTGGATTTAGAACTCTGCTGAGCTGCTTATTTGGGGAATCAAATGTACCTTCGAATTTTCAGTGTACAAATATTGGAAATTAATTGGTTAAATGATATTCCCGATTCAAATTTAATGAAGCATAGTTATTATAAAGTTCCACTCTCCTCATTCATTGTTATGTTGCACATGGGTATGTTTTTATTTTCGATCTGGTTAGTATTACTTTGTTTTAGTATTTCAAAATATTTGGGACTGATGTAATCATGTTAATGCACTTTTCATAGTCGAAGAGTTTGATACTGAGGAGCCAGAACAAGAGCTACCGTCCTGCGTTTTTCAGAAAGGTTTGTTAAGAAAAGGGTGGTATTCTTGACTTGGAGTATCATCTTTTCATGGATTCATGGGTATAACTCTCATTTCTGAATTTTTTTAGGAGGATTTGGAGAATTCTTTACAAAGAGCATCTCGTGAACAAAATCAAATTAATCCTGCCTTCCGACCGGGGGATATACAGGTATAGCTCTTTGTGCTTGTAGCTAATGAAGCAAGTGTGTGGATTGGAACCTTAACGTTTAATCTGAACCTTGTAGGTGGCTGTTTTTGAAGAAATTATCAAGGGAATGAAGGTGAGGAGTCGATCTCAGTTTTATTTTCTAAGAACTCTTTTCGTTAAGGGACAAAAATAGTTGTTAACCTTTTAATCATGATCTAAGTTTTACTTTTGTTTCATTGACAGGATAGTTCCATTTCAACATGGGATGATATAGTCTTCATTCCTCCCGGATTTGATGTTTCGACTGACCCCAAAAAGCAACATTAGGCATTGAGATAGTAGCTGGCAAATTTGTCTTATCATACAAAAAACTCATATGGATACAGTAGGGTACTTAGTTTAGTTCAGGTAATTCTTGATGCTTAATTTCTTTTAACCTCATTTTGTTGATTGATTGTTATGTGAATAAGTTATGAGGGTGTTTACTCACCCCTTTTTGTTTCTTCTTCGTTTGGTAACTGTTTTTTTTTTTTTGCTCTCGATTTCAAGAAACATCTTAAAATATCCAAGCAGATTTCTGGTAAAGAAAACAATATCTTCTTCTTTCTGGTTTCTTAATGAATAATATAAGCGAAACACTTAAGCTGCCAATTATGTGGTGTTTCTTAGGTTCCAATGATTGGAAGGAGAGGATCTTTAGTCACATTTGTGTTAGAGAAGGAATCCTACCGAACTCCAAACCTGGTTAGTTTTGTGGTGTGTCTTCACTCTTTTGAGCTATGCCGGTATCACAACAAATGTCATAGAATTGTGCATCTTTTCTTTGTAGCTTGTAGTGTATGGAATGTCTAGTTTTTGAGTATAAAATATTTACACTTTGAGCTTTTTATATAATGCTGCTCTCATCATTTTAGGGTTATAATTTTTTGGGCCACTTTTCTTGATTATAAAGAAATGGTGACGATAGTAATTTAGGCTATACTTAACCTACCATGGATTAGCACAATAGCCATTGGAGCAAGTGAAAAAAAAAGTACGACCCCCCTCCCCCCCCCCAGTAACTCAGTAATGAAAAGCGTAGAGAAAGAAAATAAACATTAGAGATATAGTACACTCCAAATTCGGGATTATGTTCAATCTTGTACAAAAGTAGGTTCAATTATATATAATGGAGATTCAAATGACCTTGCAAATCACAAACAATGACTACCTTACTTTCAAGCACCACAACGATGAATGCTTAGGGTACAACAAAGAATACAACCTTCAAAACTGACTAGGTATAACTCTTAACAAATTTGATAGCCTTCTTTGTCGGTTTGTGATAGTCTCACGATGGCCTTTGGTGCGTGGTGGGGTTCTCTAGGATTTTTGCACAAATGACCTATTTGGAGAGGCCCAAATAAAATTTGACCCAGCTTTTGAAAATTTAAATTGTTTGACCTTATGTTTACGTCATTGCTGGGTAAAATCATCGAAATGATTAATGAAGCACGGTGCCTCTCACTAATCACTTCTCTCTCGTCTCTTGCTTCCCTTTCTCTTTTCTAGTTTCTCTTTTTTCTCTTCGCACTTTGTCCTTAGCTTCTAGCAACTCACTACTCCCTTCTAGTAGTTTCAGGGGTTTCTTCTTTCTTTTTAGGTGCTACAACCTCTTTATCATGAGATTATGGATTTAGAAGTTGGACATTTTATTCCTTGAACGTTCTCAATCCATTTTACCCAAAAATTAAAATGAGAAGTGAGCTCTTTAAAAGGGCCAATTGTACCTCTAAAATATACGAAAAAGGTCTTATACGCGCTTGATGGAATGACCATATCTTTGACATAGAGAAAACACTTGTCAATTTAATTTCTAATGAAAGAATGTGTTCATTTAACCAAACTTGAACATACCTTAGAGTAAAGTTGAAATATGATGGCCGAAACTCAGTTTTTTTTCCTATCATGGCTTTGAACAGTGGTTTTGGGGTTTTTTTTGTTCCTTTTTGGTGTTACAATATCTTTATTAAGGGATTATGAGATTAGAAATTTGGTATTTTATACCTGGAATGTTCTTAGTTCATTTTGCCGAGAAATGAGCTCCTTAAAAGGCCAATTGTACCTCTAAAATGTACAAAAAAAAGTCCTATAGTAATTGATTTTAAGAAATAATCGTATCTTTGCTATAGAAAAAACTCATTTAAATTTAATTTCTAACGAAAAAATGGGTTCATTTTAATTAAAATTGAATATCCCCATAGTAAAGTTAAAAAATAATAGCCCAAACTCAGTTTTAATCAAAATTAGAACTTTGATCTTCGAATCACTCCACAAGCAAGATTGATCAAGTCAAGCTTGAATGATTTTAAACATGCAATCTAAACACCATAAAATTACAAAAGAAACATAGCGCAAGGCTAAAAGAAAGCTCAAATGCTTTTTTTTTTTACTACAATTTCAAGTCTCTTCCAAGTCTCCACTTTTTGAACAATTACATGGCATTATATATGCCTTAAAATTTGACCCTAAACATTCTATGAGCTATTTAAAGAGTTGTAGCTCTCATGATTAATGACCATTATTAACCATGATCTAAATGTAACATAAAAATATATAAAATAACTTAAAATTGAAAATTACATTTAGAAATACAATAAATCCGAGATTATCTTTTCTTCATGTATATTCCATCCAATTGTAACCATTCAAGAGTAAATGACATCTCATTTGAAGTAGTTTGAAATCTTTGTTCATTAAATGAAGCTTGATTCATCATAAATTTCATTTGGTTTCACATAATTCTTCTTTGATTAGTGTAAACTTGGACAGCAAATAGGGCTCGATCTTATTGTTCATATTGCATGATTGAGATTCCTCAGTTCATATCATTCTCCCCTTCTTCAAGAAGATTTGTCCTTGAATCTAAACATATTGCTTGGAAGGAATATCGAAGTATTGTTGTAGACATTTACACTTAAGAAATAATCTATAGGCTGGAATTTAAAACTTTGGAGTTATATTCTTAACTGATGGCTAGAAAATTCAATGTACCTAAATGTAACTTCCATATTTGATGTATGACAACTAACCTTTGCAATTTTTCAAAGTGTAAAATATGGGATTGATACCAAATTATGACATTTAAGAACAAAAACTGGATCAAATAGTAATGTTTCAGTTCTAACATAGTTTATTTAAAGACAAAAATGGGGTCTGAATGTGACGAGATGAATAGAAAACAACAACAACGGAAACATATATCTGATCTAGAGCCTAATCTCTGATACCAAATGATAAGTAACCTTCGAGGATTTTGATTTAACAACCTTGTTGATGAACAAGACCTTTAGATCTCAAACTAAAGCACCCTAAATCAAGATGATCTCAGCCCCTAAGAATGGCTAGATGACGGATTACTTAGACGATCAGCAACACCATGGATCAGACAAAGCTTGGTGCTCCCATCGACCCTTGATCTTCGAAACACTCCACAAGCAAGATCGATCAAGTCAAGTTTGAATGATTTTGAACATGCAATCTAAACACCATAGAATTGCAAAATAACATAGCATAAGGCTAAAAGAAAGCTCAAATCACATAAAATGACTTAAAGACTAAAATTACATTTAATTAATACAATAAATCCGAAAATATTTTTTTTAATCAGTAAACCATCATTTTGTAACCATCTTTGAGTTATGAACCCCCACTTGAACTCTTTGTTCCATAAATGAAGTTTGATTCTTCATAAATTTCACTTGACTTCACATAATTTTTCTTCTTTGGTTAGTGTAAACTTGGACAGCATAGATGGCTCCTTCTTGTTGTTCATATTGCAGATTGAGAATCATCTGTTCATATCATTCTCCCATTCTTCAAGAAGATTCGTCCTCGAATCTAAAGTATTGCTTGGAAGGAACATTGAAGGACAAGTGTACACATTTACACTCTTAAGAATTAATTTATTGGCTGGAATTTGAAAAATTGGGTTACATTCTTAACTAATGAATTGAAAATTAAATGTGCCTAAATGTAACTTCCATATTTAATGTAACAAAGCCTACTTTTGCAAAATTTCAAAGTGTAACCTATGAGATTTAACACCAAATGACGAAACTAATGACCACAATATGAGATCAAATTGTTATACTTTAAATCTATCATGCTTTTGAGAATGAACATAACAACTTAAGAACAAATGCTAGGGATTTCAATTTTTCTTCTCGTGACTGTTTTTCAAAACACAAAAGTTTGATACTGAAGGAAGCTGAATTTGAAGACATCAACAAAATTTTTTTTTGTAGATAAGACTCTGATCTAAAACCTTAAAGTTTACAAAAACATTATGACACGAATGAATATGAGACTTTTTTTTCGAGTATCATAAAATAGACAGAATGTGACAAGATGAATAGAAAAAAAAAATAAGAAAACAACAACGACGGAAACATATATCCGATGTAGAGGCTAAGCTCTGATACCAAATAATAAGAAACGTTGGAGGATTTGGATATAACAACCTTGTTGACGAACAAGACCTTTAGATCTCAAACTCAAACACCCCAAATCAAGATGATCTCAGCCCCTAAGAATGGCTAGACGAGGGATTACTTAGATGATTTGAAAACCACGGATCGAACAAAGCTTCATGCTCCCATTGATCCTTGATCTTCGAACAACTCCACAAGTATGATCGATCAAGTCAAGCTTGAATGATTCTGAACATGCAACCTAACCACCATAGAATTGCAAAAGAAACATAGCACAAGGCTAAAAGAAAGCTCAAAGGCTCTTTTACTACATTTTCAAATCTCTTCCCAGTCTCCTTTTGTGAACAATTACATGATGTTATATAGACCTCAAAATCTAATCCTAGGCATTTTATGAGACATAAAAAGAGTTATAACACTTCTAATTAATGATCATTATCAACCATGATCTATAAATGTAACATAAAACAAATAAAATGACTTAAAGACTAAAATTACATTTAAATTAATACAATAAATCCGAAAATATTTCTTTTTAATCAACAAACCATCATTTTGTAATCATCTTTGAGTTATGAACCCCCACTTGAACTCTTTGTTCCATAAATGAAGTTTGATTCTTCATAAATTTCACTTGACTTCACATAATTTTTCTTCTTTGGTTAGTGTAAACTTGATTGAGGTTCATCCGTTCATATCATTTTCTCCTTCTTAAAGAAAATTCGTCCTCGAATCTAAAGTATTGCTTGGAAAGAACATTGAAGGACAAGTGCACACATTTACACTCTTAAGAATTAATTTATTGGTTTGAATTTGAAACATTGGGTTACATTCTTAACTAATGGATGGAAAATTCAATGTGCCTAAATGTAACTTCCATATTTAATATATGATAACCAACCTTTGCAATTTTTCAAAATGTAACATATGAGATTGATACCAAACTATGACATTTAAAGACAAAAATATGGATAAATAGTAATGTTTTAGATCTAACATCGTTTACGTTTCTTCTCTAACTGATTTTCAAAACACACATATTTGAAATCAGAGGAAGTTGAATTTGAAGACCTCAAAGAAAGAAATTTTGTAGTTAAGACTCTCATATAAAACTTTGAAGTTTACAAAAATATGAAAACATGAATGGATATGAGACTTTTTCTTTGAGTTTCATAAAACATACATAATATGACGAGGTGAAAAAAAAAAAAAAAACAACAACAACAATGGAAACATATATCTAATTTAGAGCCTAAGCTCTGATACCAAATGATAAGTAACATTCGACGATTTGGATTTAACAACCTTGTTGACGAACCAAGACCTTTAGATCTTAAACTCAAACACCCCAAATCAAGATGATCTCAACCCCTAAGAATGGCTAGAAAACAGATTACTTAGACAATCGACAAAACCACGGACCAGACAAAGCTTGCGACTCCCATCAATCCTTGATCTTCGAACCACTCCACAAGTAAGATCGATCAAGTCAAGCTTGAATGATTCTGAACATGAAATCTAAACACCATAGAATTGCAAAATAAACATAGCACAAGGCTAAAGAAAAGCTCAAAGGCTCTTTTTACTACATTTTCCAAATCTCTTCCAAGTCTCTTTTGTATTATATAGGCCTCAAAATCTAACCGTAGACATTCTATGAGGCATTCAAAGAGTTGTAACACTCATAATTAATGACCTTATCAGCCATGATCTAGATATAACATAAAACAAATAAAATAACTTAAAGACTAAAATTACATTTAATTAATACAATAAAGCCAAAAATATTTCTTTTTAATCAGCAAACCATCATTTTGTAACCATCTTTGAGTTATGAACCCCCACTTGAACTCTTTGTTCCATAAATGTAGTTTGATTCTTCATAAATTTCACTTGACTTCACATAATTTTTCTTCTTTGGTTAGTGTAAACTTGGACAACATATATGGCTCCTTCTTGTTGTTCATATTGCATGATTGAGGTCCATCCGTTCATATCACATGATCAAATTGTAACATAAAATCACATAACATGATTCTAAACTAAAAAATACATTTACTAAATACAATAAATCCGAGATTAATATTTTTCATCCATATTCCATACATTTGTAACAATTCAAGAGTAAATGACATCCCATTTGAAGTAGCTTGAAGTCTTTGTTCGTTAAATGAAGCTGATTATTAAAAAATTCCACTCAACTTCACATAAATTTTCTTCTTTGGTTAGTGTAAACTTGGACAGCATGTATGGCTCATTCTTGATGTTCATATTGCATGTTTAAGGTTCCTCCGCTCATATCATTCTCCTCTTCTTCAAGAAGATTCGTCCTTGAATCTAAAAATATTGCTTGGCAGGAACATCGAGTATTGGTGCAAACATTTTTACACTCTAAAGAATTAATCTATTGGTTGAAATTTGAAACTTGGAGTAACATTCTTAACTAATGGTTAGAAAATTCAATAAGCATAGATTCTGTAACTGCCATATTTAATGTTTAACAGCCCACTTCCTCAAATTTCCAAAGTGTAACCTATGAGATTGAACACCAAACGATGAAATTAATGGCAAAAATAGGATCAAATTGTAAGAATTCAAATTTGACACACTTTTGAGAAAGAAAGAACAACTGAAGAACAAATGATAGCAATTTTCTCTTTATTAATTTTCAAAACACAAACACTTGACACTAAAGAAAGCCGAATTTGAAGACCACAAAGAAAGAAATTTTGTAGATAAGTCTCTAATCTAAAACCTTGAAATTTACAAAAATATGAAAACACGACTGGATATGAGACTTTTTTTTTAGTATCAAATACACAGAAAACGAGATGAATAAAAAAAGAAAACAACATAAACATATATCCAATCTAGAGCTTAAGCTCTGATACCAAATGATAAGTAACGCTCGAGGACTTTCATCTAACAACCTTGTTGATGAACAAGACGTTTAGATCTCAAACTCAAACACCCCATATCAAGATGATCTCAGTCCCTAAAAATGGCTAGACGATGGATTACTTAGATGATCAGCTAAACAATGGATCGGACTTCATGCTCCCATCGATCCTTGATCTTCGAACACTCCACGAGTAAGATCGATCAAGTTGAGCTTGAATGATTCTGGACATGCAATCTAAACACCATAGAATTGCAAAAGAAACATAGCACAAGGCTAAAAGAAAGCTCTAAGTCTTTTTTCCTACATTTTCCAAGTCTCTTCCAAGTCTCTTTTTGGAACAATTACATGAGATTATATAGGCCTCAAAATCTAACCCTAGATATTCTATGAGGCATTCAAAGAGTTGTAACACTCATAATCATTGACCATTATAAGCCATGATCAAATTGTAACATAAAATCACATAAGCTAGACTATAAACTAAAAAATACATTTAATAAATACAATAAATCCGAGATTAATATTTTTCATCCATATTCCATACATTTATAACCTTCCAAGAGTAAATGACTTCCCATTTGAAGTAGTTTGAAGTCTTTGTTCATTAACTGAAGCTTGATTATTCAAAAATTCCACTCGACTTCACATAAATCTTCTTCTTTGGTTAGTATAAACTTGGACAACATGTATGGCTAATTCTTGATGTTCATATTGCATGTTTAAGGTTCCTCCGTTCATATCAAAGAGGATTGTACAGGCTGACAGTAGATGTCGTAAGAGGGTCGATGTCTGCTGTCCTCACATCTTTTCCTAGGTTAAGAGGGTAACTTGGGAGGGGGTGACATGGTGTGCATGGATGACTTTGACATTGTGCGCGGGATGGAGTTCCTTTTGGAACATAAGGTCAACCCCATGCCCTTAGCCAACTGCCTAATTGTCACAAGAAGAAATCCCACACTAGTCTCAGTAGATATAAAACAACTTAACGGAGTGGGGCTGATTTCTGCCCTTCTGCCGAAGAAAGGTCTCAGCCGGGAAGAACCCACCTTCATGGCCATCTCGATTGTTGATGAGTTTACTAAAAACCGAGTTCGTTCCTCTAGAGATCCAAGAAGTTTTGAACAAGTATGTTGATATTATGCCGCAAAGCTAGTTGAAGTCTTTACTCCCTTGACAAAGGATTGATCATGAGATTGAACTTATCCCTGGAGCCAAACCTCTCGCCAAAAACGCATACAGGATGGCCCCCCCTAAGCTAGCTAAACTCAGGAAGCAATTGGATGAGTTGCAGAATGCGGGATTTATACGCCCTGTGAAAGCCCCTTTATGGGGCCCTAGTCCTGTTCCAAAAGAAGAAAGACGAGTCACTACAATTATGCATCGACTATAGGGCTTTGAACAAAGTAATGGTTCGCAACAAATACGTCAATCATAACTGATCTATTTGACTAGTTGAACGGAGCCCGATATTTCGCGAAGCTCGACCTCCAATCAATACTACCAAGTTTGCATTGCCCAAGGGGATGAGCCAAAGACCACCTATGTGACCAGATACAGGGCCTTTGAATTCCTTGCGATGCCCTTCGATCCCATAAACACCTTTGCCACGTTCTGTACTCTGATGAACCAAGTATTTCACGATTACCTTGATCAGTTTGTGGTGGTCTACCTCGATGACATTGTTGTATATAGTCCTACTTTGGAAGAGCACAAAGTTTGCCTCATACTAGTCTTTGATAAACTATGGCTGAATCAGCTATATGTGAAGAAAGAGAAATGTGCTTTTTCCGAGAAGCTCATTAACTTCTTGAGACATGTGATTGAATATAGGAAGATCGGGATGGATAGTGACAAGTTAAAAGCCATCTAGGAGTGGAGAGTTCCCACATCAGTGACTGAGCTGCGTTCCTTCTTAGAATTGGCAAACTATTATCGCCAATCTGTTGAAGGAATTTCGAGAAGAACTGCGCCCCCCCCCCCCCCCCCCCCCCGACTGAGTTGTTGAAGGACACTACTTGGCAATGGTCAGCTGAATGTCAGTCGGCCTTCGAAGAGCTGAAGACAACCATGACGAAACCATTTGAAGTGGAGACAAATGCTTCAGATTATGCTCTTGATGGCGTCCTCCTCCAGGAAGGTCACCTTGTAGCTTATGAAAGTTGAAAGCTTAATAGTGCAAAAAGCAGGTACACCGTCTCTATTTTCCCTAGCTTAATTTGGGCTCGTTTGTGAATTATGTGTGTTTATTATGTTATTTTATAGGAATTCAAGCAAATCATGCACCTTGAAGCGTTATGGGCCGTTCGAGGTTGATTTCGAGCTCGAAAGTGAAATCGGGCACCCAGAGCTCAAGGACGTGAAAATTAAAAAAACGCCCCTGGGGCCAACGTAGAGCAAAGCGCAACTACGCTCTACTTTACGCTCAAAGGCAAAAAGCTATTATGGCAAAAGTGCATCTATCACTCCCTTGGAGTGTAGCTAGGCTTCGAAGAAAAGAAGATCGGTGCCACAACTTGTACCTAGGGCGTAGCGACGCTCTAACAAAGCGCAACGATGCTCTCCCTTCTTTATAAAAGGATTTTTGCTGATTTTAGAGTAGACAACTCGAGCTTTCAGCCCTCAATCCCACTTTCTCCTCCCCCCTTCTCCTTCCCTCTATAATTCTTGCTTCTTTGGAGTATTTTATGGTTGTAAAGCTTATCTTGGACCAAATTTAAGGCTAAGGTAAGTATGCTACCTTAGGGCGAGGTGAAACCCATTGTTTGATTTTGAGAATTTATGTTTAATTTCTAGTTTCTCATAGAATTTTTGTGGTTCTTGGATTTGGTTTATGATCTATGCTTAGAATGTATGCTTGATTTGGTCAATCTTCATGTATTCTTTGCTAGGCTAGAGTTTAATACATGTTGTGCTTCATGTTGTTATGTTAGTCTCAAGTAGAAAATTCGAAGCCTGCTTGTTTGTAAATTTTAAGTTGTTTAGAATAACCCTTTTACAACATTGCATGACTAGGATAATTCAATGACGCAATTGGTTAATAACTTATGGCTATCTGGGTTATTAATCGTCTTAGTTGAACCTATCGAGCTTAATATAATTGTTTACTTGTTATGTAAGCTATGGAACCCAAGCAATTGGGCAACTAGTCTAATTAAGGGTAGATGTAAGATTTCCATGGACGCTATCGAACCCAGTTAATTGAGCATCTATTTTAATTGATTAATTAATTGGTAATTAGGGCGCTTGCCTTGGTCTTTTCGGGCTGAGTTGGCTAAGCACATTAATTCACAAAAACTCTTTTATGAAAATCCTATGATCAGGTTGCCGTACTTCTTAAACGGTTTTAAGGATGATCTTTCATGTTGTTGATGTTTCCTTGTGCTTTACAAGACTTTCCATGTTGGATGAGTTTTGTTATCAAATTGTGATTTTATTTGCAAGCCTTATAAAGTGATCTTTCTATGAGTTCTATGAAGGTGAAACCTGAAGATGTGCCAGTTGTACAGGAATTTCTAGATGTGTTTCCAGAGGAGTTAGGGTTACCACCTAATTAGGGAAGTGGTGTTTACGATAAACTTGATTCTAGGAACAACTCCTATATCCCACGCACCATATTGTATGACACCAAAGGAATTAAAGGAATTTAAGATCCAGTTACAGAAATTAGTAGATAAGGGTTATATACGACCCAGAGTGTCTCCTTGGAGTGCACCAGTTCTATTTGTTAAGAAGGATGGTACAATGAGGTTATGTATTGATTTCTGTCAACTTAATAAGGTAACAATATATATTAGATACCCTTTGCCTCGCATTGATGACTTGCTTGATCAGCTTAAGGGTGCATCAGTATTCTTGAAGATCGATTTATGATCAGGATACCATCAGTTGAAGGTAAGGGAGTTAGATGTTCCAAAGACGGCCTTTAGGACCAAGTATGGACACTAAGTTTTTAGTGATGCCATTTGGGTTAACTAATGCCCCGACAACATTCATGGATCTTATGAATCGATGTTTCATCCATACTTTGATCAATTTATTATTATATTTATAGATGATATTTTAGTGTACTTAGTAGATAGGGAAAAGCATGTTGAACACCTCGGGATCGTGTTGCAAACACGACGTGAAAAGAAGTTTTTTACCAAATTCAATAAATACAATTTTTGGCTTGATCAAGTTATGTTCCTTGGTCATGTGGTATCAGCAGCTAGTGTGAAGGTGGATCCTTAAAAGACTGGGGCAATTGTGAAATGGGAATACCTACTACAATTATAGAAGTTCGAAGTTTTCTTGGTTTAGCAGGAAACTACTGAAGGTTCGCAGAAGGATTCTCTAAAATAACACTTCCACTTACGGAGTTGGCGAAGAAGGCCATAAAGTTTTAGTTGACGGACAGGTGCAAGCGAAGGTTTCAAGAGTTGAAAAACAGATTGGTATCCACAACTGTATTGACACTCCCTACTTCTGGGAAAACGTTTGAGATTTACTGTGATGTCTCATATCAGGGTTTAGGCTGTGTGTTGATGCAAGAAGGCAAGGTGATAGCCTACGTCAAGACAGCTGAAGAAACATGAGTGTAACTACCCTACTCATGATTTAGAGTTGGCTGTGGTAGTATTAGCCCTAAAGATCTGGAGACATTACTTGCTTGGTGAGAAGTGTCATATTTACATTGATCACAAGAGCTTGAAGTATATATTCGATCAGAAGGAGTTGAACTCGAGACAAAGAAGATGGATGGAGTTGATCAAATATTATAACTGCACTATAGAGTATCATCTAGGCAAAGCTAATGTGGTAGTTGGTGCTCTAAGTAGGAAGTCAAGACAAGGAAGAAGTTCAGTTAATGCTGTCAAGGTTTCTTTGTTAAATGAGTTGAATTTGATATGAATAGAGAAACCTCAATAATGCCATATATACATCTTGAAAGACACCAAGAATGCACAAAATATGCTATCCATATTCACAATGAGAAGAACTTACAATTATGTGAAGTCAAGTGAAGAATCAAATTTCATTTAATGAACAAAGACTTCAAGCTACTTCAAATTGATGTCATTTACTCTTGAATGGTTACAAATGCATGGAATATGGATGAAAAATATTAATCTCGGATTTATTATATTTATCAAATAGATTTTTCAATTTTGAGTCATTTTATGTGATTTTATGTTACAATTTGATCATGGGCTGATCATGATCATTAATTATGAGTGTTACAATATTTTAGATGCCTCACAGAATGTGATAAATAACCTTCGAGGATTTGCGTCTAACAAACTTGTTGACGAACAAGACCATTAGATCTCAAACTCAAAAACCCCAAATCAAGATGATCGCAGCCCCTAAGAATGGCTAGACGATGGATTACTTAGACGATCGACAAAACCACAAATCGAACAAAGCTTGTGGCTCCCATCGACCCTTGACCTTTGAATCAATCCACATCGATCATGTCAAGCTTGAATGATTCGAAACATGCAATTTAAATGCCATAGAATTGCAAAAGAAACATAGCACAAGGGTAAAGGAAAGCTCAAAGGCTTTTTTACTACATTTTCAAATCTCTTCCATGTCTCCTTTCTTGAACAATTACATGACATTATATAGGCCCCAAAATATAACCCTAGACATTCTATGAGGCATCTAAAATGTTGTAACACTCATAATTAATGACCATGATCAGCCATAATCAAATTGTAACATAAAATCACACAAAATGACTCAAAACTGAAAAATCTATTTGATAAATACAATAAATCCGAGATTAATGTTTTTCATCCATATTCCATGCATTTGTAATCATCCAAGAGTAAATGAAATCACATTTGAAATAGCTTGAAGTCTTTGTTCATTAAATGAAGCTTGATTTTTCACTTAACTTCACATAATTGCAAGTTCTTCTCATTGTGAATCTAGACAGCATATTTTGTACATTCTTGGTGTCTTTCATGATGTACATATGGCATTATGGAGGTTCCTCTGTTCATATCAGAATTCCCAAGCTGTGTTGGCTACAGAAAGAACAGGGAGTTTGTTAGCTCAGTTTCAGGTAAGAAACAACTTGATGATCCTGTGCTTCGGAAGCTAGCAAAAGAGGTAAGACTCAGGCAACGCTCTAATTATATGATGCTTAAAGTATATTTTTGTCATTGATTTTTGGCCATTTGTAGAAATTGCAATGGATGCGGCTGCATCGCCAAAATGGGATGTGCCCTCATCAAAACCTTAGTTCTAAAAATGTTGAACCAATTGATCATAGTTGTGATTTACTTTGTCCTCAGTCGTTCTCCAATGACGATTTGACTGGAAAGCCTCTAGGATATGAATTTTGATCCTACCAAACCTCTTTTGAAGCCTCTAAAAGGGATTAGAGCCTTCCTTTCAAACATGCAGCTTATTCCACCCGAAATCAATCCACTGCAAGAAGATCCCCCACTCAACTTGCCAGCCTTACTCCAAGAATGAGACTTCCTCTGAAGTTTTTATGTTTTAGGGCTTCCCTACCTGTGGGAGTGTATGTAGAGAGAAAGGTTTGGTCTTTGAGAGAGGAGAGTCCTTCCCTAAAGTTTATTAGGTAGATAGGAAGTCATTTAAGGAAGTGTGACTGTATTTTCCAGCACTCATCTCCATTTTATTTCTTTCTTTACTACTCTTGCATATTCATTTTTTACTTATGATTTTGAAATTAATGTTAAAAAGATTCATTTATTCCTTATTAAGCTAAATCCATTCAGGGTTCAATTACGTGGATCCCCTAGGGATTCATCGCTTGAGCAATTGCTAATGTGTCGTGTCTAGCATTACTTAAACTTTTCCCTTATTGATTGTATGGAAAGCATGGTAAATTTGAATTGGCCACTTAAGTTAGCAATATAGCATAGTCTTAATACTGAGAAAGAAGGTTAGGGTGTAAGCGAATTTCACTAGGGAATATGGGGTTAAAGCCTAGAAATAAGATCACCATGCAACCCTATAAGGGGCACCATAGGATAAAGAATATGCATGAATTAATCTAAAGTCTAGCTAACCATAGAGATATAGGCTTAGCTCCTTAAGTTCCTAAAAGATCTTGGAACAAAACTGAATAGGAGAAGATTATGCCCATGTGTAAGGCAATGCACTTGCATAATGCGACTGTATCACTTAGGTTTTGATGAACTTAATTTTTGGAGCAAGTGTTTCTAGCCAGTCTTTCGCCCTGTCCCACATAGAAAAAGGAATAATCTTAGACGAATAGCATCATTGGTGACTCCATTCATTTTTTGCGTTCCACAAATTTCTAGAAAAGATCAAAGATGTTTAGGTGGATCTTCATTCGGACTCCCTCTAAATGTGTTTTCCCTCTCCATTTGAATTAAACCAGGCTTCAACTCAAAGTTATTTGCATTAATTGGAGCCTCAGCTATTCCAGGCCACGATGTAGGGACAACCGGCTGATTAAACTAGAGCGGCCTAACGTCCCTTCATCAACAACTCTTATTATCTTTTGATCATTTACATGCACCATCTATTAATAATTTAACCTACCAATTCCAGCCAAAATTCCCGTTTTCCAAGTAAGAGAGTCAGTCTAAGAGCAATTTGATTAATGTCCAGTCGGTCTTGTTCATCAACAAGGTTGTTAGATCCAAGTTCTCAATTATTACTTATCATTAACAAGACCTTTAGATCTCAAACTCAAACACCCGAAATCAAGATGATCTCAGCCACTAAGCAGCTAGACGACGGATTACTTACACGATTTGAAAAACCAAGAATCGGACAAAACTTCATGCTCCCATCGATCCTTGATCTTCGAACCACTCCACAAACACGATCGATCAAGTCAAGTTTGAATGACTCTAAACATGCAATCTAAACGCCATATAATTGCAAAAGAAATATAGCACAAGGCTAAAAGAAAACTCAAATGCTCTTTTATTACATTTTCAAATTTCTTCCATGTCTTCTTTTGTGAACAATTACATGGCATTAGGCCTCAAATCTAACCCTAGACATTCTAAGAGGCATTCAAAGAGTTATAACACTCATAATTAATGACCATGATCATCCATGATAAATTGTAACATAAAATCACATAAAATGACTCAAAACTAAAAATACATTTAATAAATACAATGAATCCGAGATTAGTATTTTTTATTCATATTCCATGCATTTGTAACCATCCAAGAGTAAATGACATCCCATTTGAAGTAGCTTGAAGTCTTTGTTCATTAAATGAAGCTTGATTCTTCATAAATTCCACTTGACTTCACATGATTCTTCTTCTTTGGTTAGTGTAAACTTGGATTAGCATGTAGACTCATTCTTGATGTTTATATTGCTTGATTGAGGTTCCTCTGTTTATATCACAATAAAAAAGAATTCATGCAAATAGATTAGAAACCAACCAATTACAATAGTCCCAATGTCAAGAAAAAATCAACAAATACTCATAATAAATCAAACAACATCGTAGAATTCAGAGGTTTAGTCACACATGATTTCACAAATAACAGATTTTAAACAAAAACACATCCTGACAACACAAGAAATAATGAAAACCGAGAAGAACAAGAATTCAGACTCGTTTGACCATCACTATCTCATGATCTTGACCTCTTGACCTTTGTCTTCGAGCCGCAGATCAATCACCAGGAACAGTGCACTCTTCTAGATGGCAAAGCTTTTCCCTAGGGTTACCATGAAGAATTGATACCCCTCGAATGAAATAAATTGTCCTTTAAATAAAAGTCAGTGTCGGAGCTTCCCAACGCTAGTGGGTAACATCGCGATGCTTTTAGGCAGTGTCCCGACGCTTAGTGCAAACCCAACTCCCAGGTTTTAGCGCCGTTCTTAGTACTACTGTACTCTCCAACTTCTCTTTCCTTTGCTTTTTGGCCCTTTTTTGGCTTCCTATTTGCATGATTTGCCCAAAGCTTCCATATTTGGTCTTTTGCACCCACTTTTACTTATTTAAGCTCCAATTGCTCCTACAACTTGGTTTTCTGCAATTTTTTGTTTTGTTTGCTCGAAACTAGCAAAGTTCACAATTTAGTGCTGATAACTTGTAGAAATACAAGTTATTATAGTCACTATTTGATTTAATTATAGTAACTTTAGAGCTAAACACATGATTTTGGTAGTTGAATTATGTAAAATGTATCACCATGCGTTGGCGCTTTTTACAAAAGAAAATACCTGGAAAATTATGAGCTTTTCTGTTCGTAACACAGGTTTAAGAAGAAAAGAAGAATAAATAACCCAAGTACTAAGAGATGAAGCTGCTGCGAGAACAAGTGGAAACTCATGTGTTGAGACCATGCGTTGAGAAAAAGTAGATACAGACGCATGGGCAAAAAGCTGTCATGTCATTATGAAAAAGGACAACACGTTATCAGATCATGGCAGAACCGGCCGACAATGTAAAAGGTCTACGCAGCAGGGCAGGGAATTTAATGCAAAGGTGTCAGATCATCATGAGTTTCAACGCCTATAAATAGCCCAAAACTTCTCCATTCAAAGGAGGGGGAAGAAAAGAGAGAAACGAGTTCAAGAGACGAAAGCTCTGCACAATTTCTCCCTCACCATAACCAGCCTCCATTTCGAGCTCTTTTGAGAGAAGGATTCTAAGAACTTTCAGAGTCGTCTCCCAGTGAGTGAGAACCTTCACCCTATGAAATTTATGTATCAGATAGCAACCATCTCAAGCCTCCATGAAGCAAGACGTTGCCAGTGGCGACTTGACGCCTTCCATTTCTGTTTTATCTCCATTTCTCTCTTTCTTACTTATGTTTTGTTAATGACATTCGAAAGAATAGTTTATTTTCTTAATATAAGTTTGATTGACGATTATCTTCCATTTATTTCCATATTAAATACCTTACACCATATTGTTTGAATGCTAAATGAGTTAGATGTTAGAAGTTAGTTTTTCTTAAGCAATATTAAGCATGTTACATCTTGATTAATGCATATCATTAGCTTGCATAACTTTGTCTGACAAACAAAAGTAGCAAGCACGACTGTCTAGCTTGAGAGAGTGGATGGTTAATCTTTAGCATTTATCAGGACTAGATGAGGTGGAGATGTAGTTCATCTTTTGCTAACGCAAATTTACCATGCGTCTTAGAGATAAGATTAATGTGGCGTCGAAACATCGAAAGATGGATTCACAAACGTAGTTTGTAGGTATGTAATTACACTTGGATATGCTTAAGTAACAACTAGCTCCTGCGTTAACTTTACTTTTATCGCATGGTTCCATTCATTCTCCACGCATGCTATCTGACACTAAATAACATTTGACTAACCATCGTCGCGTCCACCTCATTGTTAGTTGTAGGAAATTTTATTCATTCTTTTATGTATAGTTTTAGATACATACAATCAACACCTGCACATATTACATGTATAGTTCACCGCATAGTCATGCATCTATTCTCAACGCCTAGTTATTACAAATCCTTGCATTCGACCATGAACTCACCAAGAGACCTATAAGAGCCTATACTTGGGCTTTTTATAGGAAAACTTGCTTAATCATGATCACACTTGAGTAATTCTCGACGCATCTTTGTACGGAAATTATAATATCTATTTTTGTGCAACAAGCTATGAAACTCAATTTAAATCGAAAATAGAAATCCAACAAGTGCTTTTCAGCATCCTAAATTATGAACTTTGCTAGTTCCGAGCAAATAAAACAAAACATTACAGGGAAAATCAAAATGAGTGTGCTAATGACTCATGCCGGAGAAAATGATATACTAGGATCTCACACAGAAATATTCAAGCATATCTCTATTGTTAAGATCATTCAAAGCCAAATCTCATCATCCCCATGTATGTATGTGTAAGTCTTATTTAATTCAAAACACTATAACTTAAATTGTGACAAGAAAGCTTCTTTAGTTTTCCTCCTACTCTAGCTCATGCACCAATCATTGAGAATCTACACATGTCAAGCGAGTAATGTCCACTAAGGTGCCTTAAAATTCAAATTTCAACGGCCATCTTAAACTTGCATTCTTTTACCTAGGGACACTAGCTTTCACACATTTACTGTAAGGACTTGTACTTAGTCAATTCCCAGGCGTCCTTACATCCACAGCAAAGGTAGCTCTTTTTACCCCCATCCGTGCATACACATTACAAGTTTAACATATTTCAAATGGTACAGGCACTAAAGCTTATACACTTAAACGCACAAATTTTTCAAGGTTATTATAACATTTTTTCTTTCTTAGTCTAACATTACGAACCATCATGCACTTCAACTCTCTAACTGGGGGAGTCTTTTGAAGTGACAACCAAATACACTCAACTTAATCCTTTTCTAAGTTAAAGTTTCTAAACAAAGTGACTACATGATACAAATATTGGTTTGAGTTCTAATCAGTAAAACCTCCAAAATCTAAGGGTATAAACTTAGTTTCTTTCACCATTGTGAACGTAAGGGAACTTAATTAAAGTGATATGCACCTTTGAACTCATCCTTTGGTTAAGGCTACCGTACATACCATTTGACATTTAAGGAGACTTCAAGAGGAACTTAAATAGATCAAACTCAAGATAATGTTATCCTATTTCGACAATAAGTCATCCACTATGCATATTCAAGTCTCATAATAGCCATTCAACATCAACGACAGACAATCATAAGGCATTCCCATTATCATTTCAAACTTAAATCAGAAAAAATCTACTCAAAATTTCAACTCAAATTAACATGCATAAAGCCATTAAAACCATATTGGTATGCATAAAAATAAACACAAAAACCAAGTATATAGTACACCCCCCACCCCAAGCTTAAGGTTATGCATTGTCCCTAATGCATGAGAAATGAAACATATCAAACAATAAATGAGTGATACAAGCCTGGGCATACGTGAGGATCTAGGAAATATGGATGGTGGACTAGTACTTAACTTTACCTCAACATCTTCAAAATCCTGGGCATCATAAAAAATAATACCATGAGAAAACTCCTCATACTAATAAAACAAGTAATAAAAGAACTCATAAAAAAATCTAAAGACACATGGGTTGCCTCCTAAGAAGTGTTAATTTTTATGTCTCTAGCTAGACGAAGCCAACTGATCACTCTTTGAAGTACAAGGTCTCTATATGCCGCTCCTCATCTCCACAATAATAAGCCTTTGGGTATTGACCTTGAATGTCGTTCCATCCTTTACCTGTAGCTCTACCGCACGATTTGGAGTCACATCCTTAACCATAAACGGTTCAGACCACCCTGACCTAAGTTTTCCTGGAAACAACCAAAGACGAGAGTTAAATAATAAAACTCTTCGACCAAGGAGAAAAGACCTGGGAAAAAATCTATGATCGTATCATCTCACCATCCATTCCTTGTAAAGCTTAGCATTTTCATATGCTTGGCTCTGAAACTCATCCATCTCATTGGGCTGCAATACTTTAAGCTCTCTAGCCTTCTGAGGATTAAAGTTCAATTTCTTTATATCCCAATAAGCATGATGTTCTAACTCAATAGGCAAATGACACGCCTTTCCAAACACCAACTTGTATGGGGACATACCAATCGGTGTTTAAAGGCCATTCTATACACCCAGAGAGCATCATCAAGCTTAAGAGCCCAATCCTTCTATTAACTTGGACCACCTTCTCCATAATTTGTTTTATCTCCCTGTTTGACACCTCAGCTAAACCACTAGTTTGCAGGTCATAGGCCAGGGAAATCTCATGCTTAACCCCATATTTAGATAACATATTCTAAAAAAGCTAATTGCAAAAATGCAATCCTTCATCATTAATAAGTGCTCGTGGGTGCCAAATTGATGTGAACCTAGCAACATCAACTATCATGCTTCAAGGTCAAGAGCCAAGAAGCTAGAACAAGCTTTAATTACTCGTATCCAAGCTATGGTGACCTCAACAAAGGAGATTGTAGAAGATGTTGGAGTTTTTCGATACATTTTATACAAAGTTGAGCTTCAAGATGAAGATGCATTAAATGCATTCTAACTTGCATTTAATGAAGGCTTACTTAAACTAATGAAAGTCAAGTTGAAGCTAATTAATGGAATGATAAAAAGACAACACTTTTGTTTTTGGTATTTAATTATAATTTTAAATTTTGTTTTATTTTTATTTATGATAAGTAACGAGGATTTCGATCTAACAACCTTGCTGACGAACAAGACCTTTAGATCTCAAACTCAACACCCCAAATCAAGATGATCTTAGCTCCTAAGAATGGCTAGACGACGAATTACTTAGATGATCAGCTAAACCATGGATCGGACAAAGCTTGATGCTCCCATCGACCCTTGATCTTCGAACCACTCCACAAGCAAGATCGATCATGTCAAGCTTGAATGATTTAGGTCATGCAACCTAAACATCATAGAATTGCAAAAGAAACATAGCACAAGGCTAAAAGAAAGCTCTAAGGCTCTTTTACTACATTTCCAAATCTCTTCCATGTCTCTTTTTTGTGAATTACATGACATTATATAGGCCTCAAAATCTAACCCTAGACATTCTATGAGGCATTCAAAGAGTTGTAACACTCATAGTTAATGACCTAAGCCATGATCTAATTGTAACATAAAAATACATAAAATGACTCAAAACTGAAAAATACATTTAATAAATACAATAAATCCGAGATTAGTATTTTCCATCCATATTTCATGCATTTGTAACCATCCAAGAGTAAATAACATCCCATTTGAAGTAGTTTGAAGTTTTTTTCATTAAATGAAGCTTGATTATTCATAAATTTCACTTCACTTCACATAATTTTTCTTCTTTTGTTAGTATAAACTTGGACAACATAGATGGTTCCTTCTTGATGTTCATATTGCATGATTGAGGTTCATCCGTTCATATTAATTTAAGTCTTGTTTTAAATAGGGCCTTATGGAGAATTGAAACTCATGTAGGTTACCCTTTTCTCCATCAATCAGTCATTTAATTTTGTGTCTTTCGGTTTTTTGTTTTTTTTTTTTTTTTTTGCCAATTATTTTTAGAGTGTAATGACTATAAAAAAGGTCTTTTTTCTTTCCATTGTGGACAGATTTGAGAAGTGAATGAATTAGAATTTCTTTAGTTTTGTGAAAGCTAAGTGTTTTTATTTTTGCAATTTCTTGTATAAGAACTTACATGCTAGAATCATTCAAGTGGTGTTCAAACCTCTTGTGGAGTGATTTGAATCTCAAATTTAAAAACGAGTTTTCTCTTTCTTGATCTTGATCATCAAGGTAAAATTCCTTTCAAAACTTATTGCTTAGATTGATTCCATGTTGTTTTGGGGTTTGTGAGTATTAGTTTCTTAACAAGGTTGTTGGATCAAAATTCTCAAGGGTTATTTAACACTTATCCTGATGACACTATGGATGCGACCGACTTTGTATTTGATACAAATGATGTGATCCTATATCGTTCATGTAGAGACACGAGAATGGAGGCATCATATGCAATGAGATTGCATAAGACTAAACCATGAAATAATTACATTTACTTTATAACACAGTTTACTGTTAAAACTGATTATTTCAACATGATAATCTAGGTAACTTGATCTTAATCTTGAGCTAACTATGAACTCCTGTTTATTTGAAATTATCCTTTAATTTGCATAGGTGAAAGTGGCCCGAGATCGTTGACTCAATAAGCCTTCTATTTTAGGGATAATACTAGGTAGATAGATGGGGCCATAGTCTTGCGAGATGAAATTCACTCCTACCTAATTCTAGGTTAAAAGAGAAGATGTTGCCTTAAGTGCTTACTCCGAGTCTTGAACAACGGGCTCCACCCTCTCATTGACTCGAGAGGGGCTTGGTTTGATGGTTGGATCACAAACCATGATATGAACTGAGGAACCATAAACATGCAATATGAACATCAAGAATGAGCCATACATGTTGTCCAATTTACACTAACCAAAGAAGAAGAATTATGTGAAGTAAAATGAAATTTATGAAAAATCAAGCTTCATTTAATGAACAAAGACTTCAAGCTATTTCAAATAGAATTTCATTTACTCTTGGATGGTTACAAATGCATGTTATATGGATGAAAAAAAGATAATCTCGGATTTATTGTATTTACTAAATGTATTTTTCAGTTTTGATTCATCTTATGTGATTTTATGTTACAATTTGATCATGGTTGATAATGGTCATTAATTATGTGCGTTACAACGTTTAAATGTGTCATAGAATTTCTAGGGTTATATTTAGAAGCCTATATAATGTCATGTAATTGTTCAAACAAAAGAAGAGACTTAGAAGAGATTTGAAAATATAGTAAAAGAGCCTTTGAGCTTTCTTTTTGTAATACCCTATTTCCGAAAACCTAAGTATTCATATGATTAGTAAGGATAAAAGTATGTGGATTAGCGAAACTTTTAAACGAAAAGTTAAGATGGTGTAATTACTGAATTATGGCTAATAAATTTTGTGCGTTGAGATGAATAATATTAAGAAAAGAGTAGAAATATTCTGGAGATTAGGTTGACGCGTAGATGGTTAAGCTCAAACGCATGGTATTAATATTGAGGAGTTACCAAGCTGTGGAATTAGGTTCTAATGGTGGCAAATTGAATGGGGTGAAGTACCATATGTCGATAATGTAAAGTGAAGTAGAACCATCACGTAGGAAAAGTACCTTACGTTGGAAAGGTTGACAACGCGTCGGGAAGTGAAACTAAGAAAAGTAATGCATTGAGTGTTGTATAGAATGATAGTGAATGGAGGTGAAGGAACAAGAATTGAGTATGGATTACGACTATGTGTTGGTAAGCCACGAGATGGACAATAACTATGCGCTGAAGGTTTACTATAAGGATCATTGTGCTGATCAAGAAGTCCTTTAGTGCAAAGTGCACAAGGAGTCGCTATGCATTATAAGTGCTATGAGATGTTAAAACGTTAAAGGGTTATTGTATGCTAGTAGGATTTGAGCAATTTGTCGAGTTTTACTATGCGCTGAGAAAGCTATGTGGTGAGAAAATATTAGCTACACGTTGAGGAATTCTGTGTTAAGGACAGCTGTTAACTATGCGACGAAGGGTTCATGAGTCGATGATGGTTACCATTGGTTATCAAGTCATACGCTAAAGAGCTTAATTTCATGAGAATGAAAAATGCCATCACTATCTCCGGTAAACGCATAGGAAGAAGTTAAAGAAGAAAAGGTTAAGGAATAACCTTGGTATATGTTTCGAGAACGCATAGAGGATAAAATTAAGGGACTTAAAGGAAGGTCATGAACGCGGAATGAAGCAAAGGTAAATGCAAGAGGGTAAACGCAGGAAGAAAGAAATTGAGTTAGATGTGGTGGTTAAAGGTAAACCACGTGGTCAGAAGGGTGTAATTGTACAAAGAAGGAATTGTAGCGGGGAACGAATGTAAAAAGGGGGGACGAACGCATATAGTATGCGATTAAGGAAGATGGATGATATTTTATGGTGAGCTGAAACGCATAGTAGTATGCGTTTAGAATTTGTACACCTACTTGAATATGAAGGAGAAATGGAGAATTAAGGTAGTAAAGCTGAGAGTAGTAAAAGGGGGTAAAGAAGTTAAATCCGGAAGAAGGTCCCATGAACGCATAAGAACACAGGGTTGATTGGGTAGTTGTGTATTGAAACATGATGAACCCATAAGGTAAGCCTATATGCCAAGTGGTGACACATGATCGTGACACCTTATTAAGTAGGAGGTGTTAGGAAGCATGATAAACATTTCATGCAAAGTGACACTTGGACTAGTGCATGATTAATTAAGCATACAACATGACATGTGGCAAACAAATGGCAGCAGAAGAGAAGAGGAAGAATGTACTCTCTATAAATAGGACCTTGAGGAAAAAGTAATGACTGATGATTCGGTGGTAAGAATCCTTAAGAGAAGGAGAGAAAGAGGGCTGAAGGAAGAAACCCTTGCGTCTGAAAGAGGAAGCCTGCGGCTAAGGAAGAAGACATCCTTGACACTTAAGTCAACTGGTGTTAAGAAGTTGGCTTGTGTAGAGAAGGGTGAGCCTTGCGTTTAAACCGAATTCAACATAAAGGGTGAACGCCACGATGCGTTCAAGTTAGACCTTGCGTCCAAGGAAGGTCGACGCATCCGAAAGAGTAAGAAGAGTTAGTCTGCACCTTGCGTTTAAGGGCAGGGTTGAGTCCAACCGGTTACCGGAAATAGTTTACGGGTTAGGAGTTCAAACCTTGCGTTCAAGGAGCTCGGGGAAGACAGGGATTGGAAGGAAAAGAGGAAAATCTCTTAAGTAATTGTGAGTGACTCTCTTCCTCTTTCAAACTGAGCTTTCTTGAAATGTTCTTATGTGATATGGTTTTGTGATAACTGATTTCATGAAACGCATGATGTTTGATTATATTGTCTAAAAGCCATGTTTTATCTAATTGTTTTATTACATTGAAAGGCATGTTGCAAAAGGTAGTTTATCAAGAAACAACCTGTTTCTTATAAAAGGTTTCATATGAATGATCTACTCAAACTGATCGATAAAATATTTAAGAGGAGGCTCAGTGCTTATCTCCTTGAGAAGGCTCGTGAGTTTCCCCGGGACCCAGTACTCAAGGACATGAGAAGGTACATGGGCAACCCGTCATATTCCTATGTGCACATAGAGGTTAATCTGGCTAGTGCATCGAGCTTGCTCTGCTAGAAGCCAGGGATGATTTCGACGTTGGGTGTGTTGAGCCTTGCTCCACCCTAACTAAGGATGTTTTCGACGTTGAGAGCGTTGAGTTTTACTCCGCCTCAACTAAGGGAAATGATTGAGAAACCAAACGAGTTTTTCATATAATTGTTCTTAAACGACTCTATTGATTTGGAACGATTTGATATAGTTCAAAAGAGATGTTGGAAATACGTTCCTGATGTATTGATGTACTTATCTTGTTTTATATGTATAAATGTAACATGCATGTTTTTTTATTAAAAGATAGTTTTACAAAACCAGTCACTCACGGGGCTTTAGCTCACATTGTCCTATGTTTTTTTTTTCTAATTTTCCAGGTAGCAAGCGAGTTCGGGATGCTTTGCCTATGCAAGAACCTCGTCTGGGCCGTCTTTGGTAAAGAAAGGGTTGGTCAATGAACCTTACAGAGGAGTCAAGGTTGCTGACTTCACATCTTCTTTCGGGTTATGGAGGACAATTCGGGAGGGGGTGTGACACTTTTAGCCTTGTGCTATGTTTCTTTTGCAATTCTATGGTGTTTAGATTACATGTTCAGAATCATTCAAGCTTGATATGATCAATCTTGCTTGTGGATTGATTCAAAGATCAAGGGCCGATAGGAGCTGCAAGCTTTGTCTGATCTGCGGTTTTGCTGATCATTTAAGTAATCCGTCATTAGCGATTCTTAGGGGTTGATATCATCTTGATTTGGGGTGTTTGAGTTTGATATCTAAAGGTCTTGTTCGTCAACAAGGTTGTTGGACTCAAATCCTTGAGCGTTACTTATATTTGTTATCAGAGCTTAGGCTCTAAATCGGATATATGTTTTCATTTTTGTTGTTTTTTTTTTTCCTTATTCATCTCATCACATTCTGTCTATTTCATAAAACTTTAAAAAAAAAGTCTCATATCCAATCGTGTTTCCATATTTTTATAAACTTCAAAGTTTTAGATCAAAGTCTTATCTACAACATTTATTTCTTTGAGATCTTCAAATGCAGCTTCCTTCAAGGTCAGAGAATTGTGTTTTGAAAATCAGTCAGGAAAAGAAAAATTGCTATTCTTAAGAGCATTTGTTTGTTCTTCAACTATTGTTTCTTTCTCAAAAGCGTCAAATCTCTATATTCTTACAATTTGATTCCACTTTTGCCATTAATTTCATCATTAATGTTCAAACTCATAGGTTACACTTTGAAGATTTGGAAAAATTTGATGTTTTACATTAAATATGGAAGTTACATCAAGACACATTGAATTTTCTAGCCATTAGTTAAGATTAACTCCAATATTTCAAATTCTGGCCAATAAATAATTCTTAAGAGTGTAAATGTTTGCACTAATAGTCCTTCAATGTTCCTTCCAAAAAATATTTTAGATTCGGGGACGAATCTTCTTGAAGAGGGGGAGAATGATATGAATGGAGGAACCTTAAACATGCAACATGAACATCAAGAATGAGTCATACATGTTGTCCAATTTACACTAACCAAAGAAGAAGAATTATGTGAAGTCAAGTGGAATTTATGAAAAACGAAACTTCATTTAATGAACAAAGACTTCAAGCTACTTCAAATGGGATGTCACTTACTCTTGGATGGTTACAAATGCATGTTATATGGATGAAAAAAAGATAATCTTGGATTTATTGTATTTACTAAATGTATTTTTCAGTTTTGATTCATTTTATGTGATTTTATGTTCCAATTTTATCACGGTTGATAATGATCATTAATTATATGTTTTACAACTTTTAAATGCCTCATAGAAGAACTAGGGTTATTTAGAGGCCTATATAATGCCAAGTAATTGTTAAAAAAGGTAGACTTGGAAGAGATTTGAAAATGTAGTAAAAGAGCCTTTGAGCTTTCAATTAGCCCTATTCTATGTTTCTTTTGCAATTCTGATAAGGAGGTGACCAACCAAGAGAAAATAAAGGCTCAACAAGCTCAAACCAGCTCAAGTGAAGAGGAAAATGAAGCTCAACAAGCTCAACCTAGCTCAATTGAACCTCGTGCTGAAAATCAAATAGAGAACTTTTCAAGTCAACCTAATCATGAGGCAATTATCATGCCACAAGGTCCAATGACAAAAGCTAGAGCTAAAAGTCTTCAAAAAGGATTAAATGGTTGCTTCCAAGCTAAGTATTCAACAAATCATGAAGAGTTGTAACTTTTGAAACTCCAAGAGTCATTTGGACACCCAAGAGTCATCATGAATCTAAAAATCCAGATCCATCAACATATTTAGTGTCCTATGTATCCAATCTAATTTCATGTATTTATATTTATTAGGGTAGTTGAAAGGGTGTAGATGAATTTAGACAATTTGGTGAAAGGTTGCGACCTTTCATGGTGCCTTTTCAATTAGTTTAAATAGGGTTGAAATTTCCACCTTTTGAAACAACTTTGAATTTGAATGAAATCTCCATAGAGTTTTATCTCTCAAGCTTTATACTTTCTTTGTATTCTTGTGTATAGAATGAATGTTTAGAACTTTCAATCCAGTTTGATCAATTAGATTGTGGAAAGTTCGAAATCTTGAATTTAGGAACAAGTTCTCCATTTTTCTTGATCTTTGATAAATTCTTTCCAAGCCAAATTTGTTTAGCTTTCTTGGGGTTGTCTATCAAATTTGTTTATTGGGGGTTATTCTTATTATCGTTGTAGGGGTTCACCTGAATAAGGGGAGTTCTCAAACATAATTGAGGTAGTTCCCATTTATCAATTTGATGGTGTTTAGATTGCATGTTCAGAATCATTCAAGTTTGACATGATTGATCGAAGATCAAGGGTCGATGTGAGCGCAAGTTTTGTCCGATTCGTGGTTTTGCTGATCGTCTAAGTAATCCATTGCTAGCCATTCTTAGGGCTAATATCATCTTGATTTGGGATGTTTCAGTTTGAGATCTAAAGGTCTTGTTTGTCAACAAGGTTGTTAGATTCAAATCCTCGAGCGTTACTTATCGTCAATTGTTCATTAGAGAATCCGTGGGACTTAAGAAATAAGATGTAATTACTAGGATAAAATGGTAATTTTGACCGAGTTGTAATTACGAACAACTTGTGAAGGATTGTCTTACTAATTATTGTTATATCAAATGGACAAACATATATCTAGAGTGGGGAGAATGCAACTATTAGGCTATAGTAGAGTGTCCCGATAGTTAACGAATGTTTACTAACTAGGTTAAAGAGTTTATCAGGTTAGTTTTGAATCATTCGAGCTCATGCTCTATAGGTCCATTAGGTCCCCTTGTTAGCTCATGACTAAAACCTTAGAACAGTGTGATGAAAGAATTTGAAAACGTTCAATTTCGTTTAAGGAGTAAGATTTACGGGTTGTTCGTTTTAATTATGAATTAAACAAATTTGGAGAGTTGGAAATATTTAAAATGTGATTTAAATATTAATTGGATGAATAAAGATTCATCAGATTGGAAATTATTGGGATAAGTGGAAAAATTATTAATTTAATATAATTAATTATTATTTAAATTAATTTTATATTAAATCAATATTATTTAAAATTAATTATTAGAATTAATTTTAAAAAGAAATTGAAAATTTGAAAATTCATTTTTTTAAATTTGAGAAATTCAAATTTAATCCACCATGTTTTTTGTTTTTTGTTTTTGAAGAGGTATTTTATTATACAACAATAAGAGGCCCCCACAGCCCGGGGGCAAGGCAACAAAACAAGGAGAACAAACTAACTAGACAGAAGACAAATAGAGAAAAAACAACAAGCACAAGCAACAACAAGGCCACACCAAGGCCTCACCACAACCAATAGAGCAACACAAGAAAAAAACAAAACCCCACAGCCTGAGGACAAACTAAAACAGACCCTCAACAAAGGGGAAACCATGTAGAGCAAAAAATGCTAAAAGATACCAGAGAAAGGTCATCACTTCGGGACATAGCACGAGCACGCACAATTGAAACAACTAGATGCAAGATCACTTCCCCATTACGAAATGTACCACCATGTAAATGACGGTTCCTTTTCTGCCACATAAAGTAAATAGAGGCCCTCCAAAAAATACGTCATAATTTCCTCATAGCCCCACTACCACGCCCTGTCCTACAAACCCACAGTCCACCCCGCCACCCAATTGGATGAACCCATAAGACTCAGCACACCAGACCACATCGCCAAACCCAAAGGGGCACTCAAAGAACAGATCCCGAGATTCCACCCCACCTTCACAAAGCAAGCACATCGAAGAATGTGTTACCACCCACATACATAACCAATCCTAGTCCCCAGCCTATCCTTCACAGAAGAGCAAGCACAAAAGGAATGCCTAAGAATGTTACCCCAAAACCCTAGAATACTAGCCCACAACAGTCTCATATGCCTCAGTCTTAACACCTCCCATGTACTCCGGATAGAAAACTTACCAGACCTCTCAAGAACCTATACCCACCTATCCTCACACCCCACTCTAATCTCCTCAATTCCCAAGTAATACACAACCACTTCCAAGAACCAATCACGGAAATAAAATCTGAAAGATGAGATGCTGCGTACTAGCCGCATCATAGATGACCCGATCACCATACTGATCCAAGAGAGGACCCCCAAGCAACCACGAGTCACACCACACTCTACAACACCGACCATGCCCCACCTCCATTCTAACAAGAGGAAAAAGAGAGTCCCTACACCTGAGAATTGCACGAAAACACCAAGACATACCAACATCCGCACGAACCAACCACAAGGACCGATCACGAAGTACATACACCTCAACCAATGCCACCTATAAAGAACCTGAGCGGATCAAAATCATCCAAATCTACTTCAAGATAGCAGCCAGATTCCAAGATGTCATGTGCCTAATACCAAGCCCCCTTCCTTCAAAGGAAGACACACCTCATCCTAAGCAACCCTCATACCCCCTTACCCTCCAGCTACCATGCCAAAGGAAGGCCCTAAGGAGGCGATCAATCTCCTAACAAATCCCACAAGAAGAACAAACACACTAGAACAGAAAACCTGAAAGCTTTGTAACACAGACAGGACCAGTTGAAGACCATAAGCAAAGGAAGGGGAAACCCAGACCAACTACGGACCCTTGCAATAATCTTCTGAATCAAAGGAGCACAATCCAAAACATTCAGCCTACCCACCACGAGAGGGAGACTGATATGAATGTAGGAACCTCAATCATGTAATATGAACATCAAGAATGAGCCTACATGTTGTCCAAGTTTACACTAACCAAAGAAGAAGAATTATGTGAAGTCAAGTGGAATTTATGACGAATTAAGCTTCATTTAATGAACAGAGACTTCAAGCTTCTTCAAATGGGATGCTATTTACTATTGAATGGTTACAAATCCATGGAATATGAATGAAAAAAATATAATCTCGGATTTATTGTGTTTATTAAATGTGTTTTATAGTTGAGTCATTTTACGTATTTTTGTGTTACAATTAGATCATGGCTTATAATGGTCATTAATTATGAGTGTTACAACTCTTTGAATGCCTCATAGAATGTCTAGGGTTAGATTTTGAGGCCTATATAATTCCATGTAATTGTTAAAAAAATAGGCATGGAAGACACTTGAAAATGTAGTAAAAGAGCCTTTGAGCTTTCTTTTAACCTTGTGCTATGCTTCTTTTGCAATTCTATGGCATTTAGATTGCATGTTCAGAATCATTCAAGCTTGACTTGATCGATCTTGCTTGTGGAGTGATTCGAAGATCAAGGATCGATGGGAGCCGCAAGCTTTGTCTGATTCGTGGTTTTGCTGATCGTCTAAGTAATCCATCATCTAACCATTCTTAGGGGTTGGGATTATCTTGATTTGGGGTGATTGAGTTTGAGATCTAAAGATTTTGTTCATCAACAAGGTTGTTAGATCCAAATCCTTGAGTGATGTTACTTATCATTTTGGTATCAGATCTTAGGCTCTAGATCAGATATTGTTTCCGTTGTTGTTGTTTTCTTGTTTTTCTATTTATCTCGTCCCATTCTGTCTATTTAATGAAACTTGAAAAAAAAAGTCACCTATCCCGTCTTTTCATGTTTTTATAAACTCAAGGATTTAGATTAGAGTCTTATATACAAAACTTGTTTCTTTGAGATCTTCAAATTCAGGTTCCTTCCGTGTCAAATTTTTGTATTTTGAAAATCAGTCAGGAGAAGAAAAAATTGCTATCCTTAAGAGCATATTCTTAAGTTGTTTTTTCATTCTCAAAAGTATGTTATATTGATGTATGGTAGTTTGATCTCATTTTGTGGTCAACAATTTCATAATTTGGTATCAATCCCATATGTTACACTTTGAAAAATTGCAAAGGTTGGTTGTCATACATTAAATATGGATGTTACATTTAGGCACATTGAATTTTGCAGCCATTAGTTAAGAGTGTTACCCAAAAGTTTCAAATTCCCAACTACAAATTAATTCTTAAGAGTGTAAATGTCTGCACCAATACTTTGATGTTCCTTCCAAGCAATATTTTTAGGTTCGAGGACGAATCTTCTTGAAGAAGGGGAGAATGATATGAATAGAGAAACCTCAATCATGTAATATGAACATCAAGAATAAGCGACATGCTGTCCAAGTTTACACTAACCAAAGAAGAAGAATGATGTGAAATCAAGTGGAATTTATGACGAATCAATCTTCATTTAATGAACAGACTTCAAGCTTCTTCAAATGGGATGCCATTTACTCTTTGATGGTTACAAATGCATGGAATATGAATGAAAAAAGATAATCTCGCATTTATTGTATTTATTAAATGTATTTTTCAGTTTCAAGTCATTTTATGTATTTTTGTGTTACAATTAGATCATGGCTATGATGGTCATTAATTATGAGTGTTACAACTCTTTGAATGCCTCATAGAATGTCTAGGGTTAGATTTTGAGGCCTATAAAATCCCATGTAATTGTTCAAAAAAGAGACATGGAAGACACTTGAAAATGTAATAAAAGAGCTTTTGAGCTTTCTTTAGCTTTGTGCCATGCTTCTTTTGCAATTCTATGATGTTCAGATTGCATGTTCAGAATCATTCAAGCTTGACTTGATCGATGTTGCTTGTGGAGTGATTCAAAGATCAAGGATTGATGGGAGCCGCAAGCTTTGTTTGATCCGTGGTTTTGCTGATCGTCTAAGTAATCCATCATCTAACAATTCTTAGGGGCTGAGAATAGAGATTTGGGGTGTTTGAGCTTGAGATCTAAGGGCCTTTTTGGGGTATAGGATTGGGTTGGGTTGTATTGTATTGGGTTACAAAACCCATGTTTGGGGAATGGGCTTTGGGGTTGGTTTGGATTACAAAACCAACCCCAAATACAACCCATTCCAATCCTTCCCTCTCCATCTCCCGATTTCCCTTCATTTCCATAGTTTCCGCCGCTTCCCCATGTAAGCCCCGCATCTATTTTTATGAGAACGCAAAGTAAGAAGGGGCTGAGAGATAGGTGAATGTGTAAAAGTGGTTGACTGGCCTGCGTTTGGAGTGGGAAAATGGCTAAGTGTAAGCTATGCATTGATGGCAACCTGTGGTGGAGGAAATAATTTTGGGGTAAATGCAAAGGTGAGGGAAGCTGATCATGCGCTGAAGTTGAAACGCGTTGAGGACATAAGGCGTGGAGGATCACTTGGTATCGAGGATCATTATGCGTCAAACACATTGAAGGCAATGTGCCGATTAGAAGAGGCCACGGGGAGTTTGGGAGCTGATCTGCGGTTAGGCTGTTATGCGGTGAACGCTACCATGCGTCGAAGGCGAGCATGCGTTGGACAAGGAGTGTTGGCTGAGAGAAGGTAATGCGTATGTTAACTATTTGGCGGGAGAGTTTGAAATGAAATATCATCAGAGGCCGTGTGCGTTGATGAAGCTGAACCTAGGAGGTATGCGTCGAACGGATTATAGTGTAGAATTGAAATGGAGTACAAGTCGGTGGTATATATATAAGTGGACTGAGAATTCAATGGTTCTGCTTGCATTTCAGAGCTCGAGTTGGGTCCATATTACGAAACATCGAAGGGAGGTAGAAGAAGATGTTCATGCTGATCTGAAGCAGAAATCTCATTGAATTCGTGGGAGAAACTTGGGTTTGACAGAAGTTTCGGCTGCTGTGGTCTTTCCAGAGTGATGCTCGATTTTGGAGGAAGAACAAATTGAAGAGGCGAAGGTTAGGGCTGAAACTTTGAGGTTAGTAAGTTAACTCGATTTCTAGCAGGTTTCATGAAGGATGCTTGAGCTGAATTTGTTTAATTGTGTGTCAAACTCAGGAAGGGACGGGAGTTGAATTATCGAATGATTAGAGGTAACTCGGAGTTGTTGGAGGATATGTCCTAAACGGGGAAGATGTGCTTCATGAAATTTTGAGGTAAGATGAAGGACTTGTATTCTAACAAGTTTGTAGAAGGAAGAAAGTACTGAAATTGATAGAAATGAAATGTTTAGCAGGTTGAAGAAGGAAGAAGAAAGGAAGAAGGAAACGGTTCTGTTACAGTGAAAGTATCGCTGAGTGAGCGAGAGACTGAGCAGCAGAGAAAGTAATGCTGCAACGCAAAGATAGGCTTGCGTCTCACAATTCTCACTAGAGTATCGCTGGGTATCGCTCTTCAAGGTAGTTTCGCTGGTTCTAATCAACGCAGTGTCGCTAGTACAGTTTGAGTATCTTTTTGAGTAACACTGGTAGCTTACTAATTTCTATAGAGTAACGATGCTACTGTATGTTAAAGGAAAAGGGAGATTATAGAAACTAAATTTGAGGATTGTGTATTTTCAGGCCAAGAAGAGCTCGGGGAGGCTTATAACCCACTTAGAGCCGGGACCGATAGTGAGTGACTGTTTGTTATATCTTGTGTTAAACCTAGTACACATAGGTGATGAGGAAATGTGATGCATGGAAGTTTGCCTTATGTATGTGATGTGTTAGTGATTTAAGAGAATATTATTACAAATGTCTAAGTACATAAGTGGCTGAGGGACCTTATGGTAAAAGCTACATGTGAGTAAGCGTGAAATTTAGTGCCGAGGGATTTGAGAAGGCACTTGAATAACAGTAGAGAATGGACTACAATGCTCAGGGATTGTAAGTGAAGGCATGTAGTAACCCATCACAACTAGCTCGTGCCGAGGGATTCTGTGTGAAGGCACTTGAGCATGGATAGAGTTTGTTACCTGTGCCGAGGGATTTCATGTGAAGGCACATGGTATTGTAATTGTAAATGAGTAAGTGCTGAGGGACGGAAAGTGAAAGCACTAAATAGATGAAAACCTGTGAAACATGAGAATTGATAGTTATATATGCATAGTGAAAAGTGAATCCTGTTAGTTCATTGGGATGTGTTATACATTGGTTACTGTCTTACAAACTGGATTTAAGTTGTCATGATTAGTTTTAGTAGATTTAGTCACTCACTGAGCCTTTTGCTCATCCAGTTTGTTGTTGTTTGTTGTTTCAGGTAGCGAGCGTGTCCGGGACGCCTAACCTACTGAAGAATCTCGTCTGGGCCTATCTAGAAGCGAACCTCTGGGATAGTTTTAAATCTTTAGATTGTTCATATGTCATGTATTAAACATCTTTCATAAGAGTGTAGTGAAAGGGGGACGTGTTGTACTTATAATGTGTATATACAGACATGTTAGTTAAAATTTACACGTTCCTCTGATGTGATAATGGGATTGTTATATGATTTGCTATTCTTTTATGGTATTTATATTATAGAGTCTTATGTTGGGAATAGGATCATGCTCCTTCCTAGGTATGGAGTAAATCTGGGTTGGGGTGTGACACCCCATGCACACTCTGCCCGAAATCTTCCTCCCTCTCTCTTTTATGTCGCCTTCTCTCCGCATTCACTCTTCCCCTTCTCTCCGCATTCATTCTTCCCCTTCTCCTTCTCTCTGCATTCATTATTCTGCTTCTCCTTCTCTCTGATTCCCTTGGACTCCTCGTTCTCTGATCTCTCTCCGGTACTCCTCCTTCTGCCATTACTCCTCTCGTCTGCCCATCTGTCTCCATTATTTTTCTCATCTGCCGATTAGAAACCCTAATCCCACCCAACCCCTTCGATTCCTCCTTCGATCTCCCTCCATTTCTCCTCTCATCTGCCGATTACAAACCCTATTCCCACCCAACCCCTTCAGTTTCATCGGCTTCCCACGGTCACTCTGCATGATGTCGAAATTTCCTCCCTCTCTCTCTCTTCTGTCGCCTCCTTTCCGCATTCATTCCTTCTCCTTCCCTCTGTTTCCCTCTGATTCCTCGTTCCCTCTATGCTCTGAAGTGTTAATCAACGCTTCAGAGCAGACGACTATGGGACATTGAAGCCCTCTCTTGCCGCTCTAACGGCAGGAATGGGGGCTCTTGCCGCCGTCGATTGCTTGGTAGGTGGTCCCCATGCGCCGGTTTTGGGTTTGGTAGGGGAGGACTCCTCCCAACTTAGACAGTCAGTATGTGGTTTTTTTTTTTTTTTTTTGTATTTTTTCATTCTTCCATGCGTTTGGTGCAAATCTGTTATAGCATGTTTATCATACTCATTTGATTTCATTCTGATTTGGTGCTGAGTTGTGTTCCATTTTGATTTCATTTTTTCCTTCGAATATCTGGTGTAGCATGTTTTTATCTCCTTCTAATTGTGTTGCATGTTTATAGATCGATTGTTTCACTTTTTTTTTTGGTCGTATTCGGATGGGGTTGCATTCTGTTACTGTTCCTTCCATTTCTTGGCCGATGATGATGGTTTTTTAATTTGCATTCAATCTCTTTTTGAATGAAATTTCGTTTGAAGCATGCTGAATTTTTTCTTATTTTTTACTTGTTGATCGGTTCTGTTGCTATGTTCTGTTTCTATTTTTGAACAAAAATCGATTGTTTATTGTTGTTTCTCTTGAATAACCACACCTGAGGCCGACATTGTTATAAAATAAAAAAACAAAAAAACATTTGACTTCATTCTGATTTGGTGTTGAGCTGTGTTCCATTCTGATTTCATTTTTTTTCTTCGGATATGTGGTGTATCATATTTTTATCTCCTTTTGATGTGTTGCATGTTCATAGATCGATTGTTTCAATTCTTTTTTGGGCATATTCGGATGGGTTTGCATTCTGTTACTGATCCTTCCATTTTTTGGGCGATGATGATGGTTTTTTTTTATTTGCATTCAATCTCTTTTCGAATGAAAATTTGTTTCAAGCATGTTGAATTTTTTCTTCATTTTTTACCTGTTGATGGGTTCTGTTGCTATGTTCTATTTCTATTCTTGAACAAAAATCGATTGTTTATTGTTGTTTTTCTTGAATAACCACACCTGAGGCCGACATTTTTTAAAAAACTAATAATAAACATTGCAATTGAGTAGTTGGATAGCTAGTTTCATTCTAACTAATTCAGTTGGATCACACAACTATTTTGTTATTATTATATTATTATAATTTGGTTGTTGGCTTATTAAATTTGGGTCACTTCAATTTAAATCTTGCACTGTTCCTCAAATTAATATGAGTGGTTGGGTTGTTTAACTTTATTGATTCACATGCTTATATATACCAATTATCTCCTATTCTATATCACACACCATTTGGAGAAGAAATTAGCTCTCCAAATTGTTCTTTTCTGGTGAGTCCCCTTGAAACTTTTGCTATTTTTTTTTTCTTTCTCCTTATGTTATGAATTATTTTTATTCAAACTTTCTTCTGTTTCATGTGATGGCGGACTTCTCGTTTGATATGTGCCTTATCCATTTCCCTCTTTAATTCGATTGACAGTCGAGTTTTAACGGGTACGTATGTATGACTCAGTTTTTTAAGAATTTTACTTATCAATCTTTCTTGTCAAATAAATATTCACGTTAGCAGCATCGAGAGTTCTACTTGCATAATAAATAACTCTAAGCAATTTTTCCTATGTTGAGCTAAGACAGCTCCTATAGCAAAATCACTAGCGTCACACATTAGTTCAAAAGACCAATTCCAATCAGGTGTGACAATGATAGGTGCATAAATTAGTTTTTCTTTTAATGTTTTGAAAGTTGTGGGACATGCTTCATCAAAGTTAAATTCATAGCCTTTTTCTAAAAGATTGCACAAGGGTTTTGCTATTTTCGAAAAATCTTTAAGCGTCTACAAAACCTGACATGCCCTAAAAAACTCCTAACTCCCTTTAACATTCCCTGGTGGAGGCAATTGCTCTATAGCAGAAATCTTTCCCCTATCTACCTCCAAACCTTTTCCTAAAATCTTGTGTCCCAACACTATACGTTCCTTGACCATGAAATGACATTTCTCCCAATTCAAGACAAGATTAGTTTCTTGGCACCTCTGTAGTACAATTGAAAGATTAGACAAACAATAACCAAAAGAAGAACCAAACACTGAAAAATCATCCACAAAAACCTCTATTGTTACTTCTTTGAGTCCTTGACAATGTTGGGTTATATGTCCTAAAACTCGTAGTTTGTAAGTTTTGGAACTTTAATAAGTAATTCTTGAGGATTTTGATCTAGAACCTTGTTCACAAACAAGACCTCTAGATATCAAACTCAAACACCCCAAATCAAGATAATATCAGCCCCTAAGAATGGCTAGACGATGAATTACTTAGACGATCAGCAAAACCACGGATTGGAAAAGCTTGCAGCTCCCATCGAACCTTGATTTTCGAATCACTCCACAAGCAAGATAGATCAAGTCTAGCTTGACTGATTTTGGACATCCAACCTAAACACCATAGAATTGCAAAAGAAACATAACATGAGGCTAAAAGAAAGCTCAAATGCTCTTTTTACTACATTTTCCAAGTCTCCTCTTTTTGAACAATTACATGGCATTATATAGGCCTCAAAATATAACCCTAACATTCTATGAGGCATCTAAAATGGTGTAACACTCAGAATTAATGACTCTTATCAACCATGATGTAATTGTAACATACAAATACATAAAATGACTCAAAACTGAAAAATACATTTAATAAATACAATAAATCTGAGATTATCTTTTTTTTTTCTTTTTCCATTCATATTTCATACATTTGTAAGCAGGAGTAAATCACATCCCATTTGAAGTAGCTTGAAGTCTTTGTTCATTAAATGAAGCTTGATTTTTCATAAATTCCACTTGACTTCACATAATTCTTTTTCGGTAAGTGAAAACTTGAACATCATGTATGGCTCATTCTTGATGTTCATATTACATGATTGAGGTTCGTTTGTTCATATCAAACTACTCAACAAAATTATTATCGAGATTTATTCAGTAAAGCTTTTATTGAATATATGAATTGCATTTATTAAATCCAATAAACTAAAACCCCCTGGCTATATAGTGAACACTGAGACTTTATGTGGTGATGTAAAAGTGGATCAAGTTTAGGTAATTGCGAAAACGGTCTAGATATGGATAAAAGCAGGGTACCTTATCTTAGGGACACTGTGGATGCAACCACTTTGTATTTGTTATAACTGATGTGATCCTAAATCGTTCATATAGAGACATGTGAGTGAGGGCATCTTATGCAATGAGTTTGCATAAGTGATATGAACAGAGGAACCTAAATCATACCATATGAACATCATGAAAGACACCAAGAATGAACAAAATATGTCCAAATCAACAATGAGAAGAACTTGCAATTATGTGAAGTCAAATGAAATTTATGAAGAATCAAGCTTCATTTAATGAACAAAGACTTTAAGCTACTTCAAATGGGATGTCATCTACTTTTGGATGGTTACAACTGCATGGAATATGGATGAAAAATACTAATCTCGAATTTATTGTATTTATTAAATGTATTTTTCAACTTTGAGTCATTTTATGTGTTTTTATGTTACAATTTGATCATGGTTGATCATGGTCTTTAATTATGAGTCTTACAACATTTTAGATCCTCATAGAATGTCAAGGGTTATATTTTGAGACCTATATAATGTCATGTAATTGTTTACAAAAAGACATGGAAGAGATTTGGAAGACACTTGAAAATGTAGTAAATAGCCTTTGAGCTTTCTTTTAGCCTTGTGTTATGCTTCTTTTGCAATTCTATAGTGTTTACATTGCATGTTCAGAATCATTCAAGCTTGACTTGATCGATCTTGCTTGTGGAGTGATTCGAAGATCAATGATCAATGGGAGCCGTAAGCTATGTCTGATCCGTGGTTTTGCTGACCATCTAAGTAATTTATCATCTAACCATTCTTAGGGGCTAAGATCATCTTGATTTGGGGTGTTTGAGTTTGAGATCTAAAGGTCTTCTTCGTCAACAAGGTTGTTAAATCCAAATCCTCAGGGGATACTTATCAATAAGACCGGACCATGAAATAATCAATTTTACTTTATAATACCGTTTACTATTAAAACTAATTATTTCAACCTGATGACCTTGGTAACTAGATCTTAATCTTGAGCAAACTATGGACTCTTGTCTATTTGAGATTATCCTTAAATCTGCATACGTGCCAGTGGCATGAGTTCACTAACTCAATATGCCTCCCATTTTAGGGATAAATCAGGCAGATGGCTAGGGACAGTTCTGCAAGATTAAATTCACTTGTGTGGCAACAAAGAAACCGTTGTTTACATGGTGGTTCATTCCGTAGTGCGGACGTGATCTTGCATCTAGTTGTTTCTTGACATGAACAGAGAAACCTAAATCATGCCATATGAACATCATGAAAGACATCAAGAATGCACAAAATATGCTATCTAATTCACCATGAAAAGAACTTGCAAACATGTGAAGTCAAGTGGAATTTATGAAGAATCAAGTTTCATTTAATGAACAAAGACTTGTACTTCAAATGGGATGACATTTACTCTTGGATGGTTACAAATGCATGGAATATGGATGAAAAATATAATCTTGGATTTATTGTATTTATTAAATGTATTTTTTAGTTTTGAGTCATTTTATGTGTTTTTATGTTACAATTTGATCATGGTTGATCATGGTCTTTAATTATGAGTCTTACAACATTTTAGACGCCTCATAAAATGTCAAGGGTTATATTTTGAGACCGATATAAATGTCATGTAATTGTTCAAACAAGGAGAGACTTGGAAGAGATTTGAAAATATAGTAAAAGAGCCTTTGAGATTTTTTTTTTCCTTTTTTTTCGTTTGAAAAGGCAATTTATTATACAGCAACAAGAGACCCCCACATCCCGGGGGCAAGGCAACAAACCTAGGAAACAACTAACCAGATAGAAGACAAATAGAGAATAACAAACAATCATGCAACAAGAAGGCTAGAATAAGGCCGCACCAAAACCAACAAAACTAACAAGAAGAAAAACAAAATCCCACAGCCTAGGGACAAGCAAACATAGACCCTCAACAGAGGGGAAACCACAAAGAACCAAAAAGCACTAAAAGACGCTAGAAAGGTCATCAGTCCAGGACATAGCACGAGCATGCACAGTAGAAACAACCATAACCAAGATCACTTTCACACTACGAAACGAACCACCATTTGAATGACGGTTTCTTTCTTGCCACACAAAGTAAATGGAGGCACACCAGAAAACACGCCATAATTTCCTCTTAGGCCGACTACCACGCCCCATCCTACAAACCCACTCCAACTCCATAGTTCACCCCGCTACCTGATGGGACGAACTCATAAACCTCAATGCATCCCACATTGCAAACCCAAAGGGGAACTCAAAGAACAAATGATCCCAGGACCCCCCCCCCCCCCCCAACAAAGCAAGTACACCAAAGAATGCGTAACCCCCCACCTACATAACCATTCCCTAGTCCCTAAGCCTATCCCTCACTGCCAACCAGGCACAAAAAAATGTCGAGGGATATTACCCCCAAACCACATACTACTTAGCCCACAACACCCTCGTACGCCTTGGCCTCAACACCTCCTAAGCACTCATGATAGAAAAGTTACTAAACTTGTTAGGAATCCAAACCCACCTATCCTCCATACTAATCCAGAAGAGAACCCCCAGGGCAACCACGGATCACACCACACATGACAACACCGACCATCCCCCACCTCAATTTAACAAGAGGCAAAAAAGAGTCCCTACACCTGAGAATCGCACGGAAACACCAAGACATACCAGCATTCGCATGAACCAACCACAAAGAACAATCCTGAAACACATAAGCCTCAACCAACGTCACCCATAAAGAACCAAGGCGAATCAAAATCAACCAAATCTGCTTCAAGATAATAGCCAAATTCCATGAAGATGTGTGCCTGATACCAAGCCCCCCTTCCTTCAAAGGAAGACACACCTCATTCCAAGCAACCCTCATACCCCCCTCACCCTCCAACCTACCATGCCAAAGGAAGGCCCTGAGGAGACGGTCAATCTCCTGATAAACCCCCAAAGGAAGAATAAACATACTAGACCAGAAAACCTGAAAGCTCTGTAACACAGGCTGCACTAGCTGAAGGCTGATTACTGCTAACAAACTTAGGCAACCAACCTCTCAACCGATCAAATAACAATTTAATGATACATTAAAAACCACAATACACAAAGAAATAGGCTTGAAATCTGATAACCTCTTTGCGGGCCCGCTTTGGCACCAGCGTAATAGCGGTAGCATTAATCTTAGCAGGAAGATAACACAAATAAAAAAAGCATCACCCACCACAGACCAAGCAACCTTGAAGAAACCCAACGAGAAGCCATCAGGACCTGGAGCCTTACCATTTTTCATTAAGAACAGAACTTGCCGAATTTCGTCCCCAGTAATAAGACAACATAAGTCATGACAACAATCCTTAGGCCAACAAAACTAAACAATATCAGAGATTTCAATAATCAAGTCCCTGTACCCAATAGGCTAGTGGCCCAAACTCCCTTGGAAGAAATCAACAGTAGCCCTCGCAACACTCTAAGAAGGGGAGTACCTTCACCCATACTATCAATCACAAAGAACAACTTATTCCGTCCCTACCTAGATCGCACTACAGTGAAAGAAAGCAGAATTCTGGTCACCCAACTCCAACCAACGAACTCTAGATTTCTATTGCAAAGAAACCTCCTCCCATCTCGCCACATCCCAAAACACCTCAGTAGTCTAGCTGCCTCACTAGCAAGATGAACATCCATAGAGGAAGCCTCCATAAGAGACTGTGAGCACTATCCATATCATGCTTTGCAGCCCGCACCCCCTCACTCAACTGAGAAATATGACAACCACACTGATCCCTCAATATAGGCTTGAGGGTCTGAAGATTCCACACCAAGCTAACTAAAGGAGACACCCCCTGATGCCAAGTCCATATGGAAGCAACAATATCCAAAAAACCATCCACCTTAGCCCAGTAGTTAAAAAATCTAAAACCCAGAACTCTACGACTCAAACTAGTCCCAGGGGACAACAGGGGAGCACTATGATCAGAAATCTCCCAAAGGCAAGCACACACCACACTATGAGGATGAGAAAGCACCCACGCCTCATTAACCAAGACACGGTCCAAACAATGTAAGATACCCAAGCCATGAATTTTACTAGTCCACGTAAACTAGTTACACAACACCCTTATCTTAGCCAAATCAGCATCCACAATAGCACTATCAAACTCCTCCATGTCACTGCAATTCGGGCTACCCCCACAAGCTTCAGAAGAGTTTCTAATAGCATTAAAGTCACCCATCACTTCTCCTGACCCATGCTAGCCTAAGCACAAAGAGCGAAGGCGGCCCAATAAAGACTGCCTATCTCTCGAAAAATTACTAGCACACACAAAAGCGAAGTTTACACCCTGCCCAGACTAGCAATTCATCAGGCCACCCAAAACCACCTGGTCGAACAAACACAGGATAGAAGTCAAATAAATTTGAATTCCACAACACACAGATTTGGCCCAAATCAACCTCCCCCCACTGAAACTACTCACACACTTCCACTTCACACAAAACTTGCCCAAGAAAGAATCAAAATTGACATGTTTAACATGAGTTTTCAATAAAACAAACCTCCACAGACTCGAACCTAAAAAAATCACCCACTAACTTCATACTTTCCAAGAACACCAACTAATCATAGGAAATACTATCTGATATGAACGGAGGAATCTCAATCATGCTATATGAACATCATGAAATACACTGAGAATGCACAAAATATGCTATCCAGGTATACAATGAGAAGAACTTGCAATTATCTGAAGTCAAGTGAAACTTATGAAGAATCAAGCTTCATTTAATGAACGAAGACTTCAAGCTACTTCAAATGAGTTGTCATTTACTCTTGGATAAAACATGTCACACCCCCTCCCGGATTATCCTCCATAACCCGAGAGGAGATGTGAAGACAGCAACCCTGACTCCTCTGTAAGGTTCACTACCCAACCATTTTCACCAAAAACGGCCCATACGAGGTTTTTTCGTAGGCAAAGCATCCCGAACTCGCTCGCTACCTGGAAAATTAGAAGAAAACATGGGAAAGCGTGAGCTAAAGCCCCGTAAATGACTGGTTTTGTAAACAAGCTTTTATTTCAAAACAGGCATGTTACATTTGTACATATAAAACAAGGGTTTAACATGATAGTTCAACCAAAACATATTTTATACAAATTTTATCAATCTCATAACACCGTTTTCAAATCGTATAGAATCGTTTTTCAAAATGATTTAAACAGAAAACCGTTTGGTTTCTCAATCTTTTCCCTTAGTTGAGGCGGAGCAAGGCTCAACGCTCTCAACGTCGAAAACAACTTTAGTTGGGGTGGAGCAAGACTCAACACACCCAACGTCGAAATTATCCCTGGCTCGATGCAGAGCAAAACTCGACGCACCAGCCAAATCAACCTCTATGTGCACATAGGAATATGGCGGGTTGCCGAAGTACCTCTCCACGTCCATCAGTACTGGGTCCCGGGGAAACTCACATGCCTTCTCATGTCCTTCAGCACTGAGCCTCCTCTAAAACATTTTATCAACCAGTATACACAAATAGTTCATATGAAACCTTTCATAAAAAACAGAGTATTTATAGATAAACATCTCGCAACATGCCTTTCAACATCGTATAGAAATCAGATAAAACATGCCTTGTAAACAATATAGTCAAATATCATGCTTTTCAAGAAAACAGTTATCTCTAAGCTATCTCTCATAAGATTATTTTCAATAAATTTCGTTTTCAAAGGAAGAAAAGAGTCACTCACAAATCACTTAAGAAATCTCCTCTTTTCCCTTCAAATCCTGCTTTCCCGACCTCCTTGAACGCAAGGCTTGAGCTTCTAACTCGCAAGGTAGCTGTTTCCACTCTCTGGTAGCTCAGTTGGACGCAGCGTTCTAACTCTGGAACGCAAGACTGATGTTCCTCTGTCAGTTCGATTGGACGCAACCCTACCTTTAAACGCAAGGTTGATGACTAATGCAAGGTGTAGCCTAACTCTTCTTACTTCTTTCGGATGCGTCGACCTCTCTTGGACGCAAGGTCTAACTTGAACGCATTGCCTATCTTTGGACGTGGCGTTCACCTTGAACGTAGTATTTGTCTTTACCGCAAGGCTGTCCTCCTTTTGACGCAAGACAACTTCTTTTACATAAAATAGCTAAGTTGTCAAAAATACCTTCTCTCTTAGCCGCAGACTCCTACTACGGACGCAAGAATTCCCTCCTTTCTGCCTTCTTTCTTCCCTTTCTCCAGAATTCTTATTTCAGAGTCATCAGTCGCTCCTTTTCCCTCAAGATTCTATTTATAGGGAGCTTGCCATCCAACTTCCCCTCTCCTTTTACCACTTGTTTGCCACATGTCACGTTGCATGCTTAATTAACCATACATTAATCCAAGCGTTACCTTGCATGAAACACTTAACATGCCTTTTTAACACCTCCTACTTTTAAGGTGTCAAGTCTATATGAAGCCACCTAGCCTTTATAAGCTTATCTTATGCGTCCAACATTTTCCAATAAACAACCATTCATTCAACACAATGCCCCCATGCGTTCGTTGAGTTTCCTTTAAGGTTTGAGCTTCACTACTCACTTTTCTAACTCTCGGCTTTACTACCTTTAACCCCATTTCTCCACCACATTCAACTAGGAGTTCAAATCAACGCATACTACTATGCGTTTCAGCTTAACATATAATACCATGCGTCTGCCTTAACCGCATACTATCATGCGTCCAACTCTCTTTCCTTATGTCCATTCTCAGTTACAAATTCTTCTCTTGTACAATCACCCTTCTGACAATGTGGTTTACCCTGACAACCACATCCAACTAAAGTTCTTCCTCTATGCGTTTGTCCTCTTGCATTTATCTTTACTTCATCCTGCATCCATGACCATCTTCCTTGAAGGTTTCTTGATTATCCCTCTAAGCGTTCTTGGGCTTATAATCCAAGGTTCTTCAATTAACCTTTTTTCTTGTACTAAAATATCTCTGATGATAATTAGTATGCGTCTACCTCTTGCTCCAACCTTTTAGCTTACTTCTCATCCTTCCACTTTATCCAACACTTGTGAACATTCCTTGCTAATAGTCTATGCGTTACTCAATTTGCTATAGTATTCTATCTTTCCGAGACTTAGATCTCTTTCAACACTTCACAACATAACTTTATTTCTTTCTTGCTTAAGCGTCTTACCATCGCCAATGCGTACATCTTCTCTTATGCGTTTCACTTCTTTCCCTTCTCGATTTACTTCCATGCGTCCACCCGTACCATGCGTTACCTTGGTCCTGACCATGCGTCCAACATGGTCTTTCACTTCTTTTCTTCATAGACTCTTCAACGCATCAGTTTCTTAAAAGTAGGGTGTGACATTACAAATGAATGGGAATGAGAAAGATAATCTCAAATTTATTGTATTTATTAAATCTATTTTTTAGTTTTGAGTCATTTTATGTATTTTTATGTTACAATTAGATTATCGCTTATAATGATCATTAATTATGAGTGTTACAACTCTTTGAATGCCTCGTAGAGTGTCTAGAGTTAGATTTTGAGGCCTATATAATCTCATGTAATTGTTCAAAAAGGAGACTTGGAAGACTTGAAAAATGTAGTAAAAGAGTCTTTGAGCTTTCTTTTAGCCTTGTGCTATGTTTCTTTTGCAATTCTATGACATTTAAATTGCATGTTCAGAATCATTCAAGCTTGACTTGATCGATCTTGCTTGTGGAATGATTTGAAGATCAAGGATCGATGGGAGCATCAAGCTTTGTCCAATCTATCACACCCCGCCCCGAACTACCCTCCCATAGCCCAAGAGGGAGTGTGAGGACAGTAGTCAACGACTTCCCTGTCGATTCCCACTGTCAAACTTACCTTATTTTCCATTTAACTACCCTACCTAGGACGGTGATACCATTAATCTTTTGACAAACCTCAATTTCGACCGGCAACGGGAACTGTTATGCTACCTGAAAAATGGAAAACATATGAAATGATGAGCTAACAGCTCAGTGAGTAACAGTTTTTGAAAACATCTTACTTTAGCTGTAAAACTGGTCATAATATAAACATTGTCAATCACGCATGAAATATAACGATTTAAATCATATTAGAATCAAATACCATTGTTAAATCATGCATGTCTGTTTTAGAGTAAATACTCAAAAATCTCATTCATTTCAAAATCATTTTCCCTAGTTGAGGCGGAGCAATGCTCTACGCTTCTCAACGTCGATTTTCCCTAGCTGTGTGGAGTAATCTCAACACATCAACGTTGTATATTCCTCTATGTGCACATAGGTATTATAATCCGGGCTGCCCACATGCCTTCTCCAAGCCCCTAAGCATTGGGGTCCCATTTTCATATCCAGGTTACCCATTTGCCTTTTATAAGTCCCTCAGCATTGGGTACCTTTTCTATATCCCGGCTACCCTTTGGCCTTCTCCAAGTCCCTGAGCCTCAGGTACCTTTTCAAAGTTTTATAAATACACAACATGTTTTGGAAACATCATAAACCCATAAGTTAACCGTTTCCAAATAAAATCATATAATATCAAACAGCATGCTTCCAGTAAACTCAATTTCAAAGCTTTAATATCAAACAGCATGCCTTTCAATAAGTTTATTATCAAATCTTTCATGAAATCATATGTCATCAAACATCATGCTTTTTAGTAAAATTATGAAAACATATATTATCAATTAGCATGCGTTTTATATACTTATAACACATAACCAGCATACTCAAATGCTATACAAATAAAAACGCATGCATTATTTGATGAAAACTTATGATTTCATATTCATATTACAAAACCATATTAATTATAGAGAAGGCATTCATATTTTGGAAAACATTAGTGTTACTCACTTCTCAAGAATAGTTCCTCTTCCTTACTTCTATTTTTCTTTCCCGAGCTTCTTGGACACAGCGTTCTAAAATCTGGAACGCAAGGCTTTATATTCCTTTGTCAGCTCGGTTGGACGCAACCCTGCCTTTGAGCGCACGGTTGATAGCTAACGCAAGGTGCAGCCTAACTCTTCTTGCTTCTCTTTTGGATGCGTCGACCTCTCTTGGACGAAAGGTCCAACTTGAATGCAGAGTCTATCTTTGGACACAACATTCACCTTGATCGTAGAGTTCGTCTTAAACGCAAGGCTGATCCCTTAAACGCAAGACAATTGTTTAACGCAAGATAGCTAAGTTAAGAATAACTTCTCTCTTGGCCGCAGCTTCTACTACGGACGCAAGGATTCCTCCTTTCTGCCTTCTCTCTCCCTTTTCTTTCAAGAACTCAAAACTAAAAGATCATCAATCGCTCCTTTTCCCTCAAGGTCTTATTTATAGCTTTGGAATAGAGGGCTTGTCATCCTACTTCTCCCCTCTTTTTGCCACTTATTTGCCACATGTCAGGCTGCATGCTTAACTAACCATGCATTTATCCAAGTGTCACCTTGCATGAATCACTCAACATGCCTTCTAACACCTCCTACTTATAAGGTGTCGAGTCTATATGAAGCCACCCAGCCTTTATAAGCTTATCTTATGCATCCAACTTATTCCAATATACAAGCTATTCATCCAACATTATGCCCCTATGCGTCCATTGATTTTTCTTTAAGGTTTTAGCTTCATTACTTTCTTTCCTTACTTTCTGCCATACTGTCTTTGAACTCGTTTCTCCACCGCATACTACTAGGTGTCAATGTCCCAAACGCACACTACTATGCGTTTGTGCCTTACCGCATAATACCATGCATCCAACTTACTTCCCTTATGTCAAGTTTTAGCTACAAGTCCTCTTGTGTGATCACACATCTGACAATGTGGTTTACCCTTGATAACCAAATCCAACTCAAAACCTTCCTTTATGCGTTTGTACTATTTGCGTTTGCCTTTACTTCGTTCTGTGTCCATGACCTTCCTCCTATCCTTGAGAATTCCTTGATTATCCCTCTATGTGTTCTTGTGTTGTAATCTAAGGTTATGCTTCCAACCTCTTCCTTATGTTTAGCCATTTTCTCAACGATAAATCCTAGCATATATATCCAACTCCAGCCTCCTTTCTTTAGGCTTACTTCTCAACCTTCTAACTTATCCAATTCAAAATCTTCCTTAATGGAAGTCATGTGTTTACCTTCAATTATAATAGTACCTCTCCTTGATTCTACCTTATGCGTTATCCTTCTTTCTGAGACTTAGATTTCCTTCCAACGGATCACTACTCAACTTTAGTCCTTACTCATACGTCCTATTTAAGCCAATGCTTACATCTTCTTCATAATTACCTCCTATGTGTTTCACTTCTTTCCCTTCAAGCTCTCGGGTTACTTCCTGTGCGTCCAATTTTATCATGCGTTACCTTAGTCCTGACAATGCGTCCAACATGGTCTCTTACTTCTTTTCTTTAAAGGCTCTTCAATGCATTGGTTTTAAAAGTAGAGTGTGACACGATTCGTGCTTTTGTTGATCGTCTAAGTAATCCACTGTCTAGCCATTCTTAAGGGCTGAGATCATCTTGATTTAGGGTGTTTGAGTTTGAGATCTAAAGGTCTTATTCGTCAACAAAGCTGTTAAATCCAGATCCTCGAGTGTTACTTATCATTTGGTATCATAGCTCAGGCTCTAGATTGGATATATGGATTCGTTGTTGTTTTCTTGTTTTTTTTTTCTTTTTTCCTATTCATCTCGTCACTTTCTACCTATTTAATGAAACTTGGAAAAAAAAACTCTCATATCTAGCCGTGTGTTCATGTTTTTGTAAACTTCAGATCTTAGATCAGAGTCTTATCTACAAAATTTCTTTCTTCGAGATCTTGAAATTCTGCTTTCTTCGGTATCAAACTTTTGTGTTTTGAAAATAAGTCAGGTGAACAAAAATTGCCATTCCTAAGAGCATTTGTTCTTAAGTTTTTCTTTCATTCTCAAAACCATGATAGATCTGAAATTTCACAATTCAATCTCATTTTGTAATCATTAATTTCAACGTTGGTGTTCAATCTCATAGCCACTTTGAAAGTTCGCAAAACTTAGTTGTTTTACATTAAACATGATAGTTACATTTAGGTGCATAGAACTTTCCAGCCATTAGTTAAGAATGTAACCCAATATTTCAAATACCAGCTAATAAATTAATTCTTAAGAGTGTAATATGCACTTATCCTTCAATGTTCCTTCCAAGCAATACTTTAGATTCGAGGACGAATCTTCTTGAAGAAGGGGAGAATGATATGAACGGAGGAACCTCAATCATGCCATACTCATCATGAAAGACACCAAAAATGCACAAAATATGCTACCCAGATTGACAATGAGGAGGACTTGCAAATGATATGTAGATCATAAGTAATCCTTGAGGATTTGTATTTAACAACCTTGTTGACGAACAAGACCATCTCAAACTCAAACATCCCAAATCAAGATGATCTCAGCAACTAAGAATGGCTAAATGATAGATTGCTTAGACGATCGACAAAAACACGGATTGGACAAAGCTTGCAGCTCCCATCGAAGCTTGATCTTCGAATCACTCCACAAGCAAGATCGATCATGTCAAGCTTGAATGATTTTGAACATGCAATCTAAACGATATACGATTGCAATAGAAACATAGAACAAGGCTAAAGAAAGCTCAAAGGCTCTTTTTACTACATTTTCCAAATCTCTTCCAAGTCTCTTTTTGAACAATTACATGACATTATATAGGCCTTAAAATATAACCCTAGACATTCTATGAGGCTCAAAGAGTTATAACACTCATAATCAATGACCATTATAAGCCATGATCTAATTGTAACATAAAAATATATAAAATGACACAAACCTGAAAAATACATTTAATAAATACAATAAATCTGAGATTATCTTTTTTCATTCATATTCCATGCATTTGTAACCATCCAAGAGTAAATGACAACCCATTTGAAGTAGCTTGAGGTGGTTCATTAAATGAAGCTTGATTTTTCATAAGTTTCACTTGACTTTAGTTAATTGGAAGTTCTTCCCATTTTGAATCTGGATAACATATTTAGTGCATTGGTGGTGTTTTTCATGATGTTCATATGGCATGATGGAGGTTCCTCTGTTCATATCACTATCCCTATAAGCCAACACCAAATCACCCATTTGACCACCCTAATCTCCCCTCCCCTCAATCATCATTAAAGGAGAAGGAACAAGATCAACAACAACTAGTGCCAATAAAGCCATATCCCCAACACAATCATGCTGAGCAAGCCCCTCATCCTCCCCACTCTCCTCCAGATGAGGAACAGACTTCCTACACTAATCTCCCCTATGGCCAAAAGAATAGCACTTATAACATTTAGATTACATGTTTAGAATCATTCACGCTTGACTTGATCAATCTTGCTTGTGGAGTGATTCGAAGATCAAGGGTCAATGAGAGACGCAAGCTTTGTCTGATCTGTGGTTTTGTCGATTGTCTAAATATTCCGTCGTCTAGCCATTCTCAGGTTGAGATCATCTTGATTTGGGGTGTTTGAGTTTAAGATCTAAAGGTCAAAACAAGGTAAGATCCAATGATAAATAACTGTTGTGTGCTAAATTTGTTGTGCATTTAACGTGCTTAATATTATGCGATACTGATCTATCAAGTTTTTCAATTCTTCACCCAAGTATAAGCAAGGAATGAGGTTTTCTTGGTGAGTCCGAGGTCGAACACAGGGACTATGCAGTTTTAGAATTCGTTGGATTATTTGAGTCATGCGTTTCAAGAAGGTGGTGAAAAGTGATGCGTTTAAGAAACTACAAAGCAGTAAAACTACGCTAACGTGATTGGATGGAGAGGTATGCGACACAACAAAATTTAACTAATTCAATATATGAGTGGTAAAAACAAGGCTGGGGTTGGTCATCATCTAAATTTAGAAACACATAGTGAGACTTATTTCATACCAGCGACTCTTCTTTCGGTTGTCAGCTGCTATGCCTATATGTCTATAATGCATAGGAGAGTGTTAAGTGCCAAGGTTATTTCTATGTCTAGATAACACTTCTTAGCCTTGTCAATTGAGTTCCACAATCACTTACTCTCCGAGCAGCTTAATTATTACTACTTATATCGATTAGCTAGATGGATATAAGTATTAGATTAAAAGTACAATTGACAAGATGAAATAGATAAAAACTAAGGTTCTTATTTAGATGAACACAACCCGTGACCCTTAAGAGAGTTAGTTACTCATGGATGATAAACAGCAAATGGAAAATGATAAGAAATGAATAGCCTTGAAGGATGTATAGATTGATGAACGAAATAAGTGTTTTAGAAAATACAATTTCTTGTCTGTAAACTAAAACACATGTAAGAAAAAGAAAGAAAGCATGAAATGGCTGCTCAATCTCTTGAGCTTGCGAGGATGGTAGCGTGAAGTCTGCTGTGAAGTGGTCGGCGGAGGGAAGATTCTTCTCTCTCAAACTATTTGTCTCTGGTTGTCGTCTGGAGAGAACTCTGCTATCACTTAGGAATTCTTCCGAGAGATTCAACAACTTTTTCAACCATCAGGTCTGCCCTTTTATAGAGGCTGCGTTGCAATCGCTGGCAAATTTGTGTGATTGGAGGCTGAATTTCTGCCTTGCATTTATCTCGCCTAATTGCGTGATTTCTAGTTTAATTTAGATCCACCATTTTAGCCGCAGATCAAGCACATCAATCTCTCAACAATCTCTCAAGGTTCTTGTCTGATTTTATGCTGCCTTGCGTTTCAGATTGATTTCCTGATGCTTTGCGTTTCAGATGGTTAACACATCCATAAGTTGCTTGCATTCCTGTGTTAAAGCATGCGTTTTAGGTTCAAAAAGCTTCAAAAAAATTATCTTCATCAATTTACAAGAGTAAACCGTATAGGAAGATTTATCAACAAAATTTAACCCAAACTACCGCATGATTCTCTATTTAAACTATATTTTTCTAAAAGAAAGACAATAATAACTTGTATTTCTACAAGTTATCAGTAACCCTTGAGGATTTTGATCTAACAACCTTGTTGACAAATAAGACCTTTAGATGATCTTAGCCCCTAAGAATAGAAAAAACAAGAAAACAACAACAACGAAAACATATATTCAATCTAGAGCCTAAACTCTAATACCAAATGATAAGAAACATTCAAGGACTTGGATCTAACAACCTTGTTGACAAACAAGACCTTTAGATCTCAAACTCAAACACCTCAAATCAAGATGATCTTAGCCCCAAAGAATAGATAGACGACAGATTACTTAGACGATCGACAAAACCACCGATGGACAAAGCTTGCGGCTCCCATCGACCCTTGATCTTTGAATCACTCCACAAGCACGATCGGGTCAAGCTTCAATGATTCTAAATGTGCAATCTAAATGCCATAAAATTGCAAAAAAAAAAAAAAATAGCACAAGTGATATGAACGGAGGAACCTCGATCATGCCATATGAACATCATGAAGGACACCAGAAATGCACAAAATATACTATCCAGATTCACAATGAGAAGAACTTGCAATTATGTGAAGTCAAGTGAGATTTATGAAGAATCAAGCTTCATTTAATGAACAAAGACTTCAACCTACTTCAAATGGGTTGTCATTTACTCTTGGATGGTTACAAATGCATGGAATATGGATAAAAAATACTAATCTCAGATTTATTTTATTTATTAAATGCATTTTTCAGTTTTGAGTCATTTTTGGTAGTTTTATGTTATTTGTAGTTTTATGTTACAATTAGATCATGGCTTATAAAGATCATTAATTATGAGTGTTATAACTCTTTGAATGTCTCATAGAATGTCTAAGGTTAGATTTTGAGGCCTATATAATCCCATGTAATTGTTCAAACAAAGAGACTTGGAAGAGATTGGAAAATAAAGAGCCTTTGAGCTTTCTTTTAGTCTTGTGCTATGTTTGTTTTGCAATTCTATGGCATTTAGTTTCATGTTTAGAATCATTCAAGCTTAACTTGATCGATCTTGCTTGTGGAGTGATTCAAAGATCAAGGGTAGATGGGAGCCTCAAGCTTTGTCCAATCCGTGGTTTCGTTTATCGTCTAGGTAATCCGCCGTCTAGTCATTCTTAGGGGCTGATATCATCTTAATTTGGGGTGTTTGAGTTTGAGATCTTAAGGTCTTGTTCGTCAACAAGGTTGTTAGATCCAAATCCTCAAGGGTTACTTATTATCAACAAGGCTAAAAGGATGCACAAAATATGCTATCAAGATTCTATGAGGCCTCAAAATCTAACCCTAGACATTCTATGAGAAATTCAAATAGTTGTAACACTCATAATTAATGTTCATTATAAGCCGTGATCTAATTGTAACATAAAAATACATAAAATGACTCAAAACAGAAAAATACATTTAATAAATACAATAAATTTGAGATTAGTATTTTTCATCCATATTCCATTTATTTGTAACCATCCAAGAGTAAATGACATCTCATTTGAAGTAACTTGAAGTCTTTGTTCATTAAATGAAGCTTGATTCTTCATAAATTCCACTTCACTTCACATAATTGCAAGTTCTTCTCACTGTGAATCTTGATAGCATATTTTGTGCATCCTTGGTGTCTTTCATAAGGTTCATATGGCATGATTTAGGTTCCTATATTCATATCAGGTCTTAACCAAGCTTCGAAAATGTTGGTTAATTGTTCCGCATGAGGATCATTGTGGAAGAAATCTGTAAATGGTGCAAAAGAAATTATGGATACAATATCTAATAACAACCCGAACTAGGGTGATGCAGAGACACCAAAGTCCAGATAGTAGCAGCAGTTGTTCTTTAAGAAGGTCCCACATTGGCAGCTATGAAACCAACCATCTAATGACCATTCCGAGCATGTTGAATAATGATATGAATGGATGAACCTCAATTATGCAATATGAACAACAAGAAGGAGCCATCTATGTTGTCCAAGTTTACATTAACCAAAGAAGAAAAATTATGTGAGGTCAAGTGAAATTAATGAAGAATCAAACTTCATTTATGGAAAAAAGAGTTCAAGTGGGGAAACTCAAAGATGGATACAAAATGATGGGTTGCTTATAATGGTCATTAACTATGAGGGTTATAACTCTTGAAATGGCTCATAGAATGTCTAGAGTCAGATTTTGAGGGCTATATAATGCCATGTAATTGTTCACAAAAAGTGACATGGAAGAGATTTAGAAAATGTAGAAAAACCTTAGAGCTTTCTATTAGCCTTGTGCTATGTTTCTTTTGCAATTCTATGGTGTTTAGGTTGCATGTCAATAATCATTCAAGCTTGATTTGATCAATCGTGCTTGTGGAGTGATTCGAAGATCAAGGTTCGATGGGAGCCGCAAGCTTTGTTCGAGCCATGGTTTTGCTGATTGTCTAAGTAATCCGTCATTTAGCCATTCTTAGGGGCTAAGATCATCTTGATTTGGGGTGTTTGAGTTTGAAATCTAAAGGTCTTATACGTCAACAAGGTTGTTAGATCCAAGTCCTTAAATGTTTCTTATCATTTGGTATCAGAGTTTAGGCTCTAGATCGGACATATATTTCCGTTGTTGTTTTCTTGTTTTTTCTATTCATCTCGTCATAGTTTGTCTACTTTTATTTTTTTAAAAAATAGTCTCGTATCCATTATTGTTTTATGTTTTTGTAAACCTTAAGTTTTTAGATCGGAGTCTTATCTATAATAGTTCTTTTGTGATGTCTTCAAATTCAGCTTCCTTCAGTGTCAAACTTTTGTATTGGGAAACAGTCAGGAGAAGAAAAATTGAAACCCCTAAAAGCAATTCTTAAGTTGTTTTCTTCATTCTCAAAAGCATGATAGATTTGAAGTATAACAATTTGATCTCATATTGTGGTCATTAGTTTCATCATTTGGTGTTAAATCTCATAGGTTACACTTTGAAATTCTGCAAAAGTTGGTTTTTTTTACATGAAATATGGAAGTTGCATTTAGGCACATTGAATTTTCTATCCAATAAGAATGTAACCCAATGTTTCAAATTCCAGCCTAATTAATTCTTAAGATTGTAAATGTGTGTACTTGTCCTTCAATGTTCCTTCCAAGCAATACTTTAGATTCGAGGACGAATCTTCTTGAAGGGGGAGAATGATATAAACGGATGAACCTCAATCATGCAATATGAACAACAAGGAGCCATCTATGCTGTCCAAGTTTACACTAACCAAAGAAGAAAAATTATGTAAAGTCAAGTGAAATTTATGAAGAATCAAACTTCATTTATGGAAAAAAGAGTTCAAGTGGGGGTTGATAACTCAAAGATGGTTACAAAATGATGGGTTGTTGATTAAAAAGAAATATTTTCGGATTTATTTTATTAATTAAATGTAATTTTAGTCTTTAAGTCATTTTATGTATTTTTATGTTACATTTAGATCATAGCTTATAATGGTCATTAACTATGAGGGTTATAACTCTTTAAATGACTCATAGAATGTCTAGAGTCAGATTTTGAGGGCTATATAATGCCATGTAATTGTTCACAAAAAGAGACATGGAAGAGATTTGGAAAATGTAGAAAAAAAAAGCCTTAGAGCTGGCTTTCTTTTAGCCTTGTGCTATGTTTATTTTGCAATTCTATGGTGTTTACATTGAATGTTCAGAATCATTCAAGCTTGACTTTATCGATCTTACTTGTGGAATGGTTCGAAGATCAAGGATCGATGGGAGCATGAAGTTTTGTCTGATCTGTGGTTTTTGTTGATCGTCTAAGTAATCCATCGTCTAGCCATTCTTAGAGGCGTTTGAGTTGGAGATCTAAAGGTGTTGTTTGTCAACAAGGTTGGTAGATCCAAATCCTCAAGGATTACTTATCACACAATTTCGTGTTAGGACCTCAATCGTTGGCTGTTATGCAAGCAAAACCTATGACAATTACTTGCAAAATTTGTACTGCAAATCACTTAACTATAATTATTTGTATAATCCCCAATTTGTTATGAGTGTAATTGATAAGTAGCTTGAGAATTTAAAACTAACAACTTTGTTGACGAACAGCACCTTTAGATCTCAAACTCAAACACCCCAAACAAAGATGATCTCGATCTCTAAGAATTACTAGACAATGGATTACTTAGACGATCTTGAACTATTGGGGATTATACAAATATTTATTAGTTAAGTGATTTGCAGTCCAAAATTTGCAAGTAAGTGTCATATGTTTTGCTTGCATAACAGCCAACGGTTGAAGTCCTAACATGAACTTGTGTGATAAGTAACATTTGAGGACTTAGATCTAACAACTTGGTCGATGAACAAGACCTTTAGATCTCAAACTCAAACACTCCAAATCAAAATGATCTAACCTCTAAGAATGACTAGACAACGAATTACTTAGACGATTAACAAAACCACGGATTAGACAAAGTTTGATGCTCCCACTGACCTTTGATTGTCGAACCGCTCCACAAGCAAGGTCGATCAAGTCAAGCCTTGAATGATTCTGAACATGCAATCTAAACACCATAGAATTGAAAAAGAAACATAGCACAAGGCTAAAAAAAAGCTCCAAGGCTTTTTTTTTCTACATTTTTCAAGTCTCTTTCATATCTTTTTTTGATCAATTACATGGGATTATATAGGCCTCAAAATATAGCCCTAGACATTCTATGAGGCATCTAAAATGTTGCAACACTCATAATTAATATGATCAGCCATGATGTAACATAAAAACACATAAATGACTCAAAATTGAAAATACATTTAATAAATACAATAAATCCGAGATTAGTATTTTTCATCCATATTCCATGCATTTATAACCATCCAAGAGTAAATAATATCTTATTTGAAGTAGCTTTAAGTCTTTGTTCATTAAATGAGGCTTGATTCTTTTTGACAACATAATTGCAACTTCTTCTCATTGTGAATCTTGATATCATATTTTGTGCATTTTTTATGCTTTCATGATGTTCATATGGTATGATTGAGGTTCCTATATCCATATTAGCTAGGTTGCCTTTTGAAAATAAAGCATGCCTTTGATATTAAATCATAAATAAACAAGAGTTTACAAATCCTTAGCGTTTTCAAACTATTTATAAAAAAAACATGCTTTTCATAGCACATAGCATCATAAAACACCATGCTTCATCATTTAAACACATGTATAAGCATATTTAGAATCATGCTAGGAAACTCGTGCTTGTTAAATGATCTTGAAAGGAAAACAACTTAAATTCATGCTTTTAAGAATAATTTCAAGCATACTAAAATTATTGGGGAAATAAATCATTTTAAATAGAAATCTATCACTCATAACTTGTCCCAGACTTCTAGTAGATTATACACATCCTTTAGCTCTTCTCGGCCTGAAATAAATTAATTTCCTTTGTTAAATTTCCTTAAAATCCTGTCTATTACTCAAGTCAGTTTTGTCTTTAATATCAAATTTTTTTTTCCTAAAAGCTTACCAACAATCAAGAACTTGCTAAAAAGTCCAAAGATGGCAAACTCTCCCTAGGCGTGTCCAACAGCCCAACACAGTACCTGCAGTGCCTAAGCACCCTATGTGCGATAGCTCACACATAGCTGCATTGCCTTGAACACAATGCCACTGCTCCGCACACTCGTTGTGGGCGGCAACTCCCGCAAAGACAGAGGAAAAATAGCTTTTATTAAAAGGCAGGGCATGCGCACGCGTCTTCAGCTACACACATTGACTAGGTGTTGATCTCTAGCCTACCCGATGCATGCATCTTATACCTACCTGGTCGGCTGCCTACGTCATATGCTTAGGCACACTAGCTTGTCTCGCCTAGTTGCCTGCACGCTGATAGTGTTAGTGGCATATCAGCCCGCCCATTGTGCGTTCAAGAACACTGAAAATAACCTCGATTGAAACCTTACCTTCAGCCACTACGAAGGCTTGCCTGTAGACACACTGTCTTCCTCCTTGGCGCAATCTCACCCGATAGCCTCAAAGACACTGTCTTCACTTCCTGCTGCCTAAAATAATATTTCCAGCCCAAAAACAAACTTTTCTTCCTCTTACAAACTTGTAGATAAATGTCTTAAAACTTACATCCAAATGCCAACTTCAAACTCCTTTTCTTCCGTTAGATATCAACAATTCCTTCCACCCTGCTCCAGATTGCTCGATAGCATGAACCACCTTCAATCTCAGACAAAATTCATATTCTTCCTCAAGGAATTCTCTTCGGCAGCCCTTTCGTGAAATTAGACTCAATTTGGAACAATTCGATTGAAGAATATCTCAAATAGCACGAGTAATTTGTGCAAACCAGTCTTCTTTGTTGGACCCTCTATTTATAGCCTTCACAGAAAACTCATGCAAATCGTAAGCTTGCCACAATTAACCTCATTTTGACACCTAAATCCAAGTTATTTTCCATAAAAAAACAACATTTTCTCATGCAACTTAATTGATTACTAACTTCTTGAAACCAAGTTAAATCACATGGCAATAAGATAAGTCTTTTGCAACTTTCATTATTAACCTAACTATTTCCATGAGAGATTAATAACGATTTAGTTATAGATTTTATTAGACATGAAATTCCTCAAATCAAACATCTAATCTACCAAACATTGATGGCCAACCAACAAGCATTAAGCACAATAACAATGAACAACATAATCATTACAACAATCCATAAAAAGTCCACACATTAGCACAACTTCATAAATAATTCATCAATACCCTAAAAATAAAGAGTTTAGCCACTCATAGCTTTAGACAACATGTTAAAGACAATTTTCAGCATAGAAAGAGAGTAAAGAAAGCAAAAACTCTACTGTAAACAAGCCATTGATTGAGGAGGAACCACCTTCTTCCTTGATCTTCACGGTGGAAACTTGAATGGGCACCATACTCTCTCAAACACTTACCTCTCTTCCTTGCAGCCAACTCACTCTTTGAGGTTCTCTATTTCGTGATTAGGGTTGCTGGAAACCCCTCAATTTATAGACTTGACCACCCAAACTCCTTTCCAAAAATGAAGATTTTTTAAATTATTACAAGCTGCCGTCATAATAGGGGCAGTGACACTGTCCTTTATAATAGGGGTAACGACGCGACGCTCCCACAATCTCCCAATTTTGATGCTCTCGAGTCGAGAGTGCTGAGGGCAGTGTAGTGACGCTCTCGGTTGCGTTGCCTTGTTTCTTGGATTTTCCATCTTTTCTTCTGTTTTTCACTTGGTTTGGCTCGATTTGGTCTTTTTGGCCTTTAACACTTAATTTTTGCCATAATCACCTGAAAAACACTAACAAACACATGAAATCTAATAAAAGCATCCCTAATTTAAGAGGATGAAAAACACTTTTTGAGTGCTTTTCAGAGCTCACTGAGCAAGACGAGACATGATATACATGTCTAAGAAGAGGTGAAAGAGAGTCCCTACTTGAGAATCGCATAGAAACATCAAGACATGCCAGCATCTACTCTTGATGTTTCTGTGTGATTCTCAAGTGTAGGGACTCTCTTTCACCTCTTCTTAGAATAGGGACTCTCTTTCACCATTACATTGATGTGAATGTCTATTTGTAGTGTAGTCATGATATACATGAGGTCTTTGAGACCTACTTCGACACACACGAAGGCTTTGGGTCGTGCGTCAGGGTGCTTTGTGTAAGCCCTAACCTCTATTTTCCTTTGCTTTAGCACAGGTTAAAACCATGGTTTAAGGTTGGCTAAGGTTTGGCTTGAATGAGTAGGAATGTAGGAGGAATTCTAGTGCTTGTGTTAAGTAACTATGAACTTTCCATTTACTTTTAATAAGGAATAAAAGGGATGGTGATAATGGTGTAGTTGAATGAGGGAGTGTGGCTGAACTTAAGAAAGTTTTTCTAAGTGTTGAAGGAGAATCTCGATTCAAACTAGGTCAAGAAGTTGGAATTAATTTAGGAAAAATGTTAAATTAAGAAATAAATATTAGATTAAATTAAAACAATTATTTAGAGGGAAATAATATTTAATTTGGGTGGCTAGGATGAGAAGAAAAGAGAAGAATCCATGTTGAAGCAAAGAATTTTGTGGCCAAAGGTAATCGGCTGGACTAGACAGTAGTTTGAACCCTAAGCAAGCAGCTCAATTACAATGTCGGTTCTCCCAATTCACCCGTGTCATTTTCGTCATTTTTGGACCAAGGCAGACCGAACTACAAGAGCATTTGGCAACTATCGCTAGAAAGAAGAAGCCAAAGTCAAAAGGTAAGTTACTCGACTCGCTACAATAGCTCCACGAACTAAACTAGCATGTAATGTTGCCAAGAGGCCTGAAAAAAGAAAGCGCTTTCTTTGTTGCTCTTTGGATTTGAGATAGATATGAGAGAGCTTTGTGAATTAGGAATCCAACCTAGGGCTGCTGGAACGATTTGAGGTTTGGAAGCTTGAGAAAACTTGAAAATACTGAAGGTTATCATAGAAACCGAGCAAACCAAACGAGTTAACTTTTAAGAATTTTTCAAGGATGCTCGGAAGGTTTTTGAAGCTCTATTTTCTTTGTAAGTTCGTTAAGAGGTTACCTTTGAGCCCCATAATTTTTATTTGAATTTTATTTTAAAGTAAAAGGTGTTTTGGAGCTCTGAAAAATTGGGTTGTAAACAAGAGACAGCTGGCCAAAGTTAGCTAGAGGTTGCCCAGAGTTGCTGCTCACGCCTGCACACCCCAACCTGCCCACACCTGTCACCAGAACCGCACACCTGTGCTGCGCCCACACCCCACGCCAGCGCCTCACACCCCTGCCACTACACCCCTCGCCCACCTTTTGCCCACCAAGGGTGCCCACGCCCATTTTGGGTAATTTTGGACATTTTTTGGACTCTAATTGATATTTTCTTGAATAATGGGCCTTAAAATGGATAAATATAAATTTTAAGCAGATTTTTGGATATTTTTGGAAATTTTGAGAATTTTGCAAAATGGTCCCTAAAGGAGTGGAAAGAATAAAAAACGTGGAAATAAGCTTGATATGGACAATGTGGTTAGAATTTAGTTTAATAATGGTTGGTTAGGTCTTCAAGAGATGATCTAATGGTTCGTAAACTATATTTCAAGTCAAGTTGAGGTTGGAAAAGTCTATAAGCCTCGAAGGACAAGCTCTAATTGTGAGTGACAGTTGTTTTCTTTAAAGGAATCTATTTATAACGTTTAGCCATGATTTCTTATGAAATGTGAATTTATGTTGATTTGCTAAATGTTGAGCATGATTTCTGTTTAAACTTGATTTTATGACATGAAAGGCATACTCTATTTATTTCCCTGAGTCTTATGAAGCATGTTAAATTGATGCTTACTATTGAAAAATGATTTGATTTTCCATGAAATGATTTATGATGAATTATTTGTACAAACACACCTATTTTCTAAAATGTTTTTTTAAAGAACCCAATAATGAAGGACGTTGAGAAGGCATATGGGCAATCCTGTGACATGAATGAACTCAATACTGAAGGATGTCGAGAAGGCATTTGAGTATCCTAGGGACCCAGTACTGAAGGACATGGAGACGGTACTTGGGCAGCCCAGTTAGTTTCTATGTGCACATAGTGAGGTATGATGCTGTTGTGTTAAGATTACTCCACATCAGCTAAGGCTTTTCGACGTTGGGTATGTCGAGATTACTCCACCCCAACTAAGGTTTGTTTTCAACGTTGAGTGTGTTGAGCTTACTCCGCCTCAACATAGGGTACTTTTGAAAGCTAAGGAATGTTTGATGACTTTATAAATTGTATTTAATCGAATGGCTTTGCTTGCTTATGTTTACTACATTGCTTAAGCATGATTTTTATGACATAACTATGTTTTCCTCTAATGCTAAGCATGTTTTATCTCTAAAGTTATGTTTTCAATGCTATGTCACTCACTGGACATTCAGCTCACGTTTTCCAAGTTTTCTATTCCATCCAGGTAGCGAAAGAGTTCTCGGTGCTTAGGCTACACAAGCTTGATCCTGCTGAAGTACCAAGCTATTAAAGAATACTTTCCATCACTGTTGTTGTACATGTAAATAACTTGTATATGCTGCATGTAGACATAGCTCGTTAGTAGATGGGAATGAGAGTGGACATTGTGTAGTGGTCTAAGTTGGTTGTAATCGTGCTGGAGTTTCTGTTAAAATAAATATCTATCATCATGATGCTAGATTTTCAGTCTAGTAGTCGTAAATGTTTTATGATTTAGGGCTATATACTGTGGCGGTTAAGTTAAATCATGTTTTTAGCAGGTTAGTCAGGTACAGGTGGGCGGTGAGTTTCACAAGAGAGGTGAAGTTTACTGTCCTCACATCTCCTTCCAGCTTAAAGGTTGAAGGTTGATAGTTCCCTAAAGAAGCTATTCATCTTGGCCTAAATTTTGTTACTTTACGTGAATTTAATGTTTATTCAAGTGATTTTGACGAGAAAATGAGCAAAGGAGACTATCAAGTACTTCCTGACAAAATTCGAGTCAAAACAGAGCATTTAGCAACAAATGAAGTGTTACGTTTTATGTCCTAAAACTCGTGGTTTGTAAATAGTAAACACACTCTATTTTCAATAAAGTTGATATTGAAGTTTATTCAGTATAAATGATATTGAATATGGAAGTTATGTATAAATCTAAGTCCAACAAACTACAAACCCCTAGCTATAACATGAATACTTAGACTTTATGCGTAGACATAAAAATGGATCGAAGCTCGATGCTCTCATCGACCCTTGATCTTCGAATCACTCCACAAGCAAGATCGATCAATTCAAGCTTGAATAATTTGGGTCATGCAACCTAAACACTATAGAATTGCAAAAGAAACATAGTACAATTCTAAAAGAAAGCTCAAAGGCTCTTTTTACAACATTTTCAAAACTCTTCCAAGTCTCCTTTTTGAAGAATTACATGGGATTATATAGGCCTCAAAATCTAACCATAGACATTCTATGACGCATTCAAAGAGTTGTAACACTCATAATTAATGACCATTATAAGCCATGATCTAATTGTAACATAAAAATACATAAAGTTACTCAAAACTGAAAAATACATTTAATAAACACAATAAATCCGAGATTAGTATTTTTCATCCATGTTCCATGCATTTGTATCCATTCAAGAGTAAATGACATCTCATTTGAAGTAGTTTGAAGTCCTTGGGTTAGATTTTGAGGCGTATATCAATGTTTCTTATCCATGTCTTTTTGTAAACAATTACATGGCATTATATATGTCTCAAAATCTAATCCTAGGCATTCTATGAGACATTCAAAGAGTTGTAACACTCATAATCAATGACCATTATCATCCATAATCTAAATGTAACATAAAACAAATAAAATGACTTAAAGACTAAAATTACATTTAATTAATACAATAAATCCGAAAATATTTCTTTTCAATCAGCAACCTACCATTTTGTAACCATCTTGGAGTTATGAACCTCCACTTGAACTCTTTGTTCTATAAATGAAGTTTGATTTTTCATAAATTTCACTTGACTTCACATAATTTTTCTTCTTTGGTTATTGTAAACTTGGACAACATAGATGGTTTCTTCTTGTTGTTCATATTGCATGATTGAGGTTCATCCGTTCATATCACTGGTCCTCTTAATACAACCTCTTTTCCATAACAATCCACAGAAGCACGATATTTAGATAGAAAATCCATTCCCAAAATAACATCAAACTCCTGTTGGATGTCTTAAAACTCTTACTTTGTAAACAGTAATCTGAATTCTATTTTTAGTAAAATTGTCGATGTTTATTCAATAAAATTGCAGTTGAATTATAACTCTAAAATCAAATAAACTAAGAACCCCGGGCTATAGTATGATTACTTGGATTTTATGTGGAGACATAAAAGTGGATCAAGTTCGAGTAAATAGCCAAAACGGTCTAGTATTTGAATAAGGTTGGGTACCTTATCCTTTGGATGCGACCTACTTTGTATTTGATACCAATGATATGATCCTGAATCATTTATTCTAAGCTAACTATGAACTCCTGTTTATTCATGATTATTTTTAGATCTGCAGAGGTGAGAGTAGCTCGACTTTGTTGCTCAACAAGCCTCATATTTCAGGGATAAGACCGGGTAGATAGTTGGGGACACTGGGTGCAAGATGGAATTTCTTCCTACCCGTTTCAGGGATAGTAGATAGGTTGTTCCCTCAAGTATTGACTCCAGGTCAAGGGGCCTCACCCTCTCACTTAGACGATTGACAAAACCACAGATCGAACAAAGCTTGTGGCTCCCATCGATCCTTGATCTTCGAATCAATCCACAACCAAGATTGATCAGGTCAAGCTTGAATGATTCTGAACATGCAATCTAAACGCCATAGAATTGCAAAAGAAACATAGCACAAGACTAAAAAAAAAGCTCAAAGTCTCTTTTAACATTTTCCAAGTCTCTTCCAAGTCTCCCTTTTGGGAACAATTACATGACATTATATAGGCCTCAAAGTATAACCCTAGACATTCTATGAGGCATTTAAAATGTTGTAACCAGCCACGATCTAATTGTAACATAAAAATACATAAAAAGACTCAAAACTGAAAATACATTTAATAAATACAATAAATCCGAGATAATCTTTGTTTCATGCATATTTCATGCATTTGTAACCATCCAAGGAACTAGAAGTACTTACGGTGTAAAATGGTATTTTTTTTTGACTTAGTTGTGATTATGAACAATTTGTGGAGGATCAACTTACTAATTGTGGTTATATCAAGTGGACAGAAATATATCTGCAGTGAGGAGAGTGCAGCTACTGGGATTTAGTGGTGTGTCCCTGTAGTTAACGAATGTTGATTAACTAGGTTAAAGAGTTTGATTGGTTAATCTCATATCGTTGTAACTCATGATCTTTAGGTCCATTAGATCCCTTTGCTAGCTTATATTGAACCAAACCTTAGAACAGTGGTGAATAAATTTGAATCATTTGAATTCAATTTAAAGAGTAAATCGTTAAAAGAGTTTAATGACTTATTGTTTAATTTCGAATTGAACAATAGAGTGAGATCAAAATATTTAAATATGATTTAAATATTGAGTATATGAATAAGAATTCATATCGAGAATAGTTAAAATTGGGATTTATGTAATATATGATATTAAATTATTTAATTTATTTGAATCAGTTGTTATATATATTTATATATATATAATTAATATTAATTTAATATTGAGATTTTGACTTTAGAAGTCAAAAGGTCAAAAGTTGACTTTTTTTTTTTTTTAAAAAAAGGCATTTTATTATACAAGAACAAGAGGCCCCCACAGCATAGGGGCAAGACAACAAATCAAGGAGAACAAAACAACCGGACCTAAGACAAGCATGAGCACGCTAAAAGACACTAGAGAGGTCATCACTCCAGGACATAGCATGAGAACGCACAATAGAAACAACCAGATGCAGGATCACATCGCATTTCGAAACGAACCACCATATAACCAACAATTCCTTTCCTGCTACACAAAGTATATAAAGGCACACCAAAAAACACGCCATAATTTCCTCCTAGTCCCACTACCACACCCGATTCTACAAACCCACTCCAGCTCCACAACCCACCCCGCCACCCGATAGAACGAACCCATAAGATTCAGAACACCAAACCACACTGCAAACCCAAAAGGGCATTCAAAGAACAGATGATCTCGAGATACAACCCCACCCTCACAAAGCAAGCACATTGGAGAATGCACAAACCTCCACCTACAGAGCCAATCCCTCGTCCCCAGGCTATCCCTCACCACCAGCCACAACACCTCCCACAACACCGTAGAATACTATCCCACAACACTCTCATACGCCTCAACCACAACACCTCCCACGCACTCCCGATAGTGAACTGACTAGACCTCTCAAAAATCCAGACCACCTATCCTCACACCCCACTCTAATCTGCACACCCTCAGCCAACCCAGCAATTTCCATCAATTCCCAAGTAACACACGACCACTATCAAGAACCAAGGTCGAAAATAAAATCCGAAAGATGAGCATCCCTCCTACTGGCCGCATCATAGATGACCCGATCCCCATACTGATCCAAGAGCGGGACCCTAGGCAACCATAGGTCACACCAAACACGACAACACCGACCATCACCTCCATCCGAACAAGAGGCAAAATAGAGTCCCTACACCCGAATCAAGATGATCTAAGACCCTAAGAATGGCTAGATGACGGATTACTTAGATGATCAGCTAAAACATGGATCAGACAAAGCTTGCGGCTTCCATTGACCCTTGATCTTCGAATCACTCCACAAGTAAGATCGATCAAGTCAAGCTTGAATGATTCTGGACAAGCAACCTAAACACCACAGAATTGCAAAAGTAGCATAGCACAAGGCTAAAAGAAAGCTCCAAGACTTTTTTTTTTTTTTTTTCCTGCTTTTTCCAGGTCTCTTCCATGTCTCCTTTTTGAACAATTACATGATATTATATAGGCCTCAAAATCTAACCCTACACATTCTATGAGGCATTCAAAGAGTTGTAACATTCATAATTAATGACCATTAACAGCCATGATCTAAATGTAACATAAAACAAATAAAATGACTTAAAGACTAAAATTACATTTAATTAATATAATAAATTCGAAAATATTTCTTTTTAATCAGCAACCCATCATTTTGTAACCATCTTTGAGTTATGAACCCCCACTTGAACTCTTTCTTCCATAAATGAAGTTTGATTCTTCATAAATTTCACATGACTTCACATAATTTTTCTACTTTGGTTAGTGTAAACTTGGACAGCATAGATGGCTCCTTCTTATTGTTTATATTACATGATTGAGGTTCATCCGTTCATATCATGCATCCCCATGAACAGACCATAAGAACTGATCACGAAGCACATATGCCTCAACCCACGCCACCCATAAAGAACTAGAGTGTATCAAAATCATCCAAATCCGCTTTAAAATAGCAACCAGATTCCAAGAAGTCGTGTGCCTGATACCAAGATCCCCTTCCTTCATAAGAAGACATACCTCATCCCAAGCAACTCTCATACCGCTCGCCCTCCGACCTACCAAGCCAAAGGAATGCCTTAGTGAGACGATCAACCTCCTGATAAAATCCCGTAGGTAGAAAAAAACACACTTGATGATATGAACAGAGGAACCTCAACCATGCCATGTGAACATCACGAAAGACACCAACAATACACAAAATATGCTATCAAGATTCACAATGAAAAGAAGTTGCAATTATGTTAAGTCAGTGGAATTTATGAAGAATCAAGCTTCATTTAATGAACAAAGACTTCAAGCTACTTTAAATCAGATGTCATTTACTCTTGGATGGTTACAAATCCATGGAATATGGTGAAAAATACTAATCTCGGATTTATTTTATTTATTAAATGTATTTTTAGTTTTGAGTCATTTTATATATTTTTATTAGATCATGGCTTATAATGGTCATTAATTATGAGTGCTACAACTCTTTGAATGTCTCATAGAATGTCTAGAGTTCAATTTGAGGCCTATATAATCTCATGTAATTGTTCAAAAAGTAGGAGAGATGTAAGAGACTTGAAAATGTAGTAAAAGAGCCTTTGATCTTTCTTTTAGCCTTGTGCTATGTTTCTTTTGCAATTCTATGGTGTTTAGGTTGCATGTCTAGAATCATTCAAGCTTCACTTGATCAATCTTGCTTGTGGAGTGGTTCGAAGATCAAGGGTCGATGGGAGCATCAAGCTTTGTCCGATCCATGGATTTGCTGATTGTCTAACTAATCCACCGTCTAGCCGTTCTTAGGGGCTAAGATCATATTGATTTGGAATGTTTGAGTTTGAGATCTAAAGGTCCTGTTCGTCGACAAGGTTGTTAGATCCAAATCCTCCAGGGTTTCTTATCAGTAGGTCAGAAGATGTGGAAGCTCTACTTAAGCGTGAAGACCAGTCACCCTCGCAGTAATCTTTTGAATTAGAGGAAGACAATTCGAAGCTTTCAGCCTACCCGCCAAGAGAGGAAGACCAAGGTACCTCATCGCAAAGGAACCCAGATTAAACCCCATAAATTGAGCTAACTCATCCGCCAAGTCACGCCCCACGCCAGCCACAAAAATAGAGCTCTTACCAACATTAGCCTTGAGACCAGCCAAGGGCTCAAAATAGCATAACGTATCCCGAACAAACCGAAAAGAAAGAAGCTTAGTGGCATAGAAATCATTAGATCATCAACAAAAGAAAGGTGGGAAGTTGAACCCTCTCACTCGGTGGTGAAATCGGAACTCCTCTGATGACCGATTAGGTAATCTCGACAAGACCTCCATAACAATCACAAACAGAAACGAAAATAAAGGGTCACCTTGACGTAAACCTTTCCTACCAGGAAAATATCCCTCCAGAGAGCCATTCACAGTAACAGAAAACTTCGGGGAAGTAATATAGGCCCTAACCCAACTCACAAACTAAAGCAGAGTACCAATGCCCAATAAGGCACCAAGCAGAAAGTCCTAATGAACAAAATAAAGTAAGCTTTCTGTAAGTCCACGTTAAGAACACACCTCGAGGAACCTTTATTCCGATGATACCCACCTACAAGTTCCTGACACGAGCATGTTATCAAAGATGTATCAACCAGGGACGAAAGCAAACTGTATACGCTCACAAACTTAGGTAGCCAACCTTGTAACTGGTTTGGTAACAACTTGGTGATGCATTTATAGACCACATTACAACAAGAAATGGTCTTGTAACTGGTTTGGTAACAACTTGGTGATGCATTTATAGACTCATTAAATGCATTTATCTCCATCTTGAAGCTCAACTTTGCATAGCATGTATGGAAGAACTCCAACATCTACAATCTCCTTTGTTGAGGGGTCACCATAGCTTAGATATGAGTGATTAAAAAGTTTGTTGTAGCTACTTGGCACTTGACCTTGTAATGGAACCTTGAGGCATGATAGTTGATGTTGCTTGGTTCACATCATCCTCCCCATCTTGAGAAGGATTCGTTCTCGAATCATAGTCATCACGTACATCTTAAGGACTCAAATCAGCAACATTGAAGGTAGCACTAACACCATACTTACCCGGTAAATCAATTTTATAAGCATTGTCATCGATGCGCTCTAGAACTGGGAAAGGTCCATCTCCACGTGGCAAAAGTTTGGATTTTCGTTGAGTTGGAAATCTTTCCTTTTGAAAATGAAGCGTTATATGGTAGGCGATGTAGAACCCCATATGTTGGGGTGAACTGGAAGGAAAGAAGTTAGTAGGACCAGAACTGGTACAAACTACTTTTGAGAGTGTAAAGTTAATTAGGGAAAAGTTAAAGACTGCTTGGAACAGGCATAAAAGTTATGCAGACAAGCGACAAAGAGATTTGGAATTTGAAATTGTTTTTCTTAAGCTATCACAATGGAAGAGAGTTTAAGGTTTTGAAAGAAAGGGATGTTGAGTCCAAGGTATATTGGTTGGTCCTTATGAGATTCTTGAACGCATATGACCTTCAGCTTATTGATTGGCGTTACCTATGGAGTTACTCATGTTCTTGAGACTCAACCTATTCAGCATAAAGAAGACTTGTCAAATGAAGAAGAACTCGTGCAGATTCTTGATTGGAAGAATGAAGACAGTACCACTTGTTAAAGTTTTATGGAGAAAACATAAAGTAGAAGAAGCTACTTGGAAGAATGAAGATCAAATGAAGATCAAGTATCCTAATCTATTCTCTAGATCATTCTAGCTGAATTTCAAGGACGAACTTCTTAAAAATAAAGGGCTATGTAAGCTCTAACTCTTATGTTCATTCTAGCTGAATTTCAAGGAATTCTTTAAGGGTGCTTAGGAAGGTTTTTGAAGCCTAATCTTCTTGGTAAGTAAGTTAAGGGGTTTCCCTTAAGTTCCATAAAATTTATTTGAAAGGAAAAAGATGTTTTGGAGCTTTCAAAAATCGAGTTGGAAATAAGGAGTAATTGGCCAAAGGTTGAAGACAACAGCTTAGGCTGCCGCCCATGTCCGCACACCCTTGTGTAGCAGTCACCGCCTACAGCCGCACACCTTGTGTGGCAAACTTGGCCCACGCTCAAGCCCACACCTGCACGCCTTGTGTGACAAACAACAACCACGCCCACGCTTATGCCGCACGCCCCTGTGTAGGAGTTGCCGCCCATGTCTCAAGCGACTATCCATGCATGCCCACGCCCCTGCCTGCGCCCCACGCCTATCAGCTGCCCATTTGGGGCATCCACGACCATTTTGGGTATTTTTGAACATTTTAGACTCTAATTGATATTGCCTTGAATTTTTAGTCTAAAAAAGAGTGATTTGGGATTTTAAATCCTTAAATGACAAAAGTGAGGGAATAAGTGAAATCTAAGCTTAATATGGGTAATGTGGATGAAGTTTAGTTAAAATGAAGATTATCGAAACCTCAAGAAGATGATCTAATGTCTCTTACTTGGTATTTTAGGTCAATTTGAGGTTGGAAAAGCCTATAGCCCTAAAGGACCGGGCCTGAGCTGTGAGTGACATATGTTTTCTTTATAAGGAATTCATTTATGATTTGTAGCCTCATTTGTTATGATAATGTATTCTTTTGATGATTTTGTTAAGTATTGAGCATGGTTTACTGAATTTACTTAAAATGCCAAGTATGGAATGTTTAGCTTAAAAAGGAAAGTTATATGTTTTCTTATTGTCAAATGTTTTCCTTGTGAAGTATATGTTTGGAAAGCATGATTTATACTTGATTTTATGACTTGAAGAACATGCCTTATCTGTTTTCTTAAGCTCTAAAGAAGCATAATTATTTGATGATAGTTTCTAAGAAATCTAAGGTTTCCATAAAGTGTTATATGATGAAATGATTGATTTAAAGCATGCTTGTATTTCTTCAAATATTTTTATAAAGGGACCTAATACGGAAGGACATCGAGCAGGTATATAGGCAACCCTGAGATTATAAAGGAACTCAATGCTAAAGGATGTTGAGAATGCATGCCCTGGACCCAGTACTAAAGGACATTAAGAAGGTAATTGCGCAACCCGAGATAGCTATTCCTATTTGCACATAGAGAGAGTTGATGTTGTTGTGTCGAGATTACTCTACATTAGCTAAGGTTTGTTTTCAACGTCGAGTGCGTTGAGCTTGCTCCCGTGATAAGGAGCGGACCAGCCAAGAGCAAAATAAGGCTCAACAAGCTCAAACCAGCTCAAGTGAAGAGGAAAATGAAGCTCAACAAGCTCAACCTAGCTCAAATGAACCTCATGCTGAAAATCAAATAGAGAACTTTCCAAGTCAATCCAATCATGAGGCAATCATTATGCCACAAGGACCAATGACAAAAGCTAGAGCTAAAAACTTCAAGAAGGATTAAATGGTTGCTTGGAAGCCAAGTATTCAGCAAATGATGAAGAGTTGCAACTTTTGAAGCTCCAAGAGTCATTTGGACACCCAAAGTCATCATGAATCTAAAAATCTAGATTCATCCACAAATTTAATGTCTTAGGTATCCAATTTAATTTCATGTATTTATATTTATTGGCGTAGTTGAAAGTGTGTAGATGAATTTAGACAATTTGGTTAAAGGTTGTGACCTTTCATGGTGCCTTTTCAATTAGTTTAGATTCGGCTGAAATTTCCACATTTTGAAACACAACTTTGAATTTGAATGAAATCTCCATAGAGTTTTATCTCTCAAGCTTTATGCTTTCTTTGTATTCTTGTGTATAGAATGCATGTTTAGAACTCTCAATCTAGTTTGATCAATTAGATTGTGGAGAGTTCGAAATCTTGAAGTTAGGAACAAGTTCTTCTTTCACATTGAACTATATTCATTAACTGTTCTCCTTTGGCCCAAACATTCCCCACCCCAACATACCGGAACGGTTACAGCAGCTTCTTGTCTTCCCCATGCCTCGTGGTCCTAAGCCTTCGCATCTATCACCTCTGCATTCTACTACTGAGCACCCTACTCTAGGAAGCAAGCCTAATGAAGCTTCGGCCAACATACAAATTTAGGGGTGTAATTTTGTGTTCGAATTTTTGTAATTTTTAGGCGTTTATCTATACAATCGATTATGTAATTCGCCTTTAAGTTTCTCATTTTACTTTTCTCTATGTTTTTCCTTGTTTATAGCTAAAACTATTGCAATTCCATATTTAATATCCTCTATCTTGCGTGTTGAAAGCCACTATGATGATCCTTATACATAATCTCTTTTTAATTACTAAGCGTTATGAACTGCACTAAGCCTTAGGATCTTCCCATTAGAAACACAATCTACCCTTGTGTGTGTGCAAACTTGACAACACTTCTGTTTTATGTTTAAGCAATAAGGACCTTGCTACTTTCAAAATTTGGGGGTGGGAGAGGTTTGAGCTAGAAAAAAGATCCACACTCCACTGTCAAGACTAAGATATTTATCTTATTAAGAGTTTAGTTGAGAATGACACTTGCTCGTAGTTGGCTGTCTCCATGCAACCCCATAGTTGGTATGTCAAAACAAAGGTGGGTAACCGAGATCAACGACTTATAAAAATAAAATAACAAACTGCAATATCTAGTGAAGAAACCAAGCTAAGATGAGAGTTTAGTTGAGAAGGGCACATGCTCGTAGTTGCCTACCTCCATGCACCTCAAGTTGGTTTGTCAGAACGAGGGTAGGTAACCCTAATCGACACATTAATACAAAAACAATAACATAGAATAGGAATAATGAAAAAGATTTATGCTTTCATCTCCCAGACGCATGGTCTAAAATGAAAAACAAAAATGTGTGGAAAATGAGTAAAGAGTATTGAAAAAGAGCTTGCTGCGTTCAAACTAGAAACCGTTTTTGAAGGAAGAGTATAAAGCTAAGGAGTAGTGTAACTCAATAGTAAACATCAAGGGACAGTATACTGAGAGGCACAGAGAGAGACGAGGTTAAATGAATTTCCTTAGTAAAAGATATGCTCGAGGACAAGCATTATTCTAAATTTGGGGTGTGATAACTTGTAGAAATACAAGTTATTATAGCTTTTTCTTAGAGAAGATTTAAAGGATTTTGCAGTAGTCTGATTTAAAGTATTATGCAGTAGTCTTGACTTACATTCATTAATAAAAACCTTCTTTGTGTTTTACACTATTGAGTTGATGAAGACAAATGATGTTTCAAGTAATCTGGAGTAGGGTGGAGGAATTTTGAGTTATCTGTCGAAGAAAGGGGTGTTAGACCCTGAAATTTGGAGGTAAGCTAGTTAACTCACTTATTTACAAGTTTGCAAGAGGAAGTAAATTCTAATTCAGGCTGGAAATACTATTTTTAATAGTTGGAAGTGAAGACAGTAAGCTTGGGTGAGAACAGGTCTCACTAGTAAGGACAACACTGTGGGTGTGGAGTGAGACAAGTCTCGCTAGTGAGCTAAGTTTAATGCTTAAGACCTATTTCTTATACATTGATGGGAATAAGGAATCTAACAGAGAAAATTATATTATTTCAGGTCGAGAAGAGATAGGAAAAGCTTATGATCCATTAAGGCCTGGGACAAGTTGTGAGTTACAATTTTCATTTAAGATAAGCTTTATTAAAACAAAGTTTTCATTATGCTCAAGTATGTTTGTAAAGCATGCTTTAAAGTTTATATTCTTACAACTTTTGCTGACCAACTATGACTTTCCAAGCATGAGTTGATTTATACTTGAGTTGAGATTGGAAGCATGTTGTTGAATCATCTTAAGTTTTATAAGCATGATGCTTGATGATTGAATTGAAAAACTCTAAAGTTTCACAAGCTCTTGTTTGTTAGAAATTTATTTTCAAAAGCATGTTTAGTTTTTTAAGTATTATAAAAGGTCCCAATTGTCGAAGGATACAGAGAAGGCATATGGGCAGCCTAAATATTGTATATGAGACTCAATATTGAAGGATTTGAGAAGGTATACGGGCAACCCAGGTTTTGATTCCTATGTGCTCATAGATGTCACACTCTATTTTTAAAACCAATGCGTTGAAGAGCCTATAAAGAAAAGAAGTAGGACAAGAGAGGTTTGTGCTCAAGTGTTGGGTAAGTATAAGCCATAGATAAGTTTAAATTAGAAGAATTGGATTGAAAGGTTGCGTTGAATGATTTATGAATCTTGGAATTGAAGTAATTCTTGGAGTTAAGAATTCTGCTAAGTAGAATAACCAGACCAGGAGAACGCACTATGACTTTGAGCTTGGAAGAATGATCTAAGGAAAGAAAGGAAATCTCATTAAGTAATGGAAAGAGTTAAAAAGTATAGCTGGGAGTTAAATTCTTCAGTTTGAGTCATTTTATGTATCAGGCACACGTCTTCTTTGCATCTGGCTGCGATCTTGAAGCAGATTTGGTTGATTTTGATCCGCTCTGGTTCTTTATGGGTGGCGTGGGTTAAGGCTTATGTGCTTCAAGATCGGTCCTTGTGGTTGGTTCGTGCAGATTGTGCTATGTCCTGGTGTTTCCATGTGATTCTTAGGTGTAAGGACTCTCTTTCGCCTCTTGTTAGAATGGAGGTGGGGGATGGTCGGTGTTGTCGCGTGTAGTGTGATCCATGGTTGCTTAGGGGTCCTCTTTTGGATCAGTATGGTGATCGGGTCATCTATGATGCAGCTAGTAGGCAAGATGCTCATATTTCGAATTTTATTTTCGAGATTGGTTCCTAGCAGTGGTCGTGTACTACTTAGGAATTGATGAGAATTGTTGAGTTAGCTGAGGGTGTGGAGATTAGAGTGTAGTGTGAGGATAGGTGGGTTTGGATTCCTGATGTGAACCAAGCAACATCAACTATCATGCCTCAAGGTCCCATTACAAGGTCAAGAGCCAAGAAGTGTAACAAGTTTTAATCACTCATATCCAAGCTATGGTGACCTCAACAAAGAAGATTGTAGAAGATGTTGGAGTTCTTCTATGCATGCTATGCAAAGTTGAGCTTCAAGATGAAGATACATTAAATGCATTCTAACGTGCATTTAATGAAGTCTTACTTAAATTAATGCAAGTCAAGTTGAAGCTAATTAATGAAATGATAAAAAGGCAACACTTTTGTTTTTGGTATTTAGTTATAATTTCAATTTTGTTTTATTTTTATTTAAGCCTTGTTTTTAATAGAGGGTTATGGAGAATTGAAACTCATGTAGGTTACCCTTTTCTCCATATATCAACCATTTAATTTTGTGTCTTTTGGTTTTTCTTTTTGTCAATTATGTTTAGTGATATGAACGGAGGAACCTAAATCATGCATATGAACATCATGAAAGGCGTCAAGAATGCACAAAATATACTATCTAGATTCACAATGAAAAAAACTTGCAAATATGTGAAGTCAAGTAGAATTTATGAAGAATCAAACTTCATTTAATGAACAAAGACTTCAAGCTACTTCAAATGGGATGTCATTTACTCTTGGATGGTTACAAATGCATGGAATATGTATGAAAAAAGATAATCTCGGATTTATTGTATTTATTAAATGTATTTTTCAGTTTTGAGTTATTTTATGTCTTTGTTACAATTAGATCGTGGCTTATAATGGTCATTAATTATGAGTGTTACAATTTTTTGAATGCCTCATCGAAAGTCCAGGGTTAGATTTTAGGCCTATATAATGTCATGTAGACTTGGAAGAGACTTGGAAAAGGTAGTAAAAAGAGCCTTGAGCTTTTTTTAGCCTTGGCTATGTTTCTTTTGCAATCCTATGGTGTTTAAGTTGCATGTCTAGAATCATTCAAGCACAACCTGATCAATCTTGCTTGTGGAGTGATTCGAAGATCAATGATCGATGGGAGCCACAAGCTTTGTCCGGTCCGTGGTTTTGCTCATCGTCCAAGTAATCTGTCATCTAGCCATTCTAAGGGGCTGAAAATCATCTTGATTTCAGGTGTTTGAGTTTTTTATCTAAAGATCGAGTTCGTCAACAAGGTTATTAAATCCAAGTCCTCAAGGGTTACTTATCAGGGGGGATGAGTCTCGGGATCATCTATTTTTTGAGTGCCCCTTTGGGTTTGCGGTGTGGGCTGGTGTTCTGAGGTTTCAGGGTGGACTATGTAGCTAGCAGGAAATTATGCCGTGTTTTCTAGTGTGCCTATATTTACTTTGTGTGGCAAGAAAGGAACTGTAGTTTACATGATGGATCGTTTCGTAGTGCGGAAGTGATTTGTTTCTGGTTGTTTCTACTGTGCGTGCTTGTGCTATGTCTTGGAGTGATAACCTCTCTGGTGTTTTTTAGTGCTTTTTGGTTCTATATGGTTTCCCCTCTGCCGAGGGTTTGTGTTTGCTTGTCCTCAGGCTGGTGGGGTTTTTTTCTTCTTGTTTGTTTTGTTGGTTTTGGTGCGGCCTTGTTCTGGCCTTCTTGTTGCTTGTAATTGTTTGTTAGTCTCTATTTGTCTCCTGTTTGGTTAGTTTATTTTCCTCTATTTGTTGCCTTACCTCCAGGCTGTGGGAGCCTCTTGTTGTTGTATAATACAATGCTTTTTCAGGAAAAAAAAATTATGCTTAAAGCTTAAAGTGGTTTTCGAACCACTAAATCATTATACCCATGCTAATTTCCCACTACACTAATCTGATGTGTATTTGTAATGTAGTCATGATACAAGAGATCTTTGGGACCTACTTCGACACACACAAAGGCCCTCGTGCGTCGAGGTGGTTTTCCACTTGAGGGTTGATAGCTCCCGAAAGAAGCTATCTGTCACGGCCTAAATTTTGTTAATTTACGTAATTTAATGTTTATTCTAGTGATTTCGACAAGAAAATGAGCAAAACAAGACCATTGAGACCTTCTTGATGAAATTTGAGTCAAAATGAAGCATTTAGCAATAAATAAAGTGTTGGGTTTATGTCCTAAAACTCATGGTTTGTAAAGAGTAAACATTCTATTTTCAATAAAGTTGATATTGAAGTTTATTCTGTATAAATGACAATGAATATATAAGTTACATATAAATCTAAATCCAATAAACTACAAACTCCTAGCTGTAGCTTGAATACTTAGATTTTATGTGTAGACATAAAAATGGATCAAGTTTAAGTACTCCAAAGCGGTCTATAATATATGGATAAGGCTGGGTATCTTATTTTGTAGACACTATGGATGCAGTCTACTTTGTATTTGATACGAACGATGGGATCCTATATCATTCATGTAAAAGGCCCATGGGAGTGGGAGCATCCTATACAATGAGTTTGCATAAGACTAGACCATGAGATAATCACTTTTACTTTCTAACGTCGTTTACTATTAAGTCTTATTATTTAAAAAATGATGACCTATGTAACTTGATCTTAATCTGCATGGGTGATCTTAACAAACCCATGTTAAGATATTTCTTTTCAATCAGCAACCTACCATTTTGTAACCATCTTTGAGTTATGAACCCCCACTTGAACTCTTTGTTCTATAAATGAAGTTTGATTCTTCATAAATTTCACTTGACTTCACATAATTTTTCTTCTTTGGTTAGTGTAGACTTGCACAACATAGATGGTTCCTTTTTGTTGTTCATATTGCATGATTGAGGTTCATCCGTTCATATCACTGGTCCTCTAAATACAACCTCTTTTCCATAACAATCCATAGAAGCACGATATTTAGATAGAAATTCATTCCCAAAATAACATCAAATTCCTGTTGGATGTCTTAACTCGTAGTTTTTAAACAGTAATTTGAATACTATTTTCAATAAAATTGTCGATGTTTATTCTATAAAATTGCCGATGAATTATAACTCTAAAATCAAATAAACGAAGAACCCCTGGCTATAGTATGATTACTTGGACTTTATGTGGAGACATAAAAGTGGATCAAATTCAAGTAAATAGCCAAAACGGTCTATAGTATTTGAATAAGGTTGGGTACCTTATCCTAAACACACTATTGGATGCAACCTACTTCGTATTTGATACAAATGATATGATCCTGAATCATTTATTCTAAGCTAACTATGAACTCCTGTTCATTCAGGATTATCTTTAGATCTGCATAGGTGAGAGTAGCTCGACTTCGCTGCTCAACAAGCCTCATTTCAGGGATAAGACCAGGTAGATAGTTGGGGACATTGGGTGCAAGATGAAATTCCCTCCTACCCGTTTCAAGGATAGTAGATAGGTTGTTCCCTCAAGTACTGACTCTAGGTCAAGGGGCCTCACCCTCTCACTAGCCCAAGAGGGATTCGATTTAGTGGTTGGATGATAAGTAACACTTGCGGAATTGGATATAACAACCTTGTTGAGGAACAAGACTTTTAGATTTCAAACTCAAACACCCAAATCAAGATGATCTCAGCCCCTAAGATTTGTAGATGACAAATTACTTAGACGATTGACAAAACCACAGATCGGACAAAGCTCGTGGCTCCCATCGATCCTTGATCTCTGAATCAATCCACAACCAAGATCGATCAGGTCAAGCTTGAATGATTCTGAACATGCAATCTAAACGCCATAGAATTGCAAAAGAAACATAGCACATGTCACACCCCCTCCCAGATTATCCCGCTCAACCCAAGAGGAGACATGAGGACAGTAAACATCACCCCTTTTTGTGACATAAATTGTCCATCTGTGCCTAATAATCCTAACAGATCATAACATACATATTTTACTTTACTCATAGAAACTACAAAACTTATATATATAATTAAGCTTTCTACTTGTCCACAATATACTTGTAGAAACCACATTACAAATCCCAACATATACACAACTAGGTCTACATGCCACCTACAGAAAGTTATATACATGTACAACTCTTCAAACGTGACTAATTTCTGAAACTCGAAGCTTAGGCAAGGCAAGCTGGAGTAGGCTAAGCACCGGGAACGTCCTCGCTACCTGGGGGGAGGGGGGAGAGAAAAGAAAACATGGAAAGCGTGAGCTAAACCCCGTGAGTGACAAGTTTGTAAAACAAGTTTTTGTTTGAAAACAGTCATGTCGCATTTGTGCATATAAAACAAGGATTCAACATAATAACTCAACCAAAACATATTTTGTACAAATTTATCAATCTTGTAAATCCGTTCCAAATCATATAGAATCGTTTTCCAGAATAATTAAACAGAAAATCGTTTGATTTTTCAATTTTTTCCCTTTGTCGAGGCGGAGCAAGGCTCAACGCTCTCAACGTCGAAATCAACCTTAGTTGGGGTGGAGCAAGACTCAACACACCCAACGTCGTCAGTATCCCTGGCTCAATGCGGAGTAAAACTCGACGCACCAGCCAATCAACCTCTATGTGCACATAGGAACATGGCGGGTTGCCCAAGTACCTTCTCATGTTCTTCAGTACTGGGTTCCGGGGAAACTCACATGCCTTCTCATGTCCTTCAGCACTGAGCCTCCTCTAAAAATTTAGATAATTCATTTGAAAATACTTTCATAAGCAACAGGGCAACTCATAGTTCAACCATTTCATAAACATACTTTCCAATACCTTTAAAGAAACATAAAATATGCTTTATAAACCGATTTATCACAAAATCGTATTCAAGTAGAGAACCCAATTATCATATGTGACAAAATCATTTTGAAGCAAGAAAAGTGTCACTCACACTCTTTTTAAACCTTGAGTGGATTATACGCCTTCCCTATCTCCTCCTGGCCTGAAATAGACATTTTTCCTTGCGTTACACTTTCCTTTACTTGATCATTAAGTATGCATAAGTAAATTCTAATCATTACTCAACATCGAGCCTCCCATTTTTCCTAAAGTAACAATAAGCGAGATAACTAGCGATACTATTCAACCGGTCATGGTACTAGCGACACTAGGTTGAGTGAGACTAGCGTGACTTTACCTGAGGAGCGCACCTAGCGATACCCAGCGAGTTTTGTGAGACAGAAAACTCCCTTGCGTCTCAGTGACACTCATCTCGCTATCTATACTTTATCAACTCAGCGAGACCCTGTTCTTAGCAGCACCCGACAACCGAGCTATCTTCCTCTCCTTCTGTTCTTACTCCTATTCTGTTAAAGTTATACATCCAGACAGATTTAGAACTCCTTCCCTTCTACAAATTTGTAGAGAATTGAGTTTTACAAGTTACCTCAAAATTCCAAGACTTAACTCCCCTTTGTTCTCCAGCTATTCCAAATTTACTCTGCGTTGCTCTAGCTTGCACAGCAACTCCGTAACCGTTGCTTTTACCTAAAATTTCACACATTTAACTTCAATTCTAGCTTTACCATCCTTCACGAGAATTGTTAAGAATTATATTAACTTACCGACCTTAAAATTTCAGCCCTAGACTCGATCTCCTCGATTTGTTCTACTTCGAACATCAGACACTGCCCCGTTTGTGTGTCCACCAACAATCTTCCCTTCCAGCTTAGATTTCAACTCCAAAGTGAATAGACTTCCATAAAAAATCCACCAAAACACCCTCTTCTACCTCCCCTTGTAGTTCGTTTGAAAGGTGAAACTGACTTAAGTTCTGGAAGTGTCTAAAACAATTAAATATTTAATTCATTTACCTATATATATACTGCCGACTTAACCCTCAAAAGTAGGCTGGCGCGCAGGGTCCTCATTCTTACTTCAACGCAAAGCACTAATAACGCAACCTGCTCTAACACCTTCAGCAGTCATCCACACTCAACGCATGGCGCCCTCAATGCCTCCTACTTCGACGCATAAAGACCGCTCTATCTTCGACGCATAGAGACCGCTGTCTTCGATGCATAGAGACTGCTCTGTCTTCGACGCATAGAGACCGCTGTCTTCGACGCATAGAGACTATTCTGTCTTCGAAGCATGGACACTGCTCTGTTTTCGACGCATAGAAACCTTAACGCATGGCCACTCAAAACGCTAGCTCTTCTCTTCTTTTACTAACGCATAGTCTCGGCCAAAGCTTAGCCAAAATTTTGCTTTTCCACTCTCGGCTACTTTTCCTCTAACAATGCATAGCCACCATTTCACTTGCCTTTTCCCAACACGTAAGTCAGTGCTTGCAGTACAAGACTAAAAAAAAACTTCAAAGGCTCTTTTTACTACATTTTCCAAGTCTCTTCCAAGTCTCCTTTTTGGGAACAATTACATGACATTATATAGGCCTCAAAGTATAACCCTAGACATTCTATGAGGCATTTAACATGTTGTTACACTCATAATTAATGACCATTATCAGCCATGATTTAATTGTAACATAAAAATACATAAAATGACTCAAAACTGAAAAATACATTTAATCTTTTTTTCATGCATATTTCATGCATTTGTAACCATCCAAGGAACTAGCAGTGCTTACGGGGTAAAATGGTATTTTTTGACCTAGTTGTGATTATGAACAACTTGTGGAGAATCAACTTACTAATCGTGGTTATATCAAGTGGACAAAAATATATCTGTAGTGAGGAGAGTGCAGCTATTGGGCTTTAATGACGTGTCCCTGTATTTAACGGATGTTGATTAACTAGGTTAAAGACTTTGATTGTTTAATCTCGTATCGTTGTAGCTCATGATCTGTAGGTCCATTATGTCCCTTTGCTAGCTTATATCAAACCAAACCTTAAAACAGTGGTGAATGAATTTGAATCATTTGAATTCAATTTAAAGAGTAAATCGTTAAAATAGTTTAACGACTTATTATTTAATTTCAAATTGAACAATAGAGTGAGATCAAAATATTTAAATATGATTTAAATATAGAGTATATGAATAGGAATTCATATCGAGAATAGTTAAAATCGGGATTTATATAATTTAATATATGATATTAAATTATTTAATTTATTTTAATTAGTTATTATATATATATAATTAATATTAATTTAATATTGAGATTTTGACTTTAGAAGTCAAAAGGTCAAAAGTTGACTTTTTTTTTTTAATAGGCATTTTATTATACAACAACAAGAGGCCCACAAAGCACAGGGCAAGGCAACAAATCAAGGAGAACAAAACAACCGTATAAGACAAGCAAAGAAAAAAGAACAGGCTCAAGCAACAAAAACATAAAGGCCATAGTGAAACAAAGGCTAAACCGGAACCAACAGAACAAACAAGATGAAAAAACAAAACCCTAGAGCCCGAGGACAACCAAAAACAGACCCTCAGCAAAGGGAAAACCACACAGAGTAAAGAAACGGTAAAAGACACTAGCGAGGTCATCACTCTAGGACATAGCATGAGCACGCCCAGTTGAAACAACTAGCTGCAGGATCACATCTACATTTTGAAACGAACCACCATATAAGCAACGATTCTTTTCCTGCCACACAAACTATATAAAGGCACACCAAAAAACACGCCATAATTTCCTTCTAGTCCCACTACACGCCCCATTCTACAAACCCACTCCAGCTCCACGACCCAACCCACCACCCGTAGAACGAACCCATAAGATTTAAAACACCAAACCACGCCGCAAACACAAAAGGGCATTCAAAGAACAGATGATCTCGAGATACAACCGAACCCTCACAAAGCAAGCACATTGGAGAATGCACAACCCTCCACCTACGGAGCCAATCCCTCATCCCCAAGCTATCCCTCACTACCAGCCAGGCACAAAAAAATGCCTAGGAATATTACCCTCAAACTGCAGAACACTATCCCACAACACTCTCATACGCCTCAGCCACAACACCTCCCACGCACTCTCGATAGTGAACTGACTAGACCTCTCATGAATCCAGACTCACCTATTCTCACGCCCCACTCTAATTTGCACACCCTCAGCCAACCCAGTAATTTCCATCAATTCCCAAGTAGCACACGACCACTATCAAGAACCAAGGTCGAAAATAAAATCCGAAAGATGAGCATCCCTCCTACTGGCTGCATCATAGATGACCAAATCCCCATACTGATCCAAGAGCGGGCCCCCCAGGCAACCACAGGTCACACCAAACACGACAACACCGACCATCACCCACCTCCATCCGAACAAGAGGCAAAATAAATTCCTTACACCTGAGAATCGCACGGAGACACCAAGACATACCAGCATTGATAAGAAACACTCAAGGATTTGGATCTAAACCATGGATCGGACAAAGCTTGCCGCTTCCATCAACCCTTGATCTTCGATCTCCACAAGCAAGATCATTCAAGTCAAGCTTGAATGATGCTGGACATGCAACCTAAACACCATAGAATTGCAAAAGTAGCATAGCACAAGGCTAAAAGAAAGCTCCAAGGCTTTTTTTTTTCTCCATTTTCCAAGTCTCTTCCATGTCTCCTTTTTGAAGAATTACATGATATTATATATGCCTCAAAATCTAACCCTAGGCATTCTATGAGGCATTCAAAGAGTTGTAATACTCATAATTAATGACCATTATCAGCCATGATCTAAATGTAAGATAAAACAAATAAAATGACTTAAAGACTAAAATTACATTTAATTAATACAATAAATCCGAAAATATTTCTTTTTAATCAGCAATCCATCATTTTGTAACCATCTTTGAGTTATGAACCCCCATTAACTCTTTTTTCATAAATGAAGTTTCATTCTGCATAAATTTTACTTGACTTAACATAATTTTTCTTCTTTGGTTAGTGTAAACTTGGACAACATAGATGGCTCCTTTTTATTGTTTATATTGCATGATTGAGGTTCATCCGTTCATATCAAGCATCCCCATGAACAAACCATAAGAACTGATCACGAAGCACATATGCCTCAAAATAATCCCAATCTGCTTCAAAATAGCAACCAAAATCCAAGAAGTCATGTGCCTGATACCAAGATCCCCTTCCTTCATAGGAAGACACATCTCATCCCAAGCAACTCTCATACCCCTCGCACTCCAACCTAGCCAAAGGAATGCCTTAATGGGACGTTCAACCTCCTGATAAAATCCCACAGGTAGAAAAAACACACTAGATGATATGAATGGAGGAACCTCAACCATGCCATGTGAACATCATGAAACACCAACAATGCAAAATATGCTATCAAGATTCACAATGAAAAGAAGTTGCAATTATGTGAAGTCAATGGAATTTATGAAGATTTAAGCTTCATTTAGTGAACAAAGACTTCAAGCTACTTCAAATGAGATGTCATTTACTCTTGAATGGTTACAAATCCATGGAATATGTATTTTTATTAGATCATGGTTTATAATGGTCCTTAATTATGAGTGTTACAACTCTTTGAATGTCTCATAGAATGTCTAAGGTTAGATTTTGAGGCCTATATAATCTCATGTAATTGTTCAAAAAGTAGGAGAGATTTAAGAGACTTGAAAATGTAGTAAAAGAGCCTTTGAGCTTTCTTTTAGCCTTGTAATATGTTTCTTTTGCAAGTCTATGGTGTTTAGGTTGCATGTCTAGAATCATTCAGGCTTGATTTGATCAATCTTTCTTGTGGAGTGGTTCAAAGATCAAGGGTCGATAGGAGCATCAAGCTTTGTCCGATCCATGGATTTGCTGATTGTCTAAGTAATCCGCCGTCTAGCCGTTCTTAGGGGCTGAGATCATATTGATTTGGAATGTTTGAGTTTGAGATCTAAAGGTCTTGTTCATCGACAAGGTTGTTAAATCCGAATCCTCCAGGGTTTCTTATCACTAAACCAGAAGATGTGGAAGCTCTGCAACACAAATCGAACCAGTTGAAGAAAACCATCAAAAGATAGCGAGCATGAAGACCAGTCACCCTTGCAATAATCTTTTGAATTAGAGGAAGACAATTCGAAGTTTTCAGCCTACCCGCCAGGAGAGGAAGACCAAGGTACCTCATCGCCAGGGAAACCAGATTAAACCCCATAAACTAAGCTAACTCATCCGCCAACTCACGCCCCACGCCAGCCACAAAAATAGAGCTCTTACCAACATTAGCCTTGAGACCAGCCAAGCGCTCAAAATAGCATAATGTATCCTGAACGAACCGAAGAGAAAGAAGCTTAGTCGCATAGAAAATCATTAGATCATCAACAAAAGAAAGATGGGAAGTCGAACCCTCTCACATCAGTGGTGAAATCGGAACTCCTCCAACGACCGATTAAGTAATCTCGACAAGACCTCCATAACAATCACAAACAGAAACGAAAATAAAGGGTCACCTTGATGTAACCCTTTCCTACCAGGAAAATATCCCTCCAGAGAGCCATTCACTGTAACAGAAAACTTTGGGGATGTAATATAGGCCCTAACCCAACTCACAAACTGAAGCAGAGTACCAATGGCCAATAAGGCACCAAGCAGAAAGTCCTAATGAACAAAATCATAAGCTTTCTGTAAGTCCACGTTTAGAACACACCTCGAGGAACCTTTATTCCGATGATACCCACCTACAAGTTCCTGACACGAGCATGTTATCAAAGATGTATCAACCAGGGACGAAAGCAGACTGGTTACACTCACAAACTTAGGTAGCCAACCTTGTAACTGGTCTGATAACAACTTGGTGATGCATTTATTGACCAAATTACCACAAGAACAGCTTGAAATTTGATAACCTCTCCACCCCTGCTCGGCTTGGGCACAAGAGTAATAGGTAGCATTAATCCTAGCAGGAAGACAGCACGAATAAAAAAAATGACTCACCGCTGAGCATAAGTCATCGCCCACAATAGACTAAATAGCCTTAAAGAAACCCACCGAAAAGCCATCTAGACCCGGAGTGTTAAGTAACCCTTGAGAATTTTGATCCAACAACCTTGTTAAGAAACAAGACCTTTAGATCTAATATAAAACCCCAAAAACAATACGGAATCAGGCCAAGGAATGAGTTTTGAAAGGAATTTTACCTTGATGATCATGATCAAGAATAGAGAAAACTCGTTTCTAAACTCGAGATTCAGATCACTCCGTAAGAGGTTTAGTCACCACCACTTAAATGATTCTAGCATGCAAGTTCTAAAACACAAGAAATTGCAAAAATAAAAACACTTAGCTCTCACAAAGGTAAAGAAATTATAATTCATTCCTTCTCAGATGTCCACAATGGGAAGAAAAAGGGCCTTTTTATAGCCATTACACCCTAAACATAATTGACAAAAAGAAAAACCAAAAGACATGAAATTAGATGGTTGATTTATGGAGAAAAGGGCAACCTATATGAGTTTCAATTCTCCATAACCCCCTATTATATACAAGGCCTAAATAAAAATAAAACAAAATTGAAATTATAATTAAATACCAAAAACTTGCTGTCTTTTTATCATTCCATTGATTAGCTTCAACTTGACTTTCATTAATTTAAGTAAGACTCATTAAATGCAACTTAGAATAGACTCATTAAATGCAACTTAGAATGCATTTAATGTATCTCCATCTTGAAGCTCAACTTTGCATAGCATGTATGGAAGAGCTCCAACATCTACAATCTCCTTTGTTGAGAGGTCACCATAGCTTACATGAGTGATTAAAGTTTGTTGTAGCTACTTGGCACTCGACCTTGTAATGGAACCTTGAGGCATCATAGTTGATGTTGCTTGGTTCACATCATCCTCCCTATCTTGAGAAGGATTCGTTCTCGAATCATAGTCATCACCCTACATCTTAAGGACTCAAATCAGAAACATTGAAGGTAGCACTAACACCATACTTACCCGGTAAATCAATTTTATAAGCATTGTCATTGATTCTAGAACTGGGAAAGGTCCATCTCCACGTGTGAAAAGTTTGAATTTTCGTTGAGTTGGAAATCTTTCCTTTTGAAAATGAAGCATTATATGGTAGGCAATGTAGAACCCCTATATGTTGGGGTGAACTAGGTGGAAAGAAGTTAGTAGGACCAGAATTGGTACAAACTACTTCTCAGAGTGTAAAGTAATTAGGGAAAAGTTAAAGACTGCTTGGAATAGGCACAAAAGTTATGCAGACAAGCGATGAAGAGATTTGGAATTTGAAATTGTTTTTCTTAAGCTATCACCATGGAAGGGAGTTTAAGGTTTTGAAAGAAAGGGATGTTGAGTCCAAGGTATATCGATTGGTCCTTATGAGATTCTTGAACACATATGACCATCAGCTTATTGATTGCCGTCACCTATGCTACTCATGTTCTTGAGACTCAACCTATTTCAGCTTAAAGAAGGCTTGTCATATGAAGAGGAACTCGTGCAGATTCTTGATTGGAAGAATGAAGACAGTACCACTTGTTAAAGTTTTATTGAGAAAACATAAAGTAGAAGAAGCTACTTGGAAGAATGAAGATCAAATAAAGATCAAGTATCCTAATCTATTCTCTAGATCATCCTAGCTGAATTTCAAGGACGAAATTCTAAAAAATGGGGTAATGATATGTAAGCTCTAACTCTTATTTTCATGCCTTAAGTTCAAGTTAAAAAACAAATGCTCAAATGTTGGCCTGAGAGGGCTTGACTATGTAAACCATAATTTCTATTTCATTGTAAACCCTAAACTCTAATGATCTTGTTTAAATTGAAGTTATGAATGATTAAGCAAGTTTAATTATTATTTGGTTTCTAAAAGAGATAAAGGAATGTAGCAAATGAGAAGTGTTCGAAGGAGGATGTTTTGCTGAAAATTGGAGAATTTCTAAGTGTTAGGATATTTTCCAAGGGTTAAGTGGGTCAGATAATTAAAATAATTAAGAAAGGTTAATCAATAAAAGAATAAATAGTTTAATAAATTAAATCAATTATTTTTAAGGTGATAATTTTAAGTTTGGGTGAGTAAGATGAGGGGGAAAGAGATGGAGCCATGTTGAAGCAAAAAGCTTGGTGGCCAAAGGAGATTGGTTGGATTAGGCAGCAACTTGGTCTAGAAGCAAGCAGTTGAAAGAAATTGTCATCTCTCCTGATTCACCCGTGCCATTTCTACCATTTCTGCACCAAATGAGGCTTTTTGAGTTAGAATTCTAACCTAGGGGCTGCTGGAATGATTTAAAGTTGGGAAGGTTGAGAAAACTTGAAGAAACTGGAGGTTGTCGTTGAAACCAAGCAAATCAAATAGGTTAGCTTTGAGGAATTCTTTAAGAGTGCTCAGGAAGGTTTTTGAAGTCTAATCTTCTTGGTAAGTAAGTTAAGGGGTTTCCCTTTGAGTTCCATAAAATTTATTTGAAAAGAAAAAGATGTTTTTGAGCTTTCAAAAATCGAGTTGGAAATAAGGAGTTGTTGGCAAAAGGTTAAAGACAGCAGCCCAAGTTGCCGTCCACGTTCGCACACCCTTGTGCAGCAGACACCCCCTACATCTGCACGCCTTGTGTGGCATACTTGGCCCACGCTCAAGCCCACACCTGCACGCCTTGTGTGACAGACAACAACCACGCCCATGCTCACGCCGCACGCCCCTGTGTGGGAGTTGCCGCCCACACCTCAAGCGACCATCCTTGCATGCCCATGCCCCTGCCTGCGCCCCACGCCCACCAGCTGCCCATTTGTGGCGTCCATGACCATTTTGGGTATTTTTGAACTTTTTTGGACTCTAATTGATATTGTCTTGAATTTGTAGTCTAAAAAAGAGTGATTTGGGATTTTACATCCTTAAATGACAAAAGTGAGGGAATAAGTGAAATCTAAGCTTAATATGGGTAATGTGGATGAAGTTTAGTTAAAATGAAGATTATCGAAACCTCAAGAAGATGATCTAATGTCTCTTACTTGGTATTTTAGGTCAATTTGAGGTTGGAAAAGCCTATAGCCCTAAAGGACCGGGCCTGAGCTGTGAGTGACATATGTTTTCTTTATAAGGAATTCATTTATGATTTGTAGCCTCATTTGTTATGAAAATGTATTCTTTTGATGATTTTGTTAAGTATTGAGCATGGTTTACTGAATTTACTTAAAATGCCAAGTATGGAATGTTTAGCTTAAAAAGGAAAGTTATATGTTTTCTTATTGTCAAATGTTTTCCTTGTGAAGTATATGTTTGGAAAGCATGATTTATACTTGATTTTATGACTTGAAGAACATGCCTTATCTGTTTTCTTAAGCTCTAAAGAAGCATAATTATTTGATGATAGTTTCTAAGAAATCTAAGGTTTCCATAAAGTGTTATATGATGAAATGATTGATTTAAAGCATGCTTGTATTTCTTCAAATATTTTTATAAAGGGACCTAATACGGAAGGACATCGAGCAGGTATATAGGCAACCCTGAGATTATAAAGGAACTCAATGCTAAAGGATGTTGAGAATGCATGCCCTGGACCCAGTACTAAAGGACATTAAGAAGGTAATTGCGCAACCCGAGATAGCTATTCCTATTTGCACATAGAGAGAGTTGATGTTGTTGTGTCGAGATTACTCTACATTAGCTAAGGTTTGTTTTCAACGTCGAGTGCGTTGAGCTTGCTCCCGTGATAAGGAGCGGACCAGCCAAGAGCAAAATAAGGCTCAACAAGCTCAAACCAGCTCAAGTGAAGAGGAAAATGAAGCTCAACAAGCTCAACCTAGCTCAAATGAACCTCATGCTGAAAATCAAATAGAGAACTTTCCAAGTCAATCCAATCATGAGGCAATCATTATGCCACAAGGACCAATGACAAAAGCTAGAGCTAAAAACTTCAAGAAGGATTAAATGGTTGCTTGGAAGCCAAGTATTCAGCAAATGATGAAGAGTTGCAACTTTTGAAGCTCCAAGAGTCATTTGGACACCCAAAGTCATCATGAATCTAAAAATCTAGATTCATCCACAAATTTAATGTCTTAGGTATCCAATTTAATTTCATGTATTTATATTTATTGGCGTAGTTGAAAGTGTGTAGATGAATTTAGACAATTTGGTTAAAGGTTGTGACCTTTCATGGTGCCTTTTCAATTAGTTTAGATTCGGCTGAAATTTCCACATTTTGAAACACAACTTTGAATTTGAATGAAATCTCCATAGAGTTTTATCTCTCAAGCTTTATGCTTTCTTTGTATTCTTGTGTATAGAATGCATGTTTAGAACTCTCAATCTAGTTTGATCAATTAGATTGTGGAGAGTTCGAAATCTTGAAGTTAGGAACAAGTTCTTCTTTCTTCTTGATCTTTGATTAATTCTTTCCAAGCCAAATCTGTTTAGCTTTCTTGGGATTGTCTATCAAATTTTTTTATTGGGGGTTATTCTAATTATCGTTGTGGGGGTTCACTTGAATAAGGGGAGTTCTCAAACATAATTGAGGTAGTTATCTTTTATCACTTGGGTTACTTAGTTTTCTTGTATGATATTGAACTTAAGTCAATCTTGTAGATATAGACTAAGTGTTGGGAAGACTGAGTGTTGTAAATATGTAAACAAGTGTGGTTGTGCATCGGTATATAAATTTGATGAGTTCATCTGTTGTGTATGAGTTTTATGTTATCAGTTATATATATTGTTTATCATGTTATCTAAGAGGTCTAATAAGGAAATAGGTTAGACAGTAAGTGTCATAAAGGCTCGATGCTTGGTGTCCTCATATCTTTTCCTAGGTTAGGAGGTAACTTGGGAAGGGTGTGACAAGTTGGTATCAGGGAAAAATATTTTGAGAATAAGGGGAGTTCTCAAACATAATTGAGGTAGTTCTCTTTTACCATATGGTATCAAAGCTTTGGCTCTAAACAGATTATATCTTTTCATGTTTTCTTATTCCATGTCATCATTCTTTCTTTAAATCCATTCATCTATTTCCATCTTTCTTGTGACTCTTCATCTTCTCATTTGTTTTTCTTGCTTCATACATTATTATGCTTGCGGAAAAAAAAAAGAAGTAAAAAAAAAAAAGGAACATTACTTATATAATCTTATTGAGACTTTTCATATCATATGTCAATTGTTTTATGTGTTCAAAGAAAAAAAAAAGTTTCTCAAGCAAGTTTAAAGCATTGTGATTACATATCTAAAAAGAGTCCATATAATCTATATCCTTTTTGTCATTCCCATCTTTTCATTCACACCTTTTCATTGATATCATTTTTTCCTTAATCATATACCAAATTTCATTGTTTTCTTTTTTTTTTTCCTTGTCTTCCAATAACCTATTTGCTTCTTAAAAGTTCTTTCCACTTGTTTTTCTAAAATTGAGATTTTTCTGACTAAACCTTCTAGCTAAATTGACAGTGTTCTTGCATGATTCTCATAAGAATACTATAAGACTTGCTGAAGCTTGAGATATTTTTAGTCTTAGGAGTAATTCTATATATATGAGTGCAGACACGAGTGACCTTTCATCTTCTTGAGAGTAATTACGTGAGGGAGTGTTGGTGAGGTCCTTTTTTTTCCATTTACTTTATCTTTTTTTTCACGATGGCAAATCTAGACGTTGAAGTCAATGAAGTACGTCTAAGAGAGGCACAACAAGGAGTTATGGCCCGTATGGTCAGTACTATGGAAGCACTAAAAGCTCGTTTGGAAAGGTTGGAGACAGGGCACCGGGCCATGGAAAGAATACCACCTCCTCCACCACAACGTGCAGTAATTCACCATAATGAGGACCAATATGAGGGTGAGGGTTCTTATGATTTGGATGATGACCAAGTTACATTGCTTGGGGTGCCAAGAGGAGGAGAAAGACGAGTTGGACATGGTGTAGTTAGAGGCAGAGGTTGAGGGAGAGGATACCAAAATTTCCAAAGGAGAGCACAATGAGATGCAGCTCAAGATGATCATAATATGGGGGGTATCAAATTTAAAATTCCAAAGTTCTTTGGTAAAACAAATCCAGATGAGTACATTCAATGGGAGAAAGAGGTGGAGAATGTGTTTGCTTGCCATAAATTTAGTGACGAGCAGAAGGTTAGATTTTGTGTTTCCAAATTTAAGGATTATGCTCAAATTTGGTGGGATAAGTTAATGTCAAGAAGGAGAAGAAATCTTGAAGCACCAATTGATTCATGGTATGAATTCAAAGAATCTATGAGGAAGCAGTTTGTTCCAAATCATTTCCAAAGGGACATGACACAAAGGCTTCAAGGATTGAGACAAGGCAACAAGTCCGTGGAATGACTTGTTGGAACGACTAGATCTTGATGAGGACATGGAGACTCTCATGGCAAGATTTTTGAATGGCCTAAACAAGGAGATTGGTAGGTCGATTTGCAACCATTTTGACATAGGGAGGTGTTGCATCTTGCAATCAAAGTGGAAAAGCAATTGAGTACCAAAAAAATAAGGTACACTTCTTCTAATCCTTCTTCATTCAACTCATCATGGAAAAAGGAGAATATAAGTGATTTTAGAAGTAGAGATAAGTTTGTGAATGAAAATTCTAAAGAAAAAGGCGAGTCTTCTATGAAAGGAAAAGCAAAATTAGAAGAGCCGAAGGAGAGAAATAGAGATGTTAAGTAAGTGCTGGAAATGTCAAGGGTCAGGACATGTCAGTAGAGATTGTCCAAACAAAAGGACAATGATCATCCATAATGGAGAGGCTAGTGATGGAAGTTATGAAGAACCAATTGTTGGAGATCTGTTTGTAACTAGAAGAGCTTTAAGTGCTCAAGTTAAAGAAGATCTAGTTGAGGAGCAAAGAGAGGCCTTGTTTCATACTCGATGCCATGTGAAGAGAAAGACATGTTGTGTGATCATTGGTCGTGGGAGTTGTACTAATGTTGTCAGTACATTACTTGTCAAAAGATTGGGATTGCCCACAACACCACATCCCAGACCATACAAACTTCAGTGGTTGAACAATAGTGGGGAAGTGAGAGTCAATAGGCAATGTCTTGTGTCTTTTTCTATTGGAAGGTACAATGATAGTATCTTATGTGATGGATGTTGCACTGATGCATGCTGGAGAGGTTTTATTGGGAAGGCCATGGCAATTTGATAGAAGAGCTATTCATGATGGTTATCTTAATCGCTAAAAATTCACCAAAGATGGAAGAAAACCCATTCTTCTTCCTTTGTCAACAGAGATGTGTATGATGAGCAATGTAAGTTAGAGAAAATGAGAGTGGAAGTTGAAAAGATGTGAAAGAGGGAAAAAGCACTTTGAGTGAAAAAAACAAAGGACAAAAGAATTTGAAAGGAAAAGAGAAAATTCTTGTTGAGAGTGAGAAAAACAATTGTGAAGAAAAAGAAAGGACTGGAAAGAAAGAGAAACATCCCGAAGAGAGAAAAGAAAGAATAGAGAGTTTGATAATTAGAAATACTGAGGTTAGAAATGCTTTGTTTTCAATAAAACAAGGCCATGTTTTATAATTGATGACTCAAAAACTTCTTTGCCTAGTGTTTTCTTAGTTTATTGCAGGAATTTAAGGACATTTTTCCTGAAGAACTACCAAGTGGGATGCCTCCACTTAGGGGAATTGAGCATCAGACTTCCTTCTGGGAGCTGTCATTCCAAATAGGCCAGCGTATCGAGCTAATCTTACAGAGACAAAAGAAATTCAAAAGAAAGTTGATGAGTTGGTTGCCAAAGGATATGTGAGGGAGAGTCTAAGTCCCTGTTCGATTCCTATCATCTTGGATTCAACGAAGGATGGATCTTGGAGAATGTGTGTGGATTGTAGAGCCGTCAACAAGATTACGGTAAACTATCGTCATCCTATACCTAGACTTGATAATATGTCAGATGAACCACATGGATCTATTTTATTTACTAAATTGAGTACCATTCTTAACTAATTGCTGGAAAATTCAATGTGCATAGATGTTGTAACTACCGTATTTAATGTTTAACAACCTACTTCGTCAAATTCCCAAAGTGACCTACAAGATTGAACACCAAATGATGAAATTAATGGCAAAAATGAGATCAAATTGTAAAAATTCAGATTTGACATGTCTTTGAGAAAAAAAGAATAACTTAAGAACAAATGCTCTTAGGGATAACAACTTTTCTACTCTTGACTGATTTTCAGAACACAAATTTTTGACATTGAAGGACACTGAATTTAAAAGTCGCAAAGAAGGCAATATAAAATAAGACTTTGATCTACCACTTTGAAATTTACGAAAACATGAAAACACGACTGCATATGAGACTTTTTCTTTGAGTTTCATAAAATAGACAGAATGTGACAAGATATAGAGCCTAAGCTTGTTGACGAATATATGATCTAGAGCCTAAGCTCTGATTCCAAATTATAAGTAACCCTCGAGGATTTGGATCTAATAACATTGTTGACGAATAAGACCTTTAGATCTTAAACTCAAACACCCGAAATCAAGATGATCTTAGCCCCTAAGAATGGCTAGACGACGGATTACTTAGACCATCAGCAAAACTATGGATCAGACAAAGCTTGATGCTCCCATCGACCCTTGATCTTCGAATCATTCCACAAGCAAGATCAATCAAGTCAAGCTTGAATGATTATGGAAAAATGAACCTAAATACCATAGAATTGCAAAAGAAATATATCACAAGGCTAAAAGAGTAATAACTAACATAAATCCTAGATTAGTACTTTTCGTCGATATTCCATGCATTTGTAACCATACAAGAGTAAATGACATCTCATTTGAAGTAGCTTGAAGTCTTTGTTCATTAAATGAAGCTTGATTCTTCATAAATTCTACTTGACTTCACATAATTTTTTTTCTTTTCTTAGTGTAAACTTGGTCAGCATATGTGGCTCATTCATGATGTTCATATTGCATGATTAAGGTTCCTCTATTCATATCACAACCTCTCGCTCACTTCCTCAGTACCGAAAAACCCACGACCCAGCAACACTAATCTCGCTAGTCTCATCCTCTAGCTCACTTCCTCAATACCGTCATGCCCACAACCTAGCGACAAAGACCTCGCTAGGTCCAACATCTCCCTCATTGCCCTAGTAGCGTCAGACCCACAACCCAGCGACATTGGTCTCGCTTGCTCCAACGTCTCGCTTACTTCCTTAATATCGTTAGAGCCACAACCCAGCGACCCTAATGTTGCTAGTCCCAAACTCTTGCTCACTTCCTCAGTACCTTTAGACCCACAACCAAGCGACACCTGATTCATCTCTTTTGTCTTCCTTCTTAGATCCATCGCCGCTTCGTGAAATTTCTCCAAATGTGCAACAACTCGGGCTTTGGCGACTTCTGCTTCCTTCAGCACCTTCAACGAATCCACATCGTCGCTCAGATGCATCTGATTTTCAGAGATCGACAACCCAATCTCAGAAACCTTTGGATTTAAATGGCTCAGACCCAACGAGACCCTTCCTTCCTTACCTTTCCAAATTGGGGACCTTCGTTTTGCCATCAGAACATCCCAAAACTCCAAAGCAACTTACCACAACTGCCAAAGATCAGTGCACTCTACCCAACCAAATCTGCTACCAATAACCCATAACCAAACCCTCCACTCTCAACCCGCGAGATGGCAGTAGCACCCCTAGACAACTCAAAGAAATAGATGTCGGGTGAGATACCTACAGCTGCACTCAAAGAAACAACCGACGGAGAAGAACCCAATCGACTCCAAAAGTTGAGAGAAGCACGTATGCTTCACACACGCACCCTTTCCCAGTACTAAGGAAAGGATGTGAGGATAGTAAACATCGACCGTTTTACGACATCTACTGTCAACCTGTATTCCTCTTAAGCAAAACTAAAGCACCTAATAGGCAGTTTATAATTCTCAAGCAGACAACATGCTCAAGTCTCATAGACATGTCAGACATAATTTACATACTTCCATTCAACAACTTAAGCATAACGTTTACATGATTACAAACTTCCTTCCCCACATCCTCTTATGTACAAAGTTAAGTCTTAGTTATAAATATTTGCAACGATTACAATCTATGTAGCTGGATCAGACAAGATTGGTGTAGGATAATTTACATTCCATTCAACAACTTAGTTACAAATACCACGGTTCCCTCACTACCTGGAAAACAAAAAATTAAAGGATGCTTAGTGAGTGATAAGCTTAGCAAACTGTACTTCGGTAAAGCTTTTAACAGAAAACATGTTCAATATCAAGTAGCAACTCTACAAGTAGCTTATCATAGAAAACTCATAAACACTTGCTTAAGCTTTTAAGATAACCTTAGTTGAGGTGGAACAATGCTTAACACTACTCCACATCGAATAAAACCTTAGTTGGGGTGGAGTAATCTCAACACACCCATAACCTTAGTTGATTTATTTTAGAAATAAGCAGGCTTTTGATAAATAAATCAATAATAAACAAGAATTTATGAATTCTTAGACTATTTATCAAGTGAACATGCTTTTCATAAAAACTTAGCATAACAAAACACCATGCTTCATTATTCATACTCATGTTTGCATATTCAAAATCATGCTAGAAAACTCATGCTTGTTCAGTGATATTGAAAGGAAAACAACTTCTTGAAGTCTTTGTTCATTAAATGAAACTTGATTCTTCATAAGAACCACTTGACTTCACATAATTCTTCTTCTTTTGTTAGTGTAAATTTGGACAGCATGTACGGCTCATTCTTGATGTTCATATTCCATGATTAAGGTTCCTCCATTCATCAACTGGAGACAAAATTTTTGCCAAGGCCAAATCCAAAACAAAGGTGGTCACCAAAGGAGGACGAGGGAAAGGGGAGACACAAACAGTTCCCGATCTGCTCTTGGAGATGGGTTTTTTTCCTGAAAAGGCGCCCTTACCGGCCTACATCTTGGACATCATAGATCACCAATAATAATGCAACCATCAGTTGTCCATGCATTTTACGATGGACAGATTGATGAGGAAGAAGACATGGTGACAATCTATGGATGTGAAGTCCCATTCAACGTAAGGAAGATAAATGACATATTCCAATTGAGGGACAACTTGGACGTAGAAGGCAATCAGTTAGTTGCCACAACATCTCACGAGCACATGTAAGATGTCGTTCGGGTTATGGCCAAGCTAGGGTCAAAATGGGACATTTCACCCACAAGCATCTCTTCACTGCCTGCCAACAACCTCCTGCCTGAGGCTAACCGGTGGGTGTACTTCGTGAAGAAGTAGCCCCCATTCCCACCACCCACGACAAGACTGTCTCGAGAGATAGGGTGATGATAGCATATTGCATCATGCAACGCATCCCCTCTAGATGTTGGATGCATAATCGCAACATAGATTCAAAGTGTATTCAGCTAGCCTCTCAACTATTTTTCCCTTGGCTAATAATGGGATTGTGCGTGAATGCGGCCATGACAAGCAATACCTTCTTGGTGGATGTCGAGCCATTTGTCCTAATGAATGGGGTCATTAACAGCAAGACACTGCGTCGGTTCATGAGGAGATCGCAACATCAACCGAGCCTTGCAAAAGCGTCCAAAGGAGCTCCGAAACCTCTAGCTAAACCACTACCCCAGCCTCCCAAGCCCAAGAAGAAGAAGAAGAAGAAGAAGAAGAGTGTTGTTGCCAAGCCTATCTTAGAAATCATGGCGAGTCCTAATTGCCATGACACAGATTCAACCCTCCACTCACCCAGCCTCTCATCACTGCTTCCACCCAAACCAAGAGAACAAACTCCTCCTCCTGCTCCTCCAAGTCCAAAAAATTTGCCAATTCCCAAGTGATGTAACACTCGAGGACTTGGATCTAACAACTTTGTCAACGAACAACACCTTTAGATCTCAAACTCAAACACCCCCAAATCAAGATGATCTCAGCCCTTAAAAATGGTAGATGACGATTACTTAGATGATCTACAAAACCATGGATTGGACAAAGCTTCATGCTCCCATCGATCCTTGATCTTCGAACCACTCCACAAGCAAGATCGATCAAGTCAAGCTTGAATGATTTTGGACATGCAACCTAAACACCATAAAATTGCAAAAGAAACATAGCACAAAGCTAAAAGAAAGCTCTAAGGTTTTTTTTCTACATTTTCCAAGTCTCTTCCATGTCTCCTTTTGTGAACAATTACATGACATTATATAGGCCTCAAAATCTAACCCTAGAAATTCTATGAGGCGTTCAAAGAGTTATAACACTCATAGTTAATGACCATTACAAGCCATGATCTAATTGTAACAAAAAAAAAAATACATAAAATGACTTAAAACTGAAAAATACATTTAATAAATACAATAAATCCGAGATTAGTATTTTTCATCCACATTCCATGCATTTGTAACCATCCAAGAGTAAATGACATCCCATTCGAAGTAGCTAGCTTGAAGTCTTTGTTCATTAAATAAGCTTGATTCTTCATGAATTCCACTCGACTTCACATAATTCTTCTTCTTTGCTTAGTACAAACTTGGACAGCATGTATGACTCATTTTTTATGTTCATATTGCATGAATGAGGTTCCTGTGTTCATGTCATCGAGCCTTCCAAAAAGAACCTTCTTCTCCCCCTGCTTCTCTTCCACCCGTTGATGACACACACTATAGGGATCATGGTGCATGTTCTTCGCATCCATTATCCCTTGTGTTTGACGAGACACCCTCCTCTATCCCAATTCCTCCACAAACTGCTCAACCTCAACCGACTTCCCAACCTCAAGAGCAGTTCCTCGAGCTTGAATGGGAAACACCGAAAACTGACAAGCAATATTCTATCTTGCGTCCCATGATGGATTCTTAAAACAATTTTCATTTGCCGGCTACTTGTTTCATGGCTTTAATTTGGGAGAAGCTTCTAGGTCCATCAACTGAAAGGAAGAATCACTCAAGTGAATTCTACTCATATAGAAGAGTACCCGATACCCATACTAATCCAAGAGAGGGCCCCCAGGCAACCACGGGTCACACCAAACACGACAACACCAACCATCACCCACCTCCATCCGAACAAGAGGCAAAATAGAGTCCCTTCTCTTGAGAATCGCATGTAGACACCAAAACATACCAGCATTGATAAGAAACACTCGAGGATTTGGAACTAACAACCTTGTTCACAAACAAAACCTTTAGATCACAAACTCAAAACCTCAAATAAAGTTGATCTTAGCCCCTTAGAATTGCTAGACGATGGATTACTTAGATGATCAGCTAAACCATGGATCGGACAAAGCTTGCAGCTTCCATTGACCCTTGATCTTCGAATCACTCCACAAGCAAGATCGATCAAGTCAAGTATGAATGATTCTGGACATGCAATCTAAACACCATAGAATTGCAAAAGTAGCATAGCACAAGGCTAAAAGAAAGCTCCAAGGCTTTTTTTCCCTACATTTTCCAAGTCTCTTCCATGTCTCCTTTTTGAACAATTACATCGACCTTTGATCTTTCATGTTGATTTTAGGCTTAACAACATATGGGAGTTATAGATTAAGAAAGAGAACATTTAATGTACCCAATTGTAACTACCAACATTTAATGACCAACAGTCCTTTTTTTTTTTTAATAGATAATCAAAATTCAAATGTTTTTACCTTGAGCAATCAGAATTTGGAGATGACAAAGAAGAACAAAATGTAGCTAGGAGATAGATCTAAAAGAATGTAGAAGATATCAACACGAAAAAAGGAATGGAACATACGTTTTTTTTCTTTTTTTTTTGAGACAGATTCAGAACATGCTAGAACTAAAGAAATTGAAACAAAATATTAGAGAATTCAATAGATGAATACAACGAAAACATAGGTCCGATTAAAGAGCCTAATTCTTTGAAACCAAATGTACAGAAACCCTTGAGAATTTAGATCCAACAACCTTATTAAGAAACAAGACCTTTAGGTCTAATATTCAAAACCCAAAATCAACATGAAATCAACCCAAGGAATAAGTTTTGAAAGGAATTTTACCTTGATGATCAAGATCAAGAATAGAGAAAACTTGTTTCTAAACTCGAGATTCGAATCACTCCACAAGAAGTTTGATCAACACCACTTGAATGATTCTAGCATGCAAGTTCTAAAACACAAGAAATTGCAAACAATAAAAACACTTAGCTCTCAACAAAGAGAAATTCTAATTCATTCACTTCTCAAAATCTGTCCACAATGGAAAGAAAAAGGGTCTTTTTATAACCATTACACCCTAAACATAATTGATAAAAAGAAAAACCAAAAAACATAATTAAATGGTTGATTTATGGAGAAAAGGGTAACCTGCAATGGTTTTAATTCTCCATAACCCCATTAAAAACAAGGCTTAAATAAAAATAAAACAAAATTGAAATAATAATTAAATACCAAAAATAAAGGTGCTGTTTTTTTATCATTCCATTGATTAGCTTCAACTTGACTTTCATCAATTTAGGTAAGAGTTCATTAAATGCAAGTTAGAATGCATTTGATGCATCTTCATCTTGAATCTCAACTTTGCAAAGAATGTATGGAGGAACTCCAACATCTTCTACAATCTCCTTTGTTGAGGTTGCCATAGCTTGGATATGAGTCATTAAAGCTTGTTGTAGCTTCTTGGCTCTTTACCTTGTAATGGGACCTTAAGGCATGATAGTTGATATTGCTTGGTTCACATCACTTCGTCTGACAGATAACTCAAAATCCTTCCACCCTGCTCCAGACTACTCGAAACACCAAACCAGTCACTTCTACCTACAATTTCACGTGTTTTTCTTCACATTTAACATCCTTCACAAAAGTTATTAAGAAATTAGTTGACTTACTCACCTCAAAAGTTTAGTTTCAGATTCGATCTCTACAGCTTGATATCCTTCGAACATCACAACCTGTCTAGATTGCACGAAATCCAGATCAGCTTAATTCCTCTTCGAATTTCACCAAGTTTCTCTTCAAAATTCCATTCCAATCAACCTATTTCTTTTCCCTTCCAATGCCTAGCTAAGGAACCACAGTGTTTTTGGCTTTGGATGAAGATGAAAGTTGGCTATGAAAAAATGAAAAAAAAAAAAAAAAAACATTTCCCTCTTCATACTTAGCCTCCTCCACCAACTAACTTTTCTTTTCTTTTCTTTTCCTTTATTTTTTTTATTTTTTTTATTTTTTTTTAATTTCCTTCCCACTACTTAGTTGAATTCCTAAATTCCATTTAATTATTAATAACAAAATAATAATAATAATAATATTAATATTAATGATACTCAAAACCTTTAATAGCATCGTTAACCTTGATCCAATTAGTGACAAAACCCTTAAATCTTTTACATTCTAATTAGCTTGTCCAAATAAATTTCTAGCTCGGTATATCTCATAAGAATTTAGGATTAGGCTTACCAAAGCACTATTGACTAAATCCACAAGCCTACCTTCCTTGGCATCCCCTCCACTCCTCCCTTCAATCTAAAAAAGAAAATTTGTCTAAGTCCACAACAATAATACACGCTTAAGTTAAATGCTTAGAAATAAAAGTAGGGTTTACAAAGTGGGTGGGGGCACTATGTGTTGCAGGGGTGCTCGTTATGGTCGGTCAGAGTGGGTGCTGGCGATCCTTCGCTGCAGGGATGCTCTTCTTCCTTTGGTGTAGGTTGAGGTGGGGGATGGTAAGGATTGTCATGTTTGGGTTGATCCCTAGTTATCGAGAGGTCCTATTTTAGATTAGTATGGTGAGCAGGTCGTTTATGATGTGGCTAGTGTGAATGAAGCTCGTCTTTCTGATTTTATTTCTACTACTGGTGTTTGGCCAGCCCTGTGTTACTTTGGAATTGACAGAAATTTCATGGTTGGCTGAGGATGTGAGGGTGCATTTGGTTTGTGAGGTAGGTGGGTTTGGACACCTGAGAGGTCTGGTAGATTTACTGTTCGTAGTGCTTGGGAGGTGTGGAGGCCTTGTCGACCTAGGGTGACTTGGGATGAGCTGATCTGGTTTGAGGATAATATTCCTCTTCATTCTTTTTGTGCGTGGTTGGCTGTGAGGGATAAGCTGCATACGAGGGATTGGCTTCGTAGGGTGGGTGGGGAGGTGTCTCTGGTGTGTTTGCTTTGTGCGAGTGGGACTAAATCGTGGGATCACCTTTTTTTCGAGTGTCCCTTTGGGTTGGAGGTGTGGGAGGGGGTTGTGAGGTTGTTGAAGTCTTCTCGTCGACTGGCTGATTGGGCGCTAGAGTTGGAGTGGGTTTGTCAGGTTGGGTGTGAAAGCGTTTCAAAAGAAGTTGTGAAGGGTCATTTAATGTGCTTCCATCTATTTTGTTTGGCAGGAGAGGAACTGTCGGCTTTATGGTGGCTCTTCTCGGGATGCCTCATTGATCCTTCAGCTTCTCATCTCGACTGTGCAGGCTCGTGCTATGTCTTGGTCTGATGATGTTTTTGGCTTTCTTTAGGTTTTGGCTATTCTCTTTCTGTTTCGCTTGTCCTCGGTTTGTGCGATTTTTTCCTCTGTCTTGTAAGTGTGTTGGTTTTTGTTCTCCTCTGGTTGGTTTGGTCTTGTGGGGCCTGAGGGTTGCTATTTTGGTTTTTTATTTAGTTTTGTTGCCTTTTGGGTTTGTTCTTTGTTTTGTCTTGGGTGGCTGAAAAGCGCTTGAAAAGTGTTTTGACGATCAACTCTATAAATTGGAGGGTTTCCAGCAGCCCTAATCATAAAATCTACAGACCAAAAGAGACACAAGAAGGAGAGAATTGAGTGAAAGTTTGTTAGAGAGTTCAAAGAGTGAGTTAGCTACAAGGAAGAGGAAAAGAGTTTGAGAGAGAGTTGTGGTGTCGTTCGAGTTCCGACGTGAAAGACAAGGAGATTGTGACAGTACTGCCTCAATCAAGAGCCTCTTTTCAGTAGAGTTTCCCTTTCTTTCCACTCTTTCTTTGTTTATATTGTTTGAACATGTTGCTTCAAGCTATGAGTAGCTAAACACTTTAGTTTTAGGGTTTTGATGAATTTTTTATAAATTCATGTTGATATTGTAGACTCTTCATGGTTTTGTTGTAATGATTATGCTTTTCTTTGTTATTGTGCTTAACTATTGTTGAATGGCCATGTTTGAATCTTAGGTTAGATGTATAATTGAAAGATTGTATGTTTAACTAGATCCATAATAAAAATTGTTGTTAATCTCTCATGAAAATATTTAGGTTGACAATAAAAGTTGCTAAAGACTTACTTAATACCATGTAATTTGTATTGATTTCAAGAGATTAGTAACCAATTGAGTTGCATGAGATGAGTGTTTTTTTAGAGAAAATAACTTGGATTTAAGTTTCTAGACTTAAGCATAAGAATTGCAATAAAATCCATGAACCCTAGAATATTGTATGATGAAGTAAACAAGGATTCATTACCCTAAAACTCTCTTTGACTCTTGTGTTTCTTATTTTATTGCTTTCCTTATTTAGTTTATGTTTTCCAAAATTCACAACTTGAATTTCAATCCTCAAATAAAATGGATTCAATTCTATAATAGCTAAGTAACTTAAAACTTCACAATTGGATCCTCAGTGGAACAATATTCGAACTTTACCGTCTTATATTATAACTTGACCCGTACACTTGTGGTTAATACTTAAAATGCACCTCAGTGGCCTATGTGGCCTCCTCTTGTCTCTTGTGCTTGTGCTTTAACCCCGAGTTTTGGGGTCCTCTTTGTTGTTGCATAATTAATACTTTTCAAAAAAAAAAACTCAAGGTGATTTAACAAAGCACTTAAATATTCAGAAGGGGAAGATAAATTTTAAATAGGGCTAAAAAATCATGAACAATTTCTTCTAACCTAAAAATCATGCCAGCAATGTAAAGGGGACTGAATGATCAACTTTCATAGAACACAAGAAAGTGAACAAACATACAATTCACACATTATCTAATCATTGATGCTTAATGTTCTGGGTCTACTAAGACCCAAAACAAATAATATTTCTAAACCGCTTTTAATAGCTTACAACTAGTGGGAACAGGTCGTCTTCACAAGACACTAAGGAAAATCTTGGCCTTAACTTGATTTAAAAAGCCTATCCTAGGGATTTTCGGAATTCATTCATTTGACATTGTTCAACGAACTCAAAGGATTAATTGCATGCTCATATTCTTGGCTCGTTATCTTGACTAAAGATCAAAACCAATGCCCTATTAAACTAACCAATTACTTAACTATTTTAAATTTCTAATTAACCTGATAAGTAACAATCGATGATAAGTAATGCTCAAAGATTTGGATCTAATAACCTTGTTGACGAACAAGACCTTTATATCTCAGACTCAAACACCCCAAATCAAGATGATCTCAGCCCCTAAGAATGTCTAGACTAGGGATTACTTAGACGATCGACAAAACCACGAATCAGACATAGCTTGATGCTCCCATCGACCCTTGATCCTCGAATCACTCCACAAGCAAGATCGATCAAGTCAAGCTTGAATGATTCAGGTCATGCAACCTAAACATCATAGAATTGCAAAAGAAACATAGCACAAGGCTAAAAGAAAGCTCAAAGGCTATTTTACTACATTTTCAAATCTCTTCCAAGTCTCCTTGTTTGTACAATTACATGACATTATATAGGCCTCAAAATATAACCCTAGACATTTTATGAGGCATCTAAAATGTTGTAACACTCATAATTAATGACCATGTTCAAACTTTGTTCGATCCGTGATTTTGTCGATTGTCTAAGTAATCTGTCGTCTAGCCATTCTTAGGGGTTGATATCATCTTGATTTGGGGTATTTGAGTTTGAGATCTAAAGGTCTTGTTCGTCAACAAGTCCTCGATTGTAACAATTTAGATCCTCAATTGTTACTTATCATTTGGTATCAGAGCTTAGGCTCTAGATCGGATATATGTTTCCGTGGTTGTTGTTTTTTTTTTTTTTTTCTATTTACCTTGTCATATTCTGTCTATTTTATGATACGTAGAGAAAAGGTCTCATATCCAGTCGTCTTTTCATGTTTTTGTAAACTTCATGGTTTTAGAATAGAGTCTTATTTATAAAATTACTTTTGTTGTTGCCTTCAAATTCAGCTTCTTTCAAGGTCAAAGTCAGTCAGGAGAAGAAAATTTTCTATCCCTAAGAGTATTTGTTCTTCAGTTGTTGTTTCTTTCTCAAAAGCGTCAAACCTGAATTCTAACAATTTGAGACCATTTTTTTCCATTATATGAATCATTTGGTGTTCAAACTCATAGTTTACACCTCAAAGATTTGGAAAAGTTTGGTGTTGTACAATAAATATGGCAGTTACATTTAGGAACATTGAATTTTCTTGTCATTAGTTGAGATTAACTCCAATGTTTCAAATTCCAGCCAATAAATAAGTCTTAAGTGTGTAAATGTTTGCACTAGTCCTTCAATGTTCCTTCCAAGTAATATTTTAGATTTGGAACCGATTCTTCTTGAAGAAGGGGAGAATGATATGAACGGAGGAACCTCAATCATGCCATATGAACATCATGAAAGACAGCAAGAATGCAAAAAATATGCTATCATTCCCAATGAGAAGAACTTCCAATTATGTGAAGGCAAGTGAAATTTATGAAGAGTCAAGCTTTATTTAATGAACAAAGACTTCAAGCTACTTCAAATAGGTTGTCATTTACACTTGGATGATTACAAATGCATGGAATATGGATGAAAAATACTAATCTCAGACTTATTGTATTTATTAAATGTATTTTTCAGTTCTTGGTCATTTTATGTGTTTTTATGTTAAAATTTGATCATGGCTGATCATGATCATTAATTATGAGTGTTACAACATTATAAACGCCTCATAGAATGTCTAGAGTTATATCTTGAGGCCTATGTCTCTTTTGCAATTTTATGGCATAAAGTTGCATGTTCAGAATTATTCAAGCTTGACTTGATCGATCTTGCTTGTGGAGTGGTTCGAAAATCAAGGGTCGATGGGAGCATCAAGCTTTGTCCAATTCGAGATTTTGTCGGTGTTTGAGTTTGGGTTGTTTGAGTTTGAGATCTAAAGATCTTGTTCGTCAACAAGGTTATTAGATCTAGATCTCTGAGATTGGGGTACAAGTCTATTGGTTCCAAGGACTTGACTGCTAAAATCTCTGAGATTGTTTAGTTTCTTTGGCCTGAGAAATGTTCTCATAACTTATGTCGTCCTATTACTAGGGATGAGATCTGGAAAGTACTGTTCTCTATGAAAAATGGTAAGGCTTGGGGTCCTGATGGCTTCTCGGAGGGTTTCTTTTAAGGTTGCTTGGTCTATTGTGGGTGATGACTTCTGCTCTGCGGTGTGGTACTTTCTTGAATCGTGTTATCTTCCTCTTGGGACTAATGCTACAACTATTACGTTGCTACCATAGTGAGCTGGGCAGAGAGGCTATCGAATTTCAGGCCCATTTCTTGCTATGTGGTTTATAAATGCATCACCAAATTATTATCTGAGCGATAACCAATCTGCTTCTGTCCCTGGGCGTTCCATCTCTGATAACATCCTTTTGTGTCAGGAGCTTCGGGGGGGGGGGGGGGTATCATGGGAATAAAGGTCCCCCACTTACAGAAAGCTTATGATTATGTTCATTGGGACTTTCTGCTTGGCGCCTTATTGGCCATTAGCACCCCACTTTAGTTTGTGAGTTGGGTTAGAGCCTATATTACCTCTCTTAAGTTTTCCATTATGGTGAATGGCTCTCTAGAGGGGTATTTTCTTGGTAGGAAAGGGTTACGTCAAGGTGATCCCTTATCTCCGTTTCTGTTTGTAATTGTTATGGAGGTCTTGAAGAGATTACTTAATCGGTTGTCTGAGAGGTTCCAGTTTCACCATAGGTTCAAGTTAGACTTACCCATCTTTCTTTTGCAGATGATATGATGATTTTCTGTGCTGCTGAGTTGGATTCTCTTCAATTTGTCCTAGGATACATTATGTTATTTTCCCGGTTGGCTAGGCTTAAGGTTAATGTTGGTAAGAGCTACAATGGCTGCTGTGGATCGGTTGTTGGCTAATGAGTTAGCTCAATTTATGGGGTTTAATCTGGGTAGCCTTCTGGTCAGGTACCTTGGTCTCACTCTCCTGGCGGGTAGGCTAAAAGCTTCGGATTGGGCTCCTCTGATTCGAAAGATTACTGCAAGGGTGCATAGTTAGTTTGCGCATTCACTCTCCTTTGCTGGTCATCTTCAGCTGTCCGGTTTGTGTTACAGAGCTTTCAGGTTTTCTGGTCTAGTGTGTTTGTTCTTCCTATGGGATCAGGAGATTGATCACCTTCTTAGGGCCTTCCTTTGGCATGGTAGGTTGGATGGTACGGGGGTATATGAGGGTTGCTTGGGATGAGGTGTGTCTTTCTTTGAAGAAAGGGAGTCTTGGTATAGGCACACTTCTTCTTGGAATCTGGCTGCTATTTTGAAGTAGATTTGGTTGATTTTTATCCGCTTTCGTTCTTTATGGGAGGTGTTGAGATCGAGGCGTATGAGAGTGTTGTGGGTTAGTATTATGTGGTTTGGGGGTAATGTTCCTAGGCATTCCTTTTGTGCTTGGTTGGCAGTGAGGGATAGGCTAGGGAATAGGGATTGGTTATTTAGATGCAAGGTTACGCAATCTTCGGTGTGCTTGCTTTGTGAGGATGGGGTGGAATCTCGAGATCATCTGTTCTTTGAGTGTCCCTTTGGGTTTGCAGTGTGGTCTGGTGTGTTGAGTCTTATGGGTTCGTCCCATTGGGCGGCGGGTGGGCTGTCACACCTTACTTTTAGGAAATGATGCGTTGAAGAGTCTATGAAGAAAAGAAGTAAAAGACCATGTTGGACGCATTGTCAGGACCAAGGTAACGCATGGTATGGGTGGACGCATGGAAGTAAACCGAGAAGGGAAAGAAGTGAAACGCATAAGAGAAGATGTACGCATTGGCGATGGTAAGACGCTTAAGCAAGAAAGGAATAAAGCTATGTTGTGAAGTGTTGAAAGAGATCTAAGTCTCGGAAAGATAGAATACTATAGCAAATTGAGAAAACGCATAGACTAATAGCAAAGAATGTTCACAAGTGTTGGAAAGTAGAAGGTTGTGAAGTAAACATAAAAACTGGAGCATGTGGTGGACGCATGCTAATCTATCTTAAGAGAAATAGTTTAAGTGTAAGGAAAAGGTTAAAAGAATAACCTTGGGAATAATCAAGGAATGTTCAGGATAGGAAGATGGTCATGGACGCAGATGAAGGTGAACGCAACAGGACTAACGCATAGAGGAAGAGCTTGAGAAGGATTTGTTGTCATTGACGCCTAGTGGCATTGTGTAAGCACTGGTTTATAATAGTGCGGCTATGCGTTGAAGGTGATCACGAATGGTTGTTGTGACCTGAAGTAGTCACCGCGTTGGCGGGAGAAGAAACATACTTGGCTTACCATGTGTTGGTAAGGTTGTCATGCGTTGAGGTCCCTATGCGTTGAAGACAGAATTATCTCTATGCGTCAAAGACAGTAGTGTAGTTGGCTGAGAGTTGGAAAAGTGAGTAGTGAAGCTCAAACTTTAAATGAAACTCAACGAATGCATGAAGGCGTTGTGTTGAATGAATGGTTGTCTATTGGAAAATATTGGACGCATAAGATAAGTTTATAAAGGCTAGGTGGCTTCATATAGATTTGACATCTTATCAGTAGGAGGTGTTGAAAGCATGTTAAGTATTTAATGCAAGGTGACACTTGGACTAATGCATGGTTAGTCAGACATGCAGCGTGACATGTGGCAATCAAGTGGCAAAAAGAGAGGGGAAGTTGGATGGCAAACCCTCTATAAATAGGACCCTGAGGGAAAAGTAACAACTGATGATTCTGAAGTAAGAAATCTTGAGAGAAAGGGAAGAAAGAAGGTATTCTTGACAACTTAGCCATCCAATGTTAAAAGAAGTTGTCTTGCGTCGAAGAGAGGTCAGCCTTGCGTTTAAGACGAACTCAACGTCCAAGGTGAACATTGAAGACAGGCGATGCGTTCAAGTTAGACCTTGCGTCCAAGAGAGGTCGACGCATTCGAAAGAAGTAAGAGGAGTTAGGCTGCACCTTGCATTAGTCATTAACCTTGCATTTAAGGGCAGGGTTGCGTCCAACCGAACTGACAGAGGAACGTCAGTCTTGCGTTCCAGAGTTAGAACGCTGCGTTCAACTGAGCCACCAAAGAGTGGAAACAGCTACCTTGCGGGTTAGAAGCTTAAGGCTTGCGTTCAAGGAGCTCGGAAAAGTAGGATTTGGAGGGAAAAGAGGAAATTTCTTAAGTAATTTGTGAGTGACTCTCTTTTCTTCCTTTAAAAACGAAATTATTGAAAATGTTCTTACATGATATGGCTTTGAGATGATTGTTTCCTTAAAAAGCATGATGTTTAACCATATTGTTTAAAAGGCATGTTTTACCTGATTGCTTTATGATATTGAAAGGCATGTTGCAAGATGATGTTTGTCAAGGAACAATCTGTTTTCTATGAAAGGTTTTAGATGAACTATTGATGTAAATTGATTGATAAAATGTTTTAGAGGAGGCTCAGTGCTGATGGACTTGAGAAGGCACGTGAGTTTCCCTGGGACCCAGTACTAAGGGACATGACAAGGTACTTGGGCAACCCGCCACATTCCTATGTGCACATAGAGGTTGATTTGGCTGATGCATCGAGTTTTGCTCCGCACCGAGCCAGGGATAATTTCGACGTTGGGTGTGTTGAGTCTTGCTCCACCCCAACTAAGGTTGTTTTCGACGTTGGGTGCGTTGAGCCTTGCTCCGCCTCAACTAAGGGAAAAGATTGAAAAACCAAACGGTTTTCTGTTTAATCATTCTGGAAAACGATGCTATTGATTTGGAACGGATTTACGATATTGATAAAGTTTTGTGGAAAATATGTTTCTGTTGAATTATCGTGTTAAATCCTTGTTTTATATGTGCAAATGTAACATGCCTATTTTCAAATAAAAGCTCATTTACAAAACTTGTCACTCACGGGGCTTTAGCTCATGTTTCCCATTTTTTTCTAATTTTCCAGGTAACGAGCAAGTTCGGGATGCTTTGCTTACGGAAGAACCTCGTCTGGGCCGTCTTTGGTGAAAATGGTTGGACAGTGAACCTTACAGAGGAGTCAAGGTTGTTGTCTTCACATCTCCTCTCTGGTTATGGAGGATAATCCGGGAGGGGGTGTGACATGGGCTATGGAGCTAGAGTGGGTTTGTAGGATGGGGCATGGTAGTGGGGCTAGGAGGAAATTATGGCATGTTTTCTAGAGTGATCTTGCATGGTGGTTTGTTTCGTAATGCGAAAGTGATCTTGCATCTGGTTGTTTCAACTGTGCATGCTCGTGCTATGTCTTGGAGTGATGACCTCTCTCGTGTCTTTTAGCGCTTTTTTGCTCTGTGTGGTTGCCCCTCTACTGAGGGCCTATTTTAGTTTGTCCCCTGGCTGTGGGGTTTTGTTTTTCTTCTTTTTTGCTCTATTGGTTTTGGTGACGCCTTGGTGTGGCCTTATTGTTGTTTGTGCTTATTCTTTTTTCTCTGTTTGTCTTCTGTCTGGTTAGTTTGTTCTCCTTGTTTTGTTGCCTTTCCCTGGGTTGTGGGGGCCTCTTGTTGTATAATAAAAAAAGAAGATTGTTTATGTCTTTGAAAAAGTGCGCACAAAGATGTATGAGCTTCACATGCCTATCTTTTGTATCATTTAAATTTTAAACTTGTTATGCATAGATGGGGGTAAAAAGAGCTACCTTTACTGTGATCTAAGGACGCCGCGAGTTGACTAGGTACAATCCCAAACTGAATGTGCGAAAAGTAGTGCCCCTAGTTAAAATAATGCAAGTTTAAGCGGACTATGAAAAAACTCGTGAAATGTTAAGGTACCTTAGTGGACATATTACTTGCTTGAAAAGTGTGAATTCTTGAAGATAGGTGCATGAGAGTAGGGAGAAAACTAGAAAATTTCTTCTAAGTCCTAATTTGAGTTCTTGTTTTTTAATAAAGGAGGCTTGCACACATACACAAGGGGTCCGACGAGATTTGACCCTGAATGTTCTTAACAATATAGATATGCATGCATGTTTCTAATTGAGCTCCTAATATGTTATTCTCTAAGGCATAAATCAATGCACTTATTTAGAATTTGCCTATGTTCTCTTCTTTGCTCGAGACTAGCAGATTTCTAAGTTTTAGGTGCTAAATAGCACATAAAAAGTGCTTTTATTGCCTTCGAATTATGGATGTTTTTATTGGATGTAATGTGTTTGCTAGTGGTTTTAGATAATTAAGGAGAAATTAAGTGTCAAAGGCCAAATAAACCAAACCGAGCAAAAATCGAGCGAGGAAGGGAAGAAAAGATGGAAAAACCCTAGAAACAGGGCAACGCAGCTGAGAGCGTCATTGCATTGCCCTTGGCGCTCTCGACCTGAGAGCATAAAAAATTGGAAGAAGTGGGAGTATTGCTGCACTGTGAAGAGAGCGTCACAGTTCTGCGTTGGAAGTCAAGCTTCTATGTCGGATAACGTCAAGACACTGATCGAGCCAGCTTCTGAGCGCCCCACAACCACACACCCTATGCGGCTCCCACGCCCCACACCAGCCTGCCCATGCCCAGTGCCCCACACACCCAGCACCCCACCCCCCTGCCACCACACCCCTCGCCCACCTATTGCCCACCATAGGTGCCCCCGGCCATTTTGAGTAATTTTGGACATTTTTGGACTCTAATTGATATTTTCTTGAATAATTGGCCTTAAAATGGATAAATATAAATTTTAAGTTGATTTTTGGATTTTTTTGGAAATTTTAAGAATTTTGCAAAATGGTCTCTAAAGGAGTGGAAAGAATGAAAAACGTGGAAAATAAGCTTGATATGGACAATATGGTTGGAATTTAGTTTAGTAATGTTGGTTAGGACTTCAAGAGATGATCTAATGGTTCATAAATAATATTTCAGGTCAAGTTGAGGTTGGAGATGGTACTTGGGCAGCCCAGATAGTTTCTATGTGCACATAGTGAGGTATGACGTTGTTGTGTTAAGATTACTCCACATCAGCTAAGGCTTTTCGACATTGGGTGTGTCGAGATTACTCCGCCCTAATTAAGGTTTGTTTTCGATGTTGGGTGTGTCGAGATTACTCCACCCCAACTAAGGTTTGTTTTCAACGTTGAGTGTGTTGAGGTTACTCCGCCTCAACTAAGGGTATTTTTAAAAGCTAAGGAATGTTTAATGAGTTTATAAATTGTATTTAATCGAATGGCTTTGCTTATGTTTACTACGTTGCTTAAGCATGATTTTTATGACATAACTATGTTTTCCTCTAATGCTAAGCATGTTTTATCTCTAAAGTTATGTTTTCAATGCTATGTCACTCACTGGGCATTCAGCTCACGTTTTCCAAGTTTTCTATTCCATCTAGGTAGCGAAAGAGTTCCCGGTGCTTAGCCTACACGAGCTTGATCCTGCTGAAGTCCCAAGCTATCAAAGAATACTTTCCATCACTATTGTTGTATGTGTAAATAACTTGTATATGTGGCATGTAGACATAGCTCGTTAGTAGATGGGAATGAGAGTGGACATTGTGTATGTGGTCTAAGTTGGTTATAATCGTGCTGGAGTTTCTGTTGAAATAAATATGTATCATCATCATGCTAGATTTTCAGTCTAGTGGTCGTCAATGTTTTATGATTTAGGGCTATACACTGTGGGCGGTTATGTTAAATTATGTTTTCAGTAGGTTAGTTAGGTACAAGTGGGCGGTGAGCTTCACAAGAGAGGTGAAGTTTACTGTCCTTACATCTCCTTCTAGCTTAAGGAGGGTAATCTGGGAGGGGGTCTGACACTTTGCCTTTTGAAGGTTGATAGCTCCCTAAAGAAGCTATTCATCTTGGCCTAAATTTTGTTACTTTACGTGAATTTAATGTTTATTCAAGTGATTTTGACGAGAAAATGAGCAAAGGAGACTATCAAGTACTTCCTGACGAAATTCGAGTCAAAACAGAGCATTTAGCAACAAATGAAGTGTTACGTTTTATGTCCTAAAACTCGTAAGTTGTAAATAGTAAACACATTCTATTTTCAATAAAGTTGATATTGAAGTTTATTCAATATAAATGATATTGAATATGTAAGTTATATAAATCTAAGTCTAATAAACTACAAACCCCTAGCTATAACATGAATACTTAGACTTTATGCGTAGACATAAAAATGGATCAAAGCTCGATGCTCTCATCGACCCTTGATCTTCAAATCACTCCACAAGCAAGATCGATCAATTCAAGCTTGAATGGTTCGTGTCATGCAACCTAAACACCATAGAATTGCAAAAGAAACATAGCACAATGCTAAAAGAATGCTCAAAGGCTCTTTTTACGACATTTTCAAAACTCAAAACTCTTCCCAGTCTCCCTTTTGGGAACAATTACATGACATTATATAGGCCTCAAAGTATAACCCTAGACATTCTATGAGGCATTTAAAATTTTGTAACACTCATAATTAATGACCATTATCAGCCATGATCTAATTGTAACATAAAAATACATTTAATAAATAAATAAATCCGAGATTATCTTTTTTTCATGCATATTTCATGCATTTGTAACCATCCAAGGAACTAGAAGTACTTAGGAGGTAAAATGGCCTCCGATGGCCAATTAAGTAATCTCGACAAGGCCTCATAACAATCACAAAATAAAGTATTGAGCATGGTTTACTGAATTTTCTTAAAATGCCAAGTATGGAATGTTTAGCTTAAAAAGGAAAGTTATATGTTTTCTTATTGTCAAATGTTTTCCTTGTGAAGTATATGTTTGGAAAGCATGATTCATACTTGATTTTATAACTTGAAGAACATGCCTTATCTGTTTTCTTAAGCTCTAAAGAAGCATAATTATTTGATGATAGTTTCTAAGAAATATAAGGGTTTCCATAAAATGTTATATGATGAAATGATTGATTTAAAGCATGCTTGTATTTCTTCAAATATTTTTCTAAAGGAACCCAATGCTGAAGGACATCGGAAGGTATATTGGCAACCCTGAGATTATAAAGGAACTCAATGCTAAAGGACGTTGAGAATGCATGCCCTAGACCCTGTTGTGTCGAGATTACTCTACGTCAGCTAAGGTTTGTTTTCGACGTCAAGTGCGTTGAGCTTGGTCCCGTGATAAGGAGCGGACCAGCCAAGAGGAAAATAAGGCTCAACAAGCTTTAAACCAGCTCAAGTGAAGAGGAAAATGAAGCTCAACAAGCTCAACCTAGTTCAAATGAACCTCATACTGAAAATCAAATAGAGAACTTTCCAAGTCAACCCAATCATGAGGCAGTCATTATGCCACAAGGACCAATGACAAAAGCTAGAGCTAAAATCTTCAAGAAGGATTAAATGGTTGCTTGGAAGCTATGTATTCAGCAAATGATGAAGAGTTGCAACTTTTGAAGCTTCAAGAGTCACTTGGACACCCAAGAGTCATCATGAATCTAAAAATCCAGATTCATCCACATATTTAATGTCTTAGGTATCCAATTTAATTTCATGTATTTATATTTATTAGCGTAGTTGAAAGGGTGCAGATGAATTTAGACAATTTGGTTAAAGGTTGTGACGTTTCATGGTGCCTTTTCAATTAGTTTAAATACGGTTGAAATTTCCACATTTTGAAACACAACTTTGAATTTGAATGAAATCTCCATAGAGTTTTATCTCTCAAGCTTTATGCTTTATTTGTATTCTTGTGTATAGAATGCATGTTTAGAACTTTCAATCTAGTTTGATCAATTAGATTGTGGAGAGTTCGAAATCTTGAAGTTAGGAACAAGTTCTTCTTTCTTCTTGATCTGTGATCAATTCTTTCCAAGCCAAATCTGTTTAGCTTTCTTGGGGTTGTCTATCAAATTTGTTTATTGGGGGTTATTCTTATTATCATTGTCGGGGTTCACCTATCTAAGGGGAGTTCTCAAACATAATTGAGATAGTTATCTTTTTTCACTTGGGTTACTTAGTTTTCTTGTATGATATTGAACTTAAGTCAATCTTGTAGATATAGACTAAGTGTTGGGAAGACTGAGTGTTGTAAATATGTAAAAAAGTGTGGTTGTGCATCTGTATATAAGTTTGATGAGTTCATATGTTGTGTATGAGTTTTATGTTATCAGTTATATATATTGTTTATCATGTTATGTAAGAGGTCTAATAAGGAAACAGGTTAGAGAGTAAGTGTCATAAAGGCTCGATGCTTGCTGTCCTCATATCTTTTCCAAGGTTAGGAGGTAGCTTGGGAAGGGTGTGACAAGTTGGTATCAGGGAAAATATTTTGAGAATAAGGGGAGTTCTCAAACATAATTGAGGTAGTTCTCTTTTACCATATGGTATCAAAGCTTTGCCTCTAAACAGATTATATCTTTTCATGTTTCTTTTTCCATGTCATCATTCTTTCTTTAAATCCATTCATCTATTTCCATCTTTCTTGTGACTCTTCATCTTCTCATTTGTTTTTCTTGCTTCATACATTGTTATGCTTGCGGAAAAAAAAGGAAAAAAATAAAAAAAGAACATTACTTATATAATCTTCTTGTGACTTTTCATATTATATGTCACTTTTTTTTTTCTTGTCTTCCTATAACCTATTTGCTTCTTAAAAGTTCTTTCCATTGCCTAGCCACACTTGTTTTTCTAAAATTGGGATTTTTCTGACTTCCACCTTCTAGCTAAATTGACAGTGTTCTTGCATGATTCTCATAAGAATACTATAAGACTTGCTGAAGTTTGAGATATTTTTAGTCTTAGGAGTAATTCTATATATAAGAGTGCAGACACGAGTGACCTTTCATCTTCTTGAGAGTAATTACGTGAGGGAGTGTTGGTGAGGTCCATTTTTTTTTCGTTTACTTTATCTTTTTTTACACGATGGCCAATCTAGATGATGTTGAAGTTAATGAAGTATGTTTAAGAGAGGCACAACAAGGAGTTATGGCCCAAATGGTCAGTACTATGGAAGCACTAAAAGCTCGTTTGAAAAGGTTTGAGACAGGGCACCGGACCATGGAAAGAATACCACCTCCTCCACCACAACATGCAGTAATTCACCATAATGAGGACATTGATGAGGGTGAGGTTTCTTATGATTTGGATGATGACCAAGTTACATTGCTTGGGGCGCAAGAGGAGGAGAAAGACGAGTTGGACATGGAGTAGTTAGAGGCAGAGGTTGAGGGAGAGGATACCAAAATTTCCAAAGGAGAGCTCAATGAGATGCAGCTCAAGATGATCGTAATATGGGGGTATCAAATTTAAACTTCCAAAGTTCCTTGGTAAAACAAATCCAGAGGAGTACATTCAATGGGAGAAAGAGGTGGAGAATGTGTTTGCTTGCTAGTGACGAACAGAAGGTTAGATTTTGTGTTTCCAAATTTAAGGATTACGCTCAAATTTGGTGGAATAAGTTAATGTCAAGAAGGAGAAGAAATCTTGAAGCACCAATTGTTTTATGGTATGAATTCAAAGAATCTATGAGGAAGCAGTTGTACCAAATCATTTCCAAAGGGACATGACACAAAGGCTTCAAGGGTTGAGACAAGGCAAACAGTCGTGGAATGACTTGTTGGAATGACTTGATCTTGATGAATACATGGAGACTCTCATGGCAAGATTTTTGAATGGCCTAAACAAGGAGATTGCTAACAAGGTTGATTTACAACCATATTTGACAAAAAGGAGATGTTGCATCTTGCAATCAAAGTGGAAAAGCAATTGAGTACCAACAAAACAAGGTACACTTCTTCTAATCCTTCTTCATTCAACTCATCATGGAAAAAGGAGAATAGAAGTGATTTTAGAAGTAGAGATAAGTTTGTGAATGAAAATTCTAAAGAAAAAAGCGAGTCTTCTATGAAAGGAAAAGCAAAATTAGAAGAGCCATAGGAGAGAAATAGAGATATTAAGTAAGTGCTGGAAATGTCAAGGGTTAGGACATGTCAGTAGAGACAAACACGTCTCCAACAATTGGTTCTTCATAACTTCTATCACTAGCCTCTCCATTATGGATGATCATTGTCCTTTTGTTTGGATTGTAACTAGAAGAGCTTTAAGTGCTCAAGTTAAAGAAGATCTAGTTGAGGAGGAAAGAGAGACCTTGATTCATACTCGATGTCATGTGAAGAGAAAGACATGTGTGATCATTGGTGGTGGGAATTGTACTAATGTTGTTAGTACATTACTTGTCAAAAGATTGGGATTGCCCACAACACCACATCCTAGACCATACAAACTTTAGTGGTTGAACAATAGTGCGGAAGCTAGTCAATAGGCATGTCTTGTGTCTTTTTCTATTAGAAGGTACAATGATAGTATCTTATGTGATGGATGTTGCACTGATGCATGCTGGAGAGATTTTATTGGGAAGGCCATGGCAATTTGATAGAAGAGCTATTCCTCATGATTATCTTAATCGCTATAAATTCACCAAAGATGGAAGAAAAACCATTCTTCTTCCTTTGTCAACTAGAGATGTGTATGATGAGCAATGTAAGAGAAAATGAGAGTGGAAGTTGAAAAAGATGTGAAAGATGGAAAAAGTACTTTGAGTGAAAAAAACAAAGGACAAAAGAATTTAAAAGGAAAAGAGAAAATTGTTGTTGAGAGTGAGAAAAACAATTGTGAAGAAAAAGAAAGGAGTGGAAAGAAAGAGAAACATCCCGAAGAGAGAGAAGAAAGAACAGAGAGTTTGATAATTAGAAATACTGAGGTTAGAAAAGCTTTGTTTTCAATAAAACCAATCCTTGTACTTTTGTGCAAAGGGCCATGTTTTATAATTGATGACTCAAAAACTTCTTTGCCTAGTGTTTTCTTAGTTTATTGTAGGAATTTAAGGACATTTTTCCTGAAGAACTACCAAGTGGGATGCCTCCACTTAGGGGAAATGAGCATCAGACTTCCTTCTGGGAGCTGTCATTCCAAATCGGCCAGCGTATCGAGCTAATCTTATAGAGACAAAAGAAATTCAAAAGAAAGTTGATGAGTTGGTTGCCAAAGGATATGTGAGGTTGTCTAAGTCCCTGTTCGGTTCCTGTCATCTTGGTTCCAAAGAAGGATGGATCTTGGGGAATGTGTGTGGATTGTAGAGCCGTCAACAAGATTACGGTAAAGTATCATCATCCTATACCTAGACTTGATAATATGTCAGATGAACTACATGAATCTATTTTATTTACTAAATTGAGTACCATTCTTAACTAATTGCTGGAAAATTCAATGTGCATAGATGTTGTAACTGCCGTATTTAATGTTTAACAACCTACTTCGTCAAGTTCCCAAAGTGCAACCTATGAGATTGAACACCAAATGATGAAATTAATGGCAAAAATGAGATCAAATTGTAAAAATTCAGATTTGACATGTCTTTGAGAAGAAAAGAATAACTTAAGAACATTAGCTCTTACGGATAACAACTTTTCTACTCTTGACTGATTTTCAAAACACAAATTTTTGACTTGGAAGGACACTGAATTTAAAAATCGCAAAGAAGGCAATATAAAATAAGACTTTGATCTACCACTTTGAAATTTACGAAAACATGAAAACACGACTGGATATGAGACTTTTTCTTTGAGTTTCATAAAATCAGAATGTGACGGGATGAGAAAAAAAACAAGAAAACAACAACAACGGAAACATATATATGATCTAGAGCCTAAGCTCTGATACCAAATTATAAGTAACCCTCGAGGATTTGGATCTAATAACCTTGTTGATGAACAAGACCTTTAGATCTTAAACTCAAACACCCCAAATCAAGATGATCTCAGCCCCTAAGAATGGCTAACGACGAATTACTTAGACCATCAGCAAAACTATGGATCGGACAAAGCTTGTGCTCCCATCGACCCTTGGTCTTCGAATCATTTCACAAGCAAGATCGATCAAGTCAAGCTTGAATGATTCTGGAAAAATGGAACCTAAACACCATAGAATTGCAAAAGAAACATATCACAAGGCTAAAAGAGTAATAACTAAAATAAATCCTAGATTAGTATTTTTTGTCGATATTCCATTCATTTGTAACCATCCAAGAGTAAATGATATCTCATTTGAAGTAGCTTGAAGTCTTTGTTCAATAAATGAAGCTTGATTCTTCATAAATTCCACTTGGCTTCACATAATTCTTTTTCTTTGCTTAGTGTAAACTTGGTCAGCATATGTCGCTCATTCATGATGCCCTAGACTAAGGTGCGGAAGCAGTGTTATGGTCCCATGGTACGACCACGGATTTCCTTGGCCATGCGACGGGTCACCATACTCCTTACCTGGAAGAAAAACATAGAAAAAGGGTGAGTAAACATACTCAGTAAGAGACCCACTACTGGGCCTAGCTGTTACCCCTTTTTGTCATGTGCGCCCGTGTACCCAGCATAAGCATAAGCATAGGCATAAGCATAGGAAGCGCCCCGAGGGTACGCATTGACTATAATTGTAACATGAACATAGGTGGTGATCCCGATGGACACCCTTCGTAGCATAGTACATTAGGGGTACGGGGCACGACAATGGGGAAACATTAACTTGTCATGGCATAACTAATTTATAGCAGAGATTCGCAGAGTCACAAGCACATAAGCATAAGAACGTTACTTACAATACAAAGTTAGCATGCCTTAAACAATCATAGCAACAACATCCGAGACAAAAGGTCATGACGACATTCAATAGCCAACAACACCGTTAGACAGTATAGGCATCACTAAAACCCTATAGGAAGTCCCTTACCTGCGAAAGCGAGACTGGAGCGACACTGAGCGATATCGAGCGAGACAGCGAGACTCAACGAGGCAGCGACTTCTCTACAATGCGGCACCGCGCTACGAAGGCTGTGACAATGCATCGCGGAGAGGACAGGCGACGCGGCAATGAAGATAGACGATGCGTTGCGGAGAGGACAGGTGACGCGGCAATGAAGACTGACGATGCGTCGCGAAGGGAACAGGCGACGCGGCGATGAAGACAGACGATGTGTCGCGGAGAGGGCTGAGACGCTGCGTCGCGGACTATGGTGATGCGACAACGAAGACTAATGATGCGGCAAAAAACGACTTGTGACATGCGATGCGACGATGATCGAGACGCTCCGGTGGGACCAACTAAGATGCTGCGACGCGACAACTATGACGATGCCGCAACGCTAAAATAGCAATTAAGGCCATACAGTGAGGGTTGGAGCGCAGCGACTGAGTGACGGGGGAGTTGTGAGAAAATGGTTGACGAAGGGTGACTCGAGAGAGGAAAAAGACTGCCTTTTTTTTTCTGCCTCCTTCTCCTTTCTTCCCATCTCCTAAAAACGCCCCATGGTCAAAATTCATCTGGGGATCTTTCCCCCAACCAAAAACGCTGAAACCTCCTCCTACTGACCATGGACTTCCAAACCCCCTTCACGCTCCCTCCGCTGCAAGATTCTTTTAATATTATTATTATTATTAATATATATATTTAAAAAAAAATTAAAGGGAGAAAAGTGATTTACCAAAATTTGGGCCGTTACGCTCTCTTCTCCTTGGGGGAACTTTCGTCCCCGAAAGTCCTAATCCTTAAAGAGCTCAGGGTACCTTGATCTCATTTCATCCTCCCGCTCCCATGTTGCTTCCTTGAAACCGTGGTTCTGCCACAACACCATCACCAGTGCTATTTCCTTGCTGCGATAGGTTTTCACTTCCTTTGCCAAGATTTCGATGGGTTCCTCCTCATAGCTCAGGTCTTCCCTCAATTGTAATGGTTCATAGTCCACTATGTGAGAAGGGTGGGCGACATACTTTCTCAGCATGGAGATGTGAAACACATTGTGGACTGCGTCGAGAGACGGTGGTAGCGCCAACCGGTAGGCCACGGGGCCAATCCGATCCAAAATCTCGAACGGCCCTATGAAACGGGGACTTAGCTTCCCCTTCCTGCCAAACCTCAAGACGCCCTTCAATGGGGCCACTTTTAAAAACACGTGATCTCCCACATCGAACTCCAGATCCTTGCGTCTAGTGTTGGCATAACTCTTCTGCCTGCTCTACGCGGACTGCATGCGCAATCTGATTTTTTGGATAGCCTCGTTTGACAGTTGCACCAGCTCTGGCCCTAGCAATCTCCGCTCCCCCACTTCGTCCCAGCAAACTGGAGATCTACAACACTTTCCGTATAATGCTTCGAATGGTGCCATGCCGATGGTAGCCTGGTACCTGTTGTTGTAGGCAAATTCCATGAGGTGCAGGTAGGAGTCCCAACTTCCCGGGAAATCCAAGGCACAAGCACGCAGCATGTCCTCCAGTGTTTGGTTTATTCGTTCCGTCTAGCCATCGGTCTGCGGGTGGAAGGCCGTATTGAAATCCAACCTAGTGCCCAAAGCCGCTTGGAGGCTTTTCCAGAATTTAGAAGTGAACCGCGGGTCCCTGCTGATACTATAGAGACTGGCACCCCGTGCAACCTTACCACCTCCTTCAGGTAGATTTGTGCCCATTTACTCACCGAAAAGGTGGGCTTGCCTGGGAAGAAGTGTGCGGACTTGGTGAGTCTGTCGACTATGACCCAGATCACTGTATGGCCCAACACCGTCCTTGGTAAGCCTCCCACGAAATCCATAGATACGTTCTCCCACTTCCACTCTAGGACACTTAGGGGCTGCAATAGCCCTGCTGGCTTCTGTCTCAGGGCTTTCACTTGCTGGCACACCAAGCATTTACTGACATAGTCCGCCACTTCCTTTTTCATGTTATGCCACCAATAGTAACGTTTCAGGTCCTGATACATCTTAGTGCTGCCGAGGTGAATCGAGAAGGGAGAGTTGTGAGCTTTTGACAACAGTTCACTCTTAAGTTTGCCTCTTGCCGGCACACATAAACGCCCCTGGAAAAGCATACCGTTTTCTGACGATAACGAGAATTCGCCACTTTGACCCGCCATTATCCGGTTAACCCTCTCAACAAGGTAGAGATCACTTTGCTGAGCGTTGATGAGCCTCTACCTTAGGGTTGGCTGGACGGTCAACTGCGACAATTGCGAGGCGACCTCCCCGATAGAGACAGCAATACCTGCCTGCTCAAATTCTTTACACAACGGAGATTGCCTAGTGATCAAAGCTGCCGAATGCACCGTTTTCCTACTAAGGGCATCTGCAACCACATTTGCCTTGCCGGGGTGGTATAAAATTTCCACATCATAATCCTTTACTAGCTCCAACCATCTCCATTGTCTCATGTTCAACTCCTTCTGAGTGAAGAAGTACTTTAGGCTCTTATGGTCTGTGAAGATTTGTATCTTTTCGCCATATAAATAGTGTCGCCAAATTTTTAGAGCAAAAACCACTACAGCCAACTCTAAGCGTGAGTGGGATACTTTTGTTCATGGGTTTTTAGCTAGCGGGAGGCATAGGCCACCACCTTACCATGTTGCATCAGCACGCAGCCTAATCCCTTCTTGGAGGCATCACTGTAAACCACAAAACCTCCCAGCCCGTCTGGTACTGTAAGTACTGGTGTAGAGACCAATTTCTGTTTAAGATCTTGGAAACCTTCCTCGCAATCTTTACTCCACACAAAAGGAGCACCCTTCCTTGTCAACTGAGTCAGCGGTGCGGCGATGCGCGAAAAGTCCTTAATGAAACAACGGTAATAGCCTGCCAGGCCTAAGAAACTGCGCATCTCGGTAACTGTCGTAGGACGGGGCCATGTAGTAATCGCCTCGATCTTCGCAGGGTCAACTGAGACTCCGCCCTTCGATACCACGTGTCCCAGAAGGGACACCTGCTTCAACCAAAATTCACACTTTGAAAACTTGGCGAACAACTTGTTGGCTCGCAAGGTTTCCAACACTTGACGCAAATGCACCTCGTGCTCAGCCTCGGTCCGCGAGTACACCAAAATGTCGTCAATGAATACAATTACAAAGGTGTCAAGGAAATCCAAACACCCGATTCATTAGGTCCATGAATGTTGTCGGGGCATTTGTCAAGCCAAACGACATCACAACGAACTCGTAATGTCCATATCTTGAGCGGAAGACTGTTTCTGGAATATCGTTGTCCCTGATCCTTAGCTGGTGATAACCGGACCGAAGGTCAATTTTTGAGAAAATCGTGGATCCTTGCAACTGGTCGAACAAGTCATCAATCCTCGAGAGCGGGTACCTGTTCTTGATAGTGACTTTATTCAACTCTCTGTAGTCGATGCACAGGCGCATCGTCCCATCCTTCTTTTTCACAAACAGAACGGGTGCACCCCATGGTGACACGCTGGGGTGAACAAAACCTTTATCCAGCAATTCCTGCAATTGAGTCTTGAGCTCCTTCAACTCTGCTGGAGCCATTCTATAAGGGGCCTTCGAGATAGGCGTCATACCCGGCTCCAACTCAATTGCAAAGTCTATCTCCCAATGCAGAGGCAGGCCTAGGAGATCCTTCGGGAACACATCAGGGTAGTCCCTCACTATTGGCTCTAAAGTCAAGGAAACCCTTCGCTTCTCTGGTGTCCACCACACTTGGCTAAAATACTCCAGGTCCCTTGCTTCAGTAGCTTACTGGCCTTCAAGGCTGAGATTACATTCGGCAAGACCAAGGTCTCTAACCCTTTAAATCTAAACCTTGTTGTAGAAGGAGGCTGAAGACCACCTCCTTACGGGAACAGTCGATGCTAGCGTGATTAGCAGGCAATCAGTCCATACCCAAAATAACGTCGAAATCCCACATTTTTAAAACTAGCAGGGTCACCTCAAGAGCACGGTTCGCTATTTCTATCTGGCATGCCCTCACCTTTTCAGTTGCTAACATGATCTCCCCGGACATTGTTTCTGGTACAGAAGTTCCTATAAAAATGGGTACCATAAAAAGTAGTTAGTATTCAAAAGTCAAGATAGATCGAATAGTTTGAGGTGAAAAGAAAGTAGCAGCATTAGCAGGAGCAGTAAAATCCAAAATCAAAGGAAGAATTTCAGGGCAAGAAAATTTCCAGGGTCTATCTTTCTAGTAAAGCTGGACATAATATCCACTTCCCCTTGTGGAGGCGATTCCTTTGCTCAAGAACTAGACTCAAGCGATTGTGCCTACCAATGAACAGACAAAGCAACCAAAGGCTTCTTAAAACACAGACAATGCATAATGTAACGGCTCTACCTCTAACATGGCATATTTTACAAATACTGACGATATAAAAGAATGAGAAGAGCCAGAATCAAATAACACCAAGGCATGGTGTCCTAAGACGGGGAGTGTACCTGTCACCACCGTGCCCGACTTTTCTGCCTCCTGCCGGGTGGTAGAGTAGACTCTAGGTTTCTCCGTGGCCACCATCTCCGATGCGAAATGGGACACTTGGTCAAATTCTTCCTCGTACTCTTCCACTGTCATCGCTCCCTGCTTCAAGCTCAGGAATTCCGCCTGCTTGTTGAATTGTGTATTCGCGAAAAAATACTTCTCATAAAACCGCTCCTTGAACTGGTCCCACGTTGCTAGGCCATCTCGGGTGTCTATCATCCTCTCAGCAGAGCGCCACCATATCTCAGCATTATTTGTCAGCATAAAGACGGCACATTGGAGCTTCGTTCCTCTGGGCATCTCATGTAGCGGAAAATTGTCTCGATCGAGGACAGCCACATTCTGCCTTTGTAGGGTCCTTCAGCGACCCATCGAAGGTACGAGGGTTAAATTTTCGGAAGTCCCTCAGGTGCTTCACTTCTACGGACCAATCATGAACATTCTTGTTTTGAGGCTGAGGTGGAGGTACTGCTGCTGGTGGGGTCGGTACTTGATGAGATCGCGCAAATTGAGCAAAACGCTCGTCCATCATCTCATTCATCCGACCTAGCACTGCGATCGTGACTGCTTCTCCAATTGCCGCCGCCAGAGCTGTAAACTCGGAAGGGACGGTAGAAGGGTTCTTTCCCGGGTTAGCCTCCGCCATGCTCCCTACTCGACTCCTTACCTGAGTCCTCTGCCACCCCACACCGGAAGGGTCCCCCACCGGAGGGTCTTCGTCTAACGATACGTCATCTTGGACCTCGGGGCCCTGTTCCTCCAACGGCACTGGGGGGTCCTGCAGTCCGCCCTTTTCCTTCCTCTTTCCTTTGTCCTTTGGCACCATAACCTACCATATACATCGTCAGCCACGTCATGACCCTCCAAGAGACTTGATGTTATTATTAATTCTTTTTTGTTATACATATGCATGCCTGTTTTTTTTTTTTTGTATGGAGAGCATACCTGGCGATGACAAGGAATACGTTACTACCATGGGACATTTTTTACTTATATAATAAGTTAGTCTACAGAACCTACAACTGAGGCTCTGATACCAACTGTAACGACCTGACTCCTTAATAACTAACCCGTCGCTACGTCATGCATGAATGTTTATATAAATACGTTGGGACAAGGAGACATAATATCACTCACTTGAAACAAATGTAGTTTAATTTATAAAATGGCTGAACTCTTGAAAGTTTATTAAACCAACATAAACTAGTAAAAACACTTTAGCGGAGTACCCTTAAATTGTTAGGCAAAATCCCAAGAAAAGAACCGAAATAACCAAAAACAATTAACCAATGGTTTAATGAATGCAAATACAACTACCCTAGACTAAGGTGCGGAAGCAGTGTTATGGTCTCATGGTATGATCACGGATTTCCTCGGCCATGCGCCGGGCCACCATACTCCTTACCTGGAAGAAAAACATAGAAAAAGGGTGAGTAAACATACTCAGTAAGAGACCCACTACTGGGCCTAGCTGTTACCCCTTTTTGCGTGTGCGCCCGTGTACCTGGCATAAGCATAGGAAGCGCCCCGAGTTACACTAACCAAAGAACTTGCTGTTATGTGAAGTCAAGTGGAATTTATGAACAATCAAGCTTCATTTAATGAACAAATACTTCAAGCTACTTGAAATGGGATGTCTTTACTCTTGGATGGTTACAAATGCATGGAATATGAATAAAAAATACATAATCTCAGATTTATTGTATTTACTAAATGTAATTTCCAGATTTATTTTTTATCCATATTCCATGCATTTGCAACCATCTAAGAGTAAATGACTCCCATTTGAAGTAGCTTGAAGTCTTTGTTTATTAAATGAAGCTTGATTCTTCATACTACGAATGGCTTGCGACAGATTACTTAGATGATCAACCCATGAATTAGACACAGCTTGCGGCTCCCATCGACCCTTGATCTCTGAATCAATTCACAAGCAAGATCGATCAAGTCAAGCTTGAATGATTCTGAGCATGCAATCTAAACACCATAGAATTGCAAAAGAAACATAGTACAAGGCTAAAACAAAGCTTAGAGGCTCTTTTACTTCATGACATTATATATGAAGGGAATTAATTCCGGCGGAAGCGTGTGATTGTGTTATTTGATTTATTGAAAAAATTAAAAATACAAAAAATAGAGAAAAGGTTAAGCATCATACCTTTGCCAATCTATAATTCTCTAACCGATACTCTTCTCCTACTTGAATGTCTCATCATACCTCACTATGACTCTGGCAAGGATCCGGTTTGTGGGAACCGCTTCTTTAAAAGAATGGGAAGAAGAATTTTCTTATAATTTTTCTAAGAAATTGGAAGATAAGTTGAGGAGGATTTTTAGAGTAATAGAGATTATTTTCTTAGAGAGTGTGTTCTATGAAGGCTCCCAAGGACCCTATGGGTTACTTCTAATCCTATCAGAACTTGTCAGAAGACTTTCGAGTCGCACTCGATACAGTCGAATCGAGTGAAAATCTCGGAACCCAAGCCCTTCTGTGGGGCACGGAACGCAAAAGCTCTGGAAAATTTCATATTTGACATGGAACAATATTTCAGGGCCACGAACACGACTGTTGAAGAATCGAAGATTACCTTGGCAACGATGCACTTGGCAGACGATGCCAAGCTATGGTGGAGGTCCCGGTACATAGACATGCAAGAAGGTCGTTGTACTATTGATACCTGGGATAAACTGAAACAAGAACTACGCTCTCAGTTCTTCCCCGAAAATGTCGAGATCTTAGCACGCGAAGACTCCGAGAGTTGAGACACACGGGCTTGATCCAAGACTATGTGAAACAGTTTGCAGGGTTGATGTTGGACATTCATGATATGTCCGAAAAGGACAAAGTGTTTTGTTTTGTCAAAGGATTGAAACCATGGGTGAAAGCCAACCTGTACGAACAGAGAGTACAGGACCTCACGTCGGCGTATGCGGCCACAAAACGATTGTTCGATCTCAGCAATGACATCCAAGACACTAGACGACAATCAACTTCCTCGAGCGGAGGAAATAAGAACAATCGGGCAAGCCCGTCTCGAAATGCTGGAGGGGACAAAATTTGAGTGGAGATCGAAAGCCCTATCAACCCCCTCAACCTAGGAGTGGGAACACTTGGCAGGGGCCTAATCAACAGAATAATTACCACCGACCCCCACAGTGCTTTCTCTGTAAAGGCCCTCACAGGGTGAGCGAGTGTCCGAAACGAACCGCATTTAATGCCTTCCAAGCCGTCAGAATTTGCCCTGGCAACTGATGCAGACGGGCAAATTAATCAACTGGAAGCAGAAACCCCGCCGTCAGAAGAGGGGGACAACCCTCGAATGGGGGCACTGAAATTCTTATCGGCCCTCCAAAGGAAGATCGGAGAGACCAAAGAACCCGTCGAGCGGGGCCTCATGTACGTCGACGCTTGGGTGAACCAAAGAGCGGCCACCATGGTCGACTTTGGTGCCACCCATAACTTCATGACTGAAACGGAAGCACGCTGACTAAACCCTCGATGGGAGAGAGACGCAGGGAAAATGAAAGCCGTCAACTCTGCAGCCCTACCCATCACAGGAGTAGCGAAGAGAACAATAGTTAAGCTGGGAGAGTGGAGTGGACCTGCCGACTTTGTGATCGTCAAGATGGATGATTTTGATGTATGGGGATGGAGTTCTTAATTGAACACAAAGTGATACTGATGCCGCTGGCAAAGTGTTTGGTAATCACATGATCCACCCCCACCGTGGTTCAGACCAACATTAAGCAACCCAACGGGGTGAAAATAATCTCGGCCCTCCAACTCAAGAAAGGCCTTGCTCGCGACGAGCCTACTTTCATGGTCATCCTGGTTGAGTCAGTTGAAACAGAAGGAGAGTTCATTCCCGAAGCTATCCAAGTTGTCTTAGAGGAATATCGAGATGTTATGCCGGATAGTCTATCAAAGTCCTTGCCTCCAAGAAGGGGGATCGACCATGAAATTGAATTGTTGCCAGGAGCAAAACCTCCTGCAAAGAATGCCTATCGAATGGCTCCTCCTGAGTTAGCCGAACTCCGAAAGCAGCTAGACGAGTTACTAAACGCAGGGTTCATTCGCCCTGCAAAGGCACCCTTCGGAGCACCAGTGCTATTTCAAAAGAAGGACGGAAGCCTTCGGTTGTGTATAGATTATCGGGCTCTAAATAAGCTCACTGTTCGCAACAAGTATCCGTTGCCCATTATCACAGACCTATTTGACTGTTTCATTGCGCCAAATACTCTTCGAAACTCGACCTTCGGTCAGGGTACTACCAAGTGCGAATTGCTGAAGGAGATGAGCCAAAGACGACCTGCGTCACAAGATATGGGGCCTTCGAATTCCTCGTAATGCCCTAGGCCTCACCAACGCCCCAACTACCTTTTGTACTCTGATGAACCAGGTTTTTCATGAATACCTTGACAAGTTTGTCGTGGTATACCTGGATGATATAGTGGTCTATAGTGCGACCATGGAGGAACACCAACACCAGCTTCAGTTGGTCTTTGAGAAGCTGAAACAAAACCAACTGTACGTGAAGAGAGAAAAGTGCTCATTCGCTCAAGAGAAAATAAACTTCCTTGGCCACGTGATCCAGTGTGGCCGAATAGGCATGGAACAGAACAAAATCCATGCGATACGAGATTGGAAGATCCCGACTGCTGTTACTGAGCGTTCCTTCCTTGGATTGGCCAACTACTATAGACGATTCATAGAAGGATTCTCGAAAAAGGTGAGACCGTTGACCGAATTGTTGAAGAAAGACCACAAATGGAGTTGGACTCCGGAGTGTTAAGCTGCGTTTGAAGGCTTGAAGAAGGCCATGATAGAGGGATCGGTCCTTGGAATTGCCGATGTGACTAAACCTTTTGAAGTCAAGATTGACGCGTCTGACTTTGCCCTGGGCGGCGTCCTCCTCCAGGACGGCCACCCCATCGCCTACGAGAGCAGAAAGCTAAACAATGCCGAGAGAAGGTATGCAGCATTTGAGAAAGAAATGCTGGCAGTCGTTCACTGTCTGCGAGCTTGGAGACAATATCTGTTAGGTTCCAAGTTCGTAGTCAAGACAGACAACAGCTTGATCTGTCATTTCTTCACCCAAAGGAAGCTGTCATCCAAGCAGGCCCGATGGCAGGAATGCCTGGCCGAATTCGACTTTCAATTTGAACATAGACCGAGTAAAGTTAACCAAGCGGTAGACGCCCTCAGCCGAAAAAGTGAACATGTAGCTCTGTGCTTGTTTGCTCACCTGAAAGCCAATAGCTTGAATGGAACTGTCCGGGAAACCATCAAAACCCACCTACACAACGACACAGCTGCCCAAGCATTAATTGAATTAGCTAGAGAAGGCAAGACTCGTCAGTTTTGGGTAGAAGACAACCTCCTCCTCACAAAGGGAAATCGTCTATATGTCCCTCGATCTGGAGAGCTACAGAGAATGTTAATGAAGGAGTGTCACGATACACCGTGGGCCGGACACAACGGGTGGCAACGAACGTATGCACTATTGAAATAGGGTTACTACTGGCCGAGCCTCAAGGACGACGTTATGCAATTCACGAAGACTTGTCTTGTCTGTCAACAGGACAAAGTGGATAGGGCGAAGCTAGCGGGTCTGCTGGAACCCTTACCAGTACCCTCAAGACCTTGGGAGAGTGTGTCTCTCGACTTTATCACTCCTTTACCAAAAGTGGGGGAGTTCGAGGCAATACTCGTGATAATTGACATGTTTTAGAAATACGCGACATTCATCTCGACGCCAAAGTTGTGTTCAGCAGAAATGACAGCCCAGTTGTTCTTCAAACACATCGTGAAACTTTGGGGGGTCCCCGTCAGCATTATAAGCGACCTCAACACAAGATTCATTGGGACTTTATGGACAGAACTATTTTGGATGTTAGGTTCAAAATTGAATATTTCCTCCAGCTACTACCCACAAACTGATGGACAAATAGAACGCTTCAACAGTATGCTCGAGGAGTATCTCCGCCACTTCATCGATGCAAGGCAGAAAAACTGGGTCCAGATGTTGGATGTGGCTGAGTTTAGCTTCAACAGTCAGAAAAGTTCTTCCACGGGTAAGACACCTTTTGAGATCGTATGTGGTAGACAACCACTCATGCCCCACGTCGTTGACCCTATGCAGGTAAGAGCCCACAAGCACACAACTACACCAAAGAGTGGAGAGAGTCCTCAGAAGTAGCACGTGCATGCTTGGAAAGAGCTTTGAAGCGCATGAAGAAGTGGGCAGATACGAAGCGCAGGCCCCTCGAATTCCAACCTGGAGACAAAGTTCTGATTAAGCTGCGCCCGGAACAGTTTCGATTTCGAGGGCAGAGAGACCAACGACTGGTGAGGAAATACGAAGGACCAGTGGAGGTGATCGAGAAAGTCGAGAAGACCTCATAGCGGGTTCAGTTACCCTCATGGATGAAGATTCATCCCGTCATACATGTGAGTAACTTGAAGCCTTATCATCCTGACCCCTACGACGAACAACGTAATGTGGTGACTCGCCCTCCTGTTACTATAAAGAACCCAACAGAAAAAGTGGTCGACGAGATACTTGCTGACAGAATCCGCCGAGTGGGGAGACCAAGACGAGACCTAAAAAAGTTCCTGGTAAAGTGGAGAGACCTCCCAAAAGAAGAGATCAGTAGGGAGCGCGCTGAAGACCTGCAGTCAGCCACCGCACAGAGCGTTCGAGCAGAGACGGTTGACAGGGACGTCAACCAATTAAGTGGGGGAGGATGTCACGGTCATACTTGTCCAGGGCGTGTTGCCCGTGGCCGCATGCCTGCCTCAACCCCTTTTTATCATGCTTTCACCTTATGTATTTCATTTTGCTAGTTAGTTTACTTTCCTAGTACTTTTCTTTGTAAGTGACCGCTCGCTACTTTGCATATGCAAGAGTGACAATCCTAAAATTGTTCAGAATGTACTATATGGGGGTGAGACTAACCATCAAATCCTCATATCCAGATGTGTGAGCTATAAAGCCGTTGTTGTCCCTTTTTGCTTTCTAGCCTTGCAACACATCTTAATTTCTCAAACATGCTTTCAAACGTTTGCGAAATCCTTTTCCTCTAAAACCCGTTTTCTAAAACCATTTTCCTTGGAACGGGGCCGGAGGTTACGAGAGGCACTCGGTGTGCCGTAGGCGATCAGAATTTGATCAGGCTAACTTGTTCGCGAGCTAGAACAAGTGCCGCACAATCGTTTAGTCCAGCGCAGAACTACGATTGTGACACCGTGCAACCCTTGCTCAACAATTTCCTGGCCTTGACAGTAGATATCATATTAGTAGGAAGAATTTCCTGTCACCTCTAAAGATAACTTTAGCCTCCCCTGGTCCTCTAAATACAACCTCTTTTCCATAACAATTCATAGAAGCATGATATTTAGATTTAATCCATTCCCAAATTAACATCAAACTCCTGTTGGATGTCTTAAAACTCGAAGTTTATAAACAGTAATCTGAATTCTATTTTCAATAAAATTGTTGATGTTTATTCAATAAAATTGTTGTTGAATTATAACTCTAAAATCAAATAAACTAAGAACCTCTGGCTATAGTATGATTACTTGGACTTTATGTGGAGACATAAAAGTGGATCAACTTCGAGTAAATAGCCAAAACGGTCTATAGTATTTGAATAAGATTGGGTACCTTATCCTAAAGACACTATTGGATACGACCTACTTTATATTTGATACAAATGATGTGACCCTAAATCATTTATGTTGAGACATTCAAGTAGGGGCATCTTGTGCAATGAGTTTGCATAAGACCAAACCATGAAAAGTTTGTTTTACTTTATAACTCCGTTTACTGTTAAAACTAATTATTTCCAATTCAATGGTCTAGGCAACTTGATCTTAATCTTAAGCTAACTATGAACTCCTGTTTATTCAAGATTATCTTTAGATCTGCATTGGTGAGAGTAGCTCGACTTCGCTGCTCAACAAGCCTCACATTTTAGGGATAAGACTCGTAGATAGTTGGGGACATTGGGTGCAAGATGGAATTCCCTCCTACCTGTTTCAGGGATAGTAGATAGGTTGTTCCCTTAAGTACTGACTCTAGGTCTTGAACAAGGGGCCTCACCCTCTCACTAACCCAAGAGGGATTCGGTTTAGTGGTTGGATGATAAGTAACACTTGAAGAATTGGATATAACAACCTTGTTGAGGAACAAGACTTTTAGATTTCAAACTCAAACACCCAAATCAAGATGATCTCAGCCCCTAAGAATTGCTAGATGACGAATTACTTAGACAATAGACAAAACTACAGATTGGACAAAGCTTGCGGCTCCCATCGATCCTTGATCTTCGAATCATTCAAGAAGCAAGATAGATCAGATCAAGCTTGAATGATTCTGAACGTACAATCTAAACTCCATAAAATTGCAAAAGAAACATAGCACAAGACTAAAAAAAAAAGCTAAAAGGTTCTTTTTACTACATTTTCCAAGTCTCTTCCAAGTGTCCATTTTGGGAACAATTACATGACATTATATAGGCCTCAAAGTATAACCCTAAACATTCTGTGAGGCATTTAAAATGTTGTAGCACTCATAATTAATGACCATTATCAGCCATGATCTAATTGTAACATAAAAATACATAATATGACTCAAGACTAAAAAATACATTTAATAAATACAATAAATCCGAGATTATCTTTTTTTCATGCATATTTCATGCATTTGTAACCATCAAAGGAACTAAAAGTACTTACGAGGTAAAATTGTATTTTTTGACTTAGTTATGATTACGAACAACTTGTGAAGGATCAACTTACTAATCGTGGTTATATCAAGTGGACAGAAATATATCTGTAGTGAGGAGAGTGCCAGCTGGGACTTTAGTGGCGTGTCCCTGTAGTTAACGAATGTTGATTAACTAGGTTAAAGAGTTTGATTGGTTAATCTCATATTGTTGTAGCTCATGATCTGTAGGTCCATTAGGTCCCTTTGCTGGCTTATATCGGACCAAACCTTAGAACAGTGGTGAATGAATTTGAATCATTTTAATTCAATTAAGAGTAAATTGTTAAAAGAGTTTAACGACTTGTTGTTCAATTTCGAATTAAACAATAGAGAGACATCAAAATATTTAAATATGATTTAAATATTGAGTATATGAATAGGAATTCATAAAGAGAATAGTTAAAATTGGGATTTATATAATTTAATATATGATATGAAATTATTTAATTTATTTGAATTAATTATTATATTAATATATATATATATATATATATATAATATTAATTTAAGATTGAGATTTTGACTTTGGAAGTTAAAAGGTCAAATGTTGACCTTTTTTTTTAAAGGTATTTTATTATACAACAACAAGAGGACCCATAGCGCAAGGGCAAGGCAACAAATCCGAAGAACAAAACAACCGAACATAAGACAAGCAAAGAAACAAGAACAAGCTCAAGCAACAAAAACATAAAGGCCACAGTGAAACAAAGGCCAAACCGGAACCAACAACAAAACCCTAGAGCCCAGGGACAAGCAAAAATAAAACCTCAACAAAGGGAAAACCACAAAGAGCAAAGAAACGCTAAAAGGCACCAGAGAGGTCATCACTCCAGGACATAACATGAGCACGCACAGTTGAAACAACCAGATGTAGGATTACATCCGCATTTCGAAACGAACCACTGTGTAACCTACAATTCATTTCCTGCCACACAAAGTATATAAAGGCACGCTAGAGAACACGCCATAATTTCCTCCTAGCCCCACTACTAGGCCTTATTCTACAAACCCACTCTAGCTCCATGACCCACCCCGTCACCCGATAGAACAAGCCAATAAGACTCAGAATACCAAACCACACCGCAAACCCACGAGCACTCCAAGAACAGATGATCTCGAGATACAACCCCACCCTCACAAAGCAAGCACATTGGAGAATGCATAACCCTCCACCTACAAAGCCAATCCCTCATCCCCAGCCTATCCCTCACTGCCAGTCAGGCACAAAAAAAATGCCTAGGAATATTACCCTCAAACTGCAAAATACTATCCCAAAACACTCTCATACGCCTCGGGCTCAACACCACCCACGCACTCCCGCTAGTGAACTATTAGACCTCTTAGGAATCCTTACCCACCTATCCTCACGCCCCACTCTAATCTACACATCCTCAGCCAACCCAACAATTTCTGTCGATTCCCAAGTAACACACGGCCCCTGTCAGGAACAAAGGTCGAAAATAAAATCCGAAAGATGAGCATCCCTCCTACTGGTCGCATCATAGATGACCCGATACCTATACTAATCCAAGAGAGGGCCCCCAGGCAACCACGGGTCACACCAAACACGACAACACCAACCATCACCCACCTCCATCCGAACAAGAGGCAAAATAGAGTCCCTTCTCTTGAGAATCGCATGTAGACACCAAAACATACCAGCATTGATAAGAAACACTCGAGGATTGGAACTAACAACCTTGTTCACAAACAAAACCTTTAGATCACAAACTCAAAACCTCAAATAAAGTTGATCTCGCCCCTAAGAATTGCTAGACGACGGATTACTTAGATGATCAGCTAAACCATGGATCGGACAAAGCTTGCGGCTTCCATCGACCCTTGATCTTCGAATCACTCCACAAGCAAGATCGATCAAGTCAAGTATGAATGATTCTGGACATGCAATCTAAACACCATAGAATTGCAAAAGTAGCATAGCACAAGGCTAAAAGAAAGCTCCAAGGCTTTTTTTTCTTCTACATTTTCCAAGTCTCTTCCATGTCTCCTTTTTGAACAATTACATCGACCCTTGATCTTTCATGTTGATTTTAAGCTAAACAACATATGGGAGTTATAGATTAAGAAAGAAAACATTTAATGTACCCAATTGTAACTACCAACATTTAATGACCAACAGTCACCATTTTTTTTTTTTTTTTTTTATAGATAATCAAAATTCAAATGTTTTTACCTTGAGCAATCAGAATTTGGAAATGACAAAGAAGAACAAAATGTAGCTAGGAGATAGATCTAAAAGAATTTAGAAGATATCAACACGAAAAAAGGAATGGAACATACGTTTTTTTTTTCTTTTTTTTTGAGACAGATTCAGAACATGCTGGAACTAAAGAAATTGAAACAAAATATTAGAGAATTCAATAGATGAATACAACGAAAACATAGATCCAATCAAAGAGCCTAATTTTTTGATACCAAATGCAAAGAAACCCTTGAGAATTTAGATCCAACAACCTTTTAAGAAACAAGGCCTTTAGGTCTAATATTCAAAACCCAAAATCAACATGAAATCAACCCAAGGAATAAGTTTTGAAAGGAATTTTACCTTGATGATCAAGATCAAGAATAGAGAAAACTTGTTTCTAAACTCGAGATTCGAATCACTCCACAAGAAGTTTGATCAACACCACTTGAATGATTCTAGCATCTAAAACACAAGAAATTGCAAACAATAAAAACACTTAGCTCTCAACAAAGAGAAATTCTAATTCATTCACTTCTCAAAATCTGTCCACAATGGAAAGAAAAAGGGTCTTTTTATAACCATTACACCCTAAACATAATTGATAAAAAGAAAAACCAAAAAACACAATTAAATGGTTGATTTATGGAGAAAAGGGTAACCTGCCATGGTTCTAACCCCATTAAAAACAAGGCTTAAATAAAAATAAAACAAAATTGAAATTATAATTAAATACCAAAAATAAAGGTGCTGTTTTTTTATCATTCCATTGATTAGCTTCAACTTGACTTTCATCAATTTAGGTAAGAGTTCATTAAATGTAAGTTAGAATGCATCTTCATCTTGAATCTCAACTTTGCAAAGCATGTATGGAGGAACTCCAATATCTTCTACAATCTCCTTTGTTGAGGTTGCCATAGCTTGGATATGAGTCATTAAAGCTTGTTGTAGCTTCTTGGCTCTTTACCTTGTAATGGGATCTTAAGGCATGATAGTTGATACTGCTTGGTTCACATCACTTCGTCTGACAGATAACTCAAAATCCTTCCACCCTGCTCCAGACTACTCGAAACACCAAACCAGTCACTTCTACCTACAATTTCACGTGTTTTCCTTCACATTTAACATCCTTCACAAAAGTTATTAAGAAATTAGTTGACTTACTAACCACAAAAGTTTAGTTTCAGATTCGATCTCTATAGCTTGATATTCTTCGAACATCACAACCTGTCCAGATTGCACGAAATCCAGATCAGCTTAATTCCTCTTCGAATTTCACCAAGTTTCTCTTCAAAATTCCATTCCAATCAACCTATTTGTTTTCCCTTCCAATGCCTAGCTAAGGAACCACAGTGTTTTTTGCTTTGGAGGAAGATGAAAGTTGGCTATGAAAAAATGAAAAAAAAAAAAAAGCATTTCCCTCTTCATACTTAGCCTCCCCCACGAACTAAATTTTCTTTTCTTTTCTTTTCCTTCTTTCTTTCTTTTTTTTTTTTAATTTCCTTCCCACTACTTAGTTGAATTCCTAAATTCCATTTAATTATTAATAACAAAATAATAATAATAATAATAATATTAATATTAATGATACTCAAAACCCTTAATAGCATCATTAACAGGTCCAATTGGTGACAAAACCCTTAAATCTTTACATTCTAATTAGCTTGTCAAAATAAATTTCTAGCTCGGTACATCTCATAAGAATTTAGGATTAGGCTTACCAAAGCACTCTCGACTAAATCCACAAGCCTACCTTTCTTGGCATGCACTCCACTCCTCCCTTCAATCTAAAAAAGAAAATTTGTCTAAGTCCACAACAATAATACATGCTTAAGTTAAATGCTTAGAAATAAAAGTAGGGTTTACAAAGTGGGTGGGGGCACTATGTGTTGCAGGGGTGCTTGTTATGGTCAGTAAGAGTGGGTGCTGGCAATCCTTCGCTGCAGGGATGCTCTTCTTCCTTTGGTGTAGGTTGAGGTGGGGGATGGTAAGGATTGTCATGTTTGGGTTGATCCCTAGTTACCGAGAGGTCCTATTTTAGATTAGTATGGTGAGTGGGTCGTTTATGATGTGGCTAGTGTGAAGGAAGCTTGTCTTTCTGATTTTATTTCTGCTATGGTGTTTGGCCAGCCCTGGGTTACTTGGGAATTGACGGAAATTTCATGGTTGCCTGAGGGTGTGAGGGTGCATTTGGTTTGTGAGGCAGGTGGGTTTGGACAACTGAGAGGTCTGGTAGATTTACTGTTCGTAGTGCTTGGGAGGTGTGGAGGCCTTGTCGACCTAGGGTGACTTGGGATGAGCTGATCTGGTTTGAGGGTAATATTCCTCGTCATTCTTTTTGTGCGTGGTTGGCTGTGAGGGATAGGCTGCATACGAGGGATTGGCTTCGTAGGGTGGGTGGGGAGGTGTCTCTGGTGTGTTTGCTTTGTGTGGGTGGGACTAAATCGCGGGATTACCTTTTTTTCGAGTGTCCCTTTGGGTTGGAGGTGTGGGAGGGGGTTGTGAGGTTGTTGAGGTCTTCTCGTCGACTGGCTGATTGGGGGCTAGAGTTGGAGTGGGTTTGTTAGGTTGGGTGTGAAAGCATTTCAGAAGAAGTTGTGGAGGGTCATTTGGTGTGCTTCCATCTATTTGCTTGGCAGGAGAGGAACTGTCGGCTTTATGGTGGCTCTTCTCGGGATGCCTCATTGATCCTTCAGCTTCTCATCTCGACTGTGCGGGCTCGTGCTATGTCTTGGTCTGATGATGTTTTTGGCTTTCTTTAGGTTTTGGCTTTTCTCTTTCTGTTTGGCTTGTCCCCAGTTTGTGCGATTTTTTCCTATGTCTTGTAAGTGCGTTGGTTTTTGTTCTCCTCTGGTTGGTATTTTGGTTTTCTATTTAGTTTTGTAGCCTTTTGGGTTTGTTCTTTTTTTGTCTTGGGTGGCTGAAAAGCGCTTGAAAAGTGTTTTGACGGTGAACTCTATAAATTAGAGGGTTTCCAGCAGCCCTAATCATAAAATCTACAGACCAAAAGAGACACAAGAAGGAGAGAATTGAGTGAAAGTTTTTAGAGAGTTCAAAAAGTGAGTTAGCTACAAGGAAGAGGAAAAGAGTTCGAGAGAGAGTCGTGGTGTCGTGGTGTCGTTCGAGTTCCGACGTGAAAGACAAGGAGATTGTGACAGTGCTGCCTCAATCAAGAGCCTCTTTTCAGTAGAGTTTCCCTTTCTTTACACTCTTTCTTTGTTTATATTGTTTGAACATGTTGCTTCAAGCTATGAGTAGCTAAACTCTTTAGTTTTAGGGTTTTGATGAATTTTTTATAAATTCATGTTGATATTGTAGACTCTTCATGGTTTTGTTGTTATGATTATGCTTTTCTTTGTTATTGTGCTTAACTATTGTTGAATGGCCATGTTTGAATGTTAGGTTAGATGTATAATTGAAAAATTGTATGTTTTACTAGATCCATAATAAAGAATTGTTGTTAATCTCTCATGAAAATATTTAGGTTGACAATAAAAGTTGCTAAAGACTTACTTAATACCATGTAATTTGTATTGATTACAAGAGATTAGTAATAAATTGAGTTGCATGAGATGAGTGTTTTTTTTAAAGAAAATAACTTGGATTTAAGTTTCTAGACTTAAGCATAAGAATTGCAATAAAATCCATGAACCTTAGAATATTGTATGATGAAGTAAACAAGGATTCATTACCCTAGAACTCTCTTTGACTCTTGTGTTTCTCATTTTATTGCTTTCCTTATTTAGTTTATGTTTTCCAAAATTCACAACTTGAATTTCAATCCTCAAATAAAATGGATTCAATTCTATAATAGCTAAGTAACTTAAAACTTCACAATTGGATCCTCAGTGGAACAATATTCGAACTTTACTGTCTTCTATTATAACTTAACCCATACACTTGTGGTTAATACTTAAAATGCACCTCAATGGCCTATGTGGCCTCCTCTTGTCTCTTGTGCTTGTGCTTTAACCTCGGGTTTTTGGGTCCTCTTTGTTGTTGCATAATTAAATACTTTTCAAAAAAGAAAAAAAAAAGAACTCAAGGTGATTTAACAAAGCACTTTAATATTCAGAAGGGGAAGATAAATTTTAAATAGGGCTAAAAAATCATGAACAATTTCTTCTAACCTAAAAATCATGCCAGCAATGTAAAGGGGCTGTATGATCAACTTTCATACAAAAGAACACAAGAAAGTGAACAAACAATTCACACATTATCTGATCATAGATGCTTAATGTTCTGGGTCTACTAGGACCCAAAACAAATAATATTTCTAAACCGCTTTTAATAGCTTATAACTAGTGGGAATAGGTCGTCTTCACAAGACACTAAGGAAAATCCTGCCTTAACTTGTATTTGAATGGTGAACGGGGGAGGGGAGGGGGGGGGGGGCTTGAGAGTTTTTACTTGTAAGGAATTTAAATTGCATAAATGTAAAAGCATAATTGAGATTGGGATTAAACTTGATTTAAAAAGCCTATCCTAGGGATTTTCGGAATTCATTCATTTGACATTGTTCAACGAACTCAAAGGATTAATTGCATGCTCATATTCTTGGCTCGTTATGTCACACCCCCTCCCAGATTACCCTTACTACTCGGGGAGTGAGTGTGAACCAGCACACACTTGTATTCTAAAGTAACTATCTAACAATCAACTTCTGTTCATTCAATCTTATCTATATACCATATAATCTCATAGAATAATATAACTCATCAAGATAAGTGTTCTCTATATACATTCAGAAACAAAACCCACTACAATCCCAAGGAACATGTTTAACAAAATGAAGCATGTACATATACTGTGTATTTACAATTATCCCAGAGGACTGGTCCAAAATAAACCCAGACGAGGATCTCCTGTAGGCTAGGCGTCCCGGACACGCTCGCTACCTGAAACAAACAAACAAATAAAAGAAACGCGTGAGCCTAATGCCCAGTGAGTGATGAAATTTTTCAAGTTATTATTACACTAATTGAATTGGCATGAAACATCAAAAACCACCACATGTGTATATAACCAGAAATTTCATAGTTAGCTCATGCTATAGAACACCAATAGTACAATTATTCTTTCCCAGCTGTGGCGGAGCGACGCTCAACGCACACAACTTCATGTACCATTTCTCATCACATCCACATCCGAATACTTCTACACTTCTTCCCTCGATATTATAATCCCTCAAGTGCCTTCACATATTGTCCCTCAGCACTGAGTTTTATCATAATGGAGTTCCCATGTGCCTTCACACTTGATTCCCTCAGCACTGGGTTCCCTATCAATCCACTGCTCAAGTGCCTTGACCTGTGATCCCTCAGCACTGAGCTATCACATACATTGGATTTCCGCATGCCTTAACACAACGTCCTTGAGCATTGAAATCCATACAACCAACTATTCAAGTGCCTTCACACATGGTCTCTCAACACTGAATATCATATACACTCTTTAATCCTTACAGCATAACGCAATCAATCCATAACTACTCCATATGACATATTTCACATACCCATTATTATTAAAACAGGCTAAGTGAATTTGTTATATTAACAAGAAATCACTCACAACTTGTCTTGGCTCTGAGTGTATTATACACCTTCCCGAGCTCTTCTTGGCCTATAAATACACATTTCTCATGTTAAGTTCTCCTTGAACTTCCTTTCCATGATCATTAAGTATGCATAATCAAACTCTATTTTTACTCCCTTAACAAGACTCCTTTTTCCCAAATTTCATAATTAGCGTGACTCTATGTCCCTAGCGAGACTACCAGCGAAAAACACTCAATAGGACACTGCGCTAGCGATACCGGAATGCACGAGACTAACGAGATTACCTGAAGAGCGACACCCAGCGAGACTTAGCGAGATCTGTGAGACGCAAAACCCTCTGCGTTACCAGCAACACTCGCTTCGCTACTCAGTCTTCAGCTCTTTCAGCGATACCACAGTCTGAGTGACACCTAACAGCCACTGTTTAATTCTTTCCCTTCTAACTCTTTCTTTAACTTGCTAAACATCGCCATTCCAACCAAAATTCGAACTTTCTTTCCTCTACGAACTTGTAAAGAAATAAGCCCTTTATCTTACCTTAAAGTCTCATAATGGAAGTCCTCTTCGTTTGAGATATATTCTTAATTAACCCCAGATTGCTCTAATCATTTTGCAATTCAGTTCCGATCACTTCTACCTGATGTTTATCGTACATTTACTCAAATTCGGCTCAAGTATTCTTCATAAAAATTGCTAGAAATCAAGTTAACTTACCAACCTTAAAATTTCGAACCTAGCCCCAGCTTCCACAGTTCGTTCTTCTTTAAACTCTAAACAATACTCAGATTAAGTAGCACCAGCCGAAATCTTCGTTCCAGCTTAAGTTTCCTCCACGAAAACGATGAGAATTCCACTCTAAACCAGCATAAACACTTTCTTCTATCTCTCTTCTTTGTTTAGCTTCAAGATGGGATCAACTCGAGCTCTGAAATGTGATTAAAATATTTGAATACTCAGTCCACTTATATATATATACCACCGACTTATTCTTCACTTCATCTTTATGTACTTAACTAGTTGACATATACCTTCGATGCACGGCCTCAGCAATGCATAGCCTCGACTTTGTGCATTACAATTGCCCAGCGCCCCATCGCCGGATAGCCGACGAATGCATGGTCCCCTCGACCATTCTTCTATGCACCAACGCTACCCACCTTCAACGCATAGCCCTTCTTGGCCACTCTTCTATGCACTAACGCATACCAACCTTCAACGCATGGTAGTGTTCAATGCATAGTGGCTTTCGACGCAGAGTGACCTTCAACGCCTAATGGCCATCAACGCCTAGTGGCCTTCCTTCACATCTGCGTCCACGCCGAACTACCCTCGTCAACGCATAGCCCGACCAACGCATGGCCAACACTTAGCCATTTTTGCTCCCACACAACTCGGCCAACTTTTCCTACTTAACGCCCATCTCTTAGTCTCTTCTTAACTTGCCTTCTCCCAATGTCAACTACGGGGCTTACACGTTATCTTGACTAAAGATCAAAACCAATGCCCTATTAAACTAACCAATTACTTAACTAGTTTAAATTTCTAATTAACCTGATAAGTAACAATCGATGATAAGTAACGCTCAAAGATTTGGATCTAATAACCTTGTTGACGAACAAGACCTTTAGATCTCAAACTCAAACACCCCAAATCAAGATGATCTCAGCCCCTAAGAATGTCTAGACTAGGGATTACTTAGACGATCGACAAAACCACGAATCAGACATAGCTTGATGCTCCCATCGACCCTTGATCCTTGAATCACTCCACAAGCAAGATCGATCAAGTCAAGCTTGAATGATTCAAGTCATGCAACCTAAACATCATAGAATTGCAAAAGAAACATAGCACAAGGCTAAAAGAAAGCTCAAAGGCTATTTTACTACATTTTCAAATCTCTTCCAAGTCTCCTTGTTTGTACAATTACATGACATTATATAGGCCTCAAAATATAACCCTAGACATTTTTTGAGGCATCTAAAATGTTGTAACACTCATAATTAATGACCATGTTCAAACTTTGTTCAATCTGTGATTTTGTCGATTGTCTAAGTAATCCGTCGTCTAGCCATTCTTTGGGGCTGACATCATCTTGATTTGGGGTGTTTGAGTTTGAGATCTGAAGGTCTTGTTCGTCAACAACGTCCTCGATTGTAACAATTTAGATCCTCGATTGTTACTTATCATTTGGTATCAAAGCTTAGGCTCTAGATCGGATATATGTTTCCGTGGTTGTTGTTTTTTTGTTTTTTCTATTTACCTTGTCACATTCTGTCTATTTTATGATACGTAGAAAAAAAGTCTCATATCCAGTTGTACACGACCACTGCCAGGGACCAATCTTGGAAATAAAATCTGAAAGATGAGCATCCCACCTACTGCCGCATCATAGATAACCCGATCACCATACTGATCCAAAAGAGAACCACCAAGCAACATGGATTACACCACATGCGACAACACCAACAATCCCCCACCTCCATTCTAAGAAGAGGTGAAAGAGAGTCCCTACACTTGAGAATCACATGGAAACATCAAAACATGCCAGCATCTACACGAACCAACCACAAGGATCGATTTATAAGCACATAAGCCTCAACCCACGCCACCCATAAAGAACTAGAGCGGATCAAAATTAACCAAATCTGCTTCAAGATAGCAGCCAGATTCCAAGAAGACGTGTGCCTGTACCAAGCCCTCCTTCCTTCAAAGGAAGACACACCTCATGCCAAGCAATCCTCATACCCCCCTAACCCTCCAACCTACCACCCTAAAGGAAGCCCGTGAGCAGAGGTCAATCTCCTGGCAAACCCCATAGGAAGAACAAACACACTAGACCAGAATACCTGAAAGCTCTGTAACACAGACCGCACAAGCTCAAGACGACCCGTAAAGGAGAGAGAATGCGCAGACCAACTACGCACCCTAATTATAATCTTCTAAATAAGAGGAGCACAATCCAAAGCTTTCAGCCTACTTGCCATGAGAGATAGACCAAGGTATCTAACCGGAAGGGTACGCAAATTAAACCCCATAAATTGAGCTAACTCATCAGCCAACACCCGATACACACCAGCAAAAAAAAAAAAATAGAGCTCTTCCCAACATTAGGCTTAAAGCCAACCTCTCAAAATTACATAAGCCGACTTTTGTAACGTGGGCATAAATGCTATTTCTACCCACCCATTTCATTGCGTGGGCATTTTTGCCGAAACAATATCAAAAAACGCGAACAGAAGCCCTAGCCACGGCCTTCTGCTGACGTTGTCTGCCCGCACTAAAAAACGTCGATAGAAGCTTTGCCCATGCATATTTGAAGATCTATCGACGTTTTCTTGCATGGGCAAAGACAAAAATTCTTGTAGTGAGTGTTGGTATCGTTAATTACTTCTAATAGTCATGGTTTAGGTTTTATGGAATTATATGCAAACAATATGTTTAAGTCTAGAAACTAATATCTGCATTACTTTCTCTAAAAAACATCCATTTCTTATGCAACTTAATTGATTAGTAATCTCTTGAAACCAAATTAAGAGGCAAAGCATTAAGATTAGTCATAATCAACTTTCTCTAATAACCCAACTATTTTCATGAAAAATTAGTAGAGATTTAATGTCATAGATCCAATTAGACATATAACCACTCAATCATACATCTAACCTAACACTTATTGATGATCACTCGAGAAAGAATAAGGCACAATAGCATTGAAAACATATTATTCAACATCCATGAAAAACACTAAATCATTAACTTAAATCCATAATTAAATCACCAAACACCCTAAAACAATGAGTTTAACGACACATAGCCATCAAATACATATTTGCATATGAGTTATCAAGCACGAAAGTAAAGAGAAACTTAGGAAGAAAGACTCTCTAATTGCTTCCTGGCTTTGAACTCGTTCAATCTCCACTTAGTTAGCACCTTGGAGTCTCGAACGACCTTCTTCTCCAACACTTCCACTCTTTGTTATAGCAAACTCACACCTTTTAGGCCCTCTTTTCTTGTGTTTCTTTGTGTTTAGGGTTGTTGAAAACTCTTCAATTTATAGAAGTGGCAGCCCAAAATATTTTCCAAGTTTGCAAAATCTTCAAAAGCTGGCTCGACCAGTGTCTTGACGTTATCCGACATAGAAGCTTGACTTCAAACGCAGAATTGCGACGCTCTCTTCACAGCGCAGCAATACTCCCACTTCTTCCAATTTTTTATGCTCTCAGGTCGAGAGCGCCAAGGGCAGTGCAATGACGCTCTCAGCTGCGTTGCCCTATTTCTAGGGTTTTTCCATCTTTTCTTCCCTTTCTCGCTCGATTTTTGCTCAGTTTGGTTTATTTGGCCTTTGACACTTAATTTCTCCTTAATTATCTAAAACCACTAGCAAACACATTACATCCAATATTGAAGTATGTTTAAGAGAGGCACAACAAGGAGTTATGGCCCGAATGGTCAGTACTATGGAAGCACTAAAAGCTCGTTTGGAAAGGTTGGAGACAGGGCACCGGACCATGGAAAGAATACCACCTCCTCCACCACAACATGCAGTAATTCACCATAATGAGGACATTGATGAGGGTGCGGGTTCTTATGACTTGGATGATGACCAAGTTACATTGCTTGGGGCGCCAAGAGGAGGAGAAAGACGAGTTAGACATGGAGTAGTTAGAGGCAGAGGTTGAGGGAGAGGATACCAAAATTTCCAAAGGAGAGCTCAATGAGATGCAGCTCAAGATGATCGTAATATGGGGGTTATCTAATTTAAAATTCCAAAGTTCCTTGGTAAAACAAATCCAGAGGAATACATTCAATGGGAGAAAGGGGTGGAGAATGTGTTTGCTTGCCATAATTTTAGTGACGAGCAGAAGGTTAGATTTTGTGTTTCCAAATTTAAGGATTACGCTCAAATTTGGTGGAATAAGTTAATGTCAAGAAGGAGAAGAAATCTTGAAGCACCAATTGTTCCAAATCATTTCCAAAGGGACATGACACAAAGGCTTCAAGGGTTGAGACAAGGCAAACAGTCGTGGAATGACTTGTTGGAACGACTTGATCTTGATGAATACATGGAGACTCTCATGGCAAGATTTTTGAATGGCCTAAACAAGGAGATTGCTAACAAGGTTGAGCAGCCATATTTTGACAAAGAGGAGATGTTGCATCTTGCAATCAAAGCGGAAAAGCAATTGAGTACCAAAAAAACAAGGTACACTTCTTCTAATCCTTCTTCATTCAACTCATCATGGAAAAAGAAGAATAGAAGTGATTTTAGAAGTAGAGATAAGTTTGTGAATGAAAATTCTAAAGAAAAAAGCGAGTCTTCTATGAAAGGAAAAGCAAAATTAGAAGAGCCGTAGGAGAGAAATAGAGATATTAAGTAAGTGCCGGAAATGTCAAGGGTTAGGACATGTCAGTAGAGATTGTCCAAACAAAAGGACAATGATCATCCATAATGGAGAGGCTAGTGATAGAAGTTATGAAGAACCAATTGTTGGAGACGTGTTTGTAACTAGAAGAGCTTTAAGTCCTCAAGTTAAAGAAGATCTAGTTGAGGAGGAAAGAGAGACCTTGATTCATACTCGATGTCATGTGAAGAGAAAGACATGTTGTGTGATCATTGGTGGTGGGAATTGTACTAATGTTGTTAGTACATTACTTGTCAAAAGATTGGGATTGCCCACAACACCACATCGATCCTCACTTGACGCAAATGCACCTCGTGCTCAACCTCGGTCCGCGAGTACACCAACATGTCGTCAATGAATACAATTACGAAGGTGTCAAGGAAATCCTTGAACACTCGATTCATTAGGTCCATGAATGTTGTTGGGGCATTTGTCAACCCAAACAACATCACAACGAACTCGTAATGTCCATATCTTGAGCGGAACGCTGTTTCTGGAATATCGTTGTCCTTGATCCTTAGCTGGTGATAACCAAACCGAAGGTCAATTTTTGAGAAAACCGTGGATCCTTGCAATTGGTCGAACAAGTCATCAATCCTCGGGAGCGGGTACCTGTTCTTGATAGTGACTTTATTCAACTCTCTGTAGTCGATGTAAAGGCGTATCGTCCCATCCTTCTTTTGCACAAACAGAACGGGTGCACCCCACGGTGACACGTTAGGGCGAACAAAACCTTTATCTAGCAATTCCTGCAATTGAGTCTTGAGCTCCTTCAACTCTACTAGAGCCATTCTATAAGGGGCCTTCGAGATAGGCTCATACCCGACTCCAACTCAATTGCAAAGTCTATCTCCCGATGCGGAGGCAGGCCTGCGGAGGCAGGCCTTTTTTTTTTTTTTTGTATGGAGAGCATACCTTGCGATGACGAGGAATCCGTTACTACCATGGGATATTTTTTACTTATATAATAAGTTATTCTACAGAACCTACAACTGAGGCTCTGATACCAATTGTAACGACCTGACCCCTGAATAACTAACTCGTCGCTACGTCATGCATGAATGTTTATATAAATACGTTGGGACAAGGAGACATAATCACTCACTTGAAATAAATGCAGTTTAATTTATAAAATGGCTGAACTCTTGAAAGTTTATTAAACCAACATAAAATAGTAAAAACACTTTAGCGGGGTACCCCTTAAATTGTTAGGCAAAATCCCAAGAAAAGAACCGAAATAAGCAAAAACAATTAACCAATGGTTTAATGAATGCAAATACAACTACCCTAGACTAAGGTGCAGAAGCAGTGTTACGGTCCCATGGTACGATCACGGATTTCCTCGGCCATGCGCCGGGCCACCATGCTCCTTACCTGGAAGAAAAATATAGAAAAAGGGTGAGTAAACATACTCAATAAGAGACCCACTACTGGGCTTAGCTGTTACCCCTTTTTTTCGTGTGCGCCTATGTACTTGACATAAGCATAAGTGTAGGCATAAGCATAGGAAGCGCCCCGAGGGTACACATTGACTATAACTGTAACATGAACATAGGTGGTGATCCCAAGGGACACCCTTCGTAGCATAGTATATTAGGGGTACGGGGCACGACAATGGGGCAACCTGTAACGTGTCATGGCATAACTAATTTATAACAGAGATTCGCAGAGTCACAAGCACATAAGCATAAGAACGTTACTTACAATACAAACTTAGCATGCCTTAAACAATCATAGCAACAACATCCGAGACAAAAGTTCATAACGACATTCAATACCCAACAACACCGTTAGACAGTAGGCATCACTAAAACCCGGTAGTAAGTCCCTTACCTGTGAGAGCGAGACTGGAGCGATATTGAGCGATACCGAGTGAGATAGCGAGACTCAGCGTGTCAGCGGACTCAGCGAGGCAGCGACTTCCCTACAATGCGACAACGTGCTACGAAGGCTGTGACAATGCGTTGCGGAGAGGATGGGCGACGCGGCGATGAAGATAGACGATGCGTCGCGAAGAGGACAGGTTACACGGTAATGAAGATTGACGATGCGTCGCGAAGGGGACAGGTGACGTGGCGATGAAGACAGACGATGAGTCGCGGAGAGGGCTGAGACGCTCCGTCGCGGACTATGGTGATGCGGCAACGAGGACTGATGATGCGGCGAAAAACGACCTGTGACAATGCGACGCGACGATAACTGAGACGCTGCGGCGCGATACTAAGACGCTGCGATGCGACAACTATGACGATACCGCAACGCTGAAAGATGCAATTAAGGTCATACTTTGAGGGCTGGAGCATTGCGACTAAGTGACAGGGGAGTTGTTAGAAAATGGTTGACGAAGGGTGACTCGAGAGAGGAAAAAGACTGCCTTTTTTTTTTTTTTTTCTGCCTCCTTCTCCTTTCTTCCCTTCTCCTAAAAACGAACCACGGTCAAAATTCATCCGGGGATCTTTCCCCCAACCGAAAACGCCGAAACCTCTTACTGACCATGGACTTCCAAACCCCCTTCACGCTCCCTCCGCTGCAAGATTCTTTTAATATTATTATTATTTTTTTAAAAAAAAAAAAAAACTTAAAGGGATAAAAGTGATTTACCAAAATTTGGAACACCTATTGATAAGTAACATTCGAGGATATGGATTTAACAACCTTGTTAACGAACAGACCTTTAGATCTCAAACTCAAATATCCTAAATGAAAATGATGTCAGCCCCTAAGAATGGCTACACGACCACAATAGAGCACGAGCTCGAATAGTAGAAATAATAAGATGTAAGATCACCGAGGTAGTCGTAGACGAGCCACCATGATATGGATGAAAAATACTAATCTCGGATTTATTTTATTTATTAAATGTATTTTTAAGTCTTGAGTCATTTTATGTATTTTTATGTTACAATTAGATCATGGCTTATAATGGTCATTAATTATGAGTGTTGCAACTCTTTGAATGCCTCATAGTAGGGTTAGATTTTGAAGCCTATATGTTCACAAAAGGGAGACTTGGAAGAGATTTGAAAATGTAATAAAAGAGCCTTTGACCTTTCTTTTAGTCTTGTGCTATGTTTCTTTTGCAATTCTATGGTGTTTAGGTTGCATTTTTCCAAAATCATTCAACCTGGACTTGATCGATCTTGCTTGTGGAATGATTCGAAGATCAAGGGTCGATGGGAGCATCAAGGTTTGTCCGATCCATGGTTTTGCTGATCGTCTAAGTAATCCATTGTCTAGCCATTCTTAGGGACTGAGATCATCTTGATTTGGGGTGTTTGAATTTGAGATCTAAAGGTCTTTTTCGTCAATAAGGTTTTTAAATCCAATTCTTGAAGGGTTACTTATCACACCATGCATCATACGATTCCTCTCTTGCCAAACAAAATAAATAGAAGCAAATCAAAAGACCCTCCACAGCTTCCGCCTTGTACAGTTACCACAACCAACCCGACACAACCACTCCATCTGCATAACCCAAGCATCCACACTATGCGAAGAACCCATCAACCGGATAACCCCCTCCCACACCTCCAGCCCAAAGGGACACTAAAAGAATAGATGATCCCTAGACTCAGTCCCAACCCCACACAATAGACACAAAAGAGGAGACTCCCCACCCCACTGACTCAACTTATCCCTGACCGCCAGCCAAACACAAAAGGAATGGCGAGGAATATTAACCCCAAACCATATCAAACCAGCCCAAGGCACCTTAGGGCACTGAGGCTTTAACACCCTTCAAGCACTCTTAACAGAGAACTGACCAGATCTATTTGGAACCCACACCCATCGATCCTCACTCCCCATACGCACTCGAACACCGTCAGCCAACCTAGAGATTTCCATCAAATCCCAAGTAACATAAAAATATATAAGATGACTCAAAACTAAAAAATACATTTAATAAATACAATAAATTCGAGATTATCTTTTCTTCATCCATATTTCATCTAATTGTAACCATCCAAGAGTAAATGACATCCCATTTGAAGTAGCTTGAAGTCTTTGTTCATTAAATGAAACTTGATTTTTCATAAATTCCACTTGACTTCACATAAGTCTTTTGTACTAGTAAACTTGGACAACATGTACGACTCATTCTTGATGTTCATATTGCATGAATGAGGTTCCTTCGTTCATCAACTGCAGACAAAATTTTTCCAAGGCCGAAGCCAAAACAAATGTGGCAAAGGAGTCACCAGAGGACGAGGGAAAGGGGAGACACAAACAGTTCCCAATCTGCTCTTGGAGATGGGTTTTTTTCCCTGAAAAGGCGACCTTGCTGGTGACAGTCCGTGGATGTGAGTCCCATTCAACGTAAGGAAGATAAATGACATATTCCAATTGAGGGACAACCTGGACGTAGAGGGCAATCAATTAGTTGCTACATCTCACGAGCACATGCAAGATGTTGTTCGGGTTATGGCCAGCTAGGGTCAAAATGGGACATTTCACCCACAAGCATCAAGACACTGCTTGCCAACAGCCTCCTGCTTGAGGCTAACTGATGGGTGTACTTCGTGAAGAAGCAGCCCATTCCCACCACCCACGACAAGACTGTCTCGAGAGATAGGGTGATGACAGCATATTGCATCATGCAACACATCCCCCTAGATGTCGGATGCATAATCACAACATAGATTCGAAGTGCAGCATGCCTCAGGGTCAACTATCTTTCCCTTGGCTAATTAATGGGATTGTGCGTGAATGCGGCCATGACGAGCAATACCTTCTTGGTGGATGTCGAGCCATTTGTCCTAGTGAATGGGGTCATTAACTGTCACACCCCCTCCCTGATTACCTACTTAACCTGAAAGGAGATGTGAAGACAATAAACATCACCCCTCTTGTGACGCATATTGCCCATCTTATATAACTTCCTGTATAAACATTCCATACATGTACATTTATAGAATCCAATCATACTAACACATGATCATAACATAACAATCCTTCCTGTACATAGTACACTTCTATAACATACTCTCTCATAACCCACTTATAATCAACTAAATCTACATGCCACCAGTGTTAAGTTATTTAGACGTACAACAACAAGGAAATAAACTTTTTCTGGAAACTCGAAGCTTAAGCAGGGCGAGCTGGAGTAGGCTAAGCACCAGGAACGTCCTTGCTACCTGGGAGGGAAAGAAAACATTGAAAACATAAGCTAACAGCCCAGCGAGTGACTAATTTAACAAACTATTTTAGTTCAAAAATCATCAGGAATAAAACTATGTTCAATATCATGTTCAAAACATGAAATCACTTCATATACATTAGTTAAAACATACTTAGTTGCCCTTATCAAATCATAAGAAATCAGTTTAGTTGCAATACTTCTCCTTAGTTAAAGTGGAGCAAAACTCAACACCCCTAACGTCGAAAACAAATAAGGCTCGATGCGGAGCAAGACTCAACGCACTAGCATATAACCTCTATGTGCACATAGGAATATGGCGGGTTGCCCAAGTACCTTCTCATGTCCATCAGTACTGGGTCCCGGGGAAATTCACGTGCCTTCATTGAGCCTCCTCTTAAACATTTTCCTTTAAAGAAGAAGCAACACTTTATACAAAGCAATCATATGCAAATCATTCTTAATAACACAGGGCAACTATTATATCAATAACATTTCATAAACATACTTTTCAATAACTTTGAGAACATAAAGTATGCTTGTAAATCAATTGATCACAAAATTGTATTCAGTTGGAAAACCGAACTAACATATACAACAAAATGGTTTTAAAGTAAGAAAAGTGTCACTCACAACTCTTTCTAGGCCTTGAGTGGATTATATGTCTTTCCTATCTCCTCTTGGCCTGAAATAAATACTTTTCCTTGTTATACTTCTTTTCCATTCACTTTAATATAAACAACAACTCAACATATGCACAATGCCTATAGTTCATCATGCGGTTAGGCTTCCGTTGGTTTATTCTCAAGCCTTAAACACTAAAGCTATTTCTACAAGCTGTTTCTTACCCTTCTGTTATACCTTAATTTCAAGAAGAATTGTGTGCAATTCATGCCTTCTGCTACACAAACGTTTTGAGCCCTCTCTTCTCCTTAACAAAGCCGACTGCTGCAGCTTCTCTGCCTCTGATTCATCCCTGCTAAAAACACATTTCAAGTCCAAACTACTTCTGAGAGTGTAAAGTTAATTAGGGAAAAGTTATAGACCGCTTGGGACAAGCAGAAAAGTTATGGAGACAAGCAACGAAGAGATTTGGAATTTGAAATTGGCGATAAAATTTTCCTTAAGCTATCACCATGGAAGGGAGTTTTATGATTTGGAAAGAAAGAGAAGTTGAGTCCAAGGTATATTGGTCCTCTGAGATCTTGGAATGCATAGGTCTGTTAGCTTATCGATTGGCGTTACCTATGGGGTTTTCCACAATACATGATGTGGTTCCATGTTTCGTTACTGTAGAAATATATTCCAGATCCCACTCATGTTTTTGAGCCTCAACCCATTCAACTTAAAGAAGACTTGTCGTATTTACTAAATGCAATTTCCAGATTTATTTTTTATCCATATTCCATGCATTTGTAACCATCTAAGAGTAAATGACTCCCATTTGAAGTAGTTTGAAGTCTTTGTTTATTAAATGAAGCTTGATTCTTCATAAATTCCACTTGACTTCACATAATTGCAAGTTCTTTGGTTAGTGTAAACTTGGACACCATGTATGGCTCATTCTTGATGTTATATTGCATGATTGAAGTTGCTCCATTCATATCAGAATGGTAGTTGTTATTGTAGGCAAATTCCATCAATGATAAGTGTGTATCCCATCTTCCCTTAAACTGTAGCACACATGCACTTATACCCTCTAAAGTCTGAATAGTTCTTTCTGATTGTTCTTCAGTTTGAGGATGGAAAGTCGTACTAAAGCATAGCTTAGTTCCCAAGGCTTGCTATAAGCTAGGCCAAAACTTAGATGTAAACCTTGGATCCCTATCTGAAATGATTGATACGGGAGCTCCGTATTGGTTCACTATCTTGTCAACATAAAGCTTAGCTAACTTATCCAGAGTGAATGTTACTTTTACTAGCAAAAACGGTGCTATCTTGGTGAACCTATCAACAATCACCCATATTCCATCATATCCACTTGGAGTTTTAGGAACACTGAACAAGAAATCCATAGTTATGTGCTCCCAAACTTCCATTTAGGCACATGGAGTGGGTTTAAAAGTCATCCTAGTCTTTGTCTCTCTAGTTTAACTTGTTGTCAAATCAAATACTTAGCTACAAATTTCGCAATCTCCCCTTTTATTCTTGGCCACCAATTGTATCCTTTTAAAGTTATGTACTTCCTTGTGCTACCTAGATGCATTGTATATGCAGCACTATAAGCCTCCTCTAGCATTGCACTTTTCATGACTGGGTCATTATGAACACATAATCTATCATTTCATCAGATCCTCATCATATCTCAGAACATAATCTGTTCTTTGCTTTAGATTCACTTCCCCTGCTAGTTTCTTAGTACGGAGTCCTTCAATTGACCTTTATCTCATCCATCAAAATAGGTCTCCCCTGGAAGTGTGCAAACAAGCCTCCTATTTTACCTACTGACAACGTTGCATTAGAACCCCTCAACTCCTTCATTAACAATGAGCTACCTACATTAAATGAAGTCTTAGGTTGCCTGGACTTCCTACTACATTAGCCTTCAGGATGGTACTCTATCGTAGAATCATAATTCTTGATCAGTTCTATCCATCACCTTTGTCTTAGATTCAACTCCTTCTGATCAAAAATATATTTTAGGCTCTTATGATTAGTGTAAATATGACATTTCTCACGATACAGATAATGTCTCCAAATTTTCAAGGCTTACTACTGATGCTAATTGTATATCATGAGTTGGGTAGTTGCACTCATGTTTCTACAACTGTCTTCATGCACAGCAACTACATTTCCTTCCTACATGCACAAATCTCAGGCCTTGTCGTGAAGCATCACAATAAATCTCAAACTCAACGCCTAAACTGGGCAAATTCAATATTGGTGTTGTTACGAGTCTTTTCTTCAACTCTTGAAAACTCTGTTCGCATTCATCTGTCCATTCAAACTTGATAAGTAACCCTCGAGGATTTGGATCGAACAACCTTGTCGATTAACAAAACCTTTAGATCTCAAACTCAACACCCCAAATCAAAATGATATCAACCCCTACAAATGGCTCGCAATAGATTACTAAGACAATCAGCAACCCATGGATTGGACAAAGCTTGCGGCTCCCATCGACCCTTGATCTTTGATGATATCCACAAGCAAGATCGATCAAGTCAAGCTTGAATGATTATGAGCATGCAATCTAAACACCATAGAATTGCAAAAGAAACATAGTACAAGGCTAAAACAAAGCTCAGAGGCTCTTTTACTTCATGACATTATATATGAAGGAAATTAATCCCGCGGAAGCGTGTGATTGCGTTCTTTGATTTATTGAAAAAATTAAAAATACAAAAAATAAAGAAAAGGTTAAGCATCATACATTTGCCAATCTATAATTCTCGAACCGATAGTCTTCTCCTTGTAGTCTTCCTTTTCCAAGAGATCTTCTTCGCTATGACTCTGGCAAGGATCCAGTTTGTGGGAACTGCTTTTTTGAAAGGATGGGAAGAAGAATTTTCTTATAATTTTTCTAAGAAATTGGAAGATAAGTAGAGGAAGATTTTTAGAGTAATAGTAGAGATTATTTTCTTAGCGCGTGTGTTCTATAAAGACTACCAAGGACCCTATTTATAGAACTCTATGGGTTACTCCTAATCCTATTAGGACAAACCCTCTATAGAGATTTTAAATCAAATATTTAATAATATCCAATCTTAATAAATATCTACCCAAATAATATCGCATATTAAATGGTTTAAAATATTTAAATCTTATTTAAATATTCATTTTCTGCAGAATCTTTGATTTGGATCTCATCCAAATTAAATAGTTTATTATTTGAATCCAATTCAAATTAATTAATTAATTCTCCCTCTATTTATTTATATGGATTTTATCCAAATAAATAATTAATTATTTGAATCATATTCAAATAAATTAATTCTTCATATTATAAAGTTATCATTTGAATCACATTCAAATAAAATTTATAATAAATCATGCAATTAATTGTATCCAATGCAATTAATATTTTTCCTCATAAATTTGAACATTTCAAATTTTTCATTCAACATAGTTGATCCTTGTTGGTCCATAGTGAGCTAGCAAGGGGGTCTTATGAACCTACACATCAAAAGCTCCAACGATATGAGATTAATCGGCTAAACTCATTAACCACATTAATCAATATTCGTTAACTATGGGTACACTCCACTAAAGACTCACAGCTGCACTCTTCACTGCAGATGTATTTCTGTGTCCATGGATATAGACCAATAAGAGCAAATTAGTGCTTCACAAGTGTTCGTAACGTCAACTGGGTCAAATTATCGGTTTACCCCTAGGCACTTCTAAATCCTTGAGTACCAGTGCTCCTCTAATAAGCAACCTTTCTATGGTCCAACCATTAAACAGAAACCCCTCTCGGGCCAGTGAGAGGGTAGGGCCCTTTATTCAAGTCTCGGGGACACCACTTAAGGGAATACTTATTTACTTACCCTAAAAATGGGATTCAGTGAATTCAATCTTGTATAATTATGTCCCCAGCTCCCCACTCAGTCTTGTCCCCAAGATGGTAGGTATATTGAGTCGAAAAGCGGACTCTCACCCATACAAATCAAAGAACAATCCCTCGTGGACAAGATTTCATAATATACTCAAGATTAAGACTAAGTTGCCTAGGTCATCCTATTGAAATAGAAACCTAACTAGTCAACGGAGTTACATCTAGTGATTACTATTTCATGGTTGAGTCTTATGCAAACTCATTGCTTAGGATACCTCCACTTGCATGTCATCTACACGAACGCGTTAGATCATTGCGTTTGTATCAAATACAAAGTGGACCGTATCCATAGTGTCACTAGAATAAGGTGGGTGCCTTTAAACTGTATCTTGAACATAGATCTCCATATGTCCCCACATACAGTTCAAGACTCATAAAACAACCTAGGAAGTTAGTTTATTGAATTTAGAGTTGTTAAGACAAACAAACAAAAACAATCAATAACGCTAATTGAAGTAACACATCAATAACTCTTTATTAATGATTTAATGACGGTTAAATAATTACATTTACAATCTATGAGTTTCAGGGCATAAAACCCAACAATATAGGCCTCAAAATATAACTCTAGACATTCTATGAGGCATCTAAAATATTGTAACACTCAAAATTGATGACCATGATCAGCCATGATCAAATTGTAACATAAAAACACATAAAATAACTCAAACCTGAAAAATACATTTTTAGATACAATAAATCCAAGATTAGTATTTTTCATCCATATTCCATGCATTTGTAACCATCCAAGAGTAAATGACATCCCCATTTGAAGTAGCTTTTAAGTCTTTGTTCATTAAATGAAGCCGTGATTCTTCATAGATTCCACTAGACTTCACATAATTCTTCTTCTTTGCTTAGTGTAAACTTGGACAGCATGTATGACTCATTCTTGATGTTCATGATTGATTAAGGTTCCTCCATTCATATCAAGACTCGTCAGTTGTGTTGATATTTTTTTGAATCCTTCCACAAACAAGCGATATATGCTTGCTAGTCCTAGAAAACTGTGAACTTTAGTCATTGTAGTAGGTCACTCCCACTTAACTATAGCTTCTATTTTCTGAGGATCCACACTTATTCCCTTTGCTGATACCACGAGACCCAGATATACAACTCGATCTACCCAAACCTCATGCTTGCTGAATTTAGCATATAACTCCTGGTCACGTAATGTCTGTAACACTATTTTTAGGTGCTCAGCATGCTTCTCCTTGCTTTCAGAGTACACCAATGTATCATCAATTAACACTATCACAAACTGGTTAAGGTATGGGTGAAATACTAGATTCATAAGATCCATAAACATTGCTGGAGCTTTGGTGATCCCACGAGACATCACTAAAAACTCATAGTGTCCATACCTTGTCCTAAATGTCATTTTTGGGATACCAAGTTCTCTAATCTTCAAGTGATGGTACCCTAATCGTAAATCAATCTTAGAAAATACTGAAGCATCCCTCAGCTAGTAACATGTCATCAATTCGAGGTAGTGGATATGTGTTACGTGTTGTTACCTTATTTAGCTACTGGTAATCAATACATAACTTGAGTGTACCGTCCTTCTTCTTTACAAACAATACTGGTGGTCCCCATTGTGACACACTAGGTCATATATACCCCTTGTCAATCAACTCCTACAACTGAGTTTTCAACTCTTCCAATTCCTTTGAGGTCATCTTGTAAGGAGCTTGTGAAATAGGTGTCGTCCCTAGAATCAGGTCAATAGAAAACTTCACATCTAGAATCAAGCGCTAAATCTGATAATTCCTCAGGAAATACATCTGGAACTCCCGTACTACCGGAATATCTTCTGGCTTCAGCTAACTAACTTGCGTTTCAATAACATGTGCAAGGTATGCCCTGCAACCCTTGCTCAACAATTTCCTAGCTTTGACAACAGATATCATATTAGTAGGAAGAATTTCCTGTCACCTTTAAAGATAACTTTAGCCTCCTCTGGTCCTCTAAATATAACCTCTTTTCCATAACAATCCATAGAAGTACGATATTTAGATTTAATCCATTCCCAAAATAATATCAAACACCTGTTGGATGTCTTTAAACTCGTAGTTTATAAACAGTAATCTGAATTCTATTTTCAATAAAATTGTCGTTGAATTATAACTCTAAAATCAAATAAACTAAGAATCTCTGGCTATAGTATGATTACTTGGACTTTATGTGGAGACATAAAAGTGGATCAAATTCGAGTAAATAGCCAAAACGGTCTATAGTATTTGAATAAAATTGGGTACCTTATTCTAAAGACACTATTGGATGCAACCTATTTTGTATTTGATAGAAATGATGTGACCCTAAATCATTTATATTAAGACATTCAAGTAGGGGCATCTTGTGCAATGAGTTTGCATAAGACCAAACCATGAAAAGTTTGTTTTACTTTATAACCCGTTTACTGTTAAAACTAATTATTTCAAATTCGATGGCCTAGGCAACTCGATCTTAATCCTAAGCTAACTATGAACTCTTGTTTATTCAGGATTATCTTTAGATCTGCATAGGTGAGAGTAGCTCAACTTCGCTGCTCAACAAGCCTCACATTTCAAGGATAAGACTCGTAGATAGTTGGGGACATTGGGTGCAAGATGGAATTCCCTCCTACCCGTTTCAGGGATAGTAGATAGGTTGTTCCCTTAAGTATTGACTCTAGGTCTTGAACAAGGGGCCTCACCCTCTCACTAGCCCCAGAGGGATTCGGTTTAGTGGTTGGATGATAAATAACACTTGCGGAATTGGATATAACAACCTTGTTGAGGAACAAGACTTTTAGATTTCAAACTCAAACAACCAAATCAAGATGATCTCAGCCCCTAAGAATTGCTAGATGACGAATTACTTAGACGATCTACAACCGGACATAAGACAAGCAAAGAAAAAAGAACAAGCTCAAGCAACAAAAACATAAAGGCCAAACCAGAACCAACATAACAAACAAGAGGAAAAAACAAAACCCCAGATCCCGGGGACAAGCAAAAATAGACCCTCAAGGGAAAACCACACAAAGCAAAGAAACGCTAAAAGGCACCAGAGAGGTCATCACTCCAAGACATAACATGAGCACGCACAGTTGAAACAACCAGATGTAGGATCACATCTGGATTTCGAAACGAACCACCATGTAACCAACGATTCATTTCCTGCCACACAAAGTATATAAAGGCACGCCAGAGAACACGCCATAATTTCCTCCTAATCCCACTATTATGCCCCATTCTACAAACCCACTCTAGCTCCACGACCCACCCTGCCACCCGATAGAACAAACCCAAAAGACTCAGAATACCAAACCACACCGTGTCACACCCCCTCCCGGATTACCTACCTATCCTGAAAGGGAATGTGAAGACAATAAACATCACCCCTCTTGTGACGCATATTGTCCCATCTTACATAACTTCCTGCGCACACATTTCATACATAAACATTCATAGAACTTAGCCCTACTACACATGATCATAATATAACAATTCTTCCTGTACAGAGTACACTTTTATCATATAACATAATTAAACTTCCATAGATCCACCATACATTTGTACAAAACCACATCACGATCCCCACTCTTTACACAACTTAATCTACATGCCACCTACATAAGGTTATATACAATGTACAACTCTCAGACGTGACTGAATTTCAAGAACTCGAGACTTAGGCAGGGTGAGCTGAAGTAGGCTAAGCACCGAGAACGTCCTTGCTACCTGGGAGGAAAAGAAAACATCGAAAACGTGAGCTAAAAGCCCCGTGAGTGACTAATTTTGTAAAACTATCATTTGTTCAAAAACAGGCATGTTAAAATCATAATAATGCCATAAACGTAAATGTGATTCAAATCATCATTTCTGTAAAATCGTTATTTCAACAATGTAAACAAATTACATATGTTCATGCCAAAATGATCGTATACGAAAAACAATTCATTCTCATAACTTTCCCTTAGTCAGGGCGGAGCAAGACTCAACGCACCCGACGTCGAATACATCCTTAGCTGAGGCGGAGTAAAACTCAACGCACTCAACGTCGATAACAATCCTTAGTTGGGGTGGAGCAAGACTCAACACACCCAACGTCACAACCTCTATGTGCACATAGGAATATGGCAGGTTGCCCAAGTACCTTCTACGAGTCCTTCAGTACTGGGTCCTGGGGAAACTCACATGCTTTCTCATGTTCTTCAGCATTGAGCCTCCTCTAAAACATTTTAGAAACCAGTATTACAAGTAAATAGTTCACATGAAAATCAAATATATCACGATAAACAACATTTCAAAACATGCCATTCAACATCTTATAGAAACTGATAAAACATGCCTTGTGAAGAATATCATCAAACATCATGCTTTTCAAGAAAACAGTTCATCTCAAAGCCATATCTCATAAGAAAAACCAAACTAAACATTTTCAATAAATTTCGTTTTCAAAGAAAGAAAAGTGTCACTCACAACTTGTCCTTAGGCCCTGAGCGGATTATATGCCTTTCCGAGCTCTTCTTGGCTAGTAAATACACATTCCTCACGTTACGTTTTCCTTAACTTCCTTTACATGATCATTAAATGTGCATACTTAAACTCAAATCATGATTCACCACCGAGACTCCCTTTCTTTCCTAAAGTACACATAATAAGCGAGATTACCAACGAGATTTCATCTTACTAGCGAGTTTACTAACGAAATTATACAACAGGTCACGGCACTAGCGATACTAGCATAAGCGAGACCAGCGAGACTACCTGAGGAGCGATACTGAGCGAGAGCCAGCGAGATTTGTGAGAGAAAAACCTTCTTTGCACGACCAGCGAGACTAGTGTCGCTACTCACGCTCCAATTCCTCAGCGTTACCTGCTTCCAAACGACATCCGACAGCAGAGTTTCCTCCTTTCCTATTCGTTCTCACTTCTGTCAATTCAAAGTCATATTTCCAGCCAGATTTAAAACTTCTTTCCTTCTACAAACTTGTAGAGAAACATGTTTTCTAACTTACCTCAAATTTTCGTGGCTTAACTCGTCCTGGTTAGTCAGATATTGCAAGTTCTCTTCGCACTACTCCAGATTGCACCGAAATTTTGTATCAGTAACTTCCAGCTAAAAGTTTACATGTTTTTATTCCATTTCAACTCAAGCATCCTTCATAAAAATTGTTCAAAATTGAGTTAACTTACTAACCTTAAAACTTCAGCCCAAAATTCAATCTGTTCAGCTCGATATTCACCAAACACCAAACCTGGTTCGAACTGTGCGACAGCAAATGAAGCTTCTGTTTCAGCTTCAGTTTTACCATGAAACCGTCCAAAACCTTGCACGAATTTGCCCTAGAACTCTTCTTCAACCTCTCCACGACGTGCAGCTAAAAGATAGCATAGAAATGAGTTTGGAAATGAAGAGAAATGAGTCGGCAAAATTTTCCTTTCAACAAAACTATAATCGACTTCTCCATCCTTATCTTCTTCTTATTTTCTTTTTTTTTTTTTTCTTTTTCTTCTCTTTCTTTTTTTTTTTTTTTAATTCCCTCTTTGTCTTCTTTCCCTTTTGGTTTCCTTTCCTTTTTTTTTTCTTCTTTTTTTTTTTCTACAAAATAAGATTATTAATATTAATTCGCTTAAAGCTTTCGAACGTGCTTACCAATTAGGTGCTTACACACCGCACCCAAAGGGGCACTCAAAGAATAGATGATCGCAAGATACAACCCCACCCTCACAAAGCAAGCACATTGGAGAATGCACAACCCTCCACATACAAAGCCAATCCCTCATCCCCAGCCTATCCCTCACTGCCAGCCAGGCACAAAAAGAATGCCTAGGAATATTATCCTCAAACCGCAGGATACTATCCCACAACACTCTCATACGCCTCGGGCTCAACACCACCCACGCACTCCTGCTAGTGAACTGCTAGACCTCTCAGGAATCCAGACCCACCTATCCTCACGCTCCACTCTAATCTACACACCCTCAGCCAACCCAGCAATTTCTATCGATTCCCAAGTAACACATGACCCCTGTCAAGAACCAAGGTCGAAAATAAAATCCGAAAGATGAGCATCCCTCGTACTGGCCGCATCATAGATGACCTGATACCCATATTGATCCAAGAGAGGGCCCTCAGGCAACTACGGGTCACACCAAACACGACAACACCGACCATCACCCACCTCCATCCGAACAAGAGGCAAATAGAGTCCCTTCACTTGAGAATCGCACGTAGACACCAAAACATACCAACATTGATAAGAAACACTCGAGGATTTGGAACTAACAACCTTGTTCACAAGCAAGACCTTTAGATCTCAAACTCAAAACCCCAAATAAAGTTGATCTCAGCCCCTAAGAATTGCTAGACAACGGATTACTTAGATGATCAGCTAAACCATGGATCGGACAAAGCTTGCGGCTTCCATCGACCCTTGATCTTCAAATCACTCCACAAGCAAGATCGATCAAGTCAAGCATGAATGATTCTGGACATGCAACCTAAACACCATAGAATTGCAAAAGTAGCATAGTACAAGGCTAAAAGAAAGCTCCAAGGGTTTTTTTTTCTACATTTTCCAAGTCTCTTCCATGTCTCCTTTTTGAACAATTACATGATATCAGCAAAAAGGATTTATTATATGTTTAGTTTAGGCTTAACAACATATGGGAGTATATATCAAGAAAGAGAACATTGAATGTACCAATTGTAACTACCAACATTTAATGACCAACCGTCTTTTTTTTTTTTTTTTTTTTTTTTACAAATAATCAAAATTCAAATGTTTTTACCTTGAGCAATCAGAATTTGGAGATGACAAAGCAGAACAAAATGTAGCTTGGAGATAGATCTAAAAGAAGTAGAAGATATCAGCACGAAAAAAGGAATGGAACATACGTGTTTTTTTTTTGGAGACAGATTCAGAACATGCTGGAAGTAAAGAAATTGAAACAAAATATTAGAGAATTCAATAGATGAATACAACGAAAACATAGGTCTGATGAAAGAGCCTAATTCTTTGATACCAAATGTAAAGAAACCCTTGAGAATTTAGATCCAACAACCTTATTAAGAAACAAGACCTTTAGGTCTAATATTCAAAACCCAAAATCAACATGGAATCAACCCAAGGAATAAGTTTTGAAAGGAATTTTACCTTGATGATCAAGATCAAGAGTAGAGAAAACTCGTTTCTAAAATCGAGATTCAAATCACTCCACAAGAGGTTTGATCAACACCACTTGAATGATTCTAGCATGGAAGTTCTAAAACACAAGAAATTGCAAACAATAAAAACACTTAGCTCTCAACAAAGAGAAATTCTAATTCATTCACTTCTCAAAATCTGTCCACAATGGGAAGAAAAAGAGGCTTTTTATAACCATTACACCCTAAACATAATTGATAAAAAGAAAAACCAAAAAACACAATTAAATGGTTGATTTATGGAGAAAAGGGTAACCTGCAATGGTTTTAATTCTCCATAACCCCGTTAAAAACAAGGCTTAAATAAAAATAAAACAAAATTGAAATTATAATTAAATACCAAAAACAAAAGTGCTGTTTTTTTTTTTTTTTTTTTTTTTATCATTCCATTGATTAGTTTCAACTTGACTTTCATCAATTTAGGTAAGAGTTCATTAAATGCAAGTTAGAATGCATTTGATGCATCTTCATCTTGAATCTCAACTTTGCAAAGCATGTATGGAGGAACTCCAACATCTTCTACAATCTCCTTTGTTGAGGTTGCAATAGCTTGGATACGAGTCATTAAAGCTTGTTGTAGCTTCTTTGCTCTTTACCTTGTAATGGGACCTTAAGGCATGATAGTTGATGTTGCTTGGCTCACATCACTTCGTCTGACAGATAAACTCAAAATCCTTCCATTCTACTCCAGACTACTAGAAACACCAAACCAGTCACTTCTACCTACAACTTCACGTGTTTTTCTTCACATTTAACATACTTCACAAAAGTTATTAAGAAATTAGTTGACTTACTAACCTCAAAAGTTTAGTTTCAGATTCAATCTCTACAGCTTGATATCCTTCGAACATCACAACCTATCCAGATTGCACGAAATCCACAGCTTAATTCCACTTCGAATTTCACCAGGTTTCTCTTCAAAATTCCATTCCAATCAACCTATTTCTTTTCCCTTCCAATGCCTAGCTAAAGAACCACAGTGTTTTTGGCTTTGGAGGAAGATGAAAGTTGGCTATGAAAAAATGAAAAAAAAAAAAAAAAAGCATTTCCCTTTTCATACTTAGCCTCCTCCACCGACTAACTTTTCTTTTTTTTCTTTTCTTTCTTTTTTTTTTTTTTTTTTTTTAATTTCCTTCTCACTACTTAGTTGAATTCCTAAATTCCATTTAATTAATTAATAATAATAATAATAATACTCAAAACCCTTAATAGCATCATTAACCTTGGTCCAATTGGTGACAAGACCGTTAAATCTTTTACATTCTAATTAGCTTGTCAAAATAAATTTCTAGCTCGGTATATCTCATAAGAATTTAGGACTAGGCTTACCAAAGCACTCTCGACTAAATCGACAAGCCTACCTTCCTCGGCATCCCCTCCACTCCTCCCTTCAATCTAAACAAGAAAATTTGTCTAAGTCCACAATAATAATACACATTTAAGTTAAATACTTAGAAATAAAAGTAGGGTTTACAAAGTGGGCGGGGGCACCATGTGTTGCAGGGGTGATCGTTATGGTCGGTCAGAGTGGATGCTGGCGATCCTTCGCTGCAGGGATGCTCTTCTTCCTTTGGTGTAGGTTGAGGTGGGGGATGGTAAGGATTGTCATGTTTGGGTTGATCCTTGGTTACCGGGAGGTCCTATTTTAGATTAGTATGGTGAGCGGGTCGTTTATGATGTGGCTAGTGTGAAGGAAGCTCGTCTTTTTTATTTTATTTATGCTACTGGTGTTTGTTCAGCCCTGTGTTACTTGGGAATTGATGAAAATTTTATGGTTGGCTGAGGGTGTGAGGGTACGTTTGGTTTGTGAGGTAGGTGGGTTTGGACACCTGAGAGGTCTGGTAGATTTACCGTTCGTAGTGCTTGGGAGGTGTGGAGGCCTCGTCGACCTAGGGTGACTTGGGATGAGTTGATTTGGTTTGGAGGTAATATTCCTTGTCATTTTTTTGTGCATGGTTGGCTGTGAGGGATAGGGTGCATACGAGGGATTGGCTTCGTAGGGTGGGTGGGGAGGTGTCTCTGGTGTGTTTGTTTGTGCAGGTGGGACTAAATCGCGTGATCACCTTTTTTTCGAGTGTCCCTTTGGGTTGGAGGTGTGGGAGGGGGTTGTGAGGTTTTTGAGGTCTTTTCGTCGACTGGCTGATTGAGGGCTGGAGTTGGAGTGGGTTTGTCAAGTTGGGTGTGAAAGCGTTTCAGAAGAAGTTGTGGAGGGTCATTTGGTGTGCTTCCATCTATTTTGTTTGGCAGGAGAGGAACTGTCGGCTTCATGGTGGCTCTTCTCGGGATGCCTCATTGATCCTTCAGCTTCTCATCTCGATTGTGCAGGCCCGTGCTATGTCTTGGTCTGATGATGTTTTTGGCTTTCTTTAGGTTTTGGCTTTTCTCTTTCTATTTGGCTTGTCCCCAGTTTCTACGGTTTTTTCCTCTGTCTTGTAAGTGTGTTGGTTTTTGTTCTCCTCTGGTTGGTTTGGTCTTGTGGGGCCTGAGGGTTGGCTATTTTGGTTTCTATTTAGTTTTGTTGGCTTTTGGGTTTGTTCTTGGTTTTTTCTCGGGTTGCTGAAAGGCGCTTGAAAAATGTTTTGACGATTAACTCTATATATTGGAGGGTTTCCAGCAGCCCTAATCATAAAATCTACAGATCAAAAGAGACACAAGAAGGAGAGAATTGAGTGAAAGTTTGTTAGAGAGTTCAAAGAGTGAGTTAGCTACAAGGAAGAGGAAAAGAGTTCGAGAGAGAGTCGTGGTGTCGTTCGAGTTCCGACGTGAAAGTCAAGGAGATTGTGACAGTGCTGCCTCAATCAAGAGCCTCTTTGGAAAAGTTTGGTGTTTTACAATAAATATGGCAGTTACATTTAGGAACATTGAATTTTCTTGTCATTAGTTGAGATTAACTCCAATGTTTCAAATTCCAGCCAATAAATAAGTCCTAGGAGTGTAAATGTTTGCACTAGTCCTTCAATGTTCCTTCCAAGTAATATTTTAGAATCAGAAACCAAATCTTCTTAATGAAGGGGAGAATGATATGAACGGAGGAACCTCAATCATGCCATATGAACATCATGAAAGACACCAAGAATGCAAAAAATATGCTATCATTCCCAATGAGAAGAACTTCCAATTATGTGAAGGCAAGTGAAATTTATGAAGAGTCAAGCTTTATTTAATGAACAAAGACTTCAAGCTACTTCAAATAGGTTGTCATTTACACTTGGATGATTACAAATGCATGGAATATGGATAAAAAATACTAATCTCAGACTTATTGTATTTATTAAATGTAGTTTTCAGTTCTAGGTCAATTTATGTGTTTTTATGTTAAAATTTGATCATGGCTGATCATGATCATTAATTATGAGTGTTACGACATTTTAAATGCCTCATAGAATGTCTAGCTTTTGCAATTTTATGGCATAAGTTGCATGTTCAGAATCATTCAAGCTTGACTTGATCGATTTTGCTTGTGGAGTGGTTCGAAAATCAAGGGTTGATGGGAGCATCAAGCTTTGTCCAATTCGTGATTTTGTCAGTGTTTGAGTTTGGGGTGTTTGAGTTTGAGATCTAAAGATCTTGTTCGTCAACAAGGTTATTAGATCTAGATCTATGAGATTGGGGTACAAGTCTATTGGTTCCAAGGACTTGACTGCTAAAATCTCTGAGATTGTTTAGTTTCTTTGGCCTGAGAAATGTTTTCATAACTTATCTCGTCCTATTACTAGGGATGAGATCTAGAAAGTTCTGTTCTCTATGAAAAATGGTAAGGCTTCGGGTCCTGATGGCTTCTCGGAGGGTTTCTTTTAAGGTTGCTTGGTCTGTTGTGAGTAGATTTGGTTGATTTTTATCCGCTTTGGTTCTTTATGGGTGGATTGGGTTGAGACTTATGTGCTACGGGATCGATCCTTGTGGTTGGTTCGTGTAGATGCTGGTATGTCTTGGTGCTTCCGTGCGATTCTCAGGTGTAGGAATGAAGGTGGTGGATGGTTGCTGTTGTCGAGTGTGGTGTGACTTGTGGTTGCCTGGGGTCCTCTCTTGGGGATCAGTATGGTGATCGGGTCATCCATGATGCGACTAGTAAGCGGGATGCTCATCTTTCAAATTTTATTTTTGAGATTGGTTCTTGGCAGTGGCCATGTACTACTTGGGAATTGACGTAAATTGCTAGGTTAGCTGAGGGAGTGGAGATAAGAGGGGTGTGAGGATTGGTGGGTCTAGGTTTTTGAGAGGTTTTGTAAGTTTTCTATTTGGTGTGCATGGGAGGTGTTGAGACCGAGGCGTATGAGAGTGATGTGGGTTAGTATTCTGTGGTTTGGGGGTAATGTTCCTAGGCATTCCTTTTGTGCTTGGTTGGCAGTGAGGGATAGGCTAGGGAATAGGGATTGGTTATTTAGATGCAAGGTTACGCAATCTTCGGTGTGCTTGCTTTGTGAGGATGGGGTGGAATTTCGGGATCATCTGTTCTTTGAGTGCCCCTTTGGGTTTGCAGTGTGGTCTGGTGTGTTGAGTCTTATGGGTTCGTCCCATTGGGCGCCGGGGTGGGCTGTGGAGCTAGAGTGGGTTTGTAGGATGGGGCATGGTAGTGGGGCTAGGAGGAAATTATGGCATGTTTTGTAGAGTGATCTTGCATGGTTTGTTTCGTAATGCGAAAGTGATCTTGCATCTGGTTGTTTCAACTGTGCATGCTCGTGCTATGTCTTGGAGTGATGACCTCTCTCGTGTCTTTTAGCGCTTTTTTGCTCTGTGTGGTTGCCCCTCTACTAAGGGTCTATTTTAGTTTGTCCCCGGGCCGTGGGGTTTTGTTTTTCTTCTTTTTTGCTCTATTGGTTTTGGTGACGCCTTGGTGTGGCCTTATTGTTGCTTGTGCTTGTTCTTTTTTCTCTGTTTGTCTTCTGTCTGGTTAGTTTGTTCTCCTTGTTTTGTTGCCTTTCCCCGGGTTGTGGGGGCCTCTTGTTGTATAATAAAATGTCTTTTCAAAAAAAAAGAAAAAAAGAAAAAAAAAAAAGAAGATTGTTTATGTCTTTGAAAAAGTTCGCACAAAGATGTATGAGCTTCACATGCCTATCTTTTGTATCATTTAAATTTTAAACTTGTTATGCATAGATGGGAGTAAAAAGAGCTACCTTTACTGTGATCAGTAAGGACGCCGCGAGTTGACTAGGTACAATCCCAAACTGAATGTGTGAAAAGTAGTGCCCCTAGTTAAAAGAATGCAAGTTTAAGCGGACTATGAAAAAAATCGTGAAATGTTAAGGCACCTTAGTGGATATATTATGTAACACCCTGTCCCCGAAAACCTAAGTATTCACATAATTAGTAAGGATAAAAGGATAAAAGTGTGTGGATTAGCGGAATTTTTAAATGAAAAGTTAAGATTGTGAAACTACTGAATTATGGCCAATAAATTCTGTACGTTGGGATGAATGGTATTAAAAAAAAAAAGAGTAGAAATATTTATGGAGATAAGGTTGACGCATAGATGGTTAAGCTCAAACGCATGGTATTTAATACTGAGGAGTTACGAAGTTGTGAAATTAGGTTCTAATGATGGCAAGTGTATGGGGTGAAGTACCATGTGTCGATGATGCAAAGTATAGAACCATCACGTAGGAAAACTACCTTGCGGTGGAATGGTTGACAACGCGTCGGGGGGTGAAGCTAAGAAAAGTAATGCATTGAGTGTTGTATAGAGCAATAGTAAATGGAGGTGAAGGAACAAGAATTGAGTATGGATTATGGCTATGCGTTTGTAAGCCTTATATGGGAAGCTAGTGTAAAGAGAAGAAAGTAGACCATTACCATTGCCTTGATAGATGAGTCGTTATTTTGATAGGTATGTCAGGCATTGAAAGGTGTTATTATGTGTTCGGAGGTAAAGATGGAGTCTGAGCCAAGGGTTGTATTCAACTTACGCTACGTTGAGAAGAATGCCTTGAAATGGAGAGTAGTTGAATGCGATAGGCTAAGGGTTAATAATTAATTGATAAGCCACAAAGTGGATAATAACTATGTGTTGAAGGTTTACTATAAAAGACCATAGTGCTGATCGGGAAGTTCTTTAGTGCAGCAAGTGCACAAGGGGTCGCTAAGCGTGAAAGTGCTATGAAAAATGTTAAACGTTAAAGGATTATTATATGCTAGTAGGACTTCAGCGATTAGTAGGGTCTTACTATGCGTTGAGAAGTTATGTGGTGAGAAAATATTGGTTATTTAGTCATACGCTGAAGAGCTTAATTTCATGATAATGGAAAATGTTATCACTATCTCCGGTAAACGCATAGGAAGAAGCTAAAGAAGGAAATGGTTAAGGAATAACCTTGGTATAAGATTCAAGGACGCATAGAGGGTAAAATCAAGGGACTTAAAGGGAGGTCATGAACGCGGAAGGGTGTGTTGAGATTACTCCACCCCAACTAAGATTTGTTTTCAACGTTGAGTGTGTTGAGCTTACTCCGCCTCAACTAAGGGTATTTTTTAAAGCTAAGGAATGTTTGATGAGTTTATAAATTGTATTTAATCGAATGGCTTTGCTTATGTCTACTATGTTGCTTAAGCATGATTTTTATGACATAAGTATGTTTTCCTTTAATGCTAAGCATGTTTTATCTCACGTTTTCCAAGTTTTCTATTCCATCCAGGTAGCGAAAGAGTTCCCGGTGCTTAGCCTACAAGAGCTTGATCCTGTTGAAGTCCCAAGCTATCAAAGAATACTTTCCATCACTATTGTTGTATGTAAATAACTTGTATATGTGGCATGTAGACATAGCTCGTTAGTAGATGGGAAAGAGAGTGGACATTGTGTATGTGGTCTAAGTTGGTTCGAGTCAAAACAGAGCATTTAGCAACAAATGAAGTGTTTGGTTTTATGTCCCAAAACTCGTGGTTTGTAAATAGTAAACACATTCTATTTTCAATAAAGTTGATATTGAATTTCATTCAATATAAATGATATTGAATATGTAAGTTATGTATAAATCTAAGTCCAATAAAATACAAACCCCTATAGCTATAACATGAATACTTAGACTTTATGTGTAGACATAAAAATGGATTGAAGCTCGATGCTCTCATCGACCCTTGATCTTCGAATCACTCCACAAGCAAGATTGATCAATTCAAGCTTTAATGATTTGGGTCATGCAACCTAAACACCATAGAATTGCAAAAGAAACATAGCACAATGCTAAAAGAAAGCTCAAAGGCTCTTTTTACGACATTTTCAAAACTCTTCCAAGTCTCCCTTTTGGGAACAATTACATGACATTATATAGGTCTCAAAGTATAACCCTAAACATTCTATGAGGCATTTAAAATGTTGTAACACTCATAATTAATGACCATTATCAGCCATGATCTAATTGTAACATAAAAATACATAAAATGACTCAAAACTGAAAAATACATTTAATAAATCAATAAATCCGAGATTATCTTTTTTTCATGCATATTTCATGCATTTGTAACCATCCAAGGAACTAGAAGTTCTTACGGGGTAAAATGGCCTTCGACGACCGATTAAGTAATCTCGTCAAGACCTCCATAACAATCACAAACAGAAACGAAAATAAAGTATTGAGCATGGTTTACTGAATTTTCTTAAAATGCCAAGTATGGAATGTTTAGCTTAAAAAGGAAATTTATATGTTTTCTTATTGTCAAATGTTTTCCTTGTGAAGTATATGTTTGGAAAGCATGATTTATACTTGATTTTACAACTTGAAGAACATGCCTTATCTGTTTTCTTAAGCTCTAAAGATGCATAATTATTTGATGATAGTTTCTAAGAAATCTAAGGGTTTCCATAAAATGTTATATGATGAAATGATTGATTTAAAGCATGCTTGTATTTCTTCAAATACTTTTATAAAGGGACCCAATGCTGAAGGACATCGAGAAGGTATATAGGCAACCCTGAGATTATAAAGGAACTCAATGCTAAAGGATGTTGAGAATGCATGCCCTGGACCCCAGTACTAAAGTACATTAAGAAGGTACTTGGGCAACCCGAGATAGCTATTCCTATTTGCACATAGAGAGAGTTGATGTTGTTCTATCGAGATTACTCTACAACAGCTAAGTTTTGTTTTCGACGTCGAGTGCGATGAGCTTGCTCCCGTGATAAGGAGTGGACTAGCCAAGAGGAAAATAAGGCTCAACAAGCTTTAAACCAGCTCAAGTGAAGAGGAAAATGAAGCTCAACAACCTCAACCTAGCTCAAATGAACCTCATGCTGAAAATCAAATAGAGAACTTTCCAAGTCAACCCAATCATGAGGCAATCATTATGCCACAAGGACCAATGACAAAAGCCAGAGCTAAAATTTTCAAGAAGGATTAAATGGTTGCTTGGAAGTTAAGTATTCAGCAAATGATGAAGAGTTGCAACTTTTGAAGCTCCAAGAGTCATTTGGAGACCCAAGAGTCATCATGAATCTAAAAATTCAGATTCATCCACATATTTAATGTCTTAGGTATCCAATTTAATTTAATGTATTTATATTTATTAGCGTAGTTGAAAGGGTGTAGATGAATTTAGATAATTTGGTTAAAGGTTGTGACCTTTCATGGTGCCTTTTCAATTAGTTTAAATACGGCTGAAATTTCCACATTTTGAAACACAACTTTGAATTTGAATGAAATCTCCATAGAGTTTTATCTCTCAAGCTTTATGCTTTCTTTGTATTCTTGTGTATAGAATGCATGTTTAGAACTTTCAATCTAGTTTGATCAATTAGATTGTGGAGAGTTCGAAATCTTGAAGTTAGAAACAAGTTCTTCTTTTTTCTTGATCTGTGATCAATTCTTTCCAAGCCAAATCTATTTAGCTTTCTTGGGGTTGTCTATCAAATTTGTTTATTGGGGGTTATTCTTATTATCATTGTGGGGGTTCACCTATCTAAGGGGAGTTCTCAAACATAATTGCGATAGTTATCTTTTATCACTTGGGTTACTTAGTTTTCTTGTATGATATTGAACTTAAGTCAATCTTGTAGAAGTAGACCTTTTGGACGACTGAGTGTTGTAAATATGTAAAAAAGTGTGGTTATGCATCTGTATATAAGTTTGATGAGTTCATATGTTGTGTATGAGTTTTATGTTATCAGTTATATATATTGTTTATCATGTTATCTAAGAGGTCTAATAAGGAAACAATTAGACAATAAGTGTCATAAAGGCTTGATGCTTGCTGTCCTCATATCTTGTCCTAGGTTCCAAGGTAACTTGGGAAGGGTGTGACAAGTTGGTATCAGGGAAAAATATTTTGAGAATAAGGGGAGTTCTCAAACATAATTGAGGTGGTTCTCTTTTACCATATGGTATCAAAGCTTTGGCTCTAAACAGATTATATCTTTTCATGTTTTCTTTTCCCATGTCATCATTCTTTCTTTAAATCCATTCATCTATTTCCATCTTTCTTGTGACTCTTCATCTTCTCATTTGTTTTTCTTGCTTCATACATTATTATGCTTGCAGAAAAAAAAAAAAAAAAAGAAGTAAAAAAAGAACATTACTTATATAATCTTCTTGTGACTTTTCATATTATATGTCACTTGTTTTATGTATTCAAAAAAAAAAAAAAAAGTTTCTCAAGCAAGTTTGAAGCATTGTGATGTATCTAAAAAGAGTCCATATAATCTATATCCTTTTTGTCATTTCCATCTTTTCATTCACACCTTTTCATTAATATCATTTTTTTCTTAATCATATACCAAATTTCATTGTTTTTTTTTTCTTGTCTTCCTATAACCTATTTGCTTCTTAAAAGTTCTTTCCATTGCCTAGCCACACTTGTTTTTCTAAAATTGGGATTTTTCTGACTTTCCACCTTCTAGCTAAATTGACAGTGTTCTTGCATGATTCTCATAAGAAAACTATAAGACTTTCTGAAGTTTGAGATATTTTTAGTTTTAGGAGTAATCCTATATATATGAGTGCAGACACGAGTGACCTTTCATCTTCTTGAGAGTAATTACGTGAGGGAGTGTTGGTGAGGTCCATTTTTTTTTTTCGTTTACTTTATCTTTTTTTACACGATGGCAAATCTAGATGACGTTGAAGTTAATGAAGTACATTTAAGAGAGGCACAACAAGAAGTTATGGCCCGAATGGTCAGTACTATGAAAGCACTAAAAGCTCGTTTGGAAAGGTTGGAGACAGGGCACTGGGCCATGGAAAGAGTACCACCTCCTCCACCACAACATGCAGTAATTCACCATAATGAGGACCAAGGGTGAGGGTTCTTATGATTTGGATGATGACCAAGTTACATTGCTTGGGGCGCCAAGAGGAGGAGAAAGACGAGTTGGGCATGGAGTAGTTAGAGGCAGAGGTTGAGGGAGAGGATACCAAAATTTCCAAAGGAGAGCTCAATGAGATGCAGCTCAAGATGATCCTAATATGGAGGGTATCAAATTTAAAATTCCAAAGTTCCTTGGTAAAACAAATCCAGAGGAGTACATTCAATGGGAGAAAGAGGTGGAGAATGTGTTTGTTTGCCATAATTTTAGTGACGAGCAGAAGGTTAGATTTTGTGTTTCCAAATTTAAGGATTACGCTCAAATTTGGTGGGATAAGTTAATGTCAAGAAGGAGAAGAAATCTTGAAGCACCAATTGATTCATCGTGTATGAATTCAAAGAATCTATGAGGAAGCAGTTTGTTCCAAATCATTTCCAAAGGGACATGACACAAAGGCTTCAAGGATTGAGACAAGGCAAACAGTTGTGGAATGACTTGTTGGAACGACTTGATCTTGATGGGACATGGAGACTCTCATGGCAAGATTTTTGAATGGCCTAAACAAGGAGATTGCTAACAAGGTTGATTTGCAACCATATTTTGACATAGAGGAGATGTTGCATCTTGCAATCAAAGTGGAAAAGCAATTGAGTACTAGAAAAACAAGGTACACTTCTTCTAATCCTTCTTCATTCAACTCATCATGGAAAAAGGAGAATAGAAGTGATTTTAGAAGTAGAGATAAGATTGTGAATGAAAATTCTAAAGAAAGAGGCGAGTCTTATATGAAAGGAAAAGCAAAATTAGAAGAGCCGTAGGAGAGAAATAGAGATATTAAGTAAGTGCTGGAAATGCCAAGGGTTAGGACATGTCAGTAGAGATTGTCCAAACAAAAGGACAATGATCATCCATAATGGAGAGGCTAGTGATAGAAGTTATGAAGAACCAATTGTTGGAGACGTGTTTGTAACTAGAAGAGCTTTAAGTGCTCAAGTTAAAGAAGTTCTAGTTGACGAGCAAAGAGAGACCTTGTTTCATCTTGATGTCATGTGAAGAGAAAGACATGTTGTATGATCATTGGTGGTGGGAGCTGTACTAATGTTGTTAGTACATTACTTGTCAAAAGATTGGGATTGCCCACAACACCACATCCTAGACCATACAAACTTTAGTGGTTGAACAATAGTGGGGAAGTGGGAGTCAATAGGCAATGTCTTGTGTCTTTTTCTATTTCTAGTACAATGATAGTATCTTATGTGATGGATGTTGTACCGATGCATGCTGGAGAGATTTTATTGGGAAGGCCATGGCAACTTGATAGAAAAGCTATTCATGAGGTTATCTTAATCGCTACAAATTCACCAAAAATGGAAGAAAAACCATTCTTCTTCCTTTGTCAACTAGAGATGTGTATGATGAGCAATGTAAGTTAGAGAAAATGAGAGTGGAAGTTGAAAAAGATGTGAAAGATGGAAAAAGTACTTTGAGTGAAAAAAAACAAAGGACAAAAGAATTTGAAAGGAAAAGAGAAAATTCTTGTTGAGAGTGAGAAAAACAATTGTGAAGAAAAAGAAAGGAGTGGAAAGAAAGAGAAACATCCCGAAGAGAGAAAAGAAAGAACAGAGAGTTTGATAATTAGAAATACTAAGGTTAGAAAAGCTTTGTTTTCAATAAAACCAATCTTTGCACTTTTGTGCAAAGGGCCATGTTTTATAATTGATAACTCAAAAACTTCTTTTGCCTAGTGTTTTCTTAGTTTATTGCAGGAATTTAAGGACATTTTTCCTGAAGAACTACCAAGTGGGATGCCTCCACTTAGGGGAAATGAGCATCAGACTTCCTTCTGGGAGCTGTCATTCCAAATAGGCCAGCGTATCGAGCTAATCTTACAGAGACAAAAGAAATTCAAAAGAAAGTTGATGAGTTGGGTTGCCAAAGGATATGTGAGGGAAAGTCTAAGTTCCTGTTCGGTTCCTGTCATCTTGGTTCCTAAGAAGGATGGATCTTGGAGAATGTGTGTGGATTGTAGAGCCGTCAACAAGATTACGGTAAAGTATCGTCATCCTATACCTAGACTTGATAATATGTCAGATGAACTACATGAATCTATTTTATTTACTAAATTGAGTACCATTCTTAACTAATTGCTGGAAAATTCAATGTGCATAGATGTTGTAACTGCCATATTTAATGTTTAACAACCTACTTCGTCAAATTCCCGAAGTGCAACCTATGAGATTGAGCACCAAATGATGAAATTAATGGCAAAAATGAGATCAAATTGTAAAAATTCAGATTTGACATGTCTTTGAGAAATAAAGAATAGTTAAGAACAAATGTCTTAGGGATAACAACTTTTCTACTCTTGATTGATTTTCAAAACACAAATTTTTGGCATTGAAGTACACTAAATTTAAAAATCGCAAAGAAGGCAATATAAAATAAGACCTTGATCTACCACTTTGAAATTTACGAAAACATGAAAACATGACTGGATATGAGACTTTTTCTTTGAGTTTCATAAAATAGACAGAATGTGACGAGATGAGAAAAAAAAAACAAGAAAACAACAACAGAAACATATATATGATCTAGAGCCTAAGCTTTGATACCAAATTATAAGTAACCCTCGAGTATTTGGATCTAATAACCTTGTTGACGAACAAGACCTTTAGATTTTAAACTCAAACACCCCAAATCAAGATGATCTCAGCCCCTAAGAATGGCTAGACGACGGATTACTTAGACGATCAGCAAAACTATGGATCGGACAAAGCTTGATGCTCCCATCGACCCTTGATCTTCGAATCATTTCACAAGCAAGATCGATGAAGTCAAGCTTGAATGATTTCGGAAAAATGGAACCTAAACACCATAGAATTGCAAAAGAAACATATCACAAGGCTAAAAGAGTAAGAACTAAAATAAATCCTAGATTAGTATTTTTTGTCGATATTCCATGAATTTGTAACCATCCAAGAGGAAATGACATCTCATTTGAAGTAGCTTGAAGTCTTTGTTCATTAAATGAAGCTTGATTCTTCATAAATTTCACTTGACTTCACATAATTCTTTTTCTTTGCTTAGTGTAAACTTGGTCAGCATATGTGGCTCATTCATGATGTTCATATTGCATAATTAAGGTTCCTCTATTCATATCTCATAACCTCTCGCTCACTTCCTCAGTACCGAAAAACCCACGACCCAGCAACACCGATCTCGCTAGTCTCATCCTCTCGCTCACTTCCTCAATACCGTCATGCCCACAACCTGGCGACACAGACCCCGCTAGGTCCAACATCTCCCTTATTACCCAAGTAGCGTTAGACCCTCAACCCAGCAACACTGGTTTCGCTTGCTCCAATGTCTCGCTTACTTCCTCAATATCGTCAGACCCACAACCCGCGACCCTAATGTTGCTAGTCCCAACCTCTTGCTCACTTCCTCAGTACCTTTAGACCCACAACTGAGCAACTCCTGATTCATCTCTTTTGTCTTCCTTCTTAGATTCGTCGCCGCTTTGTGAAATTTCTCCAGATGTGCACAGCTCGGGCTTTGGCAACTTCTGCTTCCTTCAGCACCTTCAACGAATCCACATCGTCGCTCAGATGCATTTGATTTTTAGAGATCGCCAACCCAACATTAGAAACCTTCGGATTTAAATGGCTCAGACCCAACGAGACCCCTCCTTCCTTACCTCTCCAAATTGGGGACCTTCATTTTGCCATCAGAACATCCTAAAACTCCAAAGCAACTTCCCACAACCATCGAAGATCAGCGCACTCTACCCAACCAAATCTGCTACCAATAACCCATAACCAAACCCTCCGCTTTCAACCCCCGAAACGGCTGCAGCACCCCTAGACAACTAAAAGAAATAGATGTCAGATGAGATACCTACAACTGCACTCAAAGAAACAGTTGACGGAGAGAAAGGAGAACCCAATCGACTCCAAAAGTTGAGAGAAGCACGTATGCTTCACACACGCGCCCTTTCCCAGTACTAAGGAAAGGATGTAAGGATAGTAAACATCAATCGTTTCACAATATCTACTGTTAACCTATATTGCTCTTAAGCTCAAACTAAAGCACCTAATAGGCAGTTTATAACACTCAAGCAGACAACATGCTCAAGTCTCATAGACACGTCAGACATAATTTACATACTTCCATTCAACAACTTAAGCATAACGTTCACATGATTACAAACTTCCTTCCACACATCCTCTTATGTACAAAGTTAAGTGTTAGTTATAAATATTTACAATGATTACAATCTATGTAGTCGGATCAGACAAGGTTGGTGTAGGATAATTTACATACTTCCATTGAACAACTTAATTACAAATACCACGATTCGCTCGCTACCTAGAAAACAAAAAATTAAAGGATGCTTGGTGAGTGATAAGCTTAGCAAACTGTACTTTGGTAAAGCTTTTAACAGAAAACATGTTCAATATCAAGTAGCAACTCTACAAGTAGCTTATCATAGAAAATTCATAAACACTTGCTTAAGCTTTTAAGATAACCTTAATTGAGGTGGAACGACGCTTAACACTACTCAACGTCGAATACAATCTTAGTTGGGGTGGAGTAATCTCAACACACTCATAACCTTAGCTATGTGGAGTAATCTCAACACAACGACGTCAAATTTCCCTCTATGTGCACATAGGAAATATAATCCTGGGCTGCCCATGTACCTTCTCGTTTCCTTCAGTACTGGGGTCTCATAATTCAGCGACCCATATGCCTTCTCCATGTCCTTCGACAATAGGAACTATCTTTTAACATTTTAGAAATAAGCAGGCTTTTGATAAATAGATCAATAATGAATAAGAATTTATGAATTCTCAAACTATTTATCAAGTAAACATGCTTTTCATAATAACTTAGCATAACAAAAAACCATGCTTCATTATTCATACTCATGTTTGCATATTCAAAATCATGCTAGAAAACTCATGCTTGTTCAGTGATATTGAAAGGAAAACAACTTTAAATCATGCTTGAACAACTTTGATATATTAGAAATATTGAGAAAATAGTTCATTTTAAATAGAAATATGTCACTCACTACTTGTTCTAGGCTCCTAGCGGATTTACACCTCTCTTAGCTCTTCTCGGCATGAAGTAAATTAATTTTATTTGTTAAGCTTCCTTAAAATCCATTCAATTTATAATTTAAGTCAATTGGGTCTTAAATATTTAATTTCAACTCAAAAGAACTCACGAACAACCAAAAACTGTCTAAAAATGCTAAATACTATAAATTGGCCCTAGGCATGTCCAACAGCCCAATACAGCACATACACTGTATTCAGCCCCCTATATGCGGCAAATCACGCACAGCTGCACTGCCTCACACACAATGGCAGTGCCTGCACACCTTGCCACTCAAGCGCGACAGCTTCAGCATAGTCAGAGGCAAAATAACCTCAAAGGCAAGGTGCGCGCACGTCTTCAGCTACGCACACCGATAAGGAACAGCTAACTTGTAGAAATACAAGTTATTATAACTTTTTCTTAGAATAATGGAGAAGATTTAAAGGATTATCCGATAATCTTGACTTAAATTCATTGAGAAAAAGCTTCCCTGCGTTCTACACTCTTGATTTGATGAAGACAAATGCTTTCAAGTTAGACTATCTCTAAAACGCATTGTTTAGTGTAGAAAACGCATGACGCAACATGGATGTCTTCCATATGATAGACGCAAAGTCGAAATTCATCAGACGCAAGCATTGGGATCTTCGACAGTAGAAGATTGGTTTGCTTAATCTACGGCATGACGTGTGGTTACTAATTTAGTCAAGAATTATGCAATCATGCAAGATTGACGCAAAGCCACAAATCAACCGGTAATGATGCCAATCTACCAGCGTTACAATGCAACCTTTATAAATTGTAGATTCAAAGGCTGAGAATGTTGTTGATTCTCCTAGGGATTCATTAGTTAGACTCTCCCAAGAAGGAAACTGGAGACAGACGCTCGAGAGAGTAGTCTTTCCTACCACCCCACCACAGCAGCCATCACGCAACCATTGTTGGTGGGGTCAAGAGATTGATCGGCACCGACCATTTCCTTGCTTTCTATCTCTATCTTTACTTCTTGTTGTTTACATGTTGTATCAAGAGATTGTACTTTTTGTAACGCTTGCTCCGTTTCATCAATCTAAATCATCGTCCATGACTTTCTTATGCACATATGTTTCCACTTTCTTGTTAATAAGCATGAGTAACTAAAGCTCTTGAGGGTCGGGGCAAAGTTATTATCTGTTTAAGTTGGATAAAGCATAGAGTTCTTTGTCATAAGTTGGATACCGCAAAGAAGCACCATACAACTTTTCACTAAAAAACATTAAATGTCTTTGATTTTGCATCAAAACAGCACCTATTAATAAGTAACATTCGAGGATATGGATCTAACGACCTTGTTAACGAACAAACCTTTAGATCTCAAACTCAAACATCCTAAATTAAGATGATGTTAGCCCCTAAGAATGGCAACACCGACAGGTTACTTAGACGATTGACTCCACGGATCGGACAAAGCTTGCAGCTCCCATCGAACCTTGATCTTCGAATCACTCCACAAGCAAGATTGATCAAGTCATGCTTGAATAATTCTAAACATCACAGCCCGGGGGCAAGCCAAACTGCAAACAAAAAAGAAAACCTAAAAAAAACTCTGAAACATCCTCCGACCACGATAGAGCACGAGCTCGAATAGTAGAAATAATAAGATGTAAGATCGCCGAGGTAGTCGTAGACGAGCCACCATGATATGGATGAAAAATACTAATCTCGGATTTATTTTATTTATTAAATGTATTTTTAAGTTTTGAGTCATTTTATGTATTTTTATGTTACAATTAGATCATGGCTTATAATGGTCATTAGTTATGAGTGTTGCAACTCTTTGAATGCCTCATAGTAGGGTTAGATTTTGAAGCCTATATGTTCACAAAAGGGAGACTTGGAAGAGATTTGAAAATGTAATAAAAGAGGCTTTGAGCTTTATTTTAGTCTTGTGCTATGGTGTTTAGGTTGCATTTTTCCAAAATCATTCAAGCTGGACTTGATCGATCTTGCTTGTGGAATGATTCGAAGATCAAGGGTCGATGGGAGCATCAAGTTTGTCCGATCCATGGTTTTGCTGATCGTCTAAGTAATCCATCGTCTCGCCATTCTTAGGGACTAAGATCATCTTGATTTGGGGTGTTTGAGTTTGAGATCTAAAGGTCTTTTTCGTCAACAAGGTTGTTAGATCAAAATCTTCAAGGGTTACTTATCACACCATGCATCCTACGATTCCTCTCTTGCCAAACAAAATAAATAGAAGCAAACCAAAAGACCCTCCACAGCTTCCGCCTTGTACAGTGACCACAACCAACCCGACACAACCACTCCATCTCCATAACCCAAGCATCCACACTATGTGAAGAACCCATCAACTGGATAACCCCATCCCACACCTCCAGCCCAAAGGGACACTAAAAGAATAGATGATCCCTAGACTCAGTCCCAACCCCACACAACAGACACAAAAGAGGAGATTCCCCACCCCACTGACTCAACTTATCCTTGACCACCAGCCACACACAAAAGGAATGGCGAGGAATATTACCCCCAAACAATATCAAACAAGCCCAAGGCACCTTAGGGTGTCGAGGCTTTAACACCTCCCAAGCACTCGTAACAGAGAAAAACAAAACCCCACATCCCATGGACAAGCACAGCCTCAGCAGAGAGGAAACCACACAGAGCAAAATAACACTAAAAGACACCGGGAGAGGTCATCACTCCACGACAATATGAATATCAAACTTAACATGCAATATGAATGGAGAAACTCCACGACAACGAGCACGCACAGTTTAATTATCAAACTTATCCAAGTAAAAAGAATTGATGGACGCATCACCTCAAACATCTTCTTTTATGCATGATTGAACACTTAAGAGGTTCTTCTCCTTCACTTGACTACCTGATATGAATGGAGAAACCTTAACATGCAATATGAATATCAAGAACGAGCCATACAAGCTGTCCAAGTTTACATTAACCAAAGAAGACGAGTTATGAAGTCAACTGGAATTTATGAAGAATCAAGCTTCATTTAATGAACAAATACTTTAAACTACTTCAAATGAGATGTCATTTACTCTTGGATGGTTACAAATGCATGGAATAAAGATGAAAAATATTAATCTCAAATTTTTTGTATTTATTAAATGCATTTTTCAGTTTGAGTCATTTTATGTATTAGACACACGTCTTCTTTGAATCTGGCTGCTATCTTGAAGCAGATTTGGTTAATTTTGATCCACTCTGGTTCTTTATGGTGGCGTGGGTTAAGGCTTATGTGCTTCAAGATCGGTCCTTGTGGTTGGTTCGTGCAGATTGTGCTATGTCCTGGTGTTTCCATGCGATTCTCAGGTGTAAGGACTCTCTTTTGCCTCTTGTTAGAATGGAGGTGGGGGATGGTCAGTGTGGTCGCGTGTAGTGTGATCCATGGTTGCTTGGGGGTCCTCTTTTGGATCAGTATGGTGATCGTGTCATCTATGATGCAGCTAATAGGCAGGATGTTTATCTTTCGAATTTTATTTCCGAGATTGGTTCCTAGCAGTGGCCATGAACTACTTGGGAATTGACGAAAATTGCTAAGTTAGCTGAGGGTGTGGAGATTAGAGTGGGGTGTGAGGATAAGTGGGTTTGGATTCCTGATATGAACCAAGTAACATCAACTATCATGCCTCAAGGTCCCATTACAAGGTCAAGAGCCAAGAAGTGTAACAAGCTTTAATCACTCATATCCAAGCTATGGTGACCTCAACAAAGAAGCTTGTGGAAGATGTTGGAGTTCTTCCATACATGCTATGCAAAGTTGAGCTTCAAGATGAAGATACATTAAATGCATTCTAACGTGCATTTAATGAAGTCTTACTTAAATTAATGCAAGTCAAGTTGAAGCTAATCAATGGAATGATAAAAAGGCAACACTTTTGTTTTTGCTATTTAATTATAATTTCAATTTTGTTTTATTTTTATTTAGGCCTTGTTTTTAATAGAGGGTTATGGAGAATTGAAACTCATGTATTCTCCATATATCAGCCATTTAATTTTGTGTCTTTTGGTTTTTCTTTTTGTCAATTATGTTTAGTGATATGAACGAAGGAACCTAAATCATGCCATATGAACATCATGAAAGGCGTCAAGAATGCACAAAATATGTTATCTAGATTCACAATGAAACAAACTTGCAAATATATGAAGTCAAGTAGAATTTATGAAGAATCAAACTTCATTTAATGAACAAAGACTTCAAGCTACTTCAAATGGGATGTCATTTACTCTTGGATGGTTACAAATGTATGAAATATGTATGAAAAAAGATAATCTCAGATTTATTGTATTTATTAAATGTATTTTTCAGTTTTGAGTAATAGTATTTGTTACAATTAGATCATGCCTTATAATGGTCATTAATTATGAGTGTTACAACTCTTTGAATGGCTCATAGAATGTCCAGGGTTAGATTTTGAGGCCTATATAATGCCATGTGTCTTGGAAGAGACTTGGAAAATGTAGTAAAAAGAGCCTTGAGCTTCTTTTAGCCTTGTGCTATGTTTCTTTTGCAATCCTATGGTGTTTAAGTTGCATGTCTAGAATCATTCAAGCACAACCTGATCAATCTTGCTTGTGGAGTGATTCAAAGATCAAGGATCGATGGGAGCTGCAAGCTTTGTCCGGTCCGTGGTTTTGCTCATCATCTAAGTAATCTGTCATCTAGCCATTCTAAGGGGTTGAAAATCATCTTGATTTCGAGTGTTTGAGTTTTTGATCTAAAGGTCGAGTTCGTCAACAAGGTTATTAGTCCAAGTCTTCGAGGGTTGCTTATCAGAGGGGTTGAGTCTCGGGATCATCTATTTTTTGAGTGCCCCTTTGGGTTTGCAGTGTGGGCTGGTGTTCTGAGGTTTAAGGGTTCGTCCCATCGGATGGCAGGGTGGACTATGTAGCTAGCAAGAAATTATGGCGTATTTTCTGGTGTGCCTCTATTTACTTTGTGTGGCAAGAAAGGAAGTGTTGTTTACATGATGGTTCGTTTCGTAGTGCAGAAGTGATCTTGCTTCTGGTTGTTTCTACTGTGCGTGCTCATGTTATGTCTTGGAGTGATGACCTCTCTGGTGTCTTTTAGTGCTTTTTGGTTCTGTGTGGTTTCCCCTCTGCCGAGGGTTTGTAAACGCTTGTCCCCGAGCTGTGGGGTTTTTTTTCTTCTTGTTTGTTTTGTTGGTTTTGGTGCGGCCTTGTTCTGGCCTTCTTGTTGCTTGTAATTGTTTGTTAGTCTTTGTTTGTCTCCTGTCTGGTTAGTTTGTTTTCCTCTGTTTGTTGCCTTGTCCCCAGGCTATGGGAGCCTCTTGTTGTTGTCAAATCAATGCCTTTTCAGAAAAAAAAAAAATATATATGCTTAAAGCTTAAAGTGGTTTTCGAACCACTAAATCATTATACCCATGCTGATTTCCCACTACACTAATGTGAATGCGTATTTGCAATATAGTCATGATACATGAGGTCTTTGGGACCTACTTTGACACACCCAAAGGCAAGGTCGTGCGTTCGAGGTGGTTTGCCATTTGAGGGTTGATAGCTTCCCAAAGAAGCTATTTATCACGGCCTAAGTTTTGTTAATTTACGTAAATTTAATGTTTATTCTAGTGATTTTGACAAGAAAATGAGCAAAAGAAGACTATTGAGACCTTCCTGATGAAATTTGAGTCAAAACGGAGCATTTAGCAATAAATGAAGTGTTAAGTTTATGTCCTAAAACTCGTGGTTTGTAAAGAGTAAACACATTCTATTTTCAATAAAGTTGATATTGAAGTTTATTCTGTATAAATGACATTGAACATATAAGTTACGTATAAATCTAAATCTAAAAAACTACAAACTCCTAGCTATAGCTTGAATACTTAGATTTATGTGAAGACATAAAAATGGATGAAGTTTAAGTAAAAGCCAAAGCGGTCTATATTATAGGGATAAGGTTGGGTATCAATCTTGTAGACGACACTATGGATACGTCTACTTTGTATTTGATACAAACAATGGAATCCTATATCATTCATGTAAAAGGCATGCGAGTGGGAGCATCCTATACAATGAGTTTGCATAAGACTAGACCATGAGATAATCACTTTAACTTTCTAACATCGTTTACTGTTAAGTCTTATTATTTAAAAAATGATGACCTAGGTAACTAATCTTAATCCTGAGCTAACTATGAACAGATTTATTCGGGATTATTCTTTAATCTGCATGGGTGAGAGTGGCCCAAGTTCGTCGACTCAATAAGTTTACCATTTTAGGGATAAGATAAGGTTGAGAGGTTACTCCCTTAAGTACTGACTCCAAATACTGGACAAAGGGCCCCACCTTCTTATTGGCCCGAGAGAGACTTAGTTTGGTGGTTGGACCACAAATTAATTGTTCATTAGAGAATTAGTGGAACTTAAGGAACAAGAAGTAATTATAAGGGTAAAACGATAAATATTGTTCACACAAATAGAGATTCATCGGATTTGGAAAATTCGAGATTTGTAAAAAAATTAATTTAATATTAATTTAAATAATATATTAATTAAAATGTTTAATTAATTATTCGAATTAATTGTTCACACGATAGTGATTCATCAGATTTGGAAAATTCGAGATTTGTAAAAAAATTAATTTAATGTTGATTTAAATAATATAATTAATTAAAATGTTTAATTAATTATTTGAATTAATTTTATTTGATATTTTAATATTTATTATTATTAATTAAAATGTTCGATTAATTTTAAATTTTATTTAAAATTAATTAATTAAATTAGTTTTATTAAAAAGAAAATTCATTTTAAATTGACTTTGGGATCAATTTCTGCATGAATTTTAACGAGGAGATGTTTTCTCCTCAAACCCATTTGAACACATCTCAAATCCCACTTAATTAGTCACCTACTTGGTGTCTTATTGAGCTTAATTTGATTTGCATGGTTTCTTCTTTAAATAGAGGTTGATTAACATCAATTAAGATTGATGAATGCTGAGAATTTCTATCAAATTTCCCTCAAAACTCTCAAACTCCAAAACTCTCACTAATCTCAAAATTTGCTTCAAATTCATCACAATTTGAATTCCAAATTCCGTTCTAAGGCCGGAGATTAACTCGACCGTAACGATGACCCACAAAGTGTTCATGATCAGAATTAACGAGAGGATTGTTTCAATTTTGGCTACACCAATGTAAATTTCAAGACTCTATTTTTGGGTTTATGAACAAGCATGTTTAATCCTTAAAATTAAAATAATGCATCTCATGATTATTTGGTTTATAACGTGCCAAATTCCTAAATTTCTTTCATATGTCATGATAATATCCACACACCACATTCTTTTAAGTTATTTAAAACTGGTAAAATTACATAATTAAATATCATGGATGACTAGAGCGTCTAGAACATTTGCATTTGGAAGAGTATTTTGTTGCTTATATAAAAATTATTTGGATCCAAGCGAATATAGGAAATTCCAGCAAAGGATATTCTCTATAACAAAGAGTTTCAACGACAACCTCCAGTTTCTTCAAGTTTTCTCAAGCTTCCTAATTTCAAATTATTCTAGCAGCCCTAGGTTAGAATTCTGACTTAAAAGGCTTCATCTGGTGTAGAAATGGTGGAAATGGGACAGGTGAATCAGGAGGGATGATGATTTCTTTCAGCTGCTTGCTTCTAGACTAAGCTGCTGCCCAATCCCACAAATCTCCTTTCGCCACCAAGCTCTTTGCTTCTACATGGCTCCATCTCTTTTCCCCGCATCCTACTCACCCAAACTTAAAATTATCACCTTAAAAATAATTGATATAATTTATTTAACTATTTATTCTTTTATTTATTAACTTGCCTTAATTATTTTAATTATTTGACCTACTTAACCCTTGAAAAATATCCTAACACTTAGAAATTCTCTAATTTTCAGCAAAACCTTCTCCTTTGAACACTTCTCATTTGCTACATTCCTTTCCCTCTTTTAGAAACCAAAAAAATAATTATTGCTTAATCATTCATAACTTCAATTTAAACTAGCCCATTAGAGTTTAGGGTTTACAATTGAGATAGGAATTATGGTTTACACACTCAAGCTCTCTCAAGCCAACATTTGAGGATTTGTTTTTTAACTTGAACTTAAGAAAGAAAAATAAGAGTTAGATCTTACAAATCATTACCCTATTTTTAATAATTTTGTCATCGAAATTCAGCTAGGATGATCCAGAGAATAGATTAGGATACTTGATTTTCATTTGATCTTCATTCTTCCAAGTAGCTTCTTCTACTTTATGATTTCTCCATAAAACTTTAACAAGTGGTATTATCTTCATTCTTCCAATCAAGAATTTGCACAGGTTTTTCTTCATACGACAAGTCTTCTTTAAGCAGAATAGGTTGAGGCTAAAAAACATGAGTGGGATCTGGAATATATTTCCGCAGTAACAAAACATGGAACCACATCATGTATTGTGGATAACCCATAGGCAACGCCAATAAGCTGACAGATCTATGCGTTCCAAAATCTCATGAGGACCAATATACCTTGGACTCAACTTCCCTTTCTTTCCAAATCATAAAACTCCATTCCATGGTGATAGCTTAAGGAAAACTTTATCACCAATTTCGAATTCCAAATCTCTTCGTTGCTCGTCTCCATAACTTTTTTGCCTATCCCAACCGGTCTTTAACTTTTCCCTAATTAACTTTACACTCTCAAAAGTAGTTTGTACCAGTTCTGGTCCTATTAACTTCTTTTCTCCCACTTCACCCCAACATATAGGGCTTTTGCATCACCTACCATATAACGCTTCTTATGTAGCCATATCGATACTAGAATGTGATAGAATGGAGGAACCTCAATCATGCATGTCCAAGTTTACACTAACCAAAGAAATTGCAATTATGTGAAGTCAAGTAGAATTTATGAACAATCAAACTTCATTTAATGAACAAAGACTTCAAGCTACTTGAAATGGGATGTCATTTACTCTTGGATGGTTACAAATGCATGGAATATGAATGAAAAATACCTAATCTCAGATTTATTGTATTTACTAAATGTAATTTCCAGATTTATTTTTTATCCATATTCCATGCATTTGTAACCATCTAAGAGTGAATGACTCCCATTTGAAGTAGCTTGAAGCCTCTGTTTATTAAATGAAACTTGATTCTTCATAAATTCCACTTGACTTCACATAATTGCAAGTTCTTTGGTTAGTGTAAACTTGGACAACATGTATGGCTCATTCTTGATGTCATACTGCATGATTGAAGTTGCTCCATTAATATCAGAATGGTAGTTGTTATTGTAGGCAAATTGCATCAATGATAAGTGTGTGTCCCATCTTCCCTTTAAACTGTAGAACACGTGCACATAACATACCCTCTAAAGTCTGAATAGTTCTTTTTGATTGTTTGTTAGTTTGAGGATGGAAAGTTGTACTAAAGCATAGCTTAGTTCCCAAGGCTTGCTATAAGCTAAGCCAAAACTTAGATGTAAACCTTGGATCCCTATCTAAAATGATTGATACGGGAGCTCCATATTGGTTCACTATCTTGTCAACATAAAGCTTAGCTAACTTATCTAGAGTGAATGTTACTTTTACTAGCAAAAAGGGTGCTATCTTGGTGAACCTATAAACAATGACACATATTCCATCATATCCACTTGGAGTTTTAGGAACACTGAACAAGAAATCCATAGTTATGTGCTCCCACTTCCATTTAGGCACATGGAGTGGGTTTAAAAGTCATCCTAGTCTTTGTCTCTCTAGTTTAACTTGTTGACAGATCAAATACTTAGCTACAAATTCAGCAATCTCCCTTTTTATTCTTGGCCAACAATTGTATCCTTTTAAAGTTATGTACATCTTTGTGCTACCTGGATGCATTACATATACTAAACTATAAACCTCCTCTAGCATTGCACTTTTCATGACTGGTTCATTAGGAACACATAATCTATCATTTCATCAGAGCTTCATCATTTCTCAGAACATAATCTGTTCTCTGCTTTAGATTCACTTCCCCTGCTAGTTTTTTAGTACGGAGTCCTTCAATTGACCTTCATCCATCAAAATAAGTCTCACCTGGAAGTGTGCAAACAAGCCTACTGTTTTACCTACTGACAACGTTGCATTAGAACTCCTCAACTCCTTCATTAACAATGAGCTAACTACATTAAATGAAGTCTTAGGTTGCCTGGACTTCCTACTACATTAGCCTTCCAGGATGGTACTCTATCGTATAATCATAATTCTTGATCAGTTCTATCCATCACCTTTGTCTTAGATTCAACTCCTTTTGATCAAGAATATATATTAGGCTCTATGATCAGTGTAAATATGACATTTCTCACGATATAGATAATGTCTCCAGATTTTCAAGGCTAGCACTACTGATACTAATTGTAAATCATGAGTTGGGTAGTTGCACTCATGTTTCTTCAACTGTCTTCATGCATATGCAACTACATTTCCTTCCTGCACGTACACATCTCAGGCATTGTCGTGAAGCATCACAATAAATCTCAAACTCAACACCTGAAGTGGGCAAAGTCAATATTGGTGTTGTTACGAGTCTTTTTCTCAACTCTTGAAAACTCTGTTCGCATTCATCTGTCCATTCAAACTTGATAAGTAACCCTCGAGGATTTGGATCGAACAACCTTGTCGATGAACAAAGCCTTTAGATCTCAAACTCAACACCCCAAATCTTGATATCAACCCCTACGAATGGCTCGCGACGGATTACTTAGACGATTAGCAAACCCATAGATTGGACAAAGCTTGCGGCTTTCATTGACCTTTGATCTTTGAATCAATCCACAAGCAAGATCGATCAAGTCAAGCTTGAATGATTCTGAGCTGCAATCTAAACACCATAGAATTGCAAAAAAAACATAGTACAAGGCTAAAACAAAGCTCAAAGGCTCTTTTACTTCATGACATTATATATGAAGCGAATTAATCCCAGCGGAAGCGTGTGATTGCATTCTTTGATTAATTGAAAAAATTAAAAATACAAAAAATAAAGAAAAGGTTAAGCATCATACATTTGCCAATCTATAATTCTCGAACCAATAGTCTTCTCCTCGTAGTCTTCGTTTTCCCAGAGATCTTCTTCGCTATGACTTCGGCAAGGATCCGATTTGTGGGAACCGCTTCTTTGAAAGAATGGGAAGAAGAATTTTCTTATAATTTTTCTAAGAAATAAGAAGATAAGTAGAGGAAGAATTTTAGAGTAATAGTAGAGATTATTTTCTTATTAGAGAGTGTGTTCTATGAAGGCTCCCAAGGACCCTACTTATAGAACTCTATGGGTTACTCCTAATCCTATTAGGACAAACCCTCTACAAAGATTTTAAATCAAATATTTAATAATATCCAATCTTAATAAATATCTACCCAAATAATATCACATATTAAATGGTTTAAAATATTTAAATCTTATTTAAATATTCATTTTCTGCATAGCCAGTGAGACAAGTTTTGCCAGACCCCCCCTCCCGCTCAATTTCTCTGAAATCCCACCCTACGACCCAGCAAGACAATTGTCGCTAGGCCCATCTCCCTCTTTACTGCAGTATCGGCTGTCCTATAACCCAACGACACGGATCTCGCTGGACTCAACGTCTCGCTCATTTCCATCGATACTGATCTCGCTAGGCCTTCCTCAATACCAACTTCCTCAGATCCTTCAAAATGGGTCATTGTCTTTCTCCTCAGATCCGCCGCCACTTCATGGAATTTCTCCAGACGTGCAACAGCACGGGCTTTGGCGGCTTCTCCCTCATTCAGCACCTTCAATGGAAGAACGTCGTCACTCAAAAGCAATTGAGGACCGAACGAGACCCATTCTCCCCTACCTCTTCAAATTGGGGACCGACGTTTTGCCATCAAAACACTGATAACGAAATCACCGAATCAAATCCACCGCTACACCTCGCTTTCACCCCTCGAATAACAGAGAGTGAGAGTGAGAGCGAGAGCACTGTTGAAGAAGACTGGATCGGATCCTCCTACCAGACACCCTCTGAACGACGATGATGCACCCCCTAGTTAGAGTCGTCAAATCTAAGTCGAACACTATCGATGACACCCTCTAAAAGGCCAGAGCTACATTACTTTCTTGGCTTCATTCACTTCCTTCAATCTATGTTTAGGACGTGGCAAGCTTTTCTTCAAAAACCTTTTTGCTCAGTTTCACACATAAGCTTTTCATTTTGGACAATGTATCTAACAAATGAAACTATAAAATATTCCTTTCACTTTTATTTTATTTTATACTGATTTTTTTTAGATGCTTTGGTAGCCAACTACGAGCAAGTGTCCTTCACGACTAAACTCTTGTCTTAGCTAAGTTTTCTTCTTGGACATTGGAGTTTGTTATTTATTGACAATGCATTGATCCTAGTGACCTACCTTTGTTTTGACATACCAACTATATGGTGTATAGAGGCAGTCAACTACGAGCAAGTATCATTCACGACTAAACTCTTATCACGACAAATTTCTTTATCCTAACAGTGGAGTTTGTTATTTTTTAGTAGACTTAATGAAATAAAATTCTTATATTTTGATCTTATCAGCTCAAACCTATCCCACCCCCAAATTTTGAGAGTAGATCTCATTGCTAAAACATAAAACATAATTATTTTGCGAAAGAGGTTTGAGTAGTAAAGGCTTGAACACATGCAAAGATAAAATGTGTCTCTAATGGGAAGGTCCTAAGGCTAAGCAAATTGTGTAATCCTTAGTAAATTTGAGAAGTGCTTTGTATAGTGATTATCATAGTGACTATTCATTCAACACAGGAAGAAAGAGGAAAGTAAGAAATGAATTGCAAAAAGAAAAGCTATAAAAGAAGCTTAAACACAGAGAAAGTGAATGAAAGATGCCAATCGAAAGATAATATCATTGAATGAGTCTAAGTTCTAAGTTCAGCATAAGAAATAAATACATATATCTATGAACAAGAACACCCCTAAATTTAACTTGGCCAGCATTCTAGGGCACGGTGCACGGAGGTAGGACATGCAGGAATAGGGAAGACAGGGGGCTGCATCAGATGTGGTGGAACATCAGTGTAAACCCTACTTTCATTTCTAAGTACCTAACTTAGGTGTGTAATATTGTTGTGGACTTGCTAATTGTTTGATCTTGCTAGTAAGCTAAACTTTCTTGTTTAGATTGAGGTGGATTGGAGTGGAATTTTGAAAAAAAACTTGATGAAATTCGGAGGAACTGAAGTTGGTCTGGAATTCGTGCAGTCTGGATAGGTTGTGATGCTCGAAGGATAGCGAGTTGTAGAGATCGACTTTGGAGCTAAAAATTTGAGGTTAGCATATTAACTTGTTTCTTAATATCGTATGTGAAGGATGTTGGAGTTGAATGTGAAGGGAAACAAGGAAAATTGTTGGAAGAAGCAACTAGTTTGGCGTTTGGGGTAGTCTAGAGTAGGGTGAAGAAATTTCGAGTTATCTGTCCAACGAAGAGAAGTTAGACCCTAAAATTTGGAGGTAAGCTAGCTAACGCAATTATCTATAAGTTTGTAAGAGGAAGTAAAATCTAATTCATGCAGGAAATACTATTTTCAGCAGTTGGAAGTGAAGACAGTATCCTTGAAGCTGACGGGTGAAGCTTGGACGAGATGAGTCTCGCTAGTAAGCATATAACGACATTGCAGGTGTAGAACGAGACAAGTCTCACTAATTATATTTTTCTCACAGATCTCGTTGGTTTCAGTAGTCTCGCTAGTTATATTTTTCTCACAGATCTCGTTGGTTTCAGTAGTCTCGCTAGTCTCACCTGTCTCATCAATCTCGCTGGTTACACAAGTCTCGTTGGTTTTGCTTAGTCTTGCTAGTTGTTTGATCTTGCAAGTAAGCTAAACTTCAATGCTAAAGACCTATTTGATATACGTTGATGGGAATCCTAAGGAATCTAACAAAGGAAATTATACTATTTCAGGTAAAGAAGAACTAGAAGAAGCTTATAATCCATTAAGAGTCTAGGACAAATAGTAAGTGACAAAATTCTATTTAAATGATTTGTTTTCTCAATATTTCTTGTATGCTCGATTTATATTTTAAAGCATGAGTTATTTAATATGAGTTTGAGCATGACTTTACATGACTTTAATGATTATGCATGATATTACTTGGTGACAAAATTATTACAAAGCATGTTGTTGTTAAACGCTATGAAACTCTGAGGTAACCCAGATTATGTTTCTTATGTGCACATAGAGGTATATTTAACGTTGTTGTGTTGAGATTACTCCACACAACTAAGGTATTCGATGTTGAGTGTGTCAAGATTACTCCACCCCAACTAAGGTTGTTTTCGACTTTGAGTAGTGTTGAGCTCCGCTCTGCCTCAACTAAGGAAAATCTTTCAAGTGTATGCAAAACTTTATAGTTTTCGATGATGAAATGTTTACTATTGTAATACCATTTATCGAGCATGTTTTTGCTAGATTTGATGCTAAGCATGGTTTTCTGAACTTGTCACTCACTAGTGTTCATGAATTTTTTCGTTTGAATTTAATTGAAAAACTTAGCTCGTTGCACAAAAATAAATTTCATTTTCGTACATGGATGCGTTGAGAATTACTCTAAATGTGATCATGATTAAGCAAGTTTTCCTATAAAGACCCAAGTATAAGCATTTATAGGTTTCATGGTGAGTCCAGGGTCAAACGCAGGGATATGTAATAACTAGGCGTTGAGATGAGATGCTTGACTATGCGGTGACTATACATGTAAATATATATGCGTTTGTTGATTATATGTGTAAAACTATACAAAAAGAATGCAAAGAATTTTCTATTACTAATAATGAGGTGGACGCGGCGTTGGGTAGTCATATGTAAAACAATGCGTCAGATAGCATGCGTTGAGAATGAATGGAACCATGCAATAGAAGTAGAGTTGAACGCAAGAGCTAGTTGTTACCTAAACTTTCTAAGTACAATTACATACCTACAAATTGTGTGTGTGAATCCATCTCTCGATGTTTCGACACCACATTTATCTTATCTCTAAGACGCATGGTAAGTTTGCGTTGGCAAAAATGAACTACATCTCTGCACTCATCTAGTCTTAATTAATGCTAAAGATTAACTATCCACTCTCTCAAATCGATAGTCATGCTTACTACGTTTGTTTGTCAGACAAAGTTATGCAAGCTAAAGATATGCATTAATCAAGATGTAACATACTCAGAATTGCTCAAGAAAAAGCTACCTTTTAACATTTAACTCATTTAGCATTTAGACAGCATGGTGTAAAGTATTTAATACGGAAATAGACGGAAGAAGATAGTCAATCAAATTCATATTAAGACAATAAATCATTCTCTCGAATGTCATTAACAAAATATAAGCAAGAAGGAGAGAAATGGAAATAAAATAGAGATGAAGGGCGTCAAGCCGCCACTGGCAACGTCTTGCTTCATGGAGGCTTGAGATGGTTGCTACCTATTCATAAGGTGAAAGTTCTCACTCACTAGGAGACGACTCTGAAGATGCTCAGAATCCTTCTCTCAGAAGAGCTCGAAATGGAGGCTGGTTATGGTGAGGGAGAAATAGTGCAGAACTTTCGCCTCTTGAACTGGTCTCTCTTCCCTCTCTTTCTTGGAGAAGCTTGTAGACTATTTATAGGCGTCAAAAAGTTCATATCATGATGACCTGACACCTTTGCATTAAATTTCAGCCACGCTGCATAGACTTTTTAAATTGTCAGCCTATTTGTTCTGCCATGATCTGATTGTGTGTTGTCCTTTTTCATAATGACATGACAGCTGTTTGAGCATGCGTCTGTTTCTACTTTTCAGATTGTCAACGCATAAGCTCGACGCATGGTCTCAACCACTCGGCTCGACGCATGGTCTCAACGCATGAGCTCAACGCATAGGCTCGACACATGGGTTTCCACTTGTCCTCGCAGCAGCTTCGTCTCTTCGTACTTCGATTGTTTGCGCTTCTTTTCTTCTTAACCCTGCGTTAGGAACATAAAAGCTCATCGTTCATATCTTCTTAACCCCATTTCTGTCTTTAAATGTCATACTTTCGTATCAATCCCATATATTACACTTTGACAAATTGCAAAGGTTTGGTTGTAATACATTAAACATGGAAGTTACGTTTAGGTATATTGAATTTTCTAGCCATTAGTTGAGATAACTCCAATGTTTCAAATTCCAGCCAATAAATTAATTCTTAAGAGTGGAAATATTTGCATTAGTCCTTCAATGTTCCTTCCAAGAAAATATTTTAGATTCGAGGACAAATCTTCTTGAAGAAGGGGAGAATGATATGAACGGAGGAACCTAAATCATGCCATATGAAGTTCATGAAAGACACCAAGAATGCACACAATATGCTGTCCAAATTAACAAAAGAAGAAGAACTTATGAAGTCAAGTGGGATGTCATTTTACTCTTGGATGGTTAAAAATGCATCGAATATAGATGAGAAATACTAATTTCGGACTTATTGTATTTATTAAATGTATATTTCAGTTTTTAGTCATTTATGTATTCTTATGTTACAATTAGATCATGGTTTATAATGGTCATTAATTATGAGTGTTATAACTCTTTGTATGCCTCATAGAATGTCTAGGGTTATATTTTGAGGCCTATATAATGTCATGTAATTGTTCAAACAAGGAGACTTGGGAAGACACTTGAAAATGTAGTAAAAGAGCCTTTGTTTGAGCTTTCTTTTAGCCTTGTGCTATGTTTATTTGCAATTCTATGATATTTAGATTGCATGTTCAAATTCATTCAAGCTTGACTTGATTAATCTTGCTTGTGGAGTGGTTCGAAGATCAAGGGTCGTGGTAGTTGCAAGCTTTGTCCGATCCGTGGTTTTTGTCGATCATCTAAGTAATCGGTCGTCTAGCCATTTTTAGAGCCTGAGATCATCTTGGTTTGGGGTGTTTGAGTTTGAGATCTAAAGGTCTTGTTCGTCAACCAGATTGTTAGATCCAAATCCTCAAGGGTTACTTATCATAAACAATTCATTAATACCTTAAAACTAAAGAGTCTAGCCACTCAACGCTTTAGACAACATGTTTAAGACAATTTTCAGCATAGAAAGAGTGTAAAAAAAGGAAAACTCTATTGTAAAAAAGCCCTTGATTGAAGAGGAATCACCTATATCTTGTGTTAAACTTAGAACGTATATTGATGAGGAAACGTGATTCATGGTAGTATGCCTTATGAATGTGATGTGTTAGTGAATATTAATACTAATGTCTAATTATATTATTGGCTGAGGGACCTTATGGTGAAAGCTATAAGTGAGGAAGCGTGAAAGCAAGTGCTAAGGGAATTGAGAAGGCACTTGATAAACAGTAAGGAATGGACTACAATGCTCAGGGACTATGAGTGAAGGCATGTAGTAATCCATCACACACTAGCTCGTGCCGAGGGATCATGAGTGAAGGCACTTGAGCATAGATAGAGTTTATTACCTGTGCCGAGGGATTTAAGGCACATGGTATTGTAATTATAAATGAGTAAGTGCTGAGGGACGAAAAGTGAAAGCACTAAATAGATGCAAGCTTGTGAGACATGAGAATTTGATAGTTATATGTGCATTGTGAAAAGTGAATCTTGATAATTCATTGGGATGTGTTATGTGATGGTTACCAACTCACAAACTGGATTATAGCTGTTATGAATAATTTAGTAGATTTAGTCACTCACTGAGACTTCTGCTCATCCAGTTTGTTGTTGTTGTTTGTTGTTTCAGGTAGCGAGCGTGTCCGGGACGCCTAGCCTACAGAAGAATCTCGTCTGGGCCTATCTGGAAGTGAACCTCTGGGATAGTTGTAAATACTTAGACCGTACATATATCTTGTAATATGCATATTTCTGAGAGTAGAAAGGGGGACGTGTTGCACCTTATATGTATATATACAGATATGTTTGTTGAGAGATTGCACGTTCTTTTGTGACGAGATAATGGAAATGTTGTTTGTTTTGCTATTTATATGGTATCTATCTTATAGAGTTTTATGTAAGGAAAATAGGATCATGCTCAATCCTAGGTATAGAGTGTATCTGGGATACGGTGTGACATACCAACTACCCTGTCACATAACCTACTGCCAAATTCACAACACTTACATATAAATCCTTCCTTGGATAGTAATACCAATAAGGCACTCTTGACAAACCTCGACTTTGATCGGAAACGAGAACTGTCATGCTACCTGAAAATGGAAAACATATAAAAAGGGTGAGCTAACAGCTCAGTAAGTAACGGTTTTTGAAAACATTATACTTTAACTTGTAAAACTGATCAAATCATATTATAACATGATCAAATCATTGTTATATCATGTATACATATCTGTTTGGAATAAATAATCAAAATCGCATTCATTCAAAATACTTTTCCGTAATTGAGGCGGAGCAATGCTCAATGCTCCTCAACGTCATTTTTCCTTAGCTGTGTGGAGTAATCTCAACACATCAGCGTCGTATATACCTCTATGTGCACATAGGTACTAGAGTTCGAGCCCCCCACAATGCCTTCTACGAGTCCCTGAGCATTGGGATCCCATTTCTATATATCGGCTACCCCTTTGGCCTTCTCCAAGTCCCTGAGCCTCGGGTGCCTTTTCAAAGTTTTAGAAAACACATTACATATTTTGGAAACATTATATTAATAACTCATAAGTTAACCGTTTCCAAATCTCACATCACAGCATGCTAAATTCAATTTCCAGCTTTAATATCAAACAGCATGCTTTTCATACAAGTTTATTTCCAAATCTTTCTTGAAATCATATAACACCATGCGTTTTATAAACTTATAGCAAGTAACCGGCATACTCATAGCTTTTCAAATAAAACACATGCATTAATTCATTAGAAACCCATGAAATCATATTCATAAAGAACCCATTTATATTTTGAAAAACGCAGGTGTTACTCACCTGTACTTTGCCCAAGAATAATTTCCTCTTCCTTCCCTCTATTTTCTCTTCTCGAGCTTCTTGGACACAACATTCTAATCTCAGAAACGCAAGGCTCCATATTCCTCTGTCAGCTCGGTTGGATGCAACCCTGCCTTTCAACCCAAGGTTGATACCTACCGCAAACCCTGCTCTTCAACGCAAGGTTGATTACTTCTGCAAAGTGCAGCCCAACTTTCTTACTTCTCTTTTGGATGCGTCGACCTCTCTTGGACGCAAGGTCCAACTTGAACGCATCACCTGGTATCTTTGGACGCGGCGTTCACCTTGAACGTAGTATTTGTCTTTACCGCAAGGCCGTCCCCCTTTCGACGCAAGACAACTTCTTTTACATAAAATAGCTAAGTTGTCAAAAATACCTTCTCTCTTGGTCGCAGACTCCTACTACGGACGCAAGGATTCCTCCTTTCTGCCTTCTTTCTTCCCATTCTCTCCAGAATTCTTCTTTCAGAGTCATGTTGCTCCTTTTCCTTCAAGGTTCTATTTATAGGGATCTTGCCATCCAATTTCTCCCCTCCTTTTGCCACTTGTTTGCCACATGTCACGCTGCATGCTTAATTAACCATGCATTAATCCAAACGTCACCTTGCATGAAACACTTAACATGCCTTTTTAACACCTCCTACTTTTAAGGTGTCAAGTCTATATAAAGCCACATAGCCTTTATAGCTTATCTTATGCGTCCAACATTTTCCAATAGACAACCATTCATTCAACACCACGCCCCCATGCGTTCGTTGAGTTTCCTTTAAGATTTGAGCTTCACTACTCACTTTTCTAACTCTCGGCCATACTTCCTTTGAACTCGTTTTTCCATCGTATACTACTAGGCGTCAACGTCTCAACGCACACTACTATGCGTTTGTCTTACTGCATAATACCATGCGTCAGCCTGAACCGCATACTATATCATGCGTCCATGATCTTCCTCCTATCCTTGAAGATTCCTTGATTACTTATCTATGTGCCTTGTGCTTGTAATCCAAGGTTATTCATTTAACCTTCTCCTTGTACCAAAATATCTCTGATGATAATTTAGTATGCGTCCACCTCTTGCTCTAATCCTTGAGCTTACTTCTCATCCTTCCACTTTATCCAACACCCAAGAACATCCCTTGCTAATAGTTTATGCGTTACTCAATTTGCTATAGTATTCTATCTTTCCGAGACTTAGATCTCTTTCAACACTTCACAACATAACTTTATTCCTTTCTTGCATAAGTGTTTCACTTCTTTCCCTTCTCGGTTTACTTCCATGCGTCTATCCATACCATGCGTTACCTTGGTCCTGACCATACGTCCAACATGGTCTTTTACTTCTTTTCTTCATAGACTCTTCAACGTATCAGTTTCTTAAAAGTAGGGTGTGACATTATTCGTGTTCTTGTGTTAAAATATGCGTTTTAGATTCAAAAAGTTATAAAATAATTATCTTCAACAATTTACAAGAGTAGAACGCATAAGAAGATTTATCAATAGAATTTAACACAAACTACCGCATGATTCTCTATTTATACTTTATTTTTCTAAGAGAAAGACATATAATAACTTGTATTTGTACAAGTTATCAGCTCTCTAGGCTCTTTGGGTAATGGTAGAGAAGGGGGTGAGGGTGTGTCTACGTCTGGGTCACGGATGCGGTGTTCAGGGCTTGCTGCAATCTTTTCAACGGTTTTCACAACCACCACCTTCTTCTTCTTTTTCTTTTTTTGACCTAGGAGGTTGGGGTAGAGGCTCAAACTGAGGCTTTGGGGCTCTTTTGGGTACTTTGACTAGTCCAGGTTGATGTGGGGAGCCCCTCAGTAGCCTGTGAATCGTCTTGTTGCTGATCACCCCGTTTACTGGAACGCCAGACTCATTTTCTATAGAGAAGGTTGCACTTTGTAGGGCAGCATTGGCACACAAGCCCATGATCAGCCAAAGGATAAATAGTTGACCACGAGGCTTGCCCAAAAGGTCTTGGATTTGGTATATCATTACGCGTTCGACATCGAGGGGAACGCATTGCATAATGTAGTAAGCTATCATCAAGCGATGTCTTGAACTGACGTGTTATGCATGGTTGAAATGAGCCGCTTCTTCACAAAGTATACCCACAGGTTGGCCTCCGACAAAAGGTATTTGGATGGCAATGTTTTGATGCCTGTGGGTGATGTCACACCCCCTCCCGGATTATCCTCCAAATCCCGGGAGGAGATGTGAAGACAGCAACCTTGACTCCTCTGTAAGGTTCACTGTCCAACCATTTTCACCAAAGGCGGCCCAGACGAGGTTCTTGCGTAGGCAAAGCATCCTGAACTCGCTCGCTACCTGAAAAATTAGAAAGAAAATGGAAAACGTGAGCTAAAGTCCCGTGAGTGACAAGTTTTGTAAACGAGCTTTATTTGAAAACAAACATGTTACATTTGCACATATAAAACAAGGATTTAACATGATTATTCAACAAAAACATATTTTCCACAAAACTTTATCAATCTCGTAAATCCATTCCAAATCAATAGAATCATTTTCCAGAATGATTAAATAGAAAACCGTTTGGTTTTTCAATCTTTTCCATTAGTTGAGGTGAAGCAAGACTCAACGCTCTCAACGTCGAAAACAACCTTAGTTGGGGTGGAGCAAGGCTCAACACACCCAACGTCGAAATTATCCCTGGCTTGATGCGGAGTAAACTCGACGCACCAGCCAAATCAACCTCTATGTGCATATAGGAACATGGCGGGTTGCCCAAGTACCTTCTCATGTCCTTCAGTACTTGGTCCCGGGGAAACTCACGTGCCTTCTCATGTCCTTGAGCATTGAGCCTCCTCTAAAACATTTTAGAAACCCGTTCACATAAATAGTTCATTTGAGAATCCTTTCGTAGAAAATCATACAGATCTTTAATCAATAACATTTCATAAAAATGCATTCTAACAACTTAGAAAACATTTAACATGCCTTGTGAACAATAAAATCAAACATTATGTTTTCTAAAACAATTCATCACAAACCATATCTTATAAGAATATTTTCAATAAAAATCGATTTGAAGGAGAAAGGTGTCACTCACAAATCAATTAAGAAATTTCTTCTTTTTCCTTCAAATCCTACTTTCTCGAGCTCCTTGAACGCAAGGCTTGAGCTTCTAGCCCACAAGGTAACTGTTTTCACTCTCGGTAGCTCAGTTGGACGCAGCGTTCTATCTCTCGAATGCAAGGCTCCATTTTCCTTTGTCAGCTCGGTTGAACGCAACCCTGCCCTTCAACGCAAGGTTGGTAACTAACGCAAGGTGCAGCCTAACTCCTCTTACTTCTTTCGGATGCGTCGACCTCTCTTAGACGCAAAGTCTAACTTGAACACATCGTCTATCTTCGAACGCGGCGTTCACCTTGAACGTTGAATTCGTCTTAAACGCAAGGCCGACCCCTCTTCGACGCAAGACAACTTCTTTAACACCAGATGACTAAGTTGTCAAGAATGTCTTCTTTCTACCGCAGACCTCCTTTTACAGAAGCAAGTGGTTCCTTCTTTCTGCCTTCGTTCTCCTCTTTCTCTCAAGGATTTTTATTTCAGAATCATCAGTCGTTACTCTTCCCTCAGGGTCCTATTTATGGAGGGCTTGCCATCCTACTTCTCCTCTCTTTTTGCTACTTGATTGCTACATGTCACGCTGCATGTCTGATTAACCATGCATTAGTCCAAGTGTCACCTTGCATGAAACACTTAACATGCCTTTTTAACACCTCCTACTTTTAAGGTGTCAAGTCTATATGAAGCCACCTGACCTTTATAAACTTATCTTATGCGTCCAACATTTTCCAATAGACGATCATTCAACACAACGCCCTCATGCATTCGTTGAGTTTCCTTTAAGATTTGAGCTTCACTACTCACTTTTCTAACTCTCAGCCAACTACACTACTGTCTTTAACGCATAGAGATAACTTTGTCTTCAACGCATAGGGACCTCAATGCATGACAACCTTACCAATGCATGGTAAGCCAAGTACGTTTCTTCCCCCGCCAACGTGACAACTACTCCAGCTCACAACAACCATTCGTGATCACCTTCAACGCATAGCCGCACTAACCAGTGCTTACACAATGCCACTAGGCGTTAATGACAAACCCGCAATACTATGCGTTTGTACCTCATCGCATCATACCATGCGTCCAACTCCTTCCTTATGTCCATAACAACAACTTCTTCTCAAGCTCTTCCTCTATGCGTTGGTCCTATTGCGTTTACCTTCATCCTGCGCGCATGACCATCTTCCTATCCTTAGACATTCCTTGATTATTCCCAAGGTTATTCTTTTAACATTTTCTTTGCACTTAAACTATTTCTCTTAAGATAGATTAGCATGCGTTCACCACATGCTCCTTTTTTTTTATGTTTACTTCACAACCTTCTACTTTCCAACACTTGAAAATATCCTATGATAGATGTCTATGCGTCTTACTTCTTTCCCTTCAAGTTCTCCGGTACTTCCTATGCGTCCACCTTTACTATGCGTTACCTCAGTATTGACCATGCGTCCAACATGGTTTTTTATTCCTTTCCTTCAGACTTTTCAACGCATCGGTTGTTAAAAGTTGGATGTTACAGGTGAAGTCTCTGATTTCGATCCTAGCTTGGCCGTCACTCAAACTACGTCTTGCATGTGTTCATGGGAAATGCTGGAAATTAAATGAGTGCCTTCTGCATCCAGGTTGTCCCTCAAGCTAAACATTGCATTGATTTCTCAAGCGTTGAAAGGGATTCGTAGCCATGGACGACCACCATGGTTTTTTCTTGGTCGTTTTCGCCGTTGGTTGCATTATGGATGGGCCGACACAGAATCCAAGCCGACCATGGCGGTCAATTATTTCCAGGATGTAGGCTAGGATGGTTGTGTCTTCGAGAAAGAATCCCATCTCCAACAGCAGGTTAGGAAACTACCTACATCGACCTCGTGCTTCTTCCTTCTTTGATGACTCCTCCATCATGTTTCCTTTTCCTTTGACCTTAGCAGGTAATTTCTCTACTATCTTTTCTTTTCCCTTGGCTGTTGATGCAAGCCACAAATGCACGAGTCAATTTATAATATGAGTTGGTCAAAGTCTAAATATCGTTCCACTGGGGATCCAATTGAGAGTTCAAATTAGTTATATCTAGAGTTGAGTCAATTTTATTGGAGTATTCGACTACAAGTTTGGTTTAAGAAAACTGGAAAGCAAGTAAAGTTGAAAATCAAGAGTCAAAGCTAGTTTTAGGTATTGAATCCTTGTCTAATCGATTTTGCAACATTCGAGGGTTCATTGAATTAATTGTAAATCATATGCTTAAGTCTAGATATGTAAATCCAGGTTATTTCCATAAAAAACAACATTTTCTCAGGCAACTTAATTGATTACTAACTCTTAAAACCATGTTAAATCACATGGCATTAAGATTAGTTTCTAGCAACTTTCATTATTAACCTAACTATTTCTATGAGAGATTAATAACGATTCATCATTATGGATTCGATTCGATATGCAATTTCTCAAATCAAACATCTAACCTAGCAAACATTGATGGCCAATCAACAGGAACTAAGCATAATAACAATGAAAAGCATACTCATTACAACAATCCATGAAAAGTCTACAACATTAGCATAACTTCATAAACAATTCATCAATACCCTAAAACTAAAGAGTTTAGCTACTCATAGCGTTAGACAACTTGTTCAAGACAATTTTCAGCATTGAAAGAGTGTAAAGAAAGAAAAACTCTACTATTAACAAACCCTTGATTGAGGAGGAACCGCCAAGACTTCTTTGATCTTCACATCGGAAACTCAAATGGGCACCAAACTCTCTCTCAAACACTTTTCTCTCTTTCTTGCAGCAAACTCACTTTTTGACTATCACACCCCCTCCCGGATTATCCTCCATAACCCGAAAGAAGATGTGAAGTCAACAACCTTGACTCCTCTGTAAAGTTCACTGACCAACCCTTTCTTTACCAAAGACGGCCTAGAAGAGGTTCTTGCATAGGCAAAGCATCCCGAATTCGTTTGCTACATGGAAAATTTGAGAACATAGGAAAATGTGAGCTAAAGCCCGTGAGTGACTGGTTTTGTAAAACTATCCTTTAATAAAAAACAGGCATGTTACATTTATACATATAAAACAAGATAAGTACATACAACAGGAACGTATTTTCAACATCTCTTTTGAACTATATCAAATCATTCCAAATCAATAGAGTCGTTTAGAAACATTTATACGAAAAACTCGTTTGGTTTCTCAATCATTTCCCTTAGTTGAAGTGGAGTAAGACTCAACGCTCTCAACGTAAAAAAACATCCTTAGTTGGGGTGGAGCAAGGCTCAACACACCCAACGTCGAAATCACCCCTGGCTTCAAGCAGAGCAAGCTCGATGCACTAGCCAGCTTAACCTCTATGTGCACATAGGAATATGACGGGTTGCCCATGTACCTTCTCATGTCCTTGAGTTCTGGGTCCCGGGGAAACTCACGAGCCTTCTCAAAGAGATAAGCACTGAGCCTCCTCTTAAACATTTTATCAATCAATTTGAGTAGATCATTCATATAAAACCTTTCATAGAAATCAATATGTTTCTTAATAAACTATACTTTGCAACATGCCTTTCAATATAGTAAAACAATCAGGTAAAACATGTCTTTTGTGATCAACATCATGCGTTTAATGAAATCAGTTATTACAAAACCATAACACATAAGAACACTATCAACAAGTTCAGTTTGAAGGAAGAAGAGAGTCACTCACAATTAGTTAAGAGATTTTCCTCTTTTCCTTCCAATCCCTGTCTTCCCCGAGCTCCTTGAACGCAAGGTTTGAACTCCTAACCCGCAAACTATTTTTGGTAACTGGTTGGACGCAACCCTGCCCTTAAACGCAAGGTGCACACTAACTCTTCTTACTCTTTCGGATGCGTCGACCTTCCTTGGACGCAAGGTCTAACTTGAACGCATCGTGGTGTTCACCCTTTATGTTGAATTCGGATTAAACGCAAGGCTCACCCTTCTCGACGCAAGCCAACTTCTTAACACTAGATGACTTAAGTGTCAAAGTTGTCTTCCTCTTTGGCCGCAGACTTCCTCCTTCAAATGCAAAGTTTTCTTCTTTCAGCTCTCTTTCTTTCCCCTCTCAAGGATTATTATCACCGAATCATCAGTCATTACTTTTCCTTCAAGGTCCTATTTATAGAGAACTTGTCATTCTACCTCTCCTCTTCTGCTGCCACTTGTTTGCCACATGTCATGTTACATGCTGAATTAATCATGCATTAGTCCAAGTGTCACTATGCATGAAATGTTTATCATACTTTCTAACACCTCATACTTAATGAGGTGTCACAATCATGTGTAACCACCTGGCCTATAGACTTACCTTATGGGTTCATTATGTTCCAATACACAACTACACAACCAACTCCTTGCTCCTTTGCGTTCATGGAACTATCTTCCAGATTCAACTCCTTTGCTTCCTTTTACTACCCTCGGCTTTACTACCTTTATTCCACTTCTCCTTTATTTAAGTGTACAAATTCTAAATGCATACTACTATGCGCTTCAGCTTGACATCATACATTAATTTTTATCGCATTTATATGCGTTCAACTCCCTTTCTTACATCGTTCACAGCAACATTTCCTCCTTTGTACAATTGCACTTTTCTGACCATGTGGTTTACCTTTGACTACCCCATCCAACTCACATTCTTTCTTCCTGCGTTTACCCTCCTGCATTTACCTTTGCTTCATTCTGCGTTCATGACCTTCCTTTAAGTCCCTTGATTTTATCCTCTATGCCTTCTTGAATCATATACCAAGGTTATTCCTTAACCATTTCCTTCTTTAGCTTCTTCCTATGCGTTTACCGAAGATAGTGATGACATTTCCATTTTCATGAAATTAAGCTCTTCAGCATATGACTTGATAACCAATGGTAACCATCATCGACTCATGAACCCTTCGTCGCATAGTTAACAGTTGTCCTTAACACAGAATTCCTCAACGCATAGCCAATATTTCTCACCATTTAACTTTCTCAACGCATAGTTATTGTCCACTTTATGGCTTATTAATTCATTATTAATCCTTTAACCTATCGCATCCAACTACTCCCCAATTCAAGGTATTCTTCTCATCGTAACGTAGGTTGGATACAACCCTTGGTCAGGCTCCATCTTTGCCTCCAATCACATAATAACACCTTTCAATGCCTGTCATACCTTATCGAAATAGCGACTCATCCATCAAGGCTATAGTAACAGTCCACTTTCTTCCCCTTTACTCTAGCTTCCCATACCAGGCTCACCAACGCATAGCCGTAATCCATACTCAATTCTTGTTTCTTCACCTCCATTCACTATCATTCTATACAACACTCAACGCATTACTTCCCTTAGCCTCATTTCTCGACGCGTTGACAACCATTCCAACGCAAGGTACTTTTCCTACGTGATGGTTCTATACTTTGCATCATCGACACATGGTACTTCACCCCATTCAACTTGCCCTCATTAGAACCTAATCTCACAGCCTGGCCGATAACTCCTCAGTATTAAATACCATGCATTTGAGCTTAATCATCTACGCATCACCCTAATCTTCCAAGATATGTCTATTTTTTTTTTTAATACTATTCATCTCAACGCACAGAATTTATTGGCCATAATTCAGTAATTGCACAATCTTAACTTTTCGTTTAAAGGTTCCCCAATCCACACACTTTTATCCCTTTTATCCCTACTAGTTATATGAATACTTAGGTTTTCAGGGACAGGGTGTTACAAATTTGGTATAAGAGCGAAAGATTCTGGGAACAAGAAAGTTTAAACAATAAATCAAAAAGGAAAGATTGAAATATTGTGAATTGTGATTAATGGACAGACGAGGTAGGCAAGCAGACACCGGAACTTCGCAAGCTATCTGAGAAGTGTAAGGGAAAATTTAAAGTAGGTACAAGCTCATATAACTAAATGTATTGATTGTGGATAATTTGGTGATCAATTAATGGTGTTAAGACTGTATAAAAAAAATTTGGAAAGAAAATGGGAATTGAGAGAATTAAAGTCTGAAGAGTCCTATGCGACGAGATGAAGAAAGGATTGTTTATGTTAGTGAAAGTCAGGGATTAGGGATAATCATAAGTTAACTTGAAAGAAATCATGATAGGCGTTTTGAAATGCTAGAAAATAATTTGATGATCCAAAAAATAAGAGGATTCAAGTAATATAGTCATGTCTAGAAGCAAAAGTATGAGATGAAGAAAGCTATGCGTCCATAGCATTAGAAGGGATACTCACAAAGAAATGAAAATTTGAAAGGATAGTTGGAATAGAAGGAACAATACCAAAGATGATGTGGTACGAACGCCTGATATTCTGGTTGAAGGAAATTTAAGTGTTGGAATGTTAGAAAAGGAACACGATAATTAAAGAAATGTATGCGTTGAAGATTTAAAAGATTTTACCGAAACTTTGTATTCTTGAAGCAAACAACCACACTATTAGGTTTGAAAGTGTAAACTAAGGAGAGGGATTTCACTAAATGATTGGAGACTGAGGAAAATTTTACCAAGTAATGGAGACGGTGTAAAATTGGACGCATCATTGGTATAAAGGAACTCAAAACGCATAAACATGTAGAAATCTACAGGAATCTAAGGAATAAGAAATGGATGAACTATTCAGTAAATGGTGGAAGTTGATAAGATAGAGCATTTCTTGCTTATCAGAGAAACATATATATACTAGATAGATTGATATGGATGCAAGTGAATAAGTTCAAAGGTTCTGAGAAGATTACCAACGAAGTTACGAATCAGTATCATAATAAGGACATGATATATGTTATGATTTAAGGAATATGCCTCTTATTTCACTTATAAAGACGCTGCAGGATGTGATTAGAAGGAGTAAATGATCTGGCTCAAGTGTTAGATAAGGAGAAAATGATAAAACATTGAGGGGCTAATAACCTACCGAAATTCGGGACGGAATTCTTATAAGGAAATGGTGAATTAAAAGTACTACTTTCAGCTTAGAGAATGGTAAGCAAGTAATCGAGTAATGGAAGAGATAATTAGAAGCTCGAGTTCAAGAGTCTATGCATTAGTGTAATAAAGCAAGAAAATGAGGAGAGTGAGCATAAGTAAGGCTTGATTGCATAGTCAAATTTACGTAAAGTGTTGGCTGGTTGAGGTATGTGGTCCAGAAGTCGAGCAAGTGTAAATGTTGAGACTATGCATTGATGAGATTACTGGACCAGGAAGTATGTCTTGGTGGAAATCAAAAAGAAAATTCACCAAGGAACTAGGGAGAGAAGTTGGAAACGCATTCGGTACTGAGAAGATCAAAACGCAAAGGTATGCTAAAAGATGTATAAGAATACATGAGGGAAAGAAACGAATAAGTAAATTGAGTATTGAAAGAAAAACTATGTCCCCATAAGTAAACAGAAATGGAGAAGAAAGTTGGAACTATCTGAGAAATCATACGTTGTTGGCTGAATCACGAAGCAATGTGAGCAGAAGTAGCTACCTGCGTCAAAGGTTAAGTGATCATTGGCGAGAGAAGAAAAGTGCTTAAACCATGCACTGAAGCCACTCTGCATTGAAGACAGATGTGTGCTGAAATTGCCCCGCGTCGAAGACAAAGTAGTCTTGACGCGAAAAAGAAGATGGTGCAGGACTGAGTTGTATGCATCAAAAGTAGGAAGCGTTGAGGATGATGCCATGCGTTGGGTGTGTTTAGTTGCCAAAGGCGTTGGAGAAGAATTCTAAAATGAGCGCCCCGCGCCGAAGTAAGAACCCCGCGTCAGCCTGTGGGTGAGGGATAAACCTCAAGAAAAGGCTGAGGAAAATGGTCTTGAATGTTCTGTCGAAATTCTACTTGTCTCGATGATGAAAATAGAACTGGAATTGAAGATTGATCTCCAGTAGCGCAGACTGAACAGTGGTTAATATTCGGAGAAGAACGAATTGAGGAAACCGAGTTTAGGGCTGAAATTTAGAGGTGAGTAAGTTAACGTAATCCCTAACAAGTTTTATGAAGGATGGTAAAACTAAGATATAAGTTAAGCATGGTGAATTCATAACTTACAGAAAACGCATAGTGCTGTTTGTTAGAAGTATAGAAAAGAATTCTACACTTTATGAAGGCTATTATGGGTTAGAGAATAGGAGTTAATCGAAGCAAAGAATAAAAGAAGTCACTTGAGCAAAGTATATGTCACACCCCCTCCCGTATTATTCTCCATAACCCGAAAGAAGATGTGAAGTCAGTAACCTTGACTCCTCTGTAAGATTCATTGACCAACTATTCCTTTTTACCAAAGATGGCCCCAGACGAGGTTCGACATAGGCATAGCATCCCGAACTCGCTTGCTACCTGAAAATTAGAAAACATGGGAAAACGTGAGCTAAGCCCCGTGAGTGACAAGTTTTGTAAACTATCTTTTATTCGAAAAGAGGCATGTTACAGTAAAACGCATTAAAAGAAGGATTCAACAGGAACAAATTTTCCACAATTCTTTGTCATTCACGTAAATCCGTTCTAAATCCATAGAATCGTTTTCCAGAATATTTAAAAAGAAAACCATTTGGTTTTTCAATCTTTTCCCTTAGTTGAGGCGGAGCAAAGCTCAACGCTCTCAACGTCAAAAACATCCTTAGTTGGGGTGGAGCAAGGCTCAACACACCCAACATCGAAATCATCCCTGGCTTCAATCAGAGCAAGCTCGATGCACTAGCCAGCTTAACCTCTATGTGCACATAGGAATATGACAGGTTGCCCGTGTACCTTCTCATGTCCTTGAGTACTGGGTCCCGGGGAAACTCACGAGCCTTCTCAAAGAGATAAGCACTGAGCCTCCTCTTAAACATTTTATCAATCATTTTGAGTAGATCATTCATATAAAACCTTCATAGAAAACAGGAAGTTTCTTGATAAACCGTTTCTTACAACATGCCTTTCCATATAATAAACAATCCGATAAAACATGCTTTTTAAATATTAAGATCAAACATCATGCGTTTCATGAGATCAATTATCACAAAACCATATCACATAAAAATATTTTCAACAAAGTTCAGTTTTGAAAGAAGAAGAGTCACTCACAATTTCTTAAGATATTTCCTCTTTCCTTCCAATTCTTGTCTTCCCGAGCTCCTTGAACGCAAGGGTTTGGTCTTCTACCCCGCAACTATTTCTGGTAACAGGTTGGACGCAAGCCTGTTCTTAAACGCAAGGTGCAGACTAACTCTTCTTACTCTTTCGGATGCGTCGACCTTCCTTGAACGCAAGGTCTAATTTGAACACATCATGGCATTCACCCTTTTGTGTTGAATTCATGTAAAACGCAAGGCTTACCCTTCTCGACGCAAGCCAACTTCTTAACACCAGTGTCAAGGTTGTCTTCCTCTTTTGGCCGTAGACTTCCTCTTACAGACGCAAGGTTTTCTTCTTTCAGTTCTCCTTCTTTCTTTCTCTCAAGAATTATTATCACTGAATCATCAGTCATTACTTTTCCCCTCAAGGTTCTATTTATAGAGAACTTATCATTCTACTTCTTCTCTTTTGCTGCCACTTGTTTGCCACATGTCATGTTGCATGCTTAATCAACTATGCATTAGTCCAAGTGTCACTTTGCATGAGATGATTATCATGCTTTCTAACACCTCCTACTTAATGAGGTGTCCCAATCATGTGTAACCACCTGGCATATAGGCTTACGTTATGCGTCCGTTATATTCCAATATACAACTACCCAATCATTCCTGTGTTCCTATGCGTTTATAGACCTTTATTTCCATTTCTCTACCACATTCAATTAGGTATACAGATCTTAAACGCATGCTACTATGTGTTTCAGCTTACCATAAAATATCATACATCAATCTTAATCGCATACTATCTGCGTTCAACTTTCTTTTCTTATATTCATTCACAGCTACAAATCTCTCTTTTGTACAATTACCCCCTTCTGACAATGTGGTTTACTCTTAACTACCACATTCAACTCAAGTTCTTTCTTTATGCATTTATCCTCTTGCATTCATCTTTACATCATTTCGCGTTCATGACCTTTCTTTAAGTCCCTTGATTTCACCCTCTATGCGTTCTCGAATCATATACCAAGGTTATTCCTTTAACCATTTCCTGCTTTAACTTTTCCTATGCGTTTACCCGAGATCTTGATAACATTTTTCATTTTTTATAACGTTAAGCTCTTCCGCGTATAACTTATTAATCAATGGTAGTCACCTTCAACTCATAAATCCCTCGTCGCATAGCTAATAGCTGTCCTTAACACAACTTCTCAATACATAGCTGATGGTTCCTCACCTCGTAACTTCCTCATCGCATAGTAAGACCTTACTAATCACTGAAGTCCAACTAGCATATAATAATCCTTTAACGTTTAACAGCCTCTTCCGCACATGCTATACCATATTCAGGGACTTCTTGATTAGCCTAATGAACCTTCATCGCACATAGTTTTTCAATCCATCGCTAACCTTCAGCGCATAGTCAATACCCAAGTTCCTTTTTCCTCCATACTGTTGCTTCATAACGCCTAATGCATTACTTTCCTTCACTTCACTTTCCGACGCGTTGCCCAACGCAAAGTACTTTTTCCACGCAATGGTTCTACTCCATTTTACATTATCGACGCATGGTACTTCACCTCATTTAACTTGCCATTATTAACATTTAATCTCGTAACTTGGTAACTCAATATTAACTATTACATGCGTTATAACTTATCCACACTCTTTATCCTTTTATCCTTACCAATTATATAAATACTTAGGTTTTCAGGAACAGGGTGTTACAACTCCATACACCTTAAAAAAAAAATTTCGTCCTCGAAATTTAAATAGGACAAGACTATGGAAAAGAAAGACTTTATTATTATTCTTTGTACAGTCATTGTTTTTCAAGATACAGAAAAGAAAGACAAAACTACAAACATAAATTACATTTCCTTTTATTTCTCTTCTTCTTTTCCTTCATCCGGTTTACCTAGGCCTTCTTGATTTTGTGGACAATCTTTACGGTAATGCCCTGGTTGCCCACACTTATAACACACATCTATTATTTCTTTATAGTCTTTTCTATGCTTTCGTTCACATTTCTTACAGGAAGCCTGTCTCTTTGTCTCTTTAGTTTGACTGCCAGACTCGTTTAATGCAGGGCATTGTTTTCGATAATGTCCTTCCTCCCCACATGCAAAGCACCTATCTTTTCCAATGCACTCTATCGCATGCCCTTTTCAGCATACTGGGCAGCTGTGTGCCATGCGTTTTCGTTTTCCTTTGCTCTCCTTGGTCGGCATGATGAGCTATAAACAATGAATAAATTAGCTTACAATATTCTCAATTACATTCATTCTAGTTCTACAACAAATTTTATTTGCCTTGAACACTTTTACTTGTTTTTTTAAAAAAAAAATGTTATGCTTCACTAATTGCATCCACTACATAAACAAGGCAAAATCAATTTTATAAGGAATTCTTTCCGGAGGCTATCATAATACCATTCACCTTTTCTTTATAGTTATTTGTACACATGATTCATCAACATGTTTCCAATTACAACCTAATGCATACTTGGGTTGCTAACTTGAACGTAAACATCATGCGTCTTTATTTCAGCTGCAAATTCTGTTTCAACGCAACTTCCTCAATTACTAACGCATGGCTATTCAACATCTCTTAAACCTTTAACTTTCTGCCACTTTTCTGCATAAGCATATACCTTCCAGTCACCGCATCCTCTTAATATTACAGTTATTCCTTTATTCTCATCACATAATATACAATCGTACAAGCCCTTTTTTACCTTTTTCTCAAGTGACTTCTTTTATTCTTTGCTTCGATTAACTCCTATTCTCTAACACATAACAGCCTTTACAAAGTATAGAATTCTTTTCTATACTTCTAACAAACAGCACTATGTGTTTTCTGTAAGTCATGAATTCACCATGCTTAACTTAAATCTTAGTTTTACCATCCTTCATAAAACTTGGAAGACCTTCTTAAACTCATTCCAGTCTATTCCTTCTGTGTCTCCTCTTCTACTTTCCACAATCCTCCACCAATCTTCTGCCCCTTTTTGGAGCAAGAATACTGCCAACTCCACTTTTCTGTCTTCAGAGTATCTCATTACACGATAGCATTTCTCGAGCAAATTTAGCCACGCTTCTGCCTCAACAGGGTCCACGGTGCCCTCAAAAGTAGTAGCACCTAAAGCCTTTAATCTTTCAATACTATATTTCTTTTCTGGATCGGATTCCACTGATCTGATACTTGTAGCCAATCTCTGAGCAATTCTAGTAAATAGTTGTTCCTCGACATTGACCTCAGCTTGAGGATGGCTAGATTCACCCTCAGACATATCTCCATGGTTCCCAGTAGCTTCAGGAGTTTCGGCTACTGCTTGCCTAGCTCGCCTGCCTCGAGGTGGCATGTTTCCTATAGGACAATACAACATTATCATTTACTAACAATATACATGTTCCTACACTACAATGCATGATCCTATTCCCAAGACTCTTTCGCTCTGATACCAACTTATCACACCCCCTCCCGGATTACCTACCCATCCTGAAAGGGAATGTGAAGACAATAAACATCACCCGACGCATATTGTCCCTTCTTACCTTCTTATTCTGTGCATACATTTACTTATATACATACAAAGAACTCAGTCATACTACACATGCTTATAATTCGATACAATTCTCCGTATAGGGTACGCTTTTATTACATAGCATAATTTCACTTTCATATCCGTCATATAATGTACAAAACTCCACCAACAATCCCCACTCAAATCTACATGATCTACATGCCATTTACATAAAAGAAACATATGCAACGTACAACTCTCAGACTTGACTATAATTTGAGAACTCGAGACTTGGGCAGGGTGAGCTGAAGTAGGCTAAGCACCGGGAACGTCCTTGCTACCTGGGGGAGAAAAGGAAAACATTCGAAAACATAAGCTAACAGCTCAGTGAGTGACAAATCTTTGTAAAACGAACATTTATTGGAAACAGGCATGTTATGTATAACGAATAAGTAAGAGTTTAACATTTTGTTCAAATGAAACATGCTTCCTACAAAATCCATTAATCTCATAAATCAAATCTTAAATCATAAAAGAGTGAATTCCAAGGAGTTTATCAATCACAGTTTAGTTTTCAAACTTTTCCCTTAGTTGAGGCGGAGCAATGCTTCTACACACTCAACGTCGAAATCGTCCTTGGCTCAATGCGGAGCAAACTCGACACACCAGCCAAATCAACCTCTATGTGCACATAGGACTATGACGGGTTGCCCAAGTACCTTCTCATGTCCTTCAGTACTGGGTCCCGGGGAAACTCACGTGCCTTCTCGTGTCCTTGAGCACTGAGCCTCCTCTAAAACGTTTTAGAATTTCATTTGCATAATAGTTCATATGAAAATCCTTCCATAGAAATCATGCAGATCTTTATTCAATAACATTTCATAAAAATGCTTACTATCCATTTTAAAAACATATAACATGCCTTATAAGTAATGCAATCAACATTATACATTTCAAACAGTTCATTGTAAATCATACTTCATAAGAACATTTTTAATAAAATAGAATGAAAGAATAAAATAGTCACTCACAACTCTTTCTAGGCTTTACGTGGGTTATACACTTTCTCTATTTCTTCTCGGCCTGCAAGAGACATGTACCTTGCGTTATTGAACATTAAATCTTCTTATTTTTCTAATTAACTTAATAAGCGAGAATCCTAGCAATACCAACCAATAAGGACTGTCACTAGCGATACTTGTTGGAGCGACACTAGCGTTACACTACCTTAGCAGCGATACTCAGCGTTATCTAGCGAGAACTGTGAGACGGAAGGCTCCTTTGCGTCTTAGCGACACCCGTCTCGCTAGCAATACTCAGACAGTGTGCCGATACTTGAATCTCAGCGGCAGTCTGCACTGTTATTCCCTCCTTTCTTCTCGTTCTTACTTCAATCTATTAAAAATCACAATTCCATACGGATTCAGGACTTCTTCTCTTCTACAAACTTAAAGGAAATTCAGTTCTATAGCTTACCTCAAAGTTTCAAGGCTTAACTCCTTCTCGCTCTCACTGTATTCTGGATTCACCTCCTGCTGTTCCGGATTGCGAGATAATCTTGTAAACACTGTTTTTCCTAAGGATTCACATAGTAAATTTTCAATTTCAGCTTTAACTTCCTTCACAAAGGTTGTTAGAAACTAAGTTAAATTACTAACCTCCAAGTTTCAGCTCTAAACTCGGCCTCCTCCACACGTTCTACTCTGATTATCGTCACTGCTCAAACCATGTGACTTCAGTCATTCTTCTGTTCCAGCTTCGTTTTCAACATCAATATGAGTCGAATTTCATCCAAAATCCTCAAGATCACCTTCCTCAATCTTCTTCTGAAGTCTATCTGAAATATAGAACCGACTTAAGCTCTCGAAATGTCTTAAAAATGATTAAACATTTAATTAATCCAACTATATATACTACCGACTTAGCCTTCACAATCACCAAGATTAATGTTGCCGACTTACCCCTCACCTGCAGACTGGCGCGGGGTTCTCACTTCGACGCGAGGCGCTCATGTTAAAATTCTCCTCCAGCGCCTTCAGCAACTAGCCTCACCCAACGCATGGCATCGTCCTCAACGCCTCCTGCTTTTGACGCATACAACTCGGTCATACACCACTATCTTCGTCGCGTCAAGACCACTCTGTCTTCGACGCGAAGCGACTTCAACTCATGTCTGTCTTCAACGCATCCATTTCAGCGCATGGCTGTCCTCAACGCAGAGTGACTTTAGCGCATTGTTCAAGCACGTTTCTTCCCCCGCCAGAATTACTTATCCTTCAACGCGGGTAGCTACTTCAGCTCACTAACCTCCGTGAATCAACCACAAACGCATGGACTTAGTCAATACTTAGCCACAATTTTCTTTCCAAGAATTCTTACTCTCGCCCTTGGCCACTTCTTCCTTTGAAACGCATAGTCACAAACGCATGGCCGCACCCCAACGCTTGGCAACGCAAATCAGTGCTTACAATTAAGCTCAAATGCATGGTATTTAATACTGAGGAGTTATCGGCCAGGCTGTGAGATTAGGTTCTAATGAGGGCAAGTTGAATGGGGTGAAGAACCATGAGTAGATGATGCAAAGTATAGAACCATCACGTAGGAAAAGTACCTTGCGTTGGAATGGTTGTCAACGCGTCGAGAAATGAAGCTAAAGGAAGTAATGCGTTGAGTGTTATATAGAATGATAGTGAATGGAGGTGAAGAAACAAGAATTGAGTATGGATTACGGCTATGCGTTGGTGAGCCTGGTATGGGAAGCTAGAGTAAAGGGGAAGAAAGTGGACTGTTACTATAGCCTTGATGGATGAGTCGCTATTTCGATAATGTATGACAGGCATTGAAAGGTGTTATTATGTGATTGGAGGCAAAGATGGAGCCTAACCAAGGGTTGTATCCGACCTACGTTACGATGAGAAGAATACCTTGAATTGGGGAGTAGTTGGATGCGATAGGTTAAAGGATTAATAATGAATTAATAAGCCGTAAAGTGGACAATAACTATGCATTGAGAAAGTTAAATGGTGAGAAATATTGGCTATGCGTTGAGGAATTCTGTGTTAAGGACAACTGTTAACTATGCGACGAAGGGTTCATGAGTCGATGATGGTTACCATTGGTTATCAAGTCATACGCTAAAGAGCTTAATTTCATGAAAATGGAAATGTCATCACTATCTCCGGTAAACGCATAGGAAGAAGCTAAAGAAGGAAATGGTTAAGGAATAACCTTGGTATATGATTCGAGAATGCATAGAGGATAAAATCAAGGGACTTAAAAGGAAGGTCATGAAAGGGGAATGAAGCAAAGGTAAATGCAGGAGGGTAAACGCAGGAAGAAAGAATGTGAGTTGGATGGGGTAGTCAAAGGTAAACCACATGGTCAGAAGAGTGCAATTGTACAAAGGAGGAAATGTTGCTGTGAACGAATGTAAGAAAGGAAGTTGAACGCATATAAATGCGATAAAAATTAACGTATGATGTCAAGCTGAAGCGCATAGTAGTATGCATTTAGAATTTGTACACTTAAATAAAGGAGAAGTGGAATAAAGGTAGTAAAGCCGAGGGTAGTAAAAGGAAGCAAAGGAGTTGAATCTGGAAGATAGTTCCATGAACGCAAAGGAGCAAGGAGTTGGTTGTGTAGTTGTGTATTGGAACATAATGAACCCATAAGGTAAGTCTATAGGCCAGGTGGTTACACATGATTGTGACACTTCATTAAGTAGGAGGTGTTAGAAAGCATGATAAACATTTCATGCAAAGTGACACTTGGACTAATGCATGATTAATTCAGCATGCAACATGACATTTGGCAAACAAGTGGCAGCAGAAGAGGAGAGGTAGAATGACAAGTTCTCTATAAATAGGACCTTGAAGGAAAAGTAATGACTGATGATTTGGTGATAATAATCCTTGAGAGGGGGAAAGAAAGAGAGCTGAAAGAAGAAAACTTTGCATTTGAATGAGGAAGTCTGCGGCCAAAGAGGAAGACAACTTTGACACTTAAGTCATCTGGTGTTAAGAAGTTGGCTTGCGTCGAGAAGGGTGAGCCTTGCGTTTAATTCGAATTCAACATAAAGGGTGAACACCACGATGCGTTCAAGTTAGATCTTGCGTCCAAGGAAGGTCGACGCATCCGAAAGAGTAAGAAGAGTTAGTCTGCACCTTGCGTTTAAGGGTAAGTTTGCGTCCAACTGGTTACCAAAAATAGTTTGAGGGTTAGGAGTTTAAACCTTGCATTTAAGGAGCTCGGGGAAGACAGGGATTGGAAGGAAAAGAGGAAAATCTTTTAAGTAATTGTGAGTGACTCTCTTCTTCCCTCAAACTGAACTTGTTGATAGTGTTCTTATGTGTTATGGTTTTGTAATAACTGATTTCATGAAACGCATGATGTTGATCATAATGTTTAAAAGACATGTTTTACCTGATTGTTTTACTATATTGGAAGGCATGTTGCAAAGTATAGTTTATTAAGAAACATCTTGATTTCTATGAAAGGTTTTATATGAATGATCTACTCAAATTGATTGATAAAATGTTTAAGAGGAGGCTCAGTGCTTATCTCTTTGAGAAGGCTCGTGAGTTTCCCCGGGACCCAGTACTCAAGGACATGAGAAGGTACATGGGCAACCCGTCATATTCCTATGTGCACATAGAGGTTAATCTGGCTAGTGCATCGAGCTTGCTCTGCTTGAAGTCAGGGGTGATTTCGACGTTGGGTGTGTTGAGCCTTGCTCCACCCCAACTAAGGATGTTTTCGACGTTGAGAGCGTTGAGTCTTGCTCCGCCTCATCTAAGGGAAATGATTGAGAAACCAAACGAGTTTTTCGTATAAATGTTTCTAAACGACTCTATTGATTTGGAATGATTTGATATAGTTCAAAAGAGATGTTGAAAATACGTTCCTGTTGTATTGATGTACTTATCTTGTTTTATATGTATAAATGTAACATGCCTGTTTTTGATTAAAGGATAGTTTTACAAAACCAGTCACTCATGGGGCTTTAGCTCACATTTTCCTATGTTCTCAAATTTTCCAGGTAGCAAGCGAGTTCGGGATGCTTTGCCTATGCAAGAACCTCGTCTGGGCCGTCTTTGGTAAAGAAAGGGTTGGTTAGTGAACCTTACAGAGGAGTCAAGGTTGCTAACTTCACATCTTCTTTCGGGTTATGGAGGATAATCCGGGAGGGGGTGTGACATTGACGCTCTCTATTTCATGATTAGAGTTGCTGGAAACCCTTCAATTTATAGACTTGGCCGCCTAAAATCCTTTCCAAAATTGATGATTTTTTAAATTAGGAAAGCTGACGTTGTTGCGCTCTTGGAGAGCAAGCGACGTTGTTCGTCATAAAAGCGCAATGTAGCGACCCGCTAAAGTAGTGTTGCAATGCTGTCTTTCATTGATGCCTACCCCTGAACGCAGCGCCACAGCACAGCGAAGCTTCTCTAAGACGACGCGACACTGGCATGTCTTCCAATTTTCGATGCTCTCGGGTCGAGAGTGCTGAGGGCAACATGCGACGCTCTTGACTGTGTTGCCCTGCCTTTAAGGTTTTCTTCATTTCTTCCACTTTTCACTTGGTTTTGGCTCAGTTTGGTCTTTTTTTGGTCTTTAACACTTATTTTTGCCATAATTAATTGAAAACCACTTGTAAACACATGAAATCTAATAAAACATCTTTAATTTAAGAGGACAAAAAGCACTTTTTGAGTGCTTTTCACCCGCTATGGTGACACCTCAACTACTTTCTACTTTCTCTCTTTCTCCTTTTATTCTCTGAGGCATCCTTCCTCTTTTCCACCCCAACATCCTTAGGGATGAAGGAATTGAATTCCCAGCAGAAGCAAATGATCATCTTGTGCCATTAAATTTGTTTTAGAAATAACAAAATACAAAGAACCAACAAACAGGATAAACAACTAAATATCAACATGTTTTTTAGAAGAATTAAGGGATAAGAGTTTTCCTACCTTTGAAGACTATCTTCAGTGTGGAATTCTTCTTTTCCAAGTCACGAACCAGAAAACTTCTCCAACGAAACAACAAGAACTCTTCTTGTTCTTTGGATCACCACCACAACGTTACCTTACTATTCTCAAGGAAGAATCTAAAGGAATTGTGTGGGCTCTCCTCTATTTCTTTTGGCAAGAGAGAATTAAAGGAGAGAAGAGAGAATTGGGAGGGAGAGAGTTCTTAAGATTACATAACTTTTATGTAAAATTGAGATGAATTTGTAACTTTTTTTTTTTTTTTTTTTTTTTTTTTTACGTGATATGTGAGAGAGAGGGAACAGAATAATAATATTATTCTTATTAATTAAAATAAATTTATTAAATAATATTTAATAAATTTAATTAATTTAATTAATTAATTAATTAATTATCTCATATTTTATTTAAATTTGAATCATATTCAAATAACCTTCTCTCACATAATCTATAATTTTAATATGAACCTCATTGATATTAATTGTATCCTATAGTTTTAATATGAATCTCATTCATATAACCAATTTTTAAATCTCATTTAAATATTCATCTCTCTTTTAATATAAAGTATAAATTTTGAAATTTATCTAAAATAAACTCTATATTATAATGTTTCTATATACACTATGCTAATTGTATCACATATTAATTCCCTTATTAATTTGAACATTTCAAATTAACCAAAATGTTTGATTCTTATACTAAGTCTTTATGAGCTAGCAAGGGGACCTTATGGACCTATAGTTAGAAGCTCAAATGACATGAGATTAATTAATTAAACTCTTTAATTAGATTAATTAATATTCACTAACTGTGGGTCACTCCATTAAATACTTACAGTTGCACTCTTTGTATTGTAGATATATTTACTAATAAATAGTAAGTTGACACTTCACAAATTACCCATAACCACATTGGGTTAAATTACCGTCTTATCTTTGTAGTTATATTTAACTCTTTTAAGTACCATTGATCGCTCTGAACAAACTGTTTACAGTTCAACTATAAACAAACCCCTCTCGTGCCAGTGAGAGGGTGAGGCTTCATTGTTCAAGACTTGGAGTTAGCCTTTAAAGGAGTAATTTATTTACTTACCCTAAACACGGGAAGAAGTTAATTTTATCGTATGAAGATATGTTCCTAGCTCCCTAATCAGACAAATCCTTAAAATGGTAGGCTCGGCAATTTGGCCACTCTCACTCATACAGATTAAATGATTGCCCTCATAGACAAGAGTTCTTAACTCACTCAGGATTCAAGTCAAGTTACCTATAGTCATTCTATGAAATGTTAATTTCTACAATTAACAGCGTTACAAAGAGAAATTAAACATTTCGCAGTTCGGTCTTATACAAACTCTTTCCATAGGTACCCCCACTCATATGTCTCCACATGAACGATTAGGATCAAATCGTTTATAATACTTTACAACTTCTTGTAACAATTACAAAGTGAGTCGTATCCGTAATATTACCAGAATAAGGCACCCAAGCTTATTCCTATACTACAGACCTTTTGGTTATTACTTAAAATCCAACCTTGTATGGTGACCACATACATGTTTAAGTTTACATAAAATAACCATGGAATCTTAGTTTATTGGATTGGGTTAATGCATAAGATAGATAAAATAACTCCTTATTTTATTTAATAAATAAAATGTATTTACAATTTACAAAACTACAAGACGCAAGAGATTTAGGACACACTAGTCCCAACAAAGGATGCATTCCTTTTTCTCTCTGGGCAACTACTGCCCAAACCTCTTCTTTTTGTTTCTCTTCTTCCCCTCATTACCGCATCTTCTTTGAATTAACAACTTCTTTTTCATCATGACTGCATTCTGAACCTCTACTTTGACACAAACCTCGGAATTCTCTTTGTTAATGGCCTTTTTAACTCAGGCTTCCCTACGTAACTCTTCTTTGGAAGTAATGACTACTACAAAGGCCTTAGCTTCCCTACGAAGCTTGCGTAACTCTTTCTTCAGCTTGGCCATACCCTTGGCCAATGTCATAGTAGCGCAGTCAAATGATGTTGCAGCAACATATGACTCATGTCTCCTTTTTTCTACATTTTTTAAGTCTCTTCCATGTCTCATTTTTTGAACAATTACATGGCATTATATAGGCCTCAAAATCTAACCCTAGACATTCTATGAGGCATTCAAAAAGTTGTAACACTCATAATTAATGACCATTATAAGCCATGATCAAATTGTAAAATAAAATCACATAAAATGACTCAAAACTGAAAAATATATTTAATAAATACAATAAATCTGAGATTAATATTTTTCATCCATTTTCCATGCATTTGTAACCATCCAAAAGTAAAGACATCTCATTTGAATTAGCTTGAAGTCTTTGTTCATTAAATGAATCTTGATTCTTCATAAATTCCTCTTGACTTCACATAATTCTTCTTCTTTGCTTAGTGTAAACTTGGACAGCATGTATGACTCATTCTTGATGTTCATATTGCATGATTGAGGTTCCTCCATTCATATCAACATCTAAATATACATTAGATTAAAAAAAACACAGTCAAAATATGAAGTTTATACAAAATCAAATCTTAAGAAATTACATGAGTTTGCTCTCAAGAATAAGAAATTGAAGGGAGAGTATCCAATCCACAATGAAAACCCAAAAATTGTAGAAAAACCTAAGCTAAAAGGTGAAAAGAAGAAAAACTAAGTTGGGGTTAAGTTCTTTTTCTCCTCTCATTTCTCGCCCTAAAAATGAAGCATCTATATACTGCCTCGAAGCGTTGCTGCGCTCTGATGGATCGTCGCTACGCCCTAGGTAGAAATTGGATTGCCTACCCAAAGCGTAGATATGCTGTGCTCAAGCGCTGTCAAAATCTGGACCGCAACTATGCTCTAAGGGAGCGTCACTACGCTCTCACCATTTTTAGCCTATTGCCTTTAAGAGTAGCGTTGCGCAAGACAAAGTGAAACTACGCTCTTAGGAACATTTTCGTTCTTTTGCTTCAAATTATTGTCGAATGGTACGTTTCAATCCAAATTCGCCTCGAAATGTCTCGATGGTTTCCTTTGCTCATTTTCTTGTCAAAAACACTAAATAAAGCATTAAATTCCTAACTAACACGATTTAGATAGAGAGAGATAGATTTTCTTGGGAGTTATCAAATAGCAAGTTAGTAATAATACAATTAATAAAATGAGCACCTTCATCACTGACTAATGCTGGGGGCATTCCAAACCACAAGTGATAGCTCTTGAAAAGAGCTATTTTTATGTCTCTAATCTCGCCTGCTTGTTTAGTATAATGTGTTTAAATGTCTATTTTTATAGATTTTCGAGCAAATCATGCACCTTAGAGTGTTATGAATCATTCAGAGTTGATTTGGAGCTATCAAAAGTTAAATAGAGCACCCAGAGCTCAAGGATGTAAAAATTACAAAAATACCCCTAGGGCCATTTCAAAGTAGAGCACAGCTACACTCTACTCTGCGCTCAAAGGCAGAATGCCTATTGTGGCAAGAGCACAGTGACGCTCCCTTGGGGAGTAGCGATGCTCTAGATTTTGATGGAAAGGGCAGATGCGTGTCAGCGCAATGCAACTATGCTCAAGGCTTACACTATGATTTCTACCTAGAGCGTAACAACGCTCCATTAGAGTGAAACGACGCTCTCCTCGATTTTATATATAATCTCTTCTTGTTTTAGAGTTAAGGAGGTTGGATCTCATTGAGGCCGAGGAGTTCATCAAATTTTCTTCTTCTCCTCCATATTTCTAGCATCTTAGCTTAGGATTTTCACTTTATTTTGGGTTCTAATCATGGATTGGACACTCTCCCCTCTAGTTTCTTTGTCTATGAAGATGTTGAGGTAAGCATTTTCTTGTTCTTGAGAGAAAACCTATGTAATTAGTTGAGACTTGTTTTTGGATAAACTTTATATTTTGATTGTGTTTCTTTGTATCTACTGCATATTTAGATGTATGTTCTTGAATAGATTGATGCCCCTTTTTTTTAATGTATGTAGGGTGTGTTTCCTTGTGTTCGTCCATGCCTAATATCGACAAGTACCAAGGGTTGTTGTATGCATGCTCAGAAAATAAGCTGTCTATAGGTTTTGGCATGTATGCTTAACCTAGATTCAATGAAAATTTGGTTAATTAAGTTAGGACTTTCGCATTAGTTGATCGGAACCATAAAGCTTAATGAACATGTTCTTGGTTTTAATTGATCTCTATCAAATCGAATTAGGACTCAAGACTTGTAGTTTAGTTAGGGCTTAGGCTTTAGTTGATAATTAGTGCATTTATTTACCTAAATTCGATAAGTTGGCTGCCAGTAGCGTCGGCAAGTCTATTTAGGTTAAATAGGTCGTTGTGTAAGCAATCGAATATGTGTTTAATAAAAAAATAAGTCAGTAATAGAAATTACACAGGAATCTAATTGCTCTCAAAAACTTGAACTCCTCATCCTTGGTTATGTTTACCCGTTACCTTTATTTTCCTTGCACACTTATCACACTATTCACACCAAAACCCCCCCATTTATAGTTTTAGTTAGTTAATTAGCTTTATGAAAAACTCATACTAGCGCTTCCCTGCGGATCGACCCGGCCTTGCTTGCTACACCATCGTAGTAATAGGAGTAGGATTCGGTATTATAAATTTCTTTTGATCGATTCCCTTTGGGAATAAAACGACGCCCAAAAAGATTCCATCAGTGAGAAGATATTCTTTTTCAGAAACTTGAAAACTGTAATCGCATCATTCTTTGTGCAAGAGATACTTCTACCCATTCGGAGACATAATCCACTGCAACCAAATTGTACTGATTCCCACAAGATGGAGGAAAGGGTCCCAGGAAGTTGATGTCACAAACGTCAAATAAGTCAACTTCTAATATGGAATTCCAAGGCATCTCATTCTTGTTGGAGATGTTCCCTGTTGGCTGACATTGGTCACAATTAACAGCATATGCCTTTTCGTTATTGAAAAGTGTGGGCCAAGAATAACTGCTCTATAGCACCTTCGCAAAGGTTCTTTGTCCTCCATAGGGACATGTGAAAGTGGTCTTCCCTAGATCTTCTGTTGCAATCATGATTTGATTGTACCCCGAGTATCCATCGAGAAAACAGAAGAACTCATTCCCTGCCGATCTATCTGGCATTTGATCAATGAACGGGGGGAGAATGGTTCTTCTTGGTGGCGAGATTCAGTTTCCTGTAATCCATACAAATTTGCCACCTAGTCACAATTCTGGTGGGGATGAGCTCATTGTTGTTGTTAGCAACCATAGTCATACCACCCTTTTTGGGCATGCATTGCATAGGGCTTACCCGGCTACTGTCGGAAATTGGATAAATGACCCCTGCATCGAGCCACTTAATAATCTCCTTATTTCCCACTTCTTTCATCCTTGATCTTGGATCCTATGCATGCAGTACGAGGGACTGATTCCTCATATGTCCACAAGTGTCCATCCAATGACCTGTCTATACTTTTTCAGTACATGCAGCAGAAGTTCTTCATTAGTCTTACTTAATGCTGATAACGGGTAAGGTGTTATCATCCTCTAGGTATGCATATTTCAGGTTTGCAGGGAGGACTTTAACTCCCGAGGAGGCAACTCTTCAAGGGATAGTTTTGTCTTAACGGTTTAGGGTTTAGGGTTTAGGGATTCGAAATGATATGAATGAAGGAACCTCAGTCATGCCATATGAACATCATGAAAGACACCAAGAATGCACAAAATATACTATCCAGATTCACAATGAGAAGAACTTGCAATTATGTGAAGTCAAGTGAAATTTATGAAGAATCAAACTTTATTTAATGATCAAAGACTTCAAGTTACTTCAAATGGGTTGTCATTTACTCTTTGATAGTTACAAATGCATGGAATATGGATGAAAAATATTAATCTCGGATTTATTGTATTTACTGAAGGTAATTTTCACATTCAAGTCAATTTATGTATTTTTATTTTACATTTACATCATGGTTGATAATGGTCATTAATTATAAGTGTTATAACATTTTAAATGCCTCATAGAATGTCTATGGTTATATTTTGAGGCCTATATAATGTCATGTAAATGTTCAAAAAAGGGAGACTTGGAAGAGACTTCAAAATGTAGTAAAAGAGCCTTTGACCTTTCTTATGCCTTGTGTTATGTTTCTTTTGCAATTCTATTGCGTTTAGATTGCATGTTCTGAATCATTCAAGCTTGGCTTGATCGATCTTGCTTGTGGATTGATTCGAAGAACAAGGATCACTGGGAGCCGCAAGCTTTGTCCAATCTGTGATTTTGCTGATTGTCTAAGTAATCCGTCTTCTAGCTATTTTTAGAGGCTGAGATCATCTTGATTTGAGGTGTTTGAGTTTGAGATCTAAAGGTTTTGTTCGTAAATAAGGTTGTTAGATCTAAATCCTTGAGGGTTACTTATCACAAAATTTCAGTCGAGAGTAGTTATCAAGTCTACACTTTCTTCCTCATTTCCTTGTTTTTCAATGGATGCTACCAAACTGTCCAACTCTGCGTCCCTTGAGATCCAGCTATCACATTCAATTTCTTCCACAAGTTGGCAGGACTCCAGCTCATCAAGATACTTCAATGTGTTGAAGGTGTTGAACTTAACTTGCTGGTTGTCAGCTCTGATGGTTAACTCATCTTCTTGTACATCAATTAACACCTGCCTAGTGGCAAGAAAAGGCCGTCACAGATAATTGACACTTCCCTGTCGACTTCATAATCCAGTATAATAAACTCCGTAGGGAGGATGAATTTATGGATATGGACCAATGCATCCTCTATTTGACCTTCTCGATGTGTAATTGAGCGATTAGCCAATTGTAAGGTGACTGTGGTAGGTCTTGCCACGCCAATACCTAGCTTCTTGAATATTGACAGCAGCATCAAGTTGATACTTGCCCCTAAGTCACATAAAGCTTGGCCAATATCCATTCTCCCTATTGAGCATGGTAATGTGAAGTTTCCAGTATCCTTCATATTCGCAAGGATGTTGTTTTTGAACAATGCACTACATTACATGGTTAGAACGACTATCTCAAATTCTCCTAGTTGCCTTTTCTTGGAGAAAATGTCCTTAAGGAACTTTACATCTATTCGAGTGCTTCTAGCAACGGGATGTTGATATGTAATTGCTTTAACACATCTAGGAAGCGTTTGAAATGCTCCTTGTCAGTTTTCTTTCATAGTCTTGTGGGGAAAGGGAGGATGCACAACCTAGTTTGAATCATTGGTTGGGCTCTTTTCTTTAGACGAAGGATGAGCCTGTATCGGGTGCTCTTTTGTTGTATGCGTTGGTGATGTACAAGTAGAATTTTCTGTAGTTGGAGAGGGAATAACTGGTGTATTTGTTGTTGAAGTCAAAATAGGTCGTGGATTTGGTTGTTGAAGAGTTGAAGTTAGTGGGTATCTTAGGCTCCCAGGCTCTAGTGTCTTTGTGGACAGTGTTTCCCACTTCGTAGCGTCACAACTTGACACTACTCCTTGCCATTATTCAGTGGGGCCTCAGTAGTACTTGGCAATGAACCTTGCAGTCTATTCTTTAGCTTGTCCTCAATTTGACCCACCTAAATTTCCAGATTTCTGATTAATGTGGTCTGGCCTTGAAGTAAGACATCATTCTTTGTGATATACTCCGAGTAAGGATTCAAGAGATGAAGAGGATGACGAACTTGGTGCTTGGTGGTAGTGATGTTGCAATGGCTACTAACTCTATGCATTCTTGTGAAAATCGGGAGGGTTACCTCTATGCATCTGTTGTGGTGGATGCCCCTAGTCAGTGTGCTACTACTGGTTACCTCCCCATGAAAGGTTAGGGTGATTCCTCCAACCAATGTTGTAGGAATTGTTCTACGGATTATTCTGCACATAACATGCTGACTGTAGGTTGTGCTGGCACATATCATACAAATGGGCTTCACCACACAGCACACAACTGACAGTTGCCACTTGATTCATCACATTCATGTATGTGGCAACAATTGTTCCACCATTGTTCAAACCCATAGTTTTTAGTAGAGATGTCAAAGTAGCCATCTATGCTGCCAAACTTGAAGCAACATCAGCCTCAATCATACCTGATAAGAAACATTCGAGGACTTGCATCTAACAACTTTGTTGACGAACAAGACCTTTAGATCTCAAACTCAAACACCCCAAATCAAGATAATCTCAGCCCCTAAGAATGGCTAAACGACAGATTACTTAGATGATCTACAAAACCATGAATCGGACAAAGCTTGCAGCTCCCATCAACCCTTGATCTTTGCATCACTCCACAAGCAAGATTGATCAAGTCAAGCTTGAATGATTCCAGACATGCAATCTAAATACCATAGAATTGCAAAAAAAAAAAAAAAAAAAAAAAAAAAAAAAAAAAAAGAACAAGGCTAAAAGAAAGCTCAAAGGCTCTTTTACTACATTTTCAAGTGTCTTTCATGTCTCTTTTTTGAACAATTACATGAATATAGGCCTCAAAATCTAATCCTAGACATTCTATGAGGCATTCAAAGAGTTGCAAAACTCATAATTAATGATCATTATAAGCCATGATCAAATTGTAACATAAAACCACATAAAATGACTCAAAACTGAAAAATATATTTAATAAATACAAAAATCCGAGATTAATATTTTGTATTCATATTCCATGCATTTTGGTTCATCCAAGAGTAAAAGACATCTCATTTGAAGTACCTTGAAATATTTGTTCAATAAATGAAGCTTGATTCTTCATAAATTCCACTTGATTTCACATAATTCTTCTTCTTTGCTTAGTGACAGTAGCTTGATGTTCATATTGCATGATTGAGGTTCCTTGGTTGATGGAAAATCTGATTCGCATGTTAACTTCTTTAAATAGAGGATGATTAACTTGAAAATGGGTTAATGATTTGGTCGATTTTACTGAAAATTCTCACTCTCAAACTCTCCAAAACTCTTAATTGTCTTCAAACATCCTCCAAATTCATCACAAATTGGATCCCACAATCTGTTCTAAAATTAGAGAATAACGTGGAAGTCTCTTGTGGTGGTCCATGAAGTGTTCGTGATCAAAATTATCAAGGAAATTGCTACAATTTTGAGCTACAACAAGTAGTATCATAACTTTGTTTTTCGGTTTTTAGAACAAGCATGTTTAATCCTTAAAATTGATGTAGTTAGAGTGCTTTAGATCCGAATTGCTTTTGCATTTGTGTTCCTAGCTCCTTCAATTGATATCAGAGCATGATTAAAGCACTCAAATTGCATTAATTTGAGCTTGGTGGCTGTAATTTGAGCTTGGTTGCTGAAGTTGTATTTTTGACATCTAACTGAGCTTTGTTTTGGTGTAATTATTGTAATTGGCCGCTTGTTTATGGGCTTTAACGTGTGAAGAAGCGTTTGTAATTTTGCTAGAGTCATTAGAGTTGAAATCAGGTTGTAATTTGAAAAAATTGGAGAAGGAACTGGCTGGATGAAAGAGCAGGGATCTGAATCTGCCGCAGAGCATCGCGACGCTATTCTAAAATTTTCAAAAATGGCACACGCAAAGGAAAAACGGTCCAACTAGACCGGTTTGTTCTGATTCAGTGGTTTTTGGTCCAGTTCAGCCACGTTCTAGCCGATTCAGCCCTTATTTCTACCTTGGAGGTCTAGTTCAAGTGGTTTTGACTTCGTTCGGGCCGGTTCAAAGTGTTCAGGGTCGGTTCGAGCTAGTTTCTCAATTATTATTGTAATAATCTTGTTATTTTTTAGCTTTTGGATGCCAAAACCGGTCAACTTTAGTGTATTTAATTAATTATGCATTTAGAATGTATATTTTAATTAAATTAAATTTATATTGTAATAATATGCATGCTCACTTAAAGTTAACAAAACCTATAGTAGGTAGTTAACTTATAAAACAAAGGTTACAAAAATTCACCTGGCAAGATCCTGTCTAAGGTTGGAGGTATTTAAGTTGACGGTTTACGGAACACTTGTTACCTAGGGATCAAGCTAGTTTTAGAATTTATGTTAACCTAGTTTTATGAGCTTGTATATGTGATGTAAGTATAAAAACTTTTAACACTTAGACATCATAGGTTAAAACCAGTATAAGAGTTATTATACTTGGTTATATTTAATTAGCTGAGATATAACTAAGTAAAAATACCCAGTATACCAATTAAAACTTTTTAGTGGGACATTAATAGTATATATGATATATTAGCTCTCACATACCTAAGAGTTCACACTGTGAGATTCATGCTTGGCTTCGAGTCGCCCTGCGCGCAACCTCCATTTGAAAAGTATTTGCATGAATCAATAATAATGTGAAAAGGGGAAATAGATCATAGTAAGTGGGTGAAGGTTGCGTGTCGACACATCCTATGGTCTTTTCGATTAGTTTATACCGTGAGATTCCTATGTTGCACCGACTTGTCGTTTATAGGCGACTATCCATTCAAAGGGTTTGTAACATGGAGATTGGAACACCGTGAACTCTAGATATGGATAGGGTTTCTTAGGTCCGTTTTTCAGCATTATCTTGCCTTCGAAAGGTTGTTGATTTTGATTCTGGAATTTGAAAATGGAGGGTCACACTTACAAAATTTACTAAGTGTTAGTAAGTATTTTGACCAAATAAGTGATAATTAAATACTATAGGAATAAGAGTTATTATGGTATTAGTATTTAATCACGAATGTCTTGATTTAGTGAAGGAGTAATTGACTGCCTCTCGGTAGCAATTATTCTAACTCACTAAAGTATCATTGAGAGAGAATAATAAATTTGAGTACATTATTACTTGCTAAACCTGATTGGATTAAAAAGCGTTAAATAACAATTCACTAATAAGATTTATTTTTCCAGCAATGGCTAGCTCATTTGTACAATTACTTGCTTCTAAAAAACTTAATGAAGACAACTATGGAACATGGAAATCAAACTTGAATACAATACTAGTAATGGATAATCTACGATTCGTTTTAACAGAGGAATGTCCTCCAATTCCCAACTCAACAGCAAACTGAAATGTTCAGGATGCCTATGACAGATAGATTAGGGCTAAGATAAAGCTTGAGTCTACATTTTAGTGAGCATATCAGATATTCTGACTAAGAAGCATGAGAACACGATTACCACTAAGGCAATCATGGACTCGCTGCAGGCAATGTTTGGACAACTGATATGAACGGTTGAACCTCAATCATGCAATATGAACATCAAGAATGAGCTATACATGTTGTCCAAGTTTACACTAAGCAAAGAAGAAGAATTATGTGAAGTCAAGTGGAATTTATGAAGAATCAAGCTTCATTTAATGAACAAAGACTTCAAGCTACTTCAAATGAGATTTCATTTACTCTTGGATGGTTACAAATGCATGGAATATTGATGAAAAATGCTAATCTCGGATTTATTTTATTATTAAATGTATTTTTCAGTTTTGAGTCATTTTATGTATTTTTATGTTACAATTAGATCATGGCTTATAATGTTCATTAATTATGAGTGTTACAACTCTTTGAATGCCTCATAGAATGTCTAGGGTTAGATTTTGAGGCCTATATAACCCCATGTAATTGTTCAAAAAAGAGACAAGGAAGATATTTTGAAAATGTAATAAAAGAGCCTTTGAGCTTTCTTTCAGCCTTGTGGTATATTTCTTTGGCAATTCTATGGCGTTTAGATTGCATGTTTAGAATCATTCAAGCCTGACTTGATCAATCTTGCTTGTGGATTGATTCGAAGACCAAGGATCAATGGGAGCTGCAAGCTTTGTCCGATCTGTGGTTTTTGTCGATCGTCTAAGTAATCCGTCGTCTAGCCATTCTTAAGGGCTAAGATCATATTGGTAACGGAAATATATATCCGATCTAGAGCCTAAGCTCTGATACCAAATGATAAGAAACACTCGAAGATTTGGATCTAACAACCTTGTCGATAAACAAGACCTTTAGATCTCAAACTCAAACACCCCAAATCAAGATGATCCCAGCCTCTAAGAATGGCTAGACAACGGATTACTTAGACGATCGAAAAAACCACGAATCACTCCACAAACAAGATTGATCAAGTCAAGCTTGAATCATTCAGAACATGCAATCTAAAAACACCATAGAATTACAAAAGAAACATAGTACAAGGCTAAAAGAAAGCTCAAAGGCTCTTTTACTACATTTTCAAATCTCCTCCAAGTCTCCTTATTTGAACAATTACATGACAATATATAGGCCTCAAAATGTAACTCTTGACATTCTATGAGGTATCTAAAATGTTGTAACACTTAAAATTAATGACCATTATAAGCCATGATCTAATTGTAACATAAAAATACATAAAATGACTCAAAAACTGAAAAATACATTGAGTAAATAAAATAAATTCGAGATTAGCATTTTTCATCCATATTCCATATTTTTGTGGATCCAACAGCAAAATATATCTCATTTAAAGTAGCTTGAAGTCTTTGTTCATTAAATTACGCGTGATTCTTCATAAATTCCACTTGACTTCACATAATTCTTCTTTTTTCCTTAGTGTAAACTTGGACAGCATGTATGGCTGATTCTTGATGTTCATTGTGCATGATTGAGGTTCCTCCGTTTATATCACCAATATTGAAGGACATGAGAAGGTACATGGGTAGCCCAAGATTATAATTCCTATTTGCATAAGATATTCAACGCTGTTGTGCTGAGATTACTTCACATAGCTAGAGTTATTCGATACTGGGGGTGTTGAGATTACTCCACCCCAACTAAGGTTGTTTTCGCCGTTGAGTAGTGTTGAGCTTCGCTCCACCATAACTAAGGTTATCTTAAAAGCTTAAGCAAATATTTATGAGTTTTCCATGATAAGTTACTTGTTGTTTTGCTACATGTTTATCAAGCATATTTACTGTTGAATGCTTAAAGCTATGTACAATTTTCTAAGCTTGTCTGATATGAACGAAAGAACCTCATTCATGCAGTATGAACATCAACAATGAACCATACATGCTGTCCAAGTTTACACTAAGTAGGGAAGAAGAATTATTGAAGTCAAGTAGAATTTATGAAGAATCAAGCTTCATTTAATGAAGAAAGACTTCAAGCTACTTCAAATGCGATGTCATTTACTCTTGGATGGTTACAAATGCATGGAATATGGATGAAAAATACTAATCTCCGATTTATTGTATTTATTAAATGTATTTTTCACTTTTGAGTCATTTTATGTGATTTTATGTTATAATTTGATCATGGCTGATCATGGTCATTAATTATGGGTGTTACAACATTTTAGATACCTCATAGAATGTCTAGGGTTATATTTTGAGGCTTATTTAATGTCGTGTAATTGCTCAAACTAGGAGACTTGGAGGAGATTTGCAAATGTAGTAAAAGAGCCTTTGAGCTTTCTTTTAGTCTTATGCTATGTTTCTTTTGCAATTCTATGGCATTTAGATTGTATGTTCAGAATGATTCAACCTTGACTTGACCGATCGTGCTTGTGGAGTGATTCGAAGATCAAAGGTCGAGGGAGCATCAAGATTTGTCCGATTCGTGGTTTTGTCGATTGTCTAAGTAATCCGTCGTCTAACCATTCTTAGGGGCTGAGATCATCTTGATTTGGGGGTGTTTGAGTTTGAGATCTAAGAGTCTTGTTCGTCAACAAGGTTTTTAGGTCTAAATCTTCAAATGTCACTTTTCTCTTGTAGTCGCATTAGTGCTTGTGGAATTAGCCCAATTTTTCTTTGTTAGCACCAAGTGATGTGTGGATAAGGGAGAGTAATGTGGGCATGAGTGAAGGAGATGTCTTTTGCGACAAGGATGTGGCTTGGACTGAGGAGATATTGAGCTTGTGAAGGCTAGTCGAGTGTTAAAGTAGTGCTTGAACAGGCGCCAAGAGTTGTCAATCTTTGAGGAGATGGGCGTTGAAAGGAAGGAGTATGCGTAGAGGAAGTCTATGACAAGTGGGAGTTGAGGAGTCCTAAGCCGAGTAGGTGTTAAGGAACCTAAGCCATATAGGTGTTGAGAAGGGTAGGCGTGAAGCTAGCCAATAACCTCTGAGGGTTGAGCTAGGCATTGAAGAGATGGACCTTGAGGTAGCGGTCCAAGTTTATCCCAATTTTGGTAATTATGTTTATTTATTAATTAAGAACAATTAGGTGGCAAGTTGAAATTTAAAGTGGGGAATTTGGAAGCAAGAGGTGGCGCACACTATGATGTTGTATGAGGCTTTCAAGTAGAAGTATAAATAGAAGGTTGAAAGAACAGATCGATTTGCAAAATTCTCTCGTGCCGAAGGGGAAAATTTTCTACCAAACTCTTTCAAAATCAGTCTAGTAGATGTGTTAGGGCTGCCGGAGAAGAATCCCTCCAGTAAAGGGTTTGAATTTGAAGAGAAAGTTAAGCTTTTCATGCTTTCGGGTGTTTTAAGCAAGGGCTGAATATTTGTTGATTCCAAGCTGTTGAGGAGGAATTTGAAGGCCAAATTTGGAGGGAAGTTAAGAGGTTGGTTTTAAGGTTTATGGAAGAAATTAGAATTAAAAATGGTTAGAGATGTTGATTTTCATGGCTGAAACTGTAGGTTGAGCTATTGTAGTCATTAGGTGACTGCCAGCCAAAGATTGAAAAAAGTAGGTGTGGAAGAGGCTGTCAGTGGCAAGGGTAATCAAGAAGAGTTTAGAGGTTATTTTTGGGCGTTGTACGCCTAGGCGGGCAAGTTGAGGTATGTGTGTGTGGCAGGCTGTTCGAGCGGCATCGACAAGAGAGGCGTGTGTGGCCAAAGAAGGGTTGTCGTTGAACATCGGTTGGGCGGACACCCAGTACGTTCACAAGGTCGACGATTAGGAAAGGGACTTCAACGCCGGGTGTGAGTGTGTGGTGGACGCCTAGCGTGTGGGTGTGCGTGCTCCCTGTGTGGCAATGACGTTGTGCAGGTGTGTGGGAGTTGCCACACAAGGCAATGTTTGTACAGTGTTGTGGGCGCGAGCGGGTGTCTAGCCAAGTTGCACGCCTAGTTGCAACTCACTCTACTTGAGGAATTGCTTGATGTTACATTTGATTATACCCTGAAAATGTTATGAGTGGGACCCAATACTAAAGGACGAGGAGAAGGTATTTGGGAGCTCGGTTTATAAGGTCTCTGGGACCCACTTCGGCACACATGGAGGCTTTGGGCCATGTGTTGTGGTGCATTTCTATGTGCACATAGAAGAGTGGCGACATTGATTGTATTGAGATTACTCTCCATCAACTAACGATTGTTTTTAACGTTAAGAGTATTGAGTTTGCTCTACCTCAACTAAGGTTAAATGGGTACAACGTTTGATGTTTAAGCAAACCATGTTTTCTATGAATTTTCTAGCTATGGTTTTCTTATGATCAATGATTATGACTCATCATGATTATGTTTTATGGATTTCTATTAGCAAAGTATTTGTTATGTTATTTTAAATACTCTGCCACTCACTAGGCAACTCACCTCACGATTTTTCTTTTGTTTTTTATCTTCTAGGTAGCAAACGAGTTCATGGTGCTTAGGCTAGCCAACCTCGCCTGCTTTTGTTGAAAACCCTTGGTGATAAGAAGTTGACCAACCAAGAGGAAAATAAGGCTCAACAAGCTCAAACCAGCTCAAGTGAAGAGGAAAATGAAGCTCAACAAGCTCAACCTAGCTCAAATGAAAATCATACTGAAAATTAAATAGAGAACTTTCCAAGTCAACCCAGTCATTATGCCACAAGGACCAATGACAAAAGCTAGAGCTAAAAAGCCTTCAAGAATAATTAAATGGTTGCTTCCAAGCTAAGTATTCAGCAAATGATGAAATGTTGCAACTTTTGAAGCTCCAAGAGTCATTGGACATCCAAGAGTCATCATGAATCTAAAAATCTAGATTCATCCACATATTTAATGTCCTATGTATCCAATTTAATTTCATGTATTTATATTTATTAGTGTAGTTGAAAGGGTGTAGATGAATTTAGACAATTTGGTGAAAGGTTGTGACCTTTCATGGTGCCTTTTCAATAAGTTCAAGTAGGGCTAAAATTTTCACATTTTAAAACATTCATTTGAAATTGAATGAAATCTCCATAGAGTTTTATCTCTCAAGCTTTATGCTTTCTTTGTATTCTTGTGTATAGAATGCATTTAGAACTTTCAATCTAGTTTGATCTTAGATTGTGGAGAGATCGAAATCTTGTGATATGAACGAAAGAACCTCAACCATGCCATGTGAACATCATGAAAGACACTAAGAATGCACAAAATATTCTATCAAGATTCACAATGAAAAGAAGTTGTAATTATGTGAAGTCAGGGGAATTTATAAAGAATCAAGCTTCATTTAATGAAGAAAGACTTCAAGCTACTTCAAATGCGATGTCATTTACTCTTGGATGATTACAAATGCATGGAATATGGATGAAAAATACTAATCTCGGATTTATTGTATTTATTAAATGTATTTTTCACTTTTGAGTCATTTTATGTGATTTTATGTTATAATTTGATCATGGCTGATCATGGTCATTAATTATGGGTGTTACAACATTTTAGATGCCTCATAGCATTGTCTAGGGTTATATTTTGAGACCTATATAATGTCATATAATTGTTCACAAAAGGAGACATGGAAGAGACTTGAAAATGTAGTAAAAGAGCCTTTGAGCTTTCTTTTAGTGATGTTTCTATATTTCTTTTGCAATTCTATGGTGTTTAGGTTGCATGTCCAGAATCATTCAAACTTGACTTGATCGATCTTGCTTGTGGAGTGGTTCGAAGATCAAGGATCGATGGGAGCATGAAGCTTTGTCCGATCCGTGGTTTTTGTCGATTGTCTAAGTAATCCGTCATCTAGCCATTCTTAGGAGGTGAGATCATCTTGATTTGGGGTGTTTGAGTTTGAGATTTAAGAGTCTTGTTTGTCAACAAGGTTGTTAGATCAAAATCCTCAAGGATTTCTTATCATCTTGAAGTTAGGAACAAGTTCTCCTTCCTTCTTGATCTTTGATCAATTCTTTCCAAGCCAAATCTGTTTAGTTTTCTTGGGTTGTCTATCGAATTTGTTTATTGAGGGTTTTTCTTATTATCGTTGTGGGGGTTCACCCGAATAAAGGGAGTTCTCAAACATAATTGAGGTAGTTTTCTTTTATCACTTGGGTTACTTAGTTTTCTTATATGATATTGAACTTAAGTCAATCTTGTACATATAGACTAAGTGTTGGAAAGACTGAGTGTTGTAAATATGTAAACAAGTGTGGTTGTGCATCTGTATATAAGTATGATGAGTTCATCTATTGTGTATGAGTTTTATGTTATCAGTTATATATATTGCTTATCATGTTATCTAGGAGGTCTAATAAGGAAACATGTTAGACAATAACTGTCATAAAGGCTTGATGCTTGCTATCCTCATATCTTTTTCTAGGTTAGGAGGTAATTTTGGAAGGGTGTGACAAGTTGGTATCAGGGAAAAATATTTTGAGAACTAGGACATGCATTGCAGCTTGGAGCATGTTGAGTCTATAATATATTAATGTTATGGTGTATTGTAGGAATCATGCGAAGGAACAGACGAGGTAGGTGATATGAACAGATAAATTTGAATCATGCAATATGAACAACAAGAAGGTGCCATTTATGCTGTCCAAGTTTACACTAACCAAAGAAGAAAAATTATGTGAAGTCAAGTGAAATTTATGAAAAATCAAACTTCATTTATGGAACAAAGAGTTCAAGTGGGGGTTCATATCTCAAAAATTTACAAAATGATGGGTTGCTGATTAAACAGAAATATTTTCAGATTTATTGTATTAATTAAATGTAATTTTAGTCTTTAAGTCATTTTATTTGTTATGTTAAATTTAGATCATGGTTGATAATGGTCATTAATTATGAGTGTTACAACTCATAGAATGCCTAGGGTTAGATTTTGAGGCTTATATAATGCCATGTAATTGTTCAAAATGGAAGAGACATGGAAGAGACTTAGAAAATGTAGAAAAAAAAATAGTCTTGGAACTTTCTTTTAGCCTTGTGCTATGTTTCTTTTGCAACTCTATGGTGTTTAGGTTGCACATCCAGAATCATTCAAGCTTGACTTGATCGATCTTGCTTGTGGAGTGATGGAGTGATGGAGTGATTAGAAGATCAAGGGTCGATGGGAGCATGAAGCTTTTTCCGATCCGTGGTTTCGCAGATCGTCTAAGTAATCCGTCATCTAGCCATTCTTAGGGGCTGAGATCATCTTGATTTGGGGTGTTTGAGTTTGAGATCTAAAGGTCTTGTTCGTCTACATGATTGTTAGATCCAAATCCTCGATTGTTTCTTTGAAATTCGGCTTTCTTCAGTGTCAAATATTTATGTTTTGAAAATTAGTCAAGAGAAGAGAAAATTGCTATCCCTAGGATCAATTGTTATTCAGTTGTTCTTTTTTTTCTCAAAAGCATGTCAAAACTAAAATTCTTACAATTTGATCCCATTTTTACCATTCTTAGAGAATGATAAGTAACGACTGAGGACTGGGATCTAACAACCTTGCTGACGAACAAGAACTTTAGATCTCAAATTTAAACACCCGAAATCAAGACGATCTCAGCCCCAAAGAATGGCTAGACGACAGATTACTTAGATGATCAGCAAAACCACGGATCGATCAACTCATGCTTGAATCACTCCATCAAACGTTGATTTTCGAATCACTCCACAAGCACGATCGATCAACTCATGCTTGAATGATTCTGAACATGAAATCTAAACGCCATAGAATTGCAAAGAAACATAGCACAAGGCTAAAAGAAACCTCAAAGGCTCTTTTTACTACATTTTTTAAGTCTCTTCCAAGTCTCCTTGTTTGAACAATTACATGACATTATATAGGCCTCAAAATATAACCCTAGACATTCTATGAGGCATCTAAAATGTTGTAACACTCATAATTAATGATCATGAACAACCATGATCAAATTGTAACATAAAATGACTCAAAATTGACAAATACATTAAATAAATACAATAAATTTGAGACTAGTGTTATGGATCTATGTTCCATGCATTTGTAACCATCAAAGAGTATGACAATCCATTTGAAGTAGCTTGATTCTTCATAAATTCCAGTTGACTTCACATAATTGCAACTTCTTCTCAATGTGAATGATAGCATATTTTGTGCATTCTTGGTGTCTTTCATGATGTTCATATGGCATGATTGAGGTTCTTCCGTTCATATCACCATCGACTCTTCATCTCTGAATCACTCCACAAGCACGATCGATCAAGTCAAGCCTTAATGATTTTGAACACGCAATCTAAACGCTAAAGAATTGCAAAAGAAACATAGCACAAGGCTAAAGGAAAGCTCAAAGGCTCGTTTACTGCATTTTAAAATCTCTTCCAAATCTCTTTGTTTGAACAATTACATGAAATTATATAGGCCTCAAAGTATAATCCTAGACATTTTATGAGGCATTTAAAATGTTGTAACACTCATAATTAATGACCATTATCAGCCATGATCTTGTAACATAACAATACATAAATTGACTTGAATCTGAAAATTACATTTAGTAAATACAATAAATCCGAGATTATGTATTTTTCATCCATATTCCATGCATTTGTAACCATCCAAGAGTAAATGACAACCCATTTGAAGTAGCTTGAAGTCTTTGTTCATTAAAATGAAGCTTGGTTCTTCATAACTTTCACTTGACTTCACATAATTTCGAGTTCTTTTCATTGTGAATCTCGGTAGCATATTTTGTGCATTCTTGACGTCTTTGATGATGTTCACATGGCATGATTTAGGTTCCTCCGTTCAAATCAATTGTGCTTTGCAATTCAAAGGAAGTTGGGATATACACTTGTTGTTGATAGAGTTTGCCTATAATACCCATCAAGCTTGTATTATAATGGCTCCATACAATTCTTTATATGGAAGACAGGTGTGTTGGAATGAAGTTAGTGAAAGGAAACTAATTGGACTAGAGATTGTTCAAGGAACCACAGAGAAGGATTGAGATGATTATGGAGAACCTGAAGATGGCTCGAAATAGATAGAAGAGTTATGTAGACAATGGAAGAAGAGATTTAGAGTCTGGTGTTAGAGATAAGGGTTTTCCAAGTTATCTTCATGGAAAGGGGCCCTACGATTTGGAAGGAAAGGAAAGGAAAGTTAAGTTTAAGATATATCGGACCTGATGAGATTGTGGAATGAATTGGACCAGTGGCATATCGTTTGGCTTTACCCATGGATATGTCTAAGATTCATAATGTATTTCATGTGTCTGTATTGAGGAAATATAATATGGATCCAACTCATGTGCTTGAGGTGCAACCATTACAGTTTAAAGAGGATTTGCTTATGAAGAGAAGCTAGTGTAAATTCTAGATGAGAAAGAATAAGTGTTAAGTAATAAAACAATTTCTTTGGTGAAACTATTGTGGAGGAATCATGGCGTTGAAGAAGCTACTTGGCAGAACAAGGACCAAATGATCAATAAGTATCCTTATTTATTCCATAACAACAACTAAATTTCAAGGACGAAATTCTTGTGAGGTAAATTGTAAGCCCTAACTTGTGAGGTTATGTTAAGCTCTTGTAGTCAGATTAGTGCTTGTGGATGATAAGCACTTGAAAAGTACTTTCTATTCTCTCAAACTAAGAGAGTTTATATTAAATTTCACTTGTTTGCTAGTGATTTTCAGGTTAAAACGAGAAAAATTAGAAGAAATGACTAAAAGATCAAAACCGAGCAAGAATACGGCGAAAAATAGCTGAAAAACTCAAAAAGGCGAATTTTGGGATAGCACCGCGGCGATTGGACGGCCTGCCACGGCGCTGAAACATGAACGCATCGTTCTGGACGCATAGTAGCATCGCGGCGCCGAGATGGCACTACCTTGATGCATCCTTGTTGAATGCATGACAGCGTTGCGGCACTTAGACGGCCCTGCCGCGGCGTTAATGCCCGAGAACAATATTTCTGAAACGCATCACAGTGTCGCAACGCTTGGACGACGTTGCCGTGGCGCTAAAACCCGAGAGCAAACTTTTCTGATGCAGCCCTAGCGCCGCGGCGCTATGGAACAGCATCGCGGCGCCAGCTTTCCTTAAATGAAAAATTTGTATTCTTGGTAAATTTTTGGGCGGCCAAACTCTATAAATTTGGGGGTTTCCAGCAGCCCAAATAATCAAAAAGAAGATAAAAGAAAATCAAAGCAAAGCAAGGAAGTTATAGACCTAAAGAGGCACAAAAAGGAGAGAATTAAGTAAGAGTTCAAAGAGTGAGTTAGTTGCAAGGAAGAGGAAAAGAGTTCAAGATAGTCTTGGTGCCATTCGAATTCCGACGTGAGAGCCAAGGAGATCGTGACGATGCTACCTCAATCAAGAGCCTCTTTTCAGTAGAGTTTCCCTTTCTTACACTCTTTCTTTGTTTATTTTGCTTAAACATGTTGCTTCAAGTTATGAGTGGCTAAACTCTTTAGTTTTAGGGTTTTGATGATTTGTTTATGAATTTATGTTGATTTTGTAGACTTTCATGGTTTCGTTGGAATGATTATGCTTTTCATTGTTATTGTGTTTAATTCTTGTGGATTGGCCATCCTCACATGTTAGGTTAGATGTATGATTGAGAGATTGTATGTTTAACTTGATCTATAACAATGAATTGTTGTTAATCTATCACGAGAGTAGTTAGGTTGACAATAAAAGTTGCTAAAGACTATTTTTAATGCCATGTAATTTTGTATTGGTTTTAAGAGATTAATAATCAATCGAGTTGCATGAGAAAGTGTTGTTTTTGAGAGAAAATAACTTGGAATTAAGTTTCTAGACTTAGGCATATGAATTACAATAAAATCCATGAAATATAATATTGCATGATGAAATAAACAAGGATTCATTACCCTAGAACTCTCTTTGACTCTTGTGTTTCTCCCTTTGATACTTTCCTTATTTGGTTTGTATTTTCCATAACTTATAATATTCAATTTCAATCCTTAAATAAAATTGATTCAACTCTAGAATAGCTAAGTAACTTAAACCTTCCCAATTGGATCTCCAGTGGAACGATATTCGGACTTAACCGTCTTATATTATAACTTGACCCGTACACTTTCGGTTAACACTCAAAGTGCACATCAGTGGACTTAGCTGAATTTTTCTTTCTTAGGGCCAAGGGATGCATGGAAAAGGAACAGAAATGTGGGCGTGAGGATGGAGTTGTTCTTTGGCAGCAAAGATGTGGCTTGGACGACTTAAGGAGAGTAGGTGTTGAGCTTGTGAGAAGGCTAGTCGAGTGTTGAAGTACTGCTTGACTAGGTGGCAAGAGTTGTCAAGCTTTGGATATGGGCATTGAGAGGAAGGAGTATGCGTAGAGGAAGTCTATGTCAAATGTTGAGGAGTCTTAAGTTGAGTAGGAATTGAGGAACCTAAGCCACATCGGTGTTGAGAAGGGTAGGCGTGAAGCTAGCCAATAACCTCTAAGGGTTGACTAAGCATTGAAGAGATGGACCTTGAGGTAGGCGTCCGAGGTTATCTCAATGTTGGTTAATTATGTTTATTTATTAATTAAGAATAATTAGGTGGCAAGTTAAAATTTAAAGTGGGGAATTTGGAAGCAAGAGGTGGCGCGCTATGATGTTGCATGAGGCTTTCACGTAGAAGTATAAAATAGAAGGTTGAAAGAAGAAATTGGTTTTGCAAAATTCACTCGTGCCAAAGGAGAAAATTTTCCACCAAACTCTTTCAAAATCAGTCTAGTAGATGTGTGAGGGCTGCCGGAGAAGAATTCCACTAGTAAAGGGTTGGAATTTGAGGAGAAAGTGAAGTTGTTCATGCTTTCAGGTGTTCTTGAGTAAGGGCTGAAGATTTGTTGATTCCGAGCTGTTGAGGAGGATTTTTTTTTTTTTTGAAAAGGCAATTTATTATACAACAACAAGAGGCCCCCACAGTCCGGAGGCAAGGCAACAAACCAAGGAAACAACTAACTAAACAGAAGACAAATAGAGAAAAACAAACAATTACAAGCACCAAGAAAAAAAAATCCCAATAAATCTGGGATTAGTATTTTTCATCCATATTTCATGCAATTATAACCATCTAAGGGTAAATGACATCCTATTTGAAGTATCTTGAAGTCTTTGGTCATCAAATGAAGCTTGATTCTTCATAAATTCCGCTTAACTTCACATAATTTTTCTTCTTTGCTTAGTGTAAACTTGGACAACATGTATGACTCATTCTTGATGTTCATATTGCATGAACGGAGTTCCTCCGTTCATATCACCATAATAAGGCCGCACCAAAACCCACACAATAAACAAGAAGAAAAACAAGACCCCACAGCCCGAGGACAAGCAACCATAGACCCTCAGCAGAGGGGAGACCACATAGAACCAAAAAGCACTAAAAAACACTAGAGAGGTCATCAGGCCAGGACATGGCACGAGCATGCACAGTAGTTGAGAAGGAACTTGAAGGCCAAATTTGGAGGTAAGTTAAGAAGTTGGTTTTAAGGTTTATAGAAGAAATTAGAATTAAAAATAGTTAGAGATATTGATTTTAATGGCTGAAAGTTTAGGTTGAGCTATTGAAGCCATTGGGTGACTGCTGGCCAAAGGTTGAAGAAGGAAGATATGGAAGAGGTTGCAGTGGCAAGGACAATCAAGAAGAGTTTAAAGGTTATTTTAAGCATTGTATGCCTAGGCGGGTAGGTTGAGGGGTGTTTGTGTGGTAGCTTGATGCGCACTTTTAGTGTTAACCGCAAGTGTACGGGTCAAGTTAAAATATAAGACGGTGAAGTCCGAATATCGTTCCACTAGAGATCCAATTGTGAAGGTTTATGTTACTTAACTATTCTAGAATCGAATCAATTTTATTTGAGGATTGGAATTAATATTGTGAGTTATGGAAAATATAAACCAAATAAGGAAAGTAATAAAGTGAGAAACACAAGAGTTAAAGAGAGTTCTAAGGTAATGAATCCTTGTTTATTTCATCATGCAATATAGATTTCGTGGATTTTATTGTCATTCATATGCCTAAGTCTAGAAACTTAATTCTAAGTTATTTTCTCTAAAAACAACCTTTTCTCATGCAACTCGATTGATTACTAATCTCTTGAAACGAATACAAATCACATGGCATTAAGAATAGTCTTTAGCAACTTTTATTGTCAACCTAACTACTCTCGTGATAGATTAACAACAATTCATTGTTATAGATCAAGTTAAACATACAATCTCTCAATCATACATCTAACCTAACATGTGTAGATGGCCAATCCACAAGAATTAAACACAATAACAATGAAAAGCATAATCATTCCAACAAAACCATGAAAGTCTACAAGATCAACATGAATTCATAAACAAATCATCAAGACCCTAAAACTAAAGAGTTTAGCCACTCATAGCTTGAAGCAACATGTTTAAGCAAAATAAACAAAGAAAGAGTGTAAAGAAAGGGAATCTCTACAGAAAAGAGGCTTTTGATTGAGGTAGCACCGTCACGATCTCCTTGGCTCTCACGTCGGAATTCGAAGGGCACCACAACTATCTTGAACTATTTTCCTCTTCCTTGCAACTAACTCACTCTTTGAACTCTTTTATGTCTCACTCAATTCTCTCCTTCTTGTGCCTCTTTAGGTCTGTAGATTGATGGTTGAATTCATCGTTAGGGCTGCTGGAAACACCCAAATTTATAGAGTTGGTTGCCCAAAAACTTATCAAAAATACCAAATTTTCATTTATGGAAAACTGGCGCCGAGGCGCAATTGAGAATTTTGAAACGGCACTGCGATGATGTTGGAGAGCGCCGCGGCACTAGGGCTGCGTGCCGAATTTGTTGCTCTCGGGTTTTAGCGCCGCGGCGCTATCCCAAATTTTTCCATTTTGAGTTCTTCTTCTTTTCACTGTATTCTTGCATGGTTTTGATCTTTTGGTCTTTTCTTCTAATTTTCCTCATTTTAACTTGAAAACAACTAGCAAACAAGTTAAATCTAATATAAACTCCCTTAATTTGAGAGGATAGAAACCACTTTTCAAGTGTTTATCACTATACGGGCGGCATCAACAGGTGGAGGTGTGTGTGGTCGAAGAAGGGTTGTCTTAGACACCGGGTAGCTGGACACCCAGTACGTGCGTAAGGTCGACGCTAGCAGGGGGACTTCAACTCTAGATGTGAGTGTGTGGTGGACGCCCAACGTGTGTGTGCGCGCCTGTGAGGCACGGAGGTTGTACAGGTATGCTGGAGTTGCTACACACGGCAACGTCTGTGCTATGTTGTGGGCATAAGCGACTGGGCAGTGAGCGAGTGTCTAGCCAAGTTACATGCCTAGTTGCAACTCACTTTACTTAAGGAATTGCTTGACTCGATTATTCTTGGTGAGTTTTTCAAATATGAATTTGGTCTTAAGGGGTTTAAGATGAGACTCAAAGTATTTAAGAGAAGTCTAATTAAGGAAATAAACCTTATTTTCAGGACAAGAGGAGGTGTCGAAGACCTACAATCCATTTAGGACCCAACTAAAGGAGTGAGTGACAATGTTTTAAGAATAGAAATTGATGTTTTACTCAATGTTTCTAATATAAATGTTTCCTTGAAAAGCATGTTTTATTTGTGATTTACCAGCTTTGACTAGCATGTCTATTTAGCTTAAACCTCAATGTTTACTAAAGCTATTGATGAACGATGAACTATTTTATTGAGCATGTTACATTTGAAAAGTATGAATGTACCTTGAAAATGTTATGAATATGACCCAATACTGAAGGATAAGGAGAAGGTATTTGGACAGCTCGGTTTATAAGGTCTTTGGGACCCACTTTGAGACACATGGAGGCTTTGGGCTGTGTATCGTGGTGCTAACCCTTTGGGGGCATTTCTAAGTGCACATAGAAGAGTGGTGACGCTGATTATATTGAAATTACTCTACATCAGCTAAGGATTGTTTTCGACGTTGGGAGTATCAAGCTTGGTCTACCTCAACTAAGATTAAATGGGTATGGTTTGATGTTTAATGATGTTTAAGCAAACCATGTTTTCAATGAATTTTATAGCTATGGTTTTCTTATGATCAATATGGCTCATCGTGATTATGTTTTATGAATATCTATTAGCAAAATATTTGTTAAGTTATTTTAAATACTTTGTCACTCACTAGACAACTTAGCTCACGATTTTTCTTCTGTTTTCTAACTTCCAGGTAGCGAAGAAGTTCATGGTGCTTGGCCTATCCAACCTCATCTATTTCTGCTGCAAACCCTTGGTTACTTAGTTTTCTTATATGATATCGAACTTTAGTCAATATTGTACATATAGACTAAGTGTTGTAAAATATGGTTGAATGTAAACAAGTATGGTTGTGCATTTGTATATAAGTTTGAGGAGTTCATCTGTTGTTTATGAGTTTTATGTTATCAGTTACATATATTGTTTATCAGGTTATCTAGGAGGTCTAGTAAGGAAATAGGTTAGATAGTAACTGTCGTAAAGGGTCGATGCTTGTTGTTCTCACATCTTTTCATAGGTTAGGAGGTAACTTGGGAAGGGGTGTGACACCTTACCATACTTCCTTAACAATAAGAGTCCAAACATGTCATACAATACAAACAACATTTGTGGCAGATGGAATTCGTCGCCCAATTTCGTGCCAAATAATTTTCCGTACTTACCAAACTGTAATAGTGACAAGATCGGGTTGAACACAGGAAACACTTGAAAGTAAACACAAAAATTAAAAGAGATCAAATCTATATGAGAAGAGTCTAGCTTGGGTTGTAACAGATTTTACCCATTCCATATATTTGATCATTGATTCTTCATTACCGAAATTACAGGATTGCATACACCTAACCAATTTAATTGGAAAAGCCAAAAATAAATCGTCCTAAATGACAAATTAGAACAAATTGATTTGATGAAAGGCATGCAAATTCAAGTTTGTCCTAATCGCATCAAGTTCTATGGAGATGTTGGAATACTTAACCGGAAAGGCCAAAATTAAATATTCTATGGGTTCAATTCTAGGTTGATTGAAACAATACTTATTGATTCAGATTTGCAAGCTAATCTAACATATTGCTTCCAATGGATCAACATACAACAAAGTGTCACGTCATGCATGTTCATTCAAAGCAGTAATCATAGTGTTCACCAATGTCTACAAATATGATCGTAATACATAAAAATACAGAATTGCATCCAACAATCACGAATCATGGTTCAAAATCTTACAAATATATTAGAATTGAGAAATAATCCTAAACCCAAGCTAGAAAATCGTTAGCTTAGCCTTGATACCTCATAGTATTGCACCAAGAATAAATTATTCATACAAAAATTGGTCAAAAGAGTAGAGAATAGTGAGAATTTGAGAGATATTTGGCTGGTGGCTGATTAGAAAACCCTAGAAATCGAGATTTCCCTTTTTAAAATAGTAGGAGCGTTGCAGAGCTGTTGCGTGTACGCCAACAATTCTACCTTCGGGAAAAAGTGTCCTGGCAGCGCCTAGGTGGCACCACTGCGCTGTTGCTTCAGCGGTGATTTGGTCTTTTTGGAGTTCTCTGTCCCAGTTGATGCGATAGAACTTCGTTTTAGCACCCTTTCATTACTAATACCCCACTCTACCTGTTAGTGCTCGAAACCTACAATATAGTCCTTTTAACACATTAAATAGTATAAGATCCCGAGTTAAGCTGAGGAAAATAACACATCTCAGATACTATCAATTTGCATAACACACCTAAGCAAAGTTCTTAGGGGTAAAATTCCTAATTACCCAAGTTATCACCTAAGTGAAATTATTCAAAAAAATCAAACACCTTAGAGAACTTTGCTTAGCATCTCCTCAGCGTGGAGATATGGAACATGCTCTGCACTGCAAAAAAAGATGGTAGCAAAGCTATTTGTTATTATATAGAGCCAAATTGCTCTTAAACCTGAAACGACCCAATGAACCGCAACTTAGTTCACTCTCTTTAAACCTCAAACCCATCATAGGCCCTACTCTCAAGAACCTTTAATGAACCTAGAACATGGCTAATGTAGTTATAATATAACCATTAAGCAACTAGATAAGCGTTAACTAACAAATTTTCCCTCACATGTGTGAACCGTGCGAAAATAGTAAAACATATATGTACACAAAATACAATTGTATGTGTGCACTAGTAAAAGACTTGGCATCGCATCACATCAATTTCAATCATGCACATTTATTCACACAAACAACTAATGTGCATAGCTTGCAACAATAGGAATGCCACTAACCTCGAAATAGACTTCAGTAACTAGCCAAAATTATCCACACACAAAACTTTGCTTGGCACACCTGACAAATGCCCACTATGAGTGGTTGTTCGTTGAATTTTGTTCGTTTAATTTCTAATTAAATTGAATTGAGTTTCTTAGCTCGTTGCACAAAAATAGATTTGTCATTTCCGTACAAGCATGCATTGAGAATTACTCTAGATTTGATCATGACTAAGCAAGTTTCCCTATAAAGACCCAAGTATAAGTATTTATAGGTTTTCCTGGTGAGTCCAGGGTCGAACGCAGGGATTTGTAATAATTAGGCGTTGAGACTAAATGTATGACTATGCGGTGACTGTACATGTAAATATATATGCATTTGTTGATTGTGTATCTAAATTATACAAAAAGAATGAAAAGAATTTCCTACTACTATTAATGAGGTGAACGCGGCGTTGGTTAGTCATACAAAACAATGCGTCAGATAGCATGCGTTGGGAAGGAATGGGACCATGCGATAGAGGTAGAGTTGAACGCAAGAGCTAGTTGTTTCCTATACTTTCTAAGTACAATTACATACCTACAAACTGCGTGTGTGAATTCATCTCTCAATGTTTCGACACCACATTTATCTTATCTCTAAGATGCATGGTAAGTTTGTGTTGGCAAAAGATGAACTACATCTCTGCAGCTAATCTAGTCTTAATTAATGCTAAAGATTAACTATCCACTCTCTCAAGCTCGACAGTCATGCTTACTACGTTGTTTGTCAGACAAGGTTATGCAAGCTAAAAATATGCATTAATCCAGATGTAACATACTCAGAATTGCTCAAGAAAACTAACTTTTAGCAATTAGACAGCATGGTGTAAAGTATTTAATACAGAAATGGATGGAAGATGATAGTCAATCGAACTTATATTAATGAAATAAATCATTCTCTCGAATGTCATTAACAAAATATAAGCACGAAGGAGGGAAATGGAAATAAAATAGAGATGAAGAGCGTCAAGCCGCCACTGGCAACATCTTGCTTCATGGAGGCTTGAGATGGTTGCTATTTGATACATATATTCCATAGGGTGGAGATTCTCACTCACTGGGAGATGACTCTGAAGATGCTCAGAATCCTTCTCTCAGAAGAGCTCAAAATGGAGGCTGGTTGTGGTGAAGGAGAAAAAGTGCAGAGCTTTTGCCTCTTTAACTGGTCTCTCCCCCTTCAATGGGGAAGCTTTGGGCTATTTATAGGCGTCGAAAAGTTGAAACTCATGATGACCTGACACCTTTACATTAAATTCCATGCCCTGCTGCGCAGACTTTTCACGTCGTCGGCCCATTTGTTCTGCCATATTCTGATAGTGTGTTATCCTTTTGCATATTGATATGACAGTTTTTGGCCATGCGTCTGTATCTATTTTTTCTCAACGCATGGTCTCAACGCCTAGGCTCGACGCGGGTTTCCACTTGTTCTTGCAGCAGCTTCGTTTCTTCGTACTTCACGCTTCTTTTCTTCTTAACCCTGCGTCAAGAACAGAAAAGCTCATCGTTTTTCAGGTATTTTCCTTTGTAAGTAGTGTCAACGCATGGTGATACATTTTTCATCATTCAACTACCAAAATCATGTGTTTAGCTCCAAAGCTACTCTAATTAAATCAAATAATGACTACAATAACTTGTATTTCTACAAGTTATCAGTGGTCCTTGACCAACTATCGATCTTGAAGCCAACAAAAACCATTCTAAATTAGTCCAAAACTAGAAATAGCAAGCTTCCACATATTAAAAACCAATCTATGTACTTCACTCGAGTCTGAAACAGATCAAAACATGCTAAACCTAATAGAATGTTAATAAATTACTTCAAAACTGTCCAAACATCAGAGTCTCACCCAGTTTTCAAAATATCATTCGAACACTTAAATTCAATCCAAAAAGGAAATTAAGGCAACATTTATTCCTTATCGATTCTTACCAAAAAGGCTCTGACCTTGCTGGTTGATGTCCGAAAATATCTAAATTCCAAATCTAAACCTTAGAAGGGCAATCCAATCTGAGGCCAAACTTCATCGTCAAGGATTCGATCAAGGAGGATTAATCTACGTTAAAAGGGAAAAGATTATCTCTTACCAAAACATCAAGAAAACACCAAGACACAAGAACCTATAACGTGGGTTTAATCTACTTTGCAACTCCAACAGGGGTGACAACAGAAATAAAGCACCACTTGAGATCTTAGAGAAATATTTGTTTTTCGTGAGGCTATATTTCATTAAAATAATTTTTCGTATGTCAATTGATAACTTTGTAAAAATGTAATCTAGCCACTTGAAATTAAACTGAAATAGAAGGAAATTGAACAATATTTGTATAAATTCACGTGAAAAATTTATGAAAACAATTGTGAATGTCTAGAATGTGGGTGCAAAATTAGGGAGATAATTTTGGAATTGCATTTGAGAATTTCAATTTTTCTTATTTAAAAAGGGATGAACAACGTCTAGAAGTATCATACTTTTTCATACACTAAAAGAAAACATGATCTTACACCTCCATAGGAAGAACCCTAGAGAAGAAATCTGCCATTGAAGAGGAGGAAGAAGCTGAAAACTTTGATTGCCTCATGCAATTCTTATTTCTAGTTTTCACCATCTGGCATCCTATATATTTTTTCTTTTCTTAATTTTTAGGATGTCCTTTCACTTTTTTATTATATTTTATTTTTCTCAAGCATGAACTAATTTTTATTTTCAAGGCATATGCAAGGCTTGTGGCCTTTGCGATGAATATTTATAGTTCCTCATGCATGAATTGTGAAACTTTTTCTTGAATTTGCTTATTAAGAGTGTTTATTTTTATTGCTTATGTTCATATCCAGCCAGACGATAATCACTTACCTTATAAAATCTCCTAGCCCTAGTAGACGGCCCGCATCACTGAAGTGAAAGCGGAAACTATTAACACCACAACTGTTTTACTTTTGCCGACGCAAAAAGTAAACAAAAAAAATCTAGCATAGCTTTTGCCGACGTAAAATGATGTATTGGTAAATCATCGTTGTTGTATCACTCAGGGGAAATATCTCCCAATGCATTATGGTTGCGTTGGGAGATACTTTATGCCGACAAAGTTATATTGATTGGCAAAAATACATTTTTGCAGGAGAAATTATATTGTGTCAGGAGATATTTTCCACCTCCATATATCAAATTTCGTCGGTAGCCCACTTTGCAAAATTTCCATAAGTTCCTACACGAAAATAGATTCTATCCCCAAGCTTATTGTCATCCACGAGTGTAATGCCCAACAAATTATGCTAATTTTTAAAATAAATTATGTCTTTACACCTCTTTTAAATGTTTAATTTTAAATCAGTTGGACTTCTCTATTTTTTATTTTAATTAGAAAAATTAGAATTTTATTAAGTTTGCTAGATTAAATTTCTTGAAATTAGAAAAATAAATTCTTTAATTAAAATCTTTCATTTCTAGGTTTCGGTGTTTAATTTTAGAAACTTCCAAATGAAAAACAAACCCAAATCTTTTGGACTAGAATTTGTTCCCAAAGACTTTTAGGTCTAGATCTTGGGTATTGAATTTGGAAAAGTATTTTTGATGTCTTAGAATTGAAGGACACTATCCAAATATTTTAGGTCTATTTTTTATATGTCTAAGAAATGTCACATTGCTTTGGTTGGTGTTTGATGCATGAAAGTGCAAGTGCACGAGTTAAGTTATAATATAAAACGGTTTAAGTCTGACTATCGTATCAACTAGAGATTGAATTGGATATATTCACTTAGCTATTCAAGAATTGAATTGATTTTATCTAGGGGATGGACCTCGAATGTGGATTTTTGTATGTTGAAAAACAAGAAAACAAAAGCAAGCAAAACTTCAAGGGATAAAAGTGTTCTAGGGTGTTGATGTCATTAATTACTTCATTAAGTCATGCTTTAGGTTTTCATGGAATTGTGGGCAAACAATATGCTTAAGTCTAGAAACTAGTATCCGGATTACTTTCTTTCCAAAGCAACCATTTTTTATGCAACTTAAGTTGTTACTAACTTCTTGAAACCGTTAAGAAGCATAGCATTAAGATTACTCATGATCCACTTTCTCTAATAACCTAACTATTTTTATGAAAGATTAGTAGAGATTCAATTCTATAGAGCCAATTAGACATACAACCACTCAAGCAAATAGACCTAACATTTATTGATACAATCAATAAAGAATAAGCACAAGCATTGAAAAACATATCATTCAACAACATCCATAAAAAACACCAAGTCATTGACATAAATCCATAATTAAATAATCCAACATCCTAAAATAATGAATTTAGCAACACATAGCCATCAAATACACATTTGCATATGAGTTCTCGAGCATGAAATTAAAAGGGAAGGAGAAACTTAGGAAGAAGACTCTTGAATTGTTTCCCGACGTGGAACTCCTTCGATCTTCACTTGGTTGTAGCAATCGCACACCTTTTGGGCTCTCTTTTCCTCTCTAATTTCGTGTGCCTGTTTAAGGTATCTCTTGTGTCTCTAGGATTGTTGAGAACCCCACTGATAAGTAACACTTGAGGATCTAGATCTAACAACCTTGTTGACACACAAGACCTTTAGATCTCAAACTCAAACACCCCAAATCAAGATGATATCGGCTCGTAAAAATGGCTAGACGACGAATTACTTAGACGATCAGCAAAACCACGGATCGGACAAAGCTTGATACTCCCATCGATCCTTGATCTTCAAATCATTCCACAAGCAAGATCGATCAAGTCAAGCTTGAATGATTCTATACATGCAATCTAAACGCCATAGAATTGCAAAAGAAACATAGCATAACGTTAAAAAAAAGCTCAAAGGCTCTTTTACTACATTTTTCAAGTCTCTTCCAAGTCTCCTTTCTTGAACAATTACATGACATTCTATGAGGTATTCAAAAAGTTATAACACTCATAATTAATGGCTATCATAATCCATGATCTAATTGTAACATAAAAATACATAAATTGACTTGAATCTGAAAATTACATTTAGTAAATACAATAATCGGAGATTATATATTTTTTATCCATATTCCATTCATTTATAACCATCCAAGAGTAAATGACATCTCATTTGAAGTAGCTTGAAGTCTTTGTTCATTAAATGAAGCTTGATTCTTCATAAATTCCACTTGACATCACATAATTCTTCTTCCTTGCTTAGTGTAAACTTGCACAACATTTATGGCTCATTCTTGATGGTCATATTGCATGATTGAGGTTCCTCCATTCATATCATTCTCCCCTTCTTCAAGAAGATTCGTCCTCGAATATAAAATATTGCTTGGAAGGAACATCGAAGTTTGGTGCAAACATGTACACTCTCAAGAATTTATATTAGGCTTGAATTTGAAACTTTTGAGTATCATTCTTAACTAATGGCTGGAAAATTCAATGCGCATAGATGTTGTAACTGCCATATTTAATGTTTAACAACCTACTTCCTCTAATTTTCAAAGTGTAACCTATGAGATTGGACACCAAATGTCAATTAATGGCAAAAAAATGAGATCAAATTGTAAAAATTCAGATTTGTGCCTTTGAGAAAAGAAAAAGAACAACTTTGTTCTTAGGGATAACAATTTTTCTACTCTGATTGATTTTCAAAACACAAATTTTTTACATTGAAGGAAGTTGAATTCTAAAATCTCAAAGAAGGCAATATTGTAGATAAGACTTCCTAACACTTTGACATTTACGAAAACATGAAAACACGACTGGATATGAGATCGAGTTTCATAAAATAGGCAGAATGTGACGAGATGAAAAAAAAACAAGAAAACAACAACAACAGAAACATATATCCGATCAAGAGCCTAAGCTCTGCTACCAAATGATAAGTAACGCTCGAGGATTTGGATCTAACAACCTTGTTGATGAACAAGACCTTTAGATCTCAAACTCAAACACCCCAAATCAAGATGATCTCAACCCCTAAGCAACTAGACGACGGATTACTTAGGCAATCATCAAAACCACGGATTGGACAAAGATTGATTCTCCCATCGATCCTTGCTCTCAAATCATTCCACAAGCAAGATCCATCAAGTCAAGTTTGAATGAACTAAATGCCATAGAAATGCAAAAGAAACATAGCACAAGGCTAAAAGAAAGCTCAAAAGGCTCTTTTACTACATTTTTCGAGTCTCTTCCAAGTCTCCTTTCTTTAACAATTACATGACATTATATAAGCCTCAAAATATAACCCTAGACATTCTATGAAGCATTCAAAAAATTATAACACTCATGATTAATGACCATCATAATCCATGATCTAATTGTAACATAAAATACATAAAGTGACTTGAATCTGAAAATTACATTTAATAAATACAATAAATCCGAGATTATGTATTTTTCATCTATATTCCATACATTTGTAACCATCCATATTCCATAAAGTGACATGATTGAGGTTCTTCCATTCATATCACCCTCAATATGTAGAAGTGGTCGCCCAATATATTTTTCAAAATTGTAAAATCTACAAAAAAGAAAAAAAAAAAAGAAAGCTAGTGTCGATGCACTCTTGGAGAGTGCAACAACACTATCCGTCATAAAAAGGGCAGCGTCGTGACACTATTCGTCATCTTTGCCAGGTTCCAAATGGAACAACTTAGTGCTACGACACTCTTGATCTCCCAAATTTGATGCTCTCAGATTTGGAGTGTAGAGGGCAGCGTAACGATGCTTTCGGCTACGCTGCCCCGTTTCTAGGGCTTTTTCATCTTTTCTTTCATTTCTCACCCAGTTTGGGCTTGATTTTGGTTCATTTGGCTTTAGACACTTAATTTCTCCTTAATAACCTGAAAATCACTAGCAACATATTAAATCCAATAAAAACATCCCTAAATTAAAATCAAGAAAAGCACTTTTTAGGTTCTTTTCACCACCCCAAACTTAGAACTTTGCTAGTCCTGAGCAAAGAAAAGAATAAAACATAGGGAAATTCTAAATAAGTGTGCTATTGATTCATGCCTCAGAGAGTAATATATTAGGATCTTAAGTTGCAACATTCAAGCATATCTATATTGTTAGGATCATTCAAGGCCAAAGCTCGTCATCCCCCATGTGTATGTGTGCAAGCCTTCTTTAATTCAAAAACAAGAACTCAAATTAAGACTTAAGAGAGATTTTCTAGTTTTTCCCCTACTCTAGCTCATGCACCAATTTTCAAGAATTCACACATTTCAAGTAAGTAATATACTAAGGTATCTTAATATTTCAAGATTTTATTTTTCATCGCTGGCTTAAATGTGCATTCTTTTACCTAGGGGCACTAGCTTCATATCCACTGTAGAGACTCGTATCTAGTCAAGTTCCAAGCGTCTTTACTAATCACAACAAAGGTAGCTCTTTTCACCCCCATCCATGCATACACAATACAAGTTTAACATTTTGAATGGTATAAAAGATAGGCAGTAAAACACATACATTTTGGTGCACAATTTTTCAAAGGCTTTTCTTCTTCCTTAGTCTAACAATACGAACCATCATGCATTTCAACTCTCTAACAATGGGGCCTTTCGGAGTGATAACCAAATATATTCTCAACTTAATCATTTTGTTAAGTAACCCTTGAGAATTTTGATCCAACAACCTTGTTAAGAAACAAAACCTTTAGCTCTAATATACAAAAACCCCAGAACAATAAGGAATCAACCCAAGGATTAAGTTTTGAAAGGAATTTTACCTTTGATGATCAAGATCAAGAGTAGAGAAAACTCGTTTCTAAACTCGAGATTCGAATCACTTTCACAAGAGGTTTGATCAACACCACTTGAATGATTCTAGCATGCAAGTTCTAAAACACAATAAATTGCAAAAATAAAAATACTTAGCTTTTACCAAGCTAAAGAAATTTTAATTCATTCACTTCTCCAATCTATCCGGGAAAAAAGGGGCCTTTTTATAGCCATTACACCCTAAACATAATTGACAAAAACAAAAACCAAAGACACAAAACTAAATGATTGTTTTATGGAGAAAATGGTAACCTACATGAGTTTCAATTCTCCATAACCCCCTATTAAAAACAAGGCTTAGAAAAATAAAAATAAAAACAAATTGAAATTATAATTAAATTCCAAAAACAAAAGTGCTGTCTTTTTATCATTCCATTGATTAGCTTCAACTTGAATTTCATTAATTTAAGCAAAACTTCATTAAATGCAAGTTAGAATGCATTTAATGCATCTTCATCTTGAAGCTCAACTACATAGCATGTATGGAAGAACTCCAACATCTTCTACAATCTCCTTTGTTGAGATCACCATAACTTGGATATGAGTGATTAAAGCTTGTTGTAGCTTCTTGGCTCTTGACCTTGTAATGGGACCTTGGGGCATGATAGTTGATGTTGCTTGGTTCACACTATATTTTCTAAGTTAATGTTTCTGAATTAAAGTGACTACATGCTCAAAAATATGAGAGACTTCAAGAGGGACTTAAATAGATCAAAGTTCAAGATAATGTTATCCTATTTCCACAATAAGTCATCCATTATGCATATTCATGTCTCATCATAGCCAATCATATCAAAAGCACACAACCATAAAACATTCCCATCATCTTTTAAAGCTCAAATCGAAAAAATTTCATTTTTTTTCCAAAATTTAATTAGCATGCAGATAATTATTGAAAACAACTAACGATGCATTGTCTATGCATAAAAGAATAAAGCAAAGAGATACAAGCTTGGGAATGTGCGGGAGACCACCAAAAGGCTTGGCGGAATGAGTACTTTGCACCAATTTTCTGAAAAATAATTAGAGGCATATGTGTGGTTTCCTATAAAAGAAAATAAACAAATCAAACAAACTAAAATAAAAGAAAGTAATAAACTTGGGTTGCCTCTGAAGAAGTGCTATTTTTAACGTTGTTTAACTAGACGGAGCTCACAAGTCATGTTGGATCCCAAGGTGGTTTCTCCATTCCATCCCCAGAAGAAATCAACAGTAGCCCCACAACACTCTCAGGAGAGGGTGTCTCCTTTGGTCAGCTTGGTGCAGAATCTTCAAGCCCTCAAGCCTATTCTGAGGGGTCGTTTTGGTCATCATATTTTCTTAGTTGGATGAGGGGGTGTGGGCTGCTAAGGCTGATGTGGATCGGGCTTAGTCTCTTCTAGAGGCTTCCCTTGTGAAGTTCATCTTGCTAGTGAGGTGGCTAGGACCACTGAGGTGTTTTGGGTTGTGGCGAGACGGGAGGAGGCTTCTCTACTGCAAAAAATCTAGAGTTCGTTGGTTGGAGTTTGGTGACCAGAATTCTGCTATCTTTCACCGTAGTGTGCAATCTAGGCAAGGAATGAGCTGTTCTTTGTGATTGACAATATGGGTGTCAAACACTCCTCTCCTGAGAGTGTTGCATGGGCTACTGTTGATTTCTTCAAGGGAGTTTAGGGCACCAACCTATTGGTTATAGGGACTTGACTATTGAAATCTCTAAGATTGTTCAGTTTCATTGGCCTGAGGAATGTTGTCATGACTTATGTCGTCCTATTACCACGGATGAGATATGGCAAGCTCTGTTCTCTATGAAGAATGGTAAGGCTCTGGGTCCTTATGGCTTCTCGGTGGGTTTCTTTAAGGTTGCTTGGTCTGTGGTGGGTGGTAACTTCTACTTTGCGGTGCAGCACATTTTTGATTCGTGCTATCTTCCTGCTGGGATTAATGATAAAGCTATTACGTTGGTGCCAAAATGGGCTGGGGTGGAGTGGTTATCGGATTTCAGGCTTATTTCTTGTTGTAATGTGGTTTATAAATGTATCACTAAATTGTTATCTGATCGGTTGTGGGTTGGTTGCCTAAGTTTGTGAGCGGTAATTAGTCTGCTTTTGTCCTTAGCGGTCCATCTCTGATAACATCCTCTAGTGTCGGGTGCTTGTGGGGGGGTATCATCGGAATAAAGGTCCCCCGAGGTGTGTTCTCAAGGTGAACTTATAGAAAGCTTATGATTCTGGTCATTGAGACTTTCTACTCGGTGCCTTATTAGCCAATGGTACCCCGCTTCAATTTATGAGTTGGGTTAGGGCTTGCATGACGTCCCCTAAGTTTTCTATTATGGTGAATGGCTCTCTGAGGGGTTCCAGTTTCACCATAGGTGTGAGAAGGTTAGTCTTACCCATCTTTCTTTTGCAAATGATTTGGTGATTTTTGTGTGGCTGAGCGAGGTTCTATTCAGTTTGTCTGAGATACATATGTTATTTTGAGAGGTTGGTTGGGCTTAAGACTAATGTTGGGAAGAGTTCTAATTTTTTGGCAGCTATGGATTGGGAGTTGACTTATGAGTTAGCTCAGTTTATGGGTTTCAACCGGGTACCTTTCTGGTTAGATACCTTGGTCTTCTTGATATGAATGAATGAACCTCAATCATGCAATATGAACATTAAAAATGAGCCATGCATGCTATCCAAGTTTACACTAAGCAAAGAAGAAGAATTATGTGAAGTCAAGTGGTATTTATGAAGAATCCAACTTCATTTAATCAACAAAGCTACTTCAAATGAGATGTCATTTACTCTTGGATGGCTACAAATGCATGGATATGGATGAAAAATACTAATCTCGGATTTATTTTATTTATTAAATGTATTTTTCAGTTTTGAGTCATTTTATGTATTTTTATGTTACAATTTGATCATGGTCATTAATTATGAGTCTTAAAACATTTTAGATGCCTCATAGACTGCCTATGGTTATATTTTAAAGTTTATGCGTTGAGAAGGTTATCAGCTAAGCGTTGAGAAGGTTATCAGCAATGTGTTGAGGAGTTCACGTGTTAAGGACGGCTATTAGCTATGCGACGAGGGGCTTATGAGTTGAAGGTGGCTACCATTGGTTATTAAGGTTGTGAGGTAAACATAAAAACTGGAGTATGTGGTGAACGAATGTTAATCTATCTTAAGAGAATTAGTTTAAGTGCAAGGAAAAGGATTAAAAGAATAACCTTGGGAATAATCAAGGAATGTCCAAGGATGGGGAGATGGTCATGGACGCAGGATGAAGGTAAATGCAATAGGACCAACGCGTAGAGGAAGAGCTTGAGAAGGAGTTATGGACCAAAGGAGTTGGACACATGGTATGATGCGATGAGGTACAAACGCATAGTATTGGGCGTTTGTCATTAACACCTAGTAGCATTGTGTAAGCACTGGTTTATAATAGTGCGGCTATGCGTTGAGGGTGATCACGAATGGTTGTGAGCTGAAGTAGTCGCCGCGTTGGCGGGGGAAGAAACGTACTTGGCTTACCATGCGTTGGTAAGGTTGTTATGCGTTGAGGTCCCTATGCGTTGAAGACAAAGTTATCTCTATGCGTCGAAGACAGCAGTGTAGTTGGCTGAAAGTTAGAAAAGTGAGTAGTGAAGCTCAAACCTTAAAGGGAACTCAAAGAACGCATGAGGGCGTTGTGCTGAATGAATGGTTGCCTATTGGAAAAATGTTGGACGCTTAAGATAAGCTTATAAAGGCCAGGTGGCTTCATATAGACTTGACACCTTAAAGTAGGAGGTGTTAAAAAGGCATGGTAAGTGTTTCATGCAAGGTGGACACTTGGACTAATGCATGGTTAGTCAGACATGCAGCGTGACATGTGACAATCAAGTGGCAAAAGAAAGAAGTAAGATCGCAAGCCTTCTATAAATAGGACCCTGAGGGAAGAGTAATGACAAATGATACCGAAGTAAGAATCCTTGAAAGGAAGAGGAGAACGAAGGCAGAAGAAGGAACCCTTGCGTTGTAAAAGGAGATTTGCGTCCAAGAAAGTCGACACATCTAGGAAATCTTGCACAAGGTCGACGCATCCAGAAGATCTTGCACGCTGCGTCCATTTGAGCTACCTTGCGGGTTAGAAATGCAAGCCTTGCATTTAAGGAGCTCGGGGAAGGCAGAATTTTAAGGGAAAAGAGGAAATTCTTAAGTGACTAGTGAGTGACACCTTTCTTCTTCAAATCAAATCAGTTTTTACCGAAAATGTTCTTTAAGATATGGTTTGTGATGAATCATTTGATACGCATGTATTTGATATATTGTTTAAAAAGGCATGTTTCGTCTGATGGTTTTTAGATATTGAAACGCATGTTTCGGAATGTTGGTTTTAGATGAACTATTTGTGTAAACTGTTGAATAAAATGTTTAAGAGGAGGCTCAGTGCTCAAGGACATGAGAAGGCACGTGAGTTTCCCCGGGACCCAGTACTGAGGGACATGAGAAGGTACTTGGGCAACCCGCCATATTCCTATGTGCACATAGAGGTTGATTTGGCTGGTGCGTCGAGTTTTGCTCCTCATCAAGCCAGGGATGATTTCCACGTTGAGAGCGTTGAGTCTTGCTCCGCCTCAACTAAGGGAAAAGATTGAAAAACCAAACGGTTTTCTATTTAATCATTCTAGAAAATGATTCTATTGATTTGGAACAAATTTACGAGATTAATAAAGTTTTGTGGAAAATCTGTTTCTGTTTAATTATCATGCTAAATCCTTGTTTTAATGCGTATTAATGTAACATGCTTGTTTTCGAATAAAAGATAGTTTTACAAAAAAAACCAGTCACTCACGGGGCTTTAGCTCACGTTTTCCCATGTTTTTCTAATTTTCCAGGTAGCAAGCGAGTTGGGGATGCTTTGCCTACGTCGAACCTCGTCTGGGCCGTCTTTGGTGAAAATGGTTGGACAGTGAACCTTACAGAGGAGTCAAGGTTGCTGTCTTCACATCTTCTGTCGGGTTAGGGAGGATAATACGGGAGGGGGGTGTGACAACATAGGTACTATAATGCAGGCCGCTCTCAATGCCTTCTACGAGTCCCTGAGCATTGGGGTCCCATTTCTATATCTAGGTTACCCATATGCCTTCTACGAGTCCCTGAGTATTGGGTACCTTTATAATATGGGCCGCCCACAATGCCTTCTACGAGTCCCTGAGCATTGGGGTCTCATTTCAATATAACGACTACCCTTTGGTCTTCTCCAAGTCTCTGCCTCGGGTGCCTTTTCAAGTTTAATATTACACAGAACATATTATGGAAACATTATATCAATAATTCATAAAGTAACTGTTTCCAAATCTCACCTCATCAGCATGCTAAATTTAATTTCCAGTTTTAATATAAAACCGCATGCTTTTCATAAAGTTTATTTTCAAATCTTTCTTGAAATCATATAATACCATGCTTTTCAGAAAAGTCATGAAAACCAATATCATAAATCACTATGCGTTTTATATCTCATAGCAAGTACCAGCATTCTCAAAGTTTACAAGTAAAACGCATGCTCATGTCTCTAAAAATCACATATTCGTATGCTTTATATATGAAAACGCATGCATTATTTCATTCGAAACCCATAAAATTATATTCATAAAGAACTCATTTATATTTTGTAAAACTCAGGTGTTACTCACCTATACTTGCCAAAGAATACTTCTTCTTCCTTTCCTCTATTTCCTCTTCCCAAGCTTCTTGGACGCAGCGTTCTAATCTCAGTAATGCAAAGCTCCATTTCCCTCTGCCAGCTCGGTTGAATGCAACCATGCCCTTCAACGCAAGGTTGATAACTACCACAACCCCTGCTGTTCAACTCAAGGTTGATTATTTCCGCAAAGTGCATCCTGACTCTTCTTACTTCTCTTCCGGATGCGTCACCCTCTCTTGGACGCAAGGTCCAACTTGAACGCATCACCTAACTTTTGGACGCCGCGTTCACCTTGGACATTATGTTTGTCCTCAACGCAAAGCCGACCCTTTTTAATGCAAGACAACTTTTTTACATAAAATAGCTAAGTTGTCAAATACCTTCTTTCTTGGCCGTATACTCCTACTACGGACGTCCTTGCTGCCTTCTTCTTCTCTTTTTCTCTCCAGAATTCTTCTTTGAGAGTCATAAGTCGCTTCTTTTCCCTCAAGGTTCTATTTATAGGGAGCTTGCCATCCAACTTCTCCTCTCCTTGTGCCACTTGTTTGCCACATGTCACGCTGCATGCTTAATTAACCATGCATTAGTCCAAGTGTCATCTTGCATGAAACACTGATAAGGTGTCAAATCTATACATAGCCACTTGGCCTTATAAACTTATCTTATGCGTCCAACATTTTCCAACAGACAACCATTCATTCACACAATGCCCTCATGCGTTCGTTGAGTTTCCTTTAAAGTTTGAGTTTCACTACTCACTTTTCTAACTCTCAGCCAACTATACTACTCTTTGACGCATAGAGATAACTCTGTCTTCAACGCATAGGAATCTCAACGCATGACAACCTTACCAACGCATGGTAAGCCAAGTACGTATCTTTCCCCGCCAACGCTGCCACTACTTCAGCACACAACAACCACTCGAGATCACCTTCAACAGATAGCCGCACTATTATAAACCAGTGCTTACTCAATGCCACTAGGCGTCAATGACAACAAGTCCTTCTCAAGCCCTTCCTCTATGCGTTGGTTCTGATGCGTTCACCTTCATCCTGCGTCCAATGACCATCTTCCTATCCTTGGACATTCCTTGATTATTCCCAAGGTTATTCTTTTAACCTTTTCCTTGCACTTAAACTATTTCTCTTAAAGATAGATTAGCATGCGTCCACCACATGCTCCAGTTTTATGTTTACTTCACAACCTTCTCCAACACTTGTGAACATTCCTTGCTATAAGTCTATGCGTTACTCAATTTGCTATAGCATTATATCTTTCCGAGATTTAAATCTCTTTCAACACTTCACAACATAACTTTATTCCTTTCTTGCTTATGCGTTTCACTTCTTTCCCTTCTCGGTTTACTTCCATGCGTCCACCCTTACCATGCGTTACCTAGTCCTGACCATGCGTCCAACATGGTCTTTTACCTCTTTTCTTCATAGACTCTTCAACGCATCGGTTTCTTGGAAAGTAGGGTGTGACATTTCTTCTCCTGACTGATTTTCAAAACACAAATCTTCGACCTTGAAGGAAGCTGAATTTGAAGACATAAAAGAAATTTTGTAAATAAGACTCTGATCTTAAACCTTGAACTTTACGAAAATATGAAAACACGACTAGATATGAGATAGAATGTGACGAGATGAATAAGAAAAAAAAAACAAGAAAAGAACAACGAAAACATATATCCAATCTTGCGCCTAAGCTCTGATACCAAATGATAAGTAACACTCGAGGACTTGGATCTAACAACTTTGCCGACAAACTAGACATTTCGAGCTCAAACTCAAACACCCCAAATCAAGATGATATCAGCCCCTAAGAATGACTAGAGGATAGATTACTTAGACGATCAGCAAAACCTTTGATCTTCGAATCACTCCACAAGCAAGATCGATCAAGTCAAGCTTGAATGATTCTGAACATACAATCTAAACACCATAAAATTGCAAAAGAAACATAGCACAAGGCTAAAAAAATGCTCAAAGGCTTTGTTTACTACATTTTCAAGTCTCTCCCCATGTCTCCTTGTTTGACCAATTACATGACATTATATAGGCCTCAAAATATAACCCTAGACATTCTATGAGGCATCTAAAATGTTGTAACACTCATAATTCTTCGTCTTTGCTTAGTATAAACTTGGACAACATGTATGGCTCATTCTTAATGTTCATATTGCATGAATGAGGTTCTCTATTCATATCATGCTATGAGTTCAAGGAGTCGATGCGAAGACGATTCGTTCTTAAACATTTCCAAAGGGACATGGCGCAAAAGCTACAAGCATTGAAACAAGGAAGCAAATCTGTGGAGGATTATTACAAGGAGATAGATACATTGATGATGGATTTGATCTAGACGAGGACATGTTGAGTCTCATGGCACCATTTCTTAATGGGCTAAACATGGACATTGCTGACCAGGTTGATCTACAACCATACTTTGACATGGACGAGTTGTTGCATATTGCAATCAAGATCAAGAGGCAACTCCAACGAAAGTCTTGACGGTATTCTTCTAAACATTTTTCCAACTCTAGTACACATGGAAAACAAATAATAAGAATATTGATTATAAGCCTAGAAACCAAGAGGTGAAGGAGAAACCTAAAGTGAAGCTTGAGAAAGGGAAGAGTTGTAGAAAAGGAAAATTGAAAGTTGATGACTCTAATGTGTGAAATAGCGATTTAAAATGTTGAAAATGTCAAAGGGTGGGTGACTTTAGTAGAGATTGTCGTAATAGAAAAATAATGACCATAAGAGAAGGAGAAATTGTGACAGAAGATGAAGAGGAAAATGAGGTTATAAAGGTAGAAAATGATGACGAGTGAGGAGTTTAGTGAAGAGGATCCTAAACTTATATCCTTAGTCTCTAGGAGAGCTTTAAACACTCAAATTAAGGAGGATAGTTTAGACCAACGAGAGAACTTGTTTCACACTAGATGCCTTGTGCAATCTGTACCTTGTAGGGTGGTTATCGATAGCGGTAGTTGCACCAATGTTGTGAGTTCTATTCTGGTCAAGAGACTTAATTTAGAGACTAAACTACATCCTAGACTATACAAGCTTCAATGGTTAAATGATTGTGGGGAAGTCCAGGTGACTAAGCAAGCTCATGTTTCATTTACCATTGTAAAGTATGCTGATGACGTTTTGTGTGATGTTGTATCCATGCATGCTGAGGATTTATTATTTGGTAGACCTTGGCAATTTGTGTTGACGGGTGTGTATGATGGGTATACCAATTGTTACTCTTTTACTCATAATGGTAGGAAAACAACTCTTATTCCTTTGTCTTCAAAATATGTGTTTATTGATCAATGGAAACTTGAAAAGAAAAAGCAAGAGGCTGATGCAAAAGCAAAAAGTGAAAAAGAAATGACAGAAAAAGAATTGAAAGAAAAAAAGATTATGAGTGAAAAGCAAGAGACTAGCAATCAGCCAGAGGAAAAAAAGAGAGAAAAGCCAAAACTGTGAGTTTGTATACTATATCAAGTGAGGCTAGGAACGGTTTACTTTCAAACCAGACCATTCTTGTACTTATGTGCAAAGGGTCTTGTTTTTTAATTAATGAGATTAACTCTTCTTCGCCCAGTGTTTTCTTGTGCTTTTGAAGGAATTTTATGACTTATTTCCCAAGGAGATGCCTAGTGGGTTACCACCACTTAAGGGGATTAAGCATAAGGTCGATTTCATTCCAGGGGCGGCCGTTCCAAACCGTTTAGCATATAGGACTAATCCAAAGGAGGCGAAAGAGATACAAAGGCAAGTATGTGAACTCCTTTCTAAAGGGTGTGTACGTCAGTCCATGTTCTGTTCCTATTATTCTTCTGCTTAAGAAAGATGGTTCCTGGCGTATGTGTGTTGGTTATAGGGCTATCAACAAGATAACTATTAAATAAAGGCATCCAATTCCTCGATTAGATGGTATGATGAGTTGCATGGTTGTAGTCTGTTTACTATGATTGATTTGAAATCGGGTTATCATCAAATTCACATGCATATTGGTGATGAATGGAAAACCATTTTCAAAACGAAGTATGGTCTTTATGAATGGATAATTATGCCTTTTGGATTGACTAATGCACCTAGTACATTCATAAGGTTAATGAATCATGTCTTGCGAGAATTCATGAAGTTTGTCTATTTTTATGACATTCTTGTGTACGCTAAATCTTTAGATGAGCATGTTGAGCATGTACGTTCCGTTTTGACTACTTTGCGAAAGGAATGCTTGTATGCAAATATAAAGAAATGTAGCTTTTATACAGAAAAAATCAATTTTCTTAGGTTTGTAGTTTCATCTAAAGGTGTTGAAGTCGATGAGGAGAACGTAAGGGCTATAAGAGATTGGCCTACACCTAAAAGTGTAAGTGAGGTAAGAAGTTTTCATGGTCTTGCGAGATTGTATCGTAGGTTCATTAAGGATTTTAGTAGAATTGCTTCACCTTTAAATGAACTTGTTATTTGAATGTTTCTTTTGTTTGGGGAGTGTTCGTTGGATTTGTTCACTTAAATTTCTATTCCAATTAATTGAGTTTCTTCGCTCGTTGCACAAAAATAGATTTATCATTTCCGTACAAGGATGCGTTGAGAATTACTCTAGATGTGATCATGACTAAGCAAGTTTTCCTATAAAGACCCAAGTATAAGCATTTATAGGTTTCCTGGTGAGTCTAGGGTCGAACGCAGGGATTTGTAATAACTAGGCGTTGAGACTAAATGTATGACTATGCGGTGACTGTACATGTAAATATATATGCGTTTGTTGATTATGTGTGTAAAACTATACATAAAAAATGAAAAGAATTTCCTACTACTAATAATGAGGTGGATGCGGCGTTGGGTAGTCATATGTAAAACAATGCGTCAGATAGCATGCGTTGAGAATGAATGGAACCATGCGATAGAGGTAGAGTTGAACACAAGAGCTAGTTGTTACCTAAACTTTCTAAGTACAATTACATACCTACAAACTGCGTGTGTGAATTCATCTCTCGATGTTTTGACGCCACATTTATTTTATCTCTAAGACGCATGGTAAGTTTGCGTTGGCAAAAGATGATCTACATCTCTGCGCTCATCTAGTCTTAATTAATGCTAAAGATTAACTATCCACTCTCTCAAGCTCGACAGTCATGCTTACTACGTTTGTTTGTCAGACAAAGTTATGCAAGCTAAAGATATGCATTAATCAAGATGTAACATACTCAGAATTGCTCAAGAAAAACTAACTTTTAACATTTAACTCATTTGGCATTTAGACAGCATGGTGTAAAGTGTTTAATACGGAAATAGACGGAAGATGATAGTCAATCAAACTCATATTAAGACAATAAATCATTTTCTCGAATGTCATTAACAAAATATAAGCAAGAAGGAGAGAAATGGAAATAAAATAGAGATGAAGGGAGTCAAGCCGCCACTGGCAACGTTTTGCTTCATGAAGGCTTGAGATGGTTGCTATCTGATACAAAGATTCCATAAGGTGAAAGGTTCTCACTCACTGGGAGACGACTCTGAAGATGCTCAGAATCCTTCTCTCGGAAGAGCTCGAAATGGAGGCTGGTTATGGTGGGGGAGAAATAGTGCAGAGCTTTCGCCTCTTGAACTGGTCTCTCTTCCTCCCTTTCTTGGAGAAGCTTGTGGACTATTTATAAACGTCAAAAAGTTGATATCATGATGACCTGACACCTTTGCATTAAATTTCAGCCACGCTGCATAGACTTTTCAGATTGTCAGCCTATTTGTTCTGCCATGATCTGATTGGATGTTGTCCTTTTTCATAATAACATGACAGCTGTTTGAGCATGCGTCTGTTTCTACTTTTCAGATTGTCAACACATAGGCTCGACGCATGGTCTCAACCCACTCGGCTCGACGCATGGTCTCAACGCATGGGCTCAGCGCATAGGCTCGACGCATGGGTTTTCACTTGTCCTCACAGCAGCTTCGTCTCTTCGTACTTTGATTGTTTATGCTTCTTTTCTTCTTAACCCTGCGTTAGGAACATAAAAGCTCATCGTTTTTCAGGTATTTTCTTTGGTAAGTAGTGCCAACGCATGGTGATACATTTTTCATCATTTAACTACCAAAATCATGCGTTTAGCTCCAAAGTTACTCTAATTAAATCAAATAGTGACCATAATAACTTGTAATTCTACAAGTTATCAGGGAGCAAAACAAGAACTTGCTTTTAACACTTTGAAAGATAAATTGAGTTCAGCTCGATTGCTTGCATTACCTAATTTTAACTTAACTTTTGAAATAGAATGTGATGACAGTGGAGTAGGGATAGGTGTTGTTTTGATGCAAAATCAAAGACATTTAATGTTTTTTTAGTGAAATGTTGAATGGTGCTTTATTGCGGTATCCAACTTATGACAAAGAACTTTATGCTTTGGTTCGTGCATTACAAACATGGCAACATTATCTATGGCCTAAAGAGTTCATTATACATACGGATCATGAGAGTTTAAAGCATTTGAAAGGACAAAATAAAATCAATCGATGACATGCCAAGTGGCTGGACTTTATCGAAACATTACCTTATGCAATTAAGTGCAAACAGGGTAAGGAGAACATTGTTGCAGATGCTTTATCATGAAGGTATGCTTTAGTCAATGCTTTGAATACTAAGTTAGGTTTTGATCATATAAAGGCTATCATCATGATGTGTTCTTTGCTCCTTTTATTGATTCTTGTGAAAAAGAACTTGTTGTGAATGATTACATGCTATTTGATGGATTTTTGTTTCGAAAAGGAAAATCGTGTATCACATTTTGTTCCATTCACGAGTTACTTGTAAGGAAAGCTCATGGGGTGGTTTAATGGCACATTTTGGAGTTTCTAAAACTTATGATATGTTTGCTGAACATTTTTATTGGCCTAAAATGCGACATGATGTTCATAAAGTGTGTGCTCAATGCATAACATGTAAGCAAGCTAAGTCTAGGCTTCAACCCCATGGTTTGTATTCTCTCCTTTACTTGTTCCTATTAGTCCTTGGATTGATATATCAATGGATTTTGTTTTAGGCTTACCTAGAACTCAAAAAGGTAGGATAGTATCTTTGTTGTGGTTGATAAATTTAGTAAAATGGCTTATTTTATTCCTTGTCACAAAACTGATGACGCAAAACATATTGCTGACTTGTTCTTTCGGGAGATTGTGAGATTACATGGCATTCCTAAAAGCATAGTTAGTGATCATTATGTTAAATTTTTAAGCCACTTTTGGCATGTTTTGTGGGGTAAATTGGGAACTAAGCCTATGTACTCAACTACTTGTCATCCTCAAACAGATGGACAAACCGAGGTTGTTAATAGAACCATGATGATATGAACGAATGAACCTCAATCATGCAATATGAACACAACAAGAAGGAGTCATCTATGATGTCCAATTTACACTAACCAAAGAAGAAGCATTTAATTAATACAATAAATCCGAAAATATTTCTTTTTAATCAACAACCCATCATTTCGTAACGATCTTTGAGTTATGAACCCCCACTTGAACTCTTTGTTCCATAAATGAAGTTTGATTCTTCATAAATTTCACTTGACTTCACCTAATTTTCTTCTTTGGTGAGTGTAAACTTAGACATCATAGATGGCTCCTTCTTGTTGTTCATATTGCATGGTTGAGGTTCATTTGTCCATATCACATGACTACTATGCTTAGGGGTATTATTGATAAGAATCTAAAGAGGGGGAGGATGATGTGAACTGAGCAACATCAACTATCATGCCTCAAGGTCCCATTACAAGGTCAAGAGCCAAGAAGCTACAACAAGCTTTAATCACTCATATCCAAGCCATGGTGACCTCAACAAAGGAGATTGTAGAAGATGTTGGAGTTCTTCCATACATGCTATGCAAAGTTGGGATTCAAGATGAAGATGCAACAAATACATTCTAACTTGAATTTAATGAAAGTCTTACTTAAAATTTATGAAAGTCAAGTTGAAGTTAATCAATGGAGTGATTAAAAGATAGAAATTTTGTTTTTGGTATTTAATTATAATTTTCATTTTGGTTTATTTTTATTTAAGCCTTGTTTTTAATGGGGGTTATGAAGAATTGAAACTCATGTAGGTTATCCTTTTCTCAATAAATCAGCCATTTAATTGTGTCTTTTGGTTTTTCTTTTTATCAATTATGTTTAGGGTGTAAAGGCCCATTTTCTTCCCATTGTGGACAGATTTTGAGGAGTGAATGAATTAGAATTTCTTTAGCTTTGTGGAGAGCTAAGTGTCTTTATTTTTGCAATTTCTTTTGTTTTAGAACTTGCATGCTAAAATCATTCAAGTGGTGTTGATCAAACCTCTTGTGGAGTGATTCGAGTCTCGAGTTTAGAAACAAGTTTTCTCTACTCTTGAAAGATCATCAAGGTAAAACTCCTTTCAAAACTTATTCCTTGGGTTGATTCCATGTTGTTTTGGGGTTTTTTGAATATTAGATCTAAAGGTCTTGTTTCTTAACAAGGTTGTTGGACCTAAATTCAAAGGGGTTTCTTAACACTTCCTCTCCTGGCAGGTAGGCTGAAAGCTTCAGATTGTGCTCCTCTAATTTAGAAGATTACCGCTAGGGTGCATAGTTGGTCTGCGCGATCTCTCTCCTTTGCGGGTCATCTTCAGTTGGTGCGGTCTGTGTTACAGAGCTTTTAGGTTTTCTGGTCTAGTGTGTTTGTTCTTCTTGTGGGGATTTTTCAGGACATTGGTCGTTTCCTAAGGGCCTTCCTTTGGCATGGTAGGCTGGAGGGGCAGGGGTTATGAGGGTGTCTTTGGATGAGGTGTGTCTTCCTTTGAAGGAAGGGAGGCTGGGTATCAAGCACACGTCTTCCTGTAGTCTAAGTGCTATCTTGAAGCATATTTGGTTAATTTTGATCCGCTCTGGTTCTTTATGGGTGGCGTGGGTTGAGGCTTATGTGCTTCGGGATCGTTCTTTATGGTTGGTTTGTGAGGATGCTGGTATGTCTTGGTGTTTCCGTGCGATTCTCAAATGTAGGGACTCTCTTTTGCCTCTTGTTAGAATGGAAGTGGGGGATGGTCGGTGTTGTTGCATTTGCTGTGATTTGTGGTTACCTAGGGTTCTCTTTTGGATCAGTATGGTGATCGGGTCATCTATGATGCAGCTAGTAGGCGAGATGCTCATCTTTCGAATTTTATTTTCGAGATTGGTTCCTGGCAGTGGCCGTGTACTACTTGGGAATTGACGAAAATTACTGGGTTAGATGAGGGTGTGGAGATTAGAGTGGTGTGTGAGAATAGCTGGGTTTGGATTCCTAAGAGGTCTGGAAGTTTTCTATCAGATTTGATTGGGAGGTGTTGAGAATGAGGCGTACGAGGGTGTTGTGGGCTAGTATTCTGTGGTTTGGGGGTAATATCCCTCAACCTCCTTTTGTGCCTGGTTGGCGATGAGTGATATGAACGGAAGAACCTCAATCATGTAATATGAACATCAAGAATGAGCCATACATGATGTCCAAGTTTACACTAAGCAAAGAAGAAGAATTATGTGAAGTCAAGTGGAATTTATGAACAATCAAGCATCATTTAGTGAACCAAAACTTCAAGCTACTTCAAATGAGATGTCATTTACTCTTGGATGGTTACATATGCATGGAATATAGATGAAAAATACTAATCTCGGATTTATTTTGTTCATTAAATGTATTTTTTAGTTTGGAGTCATTTATGTATTTTTATGTTACAATTAGATCATGGCTTATAATAGTCATTAATTATGAGTGTTACAACTCTTTGAAGGCCTCATAGAATGTCTAGGGTTAGATTTTGAGATCTATATAATCCCATGTAATTGTTAAAAAATGAGAGATGGAAGAGACTTGAAAAATGTAAAAGAAAAAAAGCCTTTAAATTGCATGTTCAGAATCACTCAAGCTTGACTTGATCGATCTTGCTTGTGGAGTGGTTCGAAAATCAAGGGTCGATGAGAGCTGCAAGCTTTGTCCGATCAGTGGTTTTTGTTGATCGTCTAAGTAATTCGTCGTCTAGCCAAGTGGCTGAGATCATCTTGATTTGGGGGTGTTTGAGTTTGAGATCTAAAGGTCTTGTTTATCGACAAGGTTTTTATATCCAAGTTTTCGAGTCTTTCTAATTAGTGAGGGATAGGCTAGGGACTAGGGATTGGTTATGTAGGTGGGGGATTACGCATTCTTCGGTGTGCTTGCTTTGTGAGGGGGGTTGATTCTCGAGCTCATCTATTCTTTGAGTGCCCTTTTGGGTTTGCGGTGTGGTCTGGTGTGCTGATGTTTATGGATTTGTCCCATCGGGTGGTGAGGTGGGCTATAGAGCTAGAGTGGGTTTGTAGGATGGGGTGTGGTAGTGGGGCTAGGAGGAAATTATAGCGTGTTTTCTAGTGTGCCTTTATTTACTTTGTGTTGCAAGAAAGAAACTGTCATTTACATGGTGGTTCGCTCCATACTGCGGACATGATCTTGCATTTCGTTGTTTGCTTGTCCCCAGGCTATGGGGTTTTGTTTTTCTTCTTGTTTGTTCTGTTGGTTTTTGGTGTGGCCTTGTTCTGGCTTTCTTGTTCCTTATAATTGCTTGTTTTTTTTTTCTATTTTTCTTCTGGCTGGTTTGTTATTTCTTTGTTTGTTCCCTTGTCCCCGGGCTATGGGGGCCTCATGTTGTCGTATATACTATCGAAGTTCACACTACGCAAGAACGCTGTCAATTTAGCTAGAAGGTGGAAAGTCACAAAAATCTCAAATTTAGAAAAACAAGTGTGGCTAGACAATGGAAATAACCTTTAAGAAGTAAATAGGTTATAAGAAGACAAGAAAAAAAAAAAACAACGAAATTTGGTATATGATTAAAGGAAAAAAAAAACGATATCAATAAAAAGGTGTGTATGGAAATATGAGAATGAAAAAAAGGATATAGATTATATGGACTCTTTTTAGATATGTAATCACAATGCTTCAAACTTGTTTGAGAAACTTCTTTTTTCTTTTTTTTTTTTTTTTAACACATAAACAAGTGACATATAATATGAAAAGTCACAAGAAGACTATATAAGTATTTTTTTTTTTTTACTTCTTTCTTTTTTGTTTTTTTTTCACTTTTTTTTGCCTTTTTTTTTGTTCTTTTTTTTTTCCACAAGTACAATAATGTATGAAGCAAGAAAAATATATGAGAAGATGAAGAGCCACAAGAAATATGGAAATAGATGAATGGATTTAAAGAAAGAATGATGACATGGAAAGGAAAACAAGAAAAGATATAATCTGTTTAGAGCCAAAGCTCTGATACCAAATATTAAAAGGGAACTAACTCAATTATGTCTGAGAACTCCCCTTATTTAGGTGAACCCCCACAACGATAATAAGAATAACCTCCAATAAATAAATTTGATAGACAACCCCAAGAAAGCTAACAGAATTTGGCTCGGAAAGAATTAATCAAAGATCAAGAAGAAAGGAGAATTTGTTCTAACTTCAGGATTTCAAACTCTCCACAATCTAATTGATCAAACTAGATTGAAAGTTTTAAACATGCTATACACAAAAATACAAAGAAAGCATAAAGCTTGAGAGATAGAACTCTATGGAGATTTCATTCAAATTCAAGTTGTGTTTTAAAATGTGAAAATTTCAGCCCTATTTAAACTAATTGAAAAGGCACAATGAAAGGTCACAACCTTTCACCAAATTGTGACTCTATCTTATTCATTACTGCATTGGTGCAAAATGGTAAAAACTCTTCGAAAGAGATTCTAGTATAATGTTGACTAGGCTTTTCTTGTCTATGACAGCCCCGTTTACTTCCGCAATGTTGAAGTGGCCATCATATCAAGAACGTGTTCTCTAACAGAGGTTCCTTCTTTCATACCTAACCGATGATGACACTTGTTGATATGAACGGAGAAACCTCAATCATACCATATGATCATGAAAAATGTCAAGAATTCACAAAATATGCTATCCAGATTCACAATGAGAAGAGCTTGCAATTATGTGAAGTCAAGTGAAATTTATGAAGAATTAAGCTTCATTTAATGAACAAAGACTTCAAGCTACTTCAAATGGGTTGTCATTTACTCTTGGATGGTTACAATGCATGGAATATGGATGAAAAATACTAATCTCGGATTTATTGTATTTATTAAATCTATTTTTCAGTTTTAAGTCATCTTATGTAATTTTATGTTACAATTTGATCATGGTTGATCATGATCATTAATTATGAGTGTTACAACATTTTAGATGTCTCATAAAATGTCATATTTTGAGGCCTATATAATGTCATGTAATTGTTCAAAAAATGAGACTTGAAGGAGACTTGGAAAATGTAGAAAATAAATCCTTGGAGCTTTCTTTTAGCCTTGTGCTATGTTTCTTTTGCAATTCTATGACATTTAGATTGCATGTTCATAATCATTCAAGCTTGACTTGATCGACCTTGCTTATGTAGTGATTCGAAGATCAAGGGTCGATGGGAGCCCCAAGCTTGGTCCGATCCGTGGTTTTGTCAATCATCTAAGTAATTCGTTGTCTACCCATCCTTAGGGGCTGAGATCATCTTGATTTGGGGTGTTTTAGTTTGAGATCTAAATGTCTTGTTCGTCAACAAGGTTGTTAGCTCTAAAATCCTCAAGGGTTACTAATATGGTATCAGAGCTTAGGCTCTAGATCGGATATATGTTTTCGTTGTTGTTGTTTTCTTGTTTTTTTTATATTCATCTCATCACATTCTTTCTATTTTATGAAACTCAGAGAAAAAAGTCTCATATCCACTCGTGTTTTCATCTTTTCAAAAACTTCAATGCTAATTAGAGTCTTATCTACACAAGTTCTTTCTTTGAAGGTCTACAAATTCAGCTTCCTTTAGTGTCACAATTTTGTGTTTTGAAAATCAATCAAGAGAAGAAAAAATTGCTATCCCTAAGAGCATTTGTTCTAAGTTGTTTTTTCATTCTTAAAAGAATGTTAGATCTGATGTATTACAATTTGATCTCATATTGTGGTTATTAATTTCATCATTTGGTATTAAATCTCATAGGTTACACTTTGAAATTTTGCAAAAGTTGTTGTTTTTTTTTTTTTTTTTTTTTTTTTTGCATTAAATATGGCTGTTAAAACATTTATGCACATTGAATTTTCCAACCATTAGTTAAAAATGTTACTCCAAAGTTTCAAATTCCAGCCTATAGGTATTTGTTCTCATTGTGAATTTGGATAGCATATTTTGTGCATTCTTGACATTTTTCATGATGTTCATATGGCATGATTGAGGTTCCTCCATTCATATTAGTTGTCCAAACATCGCCTGCTGGGAGTATGATTTCGTTAGCGGTCACCATGTTCTCATGCTTCTTAGACAAAACATCTAATATGCTTGCTAAGATGTAGACTCAGGTTTTATCGTTAGCCCTAATCCATCTGTCATATGCATCTCAAACATTTGGGTTTGCAATTGAGCCAGGAATTGGAGGACATTCCTCTATTAAAACGAACCGTGAATCATCCATCACTACTATTGTGTTTAGATTTGATTTCCATGTACCTTAGTTATCTCCATTAAGTTAATCAAATGCAAGTAGTTGTACAAATGAACTAGTCATTGCTAGGAAAAAACTAAATTTTTATTTAGTGAATTGCTGATTAATTCTATATAATCCAATTACGTTTAGCAAGTAATAATGTACCAATTTTATTATTCTGTTGCAATGCTACTTTAGTGATTTAAAATAACTACTATGGAGGGGCAGTGGATTACTACTTAACTAAATCAAGACATTCTTGATTAAATACTAATACCATAATAACTTTTATTCCTATAGTATTTAATTGTTATTTATCTGGCCAAAATACTTACTAACACTTAGTAAAATTTTGTAAGTGTGACCCTCCATTTTCAGAATTCAGAGATTGGAATCAACAACCTTTCGAAGGAAAGAGAATGTTGAAAATGTACCTAAGAAACCCTATCCCTTTTTCGGGAGTTTGTGGTGTTTTGAATCCCATGATACAACCGTTTGAATGGTTTTGTCATAGTAGGAAACAACTAGCAAGCTCATCATGGGAATCTAACGATGCAATCTAATGGAGGAGATCGTAGGATCTGTTGACACATACTCCCTTCACCCACTTACTATGAACAACTTCCCTTATTCACCTTGTTATTCACTCATGCAAACACTTCCCGAATGAAGGGCGCGCGCCTAGGGCTACTCGAAGCCGAGCATGAATCTCACGATTTGAACTCTTAGGGACGTGAGAGACATATATAACTCTCTCACTGAAGTGTTCTAATTGGTATATTGGGTATCTTTTACTCAGTAATACTTTCGCTAATTAAATATAACCTAAGTCTAGGTATTTATCCAAGTATAACTCTTATACTAGATTTAACCTTCGATGTCTAAGTGATAAAACCCTTTGTATACTTACATCACAAACGCAAGCTCATAAACTAGGTTGACACAAATTCAAGAACCGGTTTGCTCCCCAGGTACAGGTGTTCCATAAACTATCAACTTAAATACTTCAAACTATAGAGAGGATCTTGTCGGGTGAATTTTTGTAACCTTTATCTTATAAGTTAACTACCTACTTTAGGTTTTGTTAACCCTAAGTGAGCATACATTTTATTTTTGTTATAGATTTTAAATATTTAAGTCATTTTATAACTCTTTATAACATACTCATTATAAAACAATATAAGAACTTATATCAATTTTATGAAATCTAGAACATGCATAAATATTATAACACTTTATAACTTAATAGAAGCATGAAACATGTTAATCCTATGGTGAAATTTTAAATATTTATGGCATACTTTATGCACAAATAAATTTAATTTAATTAAAACATGGGCTCTTTTCAAATATAGTAAAATGAACCAAAATATCTACAATTATAGCAAAATTTCACTATTTATCTGCGATAGATAACGATAGACTACTATCTGTGTCACGATAGACACAGATAGTAGTCTATCACATTCTATCGTAGATAGACTATGATATTTTGCTATTACTTGTAAATATTTTCAGCAGTTTTTTCATTTAAAATAATTTCTTTTAAAACGTACATTCTAAATCCATAATTAATTAAACACACTAAAGTGAACTAGTTTCGGCATCTAATGGCTTAAAAAAGCTAAATTATTACAATAATAATTGGAAAACTCGCTTGAACCACGAGAAAACTGCTCAAACTGGACCTCCAAAGATGAAAATAGGGATGAACCAGCCAAATAAAAGTTGAATAGAACAGAAAACCATCGAATCGGTCCGGCTGAACCGCTTCTTCATTCGCGCTCGTTTTTGGAAAAATTGAAGAATAGTGTCTTGACGCTCCGCAGCAGAAACCTCTTCTAGCTACTCGATCCAGCTAAACCATGCTCTGATTTCTTCAAATTAAATCCTAAATTCAACTCTATTTACTCTAGCAAATTTACAGACCCTTCTTCACACATTAAAGGTCATAAATAAGCGACCAATTACAATGATTATAACATAACAAAGTTGAATTTGATGCCAAAACCAAAAAATTTCCAACTTTAGCGACTACAACATTCATCTCATCAAATTACACCTACCAAGCTTAAATTAATGCAAATTGAGTGCTCTAATCATACTCTGATACCAATTGAAAGAGTTAGAAACATAATAGCATAAGTAATTAGGATCTAAAGCACTCTAACTACATCAATTTTTAAGATTAAACAGGCTTGTTCTTAAACAGAAAACAGAGACTTCGTTACTTACATGTTGTAGCTCAAAATAGAATCAAATTCCTCCAAATTTTTTATCACAAATACTTCGTAACCACCACAAGAGTCTTCCTTGTTATTCTCTGGCCTTAGAATAGATTGTGAGATCCAAATTGTGATGAATTTGGAAAAAACTTGTGAAGAACAAAGAATTTTGGAGAGTTTTGAGTAAAAAGGATTTCTCAACAAAATTTCCAAAGAAAATCAACCTATCTTCCAAATTTCTTTCTTCTATAAAGAAGAATTCATGCAAAACTATTTCACATGCAATTTGACGCCAAAGAAGGTGATTAACCATGGGATTAGAAGGTGTAAAAATGGAAAGTTTAAGAGAAGTAGTCCTTTCCATGCATTAGTTGTTCAAAATGAACTTCCTAAATTCAAAATGAATTCTAATTTTCAAATTTAAAATTAATTCTATTAATTAATTTTCAATAATATTAATTTAATATTAAATTAATTTAATTAATTAATTAATTAATTATATTATATTAAATTAATATTAAATATTAAATCAATAATTTTTCCACTTATCCTGATTTTTCCAACCTAATGAATCTTTATTCATCCAATTAATATTTAAATCGTATTTAAATATTTTCAACTCACCAATCTCGTTTAATTCATAATTAAAACGAACAACTGTAAAATTTACTCCTTAAATGAATTTAAATGTTTTCAAATTCTTTCAACACACAGTTCTAAGGTTTAGTCCATGAGCTAACAAGGGGACCTAATGAACCTACAGATCTTGAGCTCCAACGATCCGACATTAACCGACTAAACTCTTTAACCTAGTTAATTAACATTCGTTAACTACCAGGACACTCTACCATAACCCAATAGCTGCACTCTTCTCACAGTAGATATATTTATGTCCACTTGATATAACCATGATTAGTAAGTCACTCCTTCACAAGTTGATAGTAATTAGAGCTGGGTCAAAATTACCGTTTTACCCCTATAATTACATCTTGTTCCTTAAGTCCCACTAATCCTCTAATGAACAATTGATTTGTGATCCAACCATCAAACCAAGTCCCTCTCGGGCTAATGAGAGGGTGGAGCCCCTTGTTGAGGACCTAGAGTCAGCACTTAAGAGAACAACTTCACTAACCTCGAATTAGGTAGGAGTGAGTTCCATTTTGTAAGACTATGTCCCTTGCTATTTACCTTTATCCCTATAATGGAAGGATTATTAAGTATGCGAATTTGGGTCACTCTCACCCATGCAGATTAAAGGATAATCCCAAATAAATAGAAGTTCATAGTTAGCTCATGATTAAGATCGAGTTACCTAGGTCATCATGTTGAAATAATCAATTTTAATAATAAATGGTGTTTTAAAGTAAAAGTAATTATTTCATGGTCTAGTCTTATGCAAACTCATTGCATAGGATGCCCCCACTCTCATGTCTCTACATGAACGATATAGGATCACATCGTTTGTATCAAATATAGACGATCTCTTTTTCTAATATAGACTTGATCTCTTGGTTGGATATATTTTGCCTGCCCATTGGTTTCAAATGATACATAGTTGCCACCCTATGCTGCACATTTCACTTGATTAGTAATTTAAAAATAATGTGATTCAAGAAGTGTGTACTATCACTAATCAAAACTCTAAGGGTGCCAAATCTTGTGAAGATGTTCTTTTGGAGAAATTTTGATACGGTTCACCGCGTCATTTTTGGCACCATCGCATGCACCCATTTTGAAAGACATAATCCACAGCTACCAGGATGTAACCGTGGCCTCGTGAAGGAGGGAATGGACCCATAAAGTCAATTTCCCATACGTCAAAGAGCTTGATTTACAGAATGGAAGTTAGCTACATCTCATTCCGACTTGAAATATTTCCAATGTGTTGACAGTTGTCACATTGTACCACAAAGTTCTCTTTTGTCTCTGAACAGTGTGGGCCAATAATATCCATGCTAAAGAACCTTGGCAGCCGTGCATTGCCTTCCGACATGGCCTCCAAATGGTGATTCATGGCATGTGATAAGATGCGTTAATAAGAAGTCTCAGAGACACACAATCTGAAAATATGATCATGCTCGCGTTTGTATAATTGAGGTTCGCCCCAATAATAAAACTTACAATCATGCATCAACTTCTTCTTTTGTTGTGCGTTGTAATCCTCTGGAAATTGCTTGCACACTAAGAAGTTCACATATTTGCATATCAAGGTGCAAAGTCTTCAACTTTAAGTACAACCTTATTGGGGAAGTATGTGTTGACTTTTGCCTGCTTTTTGTCTACTTCAACATTTTCAAGTCTTGAGAGATGGTCAGCTACATTGTTTTCGGTTCCTTTTCTATCCACTATCTCTACGTCAAATTCTTGTAGCAGAAGGATCCATGTGATCAAACGAGGTTTTGTATCCTTTTTGGTCATCCACTATTTAATAGAAGAGTGTTTTGTGTGTATGATAACTTTGACCCTACTAGATAGGCTTTGAATTTTTCCACTACAAACACCACTGTCAGCAATTCTTTCTCAATTGTTGTATAATTTTTTTAGGCTTCATTAAGTGTTTTACTGGCATAGGCTATTGAATGGACTATAGAGCACTTTTTCTCAGCATTGAAACAAGGCGGCATCCATAGCATAGTCACTCACGTCGCACATCAACTCAAAGGGTTGCGACTAGTCGAGAGCTACTAGGATGGGTGTCGTTACAAGTGCGTGTTTTAAAGTCTCAAAAGCCTTCAAACAGTGATAGTAAAAACTTAGGGTTTATTCATTTCCAGTAACATACTTAGCGAGCACGTAATCTTTGAAAAATCTTTAACGAATAGTCTATAGAATCTTTGTGTGCCCGAGGAAACTTCTCAATGCCTTAATATTGGAGGGAGGAGGGAGCTTTTCCACAGCTTCATTCTTGGCCTGATCAACTTTCAGGCCACTCTTTGATAATTTATGTCCAAAAACAATACCTTCATTTACCATGAAATCACATTTTTCCCAGTTAAGTATTAGATTAGTGCCCTTACATCTCATTAAAACTCTTGCAAGATTGGATAAGCAGGCGTCGAAAGAATTTATGAATGCCAAAAAGTCATCCATGAAAATTTCCATTGAGTGTTCGAGATAGTTAGAGAAAATTGCCATCATGCACCATTGGAAACTACCTGGTGCATTACACAGTCCAAAATGCATGCGTAGAAAATGAATGTCCCATGTGGACAAGTGAACGTAGTCTTTTCTTGGTCTTCAGGTGTGAATCATTATTTGGTTGTAGCCTAAACAACCATCCAAAAAACAAAAGTACTCATTCTCTACCAACCTGTCAAGCATCTGGTCAATAAAGGGTAAGAGGAAATGGTCTTTCTTCGTTGCTGCTTTAACTTTCTGTAGTCCATGAAAATTCTCCACCTAGTGACAATTTGGGTAGGGATTAACTCGTTGTTTTTGTTCGGAACCACAGTCATTCCTCCTTTTTCTAAGACGCGCTGCATGAGATCACCCGTTTACTATCAGAAATGGGGAATATAACTTCTGCGTCCATCCACTTCAAAATTTTCTTCTTTACTACTTCCTTCTTCGTTCTGGTTCAATTGATCCTTCCTTTCCTTCTTCAAGCCTAATCTTATGCATACAATAAGTGGAGTTGATGCCTCTAACGTCAGCAAGCTTCCATATGATGGCTCGAATGTAATTTTTTAACACTTCTATAACTGCTTCATTTTCAAAGGTTAATGTGGCTGAAATTATGATTGGAAAAGTATTGGCCCCCCTCAAGTATGCATACTTGATAAGTAACCCTCAAGGACTTGGATCTAACAACCTTGTTGACAAACAAGACCTTTAGGTTTCAAACTCAAACACCCCAAATCAAGATGATCTCAGCCCCTAAGAATGGCTAGATGATGGATAACTTAGACGATCAGCAAAACCACAAATCGGACAAAGCTTGCGGCTCCCATCGACCCTTGATCTTCGAACCCCTCCACAAGCAAGATCGATCAAGCCAAGCTTGAATGATTCTGAACATGCAATCTAAAGACCATAGAATTACAAAAGAAACATAGCACAAGGCTAAAAAGAAAGCTCAAAGGCTCTTTTACTACATTTTCAAATCTCTTCCCATGTCTCCTTATTTGAACAATTACATTACATTATATAGGCCTCAAAATATAACCCCAAATATTCTATGAGACATCTAAAATGCTGTAGCCCTAGACATTCTATGAGGCATCTAAAATATTGTTGCACTCATAATTAATGAAGGGATCAGCCATGATCAAATTGTAACATAAAATCACATAAAATGACTCAAAATTAAAAAATACATCTAATGAATATAAAAAATCCGAGATTAGTATTTTTCATCCATATTCCATAGATTTGTAAGCATCCAAGAGTAAATGGCGTCCCATTTGACGTAGCTAGTCTTTGTTCATTTTTTTAATTTTTTTTTTGACAAAAGCTAGTCTTTGTTTATTAAATGAAGTTTGATTTTTCATAAATTTCACTTGACTTCACATAATTCTTCTTCTTTGCTTAGTGTAAACTTGGACACCATGTAGCTCATTCTTGATGTTCATATTGCATGAATGAGGTTCCTCCATTCATAGCATTAATGATATATAATGTAATGTAATTGTTAATGCTATGAACGGAGGATTTATTGTATTTATTAGATGTATTTTTCAGTTTTGAGTCATTTTATGTGATTTTATGTTACAATTTAATCATGGCTGATCATGGTCATTAATTATGAGTGTTACAACATTTTAGATGCTTCATAGAATGTCTAGGGTTATATTTTGAGGCCTATATAATGTCATGTAATTGTTCAAACAAGGAGACCTTGGAAGGGATTTGAAAATGTAGTAAAAGAGCCTTTGAGCTTTCTTGTTAGCCTTGTGCTATGTTTCTTTTGTAATTCTATGGTCTTTAGATTGCATGTTCAGAATCATTCAATTCTATGGTCTTTAGAGTGCCGTTGGAAAATCTTTTTAGCCTTTTGCAATTCTATGCTGTTTAGATTACATGTTCAGAATCATTCAAGCTTGACTTGATCAATTTTACTTGTGGAGTGGTTCGAAGATCAATGGTCGTTGGGAGCCGCAAGCTTTGTCCGATCCGTGGTTTTGATGATCGTCTAAGTAATCCATCATTTAGTCATTCTTAGGGGCTGAGATCATCTTGATTTGGTGTTTGAGTTTGAGATCTAAAGGTCTTGTTTGTCAACAAGGTTGTTAGATCCAAGTCCTTGAGTGTTACTCATCATTTGGTATCAGAGCAAAACTTTCAACTCTAGATCAGGCACTTGCTCCAGAGACAGTTTGTTTTTCTGGTCTGGGGTTGCTATTTCCAAAGATTCAAATGTTTTGTAGACTACGACTGTCACACCCCCTCCCAGATTACCCCTTAACCTAAGAGGGAGTGTGAAGACAATAAACATCACCCCTCTTGTGACGCATATTGTCCCATCTTTACATTCCTATCTTGTACATACATTTACTCAAATACATACATAGAACACAGTCATACATCGCATGCTTATAACTTGATACAATTCCTTGTATAGGGTACACCTTTAATACATAGCATAAATTCATATCCATATCCAACGTATAAAGTATACAATTCCATTAACACTCTCCACTCATAACTACATAATTTACATGCCATTTACATAAAACTTAAGCAACGTACAACTCTTAAACTTGACTGTATCTTGAAAACTCAAGACTTAGGCAGGGCGAGCTGAAATAGGCTAAGTACCGGGAACGTCCTTGCTACCTGGGGAGAGAGAAGGAAAACATTGGAAAACATAAGCTAACAGCCTAGTGAGTGACAAATCTTTGTAAAACGAGCATTTATTTAAAACAGGCATGTTGCGTATAACGTATAAGCAAGAGTTTAACATTTGTTCAAATGTAACATGCTTTCCATGAAATCCATCATTCTCATAAATCAATACTAAAATCATACAAAAGTGTTTTCCAAGGAATTTATCAGTAACAACTAGTTTTTCAAACTTTTCCCTTAGTTGAGGCGGAGCAATGCTTCTACGCACTCAACGTCGAAAATGTCCCTGGCTCAATGCGGAGCATACTCGACGCATCAGCCAAATCAACATCTATGTGCACATAGGAATATGACGGGTTGCCCAAGTACCTTCTCATGTCCTTGAGTACTTGGGTCCCGGGGAAACTCACGTGCCTTCTCGTGTCCTTGAGCACTGAGCCTCCTCTAAAACATTTTAGAATTTCGTTCACATAATAGTTCATATGAAAATCCTTTCATAGAAATCATACAAAACTTTATTCAATAACATTTCACATAAATGCTTTCCATCAACTTTAGAAATATGTAACATGCCTTTTTAGAAATGCAATCAACATTATTCATATTAAATAGTTCATTGAAAATCATACTTCATAAGAACATTTTCAAATGAATAGAATTGAAGAATAAAATAGTCACTCACACTCTTCCTAGGCTTTACGTGGGTTACACTTTTCCTACTTCTTCTTGGCCTGCAAAAGAAGTATGCCTTGCGTTATCAACATTAAATCCCGTTCCTTTTCTCTATTGACTTATAAATGAGAACCTCAGCGATACCCACCTAATAAGACTGTTACTAGCGATACTCGATGAAACAGCACCAGCGTTACATACCTTAGCAGCGATACTCAGCGTTATTTAGCGAGATCTGTGAGACAGAAGGTTCCTTTGTGTCTCACCGATACCCGTCTCGCTACCAATTCCCAGACAGTGTGCCGATACTTGATTTTCCAACGGCACTCTGCACTGTAATTTCTTCCTTTCTTCTCGTTCTTACTTCAGCCTATTAAAAGTCACATTCCATACGGATTCAGGACTTCTTCTCTTCTGCAAACTTATAGGAAATTACGTTCTATAGCTTACTTTAAAATTTCAGGGTGTAGCTCCTCCTCATTCTCGCGATATTCCGGAGTTACCTCCTGCTGTTCAGGAATGCGAGGTAATCTCGTAAACTCTGGTTTCCTAAGGATTCATATAATAAATCTTCAATTTCAGCATCACCATCCTTTACAAAAGTTGTTAGGAATTACGTCAACTTACTAACCTTAAATTTTCAGCTCTGAACTCAGCTTCTTCCTCACATTCTGTTCCGAATATCAGTCACTGCTCAACCCAACCAAATAACTTCAGTCATTCCCCTGTTCCAGCTTCGTTTTCAGCATCGATATGAGTCAAACTTCGTCCAAAATCCTCAAGAACACCTTCCTCAATCTTCTTCTAAAGTTTATCTGAAGAATAGAACCGACTTAAGCTCTCAAAATGTCCTTAAAAATGATTAAACATTTAATTAATCCAGCTATATATACTACCGACTTAACCTTCTCATACACCAGAACTTATGCTGCTAACTTATCTTTCATCTGCAGACTAGCGCAAGGTTCTCCTCTCAGCGCACGGCACTCAAGCTAACTTCTCTTCCACGCATGGTGGGCGTCCCCACACGCCTCCTATTTTGAACGCATATCTTTCCATCTTGCGATTCTACTTTCGTTGCGTCCAGACCATCCTGTCTTCAGCACAGGTGCTTCCAACACATGTCTGTCTTCGACGCATCGACTTCAACGCACAACAATCCTCAACGCAGAGTGACTTGAACACATGGTTTAAGTGTGTTTCTTCCCCCATCATTATTACTTATCTATCAGCGCAGGTAGCTAATTCAGCTCACCAACCTCCGTGAATTAACCACAAACGCATGGACTTAGTCAATACTTAGCCAAAATTTACTTTCCAGAAATTCTTACTCTCGCTCTCGGCCACTTCTCCCTTTGAGACGCATAGCCACAACCGCATGGCTACACCTCAATGCTTGACAATGCAAATCAGTGCTTACAACGACACAAGATTGTTTAGGCAATTGTATGTTCATCTCTTCTTCTTCTCTTCTCAAGTCATCATCAAGCTCGTCTTCCAACTCTTGATTCTCCTCTGCATCGATTACTTGACATCCTTATACTGCCTAGCAGTTTAAACACGTTGAAGATAACTTCTTATGAACATTTATGAGCGTGCAACCTGTTGGCAAAAACGATCTTCCCAAAATAATCGACACGTCCTTGGGCTTCATAATCTAGGATAATGAAGTTTGAGGGCAAAATAAACCTGTCAACCTTCACTAATGATATGAGCGAACCTCAATCATGCAATATGAACATCAAGAAGGAGCCATCTGATAAAAGAAGAAAAATTATGTGAAGTTAAGTGAAATTTATGAAGAATAAAACTTCATTTATGGAACAAAGAGTTCAAGCGGAGGTTCATAACTCAGAGATGGTTACAAAATCATGGGTTGCTGATTAAAAAGAACTATTTTAGGATTTATTGTATTTATTAAATATAATTTTAGTCTTTAGGTCATTTTATTTGTTACATTTAGATCATGGCTGATAATGGTCATTAATTATGAGTGTTACAACTCTTTGAATGCCTCATAGAATGCCTAGTGTTAGATTTTGAGCCCTATATAATACGATGTAATTGTTCACAAAAAGAGACTTAAAAATGTAGTAAAAGAGACTTTGAGCTTTCTTTTAGCCTTGTGCTATGCTTCTTTTGCAATTCTATGGCGTTTAGATTGCATGTATAGAATCATTCAAGCTTGAGTTGATCGATCTTGCTTGTGAAGTGATTCGAAGATCAAGGATCGATGGGAGCCGCAAGCTTTGTCTGATCCGTGGTTTTCCTGATCGTCTAAGTAATTCGTCATCTAACCATTCTTAGGGGCTGAGATCATCTTGATTTGGGATGTTTGAGTTTGAGATCTAAATGTCTTTTTTGTCAACAAGGAACAGATCAAAGTCCTCAATGCTTTGATACCAAATGATAAGTAGCATTCAAGGACTCAGATCTAACAACCTTGTTGACGAACAAGACCTTTAGACTTCAAACTCAAACACCCCAAATCAAGATGATCTCAGCCCTTAAGAATGGCTAGATGACAGATTACTTAGACGATCAGCAAAACCATGGCTCGAACAAAGCTTGCGGCTCCCATCGAACCTTGATTTTCAAATCACTTCACAAGCATAATCGATCAAGTTAAGCTTGAATGATTTTGGCATGCAACTTAAACACCATAGAATTGCAACAGAAACATAGCACAAGGCTAAAAGAAAGCTCAAAGGCTCTTTTACTACATTTTCAAGTCTCTTCCATCTCTCTTTTTGTGAAAATTTACATGGTATTATATAGGCCTCAAAATCTAACCCTAGGCATTCTATGAGGCATTCAAAGAGTTATAACACTCATAATTAATGACCATATTAGCCACGATCTAAATGTGACAGAAAACAAATAAAATGACTTAAAGACTAAAATTTTATGTAATTAATGCAATAAATCCGAGAAAAAATTCTTTTTAAGCAGCAACCCATGATTTTGTAACCATCTCTAAGTTATGAACTCCCACTTGAATTCTTTGTTCCATAATGAAGTTTGATTCTTCATAAATCTCACTTTACTTCACATAAATTTTCTTCTTTTGTTAGTGTAAACTTGGACAGCATAGGTGGCTTCTTCTTGATGTTCATATTGCATGATTGAGATTCCTCCGTTCATATCAACTAGCAAATCTTCTATCTTGCCTTCTGAATGTGCTATGGATCGATCTGCCAGTTGTAAGGGTGAAGATGAACTCGAAGCCTAATGTGTTTGGCTTTGCAATTGGGAATTCCTTGTTGTCCTTGGTGAAAACCTGGCGGTCAACCTCTAGTTGCCAAATACACACCTTGTTGCTCTGCTTGATATTGATTTCCTCCCCAAGAGATGTTGGGGTGGTTTCACCAACCAAGATTGTATGTGTTGGAGTAGGGGCTATTTCTTATGAAGCAGACTGATTGGTCGTTTTGAGGACACAGCTTGAATGTGTGTGGCTCTCCGCACCCAACACAATTGATTGCAGCCACCTGAGTTACTACGTTCAGTTGGCTACCATTTCCTGCATTGACTTGGTTTATCATCAAGGTTTGCAGTAAATTGGTCATGGTAGCTAGTTGTGTTTGTAACGCAACCAATATGTCATTTTCAGGTATTCTAGATCTACTATAGCCATTATCTTCCAAGTCTTCGTGATTTTTAGAAATATATCCTTTGCCTCAGTATAAGTTTCATCAAGTAAACCACTGCGGCAACATTTGAAGCTAATTGAAAGGATGCATTTATACCATCATAAAAGATTTCCATGTAAATGCATTCTGGGAAACTATTATGCGGGCAGTTCCTGACAAATCTCTTAAACCTTGCCTAGGCGTTGCTCAAGGTTTCTCTGTCTTTCTGTTGGAAATTAGCAATGTCTCTTCTTCTCTTTGCATTTTCAGTTGGTGGGAAATCCTTTTTCATGAACTTTTCCATCAATTGCTTCTAGGTGATTATCTCACCTAGTTCAAAGGAATATGCTCATTGTTGTGTCTCATCTCTTAGAGAGAAAGGGAACAATATCAATCTGATTTCTTTCGCTGTGATAATGGGGATTATGAACGTATTGCAGATCTCTATAAAACTTTTCGGGCATTTGAAGCATTACGACTTCATCTCAAATCTCGACCCCTGAAATATTGGACGCATAATGTGTAATACCCTATTTCCGAAAACCTAAGTATTCATATGATTAGTAAGGATAAAAGTATGTGGATTAGCGGAACTTTTAAACGAAATGTTAAGATGGTGTAATTACTGAATTATAGCTAATAAATTCTGTGCGTTGAGATGAATGATATTAAGAAAAGAGTAGAAATATTCTGGAGATTAGGTTGACGCGTAGATGGTTAAGCTCAAATGCATGATATTAATATTGAGGAGTTACCAAGCTGTGGAATTAGGTTCTAATGGTGGCAAATTGAATGGGGTGAAGTACCATGTGTCGATAATGTAAAGTGAAGTAGAACCATCACGTAGGAAAAGTACCTTACGTTGGAAAGGTTGACAACGCATTGGGAAGTGAAGCTAAGAAAAGTAATGCGTTGAGTGTTGTATAGAATGATAGTGAATGGAGGTGAAGGAACAAGAATTGAGTATGGATTACAACTATGCGTTGGTAAGCCACGAGATGGACAATAACTATGCGCTGAAGGTTTACTATAAGGATCATTGTGCTGATCGAGAAGTCCTTTAGTGCAAAGTGCACAAGGAGTCGCTATGCGTTATAAGTTCTATGAGATGTTAAAACGTTAAAGGGTTATTGTATGCTAGTTGGATTTGAGCAATTTGTCGAGTCTTACTATGCGCTGAGAAAGCTAAGTGGTGGGAAAATATTAGCTACGCGTTGAGGAATTCTGTGTTAAGGACAACTGTTAACTATGCGACGAAGGGTTCATGAGTCGATGATGGTTACCATTGGTTATCAAGTCATACGCTAAAGAGCTTAATTTCATGAGAATGGAAAATGCCATCACTATCTCCGGTAAACGCATAGGAAGAAGCTAAAGAAGAAATGGTTAAGGAATAACCTTGGTATATGTTTCGAGAACGCATAGAGGATAAAATTAAGGGACTTAAAGGAAGGTCATGAACGCGGAATGAAGCAAAGGTAAATGCAAGAGGGTAAACGCAGGAAGAAAGAAATTGAGTTAGATGTGGTGGTTAAAGGTAAACCACGTGGTCAGAAGGGTGTAAGTGTACAAAGAAGGAATTGTAGCGGTGAACGAATGTAAAAAGGGGGGACGAATGCATATAGTATGCGATTAAGGAAGATGGATGATATTTTATGGTAAGCTGAAACGCATAGTAGTATGCGTTTAGAATTTGTACACCTACTTGAATATGAAGGAGAAATGGAGAATTAAGGTAGTAAAGCTGAGAGTAGTAAAAGGGGGTAAAGAAGTTAAATCTGGAAGAAGGTCCCATGAACGCATAAGAACACAGGGTTGATTGGGTAGTTGTGTATTGAAACATGATGAACCCATAAGGTAAGCCTATATGTCAGGTGGTGACACATGATCATGACACCTTATTAAGTAGGAGGTGTTAGGAATCATGATAAACATTTCATGCAAAGTGACACTTGGACTAATGCATGATTAATTAAGCATGCAACATGACATGTGGCAAACAAATGGCAGCAGAAGAGAAGAGGAAGAATGACAAACTCTCTATAAATAGGACCTTGAGGGAAAAGTAATGATTGATGATTCGGTGGTAAGAATCCTTAAGAGAAGGAGAGAAAGAGGGCTGAAGGAAGAAACCTTTGCGTTTGAAAGAGGAAGCATGCGGCCAAGGAAGAAGACATCCTTGACACTTAAGTCAACTGGTGTTAAGAAGTTGGCTTGCGTAGAGAAGGGTGAGCCTTGCGTTTAAACCGAATTCAACATAAAGGGTGAACGCCGCGATGCGTTCAAGTTAGACCTTGCGTCCAAGGAAGGTCGACGCATCCGAAAGAGTAAGAAGAGTTAGTCTGCACCTTGCGTTTAAGGGCAGGGTTGCCTCCAACCGGTTACCGGAAATAGTTTACGGGTTAGGAGTTCAAACCTTGCGTTCAAGGAGCTCGGGGAAGACAGGGATTGGAAGGAAAAGAGGAAAATCTCTTAAGTAATTGTGAGTGACTCTCTTCCTCTTTCAAACTGAGCTTTGTTGAAATGTTCTTATGTGATATGGTTTTGTGATAACTGATTTCATGAAACGCATGATGTTTGATCATATTGTCTAAAAGCCATGTTTTATCTGATTGTTTTATTACATTGAAAGGCATGTTGCAAAAGGTAGTTTACCAAGAAACAACCTGTTTCCTATAAAAGGTTTCATATGAATGATCTACTCAAACTGATCGATAAAATGTTTAAGAGGAGGCTCAGTACTTATCTCCTTGAGAAGGCTCGTGAGTTTCCCCGGGACCCAGTACTCAAGGACATGAGAAGGTACATGGGCAACCCGTCATATTCCTATGCGCACATAGAAGTTAATCCGGCTAGTGCATCGAGCTTGCTCGGCTAGAAGCCAGGGATGATTTCGACGTTGGGTGTGTTGAGCCTTGCTCCACCCCAACTAAGGATGTTTTCGACGTTGAGAGCACAGTTTTACTCCGCCTCAACTAAGGGAAATGATTGAGAAACCAAACGAGTTTTTCATAATAATTGTTCTTAAATGACTCTATTGATTTGGAACGATTTGATATAGTTTAAAAGAGATGTTGGAAATACGTTCCTGATGTATTGATGTACTTATCTTGTTTTATATGTATAAATGTAACATGCCTGTTTTTTATTAAAAGATAGTTTTACAAAACCAGTCACTCCCGGGCTTTAGCTCACATTGTCCTGTGTTTTTTTTTCTAATTTTCCAGGCAGCAAGCGAGTTCGGGATGCTTTGCCTATGCAAGAACCTCGTCTGGGCAGTCTTTGGTAAAGAAAGGGTTGGTCAGTGAACCTTACAGAGGAGTCAAGGTTGCTGACTTCACATCTTCTTTCGGGTTATGGAGGACAATCCGGGAGGGGGTGTGACATAATGCCAGGTGAAAAGTCACAAAGATTTGGAGACGCGTAATCTCTAATTGATATGTTGTGGTCATGTGCCAAAAGAATTGGGTGAGCTTGAATCTAAGCTTGAGCCAATCTTTGTTGGCCGCATTGTTCGCTAAGTCAGGCGATATTGGGTTATTCTATTGATCCGCCATTTTCTTTTCTTTGTATAATTGTCTTCTCCCTTCATGCTCTTTACTTTTCTTCCGAAAGGTTCTCTCAATTGTCTTCTCCAACAATTGAGATTTCTACATAAATCAACAAAAATCAAAACACAAATTAGTTTAGCAAATTGAAAAGCACATAAATTGTGCTTTCTTAGGCTTAGATTTTGTTTAGTTTTATTGCTTAAATGAGATCTTTGATACTTTATTTATTGATTTTGTAGGAAACAAGCAAGCAGACCAGAACAGGCCAAATCTGTAAACTAACCAAAATAACCCTACAATAGGTCAAACGTGGACCAACGGTAAAGTAAAAATGGGGCTAAAAAGTGTGGAGGAAGCAAGCACAGTTCACTATGGTGCCGTGCTCGGCGCTAAAAGCTGAGAGGGCAAAATAGGGGTGCGTCGCGACGCTGCCCTAGAGTGTCACGAGGCTTCATGATCCAACTCCATGGAAAGGGGCCCTACGATTTGGAAGGAAAGGAAAGCTAAGTCTAAGATATATCGGACCTGACGAGATTGTGGAATGAATTGGACCAATGGCATATCGTTTGGCTTTGCCCATGGATATGTCTAAGATTCATAATGTGTTCCTTGTGTCTGTATTGAGGAAATATATCTGGATCCAACTCATGTGCTTGAGGTTCAACCATTACAGTTTAAAAAGGACTTGTCTTATGAAGAGGAGCCAGTGCAAATTCTAGACGAGAAAGAACAAGTGTTAAGTAATAAGACAATTCCTTTGGTGAAACTATTGTGGAGGAATCATGGCGTTGAAGAAGCTACTTGGGAGAACAAGGACCAAATGATCAATAAGTATCCTTATTTATTCCATAACAACAACTAAATTTCAAGGACGAAATTCTTGTGAGGTAAATTGTAAGCCTAACTTGTTCTTGGCTATGTTAAGCTCTTGTAGTCAGATTAGTGCTTGTGGACTTAGCTGAAGTTTTCTTTGTTAGGGCCAAGGGATGCATGGAAAAGGAACAGAAATGTGGGCGTGAGTGATGGAGTTGTCTTTGACAGCAAAGATGTGGCTTGGACGACTTAAGGATAGTAGGCGTTGAGCTTGTGAGAAGGCTAGTCGAGTGTTGAAGTACTGCTTGACTAGGTGGCAAGAGTTGTTAAGCTTTGGAGATGGGCATTGAGAGGAAGGAGCATGCGTAGAGGAAGTCTATGTCAAGTGGGTGTTGAGGAGTCTTAAGTCGAGTAGGAATTGAGGAACCCAAGCCACAAGGGTAGGCGTGAAGCTAGCCAATAACCTTTAAGGGTTGACTAAGCATTGAAGAGATGGACCTTGAGGTAGGCGTCCGAGGTTATCCCAATGTTGGTTAATTATGTTTATTTATTAATTAAGAATAATTAGGTGATAATTTAAAATTTAAAGTGGGAAATTTGGAAGCAAGAGGTGGCGCGCTATGATGTTGCATGAGGCTTTCAGGTAGAAGTATAAATAGAATGTTGAAAGAAGAAATTGGTTTGCAAAATTCACTCGTGCCAAAGGAGAAATTTTTCGACCAAACTCTTTCAAAATTAGCCTAATAGATGTGTAGGGCTGCCGGAAAAGAATTCCACTAGTAAAGAGTTGGACTTTGAGGAGAAAGTGAAGTTGTTCATGCTTTTGGGTGTTCTTGAGCAAGGGTTGAAGATTTGTTGATTCCGAGCTGTTGAGAAGGATTTTTTTTTTTTTTTTGAAAAGGCAATTTATTATACAACAACAAGAAGGCCCCACAGCTCGGGGGCAAGGCAACAAACCAAGGAAACAACTAACTAAACAGAAGACAAATAGAGAAAAACAAACAATTACAAGCATCAAGAAAAAAAATCCCAATAAATCCAGGATTAGTATTTTTCATCCATATTTCATTTGTAACCGTCCAAGGGTAAATGACATCCCATTTGAAGTATCTTGAAGTCTTTGGTCATCAAATGAAGCTTGATTCTTCATAAATTCCACTTAACTTCACATAATTCTTCTTCTTTGCTTAGTGTAAACTTGGACAACATGTATGGCTTATTCTTGATGTTCATATTGCATTAACGGGATTCCTCCGTTCATATCACCAAAATAAGGCCGCATCAAAACCCACACAATAAACAAGAAGAAAAACAAGACCCCATAGCCTGAGGACAAGCAACCATAGACCCTCGGCAGAGGGGAGACCACATAGAACCAAAAAGCACTAAAAAAACACCAGAAAGATCATCAAGCTAGGACATAGCACGAGCATGCACAGTAGTTGAGGAGGAACTTGAAGGCCAAATTTGGAGGTAAGTTAAGAAGTTGTTTTTAAGGTTTATAGAAGAAATTAGAATTAAAAATAGTTAGAGATATTGATTTAATGGCTGAAAGTTTAGGTTGAGCTATTGAAGCCATTAGGTGACTGCTGGCCAAAGGTTGAAGAAGGAAGACATGGAAGAGGCTGCAGTGGCAGAAGAGTTTAAATGTTATTTTAGGCGTTGTATGCCTAGGCGGGTAGGTTGAGGTGTGTTTGTGTGGTAGGCTGTGTGGGCGGCATCGACATGTAGAGGTGTGTGTGGTTGAAGAAGAGTTGTCTTGGACGCTCAGTACGTGCGTAAGGTCAACGCCTAGTAGGGGGACTTCGACTCTAGGTGTGAGTGTGTGGTGTGTGGTGGACACCCAACGTGTGTGTGTGCGCCTGTGAGGCACAGAGGTCGTACATGTAAGCCTCACACTTAGCTTTGGGAGTTAACAATCTATAAAGAATGATTATGGAAGATGATAAGCTGAAGGAAGTACGTGAAGAATGGTCGAGAGCCTTAAGGCATGGGTTGTTAAGTGTTGAAGGTGTGCCTATGCGTTGGTTGATTGAAGCAAGAGTTCATGAGAGTGAGCTTGGGTAATGGCTGAAAATAGTGAAGAAATTGTGTAGTCGAGCCAAAGCATGAAGTTGAAGTGTTGGCTTATTGAAGGATGTGTCCAACTCGCTATGCGTTGATGAGGTTGTTGGACCAGCAGCTATCAATAAATCTTCTAAACTCGAATTTGACGAAGCATCGACGAATCCTTCGAACTTGAATTTGGTGAAGCATCGGTGAAACCTTCGAACTTGAATTTGGTGAATCATCAACGAAATCTGTGAACTTGATTTTGAAGAAGAACTGTTGAAAGCATTGAATAGCCTCTATACTTGCAAATAAAGTGTCAAACTTTAGGTGAGCGATGCCTTGAGCTTGAAGTAAGCAACACTTAACTCTTGAAGCTTATTTATTTAAAAGAGCAAAGAGAAGATTTTTAGTGAAGGCCCCTTTTTGGTATAATCCAACTTGTATAGTCTCATGTGAAGCAACGTTTGTCTTCAATCTACTGTATCACCTCTTTAATAGAGAAGAACATCTTGAATTTGTTGTGCTGCCCCCAATTTATTGTGTTGCCACCAATAGAGATGAACGTCTTTAGTTTGGTGTTTCATTATTCACTGAGATGATCATTTTTTTTTAGGTTCACATGTAGATGGTTGTGACGCCCCAACTTTTGTGATAATATTTAATGGACTGAACTTAAATTTCTTTAAATTGCCTATGTACCCTTAAGGTAAGGGATCAAGTCATAACATAGTTCAAAGTTTTTTTTTTTTTTTTGGGGTGTTTTAGAAGTCAAATCATTATTTTCAAGGGTGATATATTTGATCAGATCTTTGGCTTTATTTCCTAGCCTTTCGTGCCAAAACTGAACACATATAGGTTCCAAGGTTCCAAATTGCAATAAAACACATTTCTTTATGAAGGAGTTGGCTAGAACATATTTGACTGCATCTATTTGTTGTTTGATTGAGCTGCTTCATCAAAATCTGGCTCAATTTTTCCTTGTTGGGCTAATTTTAGAATTAACTCTTTTAGAACATAGCATTTTTCTACTGGATGGCTGATGAATGACTCGATGATACTTACAATAGTTTGGATCACCGACTTTTTGCATCTCTTTTGGTCGTTTAGACTCAGGAAGTTGAATTAGTCGTGCTTTCAGTAGTTGTTCTAATATATCAGGAATGTCAAAATCAGGAAAAGGATAAACTTTTTCTTGCATTTCTTTTAGAGTTAGTCGACGCCTTTCATATTTTTGTCGATTTTCAGTCTTCTTATCCTTATGTTTGAAGAATGACTTAAGAAGGGTCGAATTGACGACCATAGACTCTTCTAAAGTCACATCGACATGCTTCTCTTCATTCTCTATGCTAGGGACTAACATGTTTTTGTCCCCTCGATTGGCAATACTTAGCTCTATATCATGAGCACGAGTTGCTAGCTCTTCAAAAGTGCGAGGCTTTATACCTTGAAGAATGTAAAGAAGTCCCCAATGCATGCCTTGGATACACATCTCAACAGCAGAAAGTTCAGTGAGACGATCTTTGTAATCTAGACTTGCAGCTCTCTAACGATTTATGTAGTCGATGACTAGTTCGCCTTTTCATTACTTAGTGTTGGTGAGCTCGAACATACTGACTATTCGTCTTGTGCTGTAGAAGCGATTTATTTAAAAACTCTCCTTCGAGTTGTTCCCAACTATCAATTGAATCAGACTCCAAGTTGGTGTACCAGTCAAAAGCATTTTTCAATGTTCAAATGAATTGTTTAACCAATAAGTCTCCTCTAGTTCCAGCATTTTTACATATTCCAATGAAGTGAGCGACATGTTGCTTTGGGTTGCCCTTTCCATCAAATTGCTGGAACTTGGGCGACTGGTACTCATTTGGCATCCTTAGATTGTCAATCCTCTTTGTATACGGTTTGGAATACAAAAGGGAAGTCTGGCTAGGTCCTTTATATTGAGTCTTGATGGAGTTTGTAATCATCTCCTGTAACTGCTGAACAGACAGCGAAGCAATTGAAGTTGAATCTTGTGGCTGACTATCTAACGAAACCTTATTCCCTTTGTCATTGTTCTTGACTGCAGGTGTATGACTTGATTCAGCCGCGTCACGACTTTCAATATGATTCTTGAGGGATGCAATCTCATAATCCCTTTCTTCAACTATCTTCAGTAGCATGTTAACCTTCTTTTCGAGCTCGGCCATTCTCTCCTCACTTGTTCTGTCACACCCCCTCCCGGATTATCCTCCATAACCCGAAAAGAGATGTGAAGACAGCAGTTACTGACTACCCTGTCATGTAACCCACTGTCAACCTCACCATCCACATGCTCTTGACAAACCTCGACTTCGATCCGCAACGGGAACTGTCATGCTACCTGAAAATGAAAAACATTTTAAAAGGGTGAGCTAACAGCTCAGTGAGTAACGGTTTTCTGAAAACAATATATTTTAACTGTAAAATTGGTCAAACTCGTATAAAACATAACACTTCAAGTCATATTAAACTATACTCCAATACCATTGTGAAAACATGCTTGCCCGATTCAGGATACATACTCAAAAATCTCATTCTTATAATATACTTTTTCCCTAGTTGAGGCGGAGCAATGCTCAACGCTCCTCAACGTCAATTTTCCTTAGCTGTGTGGAGTAATCTCAACACATCAGCGTCATATATACTTCTATGTGCACATAGATACTAGAACTCAGGCCGCCCTCAATGCCTTCTACGAATCCCTGAGCATTTGGGGTCCCATTTCTATATCTAGGTTACCCATATACCTTCTACGAGTCCCTGAGCATTGGGTATCTTTAATAATATAACGGCTACCCTTTGGCCTTCTCCAAGTCCCTGAGCCTCGGGTGCCTTTTCAAGTTTGATATAACACAATACATATTTTGGAAACATTATATCAATAATTCATAAAGTAACTGTTTCCAAATCTCACCTCATCAGCATGCTAAATTTAATTTCCAGTTTTAATATAAGACCGCATGCTTTTCATAAAGTTTATTTTCAAATCTTTCTTGAAATCATATAATACCATGCTTTTCAGAAAAGTCATGAAAACCAATATCATAAATCACCATGCGTTTTATATCCCATAGCAAGTACCAGCATTCTCAAAGTTTCCAAGTAAAACATATGCTCATGTCTCTAAAACACATGCTCACGTCTCTAAAACGCATGCTCATGTCTCTATAAATCACATATTCGTATGCTTTATATATGAAAACGCATGCATTATTTCATTCGAAACCCATAAAATTATATTCATAAAGAACTCATTTATATTTTGTAAAACGCAGGTGTTACTCACCTGTACTTGCCAAAGAATACTTTTTCTTCCTTTCCTCTATTTTCTCTTCCCGAGCTTCTTGGACGCAACATTCTAATCTCAGAAACGCAAAGCTCCATTTCTCTCTGTCAGCTCGGTTGAACGCAACCCTGCCCTTCGACGCAAGGTTGACTACTTCCGAAAAGTGCATCCCAACTCTTTTACTTCTCTTTCAGATGCGTCACCCTCACTTGGATGCAAGGTCCAACTTGAGCGCATCACCTAACTTTGGACGCCGCGTTCACCTTGGACATTATGTTTGTCCTCAACGCCAAGCCGACCCCTTTTAACGCAAGACAACTTCTTTACATAAAATAGCTAAGTTGTCAAATACCTTCTTTCTTGGTCGCATACTCCTACTACGGATGTCCTTGCTGCCTTCCTCTTCTCTTTTTCTCTCCAGAATTCTTCTTTGAGAGTTATTAGTTGCTCCTTTTCCTTCAAAGTTCTATTTATAGGGAGCTTGCCATCCAACCTCTTCTCTCCTTTTGCCACTTGTTTGCCACATGTCATGCTGCATGCTTAATTAACCATACATTAATCCAAGTGTCACCTTGCATGACTTAACATGCCTTTAACACCTCCTACTGATAAGATGTCAAATCAATACATAGCCACCTGACCTTATAAACTTATCTTATGCGTCCAACATTTTCCAACAGATAACCATTCATTCAACACAACGCCCTCATGCGTTCGTTAAGTTTCCTTTAAAGTTTGAGCTTCATTACTCATTTTTCTAACTCTCAGCCAACTATACCACTCTTTGACGCATAGAGATAACTGTCTTCAATGCATAGGGATCTCAACGCACGACAACCTTACCAAACCCATGGTAAGCCAAGTACGTATCTTCCCCCACCAACGCGGCGACTACTTCAGCACACAACAACTATTCGAGATCACCTTCAACGCATAGCCGCACTATTATAAACCAATGCTTACTCAATGCTAATAGGCGTCAATGACAACAAGTCCTTCTCAAACCTTTCCTCTATGCATTGATCCTGATGTGTTCACCTTCATCCTGCGTACAATGACCATCTTCCTATCCTTGGACATTCCTTGATTATTCCCAAGGTTATTCTTTTCACCTTTTCCTTGCACTTAAACTATTTCTCTTAAAGATAGATTAGCATGCGTCCATCACATGCTCCAGCTTTTATGTTTACTTCATAACCTTCTCCAACACTTGTGAACATTCCTTGTTATAAGTCTATGCGTTACACAATTTGCTATTTCATTCTATCTTTCCGAGACTTAAATCTCTTTCAACACTTCACAACATAACTTTATTCCTTTCTTGCTTAAGCATCTTACCATCGCCAACGCGTGTTTCTCTTATGCGTTTCACTTCTTTCCCTTCTCGGTTTACTTCCATATGTCCACCCTTACCATGCATTACCTAGCCCTGACCATGCGTCCAACATGGTCTTTTACCTCTTTTCTTCATAGACTCTTCAACGCATAAGTTCCTTAAAAAGTAGGGTGTGACATGTTCCCACGTCAACCATCATGACTGACATTACATTTGAGTGGGATGCCTCCTTGCTTGATTGTTCAAAAGCTGAGGTGTGCCTGTCAAGTGTAAGATTTTCTTTGATGACGACCCCAACTTTAGGGTCCCTTGAGATCCGCTCCCATATATTTCTCGCGACCTCAAAGGTAGGTTGCTCGTCCAATTGTATTTCCTTGGAGCAGCTGGGAGTAATCGGTCTTCTGAAAGCGTCGTTTGAAGCTTTAGAAGCATCGTCTTTAGATGTCATCCCTTCTAGAATATGTCTTGTGTGAGAGAAAGAGATGAAAGGTAGAGAGAGTCCCACCAGGCGTGCCAATTTGTTCGACGAGATTTTCGAAGAAATTTGATTCGTGGAATTTGAATTTCGTATTTGTATAAATTTTAGTGTTGTGAGTACAATCTCTAATATTTGATCCTTTGATTCTTTCTCTGGACAAATTAAACTATAATACTTATGTTTGTTGATTTTCTTGGACAATCGGCCTTTGGGCTTGATGATCTTCTTGGGTGATCGGTTTGCAGGCTTGTTGATCTTCTTGGGTAATCAGCCTTTGGGCTTGATGATCTTCTTTGGTGATTGGCCTTTAGGCTTGTTGAGCTGCTTGGATGATCGGCCTTTAGGCTTGTTGATCTTCTTGGATGATCGACCTTTTGGGCTTGTTGATCGACTTTTGGAGTTTCTGACTTCAAGAGCTTCAGAGAAAGTCTTCTGATCTTCTGAATGTTTTTTTTAAGCTTTTGCCTTTAAATCTTCAAGAGAGTTATACTCTTCAGAGCTTTAGTCTTTTGATCTTCAAAGCTTCAAGAGTTTTGCATTCTTCGAAGCTTGAATTCTTCAGATCTTTTGAGCTGAGGGGGCTGTGTTCTTCAGATATTTAGAGCTTCAATCTTTGGATTTTCGAATCTTTGGAGCTTCAGTCTTCAGAGTTTGATTAGAACTTCAAGAGGTCTTGGAATCTTTAGAATTTCGTCTTCAGAGCATTAGCCCTCCATTGTCGATGCTTCCCCCCAAATGAAGAGATAAAACCTCTATTTAGAGAGTTTCTATGGGCCTTCATGGGCTTGGGCCCAATTGCTTTTGGGCCCAAAAATTGGGATTGGGCTTGGACCCAATATCTTCTTTGGCCCAAAAAAATTCAGATCTTTTGAGCTGAGGGGGCTGTGTTCTTCAGATATTTAGAGCTTCAATCTTTGGATCTTCAGATCTTTTGAGCTGAGGGGGCTGTGTTCTTCAGATATTTAGAGCTTCAATCTTTGGATCTTCGAATCTTTGGAGCTTCAGTCTTCAGAGTTTGATTAGAACTTCAAGAGGTCTTGGAATCTTTAGAATTTCGTCTTCAGAGCATTAGCCCTCCATTGTCGATGCTTCCCCCCAAATGAAGAGATAAAGCCTCTATTTAGAGAGTTTCTATGGGCCTTCATGGGCTTGGGCCCAATTGCTTTTAAGCCCAAAAATTGGGATTGGGCTTGGACCCAATATCTTCTTTGGCCCAAAAAAATTCACCATGAACTTTAATTGGGTTGGGATTTTGACCCAAGCGACTTTAAATACTCGGCCCAATCTGATGACGTGGCAAAATTTGGTTGGCTGAAATTTTTCATTCAACACATGCTAATTTCATTTGTTTATCCAAGTTTCCCTTCTTTGTAATGTCATGTTTTGAAGAAGAAAATTATTGGCATATAGCGATCACTCGCTTCCACTAAGGATTCAATTTCTTCAATTGGTATCAAAAGCAAATCATGTTTTAAATCAGTCTTGGGTGTCTAAACTATCTGAAGTTTCTTAACATTTTCGTTATTACAGTTTTTTTTTTTCTAGAAATTTATGTTTTAAAATATTTTATCATAAGGGTACCCAAACTAAGGTCTTATGTTATTTAAACCTATCTTTTAATTAAAAGGATTTATTATATAAAAAGATTAATTTCATTTTGCTTAAATTGAAAGAGTTGCCTCCATAGTTGTGCATGCATAAAGTAATTACTCTCTTAGAAGTTTTAAAAAACTTAGTCGTTACATTTTATATCTATTAGATCAATAATAATTAATTGTTTGAAAAAAAATTAAATATATCATAGATTTATTTCTTTTATCGATTTACTAAATATAATTTTTAAAATTTAAAAATTTATTAGACACCAAATTTAAATTTTTTAAACGATTTATTAAACGTTTAAAAATTTAGATATGAAATAAACACAGACTTAAAACTTTAAATACAAAACACAATTTATTCACAATAATTGAATTTGGTCTAAATGTCTTTTTCAATTCAACCCACCCAACTAGCAAAGAGCCTCCAAATTTTGAAATAATGCCAAAAATATAGAATTAGAAAAGACAAACAAACATTGAAAAAATGTGGGACATGAAAGTAGGGAAATTATGGTGACGTTATTGTTGAGGATGAGAAGGGAAAACCAATCCCAAGGAAAGTGACCGTTCAAAAAAGGTTGTTCATTAAAATACAAATTTCATCTCACAAAAATATGTAATATCTTGGGATCTTCCCCTTCAACCAATTTGGATAGCATAAGCATGAACAAGCATACCTCAAAAACGATATATAAAATAAATTATTTTATTATTTTCATCTTCAATAGTATATGTATATCCTAATTTCATTGGGTAATTGATTAGAACAAGAAAATTAATGGGTAAGAATTCGAAAACGTACCCGTAATATTGTTTCCAATATTACTAGCGTGATCATTTATGTGTAAAAAAAAAGTAGTTACGTAAAGAATTTTAGTGATATCTTTGAGAGATCAAATGGTAACTGCGATTTAAATTTTTTTTATAGTTATAAATAATATCAAGAATGTTGTTACATTTTTTTAAATATTTAACAAGTTTGGTAAATTGAAGTTTCATTTTAGAGAATTAACGAGAGAATTTTAATTATTACAGAGCAAAAACGCATTTGGTTGAATATTAAACAAATTATATATTGAATTCTAGATCTATAGTTTTACTATAAATAGATCTCTCACATTGTATTGAAATCATACCAACAATACTCAACACATCTTTCTATCTTACTTTCTCTCATTGGTTCTTTTAAGAGAAATTGGCGAAAAAAAAGGTATTTTAGTTGTGGAGCTTTGAGCTCAACCTTTTAATGCAGAGTGGTTTGAGCTACACGATGTTTCAATTGGATTGTTATATCCTAGAGGGGACGGGCCAGAGAATATATTTTGCACTAGTGGTTGATATAAAAAAATTAAATTCAATGCACATCGTAGAGGCTTGAATCTCCTTAATGAGAGTGAGATATCTGCGCCACAGCCTAATTGCTTACATGTTTGTTTCTCAATATTTACTCAATTTTTCTCTGTTATTTGTAATTCACCCAACAATTTTAAGAAGATTCATAGATGGTGTCTACTATTGAGAAACCAAATGAGAATGTCGGAGATCTCAACAAATTTCAGAAATGAGAACCTGTGTCTCAGGCTAACGTTACCAAAGAGCCATTTGTGGCTATGAAACTAATATATATATGGTTCAAAGTGTTGAAGGATGGTAGGCTGATTCCGGAGCCAATAGACATATTTGTTATGACAAAAATTGGTCCAAAGTTTATACTCCTTTCGATGAGCCTAAAATAATAGTGCTTGGTGATTCTTATACCACCTGAATTTTGGGAATTGGTGAGGTTAAATTAAATATCACCTCTAGAAGCATTCTAATTTTGAAAGATATGCTTTACGCACCCTGCATCAAAAAAAATTTAATATCAATTTATCTTCTTAATAAATATGGCTTTAAATAAACTATGGAATTTGATCATTATGTGATAACAAAAAAAGGGAATTTTTATTGGAAAATGTTATGCTTGTGATGGAATGTTCAAATTGAATGTTGAAAATATCAGTAAAGCATCTACTAGTTTAGTTTATATGTTCTCTTCTTTAAATTTTTGGCATGCTCGATTATGTCATATAAATAATAAATATGTGGAGATAATGAGTAGCCTTGGATTAATTCCTAACTTAAAAAATAATTTTGAGAAATGTGAAATATGCAGCAACGTTAAGATTACAAAAGAACCTCATAAAAATGTTGAGAGAAATACCGAATTATTAGAATTAATTGATACTAATTTGTGTAAATTTGAAGGTATTTTAACTAGAAGAGGAAATAGATATTTTATCTCTTTTATCGATGATTTTTAAATATACTCATGTTTATTTATTGAAAAATAAAAGTGATGCTTTTGACAATTTTAAAAAATTTCTCCTCGAAGTTGAAAATCAATTCGGTAGGAAAATTAAAAAAAATTAGAAGTGATAGAGGTCGAGAATATGAATGGTTTGAATTCAATTCATATGATGAATCATTATGAATAATTCATTAGACTACTCCCCCATATTCACCTGCTCCTAATGGAGTAGTAGAGAGGAAAAATAGAACTTTAATTAGTTTGACTAATGTCATGCTACTAGAATCAAGTGCATCTGTTAATCTTTGGGGCGAAGCGATTTTGACTGCTTGTCATGTACTAAATAGAGTGCCACATAAAAAGACAAAATTTACACATTTGCAATTATGGAAAGGTTGGAAATATAAGAGTTTGGGCATGTATAGCTTTTGTAAGGTTAATAGATCCTCAAAGACCAAAATTAGGGTCTAAAACTATCGCTTCTGTTTTCTTAGATATGCAATTAATAGTATAGCCTATAGAATTCTTGATATTGAGCATAATGTGATTTTTAAATCAAGCAATGCTACTTTTCATAAAGAAAAATTTCCTTTCAATTCAAAAAATAGTGGAGTCAAAGTAGTGAACAAACTTTTAAGTTTGGTTCCTCTGCTCCTAGTAATAATAATGACAACAATTCTCTTGTTGAATTAAGGAGAAGGAAAAGACCTAGAATTGTGAAAGATTTTGGTCCTGAGTTTTATGTTTATAATGTTCAAGAGACACCAATTTATTTGCAAGAAGCTTTATCATCTTTTGATGCAATTTTCTAAAAGAAGACCGTAAATTATAAGATAGAATTACCAATTTCTAATAAAACTTGGAAATTAGTTAATTTACCACCAGGTTGTAAAACCATTGGGTATAAATGGGTCCTGAGGAAAAAGCTCAAACCAGATGGTAGTATAGACAAGTATAAAGATAGACTTGTCGTAAAAGGTTTCACACAAAAGGAAGATTTAGACTTCTTTGATACCTTTTCTCCAGTTATGAGAATCACGTCCATTAGTTTGTTAATTGCAATTGCTGTAATTTTAGATATGAGTATTCATCAAATAGATATGAAACAGCTTTTCTAAATGGTGATTTAGAAGAAGAAATTTATACAGACCAACCTAAAGGTTTTATAGAGCCTGAACAAGAGAACAAAGTGTGTAAACTTACTAAATCGCTATATGAGTTAAAACAAACTCCAAGTGGCACTAAAAATTGGATTCTTGCATGCTAAATAATGGTTATAAACCAAATGAATGTGATAAATGCATGTATCATAAATCATGGAAAGATTGTCATGCTATTATTAGCCTATATGTTGATACTTTACTAATCTTTGGCTCAAATATAGTTATTATAAATGAAATAAAAAATTTGTTGAGCAATCAATCATTTTTATATGGAAGATCTTGGTGAGGCTAATTTTACTTTGGGTATGAAAATAACGAAAACATTAAATGAATTTCTTCTTGACCAATCGCATTAGTATTGAGAAAATACTTAAAATGTACAATTATTTTGATTGTAAACATTTGTCTACTCCATTTGAGTCAAGTATTCAATTATTTCCTATTGAAAATGAAAGCGATGTAATTAATCAAAAGGAGTATGCTAGTGTGTTAGGTAGCCTATGATATGCAATAGATTATACTAGACTTGACATTGCATATGTAGTAGTTCTTAGCAGGTTTACAAGTAAGTGAGGTAAAGAGCATTGACATTCCATGGATCGTGTTATGAAATATTTATTGGAAACGAAAGATCATGACTTACTTTATAAAAAAAAATATCCTGCTATTATTGAAGGATTTTCTGATGTTAACTGGAATACATCGTCAGGTGATTCTCTATCTACTACAGGTTATGTTTTTACCTTGGGAGATAGTGCTATTTGTTGGAAGTCTAAAAAACAAACTATTATTACCAACTCTACTATGGAAGCACAACTTATTACTTTAGCTTCAGCCAGTGAGAAAGCAGGTTGGTTAAGAGATTTATTATATGACATTCCAATGTGGGAGAAACCAATACCTCTTATCTTGATAAATTGTGATAGTATTGCCACAATTGGTAGAGTAAAAAATCGTTTTTATAATGGTAAATCCAAACTTATAAGACTAAAAACATAGTACTATGAGATCTTATTTAAATAATGGGATCATTAATGTGAATTACATTAAATCTTGCAATAATCTTACAGATTCATTGGCAAATGCCTTAACTAGAGAAAGAATCTAAAGCACATCAAGGGGGATGAGGTTGAAGCCCTTATAATTGTCATGAGCCATATATAAGGATACCCGCCTAGTGATCAGAGATCATGAGAACTAGGTTCAAAGTAAAAAACGAATTATAAGGTGGCCGAGAAATGCATTATCCTTTTCATTTGATCTATCCCTATGATGTGAGTGCATTACCCTATAATGAAGTGGAGAGTTGAGTTTTTCTATAAACTCTTAATAAAATTTGTAGCTCTTATAAGTGGGGTGTGTTATATTATAGGAGCACCCTTGACAAATTTTACCTATATGAGTATGACAGTGAAGCCACTCTTAACAAGAATATAAGGCTTATTCTCAAATGTAACACCCTACTTTTTAGACCTAAGTGCTTAAAGGCTTATAAGGAAAGAAGTAAGGCAAGAGAGGTGAAGTTTGGATCACAAGCCTGTGAAGTTAGAAAATTTTTTAGACAGAAAATTTGGACTTGTGGAGTTACCCAAATTTTGGCCAAAATAAGAACAGATATGCGTTGAACTTAAGGGAAGAAAAAGTTTTCTATCAACTTGAGTTTTGGGTTAAGAATAAGCCATGGGTGAGTTTGGAAGAAACCTACGATTTTCAGACCTTGAACTTCGAAGTAACTCTTGAAGTTAAGAATTCTTCTAAGTAACACAGCTAAACTAAGAGAACTCAACTATGCTATTAAAATAGTAAGTTTGGAAGTGTGATCTAAAGAGAAGAAAGGAAATCTCACCAAGTGTTGGAAAGAGTTGAAAGCATAGTTGGGAGTTAGTTGTGTGTTGGACACACACTTGGTAGGGAAAAGACCATGTTGAACACATGGTCAAGTTAAGAAAACGCATGGTATCCCTTGTGGGAAAGAAAATGGTTAAGTGTTGAAGTATTGAAAGGAAAACTGAGAACTCGGGGGGAAAAGGTGAACGCATAGGATGTAGTTAAGGAAGGAGATGCAACCTTAGCCTAGGGTGGACGTATGAGCTAGCTACAAAAGGGACTAGGGTTGAGTCTTGGATGTGTTAGAGGGTTGAAAAGGAAACCTAAAGGAAGGAAGCAAGAGATGGACACATGCTAGGTTGATCGTTGAGAAAACGGCTAAGTATGGGAAGAGTAAAAGGGAAAAGTTGGAAGCATAACCTTGGGATACACCTCATGGACGCATAGAGGGACAATCAAGGGATCCCTAAGGATGGAATGAAGGCCATGGATGCATGGCAAAGTGGTGATGAACGCATGGTACAAGGTGAGAACGCATGAAGGTAGGTTTTGAGGTGATTTTGACTAAGTGACGGAGTACCAAGCATAGTCGGACATTTATCACTCAAGAGAGGGGCTTGTAAGCTAAGATTTGGGCGTGAGAAAATAAGTGATAGGCGCATAACAGGAGGCACAAATGCATGGTAATGTCTAGGGGAGAAACTTGGTCAAATGTAGGAAGGCCAGAAGGAAGAAAAGAGAACAAAAGAAGCTAAACTCTAAAAAAGAACTTTATGGACGCATAGGGGCACTAAGTTTGATGCATGGTCCTTGTCTTAGAGCAAGTTGAACGCATAGATGAGTTTATAAAGGCTAGGTGGCTTCATTTAGACTTAACACCTCATAAGGAGGAAGTGTTGGAATGCATGCCATGTGTGTCATGCAAGGCGACACTTGGATGAACACATGGTTAGTTAAGCATGCAGTGTAACATGTGGTAAACAAGTGTTAAATTGGGAGGAGAAGTTGGATGACAAGCTCTCCATTCCAAGTTTATAAATAGGACCTTGAGGGAGGAAGAGCATCATACCATCGAAATTTTTGAGCTTTCTTGAGAGAAAAGAGAGGGAAAAGGTTGGAGGAAAGCCCCCTTGCATCCAAGGGGTGAAGCCAGGTGTCCAAGAGGAGCCGAATCCTTGTTGAAAGACTTCACCTTGCGTTCAAGTCATCTGTCAGGCGTCCAAGGTGCAGGGTTGCGTCCAAACATAGCTGTCATAGGGGAAAAATTAGTTCTTTTGTGTTTCAGACTATCAATCCTGCGTCCAAGAAGCTCAGGGGAGGCGAAGGAAGAAAGAACTAGAAGGAGGGAAATGGAACTTCCCTTAAGCGATTACTTTCTCTGTGAGTAATATCAATGGTTTTGGAAATGAATAACTCTCTGTAAGAAATACAATAGTTTTGAAGTGAGTATTATTGATGTTCCTTGAAATGCTTTTTATACGAAAAGATGAGATTTCTAAATACAAACGAGTTTTGATAAAGCATGAATATCCTTACATGATTTTGAATATTCTTTTACGTGATTTTGAGCGTGAAGCTCTATATTATTGGGTTTGATAAAATGTGCTGTTTGAGGAATATTCTGAATGATTTATAACTCGAATTGATGACTGAATATAACCCCGATATTGAAGAACCAAAAGAAGGCATCTAGGTAGATTTAATAGTCCCCAATGTAGAAGAACTTGGTGAAGATATGTATGATTTGCTATACCGAAGAACCAAGAGAAGGCATCTGGGTAGATTGATGGTCCCTAATGCTGAAGGACTTAGTGAAGGTACACCGAGGAACCGAGAGAAGGCATCTGGGTAGACTTGATGGTCCCCAATGCCGAAGGACTCGGTGAAGGTTTGATATGGGAACCCAATGCCGAAGGACAGAGAGAAGGCATATGGGCAGCCCAGATTATAATTCCTTTGTACACATAGGTGGAAACTGGAAGTTGTGGTGATACGAGGGGAAATTCCTAACAGCATGCTTAAAATACTTATATGTTTCGATATATTACGATTTGAATTATAAAGCCTAATTTCTATGAGATTTACAGTAAAAAATGGTTTTCAAAATCATTACTCACTAGGCTATTTAGCTCAACTTTTTCAAATGTTTTTCACTTTTCAAGTAGCAGAAAAGTTCCCATTGTCGGTCGATGTCGAGGTTTGTCGAAAATTAACAGATTCATTGTCCTAGGAGGCGTGAATAAGCAGAAAGCTAGAGTCATGTCTCTTGTAATTAAAAATTATAGTACTGTAAACAATAACTATGTTTTATGTGTAAAAGCTAGGCTTTACATTAACATGTTGATGGGATTTGTTGTGTTTAAGTAGTAATTAAGAGTAAGTTCGACAGTGGGAGTTGGCCGGAGAATCGACGACTGTTGTCCTCACGCTCCATCTTAGGCTACGGAATGGTGGTTCGGGATAGGGTGTGACATCAAATATACTCACGAAATACTGGGATCAACATAAGGCCTTAAAGTGCTGACCAATAAAGCACATGTCAACACCTGGATAATTATGTGTGGATGATAAGTTTTCTATTTCCCCTTTAGCGTTATAGTTCAAGTCAGAGATCACTACTAATATTAGAATAGAAATTATTATTTCACTAGAAAGGTTAAATGCAGAGTTACACCTTTATGATACACAATTATCTTTCTTTTGGCTAATTCTATTTTGATGCTTATTTTTAAATATTAAAAAAATGTGTGGGGAATGTTGTTACATTTTTTAAATATTTAATAAATTTGGTACATTGAAGTTTCTTTTTGGACAATTAATGAGAGAGTTTTAATTCTTAAAGAAGAAAAACGCATTTGGTTGAATGTTAAACAAATTATATATTAAATTCTAGATCTATAGTTATAAATAGGTCTCTCACATTGCTCTGAAAACACACCAATAATACTCCACACATCTTTCTCTATTACTTTCTCTTAGCCAAAAGAAGGGTGTTTTAGTTGTGGAGCTTTGAGCTCAAACTTTCAGTACATAGTGGTTTGAGCTACACAACATTTTAGTATAGAGTGGTTTGAGCTACACAACATTTTAGTTGGGTTGTATCCTAGAAGGGACAAGCTAGAGAATATTCGTTGCACCGATGGTTGATATAAAGAAATTAAATTCAATACACATAGTAGAGGGCTTCGATCTCCTTAAAGAGAGCGAGATAAGATATCCGCGTCTCAACCTAATTGCTTACATGTTTATTTCTCAATACTTACCCCTTTTTTCTATGTTATTTGTAATTCCTCCAACAAAGAAACACCTTCTAGAATTTAATATATCAATTGTCACATTAATTTTCATCCTTTATTTCTAATGAGAGAGAGCCTTTTAAAAGAAATCAAAGTTTAAGGATAAATTAAAAATTTTCATAGTTCAAAATATAACTGAAACCTACTTTAACTTCCATTTTAGATTTTGACCTTTAAGAAATAACAATTTTAATACTTAATTTTCAAACAAAAAAAATGTTGTGGTTCTTGGTATATTAATCTTTCACCTGGTATTTCTTTACCAAAATCCTCGCTATTTTTGTTTCTTAAATTTCTAAATTTCCAAATCAACTTAGTAAGTATTCGAATAGATTTTCTAAATGGATCTCACACGGTGATCTTTAAATTTTGGGAAGGAAAATATATAGAATATCGATGTTAATCATACACGAAACTTTACCAAGAAAGCCCAAATATATAGAATATTGATGTTAATCATGTTCAGGTCACTTGAAAAGCTCACAATCAATAGGATGGAAAAGTTAATTTTTTGAATCTAAATCTCGATGGTCAACCTCAGTCGAAATGTCTCAAAAAAAACTATTTCAACAAACTTTCAAAAAGGGTGTTAGGTTCTAAGAGATAGAAATTTCAAGGGGTCATTTCTAACAATTTTTTTAACATGAGCTTACCTCATTTGAAGTAAACTTGTACTGTTAATCTCGACATTTGTGATCCTCCCAACCTAAATATTGTAAAAGAAAAAAATAAATAACTAATCATGTTATCATTTAAAGTAATAATGAAGAAATACTCCAAACAATGTCATAGACCTTTTAAACCAGTTCTAGAAAACTCCCTAAATTAAAATGGTACACTTTAAACTCCAAAGACCGCTTATTTACTGAAAATTAACGAACTAATTTTCTCGATACTTGATGTAAACTTTGTGGTTTGGGTCCCTTATTTCTCTGGATGTAATTTTATAATTGTTTTGTTGTTGGTTGGTTCTTTTTAGGAGAAAAAAAAAAGGCCCTTCTCGTGAGGCCACATATAAGGAATGCAAATGAGATTTAGGGAGTTTAGGAGGTATACAAAATTACTCCTTTTGTGGGATAGGAATTCTCAAATTGATGGTGAATTCTACTTATTGATTTAACTATTATATTTTTCAAATAAATACTCTCGAGAAAAAAGTGTTTTAAAAAATTCATTTTTATTTTAACACTTTTCATAAAAACGGTTTAAAATAAACATCAAAAATTATTTTGAATTGTTGTCAAACACTCTAAATTTTTTCAAAATTAATTATTTTTTAAATTAAACACTTGAAAATATATTCCAAACATACATTTAGACTTTACAATATATTTTAGTTATTGGTATATGTTTTCTACCTAATATTTATTTACCAAAAACCCACTTTCAAAAAATGTGATTAGAAAACATGCTCCTGACTTTTTACTTTTTTAATACCATGAGGAGGGGAGGAATTTGAATTATGGATTTTTTTGGTAGCTAACACATATCATATACTAGTTGAGTTATGTTTATTTTGGCAAAAACATGCTCATGTTAATATGTCAATACACTCAAAAGTCACTTTATCAATTTATTAAAAGAAAAAGTAACAAAAACAAAATTTGGATGGTTATTTTTCTAAATTTTAGAGACTAAAATAGATATTTTAAAATATTAAAATTGAACAAATGTGAAAGTTTAAAAGTTAAAATATACCTTTAGAAAATCTAACAACTTAAGGTCCCATTCGATAACTATTTAGGTTTATTATCTTTTGCTTTTGGTTTTTGAAAATAATGATTATTTTCTCACAATTTCTTTACCATAGATTTTATTTTTCTCAAGTAAACATTTAAATTCTTAACCAATTTTTTTTTTAAAAGAACTTTTTTAGTTTTTGAAACCCACCTTAAATTTTGTATACTTTCTTAGAAGATAGATAACAAAATAAAGATAACAAAATAAAGAAATCAATAAGCGAAAGTAACGATGTTTACATGTTTTTAATATTCAAAACCTAAAAATAAAAAACCAATTGGTTATCAAACCGGCTTAAGAAATTTCTATAAGCTTGTTTATGATAGGCGAAAACATAAACTTGAAACAATGAATCTCAATTTAAACAATTGTTCAATCATATTTGATAATATATTTATAAATCATAACACCAATTTGGATATAAAGTACTATTACTAATTAATTTGTAAACATTATTTATGTCTAAAAAATTTAATTATTATTTTACAGTGCCATGTAATTTATATATGTTATATATTATACATATTTTAGTCTACTAAAAATGAATTGAGTTGCCGAAATCATCAGTTTTGTTGTCCTAAAATATGTATTGAATTCATATCATCAAATGCTATATTTAGTTTATTAAAAATTTATCATTATCAATAAATTTAATAAAATTCTACATTTTACGATTTTTAATTCAAAATTTAGATACACTCAAAATATGAAATTATAATTTTCAAGATTTATATAATTTTGACCACAAAAATTCAAAAAAAAAAGTCTATTAAAAAAAAATGTATCTCAAACACACTCATTCATATTTTAATTAAAGATGAAAAAGTCTATTAAAGCCACCCGCATTTGATTGACAACACTTCATGTGATTTATTTATTATTTTTATATCCATAGTGGGTTAATTCCTACAACATTTGGCTATCAAAGAAATTCATAGAATATTATGTGTGTGTTTGGGATACATTTTCAAAGTGTTCAATTTAAAAAATAAGTCATTTTAAAAAAAATTGAAATGTTTGGCAATTCCTCAAAATAAATTTTGAAGTGTATTTTAAACAATTTTTGTCAAAAGAATTTAAATAAAAATGAGTTTTTTAAAAACATTTTTTTCTATAGTCTATCCAAACATACCCTAAATCCTAAATAGGTAACCATCCTAGATTGAACTGGTAATAGCCTTAAAATTAATAAATAAATAAATAAACTTCATGTAATTTATGGGTTCTGTTTTTCTATTGGGTAATATTTCAAAATTCTTCTTTAGACTATTTGTTTTAAAAAGATATTCTTAGTGTATTATTTTTTTAATAAAAGATGTTTTGTATTTATAAGTTTTTATTTATTTATTTTGTCAATATCAATTTTAAAATACAATATATTTAAGGATAAAAATAACGTTTTTAGTTACACTATAATATATGTAATTGGTCTTTAAAATTTTAAAATGTAACATTCTCAAATTTTTAAGAATTGATCGAATTAAAAGGTCTTTGAATATTCTTTTTATTATTATTATTTTAAATGTAGACATGACATTTTAATTTAATAATTAAAGAAAAGGAGGAAAGGATGGAGATTTTTTTAATATAATATTTTTGGAAACTTATTACAATTATATAATAGATTTTAAATTTATTAGGAAAATATTGTGGTTTTGCCATGAACTTGTTTACCTCGCATTTCGAATTTGAGGAAGTTTAAAATATCGCGTCCTCCCATTTTAAATGTCAAGATGGATTAGATATTAATATCTACATATATCTCTCACATTTTGAAAATGTGATTATGCATTAAAAAAAATAATAACAAAATTTAATCATTTTATTTGAACAATTTTATTATTTTTTAAATTTAAAAACAAAATTTTAAGCCATTTGTTTTTCTTAATTTTAGGTACTAAATTTAATTATGCAAAACTTAATTTAAAAAACAAAACTTGGATAAGCATGTTGGATGACTTGTTGTGGGAATAAGATAGCATTATCTTGAGTTATGATCTATTTAAGTCATTCTTTAAGTCCCTCATAACTTGAGCATGTAGCCAATTTAGTTTAGAAACTTTAATTGAAAAAAAGGATTAAGTTGAGTGTATTTAGTTATCACCTCTAAAGACTCCACTGGTTAGAGAGTTGATGTGTATGATGGTTTGTAATGTTAGACTAAAGAGAAAGAAAAGATTAATTATGCCTTTGAGAAAATAGTGTACACTAAATACCAAGAGCTTTAAAAGAATATCTTTTGGAAAATAATATTTTTGTAAACTTGTAATGTATATACATGGATAGGGGTAGAAAAAGTTATTTTTGTTGTGATTAGTTAGGGCACTCATGAGAAAAGAGTGGGTATGGTTCACTACCGTGAATATGTGAAAGTTAATACCCCTAGGCAAAAAAATGCAAGTTAAGAGCATCCTTTGAGATTGATATTGAGGCACTTATCTTTGAAATTCTATATGGTCTTGTTCTATCTTTGCTTGAGACTAGCAAATTTCTAAGTTTCGGGTGGTGAAAAAAGCACTTGAAAAGTGTTTTTTTCTTTAATTCTTATTTAGAGTTATTTTTATTCGAGGTAATGTGTGTTGCTAATGTTTTTCAGGGATTTAGCAAGAAAACATGCTTTTGGAGTCAAAAGAACCAAACCGAGTCAAATCTCCAAGAAAAAGTGAAGAAAAACTCGAGATGGCCAAAAATAGGATAGTGTCATGGCGCTTGGGCAGGGTTGCGTCGGTGCTTTTTCTCGAGAGCCCCATAATTCAAGCAATGTACAGCACTACGGCACTTTGCACTAGCGTCATGACTCCCAAAGGCACTGTGACACTACACTGTGGGACAGAGGTATTCAGCATGGCAACGCCGCAATGCCAATTTAAATTTGGAAAAAACTTGCTCATCAAGTATTCGATTTTCTATAAATTAGAGGGCTAATCAATTTGTTCTAAACATGAAATCCCAGAGCCCTAAAGTGTTTTTAGCTACAAAAGAGAGTAAAGAGTGTGAGAGAAGAGTGTGGAGGCTCCTCGAGAGGAGATTGACGGGTTCTAACGACGAGAAAACACTGCAACAGTAGAGTTTTTCCTATTTTTTTCATTCTCTTAATTTTTATGCTTATAAATTTGTATGAGAACATGTGTTTGAAAGGTATGAGTGGCTAAACTCTTTAGTTTTAGGGTGTTGATGATTTATTTATGGATTTAAGTTAATGCTACTTTTTATGGATATTGTGGAATAATATGCTTTTTAATATTATTGTGTTTAATTCTTATATTGATTGGCTTTCAATGAATGTTAGGTTAGATGTTCAATTTGATGGGTTGCATGCATGTTTAACCGAAACTATAACATTGAATCATATTATAAATCTCTCATTACTACAATGACTCATGAATAGTGCCAAAAATAGATGAGAAAGTGAAAAAAGTCATTAAAATCCAAAATCACGCGTTTTTGGTGGGAAAAACGGAAATTTTCGGATTTGGCAGAATACATGACTGTTTTTACGTGTCATTGATTTATGATTGAAAAAAACAGTCATCGAATGTGCTTTTCGGATTTTTCCTACTATTTTGACAAATTTTATGTGTCACCAAATTATGACTAAAATTAAAAGTCATTAAATTATGACAATTTTTTCAAGTCATTAAAATTTTGCTAATATCACAACTTTTATGACTATTTTCTTACGTCGTCAATATATAACTCGTATTAAGAATCATTAAAGAGCATGAACCAGAAATGATAATAACTTATTTATTTGAGAAAAACATGTTTTTCAAAAAACTTATTGAGAATCGCATCACCTTTATCCCACGTTGGAAAATTTGGAATTTGTGAGATAGTATATATATATGAGCACGGATTTGAATAAATGTGGAGATTGGGAGTAAAGTGGAGAGATTGGCTTGATGCGGCTCGAGCAATTGTGAGTGCAAGAAAAAAAAAAACAAAAAATTGATCAAGTTTTTTTTTCAATTTAATTTATTTAACTTATCTTTTTTATTTCTTAACAAAATTAGTTATATAAATAATACATTATTTAAATTTTTAAATCACTTTTTAAATATATTATTATAAATTTATTAATTTTTTAGGGTTTTATTTTGATTTGGCCAAAATACCCATCGTTATTGCGTCGCCACTCTCGGTCTCCTTCTCCTCTCGCTGGACTGCTCACTCCCGTCTCAACCTCCATCGACTGCCTCCCTCACTCCCGTCTCAGACCACCATCAACGGCATGTCGCTCTCCTCTCGTCTCTTGGTCTCCCTCTCCACTCGCTCTCCTGTCGCCTCTCGGTCTCCCTCTCCACTCGCTCTCCTGTCGCCTCTCGGTCTCCCTCTCCACTCGCTCTCCTCTCGCCTCTCGGTCTCCCTCCTCTTGTGAGTTCATCCTCTATTCTTCATTAAATTTCAAACTGCAAATAGCAATTACATGTTTTTTTTTCGTTTATTTGTTGATTGGTTTGTTGTTTGTGTTCTTAATTCAAGGCTTCACTAACTCAATAATGTTTTCTTCTGGGAATTCAACATACATCTGCTACATTCGTTTGTGCATTGGTTAACATTGTCCCTGTGGTTATTTTCCTACTTGCTCTTCCATTTGGGTAAGTTCGGTCTTTTCATTCTCACTTCAATGTCACTTCTCTAGTTTTCGGAGGAAGGAATGTGTTCTTTAGTATATAAAAAGAACAAATTGTTAAAATGAATAGATAGAGAGAATGTATGAAGATTGGCACCTTAAAAAGTGGCCAAGTAGTCATTGTTTCTGCATACATACCCCGCATTTTAATAAAACCAACAAAAATTGAAAAAGAGAGAGTAAAAAAGTGGGTTTGCTGATAGGATAGTGAATTGATTTTGATTTTGTAATTAGTGGAATAGTATATATGTCATTTTGTATCCACTCTGAATGACGAGTTGAGGTTGGAACTGTCACTTACGCACTTTTTGTCTTCGTTTTGAGCTGAGAGGCCATGTTTAGAAGTCCTTTTAGGAATTTTGAGATGCAAATTGTCCATGTACCCAATTCTCATTTCTTTTTACTTGGTTGTGCATATTGAAAGCATGCTACATAGCTAACTTAACTTGTGTAATTTGTGGAATAGTATGTATGTCACTTTGTATGCACTCTGTATGACGAGCTGAGGTTGGAACTGTCACTTACGCACTTTTTGTCTTTGTTTTGAGCTGAGAAGCCACGCTTAGGTGTCCTTTTAGAAACTTTGAGATGCAAACTGTGCATGTACCCAATTCTCATTTCTTTTTAATTGGCTGGGCATATCAAAAGCATGCTACCTAGCTAACTTAACTTGTTGAATTAGATTGCCATTTATACCTTTCTATGATAGAAATGATCTTGACGAAACTACAAATTAACCACCTTAAATAAACGACTATAGATGGACTTGATAAAAGTTACTGTCTAATATTATGATCTTATCATCAGGTTTCTTTTTTGGGGGGAGGGGAAATTAACAAGTTCTTAATTCCCTAATATTATGTGATGGACAAATCATGGATGGTCAAAAGTAGATTATCTAGAGAATACGAGGTGGGAGTTGAAACTTTCATTGAATTTGGTTTGCGTCATGGCAATGGTTCCAATTCCATTCGATGCCCATGCTTAAAATGTGGAAATTGTATGTCTAAGGATGTTTCGATAGTTAGGGATCATTTATATGTCAATGGAATTGATCAAAGTTATAAGTTATGGTTTTGGCATGGGAAGATTTAGCCACACACAATGTTAACAAAAATTCAGATCGTGTGTTAAATGAAAACTATGAGGATGAGTACGATTTGTTTAACGTAATTGACATGGTTCAAACTGCTCATGATCAACTTTCTGGTGCACCAAATATCTTTGACACTATGTTTGACGATGCTAAAAAGCCATTATACCTGGGATGTAAAAGATTTACAAAATTGTCAGCACTTGTGAGATTGTATAACCTAAAGGTTAGATTTGGATGGAGTAATTCAAGCTTTTCTGAATTACTATCTATAATAAGTGAATTCCTACCTGAGAAGAATGAGATGCCAATTCTATGTATGAAGCTAAAAAAACATTAGGTGCCCTAGGTTTGAGTTACCAAAAAATAGATGCATGTCCAAATGATTGTTGCTTATATAGAAATGAGTATGCAAAAAGCACCCAATGTCCTACCTGTAATCTATCGAGATGGAAGGTTCTTAAGAACTCAACAGAAGAGAAAAAAGAAGTGCCTACTAAACATTTGTGGTACTTTCCAATAGTTCCGAGGTTTATAAGGATGTTCAAGAGCGTTGAACATGCAAAAAATTTGTGTTGGCATGCTACAGATAAGAAGGTAGACGGTATTATGCGACACCCAGCTGATTCTCCCTCCTGGAGGTTAATAAATCACCTATGGCCAGCTTTTGGTTTAGAACCAAGGAATCTTCGTTTGGGTTTATCCACTGATGGAGTCAACCCATATGGAGATCTAAGTACTAAATACAGTTGTTGGCCAGTCATTATTACAGTGTACAACCTCCCTCCATGGTTGTGTATGCGGAGGAAGTTTTTAATGTTGTCAATGTTGATATCAAGGCCAAAACAACCAGGATATGATATTAATGTGTATCTAGCTCCGTTGATTGAGGATTTGAAGCTTTTGTGGGAAGTTGGAGTTGAATGTTTTGATGCATACAGAGAAGAGTCTTTCACTTTGCGAGCAGTCTTACTGTGGACTATTAATGATTTTCCTGTGTATGGAAATTTATGTGGTTGTACTGTGAAAGGGTATAAAGCTTGTCCAGTATGTGGAGAGGATACCAACTCAACCAGGCTACATCATAGGAAAAAAATGTATACATGGACCATAGAAAATTTTTGCCAAGACATCACCCGTACAGAAGACAAAAAAAAGCCTTCGATGGTAAGCAAGAGAATGGAAGTCCTTCACATCCAATGTTAGGTGCGAAAATTTACAATAAATTGAAGGACATAAGTTTTCCTAATGGAAAGAAGTGTGGCAAGAAATTGAATGACAAAACTGAATAACTACTAGAAAAGAAGACCTGCATTTTTTGAACTGCCTTATTGGAAAAAGTTGCATGTTAGACATTGTCTTGATGTAATGCACATCGAAAAGAATCTGTGCATGAATATCATAGGTACCTTACTGGAGGTTCCAGGAAAAAATAAAGATGGAATGAGTACTAGACTTGACTTAGTTGAAATGAACCTTCGACCTGAATTAGCTCCTGTACGTAAGGGGAGTAAAATGTACATTCCTGCAACATGTTATACATTATCGAAAGAAGAAAAGTATCGTTTTTGTAAGACTTTATCTGAAATAAAGGTTCCCGAAAGTTATTCCTCTAATATTAGAAGTCTGGTCTCATTATAAGACTTGAAACTTAATGGCCTGAAATCACATGACTGTCATGTTTTAATGCAACAATTCCTTTCGATTGCATTACGTTCAGTGCTACCTAAGAATGTGAGGTATGCTATTACTAGATTATGTTTCTTCTTCAATGCAATATGCTCCAAGAGTGTGCGAGTACCAGAGTTAGATAAGCTGCAAGAGATATAGTTGTTACATTATGTCTACTTGAGAAGTATTTCCCACCTTCTTTCTTCACAATAATGTTGCATCTCACTGTTCACTTTGTAAGAGAAGTGAAACTTTGTGGGCCCATCTACCTACGACGGATGTATCCATTTGAACGGTATATGAAAGTGTTGAAAAGTTACGTAAGAAATAGAAATTGACCGGAAGGTTGCATTGCGGAAGCACACATATGTGAGGAGTCTGTTGAATTATGTGAAATTCCTATCTGGGTTAGATTCAGTTGGGCGTGGTTCATTCAAGATACGAGAAGAAACACGCATTGATAAACCTTTATCAGCTGGATGTCATGTTAGACCCAACGTGCAGGAACTAAAGTAAGCACATCTCTATGTACTTAAGAACACTGAAGAAGTACAACCGTATAGAATGTTAGTATATTACAATTCTCAAATCATCTACTTGTTGAATGTATTATCACCTAAAATTTAGTACATTTTGTAGACAACATCTAGAGTATTTGAAGGTCCAAAATCCAAGGAAAGCAAATAATGAAAAGTGGTTACAAAATGAACACAATCGATCGTTTGCTAGTTGGATACACGATGAGGTATTTAATTAGATACACGATGAGGTATTTAATTTTCATTCCCCATTTTTTGCTATATCCATTTAATATAGTCGCACACTGAATGAAATGTCTGCCTGTAATAATAGGTGATGGAGGAAATACATGGTAGAAAACCGGTTTCTTCAACTGTGCGTTGGTTGGCACATGGCCCCAACCCAGGATTGATGACATTTGAGTGTTATAGGATTAATGGGTGTAGTTATAGCACCCAATCTAGCGACAATGGTTGCACTGTCCAAAATAGTGGGGTTACATTAGTTGCCACAACAATGCAAGTGTCCAATGCAAAAGATAGAAATCCGATTGTTTCAGACATGTCTTTTTATGGGGTTATTCAAGAGATATGGGAAATTAACTACAATACATTTAAGATTCCATTATTTAAGAGTGACTGGGTTGAAAATCAAAATGGGGTGCGAATTGACGATCTTGGATTTACCTTAGTGAAACTCAATCGTATAGGACATACTTTGGATCCATTCATCTTAGCCACTCAAGCAAGGCAAGTTTTTTCTATAGAGGATCCTATTGACGCACAATGGTCAATTGTTATCACACCACCTCAAAAAGATTTTGCCGATACATGTTATGATGACGAGCTTTGAGATACTTCTTTGGACTGTCTTTCAGTTTCAAAATGGACATCACCAACTGATATAGACGAAACTGAGATTAAGAGATGATTGTGAAGGCACATGGGTTGACACTTGAAAGTTTATTAAGTATGTACATCTAAATAACACGATTGTTTTCAGTTATTTTTTGTTTTCCTTTAATGTTCATAGATTTTCTTGTTTATCTCGTAGGTTATTGTTAATGGAAGAAGGGATCGCTCTAACGAATATGCTTCTTTAATTTTCAGTGGGAAATGTGTCACTTATTATTACTGGACCTTTTATTTAATGTACTATTGTAATCAAATTTTTACCTTTTCCTTTGCAGTCATATTATTAACTGTTATTTAATGTACTATTGTAATCATATTATTAACCGTTATTTAATTTACTGTTGTAATCATATTATTAACTGTTATTTAATGTACTGTTATAATCATATTATTAATTATTATTTAATGTACTGTTGTAATTATAATATTAATTGTCAATTTTCTTTACATTTACAAAAATACTAGTGAACAGATGGACGATACGATTGATGATACACAGGACGAGCAGTTGGATTGTTTGATGGATGATACATTTGACGATGCACAAGGCAATGACTTAAACGATATAGTTGACGATGAACATGATAGTGATGCAGATCCCCCGGTTATAGATGGCGAAATTAAGAGAAAGAAAACTAGAGGACCTACTGGAATGCATGAGATCACTCATGCGTGCAGTGAAGGTCATAGGAGAGTGTTGCAATACAATGAGAATGGTTAGCCATTTGGGTGCAATGCAATAAAAATGAAAAGTTTCATAGGAACGTCCGTCCGATCCAATGTTCCAATTACATACAATAGTTGGAAAGCAGTGCCATTTGAGATAAAAGAAAAGATTTGGGACTTCATTCATGTATACACATAGGCCACAAATGGTATTTAGATTTTATTTGCTTTCATTAACATATAACTTTTGGTGTGAATAGGGTGGATTTGTTGTTGACCATAGATCGAAGAAGAATTCATAGGGTGGATTTGTTTCCGTCAATTCAAATATACTTTGACTACGAAGTATATAAGGCCATTTAAGGATGATCTGGAGAAATTAAAATGTCCCCCGACTGAGTATTCCCATATTGAACAAGAACATTGGGATGCGTTTGTCAGTTTTCTGCTTAAGGAAGAGTTCCAAGTAAGTATTGTTGTTTGAAACATTCAAACTTTGTATTCACTTACATCGAAGCTGCAAAGTATCATTAAACATTTTATTATGTAATTTTATTAAGGTGGTCAGTATTAAGAACCGAGAAAAGAGGAAAAAAACATATGTATAATCATCGAATGTCACGGAAGGGGTATGCTAATCTTTTGGAAGAGCTGGTAAGATACTAATTCACTAGTATTTATTTTTTTATACGGCCTATATATTACATTTGAATCCAAATTCATGTGTGATGGTTTGTTATTGGTGCAGAAGGAGTCGTTACCAAATGAAGATCTAACTAAGCGATGCATTTTATGGAAAAGGGCTCGGATGGATCGAGAGGAAAAAATTCCAGATAAGCAAACACAAGAAGTGGTGGATCGTATAGTAAGTATTTGTTGACTACCTATATTTCATTGCATTATGCTTAAATATTGATTTTTTTGTTCAATAGGATGAAAAATGTTGGTCACTCATAATGTCGAAAGTGACAACACATCTACGGGTGGAGATATCCTATCACAAGCGTTGGGGAGCAAAGATCCTCCAGGAGTAGTAAGAGGATTGGGTAAGTTTATCATGCCTAGTAAATATTTTCATACCCCAAAACAAGTGAAGAAGAAAGACAAAGTTACATTTGATGCGGATGAGAAGACGAAGATGACTGCACGTATAAAAGAGTTGGAAGAAGAACTTAAAAAAACAAAAAAATCTAACCAAATGTTCAAACAAGGATGGTTCTTCAGAAGATATTAAAGAACGAGATGGTGAACCTGTTTCCAGCAATGAAAAGGTCAAATGTGGCATCTATTCATCCTATTTAATGTGTTAATGTAGATGTTAAATATTTAATACCATAGAATTTTTTTACAGGTGAAGAAATGATTATTGGACCAAAATAAGACTTCACATAGAGGAAAAAAGGATGGTTCTCCAAGTGATATTGAAGAAAGGGGTGAAGCAGAAAAGAAGAATGACTAGGTTAATGTGTTTCAATTCATCTTCTAAGTAATTTTTCATAAACTTCCCAATAACAATTCATCCGAAAATGAAATTTTTAATCTAGGTGAAGGCAAAATTGTTGAAGCACACGAGGAGTTCTCAATATGTTGAAGTGAAGGTTGAAAAAGAAAAGGTTTTATGTCTATCTTATAGCTCAAATTATTGGTTGTAATATGCATTGACAATAATATATGTAATGTAAGTTTATTGATTCCTTACAAGTGGATGAACGTAAACAACAGAACTCAAGCCAATCTGTCGCCCCAAAGCCCATTAAGGTAAGTTTTTCACTTTAATTTAGTATATATTCTACATAATATACGTTAGTAAACATTAACAGTTACATTTCATCTTACTCATAGTAGGATGAAACTTCTTGTTTGTTGGCAATCGGATCTAAAAATAATGTCGTCGGAGCGGGGACTATATTTGACTATGACGTTAATAGTGATAATGTGAGGGTTTCACTTGACGTAGTTGTTCATGGTGATTGTTCTGTCCCAATACCAACAAAGGGAGAAGAAAATATGTTATCTCAAGAAGTAGGCTCACACTTGCTATGGCCACGGGATCTTGTAATAATTGATAATGAAAAGGTAATATTTTCCATCCTTGTTGGTTTTTATTCTATATAAGTAATTTATTCTAATGTTACACCATTTGTTAATAGGAGGAGGGAAAAAATTCAAATAAAAGTTTAGGAGTTCTATCAATGACACCCATTCAAAGTTCACCAGTTGCTTTATGCTGTTTACTCCGTTAACTTGAATATATTGGATCATCAATTCAAATCACTGTATCAATGGAAGTATTTGGAATCCAACGCAAGTGCTGCATTTTGGTTGAGGTCTTACGAGATTTTTGTCATATGCGCCCAATATGCACTCCTTGTATTGATGCATATATGATGTAAGTAATCTTAATATATCATGGTTTAGTATTAAAATATATATATTCAGTACTGTATAAAGTTTTATTAATATTATAGGTACTTATACAAACTAATGGAGAAATCGAAGACTTTGAGTTTGTATAAGTTTTTAGATGCTGGTTCCATCTCAATCTCAACCAACAAAGAATCTCGAGCTCAATTGTTGTCCTCGAGAATGACAGGATTGGATAATCAACTTCTCATCTTCCTTTACAATTCTGGGTATGTTGTATAAAATGCATTATACTATATTTTGTGCACTGTATAATTTTTTTTTATGATTCTTTAAATTTGTAGGAATCATTGGACTTTGATCATTATTGATCATTCAAAAAGTAGCATATTTTGGATGGACCCTTTAAAATAGCTAGCATTTCACTACTTTAACTAATATGAATAGATAAAGAAACATGTTACATTTAAAGCCATTTGTAGGTATTTCAAGATTGTTGACCCTAAGAAGAAAAAGCTTAATTGGAAATCAATTAAGGTATGTTATTTCGTACATAACATAGTTTATCCAATAAACATGTACAAAATTGACTTAACTTGTGTTTTGCATTTGATACAAACAGTGCCCTAAGCAATCGGGTGTGGTCAAATGCGGATATTATGTCATGCGATACATGCGTGAGATAATATTATCAAGAACCACATCAATTTTAGATATAGTATGTATACAAATTCATACAAATTGAAGATATGTATTTAGTTCTTCGAGTTTATTTGGGTTTCTTTGTTTATAGATGAAAGGTGCGCCACCTACATACTCACAAGATGACATTGACGTGGTACGAATTGGGTGGGCAGAGTATGTGGGATCGCACATGTTCTTCGCATAGGATTTGTGCCAGTAACAGTTGTTGGAGTATGGAGAAAACAAACTTTTTTTTGTGGATGGAGTACTTATATTTTGTTACTCAATATAGAATGGAATGCATTTGCGAAATACCGTTTTTGGAGTTGAAGCATGAATTAAACTGATATGGGTATGATCGTTAAATGTCGTCGTTTTTTTTTTTTTTTTTTTGAGGTATTGTAGAATTCTGATGTGTTTGATCTGTTATATAACTCCATTACTTGTTTTATATTAACATTTATATTTTTTGTTTGGAAAAGGTTGGCATTACACATGATATTGTCTATGGTTGGGTAACATCACAATGATTTTTTGCCATCGAAGCGGAGAAAAAACTTTCAAAATGATTGTTAGCAAAAAGGTAAAATGGGGGTGTTGGAAATGTCGTAATTGTTGGATTTGTATGATGTTGAATTTCTTATTAAACTTTATAATTTTGGTTGACTCTTACTCTTTTATATTTATCTTATTTGTAGTTCAAGTATTTCAATATTTTGAGAACAATGTTATGTGGAAGAAGTAGGCCGGAGGAAGAAGTTTTGAAGTTGCAGTCTTTTTTGGTGCTTAAGAGGTATATATCATATAATTTAGAATTATATGTTTATTTCAATTGGTTTATGTTGTTAAGACCTCAGTTCATATATTGGCTCACATTACTAGATTTAGGTAGGCTTAATTTCTTCTTATAGTTATTAGAATTCTTTCCAAATAGTTATTGGTATTGATTGACACTGGATTTGTCACACCCCCTCCCGAATTATCCTCCATAACCCAAAAGGAGATGTGAAGACAGCAACCTTGACTCTTCTGTAAGGTTCACTGCCCAACCTCACCATCCGCTTACTCTTGACAAACCTCGACTTCGATCGGCAACGGGAACTGTCATGCTACCTGAAAATGGAAAACATATGAAAGCATGAGCTAACAGCTCAGTGAGTAACAGTTTCTACAAAACATTATACTTTAGTTGTAAAACTGATTTATTTCGTATAAAAGATTTCACTGAAAATCAGTTTATAACATGGTCACTTCTTGGTTATATCATGTAAACATATCTACTTGGAATAAATACTATAAATGTCATTCATTTCAATTCCTTTTTCCTTAGTTGAGGCGGAGCAGTGCTCCACGCTCCTCAACGTCGATTACCCTTATCTGTGTGGAGAGCATCTCAACGCATAAGCGTCGTATATATATATTCATTCTTCTATGTGCATAAGCATGCTATTGCTCGGGCTGCCCATATGCCTTCCTTCTATCCTTGAGCATTGGGTCCCATTCTATTTTCCGGTTACCCATTTGCCTTCATCTAGTCCTTGAGCAATGGGTACCCTTCGTAACTCGGGCTGCCCTCAATGCCTTCTACGAGTCCTTGAGCATTGGGGTCCCTTTTCCAAGCTTTACAAAACACTATACATATTTTGTAAACATTGTATTAACAGCACATAACTTAACGGTTTCTCAAGTTACAAGTAAAATGCATACATATGTTATTGAAGCGTGCTCTTATCTTCTATAAACAACATATTCATGTGTTCTTTATATAACAACGCATGCTCTATTTCATTTAAAACCATGTAATCATATTCATTAATAACTCATTTATATTTTTATAAAACGCAGGTGTTACTCACCTCTACTTGCCAAAGAATACTTCTTCCTTTCCTCTATTTCCTCTTCCTAAGTTTTTGGACGCAGCGTTCAAATCTCAGAAACGCAAAGCTCCACTTCCTCTGTTAGCTCGGTTGAACGCGTCCCGACTCTTCTTACTTCTCCTTCGGATGCGTTGTCTTCTCTTGGACGCAAGGTCCATCATGGACGCATCTTCTAGCTTTGGACGCCGCGTTCACCTTCTTTCTTGGTCGCATCCTCCTACCACAAACGTCCTTCTTGCCTTCTTCTCTTTTTCTCTCCAGAATTCTCCTTCATTTCAGAGTCATTAGTCACTCCTTTTCCCCCAAAGTTCTATTTATAGGGAGCTTACCATCCAACTCCTTCTCTCCTTTTGCCACTTGTTTGCCACATGCCACGCTGCATGCTTAATTAACCATGCATTAAACCAAGCGTCACCTTGCATGAAACACTTGACATGCCTTCAACACCTCCTACTAATAAGGTGTCAAATCTATACAAAGCCACCTGGCCTTTCTAAGCTGATCTTATGTGTCCAACATTCCCAATGAACAACTTTTATTTAATACAACGCCCTCATGCGTTAGTTGAATTTCCCTTAAGCTTTGAGTTTCACTGCTCACTTTTCTAACTCTCAGCCAACTATACTACTGTCTTTGACGCATAGAGATAATTTTGTCTTCAACGCATAGGGACCTTAACGCATAACAACCTTGCCAACACATGGTAAGCCAAGTACGATCCTTTCCCCAACCAACGCGGCAACTGCTTCAGCTCACAACACCATTTGTGATTTCAGCTTTAGCGCATAACCGCACTATTACAAACCAGTGCTTACATATGCCACTAGGCTTCAATGACAAATGTGCAATACTATGCGTTTATACTTCATTGCATCATACCATGCGTCCAACTCTCATATTCATAACGAATAAATCCTTCTCCATTTCTTCCTCTATGCGTTTCACATCTTTCCCTTCTCGGTTTTACTTCCATGTGTCCACCCCTACCATGCGTTACCTAGTCCTAACCATGAGTCCAACATGGTCTTTTACCTCATTTCTTCATAGACTCTTCAACGCTTCGTTTTCTTAAAAAGTAGGATGTGACAGGATTTGTCTATGTTGTGGAAAATTCCCTAATAGTTATTAGAATCCTTTCAAAATAGTTATTGGCATTGATTGACGTTGGAAGTGTCTATGTCGTGGATAGTAAGACTAATGTGAGTATTTAAATTATACATTTGTTTTGCTCCTACTGTATTATGTTCACTTGCCCCCTCCCCCCCCCCCCCCCCTCCGCCTCCTCCTCCTCCTCCTCCTCCTCAACGAAGCAGTTTTTCAATTAACTCTTATTCTTTCTAGTAGAGTAGTGTATAAGTTAAATTTGGAGGTTATTCATGTTATTAAGGTTAAAAAGTGAGATTATAATGTGATTTTGTGCCTATTTATGTGGCTATATTGTGATCCTATGTATAATTTTTGTTTGAAAGTGTTCATCGAAGCTTACTTATATTGAATCAAATTCTAAAATGAATGTTTTTTTTATAAGGTTCCTGGACAATGCCACTGAAGCAAGGAAGCCCACCAACCAAGATATTTAAATAGGTGTTGTATATATATTTTTGGTATTATGCCAACACTTAGTTGTAAATAATGAATTTGTAAATGATGTACCTAGAATTTGATTACTAGCTAGTTTCCTTGTATTAACAATAGAAACTATATTATTATATATGAAAGTTACTTTTTATGTTTGTGTACATATTTTGTGTTGAAATTGAAGGAAACACAGGTGTAATAACATGTATGAAACACAGGTGTAATAACGTGTATCGTGGTAATGGTTTCTATGATATCTGACAAAAGTAATGGGATGTATGTAATTAAATGACCTTAAAAAAATGTCATAGTTAAGGTATTATTAACACTTTAAATGTGTCATTATTTTTTTTGCGATGACAGAATTGTAATGTCATTATAACTCAACATTTTGATTTTTTAATGACTGTATAAAATTGTCACAAAAATAGTTTCCATGACTTATAATAAATGTCAATATATATTTATTGTGACTGTGACTAAAAGTCATGAAACTATCAATGATGACTGATTTCTCATGTGTCATCTATACACTTTAGATGATGGGCGATTAAATGACTAAAAAAAAGAGTCAAGAAATGTGGTAATGACTGTTTTTTAGAGTTATAGAAGCCTATTTTTGTTTAAAATAGTTAGGTTATTAGTGAAAATTATTAACGAGGTTGCTTAGGGGGCATTTGGGGAGCCGGATTGTAATCAGGATTACTGGGAATTTGATTATGATGAGTTTTGTTGTCTGGAATCAGGATACCTGGGAATCTGATTATGGTGTTTGGAGTGCAAGGTTGGGTGGGCTGTGTTTCTGATTACAGTGTTTTGATTACAGGTTTGAGTTTGGGCTAGGTTTTACTGTTTTTTTTTTTCTAATATTATTTTGACTATTTTTTTTTCTACATCTATTTAACCATCATATATTTGGAACTTTTTATGGTCATACTATACAAAATTCAACTATCATACTATATTAAATTTTGACTTTTTTTTTTAAATATTATTTTGACTGTTTTTTTTTTCTATATCTGTTTTAACCATCATATATTTTGAACTTTATCTTGTCATACTATACAAAATTCAACTATCATACTATATTATAATTTAGAGTAAAATAATTTTGAACATAACAAAAGGTCTACCATAGAAAATTAAAGTTAGATGAACAATTACTTATAGTCAACTTACAAACAAAATCATGGAAAGATAAGGTCCATTAAACAAAAGATAACTTGGGTGCAATTGAAGGAAGAAATAGTCAAACAAATTCAGGGTATAGAAAAAGTAGTCATGGTGTTGGATCCCGTGATCGCTCAAGGACTTGCATACAATAATCATACTTCCACTGCAATGGGAAGTCCACGAAGTGGCTTAACAACATTGAATCTGCAAGTAATGACCGTGCAACAGTCAAGCCATCATGCATCGACCGACCGGGAATTGATTGCAGCTCTGTACAGTTCTCAACGATGACGTCTTGCCAGGTTATCGTTCACAATAGGCCACTCTGCAATGTCGTTGATGGACTTCGTCAGAAGTTGGAAGCCCTCTCAAACCACCTCGCTATACTCTCCAATTGAGGAACTTCGGGACCTCCTACTTCTTGTTGACATGCTACTCCCAGACCCTCTACTGCTGCGGGTAGTTGGAAAATCCTCTGATGTGGGCAAGCTGGCGAATGGTAGATCAGAAATATAGAAGTTCTCAAAGTCTGGTGACTGGTTATTCAAAATGTCCTCGTTCTCCTCTTCCACAAAAGGTTCGGATCCAACCTCTGTAGTGGTAGTGGCACGACTCCCTGTTGCTCTGTCTTTGCCAAATACAATGGCCAAGTCATCATAAAACGGAAATGACTTATGGCGCAGTCCTTTTGCACTCGGATGATTCTGTTAAAGATGAAATGTGTTATGTTATGGCTAAAACATATTTAAAACAACCTAGAATAAATAGAAAAATAATAAAATTACCTTGACTCATGCGTCAAATATCTCCGGCTCACAGTCAATACATTTGCGCTCTACATTCGAACCAAACCCACTAGATCCTGAGCCCAACATTTAGCAATCGCGCTGTAGTTTCTCTTCAACGTCCTGACCTTGGACTCCAAATTTGGGCTTACTTGTATGGAACTCCCTGGAACCCTTTGCTGCAACATCCGTAGTACATTTGCTAGGAATCCAGGTTGAAAAGTTCCGTTATCAACTCGCCAGTGTCCAGACTGCACACACAGAACCAAACACTCCACCAGGATTCTGTTCTCTTCATCCATCCAAATATGTTTTGAAGCTCTTGCGCGTGATCCGGGTGCTTCCATCTAAAATTAAACATGTTAACACAATTAGGCTTGAACATGAAGGTGTAGTGTGGTGAACAAGCATTAACCCATTGAGACTGTATATAATAAGAATCAATTCATTCACACTATACATTGAAATATTCACATATGTTATCCAAAAAATGACAAAACATATACGTCGGGCGTAAACCAAATACTGTATACATAACAAAAAAGAAATATTGTATACATAACAAAAAAGACTATACAAAATTTTCCTAGGGCGTCCTTAATTTGCATTCCATTCAATCTACATCTGATTTGCAGGATCATCCCTCCATGTAGTAAAGGCATCAGATGTCTCTACAAATTCAATATTCTCAATGTCTGTTGGAATTGGCCCCCCTAACTTCTCTCTCCTTCATCAAGTAATGAATTTGTGCCCATTTCCCAAATTATTAGATTGTGCAGGAGACAACAAGCACATATGGTCTTGCACTGCACATCAATTGGGTAGTATGATTTTCCTCGAAGGATTGCCCATCGCTTGTTCAATGCAATCATCTGATGAAGTCTCATCAGACTACCTTTACCCTTACATTGTTTATAAACCAACTCAAGCAAAGAATTGCAGCGAAATTCAAAAAAGACCTTTCAACATCCCGAACACTCTCTCAATCACGTTCCGTGCAGATGAATGTCTCATATTGAAAATCTCCCTAGAGCTTGTTGGCGAGTTCCCTCCCCGCCACTCGGTCAAATGGTATCTTTGTCCCCGATAAGAAGCCAAAAATCTCACAGCATTTGGATAATCGGCATCGTATAAATAGTAGTATCCTGTGAATTTAGGCCAAGTTACCATTTGATGATTGTTCATTTGTATGGAAGGGTATATAAATATTAATAAACTAACCCTTTGGGACTTTCAATCCAATTGGGTTGGACACTGCATCTCGTAGAACCCTCGAGTCAGCGGCTGATCCTTCCCATCCAGCGAAAACGAATATGAACTTACAGCTTTGATTGCATACAGCAAGGATATTCATGGCGATCTCACCCTTTCTAGTCCTATAGCGTGGTCGATCAGCTGCACTGACATTTACCTTTATGTGGGTTCCGTCAAGTGCACCTAAGCAATTTTGTGACGAAACGTTGTTTCAATGATAAGTTTAAGGTAATTTGAAAACCCCTAAACAATACCATTAAAACAACATGATGATTGTACTTGAAACCAGCGTCATCTGTCATCTGTACCGTTCTCAATGACTGGCTCTGGTTTCCGCAACAGAATTTTGTAAAGTCTCAATATTGCATTTAGCACAATATTGAAATGCCTAGACACTATCTCGCTAGACCTTGCAAATTGGTGTCACATCACTTGATTTTTACATCGTGTGCGACTATGTACAGGAAGATGGCCACCATTTCCTTCACATCTATATATTTCATTGGCCTCAACCCACTCGTCGTCCTAAGTAGTTGACACAGAATCATGAACGTTCTCCTATCCATACGAGTGTTCTCACGACATGTCTGGTCATCTTCATATATCAGACGAAAGAAATTCAACTGTCGAATTTGATGCCTAGTAAGTGGAGACGAGCGCTCCCGATTGTCCTTCAATTGTAGCAAAGTGATGATAGTATTCACCATTGCAACGGTGGCCGCACATACAGCAGTTAGTATTGCAATTAACTCGTCAGGTTAAGTGTCCATGTTATCTATTGATTAACTCAACTAACAATGGACCTGACAAGATAGTGGTCATATTTAAGTATTCCTATCTATTCGAGGTCCTATCTATTTGATCTTCCTATGTAATCAATCTTTCCTTCCACCCCACCCAATTTTGTATTTACAAATGAACAAGTTAACAAACAAACGCATAAACAAATGAACGCATAAACAAACAAACGATTATTTCTAACTGTAATGAGCAAGGGATAAAAAAATTAATTTAATTGCCCCAAAGAGAATGAATTTACTTCCCAACGTTATAACTTTTTTTTTTTACTTTTATAATTCTTCCTCAATGTTATATTTTTTTTAACTTAACATTCTTTCCCAATGTTATATATTTTTATAATTTTATAATCTCGTTTGGAACACATAAACGATTTTCCATTCCCTTAATCATAAAGAACCATATTTGATGGAGTAATGTGTTCTTTGACTACCACTTCTCATAAGTCACAAGTTTTAGAAATGAACTATACAATAAATTATATTTTCAAAACTATTTGAGAGCCTTTTTCTTAAACTAGGAATTAATGAAAGTTAATTACAAACAATTTTTGTACCAATTTTAGTAAAGTAGCAAATGTTGGATTTTAATTATAGAAATGGGTTTGAAAGATTGTTTAAGTCCCAATTTTTGCAAACTAGGAACATTGGTTTTTAATTATAAAATCGCATTGAAATTTTATTTAAGTATCAATTTATTGTAAACTATGAACCATTGTATGTTACTTACAAAATGGGATTGAAATTTTGTTTGAGTGCAAATTTTTGTAAAGTACAAAACATTGGATTATTAATTATAGAAATGGAATTAAAATTTAGTTAACTTTATCAGTACCAAACTTTTGGATTTTAATTATAAAATATGCTTATTTTTGTTTATTTCTTTTTTCCTAATGGAACATTTGTATTTTAATTATAAATTATACCTTATACTTTGAAATTAAAAAATCGTTTTCTACTAATCTTTTAAATAAGATCGAGAATTGAATTGGTCTTTTTTGTTTGTTTCTTTTTGTTTGTTTCTTTCTTTTATGCTTTCATGAATTAGTTGAAAGGAACGTTCGAAGTTGACTTAAAAATTTTTTGTTGTTCTTGATTTTTTTTTTCTTTTTACATTTTGAATACAAATCTTTGATCTTATTCCTAAGATGTGTTTTACCCAAAATAAAAGAAAATTGCATAATAGAGCCTAGAAACTAAAATATACACTTCAAATTCATTGATTAATAATGAAATATGTAAAATACACATATTATTTCTTGAGTTTGTTTTGAAATTATACACAAGCATTTCAAACAAAATACAACAACATACAATTTTTAAACATCTAGTTCTACAAGGAAGATGTACTTTAAAAAAAACGAGGGTAGTACAAATGAGTTACGTGTAGTGTAGTGAAGATTGGATGGGGTAGGTTAGATGATCGTTTCCACCCTACATTGACAAACAAAAAAATATTGATAAGTAAAGATTACAAACATATGAAAAAAAAAAAAACAAAAGTACAAAACAATAGAAAAGAACGAAGCATATGTACGTACCCCTTAAAAAAAGACTGTCAATTGGGTTGAACAATCAAGCAAATAGGGCAGAGAAGAAACAAAAAATCCACCGTCACATGAAATAGGGAAGTAAAACAAATTGAGAACAAATTGAGATGAAAACAAATTCAGAACATAAGGAAAAGAAAAGGTTGGGCTTCAAGGGGACTTACCATTGGACACTGATGAAGTTGGAGATGAAATTTACTTTTTGAAATGGTGTATGATTAAGAATAGGGGAATGGGCTTTATATATAAGCATGAAGTTAATGAGGTTTAAACAACCCAACCACCCAATTAAAAGGATGAACAGTACACATATTTAATGGAGCTTCAAAGGGTCACGACACTAAGGGAGTGCCACAGCACTATGGATAGTTCCACAAAACATACCATCTCAACGGCAATTTGGTAATTTTTACTCTCTCTTTCTAAGTTGATCCAATTGAGCTCCGTTTTGGCCCATTTAGTTTTAATTCAGGTCTAATGCCTAGTTCTACCTCACAAGTGCTCAAAACCTATAAAACAACCAAATAAACATGTAAAGTTTGAGGACACCCTTGAATTAAGCAAAGCAAGATAGCACATTCTCGATGCTACCATGCAACGGCGTTGCTCGACGGTCTCGACAACATCCTCTTTGATCTTGACTAAGGAAGATGGAGAAATATAGAGAATCTCTTTTCTCTTTTGTGTGGATTGAGAGTTGAGAGAATTTTCTTTATTGGGAAAATAATAATCAAGAAGAAAAAACTATGTTCTTCCACATTTCTGTACAATATCAAAAGAGAGTTAAGTCCCCTTAACTCTCATTTAACCTTCAATAACTCCTCTTAACCATGGAGAGTTAATATTAAATTAAGATTAAATTAAATCATATTTAATTTAATTTATTTAATTAATTAATTACTAATTAATCTAATTAATTAAATATTATATATTTAATTAATACTAAATTGAACTTATTCAAATATATTTTCCTCTCATAAACTATAGTTTAAATATGAATTTCATTTATATTAAATTTAACCTATAGTTTTAATATGAATCATATTCATATTAATTAATATTCGAGTTTTATTCAAATATATTATTCTCTCATACTATATAATGTAATTTTAAATATAATTCAAAATTAACTTTTTAATATAATGTAGGAAAATTATTTTAAATGACAAAACTATTGAAAATATTTATAAATAATAACAAGATATCATAGTCTATCTATCTATGTTCATCATTACATAGATAGACACAGATAATAGTATATCGCGCACAATAAAATTTTGCTATATTTGCAAATATTTTGGTTCATTTTTCTATATTTGAAAACCAACCCTATAATAGATATATACATTATATTAATTGTATCTAATACAACTAACATATAATTAACATATAATATGAATCTTATTCATATTAATTTAATATTTGAATCCTATTTAAATATTAATACTCTCATCTTATAAAGTTTAATTTTAAATCTCATTCAAAATTAACTTTATATTATAATGTATATCTAAATGCATTATATTAATTGTATATTATACAATTAATGCACATTCCCTTATTTAATTCTAACAATTCAAATTTATTCAAAACAAAATGATTCTTGTTTTACTCTTAGTGACATATTAGAAGTGTCAATGATACAGATTAATTAATTAAACTCTTTAACTAAATTAATTAACATTCATAAACTATGGGTCACTCCACTAAAGACCCACAACTGCACTTTTTGCACTATAGATATATTTCTGTGTCCATGGATATAACCGGTATCAATCAGTTGACACTTCACAAATTGCTCATAACTATAATTGGGTTAAATTTTCGTTTTATCCCTATAATTACCTCTTACTCCTTAAGTACCACTAATCCATCTACTGAAAAATCAGTTTATAGTCCAACTATAAACTAAATCCCTCTCGAGCAAGTGAGAGGGTGAGACCTCATTATTCAAGACCTGGAATCAACTCTTAAGGGACCAATTCATCTACTTACCTTAAAAGACGAGAAGAAGTCAATTCCATCTTGTATAGCTGTGTTACCAGCTCCCTACTTGAACAAGTTCTCAAAATGGTAGGCTTATTGAGTCGGCCACACGAGCCACTCTTACCCATACAAATCAAAAGATTTTCCTCATAGACAAGAGTCCATAACTCACTCACGATTGAGATTGAGTTACATTCGGTCATCCTATGAAATGTCAATCTCTTCAGTCAACGGTGTTATAAAGAGAGACTAATTATTTCGCGATCTGGTCTTATACGAACTTTTTATATAGGATACCCTTACTCACATGTCTCCACATGAACGATTTTGATCAAATCGTTTGTAGCATTTACAACCTTTTTAATATTTACAAAATGGATCGTATCCGTAGTGTCACCAGAATGAGGCACCCATTGTTATCCATATACCGTCGACCTTTTAGGTTATTATTTGAACATGATCCACTTATTGGGTTGAGTTACACTAGACTAAGTTGAATAAAATAACTCTTTATTTTATTGACTAAATGAACATTATTTATACATTACAAACTACGAGATTTAGGACATAAATCCCAACACCAAACTAATTTGATGGCAGGCAGGCAACTTGTTGGATTAAACCAAGTAAGTGCCCTAATTATTAATTAAAGTCTAAACCCTAATTAAATTGAATGCTTCAGTCCTATAGTGTTCAAAAGCGTCCATCTAGAACTAACTCATTTGAATTACGATTTAGATTCTATTGCGTGATTAATTTATTAGGTACTCAATTGAATTAACCAATTAATCTAAGAATCCTAGTTAAGCATGCATTTAAGGTTTATGCGAATCCTATATCCCTTGCATACATGATTCAACTATTTGCTACTTATGATTTTAACTAGATGAATACAAAAAGAATGCACAAGCCACAAATTAATAGCTAAGACATACATCCATGATAGGAGAGCCAGTCCACACACAAACATACATCTAAATATGAACAAGATACAAATAACATAAATTGAAATGCATTGGTCCAATCAAAAGAAATCTCACAAAAATTACATAAGTTCTTGCTCCTAAACACTAGAAAACCTCTTACTTCAACAATCGATAGACAAGATGCAGAGGGGAGCATCTGATCTTCAAGTTACAACCCAAAATTGAGAAAAACTAACCTAATGAAGCTAAAAAGTCAACGGAAGAAGAATAAATTTGAGCATCTCCTTGGCCTCCGTGGAATTCCATCTTGAAAAACCTTAAGAGTGCCGCAATGTTTGCCTATCATGAGCTCTCGAGATACGCGTCGATTAGTGTCTTGGTACTCAAAGCCCTAATCCAAGCGTCGGTTGGCGCTACGCGTCGATGCTCAACGCTTGAGTGCTTCACCCTTCTCTGTCAAAATTTGGAGTGTCGCAATGCTTGCCTATCATGAGCTCTCGAGAAAACATACCATTTTGAGTGTCAAGGAGCACCTAGGCGCTCTCTTGAGGGGCATTTTGGTCATTTCTACATCTTTGAAGCTAGATTGCTCATAAATACTCTTAAGTGATTCAGATTAATCCCGAAGACACGTAATGACAATGCATAATTTGCGCGAGAATCTACCGTTATAAACATTTAAGCACATTAAATATAACAAGCAAGCAAGATTAAAAATACTAAATTAGATCTTTTCAAGAGCTAACAATCTGGAACTGGCGTTGTTGATCATCTAAGAGGGAGTTTGAAATATTATGCCGGCAAATGATAGGGTGAATTAGGCAAATTTTAAAATGAAAGAGCAATATAACTTGAATAATTTAACTCTATTACATGTCGTTTCATTATAATAAGTTTTAGAAAAACAATATTAGAAAAATCTGTAAGGGGGAGGGAGGGAGAAAAGAAAAAAAATATATTTTTTTTAAATTATTATATTCAATTTAAAATGTTATATAAACATTTAAAATAATAATAAAAGTTACTTAGCACCTTTTAAAGCTATTATTAAAAACTTGGAGAATAAAAAGTTACATTTTGAAACCTTAAATTCAGACACATCTATTGATAGGGGAAAGGTGATTGTCCTTATCTTCTAAATAGGGGCAGCTGCACAATTAGTCAAAGAGGTTAGCAAATTTAGGTTTTTTTTTTCTTTTTTTTTTTTCCAAAAATGGTAAAAAGGGCAAAAAAAAGAAAAAAAAAACCCAAAGTGAAATGTCACAAATATCCTTAAATTCTAACATGTAGACGTTCAACAAAACGAAAAAGATATGCACGCTTTCGAGGTGACTTTGCATTTCATTAATGGATTTGGTATATCCATACACTCATATACCTAAATTGATGTATATGAGAAATGCACAACTGATATACACCATTTTAGTTATATTAATTAGTATTATATTTAAAGGATATGCATAAATTAAAGTAGGACAGTATTAGATACTATATTAAACAATACACCATCTAAAAGGGGAAAAAAAATACAAAAAGACATTAAATAGTGCAGCAAGCAACCATGTGTGAAAAAACTAAAATTAGTGATAACCAAATTTGATAACATATTATTTAAATAAATTTTAATATGTTTGTTGATTGATATTAGATAAGGCAATTATGTACTTGAAATTTTAATATGTTTGTTGATTGATGTTTGATATTTTGTTGTTGTACTTGAAACATTAATTAATATGTTTGCTAATTGATATTTGATACACTCATGTCCTATTTCAAGTGTTTACTAAGTGTTGTTTGATACACTCATTTTTTATATCGATATACTTCTAATACATTTAAAGCATCATGCTTATAAAATGAACACATGCATGTTTTATTTCAAAATAAGTTACAAATTGAATGTTCATTGTTGTTAGATATATTGTTGATACACTTGGAATGTTGGTTAATGTTAGACCTATTGTTGATACACTTGTGCCTTATTTTAAGTATTTACTGATTGATGTCTGATACACTCATAATTTATATCTGATATACTATTGATACATCTTAAAATATCATGCTTATAAAATGAAACACATGCATGGTTTACTTCAAAATAATTAAGTTACTAATTGAATGTTGATTGTTGTTAGATATATCGGTGATACATTTAGAATGTTGATTAATGTTAGATATACTCTTGATACACGTGTTTACTTATTAATTTCTGATACATATGAGTCTTATATTTGATATATGACTAATATACTTAAAATATAATATTTGTAAAATGAAACACACATTGCTTTACTCCAAAATAAATAATTTATTTAATATCGTTGTTGCTAGATATATTATTTGATGCACTTTGAATGTTAATTGTTGTTAGACATACTACTAATATAACAAATTTATAGTAAACACAAAGATTAAAACTTAATTTAAATTTAAATTTGGTATATTAGTACGTTTTACATCTGATACACCATTAAAACTTGATTTAAAACCAAAAAAAACAAATGGATTCGGACAAAACTTCAATCATAGGGGAAAAAAATCACTAAATTAAACAAAAAAAAAAAGCATTAAATCGAACACAAATATGTATAATCTAAAAAAGAATAATAATAATAATAAAATAAAATAAGGGATGGAGCAAATATAAAATACAATATATGGCAAAGATGAAATTTTTGGCATGCAGATGAAAGTGCAAAAAGTACAACGTGATGATCTTAAAGAGAGAAGAAAAATGGTGATGAAAAGAGAAGAAATAAGATTCAAAAGTAAATCATACTTGAGAGGTGATTCAAAAATTGATATGCTGTAAAATTGAGGAGTACAGAAAAACGAGAGTTCGAAAACCAAGAAATTATAATATTAAAATAATTAAATAATTAAATAATATAAAACTAATTAAAATAACCAAATTAAATAAAATAAACTTAAAATGAACTAAAATAAAGAAAATAGGATTTTATGGAAAATGAAATTTCAAATTTCACCAATCTTTTCTCTTCTTTTTCTCTCCAATTTGTGTGTTACAATATCCACCAAAAGCCTCTATTTATAGGCAATTTAGCAAGTAGGTAGTGGCATTTCATGGCCACTAAAGATGTGTCTTTAGAAGACACATGGCCTTTAGCTACTAAGCTTGGCTACACAATGGACATCTATTACAAATATAATATTTATAATACTCCCTCTTAAATGTCCATTATATATTATATGAAATATGTCTCGTTAAAACTTTACTAGGAAAAAACCCAATGGGAAAAAATATCCTAGTGAAGGAAAAAGAGTACATATTTCATATAATCTAATGCTTTTAAAAGAATACAATACATTTGCTTCCTTCGTAGGAACATTACTTGAGATCTCTGAGTCACCACATTCCAATCTTCTGCACCAATTTTTCAAAGGTTGCGGTCGGTAATGATTTTGTAAATAAGTCTGCCAAGTTATCCTTCGAACAAATTTGTTGTACAGTGATGTCACCATCTTCTTCAAGATCATGAGTATATAAAAGTTTTGGTAAAAAAAGTTTTGTTCTATCTCCTTTAATATATCCTCCTTTGACTTGGGTTATACATGTTGTGTTGTCTTCATATAATGTTGTTGGAGTATTTTTACTAGAAGACAGTCACATGTTTCACGAATGTGTTGAGTCATTATCTTAGCCATACACATTCTCTACTAGCTTCATGGATTGCAAGAATTTCAGCATGATTTGAGGAAGTAGTTGTTATGGTTTGTTTCACTAGTCGCCAAGATATAGCAGTTACTCCACAAATGAACAGATAACCTGTTTGAGATCTAGTTTTGTGTAGATCAGATAAATATCCAAAATCTGCATAACCAACTAAGTCAAAATTTAATTTATTTGAGTAAAACAAACTCATATCAATCGTTCCTCGGAGATAACGGAGTATATGTTTAATTCTATTCCAATGTCTTTTTGTTGGAGAAGAACTGTATCTAGCTAATAAATTTACTGAAAATGCAATATCTGGTCTTGTATTATTAGCAAGATACATAAGTGCACCAATTGCACTAAGATATGGTACTGAGAGACTAGTCAATGCGTCGAGAAAATTTTAGGGCTGAATGAAGTTTCTTAGATATAAGTTATGCTTGAGGACAAGCATTTTTCTAAGTTTGAGGGTGTGATAACTTGTAGAAATACAAGTTATTATTGACTTTCTCTTAGAAAAACAAAGTCTAAATAGAGAATCATGCGGTAGTTTGGGTTAAATTCCATTGATAAATCTTCCTATGCGTTTTACTCTTGTAAATTGATGAAGATAATTGTTTTGAAGCTTTTTGAGCCTAAAACGCATGCTTTAACGCAGGAACGCAAGCAACCCATGGATGCGTTGACATACTTGAACGCAGAAACCCAAGTTATCCATGGATGCATATTAACCAGAAATGCAAGATAGCGGAGAATTAGATAAGAATCTTGAGAAATTGTTAGGAGATTGATATGCTTGATCTGTAGCGAGAGTGGTGGATCTAAATTAAACCAAAAATCACGCGATTAGGCAAGATGGACGCAAGGTAGAAATTCAGCCTCCAATCATGCAGATTTGCTAGCGATTGCAACACGCAACATCTATAAAAGGGCAGACCTAAAGGCTATAAGGTTGTTGAACCTCTTGGAAGAATTTCTAAGTGACAGCAGAGTTCTCTCCAAACGACAACCGGAGACAAATAGCTCGAAAGAGAATAGTTTTCCCTCCGCCTGACCACTTCACAGCAGAACTCACGTTACCATCCTGGCGAGCTCAAGACATTGAGAAGCCATTCCATGCTTTCTATCTTTTTCTTACTTATGTTTTAGTTTATTAGCAAGACATTGTATTTTCTAAAACATTTATTTCGTTCATCAATCTATACATCTTTCATGGTTATTCATTTCTTATCACTTTCCATTTGCTGTTTATCATCCATGAGTAACTAACTCTCTCAAGGGTCACAAGTTGCGTTATCATCTAAATAAGAACCATAGAAGACTATTCCATCTTGTCAATTGTACTTTTAATCTAATGTTTATGTCCATCTAGCTAATCGATATAAGTAGTAATAATCAGACTGCTCGAGAGAGTAAGTGATTATGGAACTCAATTGACAAGGCTAAGGAGTGTTACCTAGACATAGGAATAACCTTGACACTTAACACTCTCCTATGCGTTATAGACATATAATGCATAGCGGCTGACAACCGAGAGAAGAGTCGCTGGTATGAAATGGACCTTACTATGCGTTTCTGATTTTAGATGATAACCAACCCAGCCCTATTTTTACCATTCATATAATTCAATCAGCTGATTTTGTTGTATCGCATACCTCTCCATCCAACCACTTTAGCTTAGTTTTACTGCTTTATAGTTTCTTAGAAGCATCACTTCTCACCACCTTCTTTAAACGCATGACTCAAATAATCCAACTAATTATAGAATCTGCATAGTCCCTGTGTTCGACCTCGGACTCATCGAGAAAACCTCATTCTTTGCTTATACTTGGGTGAAGAATAGGAAAACTTGATAGATTAGTAACACATATTATTAAGCACGTTGAACGCACAACAAGTTTAATAAAGATTCACAACAATTATCAAGACGAATGGTCTTAATTGTATAATCAGGAAATTGTGCTCTTAACTTAATTATTTGAGTAAGTAATCTTGTAAATGCAAGGTTTCGACTTAATAATAAGCACATGTGTGACCATCTACTGGATGTGTCTATTAATACCATAAAGTATTTAAATGGTCCACTTGGTGGGTTAATAGGTCCACATATATCACCAATAATTCATTCCAAAAATGTAGGTGATTCAGTTCCCACTTTAGCTGGTGATGGTCTAATTATTAATTTGCCTTGAGAGCAAGTATCACAAAAGAATTCACTAGATTGAAGAATCTTCTAGTTTTTTAATGGGTGTCCATTTGAATTTTCAATGATTCTTCTCATCATTATAGATCCTGGATGACCCAACCGGTCATGCCAAATTGTAAATATATCTGGATTCATGAACTTCAGGTTCATTGTTGCATATGTTTCAATGACTCGTATATAAATATAATCCAGAAAATAAAGTAGGCAACTTTTCCAATATACGTTTTTCATGTGAGACATGAGATATGATATAAACATATTCTATCTCATTTTTTCTATCAGTCTCAATATGATAACTATTGCAACGTATATCTTTAAAACTAAACTTAACAGATTTCTCTTTGATTGACTAGAGAACAATGCATTGTTAATTGTAAATTTTGTTTCTCTAGGCAAAATAATATTTACTTTTCCAAATCCTTCAATCAGGTTTGCAGAACCTGATATTGTATTGACTTTTGCTTCTAGCATTGTCAATTTGGAAAAATATTTTCTATTTGTAAGTATTGTATGTGTAGTTGCATAATCTACCAAACATAGATCTTCATTCCTCATTTTTGAGTCACTCAATATATGAAAATTGTCTATGATTCTTCATTTAAAGAAGATAATTACAATAAGAAAAACAGAACTTAAATACAAGGGTTAACTTAAAAAAAACATGAAAGATAGATAGAAAAAACAATTCTAAATATTCTCAAAATAAAAAGAAACACTTGATATGCCATCATTTGTGCTGATTTTCTTTTCAGGAGATTCAAAGAAGTCCGCCACATCCAAATTTGTCATATTGGATGGATCAAATATATCATTATCCTGGTATGCAAAAAAATTTTCCACATTTTTTCCTCTTTCCTTCAGGGAAGCTTGATAAGGATCAACTAGGTGTTTTGCTGTATGACAAACAAGAGACCAATGCCCAGTCATCCCGCATCGGAAGCATTTATGCTCATCATCTTTTGAATTTTTATCTTGCGGAGGTTTTCCTTTATGATCATCATTTCAAGTGGTTCTTTTGAAATTAGAATGACTCCCACAAAAATAATAATTATTTCTTCCTTTGCCACGTCACGACCACGACTACAACCACGACCACGACCACGATCTCGACCATGATTATTAAAATTTACAGCATTCACTTCAGAGAATGGTGTTGTTCCAATTGGTCGAGATTCATGGTTCTTCATCAATAGCTCATTATTTTGTTCAGCCATGAGAAGACATGAAATTAATTTAGAATATTGTTTAAAATCATTCTCTCGATATTGCTGCTGCAAGAGCATATTTGAAGCATGAAATGTAGAAAATGTCTTCTTCAACATATCCGCATCAATAATTTTCTCTCCGCATAACAACAATTTTGAACTGATTTTAAATAATGCGGAGTTGTAGTCACTTATTGATTAGAAATTTTGGAGCCTCAAATGCACTCATTCATAACGAGCATTAGGTAGAATGATTGTTTTCTGATAATCATATCTCTGTTTTAAATTCTTCCACAAGAGACAAGGATCTTTTATTGTTAAATATTCCATCTTCAATCCCTCGTGGAGATGATAGCAAAGGAAAATCATAGCTTTTGCTTTCTCCTAAAGGGATGTTGCATTTCCCTCTTTAATTGTTTCTCCCAAGGTCATGGCATCTAAATGTATTTCAGCATCAAGCACCTATGACAAATAATTATTTCCATTGATGTCAAGGGCTTTGTAAGATATGTCATGATAACACTATCACAAAGAATTATATTTATATTAGCAATTTAATATATACTAAACATACAAAACAACGTTTAATTTACTAATTATAACAAAGAGAAAATGACATACCTTTAGAACCTAGCTTCAATGGGAAAATGGCAAGAGCTCGTGTTGATAATGTGTTGTAAAATTGAGGAGCAAAATGACGAAAAAAAAAAGGAGCACGAAAACCGAAAAATTATAATATTAAAATAATTAAATAATTAAATAATATAAAAGTAATTAAAATAACCAAATTAAATAAAATAAATTTAAAATAAACTAAAATAAAGAAAGTAGGATTTTATGGAAAATGAAATTTCAAATTTCACGAATCTTTTCTCTTCTTTTTCTCTCCAATGTGTGTGTTACAATATCCACCAAAAGCCTCTATTTATAGGCAATTAGGCAAGTAAGTACTGACATTTCATGACCACTAAGGATGTGAGACACATAGCCTTTAGCCGCTAAGCTTGGCTACACAATCGACATCTATTACAAATATAATATTTATAATAATATTTAGATATCTCAATTAACTAATACACCTAAAATGATATATATGGATATGTGAAGCTACCAAAAGCTGAAAGCTGGAGAAAAAATAGGAATAGGGCGAAATTGGCATATATAAAAAATGAAAATTAAAAGCTGAATATATATATATATATATATATTTGTCATATCTACCCTTTACAAAAGGTAATTGTATTAATACACATAATCTTAAACTTCCAAAATTTATATTAATACTCTTAATCTTGAAAAAAAAAAAAAATATATATATATATATATATCTTGTTAGTATTAGTATATGGATGAAAAGCATTTATCTATACTTCATCACCTCCCTCTTCCATCTTCTCAACTTCAATCTATCGCCTAAAATTTTCTTGTTTTATCTTTTTTTTTATTTTTTTTCCATCTGTTCTTAAATATTTTCTTACTCTCATTTTTTCATCTCATAATCTTTAAAACTACCTCTTTCAATTAAAGTATATAGGCTAGCAAGAAGAAAGAGAATTATGGAACCACCTAGAGACTTTAGAGTTTTAACATCTTAAAAGGTTATACATTAGTAGATGAGTGTATGCTAAAACGTTGTTTTAGCCTAATTCACACAAAAAGAGACACATTAAGAATTTGAGTCATAACTTTGAGGATAATGAGTAGGAGTGGGAAAAAAGAAAAATATATATAGTAGAAAATTTGTAGCGATGAAGACTTTGTTGATCCTTTTTGCAATTCAAACTAGTCTGTTTGTTGTAGTCATATAAGAAGTTTTTTTATGATTGAAGTTCCTCCATCGACTCTTTTTGTATTTGAAGATTCATCATTTTGTTTACTTTTGAAGGAAATTTTTTATTTTGGGATTTTGTGAGATTTTGTGGGATTTTATGCTTTTAATTACTTGAAGTTTTGAGTTTTGGTCGGTTGCTAAGAAAATTGGTATAGTAATTAGACACATATATAGGAGAAAAATGAGAGAATCTATATGAAAAAAAAAAGTCATACCGACGGTAAGAACATTCTTAAGCATTTTTTTAAGGGTACTAATGCAATTCTGAAAATTAAAATGTATTTTTCAAATGAGTACTTACAGTTTATGTCCATATATGAATGGTTAGGGTAGTTTTCTATTTTTTTTTTTTTTTTTTTTTTTTACTTTCAAGAGTCGAATTGAACTTTGAAAATTTTGGGATATTTTTTAAACAAAAGTACTAACAAGTTCCATCAAAAACTAACAAGGATATTTTTAAACCTTTTTGAAAGTTTATTATTGAAATGGTTAAAAGTTTTAGGGTATTTTTGAAACAAGATACAAATTTCAAGAGTATTTTTTAACATTTAGCCTAGGTTATTTAATAGGTTGAACATATTTACCTGTAAAAGAAGCTCATACATGATTTCAGATGATTCATAGGCATTAACTTAGTTAAAAAATAACACTCTTTCTCATTCATTTTGGAGGATAGCATGGGCATAGCTTAATTAGTTAAGTTATACAATTCTTATTCAAGAAAATTAAAAGGTTCGAGTTCCTCCACCCAACATATTGCCCATGTATATATAAATATGAGATATCCACTACTAATAGTATTAGTAGTGGAAGAATTTTGCATATCAACAATAAAGAGAATATATGATTTCATAGGGCATGCCCATGTTTATACGTTGAGAGATGATTAAACATAGAAATTTAGAATTAAAGTTTTTGATACCTTATTAAAGATTCTTGAATTCTTTAATATCTTGAATTACTACAGCTTCCCAAACACCATTTTGACCATGTTTTTTAAAAGGGAATTATCTAATCCAGTATTAACATGAATTCAAAAAAAATATATATATATATATGTTTAGAATCAATAACTTTTGAACTTGACATTATTGAAGATAAGATCAATATACACCATACATGGTTTGGTGGAACAGTAAGTAGAAATATATAACAAAAGTTTTGAAATCTTTTCTTTTAATTTAACATGTGGATAACATATTCCTAGGATAAGTATATTAAAGTTCTATCATCAGATCTATTAAACAATGTTAATTCTAACCCATAAACTTCTTGTCAAGTGTGGCCCATGATATCAAATTAAAATTGTAACAATATAGACGTATATCTTTAGACATTATTTTATTTTAGGATAAATCGTAAAAATCACTTTTGAAGTTTGATAATAGTTACAATTACACCCTTAAACTTTAATTTTAAAAACTGAGCGAAAAACTTATATGATTGTTAAAATTGTATCTTCAAACTTACATAATTATAAATTGTAACATTTGTATAAGTTTGAGGGTTCAAATCTTATGATTTGGTGGTTCAAAAATTATTATAAACTTGAGGGTCCAATTTTAGTACTTATAAAAGTTCAGGGGCCCAATTTTTACATTTGAAAGTTTGAAACTGTAATTGCAACTATAACCGTACTTTAAGGATAGTTTTTACAATTTATCCTTTATTTTATTTTTATTGATTGGGGTTAGATAAAAGAAAAGAAACTTTATCAGGTTAAAGAGGTAGCAAAGGTTCAACATTAAATTATATGTTTACTCTTTCAACTTTTAGTTAGGTTTGTGCAAATTAGGTTATTAAGCTTTAAAAGTGCTAGCTAATAATTTCTTAACTTTTAACTTTTAGTCTATGAACTTAAAAAATATATATACATAATTAATCTATTTAAGATTTCTTAAAATTAAAATATCATACACAAAATTGAAAGTTATTAGATATTTTTAAAATAGTTCAAAAAACTATAAAATTGAAAGTTTAAGGATTTATTAAATGCTTTTTAAAATTTGGTAATCTCTTAAACACAAACTTTAAAGTTTATGGACAAAATTCGTAATTTAACTTATACGTTTTTTTAGAGGGGATGTTAATTTATTTCCCTATACTTTAAAGATGGTATCTATTAACCATAAAACTAATAATTATATTAATTTAAACTATAAATTTGATAAGTATACTAATTTCAACTATTTATTAGAATTTTGTTTTAAACCCGTTAATGCAATACTTACAAATGTGTACATGAAAATTTCCTTAAATGCAAATAATTAATTGAAAATTAAAGAGAAATCCGAGAATCAAATAATCATAGTAGAGAGCAATTTTCATATGTTTGTATTCCTCTATTTTCTTTTTTTACTAAAAAGAATTATGCGACAATTTAGCTGTTATTTTTGGTAAATTTTTTTAGAAGAATTATTTTATCTAGGTCATTTGGAGTTGATAATAAAGGTTATCTAGCACACGACATATTCTATAAGATGTTACAACATTGTTAGAAGCATCATAAATAAATGCAAAAAAACTAAAGAACTATAACATAACTCAAAGTTTGGTAGCCCAGTTCGATACAATACCACCTACATTTAGGGGATAGTGTGCCCATGGAAAGATATTTTCACTAATATAAAGTCAAACAATTACAATGATTTACTTATTTATAAGTGGCAATTACAACTCGAATAGCCTAATTTAGAGAATGATCACTGAGGCTCCCCCTAAGTGTGAGATCCCCTCACCTTCAACGTACTTAGGCTCCCTCTAAGTATAAGAATATTAGTGAATAAATTACTTAAGCTCCCCTAAGTGTGAGACTCTCTCTCACCAAGAACATTTTTATTTCCACCTTCAAATGAAGTCCCCTTCACTTGAATAACTTAGGTTTTCCCTAAGTTTGAGAATCTCTTCTCAAGTTGTAGTAAAATGAATCAACAAGATCTAGAGAATCACTCAAGATCTATAGTAGCAACACGCTTCCACAATCTCAAGGATTGACACATTGTGATTTACGATGAACACACAAAACCACAATATGTACATAGGTAGCTTTGAAAAGATCTTCAAGGAAGGAATAACCCAACTTTGTAGGTAAAAAGAAAGCAGACCACGAAATCTGCAAAATCCTACGACGATAAGGAAAGAAAAATATTTTGCAAATTTTTTATGTCTATCACATAACAATGTCACAAATAATGTCACATCATGTTGTGAGGCATGTTGTGTTCAAATTTTCCCGGTAATAAAATTAGTCAATTTTCTAACACTAAAAAAAGATCTAAATTTACTCAGTTATAAAAGTTTAAGGTTTAAATTGATACCACTATTAATTTGAAATTTTAACGAATACAATTTTGAAAATTTAGGGATACAAATTCCTATTTGCGGGAATTTTTTTGGTTAGTAACTTTCATGCAACTTGTGATGGTGACGTTTTATAGAACTATTTCTTTCACTAGCCTTCTAGCCTATATAATAATTAGTTTCAAAATTCTTACGTATTATTAAATTTCAATTTACAAAATAAGAATATAAGAGATCGAGAGATTACAATTTATTTTCATGGCAATCATAAGTTCAATAATCTAGATTTTAATGTCAAAATCTCAATTTCATTCATTTAAGTCTTCAATTTGAATAAGTAAGGAAATAAATACCTCTTCGAAAATTAAACTAAATATAGTGTTCACGAGCTAATCAACATTGAATTCTATACAACTAAACCAACAAATTACGTGTCGGAATTTATTTCATTAAACTAAATATAGGGAAATTTTGAAATAAAAAGTTTAAATATTGACAATAAAAAAATATCAAGTCTAATTAGATGAGAATATCACTTCTAACGAATATTTTTTGAATAATTGTTTTAAATGATAAGGCTGCTAAAAATATTTTTAAATATAGAAAAATGTCACTGTCTATTCAAGTTAATACTGATAGGCATTTGATACACACTAATAAATAGTGATAAATAATAGTAGTCTATTTACATTTTACTATATTTGTAAATAAATTTATTCATTTTGCTATATTTAAAAACAACTCTATTTTATTAAGATGTAGAAAAAATTAAAAATAAATTAAGAAAACTATTGAATTGATCAATTTTCCTTTCACCCTAAGTACTTTTCTCATTTCTATTATTATTGTTGTTGTTATTATTATTATTATTATTTTAATTTTTTTTTTGTGGACATAACACTTAATTGACCTCGACATTTTTCGTATTTTGATTAATCTATTAATCTCTCCAAGGATATTCAACTTTTTTGATCGATGAACAGTTCAAGAAAAATGTCTAAAACATTGATGAATATATATATATATTTTTCAATGCTTGAAATTAATGGTTATCTTGGTTTTTAAGACAACCATAGCTCTAAAAGGTGATTTTGTTGATTTATGATACTAATCTCACAAGTCAAAAATGAATATCGTCAAATATTTCTTTGAAATATGTCAAGCACTAATTAATGATATTAAATAAAAACGATATACACCATTTGGATGAAAGAGATTGGAAATGTTAAACTAGATGTCAATCTCATGATATGATAGGACATTAATTATCATCTCAAATACTAGTAGTTCAATCATAACTTTATTGAATAAAAAAAGAAAAGAACATATTTAAAAATGAACGGCTAAGTTATGTTTAAATCTAAACAAATTAATGGCATAATTTCTTTTCTTTTTTCAATTATGATGGGCGGATTGCACGTGGACTCTAAGGGCTCTCCTATTTGCCTCAAATTGAAGAGATTCAACAAAGGGTGGCCTACAAGACTTGAAGGAGAAGCTATTCGGATTGACTTAGCTTCCCTTCTCAAGCTGAAAGGGGAGTCATACCAATCTTTGATTGTGGGTATGATTAGTGCCCTTAACGAGCCGCCCGTTGCTCGGTATTAAACCAAGAATGGGATTGATGCCTCTTTAGTAATTGCTCGATTTGGGTTTTTTTTCTTTTCTTTTTTTTTTTGTAATTGTTCATGTAATTTTCTCGTCCACGCTCTCCAGACATACATGTGTTATTGTAATTATTTTTATCCCCAAGTTCCTTCTCGTGAGAGGAAGATGTGAGCCATTTGCGAGATTGATTATCCTTGTTGGGTGTCTTTTGTTCTTAATTAAGACCTTGTATCTTGTTAGTGTTGTTGGTTAATAAAGATTTAAGAAAATTGAGCGCATATAGTATTTTAGAAGATATTTACAAAATTATAAATTATAAAAAAAAAGGTGCAAACCTTTGATAGTCTATTTTATTTAATACAACAAGTGAACATAGAATATTTGAACCTTTCATAGGAGACAGACAAAATAACAAACACAAATTGCTACCAACCATCTTTAAAACTAAAATAATTCAAACTAAGGTTGTTGTAGTTTTACATTATGTTAGGGTTTTTTTTTGTTACATTCTTCCACACATTCAAATAATTATAATAATAATTATTATTGTTATAAAAAAAATCCTCCAAAAAGAAGCCACCCATCACATTAGAAATCACACCCTAACAACTCAATACACAAAATTGATAATAACAAAAATTAACAAATTAAAAAAAAAAAAAAAAAAGTGTTGTCATCTCTACAACTAAAATCCGTCAAATTTCTTATCAAAACTTCATTGGTGTAATCCTAACATAATATAGGCATTTATTAGTAATTATTTAGGTTCCATTTGGTAACTATTTTGTTTTTATTTTTTTTTTGAAAATTAAACTAATTTCCTCCTCATTTCTTACATTGATTTGCATCTCTCTTTTACAATAATTGAATTATTTGCCAAACTCCCAAAACAAAAACAAGTTTTTAAAAGCTATGTTTTTTTAATTTTCAAATTCTGGCTTGGTTTTTAAACCATTGGTAAAAAAAATAATAAAAAAAAATAAATTTGAAGGTGGAAGTAGTGTCTTCAAAAACACAAAAAAAAAAAAAAAAACAAAATGGTTACAAAACGAGGCCTTAGTTTTCAATTTTTAGTTTTTCAAAATTAAGCGTACAAGCACGTCTCAATTTCAAGTTTCTTTGCTCTTGTATTTATTTTCTACCAATATTTTTAAAACCAAGTCAAATTATGAAAATTAAAAAAAAAGAAGTGATTTTTAAAAACTTGTTTTTTTATTTTTTATTTTTTATGATTTTCACTCAGAATTAAACTCTGTTATTTCAAGGAATATTTGGAATGTTGAGTTGAGTTTTAAAGACTAGAGTTAATATGGAGTTAGGAAATCTGTGTTTAGGGTGCATAGTTGAGTTATTAAGTAAGGGATATATGGTGTAGATTTTGTAATTAAAAAATTATGATTTTCTTTTGTTTATTTTTGTTTGCTTCAACTTTTTGTCCAACCCTTTAATTGAACATATATTTTTCTAAATTTTTAACCATTGATGTTAACTTAAAACATTGACATATATTTTAAAATCTTTTACATGTAATCATTGTGCTTGAGGTAAACAAAATACTTTTGTTTCATACAAACAATAAAATGATAATATAATTTCACATTAGTGGAATATATGAGTGTAATATGCACACAGAAAAAGTAGGTCATCAAGGGGTCTAGGGTTTTTTATGGCATCTTATGTAATTGTGGGTATATTATGCATGTATGTTGGTGTTGGGAATGCGATCAAAACCCTACATTAGCTAGATAAAGGGATTATTATTAGTATACAAGGGAGAGCAATTATCAACAATCATATGACGCTTCTTGGTTGAAACCTAAAGTAAAGTCATGTGGGTGTAAACTACTATATAAGACGACTATTAAAAACAATGAACCAATAATTTCAATTTTGTATTTAAAAACACTTTCACTAACCAAGTTTATTTTATTTTTTTAGTATATGCGATTGAGTTTCTCATTAGAGTTAGTCATTGGAGATGATCGATAGAGTTGGTTAGCGAAGGTGATTGTCAAAGTGGGTCGTCGGAGGTGGTATTCATTAGAGAGTCGTCATTCGATAGAGTTGGTTAGCGAAGGTGATTGCTGGAGTTGGATGTCAGAGATGGTTAATAAAGTTGGCTAATCAGAGGTGGTCGCCAAAGTATGTTATCAATGGATTGTCAACGAATTTTCAAAGGAACAATGACATAGATGACCTAAAATAAGGGACCCAAATGAAAAATGGGTACCTTTTCTAAAAGGGTAATTGGCGTATATAACAAGATTTGAGGTTTAGTTTGGAGATTTGGCAAATTTTGAATTCAATAAAAATTTTAGCAAATCAGATCATCTGCACGTGATATGACATTTCCACATACTCAATTTGCCTTCCTTTGTTTCTAAATGTAACAAATCTTCATTTACACATACTGTTTATTAATATTAAGTTGCAAATTTTCAACTATCAATTTTCGAGATTCATGATTAAAATAGAACATTGTATTCTTTTTAAACAATAGATTTGTAGATGATCTAAATTATATATTTTTCCTGATAATCAATAAGGGATGTAGCTTATGTTTTTTCTTCACGCATAAGAATGTATTAAATTTTACTTTTTATTGAATTTTTCCTCTCAATTTATTGTTAATGCTATGACTCTACAATAAATTAGACTTCTATTTGATAGTAGATGAGATGAAAATTTCCATTTATCATGATTTATGAGTTCTTAAATCATGTATTCCGTCAAATTCATCCTTTCAAAATTCAACAACTTGTGGAATATATTCAGATTAAGATTTTCTAATAAGAAATCAAAATATATCTCATTTAACCATGTATTGGAATGGTTACAATAGATCAAATATTATTAGAATTGTTGAAGATAAGGATATATTATGGTTAATATCAATTTTATTGAATTTCCCCCAAAATGACTTGTGTGTGGTGGTTGACACGTATTTACTAGGCCCCTAATTCTTGCAAATAGATAATGTTTGGATAATACTACATAAAAAATCCATAGTTGTCCCCAATCTTCTCAACACATTACTGAGATCGTTGATTTCCAAAACTTTGAGTTTTCCATCAAAGAAAGTTTCTTTATAAGAGCATGTTTGTACTGAAAAAAGCAATTTACTTGCTTGCTCTTAAATACATTTTTAAATTTACTACCTCAAGTCAAATTGTAAATCCTTTAACATTCGCTATAAGGACTTGTCATGTGGTTGGTATCTACGTGCATTTGTATATAGAAAAAGTAAGGTGTTGATGGTAATTGTAATATTTTATCTGATTTAATTGTAATTGTATCGACTCATATCATATTTAAACCATTTTGTAATTCCTAATTAAAACTCTTAACATTTTTGCAAACACATTTTTATGCACATGAACTTCCTTTCCCATATTTCGAATTTGCTCTTTATTGGTTCCTCAAGATGTCCACATCACTATTTACAAGTACACTGTAATTGCTTTTAATGTTAGCATATCACTTGTTATGATCATATTTAAACTAATTTCTGATTTTACTCTTTATTCAAATTGGAATTTATCTTATGTTTTTCTCATATTTCAAATGTTTTTTTTAATTTTTCTTACGTTTTTGTGATATCTCAAGTTCCAAGTAATTTTAAATTAATTATCTTGAATTATTATATTCTAGTTTCCTTTTATTTTTGAAGTTTGAAGTTAAAATTAAAGTAATTTTGGAGAAGATAATTGGATATTTAATTTTTTATTGTTAAATATATTGAAAGATTTGAAGTTTTATACTTTGTTTTGTATCCATAATTGAAGAGGAATGGTTTTAAATTTTAGGACTTTTAAAAATGAAAATGATTTAAAACTTGTATCTTGTTAAATATATTAAAAGAATCCATTATTCTTTTTCTTGTTTGGATGCTTCTCAAAGGAAAAAAATTATAATTCTACCACCATACCTTTTTATATCTTAAAAGAAAAATAAAATCTAACTCTCATTTTCAAAGTTTCAACATGTTTATATAGTTTTTTATTTAAAAAGAAAAATCTAAGCACTCTCCTCCCTACATATTTATAAATAAATATTAATTAATTTATTCTTTTTTTTTTAATCCTAATTCTACTTTACCTCCCCATCCCACCCTTTTCTTTCTCTCTTTTCTCTTTCCCCTTTGTCGCCACCTATAGTCATAACATCTCTGCTAGCTCTCCTTTAAAATCCATGTCGGCACACCCTCTCGTGATAATCTCATCATGGTGGCAAGTCTCCTTTAGAATCTTCCATTTCATCTTCGATCTCTCACCATCTCTGTCTTTGTTGCGTTTCGACTTGAATGATTGTCTAGTCTTCTTCTGCCCATCACCGACTAGTCCTTTGTGTAGCCACTCCCACTACCTCTAACCATCATATACATCCACACTATCATCATCCTCTCCATTGGAGAAGCCGCAGCTATCGCCCCGAATTGGTTGTTGCTGAGAACCATATTGAGTGATTTTTGGATTTTGTAACCCTTTCTAAGATGTTTGCCACTATTTGTTTTGTTTTTTAGCTTTTGGTTGAGATGATAATTTTTTTCTTCTAGCATGTTTATGTTTAGGTAGAGTGTATTTGTGATTTATAAGTGGTTGAGTTATTTTTTAGAAGTTTTCTGTTCGTACTCAAATTTGGTTATCTTTGGAGTGATTTGGTCCTTTACTAATTAATATTTTCTATTAGTTAAATTCATTTTGCTACTTTTACGATTTAAAAACTTTTTTGCCATTTCTCCAAATGAACGTTTAAAATTTGCTATTTTTCTCATAAGTATTTTTTAAAACCAAAGAATTTTGGACTTCTGCATATGTCATCATGGTGTAAATTTACCAGTTTAACCCTAAATGCATCATTATTCTGTTTTCCTTGTTTTCCTACATTTTTCTTTTTCTTTTTTCGTTTTTTTTAATTTATTCTTCTTCCTTTTTCTTTTTTCCTTTGATTCTTTTTTCTGTGTTTTCTTTTTCATTTCTTCTTTTGTTTTTTTTACTTTTGTTTTTTTTTTTTTTTGTTCATATCTTCTTTTTGTTTTTTTCCCTTTTTCTGCGTTTCTTCTTCTTCTTTCTTTTTTTTTTTTCCTAGTTTTTTCTACGTTTCTTTGCATCGAGTGAACTTACAACATAGAGTGTAGAGAATCAAACATCGAATATCGAGTATTAAGTATCAAGTAGTATATAACATAGAGCATATAATATAGAACATAAAGCATAGATGTCACACCCCCTCCCAGATACCCTCTTCACCTAGGAGAAAATGTTCAGACAACAGACATTGACACTCTTACGGCATCCATTGTCAACCTATTCAACCTTTAAATGTGACTATACACCTAATAAGCATAAACTATAACAGGATATTTATCTCCAACAAGGGTTAAGCTATCATACAATTCCAGATTTACACTCACACTTAAAAGCAACATGAGTTTACTAGTTCCCACTCCTTAACCCTCTATATGTACAACACTTGTTTAAGATCAAATATTTACAATGTTCAAAGTTCACGGACACTGGTGGTAGGCCTAGATGAGTTGCTGTGTAGGCTAAAGCACCCTGGATTCGCTCGCTACCTGGAAAACAAAAAAAAAAAAAAAAACAAGGAAAACATGAGCTAGGTTGCCTAGTAAGTGACAAGTTAGGAAAAACCTTTCTAAGCTTCGAAATAAATCAAACCGTGTTCAAAATATGACAATTAATAAACAGTAGATAATTCATTTCCATGTCCAGGCAAATCATGCTCGAAAAACGTTATCAAACCATATATGTTTCATTTCCGAAAACCATGAACATTCAGAAACATTTTCCTTAGTTGAGGCGGAGTGGAGCTCCACGCTACTCAACGTAAAAAACATCCTTAGTTGGGGTGGTGTAATCTCAACACACCGAACGTCGAATATCCTTAGCTGTATGGAGTAATCTCAACATAACAGCGTCAATCATACCTCTATGTGTACATAGATATCATATCCTGAGTTGCCTGTATACCTTCTCGAGTCCTTTAGTATCGATTCCCATATACGAGATTTAGGCCACCCACAAGCTTTCTCCGAGTCCTTCAACATTAGGGGCTATCTTTATACTCAAGTTACTCACATGCCTTCTCCGAGTCCTGCAGCATTGGGAACCATTTCTATATTCTGGTTACCCACATGCCTTTTCCGAGTCCTTCAACATTGGGAGCTCTTTTCAAAAACATAATTCAAAAGTAACATTTTTTTGAAAATAACATAATAAAAATTCACAAGTTTATAATATCTCAGACTCTCACAAATCCATTAGCAATCATCATGCTTCCTTAAAACCATAGATTTATAAATAGCATGCCTTTCGTAAAGCTCGGTTAACAATTAGCATGCTTCAAATATTTCCAATGCAAAATCATAATATGCATTTACATGGAAACACATGCCTTCTTCCAAACAAATAGTCATCGTAATACATTTAAACTCATGAAAACACATAAACATATAAACATGTTTCTAAATATAATCATATATCATGAAAACTTTGTTTAAATTAAGCTCGTTTTAAATAAAGTTGTCACTCATTACTTGTCCTGGGCCCTTAAAGGATTATACGCCTTTCCTAGCTCCTCTCGGCCTGAAATGACACATTTCCCTTTGTTAAATTTCCATAAAATTCCCTTTAACATAGCAAACAAGTCTTAAACATTGATGTTTGTTCACCACCGAGACCAAACTTCATAAGAAAATTCATTAACTAGCGAGATTTAGACCACCAACGAGACTAGACTAACGAAACCATGAAACTAGCGAAACTGTACCAACGAGACTGTGACTAGCGAGATTTACCTGACTAGCGAGACCAACGAGATGAGCGAGACCTAACGAGATTTGCGAGACAAAAAGCAACCAACGACACCAACGAGATTCATCTCGCTCCACGCCCCAGTGTCGCTGTTCTTTCCCAACAAGACCTGTCTCACACAGCTTCTGTCTTCATTTCTAACTGCTAAAAGCAGCATTTCTAGCCCAAATTAGCATTTCTTTCCTTCTATAAACTTGTAGAGAAATGAGTTTTCTAACTTACTTCCAAATTTTAGGATCTATCTCCTCTTCGTTCGTCAGATATTCCAATTTTGCTTCACTCTGCTCTAGATCACTTGAGAAATCTACACTAGTCACTTCCACATATAATTAAACCTATTTCTCTTTACATTAAGCTCAACCATCCTTCACAAAAGTTGTTAAGAAAAGAATTAACTCACTAGCCTCAAATGTTCAGCCCTAAAATCAATCTCTACAGCTCGATATCTTCAAAATACCAAACCTTACTCAGATTGCGCGAACACCAGACCAGTCTCGGTTTCAGCTTCAATTTCACCACGATTTCTTCTAGAATTCCACACCAATTTGCCCTGGTCATCTTCTTCTTCCTCTCCTTGATGCCAAGCTAAAAGGTCAATTCGGTTTGAGATTTGGAAGATGAGAAATGTCGATTGTACATCCGGTTAACTTGATAAACACAATAACCGACAATCAAATTTCCATTTTCTTTTCTTTTTCTTTTTTCTTTCCTTTTTTTTTTCCCTCCACTTTCTTTCTTCCTCTTCTTTCTTTAACCTTCATTAATCCTCAACTTAAACTCAATGTGCTTTATATATATTTATTTTCTTTATTTATCCACAAACTAATATGTGATGTTTTTCCCCCATTTACTTCAATACATCAATAATAGTAGTAACACAAATAGTTACAACAACCCTCCACTTTGGTTCGAATGGTGTTATACCAAAATACGTTCCAAGTTCGATTTATCTCATAATAACTTAGAACTCAACTTACCAAAAATATTCCTGGCTTTCCTTTACTCCTTCCTTCGATCTACACAAGAGAAAGCAAATAAGTCCACAACGATACTATGTACTTAAGTTTAGTACTTACAAATGAAAGTAAGGTTTACAATAGAGCATTAAGTATTGAACATCAAGTATCGAGTATCTAAAATGGAGTATCAAGAATCAAGTATAAAAAAAAACTTATGAATCATAATGCACATATGGTTTGCAAGGGCGAATGGGTAAATTCACAGAATGTAGATGCAAGTAAAAGATCACTTATCGTTTAATTTAAAACAATATACCTATATTTTAGTTGACCCAGAAGGAGTCATCTATAAAAATAAAAAAAATAAAAATAAAACAATAAAAAACTCATTTTCAAAATTCAAATAATTACTGCACAGACTGTAATTAAGACATTTATGTCAAAATTATAAAAGAGATACAAGCTTTATGTAATCTAATCTCAATCCCAAATTACATCCAATGGAAAGTTGAGGATATGATTTGACTCACACTCAACTCAACCAACCAAAATTTACCTAAAACATTACATGTTTATCCTCTTTTGGTTCCAACTTCCAAGGTGACTTGGTAAAAAGGTAAAAAGGAAAAAAGAAATCCAAATAGGAGAAAAGAAAAAAGAAAAAAAAGAGAGCCGAATATGACGCGTTCAAGCAAGAAAAAAAATAAAAATAAAAATAAAAGGACAAAGCAGAGAGATAGAAGAAATGGAAGGGCGCATAGCAAAATTGAAGAAGACGACGAACTTCTTGCATTATCTGCAAAACTTTTCTCCATTCCCTTTTTCTGTCTCAAAACTCGAAAGCAATCAGCCACCACTCCATTTCTACCCTTTTTCTTCCTTCGCCACGTGTCCCTCCTAACCCATATTCTCCATTTTCCCCATTTTCAATTCATTTGTGCTTTCTCTATGCATATATATATATATAAATATATGTTGGAGTTTCATCACAGCCCTCGAATTTAGCACCCCTTTAAGAATCTCATCCTAATTTCTACTTCTTCTTCTGATTCTGCAAAAGGGGTTTTTGAGCGCCATGGATCACGCGGCGGATGCTCAGAGGACGGACTTGATGACCATTACACGCTTCGTCTTGAATGAGCAATCCAAGTATCCAGAATCGCGAGGAGATTTCACGATTTTGCTTAGTCATATTGTTCTTGGCTGCAAGTTCGTCTGCTCTGCTGTTAATAAGGTTTTTTTTTTCCTTCTACCCTGTTCTATTTTGTCCTGTTGTTTAGGTATTGTTTTAGTTTATTATTCATTGTGTTTGATCATTTTTTTGATGAAGGGGTTTTTGTTTTTCTCTGGGGTTTGAAGGGATATGATAAGAATTCTTGCTTTCCAGTTTGATGATCAGAATTCATACAGTTGGTTGTGAGGGATTGAGCTATGTTGGAGTTGGCAAATTTGATTTGTAATAAAGGAAGGCCAAAAATGTGGGGAAGTTTTCAGTTTAAGTATTTTAAGGGAAAACTTCAGAATATTTGGCTTGAAATAAGAGAGGTCTTCAAAGGTTAATAGTTTTGCATTGAAAAAAAAAATTATATTATAAGTACATATATGGGGTGGATGTGAACTTATATTATTCAAAGAGGGTAAATGTAAGTTTGGGCGTTTTATATTTTATATTGCCATTTAGTAGTCCAAGATGTATAAAAAAGACTTTGGTAACGCATTTAATACGATACAAATAGTGTAGGATCTATAAAATAAAATAACATATTTAAATGGGTGTGTAGAATTGTGGAAAAAGGAATATACATTATTGTAGAACTAAAATATTTTTTAAGATAAATGGTGTGTCAATTCGAGCATAGTTCAATGATTAATACTGATTATTATCTTATACGCTTGATGGTGTGATCCTTGTGCCTACAATTGTTGAACTAAAAACAAAAAGGTAAGGGTGGTGCAGCTGAGGAGGACAAGGAGAGGAAAAGGATAAGGTCAAATTTCTTATTTTTCTATTACAATATGACAAAGGGTAGGACATTTTTTTGTTCAAAGGGTGTCAAATTTATTATTTGCCAACTTGAAAGTCAAAATTATGTAGTGGTTCCGTGGTAGGATATCCTTCCAGCTCAGAATTCCAAATTCCCAAAATACCCTTTTGCCTGAAAATTTCAGAATGTTCTGTATTTGCTTTATGTATCATTCAATATGCAATATACAGTTCATTAACCACAAAAGTTCCTCTTTTGCAGGCAGGTTTAGCTAAACTTATTGGACTTGCTGGAGAGACCAATGTTCAGGTAAGATCTTATTTGTTACAATGAACTCTCAAAAAACATCTAGAATTAGCCAAAGAATTCTGTTTTTGAAAAAAGAAAAGGATAAAAATCATCCCATATTAAAACCCCCGTTTCTGAATTATGTCTTTACATTTATTCATTTTCTTTGACAACAGGGTGAAGAGCAAAAGAAACTGGATGTGCTCTCAAATGAAGTCTTTATCAAGGCTTTGGTCAGCAGTGGCAGAACTGTAAGCTGCTATTTAATTATACAAATGACAGGACAGATTTCTGGTGATTTACTCTAACAGTTGACAATTTGATGGCAGTGTATCCTTGTTTCCGAAGAAGATGAAGAGCCAACATATGTCGAGCCATCTCGCCGTGGAAGGTTTGTTTTCCATTCATTATGAATTCTGTATACTGCTTACATAAGATTGTCAGCATCAACTCTTGTTACTTCACTTTAATTTTAATGTTATTTCTTCTTATTTTCCGATGGCAAAGGTATTCTGTGGTGTTTGATCCGCTGGATGGATCGTCCAACATTGACTGTGGTGTTTCCATTGGAACGGTAACATCCCTTTACTACCTTCTGAATGAGATTCCAAATGTTTTTTGCTTTAATTTCTTTCCAATTAGCTGAGTATCTGATCATTTGAATATCTACTTTTTCATGTAGATTTTTGGAATTTATCACTTGAATGACAGCCACGAACCTAACCTAGAAGACGTCTTGCAACCTGGAAAGAATATGGTTGCAGCAGGCTATTGCTTGTATGGCAGCTCTTGCACGGTATGGGCAAACTCACTCTATTGTATTCATTTGTTTATATCAGTTTGTAGGTATTATTATAGATCTTTTAATTTTTAGATGGACATTCTAAATTTCTGGTTATTATTTATAGAAGTCCTTGGGTCATGTAGAAAAGTATATTTTCTTTTCTTAATTGTAAATCAAGTCTTAGTGAACACTTGTTAATCTTTCTTTTTTTTTGGTTTGTTTCTGCAGCTTGTTTTAAGTACTGGAACTGGTGTTAATGGATTCACTCTTGATCCTTCTCTTGGGGAGTTCATTTTAACTCACCCAGACCTTAAGGTTAACCATTTCTTGCTTATGTTTTTATGTTTCTTCTTTCCCTCTCTTTTCTTTGTTATTCTTTGAGGGCTAAACCTTAGAACTACACCTCTAATTTGCATATATCGTTACTATTAGTTTAAGAGACAATGTGAGATGGCACTTTTCATATCTGTTGCTATCCTATCATCTTTTGCTTCTTTTGATTGTTTTGTATGATTCATTTCTTCCGTAACCATCTGAAGATTCCAAAGAAAGGAAAGATCTATTCAGTGAATGAAGGAAATGCAAAGAACTGGGATGGTCCAACTGCAAAGTAATGTTTCGTTGATTTGATTTTTGTTTGAGTTTGGCTTATAAATCATATGAACTCCAACTCGTTCTCTCTTTTAGGTATGTTGAGAAGTGCAAGTTTCCTACAGATGGTTCGTCTCCCAAGTCTTTGAGATATGTTGGAAGGTAGCTAAGGATTTCTTAAAATATTTGAAATATTTGTTTAGCTCATCAAATTGTTTATTTGGTGTTTCATTCTTATTCTAAACTCATACTTTGCAATGTACGACATAGAACTTCGTTTTCTACAATGGCACTCTGAATCTGTTGTTTCAAAACACATTTGTTTTTTCACAATCAAATATCAATGATTTTGAAAAAGTGGGGTTCTTCCCCACTTGTTGTTTGTATGTTCATCTCTAAACTTGAGTATGAAAGTTCTGATGGTATAATGCTTTGATTAACAGCATGGTAGCTGATGTCCATCGTACATTGCTTTATGGTGGTATATTTTTGTACCCTGGTGACAAGAAGAGCCCTAATGGGAAATTGCGGTACGTGGCAGTTTTACAAATACTCTCCCAATCGATTCTCTCTCTTTCTCTCTCTTTCTTACATGTTTTTGAGAAATTATTTGAGGAGACCCCCACAATATGTGGCTAGTTTTTTTTAGCATTGGCTGTAATAGAAAGAGTTTGTATAAGTTCCGAATCTATGTTCAATGGTTGTTGAGAGGCAGTCACGTTGAATAACTTTTTCCGGGACTAAAACTATTTCTACCTGTATTACATTATTAAATGATTTTTTTTTCCTCTTTCCAATGCCAGTGTGTTGTATGAAGTTTTTCCAATGGCATTCTTGATAGAGGAGGCAGGAGGTCAAGCGTTCACCGGAAAAATAAGGGTACTGTACCGCCATTGTAACGAGGCCTAAAAGACCTCGAGAGTTTGGTTATGTTCCCTTGACATGTTTTAAGATGAATGTACATTGATTTGCAGGCACTTGACTTGGTTCCAAAGAAGATACATGAGAGATCTCCCATATTTCTTGGTAGCTATGATGATGTTGAAGAGATCAAAGCTTTGTATGCTGCTGCTGAGAAGGAATGAATGGAGGACTTCAAAACTTAGAACCAAGTTTACTTGTGATTGATGTTGGCTTCATTGCTTTTGCCCCTTCTTATAGTGTTTTCTAATTGTAATTGCATTTGTTGCCATAGAATTTGAATGTCTTTTTGATTGTTCTTAGTTCTCTAATGATAATGAATGCATAAAATGTGGCCACGAGAAAGTATCTGCATGTTGTCCTCGACGTAGAGAATTCGTCGGGAAGTGAAGGGAATTGTCAACCAAAAAAAAAAAAAAAAGAGGAAAGCTTTCGAACATTGTTGATTGAAATGGATTAGAAAAGATATATGAAAGAAAATATGGTAAAAAATTAAGATCATTCCACAATCTTAATTTCTGAAAAGTCTAACCATTTTGATTTTATCTGTTATTTCGTATGTATCTCTTTCTATTTAATCAATGGCAGATCTATTAAGGAGTCAGGACTACGTTGAAATGATGATGTCCTAAATTTATAATATATAATTTTTTATTAAGTATAAAACATTTGCAGTTTGTTATAATTATTTATCTTGTTTTTCGCTAACTATAAACATTAGTATTTTGCTTCCGCAGTGTGGTGTGGCGGGCACTTGTGTTGCTGCCATCGAGCGCAGGTTTAAGCCCCAAGCTTGTCTCTTCTTTTTTATTTTTTAATCTTCAAATACATTTATTTATATATTTCTTTAGTTTTCAAATTTTAATTTGTAATTAACTTGATGACAAATATGAACCTGCGCCCCAAGCTTGTCTCTTCTTTTTTATTTTTTAATCTTCAAATACATTTATTTATATATTTCTTTAGTTTTCAAATTTTAATTTGTAATTAACTTGATGACAAATATTTCATATTTCTACGTTTCCTTACTAAGAAATATATTTACACACGCGTAAAGTTAATTTCTAGCACACTTGAAACAAGTAGAAAAACTTAATTTCATTTTACTTTTTCACACACAAATACTTTTGAATATTTTAAAAATTATTATACAAAAATTGATTGAATGATTTTTTGTTTGTATATATAGGAGAATAATTCTATAAAGGTTTATGATAATTTTGTAATTAGTATTACTTAATCTAGATGTTAAAACTAGTGCATTTAAAATTACATTTATATGAAGGTTACATTATAAGTTTAGTATCTAAAATTTAAAATTTGCGACAAATAAGCCCCTAAACTTTAGATTTTGACTCTAGTCCCTTAAAAGTGTGTAATAAATCTATAAATTACTTCGATTTTATATGTAATAGATCTTAGAATATTAAAAATATTTAAAAAGGTCTTATAAGACAAAAAAAAAACTGTTTCTTTATTTGAACCTTAAATTTTAATTTTGTAGCTAATTAATACATTAATTTTAAAAAGATGTATAACTATACATATTAAGCACAAAGTTACACTTAATCTCTAATATAACATTTAAGTTTCGTTTGGTAACCATTTCATTTTTGTTTTTGTCTTTTGAAAATTATAAAACGAGACCTTAATTTTAAACATTTCAAATATATAAAAGGTTATTACATATAAAATTGATACTTTAGGAATATGTAAAACACAAAAGTCGAAAATCTAGAACCTGTTAGACATTTTTTTTTTTTTTAAAGTTTGGTACCTATAAATAAACACAAATTAATCTAGAAATTCATATGCTAAACTTCTAACCTTATATATACTTGTACCCTCCTCCTCTCATATAAAGTTTTAGATCCACTCTTGCATATAATACCTACTGATTTTCTTAATACATATTGATTTTATTAATTTTATTTCTTTTATTATGGGTAGATTTTCAAATATTTAGATTTGATTATCATTTTCGAGAAGTGTATTAAATAAAAAATAAAATACTTCTAATTTCTAAAGATTTAAACATTTTAACTTACTTTTTTTTTTAGGATAATAAACAATACAACAAAAACAAAAGAAATGAGAATATGATAGTCTCAATGTATACCACTCAGAATAAGAAGTAGAAAGAATTGAAGACTCCCTATCATCCAAAATTTTACATGCAACACAATGCACCAACACATTCTGACTACGACAAACATTAGACAACCCCCAGTTTACTACTTTTATCTTAGCCTCTGATAGCACCTTAAATGTGTTATCCCATCCTACTTAATTCGGGTTTGTTCTTTAGTTTTTCACGTTTATTTAGTGATTTTACAGGTATTGAGTACCTGATAGGCAAATTAGGGCATTAGGGAGCAAAAGGAGCTAAAACAGATTGATTCGAGGCCTTAATGAAGCAACCGGATCAAACAGAGCAAGAATTACAAAATTGCCATTGAGGGCATAGCGCAACGATGCTTTTTCTGGAGAGCACCATTTCTAGTACTCGAAGGAGCATCGTGGCGCTATGAAGGTTGATGGACGCGAGTTGCTTGGAGCGCCATGATGCCAACTCAAATCAAATTATAAGTGACCTAGCTGCCAGCTTGAAGAAATGATCGAATTCTCCCATTCTCTCTAAGAAAATAGAGTTTTCCCATCATTCTTTACTCAACTTCTGAAATTTGATGTTTATTTATATTGTGGATTCACTTTTGAAGATGATTCTCAGCTAATCTAGTAATTTCTAACTTGGATCTTAGGAGTTTTTTCTCATCTATGTAATTTGTGAGATCCATCTTTATTCCAAATTGATTTGAATCTTGTATTTCTGAACTTTCGTTGGATCTTAGGAGTTTTGGATTGATTTTGTGGCAATTAGTGAGGTTCGATAATAAGTTTCTTCGACACCAAATTAACAATTATTGATTAACCCACTAAGTGGAAGAACACAATTGAGGTTTTAATTAGGCTTTCCTATTAGTCATTAAACTTAGTTTTACCTTGAACATATTGCAGTTGTCCTAATTAAATTGCATGCATTTTATCTCTTCAATCTTGAATAATTAGTTACTCGTGGATAATTAATTAGCATCTCTAATTAATTAGACTAAACTTGAAATACAAATTGAATCAGTTGATGGGTTCAATGATCAATTTTCATAGTTAGAAGGAATTTCGACATGATCCAAGCTAGAAGCCCTCATTCATAAGAAAACACTATCAACATTATTTTTGCAATTCTCTTATTTTGTTTGATTGAAATTTTCATTTGTGCAATTTGTTATTATTATTTTTTTTTCGTTTACAAACAACCAACAAAACCCCCCCTTTCGGTTAACTCAATTATTCTTTGAGGTTTGACCCTTACTACCGTTGTCACAAGCTTAGTAGGAACAAATAATTATCTGAGAGTTAAGACCTTCGACAAACCTTGGCTATCAGCCACCTCAATAAAAAAAAAAAGACTTTAGAAAAATCAACACCAACATCATTCAACAGATTGATGATCTCCAAGCAATTAGACTCAACCAAGATATTTGATACATGGATGGAAGATAGATTCTCAAGTCCAGAGTATATCGACATAGCTTCAAGAAGCTTCACCTTCTAGCATCTAAGGACAAACTTCAAGCTAGCAAGACAGCACACGAACCTAGTAGTCTTAGAGCATCGAACCCAGGCCACCTGAAATGGTATCAGAGCTCCAAGTTCCATTGGTATTCAACTTCCAATAAGATGGTTTAGGAGGGTGCCGATGATTTGCATTGGGATGTGGATCGAATGATTTGACCCATTTCCTTTGCTATCAGACCACTCACCACCAATGCAGGAGTCATAAATATGCTTGTCAATCGCATCACAAATAGTCTCGGCATCAACTTTTTGTCTCAGAAACACTACTTTATTTTGAGCTTCCCAAAGTTGTCACACCATATTCACAATCTTATCAATATCCACAAATGCAACACCATAAAATATCTAGTGCCAAATTAATTACTTGTTTTATTCTACAATTTTTCATTTGTTGTCTCCTCCAACACAAAACTCTATTCCATATTACATATATACGTTGTTGAATGACAATCACACGCTAACATGTGTCCCAAAATTGAAAACAAAAATTTAGTGGTATCCATAATGTCATGTCTATTCTTCATGACCATTGAATTAAAAAAAATAAGGAAAATTGGGTAAGATAGCAACAAATGAAGATTCATTTGGATATATAGCAAAAACAAAAAATAATAAGATTAATGACAAATCATGTGCAAGGCATGTGAGGGGTCATTTTGATAATACCTAATTTGCCTTTAGTTAGTTCCGGAATAGTAAACATAGTGTAAGTGTAGAGCTTGATATAACGGAGATATAAATACAATTTAAGTGGAAAGCTTGATTAATAATTGTAATTGGGAGCTTGATTAATAACTTAATTAATCATATTATAATCTAACCGATTCGATTTCAAAACCGAAAATAAACGTCATTATGTAATTTTTGCCCTCATTTAGAATTCAATTTTATTTTTAGTATTCAAATTAGATTTTGATAACTACTTTACCAATTGATTCAATATAAACCAATATCTTCCTTATTTTTCTCCCCTAATTGATTCCATAGTCATTTTTCATCCAAATTTGTTACTTGTTTTTGGAATAAGTGGTGGATTGGATAAAATCAAAATTTGGCTTAATTTGGGTTTAATTGATGTTTAAGATCTAATAAATTAAATTTTAGTTTTCAAATTTTTTGAATTAAAGATTTTGAATGTAAGTTTCATAACTTTGGAAGTTTAATGTATTTCTTTTGATTTTGAATTTAGAGCCAAACTTAAGTTTATTGGAGAATATAATTATTTTATAAAAGATATCTAAATATTTGGAATTTAAGATGCACTTATATATATAAAAGATTTTGTTACTCGTGCCCCCACAAAGTGGCCCTAAGATATATATATTTAAAAATTATATTTAATTAAGTTTTTGTTAGTTAAAATAACATTTAAAAAAGAAAAATAAAGAAAGCTAAGTTTCTACAGTGCCGCACAAAGCCGCCCCCTTCTCTTCCTTCAAGTGAAGAGCAACATCGTCGTCTATGCCATTCTGCTCATCGCGATTTGTGCCAAGACTACCTCCATCACGGAGGGTAGCATCCATAAGTGCCATGGATCTTCCTCTCTCATGCCATCGCTACTGCCGTTGTGTGGTCGTAAGAGGAATCGGCCAGCAGTATTTAGGTGAGTATCGGGGTTTCTTTTGTGGGTTTTTTTGTTTAAGTTTTGGTTTTCATATGGTTGGCTTCAATTTAACTAAGGATTGTTTTGGAGTTTGGTGGTGGAAATGTTAGCTGCCATCAAGCAAGGGTTGTTTGACGACGTTCGATTTAAATGTAATGCAACAGTACAGTGTATTTGCCCCTTTTCTGCTTTTGTTTTAGTTTGTGATGGTTGGTTTTTATCAATTTTAGTGTGTAGGGGCAGTTTGGATATTTGCTAATGAGTATTTTTTTTTTATTTCAAAACTTGTTTTGCTATTTTTAGCGTTTTGAAAACTTCTTGCTATTTTTCTAATTAAATCTTAAAATTTGTTATTTGTCTCCTCAGCTAACATGGTCCAACTAACTCAGAATATTTGGGTCTAGGTTTAATTGAGTTCAAAGTTGGACTATTTTGGCCCACATACCAACCAAACCAAAAATCCAATTGATTGCTCCCAGTGGCCATTACTCAAGCCTAAGCCCATATTGCCTTATGGAGATTCTATAAATAGAGAAACTCTCCTTCACTATAGGGGTTCATAAATAAAAAACTCCCAAATAACTTAGAGAGAATTTTCCAACTATTTGAATATTCCTTAGTCTCCTAAAAATTGAATAATCCTTGAAATCTAGTTTCATTTCCTTGAGGCTGATAAGTATTGGGACTAAATGTAGATCGTTGTTGTGTTGTAGAAGATCCACTGCTTTGAAAGCAAAATTCAGCTCGACCTCGATGCTAAATCACGTGCGTCAGTTGCTCCCCAAAGTTAACACAATGTCCAAACTCAAGCGTGCACTCGCACGAAGCAAGGACTGGAATCACCAAAAACTATGCTTAAAACAATGGACAGAAAGCAGTCGTAAAACTATATGCACTCTTTAATAAATGAAAATGGTTAGGGTAAAAATAAATTAGATAAAAAAATTATGAATTTAAATATAATGAAAAACGTTTTAATAAAAACGATAATTTATAAATGGAAAGGTAGTAAGAATTAGATCCTTTTTCACGCAAGCGTAGCTACTTGAATCTGCTCGGACGATGGTTGCAACACTCACATGTGGGGAAAGGCTTGCAAAAGGTGAAGAGCCAAAGGTTTGGAACCTTAAAATGTCTATTTATAGATTAAAACAAACATTTAGATCTTGGAATATTAGATTTGTCACTGTAGTCAAATCTTATAGTTTTGGTCAAAATGCTGTTTAACCTTGTGTATATAAGATCATTAAAAGTACTATAGCTTTTCTTGTGCTATATGTGGATGATATACTACTCATTGGAATTGATATAGGTTTTCAATTCCACGTGAAAGATTTGGGAGCGCAATATGTTTTAGGGATTCAAATCCTAAAGAAGCAATATCTTTTAGGGATTCAAATCCTAAAGAATCGTATGAACAAAATGTTAGCCTTGTCTCAGACATCTTATATTAACAAAATACTTGTCAGATATTTGATGCAAAATTTTAAGAAGAGAAATTTACTTTTCAGACATGAAGTTACTTTATTTAAGGAACAGTGTTCTAAGACACCTCAAGAAGTCGAAGAGATAAGACAGATTTCCTATGCTTTTGTTGTGGGCAGTCTTATGTATGTCATGTTATGTTCTATGTTGCATTTATATCCTAAATCAGTTTGTAAATTTGAATAAACGATTTATTTATTTAATAACATAAGAAGTATTTTATTCGACATTTAGATTGTATTAACTCAATCTAATAAACTAAGATCCAATGTTATTTAATGTAGCTTGAACAGTATGTGGTAGACATACATGATTGTGTTCAAGTAATAACCTAAAAGATCTGTAGTATATGGATAATATTGGGTGCCTTATCCTAGTGACACTGTGGATACAACCCACTTTGTATATCTTAGTGACACTTCGAATACGACCCACTTTGTAAATATTACAAGAGTTGTAAGTGTTACAAATGATTTGATCCAAATCGCTCATGTAAAGACATACAAGTAGAGGTATCCTATACAAAGAGTTTTTATAAGACCGAACGACGAAATGATTAATCTACCTTTATAACACCATTGATTGAAGAGACTAACATTCATAGGACGAACATAGGTAACTTGATCTCAATTCTGAGTGAGTTAATTTATATAGGTGAGAGTGGTCCGTGTCTTTGACTCAATAAGCCTACCATTTTGGAGATTTGTCCAAGTATGAACCTAAGAACATAACTACACAAGAAGTTAACTCCTTCTTGCCTTCCAAGAAAGTAGATGAATTGCTCTCTATGCTTACTCTAGATCTTGAACAATGAGGTCATTCCCTCTCATTGCCCCGAGAAGGATTTGTTTATGATAAGACCATAAATAGGTTGTTCATTAAAGGATTGGTGAGACTTAAGGAGTAAGAAGTAATTGTTGGGGTAAAACGACAATTTTACCCGACTGTAATTACGAGCAATTCGTGAAGGATCGACTTACTGATAATTGGTTATATCCATGGACGCATAAATATATCTACAATGTGAAAAGTGCAACTGTGGATCTTTAATGAATGTTGATTGATTTAATTAAAGAGTTTAATTAATTTAATCTCGAATAATTGGAACTTCTAATCTATAGGTTCATTAGGTCCTCTGTTAACTCACTAAAGATATATATATATATATAAAAAGAATAAATAGTTTTGGAATAATTTGAATTGTTAAAATTATTTAAGGAAAAATATATATATTAATCATATATGATATGATTAATATAAAGTAGTATATACATTAAGGTATATAGTTAATTATAAATATGACTTATAATTAAAACGATATAGTATGAGAGAATAATATTTGAATAAGATTCAAATATTAAATTTATATGAATTCAATTCATATTAAAACTATAGTGAAAGACATTAAAACACGCAAGCAGAAGCAATTGAATCTTAGACACTCTAATTTGCTTTAATTTCAAAGAAAAACATGTTGATTTTCAAAGTGTAAAACAGAAAGTTGATAAAATATCACCTTTGTAGCATTGAAATCTTGCAATTTATCCTTCAATCTATCACGAACAGGATATAGACTACCACAAGTGTCTCTTCCTTGCTATTCTCTAGTCTTAGACCTTGATTGTGGGATCAAACTTGTGATGAATTGAAGAAAAATTTGTGAGTTGTGAGAGATTGAGAGATTTTAGTTTTAGTGCTAAATATCAGCAAAAATTCAAGCATCATCAAGAAGAAATCTCATTCGAAACTTCTCTTTTTAAAGAGATTAGCATGTAAATGAGATTTACTTTCAAGTTACACCTAATTTGCACAATTCATAAGTGAGGTTAGTGTCATTTTGTGAAGAACACGCCAAGTCTTCAAACTTAGTCATAAAAACACTAAACTTGAGAAAATTGAAAAAATCCACTAACCTAGGTCAACATTTGACCTTTTGACTTCAAAAGTAAAAATTTCAATTTTTATTTTAATTAATCAATATTAATTTATATATATATATATATATATATATATATATATATATATATATATATATATATATATATAAAATAATTAATTCAAATAATTAATTATATATTTAATTAATTATTTATAAAATTTAATATCATATATTAAATTACATAACTCCCAATTTTAACAACTCCCGATATGAATTCCTATTTATATACACAATATTTAAATCATATTTAAATATTTCTATCTCTCTCTATTGTTCAATTCGAAATTAAACAATAAGTCGTTAAACTCTTTTAACGCTTTAATTTCTTGAATCGAATTCGAACCATTCAAATTTATTCATCACATTGTTCTAAGGTTTGGTCCAATGTGAGCTAGTAAGGGGACCTAATAGACGTACAAATCATGAGCTCCAATGATACGAGATTAACCGGTCAAACTCTTTAACTTAATTAACCAACATTCGTTAACTATTAAGACACTCCACTAAAGCCCACTAGCTGCACTCTCCTCACTATAAATATATTTCTGTCCACTTGATATAACAATGATTAGTAAGTCGATCCTTTACAAGTTGCCCATAATCACAGCTAGATTAAAAATACCGTTTTACCCTTATGAGTACTTTTAGTTCCTTAAATCCCACTAATCCTCTAATGAACAATAGGTTTATGGTCCAACCACTAAATTGAGTCCCACTCGGGTTAATGAGAGGGTGGGGCCCCTTGTTCAAGACCTGAAGTCAGCACTTAAGGGAACAACCTATCTACTATCCCTAAAACGAGTAGGAGTAAACTCCATATTGCACCCTATGTCCCCAACTATCTACCCGATCTTACCCCTGAAATGGGAGGCTTGTTGGGCAGCGAAGTTAGGCTACTCTCACCTATGCAGATCGAAGGATAATTCTGAATAAACAGGAGTTCATAGTTAGCTCAGGATTAAGATCAAGTTACCTAGGTCATCAGGTTGAAATAATTAGTTTTAGTAGTAAATGGTGTTATAAAGTAAAAGTGATTATTTTATGGCCCGGTCTCATGCAAACTCATTGCAAATGATGCCCCTACTTGAATGTTTCTACCTAAATGATTCAGGATTAGATCATTTGTATCAAATACAACGTAGGTCGCATCCAATAGTGTTTCCAAAATAAGGTACCTAACTTTTTCATATACTATAGAATGTTTTGGCTATTTACTCAAACTTGATCCACTTTTATGTCTCGACATAAAGTCCAAGTAATCATACTATAGTAAGGGTTTCTTAGTTTATTGGATTTAGGGTTATTAATTCAACAATAACTATATTGAATAAACATCAACAACTTTATTGAAAATAAAATTCAGATTACTGTAAACTACGAGTTTTAGGACATCCAACCCAGCATATAGGTTATAAGATAGAAGTATATTTGAATATGATCCAAATATTAATTTAATTAAATATATGATATTTAAATTAAAATAAATAAATATTAATTTGATTTAATTTGAATTCAAATTATATATATAAATATAGGAGAATTAACTCCCCTACAACAGTTGCAAGGGAGTGGTTAGTGTAGTGAGGGGAGTCCCATCATTTTTTTTTCTTTTATTTTTTTTTTTTACTTCTACATGGCCTTGCTCTCTCTCAAGTTGTCTCTCTGAATTTCTCTCAAGAAAAATCACTTAAGAAGTATCTAATAGCACCTAAAATTTGTTATTTCCCTTAGCTTAACTCGAAATCGTTGTACCATTTAATGGGTTTATTTGGGGAATTTATAGGGTTTTGAGCATCTAAGGGGCATATCAAGCCTCCATCGTCAATTCTAGCTTAATTTGGGCTTATTATAAAGTTGAAAGCAACAATCGGGGCTTGAGGAAGAAGTATGTTTGAAGGAGGATGGCACCTGGACACTCTAGAGGTGTGCTAGTATGATGCTGAGAGGCAGATTGCTCACTACGCCTAAGAGCATTGCGGCGCCCAAGAGGCATTGTGTGTGGTGCTGAGGGACAAGAGTTGAGCTTTCAAGAGCGTCACAATGCTATGAACTTTTATGGAACTGGAACGTGTGTGGAAGCACCACAACACTCACCCGACACTCCGGATTAGAGAGCATTGCGACACTCAAACGATTATTTAAATGGAAAAGTTCATTTCCAGCACAAAATGAAACAGAAAATTACCCATTTTTGCAACTTTGAACTTCCTTCATCTCTATAGTTAATTCTTAACCAGTTTGCACTTGATCAACATTTACTTTTTAGGATTTCATCATGATTGTAGCACTCTAGCTTGGGTTTGAAAAATTTCCCCTCTTTGGTTCATTTGTGAGACTTACTCTTTATTGTAAATTGATTTTGAACTCTTGTTTATGAGTTTTAATCTAAATATACTGTTTATGATTTGCGTTATCTTGATTATTGATTGATGCCCAATGTTTGATTGTTCATTTCCATGCTTAGATTTATTCTTGATTAGGGTATTAAATCATTAGAAACAAAGGGATAAATTAACTTGCTTGAATGTGAGTCAACCACTAACAAGGATTACTTTAATCGATCTTGATTTGAAACCATATTGAATGATTAATTAGAAGATGAAAATTAATTCATTCATCCTAGTGCAACCCCTAAATCTTGATGCGATTAATTCGAATGATTAGAACAAATTCGTCTTTTCATGTTGGCTAGTCAGTTAATTAGGGCAGTTGATTAGCGCTTCTAATCAAATAGGATAGGCTTAAACAAGAGGTGTGATCTAGAGTTCAATGATGAATTAAATTAATTGGGGAAACTTCAATTCAAACCCAAGCTAGACCTTTTTATTATTGATTTCACAACTCTCTCTCATTTACTTTTACTTGCATGTCATTTAATTTCGGGCATTTACGTTTCAAGCATTCACCAACCAAACCCCTTTATTGGTTACGATCACTATAGACATTTTTTTTTTTTTGAGAAATTAACTATCTCTCTGAGGTTTGACCCATACTCCAATGTTGCTACTGAATTAGTGTGAGGATGAAAATTAGTTTGACTAGTCGAAGGCCTCAACACCCTTTGGGCTCGACCAACATCTCCCAACAGGCTTCTAAGCCACTCAACCTCGTCTTGCTAACTACAAAGCAATAAGTTCAGATTTCTTTAAATTAATTGGCAATAAGTTTGTTTTGCAGACTTCCATGAAATAACTCTTCTACTTAGTAAGAACACATATCCAATAGTGAAGCATACTTCATCGTTGTTTGTTACCCAACTGGCATCACAATACCCTTCTAATATGGCAGAAAATTTATTAAAATGCAAACAATAGTCTATTGTACCCTTAAGATAACTTAATAAATGACAAAGAGCAATCCTTTTATCAAGATTCTGTGTACATCTACTCAATTTGTTCACAACATATGCAATACTAGGTCTCGTGTATTTCATAAAAAACATAATATTTCCTATAATCTTTGCATATTCAAACTAAGAAACAATATCTCCCTTATTTTTGTTAAGATTACTCATACTAGCATCACAAAATGTTATTACAGGAGAGTCATCAAAACTATCAAATCTCTTAAACAGTTTTTCAATGTAGTGTGATTGACATAAAGAAAATCCATGTTTTGTTTTTCTTATTTCAACACCAAGTATTATGTCAGCTTCTCCAAAATCTTTCATTTCAAAATGTGACGATAATTACAACTTGGTATTATTGATTACTTCTATGTTTGTTCCAAAGATAAGCGACATCAACATAGAAACATATAACACTCAACTCCAAACAATTTTGAGTAATCATTCGTACTAGAGGAAATCACCTTGAAACCGTTGTTTATTAAAGTATTAATAATTTTTTCATCCCATTGCTTGTGTCACACCCCATCCTAAGTTACTTTATTAACCTAGGAAAAGATGTGAGAACAGCAGACATTAACCCTTTTACAATATTTACTGTTAGATCCTTTTACAATACCTACTGTCAAACTTTTTACTTTTTATAAAAGTAAAAAGTTCATCACTCATATTCAACCCTAACTCAGAAGTACAATAACTATGGCACGACAAACCTCGACTTCGCCCAACAAAGAGAACTCTACTGCTACCTGAAAAGAAAATATAAAAAGAAAGGATGAGCTTTACAAAGTCTAGTGAGTGGTTAACACATAACTAGGGTACACACGACCCTTTTTATAGCATCATATCATAAATAGAAACATGACACCATAATAAAATATAATGGAGGCTATCATCTCAAACCTCATACACGAAGCTTATTCTGGTACTGTATTTTATCCTGATGGCTTCCTCTAGCTAGGCAACTAAATTTATTCCCTATGTGCAGATAGCCTTTTCTCTAAGGGATCAGAAGCTAGACCCATTGATCCTCTGACCATCCCACAAAAGATACCTCTCACAGGATCAAGAACTAGATTTTCGGCTCCCCTGACCATCCCTTGAGGTTTTAACCTTGCCACAGGCTTAGAGACTGGATCCACAGATCCCCTGACCATCTCATGCGATCTTAATTTCCTCATCATACATTCATAAACGCATACACGTAGCAATTATATCTTTAACTCAACAAAAAAAAAAAACATTAAACTACTTAAGGAAACAAACTAGTAACCACTCACAATTAATGGAGTTCTTAGTTCTTTAAAGCTTCCTTCCCTTACTCGAGACTGACTTAATTTCAAGGTCTGGCTTAGTTTGAACTTCTCAAGCTTCTGGAACTGAGCGAACAACAACTGGTAGCCCTTTGGTGCCTCAAAAAGCCTTCTGGAGTGCTCGAAATACCTTTTTGGACGCAAGAACTACTCCTTGGACGTAGGAACCTCTCTTGGATGCAACACTGCACTCAGTTGGACGCAAACTACTCCTTGGATGCAAGGTCATCTGTGTTCGATGCCTGGTTGCACACCTTGGATGCCTAGGGTTTTTTTGGATGCTTGGTCTTTTTAGAAAAGCTCTCAAATTCTCTCAATAAGCTTTTGAAATTATTTTTGAGTGAACGCAGAAGTGACCTGTCACGCCCCGCCCTAAGCCACCCTTCTATAACTCGAGATGGGGTGTGACGACAGCAGCCATCGATCCTTTTTCAATATCTACTGTCAACTTATACTTTTTTGTGACTTACTAAATAACATATATATTCAAAACACAATACTGTATTTTTAACAAGCAAAATTTTATTTACACCATTGTTTATGGAATTTGTTTTACAAGTGACATAACCCTAACTCGATACAAGTTTTTGCCAAATTTTAATGACCATATTATATCTCAGCAGACCTTGACTTCGCACAGCAACGGAAACTCGACTGCTACCTGGAAAAGAAAACATAAGAAAAGGATGAGCTTCATGGAGCCTAGTGAGTGATCAATAAAATTAGGGTTCAGATAACCCTTTAAACATAATAACTATATTAGAATTCATGAGCAAGCATATCTATATCGAGCTTATAATCAAATTTCCCCCTTAGGGTTACTCAATTATCCTACTAGCATTCTGTTGTATAAATTTACAATAGATAGATCACAAGTCCCCGGCAACGGCGCCAAAAACTTGTTGTAGAAATTAAATGTGGAATTGAAAATTTACAAACGCAAGGTGTAGATTAAGATATGATTATGCGTTTCACATATCATGCGTTGAACATGCTATGCGTTTTACTACTATGCGTTGGTGATCTTGTCAAGTTTTCCTATCCTTCACCCAAGTATAAGCAAAGGAATAGGTTTTCTCGATGAGTCCGAGGTCAAACACAGGGATTATGTTGATTTATTATTTACGTGGATTTCATGCGTTGCAGTGGTAACCAAGAAATAGTTGAGAGAGTTGTTTTGTTTCTACTCTAAGGAAAGCTATTGTACGTACACTATACTAAAATGTGGAAGATGGAAAGCATGCGACACAGCAAATTCAGCTAATGATGTTGAATGGATAAAGAAAGGGTTCGGGTTGGTTAACATCTAACATCGGAAACGCATGGTAGTATTCTATTCATACTTGCGACTCTTCTCCCAGTTGTCAGCCGATATGCATTATATGTTTATAACGCATAGGAGAGTGTTAAGAACCAAGGTTATCCCCATAGACAGGTAACACTTCTTGGCCCTTGTTAATTGATTTCCACAATTACTTACCCTCTCGAGCAGTTTGATTATTACTAGTTATATCGATTTGTCAGATGGACATAAGCATCAGATTAAGATCGCAATTGACAAGATGAAATAGTTACACTATGGTTCTTAGTTAGATGCTACGCAACCCTAGACCCTTGAGTGATTAGTTATTCATGGTTTGAAAGTAAAAAGCGGAAAGTATAGAGAAATGAGTAGACATGGAAGATATATATATTGATGAAACGAAATTCAACTTTAGAAAAGCTCAATGTCTTGACACAAATCTAAAATCAAGAAAGAAAAACTAAGAAAGAAAGCAGGAAAGGCGTCAATGTCTTGAGTCGCCCGGATGGAAGCGTGAGGTTCTGCTGTGAAGTGGTCCGGCGGAGGGAAGACTCTTCTCTCTCGAGCTATTCGTCTCTAGTTGAAGTCTAAGAGAACTCTGCTGTCACTTATGGAGTTCTTCCAAGAATCAACAATCCTTTCTCATCTCGCAGAGCTACCCTTTTATAGATGATGCGTTGGCAATTGATGGCAAATCTGCTTGATTGGCGGCGAGATTAATACCATGCGTCCATCTCGCCTGATTGCGTGATTCTCGGGTCAATTAAGATCCACCACTTTAGCCACAAATCATGTTCGTCAATCATCCGACAATCTCTCAAGATTCTAATTTGATTCTCGGCGCCTTGCATTGATGGTCGTCTATGCGTCCATGGATAGTTTGGCCGATGTCAATGCGTCGTAAGTTGCTAACGCATAGTCATGCGTTGAATAGTTGTTAATGCATCGTCAAGTTGTTCACATTCCGTTCAGATCATGCGTCCACGAAAAACAGATTGCTAACGCGTCGTCCTGCATTAAGAAGTCATCAACGCATCGTCTGCATTCCTGCGTCAAAACATGCGTTTTAGGCTCAAAAAGTGGTAAAATCATTATCTTCCTAAAAATACAAGAGTATAGCGTAAAGGAAGATTTCTTAATAAAAATTGACATAACTTGTCGCATGCTTATCTATTTAATCTCTATTTATCTAAGAAAAAGGCTATCATAACTTGTATTTCTACAAGTTATCACATTCTCAGCTTAACAAATCCTCTGGTTAACCTACTAGCTCACACAGCTTAGTAATCTGACTGGTTTCCTCTGTTGGCTCACTTGGCTCAGCAATTTTCGTATTTTCTGTCCCTATGTGTACATAGCCTTATCTCTGAGGATCAAAAGCTAGGTCCGTCAACCCCTTGACTATCCTCCCGAGATATTTCTTGCAGGATCAGGAACTAGGTTCTAGCACCCCCTGACCATCCCGCAAGGTTCTATTCCCGACACAAATTCAAACACTAGATCTTTCCAACCCTCTGACCATCCTGTGCGGTGTCGAATTTCGGTCCTAGTCACGTCCGTAGCCCTCAATGCCTTCTCAAGGTCCTTGACATTGGGGAACATCTATATATCCAACAAAGTTCGATATGCTACCAGCTATTCGATACCTCACCATAGCACGCATATTAATCACAACATCATATAATCATTCTATCAAGTGTGTATTCATAAGTGTGCTATTAACAAGCATTCATAAGATTCTTAATTAAATCTATATTCATAAGTGTGCTATTAACAACTATTCATAAGAGTCTTAATTAAATCCTCTCACGAAAGAAATCAATCACTCATAGAGAAAGTAGTTTCCAAACTTTAGGGTTTCTTTCTTCGCCTTGGTTTCGAAACCTTCTCAGCTTCTCAGAGCTTTTGGGACTGAGAACACAGCAACCAGGAAGCCTCTGAAACCCTAAAACAGCTCCTCAGAGGCCTGGAAAGATCCCCTTGGATGTAGGGCACTTCCTTGGACGCAGAGCAAATCACCTTAGTCGCATAACAACTTGTTCTTCTCCTTACACAGCTCAGTTGGACACAGGACAGCCTCCTTGGACGCCTGGGGCACCTTATGGACGCAAACAACTTTCAGTTAGCAAGGAAAACAATACTTGACACCTACTAGCCTTCCTTAGATGCAAGGCTTCTCCTTCAACCTTCTTCCTTTCTTTTCTCTAGTGAAAATCGGGTGCTTTGGTGGTGTGAGAGCTCTTCCACCATTTGGTGCTATTTATAAATGTTGGATGGCAAACTTTGTCATCTAACCTTTACCCTAAGCTTGACGCTTAGCTCTCACATGTCATCATGCATGATGAACACTCCATGCATCCAAACAAGTGTCTCCTTGCATGGTGTTCTTGTCATGCATCCCGATACCTCCTCCTTGTGAAGTGTTATGTCCAAATGAAGCCACTTTGCACAAAAAATACTCAACCATGCGTCCAAACTAGCCCTTAGGATAGGGATCATGCGTCCATCTCCTCTCAATCATGCGTTCATGATGATGCTTCTAGGGTTTGGCTTCTTTTGCTCTCTTTTTCTTCTTCCAATCTTCCTATACTTAGCCAAATTTTCCTTACCAAGACCTTCCTATGCGTCCAGCACTCTTCCTATGTGTCCAACCTTAGTCCAACACTTAGTCCAAAATCTTCTTCTCTAGGAGGTATGCGTCCAACAAGTACCGAGCATCCCACACTTAGTCAAATTTCTACTCATAAAGCTTATTATGTGTGTGGTTTCCTCCAAATCCCCTTAGTTATTCGTCCACCATCTCAACTCTTTTGATCCATGCATCCAAGACTCCCAACATGGCCCATGGACTCCTTGATATCTCACCTATGCGTCCATGGTATGCCTCCCAAGTCTATGCTTCCAACTTTCCTCTCCTATGCCTTCCATACTTGGCCATTTTTCACCAAATCTCCAAGTATGCGTCCAACCCCTTTCCTTCCTTCCTTAGGGTTGCTTCTCAACTCTCCAATTCATCCAACACTTAGCTAATTCTTCCTAAAAGATTGGCCTATGCGTCCAACCCTAGATATGGTGAAGTTCCTTCTTCAACTTTGCACCATGCGTTCATCCTTCTTCCCCAAGACCTAGGTTTCCTTCCAACACCTCAATACTTAACCAAATTCCTCCCAAAAATTAGGGTCACCATGCATTCAAACTCACCAACCATGCATCCAACATGGTGGTTTTTCCCCCAAGGATGTGTCTAACTCACAACTAGCTCCCAACTATGCTTCCAACTCTTCCTTCTCTAACACTTAATGAAATTTCCTCTCTTTTTCCTAGGCTATGCGTCCAAGCCTAGTCTTCTCATAGCATGGTTGAGTTCTCCAAGTATAGTTGTGACACTTAGATTATTAGCCCATTAGCCACCTTGTGGTCCAAGACCCGAAAATCGCTTAACGTGGTTTTCTTCCAAACTCACCTACGACTTATTCTCAACCAAAAACTCAAGTTGGCATAAACACTATTCTTCCTCTGTACCATCTCAACGCCTAGTGCCCTCTTTACTAGCCAAATGGCTAACTCCACAAGCCTAGATTTCCTGCCTCAAAAGTTTTCTAACTTCATAGGCTTGTGGTCCAAGTTTTCACCATTTACCCTAGTTTCCTTTCTTTATGACTTCTAAGCAACTAGGTCAAAGGTTAGGGTGTCACATGACCCCTCGAGCCTATTTATAAAACTCCTTGAGAGGCTTAGTCACCCTCACCTTAGTACTTAGTTTGACACATTTCATGGCACTTGTCTTACAACATGCATTTATGGCCATGCGTGATGACATCTCCTATTTGTGAGGTATTTAACTCGTAGCATGCCACTTAGCACCTCATTTCCACCCTTACCATGCATCTAACTCTTCCCTCCATGAGTCCAACTTGTAGGTTTTTAGGGTATGTCCTCTTTTGCTCCCTTTTACTTCATCCAACCATTTAACACTTACCAATTTTTCTTCCCAACACCATGTATGCGTCCAACTTTGCCTTTAGAAGTCTTGTACTTAGCAAAATTTCTTCCCTTCAAGGAGTAAGCGTCCATCCTATTGTTTTTGGCCTACAAACTATGTGTTCCAACCTTGTATTTTTCCATAATCTTGCTTACTAGCTGTTCGTTTGAAATTTCTTATTTGAATTAAATTGAGTTTCTTAGCTCGTTGCACAAAAATAGATTTATCATTTCCGTACAAGGATGCGTCGAGAATTACTCTAGATGTGATCATGATTAAGCAAGTTTTCCTATAAAGACCCAAGTATAAGCATTTATAGGTTTCCTGGTGAGTCTAGGATCGAACGCAGGGATTTGTAATAACTAGGCGTTGAGATTAGATGCTTGACTATGCGATGAACTATACATGTAATATGTGCATTTGTTGGTTGTATGTGTCTAAAACTATACATAAAGAATGAAAAGAATTTCCCACAACTAACAATGAGGTGGACGCGACGATGGGTAGTCATATGTCATTTAGTGTCAGATAGCATGCGTTGAGAATGAATGGAACCATGCGATAGAAGTAGAGTTGAACGCAAGAGCTAGTTTTTACCTAAACTTTCTAAGTACAATTACATACCTACAAACTGCGTTTGTGAATCCATCTCTCGGTGTTTCGACGCCACATTAATCTTATCTCTAAGACACATGGTAAGTTTGCGTTGGCAAAAGATGAACTACATCTCTGCAACTCATCTAGTCTTAATTAATGCTAAAGATTAACTATCCACTCTCTCAAGCTCGACAGTCATGCTTACTACATTTGTTTGTCAGACAAAGTTATGCAAGCTAAAGATATGCATCAATCAAGATGTAACATACTCAGAATTGCTCAAGAAAAACTAACTTTTAACAGTCAACTCATTTAGCATTTAGACAACATGGTGTAAAGTATTTAATACGGAAATAGATGAAAGATGATAGTCAATCAAACTCATATTAAGAAAATAAATCATTCTCTCGAATGTCATCAACAAAATATAAGCAATGAGAGAAATGGAAATAAAACACAAATGAAGGGCGTCAAACCGCCACTAGCAACGTCTTGCTTCATGGAGGCTTGAGATGGTTGCTATCTGATACATAGATTCCATAGGGTGAAGGTTCTCACTCACTGGGAGACGACTCTGAAGGTGCTCAGAATCCTTTTCTCAGAAGAGCTCGAAATGGAGGCTGGTTATGGTGAGGGAGAAACTGTGCAGAGCTTTCGCCTCTTGAACTGGTCTCTCTTCCTCCTCTTCTTGGAGAAGCTTTTGGGCTATTTATAGGCGTCAAAAAGTTGATATCATGATGACCTGATACCTTTGCATTAAATTTCAGCCACGCTGCATAGACTTTTCAAATTGTCAGCCTATTTGTTCTGCCATGATCTGATTGGGTGTTGTCCTTTTTCATAATGACATGACAGCTGTTTGAGCATGCGTCTGTGTCTACTATTTCTCGACGCATGGTCTCAACGCATGGGCTCAACGCATAGGTTCGACGCATGGGTTTCCACTTGTTCTCGCAGCAGCTTCGTCTCTTCGTACTCGGTTGTTTGCGCTTCTTTTCTTCTTAACCTGTGTTAGGAACAGAAAAGCTCATCGTTTTTCAGGTATTTTCTTTTGTAAATAGTGCCAACGCATGGTGATACATTTTTCATCATTCAACTACCAAAATCATGCTTTTAGCTCCAAAGTTACTCTAATTAAATCAAATAGTGACTATAATAACTTGTATTTCTACAAGTTATCACTAGCCAACCATCTTATACCATGTGTCCAACTTAGTTCCAAAACTACTATACTTAGTCAAATTTCCACCCATGAAGCTTCTTTGCATTTCCATGAACTTTCCTTTTCCTTCAAAGTGTTACTTTTCACTCAAAAACTCTTCCAACACTTAGCTAGCAACCCTTCCAAGCATGAGCTATGCGTTCACCTCTTGTACTTAGTGAAATTTTGCCCCCTAAATATGGACTATGCGTCCAACACCTTCTTTATGACCTAGGGACTTCTTTCAACACTTATGAGCACTCCAACACTTAGTTAAATTCCTCCCAACACACTCCTCTATGCGTTGAGCATGCCTTCTATGCGTCAAAGGCTTGATTTATTCTCCCCCAAGACATGTGTTCAAGCTTGAAGCTATCTTCCAACTATGCTCCCAACTTATCCCTCTTAACACAGAGAAATTTTTTCTTCCCCTCAAAGCACTATGCATCCATGCTATGTTTTCTAAGTATAGTTATGACACTTACAAAATTTCACAACCTACTTGCCTCCTTGGTCCAACACTTGAAAATTTATTTATCATGGTTTTTCCCAAACTCTGCTAGGACCTATTCTCTTCTCAAAACTCAAGTTTGCTCAAACACTTTTCTTCCTCCCTAAGTTGTCAATGCATAACTCCACAAGTCCAAAATTTCGGCTCAAAATATTTCTAACTCCACAAGCCTGGTTATACTATTATCTTCAAAGTTCACTATTCTTTTCCTTTGTTTAGTACACATGTTCTATATGAGAATTTTGAGATTCATAGTTTGAGAGCATGGTTAAGACCATAAAGAGATTTTTTAAGTTTGCACACTTTATCCTTCTGACTGGCAAACTATAAAGTCTTCAGGTTGTATCATATTTATTTCTTCTACATCACCATTAAGAAAAGTTGTTTTTACATCTAGTTAGTGTATTTATTGACCATGGATGGTAGCTAAGGCAATCAAGGCTCTAAATGTGGCTATTTTAGTCACAAGAGAATACATATCAAAGTAGTCAATACCTTGTTTTTGTACCCTACTACTACTAATCTAGTCTTGTATCCTTCAATTGAACCATCAGGTCTAGTTTTCTTTTTGAAAATCCATTACATCTAATTGGTTTACTTCCTTTAGGGAGATTTACCAAGTCCCAGTTGGTTTTTTAATCCTAATCTCAAATTAATTAATTTTAATTAATTAATTAATGTTTTGATGATAACAAACTTGATTTTGTTTAATAATAATTTTATTATTTTGGATAATTCATAGTGTAAAGCTCGGAACAGCTATTTCGATGCCTCTTGAATCACCCAAATCAGAGTTCAAATGAAAAAGTTATAGTCGAAATAAGGTTAATGAAAAATTACCCAAGAGGGTGCCACTAGGAGCTATGGAATGAGTGACACATGGTGGATTTTTTATTTTTGGGTTGATGTTAAAAAGAAAATGAATCTAATACTATTTTATGTTTGTGTCTAACGGCTAGTTAATTTTAAAATAAAAAAAAATTAATATTATATATGTTTGTGTTTAACGGTTAGTTGTCTTTAAAATAATAATTAAAAAAATACTTTTTACTTTTAATCTCCACCTTTCATTTTACCTTTTGATCAATTCAATGGCTCAAATTAAAATCCACTTTTTACCCTACTTTCCTCTCTTTTTATACTTCATCTTCCCAAAATTGTCTAAACTTTTACAACTTTTACCATCCTCAAAACTCACCAAAAAGCCACCATTGTTACTCTCTCTCCAAGTTTTCAGTTTGTTTATTATTTTCATCTTATTCTAGAGAGAAGTTCTTCTTTTATTGTGAAGATAAAAAGCTTTTGAGCTAAATTTGTATATTCACTCTATTTAGAGAGTTTATTGCGTGTATTTAAAGCTCCAAAAACATTGTAACGGTTGGATCCTAACCCATAAAAAGAATCGGGTTTGCTCTTGAACTTGAAAAAGGAGTAAGGTAGTAGTTCGACTCTCATCCATGGAATTGTCGCCCATGTCTCCAGCACCTTGCCCACGTACACCCACGCCTACTAGCTGCCCATTTGGGGTGCCTACGACCATTTTGGATATTTTTAGAAAAGTTTTTACTTTAATTGATATTTCTTTGAATTTTTAGCCTCATAATGGGTAATTTTGCATTTTAAGTTGATTTACGGATATTTTAGGAAGTCTTGAGAATTTTTGCGAAAAGGTCCCTAAATGGCAATGATGAAGAAATAAGTGAAATTTAAGTTGATTTAAGCCAATGTGGATGAAGTTTAAGTATTATGGGAAGCGTAGGAACCTCAAAGAGATGGTTTAATGACTCTTAATTGGTATTTTTGTGAGCCCTGTACTTAATCTTGTGAGAAAGCAAGGTAAGAAGGGACCAAGAGATGGACGCTTGGGTAGGAGTAGTTGGCTGGAATGTGATTGGGGCGGAAAAATGACTAAGTACCAGCTATGCGTTGGTGGCAACGCGCCTAGATGGAAACAGTTTTGGCGTGGACGCAAAGGTGAAGGAAGACTTTTAGGCGTTGAGGTCACGACGCGTTGAGGTCATAAGGTGTGGAGAGCCACCTTGTACCGAAGATTATCTTGCGACAAACGCATTGAAGGCTGCAGGGCGTTGGAAGTTAAAGGCCACGAGGAGTTGGGAGCTGATTTGCGATGAGGCCATTATGCGGTGAACGCTACCATGCGTCGAAAGTGGGTATGCATTGGACAAAGAAGGTTGTCCGAGAGAGTAATGCGTTTGTTAACCATCTAGCGGGAGAGTTTGAAAAGTAACACCATCAGAGGCCGTGTGTTGTTGAAGCTAAACATAGAAGGTATGCGTTGGATAGATTGTAGTATAGTGTTGAAATGGAGATTAAGTCGATGGTATATATATATAAGTGGATCGGGAATTCAATTTTTTTGATTGCATTTCAGAGCTCGAGTTGGGTCCATCTTGAAACTAAACATCGGAAGGAGGTAGAAGAAGATGTTCATGTCGATTTGGAGTGGAAATTTCATCGTAACCGTGGAGGAAACTTGAGCTAGGCAGAGGACTCAGCTGGTGTTACTCTTTCAGAGTAACGTTCGGTTTTGGAGGAAGAACAAACTGAAGAAACGGTGGTTAGGGCCAGAACTTCTGAGGTTAGTAAGTTAACTCGATTTTTAGCAAGTTTCATGAAGGATGCTTGAGCTGAAATTGTATAAATGTGTGTCAAACTCAGATAGAAGAGATTAAAGCTGAATTTGCCGGACGATTAGGGGTAACTCGGAGTTGTTGAAGGATATACCCTAAACGGAGATGATGTTCTTCATGAAATTTGGAGGTAAGATGAAGGACTTACACCTTAACAAGTTTGTAGAAGGAAGTAAGTTCTGAAATTGATCAAAATGTAATGTTTAGCAGGTTGAAGAAAGAAGAGGAAAGGAAGAAGGAAATGGTTCTACTGCAGCGGTAGTATCGCTGAGAGAGCGAGAGACAGGGCAGCGAAGCAAGTATCGCTGTAATGCAAGAGGGGCTTTGCGTCTCACGATTCTCGCTAGAATATCGCTGGGTGTCGCTCCTCAGGTAGTCTCGCTAGTTACGTCCAACTTAATGTCGTTGGTACAGTAGTATGTGATGAATCTCGCTGGTAGCCTTTAGTTGTCTGAAGTATAATGCTATTAATGTGTGTTAAGGGAAAAGGAAGATTATGGAAACTGAACATGAGAAATATGTATTTTCAGGCCAGGAAGAGCTCGGGGAGGCTTATAATCCACTTAGAGTCGAGACAAGTTGTGAGTGACCTTTTATTATATCTTGTGGTTACCTTAGTATATTTATTTGATGAGAAAATATGGTACTTAGCAGTATTCATAGTGAATATGATATGCCAATAAGTTAAAAGGAAACTAATTCTATTGTCTAAATATAGTAATGGCTGAGGGACTTTATGGTGAAAGCCTTTGTGCAAGTAAACATGAAATTAAGTGCTGAGGGACTTCGTGTGAAAGCACTTGAATAGTTAAGTGGAATGAATTACAATACTGAGGGACTATGAGAGAAAGCATGTAGTAATCCATCACATACTAGCTCGTGCTGAGGGACCATGAGTGAAGGCACTTGAGCGAAGAATGAATTGGTTACCAGTGCTGAGGGACTTCGTGTGAAGGCACATGGTAATATAGACATAATCGAGTAAGTGCTGAGGGACAGAATATGAAGGCACTTGATAGTTGCAAAATCGTGAAATATGATGATTAGGCATTTATATGTGTTTAGAAATGAGAATTTGTACTAAATACGGAAGAGTTAAGTTGTGCTTTGTCACAACAATAGTTAGCTAATTACCATGGGGCTATGAGGATATTGGTAAAGGTGAAACCAAAAGCTTAAAGAAGTTTAGAAACTATCTGAAAGGCGATAAACACTGGTTACTAATAGTTATGCTAGTTCATGGTTGATAGTGATAGTTGAATGAATTTAGTCACTCACTGGGCTTCATGCTCACTTGATTTGTTTGTTTGTTGTCGTTTCAGGTAGCGAGCATGTCCTGGATGCCTAACCTACAGAAGAATCTCGTCTGGGCCTACCTTGAAGCAAACCTCTAGGATAGTTGTAAATATTTAGTTTGTGCTCATGTTTTGTAATGTACATGTTCCTCGGGAGTGAGGAAGAATTGTTCTGTATCATACATGTATATATGCCAAAGAATACTTGTTGAGAGATTGTATGTTCTCTTTCTTTTTAATAGCAATGGTATTTCTAATTAGGATTTATCTGGCTTCTAGTTTCAATATGCTATACAGAGAGTGCAGTTTCACACTCACTCCTAGGTATAGGATGTATCTGGGATGGGGTGTGACAATTTTAGGTTTAATTGAGGTTGGAGTAGCTATAACCCTAAAGGATCAGGCTGGAGCTGGGAGTGACAAATGTTTTCTTTAAAATGAATTCTTTTATGATTCCTAGCCATGATTTCTTATGAAAATGTGTTCTCTTTATGATTTTGTTAAGTATTGAGCATGGTCTATTGATTTTACACAAAAAACCTACTATGGAATGTTAAACTTAAAAAAGGAAAGTTATATGTTTTCTTATTCTCAGATGTTTTCCTTGTGAAGTCTATGTTTGAAAAGCATGATTTATACTTGATTTATGTAGCTTGAAGAGCATGCTTTGTTTGTTTTCTTTAAGCTTGGAAAAAGCATGAAACTAGCATCGAATAATCATGAAGCAGATTTGGTTGATTTTGATCCGGTCTGGTTCTTTATAGGTGGCGTGGGTTGAGGCGTCTATGCTTCGGGATCGGTCATTGTGGTTGGTTTGTGTGAATGCTGGTATGTCTTGGTGTTTCCGTGCAATTCTCAAGTGTAGGGACTCTCTTTTGCCTCTTGTTAGAATGAAGGTGGGTGATGGTCGGTGTTGTCATGTGTGGTGTAGCCCATGGTTGCCTGGAGGTCCCCTCTTGGATTAGTATGGTGATCGGGTCATCTATGATGCGGCTAGTAGATCGGATGCTCATCTTTCAAATTTTATTTTCGAGATTGGTTATTGGCAGTGGCTGTGTACTACTAGGGAATTGATAGAAACTGCTGGCTTAGTTAAGGGAGTGGTAATTAGAGTGGGGTGTGAGGATAGGTGGGTCTGGATTCTTGAGAGGTCTGGTAAGTTTTCTATCAAGAGTGCTTGGAAGGTGTTGAGACCGAGGCGTACGAGGGTGTTGTAGGCTAGTATTCTGTGGTTTGGAGGTAATATTCCTCAGCACTCGTTTTGTCCCTGGTTGGCAGTGAGGGATAGGTTGGGGACTAGGGATTGGTTATGTAGGTGGGGGGTTTTTGCATTCTTCGGTGTGCTTGCTTTGTGAGGTTGGGGTGCAATCTAGGGATCACCTATTCTTTGAGTGCCCCTTTGGGTTTCCGGTGTGGCCTGGTGTGTTGAGGTTTATGGATTCGTCCCATTGGGTGGCAGGGTAGGCTATGGAACTGGAGTGAGTTTGAATGATGGGGCGTGGTAATGGGGCCAGGAGGACGTTATGGCGTGTTTTCTGGAGTGCCTCTATTTACTTTGTGTGGTAGAAAGGAACCGTCGTTTACATGGTGGTTCGTTTCGTAGTGCAGAAGTGATCTTGCATCTGGTTGTTTCATCTGTGCTTGCTCGTGCTATGTCCCAGAATGATGACCTCTCTGGTGTCTTTTAGTGTTGTTTTTTTTGCTCGTGTGGTTTCCGTTCTGCTAAGGGTTTGTGTGTGCTTTTCCCCAGGCTGTGGGGTTTTGTTTTTCTTCTTGTTTGATCTGTTGGTTTTGGTGAGGCCTTGTTATGGCGTTTTTGTTGCTTGTGCTTGCTCTTTATTCTCTGTTTGTCTTCTGTCTGGTTGTTTGTTTTCCTTGATTTGTTGCCTTGCCCCCGAGTTGTGGGACCTCTTGTTGTTGTATAATAAATTGCCTTTTCAAAAAAAAAAATCTAAAGTCTTTCATGAAATGTTATGTGTTGAAATGATTATTTTTAAAGCATGCTTGCATTTTAAAATGTTTAATAATGGACCCAATGTTGAAGGACATTAAGAAGGCAACCTTGAGATTATTGAGGAACTCAATGCTGAAGGACGTTGAGAAGACATTTAAGTATCCTGGGACTTAGTACTGAAGGACATTGAGAAGGTATTTGGGTAGTCCAAGATAGCTATTTCTATGTGCACATAGAGAGAGTTGACATTGTTGTGTCGAGATTACTCCACAACAGCTAAAGTTTGTTTTCGACGTTGAGTATATTGAGCTTGCTCCACCTCAACTAAGGTTATCATGAATTCAAAGATAAAGATTGATGAGTTTGAAAGTTTTATTTCAGTAAACTATTAGCTTGGTTTCTCTAAAGTCTGAGCATGATTGTTTTTATGTTAAAGTTTATGTTTTCCATATTATGTCACTCATTGGGCTTCCCAACTCACGTTTTCAATGTTTCCTTTTCCACCTAGGTAGCAAAAGAGTTCCCGGAGCTTAGCCTACTCAAGCCTCATCCTGCTCAAGATTCAAGTTGTCAACAAACACTTTTCTTTCTAGCTTTTGTATGTGTAAATGATTTTGAGATAATGTGGCATGTAGACACAACTAATTAAGTCAAGTGTTGAGGTGTGAGAATGTACATGATGTATGCATTCTAGTCCTATATTAGATAGTTTATAGGTTCAGTTGATGTAAACATTTAACGTTCATGTTCTTGTATTTATTTTAGATGTTGGTCTTGTATGTTTTATGCTTTGAGAAAAGGATATTGTGGGTGGCTATATTTAATGATGTTTCCAACAGGTTAAACAGGTACAGGTGAGCAGTGAACCTCACAAAAGGGGTGATGTTTGCTGTCTTCACACCTTTTTTTAGGTTTAAGAGGATAATTTGGGTGGGGTGTGACAAACATGCTCTTAACGCAGGCGCCTTGCATTGCGCTTGGCGCATTTTCCAGTAACTGCCTTTTTGGTGCAGTGCCACGCACTCCAAACTTTGATGAATGAAGGCCACCAATTGAGCGCCACAGTGCTCCAATTTGGAGTTGCCAGCATCGTAGTGTTGTCCCTAGGCATCGCGGCCCCAATCCTTTTTATATAAGTAGTTTTTGCCGAATTAGGTAATTCCAACTTCGATTTCTTTGCCTCCACCACTATTAACTACTTTGTATTTTTCATTTATTGGACATTGGTGTTGATCTTAGCATATAATGAGTGGCTAAGGTACGTTCCTCTAGCTTAGGGGTAGGATGAGTTCATTTTTGCTTGGTTGAGAAATTAGTACTTATATTTCATCATCTTTGCATTGAAATCATGTATGACTTGATCACCCATTGTATTTTTCTTGCTTTACTAAGGACTAATGCATCTGTGTGTGTTGATAACACTTAAAATATATGCTATCTTAGTGCCTTTAATCTTGCCTGTTTATGATATTTAATGTGCTTAAATGTTTATAGTTGTAGAATATCGAGCATAAAGAGCCATCAGGACGGTTTCGATGCATTTCAAGCCTAAAACGGGAGAATTAGCAAGCAAAACGTGCCAAATGCAAAAAAAATCCAACAGGCAACCTGGCGCCACGACACTAGCTTGGCGCCGCGCTTTTTCTAGAGGCAAGCTCTGGGTGGTATGAAGACAATGTTGTGGCTTGACGAAACTGGAAGCGAAGCATGCACGCCGCGGAAAAAGTGTATAGCATCGCAGCACCAACTCTCGATTTATAAAGGATTTTTAGGGTTTTTAGTGGGGAGGATGACATTTTTCCAACCTAACTTCGGCCTTAGCCAATTTTCTTCCACTCTCTACCTCTCCACTTGTATTTTTCTTCACTTTCTCTCATGTATCGATAGAGACATGCCAAGTTTTGTCTTCTCCATCTCTATGGGGAGGTAAGATCTAGTTTCTAGTTTAGAGGATTTAGAATAATGTAATTTGGGGAGATTTCTTATTAATGTCATTTTTACATCTGCCAATGAGTTTCTCCTTATTCTTTATTGATTTATTATTGTATTTTCTCATGAATGTGTGACAAACTACTTGAGCATGTATTGATTTATTGTCATGCAATACGTGACATGAAATTGAAGGGCGATCTATAGAAGCAATAGGTTAGATAGGCTTGTGATTTGTCGTGCACAACGAAGAGCATTGATCTACTGACCTAGGAGAAACTAGATTGAATGTTTAATTAGACGATGGAAACTACACATTCATCCTAGTGTAATCCCTTAAGTGTAATACGGTTAGTTAAATATGCATGGTATGTATTCACCTATTCATGTTTAGCTAATTAGGTAATTAAGACCGTTGGTTGAGTTTCCAATCAATTAGGCTAGCTAAAGATAACAACCTAAAATTACATTTTAATATCTCGAAGATCAAAATTACTGTGGTCTAGTCCAATCCTCTGAGCTAGAACGTCTTTATCAATTTCATTTCTATCTTTACTTTCTTACAATTTATTTTTATGTAATTCCTATCTTCTACTCTCCATACCAACCCCTCCCCACCCCCACGCTTTCTACTTTAATTGAAGGTGAGCTTTGAAGAACTAATCTTTCGTGCTTTCCTACGGATTGACCCGATCTTGCCGCCAATACTATATTTTAGTAGATAGTTGTAAAGATCGATAATTATAAATATTATTTGATTGAGTCTTTTGGGAGCGATACCAAAAAGGCGTACATCATATGTTAATCTCAATAGATTAAAGCTTTTTTGTATCTTAATTATAAGTTGTCTAGGACAATTCTTTTGCTATATTGCATGATTAATCATTCAAGAATTGAACCAGTTAGTAATTTAGGGCTAACCCAGTTACTAATGAACTTTGCTAGATTACCTAAGCTTAGTGTGGTGTTTAATTGATTAGGCCTCTAATTGGGACCGGTTAATTAAACATTTAGACTAATTAAGCAATTGATTAGTCCAATATAGAGTTAGTTTTGATCTCAAAGTCAAGCAAACAAGAGCCAAGAATAGAACTAAGCATGCATCCATTCCTTTGAGTTCGATGAATAACCAATGAATGGAATCTGAATTCCCTAAGCTAGGCTCCTTTAATCGAAATTAATCTCAATTATGCTTTATATTTATGCACTTTAAATTCTTTGCAATTAGAAACTTTCAAAAACCCTTATGACCATTCGAATTGAAGTCAAGACTAAAATTGTCCCAAATTCCCTATGGAGATGACCTGCTCCTATTGGCTACAAGCTCGAAAGGGCAGTTTTAAATAATATTTGTTTTGGGCCCCAACAGGCCTTTGAACAATGAGCATTACATCTAGTATAGCTAATTAGTTACATTCAAATAAGTACTCAATCTCATGTACATATGTTCCAATTTGATGCATAGAATACACACAAGTACAGTGAAATCCTTTGTACAATAGGGTGATAACAACAAACGAACACGGTGTGTGCTTTAAGCATACCATTTGTAAATTATTTGTGAGTTAGTACTAATAGTGTACTTCAAAGCATGCATACCATGAGTGACATTGGTATATTATGTTTCTCAACTCAATAGATTGTTAGCAACATGCCATATAATTTAGAAGAAAATAGGGGAATATATAAAGCAATCCAAATTTAGTCCAAGTATGAATGTCTAAGCATATTGACATGCATTTATGCCATAGCCTAGTTAAATACAACTTCACAAAATTGTAGGTTGCTTATACACTAGCCCTAATGTAGAAGATAGATATTGTTTATCATAAAGATTTGAAATAGAGAACCTTGTGCTTTCATGTTGGCTATATTTTACCATTGAACATTTTAAAATAAAATGAGGAAGGGGGCAACATCTATTTCTCTGGTTATTTTCACTTTCGAAGGCTTAGATGGGAAGCATATTCCAAAAACTTACCTATGTGAATGACATCGCGCCTTCATCCGTGATCGTCGGAAATTAGTTAATTAGAAATCAATAATAAATTTTCAAGCAAAGACACAAACAATTTTAACCTAGAAAAACTAAGTCAAAATCTCCACTATAATCAATTAATGGAACAAGTTTTAACTAGAGGTATACACAAAATATATATCAAGATTAATAATCTCAACAACAAATGACAACAATAAAAAAAATAATAATAATAAATTAAAAACGTCTCACTTAAAGTGACAACTAATTAAGCTCCGACCACACATTCATCCCCAAAAGGCTGAATTACCCTACTGTACGGAAGACTGTTCTTTTCTGAGTTTTCTAACTTTTTTTTCTCACATTGTTTACTGCTACTAAGGTTTTTAAATAAAGTAAAATTATAACAAACAGCAAAATTGTCATTAACCACGAAATATCATTGTCTTCGACAATTCTAATTAGGAATTAATTCCAATTATTGAAACCATCCTCGTACATTGTCAAACGAGATAGACTTAAATTACCAGAGTGAAAAAGCTTACCTTAGACATATTCAATAAATTGTTGAAAGGATGAATCTAATGGAATATAGGCCTCAACCATTCGAAAATCAAGATAATATAAATTTTTATTCCATCTACCATCAAACAAAAGTCTAATTCATCGTAAAGTCATGGCAAAAACAATACCTTAAGAAAAACCAAAAGAGAATACTTTTTTTTATATGAACAAAAGAGAATAATTACTTGGTCGTAAATAACGGTTGAGATAGTGTATCTCGCAAACTTTAAAAAAAATATTAATATAATAATCTATCAAACATATTAAACATGAAAATGAAATATGAATAAAATATACAATCAATTTAATCAAAATATGTATAAAATAATAAAAAAGATTAAGATACAATTAAAATACAAAATATATTTTACCAAAAAATTAAAGTAATTGTTGATTAGTAAGATGATAAAATGAAATTTGATAATAAAGATAAACTCAAATAAAAAATACAGGGAGCAAAATAAGGAAGAGATTGGTTTATTTTGAATTAATTGGTAAAGTAGTTATCGGAATCTATTTTGAATATTAAAAATAGATTCAAATTAAAAAAAATAAAAAATAAAAAAGGAACAAACTTCATAGGATGGCGCTCATTAAATCAAATCTATTAGATATAACTTGATTAATTCGGGTATCAATCGATGTTTTTCAATTACACTATATTTATATCCTAGTTCTTAATCAAGCTCTCTGCTTATACTGTATTTGATGTTCTAGCCATACGAACCAATTAAAGACAAAACATGTATTATAAAAAAGTCACTCATGTGCCATACATATTGGTTGTCATTAATCTCTACCTATGCTATTATTTTAGGTTTTTCGTTAAAGAAAACCTAAAAGCTGAAGTTAGGGGTTCATTAGATGGGCCTTCACAATGGTGAAATAAACCCAACAGGTGGTCGAGTGTGGATAGATGGGCCGGAGAATGAGTGGGAATGGGAGAGATTGTGAATGTTAGGGATTTGGGGGTAACGAAGGGTTGTTGGAATCAGAAAGTAATAAAATAAAATTTCGTTTTTCAGAAGAGTTCCACATAATTTTGTTTTGTAATATCAGAAGTTCTTAACTGTGATATTCGGGTATGTAGCAATAATTACCCTATCATTTTAAAAAATAGCGAATAGGATTTTTTGAGTAATAGCAAAACACATGAATGTCATGTGAGTCCAATTTTTTGAAATTCTAAAATGTCCTCATCATCCCTTAATTGTAGTGTAATTAATTCAACATCTTTTGATATGAACGGAGTAACCTCAATCATGTCATAGTAACATCATGAAAGATACCAATAATGCACAAAATATGTTATCCAAATTCACAATGAGAATAACTTGCAATTATATGATGTGAAGTGAAATTTATGAAGAATCAAGTTTCATTTCATGAACAAAAACTTCAAACTACTTCAAATGAGTTGTCATTTACTTTTGGATGGTTACAAATGCATGGAATATCCGGATTTATTGTATTTACTAAATATAATTTTCAGATTCAAGTCAATATATGGATTTTTATGTTACATTTAGTTCACGGCTGATAATCGTCATTAATTATGAGTGTTACAACATTTTAAATACCTACTAGAATGTTTAGGTTATATTTTGATGCCTATATAATGTCGGAAATGTAGTAAAAAGAGTCTTTGAGCTTTCTTTTAACCTTGTACTATGTTTCTTTTGCTTCTATGGTGTAAAATTGCATGTTCAGAATTATTCAAGTTTGACTTGATCGATCTTGCTTGTGGAGTGATTCAAAGATCAAGGTTCGATGGGAGCATAAAGCTTTGTTCGAGCCATGGTTTTGTCGATTGTCTAAGTAATTTGTCGTATATCCATTCTTAGGGGCTGAGATCATTTTGGTTTGGGGTGTTTGAGTTTATGATCTAAAGGTCTTGTTGGCCAACAAGGTTGTTAGATCCAAATCCCCGAGGATTACTTATCATCTTTATTAATGAAACTGTAATTAATTGTTCAAATATATATCCAGCAGCCTCTCAACATCAACTAAGAGCATCTTTTCACAGTTGTTTTGAAATTTAAAATATCATATTATATTAATTATCCTTACTAAGATTTATTATTTATATAATATTTTTATGTTAATTTTAACTAAGATTAACGGGGCTTAAATTATTTTTAATGTTATATTTATTATTCTTTTGTTTCAAACATAAAATATTAGAATACAACATGTAGCCCTAACTTTAATATTATATTTATTATTCTTTGTTCAACGATTAAGAGTTTTGCTTAATGGTAAGTGAAATGAAAATAACTACTATCATGACTCCTGATTTATTGGAATTTCTATTGCTTCAAACACATCTTTTAACCATTTTGTCAATCTAATCCAATCTAAGGTTTTCCCAACTTCTAAAGGTCATATAAAAATCCATACTTTGTACCGAATGCTCTCTTAATTGTAGGTCATGTAAAAATTCAATGTCTAGTTGAGTTTTTGTTTCAATTTGTTTTTACACTTTTACCTCATTTTTCGTTATGAACCTTTATGGATGGTTTTATTTGTTTCAAGTACTTATAAACTTTGTTTTTTTTAATTACATGTTAATTTTTCCATCTATTATACTTTATATTTTGTTTCTCATACATTTACAATTTTAATTAAACTATAATTGTCACTATTTAACGTTTTCACATCCCTTTGTTACATCATAATATATATAATTGTTTGCAAAATATTACTTTTTAAAGTTTGTTCTGTCATGTTCTTTGTGTTTCTATCTTAGTAAAAGATTAAATAATAACATTTTACTTTTTTTTTTCTATCACAAAATTTATAAATAGAGTTTTTCTTTCTAAATAGTTTATGTTTTTGTTCAGTCATTCGATTATGATATGTATCTGTCGATTGTATTTGTACATAATTTTAAAACATTGTGTAATGTTATAAAATATTGGTCAGCATTCTAAATTTTAATGATATATAGTTCTTTGTTTAATCAAATTATTTAATTTAATTATCATTTTTTACTAAATGTTATTTATCCAATTCAAATTAACTTCTTATTGCTATATGGGCATAACAAGATATGTAAAAAAATTACATACTTCAGTTCGCTTCTTTGATAGAATAATTAAAAGGAAACAAAATAAAACAACCATAAAATGCATTAACTGTAATTAAAGTGTCATTTAAAACATAAATAAAGAAGTTGATCTAAACAAAAAACACAAATTCAAAAGTTCAAATTCTAGGAAACGTTAATCCAAAATAGTATATGCATCAGTGAACACATTCTTTTACGCCTGACTCAAGTGAAGGTCAAAGGATAGACCATTCTCGTCAACATATTCTGTAAATCTTTTTGGCATTTTGCCCTTCACTACATCAATCCATATACCAGTCAAGTGTATTTGTAGCACCCTTCAATGGGGTTGATTTTGCCGCTCTACATCGATCTATTTCCCCTCTTCGCTTCTCTAATTCTTCTATAGTTATCCTAACTATTAACAATTAATAATTAATTTAGTCAGTATAATATTGTTATTTATTTCTACAATATTACTGGTATACAATTACACTTTAATTATAAAGACTTACATGTCGAAGGAGAATTTGTGTTGACCTCAAGGTTTAGTTAATCATATTCGGTTTTTAATCCCTAAAAAATCAGTCAGTATTTTTTTATATATATATTCTTAAAAGTATTTAAAGATTTTATATTTTGGACATCTAAAATATCTAAGTTAAATATTTCTCTTCATCAACAATTTTTTATAAAATACATCCATTAATTTTCTTTCTAATACATTCAGTTAGCATCTTTTGTACCTTTGTTGTAGTTCTTGCAATTTTGTAGATTTTAAGAGTTGAGATTTGTTGTCGGACCCCTAATGCAATTCTTTCGGGGGTTCGAAGGTTGTATATTGGAGATTTTCTTAAGAAGAATGATCAAAGCACTTCTAATCGACAATTTTATTCTTAAATTGTGATGCTTTCATCCAAATCTTCTAAATATCAACCAATTTTCTTCTTGTCTAAGATTTTTTTTTGGAAACAAGCCACCGTGGAGTAGCTTGAAGATGGAAGAATGGGGAAGGAATTTCCTTCTTGTATGAGATTTTGGTAGAAATAGTCCACTGTGGATTACCTTGAAGATGGAATAATGGATAAGATTTGTTCTAGGTTTTCTCAGGTAGTGGGATAGATTTTGCCTATGCATTCAATAATAGGATTGATTGACTTGATAAGAGAGCTAAGCTTTTGGGAAGATAAATAAGCAAGTGAGTTTTGAAAATTGAAAATGCTTGACAAGTTTCCTAGCACATATTAAAGGTAGGTAATTTTGAGTGGGTATAATTAAAATGTATCTAAGATTCTTTTTTAATAGGGTTTTTACATCACACTTGCATGTGTTAGGGGTACTTTGGACTTTTAAAATTATTTATTTATTTATTTTTATTTCATTTTGTCATTTTTATAAATGAAAGTAGGAAAGTAGGTTTGCTATTCGTCGAAATGGAAAGTTAAAATTCCATTTGTGGAGAAACTCTACTTTAAAATCACCTTGCAAATGTGGGCTATTCAGTCCAATTTTTCATTAAAGACTTGCCATTGGGCTGGGCCTAAGAATCGTAGGCCCATGTTCAGCAAACCCAAAGTGCTATCTGGATTTGTCTTTGTCATTTTAAAATTACTTTAAAGGAATTTTAAAAGAACAACTTATTGATTTTTCTTGTTGGAGAAAATTTAATGAAACTTATTAGTTGATATCCTTGAACATCATTTCAAATTTTAGGACTTTTTTTTTTTTTTTTTTGTCATTCCATTAAGTTTATGCGTTTTAAAATTTTCATTTTTAAAGAACTTTTTATTGATTTTTTGCACCTCTGATTTTTCTTTTACTATTTTTATCAAGTAATTTTTTTTACTTATTTCTTATAATAAGTTTTCAAAAAAAAAATCAGACAAAATTTTAGAAGAAAATTTAACGCATACGTGAACAACATATTAGACTTTGTTTGGAAGTGTATTTAGTGTGATCATAATAAGCAATTCTCATAGTTTTATTTTTTAATATTTGATAGACAGCATATGAAATGCTTTTAGTATGACACAAAAAAAAAAAAAAAAACGCACTAATTTTAAATGAGTATATAATATTTTTAAAATAAAAAATATATTTACATAATTTTTACGTTTAATTAACTATATTATAATTTAGTTTAATTTATACCCACTACATTGTAATTGTTGTAACTTTTAAAATAATGGTTGAAAACTATATTTTTTTAAAAATTCTCTAAAATATAAAGCAAATTAATGTTTAATAAATTTTAGCTTTGAACATGTTGATTGTATCAAATTATTGTGTTTTAAATATAATAACTAAAACAAGCCTGCTACTAAAATTTATATTTTTGATAATTCATAATTGTTTAAAATATTATATTTTGTTTCATTTTTAGATTAATTCTTAAATATTAAGGTAAATAACTTTAAATTTTTCAAAAATAAAATTATATGGTATGATTTTAGGAAAATTAATGATATTCCACTCATGAAAAATTAGGAGATAGAGGCTAGTTATGTGAGATAGATAATACAGATATATAAAATATATATTAACTTTCACGAATAAAATTGAAAAATCTATTAAAAAGTAAAATATGATTTTATGATCATCTAAAATATTTTGTGAAATAAACATGTGTTTTAAAAGTGATTTGGATGGATTTATCACAAACTATTTTACCAACCACACAAAATAAGTTAAGATTCTTTCCTAATTATTTGGTTAAATCACGTAAAATACCTCTTAACCACACAATAGTTAAAAAGTACTCTTACAGTTAGTTTATAAACACAAGCTGTTAATATTAGTTTCAAAAATATTATTGGTATTTTAAAAAGTTGCATTAATACTCTTAGCTTTACAAAAATAGGAAAAAATTTTAAAGATTATTTTTGAAACTTTAAAAAAATCAGAGGTATTTTTCACACAAAATATAAAGTTTAAGCACATTTTTTTTTAATAATTTGTCTTATTGTTTTAACATTCCCAATATTAACCTCAAGCGCACCCTTACTAACGGGGAAGATTTCATTACAAAAAAACTCACTTTTTTAACATATATCTCTGTTCTCATTCCAACCCTCTCTGTAAATTATTATTATTTTTTGTTTAAATTTTGCATACTTACAAAAATGATTATTGTTTTAATGAATGAGAATTAGTTCCAAATATATATAGACTATTCTTAAATATAGTAAAATGAGCAAAACTATTTACAACTATAGAAAATTTTTTCTGTCTATCAATGATAGAAAATAATATACTTCTATTGCTTGAGCGATAGACCGCAATAAACTTTTATCACTCAAGCGATAGAACTCTATCATGATTTATGGTTGTAGATACTGAAATTTTTCTATATTTGTAAATAGTTAGATAATTTTTCTATTTATATTAATTTTTCAATATACATATATATTTTTTATATTTTATTTAGAAGAATGATGATTGTTTTAATGAATGAGAAGTGGTTCAAAAAGCCATCCATGTTTTGCCATGACTCGTCGAAATCACTTTGAAATGACCTCTCAATAAGATGATATCACTCATGTTAATTCCTTTTTCACATTCTTTTATGCAAGAAAATATAATGATGAATATTTTGAGTGAAGTTAAATGACATTATGTATTTTTTTTATTAATATATATATTTTTTTGTTAAATTATACAAAATACTTCTAAACTTGGTATTATGTGTCAAAAACAATTTAAAATTTTTAAAAGTTTCAAAATTACTTTTAAACTTTTTAAGAAAGTAAAAAAATATCCTTACTGTTAGATCCGGATGGAAACCATAGGTGTTTTATTTCAAATATTTCTTTGAACTTTCAAAAGTTTCAAAACTACTTTTAAACTTTTAGAAAAAACAAAAAAAAAAAAAACAAAAATAAATATATCCCTACTATTAGTATATAGGTTTGTTTTCAAATATAGAAAAATGAATGAAAATATTTACAAATATAGCAAAATTTCAATTTCTCTCTGCGATAGACTACTATCTGTGTCATGATAGACACAGATAGTACTCTATCATGATCTATCGTGGTCTATCGTAGATAGATTGTGATATTTTGCTATTATTTGTAAATATTTTCAATAGTTTTGTCATTTAAAGTAATTTTCCTAGTATATATGAACACAAATCGTTAATAATTGCTTCAAAAATATCCTTGAACTTTCAAAACTTGCATTAATAGTTTTAGCCTTACATTAAAAAAAAAAAAAAAAGTTTTAAAATGCTCATAGGGTTAGTATAATTTTTTAAAATTACTTTTTGTAGTTTAAAATTTCATATACTTATTTAAAATAATAAACAATTTACTTCAAAGACATTTTAAACATCCTCATAAAAAGTCGAGACTAAAAGGGTATATTTTGAAAATCCAAATACCAAAAACACATCTATTCTGAAAAATTCGGAGACTATATACCTAGACATTTTAAAAATTCAGGGACCAAAGATATATATTCTTCCAAACCAGGGACTAAAACGACAATTTTCCATATTCTTTCTAATGAAGCACATTTTATTAATTATCCTTGATTTTTAATTAAATAAATTAAACAAGAGGAATAATTGTGATGGTTGTTTAAAAGAAACAAACAGCATCAAATAAAGAATGGTTACTAAATATATGGTTTCTTCCATCTTAACTGAAAGAGAATTAAGAACAAAACATGGTTACCATCCACTTTCACTTTTCTCTCTCTCTTTTCTAAATAAATAAATAAATAAAAATGAAGTTTGAAAACAAATATTGTCATTAGAGTGTCATTGTGTTCAATTAATCATTCAAATTGAATGATTCATATACTTCATAATCACATAAAGTTTTAAAGTCTTAGAAGAGAGTTATTTGTTAAAGTAATGTTCTTTAGCATCTTTGTGCCAAAGGATCTTCATTTTTAAAGGGTGATTTAAGATGGAAGGTCTTTTCTTCTTACTTAATTATTACTTATATGATTGTTAAAGGAAAAAAAAAATTTAGAAAAATATATAATAAGTTAATCTTAGAGTAGGTTAAAAATAACATAAAAAGAGAATAAAAAATAAATTGAAAAGTAGAAAAAAAAAAGGAGAGAGAGAGAGAAAGAGAGGAATATAAAGAAAGACTAAAATTTTAAAATTAACCAGAAAAGTAGAGAATTCAAAAGGATTTATATAGAGAGGCCCAAAAAGAAAAAATTTTAAATTGAGGAAAAAAGAGAAACTTATGAAATAAATTATATAATTAGATATTCAATTTATGTGTACTTTCATCCAATTTTGCATTAAAATAATGTATTTTTATTGTGAGATATGTTATGAAGTCAATTGAGAATATCCATCAATTAGTTTTTATAGTATTAGAAAATTAATGATAACGAAAGTCGAATAATAATGCTAATCATATATTGATAGTTATTTATTATGATATATTAATTATGTGATGTCGTATGAAATGACAATTTATAAATTAATTTATTCTTAAGTATGATTATGAAAATCTTATAACATTGAACCACATCATAAAAAAAAGTCATTAATATAAAAATCACAACTTCAATTAATTATAAAAGATCATATCATTGAAATATATGAATATATACTAATATAGAATCAAATTAGATTTGAATCTTATTTTAGTCTTTCTATTTTCGAAATGCTATTCTAATTTCTAAATTTTATAACAAACAAATCATTTTTATTATTGTTATTATTTGACCATATTGTCATTTAATAAATGAATGTTTACTATTGAAATAAAGACATAATTATTTACTATATAAGTATATGAAAAATGAAAGCAAGGTGGGAGCAATTTTACAAGAGGTTGTACTTAATCCTTATACTTCCCTTCTTTAACACACAAAAAAAACTTTTTTAAAAATAACAAAAACTATCATGTGGCAGTTTTTTATCGGAAGGGAGCACCTAAATATTTTTCATATATATAATACGTTTAAAATTAGGGAAGCACAATTCAATCATCGATTTTTAAAACATCTTGTTTTGTATTTAAAGAAAACTAAGAATTTTGATTGGAAAACCAATCAAAACTGATCCAAACCACCTGGGTTTATCTATCCTTAAAAATAAACTCTAACCTTAGGTATTTTTTAGTATTTTAATTATTATGGTATTGTTTAGAAACAAAAGATCAATTAGTGTAGTGCATGCATAATGTGTATGTATGTTTGTTATTAAAAAAAATGCTTAAATTTTTTTAAAAAAGAAAACAAAAAATCAAATTCCAATACACAACAAAGGAAATATGCCCTATTTTAATTTGAAAATAAATCAATCTACTTGTTTTGTTCTTGATTGAACATCTATTTGGATTCTTTTTTAGTAAAACCAATTGGTTTGGTTTAGTTGACTTCAAAATCAATGAAATCAAATCGACTGTCCTATTTTTGTAAATAAAGTCTTATCTACGTAGTTATATTCGGATAGACAAAGACAACATATTTATATTGAAATGGTAGAAAGATTAGTTGTAATAAAATTAGTTTTTATATGGTTTGGGTGTAAAGCAAAAAAGAGATAATAAAGGAGAAATAATTAGGTGAATGTTTAAGCAAAGATTAAAGAAGGGAAAAGAAAAAAAAAAAAAGAAAAAAAAGACTTATTTTTATTTTATCTTTCACATGGATGACACATTTCTGTTCATGCATTCACATGCTGGCCCGCCCTCTTCATTAAGCAACTTTTTTTTAATAATTTTTTTTTTTCCAAATTGGACCCACCAACTTTGATCATTATCCCTCTTGTTGCCACGTGTTAGTTGCCAGCTTGACTTGAAAGAATTGATTGATTGTTTTCTTTTTGTTCATGCGGGTGCTAACCATTTTATTATCATATAAATATAAAAGTGTATTTAATATAGTAACTACTTGCAATAATAGTGTGATTAATTGTAAAGGTTAATCAAATGATTAGAATGAAATGTTTTTAAATTAAAGTGATCAAGTTAAAAATTAGATTAGAATAAAATTAAAAATATTTGAACTATCGTTGAATGGAGATTAAACTCAAACTATAAAAGATAGGTTCCATCTTTTTTTTTTTTTTTTCCTTTCCTTTTTTAGTACAAAGATGGAACCTTTTGGGCTAAATATTCTTGTTCATGATATTTTAGGTTTTTATTTTAAAAAATTGAAATATTATTTTATCATCTTTTAACTAGAAAAGATGTAATAAATATACAAAACTTAACATAATTTATTTCGATATTTAATTTCTAAAAAAACTTGTTTTTCTCGTAGTTTCTTTTTACAATTTTAATTTAGAAACTTCTGGAAACTAGATACAGAAAATGGTTTAAAATATGTTTACATTTTTTTCAATAAAAAAAGAGAAAGAGTAAGAAACAAGAAAACGAGTATAAAATATGAAATTAAAAAAAAAAAAAAAAAAAAAACGAGTAGTGAGAAATGAGAAAGAAGATACAAAAACATTACTAAATGGGCCATTGGTTTCTTGCAAGAATTTTTCGTATATTATTCTTATTTTAAATTTATCTTGTAAATAAAAAAATATTTATAGGAAAATTAATTATTTTTATTTAATGTGTATTAACATCATCATATATTGGCGACGTTGAAAAAGTTTCATAACGTAACTTTCCTAAATATGATCATTTGTGATTTTTTTTTTCTGCAAAATAGGCGGCTCCAGCCATTTACGGCACAATTTTCTCTCTTTCCTTAATTGGGTTTGGTTATGGTATCATGAAAAACCGTACATCTTGCAGTATATGATTGTTAGTGCAAATGAATAAATAAATATCATATATATATATATAAATTTGTTATCAAAAGAAAAAGAATCAAATTTAAGAAATTCACATTTCAACTTAAAACAAGTGTACATAGCGTTCGAGTTCCAGTTTGAATGAGTAATTGTGTAATTGTGTCATTGAGTAGATTTGCTTTCCTAGAGACATTATCTCATGCCTATTAAGACATAGCTAACAATACCTTTTTGAGAAGAAAAAGAATTTGATGGAGAAAGTAAATAATTTCCAAGAAGATAATTTCTTGTAAAATTGTGTGTAACAACTTGAAGGAGAGACATGTGACAAATTATTGAAGAAGATTGCTATAAAATGTGACTAAAAGTTTAATATCATTAGAGGTATAGAGAGAGATTAAAAAAATAATAAAATAAAATATGTATGACGATTATTCCGTATATACAATTTTTCATATCTAAACCTAACAATTTAGTCTCTGAATTTTGATTTGTAACAATTTAATCTCTATACTTTCAATTTTGTAACAATGCAACAATTTAGTTTTTGTATTTTAAAATTTGTAATGATTTAGTCTCTATCGTAGAGATTAGTGTTAAGATTTGATGAAATTTTTTGCATAAATAAACTGATAAATAAATTAAAGACTAAATATTTTTATATTATACAAAGTCAACATCTTTAAATAATAAAATTTGACATTTAATTTTGATGAATTTGCTTACGTTAGGGACTAAACTATTGCAAATTTGAAAGTACAAAGGCTAAATTGTTACATATTAAAGTTCAGGGATTAAATTGTTATAAAATTGAAAGAGTATAGGAACTAAATCGTTACAAACCAAAGTTCAAAAACTAAATTATTACTTTCGCGAAAGTTTAGAGACCAAAAGTGTTTTTAACCTATAGATATATAATTCATTGCTATTCAAATATTAGTCGCACTTCGCCTCTAAGAAGTCATTCCATTTTGTATCATAGCTATTCAAATAATACCCGCGATTCCCCTCTAAGAAGTCATTCCATGTTGTAGGAAACCGAATCTAGCTGAAATTATATACTAATCAAACTAGCAAACTTATTTCATTTTCACCAATTGAAAAATAATTAGGTTTTATATGCACATGAAATGATCATTTACATTCCAATTTGTGAAAATTCAAATAATATCTATAAAACGAATTTGCAATTAGAAGCCTATTTAAGAAAAAAATTACTCTAAGCTAGAGCACTCTTAACATTCAAGTTTGATTGAGCCACTGAAAAAGAAGATACATTTTGTTGGTATATATGAAACTTTCAATTCTTTTTAGCCTTTTTTAAATTATACTTTAGTATCCTCAATATCACTCTCATTCGGATGTGATCTCAATTCATTCGCATATCCTTCTTGAACTCAGACGTTATACATCATATCGTCTTACTTACTTCATAAGACTTCGACATGTAGGGCCCGTTTAATAACGTTTCCGTTTCCTGTTTCCTGTTTCTCCTCTGTTTCTTTTTTTAGAACAAGAGATAGAACAATGTTTGATAACTATTCATGTTTCTTGTTTCTTGAAAAAAAGAAATAGAAACATAAATGTATTTGATTACTATTTCTTGTTTCTTGTTTTTTTCATGTCTTTTTTAACAATATAATATTAAAAAAAAGATATTTCATACATTAAATATCAAAAACAATATCATCAAAAGTTTATGTCGTCTAATAGAAGTAAGTTTTGATGACAACTAAATATAATAACAAAACTGTATCATATCCTTCATATGTTGCCCAAATTTGATCGATACTGTCATCTCTAACTCGAGTCATTTGTCTTAAATGATGTCGAGTCAAATTCAACTTAATTATATAATTATGTAAATGTTGTAGTTGTAAAATATTAAAGTTAAGCTAAATGAATGTTTTAGTTAGCAAAATTTATATATGATAAAATTTTACTCGGTTTGAGATATACTAAAATTATTAGAATTAAAATAACATATGAAGATGCATATTGCAAAATTTAATACTCAAAAGTTAAAATTTAAAAAAAATTAATATACATATTAAAAATTAAAACAATATATAAATCTAAATATTGGAGAATTTTAAAATTCAAAACTAAAATAAAATATAAATATTGCAAAAGTATTTTTGTAAATAGAAAAATTAATAAATAAAATATAAAAGATGGAGAAAATAAAAATAAAGAAATGTAATAAAAGAAAGAAAATGTAAAACATAAAAAAAAAAAAAAAAAAAAAAAAAAAAAAAAAAAAAAAAAAAAGTAGTTGCTTCAGGTTGGACTTAACTGGTAAAAGGAAACTAGTCATTACGGACACTGACACCAAAACACCAAACATTAACAACAATTTCTAGTGGGAACAAAAAAAAATACAAATAGAAACAAAAACATGAGAAACTATTTTTTTTTTTTTCAATTTTGCTCCATTTTCTAGAAATGTTTCTTAAATTTTAGAAAACAATAATTGGGAACAATTATCAAACAAGTCTATTTCTTAAAAAATAAGAAATAGAAACAAAAATAAAAAACGAAAACGTTATCAAACGGGCCCATTTATAACTCCCCCAACTCAAAATACCTTGACTTGAAATATCTTGACTTGTATAAGCTTGATTGTGGAAAAGAATTCATTACACAAATTTATAATTTTTGTAAAATTAGGATAAATTAAAAAAATGACAAACATGAAGGACTTTATTATTTTCTTTGTTGAGTAGCATTATTAGAGATGCCAATTTACATCGTGGGACAGAGCTTGCAAAGACCTGTTCTTAGCGGGGTGGGATTCCTCGATTAGGAGGGGATGAGAGAGTGAGCAAGGGCAAAATCGAGGACGGGGACAGAGAATGCTTCGATCCCCATTCCCAGCCTGTTAGCCTCTTTTATTTATAATTATAATAATAGTTTGTTATTATTAGTATTATTATTTAAATTTCAAATTTTATTGTTTAACAGTCAAATAATGATTATGTTTGAATAAAATTTAGATAATATATATGAATAATTTGATTTGTCTATCCATCGGATATAGACTTTAAGGACATCGTGGCATAACTGTCAAAGTGAAGTTTTTCTTTTACTTGAAAATTAAAATAATTTATCCTCAAATTCAAATTGAGTATGTAGAACTAATCATATAAAAATATATAGTGAAAAATTAAACTATTTAATTAAAAATTTTCTATAGTAAATTTAAATTAATTGATATTTTTTAAAACAGAAAAATTAAATAAGTAAAAATTTCCATCAGAAACCTAATCCCCACGAATTTCTCATGGAATCCATATCCCGCTCCTCGTGGAGAATTTCGCTAGATGTATACGATATAAACATCTCTAATTAGCATGAGATGAGAATTTGAATATTTGATCTTTTAGACGTGAGTAAATATTCTCAACTAAATGAACTATGTTTTAGTGGGTATAGAAACGCTAGAAAACAGAACTATGTGTTTAATCAAAAAGGAGTATTTAAAGTGATTAATAAGAAGGTAGAGTATAGATAAATAAAAAAAATAATAATAATTTTATCATTATTTTGTTTTCTACAAAAGTCTAATTTAACAAAAAAGAAAAAGAAATTGTAAATGTATTGTTTGTGGGCAATGAATCTGATTCGAGCTAAAAGAATGGTACGTACCAACAAAGCAATTACAAAGGAGAGAGACATAAAACAAACCTAGTTAAATCAATGCCCCATCTTTCAATTCAACCAATCTTTTAATTTCCCCTTCCCACACTAATTGTGCTTAATTAATTAATTCATTACGTCTTTCCCCATCATCCAGTTCTTTCTAATTTTGAGACTTTTAGATTTAGGATAAAGATTTTCATTCAAAAATATTTTTTTTAAAAAAATTTATGGGTATATTATTTTGATAATTTTTAAATTTTCATGAATATTTTTTAAACAAATTACAATATTAGTATTTCTTATAATCTAGTCTTCGAATAATTACACTGAGATAGATCTCATATTTCATGTGAAAAAAACAAATTTAGTAATCTTTAAATTTTAGTAGGTAATATAAAATTTGTAATGATTAAAGCTTCTAGCTCTAATACCTATTAATTTAGGTTTATAGCTCTTTTATATTAGGTTTCTTGTTTTTGAAAATTAAGTTTGTAACTCTATTCCTACCTATCTATTTCTTCTTCTTCTTTTGTTTTTAATCTACTTTTTAGAAATATATGTTATCAGAATTAAAGCAAAGTTTTGAAAAATAAAAAATTAATTTTTAACAACTTAGGGTGTGTTTGGAATACATATTTAAGTGTTTAATTTAAAAAATATGTCATTTTGAAAAAATTGGAGTGTTTGAGAACTACTCAAAATAGATTTTGAAGTGTATTTTTTATCAAAAGAGTTTAAATAAAAATTAGATTTTTGAAAAACATTTTCTTTCTCGAGTAAATCCAAACGGGCTCTTAGTTTTGCTTTTAAAATTTAGTTAATAATTCAAAATTTTCCTTCAAAAGGAAGAAACAACAGCTAAAAAATAAAAATAAAAGAAAATAATTCAAATGGTTATCAAATAAGGTTTTTCCAGTTTTATTATAATTTTGAGTGTTGAAACGATAACTACAAAAAATTAAGTTGTTTTCATAAAATAACCTGGTTGAGATGAGTTATCAAATTTTAATTTAGCAACTATATTTAATTTTTATTTTGATGGATTTTTCAAATACTTAGGATGTGTTTAAAATACATTTTCAAGTGTTTAAAGTAATTTTAGAAAAAATTGAAGTATTTGATAATCATTCAAAATCATTTTGAAGTATATTTTAAATAATTTTTATTAAAAGAGTTTAAATAAAATTAAATTTTTTTAAAACATTTTTTTTTCAAATCAATTTAAACAACCTCCTAAAGTCATTATGATAATTGAGAAATTATAATGCTTTAGCCTAAATTAGAGAAATTTAAAAGATAAGAATCAATACGGATATGACATAGTCTAAATTCAATATGGAGTCGTATTGTCACATGAGGAAAATCCACAAGAAATTCAAGAAAGCTCATATTAATTAAAGTTTGTTCTAATTTTAATTTTGGTTTATGATGAAATTTGGGTAATATTCAGTTGGATATGAGTATTTTGTCTCTCTTTTAGTAAAACATATGATTGGTTCTTTACCACTTTTATCCATAGTCAACCATATTCAGTGGCAAATTCAAAATTTTTTAAAAGAATTTCTCTTAAAATTTTGTAAAAATTGTTGAGTTTTAAGTCCTAAAACTTATGGTTCGTAAACTTTGAACACATTCTCAATAAAGTTGTTATCGAGGTTTATTCAGTAAAGATGTTATTGAATATGTAAATTGTGTTTAATATAACCCTAAAACCAATAAACTAAGAACCGTTGACTGTAGTGAACACTTAAACTTTGTGTGTAGACATAAAATTGGATCAAATTTAGGTAATAGCCAAAACGGTTTATAGTATTCGGATAAAGTTGGGTACCTTATCCTTGAGACATTATGGATGTTGCCCATTTTATATTTAATACAGACGATGTGATCCTATATCGTTCATGTAAAGACATGAGAGTGAGGGCATCCTATGCAATGGTTTGCATAAGACCGGACTATGAGATAATCACTTTTACTTTATTTGGGATTATCCTTTAATCTGCATGGGTGAAAGTGGTATGAGTTCGCTAACTCAATAAGCCTACCATTTTAGGGATAAGACTAGGTAGATAGCTGGGACATAGTTTTCTGAGATGGAATTCACTCATACCTAATTCAGGGTTAGTAGAGAAGTTGTTCCCTTAAGTACTAACTCCAGGTCTTGGACAAATGGCCCCACCCTCTCGTTGGCTCGAAAGGGACTCGGTTTGGTGGTTGGACCACAAACCAAATTATTCATTAAAGGATCAGCGGGACTTAAGGAACAAGATATAATTACAGGGTAAAATGGTAATTTTGACCCAACTGTAATTTAAACAACTTGTTAAGGATTGACTTACTATTTATGGTTATATCAAGTGGACAAAAATATATCTACAGTGAGGAGAGTGCAGCTACTGGGTTAAAGTGGAATGTCCACTAGTTAACCAATGTTTGTGCAGCTACTGGGTTAAAGTGGAATGTCCAGTAGTTAACCAATGTTAATTAACTAGGTTAAAGAGTTTAGTCGGTTAATTTCGAATCGTTGGACGCATGATTTGTAGGTTCATTAGATCCCCTTGTTAGCTCATGGACTTCCTTAGAATAGTGTGATGAGATAATTTGAAAACGTTCAAATTTTTTAAAGGAGTGAGTTTTGCAATTTGTTCGTTTAATTATGAATTAAACAAAATTTGGAGAGTTGGAAAATACTTAAATATTGATTTCATGAATAGAGATTCATCTGATTGGAGATTGTTGAGATAAGTGGAAAAATTATCAATTATCAATTTAATATTAATTTAATATAATTAATTAATTAATTATTATTTAAATTAATTTAATATTATATTAATATTATTTAAAATTAATTAAAAAATTGATTTTAAAAATGAAAATGAAAAAAAAATCATTTGTGAAATGAAATTCATTTTAATGAATGTTAGAGATGGCTCTTTTCAAATATAACAAAAAGAACCAAAATATCTACAAATATAGCAAACGTCTATTTACAATAGACTACTATCTATGTCGTGACACATATAGTAGTCTAGTAATTTATCACGATCTATCGTAAATAGACTGTGTATTTTGCTATTAGTTGTAAATATTTTCAGTATTTTTGCCATTTAAGATAATTTCTCTTTTAGAAATTTATTTTTAATTTGAACTTGTTTTTTTTCTTTTTTTTTTTTTTCCATTTTGCATGAAGTAAGTAAGAGGTGGGTATTTTAGAAACCCCCTTAATCCACTTGCTTAATTATCAAATTTGGTGTCAACGCATGGCAAATTTGATTTGCATGTATTCTTTTTTAAAAAGAGAATGATTAACTTGAAAATGGTTGGATAATATTGGTGAATTTTGCTGAAAATTCTCAGTAACTCACAAACTCTCCAAAACCTTCTATTGCCTTCAAATTTACTCCAAATTCATCATAATTTGGATCCCATTATCCATTCTAAGGCTAGAGAATAACGAGAAAGTCTCTTGTGATGGTCCACAAAGTGTTGGTAATCAAAATTTTTAAGAAAATTGTTTCAATTTTGAGCTACAACAAGCAAGCGTCGAAACTCCGTTTTTTCAATTTTAGAACAAGCATGTTTAATCTTTAAAATTGATGTAGTTAGAATGCTTTAAATCTGAATTACTTTCACATATGTATTCCTAACTCCTTCAAAAAATAATTTGCAAGTATTAACAAATCGTAAATAATATTTTAAGTAGTGAGAGGCTGAGCTCGTGCTAGTGACTATATTATTATTTGTTTTATCAATTTAGTAAGCTTTAAAGTTGGCACATATAATATGAAAAGGTTCTACTTTATAATAGCCTAAATATATATATATATTTTTCTTCCGAGAAAGAAATAATTTTATTTTTAAAGCTAAGGTCGTGATCAATAAAAAATTGAGTTTTGGGACGACTTTTTTCAAAAGCATTTTAAAGTCAAACATTATATTCCCAAAACATTTTTAGATGGCACAACTCTTGTGTTTGAAACTATTTTAAGAATAAGTGGTTTTAGTAATTTTTTTTTCTAAAAGAAACCTTAATTTCTTTTTTAGAAAATGCTAAATAAAAAATTAGGTTGATATTTAGTGATTCCTGTTAAGTATATATATGTGAGTACATGTGTATACATATCAGACATTTGAAATCATGCCTAAAGTATATTAGTAGATATAATACAATGTAAAAATTTTTTTTTGCAGATATAACAAAATTTAATTTAAATTCATATCTTGTATCTATCAGCGGTACGATAGAGACTATCGGTGATAAAAGTCTATCAACAATAGAGTCTAGTATTGATAGATTTTTCTATTGGTGGTAATAGACTTTTATCACTGATAAATTCAAATTAATGATAAACTTCTACCACTGATAGCAAAATCTATTAGTTATATACTTCTACCACTGGCAGCAAAATCGATCACTAATAGAACTCTATCATCAATAAACTCGCATCAATGATAGAATCTATCACTAATACTTTATCACTAGTAGACTTTGTCAGTGATATGAGGTATCCCTAACAGACTTTATTACAAATTAGAGTCTATGACTTATAGACTTATATTATTTGAAACCTATCAATGATAGCCAATGATATATTCTACATATATATAACATATAGAATATCACTTATATAGAAGGCTACTTGTAGACTTTTATTATACAAACTTAAGCTTTAATCATAAATAGTTTAGTTGTAGTTTAGTTGTTTCTAGTTCTTACGGTTGCTTTGGAAAAGAAATTGCATCAAATTATTTCGAATATTTTGTTGAGATATCAGTAAAAAAGCTAGAGAAAACAAATTTGGAGGAAGAAAGTGAGAAAATGGAGAATGGAAAAGAAAAAATTGTTTGAAATCGATAAGGGCCCAATTGTTTCACAAGTTTTCCCATGAGATTTCAAATAGATATTTAATATACTTGTTTGTTTCATAGATTTCACTTTTTAAAACCTAGAATATTATTATCTAGGGAACTTTAAAACTCATCTAACATGAGTTTTTTAATACCATGCATAATGGTGAGATTGTTATGCTTGAGAGATGAACATAAAATATAGCCTAATTCATTAATAAATATAAATATATTATTTAACTTAATAAATTCCAACTAATACCTTGGCATTTAGTATTTTATGTTATCTTAGTTATTTAATATTAATATTTATTATTGGTTATTAATATTCTAACTAATTTATATTAATAATTATTTTTAGTAATTAACTTAAATAATTTAGTTATGTTCCGTTCAAAATAATTTAGTTATGTTTGATATAAAAGTATTCTTTTATTTTTATTTTAATCGATTAAATAATTAATTAATATAACAATAAATCAAACCATGCTAAATGTAATTGATGACTACATTAATGGTCTCTCTCATTTAATTAAATGATTATTTAATTTTGGTTTTTATATACGGATTTGGTAAATTAAATACGAATATTTAATTTCTAGACATTAATTATTTTGTATATCAAAAAATAGAAATTAATCATCCCAAACATTTTAAAACCTAGACATTGGAATCCTAGACATTTAATATTTATACCTATGAAACAATATTTGCGACCAGAACGACCTTAATGATTATGAGATAGGATACATTTTAGTTATACATTATGATTGTAGTCTATCAGATAAAAGTCTATCATTAATAGATTCAGTTTGTGAATTAATGATAAACTTTATTACTGATTCTATTATTGATAGATTTCTAATTATGAAAAATTTATAGTGATAGAATCAACATGAGTATAGCTCAATTGACATAAAATATAGACTTTTGATTAAAAAAGTTAGAAGTTCAAATCCCATAATTATTGTGCTAAAAAAGACAATTATAAATACCAAAAAAATAACAAGTAAGAGGGGAAAAACCTTGTAAAGAATAGAAAAATCAATAAAAACCAGATATAACTAAAGAAAGAGAATATTGTATGAAATTGAGCATATAATGAAAACGAAAGAAAAAAAAGGATAGAATTGAGAAGAAAAATTACAATGTTAATAAGAATGGGATGCAAGCTGAACAAAAATAATAGAAAAGATCATTTGGAAAAAAGAAAATCTCAACCAAGAGGTAAAGGATATAATCTCCCAATAGCACATATTGTTGAACTCATAAAGAAAAAAAAAAATTCTAATTAATAATAATTGAAGTAATAAAGTACACTTTCTTTTTTGGTGGCCCAATTATAGAACTGCAAAAATAGGTATTAGCTTAATTGGAGTAATTCTATGTTGAGTGGCTCTAGGAGAATTTCCTAAGAAGGAGGTGAATGACAAAGCATGCTGAAAGTACCCAAGATACGGTTACAAAGACGCAGGAGATATAGAAGAATCTAGGGGCCATCAGATTCCAAATTCGGATTCCAAATTTTAGGCCTGAGATGTTACAATAGTATTCATCAATCATTTTCAAAATAAGATAATTTTAAACCCACGTCTTCTCAAAAAATTTGGAGGGCTTTTAGAAAATTTTAGATGGATAAGGATGTCATTTTTTATTTTTTATTTTTGAAATTCAGACTTGTTTTTTCTCTCAATTCTTAAATTATAGTTTTCACATTTCTCTCAAGAAACACTTGAACTCCAACTAAATTTTAAAAATAAAAACAAATTTTTGGAAACTACTTCTCTTAATTTTCGGAACATGACTTGATTATCGAAAATATTAATAAAAAATGTATAACAAAACATACCTACTACCAAACATTAAAAGACAAAAAAAAAAAAAAAAGCCATAACATTTATATACAACTATTGTGGATGTGAAAATTTGAAGATTTGACTTCAAGAAAATAAGTAAATGACTCACCATTAAAGCCTATGCTCATGTGTATATTTTTTATTTTATTTTTTTATTCAACTTCAATGATTTTGAGGAATAGGAGATCAAATCATTGATTTTTGTGATATTAATCGAATGTTTTATCCACTGAACGTTACTCTAATTTTTCTTAATGTAAAAAAGGTGAGGTATGAAGATTTGAGTCTCGAAACTTAGAAGAAGAAATATATGTCTATTGCTACTAAGTATATTCATGTTAACAAAAATATGCCTATGTTGCTCAATAAATATATATACACCTATATTTTTTTTAAGTACAACAAATAGAATAGAAAAATTCTAACGTATGATTTCAAGAGATGTATTATAGGTTTATTACCAAGCTTTTATATATATATAATTAATCATTATAATAAGTCTCACCGCCTTGCACATTATTATAATTATTTGTAATAAATTTTGGCCAACTATTTTGTTCTTCCCTTCAATAATTGGCATATTTATTATAAAATAAATCACAACGCAAAATATTAATCCTCTTATTTTATTTTATTATTTTTGTTTGTTCTCAATTATTAACCTCATTGTCTCCTAACACACTCATAATGATAAGTTGAGATCAAAATTAAACAATTTTTTTTCCAACTAATTTTATAAAAAAAATATTACCTTTGATCATTAAAGTCCACTTCTAAGCACGTAGTGGGTCCCTTCTACTATTTAAATTTTCAATTAGTAAAACTTCTACTCTTTCCCTTTTTAACAAATTAACATATTTTAATTTTAATTAACCAATTAATTTAATTACTATAATTTTATAGAGTTCATGATAATTTATATTATTAACATGTATTATTTAAATATGAGTTTGAAATTAGACAGACATTTTATCTTAAATAATAGTGTTTTCCCCCTCACATCAAATCAAGAGGGATTTCTCAACTAACTTAGCATATTGGCAAGTTATTATTCCATTCCACCTTTTTATTCATTTCATGTGTGTCAATCCATTAAAAAAAACACTTATTTTAATTTTTATATATTAGTACAACTTTATTTTAATTTTTATATATTAGTACAACTATTGAAAAGAGGTTACATTCAACCTTCCACCTCAAGAAATAGTTGAAAATTTATGTTTTTATTTGAATGTTTTAAATATGAATTCAATAGTTAAAAAAAAAATCTCAACATATACAAATATATCTTTTTAATCTTTATAGGTAGAGTTAAGGTGTGCTTGGAATATTTTTTTAAATGCTTAATTTAAAAAATAAATCATTTGTAAAAAAATACAAGTATTTGACAATAACTTAAAATAGATCTAAAAAGTTATTAGTATTTTTATTTTAAACCTGTTATTATAAAAATATTTATGAAAATAAATTTTTAAAAAATATTTATTTTTTAAATTAATCCAAACAACCATCAATTTTATATTCACTAAATTAAGGTTTGGATTGTGTTTTTAAATATATAAAATAGTTATGGGAGATTCTTGACCATCTAAAATTATTTATTAATTTATTATGAGTCACTTTTTTATTTCTTATAATGTGTGAAAGTGGATATATTCCTGCTTTCATATTTAGTTTTCTTAAAAATTTGTCACATTCTTTAACTATTTACAATAATTTCTTCTGATGTGTGGAAAAGCAATATTATTCCATCTTTCATATTTAGTTTTCTTAACAATCTATCACATTTTCTAACTTGTTACAAATTTTAAATTTATTCTTCCATGTAAACATACTTTTTCACAACTATTCTCTCATTTAAATTTTGATTTTTTTTTAATTTTTTTATAATAATTATTTTTCTTAAACTTTTACAAAAATATTTAGTTTAGAAAAAATTAGATGCAATTTAAATCATATAGGTTTTAAAATAATGATATTATAATATATAATAAATTAAATATAAGTATGAAAATAATTGAAATAATCAATCTTACTTGGGTAAATATAACTAAATAACACAAATTTAGTATATTTACCAAACATTGTAACTAATTTTATTTTATTTTTTCTACCAAGCATTTTCTCCAGTTAATTTAAAAGTCACAACAATCCTAAAATTGAGCCTGGACATGCTATAATATAGCAATTGGTAAAATTAGTATCATTTCTAAAAGATTTCTTAAAAATTAATTATTAAGGTTCGTTTTGTAAACCTTTCATTTTTTGTTGTTTTTGAAAATTAAGCCGATAGACACTACTTTCACTTTCAAATCTATTCGTTTGTTATCTACTTTTTACCAATGGTTTAAAAAACAAAACCAAAATTTGAAAACTAACAAAAATAGCTTTTAAAAACTTTTTTTTGTTTTCTTTTGGAATTTGGCAAAGAATTCAAAGAGAGATGCAAACCAAGGTAAGAAATGGAGAGCAAATAGGCTTCATTTTAAAAAACAAAAACAAAAAACTAAATGGTTATTAGAAATTTCGTACGACAAAAAAGAAACTTCACGTAATATAAAAAAAGAAAGAAAAAAAAAACAACCAAGTTTAATATCAACTAAAAAGAGAGAAATTATTTTAAATGCCAAAACTGTTGAAAATATTTACAAATGTAGCAAAATTTTACTTTCTATCCGTGATAGACTATAGACATTTATCACCTTGTTGATGGATATTGATAGATGTCTATATGAGTTTATTACCATCTATCATCAATAAAAAGTAAACTTTTACTATAATTATAAATATTTTAACTCATTACTATATTGGAAAATAGTCCTAAAAAAATCATCAAAATACTAAACTCATCCAAATAGTAATAAAATCAAATATCTATAAAAATTGTCACTATCTAATTAAATGAAGAATCACTCAAAACCCAACTCATGGAATATATTTACCAATTTTTTAAATTACGGTTAGGTAGGAGAATTTAAACCTCAAACTTCGTAGTTGGTTATTAACACAGTCGTATTTGCTATGCTCGATTTTACGTATTTACCATTTTTTTATTTTAAAATTTACATTCTTATGAAGAAAAATATCTCGTAAGATAAACACAGTGATGAAAATCATACAATATTTAATTAATTAAACTTGATATAAAAAGGAATAAGTTTAAATCTTATTTTGGTCCCTAAACTTTGAATAATGTTCTATTTGGTACCTAAACTTTTTTGTTTTAGTCCTTGAACTTTGAATATTATTTTTTTTTGGGACCTAAACTATTAAATATCTTCATTTTAGTCCCTAAACATTTAAAAAATGCTTATTTTGGTTCATGCTATATTAAGATTTTGTTAACTCTTTAACAAAATGGAGAGCTGACTTGTGTTTTTGGATGACTAGATTACCAAATAAGTTAGCTACGTTAAAAAATCTATAGTTTCATTTTGAACAAGGTGGCAAAGTGAGATAATTTAGAAGACAGTTTTAGTTCAAAGTTTTGGTTGTTGGCATTTTACTTCACCTTCATTTGCCTAATACATCTAGAGTCTTGTCAGCTTCCTCACATTTATGTTGAAGAGTTAACATAATTTTAATAGTAGAGACTAAAATAAACATTTTTTAAAAATTTAGAGACTAAAATAGAACCAAAACCAAAATTCAGGAACTAAAATAAGATCTAAACCAAATGAATGAATAATACCTTTGACATTAAAATTGGCAATGCTCATTAATTATGGTAGGTCACAACCTAACTAAATTGGTCGCTATTTAATTAAATTTTGCTTGGCCAAACATTTCGACATGTATATTCAAACAACATCCCACCACTTACATCCTTTTAGTTTTAATATTTAATATTAGTACCGACCAATTTCTAGGGACTACGATAATAGAACATGTTATTTAATACAAGACTAAATAGAAAGTAAGTTTTAATTTTGGAAATCGAAACAAACAATATATTCCTTAGCCTACCACAAACCTTATTTTCCATCCCATCATTGTCTCCAAAATTTGATTGCTTTCTTTTAATGTTTTTAAACCCATTTATATTTAAGGTTGAAAATATCGATGTTGATGGAAGTATCAAGGTTTTGATTTTATCAAAATAATTGATAGAAATTTGGAAACTTTATGTAAATTGATAGAAATTTATAGAAATTGTTATAATTAGTTAATGAAACTTTGATTGTGGCTGAATTAGACTACAATTGACAATTTTTAATCATTATCTACAAAGTATAACAACATTATATTTAGATATATATTGTAAATGTGTGTAAATGTGGATGCAAGAGCAGAAATTTAAAAAAGAAAAAGAAAAATAATTACAAATTGCTATAAAGTTAAAGAATATTTTAAGATGAAATGGTGTGAAAATTTAATTGAAAAAGTTTGAATAAATTTAAAAATAAATATAGGTTTTTTTTGTTCTTATTTCAAATTAAATTCTTTTAGAAATGAAAGTTATGAATTAAAAATAAAGTTCAAGTTTAGAAAAATTAAAAATTAAAAAAAGTAACACATATAAAAAGCTTCGTACTCCATTAAAGATGACAATAACGTATGAAACTATACAATGGTCTGTTATTAGAATTAGAAAACGGTAAAATTTCAACTGAGTTAACATAATTAATTAAAAAAAAGTAAAAAAATTTCTTGAAATATCAAATTTTCTTGAAAACTTATAAAAATTTTATCGGAATGAGGGAAGAAATCTCAAAATCTTCGTGAAATTTCATCAAAATTGAAAAAAAAAAAAGAAAAAGAAAAACTTCCTCCACCGAAATTTTGAGGCGTTGATGGAAGATTTCCACCATATTTTATACTTGCATTACTAAAAATTGCCAAAATATTTGTATGATTATGAAAAATTAAGGGATGTTTTTAAAAAATAAAAAAACTAGTGAAAATAATTATAAATATAATACAATTTTAGTTTCTATCTGTGTTAGATCCAGATAGACGTTTATCACTTTAGCGATAGACATAAATAGATGTCTATTTGAGGTTTATCACATATAAAAAGTAAAATTTTGCTATATTTGCAAATAGTTTGATATTTTTTCTATTTATAATAATTTTTCAAATAATAAAATAAATAACTGAAAAAAATATTTCCCTAAATTTTAGTTTTAAAATGTAAGCTTTTATATATTTATTAATATTAGTAAAAAAAAATATAAAATTGATTTGAAGCTACATCATATCTTCAAAATTTAACAAATTAAGACTTATTTGATAATCATTTAATTTCACTTTATCATTCAACGTGTAATTTAATATAGAGTAAAAGAGTGAGTATTTCTTTAGTTAGTTTAATTTCAGCAAGATTGAAGGCAACAATATTTTCCTTAAACCCCAACCTTAATTTTACATCCCATCACTGTCTCCAAAATATTTGACTGTTTTGTTTTAATGTTTTTAAACCCTTTTATACTTACATTACTAAAAATTGTTAAAATCATTTTATAAGGATTAAAAATAATAAATAATTTTAGAAAGTTATTTTAAAACTTAGGAGAGAACCTGGATTAAAAACAAAGCTGCCATTAAATTGTCTACTAAGTTACCAATGAGGAAGGCATCTCCAGCCTTGCCTCTCCCTGTTATAATGCCTTTTCATAACTACTTTTAAATTCATTTTTTAGTACATTCATTAAGCTTATATTTCTATTTAGAAGGTCACTTTTGTCCCCCCCCCCCCCCCCCCCCCCCCCCCAAAAAAAAAAAAAAAAACCATATAATTTTATTTCTAGCACCAACGAAGGGCATTTTGGGAAGAAGAATCCAAGTTGGGAAATGATTGGAAGCTTTGAATATTTGAGGGCAGTGAAAGAGTTGAGAAGATGAAAGTGATAAAAGAAAAGGTGAAGGGTAATTTGGTAATTTGGGTTCAAGTATAGCCAAACATACCCAACGGTATCCAAAACGCACCTCCAAAAAGCAAAGCTGACCTACACTGGCCAACTTGTTTTGTTATCCCATTGTCTCCATCTATAACTATTACCACTTCCAAAGTTAATTCCAATAATAATAATAATAATAATTATTATTATTATTTACATTTTTCTTTCACATTTTATTTCTCTTTTCCTAAAAGAAGTCACCTCCAACCAAAATTAAATTCGAGTGAGATTAAAAGAATTGAAAGATACCACTTGTATAAATAAAGTGCATCTTTATTTTTGGTGACTCAGTTATAGAAATTTTAAAATTAAGTGTGCTTAGATTTAGTTAATCCTATGTTGGGTGACTTTTTGAAAATTTTTCTAGGAAGCATGTGAGTGACGGTAAAACATGCTGAAAAGATCTATGTTAGTTTGTAGGGATAGTCTCCCCACTTAAAAGCAATTCAAGATAAATAAGGATGCAGACCCATGCTTGTGACATATGCAAATTTTTTTTATAATAAATTAATCTTTTAATACTTTGAGTGATTTGCTATTGTCCATATAAAATTAGCATTCATTAGGATATTAATCATATGGGTTCAATTTTCCAACAACTAAATAGATACGATGGCTAGACGGGTATCGTGTGAGATAAATGAATTTAAGAATTTACCAATATCAAGTGGTAGAATATGGACATACTAAAATACTTATTTTTACATTTTTTAAACATTTTGATACCAAAATAAGATTTAAATCTGAAACCAATTAACTAGTGATTTTTTTAAAGAAAACTTGAAAACCCAAGTGGGTATTATGATTGGGTTTCTGCAAACCCTCCCCATAAAAGGGAAAAAGAAGTCTAAGATTCTATAACCTAATTAAGCATATAAAAGAAAATTATAAAAAAAAAAAAAAATTACATTGAATTTTTTTTAATTTCCATTTTTTTTTTCAAAAAAGGTAGGGGGGCCATTGATCATGACAGGCATATCCCACCAAGGATAAACAATTAATTAAAAAAAATTCACCATATGTATAAAACTCCCTCACATTCATATATCCAATAACTAACCTAATAAAAGCTTGGAGAGCCAAAAAAAAAAAAAAAATTGTTTTCTTTTTTGATCTCCCACCCCTTTTGTGGCTTTTGTGTTCTTGTTCTGTTTTCTTCTCTTAATAATTGCTCTAGAGGCTCCCATGGATGTCGACTCCGGCGAGGCAGTGGTGACAGAGGCGGGGGAAGCTCATGAAGTTGGCAACGGCGACGGCCGTGGCGGCGGCGGTGGAAATGGATCGAATTCCGGCGAAGAAGATAAAGGGTCATCTTTGTTGTTGTTTGAAGATGGTGAGAAGAATTTTGGTGGGAACAGGTGGCCAAGACAAGAGACTTTGGCTTTGTTGAAGATAAGATCTGATATGGATGCAATTTTTAGAGATGCAACTCATAAAGCTCCATTGTGGGATGAAGTTTCAAGGTTTTTCTCATTCATTCATTCATTATTATTATTATTAATTATTATTATTTTTTTTTTTTCTGGGAAGGGATGAAAAGGGAATATGAAATTATGATAGATTCTTTCTTTGGGATTTGTTTCATGTCTACTTGAACTTGGGTTTTGTGAATTTTGGCCTCACTTTTTTTTTTTTTTTCTCTCTTCAAATTAGCTACTTTTGGATTTTACTATTTCATTATATTTTTGATAAACATGTTTATAATAAGATTATGCATCATTCTAATTATATTATTGGACTATTATTTTTTGTTTCCAATCTTGGTAAATTCATATGAAATGAGGAGAGAAAAAAAAAGTGAACCAATTTGATCTACATGGCATCTTGTAACATGGGTTGTCTGTTTTTTTTCTCTCTTCTTGATGTTAAAACCTTAAAATTTATGTCCTCTCTCTTTATTTCTTTCTTTCTTTCATTTTTTTTTTTTTTAGTTTGAGAAATCTTGATTTTTGTAATTATGAAGATGGGTGAGTTAAAAAGGAAAATAAAATGAATAAATGATTTTAAAATATATATCGTAATTAATTAATTCTTAGCTTAAGGTTATTAATTGGGTTGAGATTTCAGGAAATTAGGAGAGCTGGGATTCAATCGAACTCCAAAGAAATGCAAGGAGAAATTTGAGAATGTTTATAAGTATCACAAGAGAACCAAAGATGTTCGAAGTGGGAAATCCGATAACAGCAAAAAAGTTTATAGATTTTCAGATGAATTGGAGGCTTTTGATCACCATAATAGCCATCACCAAAATCACATTTTATTCCAATCTCACCACCACCAGCCGCCGCAGCCGCCACCACCACTGCCGCCAGTTCCTCCGACGACGACAACAACACCACCTCCAGTGATGAAAACAGTCAACTCTACTGTTTCATCCACCATGAACACTACAACAAACAACAACTCTTTGCCACCAAAGTCTTCTAATAACCCTCTTTCCAATTTGCCAAACATGGCTGCCAATGTGATGTTTTCGAGCTCCACTTCATCGTCGACGGCGTCGGAGGAAGATCCGTTTCGGAGTAGCAGGAGGAGGAGGAAGAAGAGGAAGTGGAGTGATTTCTTCTTGAGATTAACAAAGGAGGTAATAGAGAAGCAAGAAGGGCTTCAATTAAAGTTCCTAGAAGCCTTGGAGAGAATAGAGAATCAAAGGAAATTGAGAGATGAAGCATGGAGAATGAAAGAAATGAAAAGGGTTAATCAAGAACATGAAGTTTTAGTTCAAGAGATGTCCATGGCCGCAGCGAAAGATGCAGCCGTCGTCGCATTTTTGCAAAAGATAGCTCCATTTTCGGCTCCGCCACCGCCACCGCCGCCACCACCAATGACAACTCAGTCGCAAAACAACGAGAATAACGGAAAGATGACGTCCGTAATCCCGATGACGAATGGAAAGGTGAGCAGCATTGGAGGAAGCCCTTCAAGATGGCCAAAAGGTGAAGTTGAAGCATTGATAAGACTAAGGACAGAAATGGAAATGAAATATCAAGAGAATGGGCCAAAAGGGTTATTATGGGAGGAGATTTCAGCAGCAATGAGAGGACTTGGATACAATAGAAGCTCAAAGAGATGCAAAGAGAAATGGGAAAATATAAACAAATACTTCAAAAAGGTGAAAGATAGCAACAAGAAGAGAGCAGAAGATTCCAAGACATGTCCTTACTTTCATCAATTAGATGCTCTTTATAGAGAGAAAGAAAAAAATATGAATAATTTTGATATCAATAGCCAAATGGAGCCATTGATGGTTGAACCAGAACAACAATGGCCACCTCCATTTCAAGCCAATAATCAAATCATGGGAAGTTTACAAAGAATAAATGATGAAGGAAATCAAGAAGAAGATGATGATGATGAAGAAGAAGAAGAAGAAGAAGAAGAAGAAGAAGAAGATGGAGGAAGTAGTAGCACAGATGTGGAAGATTGAAGGAAAAAGAAAAAAGGAAAAAAATGGGTTGTATTATTATTGAATAAGCATATAATCCAATACAGTACAATTCAAAAGGGAAAACAAAGGTATGGCACAAAAAGCAAGCAACTTTGACACTGATGGAAGTCAGATTTGTATTACATGTGCTATAAAGAGCAAAGGGGGCAAAATTGGGTAATGGGAAATTTCAAATTTGTATAATAATTTATTATTGTATTGTCTATAGTGGGATTAATTTAATTTTCTTTCCTTTTTCTTCTTCTTATTATTATAATGAAAGCAATAAAACTATTCCCAGAATTTAAAACTTCATGGACAAGGTTGTCCATAGACTATACTTAGAGCTTTGAATTGTAATTGACAGTAGAAAAAGATGAATAATATTAGAGATTTAATACAAATTAAATTGAGGAATGAATGGAAGAATAGAAGGGAAAGAAGTAAAAAAAGAGAAAAATGGTGAAAATGAAATGAAAGGGGAATTGTTTATGATTGGGCTGTAAATGAAAGGGTATGAAGTGAGAGAGAAACGTGGCTTTTTATAATGCTAATGATGGCCAACGTACTGCCTTTATTTCTTTATAAAGAAGAACAATTGAGCTGCTTTAAGGACCAAAAATAGAGCTGAAAATGAAGTAACAACAAAGCTAGAACCAGATCCTCTTCCATTTGCTATATTAAAAAAATGAATTAATGGATCATCCAATTATGGAAATCCTAATGGTTGGACTAGACATATATGTATTCATGTATATATATATATATATGAAATTCAAGTTGTCATTGTTACACCAACATGTGAGTTTTTTTCTTTTTTTTTCTTCCAGGAATAAGATTGAATAAAAATACCTCTAAATGAAATTTGGGATTGTATTGTCAATTAAAACTGTGATTGCATTAATTTTGACTCCCTTTACGACAATTTCATTTCAAAATTATTAGTGCATAACTTCAACATGTATAAGACTTCTTTAAATATAAAAAGAAAAATACTTGGGTGCATCCTAAACTATATCCATGTTTGATAATCTACTCAAATGTGCGATCACAATTTTCCACATGACAAACTTTTATTTCATATATATATATATAAATATACATACACATATATTGAGTTAGATGCATGGAGATGGGTGTAGCCCAAATTGCACCAAAGTATTACTCATATGAAAATTAATGTAAACTAGACTAGAATGTATGAATCAAATGGATAGTTTTTTTAAAAAATTAAATTTGAGCGATTTTTCATCATACCCCTATTATTTTTCTTACTTATTTAGAAAGATTCATATGAAAATATTTTTTTGCTACTTTGAAGAGATGATTTGAAGCTTACTTTAAATAGAAAATCAAATGAAAATAATTATAAAATCACTCATTATTGATTTAAATCCATACATTTGTATGTATCTTCTCTTCGTCACAAAAAAAAAAAGATTTTTTTTAAAAAAAATTAGTGAGATGCAAAAAATAGGTGTTGTCCGAGATACATTTATGTATTTATTTTTAATTAATATAACTTCAAAGTTGGGGTATAAATTGATTTTTTTTTCTCCTTTTTGTTTACCTTTTATAAAGGTGGTTTGAGTTAGAAAGCAAGTTTCCAATAGAGTTTTCTTTTCTTAAATAACATATTTGAGATTATCCAAAATGCCTTTCTTTCTTTCTAAATTTATGAACAAGGTATCAACATAGGCCGTTAGATATCGCTTATAAGAATTAAGGCCGTTAGATATTGCTTATAAGAATTAGCTATTGATGAGGATCTAGTTGGGGAGAGTGAATTCAAATCAATCCAATCATGAGTTGAATTTCGGTTTGAAAACTTTCTTTTAGTTTGGGATTTTTATAGTTAAATTATAATTTTAGTCTCCATTCTGAGTTTTTATCTATTTAGTCTTCAAAATTATATTTATCTTACACTTTCATTTATATTTACGCAAAAATTATTTTGAATGACAAAACTGTTGAAAATATTTACAAATAATAACAAATATCACAGTCTATCGTGGTCTATCACAAATAGACAATGAGACTATATTTGTAAATATTTTGGTTCATTTTCCTATATTTGAAAACAACCCATATTTATTTTTGATATATCTAATAAATAAAAGAGAAATTGTAATGGGTGACAATTTGAATATGCTATTTTGTAGGTACACCCATATTTGATATTTTGCAAATATGAAAAAAACTTCAAATATGGATTTCTAGTTATTTTTTGTTCCATATTTTCCCTAAACAATTAATTGAGAGAGAGAAAAGCGGTGACTAACGAATAGACATCGGACATCGACAGTCTACGGAGGTAAGAGGTGGGAAGGTGGAGCAGTGAGGTGACAGTGGATGGTGTGGAGCAATACTAGTTGGTGAAAGAGAGATTTTGGGGGAAAGAAAGATAGAGAGAGAAAAGTGGCAACTAGTGACCGACGACCAAACGTGCGACAATCAACAAAGGTAAACAGTGGGGAGGTGGAGCAGTGGCCGACGACAGATGGTATGGAGGAGTGTTGGTGAAAGAGAGATGTTGGGGGGGGGGGTGTTCTACAAAGAAGAAGTTCAATTTTTTTTTTCAAATCTAATCGTATCAATATAAAATATATCAACACAATCAAGTGCATCATTATCAAGTTTATCAACAATATATCAATCAAGTGTATCAGCTATATATCAGTGTATTGGGATTGGTACCCTAAATTTTATAGGTCTCGTAGTTTGTAATTTATGTAAAGACAAATTATTTATTTAATAAAATAAGGTATTTTATTTGACATTTAGATTGCATTTTACTCGATTCAATAAACTAAGATCCAAGGTTGTTATATGTAGCTTGAACAGTATCTAGCAGACATACAAGTGGATCTTGTTCAAGCAATAACCTAAACGGTTTGCAATATATGGATAAAGTTGGGTACCTCATCCTAGTGACATTGTAAATACGACCCACTTTGTAATTATTCTAAGAGTTGTAAGTGTTACAAACGATTTGATCCAAATCGTTCATGTAGAGACATGTGAGTGCGAGTATCCTATATAAAGAGTTTATATAAGACTAGATCACGAAATGATTAATCTCTTATTATAATTGTTGGGTTTCTAAAAGTCGTAGTTTGTAAATTATGGAACCTATTCTCAATAAAGATGTTATGGAGATTTATTCAGTAAAGTTGTTATTGAATATGTGAATTGCATTTATTAAATCCAATAAACTAAGAACCCTTGACTATAAGTTGAATACTTAGACTTTATGGGTTGACATAAAAGTGGATAAAGTGTAGGTAATAGCCAAAACGGTCTATAGTATAGGGATAAAAACTGGGTACCTTATCTTAAGGACACTATGGATGCGGCCTACTTTGTATTTGATACAAACGATGTGATCCTAAATGGCCCCACATTCTTATTGGCTAGAGAAGGACTTGGTTGTTGGTTGGACCACAAACCAATTGTTCATTAAAGAATCAGTGGGACGTAGGGAATAATATGTAATTACAGGAGGAAAACGGTAATTTTGACCTAGTTATAATTACGAACAACTTGTGAAGGATCGACTGACTTATTATAGTTATATCAAGTGGACAAAAATATATCTATAGTGAGAAGAGTGCAACTACTAGGCTTTAGTGGAGTGTCTCGGTAGTTAACGAATGTTAATTAACTAGGTTAAAAAGTTTAACCGGTTAATTTCAGATCGTTGGAGCTCATGAACTGTAGGTCCATTAGGTCCCCTTGGTAGTTCGTGGACTACCTTAGAACAATATACTGAAAGAATTCAAAATGTTTGAATTCGGTTAAGGAGCAAACTTTACGTTTTTTCGTTTAATTGCGAATTAGATGAAATTGGAGAATTGGTAATATTTAAATATGATTTAATTATTATTACGTTGAATAAAGGCTCATCCAATTTGAAATTGGCGGGAAAAGTGAAAAAATTATTAATTTAATATAATTAATTAATTAATTGTTATTTAAATTAATTTTATATTAAATTAATATTATTTAAAATTAATTTTGGAAATCAAAATTTAAATTGGAATTCAATCCAATTTGAGAAATTGGTTTTTCCCACTTTGCATGTTGAAGTAGGAGGTGGAACCTCATCTTCAACCTCTTCTTCCACTTTCAATATCACCACCTTATTTACCATGTTTGGTGTCAATCAACATGTAAATTTGATTTGCAAGGTTTCGTCTTTAAATGAAAGAAGGAAATTTGAAAAACGGGTATGCAATTAGTGTGTATTTTCCTGAAAATACTAACCAACTCCAAAACTATAAAACACTATGTTCTTCACAAAATTGCTCCTAATTTCAACTCAATTTGGATTCTACCATCCATTCTAAGGCTTGAGAATAACAAAAAAGACTGTTGTGGTGGTTCACGAAGTGGTCGTGATAAAAAATTTGGAGGATTTTGAATCAAATTTGAGCTACAACAAGTAAGTGTTACTTAATCTGTTTTTTAGTTTGATTTAGCATGTTTAATCTGATAGAGATAGCAACATAGCAGCAAAAGTAATTAGGATCTAAAGCACTTTAATTACGTCAATTTAAAGAAAAAACATGCTTAGACAAATTGAAATATAAAGGAAGTAACACTTGTTGTAGCTTAAAATTTATCCCCGAGAATCTTCAAAAGTTGATCACAAACTATTCACGGACCACCACTACAGTTACTTTGTTATTCTTAGGCCTTAGAATGGATGGTGTGATCTGAATTGAGCAGAAAAATTAGAGCAAAAATGTGTAAAACGCTGTTTCTGTGGAGAGGGAACTAAATTTCCCGTAAAGTTCTAATTGAAAAGAAAAGAAGGCAACCCCTTCTTCAAATTTACTTCTCCTTATTTAAAGAGGAAACCATGCAATTAAAAATCACATGCTGAAAGACACCACAAATGGTGATCAAGGTGCTTCAAGATAGTAGAAATTGCATGTAAAGGAGAGGTCTCCACCTCCTCCTTCACCATGCAAGCGAAGATGGTGGGATTTCCTCACATTTTGGGAAATCCCACCAACTCAATTCTCAATTCGAGAATTGAGAAAACCATTTTAATTAATAAATCAAAATTTTAACTTAATCTAATTAATTTAAATAATAATCAATTAACCGATTAATTAATATTTAATAATGAATTAATACTTTTCCACTTTTCCGACAATTTCAAACTTGATGAATATTCACCAATATAATCTTTAAATCATATTTAAATATTATTAATATTCCAATTCGTCTAATTCACAATTAAATGAACCAAACCGTAAAAGTGCTCATTTTCTATATTTGAACACTTCAAATTGTCTCAATATCCTATTCCAAGGTTTGGTCCACGAGCTAACAAGGGGTCCTAATGAACCTACAGATCATGAGCTTTAATAATTCGAAATTAGCTGGTTAAACTCTTTAACCTAGTTAATTAACATTCGTTAACTACTGGATCACTCCACTATAGCCCAGTAACTGCACTCTCATCATTGTAGATATATTTCTGTCCATTTGATATAACCATGATTAGTAAGTCAATCCTTCACAAGTTGTTCATAATTAGAGTTGCGTCAAAATACCGTTTTACCCTTGTAATTACGTCTTGTTTCTTAAGTCTCACTAATCCTCTAATGAATAATTGGTTTGTGGTCTAACCAACAAATCGAGTCCTTCTCAGGCCAATGAGAAGGTGACACCCCTTCGTTCAAGACGTGGATTCAGTACTTAAGTGAACAACTTATCTACTATCCTTTAATAAGGTAGGAGTGAATTCAATCTTGCAAGACTATGTCCCCAACTATTTGGCTAATCTTATCCCTAAAATGGGGGCATATCTAGTCGACAAAATTGACCATTCTTGCTCATGCAGATTAAAGGATAATCTCAAACAAATAGGAGTTTATAGTTAGCTCAAGATTAAGATCGAGTTACCTAGGTCATCAGGTTGAAATAATTAGTTTTAACAGTAAACGGTGTTATAAAGTAAATGTGATTATTTCTTGGTCCAGTCTTATGCAAACTCATTGCATAGGACCTCCCCACTCACATGTCTTTACATGAACGATTTAAGATCACATTGTTTGTATCAAATACTAAGCAGGTCGTATCCTTAGTGTTCCCAAGATAAGGTACCCAGCCTTTATCCATATATTATAGACCATTTTGACTATTACTTAAACTTGATCCACCTTTATCATATAAAGTCTAAGTATTCACCATATAGTCATGGGTTCTTAGTTTATTGAATTTAAATGCAATTCACATATTCAATAACAACTTTATTGGATAAACCTCAATAACAACTTTATTGAGAATAAATTCAATAAATTACAAACAACGAGTATTAGGACATAGAACCCAACATAATCTTCAAAATTGGTGTGATTAGAGTTCTTTAGATCCTGATTGCTTTCGTTTTTACATTTCTAACTCTTTCAATTGGTATCAGAGCATGATTAAAGCACTCAATTTAAATTAATTTGGTGGGTGCAATTTCATGAGATGAATGTTGTGGTTGCTAAAGTTGGATTTTTATTGGTTTGGCAACTAATTCAGCTTTAATTTGTTGTAATAATTGTAATTGGCTACTTGTTAATGGCCTTTAATGTGTGAAGAAGGGTATGTAATTTTGTTGGAGTCATTAGAGTTGATTTATGTTGTAATTTGGAGAAATTGGAGAAGAAACTAGTGGATCGAAGGTGAGAGAGCATTTTGTGGATTTTTCTGGTAATTTCCGCCGATTCAAACCTCCTGGTAAGTTCTGGTAGTTCAGCATCCTGTTAAGGTTCACGCATCAGTTTCCTGGTAAGTTTCGCCGGTTCATTTCCCAGTAAGTTCTGGCGGTTCAACATCTTAGTAAGGTTCGCGGCTCAATTTCCCAATAAGTTCCGCCAGTTCAGAGACCTAGAAGTTTGACTTTTTTGGTAAGTTCTGCAACTTGGAAGTTTGACTTTCCCAGTAAGTTTCATGGCCTAAAAGCTTGACTTTCCCGGTAGTTCCGCGACCTGGTTTATTCCATAAAGATTTTCTTGGTATGTTCTGCAGGGGTTCCTGAAGTGGTTCAAGCGGTCCAGTTCATCTTTTTCCCGCCGGTTTAGCCCTGTTTTCACTATTTTCGGTCCGATTGAAGTGGTTCGAAATTGGTTGAAAGGGTTCAGGAGCGGTTCAACCGGTTTTTTTTATCAATTACAATTGTAATAATTTAGCTGTTTTAAGTCTTTTAAATGCCAAAACTAGTCCACTTTAGTGTGTTTAATTAATTATGCATTTAGAATGTATGTTTTAATTAAATTAAATTTATTTATGCATAAAGTATGCCATAGAGATTTAAAATCCCACCATAAGATTAACATGTTTCATGCATATTTGTATGTTATAAGATGTTACCATATATAGTATGCATGCCCTGGTTATCATAAAATTAATATAAGATGTTATATTATTTTGTGATGTATGTTATAGATTTTTATTCATTTATAAAGAGTCATAAAATTTATTAGACATTGAAAATCTATAACAAAGATAAAATGCATGCTTACTTAAGGTTAACAAACCTAAAGTAGGTAGTTAACTTATAAAACAAAGGTTACAAAAATTCACCCGACAGGATTTTGTCTAAAGATGAAGGTATTTAAGTTGACGGTATACAAAACACCTACTACCTGGAGACCAAACCTGTTCTTGAATTTATGTGAACCTAGTTTTATGCGCTTGTGTTTTTGATATAAGTATAAAATGGTTTTATCAGTTAGACATTGTAGGTTAAAATCTAGTATAAGAGTTATACTTGGACAAAAACCTAGACTTAGGTTATATTTTATTAGTCGAGATATAACTAAGATACCCAATATATTTGATAAAACACTTTAGTGGAAGAGTTGTATATATGATATACTAGCTCTCACGTCTCTCAGAGTTCACATTGTGAGATTCATGCTTGGCTTTGCGTTGCCCTAGGAGCGTCCTCCATTCAGAGATTGTTTGCATGAGTCAATAACAAGGTGAATAGAGGAAGTAGTTTATGGTAAATGGGTGAAGGGAGTGTGTCACCACATCCTAAGGTGTCTTCCATTAGGTCACACCTTGAGATTCCCATGATGCACCTGCAAGTCATTTCCTAACATGACACTACCAATCGGAGGGTTTGTATCATGGGATTCGGAACACCGTGAACTCCAGAAATGGATAAGGTCTCTGAGGTCTGTTTACAGTATTCTCTTTCCCTCCAAAGGTTGTTGATTTCAATCTCTGAAATCTAAAAATGGCAAGTTGCACTTACAAAATTTTACAAAGCGGTAGTAAATATTTTGCCCAAATACATGATAATTAAATACGATAGGAATAAGAGTTATTCTGGTATTAGTATTTAATCAAGAATGTCTTGATTTAGTGAAGCAGTAATTGACTGCCCCTCGATAGCAGTTATTCTAAATCACTAAAGTATTATTGCAAGAGAATAATAAATTATGAGTATTATTACTTGCTAAAATTGATTGGATTATTTAGAATTATTAAGTAATTCACTAAACAAAGATTTATTATGTTTACTTTGTTCATTCAACTACTTGCTTCCGAAAAATTTAATGGAGATAACTACAATACTTGGAAATCAAACCCGAACACTATACTAGTTATGAATGATCTAAGGTTTGTTTTAACAAATGAATGTCTTCTCACTCCCAGCTTGAATGCAAACCGAAATGTTCGGGGTGTATATGACAGGGGGATAAGGGCCAACGATAAAGTCCGAGTCTACAATTGGCAAGCATATCTGATGTGTTGTCAAAGAAGCACGAGAACATGATGATCGCCAAGGAAATCATGGACTCACTGCATGCGATGTTTGGACAACTGTCCTCATCAGTTTGACATGATGCTATTAAATACATTTATAATTCCTGCATGAAAGAAGGAACCTCTATTAGGGAACATGTTCTGGACATCATGGTCCACTTCAATCTAGTGGAAGTAAATGGAGTTGTCTGATGCGCACTTTTAGTGTTAACCGCAAGTGTACGGGTCAAGTTATAATATAAGACGGTTAAGTCCGAATATCGTTCCACTGGAGATCCAATTGTGAAGGTTTAAGTTATTTAGCTATTCTAGAGTTGAATCAATTTTATTTGAGGATTGAAATTAAATATTATGAGTTATGGAAAATAAAAATCAAATAAGGAAAGTATTAAAGTGAGAAACACAAGAGTCAAAGAGAGTTCTAGGGTAATGAATCCTTGTTTATTTCATCATGCAATATTATAGATTTCATGGATTTTATTGTCATTCATATGCCTAAGTCTAGAAACTTAATTCCAAGTTATTTTCTCTAAAAAACAACCCTTTCTCATGCAACTCGATTGATTATTAATCTCTTAAAACCAATACAAAATTACATAGCATTAAAAATAGTCTTTAGCAACTTTTATTGTCAACCTAACTACTCTTGTGATAGATTAACAACAATTCATTGTTATAGATCAAGTTAAACATACAATCTCTCAATCATACATCTAACCTAACATGTGAAGATGGCCAATCCACAAGGAAGCACAATAATAATGAAAAGCATAATCATTCCAACAAAACCATGAAAGTCTACAAGATCAACATAAATTCATAAACAAATCATCAAAACCCTAAAACTAAAGAGTTTAGCCACTCATAGCTTGAAACAATATGTTTAAGCAAAATAAACAAAGAAAGAGTGTAAAGAAAGGGAAACTCTACTGAAAAGAGGCTCTTGATTGAGGTAGCACCGTCACGATCTCCTTGGCTCTCACGTCGGAATTCGAAGGGCACCAAGACTATCTCGAACTATTTTCCTCTTCCTTGCAACTAACTCACTCTTTGAACTCTCACTCAATTCTCTCCTTTTTGTGCCTCTTTAGGTGTGTAACTTCCTTGAATTGATTTGATTTTCTTTTTTTGATTTAGGCTGCCGGAAACCCCTAAATTTATAGAGTTCGGCCGCCCAAAAATTTACCAAAAATAACAATTTTTCATTTAAGAAAAGCTGGCGCCGCGGCGCTAGGGCTGCATCCAAAATTGTTGCTCTTGGGTTTTAGCACTGCGGCAGCGCCGTCCAAGCGCCGCGACGCTATGATGCGTTTCAGAAATATTGTTCTCGGGCATTAGCGTCGCGGCAGCGCCGTCCAAACGCTGCGACGCTGTCATGCGTTCAACAAGGTTGCGTCAAGGCAGCGCCATCTCGGCGCTGCGGTGCCACTATGCGTCCATAACGATGTGTTTATGTTTTAGCACTGCGGCGCTATCCCAAAATTTTTCTTTTTGAGTTTTTCAGCTCTTTTTCGCCGTATTCTTGCTCGGTTTTGATCTTTTAGTCTTTTCTTCTAATTTTCCTCATTTTAACCTGAAAACCACTAGTAACCAAGTGAAATCTAATATAAACTCCCTTAATTTGAGATAATAGAAAGCACTTTTCAAGTGCTTATCATTGTCATAGACGAAAAAAGTCAAGTCGGCTTTATATTAGAATCTCTTCCAAAGAATTTTCTACCACTCTACACCAATATGGTGATGAATAAAATAGAGTATAATCTAAATTTCCTCTTTAACAAGCTCTAGACATTTCAGTTCATGATGAAATGAAAAGAACGTGAAGGAGAAATAAATGTTATTTTTAAAAATTCTCAGAGAGGATCATCCTTGGGGACTAAGTCTAGACCCTCTTCTTCAAAGAAAAATGTTATGAAGAAAAAGGGTAAAGAGAAAGTCACTGCAAATCTCAAAGACAAGAAGAAAGTTGCAAATGAAGGAAAGTGTTTCCATTGCAACGAAGATGTGCAGTGGAAAAGAAACTGCCTTAAGTATATTGTAGAGAAAAGATCTGAAAAAGAAAAATAAGGTAAATATGATTTACTAGTTGTTGAAACTTGTTTAATGGAGAATGATTACTCCACCTGGATATTGGACTAAGGAGTCACTTATCATATTTGTTCTTATTTTTAGGAAATTAGTTCCTAGAAGCAGCTTGAAGATGGCGAGATAACTCTCAAGGTTGGATCAGGGGAAGATCATCTCGGCCAAAGTAGTAGGAGATATGAATTTGTTCTTTGGAGATAGATACATTTTACTAAAAAATGTACTTTATGTTCCTAAATGTAGTAGGAATTTAATATCTATCTCTTGTTTGTTAAAACATGTGTATAAAGTATCTTTTGATGTAAATGAAGCGTTCATTAGCAAAATAAGTATCCATATTTGTTCTGCAACTTTAGAAAACAACTTATATAAGTTAAAACCTACCAAAGTTAAAGCTATTTTAAATATTGAGATGTTTAAAATAGCTGAAACACAAAATAAAAGGCAAAAGGTTTCTTCTAATACCTATCTTTGGCATTAAGACTTGGTCACATTAATCTCAATAGGATTGGGAGATTGGTAAAAAGTGGACTCCTAAATCAGTTAGAAGATAACTTTTTACCTCCATGTGAGTTTTGTATTGAGGGCAAGATGACCAAAAGACCTTTTTACTGGAAAAGGTTTAAGAGCCAAAGAACACTTAGAACTCATACATTCAGACCTGTGTGATTCTTTAAATGTCAAAGCATGAGGAAGGTATGAATATTTCATCAACTTTATTGATGATTATTCTAGGTATGACTATGTTTACCTAATCCTTCATAAGTTCGAAGCTTTTGATAAGTTCAAAGAGTACAAGGCTGAGGGTGCCCTTTCCCTTACCTAAAAATAACATGAAAAGAATGAATATGAATACCCAGTAAGTAACCCCACTACCAGGGTTAGGCTAAACACTTATATCCAAAAGTGCATCATATTAGTGGGACATGCATAATTCTACTTTTCACACTTCACTTATCTAAGTGATTGGTTAGACCCGCCCTGTCACACCCCCTCTCGGATTACCTACCTATCCTGAAAGGGAATGTGAAGACAATAAACATCACCCCTCTTGTGATGCATATTGTCTCATCTTACTCATCTTCCTGTGCACACATTTACTCATATACATTCATAGAACTCAATTATACTACACATGCTTATAACATAACATTACTCCCTGTACAGAGTACACTTTTATCATATAACATAATTTAAACTTCCATATCCATCATACATTGTACAAAACCTCACTACAATCCCCACTCGAAAACTACTAGGTCTACATGCCATCTACATAAAGTTATATACAACGTATAACTCTCAGACTTGACTGAATTTTGAGAACTCGAGACGTAGGCAGGGTGAGCTGAAGTAGGCTAAGCATCGGGAACTTCCTCGCTACCTGGGGGGAGAAAAGGAAAACATGGAAAAACATAAGCTAACAACCCAGTGAGTGACCAATCTTTGTGAAACGGACATTTATTAAAAACAGGCATGTTACATATAAACAGATAAACAAGGATTTAACGTATTATTCAACTATAACATACTTTCCACAAACCATCAATCTCATAAATCCAATTTCAAATCATACATGATTGTTTTCCAAAGGAAGTGATACAGTAAACAGTTTGATTTTTCAAACTTTTCTTTTAGTTGAGGCGGAGCAACGCTCAACGCACTCAACGTCGAAATCAGTCCTGGCTCAATGCACAGCAAAGTCGACGCACCAGCCAAATCAACCTCTATGTGCAAATAGGAATATGACTGGTTGCCCAAGTACCTTCTCCATGTCCTTCAGTACTGGGTCTTGGGGAAACTCACGTGCCTTCTCATGTCCTTGAGCACTGAGCCTCCTCTAAAACATTTTAGAACCCGTTCACATAAATAATTCATATAGAAATCCTTTCATAGAAAATCATACAGATCGTTATTCAATAACATTTTATAAAAGAAAATGCTTTCTATCAACTTTAGAAAACGTATAACATGCCTCGTAAATAATGCAACCAAACATTATGCATTTTAAACAGTTCATCGCAAAATCATATTCCATAAGAACATTTTTGATAAAAATCGAATTGAAGAATAAAGGAGTCACTCACAACTCTTCCTAGGCCTTGCGTGGGTTATATGCCTTCCCAATCTCTTTCTGGCCTGCAATGAACATTTTATCTTGCGTTACTTAACATTGAACCTTTCCCTTTTCCAAACTAACATCATAAGCGAGAATTTTAGCGATACTACCCAACAGAATTTGTTACTAGCGATACTAGATTGAGCGACACTAGCGTTACCCTACCTTAGCAGCGACACCCAGCGATATCTAGCGAGTTTTGTGAGACGGAAGACTCCTTTGCGTCTTAGCGACACTCGTCTCGCTTCCAGTACTTAGACAGCGCGCCGATACTTGGTTCTTAGCAGCACCCCACACTGTGATTTCTTCCTTTCCTCTTGTTCTTACTTCAATCTATTAAAAGTCATGATTTCAGACGGATTTAGAACTTCTTCCCTTCTACAAACTTATAGAGAATCGAGTTTTATAGCTTACCTCAAAATTTCAAGGCTTAACTCTTCTTCGTTCTTTAGTTATTCCAGAATCACTTCATGCTGCTCCAGATTGCTTAACAATCTTGTAAGTGCTGCTTTTCCCTAAAGATTCACATGATTAACTTCAATTTCAGCTTTATCATCCTTCACAAGATTTGTTAGGAATTATGTTAACATACTGACCTCTAAATTTTAGCTCTAAACTCGGCTTCCTCTATACGTTCTACTCCAAATATCAACCACTGTTCAGTCTGTGCGACTGCAATCAATCTTCTGTTCCAGCTCCGTTTTCAACACCAATATGAGTAGAATTTCGCCCAAAATCCACAAGAACACCTTCCTCAATCTCCTCCTGAATTTTGTCTGAAATATGGAACCGACTTAAGCTCTCGAAAATGTCTTAAAAATGATTAAACATTTAATTAATCCAACTATATCTACTACCGACTTAGCCTTCACAAACACCAAGATTTATGTTGCCGACTTACCCCTCCCCGCAGGCTGGTGTAGGGTTCTCACCTCGACGCGAGGCACTCATGTTAAACTTCTCCAATGCCTTCAGCAACTAACCACACCCAACACATGGTGTCGTCCTCAACGCCTCCTATTTTTGACGCATACATCCCAGTCATACACCTCTATTTTCATCGCGTCAAGAACATTCTGTCTTTGATGCGGAGCGACTTCAACGCATGTCTGTCTTCAACGCATCGACTTCAGCGCATGACTGTCCTCAACGCAGAGTGACTTAAACGCATGGTTCAAGCACATTTCTTCCCCCGCCAAAATTACTTATCCTTCGACGCGGCAGCTACTTCAGCTCACAACCCTCCGTGAGTCAATCAACAACGCATGGGTTTGGCCAACACTTAGCCAAAATTTTACCTTCTAAAAATTCTTGCTCTCACTCACGACTACTTCTCCCCTTGCAACGCATAGCCACAATCGCATTGCCGCACCCCAACACTTGGTATCACAAGTTAGTGCTTACACGCCTTGCCTTTGGCAAATGGTGTTGTCACACCCTACTTTTCAAGAAAACGAAGCGTTGAAGAGTCTATGAAGAGATGAGGTAAAAGACCATGTTGGACGCATGGTCAGGACTAGGTAACGCATGGTAAGGGTGGACGTATGGAAGTAAACCGAGAAGGGAAAGATGTGAAACGCATAGAGGAAGAAATGGAGAAGGATTTATTTGTTATGAATATGAGAGTTGGACGCATGGTATGATGCGATGAGGTATAAACGCATAGTATTGCACGTTTGTCATTGACGCCTAGTGTCATATGTAAGCACTGGTTTATAATAGTACGGTTATGCGTTAAAGGTGAAATCACAAAGGGTGCTGTGAGCTGAAGCAGTCGCCGCGTTGGCGGGGGAAAGGAACGTACTTGGCTTACCATGCGTTGGCAAGGTTCCTATGTGTTGAGGTCCCTATGCGTTGAAGACAGAATTATCTCTATGCGTCAAAGACAGTAGTATAGTTGGCTGAGAGTTAGAAAAGTGAGTAGTGAAGCTGAAACCTTAAAGGAAATTCAACTAACTCATGAGGGCGTTGTATTGAATAAAAGTTGTTCATTGGGAATGTTGGACGCATAAGATCAGCTTATAAAGGCTAGGTGGCTTCGTATAGATTTGACACCTTATTAGTAGGAGGTGTTGAAGGCATGTCAAGTGTTTCATGCAAGGTGACACTTGGATTAATGCATGGTTAATTAAGCATGCAGCGTGACATGTGGCAAACAAGTGGCAAAAGGAGAGAGGAAGTTGGATGGCAAGCTCCCTATAAATAGAACTTTGAGGGAAAAGGAGCGACTGATGACTCTTAAAGAAGAATTCTTGAGAGAAAAAGAGAAGAAGGCAGCAAGGACGTCTGTAGAAGGAGTATGCGGCCAAGAAAGAAGGTATTTGACAACTTAGCTAATTTTATGTAAAGAAGTTGTCTTGCATTAAAAGGGGGTCGACCTTGTATTGAAGACAAACATAATGTCTAAGGTGAACGCGGCGTCCAGAGTTAGGTGATGCGTTCAGGTTGGACCTTGCGTCCAAGTGAGGGTGACGCATCTGGAAAAGAAGTAAGAAGAGTTGGGATGCACTTCGCAGAAGTATCAACCTTGAGTTGAAGGGCAGGGTTGCGTTCAATCGAGCTGGCTGAGGGAAATGGAGCTTTGCGTTTCTGAGACTAGAACGCTGCGTCCAAGAAGCTCGGGAAGAGGAAATAGAGGAAAGGAAGAAGAAGTATTCTTTGGCAAGTACAGGTGAGTAACACCTGCGTTTTACAAAATATAAATGAGTTTTTTATGAATATTATTTTGTGGGTTTCTAATGAAACAATGCATGCATTTTCATATATGAAGCATATGAACATGTTATTTATAAAACTAAGAGCATGCGTTTATATATATATCAAAGAATATGAGCCAGCTGAGAAGCATGCGTTTTACTTGAAAACTTGAGAATGCTGGGTAACGCATGGTAACTTTGATAATGCTGAGTAACGCATGGTAACTTTGAGAATGCTGGGTAACGCATGGTGATTGATTGAAACTTGTATTCATGGTTTTTCTAAAAAAACATGGTGTTATATGATTTCCAGCAAGACTTAAAAATAGACTTGTATGAAAAGCATGTTGGTTGTTATTAAAGCTGGAAAATGAATTTAGCATGCTAATGATGTTTTCATGAAAGATTTAGAAACGGTTAAGTTATGTGTTATTAATATAATGTTTCCAAAATATGTATGGTATTTTATAAAGCTTTGAAAAGGGACCCCAATGCTCAAGGACTCGTAGAAGGCATTGTGGGCAGCTCGAGTTATAAAAGGTACCCAATGCTCAAGGACTAGATGAAGGCAAATGGGTAACCGGAAAATAGAAATGGGACCCAATGCTCAAGGATAAAAGGAAGGCATATGGGCAGCCCGAGTAATAATATCTATGTGCACATAGAAGAATATATATATATACGACGCTGAGGTGTTGAGATTACTCCACACAGCTAAGGATAATCGACGTTGAGGAGCGTTGAGCACTGCTCCGCCTCAACTAGGGAAAAAGTATTTGAAATGAATGAATATGTACACATGATGTAACCAAGAATTGATCATGTTATAAACTGATTTTCAGTGTGATATTTATACGAGTTCAATCAGTTTTATACTTAAAGTATAATGTTTTTCAGAAACTGTTACTCACTGAGCTGTTAGCTCATGCTTTCATATGTTTTCCATTTTCAGGTAGCATGACAGTTCTCGTTGCCGATCAAAGTCAAGGTTTTTCAAGAGCATGTGGATGGAGAGGTTGACAGTGGGTTACGTGACAGGGTAGTCGGTAACTGCTGTCTTCACATCTCTTCTCGGGTTATGGAGGATAATTCGGGAGGGGGTGTGACAGGTGTCCACGAGGATCTAGTGAATCCTGTAGGAGACATTTACCTCTAATGTATCTTGAAGGAACACGAAACCTCTAGTGATCCCGAAGGAACACAAACCTCTGGTGATCCCGAAGGAACACAAATCCTCTGGTGGACATACCTCCAAAGTAGGAGGGTAATTATCACTAACATGCATAACTGGTAAAATACATGAAAATTCCACAACATAGATTCATAATGCCTCTTATACAAATATCATTAGGTTCATATATCTTTGCAGTCATAAGAATTACATGCAAACAACATAACTCATAGATGGCCCAAAGAAGCCAACAATATTTTAATAACTAAATTGTCTGGCATGTAGGCAGTTCCAGTAGTAAGATTACTTACCTTGAGTCTAGGTGCAAATAGCTAACCAACAGCCAATTCTGACAAAATTTTTGAATTAAAACCCTAGAACATAAATCTAAATTTAAATTAAGTGTTTAAGCCTAATTCCAAATACAAATTACTAACAATTAAACTAAATAATCTTACCTAAAGTGCAACTAAGTCACAATCTTCTCCCATACTTCAAATAATGGGTCCAACCAAAATCGACCTTTTAACCCACTTGGACAACTTGCTTTTGGTTCCAAAATCCTTCGAAGCTTGAATCTAAAATCCAAACCCAATAGGTAATCACAATTAAAACCAACACCACCAGGTAATCACAAAATTACAAGAAAATCAATTGTACTTACCAAAATAGTCTCGACCTAACCAAATCTTGAAATTCCGAAGTAACCCACGAAGAATGGATGATGCTGGCGAAGCTGAACGGAGAGAGAGCAGTTGGGCAGAGGCTTTGCAAATGGCAGACCAAAACCCACTGAAATTATAGTTGGCTTAAATATATAAATGTATACTTCTTTCAATTCTCTTTTCCTTTCCTCTTTCCAAAACCCTAAATATATATCTTTTCCAACCACCACTTAACAATTTATTTAACTAAAATATCTCATAACAAATCAATTTTCCAACTTAAATTCAATTCCAATTTATCCTCATTTTTCTTAAATTAACCAAATTCTTAAATCTCACCCAATTCCAAATTTTCAAGTTAAATCCAACTTTTAAATCTACCACAAATAAACTCAATTTTCCACTAATTGAATTAAATCCAAATCTTTTATCACGATGACTTTAATTGAATTATTTTCTCAAAATAATCCAATTAATCATCAAAATTCAAACAACTAACGAAATAATTCAAGGTAATTAATTTTTTTCTAGAAACAATTACCTGAAAATTTGGGATGTCACATGAGACGTATTCTCTATGCATCAGCAGTCAAAAGTTTAATGTACGCCATGTTGTGTACATGACTTGACATATGCTATGGAGTTGGGATAGTCAGCAGGTTTCAGTTCAATCTAGGATATGATCATTGAACTGCCGTTAAGAATATCCTTAAGTATTTAAGGAGAACGAGGGACTATATGCTCATGTATGGCGCTAAGGATTTTATCCTTATAAGATCATTAACTCTATTTTTCAGACCGATATAGATTCCAAGAAATCTATATCGAGATCAGTGTTCATTCTAAACGAAGGAGCAATAGTATGGAGGAGTATTAAGCAAGGTTGTATAGTTGACTCCACCATGGAAGCTGACTACGTAGTTGCATGTGAAGCAACAAAAGAAGAAATATGACTCAAAAAGTTCTTAGCGGATCTGGAAGTTTTTCCAAATATACATCTGCCTATCACTCCCTATTATGATAATAGTGGTGCAGTTGCAAATTCCAAAGAACCCAGAAGCCATAAACGCGACAAACATATTGAAGGAAAATATCATTTCATCAGAGAAATTGTGCAGAGGGGTGACGTATTCATCAAGCAGATTGCGACTGTCACACCCCACCCCGAACTACCCACCCGTAGCTCGAGACAGAGTGTGAGGACAGTAGTTACCAACTACCCTGTCACATAACCTACTGTCAAATTCATCACACTTACATATAAATCCTTCCTTGGACGGTAATACCAATAAGGCACTCTTGACAAACCTCGACTTCGATCGGCAACGAGATCTGTCATGCTACCTGAAAATGGAAAACATATAAAAAGGGTGAGCTAACAGCTCAGTGAGTAACAGTTTTTGAAAACATTATACTTTAACTTGTAAAACTGATCAAATCATATTATAACATGATCAAATCATTGATATATCATGTATACATATCTGTTTGGAATAAATAATCAAAATCTCATTCATTCAAAATACTTTTCCCTAGTTGAGGCGGAGCAATGCTCAACGCTCCTCAACGTCGTTTTTCCTTAGCTGTGTGGAGTAATCTCAACACATCTACGTCGTGTATACCTCTATGTGCACATAGGTACTAGAGTTCGGGCTGCCCACAATGCCTCCTACGAGTCCCTGAGCATTGGGGTCCCATTTCAATATATCGGCTACCCCTTTGGCCTTCTCCAAGTCCCTGAGCCTCGGGTGCCTTTTCAAAGTTTTATAAAACACATTACATATTTTGGAAACATTATATTAATAACTCATAAGTTAATCGTTTCCAAATCTCACATCACATCATGCTAAATTCAATTTCCAGCTTTAATATCAAACAATATGGTTTTCATACAAGTTTATTTCCAAATCTTTCTTGAAATCATATAACACCATGTTTTTCATCAAAATCATGAAAACATGCATCAATCAATCACCATGCGTTTTATAAACTTATAGCAAGTAACCAGCATACTCATAGCTTTTCAAATAAAACACATGCATTAATTCATTAGAAACCCATGAAATCATATTCATAAAGAACCCATTTATATTTTGAAAACCGCAGGTGTTACTCACCTGTACTTTGCCCAAGAATAATTTCCTCTTCCTTCCCTCTATTTTCTCTTCCCGAGCTTCTTGGACGCAACGTTCTAATCTCAGAAACGCAAGGCTCCATATTCCTCTGTCAGCTCGGTTGGACGCAACCCTACCCTTCAACGTAAGGTTGATAACTACCGCAAACCCTGCTCTTCAAGGCAAGGTTGATTACTTCCGCAAAGTGTAGCCCAACTCTTCTTACTTTTCTTTTGGATGCGTCGACCTCTCTTGGACGCAAGGTCCAACTTGAACGCATCACCTATCTTTGGACGCGGCGTTCACCTTGAACGTAATATTTGTCTTTAACGCAAGGCCAACCCCTTTTCGACGCAAGACATCTTCTTTAATATACAATAGCTAAGTTGTCAAGAATACCTTCTTTCTTGGCCGAAGACTCCTACTACGGACGCAAGGATTCCTCCTTTCTGCCTTCTTTCTTTCCTTTCTCTCCAGAATTCTTCCTTCAGAGTCATCAGTCGCTCCATTTCCCTCAAGGTTCTATTTATAGTGAGCTTGCCATCCAACTTCTCCTCTCCTTTTGCCACTTGTTTACCACATGTCACGCTGCATGCTTAATTAACCATGCATTTATCCAAGCGTCACCTTCCATGAAGCACTTAACATGCATTCTAACACCTCCTACTTTTAAGGTGTCAAGTCTATATGAAGCCACCTAACCTTTATAAGCTTATCTTATGCGTCCAACATTTTCCAATAAACAATTATTCATTCATCACAACGCCCCCATGCGTTCATTGAGTTTCCTTTAAGGTTTGAGCTTTATTATTTACTTCCCTATCTCTCAGCCATACTTTCTTTGAACTCGTTTTTCACCGCATACTACTAGGCGTCAACGTCTCAATGCACACTACTATGCCGTTTGTCTTACTGCATAATACCATGCGTCAGCCTGAACCGCATACTATCATGCGTCCATGATCTTCCTCCTATCCTTGAAGATTCCTTGATTACTCCTCTACACGTCCTTGTGCTTGTAATCCAAGGTTATTCATTTAACCTTCTCCTTGTACCAAAATATCTCTAATGATAATTTAGTATGCGTCCACCTCTTGCTCCAATCCTTGAGCTTACTTCTCATCCTTCCACTTTATCCAACACCCAAGAACATCCCTTGCTAATAGTCTATGCGTTACTCAATTTGCTATAGTATTCTATCTTTCCGAGACTTAGATCTCTTTCAACACTTCACAACATAACTTTATTCCTTTCTTGCTTATGCATTTCACTTCTTTCCCTTCTCGGTTTACTTCTATGCGTCTATCCATACCATGCGTTACCTTGGTCCTGACCATGCGTCCAACATGGTCTTTTATTTCTTTTCTTCATAGACTCTTCAATGCATCAGTTTCTTAAAAGTAGGGTATGACAGCGACAGAGCACAACATTACTAATTCGTTTACAAAGGCTCTTACAGCTAAAGTGTCTGGGGTCACCTAGTAAGTCTAGGACTTCACGCTATGTAAACTAGGACAAGTGGGAGAAAGCTACTGGGTATGTGATGCCCTAGTTTATTATATTTATATGCTTTTCTCTAGAAACTTAACATTATGTATTTATACTCACTGGAGTTTTAGACCAAGTGGGAGTTTGTTGGGTTTCATGTCCTAAAACTCATAGTTTGTAAATTATGGAACTTATTCTCAATAAAGATGTTATAGAGATTTATTCAGTAAAGTTGTTATTGAATATGCGAATTGCATTTTATTAAATCCAATAAACAAAGAACCCCTAGCTATAAGTTGAATACTTAGACTTTATGTGTTGACATTTGGATCAAGTTTAGGAAATAGCCAAAACGGTCTATAGTATAAGGATAAACTATAGTGGAAGAGTTGTTTGAGATTATCCTTTAAACTACATGGGTGAGAGTGACCTGAGTTTGCCGACTCAATAAGCCCCCCCATTTTAGGGATAAGACTAGACAGATAGCTGGGGACATAGTTTTGTAAGATGAAATACACTCCTACCTAATTCTAGGTTAGTAGAGAACTTGTTCCCTTAACTGCTGACTCTGGGTCTTGAACAAAGGGCCCCACCCTCTCATTGGCTCAAGAGGGACTCAGTTGTTGGTTGGACCACAAACCAATTGTCCATTAAAGGATAGGTGAGACTTAAGGAACGAGATGTAATTACAGGGGAAGAACGATAATTTTGACCCAGTTGTAATTACGAACAACTTGTGAAGGATTGACTTACTTATTATGGTTATATCAAGTGGACAGAAATATATCTAAAGTGAGAAGAGTGTAGCTACTGGGCTTTAGTGGAGTGTCCCGGTAGTTAACGAATATTAATTAACTAAATTAAAATGTTTAACCAGTTAATTTTAGATCGTTAGAGCTCATGATTTGTAGGTCCATTAGGTCCCTTTGGTAGTTCGTGGACTAAACCTTAAATAGTATACTAAAAGAATTCAAAATGTTCGAATTCAGTTAAGGAGCAAAATTTACAGTTTTTTTCGTTTAATTATGAATTAGACGAGTTTGGAGAGTTGATAATATTTAAAGATGATTTAAATATTATTACGTTGAATAGAGATTTATCAAATTTGACATTGCGGGAAAAGTGGAAAAATTATTAATTTAATATTAAATATTAAATTAATATAATAAATTAATTATTATTTAAATTAATGTTATTTAAAATTGATGTTGGAAATCAAACTTTTAAATTTAAAGTCGATCCAATTTGAGAAATTGGTTTGTCCCACTTTGCATGTTGAAGTAGGAGGTGGAGACCTCACCTCTTCTTTCACTTTCAATTTCACCATCTTATTCACAATGTTTGGTGTCAATTAGCATAAATTTTATTTGCATGGTTTCCTCTGTAAATAGAAGAAGGAAATCTGAAAAACTGGTATGCAATTAGGGTGTATTTTGCTCAACTCCAAAACTATAAAACACTATGTTCTTCACAAAATTGCTCCTAATTTCAACTCAATTCGGATCCCACCATCCGTTCTAAGGCTGAGAATAACAAGAAAGACTCTTATGGTTGTCCACGAAGTGTTTGTAATCAGAAATTTGGAGGATTTTGAATCAATTTGAGTTACAACAAGTGTTACTTCCTCTGTTTTTCAGTTTGATCTAGTATGTTTAATTTTCAAAATTGATGTACTTAGAGTGCTTTAGATCATGATTGCTTCTATTTTTACATTTCTAACTATTTCAATAACACCGTTGATTGAAGAGATTAACTTTTCATTAGGATGATCATAGTTAACTCGGTATTAATCTTGAGTGAGTTATGGACTCTTATCTATGAGGATAATCCTTTGATTTTATGGGTGAGAGTGGCACTGGTTGCCGACTCTAAGCCCACCATTTTGGGGATCTGTCCAAATAGGGAGTTGGGAACGTAACTACAAAAGATGAAGTTCACTTGTTTCTGTCCTCGGGGAAAGTAGATAGATTGCTCTCTTAAGTGTTGAATCCAAGTATTGAACAAGGGGCCTCTCCCTCTCATTGGCCTGAGAGGGATTTGTTTATGGTGGGACCATAACAAATTGTTCATTAGAGGATCAGTGGGATTTTAGGAGAAAGAAGTAATTATAGGGTAAAACGGTAATCTTGACCCAACTGTAATTTGAATTGTTCAAATTGTTTAAGGGAATTTTATATTAATAAAGATTAATATAAAGTATGATGTATTATGATACATTACAGGAAAATTTTATTATAAATAGAAAAAATATCAAACTATTTACAAATATAGAAAAATTTTAATGTATATCAGCGATAGATCGCTATAGACTTCTATTGCACGAGTGATAGAAGTGTATCACGGTCTATCACGATCTATTACTGATATATAGTGAAATTTTTCTATATGTGTAAATAGTTTTGCTCATTTTGCTATGTTTGAAAATAACCCTACATTATAGTTAATTATAAATGTGATTTATAATTGAAACTATATAATATGAGAGATCGTCATTTGAATGAGACTTAGATATTAATTTAATATGAATTAGATTCATATTAAAACTATAGAGCAAAATTAGTATGAATGAGATCCATATTGAAACTATAGCTTAAGAGAAAGATATGTATTTTTATATGATTTAAATGCATTATAAATAAATATGTGATGTTTATTTATGAATTAATTAATTGATTATTATTTTTTAATTATATTAAATTTGATTTAATATATTTAATAAATAATAATTAGTGATTAGGGTTAGTGCTTGATCTCTATATAATGATACATAGATACAGGAAACTAAACACAGAAAAACAAAAAGCCATAAGCTCCCTTCTCTCTAAAATTCTCTAGAAAACCTTCCTCAAAATTCTTCAGTTCAGATCCCACCATCCCATCGATCCTCTCTTAGTCATAGTAAGGTTGCTTAACAGTGGTGTTCGTGACCTTGGAGTTTTAGTTCAGAAAGCTCCTAGTAATTTAGAAGAATCCTCTTTATCCAAAAGGTAGTTTTTAAATTCTTTGTAACATATGCTTAGCCTTATTTTTCCAGAAAATCAATTATGTTTTCATTTCCCAAATCAAAGACAAAAGTGATCATACGCTTCCACATTGGGATTTAATCTCTTCAAAGTCAAATGTATCAACATTATAAAAGAGTGCATCATTATCAAGCTTATTAGCAATATATCAGTGAAGTGTATCTTTATCAAGTATATCAGTCAAGTGTATCAAGTTTACTTATTAGCAGTATAAACGAGTGAATGATTGACAAATTTATTAGTAGTATATCAATCAAGTACATCGTTTTCAAGCATATCAATCAGCGTATCAAGTTTATTAGCAGTATAAACGAGTGCATGATTGACAAGTATATCAAATGTCAAGCGCATCAATATCAAATATATTCAGGTGAATATAGTAGTGAGAGCATTTGCGACATTTTACATCTTTTATAAATGAGTTAGGTTTCGTTTTTGCCATTTTTGCAAACAACATATAGACTGTAGGTCTAGTTGATATATTTTATTTTGTCCTTTTTGGAGTGCCCTTAAATAAAATTTAGATGGAATTATGTAATCGATTATTGTCTTTTGAAAGAATGATTGTCGTTAGTTCTTCTAAATAAGTTGTAAATAATTAGAACTTTCAAGAGTGTAGAGTGATTAAACAAACTTTCTTGAAAAATCTGTGCATTACTCAAATGGTAGAATATATCTTTCCTACATATAGTTTGTGATGCAAAATCTAATAATTAAAGATATTTATTTTGAAATCAGTATAAAATGAATAAGAGAATATTTGATGTTCTTTTGTAGTGTTTAAACAAAGACAATGATTATCTTTATTACTATTTTTTTCTTTACTAAATTAGTAGGAAAATCAAACTAAATTTGAGCTTCTGGTCAATCATACAAATTTTTATATTAATTAAAGATAGAACAACTATTTATAAAAAAGGATAATGAAACAAATTAAACTATATAGTCATGTCTAAAAGCACTATCAATTCTAAAGCCAAAATTGTTGTAAGGAGTCATGTCTGAATGCACTATCAATTCAACTATCAATATGAATCATGAAATAATAACATTTTGAAATGATTAAAAATAGGAAGAATGGAAAAGAGTGAAGTTGATCAGTTAAATATATATTTGTACGAACAAAGTTTGTTGGATTGCATAGTCAAGAAGAGAAAGAGAGGAATAGGCAACAGTGGAAGGAAATGACATTTCAAACCCAAAAGATGCCAAATATCGCATGAGAAAACATACTTCCATTCCAATAGTGAACCTTCAAGATGGTAACAGAAAAATTATTCCAAAGAATTTTTGACATCTCATTTTTTCTTCACTTTGTACCAAATTATCATCATCCTAACAGAGAGATTGTATTCTTCAATAATCAGTTCAATAATGATTATATAGACAACTAAAACACCCTTATGATAAACTTTGCCCACCATTATTTATTTGTCTTTTTTTTTTTTTTTTGGGAAAGTTGTCCAAAATACCCAAAATCAAATACTTCTTTAGGATAGACCTCTTCTTGAAAACATGTTTATTTTTTACCCTTTCATATGCGAAATACCATTGCTGCACTCAATTTTTATGAATATTCACAGCCAAATCTTATAATCCCCCATGTGTGTTTGTGCAAGTCTCCTTTAATTCAAAACACAAAACTCAAATTAGGTTTAAGAGAGCTTCTTTAGTTTTCTCCTTACTCTAGCTCATGCACCAATCATCAAGAATTCATATATTTCAAGAAAGTAATATGTCCATTAAAGTTTCTTAAATCACCCAGAGAGCCTTAAACTTGCATTCTTTTACTTAGGGGTACTAGCTTTCACACATTCATTGTAAAGAAGCATACCCACTCTTTTTCTCATGGGTGTCCTAACTGATCACAGCAAAGATAACTCTTTTTACCCCTATCGATGCATAAACATTACAAGCTTAATAGAAATATTGTTTATGCAAAAGATATTCTTGTAAAGCTCTTAGAGTCCAATGTACATTTTCTTTTTCTTTCATTCTTTCTTTTTTTTTTTTTTTTTTCCTCTCAAAGGCATAATTAGTCTTTTCTTTCTCCTTAGTCTAATATTACAAACCATCATGCACTTCCACTCAATCTTTCTTTCAATTGAAGTTTCTAAATTAAACAGACTACTGTTCAAGATATGGGAGACTCAAAGAGGGATTTAAATAGATCATGACTCAAGATACTATCCTATTTCCACAACAAGTCATTCAACATGCGTATAGACAATCATCATCAAAAGCATACAACATAAAGGGCTCTCATAATCTTTTCTCATCTCAAATAAAAAAAATTTATTCCAAATTTTTAAACATGGATATCATCAATAAAACCTTGTTAGCATGCATAGCAGGATAGAAGAAACACAAAAGTATGAAGAATGCCTCCTAACCCAAACTTAGAGCGATGTATTGTCCCCAATGCATGAAAAAGAAGAAAACAGTCACTTTGAAAAGTGATAGAAGCTTGGGAGTCTGCAAGAGTCCACTGAACAGGCTAACGGAAAGAGTACTTTTGTACTAGACATTATTCCTGAAAAGTATGAAAGTGATAACTCTCAAAATTAAAAGAGCTATTTTATATGTTTCTAATCTTACTTGCTTGTTATGTATGATGTGTTTAAATGACTATGTTTTGTAGATTCTCAAGCAAAACATGCATCCAAGAGTGTTAAGTGTTGTTCGAGGTTGATTTGGAGCTATTAGGAATCATATCAAGGACCCAAGGCTTTAAAGGACGTGAAAAGACATTTTTGCCTCCAGGTGGCTGACGCTGCAGTGCCATGGATGACGCTTTTTCCAGAACCTATGTAAAAGGCACGTTGAGCGCCGCAGCGTCATGGTGCTTCGACAGATTCCACAATTTAGGGCTGAGTGTTGTGACATTGCTGTAATTTTTATAAATACTCTTATTTTTTTAGGGTTTTTTTGGTTGTGAATCCATGGAGGCAAAGGAGAGCTTCAAAATTCTTCTTCTTGCTACTTTCTAGCTTTCTTAGGTTATATTTTTACATTCTTTTGGGATGTAATCATGGATTTGGAGCTCCTACTCTTTGTTTTGTCTATGGATCAATGAGGTAGGGAATTTTATCTAATTTTTTGGAGCAAGACTTGTGTAATTTTCTGAGGTTTTTGTTGAATGGACTGAATGCATATCGATTTATGTCTCCTTTGAATCTTGTTTAACTTCTAGATGCATGTTTATGTATGCCTATTGTTTCATAGATGTGTGTCGCCCCCACTAATGGATATAGGCTTGTTCGATGTATTTAGTTAGGGTTGATTGCACAAATAATAATCATGCCCAAGATCTTTTAATTGAGGCAACTTTTTCTCTATAGCACAACACTACATTTCTCAGTGAAACTCACCTTCTCATATTGACCAAACTTTTTCTTTTTGGACAAGACATTTTTCATAAATTTCACATACTTCAACATTTGCTCTAATGCCTTTGCAAAAGAAATTTTAATATGCAACTAATTTCTAGGAATTTAGAGAACTATGCATCTACCTTCTTTTTCTGCAATCTTTGAGAATAAGATAAAGTATTAGAGATAAAAGGTAAAGAGTTAGAGGTACTCCCTAATTTTGGATATGAACTTTCTACCCTAACCTCATGTGCATCTTGATTTTTCTAAACAATTTTTTTGTCTAGCTATGAGCTCCCCTTCTTCTTGAGTTGGCTCAACTTCTTGCCCCTCGTGAGGGTCAAAACATTGAACTCTTCTTTAGGATTTTTCTCAGGGCAACTTGGCAACTTACCTTTTTGCATGGTGTGTAAAGTTGTGGCCAATTGACTCATTTGTATCTACAAGTTTTTGAAAGATTTTTCATGGCTCTGCATAATGGTTGCTATGGTTTGTACTGAGCTCTCTAGTGTAGTTTGAAGGGATTTGAATTCCAGCAGAAGCGTGTGATCGCTTTGTTTGATTTCTTGAAACAATAAAAAAAACAAGATAATAAGAAAAGGTTAAGAACCATATGGTTGTCAGTACGTGACCATAACAAAATCTCCTCTTAAAATTGGTTATCTACTTTTTGAATTCTTCATATTGCACAAGATCTTCCTAACTATGACTTTGGCTAGGATCCGACTTGTGAGAATTGCTTCTTGAAAGAATAAAGGGGATGTGTAGAAGGATTTTTCGAGAACTTTTCTAAGGAAAATTGGGAAAATTTCTAGAGGAAGTGTTTTAGAGTAATCAGTGAGATTATTCTCATAAAGAATTTGTTTTACGAGGGCTCTAAGAGCCCTATTTATATAACTCTATGAGTTACTCCTAATCCAATTGGATAACCCTTCTGCAGAGATTTTAAATTAAATATTTAACAATATCTAATATTATAAACATTTACCCAAATAATATCTCATATTATATGGTTTAAAATATTTATAAATCATATTTAAATATTATTTCCTACAGAATCTTTAATTTAAATCTCATCCAAATTAAATCATTAATTATTTGAATCCAATTCAAAATAATCAATTAATTCTCCCTCACAATTATTTAATTCAAATCTTATTTAAATTAAATAACTTAATTATATGGATCTCCTCCAAATAATTAATTATTTGAATCTGATTAAAATAAATTTATAATAAATCATATATTAATTGTATCTAATATAATTAATATTTTTCCTCAAAATTTGAACACTTCAAATCTTCTTTCAATCATAATTGATCCTTGTTGGTCTGTTGTGAGCTAGCAAGGTGACCTTATGGACCTACAGATCATAACCTCCAATGATCCAAGATTAATTAATTAAACTCTTTAATTAAATTAATCTTCACTCATTAACTATAAAGCAAACCACTATCAACCCATAATTGAACTCTTATGCACAAGCACAAGTTGTGGCCATGGATATAATCAATATAAACAAGTCGATCCGTCACGAGTTGCTCATAATTACAACTAGGACAAAAATGTCTGTTTGACTCCTGTAATTATATCTTTTCCTTAAGTCCCATTAATTAATCTAGTGAACAATTTGTTTATGGTCCAACCATAAACTAAGTCCCTCTCGGGCTAGTGAGTGAATTCCATCTTCTGAATTTATGTTTCCAACTCCCTATTTAATTAGTCAAGTCCCCACGATGGTAGGCTTATTGAGTTTGCAACTCGGGCGAATCTCACTCATGCAAATCAAAGTATTAACCTCTTAGACAGGAGTTCATAAATTACTCAAGATTAATATCAAGTCATACATTATCTTCCTGTGAAATAATAATCTCATCAATTAATGGATTTACAAAGAGAGATTAAATATTTCGCAATTCGGTTTGATACAAACTCTTTGTATGGGATACCCCCACTCACATGTCTCCACATGAGCGGTGTAAGGGCTATGGCGTTGACCATGGCTATACATTGTCCCACATCGGTTAGGAAGGAGAACGAAGCCTTCCTTATAAAGGGGGTGGATACCTTTCTATGTACAAGGCCTTTTGGTAGGCGCAACCCTACCAAGAACAAAACCGTGAGGGGTAACCCAAAGCGGACAATATCATATAGCGGGTGGTCTGGGCTGTTACAAATGGTATCAGAGCCGGTGCCTGAATCGATGTTAAAACCTCAGGTAGGTCAAGCGGGGACGCTTGACTCGTTAGGAGGGGAGATTGTAAGGGCTATGGCATTGACCCTGGCTATACATTGTCCCACATCAGTTAGAAAGGAGAATGAAGCCTTCCTTATAAAGGGGGTGGATACCTTTCTATGTACGAGGCCTTTTGGTAGGCGCAACCCTACCAAGAACAAAACTGTGAGGGGTAACCCAAAGCGGACAATATTGTATAGCGGGTGGTTTGGGCTGTTACAAGCGGTTTGGATCACACAATTTGTAACTATTACAAAGTGTGTCATATCCATAGTGTCACCAGGATTAGGCACCCTACCTTATCCATATACTATAGACCTTAAGTTATTTCTTGAACATGATCCACTCATATGTCAACTACATACATGTTCAAGACTTCATATAATAACCTTAGATTTTCTTGTTGATTGGATAATGTTATGCAAAACAAGTAATTAATACAAAATAAAACAACTTATTTTATTTATTAATAAATAGTTTACTTACAAAAACTACAAGCTTTAGGACATAAACCCCAACAGTTGTTCTCTCTTGGTTACTTAATAAGGTCAACCATTAACTCTTCTATTGATGGTTTATTTTCAGCCTAGCATGCCTAAGAAAAACCTAGAGGACCTTGCAAAACATTCTTATTGTTAGCATATGAAAATTTCTCACGATTCCTCAAACTTGGATGATAATGAGTTGGAAGTGGCTGTTGATGGTCCTAATATTGTCCTTGATTCCTATCCACTAAGTTTGTTATCTCAAGGCCTTTTGTCATGTATGCCAAATTTGTTATGGATGGTGGATTTCCCTTTGTCTGGCCTCCTGCAACAAGATAGTGAACACTTAACTACTTTATATATATTTTTTATTTCATTGGACATTGGAGTTAATCTTAGCACATTATGAGTGGCTAAGGTAAGTTCCTCAAGCTTAGGGGTAGGATGAAGTTCATTTAAACTTGATTGTAAGACTTGTAATTGTTGTTTGCTGCTGAATTTTTATTGATTTTTGATATATTTCATCTTCTTTACTTTGGAATCATGTATGGCTTGATCACCCATTGTGTTTTCTTACTTTGCTAGAGAATAGTGCATCTATGTGTGTTAATCTGAATAGGGCATAGATTGCTTGTATGTAAATTCTAAGTTGTCTAGGACAATTTTTTTATTACATTGGTTGATTAATCATTCAAGAATCAAACCATATAGTAATTTAGGGCTATCTTTGCTACTAATGAACTTGGCTAGATTACCTATGCTTAATGTGGTGTTTAATTAATCAGACCTCTAATTGGAACTGAATAATAAACATTTAAATTACTTAAGCAATTGATTGGTTCAATAGGGCGTTAGTTTTGATCTCAAAGTCAAGCAAATGAGCCAAGAATAGAATTAAGCATGCTTTTAATCCTTTGAGTTTGATGAACAACCAAGTAAATGAATGGAATCCAAGTTCCTAAGCTAGGCTCCTTTAATCGAATTTAATTCCAATTTTAAATTACACTTCTACATTTATGCCCTTTAGTTTCTTGGCAATTAAAACTCTCAAACTCACCTGTGACCATCAAATTCAAGTTAAGGCTAAGATTGTCCTAAGTTCCTTGTGGGGATGACTTGCTCTTACTAGCTACAAGCTCAAAAAGGTGGTCATAAATATTATTTGTTTTGGGTCTCGGCAAGCCCAAGAACAAATTGACATCAAATTGACATCATTGTTGGGGAGCCTAGCAACATTCTAGCCAGTTCTTGAATTCAATTTTGTGTGTGTCGGTTTTTCCTTTGGTCTATGACTTGTTCTTTTGGAAGTCCTGAGCTTCATTATTTTGTAGATATTGATAGGGAGGAGCGACGAATCTGACAAGAAAGGAGGAGAGAGAGACAAGAGAAAGAGGAAATCAATCAGGCTTTTAAAATCCACCTAAAAAAAAGAACCAATATAGCCTTAAGTTGCGATGGGAAAAATACCTGAAAGAATGTTGAGGCAGTTGGTTGAGTTCAACATGACACAACAACCATTGTGCATTGTCTATCTGGAGATTATTGTTCAGTTTGAGCTCAAGCCAAGATTTATTCATCTGCTGCCTATTTTTAAAGGGAATGCTAGGGAGGACTCCCAGAAACACTTGTAGGACTTTCATTTTGTTTGTGATGGTATGAGGTCGCATGGCGTTACTGAAGAACAATTAAATTTGAAGGCCTTTCCATTTTTACTGAAGAACAGAGCCAAATATTAGCTTTATTATAAGCCTCTTGGATCAATCACGACATAGAATGGGTTGAAAAAGCAGTTCTTAGAAAAATTCATACTCGCTTCAAGAGCTAACAATATTCAAAAGGAAATCTATGGGATAGGTCAAGGATTTGGTGAGATATTGTTTGAGTATTGGGAGAGGTACAAGCAACTATGCACAAGCTTCCCACATCATCAGATATCAAATCAACTTTTGATCCAATACTTATATTTTGGACTTCTCTCACATGATTGGGGCATGATTGATGTTGCTGGTGGTGGTGCCTTAGTTGATAAAACTCCTGCTAAAGCAATAAAACTCATATCCACCATGGTTGAGAATTCATGACAATTTGAGACACGAGCAAATGGAGTTATCCAGCCTAGCAAACATGAGGTACCTGAATTATGCTCCCAATTATCTGACTTAACTTCTTTGGTGAAATAGATACCTCGTGCTCAATTAAAAGGCCATGCTCTCGTGAAAGAGGTGAATTATGTTGGTAATAAAGAAGGATGAAAATGTGACTTGTACAATAGTATGTATAACCCTGGATGCGAGACCACCTCAAATTTCGTTTGGGAGGACAAGTAGAGCAACCAAGCAACTCCAATTATAGCACATCACTAGAGGATATAGTCAAGAGCTTAGCAGAGACACAAGTAGAGCAACCAAGCAACTCCAATTATAGCACATCACTAGAGGATATAGTCAAGAGCTTAGCAGAGACTACCATGAAACTTCAGCAAGATACGATGACATTATAGAAGGAGAATTTGGTGTTTCAGAAAGAAACTTGAACGGGGATGCAACTCATGGAGAATCAAATTACCCAGTTGGCTACCATTGTAAATAAGTTGGACAATCAGAATGGTAACTCCTAGCCCAGCCTAAGCCTCAGGTGAGGAATGTAAGAGCTGTGTGGTCGGACGAAATTTGTCGCTCAATTTAGGACCAAGTGATTAACTGTTCGTACAAAAATGTAGCACTGAAATATCGGGTTGAACACAGGGAAGCTTTGAATTTCTCAATTGAATTGTGAACAATCCAAGTAACAAAAAAGTAAGTAGAGATTGAATTTGAATAATTAAAATATCTAACTCAGGCTTAAGAGTTGTTTCCCCAATTTTGCAACTTGATCACAAATCCATTTGATAATTCTTATATCATCTAATCTTAGCCAACTCACTTAGAAAATCTAGTTAAGAGCGCTAATTATCTAATTAACCAATCTAAATGAAACACATCATAACTAATTGGCTAACCTGAGGAACCTACTAAGTTGAATGTTCAATTGAAAGCGCCAAATCAAACATTCAATATTATTCTTCCCTAGGTTAATAAGGCAATGTTTGTTAAGGTAAATTTGCAACTTATAAGCTAATTTAACCTATTGCTACACAGGATTAATATGCAATTGAATGTCACATATTGAAAATTAAAACATAGCGATTGGTTATACGATGTAAAGCTAAAATACAAAATATCATTCATAATCTGAGAAGAATTGAGAGACAGTACAAGAATTTGATAATAAGCCATCTAGACCTCACAAGAGTGCAAAAACGGAGAAATCTACTCAATGCCTAAGCTACAAATTGTTACCTTAGTCCATAATTGACATAAGATCAATGGGATAGAGTTTAAGTAAATCAAAGATCAAAATACATAGGAAAAATGGAGAGGAGAATAGAAGAAATCGGCTGAACCCTCAAAAACTTAATCTAAAAATTGGACAATATGCTTTTAAAGTAGGTCAGAGAGCCTAGGCGCTAAAGGCATTGCCTAGGTGCTGGAGCATAACACGGGTGCAACTGGGAGTTTGGAGCACCTAGGCGCTAGGCAGCCTAGTCCGAAATCCCTTTTTGTCTTGCAATTGCTACTAAATGCCCATTTTTACCCGTTTTAGCTCCAATTAAGCCCAACGCCCGATTCTACCTCTTAGGCACTTGACATTTGTAAAATAATGAAATAAATACATAAAACAACTGCAGCTAACTCTAATCATGAGTAAGGTAGTTACTCTCATAAGGTCTTAGCTGCCTAGAAGCATAAGCTATTACTTTATCACTCTGCATCAACACACAGCCTAACCCCTGGCGAGAAGCGTCACAGTAAACCTCAAATTCCTTTTCCGACTCCAGAAGTACTAGAATAGGTGTTTTTTTTTTTATCAATCTCTGCTTTAGTTCCTGAAAACTCTGCTCACACTTCTCATTCCACTCAAACTTATTATTCTTCTTAGTCAAACTAGTGAGTGGTAGAGCTAACTTGGAGAATCCCTGAACAAATCTCCTGTAGTATCCTGCTAAACCTAGAAACTACGCACCTCTGTCACAGTCTTAGGCCGTTCCCACCTCACTATAGCCTCAGTCTTTTAGGGATCTACATTGACTCCCCCAGTTGATACCACTTGTCCTAAAAACATGACCTAATCTAACCAAAACTCGCATTTACTGAACTTTGCATACAATTTCTTTTCTCTCAAAGTCTGCAAAACTGTCCTGAAATGTTCAGCATGTTTCCCTCTGTCTCCAAAATACACCAATATCATCATCAATGAACACAATTACAAACTGGTCCAAATAGGGATGGAAGATCCTATTCATCAAATCCATGAATACTGCTGGTGCATTCGTCAAGCCAAATGGCATCACCAGAAATTCATAATGTCCACACCTTGTTTAGAAAGTCGTCTTAGGTATGTCCAATTCTTTAACTTTCAGCTGGTGATATCCTGACCTCAGGTCTATCTTGGAGAACACCGACGCTCCTCTGAGTTGGTCAAACAGATCGTCTATACGAGGCAAAGGGTATTTGTTACGTATTGTTACTTTATTTAATTGGCGGTAATCAATACATAACCTCATTGTGTCATCCTTCTTCTTGAAAAACAGCACTAGCGCACCCCATGGAGATACACTTGGTCTAATGTATCCCTTGTCTACTAGCTCCTGTAGTTGCACCTTCAGCTCCCTCAATTCTGACGTTGCCATACGATATGGTGCCTGAGAAATAGGGTTGTACCAGGTACTAAATCAATAGTAAACTCCATCTCTCTATCAGGTGGCAACCCAGACAACTCCTCAGGGAACACATCTAAAAACTCCCGTACCACTGGGACATCTTCTTGTTTCAACTTTTCCGCCTTCACTTTAGTCACATGTGCCAGGTACTCTTCACAGCCCTTATTCAACAATTTCCTGGCCTTTACTGCCGAGATCACACAGGTAGGAAGAACTCTCCTTCTTCCTTTAAAGATCGCCTCATCCCACGGGCTTCACAAACCTTCCTTCTTTCTTAAAAAAATCAACATTGGCATGATATTTCAACAAAAAGTCCATGCCAAGAATAATGTCAAACTCTATCAGATCTAGAGGTAACAGATCAACTAGCAGCACCACATTATCAATCACCAACTTGCAATAAAAAAAGACATGCTCTATGGTTACAGATTCACCAATAGGAGTATGTACTAATAGAGCATTAGGAAAAAGCTCTAAACTCCTATTTACATGTAAAGCAAACTCATGGGACACAAATGAATGCGTAGCTCCATAATCAATTAACACGTGAGCATTCTTAATATAGACAATAAGCATACCCGTCACCATATTTGGAGCCTCTCAGCCTCCTGCTGCGTCATGGCATACACCTTCCCTTGCTGTTTAGGTCTGCCAACCTGGCCTTTCTGTCTGCCACCATTACTACCTTCACCAGCTCCTATTTCCACGGTTCTCTGTTTAGTCTCCCTTCTTGACCTTAACTGAAGGCAATCCCTCTTGAAATGACCAAGCTGACCACAACTGTAACAAACACCAGCCCCTCCTACACACTGTCCTCAGTGGTGCTTACCACAGGAACTACACAGTGGTTTCCTTGCTGCACTGGCTATGGATTCACTAGGTTAGCCAAACTATTCACCACCTGTAGGAGTTGAAGTCTGAGGAAACCTTCCTTGACTTTTCCTCAAATCGCCACCTCGAGGACCTGTTGCAAAATATGATCCACTTGACCGAGCTTTAAACTTTCCCTTACCAGAAACTCCTGGTACAAAAGGTAGTTCCTCACTTCGGCGAGATTGCTTTCGAGATGTGCTGAATGCCTGCCTAGAGACTTCCTCCCCTGTTTATTTCTCCCTCTACTAGGGTCTTTTCAACTCTCAAAGCAGCTTCAACTAGCTTAGCAAAGTCTGCCCATTCTATACTCGCCGTCACCGGAGTACGTATCTCACTACGCAAGCCTTCCTCAAAAGACTTGCACTTATCTACTTCTTCTGTTACCAATGTCGATGCATGCCTGGCCAATTCTGTGAATTTCTTCTCGTATTCTGCTATGAACATACTTCCCTGAACTAACCTTAGAAATTCGTTTCTCTTCTCACCATAGTAAGACTTAGGATAATACTTATCATGAAAAGCCTTCCTAAAATTTGTCCACGTTAAGGAACCTACATCTGCACTTCTGATTCCTATCAGGCGCCACCAATCCTCAGCCCCTTTCTGGAGCATATAAGTAACCAGATCAAGTTTTTTATCTTCAGGACAGTGCATGACCCTGAAACATTTCTTTACTTGATTTAGCCATACCTCGGCCTCTGCCGAATCGGTAGTACCCTCAAACACCTAGGCACCTAAGGCTTTAAACCTTTCAATTCCATACTTTTTCTCAAGATTCCCTTGAGCTGACTCCACGCTAGCTACCAGCCTCTGGGCTATTCTATTAAAAATTTGCTCTTCCATGTTCACATTCGCCTGAGGGTTACTAAACTGTCCCTTGGAGGTCTCCCTCACGTAACTAGTAGCGTGCAACGTCCCGACGTCTGCTTGCCTAGCTCGTCTGAACCTTCTAGGCATGTTCCTATAACACATCATAGCATCGACATATTACAAACTCATCATGCTCCTAACTACTATGCATGTTCTCACTTCCCAAAACCTTATGCTCTAATACCAACTTGTCACACCCTCTCCCAGGTACCCTAACCTAAGAGAAAGTGTGAGGACAGCGGACACTGATCCTCTTACAACATCCACTGTCAACCTTATACCTTGACCAACACATGATAAGCAGATATACACAATGATTGAACAACATACTTGTATCAGGGTTAAGTTATCATACAGACATTGATTTTTACTCAAACTATATATTTACATAAGTTCATCAACACCGCCCTTAACCCTCTATATGTACAACACATGTTTAAGATCAAATATTTACAATTCTAAAAATTCCAGACACTGATGGTGGGCCCAGACGAGTTGTTATGTAGGCTAAGCACCCAGAACTCGCTCGTTACCTAAAAAACAAAAAAACAAGGAAAACATGAGCTAGGTTGCCTAGTGAGTGACTTGTTTTATAAAAACCTTCCTTGGTTCATAATTAAATCAAAATTGTAATCAAGATATGAAAATAAATAAACAATAACAAATTGTTTTCGTATCCCAACAAATCATGCTCAGATAACATTATCAAATCACATACGTATCATTTCTAAAGGAAAAGCATGTAAGTACAACACATTTCAATCAAATTTTCCTTAGTTGAGGCGGAGCGTAGCTCAACACTACTTAATGTCAAAAACATCCTTAGTTGGGGAGGAGAAATCTCGACACACATAATGTCAAATATCCTTAGCTGTGTGGAGTAGTCTCAACACAACAACGTCTATCATACCTCTATGTGCACATAGATATCATATCCTGGGTTACCCGAATACCTTCTCCGAGTCCTTCAGTACCGGGTTCCATATACGAGACTTAGGCCACCCACATGCCTTCTTCGAATCCTTCAGCATTGGGGGCTATCTCTATACTCAGGTTACCCACATGCCTTCTCCGAGTCCTTCAGCATTGGGGGCTATCTCTATACTCAAGTTACCCACATGCCTTCTCCGAGTCCTTCAGCATTAGGAACCATTTCTATATCCCGACTACCCACATGCCTTCTCCGTGTCCTTAAACATTGGGAGCCTTTTTAAAAAACATTATTAAAAAACAACATGCTTTGAAAATAGCATAATATAAATTCACAAGTTTATAACATTTCAAATCTTCACAATCTCATTAACAATCATCAATGCTCCATAAAATCATAGGTTAATAAATAGCACGCCTTTCGTAAAACTCGTTTAACAACTAGCATACTTCAAATGATTTCCAATGTAAAACACATAATATGCACGTCAAAACCCGTGAAAGCACAAACATATAAACATATTTCCAAACATAATCATACAACATAAAAACTTTGTTTAAAGTAGACTCATTTTAAATAAAATTGTCACTCACAACTTGTCCCGCCCTTAAAAAGTTATACGCCTTTCCTAGCTCCTCTCGGCCTGAAATAGTACATTTCCCTTGGTTAGATTTCTTTAAAATTCCTTTTTACATAACAAACAAGTCTTAGAAATTTCTATTATTCACCACCGAGACTCTAGTTCATGAAGAAAACCATCACCGAGACTATATTCCACAAAGAAATGCTCAACCGAGGTTACATTTCATAAAAGAGTTCACTAATGAGCGAGATTCAGGCCTAATGCGAGACTAAACCAACAAATTCAAGCAAAAGGCCAAACTGTACCAGTGATACTGTGAACTAGCGAGACCAGTGAAACTTACTTCATCAGCGAGACCAGCGAGAGTAGCGACACCAACGAGTGATAAGCACTTGAAAAGTGCTTTATATTCTCTCAAATTAAGGGAGTTTTATATTAGATTTCACTTGTTTGCTAGTGATTTTCAGGTTAAAACGAGGAAAATTAGAAGAAACGACTAAAAGATCAAAACCGAGCAAGAATACAGCGAAAAAGAGCTAAAAAACGCATCCTTGTTGAAACGCATGATGCGTCGTGACGCTAATGTAAGCCCCGCATCTATTTTTATGAGAACGCAAAGTAAGAAGGGGCCGAGAGATGGGTGAATGTGTAAAAGTAGTTGGCTGGCTTGCGTTTAGAGTGGGAGAATGGCTGAGTGTAAGATATGCGTTGATGGCAATCTGTTGTGGAGGAAATAATTTTGGTGTAAACACAAAGGTGGGGGAAGCTTATCATGCGCTGAAGTTGAGACGCGTTGAGGACATAATGCGTGGAGGATCACTTGGTATCGAGGATCATTATGCGTCAAACGCATTGAAGGCAATGTGCCGATTAGAAGTAAAGGCCACGGGGAGTTTGGGAGCTGATCTGCGGTGAGGCTGTTATGCGGTGAACGCTACCATGCGTCGAAGGCGAGCATGCGTTGGACAAGGAGTGTTGGCTGAGAGAAGGTAATGCGTACGTTAACTATTTGACGGGAGAGTTTGAAATGAAATATCATCAGAGGCCGTGTGCGTTGATGAAGCTGAGCCTAAGAGGTATGCGTCGAACGGATTATAGTATAGAATTGAAATGGAGTACAAGTCGGTGGTATATATATAAGTGGACTGAGAATTCAATTGTTCTTCTTGCATTTCAGAGCTCGAGTTGGGTCCATATTAAGGCGAAACATTGAAGGGAGGTAGAAGAAGATGTTCATGCTGATCTGAAGCAGAAATCTCATTGAATTTGTAGGAGAAACTTGGGTTTGACAGAGGTTTCGGCTGCTGTGGTATTTTCAGAGTGATGCTCGGTTTTGGAGGAAGAACAAATTGAAGAGACGAAGGTTAGGGCTAAAACTTTGAGGTTAGTAAGATAACTCGATTTCTAGCAGGTTTCATGAAAAAACGCTTGAGCTGAAATTGTTTAATTGTGTGTCAAACTCAGGAAGAAGAGACGGGAGTTGTACTGTCGAATGATTAGAGGTAACTCGGAGTTATCGGAGGATATGTCCTAAACGGGGAAGATGTGCTTCATGAAATTTTGAGGTTGAAGAAGGAAGAAGAAAGGAAGAAGGAAACGGTTCTGTCACAGCGAAAGTATCGCTGAGTGAGCGAGAGACTGAGCAGCAGGGAAAGTAACGCTGCAACGCAAAGATAGGCTTGCGTCCCACAATTCTCGCTAGAGCATCGCTGGGTATCGCTCCTCAAGGCCAAGAAGAGCTCGGGGAGGCTTATAACCCACTTAGAGCCGGGACCGATTGTGAGTGACTGTTTGTTATATCTGTATTAAATTTAGTACGTATATTGATGAGGAAACGTGATTAATGGTAGTATACCTTATGTGTGTGATGTGTTAGTGATTTAAGAGAATATTATTACAAATGTCTAAGCACATAAGTGGCTGAGGGACCTTATGGTGAAAGCTACATGTGAGTAAGCATGAAAGTAAGTGCCGAGGGATTTGAGAAGGCACTTGAATAACAGTAGAGAATGGACTACAATGCTCAGGGACTGTAAGTGAAGGCATGTAGTAACCCATCACAACTGGCTCGTGCCGAGGGATTCTGTGTGAAGGCACTTGAGCATAGATAGAGTTTGTTACCTGTGCCGAGGGATTTCATGTGAAGGCACATGGTATTGTAATTGTAAATGAGTAAGTGTTGAGGGACGGAAAGTGAAAGCACTAAATAGATGAATACTTGTGAAACAGGAGAATTGATAGTTATACATGCATAGTGGAAAGTGAATCTTGATAATTCATTGGGATGTGTTATGCAATGGTTACTATCTTACAAACTGGATTTAAGTTGTCATGATTAGTTTTAGTAGATTTAGTCACTCACTGAGCCTTTTGCTCCTCTAGTTTGTTGTTGTTTGTTGTTTCAGGTAGCGAGCGTGTCTGGGACGCCTAGCCTACTGAAGAATCTGATCTGGGTCTATCTGGTAGAGAACCTCTGGGATAGTTGTAAATATTTAGATTGTTCATATGTCATGTATTAAACATCTTTCATGAGAGTGTAGTGAAAAGGGGGACATGTTGTACTTACTATGTGTATATATAGACATGTTAGTTAAAAGTTTACACGTTCTTCTGATGAGATAATGGGATTGTTGTATGATTTGCTATTCTTTTATGGTGTTTATATTATAGAGTCTTATGTTGGGAATAGGATCGTGCTCCTTCCTAGGTATAGAATAAATCTGGGTTGGGGTGTGACAATTTGGTATGAGAGCATAAGATTTTGGGCTGTGAGGTCATGCATAGTAGCTAGGACCATGTAAAAGGAAATTGATTACATACTATGTTATAGGATCATGCCCAGAGGTACCGGACGAGGTAGGCAGGAAGGCGCCGCGACAACGCACGCTACCGGGGAGGAGAGACAAGCGTCTGAAGGAGAATCTAGTAATCCTCAGGTGAGTATGAATATGGAGGAACAACTTTTTAGTAGAATCGCACAGAGATTAGTAACTAGTATGGAAACAGTTCAGGGTGACCCTGAGAAAAAGTTTGGCATTGAGCGATTTAAGGCATTGGGTGCTCAAGTATTTGAGGGCACCACAGATCCTGCGGAAGCTGAAGCATGGTTGAATCAGGTAGAAAAATGCTTCAGAGTGATGCATTGTCCAGAGGACAGGAAACTTGACTTGGTCACGTTCATGCTCCAAAAAGGAGCTGAAGACTGGTGGCGATTGATAGAGCACAGAAATGTAGATGTGGGCTCATTAACATGGGCAGATTTTAAGAAGTCATTCCAGGAGAAGTATTACCCTAAATCCTTCTATGATGAGAAAAGGAAGGAATTCTTAAATCTAGTACAAGGAGGTATGACTGTAGCTGAATATGAAAAGAAATTCACGGAGCTTGCCAAGTATGCTTTGGCATTGATAGCAGAAGAAGCTAATAAATGCAAGCGTTTCGAAGACGGCTTGCGTAGTGAAATTCGAACCCCTGTAACAGCTAGTACAAAGTGGACAGACTTTGCAAAGTTAGTGGAGGCGGCTATGAGAGTGGAAAAGAGTATAGCAGGAATTGAGGGAGGCGAATCGAAGGCTGGACCGACTTATAGTTTTTCACGAGTACAGACCCAGTAGGGTGAAGGACGACGTTTTACATCGGGAGTTTCTGGTAGGGGTAAGTTTAAAGCCTGTACCAGCGGTTCGTACTCTCCAGGAGGAACACGGAGGGGAAACCCACAGGGAGGACGAGGGAGGTTTCCTCAGACATCGGTACCATCGGGTCGGTCACAGTACAATCAACCTAGTGAATCTGTGGCCAGTTCAGCACGGAAACCATATTGTACTTCCTGTGGCAACACCCATTGGGGACAATGTTATATGGGATCAGATGTCTGTTATAACTGTGGACAGACAGGGCATTTTAGAAGAGATTGTCCTCAACCAAATAAAGGAAGGGAAGCAGAGCAAAGATCAGTGGTGCAATCAGCAAATCAGTCTAGACAGGAAATGGGTGCTGGAGAAGGAACTAGTGGAGGTCGACAGAGGAGTGGCAAAGGTAGACCTAGACAACAGGGGCAGGTGTTTACTGTAACACGGCAGGAGGCCGAGGCGACACCGGATGTAGTTACGGGTATGCTTACTGTTTGTTCTAATATTGCATGTGTTGATAGATTCAGGAGCTACTCACTCATTCGTGTCTTGTAAATTTGCTGCATTTATGAATAAAGAATTAGAATCCTTGTCTGAAGCTTTACTAGTATGTACCCCTACTGGGGAAAACATTGTTATAGAACGGGCTTATTTCGAGTGTGAGATTGTGATTGATGGTGTGGTGTGGTTGGTTGATTTATTACCACTGGAATTATTGGAGTTTGATGTAATTCTTGGCATGGACTTTTTATCAAAGTATCATGCAAAAGTTGATTGTTTTAAGAAGGAGGTGTGGTTATCGAAGCCTAATGAAATTGAAGTAGTATTTAAGGGGAGGAGACGAATTCTTCCTACTTGTGTAATCTCTGTAGTGAAAGCTAGGAGGTTATTGAGTAAAGGCTGTGAAGCATACTTAGCTCATGTGATGGAAGTAAAAGCAGAGAAGTTAAAACCAGAAGATGTACCGGTAGTGCAAGAATTCCTTGATGTTTTTCCTGAGGAATTATCAGGTTTACCACCTGATAGGGAGGTGGAATTTACTATTGATTTAGTTCCTGGAACAACTCCCATTTCACAGGCACCATACCGTATGGCGCCGTCAGAACTGAAAGAGCTGAAGGTGCAGTTGCAGGAGTTAGTAGATAAGGGGTATGTTAGACCCAGTGTGTCTCCGTGGGATGCACCGGTACTATTTGTAAAGAAAAAGGATAGAACTATGAGATTGTGTATAGATTACCGTCAATTAAATAAGGTAACTATACGCAATAAGTACCCTTTACCTCGTATTGATGATTTATTTGATCAGCTTAGAGGAGCATCAGTATTTTCCAAGATAGACCTGAGATTAGGATATCATCAGTTGAAGGTCAGGGAGACAGATGTGCCAAAAACGGCTTTTAGAACAAGGTATGGGCATTATGAATTCCTCGTAATGCCATTTGGTTTGACAAATGCTCCAGTAGTATTTATGGACCTGATGAATAGGATTTTTCATCCTTATCTAGATCAGTTTGTGATTGTATTCATTGATGATATCTTAGTGTATTCTAAAAGCAGAGAGGAACATGAGAGAATCTTTGAACTGTTTTGCAGATGTTAAGGGAAAAGAAACTGTATGCAAAATTCAGCAAATGTGAATTTTGGTTGAAACAGGTGATGTTCTTAGGACGTATTGTATCTGAGGCAGGAGTGTGTGTGGATCCTCAGAAAACGGAGGCAGTTACTAGATGGGAACAACCCAAGACAGTATCCGAGGTGCGTAGTTTTCTGGGACTTACAGGATACTATCGGCAATTTGTACAGGGATTTTCTAAAATAGCTTTACCGTTGACACACCTAACAAAGAAAAACACCAGATTTGAATGGAGTGATGAATGCGAACGAAGTTTTCAGGAGTTAAAGAATAAGTTGATATCTGCACCTATTCTGGCATTACCAGAGTCAGGGAAGGAGTTAGAGGTGTATTGTGATGCTTCCCGACAGGGGTTGGGTTGTGTGCTAATGCAAGGAGGCAGGGTTATAGCCTATGCCTCTAGACAGTTGAGGCCACATGAAGTTAACTATCCTGTTCATGATTTGGAATTGGCTGCGGTGGTGTTAGCATTGAAGATATGGCGGCATTATCTGTATGGAGAGAAATGCCATATCTATACAGACCACAAAAGCCTAAAATATATCTTTGATCAGAAAGAACTTAACATGAGGCAAAGGAGGTGGTTAGAGTTGATTAAAGATTATGATTGCACCATAAACTATCATCCAGGAAAGGCGAATGTGGTGGCCGACGCTTTGAGTAGGAAGTCTCAGAATGAAGTAAGTCTACTGAATGCAATAAGGGTGTCCTTACTAAAGGAGTTGAGCTTCGGCGTGGCTAGGTTGGAAGTAACTGGAATAGGAGCATTGTTAGCACATTTCCAGTTGAAACCTAAACTAGCAGATGAAGTTGTAAAGAGGCAAATTGCTGATCCTATGATCAGTAAGTTAGTAGAAGAGGTGAAGACTCAGCAGAGAACAGACTTTGAGCTCAGACCTGATGGTGTATTATTGGAACAGGGCAGGATATATGTACCAAAAGATGAAGAGATTAAACATATGATACTGGAAGAGGCTCGTAGTTCAGCGTACGCTATGCACCCAGGCAGTACCAAGATGTACAGAACGCTGAGGAAATTCTATGTGTGGCCAGGTATGAAAAGGGAAATAGCGGAATTTGTAGCAAAATGTTTAATTTGTCAGCAGGTTAAGCCTGGACGATAAAGGCCAGCAGGATTATTGAATCCACTCCCTATTCCTGAGTGGAAATGGGAGCATGTTACTATGGACTTTCTGTTTGGATTACCAGGAACTTCAGCAGATGTTAATGGGATCTGGGTGATCGTGGACAGGTTAACAAAAACGACACGATTTTTACCAGTTAAAACGATCTACACTTTAGACAGGTTAGCACAACTGTATGTGGACAGGATCGTGAGTCAGTTTGGTGTACCTGTAACGGTGACATCAGACAGAGATCCTAGGTTTACTTCCAAATTTTGGGGAAGTTTGCAAAACGCATTGGGAACCAAGCTACAGTTCAGCACTGCGTTTCACCCTCAGACCGACGGGCAATCTGAGCGGACCATTCAAACTTTGGAAGACATGCTGAGAACCTGTGCGTTACAGTTTCAGGGTAATTGGGATGTGCACTTACCTTTGATGGAATTTGCATATAACAACAGTTATCAAGCGAGTATTGGGAAGGCTCCCTATGAAGCACTGTATGGTAGACCATGTGAACCCCAGTTTGTTGGGGAGAAGTGGGTGAAAGAAAGTTAGTTGGACCAGAAATTGTGCAGGTTACAACAGAAAAGGTAGAACTGATTAAGGAAAATCTTAAGACAGCTAGGGACCGTCAGAAGAGTTATGCGGATAACAGAAGAAAAGATCTTGAATTTGAGATTGGAGACAAAGTATTTTTGAAATTATCACCTGGAAAGGAATTCTGAGATTTGCCAAGAAAGGGAAGTTGAGTCCCAGATATATCGGGCCTTATGAGATATTAGAAAGGGTTGGACCAGTGGCATATAGACTAGCTTTACCTGTTGAAATGTCTAGGATACATAATGTATTTCATGTATCAGTGTTGAGGAAGTACATACCCGATGCTACTCATGTGTTATCAACGCAACCAGTGGAGCTTAATGAAGATTTGAGCTATGAGGAAAAGCCAGTACAAATACTAGATGAGAAAGAATAGGTTTTAAGAAACAAAGTGATACCATTGGTTAAAGTGTTATGGAGAAATCACGAGATAGAAGAAGCAACGTGGGGGCCGAAGGAGCAAATGCTTAAGCAATATCCAAGTTTATTTGAGTAAAGAGTGTGCTACCTACTGATTTCGGGGACGAAATCTTTGTAAGGAGCTAGTAATTGTAAGCCCCGCATCTATTTTTATGAGAACGCAAAGTAAGAAGGGGCCGAGAGATGGGTGAATGTGTAAAAGTAGTTGGCTGGCTTGCGTTTAGAGTGGGAGAATGGCTGAGTGTAAGATATGCGTTGATGGCAATCTGTTGTGGAGGAAATAATTTTGGTGTAAACACAAAGGTGGGGGAAGCTTATCATGCGCTGAAGTTGAGACGCGTTGAGGACATAAGGCGTGGAGGATCACTTGGTATCGAGGATCATTATGCGTCAAACGCATTGAAGGCAATGTGCCGATTAGAAGTAAAGGCCACGGGGACTTTAGGAGCTGATCTGCGGTGAGGCTGTTATGCGGTGAACGCTACCATGCGTCGAAGGCGAGCATGCGTTGGACAAGGAGTGTTGGCTGAGAGAAGGTAATGCGTACGTTAACTATTTGACGGGAGAGTTTGAAATGAAATATCATCAGAGGCCGTGTGCGTTGATGAAGCTGAGCCTAAGAGGTATGCGTCGAACGGATTATAGTATAGAATTGAAATGGAGTACAAGTCGGTGGTATATATATAAGTGGACTGAGAATTCAATTGTTCTTCTTGCATTTCAGAGCTCGAGTTGGGTCCATATTAAGGCGAAACATTGAAGGGAGGTAGAAGAAGATGTTCATGCTGATCTGAAGCAGAAATCTCATTGAATTTGTGGGAGAAACTTGGGTTTGACAGAGGTTTCGGCTGCTGTGGTATTTTCAGAGTGATGCTCGGTTTTGGAGGAAGAACAAATTGAAGAGACGAAGGTTAGGGCTAAAACTTTGAGGTTAGTAAGATAACTCGATTTCTAGCAGGTTTCATGAAAAACGCTTGAGCTGAAATTGTTTAATTGTGTGTCAAACTCAGGAAGAAGAGACGGGAGTTGTACTGTCGAATGATTAGAGTTAACTCGGAGTTGTCGGAGGATATGTCCTAAACGGGGAAGATGTGCTTCATGAAATTTTGAGGTTGAAGAAGGAAGAAGAAAGGAAGAAGGAAACGGTTCTGTCACAGCGAAAGTATCGCTGAGTGAGCGAGAGACTGAGCAGCAGGGAAAGTAACGCTGCAACGCAAAGATAGGCTTGCGTCTCACAATTCTCGCTAGAGCATCGCTGGGTATCGCTCCTCAAGGCCAAGAAGAGCTCGGGGAGGCTTATAACCCACTTAGAGCCGGGACCGATTGTGAGTGACTGTTTGTTATATCTGTATTAAACTTAGTACGTATATTGATGAGGAAACGTGATTAATGGTAGTATACCTTATGTGATTAATGGTAGTATACCTTATGTGTGTGATGTGTTAGTGATTTAAGAGAATATTATTACAAATGCCTAAGCACATAAGCGGCTGAGGGACCTTATGGTGAAAGCTACATGTGAGTAAGCATGAAAGTAAGTGCCGAGGGATTTGAGAAGGCACTTGAATAACAGTAGAGAATGGACTACAATGCTCAGGGACTGTAAGTGAAGGCATGTAGTAACCCATCACAACTAGCTCGTGCTGAGGGATTCTGTGTGAAGGCACTTGAGCATAGATAGAGTTTGTTACCTGTGCCGAGGGATTTCATGTGAAGGCACATGGTATTGTAATTGTAAATGAGTAAGTGTTGAGGGACGGAAAGTGAAAGCACTAAATAGATGAATACTTGTGAAACAGGAGAATTGATAGTTATACATGCATAGTGGAAAGTGAATCTTGATAATTCATTGGGATGTGTTATGCAATGGTTACTATCTTACAAACTGGATTTAAGTTGTCATGATTAGTTTTAGTAGATTTAGTCACTCACTGAGCCTTTTGCTCCTCTAGTTTGTTGTTGTTTGTTGTTTCAGGTAGCGAGCGTGTCTGGGACGCCTAGCCTACTGAAGAATCTGATCTGGGTCTATCTGGTAGAGAACCTCTGGGATAGTTGTAAATATTTAGATTGTTCATATGTCATGTATTAAACATCTTTCATGAGAGTGTAGTGAAAAGGGGGACGTGTTGTACTTACTATGTGTATATACAGACATGTTAGTTAAAATTTTACACGTTCTTCTGATGAGATAATGGGATTGTTGTATGATTTGCTATTCTTTTATGGTGTTTATATTATAGAGTCTTATGTTGGGAATAGGATCATGCTCCTTCCTAGATATAGAGTAAATCTGGGTTGGGGTGTGACAGCTAAGGTAGCGCTGCCGCGGCGCTGAAGTATAAACGCATCAGCATGGACGCAGAGTAGCGTCGCGGCGCCGAGATGGCGCTGCCTCGACGCATCCTTGGTGAACGCATGACAGCGTCGCGGCGCTAAAACCCGAGGGCAACTTATTTTTGGTCGCAACCCTAGCGCCGCGGCGTTATGGGACAGCGCTGCGGCCCCAGTGTTAATTAAACGAAAGTTTTGTATTTTTGGTTAAATTTTTGGCGGCCAAACTCTATAAATTTAGGGGTTTTCAGCAGCCAAAAGGGAGAAGAAGTATCAAGAAAAGCAAGAAAGTTGCAGACCTAAAAGAAAGATCCAAAAAGGTGAGAATTAAGCGAGAGTTCAAAGAGTGAGTTAGCCGCAAGGAAGAGGAAAAGAGTTCGAGATAGTCTTGGTGCCCTTCGAAGTCCGACGTGACAGCCAAGTAGTTCGTGATGGTGTTGCCTCAATCAAGAACCTCTTTTCAGTAGAGTTTCCCTATTCTTTACACTCTTCCTTTGATTATTTTTACTCAAACATGTTGCTTCAAGCTATGAGTGGCTAAACTCTTTAGTTTTAGGGTTTTGATGAATTGTTTGTGAATTCATGATTAATTTTGTAGACTCATGGTTTTGTTTAAATAAATTATGCTTTTCATTGTTATTGTGTTTAATTCTTGAGGATTGGCCATCTTCACATGCTAGGTTAGATGTATGATTGAGAAATTATATGTTTAATTCGACCTATAACAATGAATCATTGTTAATCTATCACGAGAGTAGTTAGGTTGCCAATGAAAGTTGCTAAAGACTAGTTTTAATGTCATGTAATTGTGTATTGGGTTTAAGAGATTAACAATCAATCGAGTTGCATGAGAAAGAGTTGTCTTTGAGAGAAGATAACTTGGAATTAAGTTTCTAGATTTAGGCATAAGAATTACAATAAAATCCATGAAATCTATAATTTTGCATGATGAAATAAACAAGGATTCGAAACCCTAGAACTCTCTTTGACTCTTGCGTTTCTCCCTTTGATACTTTCTTTGCTTGATTGTTATTTTTCCCTAATACACAAAATTGAATGTCAATCCTCAAATAAAATTGATTCAATTCTAGAATAGCTAAGTAACTTAAACCTTCCCAATTGGATCTCTTGTGGAAAGATATTCGGACTTAACAGTTTTATATTATAACTTGACCCGTACACTTGCGGTTAACGCTAAAAGGAACCATCAACGAGACTAGCGATACTCAGCGAGAGTTGTGAGACAAAAAGCCACTAGCGACACCAGCGACACTCGTCTCGCTGCTCACCTTTATACATTTAGCGTCGCTTCTTTTTCCATCGATACCCATCTCCCACAGCTTCTGTCTTCATTTTTGTTTTCCCTTCTATCTGTTAAACGTTGTGTTTCCAGGCCGAATTAGAACTTCTTTTCTTCTACAAAGTTGTAAAGAAATGTGTTTTCTAGCTTACCTCAAAATTTCAGATCTTAACTTCTCTTCGTTCAACAGATATTTCTAATTTACTTTGCCCTGCTCCAGATTACTCGGAAAATCTGTATCAGCCGCTTCCACCTAAATTTTAACATGTTTCTCTCCATATTCAGCTCAATCATCCTTCACAAGGATTGTTAAGAATTGAGTTAACTTACTAACCTCAAATTTTCAACCCGAAACTCGATATCTACAGCTTGCTATCCTTCAAATACTTAAACTTGTGCATATTGCACGACAGCAACTAGGCCTTCTGTTTTAGCTTCAATTACACCACGAAACCGACCAGAATTCTTCACGAATTTGTCCTAGACTCCTTCTTCTACCTCCCTTCAACATGCAGCTTCAAGGTTGGGTCGGTTGAAGCTTTGAAAATGGAGAAAATGATTGAAAACTAAACTTTCACACATATACGGCTGCCGATTTACTTCCCACTTTCAACCATTTTCATTTCTTTTTTTTTTCTCTTCTTTTTTTTCTTTCTTTTTCTTTTATTTCTAAAATCCACTTTTTCTATTTTTATTTTATTTTTATTTTTATTTTAAATAAACAAAGTAACTCCTAAATCCGATTTACCTTGTAATGATTTATAATTCACTTACAAAAAATATTTTCGGCTTCCTTCACTTCTTCCTTCAATCTACAAGAGGAAAAACAATTTAGTCCCTATCGGTACTATGTACTTACGTTTAGCTCTTACAAAATGAAAGTAGGGTTTACAGATCCTCTAATGAACAATTAGTTTGTGGTCCAACCATAAAACCAAGTTCTTCTAGGGGCAATGAGAGGGTGGGGTCCCTTGTTCAAGACCCGAAGTTAGTACTTAAGGGAACAACTTCTCTACTAACCTTGAATTAGGTAGGAATGAATTTCATCTCGCAAGACTGTGTCCTGAGCTATCTACCTATTCTTATCCCTAAAATGGTAGGCTTATTAAGTCGGCGAACTCGGGCCACTCTCACCCATGCAAATTAAAGGATAATCTCAAATAAACAGGAGTTTATAGTTAGCTAAGGATTAAGATCGAGTTATCTAGGTCATTATATTGAAATAATCAATCTTAACAGTAAACGAGATTATAAAGTAGAAGTGAGTATCTCATGATTCGGTCTTATGGAAACTCATTGCTAAGGATGCCCTTATTCTCATGTCTTTACATGAATGATATAGGATCACATCGTTTGTATCAAATACAAAATGGGTCACATCCATAGTTTCTCCAGGATAAGATACCCAGTCTTAACCCTATATTATAGTCCATTTTGGCTATTACCTAAACTTCATCCATTTTACACATAAAGTCTAAGTATTTAAACTATAGCCAAGGGTTCTTAGTTTATTGGATTAGGTTATATTAAACGCAATTTACATATTCAATAACATCTTTACTGAATAAACCTCGATAACAATTTTATTGAAAATAGAATATGTTCAAAGTTTACAAACCACGAGTTTTAGGACATAAAACCCAACATCAAATTAATTCAAATAATTAATTAAACATTTTAATTAATTATTCTAATTTAACATTAAATATTAAATTAATAATTTATGCACTAATCCCAACTTTTCTCAATCCTATGAACCTCTATTCATGTGATCAATATTTAAATCACATTTAAATATTTTCAATTCTCTTTTATCATTCAATTCATAACTCAATGATCATATGTTTTTGCAAATGGTATATGATTAATGCTTACTCCCTAAACCAAATTCGATCGATTCAATTTCTCTCATCACACCATTCTAAGGTTTAGTCCGATATAAGCTAGTAGGGAGACCTAATGGACCTATAGATCATGAGCTTCCACGATCCGAAATTAACTGGCTAAACTCTTTAACCTAGCTAATTAACATTCATTAACTATTGGGACACTCAACTATAGCCCAATAGTTGTACTCTCTTCACGTTAGATATAAGTCCACTTGATATAACCATAATTAGTAAGTCGATCATTCATAAGTTGTTCGTAATTATAGTTGGGTCAAAATTATCGTTTTATCCTATAATTCCTTCTTGTTCCTTAAGTCTCACTGATCCTCTAATGCACAATTAGTTCGTGGTCCAACCACCAAACCGAGTCTCTCTCGGGCCAATGAGAGGGTGGGGCCTCTTGTTCAAGACCTGAAGTCAGTACTTAAGGGATCAACCTCTCTACTATCCCTAGAATAAGCTAGGAGTGAATTCCATCTCGCAAGACTATGTCCCCATCTATTTATCTGGTCTTATCCCTAAAATGATAGGCTTATTGAGTCGGCGAACTGAGCCACCTCACCCAGCAGATCAAAGGATAATGAATAAACAAGAGTTCATAGTTAACTCCGGATTAAAATCGAGTTACCTAGGTCATCATATGGAAATAATCAATCTTATCCGTAATCGACGTTATAAAGTAAAAGTGACTATCTTGTGGTCTCGTCCTATGTAAACTCATTGCATAGGATTCACCCACTCACATGTCCTTACATGAATGATCTAGGATCACATCGTTTGTATCAAATACAAAGTGGGCCACATCTATAGTGTCCCTGAGATAAGGTACCTAGCCTTATCCCTCTATTATAGACCGTTTTGGCTTTTACTCAAACTTGATCCATTTGTATGTCTATACATAAAGTCTAAGTATTCATGCTATAACCAGGGGTTCTTAGTTTATTGGATTTAGATTTATATTATACGCAACTCACATATTCGATAACATCTTTACTGAATCAGCTTTATTGAAAATAGAATATGTTTATTGTTTACAAACCACGAATTTTAAGTCATAAAATCCGACATACTCTCACTTGGACTAAAACTCTAGTGGGTCATATGTACATAATGTTGAGTTTAGAGAGAAAAAGCATATAAATACAATAAACTAGGGCATTATTACAAACCCATGGTTTTTTCCCACTTGCCCTAGATTTTATAACTCGTAGTCCTAGAATTATTAAGTAAGTCATAAACACTTTAGCCGTTGTAAACAGATCAGCAATGTTATGCTTTGAAGCTATTTGTTTGACGATTACGTCTCCACGTCGCACAATTTCCCTGGTGAGGTTGTATTGGCGCTCAATGTACTTTCTGCGTTTATGGCTTCTAGGTTCTTTAGAATTTGCAACTGCACCAATGTTATCACAGTAAATGGTAATAGGAAAATGCGCATTTGGAATCACTTCCAAATCTATTAAGAACTTTTTAAGTCATACAGCCTCCTTTGCTGCTTCACATGTAGCTATGTACTCAGCCTCCATGGTAGAGTCAACAATACAACTTTGCTTGATACTTCTCCAAACTACTGCTCCTCCATTTAGAGTGAACACTGATCCCGATGTGGATTTCCTTTAATCCTTATCGATTTGAAAATCATAGTCAATTTAACCTATAAGGATCAGATCCTTAGCGTCACACACGAGCTTATAGTTCCTCGTTCTCCTTAGATATTTGAGAATATTTTAACAACAGTCCAATGATCATATCCTGGATTGAATTGATATCTGCTAACAATTTCCATTGCATAGCATATGTCAGGTCGTGTACATAACATGGCATACATCAGACTACCAATTGCTGACGCATAAGGAATTCGTTTCATATCCTTAATTTCTTGAGGTGTCTTAGGACATTGTTCCTTTGATAGATAAACTCCATGCCTGAAAGGTAACAACCCTCTTTTGAAATTTTGATTCTTATGTCTAGACAACATCTAGTCAATATACTATGTATGAGACAGGCCTAACATTCTGTTCTTACAATTCCGAACGACTTAGATTCCAAGAACATATTGAGCTTATCCCAAATCTTTCATTGGGAATTGGGTTGTTAGCCATTGTTTAACATCAGTTAGGAATCTTACATGATTTCCAATGAGTAGAATATCATCTACGTACAACACTAGACATACTACAGGGTTCGTCAACATTTTGTTCAAAGTCGTAAGATTTTATCGTAGTGTCAAAGCTTGTTTTAACCCATAAATGGATCATTTAAGCTTACAAACTTTTTACTCTTTTTCCTATTCAATGAACCCATTTGATTGAGCCATATATGTAAGCCCTAACCTCTATTTTCCTTAGCTTTAGCAAAAGATAAAAGTCATAGTTAAAAGTTTGGCTTGGGTTGGCTTGTATGAGTAGGAAAGCATGTGGAATTCTAGTGCACTTTAGGTAATTATGATTTGGTATTCTTCTTTTTTCATTAACCTTTGCTAAGGAGTAAAAATGATGGAGTTAATGGTGTTGTAGCACAAGGAGGAGGGCTGGACTTAGGAAATTTTTGTGGAACATGAAGGGAAGCTTAAGTCAAAAGGTCAAAATTTGGAAATTATTTGGGAAAAATGTAAAATTAGGAAATAAATATTAAATTAAATTAAAATGATTATTTAAATAGAAAATATATTTAATTTGGATGCTTAGAATAAGGAGAAATGAAGAGAAGACACGTTGAAGCAAGCTGGTGAGTGGCTAAAGCTGATTGGTTGGTCTGGGCAGCAACTCGAACTCTAAGCAAGCAGCTAAATTAACCCAATGGTTCTCCCGATTCCCTCGTGCTATTTTCACCATTTTTGGACCAGAAGAAGCTCTATGAGTTAGGAAGACGACCTAGGGCTGCTGAAGTGATTTAAGGTCGGGAAGCTTGAGAAATCGTCAAAATACTGAAGGTTGTTGCAGAAACCGAGCAAATTAGACGAGTTAGCTTTGAGATATTTTTCAAGGGTGCTCGGGAATGTTTTTCGAGCTGAATTTTCTTGGTAAGCTAGTTAAGAGGTTAAATTTGAGTCCCATAATGGTGTTTTTCAGCTTTGAAAAATCGGGTTGCCCACCAAGGTTACCTACGACCATTTTGGGCAATTTTAGACTTTTTTCGACCCAAATTGAAATTTCTTGAATTATTGCCCTAAAAATGAAAAAAAAAATATGAATTTTAAGCTGATTTTTAAGCATTTTTGGAAATTTTGAGAATTGGCAAAAAAGTACCTAAAAGGGTAAAAATGATAGAAATGGCGGAAATTAGGCTTGATATGGACAACGTGGATGAAATGTAGCCAAGTGATGTAAGGACTTCAAGGAGAGGATCTAATGGCTCATAATTGATATTTCAGGTCATATTGAGGTAGGAAAAGCCTATAGACCTTGAGGAACAGGCCCAGATTGTGAGTGACACCTTTCTTTCTCTGAAAACGATTCTATTTAAAATGTTTAGCTAGGCTTTCTTATAAAATGTGATTTTACAATGATTTATTGAATGATAAGCATGATGGCTGGTTATATTTGATTTTATGGCCTGAAATACATGTTTTATCTGTTTTCTACAAGTTTTTGAAAAGCATGTTTATAAGATGCTATTTATAAAGAAATGCTTTGTTTTCCATGAAATGTTTTACAATGAACTGTTTATGCAAAACATATCTGTTTCTAAAATGTTTTTCAAGGAACTCAATGCTGAAGGACGTTGAGAAGGCATTTGAGTTTCCTAGGGACCTAGTACTGAAGGACTCAGAGAAGGTACTTGGGCATCCCGAGATAGTCCTATGTGCACATAGTGATTGATGACTCTGTTGTGTTGAGATTACTCCACATCAGCTAAGGTTTTCGACGTTGGGTGTGTCGAAATTACTCCGCCCCAACTAAGGTTTGTTTTCAACGTTGAGTGTGTTGAGCCTTGCTCCACCTCGACTAAGGGAATTTTAAAGCAAAAGAAGGTTTGATGAGTATGTAAACTGTATTTTTGTTAAAGACCTGACTTATGTTTTATTTCAAGGCTTAATGTGAGTTTTATGCTAAAGTTATGTTTTCTCTATTACTGAGCATGATTTGGTTCTCGAGTTGTGTTGAAAATACCATGTCACTCACTGGGCATCTAGCTCATGTTTTCCATGTTTTCTTTCCCACCCAGGTAGCGAAGAAGTTCCCGGTGCTTAGCCTACTTAAGCTCGCCCTATTTAAGCTTCGAGTTATCAGAAGATACTTCGCATTTCGGTTGTTGTACGTGTAAATAACTTTGTGTATGTGACATGTAGACATAGTCGCTAGTAGTTGGGATGTGAGACTGGTTATTGTATATGTTATCTAAGTTTATTTGTGAATGCGTTTGGAGTACTTGGTTATGTAAATATAAATTCTCATGTTATTGAATTTATGTGCGTGGCTGATCTAAATGTCTATGTCATTAGAATAAGTGATATGGGCAGTTATGTAAGTCATGTTTCAACTGGTTATTCAGGTATAGTTGGACAGTGAACCTCATAAAAGAAGTGATGTTTGCTGTCCTCACATCTCCTCTCAGGTCATGGAGGGTAATCTGGGAGGGGGTGTGACAATATAGATGCTCTCTTCAAGATTTCCATTCAAAAAAGTTGTCTTGACATTCATTTGCCAAATTTCATAGTCGTAAAACGTGGCAGTGGATAAGAGTATTCTAATTGATTTTAGCATGGCAATAGGAGAAAAAGTTTCTTCATAGTCCACCCCTTCTTTTTGGGTATAACCCTTTGCCACTAGTCGAGCCTTAAAGGTCTATAATTTACCGATTTGGTCTCATTTTCTCTTGTAGATCCATTTACAACCAATAGGTTTTACCTTATCTGGTTGATCTACAAGTTCCCAGACTAAGTTGAAGTACATAGACTCCATTTCGAGATCCATGGCTTTGATTCACTGGCCTTGGCCTACATCATTCATTGCCTGTTTATAGGTCAATGGATCCTCAATGTCATCATCAGGTATGACAACCTGAGTTTCTATTAAACGCATGTAATGGTCGGGTTGATGGATGAACCTCCCACGTAAGTCATACTCAATTCTTAAGAAGAATGTGACTGACTAGAAGTACCAGTTCTATCAACAACTCATGTTGATTTCTTTGTAGCTTCTTTGGAAATTTCACTTAGTATTAGTTTGCTTCGAGATTGATGATCTTTCATGTGGCCTTCCTCTAAGAATGTAGCATTTTTGACACGCATACTTTGTTTTCTTGAGGATCATAAAACAAACCACCTTTCATTTCTCTAGGATACCCTATGAATAGACATAATTTTGAACGACGTTCCAACTTTTCTGGGTTTTATACCAACACATGTGCAGGGCATCTCCAAATCCTGAAGTGTTATACACTACCTTTACGCCCTCTCCATAATTCATATGGTATTTTTTAAACAGTTTTAGAAGGAACCATATTTAAAAGTATACAACAATCTCTACTACATATCCCCAAAATGAATCAGGCAATTGAGCATAGCTCATCATTGAATGAACCATGTATAAAAGGGGTCTATTTCTCCTTTCTGATACTCTATTCTGCTGAGGTGTACAAGGCGCAAAGAGTTAAGACTGGATTTCATATTCCATTAGATAGTCCTAGAATCTCAAGTTCATACACTCTCCACCTCGATTTGATCGAAGTGTCTTAATAGTTTTACCTAATAGGTTTTCAACCTCAGCCTTAAATTCCTTGAGTTTGTCAAGGGCTTCAAACTTGTGGTGCATTAGGTAAACATAGGCATATGTTGAATAATCATCAATAAAACTGATGAAATACTCATATCCTCCTTGTGCTTTGACATTCATTGAACTACAGAGATCTGAATGTACGAGTTCTAAAGGTTCTTTGGCTCTAAGATCTTTTCCTGAAAAAAATATTTTGGTCATTTTACCTTCAAAATAGGACTCACATGGAGGAAAAGAGTTTTCTTCTAACTGACTTAGAAGTCCACTCTTGACCAATCTCCCAATCCTATTTAGATTAATGTGGCCAAGCCTCAAGTGTCCTAAATAGGTACTAGGAGAACTTGTTTTGCCTTTTATTTGGAGTTTCAGCTGTGTTAAACATCTCAGTATTTAAAATAGCTTTTGCTTCAGTTGGTCTTAATACATATAAGTTGTTTTCTAGATTTGCAGAACAAATTTGAGCACCTCTTTTGCTAACGAACACTTTATTAACTTCAAAAGATACTTTGTACAACTGTTCCAATAAACAAGAGATAGATATTACGTTCCTTTTCATAATAGGAACCAAAAGTACATCTTTTAACAAAATGAATCTATTTCTAAAAAACAACTTTATAGCTCCTACTGCTTTAGTTGAAATGACATCTCCCGTTCCAACCTTGAGAGTTATCTCACCTTCTGCAAGCTGTTTCCAGGAACTAGTCTCTTGAGAAGAAGAACAAATATGGTTAGTGACCTTTGAATCTAGTATCCTAGTGGAGTTATCATTCACTACTAAACATGTTTCGAGTAAATCGTTTTTACCTTGTTTTGTTTTCTCAGCAAGATATTTTGGGCAATTTCATTTCCAGTGCCCATCTTCATTGCAGTGGAAACATTTTCCTCAGCTTTTCCCTTGCCTTTACGAGTTGTAAGAGCCTTACCTTTCCCTTTTCCCTTCTTTCTCATACTCTTATTTTTAAAAATACAAGGTCCAGACTTAATTCCCGAGGATGATCCTCTTCGAAATTTCTTAGAGGTAACAACATTCATTCCCTTTCTTGTCCTTTTATTTTCAGTAGAGATTGATATGTCTGGAGCTCGTTAAAGAGAGTAGTCAGATTGAACTCAATCTTGTTCATTACCGCATTAGTGCAGAATTGAAGGAAACTCTTCGAAAGAGACTCTAATATGAAACTAACCTGAATTTTCTCATCTATGACAGAACCATTTACCTCTGCTACATTGAAGTGAACCATCATATCCAGAATATATTCTTTAACAGAGATTCCTTCCTTAATGCGGGAGTTGTAAACGTATTTAAGAGCATCGTGCCTAACTGATGAGGATAGTTGTCCAAACATCGCTTGCAACGAATCCATGATCTCATGTTTCTTAGTCAGAACATCAAATATGCTTGTTAAGATATAGACTTTAGCTTTATCATTGGCCCTAGTCCATCTATCATAGGCATTCTAAATAGTTCGGTTTGTTGATGAGCAGGGATTTGGAGGACATACCTTCGATAAGACGAACCTTAAATCATCAATCACTAGTATTGTGTTTATATTCGATTTCCATGTTGCGTAGTTGTCTCCATTTAGTTTTTTCAGAAGCAAGTAATTGTATGAAAGCGCTAGACATGTTGAAAATGTAAACAAGTTCTATTGGTTAAATGTTACTAACCTTTTAATTCAATCAGGTTTAGCAAAAGTAATAATGTACAAAAAAGAAAAAAAAAACTCATTATTAATTTGCAACGATATTTCAGTGAGTCAGAATAACTACTATCGAGCGGCAGTTAATTGTTTCTTCATTGAATCAAGACATTCTTGACTAAATAGTAGTACAAAAATAACTCTTATTCCTAGAGAATTAGTTATCGTTACTTTGGTCAAGAATTTACTACTATTTAGTATTTCCCGTAAGTGTAACCCTCCATTTTCAGATCCTAAAGATCGATCCCAACATGCTATCGAATGGAAAGACAGTATTGAAAACGGACCTAAAAAGAACTTGTCTCTTTCTTAAGTTTGCATTGTTCTAATTCTCATGTTACCGCCCTTCGAATGGATAGTCGCGCCAAGACAACATGCAAGCGGAATATGGGAATCTCAACGATGCAACCTAATGGAGGAGATCGTAAGATGTGTTGACACACTTCCTTCTCCCACTTACTATGAACAACTTCCCCTATTCACCTTGCTATTGACCCATGCGTACTTTCCAAAGGGAGGCCACGCCCAGGGCGACACAAAGTCGAGCATGAATCTCACGGTGTAAATTCTTAGGGACATGAGAGCTAAATATATCATATATATTATTTTTCTCCCACTAAAGTGTTCTAGAAAGTTTTGGTATACTTTTACTTAGGTATATTTCGGCTAATAAAATATAACCTAAGTCTAGACATTTTATCATAGTAAAACATTTATACTAGATTTAACTTACGATGTCTAAGCGATAAACTCTTTAAAACCTTACATCGCTCATGCAAGCTCATAAAACCAGGTTAACCTTAACTTAAGAACCGACTCGATCCCGAGGTAGCAAGTGCTCCGTAAACCGTCAAATTAAATACCTCCAGCCTTATGAACATCAAGAATGAACATCAAATTAAATGATATGAACGAAGGAACCTCAATCATGCAATATGAACATCAAGAATGAGCCTACATGTTGTCCAAGTTTACACTAACCAAAGAAGAAGAATTATGTGAAGTCAAGTGGAATTTATGACGAATCAAGCTTCATTTAATGAACAAAGACTTCAAGCTTCTTCAAATGGGATGCCATTTACTCTTGGATGATTACAAATGCATGGAATATGAATGAAAAAAGATAATCTTGGATTTATTGTATTTATTAAATATATTTTTCAGTTTTGAGTCATTTTATGTGATTTTATGTTACAATTTGATCATGGCTTATAATGGTCGTTAATTATGAGTGTTACAACTCTTTATATGCCTCATAGAGTATCTTGGGTTATATTTTGAGGCCTATATAATCCCATGTAATTGTTCAAAAAGGAGACATGGAAGAAATTTGGAAAATGTAGAAAAAAAGCCTTGAAGCTTTCTTTTAGCCTTGTGCTATGTTTCTTTTGTAATTTTATGGTGTTTAGGTTGCATGTTCAGAATCATTCAAGTTTGACTTGATCGATCTTGCTTGTGAAGTTGTTCGAAGATCAAGGGTCAATGGGAGCATCAAGTTTTGTCTGATCCATGATTTTGCTAATCGTCTAAGTAATCCGTTGTCTAGTCGTTCTTAGGGACTGAGATCATATTGATTTGAGGTGTTTGAGTTTGAGATCTAAAGGTCTTGTTCGTCAACAAGGTTGTTAGATCCAAGTCTTCGAACGTTACTTATCATTTATTACTTGATCAACAAAACCATGGATCGGACAAAGCTTGATGCTCCCATCAACCCTTGATCTTCGAACCACTCCACAAGCAAGATCATTCAAGTCAAGCTTGAATGATTCTGAACATGCAATCTAAACACCATAGAATTGCAAAAGAAACATCGCACAAGGCTAAAAGAAAGCTCCAAGGTTTTTTTTCTATATTTTTCAAGTCTCTTCCATGTCTCCTTTTTTGAACAATTACATGGGATTATATAGGTCTCAAAATGTAACTCTAGACACTCTATGAGGCATTCAAAGAGTTGTAACACTCATAATTAATGACCATTATAAGCTATGATCAAATTGTAACATAATATCATATAAAATGACTCAAAACTGAAAAATATATTTAATAAATACAATAAATCCGAGATTATCTTTTTTCATTCATATTCCATGCATTTGTAACCATCCAAGAGTAAATGACATCCCATTAAAGAAGCTTAAAGCCTCTGTTCATTAAATGAAGCTTGATTCGTCATAAATTTCACTTGACTTCACATAATTCTTCTTCTTTGGTTAGTGTAAACTTGAACAGCATGTAGGCTCATTCTTAATGTTCATATTGCATGATTGAGGTTCATCCATTCATATCATTCTCCCCTTCTTCAAGAACATTCGTCCTCAAATCTAAAAATATTGCTTCGAGGAACATCAAAGTATTATGTAGACATTTACACTTTTAAGCATTAATCTATAGGTTGGAATTTGAAACTTTGGAGTAACATTCTTAACTAATGGCTGGAAAATTCAATGTGCCTAAATGTAACATGTAACACCCTATCCAGAACCTAGGTATTCAAGATGGCTAGTAAGAATAAAAGTATGTGGAGTAAGGGAACTTTCAAAACGGAAAAGTTAAGTTTGTGGAATTGCTGAATTATGGCCAAGGAATTCTATGCGTTGAGATGAATGGTATTAGGAAAAGAGTAGATGTCTCACCAAGGGTGAGAATGAAGGACCAAAGGCATAGTTGGGAATTAGTTGAAGTTAGATGTATTTTTGGAAATCAGGTTGACGCATAGATGGTTAATCTCTAACGCATGGTATTTAATATTGAGGATTTGAAAATGGACACAAGAATTAGGAGGAAGAGGAAAACGCATGGCTCACACCTAATCTTGGAAATTATTAAGCTATGAGAATGGTTTTGGAAGGTGGTAAGCTAAATAGGGTGATGTAACAACCGTTGACGAAGTAAGGATGGGTAGAACCATCGGATGCAAGAAAAGTACCTTGCGTTGGAAAAGTTAGCGTGCGTCGGAGAAATGGCTATTTAAGGAAAGTAATGCGTTATGCGTTGTGAAGAGCAATAGTGAACGGAAGTGAAGGAACAAGAACTATGAGTATTGACCACGGCTATGCGTTGGTAAGCCTAGCATGGAAGCTATTGTAAAGAGAAGAAAGTAGACTCTATTAGTAAGATGGAAGAGTTGTTATATTATGATAGGGCTGCCATGCGTAGAAAGGTGTCACAATGCGTTGGAAGAGAAGATGGAACTTGATCAAGAGAAGTTGTACTTAACCTACCATACGTTGATAAGGATACCTTGAATAGTAGAGTAGTTATATGCGATAGGTCGCAGTTATGCGTTGGAAGTTTGTTATGTATTGATAAGCTATGCGATGGGCAGCAGCTAAGCGCTGAAGGTTACTATGAAGGTTCATTGTGCTGATCAAGAAGTCCTCGAGTATGGTATAGCATGTGCAGGAGAGGCTGTTAAGCATTAAAAGTTACTATAAGATGTTATGCGTTGAAGGATTATTATGTGCTAGTAAGGACCTTAGTGTTGGTAAGAAGTCTTCGGGTATATCATAGCAAACGCAGAAAAGGTCATTTAAGTGTTCCAAGGTTACTATGCGTTGAGGAAGCTTATGCATTGAAGATGACTATCAGCTATGCGTTGAGGAGTTTATGCGTTGAGGGTGGCTATTAGCTATGCGTCGAGGAGCTTATGCGTTGAAGGTGGCTACCATGGGTTGTTAAGGTTATACGTAGAGGAGCTTAACTCCATGATAAATGGAAATGTAACTTCGATCTCGGATAAACGCATAAGGAGAAACCGGGGAAAAAAAACTTCAGCAAACTGTGTAACGCATAGACTTCTATTGAGGGATATTCTTAAGTGTTGGGAAGTAAAAGGTTGAGAAGTAAGCTTAAAGACTGGAGTAGGAGGTGGACATATATTAATCTATCATGAGAGAATTTTAAGTGCAAGGAAAAGGTTAAAGGAATAACCTTGGGATATAACTCAGGGACGCATAGAGGGATAATCAAGGAATCTTCAAGGAGGATGGTCATGGACGCAGGATGAAGTAAAGGTAAATGCAAGAGGACAAACGCATAGAAGAAGAACTTGAGTTGAATTTGGTTATCAAGGGTAAATCACATTGTCAGAAGGGTGATTGTACAAAAGAAGGATTTGTAGCTAAGAATGGACATAAGGAAAAAGAGAGTTGGACGCATGATAGTATGCGGTCAAGGCAGACGCATGGTATTATATGGTAAGGTGAAACGCATAGTAGTATGCGTTTGAGACATAGACGACTAGTTGAATGTGGTGGAGAAATGAGGTTAAAAGTAGTAAAGCTGAGAGTAAGGAAAGGGAGTAAATAAGCTAAAATCTAGAAGAGGATTATATGAACGCATAAGGAACACTGGGTTGAATGAATAATTTGCATATTGGACGCGTAAGATAAGCTTACAAAAGCTAGGTGGCTTCATATAGATTTGACACCTTATCAGTATGAGGTGTTAGAAGGCATGTTAAGTGTTTCAAACAAGGTGACGCTTGGATTAATACATGGTTAGTTAGGCATGCAGCGTGACATGTGGCAAACAAGTGGCAAAAGAGAGGAGAAGTGGGATGGCAAGCAGATAAATAGGAACTTTAGGGAAAAGTAATGACTGATGATTCTGAAGTAAGAATTCTTGAGAGAAAGGAGAGAAAGAAGGCAGAAAGGAGGAAATCCTTGCGTCCGTAGTAGAAGTCTGCGGCCAAGAGAAGATATTTTGACAACTTAGCCATCTGGTGTTAAAGAAGTTGTCTTGCATCGAAGAGGGGTCAGCCTTGCGTTTAAGACGAATTTCACGTTCAAGGTGAACGTTGCGTCCAAAGATACTCCACGTTCAAGATTGGACCTTGCATCCAAGAGAGGTCGACGCATCGAGTAGAGAAGCAAGAAAGTTATTCACTTTGCATTGGCTGTTAAACCTTGCATCCAAGGAGCAAGGTTGCATCCAATTAAGCTGCCAGAGAGGGGAAACAGCTACCTTGCGGGTTAGAAGCTCAAGCCTTGCGTTCAAGGAGCTCGGGAAAGCGGGATTTGAAGGGAAAGGAGGAAATTTCTTAAGTGATTTGTGAGTGATTCTTTTCTTCCTTTGAAAACGGAATTTATTGAAAATATTCTTATGAGATATGGCTTTGAGATGACTGTTTTCATGAAAAGCATGATGTTTGATTATATTGTTGAAAGGCATGTTGCGAGATGTTTATCTATAAATATTCTGTTTTCTATGAAAAGTTTCATATGAACTATTTATGTAAATTGGTTTCTAAAATGTTTTAGAGGAGGCTCAGTGCTGAGGGACATGAGAAGCCACGTGAGTTTCCCCGGGACCCAGTACTGAGGGACATGAGAAGGTACTTTGGCAACCCGCCGTAATCCTATGTGCACATAGAGGTTGATTTGGCTGGTGCGTCGAGTGTTGCTCCGCATCGAGCCAGGGTTAATTTCGACGTTAAGAGCGTTGAGTCTTGCTTCGCCTCAACTAAGGGAAAAGATTGAGAAACCGAATTGATTTTCTGTATTAATATTCTAAAACGATTCCATGCGTTTTGGAATGGATTTATGTGATTTGAGAGAGTTATTGGAAAAATATGTTTCTGTTGTATTGTTGCATTAAATCCTTGTTTTATGTGTATAGATTTAACATGCCTGTTTTCGAACAAAAGATAGTTTTACAAAACCAGTCACTCACAGGGCTTTAGCTCACGCTTTCCCATGTTTTTCTAATTTTCCAGGTAGCAAGCGAGTTCGGGATGCTTTGCCTACACAAGGACTTTGTCTGGGCCGTCTTTGGTGATAATGGTTGGACAGTGAACCTTACAGAGGAGTTAAGGTTGCTGTCTTCATATCTCCACTCGGGTTATGGAGGATAATCCGAGAGGGGGTGTTACATAACATCCATATTTAATGTATGACAACCAACCTTTGCAACTTTTCGAAGTGTAACATATGGGATTGATACCAAATTATGAAATTGATGATCACAAAATGAGATCTTACTATAATACATCAGATCTATCATGCTTTTGAGAATAAAAAAACAACTTAAGAACATGCACTTAGGGATAGCAATTTTTTCTTCTCCTGATTGATTTTCAAAATACAAAAATTTGACATTGAAGGAAGCTGAATTTGAAGATCTCAAAGAAACAAATTTTGTGGATAAGATTCTAATCTAAATCCTTGAAGTTTATGAAAACATGAAAACATGACTTGATATGTGACTTTTTTTTTCAAGTTTCATTAAATAGACAGAATGTGACGAAATGAATAGAAAAATCAAGAAAACAACAATGGAAACATATATCTGATCCAGAGCTTAAGCTCTAATACCAAAATGATAAATGTACCTTGAGGATTTAGATAGGATCTTGTCCGATGAGTTTTCTTGTAACCTTAGTTTTATAAGTTAACGACCTATTTTAGGTTTGTTATCCCTAAATGAGCATGTAATTTATCTTTGTTATAGATTTTAAATGTCTAATTCATTCTATAACATTTATAAAAAGAAAAAATAATCTATAATGTACATATATATTTCATAAAACAATATAATTACTTTATTAATTTTATGAAAACCTAAGCATGCATACTATATATTATAACACTTTATAACATACTTTTAATGCATGAAACATGCTAATCCTATGGTGGGATTTAAAATCTATATGGTATACTTTATGCACAAACAAATTTAATTTAATTAAAACATACATTCATAATGCATAAATAATTAAACACACTAAAGTGGACCGGTTTTGACATCTAAAGTTATTGAACAACTAAATTATTACAATAATAATTGAAAAACAAGTTCAAATCGCTCCCGAACCCTTCGAACCGGCCCAAATGAAGTCAAAATGGCTTGAACTAGACTTTCAATGCAAAAACCAAGGCTAAATCGGCTAGAAATTGATTGAACCGAACGAAAAAAGGTTGAACTGGATCGAACCAGTCCAACTGGACCGTTCTTCCTTGCGGGTGCGTTTTTGGGAAAAAACATGAACAACGTCGTGACGCTCCGCCTTAGAATGCAACTCCCTGTTTTAATTCCTGCTGGTTTTCTTTTTCAATTTCTTCAAATTACAACCCAATTTCAACTCTGATGACTCCAACATATTTACAGAACTTTTTCACATGTGAAAGCCCATAAACAAGTAGGCAATTATGATAATTACAACAAATCAAAGTTAGATGCCAAGACCATAATACATCCAACTTTAGCAGTCAAATCATTCATCTCACGAATTAATACACCAAGCTTAAATTAATGCAAATTTAGTGCCCAAACCATGCTCTAATACCAATTGAAAGAGTAAGGATCATGCAAGCAAAAGCAATTTGGATCCAAAACACTCTAATTACATCAATTTTGTGGATTAAACATGCTTATTCATTAACCAAAAAATAGAGTTTTAGAAACTTACATTGGTGCAGTTCAAAATTGAACTAATCCTTTGGTTGTTTTTTTTATCACGAACACTTCGTAGACCACCGCTAGAGTCTTCTCAGCTATTCTCCAACTTTAGAATTGATTGTGGGACCCAAATTTGTGATGAATTTAAGTCAAGTATGAAAGTTGGAGAGAGTTTGAAGTTGATGGTATTAGAGAGAAAACTAGTACCAAAATCCAGCTTTTTAGCATCATTTTTTTTCACTAAATTAACCTCTATATATAGAGAAATTCATGCAATTTAAATTAATCACATAAAGACACAAAGTAGGTGATTAATTTAGTGGGAAAAGATGTGTTTATATTGTTGGGTTTTATGTCCTAAAACTTGTAGTTTGTAAATTTTGGAACTTATTCTCAATAAAGTTGTTATCGAGATTTATTCAATAAAGTTTTTATTGAATATATGAATTGCATTCATTAAAATCCAATAAACTAAGAACCCTTAGCCATAAGTTGAATACCTAGACTTTATCTGTAGACATAAGAGTGGATCACGTTTAAGTAATAGCGTAAATAGTCAATAATATAGGGATAAGGCTAGGACCGTATCGTAGAGACACTGTGGATGCAACCCACTTTGTATTTAATACAAATAATGTGATCCTATATCGTTCATGTAGAGACATGTGAGTGGGGGAATCCTATGCAATGACTTTGCATAAGACTGGACCATGAAATAATCACTTCTGCTTTATAACACTGTTTACTGTTAAAACTGATTATTTCAACTTGATGACCTAGGTAACTCGATCTTAATCCTAAGCTAACTATGAACTCTTGTTTGTTTTAGATTATCCTTTAATTTGCATGGGTGAGAGTGGCCCGAGTTCGCCGACTCAACAAGCCCCCCATTGTAGGGATAAGACTAGGCAAATAGCTGTGGACATAGTCCTACAAGATGAAATTCACTTCTACCTAATTCTAGGTTAGTAGAGAAGTTGTTCCCTTAAGTGCTAACTTTGGGACTTGAACAAGGGACTCCTCCCTCTCATTGGCCCGAGAGGAACTCGGTTTGTTGGTTGGACCACAAACTAATTGTTCATTAGAGGATTAGTGGGATTTAAGGAACGAGATGTAATTACAGGGGTAAAATGGTAATTTTGACCCAACTATATTTATGAACAACTTGTAAAGGATCGACTTATTTATTATGGTTATATCAAGTGGATAGAAATATATCTACAGTGAGGAGAATGCAGCTATTGGGCTTTAGTGGAGTGTTTCGATAGTTAACAAAAATGTTAATTAACTATGTTAAAGAGTTTAACTGTTTAATTTCGGATTGTTGGAGCTCATGATTTGTAGTTCATTAGGTCTCTTGTTAACTCATGAACTAAACCTTAGACCGGTATATTGAAAGAATTTGAAACGTTCGAATTCAGTTGAGGAGCAAATTTTACAGTTTGTTCGTTTAATTGCGAATTAGAAAAAGTTTGAGAGTTTGTAATATTTAAATGTGATTTATAAATTTTTCAGATGAGTAGAGATTCATCAAATTTGAAATTTCCGGGAAAAGTGGAAAATTATTAATTTAATATAATTAATTTTTAATTCATTAATTATTATTTAAATTAACTTTATATTAAACTAATGATATTTAAAATTTATTTTTGAAATTAATTTTAAAATGAAATTGGAAATTCAAATCAATTTGAGAAATTTGATTTGGGAAATTTCCCACTTTGCATATTAAAGTAGGAGATGTAGACTCATCTTCAACCTCTTCTTCCACTTTCAATTTCCACCACCTTATTTACCATATTTGATGTCATTCAGCATGTAAAGATGATTTGCATGGATTCTTCTTTATACAGAAGAAAGGAAAATTGAAAAAGGATTGGCAATTGATGAGAATTTGTTGAAATTCTCTTAAGTCTAAGAACTCTTCTAAACCTGCTGTTCATCTCAAATTTGCTCCAAATTCAACTCAATTTGAATCTCAGAATTCTTCTAAGGAATACTATTGTGGTGGTCCACAAAGTGTTGTGATCAAAAGCTTGAAGGATTTCGAATCTACTTTGAGCTACAACAAGTAAGTGTCTCTTGTCCTGTTTTTTGGTTTTAGAACAAGCATGTTTAATTTTTAAAATTGTGTAATTAGAGTGATTTAGATCCTAAATGCTTCTGCATTTACGTTGCTAACTCCTTCAATTGGTATCAGAGAATGATTAGAGCACTCAATTTACATTAATTTGAGCATGGTGGGTAAAATTTCATGAGATGAGTGTTATGGTTGCTAACATTGGAAATTTTCTGGTTTTGACATCTAATTTAGCTTTGTTATTGTGCAAGTAGTGTAATTGGCCGCTTCTTTATGGCCTTTAATGTGTGAAAAAGGGTTTGTAACTTTGTTGGAGTCATTAGAGTTGATATTAGGCTGTAATTTGGAGAAATCGAAGATCAAGCTAGCTGGTTCAAAGAGCAGGGCAACCTTGTTGCAGCAGAGCATCGCGACACTGATAACTTGTAGAAATACAAGTTATTATAGTCACTATTTGATTTAATTAGAGTAACTTTAGAGCTAAATGCATGATTTTGGTAGTTGAATTATGTAAAATGTATCACCATGCGTTGCCACTATTTACAAAAGAAAATACCTGAAAAATTATGAGTTTTTCTATTCTTAACACAGGATTAAAAAGAAAAGAAGCACAAATAACCCAAGTACTAGAGACGAAGTTGCTGCGAGAACAAGTGGAAACCCATGTGTCGAGACCATGCGTTGAGACCATGCGTTGAGAAAAAGTAGATACAGACGCCTGGTCAAAAGTTGTTATGTCATTATGCAAAATGATAACACGTTATCAGATCATGGCAGAACAAATGAGCCGACGATGTGAAGAGTCTGCGCAACAGGGCATGGAATTTAATGTAAAGGTGTCAGGTCATCATGAGTTTCAACTTTTCGATGCCTATAAATAGCCCAAAGCTTCTCCATTAAAGGGGAGGGGGGAGGGGAGAAAAAAAGGAGAGGGGGGAGAAAAAAAAGGAGAGAAACGAGTTCAAGAGGCGAAAGCTCTGCACAAATACTCCCCCACCATAACCAGCCTCCATTTCGAGCTCTTCTGAGAGAAGGATTCTGAGAATTTTCAGAGTCGTCTCCCAGTGAGTGAGAACCTTCACCCTATGAAATTTATGTATCAGATAGCAACCATCTCAAGCCTCCATGAAGCAAGACGTTGCCAGTGGCGACTTGACGTCTTCCATTTCTATTTTATCTCCATTTCCCTCCTTCTTACTTATGTTTTGTTAATGACATTCGAGAGAATGGTTTATTTTCTTAATATGAGTTTGATTGACAATTATCTTCAATCTATTTCCATATTAAATACCTTACACCATGTTGTTTGAATGCTAAATGAGTTAGATGTTAGAAGTTAGTTTTTCTTAAGCAATATTAAGTATGTTACATCTTGATTAATGCATATCATTAGCTTGCATAACTCTATCTGACAAACAAAAGTACCAAGCACGACTGTCTAGCTTGAGAGAGTGGATGGTTAATCTTTAGCATTTATCAAGACTAGATGAGGTGCAGAGATGTAGTTCATCTTTTGCTAACGCAAACTTACCATGCGTCTTAGAGATAAGATTAATGTGGCATCGAAACATTGAGAGATGGATTCACACACTCAGTTTGTAGGTATGTAATTATCTTTAGATATGCTTAAGTAACAACTAGCTCCTGCGTTAACTCTACTTTTATCGCATGGTTCCATTCATTCTCAACGCATGCTATCTAACACTAAATGATATTTGACTAGCCATCGCCGTGTCCACCTCATTGTTAATTGTAGGAAATTTTATTCATTCTTTATGTATAGTTTTAGATACATACAATCATGCGCATATTACATGTATTGTCACCGCATAGTCATGCATCTATTCTCAATGCCTAGTTATTACAAATTCCTGCGTTCGCCCCTGGACTCACTAGGAAACCTATAAGAGCTTATACTTGGGCCTTTTATAGGAAAACTTGCTTAATCATGATCATACTTGAGTAATTCTCGACGCATCTTTGTACGAAAATGATAATATCTATTTTTGTGCAACAAGCTATGAAACTCAATTTAAATCGAAAATAGAAATCCAACGACAGACACTCCTACAATAATATCGTGACGTTGTTCTTCAGCTTCCTGGAAAGTTTTGCGTGTTGCTGAAGTATTTCAAGTGGTCCGGTTCGACTTTTTTTAGTCGGTTCAGTCCTTTTTCCACCTGTGGAGGTCTGGTTCAAGTCATGTACGTCGAAATGGAGTCTATCTGTACTTTAATTCAATCTGGGAACTTGTAGATCAACCAAGTGGAGTAAAGCCTATTGTTTGTAAATGGATTTACAAGAGAAAACGAGACCAGGTAAGGTACAGACCTATAATGCTCGATCAATAGTAAAGTGTTTTACCCAGAGAAAGGGGGTAGACTAAACCTTCTCTCATGTTGCTATGTTAAAATCGATAAGAATACTCTCGTTCAATTGCCACGTTTTATGATTATATAATTTGGAAAATGGTTGTCAAGACGACTTTTTTGAATGACTATCTTGAAGAGAGTATTTATATGGTTCAACCAGAAGGGTTCGTGGAACAAGGTCAAGAGCAAGAAAATTACAAGTTTAAACGATCCATTTACGAGTTAGAACAAGCATCTCGATCCTAGGATATAAGGTTTGATGCTGCAATCAAATCTTATGGTTTTGAACAAAATGTTGATGAACCTTGTGTTTACAAGAAGATCATCAACATAACTATAGCATTTCTAGTTTGTATGTTGATGATATCCTTCTCATTGAGAATGAGGTAGGATTCCTGACTGACATTAAAAAATGGCTAGCAACCCAATTCCAAATGAAAGATTTGGGAGAGGCTCAGTATGTTCTTATTGGGTTTGACAACATCCATATAGTGTAAATTTTCATAAAGATTAAGGGTTCTGTTGTGACGATTAATAACTTGGATAGCCTAAGTTAATTAATTGATTCTCTTTGAACCTGAATGGACCATGCATGATTGATCTATGGATAGCCTATATCTGAAACATACATGGATTCAGCCTTCCTACTTTGGCAATTAAAATAAGGCGAAATGTAGTGATAACGTTTAAGTTAAATCTATAGCAAAAGATGTGCATTGGTGACTAGAGCTTCAATTGATTCACAAACACAAATCTAATTAAACCAAAGCTCAAAGATGCAAGAAATTAGATTGCGATTAATCAATAAAAGTTCAATTCTCACAAATTTACATTAAAATTGCTACTCCTTGACTAGGAGTCTAATGTCGATGACACACCATGATGATGTCAATGAGATTAATCATAATCAAAAGTATAATTAAAAATCAAAACAAAAAGTGAAGCTCAAATTCTGATGGAAAATAGAAGAAGAAGAAAAAAGGCAAAGCTTGGGTGAAGCCGCTCTTCCCCAACTCTAGAATTAAAGATCTATTTATAGATTCGTCGTGACGCTGATACTTCAACATGCATTTTTGCTCCGAGTTTGCAATGAAGCCATGAAACCACATGGCAATGTCGTGGCGTTGTTTAATTTTGTGCTTCTTGCCTTTGGAGTCATGCTAGAATTGCAAAGCCAACCCTTTAAGGGCGTTTTTGTCATTTTGCTTTCCCTTTGATCCTAGATTCTCCAATTAACCCCTAAATGCTTTGTTTTAGTCATTTTGCACCCAAGACGTCTTAAAAGTCTCTTAAGCTTGATATCCTAATATACACACATTTAATAATTCAATACCTACGAACCAGCCTAATTTAGGCTAGAAAACATAGCTCTTTTAGAGAGGTATCAAACACCCATGACCTAAACCTTGCTAGTCCTCGAGCAAAAGAAAACAAAAAATGCTGGAAAACAAGAGAAAAATTTAAATTCTAATAACTTAGGTTGCGATGCTAAACATGCCACAAAGATTTTAATGAGAAACTAAACAATTTGATAAGACATTTAATACTTTGGCTATTCTTTCCTATGTGTGTGTGTGAGTGAGTAAACCTAAGATGTAAGCCCTGGCTCCTATTTTTCCTTGCTTAAGTTCAAGTTGAAATAATGAGTAAAAGTGGGGTTGAGATGACTTAAGTTAAATTAAGTTTTAAATAGGAACGGTGGAGTTTGATTAAGAAAGCTCCAAAGTTGATGGGAGTTTGATCAAGAGGGAAAATTTGCTGAGAGTTGGAAAATTTTCTAAGTGATAGAAATATTACTAAGTGTTTAATAAATAAAATAGAGATTAACTAAATAAATAAATTATGAAATGAAATTTAAATTAAAATTAAAAAGGGATAATTTTGTTTAGGGTGAAGAGAATAAGAAAAAGTGAGGCAATGTCACGTTCATAAGCAAGTAGCTAGATGGCCAAAGTTGATTGGAAGAGAAAGACAGCAGCTCCGCTGGAAGCAAGCAGCTGAAAGAAAAGTTGGTTCTCTTGATTCCCTCGTGCAAAATCAAAATTTCTTAAACCAAATGAAAGCTACCTGAGTCAAGAATCTACGTTAGGGCTGCCAGAGTGAATCAAAGTCGGGACGCTTGAGAAAACTTGAAGAAATCGGAGGTTGTCTCTGAAATCGAATAAATTAGAGGATTCAGGTGAGGAATTTTTCAACGGTGTCTGAGGAGGATTGAAGCGCCAAATTTTATTGGTAAGTAAGTTAAGAGGTTTCTTTTGAGTTCCATGAAATTTATTTGAACTTTATTTGATTGGAAAAAGTGTTTTGGACCTCTAAAAAATCGGGTTGAAAATGGGGGACTGTTGGCTTAAGGTTGCAGAAAGACTGCCTAGGGCTGTCACCCACCCCCACATGCCAGCCGCACACGCGCGCGTTTGTGCATCTTTACCCACATACCCGCGCGTGACATCTATCACCGACACACGCCCACGCTCCCTGTCGCCCACCCACGCCCATAGCGTGCGCACCACTCCCATCTACCGCCCATGCTGAATTCTTACGACCATTTTGGATGTTGGTGATCATTTTTTAAGGCTAATTGATTTTCCTTGAATTTTTAGCCTCAAAATAGGTAATTTTGGATTTTAAATTGATTTTTGGGTATTTTAGGAAATTTTGAGAATTTTTGCATAAAAATTCATAAATGGCAATGGTGAATTAATAAGTTAAACTTAAGTTGATTTTGGCAAATGTGGATGAAGTTTAAGTATTATGGGAAGTGTGGGAACCTCAAGGAGATGATCTAATGCCTCTCAATTGATATTCCATGTGAAATTAAGGTTGAAGAAGCTTATAACCCTAATAGTGCAGACCCAATCTATGAGAGACATATGTTTGTTTTAAAAGAATTCATTTATGATCTCTAGCCATGATTTTTTATGAAAATGTGTTATTTTACTGATTTTGCTAAGTATTGATCATGATTCCCTAGTTTAACTTTTAATGCCTATAAGGAATTTAAGCTTATAAGGAAGTCATATGTTTCCTTATACTCAAAAGTTTGCAAGCATACATGGTTTGAATGATGATAACTTATGTTATACTTAAATGTTGTTTATGATTTCTAATGATGAATTCTAAAGGTTTAAAAGAATGTTTCAAACCATTATGCCTAGTACTCTTTTTGTGATTACCCACTGCGTGAATATGTTTTTGTAGCATTACAGGTTGCCAAAAGATTCCTAGTACTAAAGGATGAAAGAAGGTATTCAAGAAGTCCAAGGGATCTCGATACTGAAGGATTAAAAGAAGGTATTAGAGAAGTCCAATGATTCCCAATATTGAAGGATTAAATAAGATATTTGGGAAGTCCAATATTAGCCATTTGGGGGTATTATGCATGCAACAAAGAAATGTATTGACACTGATGTATTAAGACTACTCTACATCAGCTAAGATTATAACGTTGAGTGTATTGAGCATGCTCTACCTGTTGGGTTTTATGTCCTAAAACTCGTAGTTTGTAAATTATGTAACTTATTCTCAATAAAGTTGTTATTGAGATTTATTATGAAACTCCCTACTTGGTGGCATAAAAGGAGTCTAGCGCCTACCCTTAGGCACAATAAGTTGTTAATGAATATGTGATATTCATTTATTAAATCCAATAAACCAAGATCCCCTGGCAGTATGGTGAATACTTAGACTTGATGTGTTGACATAAAAGTAGATCAAGGTTGGGTACCTTATCCAGGGGACACCATGGATGCGACTCACTTTATATTTGATACAAAGGATGTGATCCTATGCAATGAGTTTGCATAAGACTGGACCATGAAATAATCACTTTTTCTTTATAACACTGTTTACTGTTAAAACTGATTATTCCAACCTGATGATCTAGGTAACTCGATCTTAATCCTAAGCTGACTATGAACTCCTGTTTGTTTGAGATTATTCTTTAATTTGCATAGGTGAGAGTGGCCTGAGTTCGCCGACACAATAAGCCTCCCATTTTAGGGATAAGACCAGGCAGATAGTTTGGGACATAGTTATGCAGATGAAATTCCCTCATACCTAATTCTAGGTTAGTAGATAATTTGTTCCCTTTAGTGCTCACTCTGGGTCTTGATTAAGGGGCCCCACCATCTCATTGGTTCGAGAGAGATTTGGTTTGTTGGTTGAACCACAAACCAATTGCTCATTAGAGGATCAATGAGACTTAAGGAACTAAAGATAATTACAGGAGTAAAACGGTAATTTTGACTCAGTTGTAATTATGAACAACTTGTGAATGATCGATTTACTTATTATGGTTATATCAAGTCGATAGAAATATATTTATAGTGAGAAGAGTGAAACTATGAGCTTTAGTGGAGTGTCCGGATAGTTAAACAATGTTAATTAACTAGGCTAAAGAGTTTAGTCGGTTAATTTCAAATCGTTGGAGCTCATGTGTAGGTCCATTAGGTCCCCTTGTTAGCTTGTGGACTAAACCTTAGAACAGTATATTGAGAGAATTTGAAATGTTTGAATTCGGTTAACGAGCAAAAATTATGATTTGTTCGTTTAATTACGAATTAAACAAATTTGGAGAATTAATAATATTTAAATATGATTTAAATATTATTCCATTAAATAGAGATTCATCGAATTTGAAATTGTTGGAAAAGTGGAAAAATTATTAATTTAATATTAATATAATATAATTAATTAATTATTATTTTAATTAATTATATATTAAATTAATGTTATTAAAAATGATTTTGGAAATTAATTTTAAGTCAAATCTCAAATTGAGAATTTGGATTTGAGGGAATTTCCCACTTTGCATGTTGAAGTAGGAGGTGGAGACCGCATCTTCAACTTCATCTTCCACTCTCATTTCACCACCTTGTTCACCATGTTTTGTGTCATTCAACATGTAAATTTGATTTGCATGGTTTCCTCTTTAAATAAATGAAGGAAATTTGAAAAATGGGTTGGCAAGTATTGAGTATTTTGCTGAAAATACTGACTTACTCCAAAAACTGAAAACTGAATGTTCTTCACCATATTGCTCCTAATTTCAACTCAATTTGTATCCCACCATCCATTCTAAGGCTTGAGAATAACAAGGAAGACTCTTGTGGCAGTCAATGAAGGGTTCGTGATTAGAAATTTGGTGGAATTTAAATCAAATTTAACCTACAACAAATAAGTGTTACTTCCTTTGTTTTTCAGTTTGATCAAACATGTTTAATCTTCTAAATTGACGTAATTAGAGTGCTTTAGATCCTAATTGCTTCCACTTTTAGATTTCTAACTCTATCACTACCTCAACTAAGGACTGTGGGTACATGTTTGATTTGAAGTTTACACAGTTTAAAAGATGGAAATTTACATGTTTTCGTGATGTTTTATCTTATTGTTTTGCCCATGATTATGGGCTTGATATTTCATGATGCTATGAGCTTACAAAAATTTTTTAGTCGATGTTGATGTAATTGTTTTAAAATTGTCACTCACTAAGCTTTCTAGCTCACGCTTTTCTATATTTTCTTTCCCACTCAAGTAGCGAAAGAGTTCCTAGAGCTTAGTCTACTCAAGCCTCGTCTTCTTCAATTTCAAGACATCGACATATTCATTTCTCCCTAGACTTTGTATGTGTGAATGGTTTGGTCCTATGTTGCATGTAGATACTCCTAGTTGGGTTTGATGTCGAGGTGTGAGAATGTACATAATGTATGTTTTGTAAGTCTTGTAACAGATGGTTCTAAAGATACAACTGTTGTAAATATCTAAGTTGAATGATCTTTGTTTATGTTGAATGTTGAACTTGTATGCCAAGTACATTGAGGAAAAGAAAATGTGGGTGACTACGTTATGATATTGTTTTTAGCAGGTATAGTTGGACAGTAAACCTCACAAAAAGGGTGATGTTTGTTGTCTTCATACCTCTTTCCGGGTTAAAAAGGTAATCTGGGAGGGGGTGTGACATAAGAGAAATGCACTGGACTCGAGATAACTTTATGGCATCTGCCATCTATCTTTCCCTACTCTAGCTCGAGCATCGATCATCAAGCAATCTAAATGAACAGGAAAATAATATATGCCTAAGGTGCCTCAAAACACAAATGATATCCGTAAATTTGCATTTCTTATACTTAAGGACACTAGCTTTCACACTTCCACCGCATAAACACATACCCAAAAGATTTTCTGGATGGATGGCTAACTAATCATTGTAGAGGCAACTCTTTTCACCCCTATTCGTGCATATACATTATAATTTTAGTTTTCATCTTTTTCTTTTGATATTTTTGTTCTTCTTTTGACTCTCTTTTTCCTCTTTATTCTAAGCAAGAAGATATCTTTCATTTTCCCTTAGTCTTACATTACAAACTCAACAAGACAACTCTCTAACTAGTGGGACCTTTTGAAGTGACAACAGGCTTATGGACACTACAAATCTACCATAAGCTCTAAGGGTAAAAAAACAGGTTGCCTAGTGCGAAAGTAAGAAAGGAATATATATATATATATATATATATATATATATATATATATATATATATATATATTTAAATAGGCTTGATAAGTACTGAAAGGGTGTTGAATCCCTTTTGATCCCAATCAAATACAATTTTGTGCCTACCTTACTGGTAGTAAAGTGAAACACGAGTTGAACCACATAGAACTGTATTGATTTACCAAATAAAATATTTATAGTACAGTAACCAAGGGGGTTAAGTTTAATGGTTGCTAATTAAATGTAAAAACATGGAAATAAAATTGCATGGGGCGAAATTTTGGAGTGGTAACGGTGAAATGAGTATGTGAAATGCAATTATCAATTAAACGAACATCTAGGCATTGACGAGGTATTTCCTATTCTTTGCTACTTAATCATCAATCATTTTCTAAGGGCCAAACATGCAATCTCCCAATTTTAACTTAGCCAATCTTATTTAGAATCCTAAGTAAAAGTCCTTAAGATCGAATTAATTACAAGCTTAAGTGAGATTTCTCTCCTAAACATGCGATTAACAAACATTACGATAAATGACATGCTAATCCGAACAACCAATTTTTATCATCTAATTAATTGCTCAAATTTGAAATTCACCTAGACTAGTTAGACGAATGCTTATTAATTGGAATCCCTAATCAACTTCGCAACCTTAAAAACCTTTGCTTATTGTCGATTAACTCCCTAACGTTTACGTATTAAGTATTAATCTTAACCAACCAACCGATAATGCACGACTAATTTGTAAGATATTCCTATACAAAAATGGATTGGAGAATAATCATGATATGAATTCCATTAAACCAAAAAAATCTCAAATAAAGTCCTCAACAAATCTCAAAATTTCACAAGAATAGAAAAATATCTTAAATCCTAAGCTACATATCTTACCTTTAGCCTACAATCTTGATAAAATCTTCAAAATCAAGTGTTGATCAAGTCTCAAAATGGTTAAGAAGTTAATTACATAGATGAAAGAAGTTTGAAGTTGTAGAAATGGATAAATTTCCGTTAGAAATCGAGCTAGTAGCTTACTAGACAAGCCACAATACACTAAAATAATACATTGTCCTCAATGTATATAAAATATGCCAAAACAAGGACAAATGAAAAGAGAAATAGAAAACCTTTCACTAAAGTTGAAGCTTATGAGGGCGAGCCACTCTCTCCACCAGTATGCTGTTAAAACTAGGGTGAAGAGAAAATGAAAACTACCCTAGCTTCCTTTAGGAAGCACAAATTTTTAATGTCAGTTACTCAAATTAATGGAACATTTCACGTTCACCATGAAAGGAGTTGGATAGGTAAATTTGGATTTTAATAGATCTGAAAAAAGGCAAAAAGAAAGAATCAAAAATCATAAGAGTCAATTACGTCTTTTGTGAAGAAAAGGAAGAATACTCAAATATATACGAAATGCCAAATGGTAGAATAGGGTGAGGTTTTTCAACCTCTATCTAACTAGAAGTTGTGCTTGGGAGTACGGTTGGGCTCTTCCTTCGTCTTGACTACTGGCTCTACATATGGCATGAGATCTTTATCGTTGTCCTCACTCTTAAAGTATATTACCTAGTAACTTCGAGCCTCAATAGATTTCAGGTATGGTGTTGCAACAAGGGTTCCTTAGGCTTCCTAATCAAATCAGTTATTTGAACGAGCTAGTTGCTCAAACTTTGCATCTTAGCTCTAGTCTCCATTGTGAGTTGAAGAGTTTCCTACTTGAAGAAAAGACTTTACTGTTCTATAGAGAAATTTTCGTTATCTATTTATCTCACTATATCCTGAACAAACTCTGACTGATTGGATATAGTAGGATATTGGTTATGATGGGATTGGAGCCCTATAGCCATAGAATTGACTCCTCCACCCAAGATCCATGTAAGGATTAGGTTGCTAGTGACTAGGATAATTTGTCAAGGCGACAATTGCTGGTCTCGAGCTCCATTGTAGATGAGGGCATGCATTAGAAGAGTGACCTTATAATAGAAAGATTCTACACATTTCCAATTATGCAATTGCCTAACACCCAATACTTGAACAAGAGAGGTTAGGTTAGAACATTGACTCCTAAGTTGAGACAACTCACTAACCTTTTCTTCTTATTTATTGCATACCTCACCTTTAATGCAACATCTAGTATTGACGAAGTACTTCATCTGCCATAATTGAACTGACAAAAAGAAAAACAAATAAAAAAAACAAAAGAAATTTGTAACTAGACAACTACTACTAATGGCTAGTATTAGTAGCCCAAACCTTCAACTACTGGCCAACCTTGAAAACATTAATAAAAATACTATTAGTATATAACAAACTAAACGAACTTGTATCTAAAAACATTTTTAAGAATGAATTAAACACATGTGTGTATTTGAAAATAAATTTTTATTTCTTTTGTTTTTTTTTATTTGTAACTAGAAAGTTGAAGACAAAATAAGTAAAACTGACTATTAAAACTTTTTGTTGACTTTATAATTGTAAAACTAAAAAACCATAACAAAAATAGTCTTACATGCATTGATTAATTATCGTTTTCTAGATCATGGGCCCATTTTTGTATTTATGTACAAGTTTAAAACAAAGTGAAAAAGAAAGAGCCTAGTAACCAAAATTAAGAAGTAAAGTAGTAAACCCTAATGTAGATATCCAAAGGAGTAGTTTTCTTTTGTCCCCACACATTATAGGAAGAGAAAAAATGGTGGCCCTCTTTCATTAAAAGCTAAGGGGCCCCATTGAAACTGATTGGCCATGTTCCATCCCCAACATGGTGATTGGAAAACTCTATCTCACAGTTTTGAATACAAAAATCTCATTTTGATATGTTGCCATCGAACTCACACATACTACCTATCTCTCTCGCCCTCCCCTTCACTATAACATTTTTGTCCTTCCTCCCAACTTGTTGCCAAATTCATTAGCATTCCCCAAAATAAAACATAAAGTTGATATGAGCCAGTTTTTATTTAGATGTATTTTTTGTTATTGTCTTTTTCTATAAGTGATTAGTTAGAAAAACTCAGGTTGTTGTAAATAATTTTGCTAATTCATGAGCTATGAGCTATGAAGTATCAAATGCCAATTCAAACCTAATGCAGAGGATAAGATATTGAGAAAAAACTAATTCTTGAGAGAAAAGGATGATGACGGTTGTATAAGCTTGAAGTTCCTTGAGTTTTCTCCCTAGCTTTGTCTTCTTTGATTAATTTGCAAAATGAATGAATAGAAATGCAACTTTTTTATTACTTTTTGTAAGCCAGCGCGAGGTTAACTAAACGTTAATTGACAGGATCTTCTTCTTTAATGATCGAAGCTGATCTGATTTTCCACCCGTTGTGGTACTAAAAAGGGAGAAAATTACTTTTTCATCTAATGACATGCCAAGTTTGATTAATTTGGTGCAAGAGTCGGCTTAAATTCGGGAAAAGTAAGGTTAGGATTATTTAGTAAGTTGTATTTTTCGATATACAGACGCCCTATTAAAATTGTTATACCATTAATTTTTATGGTTTTTTCTTTTTTGATTTTTTTTCCCTCGTAGAGGAAAATCTTGTGTAAATTATTGTGAAGATAGTAGTTCAAGCATGAAAAAACATTTTTTAAGGGTTCATTTTTTTGGCTTATTTTTAGTATGTCCCATTATGTTATATTAATTCCATTAAAGCTAATTAGGGGAAGCATATATAATTTGCACAACTGGAAATCACAGGAATGTTTAAAAAAATATTTTTAAATATAGTAAAATAAGCTAAACTATTTATAAATATATAATATTTTATTGTCTATCAATGATACACCGGGATAAACTTCTATTGCTTCAGCGATAGACCGCAGTAAAAGTTTCTATCATAGTCTATCAATAATAGACAATAAATTTTTTTTTTATATTTGTAAATAATTTGATATTTTTTCTATTTACAATAATTTTCCTTAAAAAAAGTTATTTTAAATATATAGTACAACCTTGCAAATATTATTCTTAATATCAATATCTTTCAAGACTATGAGTTTATTTCTCGATGATTTCCCTCTCGTAAGTTACTTAATTCAATCATTGTATATTTGTATGGAAGATTGTTGTTCGACCTATAAGCAAAAGAATTATAACAGAACTTTCAACAGCGAAAAATGTAATGTAATATAATTCTAATGGAAATAATAATAAAACCACCCTGAAGAGAGCTCAACTCACGTAAGCTTTGTACTATCGATTTCAATTCATCAATTCTCCTACCTAGAAAATGTAAAAAAAAAATTGTAACAAATAGTTGTGTTGAGATGTAGTACTACTATTATTGTTGACATATAAACCTAAATCCCCTAAATAAATCACAAAAGTATATCATATTCTTTGTGTCAATATGGACAATAATATTTCAATATTTGCATGTTCAATTGATTCACTTTTCACTATATATATAGTTTAAAGGAATGAGATATGTAAATATTTGGTTAAATTAAGGAAAAACAAATATGACCCACAAAGAATTGATTAAAAAATTGCATGATTAAAATGGAATTAGAATAAATAGAAATTCCAAGACATGTGCTGCCACACAATTGGCTTATAATGAATAAAGGAGCTTGTCATTTTCAGACACATGACCAAACAGCTAGATGTTCTACTAGGTATCAGAAAAAGGTATCTTACTTTGGGTTCATGGGTCATAGATACAACAAATATATATATATTTGTGTGTGTGGTTCTCAATAGTGCATAAATCTTGAGATTTGAGCATTATTCACTCATTAAAAATGATTGTTAGAGACTAAACAATGAGAAAAAATGCCATCATTAGTGGCTAATGATTTGAGTCTAAATCAAATGATATTGATGCATCCTTGTATAGTTTCATTTCCTATCTCAAACTTTTGAGAGTGTGGGAATATATGAAATAGTAGAACCACTTCTCTAAAGTTTAAAAAACCTTTTTTTTCACAACAAATGTTATGAGCATATCTTAAATAAAATCAATTTTATCCGAATTTATTTTGATGAAGATTTCTAATTAGAAAGATTTTTTACAGATAAATTAAAAGGAAATAATAAAATTGAAACGTTAGGTTATTAAAAGCATAGTATTAAATTCTCGCCTACATGTTGATATTTCCACATTTTCATAGGTTTGTGACATAAGAAGTGAATCGACAGTTTCATTATATAGTACAAAATTGATGGAACATAAAAAAGAACACAACAAAATGTCACTATTATAAGCAATATAAATAATAAACATGATACTTGTTTGAAAATCATAGAAGGTTTATTTTTTATTTATATATTTTTTGAATTTTTTGTTTTAATAATTTTCTAAAAATATCCATTGCAACGATGTTTTAGTGATATTTTTATTGACATTTATATAAAATTAAGATCTCAACATTTTTAAAGACATCGATAGATATTTTAAAGGATAATTGTTTTAAATGGCAAAATTGCTGAAAATATTTTTAAATATAGCAAAATGTCACTGTCTATCTATGATAAATAGTGATAGACACTATATTTATTCGTGTCTATCACTTATAGACAGTAATAGATGATTCAGTGATAGATGATACTAGTCTATCATTGTCTATCAATATATTTTGTTATATTTGTAAATATTTTAGTTCATTTTACTATATTTGAAAACAATCTTATTTTAAACCTTGATTAAAAGTGAAATTAAAACCCATTACATGTATATGATGGTGTTTGCTAATAATTTATCCTAATGTTTATGCTTATAAATATAATGGTGTTAAACCAAAATGAATGAAACAATATAATTATAACTATACTAAAATTCTCATATATAATATATAATTATTAATATAAAAGACTTCTCATCTCAGAAAATTTTGTCAATGATGACGAAAAGAAAAGGTATGGTGTAAAACTTTTATTTTCTTTCATTCCTTTATGTCAAGTTGGGTGTTGGTAAACACATTGCTCTTCCACACCTTTCGAAAAAAAGCAATCTCAAAACATTGAAAATGTAGTAATTATATTATAGGTTAGGATCTGGAAGGCATCAAATTCTATTATTAGAAATGGAATTGGATGCTATATGCAAAATGCTAAACACCCATGAAACAGAGAGGTGGATAGCCCTAGCATAGGTTATATTCCATTTTGGGATTAAAAATAAGTCTTGTTTGTTTGGTTTTTTTTTTTTTTCTCTTTTTTATTTTTAAAAATTGTCCATGTTTTACAAAAAATTTTAGTGATGAGATTCAAATGTTTAGTTAGCCTACTTCTAAAAATCAAAATAAGTTTTTTAATTAAAAATTACTATTTTTAATTTTTCAAGTTTTGACTTGGATTTTGAAAGTATTATTGAAATATTTACAACCAAATATAAAGATTAATATTTAAAATAAAAAATATATAAACAAATAGTACTAAACTTTAAAAAGAAAAAAAAAAGAAAAAGAAAAAGCTGGATGGTTTTTTTTTAAATGGTTGATATATTCTGGTTTTAGGATTATAATAATGATGATGATATTTTGTTCCAATTTCTCCCATTATGCAAAAGCTTTGATTCTTTGTGTGTCTTATTTTCTTAAACAATTCCACCAATTTGGATGTGTGTGGCCCATTTCACGGCCACTACTCTCACAATTTGCTGCATTTAAAATCTATTTATAATATCCCATAAAATCATCATTCCCTTTACCCCTTTATTTTCCCTTCCCACTGTATATAAAATACTTCACTTCACTCTCTATATTTATATATAACATCAAACTGAACCAATTATGTACATCTTTATCACTCATATATGTATATAATTGGTTACACTATCATCATTTCCGTACTTGATCCTCTGATTCTCTCTCAATTGAATGCGTACACTTGTCGTATGGAAGCAGAACGCGTGGATGTTCCTGAAGTTGGAGTCTCGAAAAAACAGTCTTCAAGTCTGGTTCAGCTTTAGGAGTAAGGAGACTTTTGATTGTAGGGAGAATTCTCTCTAGTCTCTAAAGTGTAGAATTTTCTGAACCCCACAAATGAGGAGAACTTTTCTATTTGTAGAGTTCTCAGGTGGGCTTGGTTGATCCATGGACCTTGCCCTTGAGCCCAACAAATTGGACTTGGGCCTTAATTGGTTTTTGGGCCAAATTAAGTCTATTTTAGGATTCAATTGAATTTTAGTCCAAATATTAATACCAAATTGGATCAAATTATTTTATTCAATCCAACGATAAATACGAAAACATGTGGCATCATTGAGATTTCCCAATTTATGTCTTTAATTTCAATTTGGGACACATGTCAACTTTTAATTAGTTCCAAATTCAATTATTCGTATTTTCGTCATTAATTTGATAAATGACATGGCAATTTGTGATTGGTCCAAAAATTTCTCATTAAACAAGGTTAGTTTTTTAAAAAGAAAGTTAGTCTCTTTGTTAGCTAACTGTTTATAAATTGTATAAATATATTCACTCTCAATTTCGATAGCATAAATTAATTTCAACGACTAAATTTGAAATTTACAGAAAATAGAAGGACTTTAACATTTCTTTTAAAAAAGTACATGATTATAATGGAACGGAAACCAAAATAAAGGAACCAAGTAGAATTTTATTATGGGTTAGACTTTCGTACTTATTTTTATTTTGATCCCTAATATTTGTTTTCAGTCACTTGATATTTTGGGTAAAAATAAAAAATAACTATATTGGTCTGCAATAATTTATAATATTATTATACTTTTTAAAATTCATACAAACACGTTTAGTGATAACTATATGGAAAAGTGTTTGGAGCTACACAGGCTGATAGGATGTATAATAGATATATTTACAAACAAAATTTAGTTTAGGACTAAAATACTACGACAATTCCATAACAGCGCGTACAAAAAGTTGAAGGCCTCCTTCAACAACCATTTTATTGTTTGGTATTTTTATTTTTTTGTCTGAAAACATAAAAACCATAAATATTTAGGCCACGCTTTGTAACAATTACGTTTTTTTTGAAAATTATGTCTATAGACACTACTTTTTCTTTTAAATTTATTCCTTTGTTACCAATAATTTAAAAAACCAAGCAAAAATTTGAAAACTAAAAAAAAAAAATAACTTTTGAAAACTTGCTTTTTTTTTAGAATTTAACAAAGAATTCAACTATTATACTTAAGAGAGATGAAAAAATCAATATAAGACATGAGAGAAAATAGATTTAATTTTTAAAAATAAAAATAAAAAACGAAATAATTACCAAACGGGGCCTTAATAATTGTTTTTCATTTTTTGTTTCCTTTGAACGGTTAAAATGTAAAAAGATAAATATAAGATAGATGAGATAATTTGTTTAAAGATAAACGTTAGAGGAATAATCTGACAATTGAGAAAATGTTTTAGAGAGAGACAACTATAGAAAGAGAATAATTGTTGGAGAGAAAATATTACTTAGAGAAATCAAACTAAATGTTAAACTAGCGAGATGTTAAAATTCAATAGATATTTTAAAGAGAAAATCTTAGTTAGTAAACAAAAACTACTAGAGAGAAAATTAAAAATTCTATTAGATAAATAATAGAGATATTTTTGAAAATGGAAAAACTATTAAAAATAATTACAAATATAGTAAAATTTTATTTTCTATCAATGATAGACAGTGATAGACCCAGATAGATATCTAACACCCTACTAGATAGATATGGATAGATGTCTATCTGAGTCTATTGCGGTCTATCATAAATAGAAAGTGAGATTTTGCTATGTATATAGATAGATTGATATGTTTTTTCTTTTTGTAATAATTTTTCTAAATAATATTACTTAGGGAAATTTTATATATAGCAATTGTAGAGAGAGAAAATAAGTTAAAAAGTAAGACTTGTGTTAGATCTAGAATATTATCATAAAATAAAAGAGAGAAAAAAAGTATTAAAAGTGAAATATTAGTTGGAGAGAAAACGATGAATTTTAGATAGAATATTACATCATGGAAACATAAATTCGAGAGGGAAAGTATTTGAGAGAGATATATGTTAAAAGAAGACAAATTTTAGTGAAAAACTATGGAGAAATAATTAGATGCTTAGAAAGGAAAGAAGTTAAAAGAGTAATAATATGGTAGAAGAGAGTGAAATAAAAGTAATAGAGATGGAATTTTCGGATTTATTTTAAGGCTTTTTTAAATATAGCGAAAAAAACCAAAATATTTACAAAATATAGCAAAATTTCACTGTCTATCTGCGATAGACTGTGATAGACTATTATCTATGTAACGATATACACAGATAGTAGTAAATCACGATTTATCGCGGTCTATTACAAATAGACTATGTATTTTTCTATTAGTTGTAAATATTTTCAGCAATTTTACCATTTAAGATCAATTTTTTTTTCTAGGAGAGAAGTTTAATGTAGAAAAATGGATATATATGTGGTAGATAGAAATAAGTTATAGAGAAATAGAAGTATTACATAGAGAATTCTTAAAAATAAAAAGTTTGGAAAAAGAATATTAAAAATTTAGAAAGAAAAAGGTGATAGAGATATAAAAGTTACTAGAGAGATACATCAAGAGGAAGAAAAATGGAAGAGAAAACAATTTTTTTTTCAAAATAAAACCCTATTTTTGAAAGCTAGCATTCTTTTTGGTTTTTGAAGTTGAATCACTCGTTTAAAAACGCTTCAAAAAAATAATACAAAAACCATAATTGTTTATCAAGAGTTTATTTTTTTTAAAATAAAATAAAATAAAGTGAAAGTGATATCAAAGAACTCTTAAGTCTACTTTTGAGGCATCTATGTATTTTTATATGACATATCTTTATCGAGGAAATTAACTTAGAAGTTATGGAGGATGAATGAACATCATTCGATCTTTTTATGTAACACTACAAGCCCAAGGTGTCAAATTTGGATTTGGCACCTAATTATACAGGCTCTTCCAATAACATACTTTTTCGAAAATTTTTCAAGAGGTCATCCAACAGGTAATTCCTCCAAACTAACCTACTTATAACTTTGGAGTTCCTACCGCAGGCTTATAATTTGAACCAAGAGTTAGAATTTGGATTTTGGACTTCATGGTCGTGGCATTCCCCTGCGTCCCTAGGACCTAACAACATTATGTTGCTTACTTGAATTGCTTCTAAGAGTGAAAATTGTCCTAGCATGTTTTGTCCTCACTCACATGCTTTCTAAGAAAATTCCCAAGAGATCACCCAACTTAGAATTCCTCCAAACGTTAAACACGATTAACCTTGAAGTTTCTATGATTAAGCCACCGATATGCACTTTATTGGTAGAGGTAGTGTTGTGTGTTTAACGTGCTAAATATATGCGATACTAGTTGGTCAAGTTTTCCTATTCTTCACCCAAGTATAAGCAAAGAATGAGGTTTTCTTGGTGAGTCCAAGGTCGAACACAGGGACTATGCAGATTCTAGAATTCGTTGGATTATTTAAGTTATGCGTTAGAAGAAGGTGGTGAGAAGTGATGCATTTAAGTAAATACAAAACAGTAAAACTACGCTAAAGTGATGGAATAGATAGGTATGCGACATAGCAAAGTCAGCTAATGGAATTATATGAATGGTAAAAAGCAGGGCTGGGGTTGGTTATCATCTAAATTCAGAAACGCATAATGAGATCTATTTCATACTAGCAACTTTTCTCTTGGTTGTCAGCTGTTATGCTTATATGTCTATAATGCATAGGAGAGTGTTAAGTACTAAGGTTATTTCTATGTCTAGACAACACTTCTTAGCCTTGTCAATTGAGTTCCACAATCACTTACTCTCTCGAGCAGTCTGATTATTATTACTTATATTAATTAGCTAGATGGACATAAGCATTAGGTTAAAGTACAATTGACAATATGGAATAGTCAAAACTATGGTTTTTGTTTAGATGATAACACAACCGCAACCCTCAAGAGAGTTAGTTACTCATGGATGGTAAACAACAAATGGAAAGTGATAAGAAATGGATAGCCATGGAAGATGTATAGATTGATGAATGGAATAAATGTTTTTAGAAAATACAATCTCTTGTCAATAAACTAAAACACAAGTAAGAAAAAGATAGAAAGCATGAAATGGCTCCTCAATCTCTTGAGCTCACTGGGATGGTAGCGTGAATTCTGCTGTGAAGTGGTTAGGCGGAAGGAAGACTCTTCTCTCTCGAGCTATTTGTCTCTAGTTTTCGTCTGGAGAGAACTCTGCTGTCACTTAGGAATTCTTCCGAGAGATCCAACAACCTTTTCAGCATTTAGGTCGCCCTTTTATAGATGCTGCGTTGCAATAGCTGGCAAATCTGCATGATTGGAGGCTGAATTGCTAACTTGCATCTTTCTCGCCTAATCGCGTGATTTTCGATTCAATTCAGATCCACCACTTTAGCCGCAGATCAAGCATGTCAATCTCCCGACAATCTCTCAAGATTCTCGTCTGATTTTTCGCTGCCTTGCATTTCAGATTGATAACGCATCATAGGTTGCTTGCGTTCTTGCATTAAAGCATGCGTTTTAGGTTCAAAAAACTTCAAAACAATTATCTTCACCAATTCACAGGAGTAAAATGCATAGGGAGATTTATCAACGGAATTTAACCCAAACTATCGCATGATTCTCCATTTAAACTCTATTTTTCTAAAAGAAAGACAATATTAACTTGTATTTCTACAAGTTATCAGGTAGTAACTTTTAATTTTTTAATCCTTTCTTAGCCATACCTTTATATTCTCAAGTTTCCTCTCACTCGAATGTGATCTTGGCATGTAAGGCTCGAGTTTTGGGAGGAGTACATGAACGAATCAAGTGATAATATGGAATAATTCGAAGTATCATTTTCTCATGAGAATATTTATGCAATTCAATTCTTTAAGAAAGAGCTTTTCGATATAATCAAGTGATAACCAATAAAATGAAAGGTTTAGAGTTGTAAATAATAAAGATAAACAAAAATAGCAAACAAGGAATTCAAGTCAAGTTTCACCCTTGGATAAACTACATTTAGCTATGCGACCATATTGCAATCACATTAACCCATTTCTATGGACTAAGAACAACTTCTATAATGCCTTGTTTTCAAGTATCCTATGAGGCCTAAGCAATTTGGTTTTATATTTCGATAGCTAATTAGATCTTAGATACTTTCATATAATCTCTTGGTCCTATGGTGTTCTTTATGTCTAAGGTCATGTGACTTCTTATGTCTAAGCTCTTATCTTATATTCTTTTGTGAGAAGATAACTGATAGCACTACAACAAAAATAGGCTTCTATGACTCTAAAAAACAGTCATTACCACATTTCTTGACTTTTTTTTTAGTCATTTAATCGCCCATCATCTAAAGTGTATAGATGACACATGAGAAATCAGTCATCATTGATAGTTTCATGACTTTTAAACACAGTCAACAAAGAACATGTATTGACATTTATTATAAGTCATGGAAACCATTTTTCGTGACAATTTTCTACAGTCATTAAATAACGAAAATGTTGACTTTTTCTGTCAAATAAAGAGTTATCTTGACATTAAAATTCTGCCATCGAGCAACAAATAATGACACATCTAAAGTGTCAATAATACCTTAATTATGACATTTTTTAAGGTCATTGAATTACCTACATTGTCACTTATTTATAGTCATAAAAGTCTGACAAATGACAATATTCTACTGTCATAAAATTACATCCCATGACTTTTGTAAAATATCAAAGAAACCATTTCAATGATACACATTATTACACCTATGTTTCATACATGTTATTACACCTGTGTTTCCTTCAGTTTCAACACAAAATATGTACACAAACATAAAAAGTAACTTTCATATATAATAATATACTTTTTATCATTAATACAAGGAAACTAATAACAACAACACTTGTAATACCCTGTCCCTGAAAACCTAAGTATTTATATAATTGGTAAGGATAAAAGGATAAAGAGTGTGGATTAGCGGAACGTTTAAACGAAAAGTTAAGATTGTGTAATTACTAAGTTATGGCCAATAAATTCTGTGCGTTGAAATGAATGGTATTAAGAAAAGAGTAGACATAATTCTGGAAATCAGGCTGAAGCATAGATGGATAAGTTATAACGCATGTAATAGTTAATATTGAGTTACCAAGTTATGAGATTAAACGTTAATGATGGCAAGTTAAATAAGATGAAGTACCATGCGTCGATGATGTAAAATGGAGTAGAACCATCGCGTGGGAAAAATACTTTGCGCTGAAAGTTAGCGATGGATTGAAAAACTATGCGATGAGCAACGACTAGGTGTTAGGAGTTTGCTATGTGCTATGAAGGTTCATTGGGCTAATCAAGAAGTCCCTGAATATGGTATAGCATGTGCGGAAGAGGCCGTTAAGCGTTGAAGGTTATTACATTGGGAAATTTCTATGCGTTGAAGAATTGTTATGCGATGGCAAAGCGACGTGTTGAGGAAATTGAAATTCTTAATAGTTAATAATTGGGAACAACCTTACTTAGAAATGGTCTTATGAGCTAACAAAAAGGAAACTGAGTTCAGGCGTTGGATATGTTGTAGGGTGGAAAGCAAATCTAATAGGAGGAAACAATAGAAGGATGGATATTAGAATAATTGTTAAAGGAAACGGCTAAGTATGGGAGAAATTTGGAAGCAAAGCGTTGGGTATACCTAGTGGACGCGTAGTAGAGTAATCTTGAAATCTAAAAGGTGGAATAAAAGGATTATAACTTGGTTTACGTTACAGCGATGTAGAGGAAGTTAAAAGGAAATATTTACTAATGGCCAAGAGTGAAAAGTGAAATAGCAGAGTGTGGAATAGTGTTGGTAAGAAGTCTTGCTATGAGTTGAGAAGGCTATCAGCTATGCGCTGAGGGGTTCATGTGTTAAAGACGGCTATTAGCTATGCGTCGAGGGGCTTATGAGTTGAAGATGGCTACCATTGGTTATTAAGGTTATACGCTGCAGAGTTTAACTTCATGATAAATGGTAATGCAACTTCGATCTCGGGCAAACGCATAGGGGAAGAACTAGAGATGGATGTGGTAGTCAAAGGTAAACCACATGGTCAGAAGGGTGTAATTGTACAAAAGAGGGATTTGTAGCTGTGAACGAATATAAGAAAAGGGAGTTGTACACATATAGTATGCGATTAAGATTGATGTATAATTTTTTATGGTAAGCTGAAACACATAGTAGCATGCACTTAAGATTTGTATACCTAATTGAATGTGGTAGAGAAATGGAAATAAAGGTAGTAAAGCTGAGAGTGGTAAAAGGGAGTAAAGAAGTTAAATCTGGAAGAAGGGTCCATAAACGCATAGGAACACAGGAATGATTGGGTAGTTGTATATTGGAACATAAAGGACGCAGAAGGTAAGCCTATATGCCAGGTGGTTACACATGATTGGGACACCTCATTAAGTAGGAAATATTAGAAAGCATGATAAACATTTCATGCAAAATGACACTTGGACTAATGCATGATTAATTAAGCATGCAACATGACATGTGGCAAACAAGTGGCAGCAGAAGAGGAGAGGTAGAATGACAAGTACTCTATAAATAGGACTTTGAGGGGAAAAGTAATGACTGATGGTTCGATGATAATAATTCTTGAGAGAAAGAAAGAAAGAGAACTGAAAGAAGAAAACCTTGCGTCTGTAAGAGGAAGCCTGCGGCCAAAAAGGAAGACAACCTTGACACCAAAGTCATCTGGTGTTAAGAAGTTGGCTTGCGTCGAGAAGGGTGAGCCTTGCGTTTTACACGAATTCAACATTTAAGGTGAACACCACGATGCGTTCAAGTTAGACCTTGCGTCTAAGGAAGGACGACGCATCCGGAAGAATAAGAAGAGTTAGTCTGCACCTTGCGTTTACGGGCAGGGTTGCGTCCAACCGGTTACCAGAGATAATTTGCGGGTTAGAAGCCCAAACCCTTGTGTTCAAGAAGCTCGGGAAGACAAGGATTGGAAGGAAAAGAGGAATATCTTTAAAAAAATTGTGAGTGACTCTTCTTCTTACAAAACTGAACCTTGTTGAAAATATTTTTATGTGATATGGTTTTGTGATAACTGATTTCATGAAACGCATGATGTTTGATCTTAATGTTTAAAAGGCATGTTTTATCGGATTGCTTACTATATTGAAGGGCATGTTGCAAGATATAGTTTTATCAAGAACATCCTGTTTCTTATCAAGGGTTTCATATGAATGATCTACTCAACTGATCGATAAAATGTTTAAGAGGAGGCTCAGTGCTCATCTCCTTGAGAAGGCTCGTGAGTTTCCCCGGGACCCAGTACTCAAGGACATGAGAAGGTACATGGGCAACCCGTCATATTCCTATGTGCACATAGAGGTTAAACTGGCTAGTGCATCAAGCTTGCTCTGCTTGAAGCCAGGGATGATTTCGACGTTGAAAGCGTTGAGCCTTGCTTCGCCTCAACTAAGGGAAAAGATTGAAAAAAACCAAACGGTTTTCTATTTAAATATTTTGGAAAACGATTCTATGGATTTAGAACGGATTTATGTGATTGACAAAGAATTGTGGAAAATCTGTTTCTGTTGAATTAACCTGTTAAATCCTTATTTTAATGCGTAGTACTGTAACATGCCTGTTTTCGAATAAAAGATAGTTTACAAAACTTGTCACTCACGGGGCTAAAGCTCAAGTCTTCCCATGTTTTCTAATTTTCCAGGTAGCAAGCGAGTTCGGGATGCTTTGCCTACGTCGAACCTCGTCTAGGCCATTTTTGGTAAAGAAATGGTTGGTCAGTGAACCTTACAGAGGAGTCAAGGTTGCTGACTTCACATCTTCTTTCGGGTTATGGAGGATAATCCGGGAGGGGGTGTGACAACACTAGTAACCAAATTTTCGGTACATCATTTACAAATTTAGTATTTAAAACTAAGTGTTGGCATAATCCCAAAAAAAATATATACGACACCTATTAAAATGTCTTGGTTGGTGGGTTTCCTTACTTTAATGGCCTTGTCTAGGAACCTTGTAAAATAACAAAACATTCATTTCAGAATTTAACTCAATATATAAAGGTGAACAATAATAACAATATGCAGGTTATATATATGTTGATCGTACTGTGACAATATCATTCTGTTATATACATTTACACTGAAAACCCCACTTTAGTCATACAAGTAAGCTTCAATGAACACTTTCAAACAAAAATTATACATAGAATCACAATATAACCACATAAATAGGCTCAAAATCACATTATAATCTCACTTTTCAACCTTAATAACATGGATAACCTCCAAATTTAACTTAATACAAAACAAATATATAATTATTGTAACTTATCCAACCTTTTAGGAGTATAACTACTAAAAAGTAGAAATACTTATACATTAGTCTATTAGAAAGAATAAGGGTCAAATGAAAAACTTTTTCGTTTAGAGAAGGACAAGTGAAACATAATACAAAAAATATTTATCACAAAAAAAAGATATCTCCTTAGAACTCAAGCACATTAATCCAATACAAGCAAAATAAATATATAACTAAAATACTCTCAAACCAACATAAAAAGTACCTAAAAGTTTTTCAAGAAACAATTTAACTCCCCAAACAACCAAAATAGTTCATATGTGCACTTTGATTATCAAAACCAATTAAAAAGTACCTAAAAAATGTCTAAGTGACACATTATCAAAATCAACTCAAGCATATAATAACGACACTAAATGGATGAATTAGCTACCATAACTGCAGGATAGCCACACATAATATACATGCATTTATAAACAGAGTTTGAACTTTAATTTTAAAAAATACCTAAGTATTTGAAGGTCTATCCCCTTCCTGTTCTTGCCCCAACAATTTTTTAGTGATATGAGAATGCATTCCAACAATCACCGATAAATAAGAGAAGTTGTATCTTCTGCACCTAGGAGTGAAATTTCGTTAGTCACACACTTATTAGGAAGAAAAAAAATTACCTCAAAATCTAAAATGTTCAACACTACTACAATTTTGACCTTCATTGACAACCAAAAAATGCCATAGTCTCATCCATCTTTCACCACATGAATTAGTATCAACGTCATATCCAAAGTATATAAAGAAAATATCAATAACAACTATGCAAAAATGTACAAAACATCACTAGTAGCTTCCAATGATAAAGCAAACCATTCACTCATAGTCTCATCCATCTTTCACCACATGAATGGCCTAGAATCTTGTTATCTACAAGAAGATAAATATTTCAACTAGAATAATACTTACTTAACGTTCCAAAGTGCTCCTTAGTTATTTGAAAGATTCCTAAAGCAATAAAAACATGTTCTTAAAGTCAAAACTTAATTTGAAACTATATTTAGAGAGTGAGAACACTATTAACTCCTAAAGCAATAAATTCCATATGAACTATTCCAATGTCATAAACTATATCTATCCCACCGATTTGAATAGTGAATAGTGAAATTTTTACAAATCTACACCTCAGTAGTGACAATTCGAAACGTCAACAAATGACCTCAATCTTGCTAAACAATATTTGTAATCTACTCAAAACTCCAAAGCCACAATATAAGCTCCATGAAAATAGTCACATAAGCAACTTGTCCAAACTTTTTAGGATATAACAACCAAATTATCATGGACTAATCAAATTATAACCATAAAACTTAACAAGCTTACATGAAAATGATCCTAAACTTGTTGATAAAAAATTCAAAATAAAGAACAAATAATAATCATAATCCAAAACTCAAAATGACAAAAATGAGTAGTATAACAGCAAGAGTTACAACTTTCTCAAACAGCTACAAACAAAGAAAAATTTGACCAATAATTTGATAAAACTAGCTACAAATGAAATATGATGAAATCATATACACGTGAATGGAATATCTTTCTTTAAAGTTACCTAGTATCTTGTTTGTATGAAACAATTTTGTTAGAAATATGGGTAGTTCTCTAATGAGAAAAAAGTTCAACTAAAAATTTAAAAAAGAAAAAGAAAAGCAAAACTTATACCTTGTTAATGACATCTAGACTTGTCAACTGCAATGCTAAGAAAAAGAAGGAATCAACGACTATATAATCTAAAATAAAAGAAAACTGGGTTCATTTTAAAATATACCAAGAATAGAATTTGAAAGATTTGAGGAAGAAATGACAACCCAAAATGCAATAAAATGCATTCATTCCAATAACAACCACCTAATCGCAATAGCCAATAATAGTATAAGAGAAGATAAGAACATGGTTGATTGAACAAACAAACAACAAAAATTAGCTTCTTTACTTCTTCAGAAACATCTCATCAAATGAATAGTGTGCAATATATCAAAAGATCAAAGTATAAAACTCTACCAGATTTCCAACACCAACAATCTAGAAGTCATTAATAATATCAACAAGAACAAGACTATTCATAGCATTTATGGTCAAAACCCATAAGCAATTGTGTACACTTCAAAGAAAATCAAAGTCTCAAATTTTATTCATCATTCAAACAGATTTCACAAGAATATAATACAATTGATTTTCAAAACCACATAAAATGTTTCGAAAAAGTTCCTAAGTGTTACTTTGTCTCTCAAAACCACCTAAAAAATTAATAAAAAGTAATTAAGTGTTCATTAGACTACGAAAAATATATATAAAGTTCCTAAAAAGAGCTGAAGTGATAATTTAACTCTCAAAACAATTTAAAAAGCACATAAGTGTCATTTTAACTGCGAAAATCACATAAAAAATTTCTAAATAGTGTCTAAGTGACACTTTAACTCTCAAAACCACATAAAAAGTGTCTAAGTGACACTTTGACTCTCAAAACCACAAAAAAAAAAAGTTTAAAAAAGCTCCCAAGTGTTGTTCCAACTCTTAAAACCACCTACAACGACTTTTTTTTTTTAAAAAAAGGTCGCTTATTGTCCTTTCGACTATGAAAAATACGTATAAAGTTCCTAAGAAGTGCTTAAGTGATACTTTAAGTCTCAAAACCATCTAAAAATGTCTAAGCATCACTTTGACTCTCAAGACTACATAAAAAGTATAAGAAAATTCTCATGTGTTGCTTTGAGACTCTCAAAACCACCTAAAACCTTAGTGGTTAAGTGTCCTTTTGATGATGAAGAACACATATAAAGTTCCTAAAAAGTCCCAAGTAAGACTTTAACTCTTGAGACAATCTAAAAGGTGCATAAATGTCATTTTGACCATGAAAAACACATATAAAATTTTTAAAAAGTGCCTAAGTGACACTTTAACTCTCAAACCTACCTAAAAAGAGAATAAACATCACTTGATGAATTGTTCTAACAAATAAAAATTTAGCCAATTGTTGTACAAAAGAGTAAACTAGAATTTTAATTAACCTAAATAGATTTTTACAAATGAAAGTTCAAATTGATCACTCCAACCCACTAATACAACATAACATTGTAAAGAATGAAAGTGAAGCATAATGTTGAATATATACAACCTTGGTAGCATTAAGATATATCGTTCTTTCCAAGAAAGACTCTTCCTACATACATGAAAAAACAAAGGAACAATTTGCCCAAATGTAAAGAGAAAATAAATCCCTAAATAATCGCATCCAAATAAACTTCAAAACTATAAGAAGCAAAGCAACTCACCTCAAAACGAGACGACGTTGAAGTGACGGAGGCAGACGAGCAAGTGAAGACCTTGGATGGTGACAACCCACCAGCAGCGGCGTTTGATGCGCACTTTTAGTGTTAACCGCAAGTGTACGGGTCAAGTTATAATATAAAACGGTTAAGTTCGTATATCGTTCCACTGGAGATCCAATTGGGAAGGTTCAAGTTACTTAGCTATTCTAGAATTGAATCAATTTTATTTGAGGATCGAAATTCAATTTTATGAGTTAGGGAAAAATAAAAATCAAGCAAAGAAAGTATCAAAGGGAGAATTGCAAGAGTCAAAGAGAGTTCTAGGGTTTCGAATCCTTGTTTATTTCATCATGCAAAATTATAGATTTCATGGATTTTATTGTAATTCTTATGCCTAAGTCTAGAAACTTAATTCTAAGTTATCTTCTCTCAAAGACAACTCTTTCTCATGCAACTTGATTGATTGTTAATCTCTTAAAACCAATACAAAATTACATGGCATTAAAACTAGTCTTTAGCAACTTTCATTGGCAACCTAACTACTCTCGTGATAGATTAACAACGATTCATTGTTATAGGTCGAATTAAACATATAATTTCTCAATCATACATCTAACCTAGCATGTGAAGATGGCCAATCCTCAAGAATTAAACACAATAACAATGAAAAGCATAATTTATTTAGACAAAACCATGAGTCTACAAAATTAACATGAATTCACAAAAAATTCATCAAAACCCTAAAACTAAAGAGTTTAGTCACTCATAGCTTGAAGCAACATGTTTGAGCAAAAATAATCAAAGGAAGAGTGTAAAGAATAGGAAAACTCTACTGAAAAGAGGTTCTTGATTGAGGCAGCACCGTCACGAACTCCTTGGCTCTCACGTCGGACTTCGAAAGGCACCAAGACTATCTCGTACTCTTTTCCTCTTCCTTGCGGCTAACTCACTCTTTGAACTCGCGCTTAATTCTCACCTTTTTGGATCTTTCTTTCAATCTGCAACTTTCTTGCTTTTCTTGATATTTTCCCTCCCTTTGGCTGCTGAAAACCCCCCAAATTTTTAGAGTTTGGCCGCCAAAAATTTAACCTAGAATACAAAATTTTCATTTAAGTAACGCTGGCGCCGCGGCGCTAGGGTTACGACCAAAAATAAGTTGCTCTCGGGTTTTAGCGCCGCGGCAGCGCCGTCTTAGCGCCGCGACGCTGTCATGCGTTCACCAAGGATGCGTCGAAACAACGCCATCTCGGCGCCGCGATGCTACTCTGCGTCCATGCTAAAATTTAAAATATTAAAAAATATTAATGACTATTAAAATTTGTCTCTTTTTAATGACTGTTAATTGTAGTCATAATTTGGTGACACAAAAAAAAAATGTCAAAATAGTAAAAAAAAAAATCCGAAAATTCACGTCTTTTCCTGCCAAAACCGTATTTTTTATTTTCTTACATTTAATGACTGTTTTTTTCAGTCATTAATTAATGACACAAAAAAATAGTCATCAATTCTGACAAATCCGAAAAACTCCAATTTTTCCGGCTAAAAACATGTGATTTTGGCTTTAATGACTGTTTTTTCTTTTTCTCATCTATTTCTGCTACTGTATAAGAGTCATAGAAGGTGAAAATTGTTGTAGTTTAGCGCCTAAAATGTGCTATTTTATCCCACTTAATTCACCATGGTTTCATGATTTTATTGGTTAATTTCTTGGCTTTTGTAGGTCTTGAGCGTTTGAAGGGTAAAATTGACCAATGGAACCGTTACGAGATGAAAATGAGTCAAATTGGAGCTCCTGGAAGCATCGACCGTAGAAATTGGAGAGAAAGTCAAAGGTCAACCTCAGGTGAGCGTCTAGGTACTGCCTGGCGCTCATAGTTCGAGAGCCCCATTTGCCGAAGTGCCTAGGCGTTACCTGGTGCTCACAATTAGGCGCTATCAACATGAGAGCTTCTGTCGCGAGAGTGGCTAGGTGCCCTCCCTAAGCACCTAGGCGCTCCGAACTTTGATGGGATTCAAGCGACTCGCGCACAAACGATGAATATTTTATCCCATTTAATTCATCCTGGTTTCATGATTTTATTGGTTAATTTCTTGGCTTTTGTAGGTCTTGAGCGTTTGAAGGGTAAAATTGACCAATGGAACCGTTACGAGATGAAAATGAGTCAAATTGGAGCTTCTGGAAGCATCGACCGTAGAAATTGGAGAGAAAGTCAAAGGTCAACCTCAGGTGAGCGTCTAGGTACTGCCTGGCGCTCATAGTTCGAGAGCCCCATTTGCCGAAGTGCCTAGGCGTTACCTGGTGCTCACAATTAGGCGCTATCAACATGAGAGCTTCTGTCGCGAGAGTGGCTAGGTGCCCTCCCTAAGCACCTAGGCGCTCCGAACTTTGATGGGATTCAAGCGACTCGCGCACAAACGACGAATATTTTATCCCATTTAATTCATCCTGGTTTCATGATTTTATTGGTTAATTTCTTGGCTTTTGTAGGTCTTGAGCGTTTTAAGGGTAAAATTGACCAATGGAGCCGTTACGAGATGAAAATGAGTAAAATTGGAGCTCCTGGAAGCATCGATCGTAGAAATTGGAGAGAAAGTCAAAGGTCAACCTCAGGTGAGCGTCTAGGTACTGCCTGGCGCTCATAGTTCGAGAGCCCCATTTGCCAAAGTGCCTAGGCGTTACCTGGTGCTCACAATTACGCGCTATCAACATGATAGCTTCTGTCGCGAGAGTGGCTAGGTGCCCTCCCTAAGCACCTAAGCGCTTCGAACTTTGATGGGATTCAAGCGACTCGCGCACAAACAACGAATATTCTATCCCACTTAATCTACCCTGGTTTCATGATTTTATTGGTTAATTTCTTGGCTTTTGCAGGTCTTGAGCGTTTGAAGGGTAAAATTGACCAATGGAGCCGTTACGAGATGAAAATGAGTCAAATTGGAGCTCTTGGAAGCATCGACCATAGAAATTGGAGAGAAAGTCAAAGGTCAACCTCATGTGAGCGTCTAGGCGCTGCTTGGCGCTCATAGTCCGAGAGCCCCAATTGCCGAAGTGCCTAGGCGTTACCTGGTGCTCACAATTAGGCGCTATCAACATGAGAGCTTCTGTTGCAAGAACGGCTAGGTGCCCTCCCTAAGTACCTAAGTGCTCCGAACTTTGATGGGATTCAAGCGACTCGCGCACAAACGACGAATAGTCTTGAGCGCCTAAGCACCCCCAAGCTCTTAGGGTGGTACTTCGATTTCTTGGTTGAGTGTCTAGGCGCTTCAACTGCATTATAAAATACCAAGCTCAAATTTATAGGTTAATTTTTTAACCGGATTTGGGAGCAGCCACCAGAGACCCTGCATTCAAGACATTCACTTCCATCCCCTATCATTGCCTCTTCATTTTTGCTTTAGATTGTTCAACATTGTTGTATTGGATTCAAGACCATGAGTGGCTAAGGTATTTATTCTAATTTAGGGTATGTTGAACTTCATTTGACTTGGTTGTGAGAACTTGTAACTCATTTTTGCTTCTGATTTTCTATTGATTTTTGATGTACTTGAACTTTTATGCTTAGAAAGTATTATGGTTTGATCACCCCTCATATTTTCTTTGCTTTGCTAGAGAGGAATACATGCTAGTGTGTGTGAATCTCATTAGATTATATTGGAGCATGTTAGTATGTGCTTTATGGATGGTCCTAGTTAACCCTTTTTTGCTACAATGCATGTCTAATCGTTCAAGAATCATGAGTAATTAGTAACTAAAGCTAACCCAGTTGCTAGTGAACTTGGCTTGATTACCTTGTCTTAATGTAGTGTTTAATTAATCAAGCTTCTATATGAAACTGGTTAATTAGACATTTATATTAATTAAGAGATTAATTAATTCAATAGGGTGTTAGTTGAATCTCATAGTCGAACTGGCAAGCCAATAATATATTTGAGCATGCAAATTACCTTTCGTGTTTGATGAACAATGAAGCAAATAATTGGATTCCAAATCCCTAGGCTAGGCTTTTTAATTGGACCAATTTTCCGTCTCAATTACACTTTTAAATTCGTGCACTTTAATTTCAATTGCAATCAACAACATTCAAACCCCCTGTGACCATATAAATTCATCGATTGGCTTAAGTGTTTATACATTCCCTATGGAGAAAGACCCAATCTTACCAATTATTCTATGTTGTGTTGCAAATTTATTTATCTTTAGCCTTTTATTGGTGACAGTAAGGGGCAAGGTCAATAACATAAGTTTCAATAAAAGAAATAGAAAGTGAGAGAGAGAGATGTAATGCAGTTGCATTAGCTAAGTCATGTTATCCTTAGGGATTCCACAAAACCGAATGCCTTAAAAAATTAGCTCATAAGTAAAGAGGGATAAGAATGATAACACCTAAATTGTGTCATCTTGCTCACCTAATTCGGGTTTGTTCCTTGGTTTTATGTGTATTTCACGATTATATAGGTCTTAAGTGAAGAAGGTAAACTTGACCCTTAGGGCAAAAACTGAGCTAAAATGAACCAAAATGGAGCCCCAAAACATAAATGGATCAAAACAGAGGAAAAATTACCAAAATACACCTTCGCAGGCACCACAGTGCCCTTTTGCCCTTACGCGCAACGCCTTGGACATGCACGCACTAACACAACATTTTAAAATAAAAATAGTCTTAAAAATTAACTTGAATAGTCCTAATTAGTTTCAAACTACAAATACAGATTTTCCAAGGTTCGTAAACTAATAAGTATGTGCCTCAATTGATTTAATCTAAACAAAGTTTTAACACATACAACTTTCGAAAAATGACTTGAGTCCTAACTTAACAATGTTCAAAAGAGTTTGAAACTAATCCAAAGCTACAAACAAAAGTTTCAAATGTTAGGGAAAATCATATGACTACCTTATCCACTTGTCAATCTTGTTAAAATTTATTTTGTTGTAGCTTGTTGTATTTGATGTACCTTCCCATTTTGTCATACAATATTATTGTGCAATAAAACTAATATGTTATAAATAATATAAGAACATCAGTATTTACATCATAAACAATATATATATAGCACAAATAAAGGGCACAACATGCTAGCACATAACACAAGTAGAATTCCACAAACATATTCGTATATCTAGATTGCCCTTTCGAAATAATATATTAAGATGTGCAGGGACAAATACAAGTCCTAGTAGCATGGCTCATACTTACAAGCAAACTAATGTGTAACTTTCAATATTGTTAATATTTTGAAACCATACACTTTCAAAAGAAACAAACACTAACAATGTAACAAAACTCATAAATTAAAAAAAAAAAAATACAATAGAAACTCATAAACAACTAAATGGAATACAACTTATCAATCCAAGCAAGTGGGACTGTCAAACTAGAAGAAAATCCTAACAACAACCATTTTCATTTAAAAAACTGCATAAACATAATTAAAAAAAAAAAAAAAAAAAAAAAAACTTATAAACACAAACAACTTAATGAAAACCATAAACAAATTTTATGAACCCAATCAAATAAGTTTGTCAAAACTAAGAGAAAAGACTAATAACAACCATATTCATTTGGAAAAATGTATAAACATAAACAAAACAAAAAGCTTATAAAAAACTGAACATATAAAAAGAAATAAACTCAACGAAGTTGTCACACTCTACTTTTAAAACCAATGCGTTGAAGAGCCTATAAAGAAAAGAATTAGGATAAGAGAGGTTTGTGCTCAAGTGTTAGGTAAGTATAAGTCGTAGATAAGTTTGAATTAGAAGGATTGGATTGAAAGGTTGCGTTGAGTGATTTCTAAATCTTGGAATTAAAATAATTCTTGGAGTTAAGAATTCTGCTAGGTAGAATAACCAGATCATGAGAGCGCAACTATGACTTTGAGCTTGGAAGTAAGATGTAAGGAAAGAAAGGAAATCTCATCAAGTGATGGGAAGAGTTAAAAAGTATAGCTGGGAGATAAATTGAGTTAGACGCATACCTAGTAGAAGACCATGTTGGATGCATGGTCAAGACAAATGAAACGCATGATAAAGGTGAACGCATAGGAAGTAACCCGAGAGCTCGAAGGGAAAGAAGTGAAACGCATAGGAGGTAATTAAGGAAGGAGATGTAAGTTTGGCTTAAGCAGGACGTATGAGTAAGGATTAAAGTTGAGTAGTGATGCGTTGAAAGGAAATCTAAAAGAAGGATAAAATGCATAAGGTAGAATCGAGGAGAGATGCTACTATAATTTAAGGTAAACGCATGACTTCCATTAAGGAAGATTTTGAATTGGATAAGTTAGAAGGTTGAGAAGTAAGCCTAAAGGAAGGAGGCTAGAGATGGATATATGCTAGGATTTATCGTTGAGAAAATGGCTAAACATAAGGAAGAGGTTGGAAGCATAACCTTGGATTACAACATAAGAACGCATAGAGGGATAATCAAGAAATCCTCAAGGATAGAAGGAAGGTCATGGACGCAGAACAAAGTAAAGGTAAACGCAAAGAGTAAAAACGCATAAAGGAAGGTATTGAGTTGGATTTGGTTATCAAGGGTAAACCACATCGTCGGATGTGTGATCACACAAGAGAAGGACTTGTAGCTAAGACTTGACATAAGGGAAGAAAGTTGGACGCATGGTATTATGCGGTAAGGTACAAACGCATAGTAGTGTGCGTTTGAGACATTGACACCTAGTAGTATACGGTGGAGAAATAGGGTCAAAGGTAGTATGGCCAAGAGTAAGGAAAGGGAGTAAAGAAGCCAAAACCTGGAAGAGGATTTTATGAACGCATAGGGAACACTATGTTGAAGGAATAGTTTGTATGTTGGAGTAAATTGGACACATAAGATGAGTTGGTAAAGGTTGCATGGCTTCATTTCGACTTAACATCTCATAAGGAGTAGGTGTCGGGTTGCATGTCGGATGTGTCATGCAGCATGACAGGTGGTAAACAAGTGGCAAAAAGAGAGGAGAAGTTGGATTCATCCCAAAACTATAAATAGGGCCTTGAAGGAAAGGGAGCGGGGGATGATCAAAAAGTCTGAGTTCTGGAGAAAGAGTAGAGAGAAGGCAGAAAAGGGAAAATCCTTGCGTTCGTAAAGAAGTCTGCGGCCAAGGGATAAAATATACTTAACTACCTTGCGTTCAGCAAGTTGTCTTGCATTAAAGGGATCAGCTTTGCGTTCAAGAAAAACTCTGTGTTCAAGGTGAACGCTGAGTCCAAAGATAGACTCTACATTCAAGTTGGACCTTGAGTCCAAGAGAGGTGGACGCATCCAAAAGAGAAGCAAAAAGAGTTAGGTTACACCTTGCGTTAGCTGTCAACCTTGCGTTCAAGGAGCAAGGTTGCGTCCAACTGAGCTGACAGAGGAATATAAGTTGCCTTGTGTTCCAGACTTTAGAATGCTGCGTCCAAGAAGCTCGGGAAAGAGAATTAGAGGGAAGGAAAAGGAACTAGAAAAGGAACTATCTTTGAGCAAATATTATGTGAGTAACACTAACGTTTTTCAAAATATGAATGAGTTCTCTGTGATTAATATCTTTGGTTTGAAATATGAATTCATGAGTTTTCAACGAATAGAGCATGCATTTTTATTTGAAAAACATTTGAGTATGTTGGTTATTTGAAATAAGTTTATAAAAATCATGTTGTTTGATAATATATGTGATTTCATGATTTTATTGAAAAGCATGATGGTTGATGTCATATGATTTCATGAAAGATTTGGAAATAAGCCTATAGAAAGGCATGCTATTTGATATTAAAGCTTTGAAATTGAGTTTACTGAAAGCATGCTGTTTGGTATTATATGATTTTATTTGTAAACGGTTAACTTACGAATTTATGATATGATGTTTCCAAAACATATTGTGTATTTTATAAAATTTTGAAAAGGCACCTGAAGCTCAGGGACTTGGAGAAGGCCAAAGGGTAGCCGGAATATAGAAAAGGTACCCAATGCTGAGGGACTCATAGAAGGCAAATAGGTAACCTGGATATGGAAATGGGACCCCAATGCTCAGGGACTTGGAGAAGGCATGTGGGCAGCTCGGATTATAATACCTATGTGCACATAGAGGAATATACGACGATGATGTGTTGAGATTACTCCACATAGGTAGGGATAATCGACGTTAAGTAGCGTAGAGCTCAGCTCTGCCTCAACTAGGGAAAAGTTTTGAAATGTTTTCGACGTTGAGAAGCGTAGAACATGGCTCCACCTCAACTAGGGAAAATGATTTCGAAATGAATGAGATTTTTCAGTATTTACTCTAAAACAGACATGCATGATTTAACAATGGTATTTGAGCATATTTTTGAATCGTTATATTTTATGCGTGATTGACAATGTTTATATTATGACCAATTTTATAGTTAAAGTAAGATGTTTTCAAAAATTGTTACTCACTGAGCTGTTAGCTCATCCTTTCATATGTTTTCCATTTTTGAGGTAGCATGACAGTTCCCGTTGCCGATCGAAGTCGAGGTTTGTCAAGAGTTAATGGTATCACCGTCCTAAGAAGGGTAGTTAAATGGGAAATAAGGTAAGTTTGACAGTGGAAATCGACCGGGAAGTTGATGACTATTGTCTTCACACTTCGTCTCGGGTTACGATAGGGTAGTTCGGCATGAGGTGTGACAGAAGTAATGAAACTTATGAAGTAAAAAAAAAAAACTATAATATAGATCATAATAACCTCATTCCAATACTAACCCTAACTAAACAAAGGTCATTGATGCTACTCTACAACATACTTTATTCCAAAAACCACATAAACAATAATATTCTTTCAACATTGAATCATATATATGTTTAAGCATCTTCATAACATGCCTATATCAACAGTCACATAATATCATTCCATCAGCTTATACATTTAAAATCAATACGAAGAGCATCTAGGCCTACACCTCATATTAGAACACATCACAATTTTACAATAATAGAAGTGATAATTATATATAATAGATACACGTCAAGCATAATGCTAACATACAATCAAACAAACCCAACAGGTAGAATTCTACGTACCAAAGTATTTTAAAACTTCTCTAAACTAATCGAAAACTGTTGCCACATTGGGGAAACCCTCCTAGTTTCAACTAGTGTAAGGCCAGCAGCATTAGTCACAGAGAAATTAACAAGTGCCTGCATCATCATCTTCTTCTTCCATCAAATCTTTGTTAAAAGAATATATAAATAGAAATGATGTAATGCTTCAAAACCAAGCCACTGCAATTAGGAACCTGGAAGTCCATATGGGTCAAATTGCAGGTGAGCTCAAAAATCGACCACAAAGAGCATTACTGAGTACGACTGAAGTTCTAAGAGAAAACGAAAAAGAGTAATGTCAAGCTATGACATTGAGAAATGGGAGGACTATTCCCACAGTAACGCAATATCAGGGGACGCAAGGAAACTTGCAACCTCTAAACTCTCCAACAACAAATCAACAAGTTCAGAATAATGTACCTGAAATCAACCAACCACCATCTTCCGCAGAAACGCAAGAACAAGATAATAGAGAGAGGAGAGAAAAAGCAACGCAGGCAGAACCTGCATCTGTATATAGAGATACCGCTCCTACAGTGTGTCAACCCTTTCCCCAGCGTTTAAAGAAGAAAAATGATGAAGGGCAATTTAAAAAGTTTCTGAATGTGCTCAAACAACTTCACATCAACATTCCTTTGGTGGAAGCCCTGGAGCAGATGCCGAGCTACGTGAATTTTCTTAAGGATATACTATCCAAGAAGATGAGACTTAGGGAGTTTGAGACAATGGCATTAGCGCAAGAATGCACTACGTTATTCAAGAAGAATATACCTACAAAGATGAAGGATCTAGGGAGCTTTACCTTGCCATGCTTAATTGGGGGAATGGACGCAGGTCAGGCACTATGTGACTTAAGTGCCAGCATCAACTTGATGCGGCTTTCCATCTTCAAGAAGGTAGGTATAGGGGAAGCAAGGCCTACTACAGTCACATTGCAACTCCCTGACCGCTCTATAAAGCATCCTGAGGGCAAAATTGAGGATGTCCTTGTGAAAGTGGACAAATTCACTCCTAGCTGACTTTATAATCCTAGCCTATGAAGCCGACAAGAAGGTGCTCATTATCTTGGGAAGGCCTTTCTTAGCTATTGGTCGTGTCCTGATTGACGTCCAACAAGGAGAATTAACGATCCGAGTGGATGACCAACAGGTAAATTTAATGTGTTTTATGCATTGAAATATCCTGATGAGTTTCAATTTTGTCAGATGATCGAGGATATCACTTACGAGAAGACAAGACCCATGGATGCATTGTTGGAAGATGAAGCAATCCTCAATGAGAATAAAGATGGTGAAGAGGAAGAAGTCAACTTAATCTCTGATAGGAATTTTGAGCAATTAGACTTGAGTAACCGATCCACGGCAAAGACCAAGTTGTCATTAGAACACCCACCAACACTTGAGCTAAAAACCCTATCGACGCATCTCAAGTACACGTACTTGGGGGAGGAGAGCACTCTGTCAGTCATTATCTCCTCTGCGTTAAGCTCAAACCGTGAAAAAGCTTTGCTGCAAATTTTGAAGAAGCATGTAAAGGCTATTGGATGGACCTTGGCGAACATCCGAGGAATCAACCCTTCTTATTGCATGCACAAGATTCGGTTGGAGGAGGGGAAAGAAGGCTCTGTGGAGAGGCAACGCAGGCTTAACCAAGCCATGAAAGAGGTTGTGAAGAAGGAGATCATCAAATGGCTCGACGAGGGGTAATTTATCCAATCTCCGATAGCAGTTGGGTAAGTCCAGTTCAGTGTGTACCGAAAAAGGGGGGGCATGACAGTGATCATGAATAGTAAGAACGAACTGATACCAACACGAACGGTCACTGGGTGGTGTATCTGTATGGACTACTGTAAGCTGAATGCGGCAACTAAAAAGGACCACTTCCCACTCCCATTCATTGACCAGATGCTAGATAGACTAACTTTTCTATTTCCTTGATGGGTATTTCAGCTATAACTAGATCATGATAGCACCGGAAGACTAAGAGAAGACAACGTTCACTTGCCCCTATGGCACTTTTGCGTTCAAACGCATGCCATTTGGGCTATGTAATGCACCAGGGATGTTTCAGAGGTGTGTGATGGCAATATTCTCTGAATATTTGGAACAATTAGTGGAGGTGTTCATGGACGACTTCTCGGTGTTTGGAGAATCATATGATGAATGTTTGGCCAACCTTGAAAGAGTTCTTAAGAGATGTGAAGACGCAAACCTGGTCCTCAATTGGGAAAAGTGCCATTTTATGGTTACTAAGGGTATTGTGTTGGGGCATAAAATCTTAAAGGTTGGATTGGAGGTGGATCAAGCCAAGATAGACGCAATAGCCAAATTGCCAGCCCCTACGAATATTAAAACACTGCAAAGCTTCTTGGGTCATGCAGGTTTCTATAAAAGATTCATTCGAGGCTTTTCCCAGATTGCAAGACCGCTGAGTGCGTTGCTGGAAGCTAACAAGGAGTATAATTTCGATGACGCATGTCAGCATGCATTTAAGTCACCAAGGTAGGCCTTAATCTCAGCCCCAATCTTAGTTACACCAGATTGGTCTCTCCCATTCGAGCTGATGTGCGACGCAAGCAATTATGTTGTGGGAGCGGTATTGGGACAGAGAAAGGATAGAGTAATGCATCCAATCTTCTATGCCAGCAAAACCTTAAATGATTCTCAGGTGAATTACGCAACTACTAAGAAAGAGATGTTAGCCATAGTTTTTGTGGTTGAAAAATTTAGGGCTTATTTGGTGGGATCAACTATGACTGTCTATACTGATCACTCTGCGATCAAGTATTTGATGGCTAAGAAGGAATTTTATATAGAGATTAAAGACAGAAAAGGTACCGAGAACCAGGTTGTGGACCACCTATCTCGGTTGAAAAACAAAGAGGTCCAAGAGAGTTAGAGCGATATTGAGGAAAGATTCCCAGACGAGCAAATCATGAACGCAGAGTGTCGGGAACCCTAGTATGCAGACATAGTGAACTGCTTGGTTTGTAACTAGTGGCCCGAAGACTTTACTACTCAACAAAGGAAGAGGCTTAGACACGGGAGTAAGTTTTATTGGTGGGACGAGCCATATCTATACAAACTTGGCCCAGACCATATCCACCTTCGGTGTGTCCCAGAGTACAAAACGCATAATATTTTGACAAGTTGTCATGAAGCACCGTACAAAGGACATTTCGATGGGCAGAGAACAGCTACAAAGGTGCTGCAAAGTGGCTACTTCTGGCCGACACTATTTAAAGACGCAAGGGCATACGCAGTTGCTTGCGATCGTTGTCAAAGGACGGGTAATATTTCCAACAAAAACGAGATGCCCTTGAACTCAATTCTTGAAGTTGAATTGTTTGATGTCTGGGGAATCGACTTTATGGGGTCGTTCCCTCCTTCTTGCGGCAATCAGTATATACTAATGGCAGTCAATTGCATGTCCAAATGGGTGGAAACCATAGCTTGTGCGAGGAATGACGCAAACATGGTGTCCAAGTTTTTAAAGAAATAAATCTTTTCACGATTTGGGACACCAAGGGCCATAATTAGTGACGAAGGTACGCATTTCATAAATCACATCTTCGCTAATTTGCTAACAAAATTCAATGTTTCGCACAGGATCGCAACAACTTATCATCCGCAGACTAACGGCCAAGCCGAAATAACAAATCGAGAGATCAAATCTATCCTTAAAAAAGTCGTAAGTACTTCGAGGAAAGACTGGACGGAGAGACTAGACGAAGCTCTCTAGGCATATAGAACTACATTCAAAACGCCCATCGGTATGTCACCTTATGCGTTGGTATTTGGGAAAGCATGCCATCTCCCACTAGAGTTAGAACACAAGGCCGCCATGTGGGCAATGAAAAAGCTCAACTTAGACCAGAATGCAGTAGGTGAAACAAGAAAGCTTCAACTAAATGAACTGACAGAATGAAGATTATCAGCGTACGAAAATGCAAAGCTATACAAAGAAAGGACCAAGAAATGGCACGACAGCAATATCAGTAAGACACTTTATGTCGGCCAAAAGGTCCTATTATTTAACTCTAGGTTGCGTTTGTTTCCAGGTAAGGTGAAATCTTGCTGGTCTGGGCCGTTTATAATCAAGGAAGTGTTTTCGCATGGTGCTGTCAAGTTAATAAACGAAGACGGAACCAACTCCTTTAAGGTCAATGGGCAAAGCGTAAAGCCTTACCACATTAGAGAACTTGACCGAGATAAAGTCTCCATTGACCTACACAAGCATAACAACTGAGCCTACGTTGGAAGGTCCCTGCGTTGCTGAACTCCTATCTTTCCAAGGACGCTTTCTTTTACTCTTGCTTTCTTTTATTCGTACCTTTCAGTGTTAATGTTTTCCTTGAATTCAATTTTAGGAAGTAGTGTAAGTAAATAAGCATGAAATTGTGATGTGGATTTTCGTTGCCAATTGTTTGACTCAACTACATACACTGAACTGAGAACTCTGTTGTTCATCATGCATGCGTTCATCGGTAAACAATCTCTGCGTTTATCGATAGAATTTTTTGTGCCTTAAAAGAGCAATCTTGGAAACGCATACGTCTTCTGAGTCGTTGCGTATTCCCAGAAGCACTTGAGTGCTTATTTGCGTCATTTAGTCGTCTATCACGCACGCTGGGTGTCACACCCTGCTTTTTAAGAAAACAATGCGTTGAAGAATTCATGGAGTAAAGAGGTAAACGACAATGTTGGGCGCATGGTCAGGGTTAGGTAGCGCATGGTAAGGGTGGACGCATGGAAGTAAACTGAGAATGGATAGAAGTGAAGCGAATAAGCAAGAAAGGAATAAACTTATAACAAGGGATGTTCACAAGTGTTGGAGAAGGTTGTAAGTAAACATAAAACTGGAGCATGTGGTGGACGCATGTTAATATATCTTAAGGGAAATAGTCTAAGTGTAAGGATAAGGTTAAAAGAGTAACCTTGGGCTAATCAAGGAATGTCCAAGGATAGGAAGATCGTCATAGACGCATGGTATGACGCGATGAAGTATGAACGCATAGTACTGCACGTTTGTCATTAACGCTTGGTGGCATATGTAAACACTGGTTTATAATAGTGCGGTTATGCGTTAAAGGTGCAATCACGGATAGTGGTGTGAGCTGAAGCAGTCGCCGCGTTGGCGGAGGAAGAAACGTACTCAACTTACCATGCATTGGTAAGGTTATTATGCGTTGAGGTCCCTACGCGGTGAAAACAGAATTATCTCTGTGCGTCAAAGAGTAGAATAGTTGGCTGAGAGATTTCTGAGTAGTGAAACTCAAACTTTAAAGGAAACTTAATGAACGCATAACGGCGTTTTGTTGAATAAGTGGTTATCTGTTGGAGATGTTGGATGCATAAGATAAAGTCCATAAGGCCAGGTGGCTATGGGTAGATTTGACACCTTATCAGTAGGAGGTGTTAAAAGTATGTTAAGTGTTTCATACAAGGTGACACTTGGGCTAATGCATAGTTAATCAAGCATGCAGCATGACATGTGGCAAATAAGTGGCAAAAGTAGAGGAAAAGGTGGATGGCAAGCTCTCTATAAATAGAACTTTGAGGGAAAAGGAGCGACCGATGACTCTCAAAGAAGAATTCTAGAAGAGAAAAGAGAAGAAGAAGGCAACAAGGACGTCTGTGGTGGGAGTATGCGGCCAAGAAAGAGGTATTTGACAATTTAGTTATTCTATAAACAGAGGTTGTCTGGTGTTGAAGGGGTCGGCTATGCGTTGAGGACAAACATAATGTCCAAGGTAAATGCGACGTTCACAGATTAGATGACATGGTCATAATGAACCTTGCATCCAAGTAAGGGCGACGCATCCGAAAAGGAAGAAAGAAGAGTCGGGATGCACCTTGCAGAAATAACCAGCCTTGCGTTACCAACCTCGCGTTGAAGGGCAGTGTTGCGTTCAACCAAACTAATAGAAGAAAATGGAGCCTTGCGTTTAGAACGCTACGTCTAGAAAGCTCGGGAAAAGGAACTAGAAGGAAAGGAAAAAGAAGTATTCTGTGGCAAGTACAGGTGAGTAACACCTGCGTTTTACAAAATATAAATGAGATTGTTATGAATATGATTTTATGGGTTTCTAATGGAATATGATTACGTGATTTACAGAGATACGAGCATGCGTCTTAGAGACAAGAGCATGCGTTCTACTTGAGAATGTTGGGTATTTGTTATGAGTTATAAACGTATGACGAATTTATATGATTTCAAGTGAGATTTGGAAGTGTACTTAAATGAAAAGCATGCGGTTTTATATTACAAGGTGAAATTGAACTTAGCATGCTAATGAAATAAGATTCTGAAACGGTAAACTCATGAGTTACTAATATAACGTTTACAAATATGTTTTGTGTTGCAATAAACTTAATAGGGCACCTGAGGCTCAGGGACATAGAGAAGGCCGAAGGGTAGCTGTTCTATTAAAATGGGACCCCAATGCTCAGGGACTCGTAGAAGGCATATGGGTGACCTATGTGCACATAGAGGTATATATACATGACGCTGATGTGTTGAGGTTACTCCACACAGCTAGGGAAATCGACGTTGAGTCGCGTTGAGCATTGCTCCGCCTCAACTAAGGAAGAAGTATTTTATAAGCATGTTATCGCAGTTATGTATGAATATATATAAACTAATGTATTTGAAAGTGATAAGTTATGCGAATGTGACCGGTTTTAGAGTTAAATTATATTATTTCCAGAAACTGTTACTCACTGAGCCGTTAGCTCATTCTTTTAAATGTTTTCTATTTTCAGGTAGCATGACAGTTCCGTTGCCGATCGAAGTCGAGGTTTGTCAAGAGCAGGGCGAATAGTGATGTAGACAGTGGGTTACGTGACAGGGAAGTCAGTAACTGCTGTCTTCACATCTCTTTTCGGGTTATGGTGGATAATCCGGGAGGGGGTGTGACAATGGGTGTGTGGCTCAATGAAATTTACCTAGATCAGAGGGATATCAAGTATCAACATTTAATGCCAATTGCGTCACTCAAGCCTATATAAATGCAATCCGTCTCCATAACCCGTTTTATTTCCCTACATTTCAAATCCTCTGGCGACCTAGTTCTCTCTAAAAGCTCTCGACCTTATGTAATGTCCAGTTGTTTCGACTCACACAACTACGACGATTCTGCTGGAGATCTTTCACCATTGTCGTCCTATAGCATTCGATATTCAACCCCATCGTTGTCTTCATCTCCGGGTGTGCCGTAGCCAGCTCAAGAGCTATTTTCTAACCCTCGAGCTTCACTTTCTTCGATCTCTTTCCAACCTTCTAATACCCGCCCTGTACGGCCTTTCGCCTCAGCAGTCCACCCATCGCCACCGAACCCTTGTCCTCTGGTCATCCCTAACCTTTCGGCATCCCAAGCCAAGGTTAGCACTCATAGATCATCTAACATTTCAGCTTCCCGAACCCCTTTCTTTTGCCCATTCCTCCAAACAGCCACCGTTCCCCCGCCCATTTGCCCTCCAATCGTCGAGGTACCATCAAATTTCGATGATTGTGTGAAGGTGCTCAATGTTCAACCTTTAAACCAAATCGTCCCATCACCTCCCCCAACCTCTGCCAAGAGAGTTAAATCCTGCGTTTCTAAAGTAGCCATGAAGAACTTCGCCGAATTCTCAGCCGAGAATTTCGTCGAAGGATACCAGTAGATAAACGCAGAGCACTTAGAGGCCGAACGACCTATTCCTGAAGCATAGGTTTGTGATGAAGCCAGCACACTGTACGGAAACAGTGAAGTTCGCCGAAGAAACGAGCGAGATGTCTTTGGTGACATCCTCGAAGAGATTGCCCAAGAGGAAAGAGACGCAAAAACGAGGGAGGATGATGGGGAGGTCAACCAGTCTTTGCCTTCATCGAGACCACCGAGCACCAGGGGAACCGATGAAATAGGAGGGGGAGTAGAAGATGCAGTGGTGGTGGAAGAAGAAGTAAACTCTATGCGTCCCCCGGGTAAGTGGGTCGCGCACATTCTGAGTGGGCTGTGAGATCCGTGCGAGGCGTGCATATCAGATGCAAGGCGGGAGTCACCTTCACCAATAAAAGAAAACCAAAATTAGCCAGAGGAGGCTCGGGAGGGTGAAGAAGAAGAAAGAAGAGATAAAGAGGATGAGGCGTAGCCTCGGGAGGAAAGTGTCACTTGCAGCAAGGAGAAAGCAAGCGAGCATGCTGAAACGCAAGGGTCAGTCCCTACGTCCATCAATCCTGAGGAGCAACCCATGGACTCGAATGACGGACCAATCAAGGAGTATGTGATGGCCACCAAGGATAAAAGAAAGAGGCTGGAAGAAGAAGAGGTGGTACCACTGATGAGAAAGAAAAGAAAGGTATCACAAGGGTCGAAAAAAGCTATCGAGCCCGAGAAGATGACTGTCGAGGATGAAGAGCCGAGAGACGCAAAGCGAGCAGACAGTCCTGAGTCACCAATTGCAGCTACATCTTTTGATCGGCTAGCCTAAAAGATGGCCAAGAAGAGGGCTAAGCTAAGAAAGAAGCTGAAAGCTCTAAGGAAAGGAGCAAAGAAAATTGCCAAAGACGCATTGTCCGGCAAGAAGGTGGGCAAGGAAGTGCAGCCAGAAGAAGAAACAAAAATGCAGAGGCTTTCTAATCCTGAAGTAGACGAAGCCGCGTGGCATTTGAGGAGGAAATAAGAAAGGAGGAAAGAATAGAAAAAGCAGCCAAGGAGTTTGAGAGGGAGCTGCAAATAGAAGAAGATGAGGAGCTGGCCATGCAAATAAATGCCCAAGAAGAGAGGGAGGGAAAGAAGAAGAAAAAGAAGAAGAGAAGTAGGCACCACTCACCTACAAGGAAGGAACGCATCGGGGAGGATGCAAGAGAAGAGCAAGGTGCTAGCACCTTGATAAAGAAGAGGAAGAAAGAAAAAGTGAGAGGGAGGAGTCAGTCACCAAACTCCCAGTCATTCCCCAAGAGAAACACAAGGGGAAGGAGAAGGTGGCTAAGGCACCAACTGAAGTGGCCAAAAGCAAAAATAAGACAGTGAATAAAATCCCTGCTAAGGCCAACGGGAAGGAGAAGGTGGCAAATGCGTCATTGATAACTTGTAGAAATACAAGTTATTATTGTCTTTCTTGTAGAAAAATAGAGTTTAAATGGAGAATCATGTGGTAGTTTGGGTTAAAGTTCGTTGATAAATCTCCCTATGCGTTTTACTCTTGTGAAATGATGAAGATAATTGTTTTTAAGCTTTTTAAACCTAAAACGCATGCTTTAACGTAGGAACGCAAGCAACCTATGATGTGTTATCAATTTGAAACGCAAGGTGTCAGGAGATTGATGTGCTTGATCTGCGGCTAAAGTGGTGGATCTGAATTGAACCGGAAATCATGTGATTAGGCGAGAAAGATGCAAGGCAGCAATTCAGCCTCCAATCATGCAGATTTGCCAGCTATTACAACATAGCATCTATAAAAGGGCAGACCTGAAGATTGAAAATTTTGTTGGATCTCTCGGAAGAATTCCTAAGTGACAACCGAAGACAAGTAGCTCGAAAAAGAAGAGTCTTCCCTCTGCCTTACCACTTCACAGTAGAATTCACGCTACCATCTCGGTGAGCTCAAGAGATTGATGAGCCATTTCATGCTTTCTATCTTTTTCTTACTTGTGTTTTAGTTTATTGACAAGAGATTGTATTTCTAAAATATTTATTCCATTCATCAATCTATACATCTTCCATGGCTATCCATTTCTTATCACTTTCCATTTGTTGTTTACCATCATGAGTAACTAACTCTCTTGAGGGTCACGGGTTGTGTTATCATCTAAATAAGAACCATAGTTTTGACTATTCCATCTTGTCAATTGTACTTTAATCTCATGCTTATGTCCATCTAGCTAATCGATATAAGTAGTAATAATTAGACTGCTCGAGAGAATAAGTGATTGTAGAACTCAATTGACAAGGCTAAGAAGTGTTGTCTAGACATAGAAATAACCTTGGTACTTAACACTCTCCTATGCATTATAGATATATAAGCATAACGACTGACAACCGAGAGAAGAGTTATTGGTATGAAATAGATCTCACTATGCGTTTCTGAATTTAGATGATGACTAACCTCAACCCTGCTTTTACCATTCATATAATTCCATTAACTGACTTTGTTGTGTCGCATACCTATCCATTCCATCACTTTAGCGTAGTTTTACTGCTTTGTATTTACTTAAACGCATCACTTCTCACCACCTTCTTGTAACGCATATAACTTAAATAATCCAACAAATTCTAGAATCTGCATAGTCCCTATGTTCGACCTCAGACTCACCGAGAAAACCTCATTCTTTGCTTATACTTGGGTGAAGGATAGAAAAACCTGACCAATTCATATCGCATATATTTAGCATGTTAAACGTACAACAATCACCAAAGAAGACGGAGGGAAAAGGAAGACGCAAGCTGTTCCCTGACTTATTGATGGTGGTTGCCTTCTTTTCAGAGGAAGCCCCACTGCTGGCATACATCAGAACCTTATAGATCACCACAGCTTGCGAGACTTCTGTACCGGCCCATCTTGGATTCAACCAGTGTTAGTTCGAAGTTTTTACAACGGACGCATTAATGAAGAGGAAGATGTAGTGGTGGTGGATGGAAGTGAAGTCCCATTCAACTCTGAGGAAATTAATGCCATATTTAAGTTGAGGGACGACCCAGACGCAGAGGGCAACAGTCTCATTGAATCTACTCTGTCTGAATATAGCAAGACGTCATTCGGGTCATGGCCAAGCCAGGGTCAAAACGGGACGTATCACCCACAGGCATACGAACCTTGCCTGCCAACAGCGAGCCCTGTGGGTGTACTTCATCAAGAAGCGGCTCATCCCAACTACACACGACAAAACCGTCTAAAGGGAAGGGATCGAGTGATGGCAGCATATTGTATTATGCGAGGCATCCGTCTAGACGTCTGACCTATAATAGCAGCACAGATCAGAGGGGTCTTCAGTAAGCCAATGGGGCAACTATTTTTCCCTTGGCTCATTATGAGCTTACGTGCCAATGCTGCCATCGGAAGTGATAAGGAAGTGTTAGACGCAGACCATATGACGAAAGTCAATGGTGTTATTACCAACAAAACTCTACGTCGGTGAGAGGATCGCAACACCAGCCAGGTCTCGCCAAGGCCGCCAAAGGATCTCATTAGCCAACACCTCCACCTGAATTCCCACTTCCAAAGCCGTCGAAGAGGAAGGAGAAGGGGAAGTCATCCAAGCCAAAACTCAAGCCCGTGGCAAGTCCTGATGCCACCATCTGAGTTACCCCTTCCCCAAGTCCTTCACTCCCACTCCTATTGACCCCACGAGAACCAACTCTACCTCCACCTTCTCCAGAGACACAACCCCTGGGCCCACATGCCGACCCTCAATCCGAACTATCTCTTCCTCTTCGGCCTCCCCTCAAAGAGTTGATGACTCACATTATGGGGATTTTGGTGCGACTACTGTGCATCCATCATTCCCTGCATTTGACGAAACTCCATCAACCTCTCGCCCCCAGCAAAACCTTCCTCTCCCACAACTGCAGCCTCAACCGCAAGAAGCCTAACTCGACCTCAATTGGGAAACAGTGCAAGCATACCTGCAACAGTCGATCCTGCGTCCCATGGTGCATTCAATGAACATGCTAGCACGCCGACAAACGGAGCAGTTTCATTTTACTTTGAATTACATCCATCAACTATTTTCGATTCGACCAGAAGTTCCACCCCCTAATATTCCAAAATGTCTACAGCATTCGCTTGTCTTCCCAATGCCGCAACATCCTGCACCTAAGCAGCAACGCAGACCTAATGAAGACATGCCGAATAGTTAAATTTAGGGGTGTAGTTAGAGTTGTATCTTCTTTGTAGCTTTCATCACAATTATCTTCTAACTCAAATTATATGTGTTTTTGGGACGAAAGTAATAGAATGAATACTTCACCAAATTGACTATCTATTTCACTCTTTGCGTTTCTCCTTGTTTTTAGTTTCTATCCGAGTACAATTCATTAATCCCAGCTTTTATCTTTGTGTTGATAAGTTAGTCGCTATGATGATAATCATGCTTACACTCTTTGTATACTCTAAGTTAGATACCTTTCCATGTCTCTTCATACTATTCATTAGAAACGCAAACCTACTTTGTGTGTGTGCAAGCTATCAATTCAAACCTATTTTATGAAAATTTTCAACATAATCTATGTTTACAATTTAAGCAATGAGGACCTTGCTACTCTCAAAATTTGGGAGTGGGAGAGGTTTGAACTGTCAAAGATTAAAATATGAGGAACTTATTTATTTCATATATAAAAATTAAAAATAATAAAAATAACACTCAGAAATGCCAACTCTGCTGGCAAGACTAATACACTTACCTTGTTAAGAGTTTAGCTGAAAACGACACCTGCTCGTAGTTGGCTGCCTCCATGCACCCCATAGTTGGTATGTCAAAACGAAGATGGGTAATCGTAATCAGCGACGCATAAAATAAAATAACAAACTCCAGTGTCTAGTGAGGGAACCGAACTTAGATAAGAGTTTGATCAAAAAGGACACCTGCTCGTAGTTGCTGCCTTCATGCACTCCATAGTTGGTATGTCAAAAAGAAGGTGGGTAACCCTACTCGACGCAATTTCACCTAATGAATACACAATAAGACAAATGAAAAAAAAAAAGAACTTTATATCTTCATCTTTCATACTCATAGTTAAAAGAGTAAACATAAATTTTGTGAAAAATAAGTAAAGACGATTGAGAAGAAAGCTTGTCACACTCAAATTAGACCCGTTTCGGAGAAAAGAATGCAGACGTAGAAAAGTAATGTAACTAACAGGTAGTTAATTGAGTATAGCATACTGAGAGACTAGTCAATGCGTTAAGAAAATTGTAGGGCTGATTGAAGTTTCTTAGATAGAAGTTATGTTTGAGGACAAGCATTTTTCTAAATTTGGGGGTGTGATAACCTGTAAAAATACAAGTTATTATTGTCTTTCTTTTAGAAAAATAGAGTTTAAATGGAGAATCATGAGGTAGTTTGGGTTAAATTCCATTGATAATCTCCCTATGTGTTTTACTCTTGTGAATTGACGAAGATAAATGTTTTAAAGCTTTTTGAACCTAAAACGCTTGCTTTGATGCAAAAGCGCAAGCAACCTATGAATGCGATATCAATCATAAATACAAGGCAGCGGAAAATCAGACGAAAATCTTGAGAGATTGTCGGAGGTTAATGTGCTTAATCTGCGGCTGAAGTGGAGGATATGAATTGAACCGAAAACAAACCTTAGTTGGGGCGGAGTAATCTTGACATACCCAACGTCGAAGAGCCTTAGCTGATGTGGAGAAATCTCAGCACAACAGCATCATACCTCACTATGTGTACATAGGAACTATCTGGGCTGCCCAAGTACCTTCTCCATGTCCTTCAGTACTGGGTCCCTAGGATACTCAAATGTCTTCTCAACGTCCTTCAGCATTGAGTTCTTTCATGTCACAGGGTTGCCTATATGCCTTCTCAACGTCCTTCAGCATTGGGTCCCTTGGAAAAACATTTTAGGGAACAGGTGTGCTTGTACAAATGGTTCATCATAAATCATTTCATGGAAAATCAAATCATTTTTCAATGGTAAGCATCAATTTAACATGCTTCATAAAACATAGGGAAAAAGGTACGATTATGCCTTTCATGTCAGAAAATCAAGTATAAACAGTAATCATGCTCAACATTTAGCAAATCATCATAAATTCACATTTCATAGGAAATTATGGTTAAACGTTATAAATATAATTCTTTTAAAGAAAACAAGTCACTTAAAATCTAGGCCTGTACCTCGAGGCTTATAGACTTTTCCAACCTCAACTTGACCTGAAATATCATTTACGAGTCATTAGATCATCTCCTTGAAGTCCTCACAAACATTATTAAACTAAATTTCATCCACATTGTCCATATCAAGCTTATTTTTCACATTTTTCATCCTTTCCACCCCAAAACGAGCTAGGCAATTGAGCATAGCTCATCATAGAACAAACCATGTCTAACAAGGTTCTATTTCTCCTTTCTGATACACCGTTCTGCTGAGGTGTATCAGGTGCTGAGAGTTGGGATTGGATTTCATGTTCTATCAAATAGTCCTAAAATCTTAAATTCATGTACTCTCCACCTCGATCAGATCGAAGTGTTTTAATTGTTTTACCTAACAGGTTTTCAACTTCTGCCTTATACTCCTTCAACTTTTCAAGTGCTTCAGACTTATATTTCATTAGGTATAAGTAACCATACCTCGAATAATCATCTATATAAGAGATGAAGTATTTGTACCCTCCTCGAGCTTTTACATTCGTTGGACCATAGAGATCCGAATGTATGAGTTATAAAGGTTCTTTTGCTCTATAACCTTTTCCACTAAAAGGTCTTTTAGTCATTTTACCTTCAAGACAAGATCCACATGGAGGTAATGAATCATCTTCTACCTCATTTAGAAGTTCATTCTTTACCAATCTCCCGATCCTATCGAGCTTTATGTAACCTAATCTCAAATGCCAAAGATAAGTACTATTGTTATTGGGAGAAATTCTTTGCCTTTTAGATTGAGTATTAGCAGTTTTAAACATCTCATGATTTAAAAGTGCTTTTGCTTCAGTTGGTCTTAACACATATAAGTCGTTTCTAATTTATCAGAACAAATATGTACACCATTTTTCAAAATGAACGCTTCATTAACAAAAAAAATAACTTAGTACAATTGTTCAATTAAACAGGAAATAGATACCTAGTTCCTTTTTATTTGAGGAACTATATATAGATTTTCTATAAAAAAAAATCTATTTCCAAAAAACAACTTTGCAGCTCCCACTACACGAGCTGAAATGGCATCTCCCGTTCCAACCTTAAATGTCATTTCACCCTCGTCGAGCTGCTGGAAGGAACTAAGTTCCTATAAAGAAGAGCAAACGTGATTAGTGGCACCTGAATCAAGTATCCAGGTATTATAGTCATTTTCCACTAAGCAAGTTTCTAAAACAAGTAAATCGTATTTACCTGCTTTTTCCTTCTTCTTCTCAACAAGGTACTTTGGGCAATTGCATTTCCAATAACCATTCACATTGCAGTGGAAGCACTTGCCCTTTTCAGCCATCTTGCCCTTACCCTTGTTTTTCACAGCAGCGGGAGCCTTCCCCTTCCTCCTTTCTTTTTCTGGATCTTCTTAGAATCAGAAGATGAGGAAACAGTCTTAGTTCTAGAGGATGAACCCATGTGGAACTTCTTGAAATGGGCAACATTTGCCAATCCATCGATCAATCCCTTATTTTTCATAAGAGACTGATAAGTCTATAACTCATTTAGGAGGGTTGGCATGGTGTACACAATTTTATTCATAACCGCATTGCTACGGAATTAAAGGAAGCTCTTTTGGAAGAGATTCTAGAATAAAAGACACCTAACTCTGCTCGTCAATGACCGTGTCGTTCATTTCAGCGACGTTGAATTGGACCATTAGGTCGAGAACATGTTCTCTCACCGATTGTCCTTCCTTCATACGTGCTTTATAAACGTACTTGAGGGCCTCATGCCAGATCTGTGAGGACGGTTGTCCAAACATTTCCTGGAGGGACTCCATGATCTATCGTGCATTCATCATGGCCTCATGTTTCTTGTTGAGTACGTCAGACAAACTTGCCAAGATATAGACTCGGGCCTTGTCATTGGCCTTTGTCCAACGCTCATATGTATCCCTAACAGATTGGGATGCATTACGAGTGGGGATAGGAGGACACTCATCCGTTAAGACAAATCGTAGATCATCTATAACCAGAATCGTATTCAGGTTAGATTTCCACGTTGCGTAGTTTTCACTGGTTAGTTTTTCATTTTTAAGCAGTGCGACGATTGAGGAAGACATGCTGATATTATAAACAATTAACCATTTTAGTTGTCTTTGCCTTAACCCATTACACAAGCAAACAAAATTGCAAGTAATCCAATCAATTCAGCAAAAACAAGCAATCAAAGAAACCCTAATAAACTATTGATTTAGTTTTTGCAACGATGCTTCAGAGGTTTAGAGCAACAGCCACCAAAGAATGATTAGCCATTCCTTCTTTGAAATGAGACAATTCTCAACTAATTCTAATGCCAGAATAACTCATATTCCTATAGACATTAGCCACCGTTGTTTAGTCAAGGATTCGTTAACTCTTAACTCATCCACGTAAGTGTAACCCTTCCACTTTCAGATCCCAGAGGTACGCACCAACAAGCTACCGTTACGAAAGACAATTGTTGGTAATTAACCTAAGTGAACCTATCCTTTTTAGGAGTTCGTGGTGTTTCAAATTCTATGATCAGGCCCTCCAAAAGGATGGTCCCTCTAGGACGACACCCAGGCGGATCATAAGAATCTTATGGTGCGACCTAGGGTTAGAGACCGAGGGATACATTAACACGCGTCCCGCTCCCACTTACTAAGACATTTTCCCATTCACCTTGTATTGAACCATACAAACACTTTTCGAAGGGAGGCCGCTCCCAAGGCGACACGAAACCGAGTATGGATCTCACAGTGCGCATAATTAGGGACGTAGGAGCAAAATTTGATATAAACATCTCGTTTTGTAATTTTCCTCCTACTAAAATGCCCTACCTTATCTTAGGGTTATTAACTTAGATAAATTCGGCTAAGTCAATCTATCTAAGTCTATGCCTATTATAACTCTTATAAAAGGTTTTTACACTAATGTTCTAGGTGAATTAAATCATTTAATTCACCTAGCGACAATGCATACTAATAGGCCTTAGGTTAATTCAACTTAGGTTCCAATTCAGTTCCCAATTTGGAGGTGTTCCATAAACCGTCAACTTAAATACCCCCAATCTTGACAGAACTGAAGTGGTGGAGTTCCCTTATAACCTAAAGTCCTATTTGTCCTACTTAGTCATATTTTAAAACTATTTTAAAACAATGTAAGACAAAATTCTAATATTTTTAGAGTTAATGTGATCTTAGGTCTAAATTAATTTTAAACAATTTAAAACCAATTTCCTAAGATCTTATGTTTGCATGCAATTTTTAATTATAGGTTGACGGTTACTAATCATAAATTTTATAACTATTATGAATTTTAATGATTAGCCCTACAACATACTTTCTATGGTTTAATTAATTAACAATCAAATTCTTAATTAACCAACCATATTACATGCATTTCATGACATAATATAACAATTATATCAATCTATGGTATCATGCTCAATGCAAATTGATTTTCATTTAAAATATAACACTTATATTAAATGAATCATGAAAATCAATCATACATTAACAAAACATTAATAAATATAATTATTTATATTTATTTAATTAATGTTATACATCATACTTTTCCAATTTCATATATTTAATATATCAACATACATTAAATAACTCATGAAATTATTATCATGCATTAAAATCATAATAATATAACATTTATAATATACTAAGATGCATGAACATGCTTAACCTATAGTGGGATTTTAATCTAAATGGCATACTTTATGGAACATTCAATTTAATTTAAAACATAAATCACAAGCATAATTAAATTAAATAAAGCAAAATTGACTGACATATTTGGCATAGCCTAGAAATTAAAGAAAAAAAACAAAATTACAATAATTTGACTTTCCAAGACATATATTGGTCTTCAATTTCTTCTTTGGCCATCAAAATTTCAGGTTTGAAACACCTAAATTCAATCCTTTAATACTTCAGCTACACATGCTTTGATAAAATCTGCCAGATGCTTTGATGACGCACAAAAGATGACGCACAACAAAATTTCCAGATTTGAAAAAATTCCAAATTTTCCAGATTTCAATATTTCAGGAAAACCAACGTTTTTTAAAGAATTTACAACACTTTTACATCAAAAAGATTACAAGAAAATCCTAACCCTTTAGGGTTTTACAATTGATCTAATCAAAACTTTAAAATCTAATGCCCAAATATGCCTAAACAATCAATTTTGCAAACCTTCACATATCTCATATATGAATAATTAAAACACCCACCATAAAAGATTTTTAATTCAAATCAAGAATCAAAGATTGTCTCTAATACCAATTGAAGGGAATTGAATCCCAGCGGAAGTGTGTGATCGCGTTCTTTGATTTATTGAAAGAATTAAAAATACAAAAAGTAAAGAAAATGTTAAGCATGATAGCTTTGTCAATCTATAATTCTCGAACCGGTAGTCTTCTCCTTGTAGTCTTCATTTTCCAAGAGATCTTCCTCGCTATGATTCTGGCAAGGATCCGGTTTGTGGGAATCACTTCTTTGAAAGAATAGGAAGAAGAATTTTCTTAGAATTTTTTTAAGGAAATTGGGAGAATTAGTATAGGAAGATTTTTCTCTTAGAGAGTGTGTTCTATGAAGGCTCCCAATGGTCTTATTTATAAAACTCTAATGGGTTATCCATAATCCTATCAGGATAAACCCTATACAGAGATTTTAAATCAAATATTTAATAATATCCAATATTAATAAATATCTACCTAAACAATATGTCATATTAAATGGTTTAAAATATTTAAATCTTATTTAAATATATATTTCCTACAGAATCTTTAATTTGGATCTCATCCAAATTAAATAATTAATTATTTGAATCCAATTCAAATTAATTAATTAATTCTCCCTCTATTTATTTATATGGATTTTATCCAAATAAATAATTAATTATTTGAATCATATTCAAATAAATTAATTCTTCATATTATAAAGTTATAATTTGAATCACATTCAAATAAAATTTATAATAAATCATGCAATTAATTATATCCAATACAATTAATATTTTCCCTCATAAATTTGAACATTTCAAATTTTTCTTTCAACATAGTTGATCCTTGTTGATCTTGAGCTAGCAAGGGAACCTTATGGACCTACAGATCAGAAGCTCCAACGATATGAGATTAATCAGCAAAACTTATTAACCACATTAATCAACATTCGTTAATTGTAGGTACACTTCACTAAAGACCCACAACTACACTCTTCTCACTGTAGATATATTTCTGTGTCCATGGATATAGACCAATAACAGCAAATTAGTCCTTCACTAGTGTTCTAACACCATGTGAGTCAAATTACCATTTTACTCCTAGGTTACTTCTAAATCCTTAAGTACCAGTGCTCCTCTAATGAACAAGTTGTTTATTGTCCAACCATAAAACAGAAACCCCTCTGGGGCCAGTGAGAGGGTAGAGCCATTTGTTCAAGCCTCAGAGACACAACTTAAGGGAACATTTATCTACTTACCCTAAAAATGGGAATGAGTGAATTCCATCTTGTATTATTATGTCCCCAGCTCCCCACTCAGTCTTGTCCCCAAGATGGTAGGCATATTGAGTCGGCAAACGACCACTCTCACCCATACAAATCAAAGGACAATCTCTCGTGGACAGGAGTTCATAATATACTCAGGATTAAGACTAAGTTGCCTAGGTCATCCTATTGAAATAGAAACCTAACTAGTCAACGGAGTTACATCTAGTGATTACTATTTTGTGGTCCAGTCTTATGAAAACTCATTGCATAGGATACCCTTACTTACATGTCACCTACACGAACACGTTAGATCATTACGTTTCTATCAAATACAAAGTGGGTCGTATCCATAATGTCACCACGATAAAGTACCCTACCTTATCCCTATACTACAGACCCTTTAGACTGTATCTTGAACGTTGATCTCCATATGTTCCCACATATAGTTCAAGACTCATAAAACAGCCTAGGATGTTAGTTTATTGGATTTAGAGTTATTAAGACAAAATAAACAAAAACAATCAATAACGCATATTGAAGTAACACATCAATAACTCTTTATCAATGGTTTAAATACGGTCTAATTATTACATTTACAATCTATGAGTTTTAGGGCATAAAACCCAACAATTCTGGCATGGAAGACTAGGTTCGTGGCAAGCGCTTGAGCACTCATATTGTAACACCAAAGTATAGGTTTGAAGATAGATTTTAGTTGAAGTTCATCGAGCAATTGTTGAACCCAAGTTATCTCGGCAGCTGAATGGGCGAGAGCCCTGTATTCTAATTCAGTGCTCAATTGTGCCACGACACTTTGTTTCTTGGACGACCATGAGACAACGTTATTTGCAACAAAGACACAGTAGGCTGCAATGGATCGACAATCGTCCACATTTGACGCCCAATCAGCATCAGAGTATGTTGTTACCTAAGAGTCCTGACTCGATTGAAGAAGAATACCATAGTGTTTCGTTCCGCTGATATACTATAACACCCGTTTCACTGCCTGCCAATGGATATTTGTTGGAGCTCGAAGGAATTGGCTGAGGTGATTAACTATGTACGCAATATTTGGTCGTGTGTCGGTGAGATATTGTAACGCCCCAATTGTGCGAGTATAGAAAAGGATTGTCTAGTGGAGTACCTTCTTGAATAGACAAATGTTTGCCAATGAGACACAGCGAATGAGTAGATTTAACATTACTCATTTATAGTTTAAACAACAGGTCATCGACATACTTTGATTGATTCATCAAAACTCTAAATTCCATGTAGTGTAGTTGAATTCTGAGAAAATACCTTAACTTTCCCAAATTTTTTAAGGCGGATTTCAAATCAAGAGAAGTAATCAACTTTGAAATTAATTCACCATCATTTCCAGTCACAATAATGTTGTCAACATATATCAGTAGAAGAATAATGGATTGATCTTTTCGCAATATAAACAAGGAGGAATCTGCCTTTGAGTTTATGAAACCCTATGACTGCAAGGTCGACTTTAGTGTGTTGGTCCATGCTCTTGAAGCTTGTTTTAGCCCATATAGGGTTTTATTTAGACGGTAGACATAGTCAGGATGATCTTGGTTTACATATCCAGTGGCTGAGTCATATAAACAATTTCGTCTAGCCTTCCATTTAAGAAGGCATTGTTGAAGTCCAGCTGCCTTATGATCCATTGATGAGAGATGGCTAGGCTGAGAAAAACTCTAATAGTCGAAGCTTTGATAACCGGGTTAGATGTTTTGAAGAAGTCGACTCTAGGACTTTGATGGAATCCCTTTGCGATGAGGCGAGCTTTGTATCTTTGAATGGTAATATCACACCAGCCCCCTCCCGAGCTTTCCTCTTAACTAGAAAAGAGGCATGACGACAACAGACATCGATCATTTACGACATCTACTGTCAACTTAACTCTCCTTAAATCCTTACCAAGTATTTGATAATATAATTATAATTTACATCCAGATCATAAATAAATCCAAATGAAACTTTATAATAATAACATTAGAGTTTTTACACGACGTCCACTCCTTAAACCCCAATATGTACAATGCTAGGTCTAAGTGCAAATATTTACAATTCTCAAAACTAAGAAGCAGATCCATACGAGTTTGACTAGTAGGCTAAGCACCCCAGTTAAGAACATTTGAACAAATGAGCTAGGTTGCCCAGTGAGTGACAAGTTTATAAAACTATGCTTGGGTTAAAAGCTCAACGAAATCATGCTCATAATTCAAATAGTAAAGCATTGAAAAGTTATAAACATTTGTATATGCTTGAAAGAGTTTTCTTAGTTGAGGCGGAGTATACTCAATGCTGCTCAACGTCGAAATACAACCTTAGTTAGGGTGGAGTAGTCTCAACACGCCCAACGTCCAAAACAACCTTACTTCGGATGGAATGATCTCATTATACCCAACGTTGAATAACCTTAGTTGTGTGAAGTGATCTCAATACAATAGTGTCAAATTTCCCTCTATGTGCACATAGGAATTATAACTTGGGCTGCCCATGTACCTTTTCTAGTCCTTTAGTACCGGGGTTCCAATATTAAGGTTGTCTATATGCCTTCTCTATGTCTTTCGGCATTGGGGACCATCTATTGTATTCAGGCTGCCCATATGCCTTCTCTATGTCCTTTGGCATTGGGGACCATCTTTTGAAAATAAAGCATGTTAAATCATTTATAAACATGAGTTAAACAATTTCTTAGAATTTCAGAGTATTTCTCAAACAACATGCTTTTCACAAGGCTCGACATCAGAAAACATCATGCTCAAAATCATATAATAGCATGTTCAAAATCATATAAAGAAACACATGCTTTACAAAATTCAATTTATGCCAAAAATCTCATATTCTACGATTAAACCGAGCATTCTAAAAATATTAAGAGAATAAATTATTTTAAACAATTTAAGTCACTCACAACTTATCCTGGGCTCTTAATTGGTTATATGCTTTTCCTAGCTCTTCCCGACCTACAATAAATTAATTCTTTTTGTTAATATCCTTAAAATTCTCTTCATGGCATATTTTAAGTCATTTTAGCTCAAAAAGGCTCACTGGCAGACAAAATTTAGTCAAAATGTCCAATAGTTTAAAACTGCCCCTAGGTGTGTCCAATAGCCCAACAGCACACACACCTAGCCAATCTAACCTCAAATGGGCAACAATTCTCGCACAGCATACTGCCCTGCACGCCCAGCCACTTATTTCGCACACGTTGCCCTTCATGGGTTGCAATTTCGGCACACCACTGTCGAAATAACCTAAAAAGAAGCAAGGTGCGCACGTCTCAGTGTCAATCAGTCCGTGTCATGCAGCGAAACCAGTGAGATTCGTCTCGCTCAACTTTTGCACGCATGCGACACCACCAGCGAGACCCATCTTGCCCCCATAGCCTACACATGGTTAGTAGCGTCTCTCGCTCACCCTTGCGTTGCCAATGGCATGTCGGCCCGCTCCCTAGGCATCCAGAACTTGTCAAAATAACATCAAATGGTTCTTCCTTCCAGCCATGGCCCAAGCCACACTGCACGCACAGCCACTCCAAAACTCACCTGGCATCCTTGATCATACTGCCCTTACTTTTAGCTATCAGAAGTAATATTTTTAGCAAGAATTAGAGTTTCCTTTCTCTTAAAAAGTTATAGATAAATGTCTTGGCTAGCTTACCTCAAAATTTCAGCTTCTAATTATTTTGCTAGTGGTTTTCAGGTCAAAATAAAGAAAACAAGAATCGAAAGCCAAAAGAACCAAACCGAACCAAAATCAAGTGAAAAAGAGGAAAGAATCCCAAAATTCCCAAAAACAGGATAGCACAGCGTCACTAGCTCGCGTTGCCACGACGCTTTTTTCCGAGAGCATCAGTCAAGCAAGCGCAGCAACGCTGGCACGGAGGTGCGGCTCGGCACTGAGGGTAGGATTCAATGACGCACAACACCGCGACGCCATCTTATAGCACAGCGCGCCACCTTTTTATGTCGGTTAGCACAGCGGCGCCATTTCCCAGCGCTAGATTTCCTTATTTGAAAAATAAACAATTTTGGAAAGAAATTTGGGCGGCCAAGTCTATAAATTGGAGGGTTTCCAGCAACCCTAGGCATTAGAGAACAACACAATACAGAGCCTCAAAGAGTGAGTTGGCTGCAAGGAAGAGAAAAGAGGGTTTGGTGTCGTTAGAGTTTTCGACGTGAAAACTATGGACATCTTGGCGGTTCCTCCTCAATCAAGAGCTTCTTGACAGTAGAGTTTTTCTTTCTTTATACTCTTTCTATGCTGAAATTGGTTTTGAACATGTTGCCTAAAGCTATGAGTGGCTAAACTCTTTAGTTTTAGGGTATTGATGAATTGTTTATGAAGTTATGTTGATATTCTAGACTCTTCATGGTTTTGTTGTAATGAATATATTTTTCATTGTTATTGTACTTAATTCTTGTTGATTGGCCATGAATGAATGTTAGATTAGATGTATGATTGAAATAATTGTATGTCTAATTGGATCTATAACAATGAATTGTTGTTAACCGATCATGCGAATAATTAGGTTAACAATGAAAGTTGCTATAGACTATCCTAATGCCATGTAACTTATATTGGTTTCAAGATATTAGTAATCAATTAGGTTGCATGAGAAAATGTTGTTTTTGATAGAAAATAACCCGAATTTATGTTTCTAGACTTATGCATATGAATTGCAATAAAACCCATGAACTCTAGAATGTTGCATAATGAATTAAACAAGGATTCAATACCCTAAAACTCTCTTTGACTCTTGTATTTCACATTTACTTGCTTTCTTTTTTAGCTTTTGTTAAGACACAACTTGAAATCGAATCCTCAAATAAAATTGATTCAATTCTAGACTAGCTAAGTAACTTGAATCTTCACAATTGGATCTTCAGTGGAACGATATTCAAAACTTAACCGTCTTATATTATAACTTGACCCGTACACTTGCGGTAACACGGAAAGTGCACATCACCGCCCCTTGGGCATGGAGAACTTGTCAAAATAACCTCAAATGGTTCTTCCTTCCGGCCACGGCCCAAGCCACACCGCACACACAACCACTCCAAAACTCACCCGACAGCCTTAATCACACTACCCTTACTTCTAGCTGTCAAAAGTAATATTTTTAGCAACAATTAAAGTTGCTTTTCTCTTACAAAGTTGTAGATAAATGTCTTGGATAGCTTACCTCAAAATTTCAGCTTCTAATTATTTTTTGATTGCCAGATATCTTCAGATCTTCCCGATCTGCTTTAATTTACCCGATAGCCGGAGCAAGCTCGAGTTTTTGATGAAATTCGAGTTCTTCGTCATGGAGTTTCCTTTCGGCAGCCCTCTCGGTGAAACTATACTCAATTTAGGATAATTTGGTTGAAGAAAATCACAATTCGCCCAAGTGATTTGCACACACCAACCTCTTCTACCAGACCCTTATTTATAGAACATCTAATTTTTTATTTAAAAGAACCTCCATTAGAAACTTACCTGCAAGGACTAGAGTTGGCTGCCAATTGAGCAACTGTGTTGCTGTGGTAAAAGCATCCCAGTAGAATTGCAATGGTACAGAAGCCTGGGCCATGAGAGTAAGGCCTATTTCAACAACACGTCTGTGTTTCCGCTTAGCCTGGCCATTTTGTTCTGATGTGTGAGGGCATGACATATGGGTTTGAATACCCAATTGAGAGCATAGTTGATGAATTTTAATGTACTCTCCACCATTGTCTGTTTGTATAGTTTTAATTCCAGAATTAAACTGATTCTGTATCAAATTCAAAAAATGTTAGAAAGCTATGAGGGCATCACTTTTCTATCACAGTGGATAGAGCCATACAAATCTACTGAAATCATCCACAAATAAGAGGTAATAATGAAAGCCTTCTGTTGATAGCATAGGTGTTGGGCCGCAAACATCCGAATGGATCAATTCAAACGGTTTCGATGCTCGAGAAGTAGAATTCGGGAAGGGGAGGGAGTGAGATTTACCCAATTGACAGGATAAGCAAATTTTGGATATTTTATTATCTTTAACTGGCAAACCATGATTCTTGACTATGAATTCAAAAACTCTAGATGATGGATGACCTAGTCGACAGTGCTAGATATTTTTTGAAACAGCATTGTTAACTCTAATGTTAAACAAAATCAATGCTAATAAACTATTATTATTTATGTTCATGACCGTCTTTGACTCTTTAGCAACTTCAAGACTCTTGATAGCAGCAATATCTTCCAGTTGGTACAACCCATCCTTAAGAATTCCCTTCGAAATTACTCGACTTGTACCCTTGTCCTTTACAAGGCAACAATTATCATGAAATTCAATGTAAACGTGATTATCTTTAGCAAGCTTTGACACGCTAATTAATTTTGAGCAGTATCAGACACATATAATATATTTTTAAGCTTAAGAAAAGAATTCCCACTTGACAAAAGAGTGCTACCAACAGAGTCTATTTGTAATTGTTCTCTATTACCTACAGTTACCATTTAATTACCTCCATACTCCATCAGATTGCTTAGGTTATTGTATTCGGTTGTAACATGGTTGGAAGCACTATCTACATACCAGCTTGAGTCGAGCACATCATCAGTATTAGTCATGAAAGGATTACTATTTTGTGTAGCCATCATAGTTGTTGGAGCATTCTTGCCATTATTAGTTGTGGTAGAGTTGCTCCCCCCATTCGTTCCTCTGTTACTATTGTTGTTGGGGACAAATTCCTTTTCATATCTATGATAGCAAACAAAGGCTGTGCGACCCATCTTACCACAGACTTGGCAAATTAGACAATTTCCACCATGTTCTCTTCCATTTCCTCGTCCCCTTTACTTGCATTTGGATTGAATCCACCACGCTACCCATTGAACTAAGTACACCCTCCATTGTTTTGGTTCATGTTTTGGGATCGCTGTCCACTAGTGCCTCTCCCACTGCCCATGTTCACCGTAGGATTTTTGCTGGCTCCGCTGGAACAAACAACATTCTGGTAGTCCAGTCGTCTTTTATAGGTCAACAGCTTCGTTTGCATCTCAAGCCACGTTATTTCAGGTTTTCCTTGTAGTATAGCAACTACTGGATTATAATCTTCAACAAGCCCTAAAAGGACTTAAGACGCAAGTGCTCTTGTGGGAACATGACTTCCCATTTGACCTAGATTATCGAAATTCATTTTCATCAACCGTAGGTATTCAAACATAGAAGATTACCTTTTCTGGTATGTTGGAACGTTTGCCTGAGAAAATCCTCTTCGGCTCTCGATTGAACATCGAACAACTTCTGGATTGCTTCCAAAAGGTCCTTCGGTTTCTCATATCCCATTACCTGAGTGGCTATTTCTAGTGTCATGGAGTTGTAAAGCCACCCAAGTAGTAGTTGATCAACGACAAGTGCCAAGCCTCATATTTGGGATTTATAGTCTGACTTAACCCTGACTGTTGCTCGCTGCTAGTAACTTGTGAGCTTGATGCTCCAGACATAACTTTGGCTCCGATTTCACTGGCAGGTGGATTCACGAACATAGGAGGGCACTCGATTTGCCCAAAGAGGTAGCCGTCCAATCAGTAGCTCCGAAGGATTGGTAGGGCCAAATTTTTCCACATAAGAAAATTTCCTCGATCAAGCTTAATTGTTGTGATTTAATTTAGGAGTTGATTGAGTGGAGGGGTACTGAAATTTCGGGCACCATTGTTAGCGGAGGAATTGGCGTTGGCCATTGAGTGCTCTAATACCAAGATAAAAATTAGAGAGAATGGATTTCAAGGATGCTCTGTATTTTTTTCTTAATCAGCTCATCAGACCGTTAGGTCATTTTTATACACCAAGTGCCAGAACAGGGCACACAAATAATAGGGAAAATAAATGAAAAATATTTACACATGTCATCATCCTATAGTTGAAGGAGATATTCTCCATAACAAACTTTCAACAGCCTCAGCTTCTAGAATAATTTGAGTTGATCATTCTTTTGCTAAGCTAATTGTATTGGATTGTACACCTAGATAGAACCGACTGTGCTTTTGACTTTTCAACCTATTGACTTTGCTCCTTAATGATGAAGCCGCATCAGGCCCACATATGACTTACAATGAATCATCTGCCATAAACCTCTATCTATCTTTTTCTCTCCCCTTTCTCGCATGTATCAGCCGCCATAAACCCCATCTTTGCATTTTGGTTCAGTTGACTAGCCACCCTATTCCCTTTGTTCTAGCCAACGTTTTGGCCAACATAACGTCATCACCTCGTCCCTCTTCTCCAACGACAATGAGCAAACCATTCAGCCTTAGATAGAGAAAATTCATGTAGATAATCAAACCCACATAGTCTTCAATGTGGACGTCCAATGGTAGCCTCACTCTATGGCATGGGCACGATTTCAACACTCTTCAACATTCCTTCTGGCAAACAGTAGTGAACACAACACCCCTCTCTTCATCTTTAAGTGATGTTTGGCACTATCCCATCCCTATTCGGCTGCAGATTTACATTACCCATTCACTAATGATTTCAATTATGCATGATTAAGCGTATGAGGGCACGTTTCAGCAAGGATTCGAGCTTGTTTGAGTAAGTTTTAGTGGGTAAAAGTTTATAAAAGTCCTTTTGACACGTTTAAGTGTTATAGTTTAAATATAACGAGGACATTTTTTAGTAACTTTGTATGTGGTTTTCATAGTCAAAGTAGCCACTTTTTTTCGGAAATTATATACTTGGTTTTGAAAGTCAAAAAGAAACTTAGGCACTTTTATGCAGAACTTTTTAGGTGCCAAAGTGACACTTAGGCACATTTTTTAGTAGTTTGTTTAGAGGATGAGAGTGTCACTTAAATACTTTTTAGGAACCTTTTACATAGTTTTCAATTAAACAAAGTGTGACTTAAGCCACCTGTTAGACAAATTTTAGGTGGTTTAGAGGGTCAAAGTGGAGTGTGGGTACTTTTTAGTTTGTTTTCATATTAAAAATGTCACTTGACACTTTTTAGGAACTTTTTTTATATGGTTTTCATAGACGACGTGTGACTTAGACACCCTTTAAGAGCATTTTAGGTGGTTTTAAGGGCTAAAGTGAGACTTAGACTTTTTTTAGGGACTTTGTTTTCATAGTAAAACTTTCACTTAGAGACTTTTTACAAACATTTTACATGGTTTTGAGAGTGAAGATGACACTTAAGCACTTTTTAGTTTGTTTCTAGACTGAAAGTATTGCTAAAAAGTTTTTAGGAATTTTTTATGTAGTTTTCATAGTCAAAGTGTGACCTAGACATTTTTTGAGACATTTTACATGGTTTTGAGAGTCGAAATAAAACCCATGCACTTTTATGGAACTTGTTAGGTGCCAAAGTGACATTTAGACACTTTTTTGTATGTTCAGATAGTGTGACTTATCGACAAAGTTGTGCTCAAGTTAGTTAAAGGGCAATAATGTTCAATCGTGCAATATCCTATTGTTCAGTTGGTCCTATTAATTGAGAATTGTGTATTCTTAATAGAATGATCTTATTGTTTGATGAAATGATTCGATGATCCTATTCTTAGTAAATGCATGTATGAAAAAAAGTCTTCTTTTATGTATTCCTCTTAAACATGTTTTGAATATTGTTGGATGTAGTTTGCGGAGGGAGGTGATCTTGAATACATGGTTTATGTGTAAATCTTTAGTGTAGGCTATTTTTATTTCCTATTTGATCTTGAATAGATGGTTTATATGTGTAAATATAAGCTTTATACTTTGTGCGATCTTATTTTTAAATTCTCTATTTCATACTTTAGCAAACATATCTTTTCGCGGGGTTTTTGAAATAGTAATTATATGACTTTCCAAGTAGGCAACTAGTTCTCGATCTTTAGACTTCAAAGCTCTATGTATAGATTAAGTAATATGCTTTGTTGATAGGTTATTTGTTAAACAATTTATCAGTTTCCTTGTTGTGTTGCTATGTGAATGAGTTAATTTTTGTATTTGTTGAAAGTTGAGTTGTGTATACAAAAACAACAGTTGAAAATTTATTTTGTGCATTGTACATGTGAAAGAAAAATTGTTGTAATTTTGGGATTGTTCATATGCAAGGTGATAGTTGAATATATGAAATTTTTAGTCGATATATATTGAGTTGATAGATCTTAAGTGTGTAATATTTATTAACTTGATATTTTTCTTTGGTCAAATTATCTTGTTATACGCTTTTTAAAATGTCAAGACTATTGATATTTGACATTTTATAAACATCAAGTAACCCAATTTTTATAGTAGTATATAGACCTTTTAAGTTATTTCTTAAACACACGTTAATTAGTTAGTTGCATACTAATCCATATATAACTTATAATTGTTTATATTAGGGATAAATCTACATTAATTACAAGGCTTTTAAGAGGGCCAACAATAATTATATTTTTTATGCACAAGGAAAAGTTTTTCTTTTTCTCAAAATAAATGATATGATATAAGCATAAAAGTGAGATACAAGTGTATGGTGGATGAGGGGGTTGGAGTTTAGGGGCATGAAAAAATGGAGACACAAAGGAGGCAATATGATTAAAAGGTGGGAGAAGGGGGAGCCCTATCAAAATGAGCAAAAGAAAGTCCAAAAATCACATTCATACAATAAGTTGAAGCCAAGTTTTTTTGGTTGAAAGAAAGAAAGAGGAACTTTGGGGTATGGTCCAAAGTAGGGTTTATATATCTCACAAAGACACAAGGACAAACCTCTTTGTGCCAACTCTTTCCTCCCTTTTTTTCTCCTTTCTTTTCTTTCTTTTCCTTTCTCCCAAATGTTTTGTGATGAACAAAAAGTCCCTCCTTATTCTGTCAATGTTTCTCTCTAAAAATAATTGTATATTTTAATAATATTGATAATAATATTAATAAATTAGAAATAAAAAATAAAAAATAAAAAAAACCAATTCCCATCCAAAAGAGACAAATGCAACATATAAATCTAAAGAGAGAGAGAGAGGAAGAGAGATTTGAATTATTTAAAAAAATAAATAAATAAATAATCTCTCTTTCTCATTTTCAACTTTCCTTGTAAGTTAATTTATTTAATAATGGTTATGTTGTTTATCTCTTTGCTATTGAAGATAGAGATAGCTCTATTTTTCTCTCTCTTATGATCTCTTAAGTTATTCTGTGTACTGTACATAAAAAATACTAATGTTATAATTGAGAAACGCTGTAGCAGTTGTAACAGAATATTTATTGCTATCCACAAAAAAAAAAATAATAATAAATAATAATAATAAAAATAATAATAAATAAATAAATAAATAAATAAATAAATAATAAATTAAATCTTTTTTAAAAAAAAAATTGAGAAAACAATCACAGGTCCACATCTTGAATGCCACACAAAATTGCCCCATTTCTTAAGTCAATGGAAAATAAATAAATAGAACGATCTATTCTCATCTTTCAAGAATGCCCTTCTCTCTCTCTTTTTTGCTATGTTGTTGATCATGTCTATATGTTTTAAATAACACCTCACAGTTATTTTATCTCTTTCCTTCTATCTCTCTCTCTTATCTAAGAAAAATATATTACATCATTTTACTTTCACATATTTGCTAGGAAAAGGACTAAAATAGTACTTTAGAATATGCAGCCTGTTAAAAGGGTCTATGTATAATAATAAATCAAAACTTTATTACTTTGTCACACTATAAGACATCAATTACTCGAAGAGATTCTTTACCTCATTGAATTAAAAAAAAAAAAAAAAAATCAATATTTTCTAAATTCTTTTAAGGAAAACTATTAGTTAACTTAGTTTAACATTTATGAAAGAAAAGTTTAACTTTTCCAATTTAAACGGGATAAGAATATATTTATTATTATATTATTGGTTAAAATTGACATTTATTGTTTTATTTTAGTTTTTATACTTTTACATATGTCTAAAATTAGTTATCAACGTTAATTTATGTGAAGTTATTTTTGTTTTATAAAAATTTCATTTTTAAAGATTTTAATGGAAGAAAAGACACGATTTAAATATATTTTTAATATTTATAGAAATAATATTTTTAATATTATTTTTTATTAAAATTTAAATAATAATTTTATTCTTTCAAAAGTTACAGCCCTACTTTTCACTTTTCATTAAAAACATTTTAAAAATACATTTGAAAGTAGAAATCAATTATAATATTGTAAGAAAATCAAAACTTAGAATAGAAAAGAATAGAAAAGTCATCAGTTCTTATATCTAAAAGAAATAGAAATACGTTCCTACTTCCCAAAGGGGTAGGAAAATAGTCGGTTCCAATTAGTAATAAAAGGACAATATGACTTTGTTTTTCTTCCTAATGTTTTGTACATTATATCTGGATTTGCTCTCCCAAAAAATAATAAAACTAATTTCCTCTACACTTAGAGGTAGCTAACACATCGTTAATGAAGCACGTAAATCTATGCGTCAATTTTTTCTTTTTTTTTATCCTTTTCGTTCGTCTATGTATTTCTTTCATAAAAGAATGTATATGGTAGTGACATGAAATAGTGCAGTGGGACTCCAAGTCCCTCCTTCATTCTATATTACTAGCACATTCACACCATTTCATGTCCCAATTCTATCTAACATTCAAACAAATTTGTACTCTAATAATATTTAATTTTTTAAATGTTTATGAAAAGTCAATAAAAATATTACAATTAAAAAAACGATGTTTTTGAAATAAAGAACAAAGTTTAATTTCAAAAGTTACAACATTATCCTTCACCTTTAATAAAAATTTCAAATCTATCAAACTTTGGAAGTAGAAATATGAAAATCAAGCCTTGAAATGCACACGGTAGTGATCTAAAACGGTGCGGCACTATCTGAGTCCCAATTTTCATTGTATATTACTATTAGAATCACACCATTTAATATTCCAATTTTCATCCAACATTCAAACAAATTTATACTCTTAGAGTAGTTTTGAAATGTTTATGAAAAGTCAAATATTCAATTAAAAAAACAATATGTTTGAAATAAATTATCATAATTTAACCCTAATAGTATTGAGCCTAATTTGAAAATAACTGAAGTTAAAAATGAATATTAAATGGTAGGGTGTTTAATATAATTTGAAAAGATAAATTATTGGTGAAAAAAAAAAAAATTTGGTACTGAGAAGAACTGTTTGCATGGCAGGCGTGAGAGTGAGAAGGAAGATTCCTTAAGAGAAATGGTGTAGGGCCAATGATCCTACAAATATTATGTATATATTTTGTGTTATTGAAAGCTAAGGGTCCATTTCCATGGCTACATGTGATGCCTCCCAACTTCACAATCCCAAACAAATACTATTCCAATGGCCCTCTCTACCCTTTCATTCTCCCTTCTTTCTCTCTCCTCTCTCTTTTTTAAACCACACTCTCCCTCTTTATTTACATTTTTCTACCCCTCTCTTCCTCCTCTCTCCTACAATACTTATAATCTTGTCCCTTTCCGTCTTCCTGGACTCAACGGATTAAGATATCAATAACTTTATGTCTTCCGAACTTGAAATTAGATCAATTGGTCAAACTATTAGAAGTTTTCTTACGACACTACATTCGTGACTTTGTATCTTACTAACCCTAAACGTTCAATGGTTACAGCTTTAGGATATTATTGTTTGGAAAAACTTTAAAACTCAATTTTGACCTAAAAAGTTCGTAAGCCCAGCGGGTCAAGATATCAATGACTCTATGTCTTATGGAACTTGAAATTAAATAATTTGGTCATGGCATCGATCGTTAGAAGTTTTTCTTAAGACTACATTAGTAACTTTGTATCTTGCTAACCTAAAACGTTCAACGGTTAAAATTTTATGAATATTATTATTTTAGAAACTTAAAAATTCAATAGAGTGATATAGTGTCCCTCTGGCCTAAAAAGTTCCGTATAGTGACATTCTTAAAGTTGTAAGTTTGAATCTCTCTTTAGTGAGATATTTGTGACATTATTAAAGTTGTAGGTTTAGATCTCTCTAAGTTTGAGGTAAAAATATTTTTCCTCTTAAAAAAAATATATATTCCTTGAATAACAACAAATATCTTACCTTTGGAATCTCTTTTATACAAATATAAGAATATGATTAGTTTAAGTACTTCTATGATATCCTTTTAGATGATGTCTTTTTCTTGGTACTATATCGAATTTTTTGTATTTTAATTATTATATGATAATCACCTCAATTATATGATCCTACAATTCTAATTTCTATATAGCAAGGTGTGTCATGTCTTAGTATAACTAAGTAATAAATATTTAAGTGATATATTAGAATTTCTATATTACTTTTTCTTCTTTTTTCCTCAAGTTTCCAAATGTTTATTTCATTATTATTTTTCTTTATAAAACATTCCGATAACATAACATGTTATTGGCTCATTAAATAATAGACATAATAATATTAATATTATAATAGTAGTAATTGTATTGATGTGTATTGGGAATTGCCTAACAGGACATATGAAATTTTTATTCAAATAACAATTAAAGAAAAATATGATAGAATCATATGAACTGCCCGATTCTGTCCTGATTGCATAAAATAAAGAATATTTATTAATTTTAAAATTCTAATATATTTTACTAATTTATTATTGTTATTATTTGTTGAAAACTTGTGAAAATGAGAGATTCAAATTTAAAGTATGTATCTTAATTAATCGTGTTTATGCATTTATTTTCATTAAAAAATAGAAAAACAACAAGTGTAAAATAAAATTTAATAAATTTTATCTAAAAACCATAATAATATGTATTATTTTTTTTTCATTTAATGCATTTTGCCACTGATATTTTTTTAAGTATCCATTGTTAAGATTTATGAGACTATTAATTTTCAAAAATGGTCTATAAATTATGTTACATGGCCCACTCAAATTATTCATATATATTTCATTCATATATTTTTTTTTATTAAATTATAAAAATATATCAGTAAACTATAGAACTAGTTTCAATCATATATCCACATTTTGAAAAAGTTTAATTTAACTCTTTAAAGTTTAAAGTTTGTTTTTTTTTTAAAAAAAATAATAATAATAAATAGGCTTTTGTCCTTGGATTATATAGATAGAAAATTTTGTTTAGGTAACTACACATATATGAAAAATATATGTACGTTATATGTTTTTTTTCTTTTTTTAAATATAGTAAAATAAACTAAAATATTTATAAATATAACAAGATTTCACTATTTATCTGCGATAGACCGCGATAGATTACTATCTGTGTCTATCGTGACACAGATCGCAGGCTATCACAGATAGACGGTGTATTTTACTATTACATGTAAATATTTTTAGTAGTTTTGCTATTTAAGATTATTTTTTTTTTTTTGTCCTTTCGTTTTTATTTGTTTCTAATCTCAGCTTTATTTTTTGTAATGTGTTTAAATTTGTTCATATAATTAAATAATATATATGTAGATACAAATTTTTCGTCCATAAATTTTATGACAAAAGTCTTTAAAAATTTTGTTTTCAGAAAAATTTCAAAATTCTAGAAATTGAAACAAAATATTTCAAATTTTTGAGACAAAACCATAGTTCAAGGATATCATCTTTGATAACTTGGCCTATATTTTTCACATTCAGGTCATTTTTGTCAATCTGTATTTTTAAATGTTCAAAATTTATTTTTATATATTATTTTTATTAATTTCAATGGTCCCTACCCTTTATGAATGTCATGAAATTGTTCACCACTTCAACATCAAATTCATTTTTAGGTATATTTAACATCACTTATTAATGTAAATAGATCATTGAGATTAATAAACTAAATATAAGGATAAAAATTGACACAAAAAAAAAAAAAAAAACTAAAGAGGGTCGAATCTAACATCATATTATTTTATCCAAATTTTGATTTACATCATGCAATTTTTCCAATAATACATATAATTACTAGAGTTACTTTTTTACTTCAGTTGTCATATAAATCATTCTGCAAGAAAGTGAAGATGCATATTATTTATTGAAAATTTTTCTTTTAAAATTAATAAATCATTATATAATAAACACAATTTTTAATTTTATAAAAAAAAAAATTTACATGAAACATCACAAATGACAAAATACAACACTAGAAAAGAGTCTCTCTTTATTTCTTGTTGTGAAACCTTAAACTCCAGTCCCTCTCTCTCTCTCTAAAACCCCAAACTTTTATTTCATTTTTTAGGCCAAAAAAAATAAATAAATTATTAAAATGGAAAAACATATAACTCTCGCCGAACTCTATTCTACAATTTCTCAACCCACCCCCACACCCTTTCTTTTTCCCTTAATTCCCCTCATCATTTTTTTCAGTAACTTATGTGAGTGTGTGTATGAACATATTCAACTCAATTCAATCCCTTCCACATAAAAAACCCGACCTGCTTACCCGCCCGACAACCCTTCTCGACCCTTACTGTGCTCGAGCTTTTCCAAAGTTACAGCATGTTTTGTCCTCACTCACTCTGCAGCACTCACTGAAGCTGGTTTGCTTGCCACAATCTCATAGTTCCCTCCACCTTCGTCCTCTTCCTCTTCATCTTCTTCATCGTCGTCTTTATCATCACGATCCATTGGTTCACTCTCCATCTCTTCGTTTCCTGAGTCGGGGCGGGTGATCTCTTGTTGGGGAGGCCATTGTTGCTCGGGACGAACCATCAATGGCTGCTGTTGATGCTGCATAATTTGCGTCGAGGATCCGATTATGTTGTTGTTCGTGTTGTTGCTCTTCTCCCTATACAAAGCATCAAGCTGGTGAAAATAAGGGCAAGTCTTGGAATCTTCAGGCCTTGCTTTTCTACTTTCCTTCACTTTCTTGAAGTATTTGTTTATGTTTTCCCACTTCTCTTTGCACCTCTTTGCATTTCTATTGTACCCAAGTTTCTTCATGGCTGATGATATCTCTTCCCATAAAGGCCCTTTTGGCCCATTCTCTTGATATTTGGTTTCAAGGTTTGTTCTCAATTTGATCAGTGCTTGAACTTCCACTTTTGGCCATCTTGATGAGCTTGAAGCTGGGCTAATGCTATAATTCTCCCCACCATTATGATCCATTTTCATGATTTCCATTTGCAACAATTCATTATTGTTCCCCACTTTTTGTGGGGTGGAATTGGGAACAACAACTTGCAATGTGGAAGCTTGTGGTGCGGCCGGAGGTGGCGGTCGCGGTGAAGGTTGCACGACTGGTGTTGGATTTGACGTTGGAATTGGTTGTTGTTGTTGTTGGGACGGTGGCGGTGGCGGGGGCGGTGGTGACGGTTGTGATGCGTTGTTGTTGTTATTGTTGTGTTGGGATTCAGTTATTTTTTGAAGGAACGATGTAATCGCAGCATCTTTTGCAGCTGCCATTGATCTTTCTTGAGCTAAAATCTCTCTTTCTCTATTGATTTTGGCCATCTCTTGCATCCTCCAAGCTTCTTCTCTCACAACTCTCTCTTGCTCCCTCTTCTCAATTGCTTCCAAGAATCTCTTTTGCATTTCCTCTTGCTTTTGAATCACTTCCTTCATCAATCTCTCAAAAAAGTCCTTCCATTTCCTCTTCCTCCTCCTCTTTCTCGACGCCTCATCTGATGACGTTGACGAATTGATATCATCAGACGTCGAGTTCGAGATGAGATCCGCTTCAATGCTCTGAAACCCCACTCCCGCCGAAGGCACATTGATTTGAAACGGCATGGAGGGAGGGACGGTGGTGGGTAAACTTGTAGGGTTATTCAATGGCAACGGAGCAGGAGGGGGCGGAGGAGATGGGAGATGAATTGTGGGGTTTGGTTGAGAGAATGATATGTTCATCAAGTGAGGTAGAGTGGTGGATGGAACAGTACTTGAAGGAATGGGGGAAATGACGGCGGTAGGCGGTGGCGGCTGCGGCGGAGGAGTTGGTTTAGACAAATGGGAGTGGAAATTAAGAGGAGGGTGATTCTCAAGAGCTTCTAATTGTTCAAAGAACTTATAAGTTTTGCTATCTGGTTTCCCACTTCTAACTTCTTTAGTTCTTTTGTGATATTTGTAAACATTCTCAAATTTCTCCTTGCATTTTTTTGCACTTCGATGATACCCAAGCTCCCCCAATTTCCTGATAAGAAAACAAAACCAAGACCCCACAAAAAAAGAAGGAAAAAAAAAATCAAAATTTTCATACCATAAAAAAAATAAATGGAAAAGAAAAAAAAAAAGCAATCGAATTTCTCTCTCATACTAAGCAATTGCATGTGTAAAAACAATCATTGAGCTCAAAAAGAGCTGAAAATTCAGAAGAAAAAACTGATTTACATGAAATTAATATCAATTGATCATTTTTTCTTCTGAAAATTGCAAAATTTTCTCAGTTGTTGATGTTACATAAGAGAAAGAATGTTTTTTAACAAAAAAAAAAGTACCATTTAACTACTACCCAACTTCACAGATTCCTTAAATTAAATTTTCAAAAAAAAAAAAAAAGAAAAAAGAAAACTTCTCTTGAATTTCAGTGACGCTGAATTGGGATTTTCAGTTTGATTAGAGATTCCCAAGAAAACAAAAAAAGAAAAACACAAATCACTTCAGATGAGGTGAAAATGATTGAACTGCCGACAGTGAGATTTAATTTATTTTTTTTTAAATAACATCAAAAACAAAAACAAACTCAGATCTTTGAAGAGAATTATAAGCAAAATCAGAAGTGAATTTCTTAAGAAAAAGATTAGAAAAGAATTGAATTAAATTGATATTAAAATAAAATCTAAAATCCTTTTTTTGATGTGTACCTGGAAATTTGTTCCCACAAAGGGCCTTTAACGCTTGCATCTCGAAAAGCCACGTCCATTTCTGACCGTATTTTCAAGAGAGCTAAAGTTTCTTGTCTCGGCCACCGGTTTCCGCCGAAGCTCCGGTCACCGTCGTCTCCGCCGCCACCTCCGCTTCTCCCTCTCTCATCCTCACCAGAATTGTTATTATTCTCCTCCATGTCCCCCATCAGTCCATCGTGATGATGAGTCGTCTCCGGCACAGCGGCCTCTCCTCCTCCGGCGCCGCCGCCCAAGACGGAAGTAGTGGAGTCCCCAAGCATAGAGAGAATAATAATAACACTAATTGGGAGGGGACGCTCCTCCTTTCCAAATTACAGCACAAAACGAAACAAAGGGCAAAAATAAATTAAAATAAATACACACAACAACAAACATTTTTAAAAATATATATTTACAAACATATATATATATATATATATATATAATTTTTTTTATCTTTTTATTGAAGGTGAAAATATGTAAAAAGTTGGAGGGGTTTATGGGAATAGAATTAATTTTTTATTTTTTTATTTCTGGTGGGGATCTGCTTGTCAATCTCAAGGACTTGTTTTTTTTTTTTTTTCTCCCTCTTTTTCTTTTAGCTGCGGAATCTTTGGTCTTTAATGGGTTATTTTTTAAAATTAATAATACTAAAATAAAACCTGCCACCTGGGGTTTCTCTCACTTTATTTTATTTATTTATTTTTATTTTTTTTTTTTTGGGTTCTCAGTAATAATAAAAGTGGCACAGAAAGTTATATACAAATGGAAAATAATAAAAAATATATAGAAAAAAGGGGTTTTTATTTTAATTTAGTAAAAAGATAATAAATATTACAGAGATTTTTGAACAGCTTGCGCAAGCAGACAATAATGATAATAAGTTGGTTTTTGTCTGTCCAGCTAAATTTAGCTAAAAGCCGGCCCATATAACCTCACTTTTTTTTGTTTGTAAAAAAATAAAAATAAATAAAAATAAAAGTTTCTTTTTTTATTTAAAAAAATTACAATTAATGAGAATTAATGCTCTATAGAAAAAAAATTGAAAAAGAAATTAGATCTGAATATATAATATATATTTTTTTGTTACCTTGAAATGGAGGTTTCTTTTTTGGCAAGGCGGTGATGAAATGACGAAACTACCCCTCACATGGATCCCATTGACCTTTAATCATTGAGAAGCTAATCTAAAGGGTATATTTTATTTTTAGATCGGCAGATTAGTGATCTGTGATTGTCTGAGTAAATTCAGTATTTTTATACTTTGGGGTAACAATTTAAATGACAAAAGTACCCTTGATCGGGTTTTGAAATTACTTTAGATATTTTAAAATACTCCCAAAATAAAAATAATAAAAATAAATAAATAAGAGCACTGCTTGCTTTCAGTTTTCAACTTGTTTGGGAGTGGGGCTGTAGTTCTCTACAACAGGGCCTACGGGGGGACCTACCCTGATTGGGACAAATGGTAGTTTGACAAGATTTTGCTTTCTTTCTAATAATTCCCATTATTTTTTATTAAAAAAATAATAATAAGTAATAACTAAAATAAAATCGATTCTTTTTTACAGAAAATTAAACAAAAAAAAAATTAATTGTGGGATCCACTTTGGATTTAAGCCAGTTAGATGTAGGTCAATGTTATTAGGCCAAGCCATTTATGAGTAGAAGTAAATGGTGGCCAATTCAGTTGAGTTGTGCCCTACCTTATTAATTAACTAAAATAAAAATAAATAAAATCGACGGTCCTGATCTCACCATCATGCAAACATTATTGAAAATTCAACTTATCACTATGTTTGAAGCCCCAAAAAAGTAATTTAACCACTACGACATCTAGTAATTACCGAGAGAAAGTGAAAAAAGAACGGTAAAAAATTTTAGATAAAAGAGAACAATCGCGAATATTAAAATAAATAAATAAATAAAGTAATCTATAAGGTAAGGTTCGTATTTTTAGATTTAAGTTTTGAAAAATAAATACGCTAATATTTTTCATTTTTCATTTTTAGAAAACGTTTACAAAATTTAAATTTTTTTAAATTGATTTAATAACCATTATATTTTTTAAAATTATACTTGTTGTTTAGAACAGGTTTGACATCTAAGAAATTCATAAATTTTTCTTTTAGTATTCAAATTTTATCGTAATTTTCTAAAACATCTCTAAAATCTAAGTGATAATGTAAGAAAACTATACCTAAAAGTATTATTTATAGAGTTGATTTTCAAATACAAAAGACTAAAATGCAAAATACTTATCCATTTGAGCTTTAATTTTTTTTCTGTTTCCATATTTTTTCAAAACATAAATTAAAGTAATATTTTATCATTTTTCTTACCTAATAAGATACATAATATATATCTAAAATTAAACAAGAACCTTTCAATTTAATTTTTAAAACTTATTTTCATCTAATATTTTTAAGTTTTTAATTTAGAGTTTTTTTGAGAAAAAGAAATCAGAAAATAATTATCAATTTTTTGTTTTCATAATATAAAAAAATAGAAAGAAGAAGTAACAGTTACCAAATATATTAATTTTGTTTATTATAAAGATAAAATATGAACATAAAACAAAAAATGAAAACAAGAAAGAGAAACGTCTCCAAATGAGCTCTGAATACGTAAATTACAAAATAATATACAAATAAACTGGAATTTCACTCTTTTTTTTTCAATAAAAAATTTTAAACAAAATTTTTTTTTATAGATTGTGGAGGACGTGTAGCCATACAATTTGGGGGTTATGACAAGTGCATACCATTTTTTTAAAGAAAATAATTGATTTCTTAATTACAATTTTATCCTCTCATATAAATGTAGTTTTAATTTGAAAATGACTATAGCTATAATGTGATAAGGTTGTTGAAAAATGTTAAGCTTATTTGTCAATTTTATTATTTTAAGGGTTTCTTTAGTGGCTTTTTTTCCCCTAAAGGCATATAAATTGCTTTCAAATTAGTTTGAGAGAAAGTATTTTATTGTGGCTCTTATCTCTATAATAATAATAATAATAATAATAATAATAGCCTATTTACTAATAAATACATCAAGCTATTTCTATGATTGATGTTACTATTAAAAATGGCAGTCATATTTAAAACGGAAAAAAATTAAATAAAAGGTATATTTTACCTATTCACGTTTTTTGTAGAGTTATAATTTTATTTATCTTAAAATTAAAGTTTTGATTGTGATTAGAATTTGTATGATAAGATTAAATAATTTTAATTTTCGCTCAACTTAAAAAAAGATGTTTTTTTTTTTTTAAGAAATTAAAACATGGTTTTTTTATTTTGAAAATAATTTTAGAAAGCTTTTGTTTGGTAGAGAATCTAAACATAGAAATTTGAAAATAAGGAATTCAATAAAAATAGAATTGTAATGTAAGTTTTTACATATGTGTTTAATAGTAGAATCACTAGATTCAATTTAAACAATTGTTTAAAATGTATTTGATATAGATATATAAATTATACACCTAGTTGTAGTTACCTACTAAATAGTGGAAGAAATTTGATTGAAAATGCTCATTTGTGGTTTCTTGTAAAACCTATATACCAATGGTTATTAGTCAATCTGTTTGTATTATCAACCTTATAATGAATTTATGTATGCGTGAAATTGTTATATGTTGGAAAGTTGTTGGTGTATATAGGTATGATTAGTTTATTTTGAAGAATATATGTGTAATAACAGGATTCAACGAAATAACAATAAGAAAAAATGTATTTCATTGACAATAAAAAAATGTTGTTAAATTTTTTTTTTTTACATTTAATAACTGTCATGAATGAACATAATAATACGAAAAATACGAAATTTCGAGTACTCATGGTTCAGATATTATTGACAATTGAAAAATGTCATCATATATATATATTTTTTTTGCTAACATTTAATAAGTGTCTTCAATATGCATAACATTACAGAAAATATGAAATCTTTATTTCATTAGTTACAAAGATAAAAAGTCATAATATGCTAAAAAATAACAAATAATGATTGTCATTATTTGTTCATCGTTGGCAATTAATTATTGTCATAAGAAAACCATTTATGACATTTTTCAACAAATGTCATTGAAGCTTCTACTTTTATCGACGATTCAATGACTGAAAATAAATGTCACAAATTTTAAATCTGACAGTTTTTAGATGTTATTGAATCTCAGTTTTACTCGAGTGATTTGACACAATAAACTATTATTAATTTATTTATGAACATGTTTTTTTTCAAATATTGTGCATAATTATTATTTTATAATATTATATAATTTATAATGCATTGCATATTTTAAATTTAAAAACATGAATTTGAATTGAGTTTATAACATGACATACTATATTTCTAAATATTTTTTTATATATTTTTAATATAATTCTATATTTTAAAATTTAAAACTCAAAACTTGAATAAAATGAAAATAAAAAAACGTTGTTATACACTCTTTAAACCCCAAAATTTAAAAGAATCTTTAGAAACAAAATTTAAATTTTCTACCAAACATATATTTATTTGTTAAACTCAATAAATCTAAAAACATAACGTAAAACTAAAAAACTTGTCATATCAACTTTTCAGCGCATCATGAGAATGACCTAATGACTCAAAGCGTTTATAAGACAAATTTTAGAATTTAAACAATACTTCTTTGGGTTGAAGAGATTTTTTTTTTCTTTTTTTATCTATTTATTAATTTTTTTTCTTTTTCTTTTTTTAAATCTTAGATAAATTATGGGTGAAAAGGCAAATTTAATTTTGACAATATTATAAAATTTTAGTAATTATAATTATTATCATATAAGAGAATATGTTTCTAAAATGTATAATGAAAATATTAATAGATATTAATTTTTTTTTTATATAAAAATATAATAAATTAGTATTAGAGACTAAAATTGAATCAAATTTCTTATATTGTATTTGAAGAAGAAGAAAGAAAAAAAAAAAAAAAAAAAAACATCGCTTTAGAAGAATCCTATGAAACCCTAATGACTTATTGAACAATTTTTTCTACTCAACAAAATACAAAAAAACCAGCTAGAGAATCTTAAGGGAGAATAATGTCAAGTTCTGATACACTCCCAAAATACTATTTGGAGTCTTCAAAAATTATTAAACTAAAGAAGTAAACCTTTTTAAATGTTGCAAAAAGTTGATTTTTGATGAATGTTATGTATTTCTCTTTTATGAGTAAGGTTAAAACATTAATTAGATATGCACAAGTTTAAGGATTATTTATTTAATTTTACAAAAGAATTCATTTCTTATATCTAATCTGTGTACTATTTAACCAATTAAATTAAGGTTAAGTTCATTAATGAACTAATTTATCTAAGTAGTGATATTACAGACTTCAAACTAAAATAAAATTTAGGATTGTTTTCAAATATTGAAAATAGACTACTATCTATGTCTATCTTTGTCATGAGAAACGTAAATAATAGTCTATTGTAAATGGGTGATATTTGCTAATATTTGTAAATATTTTCAAGAATTTTATCATCTAAAATAATTTTTCTAAAATTTATTGTTTTGCTTATGCAATTTATTTATATTATATTTATAAGATATTCAACGAATATTTTTAATCAATAATTAATGACACAAGTCACCTTTGGAAAGTTATTATAGAACAAATTTTTTGTTAAAGCTTGTGCTGTTTTGTCAAAGTTAATTCCATAATTACAACGTTAATATAAGTCTATGGTCCTGAAATTAAAAATTTATGATAACAACATGATTATACACGATTTGACAAATTTGGGATAAAAATGAAAATTTTCCTAGTAATCATATTTTTTTTTAATTAAAAAAATCAAGAATTTATAATATTCAAAATTTAAGAGCTTTTTTTTTTCTTCCTTCCTTTAAAATTCCTAACGTAATTTTATTTTAGAACTTTTTTCAAATATAGCAAAAGAAATCAAAATATCTATAAATATAGGAAAATTTTACTGTCTATCTGCAATAAACTACAATAGATCGCTGATAGACTATTATCTGTGTCTATCGCAATCTATAGTCTATCGCAGATAAACTGTGTATTTTACTATTAGTGGTAAATATTTTCAACAATTTTGTCATTTAAGATAATTTTTTATTATTGTATTATATTTTTATTACATAAAATTTTTGTTAACCTATATACACAGGTAAATATGCAATTTTTCAATCTTCTAAAATAAATAACTAATTAAATAGTACATAGTTAAATCGGTCAAAGTGTATGTCTCCAACTAAAAAGTTAAAAGAATTAAATGAAATATTGATTAATATATTGTACTAAATAAATGTTCAATCGTTGAAATTATGTTAAATCATCAAAAATATTCCAGAACTATGATTTGTATTAAAATTTTCATTATTTTAACTATGGATGTTTTGAAGTTTTTTTTGTCAAAAAAAAATTCTTATAAACTTTTGCCAACTAAAAATTTCTCATTTTAAACTTCTAAGATATTATATAGATAGATTTCAGATATTCTATTATTCATATTTAAACAAACAATATATTTTTTTTCATAATTGTACCTAGTGTTAGAGGTTAAGTACTTTCATAATAGTTTGAAATTTCATTAATTATTAAACTGTTAATGTATATCTTTCAAATTCCATTACTTTTTTTTATTTATTATTTTTAAGAGTATTTATTTATTTATTTTTATTTGATCCTTATACATGAACAGAAATCCTTTGGACAGAGAAATAAATAACAAAGAACATTTCGTTTTCAAAGTTACACAACAACGTATTATTTTTATTTTTATCTTTATTTTATTTATATGTGTTCTTTTTAATTATTTGGAATCTATTTAATTTTTTTTTTAAAATTATTGTTTGTAAAAAGAATGTTAGCTTTTACAATTTTTGAATTGTCATGAAGCTTTGTTGATTATGAAATTCGGGAGATATAGAGACAGATGATAAAGTAATTTCTTATCCTAACTTATGTCACAAGAATTTGTGTTAGTTCCATTCTATTATAATAATAATAATAATAATAATAATAATAATTATTATTATTATTATTATTATTATTATTATGATCACTACACTTTAATTGAAGCTTGTTACTTATCTATCAGTGTATTTTTAATTTAAAATATAAATTTAAAAGAAGGTGCTTCACAAATAAAATAACATGTTTCATTTAGTCTCTTCACATGCCTACTATAACTAATTATTTTGACTTCTTACTAGCAATTTCAACTACAACCTCACTATTATCGGTATTGATAAGATAAAATTGATTTGATTGATTATATATGATTTCAGTAAAAGATGGTGGAAATTATATATTTAGTTGATAAATCAAAATAGATACCCATTTGGATTAAATGGGTTGCCATCTTTCATTTCATTATTTTTTAGTCAAGTAAAATACATTAAGAAAGTTCAAGAACACCATTTTTTTAATATATATCAGTTGTATAATTGAATGAAAAAATTATATTAAAAGTTACAATCAATTAATTGGGTGAATACAATTAATGAGTTAAAAAACAAGTGGATTGGACATAACAATAATGCAAGTTTAGAGTGGGACCAAATTTGAAATTGAAGTAGCTATATAGGCCAATTTAATGCAAAAATCATCAAACACCCAACTTCTATGTGGAACTATATATGTCTATACTGTCATTATTAGGTTCACAAAAACTAAAAGTTCCAAAACAACATGAAGGTTGTGTATTGGATGTTTTAGGTCAACAAAGTTTTAAAAAGAATATATTAACCTTAATTTATTGTCCTTTTAAGGGCTTTGGTGTCTTTTCTTCTTCTTCATCATCATCATTTCTTTCTATCATACAAAGTTTATTCTTGAGAATGTTTTTAGAAGCAATGTTGAGATTAATCATAAGAGATATGACTTCATTTTAGAACTTGCTAGATTGTAGAGGAGGTGGGAAGTAATATTGAGGTGGAAAAGTAAGAGAAAACACAATTGGTTTTTTTTTTTTTTTTTTCTTTTTTTTTTTTATTACAATGTTTTCTTTTTTATTATTTTGTTTTTCAATTATGGAAAGTCAAAAGTATTCAACTTAGTTTCATGACAATTTTCTTGTTTGGGATTTTAAGAATTTAAAGGAGAGGTTTAATGGTTTTTAATTTTCTTTATTCTTTTCTATTCCTTTTTTTTTTTTTTTCCTTCTAAAGTACTCATTTAGTATTATTTTTCTAGATTTTCTAAGAACATTTAGAATGGACTTGAAAATTAAGAATATTTGTGAATGATTTTACAAATTGATCACGATTTGAAATGTATTTTAGAACTTTTTTTGGGACAACAATTTGGGACATAGACTCAATCGTAAATTATGTATATTTTATGTCAATTTGACTAAGCTTATGTTAAAAAAAAAAAGTAATTTAAAATTAAATGTCATCAGTATAAATAAAGTTAAAATACCATTTTGGTCTCTATACTTTGAAGTTTATTGAATTTTAGTCCCTATACTTTTATCGTGCAACTTTGGTCTCTATACTTTCAATAAATCTTAATTTAGTCATCGATGCTAGTTTATTGTTGATTTTCTTAAATTCTTTTTTTTTTTTTTTTTTTATCTATAGCATTTTTGCAATAAATTTTGAAAACATATTCACACATTTTGTTTTCTTGCATAAAAAAGTATTATTATTATTTAATCAATTTCAGTAAAAGTTAACTTTAGGGTTAAATTTAAGATTTATTGAAAGTATGAAAACTAAAATTAAACAATTGAAAGTATAGTAACTAAAATTGGATAAACTTCAAAGTACGGGAACAAAATGATATTTTAACCTATAAATGATTTTGATGAGTTCATTTTAAAAAATCGAAAACAAAAGTATTATCAAACTGCTTAGACTTTGTTTGGTAACTATTTGGTTTTTAGTTTTTATAAATTTATTAAGCCTATTTTCTCTAAATTTTTTACAATAGTTTTCATGTTATACTAAAAAAAGTTGAATACTAACCAAATTCCAAAAATAAAACAATTTTTTTTTTTACTCTTCAAATTTTGCTTGGTTTTTTAATAGATTAGTAGAAAATTTATAATAAAGCAAGAAATTTAGAGGTGAAAGACATGTTTATAAGCTTAACTTTAAAAAACTAAAAGCCAAAATCAAATTTGATTACCAAATAAGATATTATTCATTTTCGTCTCGTTTGGTAACCATTTAGTTTTTGGTTTTTTGTTTTTGAAAATTAAGCCTATAAAAGCTACTTCCACCTCAAAACTTCCTCCTTTGTTATCTATTTTTATCGATGGTTGTAAAAACCAAGCCAAATTTTGAAAAACTAAAACAAGTAGCTTTTAAAAACTTGTTTTTATTTCTGGAATTTAGCTAAGAATTCAACCATTGTACTCAAACAAAGATGCAAATTGTTATGATAAATTGAGAGGAAATAGACTTAATTTTCAAAAACTAAAAATAAAAAAACGAAATGGTTACCGAACGTAGTCTCCATTTTTATTTTCAACCGGTAGAAATCATTGTTGGAAGGAGTAAAAGGAAAGAAATTGGTGTAAAATGAGGAGTGATAAATTTTATAGATTTATGATGGGTTAAAAAACAAGTTCTAGACATTCATCATTAAAATAAAATAAAAAATTAATTATTATAAATATTAAAGAAAATTAGATGTCCATTATATAAATATGCTTAGTGGCAAAAGGCCACGTGTCTACTAAAGACATAGCCACTACCTACTTGCCAAATTGCCTATAAATAGAGGCTTTTCATGGATATTGTAATATATACATTGGAGAGAAAATAAGAAAAAGGATTGGTGTTGAGAAATTTCATAAAATTCCAATTTCTTTATTTTAGCGTATTTTAAGTTTATTTAATTTAGTTGTTTTAATTATTTTTATATTATTTAATTATTTAATTATTTTAATATTATAATTTCTCGATTTTCGTGCTCCCGTTTTTCCGTCATTTTGCTCCTCAATTTTACAACATTAATGTTATTATTTTGGACTTATTTTAAAAAACGAAAAAAGAAATATCAAACTCATCCTATAATAGTATATTGCATTACTTTCCTTCTATATAAAATCTAATGAAATGGACAATTGGGTTGAGGGAACTTCAACAGCTCATATGATCAAACTAAGACAACTATCAATGGCCCCAACTTTGACAAATTCTATAGTAGATACCTCAAAGGTAGAGCAAAAAGAATCCAAGCCAAGCCATCTTAGTGGAGACCTTTATCCTCGTACAAGAAGTATTGGGAGTGCGATTAAAGTCAAGTTTTAGTTAGAAAAGTGTAAGATCAAAATTGTATATCAGTAAAGAATAATATCTCCGTCGATATTAGACCTTTCAAATAATTTCAAATACAAAATCATCTAATGTCTAAAGTGGATAATATCATACAATTGTGAAGATATGTCGATGGTCGAAGTTCCTAACAAAAAGAATTATTATTTCGGTTATATTATTGTTGCTTCATAAAACTTATGAACCACCTTGTGATGTTAAACACTCTTTGATGTTTGAGTTTAGAGAATAAAATAATAAATCAACTAGTCGGGAACATCAACTATAGAGTTTATTCAACTTTGCCACATAAAGGGATAGAGAGCATAGATTTTCAAATGTCTTATAAAATATTGTGGGAAGTTAAACAAATTAAGAACATGTTTGGAAGTGATTTTGAAAAGGTTAAAATCATTTTGTACATATCTTGTAATCATTCAAAATTAGTTTAATGTTTGATTGTAATTACATTTTTAAAAGCTATTTTTATATAATAAAAATTGATTTTTCATGATTAAAAACATGTTTGATCAAATGAGCTTAACCATTTCAAAATCAAACTCTCAAACAAGTCCTAAATATTTGCTAGACCTCTGATAAATGTATCAATGAGAATAGGAGTTAGTTAGATAAAGAGGGGGTGTTGAGTATTTTGTAAACCGTCTCGGAGTGAAAGGGGAGGGAAGGACAGTTTGAGGAAGACAATGTTGTACTTGTTCTTGATTTTTTGATTTAATAAATCGAAGTTCGGTACCTTTCATTTTGGTATAAAAGGTTGAGGCGATGGATAGAGAGATTGCTGGAATTCGCGTTGATATGCAGAAACTCCCACAAATGGAGGAAACTTTGACGTCGTTGCCAAAAAGTGTGAACTCTTGAACATATAAGCGGATAAACAACATCGTTCATCCGAGGAGTTACGGAAGGCGATGGCTTCAGTATTAGCTGAAGTAACTCATAGTTCGCGAGAATGGGCATCGTAAATTTCTTTATGATAATAAAATAATATTTATAATTCACCGAACTAACTACTTATACTGCTGAGTAGCACAAGCAGCAAGTCTGAGGTCGAACCATAGGGAGTCTAAGATACGATCTCTCTAAGCTAAATTGGTCTATGAAAAGCAGTAACAACAGAGGGTTTTTGTTTAAATAAAGTGCGGGAATGTAAATATGGAATTTAAATTGCAAGAAAATAAAAGTGCGAGAAAAGTAAAAGGAAACACCTAGCTCATGACTTAGGATTAACCCAATGTTCTATTGACCATAGGATTATTTAGGATTATCTCTCTCGATTTAATGTGCTTAGCCAACTTGCCCGGATAGCCCAAAGCAAGCGCTCTAATTACTAATTAATCACTTAATTAAAACAAATGTTCGACTAATTGGGTTCGATAGCGGCCAAAGAAATCTCACATTTACTTTAATTAATTTCTTAGTTAAACTAATTGCTTAGTTATTTGGATTCAATAGCGTCCATAACAAACAAACAATTGCATTAAGCTCGATAGGTTTAATTAAGACGATTAATAACCCCAATAGACCTAAGTTACTAATCTACTGCATTCTTAAAATTAGTTAATCATGCAATGTTTGTGAAAAGGTTATTCTAAACAACCTAATTTCACACCCCAAGCATGCTTTAGCACTTGCTCCCTTTTAGACTAAAAACACATTAGAACATCCTTAATCTCTAGCAATCAAAGAATGAATGATGGTTGATCAAGCCTATCATACATTTATGCATAGATATTCAAATACATTCAAGAACCACAGAAAATCAAAGGGAAATATGGATTAAGAATAAAAATTTACATAGTCGATCCATGGGTTTTGCCTAGACCTAAGCTAGAAACTCACCTTAGTCACGAGATCAATCCAAGATAAGCTTTACAACCATAAAATACTCCCAAGAAGCAAGAATTACAGAGAGAAGGAGAAGAGGAGAAGAGAAAATGAGATTGGGGGCTGAAAATCAGAGAGAATTGTGATGACGAACCCTAAAATTAGCTAAAAAAACAATTTATAACAAGGGGAGGGCGTCACTATGCTCTGGGTAGAAGTAATAGCATCGGTCTTGAGCATAGCTACGCTATGCGCATTATGTTTCTATCAAAATCTAGAGCATAGTTGCGCTCTTGCCAAATTTACTCAAGGGGCATTTTGGTAATTTTTACCTCCTTGAGCTCCGAGTGCCTGATTTCACTTCTTGTAGCTCTGAATCAACCCCGAATAGCCATAACACTCTAAGATGCATGATTTATTCAAATTCCTATAAAATAGCAAAATAAACACATAAAATCTATGAACGAGCTTGAATTAAGCTAGGGAAAGTAGCATTTTTACAATGCTATTAGTAACGGAAATGTGATCTCGGTTGGCAGCGTCCTCTATGAATTAAGAAGCAAAGAGAGTTGATAAGGTGGGAGAGGAAGGTGGAGATTCGTTAGCATTGCTAAATGAACTATTGCGGAGCAGAATTGGAGAAATCGACCAAAATCAAAACTTAAGAAGGTTGAAATGTTGATTTTCAACAGAGAAGATGATCGTGGCAGTGATTAGCTTTGAATCGGTGGCGTTGGATTGGTATCGAGCAAAGGAGGAACGAGATTGTTTCCTAATTGGAAGACTTTGAAGATGACGCTGCTTCAGTGATTTCGTTCGTCGAAACAAGGTACTATTTGTGATCAATTTATAGCAATTAAACAAAAAACAACCCTAGATGAATATATAATTTTTTTTGATAAATTGATTGCACCTTTGACACAATTATCAAATGAAGTGTTAGAGAATACTTTTATTAATGGTTTAATACCATGGGTTAAGGCAGAGGTAGAATGTTAGGAGCTCATTAGGCTGATGGACATGATGAAAATGGCTCAATTGGTGGAAAATAGGAGTTAGTAAGGTTAGAGATGGGCTTGGTTCGATAAATGCTAAAAAGGCCAAAGGAAGTTCTAATAATACTAAATCTGTGGAATTGACAGTGACTAAAGAAACAACGAAGGTTGTTGAACCTATTCCGATAAGATTACGCTTTGCGATCTGATGAATGTCGGGGCAAAGCGTGAAGAAGGTAAGGTGATTATTGGATGCAGAATTTCAATCGAGGAAGGAGAAAGGATTATGTTTTTGTTGTGACGAGAAATACTCTGTTGGCCATTATTGCAAGGAGAAGAACCAACGTGAACTTAGGTTTTTGTTAGTAAATGATAACATTAAAGATTTTGAAGTATTTGAAGATGCTAATGATCCATGGGAACCTGTAGAGTTACAAACAACAACAATTGAGAATACCGTGGAGTAGTTAGATTATCCAAACCAAGAATGATGAAGGTTCAAGGGGAGATTCTAAATATGAAGATTGTTGTGTTGATAGATTGTAAAGTGGCACACAACTTTATTGCACAACGATTGGTGGAGAATTTGGAATTGAAGATTGATAGCACCTAAAATGTGCTACTTTCCTCAGCTTAATTCGGACTTGTTTTAGAATTTTATGCGTTTATTCTTATGATTTTGTAGGTTTTGTGCACTAAGAGGTATAATTGACCTTGAAAACTGAAACAAAATGAAACCGAACAAAATCTTAGCTTTTGAGCATCAACCAATTAAAGAAAGAAGGAAAAGGAAGAAAATTGGCAAGCAGCCTAACGCCTAAGCGCTGCACTAGGTACTTGCAATCTTAGACTAGCTTTTAGGCAAGTGCTTAGGCGGCTGCCCTGGAGCGCCTAGGCACTTCGAAGATGGACAAAATGTAGATGCGCGCACACGTGAAGTGCCCAAGGCTGGTGCTTCGATTTTTAAGGTAGAGTGCCTAGGCGTTCCAGCCAGTTTTAAATACAAATTTTTGTTGGATTAAGTCATACCATGCTCGATTTTTTAGCCTCCACATCCAAATTCTCTGTATTTTAGAATTCTAGCATTAACTTCATTGTAATCTTCATTTATTCCATCTTCAAGAATCATCTTGTTACATTATGAGTGGCTAAGGTATGTTCTTCTAGCTTTAGGATAGGATGAAACTCATTTGACTTGGTTGTGAGAACTTCTAACTCATAGTTTCCTACTGATTTTCTATAGATTCTTGATACATTTCATCTTCTATGTCTGGAAATTATTGTGGCTTGATCGCCCGTTGTATTTTCTTTGCTTTGCTATAGAGGATAACATCTCTTGGTGTGTGAATCTCAATAGGGCACAAATTACGCATGCTTGTATGCAAATTTTAGGTTGTCTTAGATTATCTTGTTTTCTTCATTGCATGACTAATTGTTCAAGAATCAAAGCGTTAGTAATGTAGGGCTTTTCCTAGTTGCTAATGAACTTGGCTTGATTACCTTAGCTTAATGTGATATTTGATTAATTAAGCCATTAATTGGAACTGGTTAATTAAGCATCTAAACTAATTAAGAAATTGACTAGTTTTATAGGGCGTTCGTTTTGACCTCTTAATCAAGCTAGCGAGCCAAGAATAGAAATGAGCATGCAATTAATCTCTTGTGTTTGATGAGCAACCAAGCAAATGAATGAATTTTGAAATCTCTAAGCTAGGCCTTTTAATCAATTTAATTCCCACTTTAATTATGCTTTTACATTCATGCCCCTTTAATTTCCATTGCAATAAAAAACACACAACCCCCTCTTTTGACCATACAAATTCATCAAGAGGCTTAAGCATCTCAAGATTTCTTGTGGAGACGACCTGATCTTGCCACTTATACTATGTTGTCGTGTAGATAGAATAGATTGGAGTTACAAATTTTTTTGATTAGTAAAGGTTTATGGGCGACGAAAAAATCCCTTGCTGTGAAAGACTGATGAGATAGCTAATTATGGAGTCATTATGGGCAAGAGAACGAATATAAGAGGCAAAGGCGTGTGCATATCAACTAAGTTAGAGCTAGGAGAAATGGTAATTGTGGATGAATTCTTGCCTCTTGACTTGGGATATGTGGATGTCATATTGGAAATGCAACTCTGGGAGTCACAGAGGTTGATTAGCAAACTTTGACGATGAAGATACGATGAGGGGACAAGGTTATTATTATTAAAAGAGATTTGAGTTTGACAAAGGTCCAAATTAGTCTAAAAAGAATGATGAAGACTTTGGAGGGTGGTGATCAGGGATTTTTGGTGGAATGTAGGGCGTTGCAGGGAGTCGAATCTCTTGAAGCTTTCTATGGGGTTGATGAAATATTCAATCTAGTGGAGGCCTTGACTGAAGTATTGTCGAAGTATGATGATGTTTTGTAGTGGGCTGAGGCCTTACCAGTTAGTAAAAAGAATGAGATGGAGAAGTTAGTGGTTGAAATGTTATCATCTGGTATTATTCGGCTAAGGTCTAGCCATTATTCTTGCCTTGCCCACTTGGTGAAGAAAAATGATGGGGGATGGCGGTTTTATGTGGACTATAAATTAGCTCTCAATAATGTAATTGTGCCCGAAAATTTTTCAATTTAGGTAATAGAATAACTTTTTTGATGAGTTGAATGGAGCAACTGGGTTTTCAAAGATTGACTTGAAATTTGGGTATCACCAGATACGAATGAATCCTAGGGATGTGGAAAAGATTGCCTTTCGCACACACGAGAGGCATTATGAATTTTTGGTTATCTCATTCGGCTTGATGAATGCTCCTTCCACATTCCAAGTTTTGATGAATGGAGTCTTTAAGTTGTATCTAAGGAAGTTTATTTTGGTATTCTTCGATGACATACTGGTGTATAACAAAAGTTTAGAAGAGCATATGGAGCATTTAGATGTGGTGTTAGCTGTTCTAAGAGAAAATGAATCGTATATGAATCATAACAAATGCCAGTTTGCTTGAGGTCGAGTGGAGTGTTTGGGTCATATCTGTTCAACTTAAGGTGTTAAGGTTGATCTCGAGAAGGTAAGGGCAATGATGCAATGGCTAATGCTAACTTGTATTAGGGAAGTAAGAGGCTTCCTTGGCTTAACCGGTTACTATAGAAGATTTGTAAAAAGTCATGGAAGTATAGTAGCGCCATTAACTTAGTTGTTGAAGAAAAAGACTTTTGAGTAGTTTGAGGAGGTTGATAGCTCTCGAAAAGAGCTATTTTTATGTCTCTAATTCCGCTTGCTTGTTTTTAGTATAATGTGTTTAATGTCTATTTTTGTAGATTCTCGAGCATAACATGCATTATGGGGTGTTATGTGCCATTCAAGGTTAATTTGGAGCTATTAGGAGTCACATTGGAGACCCGAGGCTTCAAAAGACGAGAAATAACAAAAAATGCTCCCAGAAGAGCGTGGATGTGCTGGTTAGCGCTCTCCTAGGTGCCTACTACCTGAGAGCTTGAAACAACGCAACGCCTAGGCACTACCCTGCTACCTTAGAGTGCCTAAACACTCCAAATTTTGACACACTAAGGTTCGTGCGCACGCGAAGCGCTTAGGAGCTATCCTAGTGCTTGGGTTGACGCTTCGATTTCTAGGTAGAGCGCCTAGGCGCTCCTGTGATAAAGTTATATAATCTCTTAATTTTCTTTAGGGTTTATGATGGTGGGAAGCATGGAGGTCGAGGAGTTCTTCAAATTTTCTTCTTTTCCTTCATATTTCTACCATTTTTAGCTTAGGATTTTTATATTTTTTTGGGTTGTAATTAAGGATTTGAGCTCTCTCTATACATTGTCTATGGATTGTAAAGGTAAGTAGATTTCTAGTTTTTTGAGAGCAAGAACCTGTGTATTTTCTTGAGATTTTGTTGAATGAACTTGCATTTTGTATTTGTATTCATCTTTGAATCTTGTCGAATTTCTAGATATGAATTTGTTTGTGGATTGACCCTCCTATCACGAATGATTGTCATTGCTAGTAGATTTTGGCTTGCACTCTTATTTTTGTTGGTCTTGCTTGAATCACTAAAGTAGCAAATAATTGAATCATGTATGCTAGGATTATAAGCTTTCCATGAACCTAGATTGCATGCTTTAATTAGGTTCAATGATTAAATTGGTTAGTTAATTAGGCTATCTAATTAATCAACCACACAATGGAACCTTTAACCTTAATGCACATGTTTTTAATTCTATATGGCTGCTTATCGAACCCAATAGGATCTAAGACATGTAGTTTAATTAGGACTTTGGCTTTGATTGATATTTAGGGTGCTTGCTTCGTTAAACATGACAATTTGACTGCTTGAAGCGTCGATTAATTTGGTTCAATTAAGCAAGTCGTTGTGTATACATAAATCAAAAGCATGTTTAATCAACAAGAATCGATGATAGAATTGCGTAGGAGTCCCTCTTGCTTTGAAAGCTAGATTTCCATATCTTTAGTTACTTTTACCCATTACTTTTACTTTCTTGCAATTTAATTTTCATGCACTTTATCTCTATCCACATCACAACTCCTTGTTCATCGTTATAACTAGGAAATTGACTTAATGAAACATCATTAACGCCTCCTTGCGTATCGACCCCGACTTGCCACTTGTACTACGCCATCGTAATATAGGTAGTAGTTCGGTATTATAAATTGTTTTTGATAGATTCTTTTTAGAAATAAAATGACACCAAAAAAAATCTACATCAGAGACGCAAGAAGCTTTTGAGCAACTTAAGACAACCATGGTTATGTTGCCTGAGCAACTTAAGACAACCATGGTTATGTTGCCTATATAGGCAATGCCAAATTTTAGCAAGCCATTTAAAGTTGAAACGGAAGTGAAAGAGTCCTTTTTGGTGTCATTTTAATTCCCAAAAAGAACTTATCAAAAGAAGCTTGTGGTGAGTCTGGGTTGATCCGCAGGGAAGCGCTAGTATGAATTTTTCGTAAAGCTAATTAACTAACTAGAGCGATAAATGGGTATGGTTGATAGCACCTAAAAGTGTTATTTTCCCTAACTTAATTCTGGCTCGTTTGTGGATTTTATGTGTTTATTATGCTATTTTATAGGAATTCGAGCAAATTATGCACTTCGGAGTATTACAGGTTGTTTGGGGTTAATTTGGAGCATCAGAATGGAAATTGGACACCTAGAGCTCAAGGACATGAAAATTACAAAAATACCCCTAGAGCTAGCGTAGAGCTGCGCTCTAGATTTTGACAGAAAAGTAATGCGCGCGCATGCGAGCGCAACGTTGCTACGCTCAGGGTCGGCGCTCCGACTTCTACCAAGAGCATAATGATGCTCTAAAAGAGCACAATGACTTTTGCCCTTTTTATAAAAGGAAATTTTGCCGAATTAGGGTAGGGGAGTTTGGGCTTTCAGCCCCCAATCCAAAATTCTCTTCCCCTCTTCTCCTTCCCTCTGTAATTCTTCATTCTTGGGTGTATTTTATGGTTGTAAAGCTTATGTTGGACCGATCTTGTGGCTAAGGTGAGTTGCTAGCTTAGGTCTAGGTGAAACCTATGGATCGATTTTGAGGATTTTTGTTCTTAATCTACATTACCCTTTGATTTTTTGTGGTTTATGAATGTGTTTGAATTTCTATTCTTAGACGTATGATAGGCTTAATCAACCATCATTCATTCTTCGATTGCTAGAGATTAGGGATGCTTTAATGTGTTTTTAGTCTCAAATGGGCAAAGTCCAAAGCATGCTTGTTGGGAATTCTAGGTTGTTTAGAATAACCCTTTTACACTTTGCATGAAAGGATGCTCAAGAACGCATTTGATTAGTAACTTAGTGCCATTTGAGTTATTAATCGTCTTAGTTGAACCTTTCGAAATTAATGCGATTGTTTGCTTTTTATGGACGCTATCGAACCTAAACAACTAAGCAATTAGTCTAATTAAGAAATTAATTAAAGTAAATGTGAGATTTCTTATGGCCGCTATCGAACCCAATTAATCGAGCTTTTGTTTTAATTAAGTGATTATTAGTAATTAGGGCCTTTGCCTTGGGCTATTTGATCAAGTTGGCTAAGCACATTAAATCGGGAGAGATAATCCTGAGTAATCCTATGACCAATCGAACATCAGGTGGATCCTAAGTCCCGAGCTAGGTGTTCTCTTTTACTTTTCCCACACTTTTATTTTCTTGGAATTTAAATTCCTCAATTGACATTTCCACATTTCATTCAAACAAAAACTCCATTTTTACTGCTTTCCATAGACTTATTAGCTTAGAGAGATCGTATCTTAGGCTCCTTGTGGTTCCACCCTAGACCTTTCCACTTGTGCCACTCAATAGTATAAGTAGTTGGTTCAATGAATTATAAATTTTATTTGATTTTCGGAGAGAGGTTTACGATACCCATTCTTGTGGTCTTTCAATGGTGTGATAAGCGTGCAAGAAAAATAAAAGCAACGGGTAAATGTAACCTAGGATTGAGTTTATCCAGTTTCAAGAGCAAGAGAAATTCCTATGTAATTTTGATCATCGATTTTCGTTAATTAAACATGCAATTTGATTTATGCGCACACAACAACCTACTTAGCTTTGCCTAACCTAACTCAACGATGCTACAAGCAGCCAAAAAGTTCAACTAAACTAAGTAGACGTTCTAAGTATTAATTAAAGCGATTATAGCAATGCCCTAATTAAACACATGCTCTTAAATCAATTCGGTTCGATAACGTCCATAAAGAAATAAGAACAAGTGCATTAAACTTTAGGATTCTATTATGTATACCAATTGGATAGTCTAACCAATTAACCAATTTTATATTTGAACCTAGCTAATACATGCATTCTAGGAAAGCCGTTAAATACATTATTAACTAATTGCTACTTAGGTGATTGAGCTAGACATTCGAGTGTGAATGTGACGAAGCTACGAATCAAATAGCAGGGGCAACACATGCTTATGAGGGATAGCTAACACATAAACAAGCATCTAGAAATTGATATTGTTGGGATTTGTGCCCTAAAGCCTCCTAATTGATTAGTTAATTTAATTATTAATTGTGCAATAGTTATTTATCCATTAACGGAAAAATCCAAGGTTATTGCATGAAGTCTTGAACATGTATGTAGTTGACATACAGGTTCAAGAAATAACCTAAAGGTCTATAGTATATGGATAAGGTTGGGTGTCTTATCCTGATGACACTATGGATACGACCCACTTTGTTACAAAGGGTTTGATTCAAACCGTTCATGTAGAGACATGTGAGTCGGGGTATCCTATACAAAGAGTTTGTATAAGACCGGAATGCGAAATATTTAATCTCTCTTTGTAAATCTGTTAATTTATGAGATTAATATTTCATAGGATGATCATGTACGACTCGATCTTAATCCTGAGTGACTTATGAACTTCTGTCTGTGAGGTCGGTCCTTTGATTTGCATGGGTGAGAGTAGCCTAAGTTGCCAACTCAATAAGCCTACCATTTTGGGGATTTGACTAAATGGGGAGCTAGAAACATAACATCATAAGGAGGAATTCACTCCTTCCTAGATAGGGTACATAGATGAATAGTTCCCTTAAGTGCTGATTTCGGGTCTTGAACAAGGGGCCCACCCTCTCACTGACCTGAGAGGGACTTAGTTTATGGTTGGATCATAAACAAATTGTTCATTAGAGAAATCGGTGGTACTTAAGGATAAGAGGTAATTACAGGGGTAGAACGGACATTTGACCTAGCTGTAACTATGAACAACTCGCGACGGATCGACTTGCTTATACTGATTATATCCATGGACATAACTTGTCCTACAGTGCATAAGAGTTCAACTATGAGTTTATAATGGTTTGCCCTGTAGTTAATGAATGAAGATTAATTTAATTAAAGAGTTTAATTAATTAATATCGAATCATTAAAGCTTATAATCTGTAGGGTCTATAAGGTCCCCGTGCTAGCTCACCATGGACCAACAGGGATCAACTTTGTTGAAAGAAAAATTTGAAATGTTCAAATTTATGAGGAAAAATATTAATTGTATTGAATACAATTAATTACATGATTTATTATAAAGTTTATTTGAATAAGACTCAAATTATAACTTTGTAATATGGAGAGTTAATTGATTAATTTGAATTGGATTTAAATAATTAATTATTTAATTTGGATGTGATCCAAATTAAAGATTCTGCAGAAAATAAATATTTAAATAAGATTCAAATATTTTAAACCATTTAATATGAGATATTAGTTGGATAAATATTTATTAATATTGTATATTATTAAATATTTAATTTAAAATCTCTGCAGAAGGGTTATCCTAATAGGATGAGGAATAACCCATAGAGTTCTACATATAGGGCCATTGGGAGCCCTCATAGAATACCCCTTTACCAAAATAATCACTACGATTATTCAAAACTCTTTCTTTAATAAATTCTCCCAATCTTCTTAGAAAAGTTCTAGAAAAATTCTTCTCATTCTTTCAAGAGGCGGTTCCTACAAATGGGATCCTTGCCAGAATAATAGCAAGGAAGATCTCTTAGAAAAGAAAGACTACAAAGAGAAGACTATCGGTTCGATGAGAAGAATTTACTAAAATTATCGGCAAAGGTATGTTGCTTAACCTTCCTTAACTTTTTGTATTTTTAATTCTTTCAAGAAATAAAAGAATGCTATCTCATGTTTCCGCCGGGATTCAATTCCCTTGAATGATATAAAATCAATATACATTCAGCCCATCAACAGAAAATCTCAAGAAATTACATGGTTCTTGATAAAATCCTTACCTCAATATCCCATAGACAAGAACAAGAGGGAGAGCTCCAAATCCATGTTTACAAGCCAAAAGAAACGTAAAATCTAGCCTAAAACCCAAGCAAAAAGAAGATTATATATAGACTTGGTGCCTACTCAATTTTATTGGGAGGCAACCCAAGCGCTTATTGGGAGGCAACCCAATTTTATTGCTTTCTTTATTTTCTTTTTATTTTATTTTCAATAAATCTTTGAGTCACTCATATGCTTTCTTAATTTTCAGGATCTTGGTTCATCACAAAAAGTACTCCTTACACCAAGCTTGTTTGGTGGCTTCCCGCTTGCTCCCAGGCTTGCTCTTTCTTTGTTTGATGCTCTTATGCATTGGGGACAATGCATGATTCTAAGTTTGGAATGGGAGGTGTTTTGTGTGTTTTTTTATCCTGCTATGCATGTTTGTGAAGTTTTAATGATCATATGTATGTTAATGAAATTTTGGAAATTTTTTGAAAATTTAGGAGTTTTTAAAGTTAATGGAATGTTTTTTTTATGGCTGTGTGCTTTGATGTTGATTGTCCATGATGAGATTCGAATTTGCATGATAGATGACTTATTGTGGAAATAAAATAGCATCATCTTGAGTTAAATTCATTTAAGTCCCTATTAAAATCTCCCATATTCTTGAGCACGTAGCCACTTTAATTTAGAATCTTTAACTAAAAAAAGAATTAAGTTGGGTGTAGTTGGTTGTCACTCCGAAAGGCCCCACCGGTTCGAGAGTAGAAATGCATGATAGTTTGTAATCTTAGACTAAGGAAAAAGAAAAGAGTATACATGTCTTTCAGAAAAGGAAAAGTGTACACAAAATACATGAGCTTTGTATGTCGATCTTTTTAAATGTTAAACTTGAAATGGATATGCATTGATGAGGATAAAAGGAGCTGCCATGCTGTGACCAGTAAGGACGCTTAAGAATTGACTACGTATGAGTCCCTAAAGTAAATGTGTGAAAGCTAGTATCCCTAGGTAAAAGAATGCAAGTTTAGGGCCCATGAAAAAAAGTATGATTGAATGGTACCTTAGTGGACATATTACTCACTTGAATTGTGTGGATGCTTGAAGATTGGTGCATGATCTAGAGAAGGGAGAAAACTAAGGAAGCTCTCTTAAGTCCCAATTTGAGTTTTAACATTTTAAATTGAATGAGGCTTGCACACACACACATGGGAGATAGCAAGATTTGACCTTGAATGAGTATACCAACATAGATATGTTTGCATGTTTCCACTTAAGCTCTTAAATGCTATTCTTTGAGACATGAGTCGATTGCACACTTCTTCATCGAAACTCCCTTTATTTGATTCTATTCTTTGCTCGGGACTAGAAAATCTCTAAGTTTGGGGTGATGAAAAGCGCTTGAAAAGTGCTTTCTATTCTCTCAAATTAAGAGAATTTATATTAGATTTCACTTGTTTGCTAGTGGTTTTCAGATCAAAATTAAGAAAATTAGAAGTGAAAGCTAAAAGATCAAAGCGGAGCCAAAATCCAATAAAAAAGAGAAGGAAAATCCAAATCTGCCAAAAATAGGGCAGTGCACGACACGGTGCCGAGGGTAGGCTTTCATGACGCACAGCACAGCGACGCCATCCTTTAATGACGGTCAGCGCAGCGACACCATCTTTCCTATTTTGAAAAATCTATATTTTTGGAAAGAATTTTGGGCAGTCAACTCTATAAATTAGAGGGTTTCCAACAGCCCTAATCACCAATCTACACACCAAGAGACATAAGAAGAAGAGAATTGAGAGAAAGTTCATTAGAGAGTTCAAAGAGTGAGTTAGCTGCAAGAAAGAGAGAAAAGAGTTCGAGAGAGAGTCGTGGTGCTGTTCGAGTTTCGACGTGAAGACCAAGAACATCTTGACGGTGCTTCTTCAATGAAGAGCCTCTTTTCAGTAGAGTTTCCCTTTCTTTACACTCTTTCTTTGTTTATATTGTTATGCATATGTTGCTTGAAGCTATCAGTGGCTAAACTCTTTAGTTTTAGGGTTTTGATGAATTGTTTATGAAGTTATTTTGATATTGTAGACTCTTGATGGTTTTGTTGTAATGATTATGCTTTTCTTTGTTATTGTGCTTAAATTCTTGTTGAATGGTCATGTTTGAATGTTAGGTTAGATGTATGGTTGAAAGATTGTATGTCTAACTAGATCTATAACAAAGAATTGTTGTTAATATCTCATGAAAATAGTTAGGTTAACAATGAAAGTTGCTCAAGACTATTCTTAATGCCATGTAATTTGTATTGGTTTTAAGAAATTAGTAATCAATTGAGTTGCATGAGAAAATGTTGTTTTTGAGAGAACAACTTGAATTTATGTTTCTAGACTTAGCATATGAATTGCAATAAAATCCATGAACCCTAGAATATTGCATGATGAAGTAAACAAAGATTCATTACCCTAGAATTCTCTTTGACTTTTGTGTTTCTTATTTAATTGCTTTCCTTTTTTAATTTTATTTCTAAAAACACAACTTGAAATCGAATCCTTAAATAAAATTGATTCAATTCTAGAATAGCTAAGTAACTTACTTCACAATTGGATCTTCGTTGGAGCGATATTTAGACTTCACCGTCTTATATTATAACTTGACCCATACACTTGCGGTTAACACTTAAAATGTGCATCACACATCAGTGGAACATATGGCTTGTCTTCCAGCAAAAAGCCTCCAACATAATATGAAAACCATACAACATGTATAGCTCAAATCAAAGGAGGATATATTAAAGGAGATAGCATGAAACATATCTCATCAAAGCTCTTCTATACCCATGATCTTGAAGAAAATGGTGACATCACTGTTTAACAAATTTCTTCAAAAGATAACTTAGCAGACTTACTCACAAAAACATTACCTATTGCAACATTTGAGAAGTTGATACACAACATTAAAATGCGACGACTTATAGATCTTAAGTGTTGTCTTTATGAGGGGGAGAAAAACACTGCACTCTTTTTCCCTCGACTAGGTTGGTTTTTTTTTTTTTTTTTTTTTTTTTTTTTTTTTTTTTTTTAATGAGTTTTTCTAGCAAGCTTTTTAATGATGTAGTTGTTAATGTATATATGCTATAACTCTTTTTCCTTCACTAAGATTTTTTCGATTGGGTTTTTCTAGTAAGGTTTTAACGAGGCATATAACTTATATACAATGGAAATCTAAAGGGGGAGTGTTGTAAATGTTATGTATTTAATTAGATTTCCGTCACATTTACCTATTCTTCCGATGAGCTCAATCATCCTTGAATTTAGCCTTTGGACTCTCAATCTCTCTATTTTAAGTACTATCAAACTTGGTGGCTACTCTATTCTATCACCATAAATAAGAGGTGTATAAGCCTATAGAAATACACCCGTCTCACATTTTGAGAATAAAAAGAGCTCTCTTTTTTACTCTCCATTTCTTTTGTGTTGTTATGGTTTTTGTTGTTATTATAATATTCTAGTTTCATAACAAATATCACATATTTATTCAATTATGCATTTTGAAGGGATGAAAACCCTAACGCAGTGAAAAAAAAGAAAAACAAGACCAAATCGAAATTGATTGGGAAAACTGAGAGACCATTACACCGGAAATTTACAAAAATAAATACCTAGGTTAAACATGCTTTTGAAAAAACATACCGAGAAAATAAAAACTTACTATTTATTGATATCCAAACTCATTTGGATTTTCTATCACGAACACCACCATAGAGAACCTTTTTTGTTCTCTGAAAGATTTTGAGGTCAAGGTTTGTGGGAACCTTGCAATCTTGGGATTTGATTTTGGGTAGAGAGAATTTGATAGAGGCCAAAATTTTTCACAAATTGTTTCTGTCTTCTTAAAAAAATACTCAACATTCACCGTGATCTGTTTTCTCTTTTTGTAATAGGTATCTAGAGAGATGGAGAGGGAAGGAAAGAACGTGGGACGAATACCATGTATTAGAAAACCCCCATTCCCACGATTAATTTAGTTATTAATAAAATTAATACCTAAATTAATAATTAATAATTAAATTAATTACTAATTGTTAATTAAATAATTAAATCTAATCTAATTAAAAATTCATTTAAATCATATTTAAATGAACATCTCTCACATAACCTATAGTTTTAATTTAATTAATTTAACTAAATTAAATTAAATTAAATTAAAAATTAATTAATTCTCCAATTAATTAATCATCAAATTAAACATCACATATTTAGTTTAATCTACATTTGAATCATATTCAATCGTATTTCTCTCATAAACTATAGTTTTAATATGTATCTGATACGCATTCATTTTAACCTATAGTTTTAATATGAATTCAATTCATATTAAAATAATATTTTAACTCGTTCAAATATTTAATTCTCTCATACAATAATTTTAAATCACATCCAAAATTAAATTTATAATATAAAGTTTAATTAAATTATAAAATTTATATTATTATTCATATTAAAATAACATTTTAACTCCTTCAAATATTTAATTCTCATACATTAATTTTGAATCATATCCAATATTAAATTTATATTATAAAGTTTAATTAAATTATAAAATTTATATTATAATGTATCACCATACATTGTATTATTTTCCTAAGTAAATTTGAACATTTCAAATTTCATTCAAGACATAATAACCTCAATATCCTATACGAGCTAGAAAGGGGACCTAGTGGACCTACAGATTAGAATCTCCAACGATATGAGATTAATTGGTCAAACTCATTAATCACATTAATCAATATTCGTTAACCGTGTACACTCCATCAAAGACCCTGCACTCTTCTCACCGCAGATATATTTTTGAGTCTATGGATATAGACAAATAACAGCAAGTCAATTCTTTACAAGTATTCTTAACACCAATTGGGTAAAATTAAAGTACCAATGCTTCTCTAATGAACAACATGTTTATGGTCCAACTAGTATGTAGTCCCTCATTCTCCTAAGATACTTGAAGGTGTTCTTAACCGCAGTCCAATTGTCTAACCCTGGATTGGACTGATACCTATTAACTATTCCCACTACAAATGTCTTGCCTAGTTACGAGCATAGTATACATTAAGCTGCCCACAGTTGAGACATAGGGAATACGTCTGCTATCCTTAATTTCTTGAGGTGTCTTAGGACACTATTCTTTAGACAAGTGAACCCCGTACCTTAAAGGTAATAAACCCTTCCTAGAGTTCTACATCAAATATTGAGTCCATATTTTATTGATATAAGTTGCTTGAGACAAAACCAATGTTCTATTCTTACGATTCCTAATGATTTGGATCCCAAGAACATATTGCACTCTCCCAAATCTTTCATTTGGAATTGGGCTGCTAGCCATTTTTTAACATATTCTACATCATTCCCAGTGAGTAGGATGTCGTCTACATAAAGTACTAAGAAAGCTACTTTACCCGTTGATGATTTTCTTGTAGACACAAGGTTCATCAACGTTTTAGTCAAAACCAAAAGATTTGATCACAGTATCAAATCTAATGTTCCAAGATTTGGATGCCTGTTCAAACCTATAAATGGATGGATTTAGTTTGCAAACTTTTTGCTCTTGACTTTGGGCTATGAATCATTTGGGCTGAGATGTAAAAATGTTCTCTTCAAGATTGCCATTCAGAAAGGCTGTCTTGACATCCATTTGTCATATCTCATAGTCATAATATGTGGCTGTAGATACGAGAATTCTTATAGACTTAAGCATAGCAACAGGGGAAAACGTTTCCTCATAGTCAACCTTCCTTTTGAGTATAACCCTTTGTTACAAGTCTAGCTTTGAAGGTTTGTACCTTGCCAACTACATCTCTCTTTCTTTTATAGATCCATTTATACCCTATGGGTTTAATCCCTTTAGGTAGATCTACAAGTTCCCATACAGAATTGAAGTACATAGACTTCATTTCAAGGTCCATGGCTTTGACTCATTGGTCATTGTCTAAGTCATTCATTTCCTACTTAAGGACAATGGATCCTCAACTCCATCATCTGGTATGATGAGTTGAGTTTCAGTTAAACCTAAATAACGGGTAGGTTGTGATACAATCCTCCCACTGCGTCGAGGCACTCTTAACGATTGAGAAGGACGAGAATGACCTAAAGTGCTAGCTTCTTCATTAACTCTTGACAAAGGACCACTTCATCAACAACTCTTGTTGACTCTTTAGTAGCTTCATTTAATACAAATTTGCTCCGTGGTTTATGATCTCTCAGTAGTCTTCTTCCAAGAATGTAGTGTTTGTCAATACAAACACTTTATTTTCTTGTGGATCGAAGAAATAATCATCTCTCGTTTCCTTAAGGTAACCAACAAATTGGCATAACCTTGAACGAGGTTCCAATTTCTTAGGATTTGTCACTAGCACATATGCAGGACAACCCCAGATTCTAAAGTAATGTAAACTAGGTTTACACCTCCTCTATAACTTGAAAGGTGTTTCAGAAACACTCTTCAAGGAAACATTGTTCAAGATGTGAACTGCAGTCTCTACAACATACCCCCAAAACGAGCTAGGCAATTAAGCATAGCTCACATTGAACGAACCATGTCTAACAAGGTTCTATTTCTCCTTTCTGATACACCGTTCTACTAAGGTGTACCAGGTGCTGAGAGTTGGGATTGGATTCCATGTTTTAACATATAGTCATGGAATTTTAAATCCATGTACTCTGGCTCTATAACCTTTTCCACTAAAAGGTCTCTTAGTCATTTTTCCCTTAAGACATGATTCACACAGAGGTAATGAATCATTTTCTAACTCATATAGAAGTCCATCTTTACTAATTTCCTGATTCTATCGAGATTTATGTAACCTAAACTCAAGTGCCAAAAATAAGTATTATTGTTACTTGGAGAAATTATTTTCCTTTTAGTTTGAGTATTAGCAGTTTCAAACATCTCATGATTTAAAAGTGCTTTGGCTTCAGTTGGTTTTAATACATATAAGTTGTTTTCTAATTTAGCTAAACAAATACGTATACCATTTTTCAAAATAAACACTTCATTAATAGAAAAAATAACTAAGTACATTTGTTCAATTAAGCAGGAAATAGATACTAGGTTCCTTTTGATCTGAGGAACTATATACAAATTTTCTAAAAATAAATATCTATTTCCAAAAAACAACTTGGCAGCTCCCATTACACGAGTTGAAATGGTGTCCCCTGTTTCGACTTTGAGCGTCATTTCACCCTTCTCGAGCTACTAGAAGGAACTAATTCCCTATAAAGAAGAACAAACATGATTAGTGGCTCCCGAATCAAGTATCCAGGAATTGTGATCATTTTCACTAAACAAGTTTCAAGAACTAGTAAATCACATTTACCTTCCTTTTCCTTATTCTTCTCAGCAAGGTACTTGGGGCAATTGCGTTTCCAGTGACCATCCACATTGCTGTCGAGGCACTTGCCCTTGTCAACTGCCTTGGCCTTGGCCTTGCCTTTCCCAACAGCGGGAGCCTTCCCTTTTCCTCCTTTCTTTTTCTGGATCTTCTTAGAACCAAAAAATGAGGGAATAGACTTAGTTCTAGAGGATGAACCCTTGTGGAACTTCTTGGAATGGGCAACATTTGCCTCTCCTTCGATCGATTCCTTATTTTTCACGAGAGACTAATAAGTTTGTAACAAATTCAGGAGGGTCGTTATGGTGTATTCTATTTTATTCATAACCCAATTGCTGCTGAATTGAAGGAAACTCTTCGAAAGAGATTCCAAAATAAAGGACACCGGACTTTGGTCATCAATGACCGTGCCGTTCATTTCAGCAACGTTGAAATTGTCCATTAAGTCAAGAATATGTTTTCTCACTTATTGGCATTCCTTCATAGGTGCATTATAAATGTACTTGAGGGCCTCGTGTCGGACTTGAGAGGACGATTGTCCAAACATTTCCTGGAGGGACTCCATTATCTGACGTGTAGTGATCATGACCTCATGTTTCTTGTTGAGTACTTCAGGCAGACTCGTCAAGATATAGACTCGGGCCTTATCATTGGCCTTTGTCCAATGGTTATATGTGTCCCTAATTGTTTGGGTTGTACCTCGAGTAGGGATATGAAGATGCTCCTCGGTTCATTTTTCGTTCTTAAGCAGGGCGATAATAGAGGAAAACATGTTGAAAGAATAACAAACAATTGACCATATTAGTTATCTTTGCCTTAACCCATTACACAAAATACAATCATCCAATCAATTCAGCAAAACAAGCAATCAAATAACTCTAATTAAATATTGCTTTAGGTTTGCGACGATACTTTAGAGGTTTAGAGTAACAGCCATTGAAGGGTGATCAACTACCCCCTCCCCCAAATGGAGACAATCTCAGCTAATTACTAATTCCAGAATAACTCTTATTCCTATAGCTCTTAGCTACCGTTAGTTTGGTCAAAGATTCATTAACTAGCTTAATTCAGCTTGTAAGTGCGACCCTACCATTTTTGGATCCCAGATGTGCGCTTCAACAGGCTACCATTAGGAAAGACAACTGTTGAAGTTTAACCTAAGAAACCCTATCCATTACTGGAGTTTGTATTGTTCTGAATCCTATGATCAGGCTCTCCGAAGGGGTGGTAGCTCCAGGATGACACGCAGACGGATCATAGGAATCTTACGGTGCAACCTAATGAAGGAGACCGTAGGATACGTTGACACATGTCCTCCCACTTACTATGAACATTTTCCTTATTCACCTTGGTATTGACCCATGCAAATACTTTTGGAAGGGAGGACGCACCCATGACAACACGAAGCCAAACATGGATCTCACGGTGTGAACTCTTAGGGACGTGAAAGCTAAAAATTGATATATCATATATACTATTTTTCTCCCACTAAAATGTTTTACCGATTTTAGGGTTTTATCTAACTTTATACCTATTATAACTCTTATAAAAGGTCTTTACTCTAATGTTCTAGGTGAATTAAACAATTTAATTAACCTAGTGACAATGCATGCTAATAGAATTAAGGTTAATTCAATTCAAGTTCCACTCAGTTCTCAGTTAGGAGGTGTTCTGTAAACCATCATCTTAAAAAGCTCTAGTCTAGACAAAACTGTACTGGTAAAGTTTCCTTATAACCGTAAATCCTATTTGTCCTACTTAGTCAAATTTAAACTATTTTTTTAAAAAAAGGAAAACATAATTTTAATTTCATTAGAATTAGTGTGATATTAGGTCTAAATTAATTTTAAACATTTTTAAATTAATTCCCTAAAATCCTATGGTATGCATGCAATTTTTTATTATAGGTTGATGGTTACTAATTATCAATTTTATAACTATTACAAATTTTATTGATTAGCCCTATACACATGCTTTCTATGGTTTAATTAACTAACAATCAAATTCTAATTAATTAGCAAACCATGTTACATGCATTTTCATGACATTAATATAACAATTTATATATTAAACTATGGATGTGTCATGCTCAATGCAAATTGATTTTCAAATAAGATAACACTTATATTAAAGAATTCATGAAAATCAATCAAACATATACAAAACATTAATAAATATAACTTTTTATATTTACCTAAGTAATGTCATGCATCATGCTGTTTCAATTTCATATATTTAATATATCAACATACATTAAATAACTCATGAAATCATTTATCATGCATTAATATCATACATTATAACATTTATAATATAATAAAATGCATGAACATGCTTAACATATGGTGTGATTTATCTAAATGACATCCATAAAAGCATTTAAATAGCAAATGAATCGGTAATTTGGGCCCTAGCATAAAATAAAGCAATAAATTACATTAATTATGCTTAATTTATCCTAAAATATCTTCTGCTGCTCCAAAATCGGACCAGACCAACTCGAACCAACTTGAATCGTTTCGAACAAGACCCTAAAACCACAAACTAAGCCAACTGATAACTTGTCGAAATACAAGTTATTACAGCCGTTCTCTTAGGAAAATAGAGATTAAATAGAGAATCGCGGTAGTTTATGTTAAATTCTATTGATAAATCTTCCTATGCGTTCCACTTTTATAAAATTGATGAAGATAATTATTTTATAACTTTTTGAGTCTAAAACGCATGTTTTAACGCAGGAACGTGAGCAACATGTAGATGCGTTGGCAACTTCGTAACGCAAGACTATACGCTGGCGACCTGTGGACGCGTTGACACCCGCTCAACGCAGAATGATGCGTTAGAACATATAGATGCGTCGACATGAGTGAACGCATGAACCCTAATTCTCCATGGACGCATAATGACCAAAAACGCAAGGCAGCGAAAAATCATATCAGAATCTTGAGAGATTGTCGGAAGATTGACATGCATGATCTGTGGCTAAAGTGGTGGATCTAAATTAAACCAAGAATTACGCAATTAGGCGAGATAGACGCACGACATCAATTTCCTCCAATCACGCAGATTTGCCACTGATTACGAACGCAACGTCTATAAAAGGGCAGACCTGCAAGATGAAAAAGGTGTTGTTCATTCTCGAAAGAATTCCTAAGTGACAGCAGAGTTCTCTCCTGAAGACAACCGGAAATGAATAGCTCGAGAGAGAAGAGTCTTCCCTCCGCCTGACCACTTCATAGCATACCTCACATTCTGGCGACTCAAGACATTGACGCCTTTCCTGCTTTCTATCTCTTTTTCTAGCTTGATTTTAGATTTGTGTCAAGACATTGAGCTATCTAAAATTGTATTTCGTTCATTAATCTACAGTTCTTCCATGTCTATCCATTTCTCTACACTTTTCGCTTTTTACTTTGAATCCATGAGTAACTAATCTTTCAAGGGTCACGGGTTGCATTAGCATCTAAACAAGAACCATAGTGTAACTATTGCATCTTGTCAATTATAATCTTAATCCGATGATTATGTCCATCTAGCTAATCGATATAAGTAGTAATAATCAGACTGGTCGAGAGGGTAAGTGATTGTGGAACTCAATTGACAAGGCCAAGAAGTGTTACCTGTCTATAGGAATAACCTTGGTAGTTAACACTCTTCTATGTGTTATTGGCATATAACGCATAGCGGCTGACAATCGGAAGAAGAGTCGCAAGTATGAATAGACTATCACCATGCGTTTCTAATTTTAGGTGTTAACCCACCCGAACCCTATTTTTATCCATTCATTTAATCCACTTAGCTGACTTTGCTGTGTTGCATACCTTACCATCTACCACATTTTAGTTTAGTGTACATGTTATCGCTTTCTTTAGATTAACGCGAACCTCATCTTAAATATTTTTGGTTACCACTCCAACTCAAATAATCCAAACTAATTACAGAATCACCATAGTCCTTATCTTCGACCTCGGACTCACCGAGAAAACCTACTTCTTTGCTTATACTTGGGTAAAGGATAGGAAAATTTGACAGATCATAAACGCATAACATTAAGCATGTTCAACGCATAGCATGTTAAACGCATAGGAAGCTTAATAATAATAAAAAATAGACAGAGACGCAGCAGCGAGTCTTTGCGTCTCACAACAAGTTTTTGGTGCCGTTGCCGAGGACTTGAATTCTGTCTCAAAAAAAAGTTTTTGGCGCCGTTGCCGGGGACTTGAATTTTGTCTCAAAAAACACCAACCAAGCACAAAACTGGACTAGGCGAGCTTGAACACAGACGAATCAGACCAGAGCCACTTTCACAAACCCTAAGAAAAAAGTGTCAGTGGAACCGTCTCGAACCAAATTTTGCCAATTCCACGACTATTCATTCTTTTTGGCCAAAATTGGTCTCAATCTTCATCGCAAAACATTCTCGATTCAGACACGGACTTACAAAGAATTGATTTACAATAAAATGCCCAAAAACGCAAGGGCCTTTACTTTGATCATATAAAAAAAATGTAAATCTATGGAAAAATTACAATAAACATTCATTCACAAAAAAACTACATTCCAAATGCAATTAACCAACCAAACAAGTGAAAATCTCAAAATTCCTAAAGAAATTTAACGAGATGGCTCTGATACTAATTGAATGGATGAAAACCCTAATGCAGCGTGAAAAAAAAAATAGGACCAAATCGAAATTGATTGGAAAAATCGAGAGACCATTACACCAGAATTTACAAAAATAAATACTTAGGTTAAAAATGATTTTGAAAAAACATACAGAGAAAAGAAAAACTTTTTTTTTTTTTTTTTTTTGTTGAAATCTAAACTCCTTTGGGATTTCTATCATGAACACCACCACAAGGAATCTTTTCTATTCTTCGAGAGATTTTGAGGTAAAGGTTTCTTGAACATTGATCGTCGTATGTCTCCACATACAGTTCAAGACTCATAAAATAGCCTAGGATGTTAGTTTATTGGATTTTAAGGTTATAAAGACAAAACAAATACAACACAATCAATAACTTTTATTTAAATAACATCGATAACTCTTTATTAATGACGATCAATAATTTACATTTATTATCTACAAGTTTTAAGGCATAAAACCAACACATTTAAATCATATTAAAATGCATATCTCTATTTTAACATATAGTTTTAATATAAATCTCATTCACATTAATTTTACTCCATACTTTTTATATGAATCCAATTCATATTAATTTAATATTTGAATCTTATTCAAATATTATTCTTGATGCGCACTTTTAGTGTTAACCGCAAGTGTATGGGTCAAGTTATAATATAAGATGGTTAAGTTCGAATATCGTTCCACTGGAGATCCAATTGGGAAGGTTTAAGTTACTTAGCTATTCTAGAATTGAATCAATTTTATTTGAGGATTGAAATTGAATATTATAAGCTATGGAAAAATACAAATCAAATAAGGAAAGTATCAAAGAGAGAAACACAAGAATCAAAGAGAGTTCTAGGGTAATGAATCCTTGTTTATTTCATCATGCAACATTATAGATTTCATGGATTTTATTGCAATTCATATGCCAAAGTCTAGAAACTTAATTCCAAGTTATTTTCTCTCAAAAACAACCTTTCTCATGCAACTTGATTGATTATTAATCTCTTAAAACCAACAAAAAATTACATGGCATTAAAAATAGTCTTTCGCAACTTTTATTGTCAACCTAACTACTCTCGTGATAGATTAACAATAATTCATTGTTATAGATCAAGTTAAACATACAATCTCTCAATCATACATCTAACCTAACATGTGAGAATGGCCAATCCACAAGAATTAAACACAATAACAATGAAAAGCATAATTATTCCAACAAAACCATGAAAGTCTACAAAATCAACATAAATTCATAAACAAATCATCAAAACTCTAAAACTAAAGAGTTTAGCCACTCATAGCTTGAAGCAACATGTTTAAGAAAAAATAAACAAAGAAAGAGTGTAAAGAAAGGGAAACTCTACTGAAAAGTGGCTCTTGATTGAGGTAGCACCGTTACGATCTCCTTGGCTCTCACGTTGGACTTCGAAGGGCACCAAGACTATCTCGAACTCTTTTCCTCTTCCTTGCAACTAACTCACTCTTTGAACTCTCACTTAATTCTCTCTTTTTTGTACCTCTTTAGGTCTGCAACTTCCTTGCTTTGCTTTGAGTTTTCTGCATGATTTGGGCTGCTGGAAACCCCCAAATTTATAGAGTTTGGCCGCCCAAAAATTTTTCAAAAATACAAAATTTTCATTTAAGGAAAGCTGGCGCTGCGGCGCTAGGGCAGCATCCGAAAAAGTTTGCTCTCAGGTTTTAGCGCCGCGACGCTAAAATGCGTTTCAGAAATATTGGTCTCGGGTTTTAGCGCCGCGGTAGCGTTGTCCAAGCGCCGCGACGCTGTCATGCGTTCAACAAGGATGCGTCGAGGCAGCGCCATCCCGGCACCGCGATGCTACTCTGCGTCCAGAACTATGCGTTGATGTTTCAGCGCCGCGGCGCTATCTCCAAAATTTGCCCTTTTTAGTTTTTGAACTCTTTTTTGCCGTATTCTTGCTCGGTTTTGATCTTTTAGTCGTTTCTTCTAATTTTCCTCGTTTTAACCTGAAAATCACTAGCAAACAAGTGAAATCTAATATAAACTCCCTTAAGTTGAGAGAATAGAAAGCACTTTTCAAGTGCTTATCAACACCCCAAACTTAGAGATTTGCTAGTCTCGAGCAAAGAATAGAATCAAATAATAGGGAGTTTAGATGAAGAAGTGTGCAATTGACTCATGTCTCAGAGAATAGCATTTAGAGCTTAAGTAGAAACATGCAAGCATATCTATATTGTTATAATCATTCAAGGCCAAATCTTGCTATCTCCCATGTGTGTGTATGCAAGCCTCATTCAATTTAAAATACTAGAACTCAAATTAGGACTTAAGAGAGTTTCTTTAGTTTTTCCCCTACTCTAGCTCATGCACCAATCTTCAAGCTTTCATACATTTCAAGTGAGTAATATGTCCACTAAGGTGCCTTTCAATCATATATATATATATATATATTTTATGGGCCCAAACTTGCATTCTTTTACCTAAAGGTGCTAGCTTTCACACATTCACGGTAGGGACTCGTACCTAGTCAATTCCTAGGTGTCCTTACTGATCACAGCAAAGGCAACTCTTTTTACCCCTATCCATGCATACTCACTACAAGTTTAACATTTAAAAAGATAGACAAATAACGCTCATATATTTTGTGTACATTTTTTCTTTTCTCAAGGCAAGTATACTCTTTTCTTTTTACTTAGTCTAATATTACAAACTATCATGCATTTTTACTCTCTAACCGGTGGGGCCTTTCGAAGTGACAGCCAAATACACCCAACTTAATCCTTTTTTTAATTAATGATTTTAATTTAAAGTGGCTACGTGCTCAAGAATATGAGAGATTTTAAGAGGGACTTAAATGAATTTAACTTAAGATAGTGCTATTCTATTTTCACAATAAGTCATCTATCATGCAAATTCGAATCTCATAATGGGCAATCAACATCAAGGCACACAACCATAAACAACATTCCCATTAACTTTGAAAGCTTCAAAATTTTCAAATTTTTTTTTTCAAAAATTGACATGCATATGATCATTAAAACCTTCACTGCATAGTAGGATAAGAAAACACACAAAAGTACAAAAGACACCTCCCACCCCAAACTTAGAATCATGCATTGTCCCCAATGCATAAGAGCATCTAACAAGAACAGAGCAAGCCTGGGAGCAAGCGGGAAGCCACCAAACAGGCTTGGTGTAAGGAGTACTTTGTGTGATAAACCACGTTTCTGAGAGATAAAGCATATGAGTGACTCCTAGTTTTATTGAAAAATAAAATAAAAAGAAAAGTAAAGAAAGTAATAAAATTGGGTTGCCTCCCAATAAGCGCTTGGTTTAACGTCTTCTAGTTAGACGGGGCTCACAAATCACGGTGGATCCCAAGGTGGTTTCTTCCTTTCATGCTCTGGATCACCTACAACTTTTAGTATTCGCCCACATTGACACTCACAAACATATTCATTAGCATTTAGTGAGTTAGTCAATAAATCATTATCAAGTTGAACATCATCGTTTCTAATGTGGTCAAGATTTATTAAAGAATCATCATGCTTAGATTTTAACGGACTCACCACTTCATTTTTATCATGCTTCTCCATAATTTTTTCATAATTCATTATAGGTTTGGGAGGCATGTATGAAGAACTAGGAGAAATATCACAACTAGAAACATGCTTCATAGAATTTTCTACTTTAACATCAAGCATGTCATTAGTCTTACCATTCAAAGGGGGCTCATCATGCATAGAGTTTTTATTTGAAGAGAGAGGTGATGTTACCTTTGTGCTTGGCTCTGATGCTCATACCATTCTACATCCAGATGCTTAAGGGTTTTATAAATGTCGAATGTTACCTCCTCCTCGTTAAGGCGAAATGTGAGCTTTCCTTCTTGCACATCGATGAGGGCCCTTCCGGTGGCCAAGAATGGTCTCCCAAGGATTATGGGGACTTCGACATCTTCCTCCATGTCTAATATCACAAAGTCCGCCAGGAAGATAAACTTGTCTACCTTGACCAAGACGTCCTCCACAATGCCGTAGGGATGAACAAATGATCGATCGGCCAAAAGCAAAGATATGGTAGTTGGTTGCACCTCTCCTCCATTGAGCTTCCTAAACATGGATAAAGGTATTAAATTAATGGAAGCTCCAAGATCACAAAGTGCTTTAGTAACTTTATTGTTGCCTAAATGACAAGGGATAGAGAAACTCCCTGGATCCTTTAGTTTTGGAGGCAATTTCCTTTGTAGTGCCGCACTATATTCTTCGGTTAGTGCAACCATTTCATAATCTCCATACCTTTTCTTCTTAGACAATACATCCTTCATGAATTTGGCATACTTAGGCATTTGTTCTAATGCCTCTGCAAAAGGAAGGTTAATTTCTAACTTTTTGAATATGTCTAAGAATTTTGAAAATTGAGCATCAATCTTTTTCTTTTGAAATCTTTGAGGAAAAGGTAAAGTATTAGGGATAAAAGAAGTAGAGTTAGAAGTACTCCCTATGTTGGACTTTGATTTCTCCTTTTCCTTAGATGCACTCTCTTTTTGTTGAGTATCCTCTATGATGGCTTCATCTTCTTCTTGTGGAAGCTCATCATCTTCATCATTGATCAAGGGAGTGGATAGCTTTTTCCCACTCCTCAAAGTCACGGCCTTGCACTTCTCCCTTGGGTTTATCTCGGGACAACTAGGGAACTTACCCTTTTGCATTGTTTGGAGGGAAGTTGCCATTTGACTAAGTTGAACCTCTAAGTTTTGAAGTGCCTTACCTTGACTTTGAACGGTGCTTGCAATTGCTTGGACCAAATTCTCCAATGTGGTTGTCCTTGATCTTGACTCTTTGACAAAGTCAAGCATTATGTCCTCTAGTGATGATGTCTTTGCATTCCCCGCTCCATTGAATCCTTGAGGTGCTTGCAACACATTCTTGTTGTTAGCATATGAAAAATTCTCATGATTCCTCAAGTTGGGATGATAGTGAGTTGGAAGTTGTTGTTGACCTCGGTATTGTCCTCTATCCACATAATTGGCCACTTCTAACTCATTAGGCTCTTGTTGACTTGCCATGGTCGCAAGGGAAGCTATGGATGATGGACTTGTTTGGACTTGGCTTCCTTGAGAAAATTTAGATAAAACATTAGTAAGAGAAGCCAATTGAGCTTTTAAAGAACTTACCTCGTCCATCTCATATCGTCTGGTGGCTTTTGGGATGATTGGAGAAGACAGTTCACATGGCCAATTGTACGATGTAGTGGCCAAGTCTTCTAGTATGGTATAGGCCTCTTGAGCATTCTTTGAAAAAATTGACCCTCCGGCAGTTGCATCTAGTATGGATTTGGTTGAGCTTGCTAATCCATTGTAGAAGGGTTGAATTTGCAACCAATCTGGGTAACCATGTTGAGGGCACCTTCTCAAGAGATCCTTATACCTCTCCCAAGCCTCATATAATTGTTCATCCTCAAGTTGGCGGAATGTTCCAATCTTCGTCCTTAGTCTTTAAGATTTAGCCGGTGGAAAATATTTGTTCAAGAAAGCTTGAGCTAAGATCTCCCACATTGTGATGCTATCCGGAGGTATGGTTTCCAACCAATCCTTAGCACGGTCCTGTAAAGAGAAAGGAAAAAGTCTTAGTTTAATTGCATCGTTAGAAACTCCATTCATCTTTACCGTTCCGCATATTTCTAAGAAAGATCGTAAGTGCTTGTGAGGATCTTCATTGGTTCTTCCTCTAAAGGCTAACTCTCTAGCTATGTGGATCAACCCCGGTTTCAATTCAAAGTTGTTGACATTGATGGGTACATTCATAATGCCGGGTTGATTTGCCGGTAATGTCGGTTGGAAGTAGTCCTGAATTGCCTTTGGTATTTCCTCCGCCATCTCCTCGATGTGATTGTGTTGAACCCTTAGGTTTCTTCTACACGTCCTTTCAATCTTGGGATCAAGAGGGAGAATATTAGTATTATCTCGAGGCATAAACCGACAAAATAATCAATAAAAAAATTAAATTAAAATAAAATAAAATAAAATAAAATAAAATAAAATAAATAGAATAAAATAAAAAGGAAAAAATAAAAAAATAGAATAAAATAAAATAAAAAGGAAAAATATAAAATAAAATAAAAAATAGAATAAAATAAAATAAAAATAAAAAATATAAAAAACGATCAAATAATATATACCTCAAATTAAGATCTATCAATTCTAATGAATATTAAATAACAAAAACCGTTCTTTGGATCCCCAGCAACGGCGCCAAAAACTTGATGCGCACTTTTAGTGTTAACCGCAAGTGTACGGGTCAAGTTATAATATAAGACGGTTAAGTCCGAATATCGTTCCACTGGAGATCCAATTGGGAAGGTTTAAGTTACTTAACTATTCTAGAATTGAATCAATTTTATTTGAGGATTGAAATTGAATATTATAAGCTATGGAAAAATACAAATCAAATAAGGAAAGTATCAAAGAGAGAAACACAAGAATCAAAGAGAGTTCTAGGGTAATGAATCCTTGTTTATTTCATCATGCAATATTATAGATTTCATGGATTTTATTGCAATTCATATGCCTAAGTCTAGAAACTTAATTCCAAGTTATTTTCTCCCAAAACAACCTTTCTCATGCAACTTGATTGATTATTAATCTCTTAAAACCAACACAAAATTACATGGCATTAAAAATAGTCTTTAGCAACTTTTATTGTCAACCTAACTACTCTCGTGATAGATTAACAATAATTCATTGTTATAGATCAAGTTAAACATACAATCTCTCAATCATACATCTAACCTAACATGTGAGAATGGCCAATCCACAAGAATTAAACACAATAACAATGAAAAGCATAATTATTCCAACAAAACCATGAAAGTCTACAAAATCAACATATATTCATATACAAATCATCAAAACCCTAAAACTAAAGAGTTTAGCCACTCATAGCTTGAAGCAACATGTTTAAGAAAAAATAAACAAAGAAAGAGTGTAAAGAAAGGGAAACTCTACTGAAAATAGGCTCTTGATTGAGGTAGCATCGTCACGATCTCCTTGGCTCTCACGTCGGACTTTGAAGGGCACCAAGACTATCTCGAACTCTTTTCCTCTTCCTTGCAACTAACGCACTCTTTGAACTCTCATTTAATTCTCTTCTTTTTGTACCTCTTTAGGTTTGCAACTTCCTTGCTTTGTTTTGAGTTTTCTGCATGATTTGGGCTGCTGGAAACCCCCAAATTTATAGAGTTTGGCCGCCCAAAAATTTTCCAAATATACAAATTTTCATTTAAGGAAAGCTGGCGTGCGGCGCTGTTCCATAGCGCCGCGACGCTAGGGCTGCATCCGAAAAAGTTTGCTCTCGGGTTTTAGCGCTGCGGCAGCGTTGTCCAATTGCCGCGACGCTGTCATGCGTTCAACAAGGATGTGTCGAGGCAGCGCCATCCCGGCGCGCGATGCTACTCTGCGTCCAGAACTATGCGTTGATGTTTCAGCGCCGCGGTAGCGCCGTCTTGGCGCCGCGACGCTATCTCCATAATTTTTCCTTTTTAGTTTTTCAACTCTTTTTCGCCGTATTCTTGCTCGGTTTTGATCTTTTAGTCGTTTCTTCTAATTTTCCTCGTTTTAACCTGAGAATCACTAGCAAACAAGTGAAATCTAATATAAACTCCCTTAATTTGAGAGAATAGAAAGCACTTTTCAAGTGCTTATCAATTCTCTCATATTATATAGTTTTATTACAAAACTTATTTATAGTTAACTATATACTATAATGTATTAATATACATTATACTTTATATTAATTATATTAATATAAACTTCCAAATAATTTGAACAATTCAAATTATTCCAATACAGTAACTAATCATTGTTTTACCCTTAGTGAGCTAGTAGGGGGACCTAATGAGCTTACAGATTATAAGCTCAAATGATTAGAAATTAAATTAATCAAACTCTTTAATTAAATTAATCAACATTCATTAATTGTGAGTCACTCCACTAAATATCCACAGCTGCAATTGTTGCACTATAGATATATTTATGTGTCCAAGGATATAACTGATCATTAGTAAGTCAACCGTTCATAAATTGCTCGTAATTATAGCTAGGTCAAATTACAGTTTTACTTTTGTAATTACCTCTTACTCTTTAAGTCCGACTAATCCTCTAATGAACAACCAGTTTATGGTCTTATAATAAACACATCTCACGGGCCAATGAGGGGGAGGGCTCTATTGTTGAAGACCCAGTGTTAGCACTTAAGAGAGTAATTCATCTACTTTCCTTGAAGGTGGGAAGAAGTGAACTCCATTTTGTGTAGCTATGTTCTCAGCTCCCTACTTGGACAAATCTCCAAAATGGTAAGCTTATTGAGTCGACGATCCAGGCCACTCTCACACATACAAATCAAAAGACTGCCCTCATAGACAAGAGTCCATAATTCACTCAGGATTGAGATCGAGTTACCTAGGGTCATTCTATGACATGTTAGTCTCTTCAATCAATGGTATTATAAAGAGAAATTAATCATTTCGTGGTTCGATCTTATACAAACTCTTTCTACAGGATACCCCCACTCACATTCCTCCACGTGAACAATTTGGATCAAATAGTTTGTAACACTTACAACTCTTGTCACATTTACAAAGTGTCACCAGGACAAGGCACCCAACCTTATCCATATACAATAGACCTTTTAGGTTATCACTTATACACAATCGACTTGTATGTCTACCACATATTGTTAAAGTTATACACAATAACCCTAGATCTTAGTTTATTGGATTGAGAAAATGCAATCTAAATGTCAATAAAATACCTCTTATTTTATTAAATAAATATTTCATATTAACATATTACAAGCTACTAGACCCACAAGATTTAGGGCACAATCCCAACAAAGGATCCATTGTAGCAACTAGGGCTTATACTCCTTCTTGGCTAGCGAGTACCACAAATTTGAAATCCTTAATGAACTTGCGGTAAAAACCTCCATGACCATAAAAGGAACGACAGCTCTCACATTTATGGGGTAAAAGAGGTTAGCAATAACATCTATCTTACCCTTATTCACCTCTATACCTTTGGATGATATGACATGTCTTAAAACTATACAAATTAAGCACAAGACTAGACTCTATACATCTTTTCCAAGACCTTGATAAGGTTAGTGAGACACTCATCAAAAGAATCACCATAAACTGTGAAATCATCCATAAACACCTAAGCGCTCTTCTCAATAAATTTTGGAAAGATGTTCATCATGCATCTCTAAAAGGTACCTTAGAGCATTGCATAATCCAAAAGGCATCCTTCGTTATGCAAATGTGCCGAAGGGGCATGCAAAGGTGGTCTTTTTCTTGTCCTCCTACGCAATAGGAATTTGATAAAATCTAGAGAATCTATCAAGAAAAAAACAAAAGAAAGGCTTACTTGCCAAGCGTTCAATCATCTAGTCAATGAAGGGAACGGGGAAGTGATCTTTCTTTGTGACACTATTTAGTTTCCTAAAATCTTCGACCCAATTTTGAACTCTAGCACGTGTAGGACTCCTAGATCATTTTTAACAATAGTAATACATATTTTCTTGGGCAACACATGAATTGCACTTGCGCATTCACTATTAGCAATAGGGTAGATATTACTTGCTTTGAGGAGCTTGAAGATCTCCTCTATTGTCACTTCTTTTAGGGTGGGATTCAAATGTCTCTGATGCTCTCTGCATGGTTTGCCCTGCTTCTTTAGTGCAATCTTGTACATGCAAACTATAGGACCAATGCCATGAATATGTGCAAGGGTCTAACCAATTGCCAATTGGTGCTCTATAAGCACTCATACTCGCTTTTTCTCTTGTTCAGTAGTTAGTTCTTTAGAGATGATCATAGGTAAGTGCTAGCCAAGACTTGTCAAAGGTCTTCACTATCAAATGATTTTTATTCCTACTTAGCTTGTGATAGCAGTAGTACGCGTCGAATCCATAGGGAGGCAAGTATTTCTCAATTCAACTACTAAGGTAACCGGAGGGGGGATATTTGAAATGGCGAGAAATTTAAAGTGCATGAAAGTATAATTGCAAATGAATTAAACGTGGTAATGTGAGGGTGAAATTAGAATGAGTTCATAAGAAATTAACTTATCTAGCTTGAGACGTTTCAAAACCTTTATTATTTATTATCTCTTGATCATTGATCCCATATGTGTGACCAATTCTTGAATCTATTACTTAGAGCCAATTAACTAGGAATGCTAATGAAATGCCCCAATCAATCAACTAGACTACAATGAAATTATGAACGCATAAGAATCATTTAGCCCAACACATTAAGTTCAAAAGGGAAGTTGCTAAGGTAAACAAATAATAGATGATGCCTAATAATATGCTCGAGGTTGGTCTTCTACTTGGTTAGTTAAACAATTTTCATTCAAGGGATGCCCAAAAACTCACAAGTTAACCTAACTAGTTGCTACTAAATGAATCAACTACTTAACAATTATAGTTTAAGAGTGATCTATAAAAATCAATTATGCAAAATCGACTATTTCTTCTTCTTGAATTATGAGTGAGTCAATAGAAATCGTAGCGATGTGGCACCACAAGATAGAGTCGCGATGCTCTCTAAAGTGAAGCTTTTGTATCTCGGTGTGTCACACCCTCTCCCAGATTACCCCTTTTAACTTGAAAGGAGATGTGAGGACAACAAACTTCATCCCTTTTGTGAGGTTCACTGTTCATCTGTACCTGCCTATCTTATTGAAAACATGATTTAACATACCCACCTATAGTACATATTCTTAAATCATAAAACGTTCAGATCCACCAAGCCAATAACTACAATAACATGAGAACTTATATTTACATAAACAAATACTCCATCCTTGATCACAACTAAACTTAGAATGCATTATCCAGTCTCACTTCCCAACATCTAACTAGCTATGTCTACATGCCACATACACAATTGAGTAGGCTAAGCACCAAAAACTCTTTGGTTACCTAGATGGAATAGAAAACAAGGAAAAACTTGAGCTGGATGCCCAATGAGTGACATAATATTAAGAACACAACTTGAGAATTAAATCATGCTTAATAATAAAGAAACATATAGTGTATCATAAAAATCATGCTTAGGCAAGGAAGAAAACATAAGTCATGCCATTTGATTAAATAAAATTTGAAACAAATCAAATATTCATTTGCATTCAAAACAATACCCTTAGTTAACGTGGAGCAAGCTCAACACACTCAACGTCAAAAACCAACCTTAGTTGGGGCGGAGTAATCTCGACACACCCAACGTCAAAAACCTTAGCTGATGTGGAGTAATCTCAACACAATAGCGTCATCGCCTACTATGTGCACATAGGAACTATCTCGGGCTGCCCAAGTACCTTCTCAATGTCCTTCAGTACTGGGTCCCTAGGAAACTCAAATGCCTTCTCAACGTCCTTCAGCATTGAGTTCTTTCATGTCGTAGGGTTGCCCGTATGCCTTCTCAACGTCCTTTAGCATTGGGTCCCTTAGAAAATATTTTAGAAAACAAGTATGCTTTGCATAAAAAGTACATCATAAAATATTTCATGGAAAATCAGATCATTCCTCAATGAATAGCATCATTTAAACATGTTTTCTAAAAACTTGTGGAAAATAGATAAATCATGCTTTCCATACCATTAAATCAAGTAATACAGTAATCATACTTAACATTTAGCAAATCATCATCAAATCACATTTTATAAGAAATCACGGCTGAACATTATAAATAGAATCCTTTTAAAAGAAAAATGAGTGTCACTCACAATCCGAGCCTGTTCCTCGAAGTTTATAGGCTTTCCCAACCTCAACTTTACCTAAAATGTCATTTACGAGCCATTAGATCATCTCCTTGAAGTCCTCACAAACATTATTTAACTAAATTCCATCCACGTTATCCATATTAAATTTATTTTCCACCTTTTAATCATTTCCACCACTTTAGGGACCATTTTGCAAAATTCTCAAAATTTCCAAAAATATCCAAAAATCAGCTTAAGATTCATACTTACCTAGCTTAAGGTCAATTATTCAAGGAAATATCAATTAGAGTCCAAAAATACCCAAAATTACCCAAGATGGCTGTGGGGTGTTGGGTGCTGGCGGGTGGGGCATTGGGCAGAGCATGGCGCTGGCATGTGGGGCATGTGCCGCACAGGGTGTGCGGGTGGGGAGGGGGGGCTGACAACAGGCATGGGCAGGCCCTTTGGGCAGCCTCCAGCTGACTTTGGCCAGCAGTCTCCTATTTTCAACCCGATTTTTCAGAGCTCCAAAACACCTTTTTCTTTCATATAAAATTCAAATAAAAATTATGGAGCTCAAGGGTAACCTCTTAACTGACTTACCAAGAAAATTGAGCTTCAAAAACCTTCCCGAGCATCCTTGAAAAATTCTTGAAAGTTAACTCGTCTAGTTTGCTCGGTTTATGCCACAACATTCAGTATTTTCAAGTTTTCTCAAGCTTCCCGACCTTAAATCATTCTGGCAGCCCTAGGTTGGATTCCTAACTCATAGAGCTCTCTCTGGTTCAAAAATGGAGAAAATGGCATGAGTGAATCGGTAGAACCAACGTCGTAATTAAGCTGCTTGCTTAGAGTTCGAGCTGCTGCCCAGTCCAGCCAATCAGCTTTGGCCACACACGTCCCTTCTTCAACGTGGCTTCTTCACTTTTCTTCTCATGCTAGCCATCCAAATTAAATATTATTTATCTTTAAATAAACTTTATTTTGATATTATTCCCTAATTTTACATTTTTCCCGAAATTAATCCAACCTTTGACCTTTGACTTGAGATTTTCTTCACACTTAGCAAAAAATTTCCTAAGTCCAGCCCCACCTCCTTGTTCTACAACACCATTAACTCCATCCCTTTTCATTCCTTAAAAAAAGCAAATAGAAAAAAAAAATAGAAATCACAATTACTTAAAAGTGCACTAGAATTCCACATACATTCCTACTCATTCAAGACAACCCTAGCTAACCTTATACCATGATCATTAACTTGTGCTAAAGCAAAGGAAAATTGAGGTTACGGCTTACATGGTGCCCCAGGCAGCACCTCTTGAGTGTCGTGGCGCTCTGGGGCAGAGGGCATTCTACCTTTTAGCGTTGCGCTAGTGCATTCTGAGTGCTCAGCCAATCTTCCTCAAGCATATTTCCTTTTTGAGCTTCGGTTGCAACTTTGAACTCTCTAATTAGCTTGAATTAACTTGGAATTCACAATAGAGGCCTCTTCTTGCTCTTAGATGTTCGAGATTTGTAAATTTTTCAAATAAATTGTAAGCCTCGTACTTAATTTTGTGAGAACGCAAGGTAAGAAGGGGCCGAGAGATGGACGATTGGGTAAGAGTAGTTGGCTGGACTGTGATTAGGGCGGAAAAATGACTAAGTATCAGCTATGCGTTGGTGGCAACATGCTTTGATGGAAACAGTTTTGGCGTAAACGCAAGGGTGAAGGAAGACTGTTAGGCGTTGAAGCCACGACGCGTTGAGGACATAAGGCGTGGAGAACCACCTTGTACCGAAGATTATCTTGCGACAAACGCATTGAAGGCAGCGGGGTGTTGGAAGTTAATGGCCACGAGGAGTTGAGAGCTAATTTGCGATGAGGTCATTATGCGGTGAAACCATGCGTCAAGTGAGTACGCGTTGGACAAAGAAGGTCGGCCGAGAGAGAGTAATGCGTTTGTTAACCATCTGGCGGGAGAATTTAAAAAAAAAAAAACACCATCAGAGGCTGTATGTTGCCGAAGCTAAATATAGAAGGTATGCGTTGAACAGATTGTAGTGTAGTGTAGTGTTGAAATGGATATTAAGTCGGTGGTATATATATAAGTGGATCGAGAATTCAATTGTTCTGATTGCATTTCAGAGCTCGAGTTGGGTTCATTCTAAAGCTAAACATCGGAAGGAGGTAGAAGAAGATGTTCATGCTGATTTGGAGTGGAAATCTCATCGTAACCGTGGAAGGAACTTGAATTGGGCAGGGGACTCAGCTGGTGTTACTTTCTCAGAGTGACGCTCGGTTTTGGAGGAAGAACAAACTGAGAACGGTGGTTAGGGCCGAAACTTTTGAGGTTAGTAAGTTAACTCGATTTTTAGCAAGTTTCATGAAGGATGCTTGAGCTGAAATTGTATTAATGTGTGTCAAACTCAGATAGAAGAGATTAATGCTGAATTTGCCGGACAATTAGGGGTAACTCGAGGTTGTTGAAGGATATACCCTAAACGAAGAGGATGCTCTTCATGAAATTTGGAGGTAAGATGAAGAACTTACACCTTAACAAGTTTGTAGAAGGAGGTAAGTTCTGGAATTGATCAAAATGTGATGTTTAGTAGGTTGAAGAAGGAAGAAGAAAGGAAGAAGGAAGTGGTTCTGCTATAGCAGTAGTATCGCTGAGAGAGCGAGAGACAGGGCAGCGAAGCAAGTATCGCTGTAACGCAAGGGGGGCTTTGCGTCTCACAATTCTCGCTAGAGTATCGCTGGGTGTCGCTCCTCAGGTAGTCTCGCTAGTTACATCCAACTCAGTGTCGCTAGTACAGTAGTATGTGATGAATCTCGCTGGCAGCTTTTAATTGTCTAAAGAATAATGCTATTAATGTGTGTTTAAGGAAAAGGAATATTATGAAAACTAAACATGAGGAAAATGTATTTTCAGGCCAGAAAGAGCCCGGGGAGGCTTATAATCCACTTAGAGCCGAGACAAATCGTGAGTGACCTTTTATTATATCTTGAGATTAACTTAGTATACTTATTTGATGAGGAAATGTGATCCTTTGCAGTATCCATTGTGAATGTGATGTGTTAGCAAGTTAAAAGGGTACTAATGCTAATGTCTAAATATAATAATGGCTGAGGGACCTTATGGTGAAAGCCTATATGTAAGTGAGCATGAAGTTAAGTGCTGAAGGACTTTGTGTGAAAGCACTTGAATAGCTATGAGGAATGGATTACAATGCTGAGGGACTATGAGTGAAAGCATGTAGTAACCCATCACATACTAGCTCGTGCTGAGGGACCATGAGTGAAGGCACTTGAGCGAAGATAGAATTGGATACCAGTGCTGAGGGACTTTATGTGCAGGCACATGGTAATGTAAATATAATTGAATAAGTGTTGAGGGACAGAATGTGAAGGCACTAGATAGTTGCAAATCTGTGTGACATGAGGATTTGACATTTATATGTGTAATTTGTAAGGAGAACCTTAATAACTCTCTGAGATGTGATACGTAATGGTTACTAATGGATAAGCTAGCTCATATTTGTTAGTGATAGTTGAATAGATTTAGTTACTCACTGGGCCTTTTGCTCATTCAGTTTGTTGTTGTTTGTCGTTTCAGGTAGCGAGCGTGTCCGGGACGCCTAGCCTACAGAAGAATCTCGTCTAGGCCTATCTGGAAGCAAACCTCTGGGATAGTTGTAAATATTTAGTCTGTACATATGTCTTGTAATGTGCATGATTCTTAGAACTGAAGGGGAGATGTGTTGTATCTTATATGTATATATGCAAAAAATACTTGTTGAGAGGTTGCATGTTTTTCTAATATTTCAATAGAAATGTTGTTTTGAATTGAGATTCATCTGGTATCTATTATCAAATATGTATTTAAGGAGAACAGTATCACGCTCAATCCTAGGTATAGAGTGCATCTGGGATGGGGTGTGACATAAACCCACTAAATAGTACAATGATCCCAAGTTAAGCTAAGGGAGATAACACATTTCCAGTGGCGGCTTGACGTCTTCCATTTATGTTCTATCTTCATTTCCCTCCTTCTTACTTATGTTTTGTTAATGACATTCGAGAGAATGGTTTATTTTCTTAATATAAGTTCGATTGACGATTATCTTCCATTTATTTCCATATTAAATACTTTACACCATGTTGTTTGACTGTTAAATGAGTTATATGTTAGAACCTAGTTTTTCTTAAGCAACATTAAGTATGTTACATCTTGATTAATGCATATCATTAGCTTGTATAGCTTTGTCTGACAAACAAATTTAACAAGCATGACTGTCTAGCTTGAGAGAGTAGATGGTTAATCTTTAGCATTTATCAAGACTAGATGAGGTTTAGAGATGTAGTTCATCTTTTGCCAACGCAAACTTACCATGCGTCTTAGAGATAAGATTAATGTGGCGTTGAAACATCGAGAGATGGATTCTCAAACCCAAAGTTTGTAGGTATGTAAATATACTTATGTCACACCCCATCCCAGATACACCCTATACCTAGGAGTGAGTGTGAAACTGCACTCTCTGTATAACATATTGAAACTAGATGCTAGATAAATCTCAATTAGAAACACCATTGCTATTAAAATATTTGAGAACATACAATCTCTCCACAAGTATTCTTTGCATATATACATGTGTGATACAGAACAATTCTCCCAACACTCGTAAGGAACATGTACATTACAAAACATGAGCACAAACTAAATATTTACAACTATCCCAGAGGTTTGCTTCAAGATAGGCCCAGACGAGATACTTCTGTAGGCTAGGCGTTCCGGACATGCTTGCTACCTGAAACGACAAACAAACAAACAAATTGAGTGAGCATTAAGCCCAGTGAGTGACTAAATTCATTCAACTATCACTAACAAACATGAACTAGCATAACCTTTAGTAACCAATATATATCGCATTTCAGATAGTTTCTAAACTTCTTTAAGCTTTTGGTTTCACCCTTATCAATATCCTCATTACCCAATGGTAAGTAGCTAACTAATGTTGTGACAAAGCACAACTTAACTCTTCCGTATTTTAGTACAAATTCTCATTTCTAAACACATATAAATGTCTAACCATCATGCTTCACGATTTTGCAACTATCAAGTGCCTTCACATTTTGTCCCTCAGCACCGTATTCGATTATGTCTACATTACCATGTGCCTTCACACGAAGTCCCTCAGCACTGGTAACCAATTCATTCTTAGCTCAAGGGCCTTCACTCATGGTCCCTCAGCACGAGCTAGTATGTGATGGATTACTACATGCTTTCACTCAAAGTCCCTCAGCATTGAAATCCATTCCACTTAACTATTCAAGTGCTTTCACACGAGGTCCTTCAGCACTAAATTTCATGTTTACTTTCACTTAGGCTTTCACCATAAGGTCCCTCAGCCATATTTATATTTAGACAATAGAATTAGTTTCCTTTTAACTTGCTGGCATAGCATATTCACTATGAATACTACAGAGTACCATATTTTCTCACCAAATAAGTATACTAAAAGTAACCACAAGATATAATAAAAGGTCACTCACAACTTGTCTCGGCTCTAAGTGAATTATAAGCCTCCCCGAGCTCTTCCTGGCCTGAGGAGCGACACCCAGCGAGACTTCAGCAAGAATTGTGAGATGCAGAGCCTCTCTTGCGTTACAGCGACACTTGTTTCGCTGCCTTGTCTCTCGCTGTTTCAGCGATACTACCGCTGCAGCAGAACAGTTTTCTTTCCTCTTCCTTCTTCAACCTCAAAATTTCATGAAGAATATCCTCTCTGTTTAGGGCATATCGTTCAACAACTCCAAGTTTCTCCTAATCATCCGACAAATTCAGCTCCAACCTCTTCTATCTGGAATTTGACACACATTTATACAATTTAAGCTCAAGCACCCTTCGTGAAACTTGCTAAGAATCGAATTAACTCACTAACCTCAGAAATTCTGGCCCTAACCACCGTTTCTTCAGTTCGTTCTTCCTCCAAAACCAAATGTTACTCTGAGAGAGTAACACCAGCTGAGTCCTCTGCCCAGCTCAAGTTTCCTCCATGGTTACGATGAGATTTCCACTCCAAATCGACATGAACATCTCATTTTACCTCCCTTCGATGTTTAGCTTCGAAATGAACCCAACTCGAGCTCTGAAATGTAATCAAAACAATTGAATTCTCGATCCACTTATATATATACCACCGACTTACCCTCCATTTCAACACTATACTACAATCTATTCAACGCATACCTTCTATGTTTAGCTTCAGCAACACACGGCCTCTGATGGTGTTACTTTTCAAAACTCTCCTGCCAGATGGTTAACAAACGCATTACTCTCTTGGCCAACCTTCTTTGTCCAACACATACCCACTTTCGATGCATGGTAGCGTTCACCGCATAATGGCCTCATCGCAAATTAGCTCTCAACTCCTCGTGGCCTTTAACTTCCAACGCCCTGCAGCCTTCAATGCGTTTGTCGTAAGATAATCTTCAGTGCAGGGTGGCTCTCCACGCCTTGTGACCTCAACGCGTCGTGGCCTCAACACCTAACAATCTTCCTTCACCTTTGCGTCCACGCCAAAACTGCTTCCATTAAGGCGCGTTGCCACCAACGCATAGCTAATACTTAGCCATTTTTCCGCCCCCAATCACACTCCAGCCAACTACTCCTACCAAAGCGTCCATCTATTGGTCTCTTCTGATCTTGCTTTTTCACAAGTTTAAGTATGGGGCTTACAACTTAGATATGCTTAAGTAACAACTAGCTCCTGCGTCAACTCTACTATTATCGCATGGTTCCACTGTCATTCTCAACGCATGCTATCAGACTCTAAATGACATTTGACTAACATTCACCGCGTCCACCTCACATTGTTAATTATAGGAAATTTTATTAATTCTTTATGTATAGTTTTAGGTACATAAAACTCTTGCACATAATACATGTATAGTTCACCGCATAGTCTTTGTATCTAGTCTCAACGCTTTATTTATTACAAATCCCTGCGTTCGACTCTAGACTCACCAGGAAACCTATAGAAGCTTATACTTGGGCTTTTATAGGAAAACTTGCTTATTAATGATCATACTTGAGTAATTCTCGACGCACCTTTGTATGGAAATTATAACATCTAATCCAATTTATGCGCAACAAGTTAATGAGCCAACAGTAGGCATACTTCAAATGGTCAGGAAGCGCTTCAACTCTAGCTGGGGTGCCAAAACAACAAAGCGTAACAATAACCGCAAGAGTTTGTTGCACACTCTTGATCAAATGAATTTCGTTCCTACCCTTAATGTAGTAGTGATAGTACGAGTCAACTCTAAACTAGACAACGTTTGTTGATGTGAACTCTAAACTTTTAAGTTAATCTAACTTGCGCTAATTAGGGATTAACATACAATTATATGTCATATATTATGTACTAATCTTTAGCTTCAAGTTACACATCCTCATTTAGTTTGTCAGACATTAATGAGAAAATACAATCATAATCATTCATGGATAAGAGAAAGAATCAAAAGACAATATAGAGAATTATAATAAAATAAGCAAAATTCACAAGTCTTACAATGATGGGGAATTAATCTACGGCTAAGCCAGTAGAACCTCCTTAGCCCATAATCTTTATAATAATCATGGCGGAGAAGTTGAAGTACATTTAATCCAAATAAAAGATGAAAGAAACTAAGAACTATTAAAGGAGAATACTGGAGAATCAACTGGTACTGGATCCTCCTAACCATAGCAAGTTAACATTATATCTATAAAAATCGAGGTAACGCTACGACGCTCCAGGCCTTTTATTATAGTGTCTACCGCAACGCCTAGTAGCGCTGTGGCATTCTTAGGTATACGCGCACTTTCAATATTTGTAGCACCGCAATGCTTAGTGCATTGCCTAAATTAGAACCATTTTGTCCTCGGTGCCAAGCTCGCGCTGCTGTGCTTTGCCTTGAGGGTTTGGTTCTCTTATTCCTTGATTGATGCATTTGAGCTACATTTAGGTCTACCTCTTTGGTGCTCGATACATGTAAAACCACTAAAGAATCACATAAAACCAAGGAATGAACTAGAATTAAACTAAGCGAGATATCACATTTAGATGCTATCAAATATTTTTTCAACCAAAACAGTAGTAGATGCTTTAAAATGTGCCAGTTCAAACAATGAGATTGAACAAAGAGCTGCAACAGGGATGGTGACACCAAAGTCAACATCATCCTCCTCATCATCATGGACATCCTATATCAAATCCTGCACAAGATAATAAAAAACATCAACCTGGCATAAAATTTGATTACTATGGCTAGAGGATCACATAACATCGAAAATATTAAACTTGACTATTTCCCTGCCAAACTTTACAGATAAAATACCACTATCTAAATCTATCCAAGTTTTAGCAATTTTCATGAAGGGTCTCCCTAACTAGATAGATGTTGAATATGTGGAGTTAGTCTCATCCATCTTCAAAATATAGAAATCAATAGGAAAAATTAACTCATTTACCTAAACCAACACATCCTCAACAACTCCAATAGGGTGAATAAAAGACATGTCGACTGACTGTATGACTACACTCATCTCATGCAAGTCATTTAATCTCAATTCTTGATAGGCAAAGTATGACATTAATTTGGGCTCCTAGATCTAGCATGACCTTTTCTATCTTCTTATTTCAAATCACACAGGGAAGAGAAAATATATATGGGTCCTTACACGTTTTAGGCATGTTTTTCTTTGAATTCACATGTACACAACTCCTTAAAAAACTTGGCATATTTAGGAATTTTTTTCACAACATCCAATAGTAGGATGTTGGTCTCCACCATTTTGAAGGTGTCCTAGGGCTTCTTCTCCACGTCATTCTCTTTTGGCTTGGCTAATCTTGAAGGAACTTGTGCTTTAGGTACATGTGAATTCAAAGAAGGAGGATGATCAAATTTTACTCCCTTTGGCTACTTAGAAGGTGGTCCTTTTACAACAACTTACTCATTAGGAGTAGAGTATTCAATAGTTGGTATTGTAACAGGTTTGTTGGCTTCCTTATGACTTCGAAGTTCTTTGTCGGGACCACCTTAGGTTGAGATGGGAGCTTTCCATTATGCTTTTCCAACCTACTTATTGTGGTCGTAAGTTGGAATTACTGATTTTCCAAGTTCTCCATCTCGTTTTGTATTTCCTATTGAAATTTCATACTACTATCAGCTAAGCTACGAACCATGTCATTTAGAGACATAGTTGAACTTGGAGAGGTTGGATTGGCGTTCTGGTCTTGGTCATTCTATCCTCTCCATATGAAGTTTGGATGGTAGGTCCAAATGGCTCACACTTCCTATTCCAATATTACCAACATAAATTCCAACTAAATTTACCTCTAGTACAGTCCCTTGTTGGACATTTAGAAACTTATTAGCATGGTGGCCTATTATAGAGAAAACTCCACACACTTGGTGTTACGAAATCCACAATTGAAGAATACAAAAGAACGTAAAAATAGAAAAGATTGACATACAAATTTATGTAGTTCACTAACAATGTGTTAGCTACATCCATGGGACAGAGGGAGAACAATTTTATTAGAGAGAATGTTACAAGAGTATATAATGTCATAAAATGAATAATGCCTCTAGGGTTAGAGAGTTTATATAGTGCACTTCTTTAAACTATAAGTGGAGAAGAAAAAGAATTAAATAATTAAGTATATCATACATCAATTCTAATTAGGTTTAGGATTCAAGGCATTCCAACAAATCTCCACCTTGAATTTGTTGGGTTGTATGTCCTAAAACTTGTAGTTTTTGTAAATAGGTGATTTTTAGTCCACCCTTGGCTACTATCATGAGTACTTGGACTTTATGTGGAGACATAAACAGGATCAAGTTCGAGTAAGTAGCCTCAATAGTCTATAGTACAAGGATCAGGTTGGGTACCTCTTCCTAGAGACACTATTGAAGACGGCCCGCTTCATGATTGTTACAAATATTGTGAAGTGTCATAAATAAAGTGATTCTGATTTGCTCATGTAGAGACATGTGAGCGGGGTTATTCTACATAATGAGATTGTGTAAGACTGACCCTGAAATAATTATTGTTACGTATTAACACCGTTTACGATTAACACTTATTAATTTCACTTGTCGATGACCTAGATAACTTGATCTGAATCTTGAGCTATCTATGAACTCCTGTTTATTCAGAATTATCCCTTGATCTACATAGGTAAGAGTAAACTCAATAGCGCTGCTCAACATTCCTCCCATTTTAGGGATAAGACCGGGTAGATAGTTGGGAACATAGAATTTGCAAGACGAAATTCACTCCTACCCAACTTAGGGATAGAAGAGATGTTGTTCTTTTAAGTGTTGTTCCCAGGACTTGAACAAGGGGCCCCATCCTCTCACTGGCCCGAGAGGGAATGGATTTAGTGATTAGATCCTAAATCAATTGTTCATTAGAGGGACAATGGTACTTAAGGAGAAAAGATGTAACTTAGAGGTAAATCGGTATTTGACCTAGCTGAAGTTATGAACAACCTGTGAAGGATTGACTTATCGATGACGGTTATATCAAATGGACACAAATATATCTACAGTGAGGAGAGTGCAGCTATGGGCTTTAGTGGAGTGTCTCGTTAGTTAAAAATGTTGGTTAACTAGGTTAAATAGTTTGGCCGGTTAATCTCGGATCGTTGGAGCTCATGATTTGTAGGTCCATTAGGTCCCTCTACTAGATCATAAATGGACTAAAATTTTAGATAATGTGGTGAATAAGTTTGAATCGTTCAAATCTTGGCTTAAGGAATGAAAGTTAGATATATACGATATATCGACGTTTAATTACGAATTAAACGTACAAATAGAGTTAATTATAATATTTAAATATAATTTAAATATTAATCATATGAATAGAGATTCATATCGGTTTTTTTAGAAAAATCGGGACAAGTGGAAAAAATAATATTATTTTATTATTTAATATTAAAATAATATTTAATTAATTAAATATTAAATTATTTTTTATTTAATTATTTAATTATCTTTTTGAAATTAAAAATCAATTTTAATTCAATTTTGGAAATTCATTGAAAATTGATTTTAAAATTGATTTTTGAAGATTGGATTTTCCCACTAACTAAGCTAGGAGCTTGGTTGTCTTCTTCACAATTGACCAACAAATTAACAATTTTGTGTCGTCAAATTTTGATTCAATTGGATTGCATGTTATTCTTTAATAAATAGAGATGATTTTGACATAAAAATGGTTAAGAATTTTGTGAAATTAAGGGTTAATTTTGCAAAATTCCATCCATTGTTCATCTTCTTCCTAACCTTCATTTTTTCTCAAATTCACCACAAATTTGGATCCCACCATCCAATCTAAGCCTAGAGAATAGTAGAGAAGACTCTTGTGGTGGTCTACAATCAAGTGGTGCTGAAATTCATCAAGAATTGAAGGAGAATTTGGAGCTTCAATGGTAAGTGTTCTTGAAACTTTGGTTTTTCTTCTTAATTGCATGTTTAATCCTCTAAAATTAGCATATTAGAGTGAAAATTGATCAAATTAACTTCCGCTGCATGCTCATTAATCCATCATAATTGAATTCTCTCACAGACAATAGATGTACCAGATGCAAAATAAAACACATTACGAGACCTCAAAGTGTCCTAAAAGGGACCACTAGCAATTCAAAACATGCAATAAAGTCTAAGCAATGTTGGAACTTGCCATGTGGAACTGGTTTGATGAACATATCAGTAGGATTATCTTATTCTCCGTAGCAGTAAGCCATTAAATAGACTCACTACACGAAACTGCTTCTTTATAGGTAGACTGCTCAAGAGGATCCACCCCTCTTCAGCAACCTGTATACATAATTCACCATATCTTCAAAATCATACCTCTTTGGAGGCCAACACCAACTTTTCTAGATCTATCACGATCTGTAATTGGCTGATCTGTTTTTCGACTAGAATTCTCAAGCACAACATTTTTTGAAATTTCAATCACCTCAAATCCTAACAGCACAACAGTCTAGTAGTAACGTGTTGATCTTCTCTACCTTGGTATTCTAATTCATTCATAATTGAAATAAATTGCATCTCCACCTGTTTATCAACACTACTACTTTATCCCCCACCAGTAGACGTCACAAGAGACTTTACATTTAAGTTAAGTAAGGAATTCTCATCAAAGATCACATTCTTATTAAGTATAACTCTACTCTCATAAGGTGACCAAACTCAATATCCCTAAACTTCATCCCCAAAACCCACAAATATAACTTTTAGCTCTCGGTTTTAAGTTTACCTTCATTAACATGATAGTAGACAGTAAAACCACACAATCTTAATAAATAATAATTTATTATAAAGGTGTTTTACAATCAATACCTGTTTGAGGTTTACGATTGATTAGATAACATGTTGTATTTACTGCCTTTGCTCAAAACATTTTAAACAACCCAACATTAGAAAGCATGCACCTCCCTTTCTCCAACAATGTCTAATTCATACATTATGCAACCCCATTTTGCTGCAGAGTATCCCTAACAATATGATGACGGATAATTCCCTCAGCTTTACGAAACTCATTGAACTCGGACCCACAAAAATTCCATACCATTATTAGTTCGTAACATTTTGATCTTCTTCCCAGTTTCATTTCAATCAAAATCTTCCATTGTTTGAAATTCTTGAAGGCTTCACTTTTAAATTGATAAAAAAGAAAAAAAATTAAGAACAAGGGACAAAATAAACAGAAATTTTCCCTAAAATTGGCTTAATGGATGACGGTGATGTTTGGCTCACAAAAATATTGTTTCTGTCCATTTTCCCCATCGGGCTACAAAAACCTAAGAGATTAAGAAAAATAGAAAGAATTCAGCTCAACAAAAACAAAAATAAACATAAACTAAATCTAAACAAAGAAAGCAATAAAAGAAGAATCTTGGCTGCTTCCAAGTAGCGCAAAATTTTAAGGTCGTTATGCTCATTGTATTTGGTTCCATCAACCATATTTAGCATTGGAAACCTTGTCTAACTAAAGAATGATTAGCTAACTGCACAAAAATATCAGTAGGGTGCAGGATATGGGATTGAAAGTCATGATAAACAAGAGGAGGCATGATATTAATTACAGACTCTAAATCTAGCACATCGTGCTCAAATTTTCTAGTGCCTATTAGATAGGGCATGGAAAACGTACCTAGGTCTCCTTATTTAATAGGTAGATTACCTGAGCAAAGTACCTCTTGCTTCTGATCCTCTTGATCATTCTCTTCCTTTTTCTTTTTCTTAGGAACCTCAATTCATACCTTCTTTTCCTCGATAGCAGGGCTTTCTACCTCAAAAGACTGAACAGACCTCATCTCATCCTTACGTGATTTTTCCTAAACAACAGGTAACCTGTTAGGGAAAGGAGCACAAGGTACATCATTAGCAACGTGAAAATCAAGAGGTGGATCGAATCCTACCCCATGTTTCTTTGATGAGCATACCATCTTTTCTTCAAAATCCGCAACATAGACAAGCTCAACCACTGACTTAGGGACATCCATTAGAAAGCTCTCCATGCAGCTCACAGTAGAGATTGCACTAATGTTATTGATGCGCACTTCAAGTGTTAACTGCAAGTGTATGGGTCAAGTTATAATATAAGATGGCAAAATCCGAATATCATTCAACTAAGGATCCAATTGTGAAGGTTAAAGTTACTTAGCTATTATAGAATCGAGTAAACTTTATTTGAGGATTGGAATTTAAGTTGTGAATTTGGAAAATATAAACTAAATAAGGAAAGCAAATAAATAAGAAACACAAGAGGCAAAGAGAGTTCTAGTGTAAGCCCCGCACCTAATTTTGTGAGAACGCAAGGTAAGAAGGGGCCGAGAGATGGGTGACTGTGTAAAAGTAGTTGGCTGGCTTGCATTTGGAGTGGGAAAACGACTAAGTGTCAGCTATGCGTTGATGGCAACCTGTTGTGGAGGAAACAATTTTGGTGTAAACGCAAAGGTGAGGGAAGTTTGTCATGCGCTGAAGTCGTGACGCGTTGAGGACATAAGGCGTGGAGGATCACTTGGTACCGAGGATTATTATGCAGCAAACGCATTGAAGGCAGTGTGCCGTTGGAAGTAAAGGCCACGAGGAGTTGGGAGCTGATCTGCGGTGAGGCTAGTATGCGGTGAACGCTACCATGCGTCGAAGGCGGGTATGCGTTGAACAAAGAGTGTTGACCGAGAGAAAGTAATGCGTATGCTAACTATTTGGCGGGAGAGTTTCAAAAGGAATATCATCAGAGGTCGTGTGCATTGCTAATGCTGAGCATAGAAGGTATGCGTTGAATGGATTATAGTATAATGTTGAAATGGAGGATAAGTCGGTGGTAAATATATAAGTAGATTGAGAATTCAATTGTTCTGCTTGTATTTCAGAGCTCGAGTTGGGTCCATATTAAGGCGAAACATCGGAGGGAGGTAGAAGAAGATGTTCATGCTGATCTGAAGCAGAAACCTCATTGAATTCGTGGAAGAAACTTGGGTTTGACAGAGGTTTCGGCTGCTGTTATCTCTTTAGAGTGATGCTCGGTTTTGGAGGAAGAACAAATTGAAGAGACGGAGGTTAGGGCTGAAACTTTGAGGTTAGTAAGTTAACTCGATTTCTAACAGGTTTCATGAAGGATGCTTGAGCTGAAATTGTTTAATTATGTGTCAAACTTAGGAGGAAGAGACTGAAGTTGAACTACCGGATGATTAGGGGTAACTTGGAGTTGTCGAAGGATATATCCTAAACGGAGAGGATGTTCTTCATGAAATTTGGAGGTAAGATGAAGGATCTGTACTTTAATAAGTTTGTAGAAGGAAGAAAGTATTGAAATTGGCTAAAACAAAATGTTTAGCAGGTTGAAGAAGGAAGAAGAAAGGAAGATGGAAACGGTTCTGCTGTAGCGGAAGTATCGCTGAGTGAGCGAGAGACAGGGCAGCGAAGCAAGTATCGCTGCAATGCAAGATAGGCTTTGCGTCTCACGATTCTCTCTAGAGTGTCGCTGGGTATCGCTCCTCAAGGTAGTCTCGCTGGTTTCAATCAACGCAGTATCCCTAGTACAGTTTTGGTATCAAATGAGTAACGCTGGCAGCTTACAATTTTCTAAGAGTAACGTTACTATTGTATGTTAAAGGAAAAGGGAGATTATGGAAACTAAACTTGAGGATTATGTGTTTTCAGGCCAAGAAGAGCTCGGGGAGGCTTATAACCCACTTAGAGCCGGGACCAGTTGTGAGTGACTGTTTGTTATATCTTGAGTTAAACAATAGTACGCTTATAGATGAGAAGATGTGATACATTGTATTGTGCTTTAAGAATGTGATGTGTTAGTGATCTAAAAGAGTATTAATACTAATAGCTAAATGTAATAGTGGCTGAGGGACCTTATGGTGAAAGCTATATGTGAGTAAGTGTGAAATCAAGTGCTGAGGGATTTGAGAAGGCACTTGATCAACAGTAGGGAATGGACTACAATGCTCAGCGACTATGTGTGAAGGCATGTAGTAATCCATCACACACTAGCTCGTGCCGAGGGATCATGAGTGAAGGCACTTGAGCAAAGATAGAATTTATTACCTGTGCTGAGGGATTTCATATGAAGGCACATGGTACTATAATTACAATTGAGTAAGTGCTGAAGGACGGGAAGTGAAAGCACTAAATAGTTACAAGTCTGTGAGACATGAGAATTTGATAGTTATTTGTGCCACGTGGAAAGTGAACCTTGATAATTTATTGGAATGTGATATGTGATGGTTATTAATTCACAAACTAGCTTATATTTGCTATGAATAGTTTAGTAGATTTAGTCACTCACTGAGCTTTCTGCTCATTTAGTTTGCTGTTGTTTGTTGTTTCAGGTAGCGAGCGTGTTCGGGACGCCTAGCCTACAGAAGAATCTCGTCTGGGCCTATCTGGAAGAGAACCTCTGGGATAGTTGTAAATACTTAGACCGTACATATATCTTGTAATATGCATATTTCTGAGAGTAGAAAGCGAGACGTGTTGCACCTTATATGTATATATACAGATATGTTTGTTGAGAGATTGCACGTTCTTCTGATGAGATAATGGAAATGTTGTTTGTTTTGCTATTTATATGGTATCCATCTTATGGAGTTTTATGTAAGGAAAATAGGATCATGCTCAATCCTAGGTATAGAGTGTATCTGGGATAGGGTGTGACATCTAAGGTAATGAATCCTTGTTTATTTCATCATGCAATATTCTAGGGTTTATGGATTTTATTATAATTCATATGCCTAAGTCTAGAAACTTAATTCCAAGTTATTTTCTCTAAAAAACAACCTTTTCTCATGCAACTCAATTGATTACTAATCTCTTGAAATCAATACAAATTACATGTCATTAAGAATAGTCTTTAGCAACTTTCATTGTTAACCTAATTATTTTCATGATAGATTAACAACAATTCATTGTTATAGATCTAGTTAGACATACAATCTTTCAACGATACATCTAACCCGACATTCGAAGATGACCAATCAACAAGAGTTAAGCGCAATAACAATGAAAAGCATAATCATTACAACAAAACCATGAATATTCTACAATATCAACATAACTTCATAAACAATTCATCAAAATCCTAAAACTAAAGAGTTTAGCCACTCATAGCTTAAAGCAACATGTTCAAACAATATAAACAAAGAAATAGTGTAAAGAAAGGAAAACTCTACTAGGAAAAAACCCTTGATTGAGGAGGAACCGTCTAGATGTCCTTTGGTCTTCACGTCAGGAACTCGAATGACACCAAACTCTCTCTCGAACTCTTCTCTCTTCGTTGCAGCTAACTCACTCTTTGAGACTCTTTTTAGTGTGTTTTTTGATGTGAAGATTGATGATTAGGGCTGCTAGAAACCCTTTTATTTATAGAGTTGGCCGCCCAAAAATCTTTCCAAAAATGCAATTTCTTTAAAAAAGGAAAGCGGGCGCCGCGGCGCTGCCTGATATGGTAAGTTGGCGCCGCAGTGCTGCTGATGTGCTGAAGCAGGCCATGCTCTTGAGAAAAAGCACCGCAGCGGTGCATTACCGGCGCCACGGCACCGCCCTGTTTTGGCATATTTGAGGTTTTTCTTCTCTTTTTCACTGTATTCTGGCTTGGTTTTGATCTTTTGGCCTTTTTTTCTAATTTTTTTAATTTTGACTTTAAAACCACTAGCAAACAAGTGAAATCTAATATAAACTCCCTTAATTTGAGATAATAGAAAGCACTTTTCAAGCGCTTTTCAATTACGCACATTAGGCATTGGTTGGGAAGGGAGCTTTCCATAGTGAGTGTCTAGGCTACTTATCGTGTCAGCCAACTAGGAGATCTGAGAAGCCATACTCTTCATACGAGTAGTAGTGGTCAGCTAGAACAACTCCTGCCTATACTTGATTTGTGTGGTAGATTCTGCCAGGCTTTTGACCATGTCCTCTAGTTGCATCCTAGAGCTGCTCTGACCCTGGGATCCCCAACAGTTATAGTCATATGTTCGTCTGCCTTCTTGGTTGTCAGCATAGTTGACTTCAGCTGCAGACTCATGGGATTGATGTGCCTTGGCAAAGAAAGCCTGTTTCACAAGAGTGGTTAGTTCAACAAACTAAGCTCTAAGTTCACTTACCTTTTGTGTCAATGTGGCATTTCTGAGAGCTTGTGTCCTAAATTGTTGTGCGTTCTTTGCCATGGTGGATATGAGTTGTCTGGACTCAGTCGGAGTCTTGCTCACTAGTGTACCCCCACTAGCTACATCAATAGTACTTCTGTCACTAGGAAGGAGCCCTTCGTAGAAGTACTGGATCAACCCGACTTAAGCTCAAAATTTGTAGTGCCCGAATAGGTGTTGTGTTAGGGTTGCTGATTGACGTTAGGGGTCAAGAGGTCCCTCAACGTGCGTTCCTTAGGTTGCACCATTGTCCTTGTTCTTCTTCTTCTAAAAGTTCTTCTTCTGCCTATATGGCTTCTACACTGATTTGTTCTTCTAAAGCTCTTCGTTCTCTAGCTTATCTTCTTTGTCCCCTTTCCTCCTTACCAACTTTTGCAAAATAGAACAAATGGAGGAGTTAGCAACATAATAGCGAAAGCAATTAGCATCTAAAGCACTCTAATTACATCAATTATGAAGATTAAACATGCTTGTGATAAAACTAAAAAACAGGGGAAGAGCACTTGCTTATTGTAACTAAAAAATGAATCAAATTCCTTTGAATTACTGATCACAAACACTTTGTAAACCACCACAAGCTACTTCCTTGTTATTCTCAGGCCTTAGAACAAATTGTGGGATCCAACTTGAATTGAATTTGGAGCAACAAGATGAAGAACACACTGGTTGGAGAGTTTTGAGTAGGAGAGAATTTTAGCAGAAATTAGCTAAGAAGCATAACCTTTCTATTTAAACAAGAAACTATGCAAATCAAATTGGCATGCATGAATACAACAAATTGGCTGATTAATTCATCTAATTTGGAGGTGGAATGAAGAAGAAGAAGAAGCCTTTGCAAATCCACATCCTACTTCATGGAATTAGTGGAAAAATCATAAATTCAATTTCCCAAATTGAATTTATTTTTCAATTTCATAAATTGATATTGAATTTAAAATTAGTTTCTAAAAATTAATTTAATATATAATTAATTTAATTAATAATTAATAATATTAAATTAATATTTTTTCCACTTTTCACGGAAATTTCCAATCCAATGAATCTCTATTTATTCGAAAAATATTTAAATTATTTTTAAATATTTCTAACTCTCAAATTTTGTCTAGTTCACAATTAAACGATCAAACTATAAAATTTGATCCTTAATTAAATTCAAGCATTCAAATTTTTTCAACACACTGTTCTAAGGTTTATTCCCTGAGCTAACAGGGGACCTAATGAACCTACAGATCATGAGCTCCAACGATCAAAATTAACCGGCTAAACTTTTTAACCTAGTTAATTAACATTCGTTAACTACCAGGACACTCCACTAAAGCTTAGTAGCTACACTCTCCTCACTGTAAATATATTTCTATGCACTTGATATAACCATAATAAGTAAGTCAATCCTGCACAAGTTGTTCATAATTACAACTGGGTCAAAATTACCATTTTACCCCTATAATTACATGTCATTCCTTAAGTCCTACTGATCTTTTAACGAACAATTAATTTGTGGTCAAAGAACCAAACCTAATCCCTCTCAGGCTAATGAGAGGATGGGAACCCTTATTCAAGTCTCGGAGTCAGTACTTAAGGGAACAACTTTTCTACTAACCTAGAAATAGGTAGGATTGAACTTCATCTTAGAAGACTATGTCCCCAACTATTTGTTTGATCTTATCCCTAAAACGGGAGGCATATTGAGTTTGCAAACAAGGGCCACTCTGACCTTGCGGATTAAAGGATAATCTGAAACAGGTAGGAGTTCATAGTTAACTCAAGATTAAGATCGAGTTACCTAGGTCATCATGTTAGAAATAATCAGTTTTAATAGTAAACAATGCTATAAAGTAAAAGTGATTATTTCATGGTCCGATCTTATGAAACTCATTGCATAGGATGCCTCAACTCACATGTCTCTACATGAACGATATAGGATCACATCGTTTGTATCAAATACAAAGTGGGTTGCATTCATAGTGTCCGCAGGATAAGGTACCCAACCTTATCCCTATACTATAGACCATTTTGGCTATTACCTAAACTTGATGCAATTTTATGTCTATACATAAAGTCTCAAAATTCAACCTATAGCCAGAGATTTTTAGTCTATTGGATTTAATAAATGCAATTCATATATTCAATAACAAATTTACTCAATAAAAGTCGATAACAACTTTATTGAGAGTAAGTTCTAAAAATTAGAAACTATGAGTTTTAGGACATAAAACCCAACAAACTCCCACTTGGACTAAAACTCCAGTGAGTAAATGTACATAATGTTGAGTTTATAGAGAAAAGCATATAAATATAATAAACTAGAGCATCAGATACCCAGTAGCTTTCTCCCACTTATCCTAGTTTACATAACTCGAAGTCCTAGACTCACTATAAGTGACTCTCAAAGACTTTAGCTGTGAGAGTCTTTGTAAATGGATCAACAATGTCGTGCTCTGACACAATCTGCTTGATGATTATGTCACCTCTCTACACAATTTCTCTAATTAGATGATATTTACGTTCAATGTGCTTGTCGCGCTTATGGCTTCTGGGTTTTTCGGAATTTCCACCTGCACCACTATTATCACAAGAGAGAGTGATATGCAAGATGCATATTTGGAACAACTTCTAGATCTGCTAAGAACTTTTTGAGCCATACTACTCAGCTTCCATGGTCGAGTCAGCTATACAACCTTTTTGGATACTCCTTCATACTATTACCCCTCTGTTTAGAGTGAATATTGATCCTGACGTAGATTTCCTCGAATATATGTCGGTTTGATCCTGTAGGATCAGATCCTTTGCACCATACACGAGCATATAGTTCCTTGTTCTCCTTAGATACTTAAAGATATTTTTAACGACAGTCCAATGATCATATCTAAGATTGGTCTAAAACCTGCTGACTATCCCTAATGCATAACATATGTCAGATTGTGTACACATCATGACATACATCAAACTACCGCTTGTTGATGCATAGGGAATATGTCAAATATCCTCAACTTCTTGAGGTCGCTTAGGGACATTGTTCCTTTGACAAATGAATTCGATGTCTAAACGGTAATAGACCTCTTTTTGAATTTTGCATCTTACATCTAGACAACATTTTGTCAATATATGATGTTTGAGACATAGCTAATGTCTTGTTCTTACGATTCCAAACTATTTGGATTCCACGAACATACTGAGCCTCTCCATAATCTTTCATTTGGAATTGTGTTGCTAGCCATTGTTTAGTGTCAGTCAGGAATCCTACCTCATTCACGATGAGAAGGATATCATCAATTTACAATACTAGAAATGCTACAGTTGTGTTGATGATCTTCTTGTAAACAGAAGGTTCATCAACATTTTGTTCAAAGCTTGTTTTAACCCATAAATGAATTGTTTTAGCTTGCAAACTTTTTACTCTTGACCCTATTCTATGCACCCCTCTGATTGAACCATATAAATACTCTCTTCAAGATAGCCATTCAAAAAAGTTGTCTTGACATCCATTCGCCAAATTTCATAATCATAAAATGTCGCAATAAACAAGGTATTCTTATCGATTTTAACATGGAAATAGGAGAGAAGGTTTCTTCATAATCCACCGCCTCTATCTAAGTAAAACCATTTGCCACTAATTGAGCCTTATAGGATAGACCTTACCAGCTTGGTCTTGTTTTCTCTTGTAGATCCATTTACAACTAATAGGTTTTACCCCACCTGGTTGATCTACAAGCTCCTAGACTGAATTGAAGTACATCGACTCCATTTCGAGGTCCATGGCATTGATCCATTGGTCTCTGTAACACCATTCATTGCCCGTTTATAGGTCAATGGATCCTCGATGCCATTATTAGGTATGACGACTTGAGTTTCAGTTAAACCCATGTAACAGTCGGGTTCATGGATAACCCTCCCATTACGTCGAGGCACTCTTAACTTTTGAGAAGGATTTGTTCTATCAAAAACTCTTAAAGAAGGACCAGCTTGATCAACAACTCTTGTTGACTTATCTATAGACTCTTTGGAAATTTCACTTAATACTAGTTTACTGCGAGCTTCATGATCTCTAATGTGGTCTTCCTCTAAAAAAGTAACATTTGTCAATACAAGCACTCTTTTTTCTTGAGGATCATAAAATAAACCGCTTTCGTTTATTTGGTGTATCCTACAAAAAGACATAATTTTGAACGACATTCTAATTTCTGAGGATTTGCACCAGCACATGTGTTGGGCATCCCCAAATTCTGAAGTGATGTACACTACCTTTACGCCCTATCCACAATTCATATAGTGTTTCTGAAACACTTTTAGAAGGAACATTGTTCAAAATATATACAACAGTCTTTACTCCATGTCCCCAAAACAAATCAGGCAACTGAGCATAGCTCATCATTTAACGAACCATGTTTAACAAGGTTCTATTTCTCCTTTATGATACACCATTATGTTGAGGTCTACCAGGCGTAGAGAGTTGAGACTTAATTCCATGTTCTATCATATAGTTTTGGAATCTTAAGTCTATATACTCTCCATCTCGATCTGATAGAAGTGTTTTAATAGTTTTACCTAATAGGTTCTCAACCTCAGCCTTATACTCTGAACTTTTCAAAAGCCTCAGACTTATGATGCATTAGGTAAACATAGTCATACCTAGAATAATCATCAATAAAACTAATGAAATATTCATACCCTCCTCGTGCTTTGACATTCATTGGACCACAAAGGTTGTCGAGTGCACGAGTTCTAAGGGTTCTTTGGCTCTAAAACCTTTTCCAAGAAAAGATATTTTGGTCATTTTACCCTCAAGACAAAACTTACATGGAGGTAAAGAGTTATCTTCTAACTAATTTAGGAGTCCACTTTTTACTAACCTCCCAATCGTATTGAGATTAATGTGACCAAGTCTTAAATGCCAAAGATTGGTATTAGAAGAAATTTTTTGCCTTTTATTTTGTGTTTCGGCTGTTTTAAACATCTCATTATTTAAAATAGCCTTTGCTTTGGTAGGTTTTAACTTATATAAGTTGTTTTTTAAACTTGTAGAACAAATATGAATATCTTTTTTCGCTAATGAACGCTTCATTTACATCGAAAGATATTTTATACAAATGTTCTAAAAAACAAGAGATAGATATTAAGTTCTAACTAATACTAGGAACATAAGTATATTTTCTAATAAAATATATCTATCTCTGAAGAACAATTTCATATCCCCCACTGCTTTGGCCAAGATGATCTCCCCAGATTCAACTTTGAGAGTTATCTTGTAAGCCCTACTCTTATCTTTGAAAGATGGCAAGTAAAATAGGTGGGTGATTGAGGAAAGATGGCCAAGAGCCTTGGTTTGAGCAGGCTATGTGTTTGCTAGGTTGAGGTATACGTCCATGAGGTTGAGCATGGGTGAAGGTTGGTGCTATGCGTTTTTTGAAGGGCAAGTGGTCATGCGTTGGTTGATGATAGTAGGGGGTTGCATTGGAGAAACATGCGTTAAAGAGAGCCTATGAGACAGACGCATGGCGCTATGCATCCAAGTTAGCATCCAAGTTTACTATGCGTCCAAGCCAGCAACCAAAGTGGGCCAACGAAGGTTGCATTCGTATGATGAAGGAGTTACATTGTTTATTAGAAAATTAAATAAAATAAAATAAAAGTGAAGGTGGAAGTAAGTTAGCAGCTCATTTAAGTGTGTAAAGCTGAGTTTTCGATCATTTTATGCATATTCAAAAGCTTCAATCGATTCCATTTCTTAGCTAAGCGATGAAGAGAGGTAGAAGAAGGTGTCTAGGCAAATTCGTGTAGAATTCTAGTCGATTTCGTGGTGTAATTGAAGCTGAAACAAAAGGTCTGGTTGCTGTCGCGCAATCTGAGCAAGGTCTAGTATTTGGAGAATAGCGAGCTGTGGAGATCGAGTTCAGGGCTAAAAATTTGAGGTCAGTAAGTTAACTCAATTCTTAACAACTCTTATAAAGGATGCTTGAGCTTAATATGAAGAGAAATATGTTAAATATTAGGTGGAAGTGATTGATATGGATTTCTCGAGTGATTTGGAGCAGCTGGAAGTAATTTGAGAATATCTGTCGAACAAAGAGAAGTTAAGCTCTAAAGTTTTGATGTCAGCTAGAAAACACATTTCTTTACAAGTTTAAAGAAGGGAAGAAATTCTAATTTGGGCTGGAAATACGACGTTTAACAGATAGAAGTGAGAATAGAAGAGAAGACAGAAGCTGTGGGAGACGAGTATCTCTAGAAACGCAGCGACACTGAAAGTTTAAGCGTGAGTAGCGAAACGGGTGTCGCTGGTATCGCTGGAGGCTTTGTGTCTCACAACTCTCGCTGGGTATTGCTAGTCTTGCTGGTTTCGCTAGTTCACGGTATCGCTGGTATGGTTGCGTTTGCAGCTCAGTTTCGCTAGTTAGTGTCGCTAGTTGCTTAAGTCTTGTTCATTATTGATTACTTTGATGGACTTGGTTTCGGTGGTGAACCATTTATTAAGTGTAAATGTGTAAAGCTTATTGGTATGTTAAAGGGAATGGTAAGGAAATCTAATGAAGGGAAATGTATTATTATAGGCCGAGAAGAGCTAGGAAAGGTGTATAACCCGCTAAAGGCCCATGACAAGTTGTGAGTGACATTTGTATTTAAAATGTGTTTATCTTAAACAAAGTTTCATGGTTGATAGATTATGTTGAAACATGATTATGTGATTATGCTTTCACGAGTTTTAACGTGCATATTATGTGTTTTATATTGAAAATCATTTGAGGCATGATTGTTGTTTAATGAGCTTTATGAAAAGCATGCTATTTGTTAATATATGATTTTATGGAAAACATTAAAGCTTGTAAATAGAATTGTGAAGACTTGAAATGTTAAAAACTCGTGAATTTATATAATGCCATATGTTTTTGAAAAATGTTTGTGAAAATGGGACACCAATGCTGAAGTACGGTGAGAAGGCATATGGGCAGTCTAGATTTGCTATACCGAGGAACCAAGAGAAGGCATCTGGGTTGATTGACAGTCCCCAATGCCGAGGGACTTGGTGAAGGTATGTTATGGGACCCTAATGCTAAAGTACAGTAAGAAGGCATATGGGTAGCCCGGATTATAATTCCTATGTGCACATAGAGAGATGATGTGTTGAGATTACTCCAGACAGCTAAGGATTTTCAACGCTGATGTGTTGAGATTACTCCACATAGCTAACGATTTTCGACATTAGGTGTGTTGAGATTACTCCACCCCAACTAAGGATATTTCGACGTTGAGTAGCGTTGAGCTCTGCTCTGCCTCAACTAAGGAAAAGGTTTTTGAAGTAAACTAGTTTTCTGTGTATCTTTTTTTGAAACGAACATATATAATTTGACAAGGGTATTTAAGCATGTTTTTGCATGGATATGACTTCAACCGATGTTTTATATACATTGTGTTAAAATGTTTACACTCTGATTAGTTTCCAGCTAAAGGAAGATTTACAAAACTAGTCACTCACTAGGTAACCTATCTCATGTTTTTCCCTTTTTTTTTTTTTTTCTTTTCCTGTTTTCCAAGTAGCGAGCAAGCCTGGGGTGCTTAGCCTACACAAAAACTCGTCTGGGCCCATAAGCAGTGTTTAGTATTTTGAGAATTGTAAATATTTGAACTTAATCATGTGTTGTACATATAGAGGGTTAAGGGAGTTGTTGAGAAACTGATGTAATTGTATATTTTGAAAGGTCGCATGGTTGTTTGTTTGATAACTTAACCCTGGTTTAAATATGTTATTGTGTATCTGCTTATTAGGTGATGGTTAAGGATTAAGGTTGGCAGTGGATGCCGTAAGAGAGTCAGTGTCTGTTGTCATCACACTTTCTCATGGGTTATGAGGGAACCTAGGAGTGGGTGTGACATATCTCACCATCTTCTAACTTCTTTTAGGAACTAGTTTCTTGAAAATAAGAACAAATATGGTTAGTGGTTCTTGAATCTAGTATCCAAGTGGAGTTATCATTCTGCATTAAACAAATTTGAACAACGAGTAAATCATATTTACCTTTGTTTTCATTTTCAGCTCTTTTTTCTACAAGATACTTAGGGTAGTTTCACTTCCAGTGCCCATCTTTGTTGCAGTGGAAACACTTTCCTTTATCTACAATTTTCTTCTTGCCTTTGAGATTTGTAGCGGCTTTCCCTTTACCCTTTTTCTTCATGACCTTTTTCTTTGAAGAAGAGGGTCAGATTTAAACCACGAGGATGATCCTTTCTGGGACTTTTTGGAAATAACATTTACTTTACTTTCACGTCCTTTTGATTTTATCATGGACTGAGACGTCCGGAGCTTGCTGAATAGAGAAGTCAGATTATACGATCTTATTCATCACTGCATTGGTGCGGAATGATAGAGAACTATTGGGAAGAGATTCTACTATAAAGTTGGCTTGGCTTCTTTCATCTATGACAGCTCGATTTACCTCCACTATATTGAAGTGGACCATCATGTCCAGAACATGTTCCTTAACAGAGGTTCCTTCCTTTATGCAGAAGTTGTAAATATATTTGATAGCATCATGCCAGACTGATGAGGACAGTTGTCCGAACATCGTCTGCAATGAGTCCATGATTTCCTTGGCGATCATCATGTTCTCATGCTTCTTGGACAACATGATGATCATCATGTTCTCATGCTTCTAAATAATCCAATCATTTTTAGCAAGTAATTATGTACCCATAATTTATTATTCTATTGCAATGATACTTTAGTGATTTAGAATAATTGCTATCGAGGGGAAGTTAATTATTCCTTCACTAAATCAAAGACTTTCTTGATTAAAAACTAACACCAGAGAAACTCTTTGTTGTGTAACAGATCAAAAATCCCCGGCAACGGCGCCAAAAACTTGTTGTGTTGTTTAACGTGCTTAATATTAAGAAATATTATCTATCAAGTCTTCATATTATCTATCAAGTCTTCCTATTCTTAACCCAAGTATAAGCAAAGAAATAGGTTTACTCGGTGAGTCCGAGGTCGAACACAATGACTATGCTGATTCTAAAATTCGTTAGATTAATTGAGTTGGAGTAATAACCAAAAATATTTAATGAAGGATGCGTCTAACTAAAGAAAGCAATAACATGTACACTAGATTAAAAAGTGGTAGATGGTAAGGGATGCGACACAGCAAGTTCAACTAAGTGGATTAAATGAATGGATAAAAATAGGGTTCGGGTTGGTTAGCTTCTAACATCAGAAACGCATAGTGAAAGTCTATTCATACTTGCAACTCTTCTCTCGGTTGTCAGCCACTATGCGTTATATGTCTATAACGCATAGGAGAATATTATGTGCTAAGGTTATTCCTATGTCTAGGCAACACTTCTTAGCCTTGTCAATTGAGTTCCACAATTATTTACCCTCTCGAGCAGTCTAATTGTTACTACTTATATCGATTAGCTAGATGGACATAAGCATCAGATTAAGATTACAATTGACAAGATTAGATAGTTACACTATGGTTCTTATTTAGATGCTCACGCAACTCGTGATCCTTGAAAAATTAGCTACTCATGGATTCAAAGTAATAAGCGGAAAGTGTAGAGAAATGGATAGACATGGAAGAATTGTAGATTAATGAACGAAATACAATCTTAGATAGTTCAATGTCTTGATAAGAAATCTAAAATCAAAGCTAGAAAAAGATAGAAAGCAGGAAGGCGTTTCAATGTCTTGAGTCGCCGGAATGGAAGCGTGAGATCTGTTGTGAAGTGGTCAAGTGGATGGAAGACTCTTCTCTCTCCAGCTATTCGTCTCTGGTTATCGTGTGGAAGGGGTTCTGCTGTAACTTAGGAATTCTTCTGAGAACCAACAACAAGTTTTTACTTGCAGGTCTAACTTTTTATAGAAGCTACGTTCGTAATCAGCGGCAAATCTGCGTGATTGGAGGCACAATTGATGTTTTGCATCTATCTCGCCTAATTGCATAATTCTCGGTTCAATATAGATCCACCACTTTAACCGCAGATCATGCAAGTCAATCTTCCGACAATCTCTCAAGATTCTGACCTGATTTTTCGCTGCCTTGCGTTTCACATGTAAGACGCATCTTGAGGTTCTCTGCGTTTCTGCACTAAAGCATGCGTTTTAGGCTCATAAACATATCAAAACAATTATCTTCATCAATTTACAAGAGTAAAACGCATAGAGAGATTTATCAATAGAAATTAACTAATATTACCGCATAATTCTCTATTAAACTCTCTTTTTCTAAGATAAAGGCAATAATAACTTGTATTTCTACAAGTTATCACTCTTATTCCTATAGTATTTAATTATCATTTATTTGGTCAAAATACTTAGTAAGACTTAGTAAAATTATGTAAGTGTAACCTTCCATTTTCAGATTTCAGAGACTGAAATCAACAACCTTTCGAGGGAAAGAGAATGCTGAAAACGGACCTAAGAAACCCTATCTGTCACACCCCCTTCCGGATTACCTACTTATCCTGAAAGGGAATGTGAAGACAATAAACATCACCCCTCTTGTGACGCATATTGTCTTATCTGACATAGCTTCCTGTGCACACATTTCATACATATACATTCATAAAACTCAGCCATACTACACATGATCATAATATAAAAACTCTTCCTGTACAGAGTACACTTTTATCACATAACATAATTAAACTTCCATAGATCCACCATACATTTGTACAAAACCACATCGATCCCCACTCTTTACACAACTAGATCTACATGCCACCTACATAAGGTTATATACAACGTACAACTCTCAGACGTGACTGAATTTCGAGAACTCGAGACTTAGGCAGGGTGAGCTGAAGTAGGCTAAGCACCGGGAACGTCCTTGCTACCTGGGGGGGGGGGAAAGAAAACATTGAAAACATAAGCTAACAGCCCAGTGAGCAACTAATCTTTGTAAAACGAACATTTATTCAAAACAGGCATGTTACATATAAACAGATAAACGAGGATTTAACATATTGTTCAGCTAAAGCATACTTTCCACAAATCTTTCAATCTCATAAACCCGATTTCAAGTCATATATGATTGTTTTCCAAAAGAAGTGAAACAGTAAACAGTTTGGTTTTTCAAACTTTTCCCTTAGTTGAGGCGGAGCAATGCTCGACACTCTCAACGTCGAAAACAACCTTAGTTGGGGGTGGAGCAAGGCTCAACACACCCAACGCCAAAATCATCCCTGGCTCAATGCGGAGCAAACTCGACGCACCAGCCAAATCAACCTCTATGTGCACATAGGAATATGACGGGTTGCCCAAGTACCTTCTCATGTCCTTCAGTACTGGGTCCCGGGAAACTCACGCGCCTTCTCATGTCCTTGAGCACTGAGCCTCTTCTAAAACATTTTAGAAATCCGTTCACATAACAGTTCATATGAAAATCCTTTCATAGAAAATCATACAGATCTTTATACAATAACATTTCATAAAAGAAAATGCTTTCTATCAACTTTGGAAAACACGTAACATGCCTTGTGAGTAACATAATCAAACACTATGCATTTTAAATAGCTCATCGCAAAACCATATTTCATAAGAACATTTTTAATAAAAATTGAATTGAAGAATAAAGGAGTCACTCACAACTCTTCCTAGGCCTTGCGTGGGTTATACGTCTTCCCTATCTCTTCCTGGCCTGAAATAGACATTTACCTTGCGTTACATTGTTTTTCACTTGATCATTAAATATGCATAAATTCTAATTGTTACTTATCATTGAACCTCCCCCTTTTCCCGAAACAAACATCATAAGCGGGATTCCTAGCAGTACTACCCAACAGAACCTGTTACTAGCGATACTAGGTTGAGTGACACTAGCGTTACTTTACCTCAGCAGCGACACCTAGCGATATCTAGTGAGTTTTGTGAGACAAAAGACTCCTTTGCGTCTCAGCGACACTCATCTCGCTATCAGTACTTAAACAGCGCAATGATACTTGGTTCTTAGCGGCACCCTGCAACTGTATTTCTCCCTTTCCTCTTGTTCTTATTTCTATCTATTAAAAGTCATAAATTCATACGGATTTAGAACTTCTTCCCTTCTACAAACTTGTAGAGAATTGAGTTTCACAGCTTACTTCAAAATTTCAAGGCTTAACTCTTCTTCGTTTCTTTAGTTATTCCAAAATCACTTCATGTTGCTCCAGATTGCTTAACAATCTCGTAAGCACTGTTTTTACCTAAAAATTCACATGATTAACTTCAATTTCAGCTTTACCATCCTTCATAAGACTTGTTAGAAATTATGTTAACTTACTGACCTCCAAATTTCAGCCTTAAACTCGACTTCCTCTATTCGTTCTACTCCAAATATCAACCACTGTTCAGTTTGTGCGACTAAAGATCAATCTTCAATTCCAGCTCTGTTTTCAGCACCGAGACAAGTAGAATTTCGCCCAAAATCTACAAGAACACCTACCCCAACCTTCTCCTGAGGTTTGTTTGAAAAATGAAAACGACTTAAGCTCTCGAAAGTGTCTAAAAATGATTAAACATTTAATTAATTCAACTACATATACTACTGACTTAACCTTCACAAACACCAAGATTTATGTTGCCGACTTACCCCTCACTCGCAGGCTGGCGCGGGATTCTCACTTCGACGCGAGGCGCTCATGTTAAAATTCTCCTCCAACGCCTTCAGCAACTAACCACGCCCAACGCATGACGTTATCCTCAACGCCTCCTACTTTTGACGCATACAACTCAGTCATACACCACTATCTTCGTCGCGTCAAGACCACTCTGTCTTCCACGCGGAGCGACTTCAGCGCATGTCTGTCTTCAACACAGCGACTTCAACGCATGGCTGTCCTCAACGCAGAGTGACTTCAACGCATGGCTGTCCTCAACGCAGAGTGACTTCAGCGCATGACTCAAGCACATTTCTTCCCCCGCCAATGATCACTTATCCTTTGACGCGGGCAGCTACTTTAGCTCACAACCCTTCGTGATTCAATTAACAACGCATGGTTTCTCAAATAGTTCCAACTTTCCTCTTCATTTACCAACGCATAATCTTGGCTAACACTTAGCCAGAATTTTTCTCTCCAAAAATTGTTGTTCTCATTCTCGACTACTTTTCCTCTAGCAACACAGCCAAAATCTCATTGCTTCTCCCCAACACTTGGTATCACAAGTCAGTGCTTACACTATCTATTTCTAGAGTTCACGGTGTTTCGAATCTCATGATACAAACCCTCTAATTGGTAGTGTCATGTTAGGAAATGACTTGCAGGTGCATCATGGGAATCTCACGGTGTAACCTAATGAAAGAGACTGTAGGATGTGTTGACACACTCCCTTCACCCACTTACAATGAACTACTTTCCTTATTCACCTTGTTATTGGCTCATGCAAACACTTTTCGAATGGAAGACGCTCCTAGGGCGATGCGAAGCCAAGCATGAATCTCACAGTGTGAACTCTTAGGGACATGAGAGCTAGTATATCATATACACAACTCTCCCACTGAAGTGTTCTACCTGGTATATTGGGTAACTTTACTTAGTTATATCTCAACTAAATAAATATAACCTAAGTTTAGATTTTTGTCCAAGTATAACTTTTATACTAGATTTAACCTACGATGTCTAAGTGATAAAACCCTTTTTATACTTTCATCACAAACACAAGCTCATAAAACTAGGTTAAAATAAATTCAAGAACCAGTTTGATCACCAGGTACCGGGTGTTTTGTAAACCGTCAACTTGAATACCTTCAACTTTAGACAGGATCTTGCTGGGTGAATTTTTATAACCTTTGTTTTATAAGTTAAGTACATACTTTAGGTTTGTTAACCCTAAGTGAGCATGCATGTTATCTTTGTTATAGATTAATGTCTAATTCATTTTATAACTTCTTATAAATGAATACCAATCTATAACATACATCACAAAATAATATAACAACTTATATTAATTCTATGATTGCTAGAGCATGCATATTATACACTTTATAATGTACATATATCCATGAAACATGTTAATCCTATGGTGGGATTTTAAATCTATATGGCATACTTTATGCAAAAATAAATTTAATTTAATTAAAGCATGCATAATTTAATTAAACACACTAAAGTGGATCGGTTTTGGCATCTAATGGCTTAAAATAGCTAAATTATTACAATTGTAATTGGAAAAATAGCCCGAACCACCTCCGAACACTTTGAACCTGCCCAAACCGAATCAAAATCGCCCAAACTGGCCTTCCAAAGGTGAAAACGGGGCTGAATCAGCTAGAATAAGGTTGAATCGGGCAAAAAAAAACCAAATGAATCAAACCGGTCCAGTTGTACTTCATCTTCAACTCGTGCGATAAAATCTAGAAAATGAAGAACACCGTCGCAATGCTGTTGAAGGAGCATTGACGCTCCAAGGCAGAAACATCTGCTGGTCACTTGCTCCAATTCTTCAAGTTACAGCCTAATTCGAACTTTATTGACTCCAATAAAATTACATACCCTTCTTCACACAATAAAGGCCATAAACAATCAGCCAATTACCACGATTATACAATAACAAAGCTGAATTAGATGCAAAAACAAGAAAATTTCCAACTTTAGCAACCACAACATTTATATCATAAAATTGCACCCACCAAGTTCAAATTAATGTAAATCGAGTGCTCTAATCATGCTCTGATACCAATTGAAGGAGTTAGCAGCGTAATAGCAAAAGAAATTAGGATCTAAATCATTCTAATGACATCAATTTTGAAGATTAAAAATGCTTATTCTAAAACCAAAAAACAATGGAAGAGCACTTACTTGTTGTAGCTAAAAAATGAATCCAATTCCTTTTAATTTCAATCACAAACACTTCATGGACCACCAAAAGATTCTTCCTTGTTATTCTTAGGCCGTAGAACGGATTGTGAGATCCAAATTGAGTTGACTTTGGAGCAACAAGGTAAATAACACATTGGTTTGGAGAGTTTTGAGTAGGAAAGAATTTCAACAAAAATTAGAAATTAGCTAAAGAAGCATAACCTTTCTCTTCAATTCCTTTCTTCTATTTAAAGAAGAAAGCATGCAAGCATGCATGAAGACAACAAATTGACTAATTAATTCATCCAGTGTGGAGGAGGAATGAAGAAGAAGAAGAAGCGTTTGCATGAAATCAACATCCCAGAAGACACGCAATTAGTGGAAAAATCGTAAATTCCATTTCCTAAATTGATTTTTTTTTCAATTTTGATAAATTGATATTCAATTTAAAATTAATTTCTCAAAATAAAGGACTCTTTTCAAATATACCAAAAGGAACAAAAATATTTACAAATATAGCAAAATGTCACTATCTATCTGCGATAGACCGCGATATATCGCGATAGACTATTATTGTGACATAGATATAGTCTATCATGATCTATCGAAGATAGATTGTGTATTTTGCTATTAGTTGTAAATATTTTAGCAATTTTTCCATTTAAGATAATTTGCTAAAAATTAAATTTAAAATAATAAATTAATTTGAATAATAATTAATTATATGAAATTAAAATTTAATACTAAATTAATTATTTTTCCACTTTCCCTAGCAATTTCCAATCTGATGAATCTCTATTAATTTGAAAATTATTTAAATTATATTTAAATATTTCTAACTCTCCAATTTCGTCTAATTCACAATTAAACGATCAAATTGTAAAATTTGCTCCTTAATTGAATTTGAACGTTTCAAAATTTTTTCAATACACTGTTTTAAGGTTTATTCCATGAGCTAACACAAGGGAACCTAATGGATCTATAGATCATGAGTTCCGAAGATCTGAAATTAACAGGTTAAACTTTTTAACATAGTTAATTAACATTCATTAACTACTAAGACACTCTACTAAAGCTCAGTAGCTACACTCTCCTCACTGTAGATATATTTTTGTCTACTTCATATAACCATAATAAGTAAGTCGATCCTTCACAAATTGTTCATAATTATAGCTGGTTAAAAATTACTATTTTACTTCTGTAATGACATCTTGTGCCTTAGGTCCCACTAATCCTCAAATGAACAATGGGTTTGTGGTCCAACCACCAAACCTAATCCCTCTCGGGAAAATGAGAGCGTGGGACCCCTTGTTCAAGTCCTAGAGTTAGTACTTAAGGGAGCAAATTTTCTACTAACCTAAAAATAGGTAGGAGTCAACTTCATCTTGCAAGACTATGTCTCCAGCTATCTGTCTGATCTTATCTCTAAAATGGGAGGCATATTGTGTCGGCAAACTCAAGCCACTCTCACCTATGTAGATTAAAGGATAATCTCAAACAAATAGGAGTTTATAGTTAGTTCAAGATTAAGATCGAGTTACCTAGGTCATTATGTTTGAAATAATCAATTTTAACAATAAACGATGATATAAAGTAAAAGTGATTATTTCATGGTCCGGTCTTATGCAAACTCATTGCATAGGATATCTCAACTCATATGTCTCTACATGAACGATATAGGATCACATCGTTTGTATAAAATACAAAGTGGGCTGCATCCATAGCAGGGGTTCTTAGTTTATTGGATTTAATAAATGCAATTCATGTATTCAATAACAACTTTATTGAATAAATCTCGATAAAAACTTTATTGAGAATAAGTTCCAAACTTACATACTACGAGTTATAGGACATAAAACCCAACAAACTTCCACTTGGACTAAAATTGCAATGAGTAAATGTACATAATACTGGGTTTATAGAGAAATGCATATAAATACAATAAAATAGGGCATTACATACCTAGTAGCTTTCTCCCACTTGTCCTAGTTTACATAACTCGAAGTCCTAGACTCACTATAGGTGACCCTCAAACACTTTACCCATGAAAGCCTTTGTAAACAGAACAACAATGTTGTGCTCTGATGCAATCTACTTGACGATTATGCCACCTCTCTGCGAAATTACTCTAATGAGATGATATTTACGTTCAATGTGTTTGCAACACTTATGGTTTCTAGGTTCTTTGGAGTTTGCAACTGCATTATTAACACAATAGAGAGTAATAGGCAGATTCATATTTGGAACAACTTCCAGATCTGCTAAGAACTTTTTGAGCTATACTTCTTCATTAGCTACTTCACATGCAACTACGTACTCAACTTCCATGGGGGAGTCAACTATACGACCTTGTTTGATACCCCTCCATACTATTGCTCAGTCGTTTAGAGTGAATACTGATCTCGACGTAGATTTCCTTAAATCTATGTTGGTTTGAAAATTAGAGTTAGTGTATCCTGTAAGGATCAGATCTTTAGCGCCATACATTGGCATATGTTCCCTCACTCTCCGTAGATACTTGAGAATATTTTTAAATGGCAGTCCAATGTCATATCCAAGATTGGACTGAAACCTGCTGACTATCCCTATTGCATAGCACATGTTAGGTTGTGTACACAACATGACGTACATCAAACTACCGACTGTTAATGCATATGGAATACATTTTGGCTATTACCTAAACTTGATCTAATTTTATGTCTATACATAAAGTCTAAGTATTCAACATATACCCATTCTTGGTTTATTGGATTTAATAAATGCAATTCATATATTCAAGAACAACTTTATTGAATAAATCTCGATAACAACTTTATTGAGAATAAGTTCCAAAATTTACAAACTACGAGTTTGAGGACATAAAACTCAACAACAAAGCGTTTCAATCCTGGGAGGATCGGGTCATACAAAGAACAAAAAATTCAAGAAATAATTAAAGAATTGAAAATTGTTCAAATGAGAAATTTCTTTGCTCCCCAACAACGACGCCAGTTTGGAAAGTGGGGATTTGTCACCCAATCCTGCTCCAAATACTTTTAACCGTACTCACCAAAACTCATAGTAGCGGCAAGGTCAGGTCGAACACAGGAAGCCCTTGAATTTCCCAATTTAAAGGCGAGAATTTAAATTTCGGAGAATTAAATATAAATTAAATTCAAATAGTTAAAGACCTAGCCAAAACTTTCGAGCTATTCCCCAATTGCAATTTGATCATGGATTCATTAAATTAATTCATCGATTTTCTAAACTTAGCCAACTCACCTAGAGAAGTGAGGTGAGACTCCAATTAATCTAATTTGTCAAATTAGTTAGATGAATAATACATCCTAATTAATCAGCAAATCACATTAAGATCGAGGAACATGCTAAAGTGAATATACTCTAGGAATTGCCTAAATTAATATTCATCATAATTCTCCCTAGGTTTATTAAACAATGTTTACTGAGATGAATTACAACTTACAAGTCAATCTAAACTTTTACTACTTTTAAACGAATTATGATTATATGTCACATGTCACAACCTGAAATCTAGCTAATGATTATACAACCTCAAACAGAAATATGATTATATTCATTCAATCACAACAAGAGAATTCAAAAAATAATCCAAGGTATTATCAAAAGATTTAAACCTCACAAGTTACAAAATGAGGGGACCTACTCTATGCCTAAGCTAGGAACTTTACCTTTATCCCATAATCGTCATGGAAATACAAATTGAAAGGAGGTGTTTTTATAATATAGTTGGAGTGTCACGACACTGCCACGAACATACACGTGATGTAAGCCTCACACTTAGCTCTGGAAGTTAACAATCTATGAAGAATGATTATGGAAGATGACAAGCAGAAGGAAGTAAGTGAATAGTGGCCGAGAGCCTTAAGGCATGAGTTGTTAAGTTTTTAAGGTGTGTCTATGCGTTGGTTGATTGAAGCAACAGTTCATGAGAGTGAGCTTGGGTAATGGCTGAAAATAGTGAAGAAATTGTGTAGCCAAGCCAAAGCATGAAAGTTGAAGTGTTGACTTATTGAAGGATGCGTCCAACTTGTAATGCGTTGATGAGGTTGTTGGACCAGAAGCTATGCGTTGGTGGAGATTCGATAGGGAGATTGCGTTAGCGTTGGCGAAGTAGGCGTTCAACGATGCTATGGTTTAGACGCATGGTGCACTGCGTCCAAGCTTGCGAGGCGTCCAAGCTAGCGTCCAGACTTACAATGCGTTCAAGTTTGCTAGGCATTCAAGTCAGTATCCAAGTATGTTATCAGTTGCGTTATTCTGTTTGGCGGGAAATAAAATAAAATAACATAAAATAAAAATAAAAGAGAAAGTGGAGATAAGTCGGTAGCTTGTTTAAATGTGTTAAGCTGAGTTTTCAATCATTTTCTTTGTCTCAAAAGCTCCAATCGATCCCATATTTCAGCTAAGCGACGAAGAGAGGTAGAGGAAGGAGTCTAGGGGCAAATTCATAGAGAATTCTGATCGATCTTGTGGTGTAATTGGAGCTAGAACAGATAGGTTGATTGCTGTTATGCAATCTGAACAACGTTCAGTATTTGGAGAATAGCTTCTTGTGGAGATCGAGTTTAGGGCTGAGAATTTGAGGTCGGTAAGTTAATTCAATTCTTAGCAACTTTTATAAAGGATATTTGAATTGAATTTGAAGGGAAATATGTAAAATTGGTTTAGGTGACTGATACAGATTTGCTAAGCAATTTGGAGCAGCTTGAAGTTATTTGTGAACATCTATCAAATGAAGGGGAGTTATGTTCTGAAATCTTGAGGTAAGTGTTGTTTGTTTGTTTGGACATTTGTTTGATTTGAGTTTTATAGCTTGTTGCGCATAAATAGATATTATAATTTCTGTACAAAGATGCGTCGAGAATTACTGAAGTATGATCATGAATAAGCAAGTTTTCCTATAAAAGCCAAGTATAAGCTCTTATAGGTTTCCTGGTGAGTCCAGGGTCGAAAGCAGGGATTTGTAATAACTAGGCATTGAGAATAGATGCATGACTATGCGGTGAACTATACATGTAATATGTGCAGGAGTTGTATGTACCTAAAACTATACATAAAGAATGAATAAAATTTCCTACAACTAACAATGAGGTAGACGCGGCGAGGGTTAGTCAAATGTCAATTAGTGTCAGATAGCATGCGTTGAGAATGACGGTGGAACCATGCGACAAAAATAGAGTTAACGTAGGATCTAGTTGTTTCTTAAGCATATCTAAGTATAATTACATACCTACAAACTTTGAGTTTGTGAATCCATCTCTTGATATTTTGACGCCACATTAATCTTATCTCTAAGACGCATGGTAAGTTTGCGTTAGCAAAAAATGAACTACATCTCTGAACCTCATCTAGTCTTGATAAATGCTAAAGATTAACCATCCACTCTCTCAAGCTACACAGTCGTGCTTGTTACATTTGTTTGTCAGACAATGCTATGCAAGCTAATGATATGCATTGATAAAGATGTAACATATTTAGTATTGCCTAAGAGAAAAACCAAAGTTTCAAGAACACATACCCTTGAAGCTCCAAATTCTCCTTCAATTCTTGATGAATTTCAGCACCACTTGGTTGTAGACCACCACAAGAGTCTTCTCTACTATTCTCTAGGCTTAGATTGGATGGTGGGATCCAAATTTGTGGTGAATTTGAGAAAGAATGAAGGTTGGGAAGAAGATGAACAATAGATGAAATTTTGCAAAATTAACCCTTAATTTCACAAAATTCTTAAGCATTTTTATGTCAAAATCATCTCTATTTATTAAAGAATAACATGCAATCCAATTGCATCAAAATTTGACAACACAAAATGGTTAATTTGTTGGTTAATTGTGAAGAAGACAACCAAGCTCCTAGCTTAGTTAGTGAGAAAATCCAATCTTCAACAATCAATTTTAAAATCAATTTTCAATGAATTTCATAAATTAAATTAAAATTGATTTTTAATTTCAAAAAGATAATTAAATAATTAAATAAAGAATAATTTAATATTTAATTAATTAAATATTATTTTAATATTATTTTGATAATAAAATAATATTATTTTTCCCACTTGTCCCCATTTTTCTAAAAAAAAAACCGATATGAATCCCTATTCATATGATTAATATTTAAATCATATTTAAATATTATAATTAACTCTATTTGTACGTTTAATTCGTAATTAAACGTCGATATATCGTATATATCTGACTTTCATTCCTTAAGCCAAGATTTGAACGGTTCAAACTTATTCACCACATTATCTAAGATTTTAGTCTATTTATGAGCTAGTAGAGGGATCTAATGAACCTACAGTTCATGAGCTCCAACGATCTGAGATTAACTGGCCAAACTCTTTAACCTAGTTAACCAACATTTGTTAACTAACGGGACACTCCACTAAAGCCCGCAGTTGCACTCTCCTCACTGTAGATATATTTGTGTCCATTTGATATAACCGTCATCGATAAGTCAATCCTTCACAGGTTGTTCATAACTTCAGCTAGGTCAAATACCAATTTACCTCTAAGTTACATCTTTTCTCCTTAAGTACCATTGTCCCTCTAATGAACAATTGATTTAGGATCTAATCACTAAATCCATTCCCTCTCAAGCCAGTGAGAGGATGGGGCCCCTTGTTCAAGTCCTGGGAACAACACTTAAGAGAGCAACCTCTCTTCTATCCCTAAGTTGGGTAGGAGTGAATTCCGTCTTGCAACTTCTATGTTCCCAACTATCTACCCGATCTTATCCCTGAAATGGGAGGAATGTTGAGCAGTGCTATTGAGCTTACTCTTACCTATGTAGATCAAGGGATAATTCTGAATAAACAGGAGTTCATAGATAGCTCAAGATTCAGATCAAGTTATCTAGGTCATCGATAAGTGAAATTAATAAGTGTTAATCTAAACGGTGTTAATACGTAACAGTAATTATTTCAGGGTCAGTCTTACACAATCTCATTATGTAGAATACCCCGCTCACATGTCTCTACATGAGCAAATCAGAATCACTTCATTTATGACACTTCACAATATTTGTAACAATCATGAAGCGGGCCGTCTTCAATAGTGTCTCCAGGAAGAGGTACCGAACCTGATCCTTGTACTATAGACTATTGAGGCTACTTACTCGAACTTGATCCTGTTTATGTCTCCACATAAAGTCCAAGTACTCATGATAGTAGCCAAGGGTTCGTAGTTTAATTGGATTTAGAGTTGATAAATAATTAATTCACTTGAATAACTTCATATGTACTTTCACCTATTTACAAAAACTACTAGTTTTAGGACATACAACCCAACAAGTGAGGCATTTAAAATGGATTAATTACAATAAAATACTTCTTAAGTAATTCAACATGCTGAACGCAAAGAAGATATTTATCAATAATTTCTATCAATATTGATACATGATTAATTTAACTTGCACGATTCATTAAGAAAAGATCTATAATAACTTGTATTTCTACAAGTTATCAAAGAACAAATGTTGTTAGTGGCCATCGAATCAATTATCCAGGTAGAATCACTAAGCAAGTTTTTGAAACAAGTAAATTATATTTACCCTCTTTGGCCTTCTTTTCAGCAAAACATTTTAGGCAATTCCTCTTCCAGCGCCCATCTTGGTTGTTGATAGAGCCATAAAAGTGTTATTTTTTCTAACTTCATTCAAGCTCATTCTATGATTTTACGCGTTTATTTCTATGATTTTATAGGTATCGAGAAACAAAGAGGCAGAAGTGACCATTGGAACTGAAACGGGATGAAAGAGAACTAAAATGGAGCTTCGGAGCATCAACCATGAAGAAAGAGAAGAAAAAGAAGCAAACTTGGCAAGTTGTCTAGCGCCTGGCACCACCCTGACACTGCACACGTGAGAGTAGACATATGGCGAGCACCTAGTCACTTTGAATTTTGACGGAACACCAGCACACGCATTGAGCGCCCAAGCACCACCCTGACACTAGGAATGGCACTTCGATTAGGGCATTGAGCGCCTAAGATCTTCGACCAGTTATAATTCATATATTGTCGAATTTTGGTGATTCTTTTATCGGTTTTGGAGCCTTCAACCTCATTTTCTTTGTATTTTCTTCTTCCCAGAATTCACTTCTTTGTATTTTTCATTTATTTCAACTTCAAGACTCATCTTGTCACATTATGAGTGACGAGGTAAGTACTTTAAGCATAGGGTTAGGATGAAATTCATTTGACATGGTTGTTGGGATTTATGCCCTAAACCTCATAATTTGTCATTTTATTAATTTAATTATTAATTATGCAATATTAATTTAATTATGCAATATTAAGGTTATTGTATGAAGTCTTGAACATGTATGTAGTTGACATACGAATGGATCATGTTCAATAAATAACCTAAAGGTCTATAGTATATAAAGTTGGGTGCCTTATCCGGGTGACACTATGAACACGACCCACATTGTAATAACTACAAATGGTTTGATCTAAACCGTTCAGGTGGAAATATGTGAGTGGGGGTATCCTATACAAAGATTTTGTGTAAGTCAAACAGTGAAATATTTAATCTCTCTTTATAAATTCGTTAATTGATGAGATTAATATTTCATAGATGATCATGTGTGACTTGATCTTAAGTCTAAGTGACTTATGAATTTCTGTCTGTGAGGTCAATCCTTTGATTTGCACTGGTGAGAGTGGCTCAAGTTGCCGACTCAATAAGCCTACCATTCTGGAGACTTGACTAAATGGGGACCTTAGTACATAACTTCACAAGATGGAATTCACTCCTTCCCATATAGGGTAAGTAGACTAGTAGTTCTGTTGAGTACTGATTTTGGGTCTTGAATAAGGGGCCCCACCTTCTCACTAGCCTGAGAGGGACTTAGTTTATGCTTGGATCATAAACAAATTGTTCATCAGAGGAGTCCGTGATGCTTAAGAAAAAGAAGTAATTACATGGGTGAAACGAACATTTGACCAAGTTGTAATATGAACAACTCGTAAAGAATCAACTTGATTTTACTGATCATATCCATGTGTAAACCATACTTTCATTTCTAAGTATCTAACCTAAGATTTGTACTATTGATGCGAACTTATATAAATTTTTCTTTGTTTAGATTGGAAGAGGTGTGGAAAGGAGAAGCCATGGGTGGTGAGGTTATGGACTTCTTCGTGGGAATGTTTGTGAGCAAATGGTTAGGCGAGTACCAAAGGGAGAGTAGTCGAGAGCAACTTGGCATGTGTAGTCGGGTGAGTGTTGTAGGTGTGGCCGACATTGAGGAAGAAGAAGGTGAGAAGATTTTGGCTAAGTGTTGGAAGCATGCATTGAGACCCATTGAGTAGCCAAGTGGTGTGTTGTGCTGGGCTATGCGTTGATGTTGTTTAAAGGTGCTACGTGGGCTATGCGTTGCTTGTTGGAGCAAGAGAGGCTATGCGTTCATAGGAGGCTTGTTGGTGCGTGGAGAGCTATGCGTCCTAGGGTGCTGATGGATGGAAATGCTAAGGCGTCCATCGACTAAGAAGGTTGCATGCAAATGTTGGCTGAAGAGGAACAAATAACCTCAAAGGCGGGTTAAGGCTTGCTTCAAGGTGCTGCATCCATCACTTCTATGTACTTAGGCAAATTTAAGAATTAAATATTAATTGATAACTTGTAGAAATACAAGTTATGGTAGCCTTTTTCTTAGATAAATAGAGATTAAATAGAGAAGCATGTGGCAAGTTATGTTAATTTTTATTAAGAAATCTTTCTTTGCGTTATACTAATGTAGTTTTATGAAGATAATGATTTTACCACTTTTTGAGCCTAAAACGCATGTTTTGACGCAGAAATGCAAAACGATGCGTTGATGACTTCTTAACGCAGGACGACGCGTTAGCAATCTGTTCTTCGTGGACGCATGATCTGAACGGAACGCAAACAACCTGACGATGTGTTAACAACTATTCAACGCATGACTATGCGTTAGCAACCTACGACGCGTTCACATCAGCCAAACTATCCATGGACACATAGACGACCATCAATGCAAGGCGCCGAGAATCAAATCAGAATCTTGAGAGATTGACGGATGATTGACGAACATGATTTGTGGCTAAAGTGGTGGATCTTAATTGACCCGAGAATCACGCAATTAGGCGAGATGGACGCATGGTATCAATCTCGCCGCCAATCAAGCAGATTTGCCATTGATTGCAAACGCATCATCTATAAAAGGGCAGCTCTGTGAGATGAAAAAGGATTGTTGATTCTCGGAAGAACTCCATAAGTGACAGTAGAGTTCTTTCAGACTTCAACCGGAGACGAATAGCTCGAGAGAGAAGAGTCTTCCCTCCGCCGGACCACTTCACAGCAAAACCTCACGCTTCCATCCGGGCGACTCAAGACATTGACGCCTTTCCTATTTTCTTTCTTAGTTTTTCTTTCTTGATTTTAGATTTGTGTCAAGACATTGAGCTTATCTAAAGTTGTATTCCGTTTCATCAATATATATATCTTAGTTTTTCTTTCTTGATTTTAGATTTGTGTCAAGACATTGAGCTTATCTAAAGTTGTATTTCGTTTCATCAATATATATATCTTCCATGTCTACTCATTTCTCTATACTTTCCGCTTTTTACTTTCAAACCATGAGTAACTACTCAAGGGTCTAGGGTTGCGTTAGCATCTAACTAAGAACCATAGTGTAACTATTTCATCTTGTCAATTGCGATCTTAATCCAATGCTTATGTCCATCTGACTAATCGATATAAGTAGTAATAATCAAACTGCTCGAGAGGGTGAGTGATCGTGGAACTCAATTGACAAGGGCCAAGAAGTGTTACCTGTCTATAGGAATAACCTTGGTTCTTAACACTCTCCTATGCGTTATAGACATATAACGCATAGCGGCTGACAACTGAGAGAAGAGTCGCAAGTATAAATAGAATACTACCATGCGTTTCCGATGTTAGATGTTAACCAACCCGAAGCCTTTCTTTATCCATTCATTAAATTCATCTAGCTGAATTTGCTGTGTCGCATGCTTTCCATCTCCCACATTTTAGTCTAGTGTACATACAATCGCTTTCCTTAGATTAAAAACAAACACTCTCAACTATTTCTTGGTTACTATTGCAACGATCCACATAAATACTAAATCAACATAATCCCTGTGTTCGACCTCGGACTCACTGAGAAAACCTACTCTTTTGCTTATACTTGGGTAAAGGATAGGAAAACTTGACAAGATGACCAATGCATAGTAGTAAGACGCATAGCATGTTCAACGCATGATATGTAAAACGCATCATCATATCTTAATATGCACCTTGCGTTTGTAAATTTTCAATTCTGCAATATATTTCACAACATTAATTAAATTTGATTAGGTGTCAAAATAAGGTTAATTGTGGCATGGGCAAGCAGAAGGTGGCAAGCTGAGATTTTGTATGAAGGTCCTGTGAAGATTATAAATTGAAGGTTCGATGAAAAAGTCAGGTTTGTGCAATTTACTCATGCCATTTGAGAAGTTCTTCAACCAATTTACTCTAAATTGAGTCTAGTTTTAAAGTGTGGGCTACCGGAAGAAAATTCATTAAGGAAGAACCTAAATTGCACCAAAGATTCAAGATAGTTCATTCTGTTGAGTAATCTAGAGCAGGGAGGAAAGATTTTGGAATATCTGCGGAAAGAAGAAAAGTTAGACGTTAAAATTTGGGGGTAAATTAGTTTACTCAATTATCTACAAGGTTGTAAGAGAAAGTTAAGTCTAATTAAGTCTGAAATGTCATTTTTAGCAGTTGGAAGTGAAAGTCGTGTTTGTAAGGCTATCGGGTAGAGTTGGTTAAGGAAGAAGAGGCTGAGCATGTAGCCAAGCTAAGACAGTGGTCGAAGGTAAGATCTTCATTGAGGTTAATTTCGGTGGTTTTAAGCGGCCAGCAGGTAGGTTGATAAGCACCTGACACTATATATGCACAGGATTGTGGGGGTGAGATGAGTCTCGCTGGTGAGCAAGAGACAACACTGTGCATGTGTTGAGCGAGACAAGTCTCGCTAGTCGCATTAGTCTCATAGATCTTGCTAATCACGCAAGTCTTGCTAGCCTCTCTAGTCGCATTTTTCTCACAGATCACGCTAGTCACTAAATCTTGCTAGTCTCGTTAGGTTTCGCTAGTAGGCAAACAGGGCACGTGAAGTGGGCTGACGACAAAGGCACAATGATGGCATCAGGTATTTACACCACATGCCCTGCTTTTGAGGTTATTTTGGCCTAGGTTGTGCGAGAATTGCTGTCCATGGGGGCTAGCTGTGCGGGCAATACCAGGGTGTGGGGGCTGCTGTGCTTGATTTGCCGCACATTTAGGCTGGGCTGGCTAGGTGAGCGTGCTGCAGGGTTGTTGGGCACCCTAGGGGCAACTTGCAATCTTTGGTCAATTTTGATCATTTTTTATTGTGGGCTGAGAAGAGCTAGGAGAAGCTTATAATTCATTAAGAGCCTGGACAAGTTATGAGTGACAGAAATTTATTTTGAATGATTTGTTTCCTCAATATTTCCAGTATGCTTGATTTATACTTAAAGCATGAGTAACACGAGTGTGAGCATGTTTTTACATGACTTTTATGATCAAGCATGATGTTTTATGGTGCTATGTTTTATGCAAAGCATGTGGTTTATTAAATACTTGGGAACACTGAGGCTTTGTTTAACTTGTATTTATGAACGATTCATTTATTATCAAAACATACTTTATTTCCAGAAGGATAATAAATGGTCCCCAATGCTGAAAGACACAGAGAAGGCGTAAAGGCAACCTTAATATTGTATATTGGGACCCGGGGACTAAAGGACTCAAAAAGGTACACAGGCAGCCAAGTTAAGATTCCTATGTCGCACATAGAGGGAAATTTGATGTTGTTGTGTTGAGATTACTCCACACAGCTAAGGTTATTCGACGTTGTATGTGTCAAGATTACTCTACCCTAACTAAGGTTGTTTTCGACGTTGAGTAGCGTTAAGCTCTGCTCCGCCTCAACTAAAGAAATCTTTTATGTATAAGCTATTATTTACGAGTTTTTGATGATGAGTTCTTTACTATTTTTATTATTGGTTTTCGAGCATGACTTTGTTGAATACTTGAGTTAAGTATGGATTTTCAAACTTATCATTTACTAGGCAACCTAGCTCATGGTTTCCACTATTTTTCTGTTTCTAGGTAGCGAACGAAACCGGGGTGCTTAGCCTACACGTCAGACTCATCTGAGCCTGCTATTAGTTTGTATATTATGTAAATATTTGTACTTAAGACTCAGCATTATACATAGGGGATGTAAAGGAGTGGAAGTCTATAAACATGTGTTTATGTGGTACTAAACTGTTGCATGGAAGTTCGTAAATGTTGGATGTCTTGAAATGTGCATATTGTTTGGATGTGTAATATTAACTACTTATCAGGTGCTTAAGAGTGACGAAGGATGGTACAGGTTGACATTAGATGTTGTAAAAGGGTCAATGTCTGTTGTCCTCACACCTTTTTCTATGTTAGAGAGGGTAACCATGGATGCATAGGTGAGATATCAAGGAGTCCATGGGGTCATGATTGGGAGTCTTGGACGCATGGATAAAGAAGAGAAGGAGATGGAACGCATACCTGAGGAAGTTGGAGGAAACCACACACATAGTAAGCTTTGTAAGAAGAATTTGGACGAAGTGTGGGAACCTCGGGACTTGTGGACGCATGCCTCCTAAAGGAGGAGATTTTGGCTAACTGTTGGACTCTTGGTGGAAGTGTTGGACCCATAGAAGGGGTCTTGGCAAGGAAATTTGCTAAGTATCGGAATATTGGAAGAAGAAAAGAGAGCAAAAGAAGCCAAACACTAGAAGCATCTCATGGACACATGGTATAATGGAGATGGACGCATGGTTAAGTATTCTTGTTGCTAAGTGGCTTCATTTGGACATAATAGTTCATAAGGAGGAGGTGTCGGGATGCATGACAAGAACACCATGCAAAGAGTCACTTGTTTGGATATATGGAGTGTTCATCATGCATGGTGACATGTGAAAGTTAAGTGTCAAGCTTGGAGGCAAGGTTTGATGACAAGGCTTGTCATCCAACCTCGATAAATAGAACCAAAGGGTAGAGGAGCGCACACACCATCACCAAGCACCCGCATTTTGCTAGAGAAAAGAGAGGAAGGTTGGAGAGACATTTTTGCGTCCAAGAGGGTGTTCTGCAACTGAGGAAGCTGCTTTGTGTCCAGGACATATGCTCTATGTCCAACTGAGCAATGTGAGATGAAGAAAGTGTTGCCCTGCGTCCAACTTGACCTACTCTGCGTCTAAGGAAATACCTTGCGTCCAAGGGAAGAATTTCAGGCGTCCAAGAAGTTGGTTTAAGGTTTTAGAGGTTTTCTGGTTGTTGTGTTCTTAGTTCTAGAAGCTCGGATGAAGCTGAAAAGGTTTGGAAACCAAGACGAAGAGAGGAACCCTAAATTTGGAAGCTACTTTCACTGTGAGTGATTGATTTCTTTCTATGAGAGCATTAAATTACATTTCTTATGAATACTTGATAATAGCACACTTATGAGCTTATATTTGATAGGATGATTATGAGATATTATTAATGTGCATGCTATGGTGAGATATCGAATAGCTTGTAGCATAACGAGCTTATTTAGATATATAGATGTTCCTCAATGCTAAAGGACCTTAAGAAGGCATTGATGACTACGGTCATGACTAGGACCGAAACTTGACACTACCCAAAATAGTGAGAGGGTCGGAAAGATCTAGTGTCTGAGCCTGTGTTGGGAATAGAACCTTACGGGATGGTTAGGGGGTGCCAGAACCTAGTTCCTAATCCTGCAAGAAGTATGTCGGGATGTAAGCACTAACTTGTAATATCAAGTGTTGGGAAGAGGCAAGTTAGATTGTGGCATGCGTTGCTAGAGGAAAAGTAGCCAAGAATGAGAGCAAAAATTTTTGGAGAGCAAGATTTTGGCTAAGTGTTGGCAAAGACTATGCGTTGGTGAATGAAGAGGAAAGTTGAACTATTTGAGAAACCATGCATTGTTGATTGAATCACGAAGGGTTGTGAGCTGAAGTAGCTGCCCGTGTCGAAGGATAAGTGATCATTGGCGGGGGAAGAAATGTGTTTGAACCATGCGCTGAAGTCACTCTGTGTCGAAGACAGCCATGCGCTGAAGTCACTCTGCGTCAAAGACAGAGTGGTCTTGACGCGACGAAGATAGTGGTGTGAATGACTGTGTTGCATGCGTCGAAAGTAGGAGGCGTTGAGGGCACCATGCGTTGGGTGTGGATAGTTGCTGAAGGGGTTGGAGGAGAATTTTGACATGAGTGCCTTGCATCGAAGAAAGAACCCCGCGCCAGCCTGCGGGTGAGGGGTAAGTCGGCAACATAAATCTTGGTGCTTGTGAGGGTTAAGTCGGTAGTATATATACGAATTAATTAAATGTTTAATTATTTTTAGACACTTTTGAGAGCTTAAGTCGGTTCCATTTTTCAGAAAAACCACAAGAGAAGGTAGAGGAAGGTGTTCTTGTAGATTTTGGGCGAAATTCTCGTCTTGGTGCTGAAAACAGAGCTGGAACTGAAGATTGATTTTAGTCGCACAGACTGAACAGTGGTTGATGTTTGGAGTAGAACGAATCGAGGAAGCCGAGTTTAGGGCTGAAATTTTGAGGTCAGTAAGTTAACATAGTTCCTAACAAGTCTTATGAAGGATGGTAAAGCTGAAATTAAAGTTAATCATGTGAATCTTTAGGTAAAAGCAACAATTAAAGGATTGTTAAGCAATCTGGAGCAATGTGAAGTAATTTTGAAATAACTGGAGAACGAAAAAGAGTTAAGCCCTGAAATTTTGAGGTAAGCTATGGAACTCAATTCTTTACAAGTTTGTAGAAGGGAAGAAATTTTAGTTTGGACTGGAAATGTGTTTTTAGTAGGGATGAATCAGAGACACCAAAGCTGCAGCAGTCGACTTTGTTAAGGAGAAGATAAGGCTCAAAACGTTGGTGTAACAGAAGAAGTGAGTTGCACGGAAATTTCTTCTTGAAATTAAGGTATAACAGAAGGGTAAGGAACAGCTTGTAGTAATAGCTTTAGTGTTTAAGGCTTGAGAATAAACCAATGAAAGTCTAACCGCATGATGAACTATAAACATTGTGCATATGATGAGTTGTTGTTTATGTTAAAGTGAATGGAAAAGAAGTATAACAAGGAAAAGTATTTATTTCAAGCCAAAAGGAGATAGGGAAGGCGTATAATCCACTCAAGGCTTAGAAAGAGTTGTGAGTGAAACTTTTCTTACTTTAAAACAATTTTGTTGTACATGATAGTTCGGTTTTCCAATGGAATATGATTTTGTGATCAAATGATTTATAAAGCATACTTTATGTTCTTAAAGTTTTTGAAAAGTATGTTTATGAAGTGTTATTGATATAATAGTTGCTCTATGTTTTTATAAATGATTTGCATACGATTTTTTGTATAAAGTGTTGTTTCTTTAAAGGAAAATGTTTAAGAGGAGGCTCAGTGTTGATGGACTTGAGAAGGCACGTGAGTTTCCCGGGGACCCAGTACTGAGGGACATGGGGCAACCCGCCACGTTCCTATGTGTACATAGAGGTTATATGCTGGTGCGTTGAGTCTTGCCCCGCATCGAGCCTTATTTGTTTTGGACGTTGGGGTGTTGAGTTTTGCTCCACTTCAACTAAGGAGAAGTATTGCAACTAAACTGATTTCTTATGATTTGTTGAAAATCATGTATGATTTGATAAGGGCAACTAAGTATGTTTTAACTAATGTATATGAAATGATTTCATGTTTTAAATATGACGTTGAACTTAGTTTTATTCCTGATGATTTTCGAACTAAAATAGTTTGTTAAATTAGTCACTCACTGGGCTATTAGCTTATGTTTTCAATGTTTTCTTTCCCTCCCAAGTAGCAAGGACGTTCCCAGTGCTTAGCCTATTCTAGCTCGCCCTGCTTAAGCTTCAAGTTTCCAGAGACAGTTTATTTTCTCGTTGTTGTATGTGTAAATAACTTAACACTGGTGGCATGTAGATTTAGTTGTTTACAAGTGGGTTATGAGAGAGTATGTTATAAAAGTGTACTTTGTACAGGAAGGATTATTATATCAGGATCATGTGTTAGTATGGCTGGACTCTATGAATGTATATGTATGAAATGTTTATACAGGAAGTTATGTAAGATGGGACAATATGCGTCACAAGAGAGGTGATGTTTATTGTCTTCACATCCCCTTTCAGGTTGAGTAGATAATCCGGGAGGGGGTGTGACACGGGAGGATGGTCAGAGGATCAATGGACCTAGCTTCTGATCCTTAGAGATAAAGCTATATGCACATAGGGATAGAAAATACGAAAATTTCCTAAGCCAGGTGAGCCAGCAGGAAAAACCAGTCAGGATTGCTGAGCCGTGTGAGCCAGTAGGATAAACAGAGGTGATGTTATGTCGAAGGTGCCAGTAGGAAAGTAGATTCTAAGAATAACCCTACAGGAAAGGTTTGAATATGAGCTCAATATAGTTGTAGATGTACTTGCATATGATTCCTATTACGATTATTATAATTATTATTATGTTTAAAAGGTTATCTGAACCCTAGTTTTATTGATCTCTCACTGGGCTTTGATAAGCTCATTCCTTTCTTATGTTTTTCTTTCCAAGTAGCAGTGATGTGCACTTTCCGTGTTAATCGCAAGTGTACGAGTCAAGTTATAATATAAGATGGTTAAGTTCGAATATCGTTCCACTAAGGATCTAATTGTGAAAGTTTAAGTTACTTAGCTATTCTAGATTTGAATCAATTTTATTTGAGGATTGGAATTTAAGTTGTAATTTTGGAAATAAAACTAAAAAAAAAAAAAAAAAAAAAAAGAAGGCAAGTAAATAAGAAACACAAGAGTCAAAGAGAGTTCTAGGGTAAAGAATCCTAGTTTACTTCATCATGCAATATTTTAGGGTTCATAGATTTCATTGCAATTCACATGCTTAAGTCTAGAAAGATAAATCCAAGTTATTTTCTCTCAAAAACAACATTTTCTCATGCAACTCAATTGATTACTAATTTCTTCAAACCAATACAAATTACATGGCATTAAGAGTAATCTTTAGCAACTTTCATTGTTAACCTATCTATTTTCATGAAAGATTAACAACAATTCCTTATTATAGATCTAGTTAGACATACAATTATCTCAACCATACATCTAACCTAACATTCAAACATGGTCATTCAACAAAATTTAAGCACAATAACAAAGAAAAGCATAATCATTACAACAAAACCATGTATAGTCTACAATATTAACATAACTTCAAAAACAATTCATCAAAACCCTAAAACTAAAAAGTTTTGCCACTCATAGCTTTAAGCAACCTATTCACAACAATATAAGCAAAGAAAGAGTGTAAAGAAAGGGAACTCTACTGAAAAGAGTTTCTTAATTGAGGAAGCACCGTCAAGATGTCCTTGGTCTTCACGTCAAAACTCGAACGACACAACGACTCTCTCTCAAACTCTTTTCTCTCTTCCTTCCAGCTAACTCACTCTTTGGACTCTCTAATGAACTTTCTCTCAATTCTCTTCTTCTTGTGTCTCTTGGTGTGTAGATTGGTCATTAGGGTTGTTGGAAACCCTCCAATTTATAGAGTTAGCTACCCAAAATTCTTTCCAAATATATAGATTCTTCAAATTAGAAAAGATGACGCTGCGGCGCTGGTCAATGGTGTTGCGGCGCTGACCGACATTGAAAGGTGGCGTCACCAAGTTGCTGGATGGCGCCGCGACACCATGCGTCATGGAAACCTACCCTCGGTATCGTGCTGTAGCATTGCAATGGTGCCACTGCACTGAAGGCAGAGGTTACTCTCAAGAAAAAGCGCCACGACACTGCCTTGTTTTTAACATATTTGGATTTTTCTTCACTTTTTCACTAGATTCTGGCTCGATTTTTTTCACTTAAATTTTCTTTATTTCGTCCTAAAAACTACTAGCAAACTAGTGAAATTTAATATAAACTCCCTTAATTTAAGAGAATAGAAAGCACTTTTCAAGTGCTTTTCAAGCAGTCGAGTTTTCGTTATTGTGCAAAGTCAAGGTCTGCCAAGATATAACGTGCACTTAGCTGTAGGCGGTAGTTTAAATAAGGAACTAGGAACATGTTTTCTGTAACAAACTTATTAAACAGTTGTATTAAAAATTATGCATGTTTTATATGAGTTAGTTTTCTTTCAGCCTATCTAATTTGCACCTGTTAGACTAAACAAAGGGTAAAGGTTTGACAGTAGATATCACAAGAGGGTCGGTGTCTACTGTCCTCTCGCCCCATCTCGAGCTACGGAGGGGTGGCTCAGGGCGGGGTGTGACAGTCTAGGTCTATGGATATGCATCAACTTGTATAGGACAAATGGGAGTTTAATAGTGTATAGAGTATGCTCTAGTTTATTGTATTGTGTACTTTGCCTTTTATTATATTTGCATAGTACACCCTACTAATTTTAGAATAAGTGGGAGATTGTTAAAACGAGAGTGACGAGCCTTGCAATTAGACAAACATATTATCGGTGTATTATTGTATGCTTCTGCCTTGCTTGGGATGATCGAGAAAGTTGGGGATAATTTGATAGGGCCATAAAAGTGTTATTTTTCCTGTCTTAATTTGAGGTCTTTTTAGGATTTTACATGTTTATTTCTATGATTTTATAGCTATTGAGCAACAAAGAGGTAGAAGTGACCTTAGAGCTGAAACGGGACAAAAAACAAACCAAAAAGGAACTCTAGAGTATCGTCCATGAAGGAAGAGAAGAAAAAGAAGCAAATTTGGCAAGCTGCCTAGCGCTTAAGCGCTGCACACTTGAGGGCAGGAATCTAGGGAGCTCCTTGAAAGAACACTGATGCACGCGTGTGAAGCTTAGGTGATAACTTGTAGAAATATAAGTTATTGTGGCATTTTAAGTAAAATAATTAAGGAAATGCAATGAAAATTTTGTTAACTTGAGAAGGAAAGCATGCAAAAAGAATACTTTTGCATTCAAAATTGGCAAAACTTGTTGTCTTGAAAAATTGCAAGTCAACATCTCTAAAATGCAGGATTTGAATACAAAAGAAGCATAAATTAGAAAAAGAGCTAACGTTGCAGCTGTTGGACACATAAGAAGAATCAAACCAACTTAACCTTTCGCAAAAAGAAGAACCATGCAACGAACAGAAGCATAAAGTAAAGAATATGACAAATGCATAGGCAGTAGCCTGTCTAATCAAAGTGCAAGTTGAGAACTAATTCAAAATAGACACGACAGAACCAATGAACTTGTGACGCAAAGAATTCGACGTAGCAGGGCATAAAAATAAATACAAATGTGTCAGGTAATCATTAGAAAGAAGCTTAAGAATTTTCTGTTTGATGCTTGTAGATAGCCCAAACTCACACATTAAGAGGCTTCTTCTCCCTTTTTGTTCCTCCTCCCTTCCAATTGCCATTAACCGACACTCTACTCAATTGTCCACCGTCTTCAACCTTTTCTCAAGGAATTTTTAGTGAAAGCTTAGTCTTTCTGCATATAAAGAAAGTTCTATCAACCTCCATAGCTAGCACCAATGAAGTAGTCATCCATTAAAGCTAAAGGAACCAAGATATTGTGACCAACGACTTGACATTCCTATCTTTTGCATACTTTTTCTTCTTGTCAAATCGAATTCATATAGAGATATTGATATTGTGACAATTCTATTTTGAATATAAATCATGCTTTATGATAGCACATCAAATGTGCTATCTAATGAGTTTAAAGTGCTATTTTATAGATATTGAGCATTCAAGGGATAAAGCAAAGTCTTAGAAAAAAACGGTGTGAAAACAGAGCAAATTGGACCTAAAGTACATCAAGGGAAAAAGATGGGCAAAATTACAAAATTGCCCCTAATGGTCCAGCATAGCAGCACTGCCTAGGCATGCGCGTTGCAGTTTTTCCAGAGAGCAACCTTTGCTGGGACACAAGGAGGCATCGCGACGCTCCTCTGTGGTGCCGAAATGCTATGTATTTTGATGAACATTCAAGAGATGTGTGTGAGCGCCACAACACTGGCACTGCACTACAATACTCACTTTTTCCTAAAAGGTAGTTTCGAAGCAGTGTTTGGCACCAACACAAAATTATATAAAATCTGCGTCCTTTCCAAATTAGGGCATCTTCTCCAATCAATCGTTTTCACTGTTCAGAACAGCCATTTTGGGCATTCTTCCTTGTAACCTCTTTTCTTCACCATTGAAGGCTTGATTTTTGTATTTTCTATCCATTTGAAGTATGATAAAAGGCTAAAGGTAAGCTTCTAGCTTGGGTTGCTAGGTTTCTTTCTACTCCATTGTTGACTTATGAGATTTTTGGGATGAACTTTTATGTAATTTTCTTATTTCTTAATGGAATTTCATCTATGATTATTTTTTTATCAACCTCTTTTTTGTACAATTATTCGACAACATAGCTGATAACTTGTAGAAATACAAGTTATTGTAGTCACTATTTGATTTAATTAGAGTAACTTTAGAGCTAAACGCATGATTTTGGTAGTTAAATGATGAAAAATGTATCACCATGCGTTGGCACTACTTACAAAGGAAAATACCTGAAAAACGATGAGCTTTTATGTTCCTAACGCAGGGTTAAGAAGAAAAGAAGAGCTAACAATCGAAGTACGAAGAGATGAAGCTGCTGTGAGGACAAGTTGAAACCCATGCGTCGAGCCTATGCGATGAGCCCATGAGTCGAGACTATGCGTTGACAATCTGAAAAGTAGAAACAGACGCATGCTCAAATAGCTGTCATGTCATTATGAAAAAGGACAACACCCAATCAGATGATGGCAAAAAAAATAGGCTGACAATCTGAAAAGTCTATGTAGCGTGGCTGAAATTTAATGCACAAGGTGTCAGGTTATCATGATATCAACTTTTTGACGCCTATAAATAGTCCACAAGCTTCTCCAAGAAGAGGAGGACGAGAGACCAATTCAAGAGGCGAAAGCTCTGCACTTTTTCTCCCTCACCATAACCAGCCTCCATTTCGAGCTCTTCTGAGAGAAGGATATTGAGCATCTTTAGAGTCGTCTCCCAGTGAATGAGAATCTTCACCTTATGGAATATATGTATCAGATAGCAACCATCTCAAGCCTCCATGAAGCAAGACGTTGCCAGTGGTGGCTTGACGCCCTTCATCTCTATTTTATTTCCATTACTCTCCTTCTTGCTTATATTTTGTTAATGACATTCGAGAGAATGATTTATTTCTTTAATATAAGTTCGATTGACTATCATCTTCCATCCATTTCTGTATTAAATACTTTACACCATGCTGTCTAAATGCTAAATGAGTTGAATGTTAAAAGTTGGTTTTCTTGAGCAATTCTGAGTACGTTACATTTTGATTAATGCATATCTTTAGCTTGCATAACTTTGTCTGACAAACAAACGTAGTAAGCATGACTGTCGAGCTTGAGAGAGTGGATAGTTAATTTTTAGCATTACTTAAGATTAGATGAGTGCAAAGATGTAGTTCATCTTTTGCCAAAACAAACTTACCATGCATCTTAGAGATAAGATAAATGTGGCGTTGAAACATCGAGAGATGGATTCACACACGCAGTTTGTAGGTATGTAATTGTACTTAGAAAGTTTAGGTAACAACTAGCTCTTGCGTTCAACTCTACCTCTATCGCATGGTCCCATTCATTCTCAACGCATGCTATCTGACGCATTGTTTCATATGACTACTCAACGCCGCGTCCACTTCATTAATAGTAGTAGAAAATTCTTTTCATTCTTTTTGTATAGTTTAGATACACAATCAACAAATGCATATATATTTACATGTACAGTCACCGCATAGTCATACATTTAGTCTCAACGCCTAGTTATTACAAATCTCTGCGTTCGACCCTCGACTCACCAGGAAAACCTATAAATAATTATACTTGGGTCTTTATAGGAAAACTTGCTTTGTCATGATCACATCTTGAGTAATTCTCAACGCATGCTTGTATGGAAATGATAAATCTATTTTTGTGCAACGAGCTAAGAAACTCAATACAATTTAATTAGAAATTCAACGAACAAAATTCTATGAACAAGTTTTTGGCGCCGTTGCCGGGGATTTGAATTAATAATTTAGGTTTTGATATTATTTCTTGATCTATGCAAAAAATCTCAATCTTGGGCCGTACAGAGCGTTTAGCCGAAGACATTCCTGACAGTTTATGAACAAAAGACAGCCTGCATTCATTTCTGACCCTGAGATCGAGAGAACATTTCGGAAAAGAAGTAAGACATTCCAAAGGAGGCGACAACTTTATAGAGAGAAAAAAATGGAAAATCAAGCAAACAACGCCAATCCGCCTTTGAGAGCTAACAATGGGGCTAACAACAGACGTGAGGAAGCAGTGAGCCATGCGTTAGCCTAAGCGCAGCTTCAAGCTCAGCTGCAGATTGATCAACAAACTCATCCTATCTTATTGGCACATGATCGGAATCGGCCGATCAGGGATTACGCGTCGCCTATCTTATACAATTTTTAACCTGGAATTATGCGACCTGAGTCTCAAGGTTCGAGATTTGAGATGAAGCCAGTCATGCTTCAAATGCTACAAACAGCAGGACAGTTTGAGGGATCACCTGGTGAAGACCCTCATGCTCATCTGAAAAGCTTCATTGAAATCTGCAACACCTTCGTCATCCCAAACATAAGTGCAGATGACATCCGATTGACGCTATTCCCATTCGCCCTCAGAGATGAGGCGAGACAGTGGGCATATTCTTTGGAACCAGGTGAGATCACCACCTGGAACCAAATGATAGAGAAGTTCATGAAAAAGTTCTTCCCACCAACGGATAATGCCCGAAGAAGAATAGACATTGCCAATTTTCAGCAAAAAGACAGAGAAACCTTGAGCGATGCTTGGGCAAGATTTAAGAGATTGGTGAGAAACTGCCGGCATAATGGCTTCCCCGACTGTGTTCAAATGGAGATATTCTATTATGGTTTGACCGAGGCATCTCAGACCGCTGCAAATGCTGCCGCAGCGGGAGGACTACTAGATAAAACTTATACTGAGGCTAAGGAAATTCTTGATAGAATATCAAGAAACCATGAAGATTGGGAGGACCATTTGTCACACCCCATCCCAGATACACTCCATACCTAGGATTGAGCATGACCCTACATAAAACTCTATAGTATGGATACCATATAAATAGCAAACAAAACAACTATTCCATTGGCGTACTAGAAGAAAATGAAATCTCCCAACGAACATATCTGTAAATATACATATAAGGTGCAACATGTCCCCCTTTCTCCCCTCAGATATGTGCATATTACAAGACATAAGTACAGTCTAAATATTTACAACTATCCCAGAGGTTCACTTCCAGATAAGCCCAGACGAGATTCTTCTGTAGGCTAGGCATCCCGAACACGCTCGCTACCTGAAATAACAAACAACCACTAACTGAATGAGCAGAAAACTCAGTGAGTGACTAAATCTACTAAACTATTCATAACAAATATAAGCCAGTTTGTGAGTTAATAACCATCACATGTCACAACCCAATGAATTACCAAGATTCACTTTCCACATTGCACATATAACTATCAAATTCTCATGTCTCAGAGACTTGCAACTATTTAGTGCTTTCACTTCCCGTCCCTCAGCACTTACTCAATTGTAATTACAATACCATGTGCCTTCACATGAAATCCCTCAGTATAGGTAACAAATTCTATCTTTGCTCAAGTGCCTTCACTCATGATCCCTCGGCACGAGCTAGTGTGTGATGGATTACTACATGCCTTCACTCATAGTCCCTGAGCATTGTAGTCCATTCCCTACTGTTAATCAAGTGCCTTCTCAAATCCCTCAGCACTTGATTTCACGCTTACTCACATATAGCTTTCACCATAAGGTCCCTCAGCCACTATTATATTTAGACATTAGTATTAATACTCTTTTAAATCACTAACACGTCACATTCATAAGGCATACTACAATGAATCACGTTTCCTCATCAGTATGCGTACTAAATTTAACACAAGATATAACAAATAGTCACTCACTTTTGGTCCCGGCTCTAAGTGGGTTATAAGCCTCCCCAAGCTCTTCTTGACCTAAAAACACATAATCCTCAAGTTTAGTTTCCATAATCTCCCTTTTTCTTTAACACACAATAGTAACGTTACTCTTTAGAAAATTATAAGCTGCCAGCATTACTCATTTGATACCAAAGCTGTACTAGCGATACTGCGTTGATTGAAACCAGCGAGACTACCTTGAGGAGCGATCCCCAGCGATACTCTAGCGACAATCGTGAGACGCAAAGCCTATCTTGCGTTGCAGCGATACTTGCTTCGCTGCCCTGTCTCTCGATCTCTTATCGATACTTCCGTTGCAGCAGAACCGTTTCCTTCTTCCTTTCTTCTTCCTTCTTCAACCTGCTAAACATTTCGTTTCAGTTAATTTCAGTACTTTCTTCCTTCTACAAACTTGTTAAAGTACAGGTCCTTCATCTTACCTCCAAATTTCATGAAGAACATCCTCTCCGTTTAAGATATATCCTTCAACAACTCCGAGTTACCCCTAATCGTCCGGCAATTCAACTCCAATCTCTTTTTCCTGAGTTTGACACACAATTAAACAATTTCAGCTCAAGCATCCTTCATGAAACTTACTAGAAATTGAGTTAACTTACTAACCTCAAAGTTTCAGCCCTAACCTCCGTCTCTTCAATTTGTTCTTCCTCCAAAACCGAGCATCACTCTGAAGAGATAACAGCAGCCGAAACCTCTGTCAAACCCAAGTTTCTTCCACGAATACAGTGAGATTTGCACTTTAAATCAGCATGAACATCTTCTTCTACCTCCCTCCGATGTTTCGCCTTAATATGGACCCAACCCGAGCTCTGAAATGCAATCAGAACAATTGAATTCTCAATCCAGTTATATATATACCACCGACTTATCCTCCATTTCAACACTATACTATAATCCGTTCAACGCATACCTTCTATGCTCAGCTTCAGCGGCCTTTGATGATATTTCTTTCCAAACTCTCCCGCCAAATAGTTAGCAAACGCATTACTTTCTCTCGGCCAATACTCTTTGTCCAACGCATACCCACCTTCGACGCATGGTAGCGTTCACCGCATAGTAGCCTCATCGCAAATCAGCTCCCAACTCCTCGTGGCCTTTACTTCCAACGGCACACTGCCTTCAATGCGTTTGCCGCATAATAATCCTCGATACAAAGTGATCCTCCACGCCTTATGTCCTCAACACGTCACGACTTTAGCGCATGATAATCTTCCCTCACCTTTGCGTTTACACCAAAACTGTTTCCATCACAACAGGTTGCCATGAACGCATAGCTGACACTTGGTCGTTTTCCCACTCCAAATGCAAGCCAGCCAACTACTCTTACCCAATCATCTATCTCTCGGCCCCCTTCTTACCTTGCGTTCTCACAAAGTTAGGTACGGGGCTTACACCATGGATATAGTCGATCTGGCCGCAGGCAAAACAACGCGACGGGTGCACCAAAGCATAATAGTGTTGCTGCGTTACAAGCTCAAGTCACCGCCATGACTAACCTGTTACAGACTATGGCCCTGAATCAGTCAAATACAGGAGGCGGCGGCCAAGTGAACACAGTGAATCAAGTGAACGCCGCAGGATGCGTTGGATGCGGGGAGCCGCATGCGTATGAGGTATGTCCATAGAACCCTCAATCTGTATGTTTTATACGCAATAACCCCTATTCCAACACCTACAACCCTGGTTGGAGGAATCATCTGAATTTCTCATGGGGTGGTAACCGCCAGCCTGAGCAGCAAGGTGCGCCTACGCACAAAAGAGGAGGATCATCTGGATTCCCCCATGGACATCAGAGGCAAAATTCACACCAATCAGCGCCTAGTCCATCATCATCAATGGAAGCTCTTCTGAAGGAATATATGCAGAAGAATAACGCCTTGTTGTAAACCCAGGCGTCATCCATCCGAAATTTAGAGCTTCAGATTGGCCAGATTGCCGGAGAATTTAAGACGCAACAGAAAGGTTCTCTTCCGAGCGAAACCGAAGCCCCACGTGGTACGGGCAGTTCAGGTAAAGAACAATGTCAAGTTGTGACATTGCGAAGTGGAAGAGCTATGAATGAACTTCCCCGCCCAGAGAACTCTCAGCCAACAATTCATCATTCCAATCCCACAACTGATTCTGACCCATCAACGCAATAAAAACAAGCTGACATGCAAAGAAGTTTATCAGGGAAAGACGCGTCAACAAGCATGTCAGCCGAGCTGCAAACGCCTCCTTACCCACAACGGTTAAGAAGGAAGAAAAATAATGAGAGGCAGTTCAAACGCTTCCTGGATGTACTCAAATAGTTGCACATCAACATCCCACTGATGGAGGCATTGGAACAAATGCCTACCTATGCTAAATTCCTCAAGGACATACTGTCTAAAAAGAGAGGAATGGGTGAATATGAGACCATTGCTCTAACGCAGGAATGCAGCGACATGGTCTGTGAACGCGTCCCCACAAAGATGAAAGATCCAGGGATCTTCACCATTCCTTGTTCCATTGGAGGAATCCACATAGGAAAAGCGTTGTGTGATCTAGGGGCTAGCATTAATCTCATGTCCCTGTCAGTATTCAACAAGTTGGGGATCGCATCGCAGCCAACAACAGTTACCCTACAATTGGCGGATCGATCCGTTGTGCATCCTGAGGGAAGGATTGAAGATGTGTTGGTAAAGGTAGACAAGTTTATTCTCCCCGCAGACTTCATTATCCTGGATTATGAAGCAGACGAAGACGTCCCAATCATACTTGGACGCCCGTTTCTGTCAAAGGGTCGCACACTTATTGACGTCCACAAGGGGGAGATCATTATGAGAGTTAATGATCAGGAGGTGATATTCAACGTGTTCAAGGCGTTAGAATATCCAGGAGAACAGGAGACCTGCCAGAACCTCGACGCAGAGGATGAGTTACATGAAATGTGGCTTGAAGAAAATGATGAAACCATTGCAAATCTGGATGCGCAGTAGCCTAAACAATGTTGTGCTTTGGTCCATTCTACTTATGAAACCTTGATTCCGAATAAGATCAACCAACAAACGAAACCATCTCTGGAAGAAGCGCCAGAAATCGAGTTGAAAATGTTGCCAGCTCACCTGAAATATGCCTACTTCGGCGAAGGTAACTCTCTTCCAGTAATTATTTCTGTTGCTTTATCCCCTAACCAAGAATCAGCTTTGTTAGTTATTTTGAAAAAGCACATTCGAGCTGTCGGATGGACATTGGCTGATATCAAGGGGATCAGCCCCACATACTACATGCATAAGATTCATCTAGAAGAATGAAAAGACGGATCCATCGAGGCCTAAAGGCGGCTAAACCCAGCGATGAAGGAAGTTGTCAAGAAAGAGGTACTTAAATGGTTGGACGCAGGCGTTATCTTTCCCATCTCTGATAGTAAATGGGTATGTCCTGTGCAATGTGTCCCCAAGAAAGGCGGTATGACTGTAGTCCCGAACAAGAATAATGAATTGATCCCCACCTGCACTGTAACAGGATGGAGAATTTGTATGGACTACAGAAAGCTCAACGCGGCGACAAAGAAGGATCATTTTCCCTTCCCTTTTATTGACCAGATGTTAGACAGACTTGCGGAAATGAATTCTTTTGCTTCTTGGATGGTTATTCCGGATACAACCAGATCATGATTGCTCCAGAAGACCAGGAGAAGACAACATTTACTGAAGGATTAGGGATTGCTCAATTGATTGATAACTTAAGATTACTACCTAATACGTAATCATTAGAGAAGTAATGCCCAAGAAGCAAAAGGTTAAGCTAGGTTGTGAAGTTGATTAGGGATTCCAATCGATAGGCATTCTTCTAGCTAACCTAGCTAGGTAAAATCCAAAGTCAAGCAATTAATTAGATGATAGAAATTAGTTATTTGACTTAGCGAGCCTTTGATCTTAATGCTTGTTAATTATTGTCTAATAGAGAATTCTCATTTAGGCTAGATTTAGTATGAATTTTCAAACTTCCATTTAGGATTAGAAATGAGATTGGCTTAGCATGAATAGGGATTGACTTTCTAAATTGATTAATGATTGAGTGACAAGGAGTAGGAAAAATCTAGCAAAGACCTAAGTTAGATATTCTATTAATTGATAATTTCACTTCAATTGTTGCTCGCTATGACAATCACCAATTCCATTTCATGCAACTTTATTTACGTTTTATTTACATTTACAAGGTCAACCCCCCGACGTTACTTAATAATGATCAAAGATTCGATTGAGAAATACTCGCCTCCTTGAGAACTCGACATGTACTACCGTTGTATTAAGCTAAGAAGGCACGAAAATTATTTGATAGCTAAGGCCTTAGACAAGCTTTCAGTTATCAAATTGGCGTTGTTGCCGAGGAGGCAAAATGATCCTATAGTTGTGCATTTTGCAGAGATATCCCAAAAAGAAAGGATACAAATGAAGGAAGCAAGAGCAAGGACAAAGCAGAACAGGATACTGAAGAGTGGAATTCATCACCCAACTTTGCTCCAAATATTTTTTCGTACTTACCAAAACCATAGTAGCTAAGGCCTTAGATAAGCTTTCAGTTATCAAATTGGCATTGTTGCCGGGGAGGCAAAATGATCCTATAGTTGTGCATTTTGCAGAGATATCCCAAAAAGAAAGGATACAAATGAGGGAAGCAAGAGCAAGGACAAAGCAGAACAGGATACTGAAGGGTGGAATTCATCACCCAACTTTGCTCCAAATATTTTTTCGTACTTACCAAAACCATAGTAGTGGCAACATTAGGCCGAACACGGGGAACCTATCAATTTATCAATTCAATTGCTAATAGCCTTATAATGACCAATAGGAGTTTTGAAGTTGGTTTATTAATTGCATGCAAAAGAAATAAAATTTCGAAAAAAGAAAAATCTACAAATTAAACCTAATTATTTTGACCTAGCTTAGGCATTCAAACTAACTCCCAATTTTGCGACTTGATCATTGGTTCATCAAACCATTCTTGTTCTATCTATCCTTAGCCAACTCACCTAGAACGCAAGGTAAGAGTCTTAAATATTGAGTTTACCAATTTAATTAGATGAATGCATCCTAACTAGTTAGTTAACCGCATTAAGGTTGAGGAATTTACTAAGGTAAATTTCTAATAGGAAATTCCTAATTAGTTATTTGTTATGATCTTTCCCAAGGTTGATTAATTAATGTTCATCAGTTTCAAATCACAACTTACAATTTAATCCAACCTGCTGATACAATGAAATTGTCACACATTTCAAATTAAATCTTAGCGATTGATCATACATTATACGCTGAAATACAATCAAATATCGTTCATAATTGGAGAAAGAATTGAAAGATGGTATAAGAAATCGAATTAAAACGATATAAACCTCCTAAGTGCACAAAATTAGGAAACATACTCTAAGCCTAAGCTAGATAATGTACCTTAGGCCAATAAATGGGAATCGTTTCTGATATATGCATTGAGAACAAAGGAGAAGAAATTAGGGTGAAAACCAAGGAGAGACACTTGGAATCAAAGATGGAATGACCTAGGAGGTTGAAACTTCTCTTATAAAATCGGATTGGTGTCGTAACGCTGACAGGGATCCTCGCATGTTTACGATCGAAGCACCGCGATGCCAGGGCCTTGCTCTAAATTCCTAGCTTTGGGGAAAAAGTGCAGTAGCATTTTCTAAGCAGCACCGATGCACTGTGGCTTCAGGTGCATTCTGATCATTTTGCTTCCCTCTTTCCCAATTAATGTAATTATGCACAGTTTTGGCCTGTTTCAGCTATATTTCAGCTTTAACGCTCGGTTCTTCATAAGTGCTCAATAACTGTAAAATCATGCAATAAACATATAAAATCTAATGACAAGCTCGAATTAAGCAGAGCAAGATAGCACATTTTCAGTGTTATCAAATACACAACCTCCACTAGAGCACGTGGAATAAAAAGGAAGTCAAGATGGCAACTCATCCTTAACGCACCATCTAGGACTTGGCATCATTTGACACTACCCAATAGCCACTATGCATCACTTATCCTAAAATTACTAGTTCCTTCGAGCTAAAAACTTGTTTAATCCACTTACTGCCTTTGTTTAATGGTCTTGCAGGTGCAGACCCACACAAGCACTGAAGGAGTTCCAAGTAGTGTTAACGATATTTGCCCACACAAGGTGACAAAAGAGCAGATTAACCTCCTCGTTTTTCTCTTCTTCTTAAAAGAAAAGGCTAAAGATTGGCTATACTATCTACCGCCAAGGAGCATAACTATGTGGACAAAAATGAAGAAACAATTCCTAGAGAAATTCTTCCGTGTTTCCCAAGCGACGAACATTAGGAAGGACATTTATGGGATTACCCAAGTAACAAGGGAGACTTTACTCGAATATTGGGAGTGTTTTAATCAGAATTGTGCTAGTTTTCCATATCATTAAATTTCTGATTATTTAACAATCTAGTATTTTGAGGAAGGTTTGCTACCCTAAAAGCGAGGGACGATAGATGTTGCCAACGGTGGTGCTCTTGTTAATAAGACACCAAGTGAGGCAGAGAACTTGCAGCAATTAAGGACTCGAGGACCAAGAAATATCAACTCACCTGTCAAGGAGGTAAATGATTTAAAATCCCAAATATCTGACTTCGTTTCTATTGTCAAGTAAATGGCCATGGATAAAGGGAAGCTAGTGCATGTTTGTGGAGTATGTTCTATGACCGGTCACACCACTGAGGATGCCCCCATGTTCAACAGGGGACAATACCTAAAGTAAATATCTTTGGCAGTTTCAATGACTATGGTCAAAATTGAGGCAAGATTCCTTTGCCGCAACATATAATCCAGGACGGAGAGATCACCCTAATTTCATATAGGAAAGATAGAACGATCAAGGCAATAATCATGAGGCTCGTCAAGCTCAGGTATGTCCCTTGAAGACATGGTAAAGAGTTTAGCTGACAGCAATATAAAATTTCAGTAGGAGACTAGAAATGGCATGGAGAGCTTGGGAAACCAAATTTCCCCCACAGTTAGCAGGGAAAGTGTCAGTGCAATCACTTTGAGAAGTGTCAGTGCAATCACTTTGAGATGTGGGAAGGAGCTCCCACCACCAGTCATGCCTGTTGACGCCGCTACAAAGGAGGATTCTTTACCTTCTGAGCTAGTTGAAATAGGAGGACCATCTCCTAAACCTAAAAAATGAGTAAAATTTGACCATCCTCTCTCTTTAAATTCTATAGTAGCTAAACCACATTTTCCTTCTAGGTTGGCAAGACTAAAAGAGAACGAGATCGATAAGGAGCTTTTGGATACCTTTAGGAGAGTGGAGATCGACATTCCACTCTTGACCGTTGTGAAACAAATTCCCAAGTATGCCAAGTTCTTGAAGGAGCTTTCAACTAGAAAAAGGCAAACAAAAGGGAAAGAACGAGTCGTTGTGAGCCAATCTGTTCTACCATCTTGTAGAAAAACATGCCTAAGAAGCAAAACGACCCCCGTATGTTCTCTCTCCCTTGCATAATTGGGTATAAGATAATTGAAAGGGCGATGCTAGACTTAGGTGCTTCTATAAATGTTATGCCCTATTTTGTATATCAATGCTTGAAACTCAATGATCTTCATGAAATCGGTGTCATTATATAGTTAACTGAACGATCTTTTATTCACCCGTCAGGAGTCGTCGAAGATGTATTAGTTCAGGTCAATGAGTTTATTTTCCCTATTGACTTTTATATATTTAAGATGGAAGAATCAAATTCTCCATCATCGGCATCTATTTTACTTGGAAGTCCCTTCATGAAAATGGCTAAGACTAAAATAGATGTGGATGAGGGGACATTGTCTGTGGAGTTTGACGATGAAATTGTTAAATTCAATATTTTTGATGCTATGAAAGCCCCCACTCACGAGACACACACTTTGTGTCAAATAGACGTTTTTTACTCCTTGAAATAGGAAGTCATTTTCGAAGTCTACGAGGACATCAATGGATATGATTCGAGGAATGCTATATCTTGGGACGAGATCGCTTCTATCATTTTATTAGATCTGGTACATATTCCTAAGGCTTCTTTTGTGGTGCATGCACCAAAACATGATTTGAAACAACTTTTTGACCACCTAAATATGCCTACTTGGAAGAGGAAGACACACTTTCAATCATCATAGCAAAAAATCTCTCCGATGAGTAAGAGGAGAAGTTGATTAAGGTATTGAAGAAACATAAGCTGGTGATTGGTTGGACCTTGACTGAAATCAGAGGAACCAACCCTATAGTTTGCATGCATTAGATAACCTTAGAGGAAGAGTCCAAGCCATACCGCTAACCTCAGAGGCACCTAACATCAGATAACATTAAGGACATGTTGATGAAGGAGATTTCCAAACTCAAGGATGCAGGTATTATCTATCCCACAGTAGATAATGAGTGGGTTAGTCCCATTCATGTGGTCCCAAGGAAGATAGGTATTACTGATATTAAAAATGAAAAAGGGGTAGACGTTCCTGTTAGGATGCAAAACGGGTGGTACATGTGTATTGATTTTCGAAAACTGAATGTTGTGACTAGAAAAGATCATTTCCCATCTCGTTTATTGATTAGATGTTGGAATGTCTTGTAGGAAAGCCTTTTTTCTATTTTCTCGATGGTTTCTCAAGTTTCTACCAAATCCCTATCTGTCAATAGGCCGAAGAGAAGATGACGTTCACTTGTCCATTCGAACGTTCGCATTTAGGGGGTGTTGGGTCTTATATCCTAAAACTCGTTATTTGTAAATTTTGTAATTTATTTTCAATAAAGTTGTTATCAAGATTTATTCAGTAAAGTTGTTATTGAATATTCGAACTACATTTATTAAATCCAATAAACTAAGAACCCTTGGCTATAGGTTGTATGTTTAGACTTTATCTATAGACATAAAAGTAGATCAAGTTTTAAGTAAATAGCTAAACTAATTATTTCAAACCTGATGACCTAGGTAACTCAATCTTAATCCTAAGCTAACTGTGAACTCCTGTCTGTTTGAGATTATCCTTTAATCTGCATAGGTGAGAGTGGCCCGAGTGCGGCAACTCAATATGCCTCTCATTTTAGGGATAAGATCAGACAGATAGCTGGAGATATAGTCTTGCAAGATGAAATTCTCTCCTACCTATTTCTAGGTCAGTAGATGTATTGTTCCCTTAAGTACTGATTCCGAGACTTGAACAAGGGGCCCCACCCTCTCATTGGTCCGAAAGGGATTAGGTTTGTTGGTTGGACCACAAACTGATTGTTCATTAGAGGATCAGCGGGACTTAAGGAACGAGATGTAATTACAAGGGTAAAACGGTAATTTTCACCCAATTGTAATTACGAACAACTTATGAAGGATCGACTTACTTATTATGGTTATATCAAGTGGACATAAATATATCTACAGTGAGAAGAGTGCAACTACTAGGCTATAGTGGAGTGACCCGATAGTTAACGAATGTTAATTAACTAGGTTAAAGAGTTTATCCGGTTAATTTTGGATCGATGGAGCTCATGATCTGTAGGTTCATTAGGTCCCCTCGTTAGCTCATGGACTAAACCTTAGAACATTATATTGAGTGAATTTGAAATGTTCGAATTTAGTGATGGAGCAAAATTTATGGTTTGTTCATTTAGTTATGAATTAGACGAAATCGAGAGTTGGCAATATTTAAATGTGATTTAAATATTTTTAGGATAAATAAAGATTCATCGGATTTTAATTTTCTAGGAAAAGTGGAAAAATTAATTTAATTAATTATTATTTAAATTGATTATATATTAAATTAATTATATTTTAAAATAAATTTTAGAAATTATTTTTTGATTTAAAATCAATTTGGAAATTGATTCTTAAAATCAAAATAAGAAAAGTTGGAAATTTCCACTTTGTGCATGTTGAAGAAAGAGGTGTAAGCCTCCTCTTCAATCTCACCCAATCAAGCTTAATCACCTCCTTAATCAGCCAATTTGTTAACATTGTGCATGTTAATGTAATTTGCATGTCTTCTTCTTTAAATAGAAGAAAGGAATTAAGGAAAGAGATTAAGCTATTTGGCAAATTTATGTGGAATTTCTCTCAAACTAAAAACTGAAAAACTAGTGAGTTCTTCACCTTGTTGCTCCAAGTTTAGCTCAAATTGGATCCCATAATTCATTCTAAGGCCTGAGGATAACAAGGAAGACACTAGAGGTTGTGCACGAAGTGTTCGTGATCTGAAATTTGAAGAATCCAACTTCAATTTTGAGCTTCAACAAGTAAGTTCATCTTCTCTGTTTTTGGGTTTCTAAACCAACATGTTTAATCTTCAAAATTGATGTAATTAGAGTGCTTTAGATCCTAATTACTTTTGTTGCCATGTTGCTAACTCCTTTAGGGGAATGCCCGTGGCCTATGTAATGCTCCAAGTACTTTTAAGCATTGTATGATGAGCATATTCTCTGAATTCATCGAACATTGCATAGAAGTATTCATGGATGACTTTACTGTTTATGGAGACTATTTTAATGATTTGTTTTATTAATTTAAGTAGAGTCTTAGAACGGTGCATTGAGTCTAATTTAGTTCTGAATTTTGAGAAATGTCATTTCATGGCCTCTAGAGGCATACTGTTAGGGCACGTCATTTTTTAGCATGGTATAGAGGTAAATCTTGCTAAGGTCAATGTTATTACTAAGTTCCCTTGCCCTACCAATGTGAGGGAGGTTCATTCTTTTCTTGGACATGCAAGATTTTATCATAGGTTTATTAAGGATTTCAGGAAGATTGCCCAACTCATAACCTCCTTACTCTAGAAGGACGTGGAATTGAAGTTTGATGACAAATGCAAAGCCAACTTTGATGTGCTGAAGGGTGCCCTGTCTTGCATTGCGATCATTCAAGCTCTTAAATGGGATCTCCAGTTCAAGATCATGTGTGATGCAAGTGACTTTTAGGAGCTATTTTCGGCTAAAAAGTTGAGAAAAAGCATCACGTGATCTATTATGCGTCAAAGACTTCCAACTCGACCCAATGCTACTACACTACAACAAAGAAGGAGCTTTTAGCTGTTGTTTTTGCATTAGAAAATTTTCATTCTAATATCATTAGATCTGAGATTGTAGTATTCTTTGACCATGCAACTCTTCAATATTTGATGACGAAGAAGGAGCCTTAACCCCATTTTCTCAGATGGATCCTCCTTTTTCAAGAGTTCGACCTGAAGATCCAAAACAGGAGAGGATGTGCGAACGATATTCCCATGGTTCCTTAGTATGCAGACCTTGTAAATTATCTGGTCACAAGAAACCTTCCATTTGACCTCACTAGTTGTAAGCGTGAGAAAATAAAGAGTGAGTCTAAATTTTATGTATGGGAGAATCTATACCTGTGGAAATTCTGTTTTGATCAGATAAATTAGGCATTATGTTCATGATGATGAATTCTTTTCTCTATTCGCATTTTGTCACAAGCATGCTTGTGGGGGGCACTTTAGTCCTAAGAGAATTGCTAAAAAGGTTTTGGATTTGAGGTTATATTGGGAAACTCTTTTTGTGATGCATATTTCATTTGTAAAATATGTGAATGTTGTCAAAAAGTCGATTGGGTTGTCCCGTAGGAACAAGATGCCACAAATTCCCATACTTTTCTGTGAGGTGTTTGATGTTTGGGGGATAGATTTTATGGGGCCTTTCCCTTCTTCTTATAGGTTTATGTACATTTTATTGGTTGTGGACTATGTTTCCAAGTGGGTGGAAGCGAAGGCCACTAATTGTTGTAGGGTTTTAAAGACTAATATATTGAGCAACTTTGGCTTCCCTCAAGCTATCATGAGCGACCAAGCGACTCATTTTTGCAATAGAGTTGTTGCTTCCCTGTTGAAGAAATATGTTATCCACTACTGTATCGCCACCCTGTACCATCCTCAAACGAACGAGCAGGCAGAGGTCTCAAACAAGGAGGTGAAGACAACATTGGAGAAGGTGGTAAACCTAGGAAGGAAAGATTGGAGCCTCTGACTTGACGACGCATTGGGGGCTTATAGGAGGACCTTCAAGAATCCCTATAGGATAGTGAAAAGCACCTAAATAGTGCTTTTCTTACCTTTGATTTAGAGATGTTTTTATATTGGATTTAATGTGTTTGCTAGTGGTTTTTAGGTAATTAAGGAGAAATTAAGTGTCAAAGGCCAAATGAACCAAACCGAGCCAAAACTGGGTGAGAAACGAAAGAAAAGATGGAAAAACCTTAGAAACAAGGCAATGCAGTTGAGAGCGTCATTATGTTTGTTGGACCAGTATGGCAACCTTAGAGGGGGGGTGAATAGGGTTTAATTAAACTTATTCCTAAATATGCTCAAATTAAACTAATTGAATTATTTTTTTGAATTAAATTAATAAAAACCTTAATTGATGCTAAATATCAAGATTGATAAAAAAATATATGAAACACAAGATTCAATCAATCTCAACAAAGAAGGATAGTAATCTATAACATGCTACTAAAAATTGAATGCAAAATAAATTGAGAAAGAGTTGGAGAAGAAGACACCGTGATTTTTATAGTGGTTCGGTCCAACTCAACCTACATCCACTTTCCCAAGCGCCTCTTGGGATTTCAATTAAAAAATCTCCTTTGACTCTTTCCACGGATGAGAGTCGAACCGCTACCTTGCTCTTTTTTCGGGTTCAAGAGCAAACCTGATCCTTTCCACGGGTTAGGATCCAACTGTTATAATATTCTTGAAATTTTAAATCACACACTAAAACTCTCTAAAAAAGAGTAGATGTACAAATTTGAACTCACAATACTCAATCCTCACAATACAATGAAAGTATCTCTCTAAAATAAGATGAAAAGAAAGAAATTTGAAAGCTTGGAGAGAGAGCAACAATGGTGAACTTTTTCAATTCTTGAGGATTGTAAAATTGTAAAAGTTAGGGAAAACTTTTTGGAGAAGATGAAGTATTTAAAAAGAAATGAAAGTGAGTGAAAACCAAATTAATTTGGACCATTAGATCTTTGTAAAAGAAAATTGAATGGTGGAGATTTAAACTCAACTAGCCGTTAGACACAAACATATATAATATTAAATTAATCCTTTTAAAAAGTCAATTAGCCGTTAGACACAAACATATATAATATTAAATTAATCCTTTTAAAAAAGCAACTAGCCGTTAGACACAAACATATATAATAATATTAAATTCATTTTCTTTTTAAATTTTTTTTTTTTTTTTAAATCATTTTATTTTTAACATCAATCCAAAAATAAAAGACCCACCAATTGTCACTTCTCCATTGCTCCAAGTGGCACCTTTCAATTTGTCCACTTTGATTAAAAAAAAATCTACCACGTCATCAGCTCAAGATTTTTCCATTAAGCTTGTTTCGGTCATATCTTCTTCATTTGAACTTCGATTTGAGTGATTCAAATTGCATTGGAACCGTTGTTCCAAGCTCCACACAATAGACAATTCAAAACACTCAAATGGGTAATAAATAAAATCAGGTTTGTTATCATCAAAACACTAATTAATCAATCCATTAAAATTAATTAATTTGAGATTAAGGGCCAAAAAGCTAACAATGTTGACCTCAGCGCTCTCGACTCGAGAGCAAAAAAATTGGGAGACAACAGGAGCGTCGCGCCATTGAAGGAGAGCATCGTACGATGTGTGGTGCACGTCGCAGCGCTGCGGCACTGCGCTTGGAACTAGGCAAAGAGAGAGACACAAGGGAGATCTGTTTTTCAGGGTTTTTTCATCTTTTCTTCTGTTTTCGTCTAGTTTTGGCTCGGTTTGGTTCTTTTGGCCTTTGACACTTAATTTCACCATAATTACATGAAAAAACCACTAGCAAACGTATTAAATCCAATAAAAATATCACTAAATCAAAGGCAAGAAAAGCACTTTTTAGGTGCTTTTTAGAAAGATCAAGCCATCAAAATTCACGAAGACATCTTTAACTAACCCTAAAGGCTTAGTAACACTACAATTAGCAAGGTGAATAACCACTCCTAAATAACATAGATTTAATAATCTAAGCTCATAAAAAAGAGGGGCATGCATAATATTCACTAAAGCTCCTAAGTCAGTCAAAGCATTAACTAACTTCTTCATACCTATTTTGCAAGGTAAGCAAAACATACCTAGGATCGCCTTGTTTCACTGGAAGGTTACTTGGAAAGACTGTGATTGTCTTCTTCACTTTAAGCTCATCATCTCTCTTTACCCACTTAGCTAAGCTCTTTGCAGGAGAGCTAGCTTCTACAACTCCACGGCTTCAGTATTATCTTCTCCTTTTTCCTCATCATTTCTCTCAGTACTGAGAAATCTTCTTTGGAAGGGAGCAACAAGGATGTAATCATTCAAATGTGATTTCTTAAAAAAAGCAGCACTAACCTATTGAAGACTCTCTAATCTTGGGATTTCTATTTCTTCTTCTTCAAGTATAATCATAGACTCATCAAAAACAAACACTTCATTAAATTCTAGTCATGCAATATAAAAATTCAAAATCATCCACAGTGGACGGAGCACTTACGTTCCTCGCCTAGGACTTGGCTGGGCCGGGAGCTTATCGCTTTAGTGGTCTAATTTGTTCGTTATGGTGGCCAACTAAGTAATCTGGTTGGCTAGGTGTTGCATGCCCATCCTCGTCTCTTTCTTGAATATGGTATTTTCCTCTTAGACTTTCTTCATTTCCTGTTGAAAGGTAATCACATCCTTATAGAACTTCTACATAGTGTTGGCCATTGACTTCACCACATCCTCCAATGGTGGACTAAGATTGTTGGATATACTAGCCTTGTGGTCTATTTGATCTCCCCAACAATAATTGGGATGGTCTTGCCACTTGGGATTGTAAGTACTCCCTTATGGATCATATTCTTGTCCTCCTTGATAACCAACATAATTAACCTCTTTCATTGGAACTTGGAGTTGAATTTGAACAGGAGCTATCTACTTCACAAGAGAAATAAGGTCAGATAATTGACAATGGAGTTCACTAACCTCTTGAGTGTTAGGAGCAAGGGAGCCATGTGATCGGGGTTTGAATTGCTACAGTTCTCCGCCATGGTGGAGATTATAGTCCTTGTTTATGTAAGCGTTTTATCAGCTAGAGCACTTCCAGCTACAACATCAATAGTGCTTCTATCATAGAACCTAGTCCCTCATAAATGTATTCCTAGTACTGCTTAAAGTATTCCCAGTACAGCTGCAACATCAATAGATGCCGTTTAGAAATTTGGTGGTGAGAGAAGCGCATGCACAACTGCTTGAAGTATTCCCAGTACTCAGATAATGTTTCCCTCACAGATTGGGAGTTCCCATAAATTTCCTTTCAGATATTGTTCGCTCTAGAGGCAAGAAAGAACTTTTCTAAAAATTTATTCTTCAACTCATTCTAAGTCCTTATTGGTCTTGACAACTAATAATATAACCAATCTTTGGCTCCATCCTTCAATGAAAACAAAAATGCTCTTCAGTTCAGCTGCTCTTCTACCACGCCATGGGGCCGCATCCCATCATAAACAACATGAAAGTCCTTCAAGTGTTTTTTTTGGTCCTCCACAACACTTCCCTTAAATGCAAACAAAAAATGGATTAGACCTGGCTTCAGCTCAAACGAAGCAATGGCTTTTGAATAGACATTACACAGTGACTTTTATATCATGTCGAGCTTAGCCAATTGCCTCAAAGTGCGTTCAGGTATTTGCCTCATCTCAACTTCTGGTCCTAAGTCCTCTTGGTCCTCTTGGTCCTTTTCTTTTTCTGTCTGGATTTTTGTTTTAGTCTGGTCAATAACTACTTCCTCTTCTAATCTTTCTCTTCTCCTTTCTTGTCAGAATCGTCGCTCCTCCCTGTTAATATATGCAAAAAATTGAAGTCTAGGATTTCCTAAGGAACAGGTCATAAACCATAAGAAAACGCACACACACAACTAAATCCAAGAATTGGCTAAAATGTTGCACAACTCCCCTACAATGGCGCCAATTTGTCAATGGAGAATTTGCCATCGCCCATAAACACTCACTAATCAAATAAATTTATAGAACTCCAATCCTACCTACACTACAACGTAATATCAGCAATAAGACTGAGTCGTATCCATAAGGAATCTCAGAATTTTAGCCAATTATAAAATTCGATAGTTCAACTAAAAGAACCTAGCTTTTGGAATTCGGACTTTGCTCATGTTCTTGGTTGTTCATCAAACACTAAAGATTAATTGCTGATGATTTTATTCTTGGTTCGTTAGTACGGAAGTTCAGAGCTATCACCTTGATGCATTAATCAGTTAACTAATTAGCATGGATGTTTAGTTAACCAGTTTCAGTAGCAACCAGATCAATTGAGCACACATTAAGTTTAGGAAAATAAACCAAGTCACATCAATTGAATAGTCTAAATTACCAAATGATTAGATTCTTGAATGATTGCTTTCAATGCACAAAAGAAACTGCCCAACGCAATTTCAAATTTAATTACAAGCAAGCCACAAAACTAAACCCTAATTGAGATTAAAAAGCATAGACTTGAAAAGAAAATACAATTTTTTATCAAGCCAAAAGTAATTTCTGAGCATAAAAAATTAAGTTACCTCAAGAATCAATAAAATCCAACATGAATTTAAAAGAAACAAGTCTCCCAACCAAGATACATGAGTTTAATCCTACCTCTAAGCTAGAATCTACTTAGCGTAGCTACTCATAATGTGCTAATATGATGTCCAAGCATGAAATAAATGCAAAATACAAGAGTTAATTGTAGGGAAGAAGAAAATACATAAAATTTGAGTGTGGAGGCTCAAATCTCAAAGTCGGAATGACCTAAATTTTGAAAAATTTGCATTTATAATTGGTCGGAGTGCCTAGGCGCTTACTTGAGAAATCTAAGTACCTGACCAGGCGTCAGGTGGGCGCCTGGGCAGTTCCGCGCATGCAGTATCCATCCTCTCGTCAATCTTCGGAGCGCCTAGGCATTTGCCTAATGAGTAACTCTTGAGTGCTCAACGCATAGCACAACGCCCAAGCACTCTGCCACTTTTTGCTTCTTTTTCTTCTTTTTTTTCACGGTTGATGGTCTGGAGCTTCTTTTTGGATCATTTTCATTTTGTTTCGACTCTGAAGGTTAATTCTACCTCTTTGTGCTCAAAACCTACAAAATCATAGGAATAAAGACGTAAAATCCTAGAATGAGCCCAAATTAAGCTGAGGAAAATAGCACGTTTTGGACGCTATCACATAACTTAAGTGAATATTAGTGATTCTTCTCAACCCTACTTTATTAATCAATTTTTCCTTCATTCCATGCAAGTTGCTTTTCATTTGAGCTGAATTTTATCCATCAAAGCATACCATTCATCTTCACTCAACGCCTCATCACACACTCGCTCAACTCACCACACTTCCATCATCTTTCTTCTCTTTCCCCTTCACCCTTTCTTTCATCTTTTTGCTTGTAGTTATTTTCTTGTTTTTTAACAAACACCATTAATCAATTTGATTAATATTTTTCTATAAAAATCATTTGATCCAATTTAGTATATGATAGCTCTCGAAAGGAGCTATTTATATGCCTTTAATCTCACTTGTTTGTTGTGTTTAATGTGTTTAAATGACTAAAATTGTAGATTCTAGAACAAAACATACATTCCAAAGTGTTACATGTCGTTTGGGGTTGATTTGGAGCTATTAAGAGTCATATCGAGGACCCAGGGCTTCAAAGAAAGTGAAATGACAAAAATGCTCCCAACAGAGCGCCCAAGCACTAACTAGCACTAATTTAGATGTCTATCACCCAAGAGCAGCATTTTCAATTAGGGTAGTGAGCGCCTAGGCTAGGCACTGAGCACCTAAGTACTGCTTCACGATATAAATTCTACTATTTAGTGTTTTGTTGATATCTTTTGATTCGGGTGGCCATTTTGGGTGTATGACCACTCATATTTGTCATTTTTTCATCTTCTATCCATCTACAACTCTAGTCATATACAACTCTAGTGTTTAGGCTTTAGTTTGTTTTTTCTCCTATAATCATGGATTTGGGCCTCCTTCTCTTATTTATCTCTATGGATTATGGAGCTAAGTGAGTGTTTCTAGTTTTTGGGAGCAAGGAACCCAATGTAATTTTGTAAGACTCCTCTTTATTGAGTAAATGCATTTTGGTTTACCTTTCTTTAAATCTTATTTGATTTAGATGTATGTTGATGTATGGATTGACTCCTCTACCAATAAGTGCATGTCCTTGCTAATGGATTATACACTTGCATGTTCTTTAATTGTTTATTTAGCTTAAATCACCTAAGTAGCAAGGGTTGAATGTTTGTATGCTTAGCGCTATAATATAATTTTGAACCTTGGAGTCCATGCTAAACTTAGGTTCAAAGATAACTTGATTAATTAGTTAGGCTATCTAATTAGTTAATCACACAATGGAACCCTAGAATTTAATCCGAATGTTATTAGTTCTATATGGATCCTATCGAACCTGATAGAACTCAATGCATTTAGTTTAATTAGGGCTTAGGCTTTAATTGATAATTAGGGCACTTGCTTAGGTTAACCCAATGAGTTGCCTGCTTATAGCGTCAATGAATTAATTAGGCCAAGTGAGTCGTTGTGCATGCGTAAATCGAATGTATATTCAATTAAGAGAAGTCAATGATTGAAATTGCATTGGAAACCTTTCTTACGCCTAGAACTAGAATTTTCCAATCCTAGGTTACATTTGCCCACTATCTTTTATTTTCTTGTCTTTACATTTATGCAACCTCTATCTGCATGAACTCCCTAATTTACAACTATAACTAGAGAATTAACTTAATGAAACATATGTTGCACTTTCTTCCAAATCGACTCGGACTTGCCACTATTGCTGCACCATTGTTGTAGTAGGAGTAGAGTTTCATATTATAAATTTATTTTAATAGGTCATTTTCGGGAATACAAAAACACCAAAAAAATTTGCATCAATTTAATTCATAAGTCCCTGTGTTCGACCCTGGTACTTGCCAGGAAACGCCAATTAAGCTTGCACTTCGATTTGATTGGAGAAAACTTGTATTCATTTAAGATAGTTTTATTAATAAAATTTTCACGTATGCAACAAGTTTTCAGCATCATTGTTAGGGACTTTTTGTACTTAATTACTGATTGTTTATTTCTGATCTTTTGCAAATATTTTCAATTTAGGGTGTATTGCGAGATAAGCCTAACCTTCCAAATGTTTTATGAGCACCAATAGTTAATTGGAGCTCCACTATGACCCCAAAATAGAAAGAACCTTCTGCCAAAGAACAAAAGAAAATAGGCATCGAAAGTTAAGGGGAAGAAATATGGCAGATCAACTCAGTAACCATTTGTCGTTGTAACCCGTAAATGTCAAGGTTGAAGCTAACCCGCTGGGAGCCGATAACGCTTTGCAAAATCCAATTCTTTTGGCTAACGACAGAAAACGACCCATTAGGGAATACGCTTTGCCAAATGTCTATGACTTCTTTTCGGGCATTATGTGCCTAGTATTTGAAGGAAATAGATTCAAAATGCACCCAACCATGTTGCAGATGCTCCAAACGGCGACCAATTTAGGGGTACGATGAATGAAGATTCGCATACACATTTAAAAATTTTGTGGAAATCCACAACACCTTTGTGATTCCTAGAGTTTCACTAGAAGCTATCTGCTTAACACTTTTCCTTTTTTCTTTATGAGACGAGGCCTGATAGTGGGCCTACCCATTCAAACCTTTCGAAATCACCACCTGGTAACAGATAGTCGAAAAATTTATGTAGAAATATTTTCTTCTGATAGTGAACACAAGGCGAAGGAGGGAAATAGTGACTTTTGAACAAAAGAAGAATGAGACATTGAGCGATGCTTAGACCAAATTTAAACGTCTGGTTAGGAATTGTTTGCATAACGGACTACTTGATTGCATCCAGATGGAGATTTTTTATGATGGAGTGAATAGAGAATCACAGGCAATGCCTGATCCATACATTGCTGGAGGCTTGTGATGCGTAAATTTCGTGTTACCGCAAGTGTACGGGTCAAGTAAAAATATAAGACGGTAAATTTCAAATATTGTTCCACTAAGGATCCAATTGTGAAGGTTTAAATCACTTAGCTATTCTAGAATTGAGTCAATTTTATTTGAGGATTCGAATTCAAGTTGTGATTTGAGAAAACAAATAAGGAAAACAAGTAAATTTGGCATACAAGAGTCAAAGAGAGTTCTAGGGTATTAAATCCTTATTTAATTCATTATGCAACATTCTAGGGTTCATGGAATTTATTGCAATTCATTATGCAACATAAATCCAAGTTATTTTCTATAAAAAAAACAACATTTTCTCATGCAACCTAATTGATTACTAACATTTGGAAACCAATATAAGTCACATGGCATTAGTAGTAGTCTTTAGCAACTTTCATTATTAACCTAACTATTTGCATGAGAGTTTAGTAACGATTCACTGCTATAGATCCAATTAGACATATAATTCCTTAAATCATACATCTAATCTAGCAAGCATGGATGGCCAATCAACAAGAATTAAGAACAATAATAATGAAAAGCGTATCCATTACAACAATCCATGAAAAGTCTACAACCTTAACATAACTTCATAAACAATTCATCAATACCCTAAAACTAAAAAGTCTAGCCACTCATAGCTTTAGACAACATGATCAAGACAAATTTCAACATAGAAAGAGTGTAAAGAAAGAAAAACTCTACTAGATAAAATGTAGACTGAAACACGAATGATTGAGTCGATGACGATTATGGAGGTCGACCAACAAACAGAAGACGAACCAACAATGGCAGCATTGAGAATGATGTTTGATGTTTCAAAAGAGCAATGGTGACATAAACATCTCTCCGTCATAATCAAATAAAATTTATAAGCACGAACTACTATTTAGTTTATCGAAGGTAATTTTTAGTTAAAGCGATAAATGAGGGGGAAGGGTATGGAATTGAGAAAATAGAAGTGCAATAAAGTAGAAATGTAAGAACGTAAATGATAGAAATGCAAACAATAAGGCCTTTCTTGCTTAGAGGAACGGGATGGACAATAGTCATTTCATTCATTGAATTATCGAAACGTAATCCTTCTTGCCTATGTCTAGCCCAATTGATTGGAAAAGCTAATGATAGCACCTGAAATATGCTACTTTCCTTAGTTTAATTCAGACTTATTCTAGGATTTTACTTGTTTATTTTCATGATTTTATAGGTATTGGCACTAAGAGGTAGATTTGACCCCTGGAGCCAAAATAGAACGAAAACGAACCAAAATAAAGCTCAAGAGCATCAACCATTTGAAAATATAATAAAAAGGAGAAAAGTGGCAAGTTGCCTAGCGCTGCACTAGGCATTTGTTGTAACACCCCGCCCTGAGCCACTTCCCTCATAGCCCGAGACAGAGTGTGAGCACAGCAGACACCAACCCTCTTGCGATGTCTACCGTCAAATCCTACCTTTCCCGGAACTATCATATGTAACTTATACAGACAGAAATTATACTAACATTTTAAACACACATTATTATTAGTACAAATGTTTAACAAATCTATTTACAAAAACATGTTTCTAGTTTCTTTCTTTTAGACTGCCGCTTACAGCTAAGTACACATAATTTCTCGGCAGACCTAGACTTCAAACAGCATTGGAAACTCAACTGCTAACTGGGGAGAAAAACATAAGAACAAGATGAGCTTCAACAAAGCCTAGTGAGTGATCGATACAACAAAGGTTTCACTAACCCGTTCAAAAAAAATAACGATAATAATAATAATTCTCACAACACAATTCATAAGAAAATATAAATCAAACCATATCAAGCTTAGTAAATCAAACCTTCCCTCATAGGGTTATCTCAAGTGTCTGCTTTTCCCGCTGGCCCTCGGCACAACCAAATTCATCACGATAATCAACGATTCACACACATCTAGACTTCTATGTTCACACATAGTTCCTACCACTTACCATCGGGGCTCAGGAGCTAGGCCCATCAGCCCCCTGACCATCCCCTCAAGCACCACCCGTGGGCTCAGGAACTAGGTTCGTTTGACCCCCTGACCATCCTGTGCGATAACAAATCCCGGTCCACTCACGACCTATTAATCAATCAATCTGGATATGCAAATACTATTTATCCAAGTAACTTGATATATATATATATATATATATACATTCCATAAATCCAATAAGCTTGATATGTACATAGTTATCCTAGCATGCTTACAACATCATGCTAACAACTGACAAATTATCTGATATCTCACTATAACACGTATAATACAATAAACCATATTTATCAATTTGCTCATAATGTGCTATTATTCATTCATTATATAATTATGTTCTATCACGAAAAGAAAATCAACCACTCACCATAATAGTAACAAAGAAATTGACCAGCATCCGTTTGAGAATCCCGAGCTTCTTAAAAGAAATCTTCCAAAAGAAATCCTCCAACTCCTTTCTCTTTTTCCTTTTCTCCCTTCTTTTTGTTTATCTTTTCTATCTCTTGGTCTACCTCTCTCAACTTCCACCACTCTTTTCTTTCCTTCCTCTCAGTTTCTCTTTTCTTTCCTTTTTCTCTTTTCCTTTCTCTCTTTTCTCTCCTTAGGTACTCTCAGCTGGGAATGATGAAATTTCCTTCATAAATGATCCCTATTTATAGCCAAAAACTTCAGCCAATTCTTTGACATCTCACCTTCCAAATGTCTACTTGCATGCTTCCTTCTTCATGCATCAAAACACATGGTGCCTTGCAGGTATTCTTGGCCATGCAGTTCAACACCTCCCTTTATGAAGCGTCAGTCCCAAAATATAGCCAAAACTTTTCAAAGATTCGGTTAACATTGCAGAAAAATGCTTTTTGCCGATTCTCCCTGCAAGTCTCGCTAGAGGAGCAGTGAGATTAGTCTCGCTAAGTCTTGCTGACCACTTTCTGTCTCACAAATCTCGCTGGTTTTCCTTAGTCTCGCTCCTTGATAACTTGTAGAAATACAAGTTATTACAACCTTTCTCTTAGAAAAATAGAGTTTAAATATAGAATCATGCGGTAGTTTGTGTTGAATTCTATTAATAAATCTTCCTATGCGTTCTATTCTTGTGAATTGATGAAGATAATTATTTTATAGCTTTTTTAGCCTAAAACGCATGTTTTAACGTAGGAACGCGAGCAACCTGTAGATGCATTGGCAACTTCGTAACGCAGGACTATGCGTTGGCAACCTGTGACGCGTTAACTTCCGCTCAATGCAGGATTATGCGTTAGAACATATGGATGTGTCAACATAAGTGAACACATAAACCAAATTCTCCATGGATGCATAACAACCAGAAACGCAAGGCAGCGGAAACTCAGATAAGAATCTTGAGAGATTGTCGGAAGATTGACATGCTGATCTGTGGCTAAAGTGGTGGATCTAAATTGAACCGAGAATTACGCAATTAGGCGAGATAGACGCACGACATCAATTTCCTCCAATCACACAGATTTGCCACTAATTACAAACGCAGCCTCTATAAAAGGGCAGACCTGCAAGCTGAAAAAGGGTTATTGATTCTCAGAAGAATTCCTAAGTGACAGCAGAGTTCTCTCCAAAAGACAACCGAAGACGAATAGCTCGAGAGAGAAGAGTCTTCCCTCCGCCTGACCACTTCACAGCAGAACCTCACGCTTCCATTCCGACGACTAAAGACATTGAACGCCTCCCTGCTTTCTATCTGTTTTTCTATCTTTGATTTTAGATTTGTGTCAAGACATTGAGCTGTCTAAAATTGTAATTCGTTCATTAATCTACAATTCTTCCATGTCTATCCATTTCTCTACACTTTCTGCTTTTTACTTTGAATCCATGAGTAGCTAATCTTTTCAAGGGTCACAGGTTGCGTTAGCATCTAAACAAGAACCATAGTGTAACTATTGCATCTTGTCAATTGCAATCTTAATTCGATGCTTATGTCCATCTAGCTAATCGATATAAGTAGTAATAATCTGACTGCTTGAGAGGGTAAGTGATTGTGGAACTCAATTGACAAGGCTAAGAAGTGTAACCTATCTATAGGAATAACCTTGGTACTGTACTCTCCTATGTGATATAGACATATAACGCATAGCGGCTGACAACCGGTAGAAGAGTCGCAAGTATGAATAGACTATCACCATGCGTTTCTGATTTTAGATGCTAACCAACCCGAACCCTGTTTTTACCCATTCACATAACTCATTAGCTGACTTTGTTGTGTCGCATACCTTACCATTTACCATATTTTAATCTAGTGTACATGTTATCGCTTTCTTTAGTTAAACGCATCCCCCATTATAAATTTTTGGTTACCACTCCAACTTAAATAATCCAATTAATTATAGAATCAGCATAGTCCCCGTGTTCGACCTTAGACTCACCAAGAAAACCTATTTCTTTGCTTATAATTGGGTTAAGAATAGGAAAACTTGATAGATCATTAACGCATAACATTAAGCATGTTGAACACATAGTGTGTTAAATGCATAGTAAGCTTAATAATAACAGATAAATGCAACAACAAGTTTGTGAACTTCAAATCTGCTGAACAACAAGTCTTTGGCGCCGTTGCCAGGGACTTAAGATCTGTCATACAACAAGTTTTTGGTGTCGTTGTAGTATAGTGGTGAGTATTCCAGCCTGTCATGCGGGTGACCCTCTCGCTGGTCTCGTTAGTTGCCAATTGTTGTGCGTTCTAACGTGCTAATATACGATATTAATTTGTCAAATTTTCCTATTCTTCACCCAAGTATAAGCAAAGAATGAGGTTTTCATGGTGAGTCCGAGGTCAAACACAGGGACTATGTAGATTCTACAATTCGTTGGATTATCTAAGTTATATGCTTCACAAGAAAATGGGGAGAAGTGATGCGTTTTATGAAAATAAAAAGCAGTAAAACTAAGCTAAAGTAATGGAGTGAATAGGTATGCGACACAACAAAGTTCAGCTAATGAAATTATATGAATGATAAAAGTAGGGTTGGGTTGGTTATCATCTAAATTCATAAACGCATAGTGAGATCAATTTCATACCAGCAACTCTGAACTGCACCTCTCGGTTGTCAGTCGCTATGCTTATATCTCTATAACGCTTAGGAGAGTGTTAAGTACCATGGTTATTTCTATGTCTAGACAATACTTCTTAGCCTTGTCAACTGAGTTCCACAATCACTTACTCTCTCGAGCAGTCTGATTATTACTACTTATATCAATTAGCTAGATGAACATAAGCATTAGATTAAAGTACAATCGACAAGATGAAACAGTCAAAATTATGGTTCTTATTTAGATGATAACACAACCGTAACCCTCAAGAGAGTTAGTTACTCATGGATGATAAACAACAAATGGAAAGTGATAAGAAATGGATAGCTATGGAAGTTGTATAGATTAATGAACGGAACAAATGTCTTTGAAAATACAATCTCTTGTCAATAAACTAAAACACAAGTAAGTAAGAAAAAGATAGAAAGAATGAAATGGTGTGACTGCCCAATCTTTTGAGCTTTTCGAGGTGGTAGCATGAATTCTACTGTGAAGTGGTCAGGCGGAGGGAAACTCTTCTCTCTTGAGTTATTCGTCTCCGGTTGTCGTCTAGAGAGAACTCTGCTGTCACTTAGGAATTCTTTCGAGAGATTCAACCACCTTTTCAGCCTTCAGGTTTGCCTTTTTATAGACGCTGCGTTGCAATCACTGGCAAATCTGCATGATTGGAGGCTCAATTGTTGCGTTGCATGTTTCTCACCGAATCGCATGATTTTCGGTTCAATTTAGATCCACCACTTTAGCCGCAGATCAAGCACATCAATCCCCGACAATCACTCCAGATTTTCGTCTGATTTTCCTCTGCCTTGTGTTTCTGATTGATAACGCATTCATTGCGTTCCTACATCAAAGCATGCGTTTTAGGTTCAAAAAGCTTCAAAACATTTATCTTCGTCAATTCACATGAGCAAAACACATAGGGAGATTTATCAATGGAATTTAACCCAATCTACTGCATGATTCTCCATTTAAACTCTATTTTTCTAAAAGAAAAACACTAATAACTTGTATTTCTACAAGTTATCACTAGTCTCGTTGGTTACTACTTGGTCTCAGTAATCTTTATCTGGTCTTCACTAGTCTCGCTGATTTTTGGCCTAATCTCGCTAGTCTCGCTAGCTTTTGCCTGGTCTCGCTAATCTTGCTGGCTTTTGCCTAATCTTGCTAACTTCCTAGATTGGCCAAGACTTTGCTTAACTCCACAATCCTAGATTTTCTGTCTCCAAAATTCTCTAACTCCACAGGCTTATGTCCCAAGTTTTTACCCCCTTTGTCTTAGTTTCTTTTTTTATAAGTCGTAAGTATTTAGGTCAAGGATTAGGGTGTTACATTTGCAACCTGAGAGCAAGCATTTGGGGAGCACTTAGGCACTCTAGATTTTGACATGCACGCATGGGAAGTGCCCAAGTGTTGCCCTAGTGCCTGGACAAACACTTCTAGGTACAGTGCCGAAGCACTCTCCCTAAGCGCCGAGGCACTTCGAGCAGTTATAAATACAAATTTTGGCGAATTTAGGTCATTCCAAGCCCCATTTTGGAGCCTTTACACTCAATTTCTCGATATTTTCTTCTCCCTAGACTCATCTTGCCATATTATGGATGGCTAAGGTAAGTTATTCTAGCTTAGGGTAGAATGAAACTCATTTGACTTGGATGTGATAACTTGTAATTAATGGTTTACTATTGTTTTCTTTGGATTCTTGATGTATTTAAACTTCTATGCTGGGAGATTATTATGGCTTGATGACCCATTGTATTTGTTTGGCTTCACTAGAGAAGAATGCATTTCTTAGTGTGTGAATCTCAATAGGGCACAAATTAGAGCATTTTTGTATGTAAATTTTAGGTTGTCTTAAATAATCCACTTTTCTACATTGCATGACTAATTGTTCAAGAATCAAATCATTAGTAATTTAAGGCTTTTCTTATTGTTAATGAACTTGGCTAGATTACCTTAGCTTAATGCGGTGTATAATTAATGAGGCCTCTAATTGGAACCGATCAATTGAACATTTAGACTAATTAAAAAATCGATTAGTCTGAAAACGCGTTGGTTTCAATCTTATAGTCAAGCTGGTGAACCAAGAATAGAATTGAGCATGCAAATAATCTTTTGAGTTTGATGAGCAACCAAGCAAATAAATGAATTTCAAAATTCCTAAGCTAGGCCTTTTAATCCAATTTAATTCCCACATTAATTAACACTTTTACATTCATGCCCATTAAATTCGATTGCAACCAACAACATACAACCCCCCCTGACGACAAACCTGGTCTTGCCATCTATACTGCATTCTTATAGTATAGGTCGGAGCTTATAAATTTATTTTATTAGTGGTCTTTTGGGAATTAGATTACGCCCCAAAAGGATTGTTGTATGCCCTACTTTCATTCTTAATTCTTGGTTAGCAAGTAGGCGGGTAAGAGCCCTTGTCATGGAGTAGTCGGGTAATGTGTGGCCGACAAGAAAGATGGCTAAGTGCTGGAGCATGTGTGAGAGACTTTGAGTAGCCGAGCCACCAAGAGAGTGTGAGTGATGCGTCTTGTTTGATGAGGGATGCGTCCATGGTGAGCATGGTTGAAGGTGGTGATACGTTGCTTGTTGGGCAAGTGAGGCTACGCGTCCATGAGCTTAGATGTGTTGGTTGAGGTTAGTAAGAGGGGTTGACGCATGGTGGCTATGCGTCCAAGCTAGACGACCATCAGCCAAGGGGCTGCGTGCATGAATAGCCGAGAAGGATAGCAAACTAACATCAAAAGTGTGCTTGATCATACATGGAGAAATTCTTGCCAAGGTTGCATCCACCATTCCTTCTTGATTAAGCAAAGTTGATGCTTAAGTATTAAACAGAGCCAGATTAGGTGTCAAAATTGGGTTAAGTGTGGCATGGGCTTGCATGCAAGTAGGAGGTGGCAAGTTGGGACTTTGCATGCAGTTTTCAGTGGAGGCCATAAATTTAAGGGTCCGACAAATGAGGTTGGTGTGTGCAATTTACTCGGGCTATTTGAGAGTTTCTTTGACAAATTGTTCTAAATTGAGTCTAATTTCACCAAGAGGGCTACCGAAAAGAAACCCATTGAGGAAGAACTTGGATTTCATTGGAAACTTAAGCTTGCTCCAACTATTGGGTAAACTAAAGCAAAGCAAGCATTACTGATATCTAGCAGTAAAAGAGAATTTAGTGGCAAAAATTTTGAGGTAAGCTAGCCAAGGCAATTATCTAAGAGTTTGTAAGAGGAAGTAAAGTCTAATTTTGGCTAGAAACATTACTTTTGGCAGCTGGAAGTGAAGACAACATTTTTAAGGTTGTTGGGTGCGTTTTGAATAGTTATGCATGCAGATAAGCTAAACCAGTGGCCGAAGGTAAAATTCTTTTGAGGTTATTTTGACGTTTTCTGGACATCCAAAGGCAGGCCAACACGCCACTGGTCGTGCGGGCGTGCGGGTGTGCACGCTAATGAGTGATGTGTGCTGTTGTTCGTGTGCAGGCTATGGGGCTGAGATAGGTCTCATTAGTGAGCAGGGGGTGGCACTACATGCTGATGTGCACTTTTAGTGTTAACCGCAAGTGTACGGGTCAAGTTATAATATAAAACGGTTAAGTCCAAATATCGTTCCACTGGAGATCCAATTGGGAAGGTTTAAGTTACTTAGCTATTCTAGAATTGAATCAATTTTATTTGAGGATTGAAATTGAATATTATAAGTTATGGAAAAATACAAATCAAATAAGGAAAGTATCAAAGGGAGAAACACGAGTCAAAGAGAGTTCTAGGGTAATGAATTCTTGTTTATTTCATCATGCAATAATATAGATTTTATGGATTTTATTGCAATTCATATGCCTAAGTCTAGAAACTTAATTCCAAATTATTTTCTCTCAAAACCAACCATTTCTCATGCAACTCGATTGATTATTAATCTCTTAAAACCAAGACAAAATTACATGGCATTAAAATAGTCTTTAGCAACTTTTATTGTCAACCTAACTACTCTCGTGATAGATTAACAACAATTCATTGTTATAGATCAAGTTAAACATACAATCTCTCAATCATACATCTAACCTAACATGTGAAGATGGCCAATCCACAAGAATTAAACACAATAACAATGAAAAGCATAATCATTCCAACAAAACCATGAGTCTACAAAATTAACATGAATTCATAAACAATTCATCAAAACCCTAAAACTAAAGAGTTTAGCCACTCATAGCTTGAAGCAACATGTTTAAGCAAAATAAACAAAGAAAGAGTGTAAAGAAAGGGAAACTCTACTGAAAAGAGGCTCTTGATTGAGGTAGCACCGTCACGATCTCCTTGGCTCTCACATCGGACTTCGAAGGGCACCAAGACTATCTCAAACTCTTTTCCTCTTCCTTGCAACTAACTCACTCTTTGAACTCTCACTTAATTCTCTCCTTTTTGTATCTCTTTAGGTCTGCAACTTCCTTGCTTTGCCTTGATTTTTCTGGATGATTTGAGCTGCTGGAAACCCCCAAATTTATAGAGTTTGGCCGCCCAAAAATTTTCCAAAAATACAAATTTTTCATTTAAGGAAAGCTGGCGCCGCGGCGTTAGGGCTGTATCCGAAAAAGTTTGCTCTTGGGTTTTAGCGCCGCGGCAGCGCCGTCCAAGTGCCGCAACGCTAAAATGCGTTTCAGAAATATTGCTCTCGGGTTTTAGCTCCGTCCAAGCGTCGCGACGCTGTCATGCGTTCAACAAGGATGCATCGAGGCAGCGCCATCCCGGCGCCGCGATGCTACTCTGCGTCCAGAACTATGCGTTGATGTTTCAGCGCCGAGGCGCTATCCCCAAAATTCGCCCTTTTTGGTTTTTCAACTCTTTTTCGCCGTATTCTTGTTCGGTTTTGATCTTTTAGTTGTTTCTTCTAATTTTCCTCGTTTTAACTTGAAAATCACTAGCAAACAAGTGAAATCTAATATAAACTCCCTTAATTTGAGAGAATAGAAAGCACTTTTCAAGTGCTTATCACATGCATGCAAGGGTTGAGCGAGACAAGTCTCGCTAGTCTTGCTAAGGCATCTGACACTAGCTATAGACGCAGGTAGCGAAAGATGCATGCACACCCTGCCTCTTTTGAGGTTATTTCGGCAATAGGTGTTTAAGGACTGCCGCACACGAGGGGTAGTGTGTACGAGGCTGGTTGGCCGTGCGGGACAGCGTGCCTGTGTGAAGATTGCTGCACATTTGAGGTTAGGCAGGCTAGGTGAGTGTGTTGCAGGGCTGTTAGACAAACTTAGGGCAGGTTGCAACTTTTGGACATTTTGGTTAATTTTTGCTTGTGGATGAGCCTTTTTGAGTTAAATTAACTTAAGTTATGCCATAAAGGGAATTTTAAGGATATTTGACAAAGGAATTAATTTGTTACAGGCAAGGAAGAGCCAGGAGAAGTATATTGCCGAAAACAAGTTGTGAGTGACATAATTTCATTTAAAATGATTTATATTCTCAACGTTCTAATATGCTCGGTTTATTCGCAAAATATAAGATTTTTGGCATGAGTTCGATTTGATAAAGCATATGTTTCTTTATATGATTTTGAACATGCTTTTACATGATTTTGAGCATGATGTTTATGATGTCAAGCCTTGTGAAAAGCATGTTGTTTGAGAAATACTTTGAAAATTCTGGAGAATTGTTTATCTCGTATTTACAAATGATTTAATTATTAGAAAGCATGTTTTATTTTCAGAAGATGGTCCTCATGCCAAAAGACATGGAGAAGGAAAATGGGCAACCTAAATACAATAGATTGTCCCCAATGTCAAAGGACATAAAGAAGGCATATGGGCAACCTTAATATTGAGACCACGGTACTGAAGAACTAGAGAAGGTACACGAACAGCCTGGGTTATAATTCCTATGTGCACATAAAGGGAAAATTCGACACTATAGTGTTAAGATTACTCCACACAACTAAGGTTATTCGACATTGGGTGTGTTGAGATTACTCCACCCTGACTAAGGTTGATTTCGACGTTGAGCAGCATTGAGTTTACTCCGCCTCAACTAAGGGAAAATCTTTAAAAAATATGCAAATGTTTATTTGATATTCAAGCATGATTTCGTTTAACTTTTAAGCCAAGCATAGTTTTTCTAAACTTGCACTCACTGGGCAGCCTAGCTCATGTTTTCAAATGTTTTTCTGCTTTCCAGGTAGCGAGCGGAATCGGGATGCTTAGCCTATTCGTCAAACTCGTCTGAATCTGCTACTTAGTTTGAATATTGTAAATATTTATACTTAAACCTAGCATTGTATATATCAGGGTCGAAGAAGTGGAAGTGTGTAAAAACTCTGTTGATATTATTATAAATTTAAGTTTATTGTATATGGCCTGGATGTGAGTTATAATTTTGTTATCAAGTGCTTGGTAAGGATTTGAGGAGAGTTAAGCTAACAGTAGATGTCGGAAAAGGGTCGATGTCTGCTGAGTCACGCCTCTTTTCAGGTTAAAGAGGGTAGCTCGAGAAGGGGTGTCACAATTGCTATCAACCAACCAATGATCCTAATTACCTAATTAGCTAAATATGTATAGATGAATTCGTACTAATATACTTAACTAACCGCTATACGCTTTAGGGATTAAGTTCAAATGAATAACTATCTTCCATCGTCTAATTAATTACCCAATACAGTTCCCTAGGTCAATTAAAGCATTACTTATTAGTGGTTGACAAACAATCAAGCAATTTAATCTAAGCCTTTTGCTTCTTGAACGTTAACCCCTAATTACATGTCACGTATTATGAGTTAATCCTTCAGCATGCAACCATACAATCTCAAGTAGTTTATCAGACAATAAAGAGAAAATACAATTGCAACACATTAAATTCAGAGAAGAAACCCATACCAAAATATGAAATACATTAAGATAAAACTCCCAAAAGTTACAAAGTCCAATCTCCTAAATTAGAAACCCATAAACCTTACCTTCCCATGGCAATGGAGAAGACAAGATCTAACATTGTCTCTATGATAACATGAGAGAAAAGGAAGAAAAATACAAGTGGAAGGGAAGAAAGTGGAGAGAAAATTAGAAGAATCAATTTATAATAGGTTGAAGAGTTGCGGTGCTACAGGGAGTACTGCTCCCCTATTGCACAATCTCAAGTCTTGAGCACCTGATGCAACTCTCCTTTGGGCATTTTTGTCTTTTTTCACTCATTTGAAGTCTAGTTGCTCTATTTAACTCCCAATTGCTCAAAATTAACCCCGAACAGCACGTAATGCTCCTGAATGCATGGTTTGCTTGAGATGCCTACAAATATGGATATATAAACACATTAACTTCATAATCAAGCTAGATTAAACGCAATGAGATAGCACATTTTAGGTGCTATCAATTTTGTGGCCCAACTAATTGCACAAATTGACATAATGGTTGGGTTGCTATAGACCATGGAAATATCAATCAATTAAATGCGTTGTATTAAGGAACTGCACTAAGCTGCGTGGGATGCAATGAATCACATTTATACGAGATGTGCCCATAGAATCCTCAATCAGTTTATTTCGTGAGCAACAACCTTTACTCAAAGACTTACAATCTTGTATGGAGAAATCATCCAAATTTCTCATGGGGAGGAAGGCAATAACAACAAACTGATCACATGGGAGGCCAAATTGCCACTAGTAAACAGAAGGACTTCACCTGGATTTCATGCAGTGAATCAAGGATAGGTGCCATTTGAAGGGATTTGAATCCCGGTAGAAGCATGTGATTGCATTCTTTGATTTCTTCAAAGAATTAAAAATACAAAAACTAGAAGAAAAGGTTAAGCACCATACTAATAACTTGTAGAAATACAAGTTATTGTAGTCCTTAATTAGAATAATTAAGATAATTTAGAAGAAAATGCTTTAAGTTGAGAAGAAAATAGTGTAAAAAGATCAACTCTGCGTTCAAGTTATTTACAAGATCCTTTATCCAGGAAATTATGATTTTTGTATCTTTTGGATGCAGGATTTGAATGAGAAGAAGTCAAAAACAACCAAGGATAATCCAACACGCTACCAGACAAAGTGAGATCAAGTCAACAAGTTGATACGCATGTCGAAGAACCCGACAGTGAGATGAATCAAGAAGAAAATGAATCCATGGAGGAATGGGCAATGACTATCGTGTCAAAATGCAAGTGGACGACTGATTTGACAAAGTAATGACAAGGCCAATGAACTTGTGACGCGAAGAAGTCTATGCAGCAGGGCATGGGATTAAATGCAAAGGTGTCAGGCAATCATGAGGACTACCTTTTGGACACCTATACATAGCCCACAAGAGTGCAACTTCAAGACATTAAGAGACGAAATAACAAAAGCTTTACCGAATCTCCTTCACCTCCATTTCCATCTTCAACCTCGAGCTTCTCTCTGAGGAATTATGAGTGAGAGCTCAAATTCTCCTCTTGGAAAGTGAGAGTTCATCTCCATTCCTCTGTGCAATTACTTCAAAACAACCACCACTCATAGCCTCCAAAACAAAGATGTTGCAACCGGCGACTCGACACTCTTCTTTCAATACTTGCTTTATTTTCTAGACATTCTTATTTGTATTAAGATAGTGAAATTGAAAGACTCACATTTTCTTCAATATAAATTAGTTTGCTCAATATTTCCATTCATCCATATCATTCTCATTCTCTATCATGGCTAACTAATTTCTTAATGGGTTGAGTGGATTAAACTAACATTTCCCAAAGTTTTACATCAGTAGAGTTCATCTTATTTGATGTGTGCAAAATACTTTGCATGAATCTATCGAACAAATAGATTTAAGTAAGAATGATCAAATGCTTGAGAGAGTAAGTGATTAAAATTTCCATTCAAACAAGCAAAGAGTTGACTTTAGAGATAAAGTTAGTCTTTTGTCTATAGGAAACTTTACATGAATCTTGGAGATAAGATAAATGTGGCATAGAAGCATCAAGAGGTTAGTTATCAATTTTAGAGTCTAGGATATGAACGTCTGCTTATGCATTGCCTAGGAAAATGTTAGTGAACTTCCATCAACCCTACTTTCTCCATTGATTTTTCTATTTATCAACTTCTGCTATTTGACTATAATTGTACTTAACATTTTCACCATCATCACCTCCCATGTTCACCAATCTATCTTCACTCTTGTTTGTACCCATTTGTAATTAAACCATTTGCAAATTTTTCAACACATCCTTTTCGACACATCATTTGTATAAACATTGTCTTAAATCAACAAAGTCCTAACATAAAATTATCACAAATACCTACTTCGACCTTGGACTCTCCAAGAACCTCATCAAAACTTACACTTGGGTTTTTATTATAGGAAAAGATGTGTTTAACTAAGAGAATTTATTTAATTCATAAGCACGACATAAGCCTATCATAATATGAATCATTCAAGCTAAAAATATTGAGACGCATACTTTTGTCAATCCACAAATGCAACAAACACTTCTCCTCGCATTGATTATCTTCTCCTTGAAGTCTTCCTTTTTCCAAGAGATCTTCCTTGCTATGACTTTGGCAAGGATCCAGCTTGTGCAAACCGCTCTTGAAAGATAAGAGGGAATGAGAAAGATGAACTTTTAGAGAAACCTTTTCTAAAAGGGGGAGAATTTTCTTAGGAGAGAAATCTCTGTAGCATGACTATAGAGTGTGTGTTCTATGAGAGCTCCCAAGGACCCTATTTATAGAACAGTATGGGTTACTCCTAATTCTATTGAGATAACCTCTCTGCAAAGCTTACAAATTAAATATTTAATAATATGTAATATTAATAAATATCTATCCAAATAATATCTCATATTAAAGGGTTTAAAATATTTAAATCGTATTTAAATATTTAACTTCTGCATAATCTTTAATTTGAATATCATTCAAATTAAAAAAAATTAATTATTCAAATAAATTAATAAATTCTCCCACTATTTATTTAATTTGAAACTTATTCAAATTAGATGACTTATTTATATTTGGATATCATCAAAATTAATAATCAATTATTTGAAGTACATTCAAATAAATTAATTCTCCCATAATCTATTTAATTTGAATCTTATTCATATTAGATAATTTATTTATTTGAATCTCATTCAAATAAATTAGCTCTCCATATTATAAAGTTATAAAGTTATAATTTGAATCTCATTCAAATAAACTTTATAATAAAACATGTATTTAACTATACCCAATACAATTAACATTTTCCCACCAAATTTTGAACATGTCCAATTTTCTTTCAATCATAATTGATTCTTGTTGGTCCTTCATGAGCCAGCAAGGGATCTTATGGACCTACAAATTATAAGCTCCAATGATCCATGATTAATTAATTAAACTCTTTAATTAAATTAATCTTCATTCATTAACTACAGGACCACAAAGTGCGTCGTATTTGTAGTGTCACAAGGATATGGCACCCTACTTTGTTCATATACTATAGACCTTTAGGTTATTTCTTGAACATCATCTACCCATATTTCTGGCTACTGTATAGATTAATATTGCATAATTACTAATTAAATTAATCAACTAATAAATTACGAGGCTTTAGGGCATAAATTCCAATACCATCAATGCATGATAGATCAAATCAAGCATCCAATTCGTCAACCCCCTTCGAGCTATTACTAGAAGAATATGTCATGAAAAATGATGCTTTGTTGCAAAGTCTTGCCTCCTCAATTCAAAATGTAGAAATGCAGGCCGACAACATTATAGGGGAATTGAAGAACAGGCCAAAGGGCACACTACCTAATAATATTGACCGGTGCTAGGTCACGATGCTTCGAAGTGGAAAACTCTATTTGTTGATGAACTTGAAATTGAATTAAAGAGAGCATCACCAATTTCTTTTCAAGAAGATCATTCTTAAATAGATCAGTCCAAAGATGAACCTGTAGAAGAAAAGGAAAAGAAGAATGAAAAAAAAAAAAAAAAGACCACCACCCTGCGAGCAACACCACCAATTCTTTAAAGGTTAAAGAAGAGAAATGATGAAGTGTAGTTACGCTTCCTAGATGTGCTAAAACAACTGCATATCAATATTCATCTGCTTCATACATTGGAACAAATGTATAAGAAAAGGAGGTTAGGGAATTCAAGACAGTTGCACTGATGAAGGAATTTCCTCAAGGCTGAAAAGCACCTAAATTATGCTTACTTAGGCTTAGATTTTGTTTTAGTTTTATTGCTTAAATGAGCTTCTTTATGCTTTATTTATTTATTTTTGTAGGAAATGAGTTTATTTATTTATTTTGTAGGAAATGAGCAAGCAGACCAAAACAAGCCAAATATGGTGTAAAATGAACAAAATACCTCTATAATAGGTCAAACTTGGACCTGAGGCAAAGAATAAGTCAAAAGGGGGTTAATAAGTGCGGAGGAAGCAACAACGTCATGCTCCACATTGAAAGCCGAGAGGACAAAACAGAGGAGCGTCACGACACTACCCTAGAGCATCGCAATGCTCCAACTTTCTCACACGCGTATTTATTAAAGAGTGTCATGGCGCTCACTTATAGTGTCTCGATGCTACGCCAAATCAAGTCTATTTTAAGACCTAATTGCCGTCTTTTGAAAGGCAGTTTGACTTAAGATAAATTTTATAGCACCATGCTTAATCTCTGTGGACAGTTGTCTAAACATTTCTTGCAATGATCTCTTGAGTAGAGACCATGTTCTCATGTTTCTTGGCTAAAACTTCGGATCAGCTAGCTAAAGTATATGCTCGGGCCTTTTCATTGTCCTTATTTCACCTCTCATATGCATCACGAACATTTCATGTTGCATGAGGGACAAGGGCTTGAGGACAAACTTGAGATTGTCTATTACCAGCACAGTGTTAATAGTGTTTTTCCATGATGTGTAGTTTTAGCCAGTAATTTTATCAGCAGAAAGCAGGTAAATAACAGCACTTGTTTTTGCAGAAATAAACCAATTTTAATACAAATTAGAAAACTGCGTAACTCTTTAAGACCCAATCTAATTTTAGCAAGCATAATAATGAAAACCCTTAAACTCATTATTTTGCAACAATACTTCAATGATTTAGAACTAAAAGCTACCAAAGGGTAGTCAATTATTCCTTCATTGAATTGAGATATTCTCAACCAAACAATACACCAGAATAACTCTTATTGCTATAGTGTTTAGGTACCATGATTTTAGTCAAGAAAAACATTAACTTGTTTAATGATTCTTGTAAGTGTAACCCTTCATTTTAGATCCCAGAGATTCGCTCCAATGAGCATGTCGAAGGGAAGGACAAAATTGGTGCAAAAACTAAATTGACCCTATCCATTTATGGAGTTTGCCCTGATATTGACTTCATACAAACACCTTCTGAAGGGAGGGTGAGCCTAGGGTACCACGAAGCCTAGTATGAAATCTCACTTTGCGAATGCTGACACATATCCTTCTCCCACTTACTATAAATATTCTCTCCATTCACCTTGATATTGACCCATACAAACATCTTTAGAAGGGAGGATGCACTCAAGGCACCACGAGGCCGAGTATGGAATCTCACAGCATGAATTTTAACAAAGAACATGAGAGAAAAATATATCATATACATTTTTCCTCCCACTAAGTATTTTATAAATTAGGGTCCATTACTTAGGTAAATTTAGGCTAAGTTATTTATCTAAGTGATGTTAATTTTCCCAATATAACAGTTACATTGAATACTTTAACATAATGTTTTACTTCACCAAACATTTTAATGGATTAATAATTTATTGCACACTTAATAATATATTGACTAATTCAGCCCCCAAGTCAGTTCCAAGTAGAGGTATTCCCTTACAATTAACTTAAATACCCAATCCTAGACATAACCTTCCTCAACGGAGTTCCCTTATAGGCTAATTTTATTAAATTTAAACTTTTATTTTTCTCATTTTAATTCTATTAGAAAAATAAAAGATATTCATATTTCTAATCTTATTAGAAACATTTTAACATAAAGTTTTAATACAAAACTTTTAAATTTTTTTAAAAAAGCATTAATTAAAACCCGATGCAATTCTTTATTATAGAGTTTAAATTCTATATCATATAATTTATATATCGAAGAAATTAAAACCTATAACATGCATCTAATTACATCATTTATTTTCGTCAACTACCATAATATAACACTTATATAAATACTAAAGAAAGTAAAACCATATAGTATACTTATTTTAATCATACATTAAACTATATAACATAACACTTATATTATAACCATGTGTACTATATAATATACATCATGCATGTACATACCTTAGGAAATAACTTAAACTTTATATATAACATTTATATTTAAACATGATATATGAATATACTTAACCTATGGTGAGATTTTAAATTATATGGCATACTACATGCAACATATATAAACTATATAGTTAAATTTACATCTCATGCACATTAAAACTATATAATAGCAATAATAGACAAAGAATTGGCACCCTAAATAATTAAATTAATATAACTAACTTATATTAATATAATTATAAAAAATAAAAAAACACTAAATCTGCACGATTTGCCAGCTACACGATCGCCCACGTAGCACGAATAAAACCTTACATTAAATCGTCAGAGCGTCGCGGCACTACATCGAAATCCTACCCTTGGATTCGAAGCACCTTGAGAACGCCTAGGGGCTATCGTCTAACGATTCAGTGCTCAAGCATCTGGAGGAGCAATGATGTGCCAAGATTTGGTGTTACCGCAAGTGTACAGGCCAAGTTATGATATAGTTAAAACAGCTTGAAAGGCCAAGTATCGTTCTCAGGGAATTGGTTTGATTATTCTTTTAGCTATTCAGAGATCTTTCCAATTTGTTCTCAGGGAATTGGTTTGATTATTCTTTTAGCTATTCAGAGATCTTTCCAATTTTATTTAGGGGATCAAATTGTAATGTCACTTAAGCTAAATTAATCTGAGAAAGCAAATAAAAGTGATCAATATATAGAAATTATCAACTAAGAGTCGCTTTAGGGAATAAATTTCATCAAAGGTATTATTAAACACAAATGCTCGACTCTTGAAGTAATTAACACAATCCCTAGATCTAGAAGTCTTTTATCCGGATTGAATCTTTTAAAAGCAATCTTTTCGTTTACTTAAACTCTAATTACTAATTTCTTGAAACTAGGTGATTAAGCAAAATATTAAGAACCTTCATCAACAATCTCTATTGTTATCCAACTACGTTATGTGTTTTCAAACGATAGTCTAGCATGCATGATCTAACTTAAACATATTTTTTCAAGCAAGATTTAAATCATAGAATCATTCAAATGTTGATCAAACATTCAAAAGCATTAAGAATGGTCATACTAGAAAGCATAAATGAAAATTAACATTCAAGAAGCAAAGTGTTCAACAATTTAAATCTAATAATTCATCTACCCCTAAAACTAGGAGAAATTTAGCCTAACATGGCTTCCATAGACAAAACCCACATTAGAACAACAAAATACAGCAAATAAACTAAGAATACTGAAAGGGAAGAAAAGTTATCTGGCTTCCAAGCTCATATCCGGGATGGATTTGGCCTTCCAATGTCCTCAAACCTTCTGGCATCATGGAATCTCCATATCTTGCATTAAACTCTCGCTCTCGGTCTCTAATTGGATTTAATGTGGTTGCTAGTGGCTTTCTAGTGATAATGAAGAAAATAAGGTTTAGAAATGAAAAGAACCAAACCGAGTCAAAATCGGACAAAAAACGAAAGAAAGGATGAAAAAGCCCTAGGAACAGGGCAGCACAACCGAGAGTGTTGTTGCACTGTCCTCGACACTCTCGAACTGAGAGCAACAAAATTAGGAGATTGAAGAAGCGTCGCGTCCCTGGCATGGAGCGTTGCTACGCTGTGTGGTGAGCATCATTACGCTGCGATTGTCACACCCCCTCCCGGATTACCTACCTATCCTGAAAGGGAATGTGAAGACAATAAACATCACCCCTTTTGTGACTCATATTGTCCCATCTTACATAACTTCCTGTGAACACATTTTATACATATATATTCATAGAACTCAGCCATACTACACATGATCATAATATAACAATCCTTCCTGTACAGAATACACTTTTGTCATATAACATAATTAAACTTCCATAGATCCACTATACGTTTAAACAAAACCACATTACAATCCCCACTCTTTACACAACTAGATCTACATGCCACCTACATAAGGTTATATACAACGTACAACTCTCAGACTTGACTGAATTTCAAGAACTCGAGACTTAGGCAGGGTGAGCTGAAGTAGGCTAAGCACCAGGAACGTCCTTGCTACCTGGGGGGAGAAAAAGAAAACATTGAAAACATAAGCTAACAGCCCAGTGAGTGACCAATCTTTGTAAAACGGACATTTATTGAAAACAGGCATGTTACATATAAATAGATAAACAAGGATTTAACATATTATTCAACTATAGCATACTTTCCACAAACCATCAATCTCATAAATCCAATTTCAAATCATACATGATTGTTTTCCAAAAGAAGTGATACAGTAAACAGTTTGGTTTTTCAAACTTTTTCCTTAGTTGAGGCGGAGCAACGCTCAACGCACTCAACGTCGAAAACAACCTTAGTTGGGGGTGGAGCAAGACTCAACACACCCAACGTCGAAATCATCCCTGGCTCAATGCGGAGCAAACTCGACACATCAACCAAATCAACCTCTATGTGCACATAGTGTCACACCCCAACCCAGATTTACTCTATACCTAGGAAGGAGCATGATCCTATTTCCAACATAAGACTCTATAATGTAAACACCATAAAAGATTAACAAATCATACAATAATCTCATTATCTCATCACAGAAGAACGGGTAAACTTTTAATTACCATGTCTGTATACACATAATAAGTACAACACGCTCCCCCTTTCACTACCCTCTCATGAAAGATGTTTAGTACATGACATATGAACAATCTAAATATTTACAACTATCCCAGAGGTTCGCTTCCAGATAGGTCCAGACGAGATTCTTCAGTAGGCTAGGCGTCCCGGACACGCTCGCTACCTGAAACAACAAACAACAACAAACTGGATGAGCAAAAGGCTCAGTGAGTGACTAAATCTACTAAAACTAATCATGACAACTTAAATCCAGTTTGTAAGATAGTAACCAACGCATAGCACATCCCAATGGACTATCAAGATTCACTTTTACACTATGCATATATAACTATCAAACTCTCATGTCTCACAAGCTTTCATCTATTTAGTGCTTTCACTTCCTGTCCCTCAGCACTTATTCATTTATAATTACTGTACCATGTGCCTTCACATGAAATCCCTCGGCACAGGTAACAAACTCTATCCATGCTCAAGTGCCTTCACTCATGATCCCTCAGCACGAGCTAGTGTGTGATGGATTACTACATGCCTTCACTTACAGTCCCTGAGCATTGTAGTCCATTTTCTACTGTTATTCAAGTGCCTTCTTAGATCCCTCAGCACTTAATTTCAAACTTACTCACATGTAGCTTTCACCATAAGGTCCCTCAGCCACTTATGTGTTTAGACATTTGTAATAATATTCTCTTAAATCACTAACACATCACATACATAAGGCATACTACCATGAATCACGTTTTCTCATCAATATGCGTACTAAGTTTAATACAAGGTATAACAAACAGTCACTCACAATCGGTCCCGGCTCTAAGTGGGTTATAAGCCTCCCCGAGCTCTTCTTGGCCTGAAAATACACAATCCTCAAGTTTAGTTTTCCATAATCTCCCTTTTTCTTTTAACATTCAGTAGCATCGTTACTCCATAGAAATTAGTAAGCTACCAGCGTTACTCAAAAGATATTCAAACTGTTCTAGCGACACTGCGTTGATTAAAACCAGCGAAACTACCTTGAAGAGCGATACCCAGCGATACTCTAGCAAGAGTTATGAGACGCAAGCCTATCTTTGCGTTGCAGCGTTACTTTCTCTGCTGCTCAGTCTCTTGCTTACTCAGCGATACTTTCGCTGTGACAGAACCGTTTCCTTCTTCCTTTCTTCTTCCTTCTTCAACCTTCTAAACATTTCGTTTCAATCAATTTCAGTACTTTCTTCCTTCTACAAACTTGTTAGAATACAGGTCCTTCATTTTACCTCAAAATTTCATGAAGCACATCTTCCCCGTTTGGGACATATCCTCCGACAACTCCGAGTTACCTCTACTCATTCGACAGTTCAACTCCCGTCTCTTCTTCCTGAGTTTGACACACAATTAAACAATTTCAGCTCAAGCATCCTTCATGAAACCTGCTAGAAATCGAGTTAACTTACTAACCTCAAAGTTTCAGCCCTAACCTTCGTCTCTTCAATTTGTTCTTCCTCCAAAACCGAGCATCACTCTGAAAAGACCACAGCAGCCGAAACCTCTGTCAAACCCAAGTTTCTCCCACGAATTCAATGAGATTTCTGCTTCAGATCAGCATGAACATCTTCTTCTACCTCCCTTCGATGTTTCGCCTTAAAATGGACCCTACTCGAGCTCTAAAATGCAAGCAGAACAATTGAATTCTCAGACCACTTATATATATACCACCGACTTGTACTCCATTTCAATTCTATGCTATAGTCCGTTCAACGCATACCTCCTATGCTCAGCTTCAGCAACACACACGGCCTCTGGTTTCATTTCAAACTCTCCCGCCAAATAGTTAACATACACATTACCTTCTCTCAGCCAACATTTGTCTAACGCATACCAGCCTTCGACGCATGGTAGCGTTCGCCGCACAACAGCCTCACCGCAGACCAGCTCCCAAACTCCTCGTCGCCCTTACTTCTAATCGGCACATTGCCTTCAATGCGTTTGACGCATAATGATCCTCCACGCCTTATGTCCTCAACGCGTCTCAACTTCAACGCATGATCAGCTTCCCTCACCTTTGCGTTTACACCAAAATTATTTCCTCCACAACAAGTTGCCATCAACGCATAGCTTACACTTAGCCATTTTTCCCACTCCAAACGCAAGCCAGCCAACTACTTTACACATTCACCCATCTCTCGACCCCCTTCTTACTTTGCGTTCTAATATTGCACATGTGTTGATAGATTCAGGAGCTACTCACTCATTCGTGTCTTGTAAATTTGCTGTATTTATGAATAAAGAATTAGAATCCTTGTCTGAAGCCTTACTAGTATGTACCCCTACTCGGGAAAACATTGTTATAGAACGGGCTTATTTCGAGTGTGAGATTGTGATTGATGGTCTGGTGTGGTTAGCTGATTTATTACCACTAGAATTATTGGAGTTTGATGTAATTCTTGGCATGGACTTTTTATCAAAGTACCATGCAAAAGTTGATTGTTTTAAGAAGGAGGTGTGGTTATCGAAGCCTGATGGAATTGAAGTAGTATTTAAGGGGAGGAGACGATTGAGAAACCAAACGAGTTTTTCGTATAAATGTTTCTAAACGACTCTATTGATTTGGAACGATTTGATATAGTTCAAAAGAGATGTTGAAAATACGTTCCTGTTGTATTGATGTACTTATCTTGTTTTATATGTATAAATGTAACATGTCTGTTTTTGATTAAAAGATAGTTTTACAAAACCAGTCACTCACGGGGCTTTAGCTCACATTTTCCTATGTTCTCAAATTTTCCAGGTAGCAAGCGAGTTCGGGATGCTTTGCCTATGCAAGAATCTCGTCTGAACCGTCTTTGGTAAAGAAATGGTTAGTCAGTGAACCTTACAGAGGAGTCGAGGTTGCTGACTTCACATCTTCTTTCGGGTTATGGAGGATAATCCGGGAGGGGGTGTGACATACAGTGTCGAGGCAGTGCCGCCCATAGCATCGTGACACTACCCTATTTTGGGGTTATTGCACCTTTTCTTCCATTTTTCGTTCGATTTTTGCTTAGTTTGGTTTGATCTTTTGGCCTTCAACACTTATTTTCTTCATTATTACCACTAGAAAATAACATCATATCTAATAAAATCATCCCTAAATTAAAGACAAATATAACACTTTTTAGGTACTTTTCAATCAAATAAAGGGAAGAAGAGAAAGCCCTGCAGCGTGGCGCTTTATACAAATAGCTTCAAATGGAAGACCATTGCGGTGCTACAGATGAAGGTCAAGAGCGTCGCGGCTTTGTCCTATATGTTTGGAAAATTTTGTACTTTAGGAAAACATTTCTCTATTTATTCTAAGGTTTTGGCTAGCCAAATTCATTCATACAACCACAAAATTAGAGAGCCTAGAAAGTGTTTTGCTATCAAGAAGAGTGGAGAAAGTGAGGGAACTGTTCGAAGGTCGTTCAAGATCTCGAGGTGTGAATTAAGACGAGATCGACAAACTTCAATGACGGGATTGCTTTGAGAGTAGTTTGTCCTTGTTTCTCTTACTGTTCTTTACTATCTATGTTTGTCAAGTTTTATAAAAGTATCTATTTTGCAATAATGAGTGGCTAAATGTTTTGGTTCTAGGGTGCTGATTAACTTATTTGTAGATAAGTTAGTGCATATTATTTTATATGGACGTTAAGTTCTTGAATAATGTTTTCCAATATTATTGTGCTTAATACACTGATTGATCCTCGATGCATGTTAGAGTAAATGTTCAATTAGAAAGATTGTATGCTTAATTTGATCTATAATATTGGATTGTTATCAAGCTATCACGCAAATAGTTAGGTTGGTAATGAATGTTGATCATAATTATTCTTAATGTCATGCTTTTTAATTTAGTTTCAAGCAATTAGTAATCAATTATGTTTTCATGAGAAAAGATTGTTACTGAAAGATAATAATCCCAAAAATAGTTTTAGACTTAAGGATATCATTAACATAATAATCAATAGGAACCTTTGTATGACTTAGTGAAGTAATTAAGGAAATCAACACCCTTGAACATCTTTGTCTCTTGAATTTCAAAATTTGTCTTTACATTTCTTTCTTTTATTACAAAAAATCAAGATCATCATCATAGTTCGAATTTTTAGATAAGATTAACACAGTTCTAGAATAACTAAGCAAAATTTGAACATTTAATCTCTAGAGGATGATAGTCGGTCTCTTGTAAAGTTGTGTGTATGGATGATTTCTCACCCTACACATGGGTTATGTTCATTCATGAGAAACAGAAACCTATTGGTAGACAGAATTCGTTATTCAATTCCATAACAAATAATTCACTGACCTCACCAAAACTGTAGCAGTCGTAAGCTTGGTCGAACACAATCGAATAGCTAACCGTCCTAGGCAATCAAAGAGGGATTTTGAAGTTGGTTATTGCAAGAAAAGTTAAATTGAATAAAATAAACGCGACAAGTAAAGATTGAAAATAATATATGAGAGTCTAGCTTGGGTTGTAATGGAATTTCCCTATTCAAAATACTTGATCATCGAATTTTCATTACCGAAATTAATTAATTGCTTTCACCTAACCAAATTCAATTAGAAAAGCTAATTAAATTGTCTTGATTAATTAATTAGTTCAATTTGAAAAGATGAAAAGTATGCATGTCCAGATTGACCTAATTGCTTCAAGATCTAGGGAACATTAGGTGGAACATTCAATTTTCAAACGCTTAATTAGACGTTCGTTTGATTCAATCCAAGGCCGATTAGAACAATGCTTAACAAATTTGATTCACAAGCCAACCTAACATATCCCTTCTAAAGATGAACATGAGATCAAGTGTCATGCATCAAACTTCAATCTAAAGCAATGACCATAAAATTCACAAACGTCCAATAATATGATCGTGATATCATAAAAATCAGAATTGAATAAGCAAATACAATAATCTTCGGTTCAAAATCTCACAAATACAAGAAAGTAGAGAGAAACGCTAAAAACCCGAGCTAGAAAATGTTACCTTAGCCCATGATTAACATGAGATCAATGGGGTAGAGTTTCGGTACAAGAATAGGCCCAAAAGACAGAGAAACAGAGAAGATTCGTGTGGAGTTTGGTTGGTATTGATCTCAATGACTTAAAAAATGTAAATTATCCTTTTATATGAGGTTAGAGCGCCGAGGCGTTGATGCGAATCTACATGCAGATGAATCTTGGAGCATCGCGTGCTCTAAGGCAGCGGTGTTGTGTCTGCGATTTTGCCCTTCTTTTTCCAAGTTGATGCAATTAAACTTCGTTTTGGCATGTTTTAGCTCCATTTCGCCACTAATACCCTGTTGTACCATTTAGGTGCTCGAGACCTATAAAACAATCAAATAAACACCTCGAATCAAGCTGAGCGAGATAGCATATTTTCGATGCTAGCACCTATAGGAAATTTTTTGCCTCTATTTAAAGTAAACCTTTCTTACAAAATTACTAAGGCAAGTCCAAAAACTATCTGGTTTTTGAAAATTAAGATTAAAAAGCCTATTTCCACTTATATGTTTCTATATTTTGTTATCTTCCACCTTTTGCTAATGTTTTTAAAAACCAAATTGTTTTTGAAAACTAAAACAAAGTACATTTTGTTTTTAGAATTTGATGACTATAAATAACAATTGCCAAAAATCATAAATTAAAAAATTATGAAGGAAACAAGAAGCTTAGATTACAAAAGTTTTACTATCTCTCATTCTCTCTATCATCAGATATCAAGTTTGAAAATAAGAGCCTCTCCTCAAAAAATAGGACATAACTATTAGCTATAAACTTCCTCAATGTCTATTACTTTGTATAGAAAATCATAAGTAGATTCAACTTTTATCATCTACAATAAATGTATAGGTACTAGCCAACAAACAAAATCATGTTTGATTTAGAGTTTTCATTCATGATTCAAAATTCCCTATTTTTCTCTTGTAATTTTGTTCCAAAAATGATGGAACAAAGAGAGATTCTGTCTAAAGATTGTTCTTTCAATTATCACATTGTAAGTGATAAAAAGAAAAACTATTCACTTTTGTTAGGTTGATCAGGTAAATAATTCTTAACTACCCTCTCCTTTTTTAGTTTGAAAAGTTGAAGTTTGATTAATAAAACTCATCACATGATTTATATATATATATATAAAACATGCCAGCTCAAGCAATTAATAAAACTCATCTAATTAGAGTTTCAATTACTTTTCCATTCCCAACTAATAAACCCTATATTTTACCATATTCATTTCATGCTGTTCAATATCAATGAAATGTTTTTCTTCAACTACCAATAGTTTAGGTAAAAGTTAATATTAAGACTTTTCTACCCCTTATTAGTTGGCAAGCATATAAATATATAAATATTAACAACTGAGAATCCCAAGGTAATGAAAAAAAATAATAAGAAAAGTATGGAAAATTGCAAAAACCACCATTGAAATAGGATGGTAGTCTCAATTACACTCCCATATTTTTAATAATAAAATTTGGGCCTTCAAACTTCTACAAATATTAAAATTCAACCTTCAAATGTACAATAATAGTAGAAATTGGACCAAATGATAAAAACTAAAGAAATTTTTAGAGATTTAATCTAGTTTACAAACGTTATTTTACAAGTATCCTAAAATTGTGAAATATTCATATCTAGATTTTGGCCTAATTTTTATAATTTAATATATCATAAATAATCATCTAAAATTCAATTACACCTTATAAAATTTGTTATTTGACAATTAATGCTATATATATTATAATAAACGTTGGGATATTATTTAATGGGTATTATTTTATTCTTTCACTTATATGATAATTATTCCCCCAATTTAAGAATAAAATAAGTTAAGTCTTTAGGTAGTATATTACAAAGTATATTTTCATTGATTTTTATTGTATAAATTGTTAAGTAATGTGCTATTGATATTCACTTTGTGTGTTTTTTAAATATATGTAACTAGTTTTCAATAGTAACATTTCACAAATGTAACTATATTGTATAGACATGTATATATTTGAAATTGAGATATATATTTGAAGGATTACTTTTAAATATAGGAAAATGAACTAAAGTATCTACAAATATATCAAAATTTTACTGTTTATCTACAATAGACAACTATCTGTGTCTATCTGTGTCAAGATAGACATAGATAGTAATCTATTGCGATCTATCACGGTCTATTGCAGATAGACTGTAATATTTTGCTATTATTTGTAAATATTTTCAACAGTTTTGCAATTTAAAATAATTTTCCTTATTTAAAATAAACTCATATATATTTGAAATTGAAAACAAAATGTATAAATATATACACTATGTATTATACATAGCCCACATGACTTTCATGTGCGACTTTTAGAAGAAAAAAACCATTTAATATGGGTAAATATGGAATATTTGTTTAAAGATTTGATTTTGAAAATATCACTATTTTTTAAAAAACCATTTTATAATACGTGTGAATATTGTATATTTTTTTTTTTCACTTGTGTCATTTTTTATTTTTATTTCTTTTTCTTATTATTATTTTTCAAAATTTCAAAAATTCATAGAAGATGATATGAACATTTGAGTCATAGTTTTGTGTAATATTTCATCTCATTAGACTATTCATGAAAGAAAATAGGAAGTTTAAGACAATTTTGCAATTAAGCATACTTTTCATTAGGTTATGTGTAGAAAGTCCAAAATTAAACCCTCAAACATATGCAATTGCTATAGCTTCTACAATTATGTAATTTTAAGTATCAAATTTTAATGAGGGATTAATTTTTATTTGGGGTATAATTGTAACTACCACCAATAATTTTTTTTTTATTATTATTTTTTTTAATTTATTTTTTTCAGTTTGACCCAAACATCAATTAGTTGTGCTGGATGTTTCTCAAAATGTAAGCTTGTTGGATGATAATTTAATTTGTAGATCTAAATCTTTGATTTACAAATTTTCAAAACTTTTGTTTTAGTCCTACAATTTTACATAACATAAAATGCCAGCTGCAGATTAAACCCATCCCTACACTTCTAATTTAATATCTAAATGAATTAAATTTTAAATAAAAAATAATTAATTATAAATATATACATAAACAAACAAATATTTTAAACAAGTTCTTTTTGACATGTGTCCTTTAGTGCAAAAGAGGAAATGATAGACATGATTATCAAGACTTAACCCTATTCTTTATCTAGAAAACAAAATAGTTATGAAACTCTGAAACTTAATTGCTTAGATTATTTGTAGGAAAAGATGTTCCTCTATGTTATCTTCATCTTACTGATGAGAAAAGTAAAAGTAAGAAATAATAATAATGAAAACAAAAAAGTTTGGTTTATAAAAATCAACCAGTGTCAGTGTTGGGTGTTGATTTATTACATTTGCTTGCAAGGGAAGAAAAGTAACTTCTTATCTATTTTTCTTCTTGTAATGAGCAAAGAAAGGTAACTTCCTCATATAAAATACTTACTTTGTATTAACAATATAATAATACTTTGAGATATTCTACTTTAATTCTGAACTGTCATTAAAAATAATAACAATTCCTACTATAAAATCCCCACCCCTTTTGCTGCACCCATTTAATTTTGTTAGACTATTGTTTTATTAGGTTTTTCTAAGTGTTTATAATTATGATAGAATTACAAGCATGGTTGGTGGAGAGATCAAATCATAAAATAGTAAATAATACATTTATCTATGAACACATTGACCTCTTACCTAATGTATTAATATTACTATTAATTTGATGTTGTCTTACAACAAGTGAAACATTTTACAAAACTGAATAATGAATATATGTGAACCTCCACTTCATGAAGATTTTTTTCCTCTAATTTTTGTTTTGAACTAAACAAAAACCCTATTTATTTTCTTGTTTCCTCTCAATTATTCTATTTAAATGCACATGGTATGAACCCCAGTATTAGCTTGTAGCTAAAAATATAAGTTCAAGTAAGATTTATGTTAAATAAGTTCCAAAGTTTTAACAATAAGAAGACCTAACATATAAACTATTGATTAAGCAAAACTTCAACGATCAAAAATAGAACTTCCAAAACCAAAACTAGCCTTACTCAATTATCCAACGCATTAGTCGTAATTTCCCTCAAAGATCGTAGGTATGTATATAAACAAAGTAAAAGGAAATTTGATTTTAGTTAAATTTCAAATATGCTCCATAATTTAGAACATTCATAATTTTAATTTCATCGTTATGATTTCAAAAGTTGTGAATTTAATCTCTATCATTTCTTTAAACCTCACAAATTCCACTAAAAAACAACTTTCGTATTTCTTCTATCTTTTAATACCCTGAACCCTAATCCAATCAACTTAATACAATCAGTCAAAAAAATTCCTTTAAAAAATAAAAAAGAAGCAGGTCACTAACTGTCATTATGATAATAAAGAAGACTATTAAAACGCAATGAACTAGTCATTAGAGGTGATAGTTGAAGTTGGTCAATAAAAGGAGTCATTAGAGATAGTCTTCAAATTAAGGATTCAGAGATGACCTTTGTTAGAGTAGGGCACTAAGATAACGATTGATATTGGTCGAATGGATGGTCACTGAAAGTGATCATCGGAGTTGGCTGTCGGAGATACTCATTGTCAAAATTGAGTGTGGGAGGTGGTTCTTCACTAGAATTGATTGCTAGTGAATGAAGTGGTTAAAAACATTGGAAAGGGGGAAAGTTAATTAGTTATTTTAACCATGAATTGCAAATAGTTTTCTTATAGCGGAAGTTGGTTAAAATAACCTTTATCCTCTATTATTTTAATTCACGTTCCAAACCCTAGTTGGACTAATAATGTACTCAATCCACTCTAAATTGGAGTTCGAAATACACGTAAAACACATTTAACCAATTTTCTTTTAAAGAGGGTTATTTGTCGAAGTGAATGAGTGGTGATTTGCTGGCAGAACATTTAAATATACCCATAGAGAGAGAGAGAAAAATAACTGAATTTTATTTATATATTCCATTATTATTAGTATTTTATTATTATTAGCATCATCATATATATTGGAAGTGGATAGATGCCTTACAGAACAGCTTCCTCTAAGATAGCTGGAAGGGATGCTCTTACCCTCCACTATGTCCCCACCTTCTTTGTATTTACACCCTAACACCTACTTCCACCACTCTCTCTCCTCTCCTATATATATATATATATCTTTCTCTAAATTTATATGTTTATATATTTTCATTTATAATCTTATAAGACCATCAATATATTTGGATAGGATAGAATAATGGAAGTGTAGTAACAAACACCCATAATGTTTTTACAACTCAATCACATCCCACAATGTGATTGTGTAGTTGAAATTTTAAGTCAACTTTTTCACCATGGTTGGACTACATTCTTTATCCATTCGTTTGAATGGTACGATTATTAATGTTCGAAAGTTAAATATCTATATTTATTTTAACGATTTTATGAATAGAAATTAAAATTAAATATTTATTTAAACTAAATGTAAGGAAATAGTTAATTTAGTCATAAAATAAATTTAGTATTATTTAATTAATTAATTATTACTTTAATTTCTATACTTTAGTTGTATAAGAGAATCAAGATGGTCACTTTTTAAAAATATAATGATCAAAATTGGATATTTGAAAGTAGAGAGACGGAAATATGGGAAATTATTTTAAATAACAAAACTGTTAAAAATATTTACAAATAATAGCAAAATATCACAGTCTATTTGCAATAAACCACGATAGACCACTATCTGCATCTATCATGATACAAATAGATGGAAATTGTAGTCTATCGTGGTATATCGCAGATAGTGAAATTTTGTTATATTTGTAAATATTTTGGTTCGTTTTACTATATTTGAAAACAACTCCGGAAATAAACCAAGTTGAAAGTACAAGGATCAAGGAGATCATTTTGAAAGTACAACAATTAAAATAAATCAAAACTTAAAAGTATAGAGACCAAAATAGTATTTAACCTTACTATTTAATATATTGTTATATTAAGTAATTATTTAATAACTTCAAATAAATAAATGTATATTGAACATTAATTACACTTGGTTAAATTATTTAATTTAATAAATAAATATAAACAATTAGAACATTAAAAATTAATCATAAGATTTTATATTATATAGTTAAAAACATAAAATATTAATTATAACGGTGTTAGTTGAACTTTATTAAGTTGAAATAATATATTTATATCTAATAATTAATCCAATTTAATAGTAATGATTAATTGATATTAACCTAAAACTATATTTTTGTTATTTATCTTTCCGGTATAAAATCCAACTTGTCGGGAGGGTACTAAAAAAAATTCATGTCCGTTAGGATTTTAAAATTGCAAAAATAATAATATACTTATGTTCCGTTTGGATTGACGAGAGAAAAAATATTTTTCCAAAAATTCAATTTTATTTAACGTATTTTGATAAAAATGGTTTAAAATATATTTTAAAATCTATTTTGAATGGTCGCTAAACACTTTGATATTTTCTAAAACGATTTATTTTTTAAATTAAACACTTAAAAATGTATTCACAAAACACCCTTAATTTTAAAAAATAAATAATGTAAAACAAATAAAGATATTAAAATGTATGTCTGAGCTTTCATGATAAAATTCGTCAAACAAACAACTGTCATGACACAAAAATATGTAAGTTGCATCAAAGCATTGAATTTTCGATTTTTTATTTAGCTAATAATCTTTTATAGTCGTTTTTTTTATAGTAATTTAATATTAATACAATCATTTTTATTATATAAAAAATCAAACAAACTTGTACGTAAAAACACTTTTGAGAAAAATTGTCCAATACATGAGTTTTTTTATTTTAAAACATTTTTTTTTTATCAAAAGTGTTAAAATAAAAATAACTTAGCTAGAAAGGTCACATGCAACAAATTTGTAAAATAATTGCTTAAATTAAAAATAAAAAAAAAAATTTGAAATGCATGATCAAAAGTAAACCCTAAACTCCATTTTTCAAAACTCCCAACAATACATGTATACTTAAAAAACAATAAAATAAAGTACAATCTATCGCCTATTATATATATATATATATATATATATATATATATATATATAATTATTGAATAAAAAAATTTCTAAACAAAAATAATCATCATAAAAATAATTTATTTATGTTAAAAAGAACTGCATCAGATACTTTTAATATATAAACTTAGCACTCTAAACACTAAAACACAAACATATGATCTCCAAACTACACAAATATATGAACTTAATTCAGGGTGTCAAACAACCCTCCCAATACTGTTTATATACTCTTACTCTTCTTTATTTTTTTACTTTCTCTTTCCCCATATTGGTATTTTTTGTTATTATAATCATTCATAAAGGTGGAACAAACCACACTGGATCTCACACACCCACTTACAAACTTGTAATCATCATGTTTGCTTATTATTATTTTTTTCCTCATCTACATTTTTTCCATTAAAATTTGAATTTTACTTTTAACTAATTTTAATTCTTTTCCCAATATTTTAAGACATTTGGTTAGGTAGTCGAGGGTAATTTTTTCCCCAAATAATAGACGTGTGTTATTATGTTTAAAAGTAATAAAATGTTTATTGGCTAATTTAATTTTTTTTGAATTTTTTTTTACAATTTTCTAGTAATATTCATACAAATGATATTTTATCAATATTTCTATCAAAATTTTCGTAAAATTATGACTTCGATATTTCCATCGAAATCGACATATTAAACCTTATTTACAATCATGTATTAAATTTCGGTTGACATGTCAATATTTACATCAACATGAAGATATTTTTTATTTATAGCATAAAAATTAATGAAAATTACAAAATATAGAATAAAATGTTACTAATATAAATATAATAAATATTTTTACTTGTTTGAAAAATATAAAATATTTATTTACTAAATTATTAATTTTCAATATCAATATCTTACCTGGGATACAATTATAAGTTTGATATGAATTTTGAAAGAAGGATATTCTTTTATTTATTTATTTATTAATTTGAAGTAGTTTAGATATATATCCTTTTAGATAAAGTACTTAAATTTGTCTTTTTTGAAAAATAAATATAAAATAATAAATGTTTCACTTAAAAATAAAAATGACCTCAAAGTACAATTTGAACCCTAAGTGAGTATGTAGGAATGGTTAAATATTGATGATGAAGTAGAGTTTTCCACATCAAAAGAAAAAGATAAGAGAGAGAATAATGGATATAATTAATTTTCTATATGCTAAAGAAGATTTCACATTAAACCCTCCAAAAATTAAAAACAACCAATTGGTCTTTGTCACATGAAGCATCAAGGGTTTGGAACCTTATAGTTTGGGTAACTCTTCCAAATAAATAATAATAATAATAATAATAATAATAATAATAATAATATTTACCCCACTATGTGACATACCATGGTCCACCTTACCAGTGGAGATAAAGAGAGATAGAGATAAAGATTAAAAAAAAAAAAGGAAAAAAAAAAATCAAATTTCATGTTTTTGTTAATAAATATTAAAAAGCTTCAAGTTGTCAAGTTGTTGATCTTTAGAAGCCTTTAGGAAGAAAAGAAAAAACAGAATAAAATAACATCTCATAATAAAAGTTGGGCATAAATGCTGAATCTGAGGTTGATATCCTTTACTTGCATCATAATTTGAATCCCAATTATTTATTCATTTTCACTAAAATACAAGTAAACCTCGAGAATTTAAATATAATAAAAAAAACTAATTTAGTACTTCACTTAAAATGCTATGAAAATTTTAGGGAAAAAACAGTGTTTGAACTGGATAAAAACTAAGGTTTAAAATATCAACCTGAAATATTGAAGTTTTAATTTTAGAGTAGGATATATGTCTAAAAACAATTATTATAATTTTTTCACGAGCTTACATATTTATTATTTATATTATATTTATAATAGTAATATTTAGTTATTTATTTATTTTTATTATTTTTTTATGTTATTAATGTCATCTGAATTCATGAGAATACGAAAATATTGACTTATAGACGAAAATTTAATACAAAGGTAAAAACACTTTTTTTATTGTTTTAAAATAAGTTTCATAATTAACCTAATATAAATCAATTTTACTAGTGAGTACGAGCCATATACAAATTCAATACTTAATCCTATCAACTTGAATATAAGTCAGTTTGGTAAAAATATTAGGTTTGATTTAGTAACATTTCTGTTTTTGTTATTTGTTTTCTCTTTTTTAATAAAACAAGAATTACATTGGTAAATATTACTTGTTTTCTTGTTCTTTCTTTTTATTAGGAAAAATATATCGATTAACAACTTTTGTTTCTTATTATCTGAAATATTAAATTAAGAGTTGTAATACTTTACATATAAATAAGTTTTTAAAACTATCTAAAAATTGTATGTTAATATTAATTTTTAGATATTTACCGTGGATGGCATAATACTTTTATTTATGTTTTGAGAACGAAATCTTCGTTTTATTATTTCTATAATTTCTACACAATTTTAAAAATGATTACAAAAAGATGAAAAATAAGGAAAGTTGTCTAATGCTGTTTGTATTTGTCTTAAACGAGGAATGAAAAATAATATCCGTTATCAATGAAGCGACCCTTCAGAATTTGTAACGAAAATTAGTGCAATCAAAATGAACTTTTATTGATATAAACAATCGTAATGGGTCTCAATCATCAACGTAAATGAATTGCTTTTGATTAAAGTGACATATAATTACGAAGATGACCGTTACCATTTAAGATCAAAAGGTCTTTATACTGTAATAGTAACAATATTTGTAACAGTAACAGTGTTTGCTCGTAATTCTTAAATGTAATTGGATTGATCAACTTTTACTTGTAAATTATTATAGTATAGATAAATGAGAAAGGTAAATGAAATTTGATAGTAAGAACAATTAATATAAGAATAAAAAAGAATGGAAATGGTAAGAAAAGAGGAGGGGAGGGATTTGGAGAAAAAGAGGAAGGGGTTTTAAGATGGAGACAAAAGGTTTAGTTCACATGGGGTTGGGCATGTGATGTGAATGTCACTTACATTTTCTGTCTGTCTACCATGTGGATTAACCTCTTATTCATCTGGCACCAGCTCACCCACCCCACCAAGTTGATTCTCTCTCTCTCTCTCTCTCTCTCTTTTCTTTTAATATTTACATTTTATTTATTTTTCTTTAAATCAAATCTCCCTATTTTTGTGTAATTTTCTTTAGGGCAAATTGCTTTCAACCTCAAAAACTCCTAGGTTGGCATTGCCACCACAAATTCCCAATGACCCCACCACAACTCCAAAGAAAAAAAAGAAAAAATAAATTGACATATGTTAGAGGTTGAAAATTTATCAAGTATGATTTCGGTAATATAATACAGTGTTCCTTCAAATTATTGTTACGTCGTGTTAGTCTTTCCCAACAATTTTTTTGTAATTTCGAAGGGATCGTTACAGTTTTATTGGGTAGTTGAACAATGGTATTGATTCCAAATGAAAATTGGGTCATCAATCTTTTCAATTTCATATTAAATATTGTTTCGTTTTGTAATTTTTATATATATTCTAACTGTTAGTGACAATTGACATGACATCACATGTGTGAAAACAAGATTCCCTTAAATGTTAAGGTTAATTATGCAGTCAGAAATTCACAGGCCATTATAATGATTGTTTATTTTTTAATTGCATAAGCAACCGTGTGACACTATATATATATATATATATATATATATATATATATATATTCGTCGTACTGGTATTTTGCTTTTAGTTTTTGTTTTTTCTTTTTCTTACCAATTTAAATTTGTTTCTTATTCATAATCTATATGTTAATTTAAGAAAAAATAAGTTTATCACCTGGTTTTTTGTTTTTGAAATTAAATTAAACTTTTAAAAGTTACTTTAAAAAGTCAAAAAAAAAAAAAAAAGAAAAAACAAAACAATGATGGAAGAACTTTTATCTTCTTATAAAAATTTAAGAGTAGAGCATCAGATTATTTGATAACGTTCTCACATTTATCGTTTTTTTTCATAACTAAAAATAAAAACGTATTTGATAAATATTTTTATTTCCAGGGGTGTGTGCTTTTTTTCTTAGTAATCGTGTTTGATAATTGTTTTTTTTTTTTTGTTTTTTTTTTCTTTTAATTGAACTAAAATTTAGTACATATAATATAATAAACCGTATCACATAGATTAAAACAAATATAAATCTATTATAAAGAGTCTATGCCATTTAATATTATTTCACGCCCTAAGAAAAAGAAAAAAAAGTTAAAATATCATTTTCGTCGTTATACTTTAGGATACTCGTCTAAATTTAGTTCATATATTTCAAAATATTCAATTTTAATTCCTATATTTCAAATAAAGTTTAAATTTAGTCTGTTCTACTATTTTATTGTTGATTTTTTTCAATGACTTTTTATTTGTGCGTCAACATTTTCACTATAAATTTTGAAAACATACTCATATAATATATATTCTTGAATGAAAATTATTATTATTATTTAACCAATTTTGATATCAATTAACTTTGGGTAAGATCAAAATATAGAGACTAAATTTGAACATTTGAAGGCATAGGATCCACAGGATATAATTCAAATTTGATCTGTAATGTCATCTCTTACTCCAACCAATTCACATTAAAGAATGTTTGCGTACATATCGTAATTTAATTTAGATTAATTTGTAAATTTTCCAAACAAAGTTTGTAAATTAAAATTTTTCAACGATCATGAATTTTTAGATATATATTTTTGTGTTTGGCAATCAAATGCTTAAGGTTAAAAAATCCAATATACTCAACATTTACTTAATTCAATAATAAATTTTAAAGAAATAGAAAAAGAAAACGAAAAAGAGTAAGAAAGAGAGCGATATAAAAATTAGTAAAAGAAAAAAAAAAAAAAAAGCAAAAAACCAAATGAGAAATGAGAAGGATATGAAAAGTTAATAGAAAAAATTAATTTTTTTTTTTTTTTTTTAAATAACAAATAATTTAGGAATGAAAAGAGAGAAGAGGATATATAGAGGAAAGAATGGAGATACGCGTGAAAGGAGGGCGAAGTGAGAGAGAAATATGGGTATATGTATGTAGAAAAAAAAAAAAAACAAAAATGAAATTTTGATTACAAAAATGATGTTAAATGACAAAATTTGCTTGAAATATTTACAATTAATACCAAAATATATCATCTATATGCAATAAATTGCGATAAAGTAGTATCCATGTCATGACATAGATAATAGTTTATTGCAATCTATTGCAGGTAGACAGTGAAATTTGCTATATTTGTAAATATTTTGGTTACTTTTGCTGTATTTGAAAATAGCCTTTTGACAAACTATTTTTTCATTTTTAATAATATTTTAAGAAATAAGAAATGATAATAATTATCAAAGTATATTTTTTAACAATGAAAACTGAAAAAAAAAAAAAAAAATACAAATGTTATCAAATGAACCTTTAATTGTCCATGATTTTTATTTGTGATTTTGAAAATACTTTTGAAATTTAATTTTAAGACATGTTTGAACTTCATTTTGAAAAGACCAAAATTACTTTTAACATATCTAAAATTTTTTTCTTCTAAAATTGTGATATTTGACAATAATAAGAAAGTGTTTTTGATAAGGTCATTTTTCGAAAGGGATTGGGAGTAATTTTATTTTTTAAAAGGTTATTATTCAATATTTAAAAACTATCCTCTTTTTAATTTTCTTTTGTCCTTAAATTTTTGGAAAAATTGTATTTCCCTTTTTAAATTTTTGTCCAATTTTGTCCTAAAATGGTTTTTTTAGCTCTCTCTTTGTTTTCCTCTCTAGTTTTTTTTTTTTTTTCTTTCTTTCTTTCTTCTTCTTCCTCTTCTTTTCTCCAACCCTTCTCTCTGCTAACTCTTTCATATTTAGTTATTGAAAAATTCAGTTAATATATTTGTATGTAAATAAAATAATGCCCAGTTTGGTTGGTATTGAATTAGTTCTTTTTCTCTTTTTAAAGTTATTCTCCGTCTCCTCAATTTATTTTGTATCTCTGTAACTTTCGCCCATATTCTAATTTTTGTTGTCTCAATTGAATTTCTATCTATATTTCTCCTTTGCCTCTAACATTTTTTCCTCTTTGAAAAATTTATCCAGATCTCTATTTTTTCTCTCTCAAGCTTTTATTTCCGTCTATATAAATTTATCTACCTCTATTTTTATTTTTTTCAATCTCAAATGTAATGCTTTTTTTAGTGGTTTGATGATTCTAAAACTATATTTGAAAACAAACATTGGCAATTCAAAAATACTTTTAATTAAATTTAAATCAAGCATGGAGCCGAATATTAATATAATTTATCACACTTTATAAAATTAAATAACTTAACTCAAAAATAATTATTCCAAAAGTTAATCTCAAACATGCTTTCATGTCACTGAAAATTACTTGTTTTGATCGAACAAAATCTAAACCAAACATTAAAATGACAGTATATGGAAATGACTTTTAACAAATTATTTATTAATTAATAATTTTGTTAAAATCATTATTTCTAAAAACACTCATCCAAAAAAGTATTGGTTTTAGAATCGCATTGGAATGAGGAATTTAGATGAGTGCTTTTGACATAAGCACTTGTTTTCACAAATATTCCTAAAATTTTCAAAATTACTTCTCAATCATGTAACAAACTTTTTCTACAAAAAAAAATTTCAAAAAGTGCTTTTTCAACCTTTGAAGGAGTCATACCAAAATTAACCCTAATTATTTATAGGAAAACTTTTTTACTATTCTAAAAAGTAATGTCAAAACTCCCCTTCAAAAGATGATTTTGAATATTACTTGATGAAGTTTACATTAAATTACAACTTAAATTGTACTTTACTTAAAAGGTTGTGTTGTGTGTGGGGAAAGGAAGAGTAAATTGTAAGGCTCATCAAAAGCATGTGCTGTGGATTTCTTGCATTAATAGTGTTTTTAATGCTGAAATATCATCACTTTTCAGATTATTAACTTATTTATTTATATATATTTTTTTATATCTATACCCAAAAAAAAAAAGAAAAAAGAAGAAAAAAAAAAGACATACATATTGGATTGCTGCAATTCTGTACATCATTGGAACATGAGAGCATGTGCTTATCAAGTGAGCTTTTTTTTGTGCTTACGCCTAATTAAAACCTTAAATTCTAAACTAATCATAAAGCTTATAAGCTTAATCAAATAATCAAGTGGCATGATTACCACAAACTAAAAAAAGAAGAAAAATAAGTACAAAGTTAATTAAGAAGAGGTACAATTTGTGTATGGGCCCCCATGTGGGCCCAACCAAAGCACTTTATAAAAAAAAAAAAAACAGAAGAAAAAAAAGCCCATTTTCAGCAAGTAAAGGGAGGCAGCCCCCCCATGTGCCCACACAACATCAACTTAAAATGGGAAAAGGAAAGTACCAAACTAAAATTTAAAATAAAGAATATTTGTAATTTTTTTTAATTTTTTTAACAAAAATAGTTTTGATTAAAAAAAAAAAAAAAAAAAACCATGCTCCTCTCTCTCATGTCAACTTCTCTGCTTTTGCTCTATTACTGATGTCCACATCTCTGATGTTGAGAGACACAAATGGATAACAGGATAAGCCTTTGCCAATGAATTTTCAAAAAGCTTGTTTGGTAACACTGTTTTTGATTATCTAAATGGACCACAAGGGCCAAAACCACAATCCCTCCAAAGAATATATATATATATATATATATATATATATATATATATATTTTTTTTTTTTTGATGGCCTCGTAATATTCGTTGAAGTAAAATTATTAGTCAGAAATTCCCTAAACTAATTCTACCTTGGGATTAAATTTTTCTACCACACCAAACAGAATGACTTTGATCTATATATCCTCTTAACTCCATTTGCCTCTTCTTGCAATGCTTTTGCTATTATTTCATTGTTTTAATCATGCAATTCGGCCTCAATCTGGGCCACATGGGCCATGGGCCTACACAACAGACCAACCCACTTTTGATGTATCATTGGTTGCTGTGAATGTGTACTTTGTTATGTTTTCCAATTTGATCATGTGGATTTGAGGCCCAAACTTCTTTTGGTGCAAACTATATCCGAGTGATGGAGACTCTGGCGAGACAAGAGGAATATTTATGGAATACTTGGAAGTGGTTTTCAAGTGTATGGTTCGACGTGATTTTGATATAAGTTAAATCACTTTTTCATGTTTAAAATTATATTGAAATACACATTTCATCACTGAAGATGAATTCAATGCATTTTTCTTAGTGTTAAAGTTGATTTCAAGGGAATAAAAGCACTTAAGAATCACTCTAAACATGTCTTAAAAATGTTAAAATTATTTGAAAAATACTTTTAATAATTTAAAATTAATTTTAATAGTATAAAAAACAACGTCTAAAAGTGTAAAAGTAAATATTGAATTGATTTTGAGTGATTGAATGCGTGCTCTGAAATGATTTTAAACATGACAAAAGTGATTATAACTATTTCAAAATCTCTCGAACATGCACGAAATTGGGTTAAGAAGATAAATAACAAAATTTAATTGTGCCAAAATGGGAAAAATATAATAATTTAATATGGATTTAGGTTTATTAAAGGACTAAAATACTCACATTATAAATGGGTATTTTAAATCTCCAAATAAGATTAGTTTATTTAATGGGCAATGATTAGTCATTGCCAACACCTAATCTCCCAACAATCATTTCATTTATCATATGACAAGAAAGATAATTCAACCTTTTCAAAAAACTCAATTTCTTGTCAAATGATAGTATCTAATTGGACAACTTATGGGTACACAAAGATAGACAACATCTAAATATTTTTCTTATTTAAATTTCAAATGAAACTAAATATTTAAACAAATAACATAAGTTGATTAAAATCTCGAAATAAATCTAGAATTTAAAATATGATAAAATCAATTAATTTAAATTTCAAATTGTACTAAAAAAATCATGTAAAGTTTAGATTAGGGGTGCTTAAAGAAGTAAATTATAAGAAATGCCTACCTAAAATATTTAATATTCAGATATGCCTAGATTGTCAATAATATTGTAAAAATGTCTACAAGATTTTTTGGGAGAGGAGAGGGGAGAATTCTTTTTCTGGTTATACTCTGGTATGTCTAGTTATTTACAACAACGAAAATACTACCTTTTCTGTTAGAAATAATAGATTTTAGGAGGATTTGAATAATGTATATTTTTAATAACCCAAAACAACAAAATATTGTAAATATTTTTATATAAATATATCATTATTTCTATTGTATATTTTTACGATTAAGCTCATTTTAATTTTTCTGTTTACATTATGTTCATCCTCGTACTATATGATCTGCCCTTTTAGTGTTCCCAAACGACTCAATCAAATACAATTTATATTTACAGAATTATACAACAACTACTACATAGGTACAACTATAGTGGCAAGTCTAGGCTGATCCGTAGGGAAGCGTGAATATAGTTTCAAACGAGTTAGGTTCTCTAGCTAAAGAGGCAACGAGGGGAAGTTTGGGAGTGGTTGAGAATTTAAAACAAGGAAAATAAAGTGCAGGAACGTAAAATGAGAGAAAGTAAATTGCGGAATTTAAGTTGCAAGAAAAAAGAAGTGCAGGGAAAGTAAAAACACCTAGCTCAGGACTTAGGATCCACCCAATGTTTGATTGATCAATTACTAAAAATTATTTCTCATGATTTAGTGTGCCTAGTCTACTTGCCTAGAAAGGCCGAGTCATGCACCCTAATTACTAATTAACTACTCAATTAAATAAGATACTCAGTTAACTAGGTTCGATAGCATCCATGAAATCTTACATCCACTTTAATTAATTCTCAATCAGACTAATTGTTTAATTGTTTGGGTTCGATAGGGTCCATTTAAGCTTAGTAGGTTCTCACCAAAGACGACTAACAACTCGGATTGCCTAAGTTACTAACTGATTTCGTTCTTGGATTATTAAATATGCAAGACCACAAAAATAATTACTCAAGACAACTTAGGATTTATACACAAGCATGCTTTGATCCTTGCTCTATTGAGATTTATACACATAGATGAATTTATCTCTAGCCTAACCTAGAATGAATGAAGGCTGATTAAGCCTATCATAAATCCTAAGCATAGAAGTTAAAATACATCCAAGAACCACAACAAATCAATAAGAAATTAGAAATTTAACATAAATCCTCAAAATCATACAATGGTTTCACCAAGACCTAAGCTAGTAACTCACTTTAGCCTCGAAATGGGTCCAAGATGATGATTACTGTAAGCCCTAACCTCTATCTTCCTTTGCTTTAGCATAAGTTAAAGATTGTGGTTTAAGGTTGGCTAGGGTTGGCTTGAATGAGTAGGAATGTATGTGGAATTCTAGTGCACTTTTTAAGTAATTGTGATTTCTATTTTTCTTTTTCCATTTGCTTTTATTAAGGAATGAAAGGGATAGAGTTAATGGTGTTGTAGAACAAGGAGGTGAGGTTGGACTTGGGAAAATTTTTGTTAAGTGTGAAGAAAATCTCAAGTTAAAGGTCAAAAGTTGGATTAATTTAGGGAAAAATGTAAAATTAAGGAATAAATATTAAATTAAGTTAAAATAATTATTAGAAGTTAAATAATATTTAATTTGGATGGCTAGGATGAGAAGAAAAGAAAAAAAGCCACGTTGAAGTAAGGAGGTGTGTGACCAAAGCTGATTGGCTAGACTGTGTAGTAGCTCAAATTCTAAGCAAGGAGCTCAATTACGACGTTGGTTCTCCCGATTCACTCATACCATTTTCTCCATTTTTGAACCAGAGAGAGCTCTATGAGTTAGGAATCCAACCTAGCTCTGTGAGAAAATGAATATGTCATCTAAGTTTAGTTGTGAACAAGGTTGGATTATCTGTTTATGTAAATATAAGTTCTCATGTTACTATAGTTATTGGCTTGGTGGATCTGAACGTTTTATGATTTAAGAATATGTACTATGGGTGGGTATGTTAAATCATGTTTTCAACAGGATAGTCAGGTATAGATGGACAGTGAACCTCACAAAAGGGGTGAAGTTTGCTGTCCTCATATCTCCTTTCAGGTTAAAAAGGGTAATCTGGGAGGGGGTGTGACAATTACAACCATCAAAATCGACCCAAGAACTATGAAATATAGAGGGGAGGGGAAGAAAAGACAGGAATTTCGAATTAGGGGCTAAAACCTTGAATGAATTGACTTAAAATCAAGAAAAATGAGTTTTATAATAGGTCGAATTGCCTAGGCACTGATTTCCCCTTGCTGAAGCACTAAGCATAGGGCCTAGGTGTTGCATAGGTGCTTTAAAAAAAGAAGCTTATGGTTTTAGTGCCTGGCAGAGTGCCTAGCATAGTGCCTAGGTGCTGCCCTGTGGCATCGCAGCGCTTTAGATTTTAACGGGAGGCTAGTGCCAGACATGTGTGTGCGCAATGCAGTGCGGAGCTTCAATTTCTCTGCCTTAAGAGTAGAAGTGTCGCGGTGCTACCCCTCAACGCTGCAGCACCAACGCGTTTTCCATATATTATTTGTCACTTTTAGGGCAAAAGGGATCATCTTCTTCCTAATTCCTCCCCATTCGGCTCTTAGCCAATTTTCCACAATTTTTTTACCTCTTCCACTTGTATGTTTCTCCATTTTCTCTCCATGTAATCGTTAGAGACATGTCAGGTTTTTTCTTCTCCATCATCATCATGGGAAGGTAAGACCTAGGTTTCTAGTTTAGAGCTTAGAACTTTGTAATTTTGGGAGTTTTATCTTAATGTAATTCATATTCTTGCTCTATGAGTTTCGACCTTAGAATAGATTGTGGGACTCAAAATTGAGTTCAATTTGGAGCAAAAGGTTGAAGAACACACTAGTTTTCTACTTTTGAGTATGAGAGAATTTTTGTACAATTCAACTACAAAAGCTTAACCATTTCTTCAATTTATTCCTTATATTTAAAGAAGAGAACATGCAGATCTTATTAGCATGCATGAAGAAAATAAATTGGCTGATTAAATCAACTAATTTGGAGGTACAAGAAGAAGAAGAAGAAGAAGAAGAAGGTGGTTGCATCGTGAACATCACCTACTTCTCATGCATAGTGAAAATTACCAAAATCCATTTTTAAATTGGATTTTGATTTTTCAATTTCATAAATTGAAATTTGTATTCTCAATTTCACAAACTAAAATTTAATTTTAAATTAATTTTTAAAAAATCAATTTTAAGTAAAATTAATTTAATATATAATTAATTTAAACATTAATTAATTAATTATATTAATTTAATATTAAATTAATTATTTCTCCACTATTCCCGACAAATTTCAACCCGATGAATCTCCATTCATCCTAAAAATATTTAAATCACATTTAAATATTTCTAACTCTCCAATTTCGTCTAATCATAATTAAAAAAACAAACCATATAAATTTGCTCCTTAGCCGAATTTGAACTTTTCAAATTCACTCAATATACTATTCTAAGGTTTTAGTCCATGAGCTAACAAGGTGACCTAATGAACCTACAGATCACGAGCTCCAATGATCCAGAATCAACTGGCTAAACTCTTTAACCTAGTTAATTAACATTCGTTAACTACCGGGACACTCCATTAAAGCCTAGTAGCTGTACTCTCCTCACTGTAGATATATTTCTATCCACTTAATATAACCATAATAAGTAAGTCAATCTTTCACAAGTTGTTCATAATTATAGTTGGGTCAAAATTGCCGTTTTACCCCTCTAATTACCTCTTGTTCCTTAAATTCATCGTTTAATGAACAATTGGTTTGTGGTCCAACCAACAAACCAAGTTCCTCTCGGGCCAATGAGAGGGTGAAGCCCCTTGTTCAAGACCTGGAGTCAACACTTAAGGGAACAACTTCTCTACTATCCTTAAATAAGGTAAGAGTGAATTCCATCTTGCAGACTATGTCCCCAGATATCTACCTGATCTTATCCCTAAAATGAGAGGCTTATTGAGTCGGCAAATCTGGCCACCCTCACCCATGCAGATTAAAGGATAATCTCAAATAAACAGGAGTTCAGAGTTAGCTTAGGATTAAGATCGAGTTACCTAGGTCATCAGGTTGAAATAATCAGTTTTAACAGTAAATAGTGTTATAAAGTAAAAGTGATTATTTCATGGTCCAGTCTTATGCAAGCTTATTGCATAGGATACCCTCACTTACATGTTTCCACATGAACGATTTAGGATCACATCGTTTGTATCAAATATAAAGTGGATCGTATCCATAGTGTCTCCAGGATAAGGTACCCAACCTTTATCTATATACTATAGACCGTTTTGGCTATTATCTAAACTTGATCCTTTTTTATGTCACCACATAAAGTTTAAGTATTCACTATATAGCTGGGGTTCTTAGTTTATTGGATTTAATAAATGCAATTCATATATTCAATAACAGCTTTACTGAATAAATCTCGATAACAACTTTATTGAGAATAAGTTCCAAAAGTCATAAACAATGAGTTCTAGGACATAAACCCAACAGTTATAGCATTGTCATAAGATTCAGCTTTTTCAGCTAGGAAAGATTTAATCTTCTGTTTGCCTTTGGATTGGGAGTGAGAATTGTATTGTCCTACAAAGTTTGAGTAACCAAGACCAAAACAATTGCCTACAGCCTTCCCTTTGGATAGCATATCATCAAGGGAGTTTGTACCAGTGTTGAGCATTCTTATGTTTTTGCTCAAGGTGTCTTTCTGGTTCTAGACTTAGCAAGTTCACATTTTAGATTAGCTATAGTAGTCATAAGTTTGTGCTTATCAGCCACGAGAGTCTCTATTATGTCTTTTTGCACATTTAGGACTTTTAAGTCATCTTACCACTTTAAGAACAAAGCTTGGATCATCAAAACTTGACTGAGAGGCATTGGCTTCTACATGATTAGTATACATGTCATACTAAAAAATCTCAACTGACGAGGTGTCAGAGGAGAAGTTGCTTTTGTTCTGCCTTTTTAAAATATTTGAACATCGATTTGAAAATGACCATATCCTTCACACTCTAAACATTTGACAGATTTGGCTTTATAAAGAGTGGTATTTGTAGTTTTCTCTATCTTTCTTAGCTCCAGATGCTTTGAACAGTTTGATCATAGGATTGCTAGTGGGCTTGTTGCCAAGCCTCTTTTCGAATTGTTTGAGAACATGGTTGAATTTCTTGGAGAGAAATGCAATGGATTTAGCAAGAGACTCATCAGATTCTTTATCAGACACATCAATTTGAGGCTTAGATAGTGATTGCAAGGCAACACTCTTATTTCTTTTCTCTAGTTTTCCTTCTAAAGCCATTTCAAACGTCAAAAGAGAACTGAATAACTCATCAACTTTTAGTGATGCTATGTCTTGAGCTTCTTCTATAGTAGTGACCTTCATATCAAATTTCTTGGGCAACGATTAAGCACCTTGTGCACCAGTCTTTCTTCTGAGATCTTTTCTCCAAGAGCAAATGATTCGTTGGCAATATCAAATAGTCGAACATTTAATTCAGCAATGGATTCGTCTTCGTTCATTTTCAAATTTTGAAGTCAACAGTTGAAGCCTTGACATTTTAACCTTACAGGTCCTTTTGTGGACAACAGATAGAATATCCCAAGCCTCCTTAATGGGGACACAAGTATTAATCAGCCGAAAGGTATTTTGATCAACACCATTAAATATGACATTTAAGGCATGGGAGTTTCCTAAATGATGCTTTGTCTTCCGCTTCTAACCATTGTAATTTCGATTTGAGAATTTCCTTTCCATCTTCAGTTTTAGTAACTTGATGAGACCATTAAGTGACAATAGCTTACCACGTCCTACTATCGATTGATTTTAGGAAAGCAGTCATACACGCTTTCCAGTATGAGTAATTGGTTCCATCTAATTATTGGGGGCCAAGTAGTGGAGCCACCTCCTTTGATAGCGTTCATGATCGAATCACCTTAGGTTGAGGTGTCCTGCTTTAATACCAATTGAAATTACTATGAGATAACTCGTTACGCTAGGATGTTAAAATGATAGCACAGATAACTAGTTTAACATCCAAATTACCCAACACAAAGTAGGGAATAAAGGAACACAAGAGTTAGTAGTCCAGTTTGGTGATAAACCACCTACGTCTAGGGGGCAGTGTGCCCGTAAAAGAACTAATTTTAACATGGTAAGCAATTACAACAAGGTTCTTATATGAGAAACAATCACTTTTATAGGGACTCTTGCTAAGCTTAAAAGTAATAGACCCCTAGGCTCCCCCCTAGGTATGAGACTCCTTTCAAGATGACTTAGGTTCCCCATAAGTGTAGTAATATTAGTGACTTAAGCTTTTGTCTTCAATAGCATGTGAGACTCCCTCTCACCTTTGATTATTTTTCACTGAACTCGGTTAACTCCCTTCACTGATGAATCTTAGGAACCCCTAAGAGATTAGAACTCCCTTCTCATTGTATGACGTCTTAAGCTCCCCCTAAGACGAATCTTTGTCAAGAAGCCTCAGGATTCTCCTAAGGCAGCATAAAACCTTACTGGCATAGAGACACAGAGCAACACTAACTCAAAGCAAAAATACACAGTTTACACGTCCAACATGTAGACAAATACACAGTCTTCCTTTCCATATAAGAACAACTACCCTAAACAGCCTCATAAATCTCCTTTTACAAGACGATTCTAATAAAGGAAAATAGTATCGAATATGAAAATAAATATAATCGCCTTAATAAGGAAAGATATCTGGAAAAGAATATTTGTAGAAAAATATAACTTGATAAAGAAAGAAAAAATATTCCAACCAAAGTTTCTAAATGTCACAAACCAGATGTCAAGGCTCAATTGACAACAATAACAACAAATCTTTCCATCCTGCCATAACCAAATAGAGAGCCAACATAAGACTCCAATAGTGTATAAAGTATAGGTTGGGTACCATGAGTTACTTCTTAGTATGAAATACAAATGTCAGGTTAAAAACATGTTTGAGGTTGATTACAAGTTACATATATATATATATTTTTTTTAAAATTTTTTTTTTTAAATTGGTATAGTTAATGAGTAAAAAATATTTTAAAAAAAGTGTATAGTTGACATGCAAAAACCGTCAATAAAAACATATGTTGACAAACAATACAATAGTTTTCTTGACATGCAAAAAGCATCAATAAAAAAGAGTTTCTTAATGTTTTTAAAAAATAGTTGATAGACAAAAAATGTCAATATTACCTTACTTTGATGTTCAAAAAGTATCAACAAAAGAATTTTTCTTGATGGCTCTCCATAAAGTTGATGGGCTTGAAAGGGTTGAAATCCCTAATACAGTGGAAGTAGTACAAAACCAAATTCAAAATAAATTGAGATTTTGAAATACCTATACAATGGAAAAAATTATAGAAAACCTACTGTATTAATTCTAGGCTAAGCATGGATCAGAGATAGAATCTTACTTTCGTTGTCGACTCTGAACACGATCACCATTAACCTCTCCTATTCTCTGAGGGATGAGGTAAGGATTGTTGATCCTTGATCTTGATCTTTTGGGAAAAAAAGAGAGCACTAGAGAGAAAAATTTTGTCGATTGAGAGAATAACCATTTTTTTTTGTTTCATTTGCAGGCCCTATTTAGGGAGAGAGAGAAAGAGATGTGGGAAAACCACGTAAAGCATAACTCCCGCGTATGGGAGTTACCTTTTTAATTAATTAATTAATTAATTAAATTTATTTAATTTAACAAATAAATAAATAATAAATAATAATTAATTAAATCTAATTTAATTAATTATTTCATTTAAATCATATTTAAATGAACATCTCCCATATAATCTATAGTTTTAATTCATTTAATTTAATTAAATCAAATTTAATTAAAATAAATTAAGAAAATTAATTAAGAAAATTATTCTTTAATTAATTAATTTTTAAATTAAATATCTAATATTTAATTTAACCTACATTTGAATCATATTCAATTGTTATTCTCTCATAAGTTATAGTTTTAATGTTCATTTAATACACATTAATTTCAACCTATAGTTTTAATATGAATCTAATTTATATTATTATTTAAACTGTTTCGAATATTTAATTCTCTAAAAAATTAATTTTGTATCATATCCCAAATTAAATCTATATTATAAAGTTCAAATTAAACTTTATATTATAATGTATCTACATTATATTATTTCCCTAAGTAAATTTGAACATTTCAAATTTCATTCAAGACATAAATACCTCATCACTCTTTATGAGCTAGGAAGGGGACCTAATAGACCTACAGATCAGAAGCTCCACTGATATGAGATTAATTGGCTAAACTCATTAAACACATTAATTAATATTCGTTAATTGTGGGTACACTCCACTAAAGACCCACAGTTGCACTCTTCTCACTGCAAATATATTTCTATGTCCATGGATATTGACTAATAACAACAAATTAGTCCTTCACAAGTATTCGTGTAACACCCCTATCCTAGATATATATATATATATATATATATATATATATATATATATATATATATATATATATATATATATATATATATATATATATAGATTTATCTACTTAGGAGTGAGTGTTAAAACTATTCTTCGTCCTGCTAACACTGTTATATGTATATATATATATATCAGATTGCTGGCATTAGACTTAGCTTATACAATAGTTATGCAGAGGTCTACTGACAGGATAACACTATGAGTAAGATTAAAGAGGCTATGTATAATATTTACAAGTATGCCTAATAAATCTCACTATGTTACTCAAAATAAGTATAATATTTACATAGGGTTGGGGTTTACAAGTTCCCAAGTACAAAATCCTGATTAGGCCCAGACGAGTCTTGATGGTAGGCTAAACACCCCGAACACGCTCGCTACCTATTGTGATGATATTGTTGTGTGAACTAACCTAACGCAAAGTGCTAAAGTATATGATTATGCGTTCAACATGTCAAGATTTGATCATGCAATGTGTTCTATTATTATGCGTTGGTCTTGTCAAGTTTTCTTATTCCTCTACCCAAGTATAAGTAAAGTAATAGGTTTTCTCGGTGAGTCCGAGGTCGAACACAGGGATTATATTGATTTGGTTTTAATTGGATTGCATGCGTTATAGAGGTAACCAATAATTGTTTGAATTTGTGTTTCTAATCTAGAGAATGCAGATGTTTGTACACTAGACTAACAGTTGTGGAATATGGGAAGCAATGCGACACAGCAAGTTCAGCTAAGATGTGTATGAATGGATAAAGAAAAGAGTTCGGGTTGATTAACATCTAACATCGGAAACGCACAGTAGTACTCTATTCATACTTGCGACTCTTCTCCCGGTTGTCAGCCGCTATGCGTTATATGTCTATAACGCATAGGAAAGTGTTAAGAACCAAGGTTGTCTCCGTAGACAGGTAACACTACTTGGCCCTTGTCAATTGAGTTCCACAATCACTTACCTTCTCGAGCAGTCTGATTATTACTACTTATATCGATTTGTCAGATGGATATAAGCATCGGATTAAGCTCGCAATTGACAAGTTAGAATAGTTACACTACGGTCCCTAGTTAGATGCTAACGCAACCCTAGACCCTCGAGTGATTAGTTACTCATGGCTTGAAAGTATAAAGTGGACAGATGAGAAGAGTGAATAGACATGGAAGATAATTGTATTGATGAAAATGAGATACAAATTTCGATGAGTCAATTCCTTGATACAAATCTAAAATTCAAGTAAGAATAGTAAGAAAGAAAGCAGGGTAAGGCGTCAATGTCTTGAGTCCCCGGATGGAAGCGTGATGATTTGCTGTGAAGTGATGCGGCGGAAAGGAAGACTCTTCTCTCTCGAGCTATTTGTCTCCGGCTGAAGTCTGAGAGAACTCTGCTGTCACTTATGGAGTCCTTTCGAGAATCAACAACCTTTCTCCTCTCACAGAGCTGCCCTTTTATAGATGATGAAATCGCAGTTAATGGCAGATCTGCTTGATTGGTGGCGAGTTGACACTGCGTCCATCTCGCCTGATTGTGTGATTCTCGGGCCAATTAAGATCCACCACTTAAGCCGCAAATCATGTCTGCCAATCATCCGTCAATCTCTCAAGATTCCGATCTGATTCGCAGCGCCTTGCCGTAACAGTTGTCTATGCGTCCATGCATAGTTTGGTTGATGTCAATGCAACATAGGTTGCTAACGCGTAGTTATGCGTTGGGCTGTCGTTAACACATTGTCTGGTTCCTGCGTTAAGGGGTCATCAACGCATCGCTTGCATTCCTGCGTGAAAACATGCGTTTTAGGCTTAACAAGTGGTAAAATCAATATCTTCATCAAAATTTAAGAGTATAACGCAAAGGAAGATTTATTAATGGAATTTATCATCAACTACCGCATGCTTCTCTTATTTAAACTCTATTTATCTATGAAAAAGGCTATAATAACTTGTATTTCTACAAGTTATCACACCCCTAAACTTAGATAAATGCTTATCCTCAAGCATAACTTCTATTTAAGAAACTTCAATTAACCTAAGCATTTTCTCAACGCATTGACTAGTCTCTCAGAATGCTATACTCAATCAGCTACTCGTTAGTTATATTATTTCTTTACCTCTTTATTCTTTTCTTTAGGACGAGTCTAATTTGTATGCGGCAAGCTTTCTTTTCAAAACTCTTTAACTCATTATTCACAAAATTTTTGTTTCTTCTTTTAACACTGAGTCTGAAAAGATGAAGATATAAAGTTCCTTTTTCTTTCATTGGTTTTGTTGTATGGTTATTAAGTATGCGTCGAGTAGGGTTACCCACCTTCGTTTTGACATACCAACGATGGGGTGCATGAAGGCAGCCAACTACGAGCAAGTGCCCTTCTCGACTAAACTCTTATCTAAGCTCGGTTTCCTCACTAGACATTGGAGTTTGTTATTTATCTATGCGTCGCTGATTACGATTACCCACCTTCGTTTTGACACACCAACTATGGGGTGCATGGAGGTGGCCAACTACGAGCAGGTGTCGTTTTCAGCTAAACTCTTAACAAGATAAATATATTAGTCTTGCCAGCGGAGTTTTGCGTTTTAAAGAATAATTTTTTTTTTTCATCAGGTCTGCGTTGCTGCTCAGACGCAAGACATTGCGGCACTGGGAAGACAAGAGGCTGTTGGAGGCGTTCTGGAATATCAGGGGGCGGGATTTTCGGTCGGATGGAGAACAGTTGGTGAACATAATTCAGGGTGAATTGGAACTGCTCTGTCTGCCGGCGTGCTAACATATTTAATGAATGCATCACAGGACGCAATATCGCTTGCTGCAAGTATGTTTGCACTGTCTCCCATTCAAGGTCAAGTGGGCCTTCTTGCTGTTGAGGTTGCGTTGGTGGGGTAGGCGGGTTTGGTTGAGGTGGAGTAGGTGGGTTTGGTTGAGGCGGGGGAGTGGGTGGAGTTTCGTCAAACACAGGGGATGATGGACGCATAAAAGTCACGCCAAAATCCTCTAAGTGTGAGTCATCAACTCTTATTAGGGCAGAGGGTTTTGTGGAAGGTCGGGGTTTTGGATGTTTAGGGCGATGCGTTTTCTTAGGAGGAGGAGGTGGCTTAGGGCGATGCGTCTCAGGAGGAGGTGGAGGTGGAGTTGGTTCCCTTCTGGTTGTTGGAAGTGGGGGTGAAGGACTTGAGGTTGGGGAAGGTCGAATGGTGGCATCAGAACTTGCCACGCCCTTCAACTTGGACGGCTTCCCCTTCTTCTGCGGTTGCGGCTTTGGAGGCGGAACTGGTTGATGAGGTCTTTTAGTGGCCTTGGTAGGCTCTGGCAGATATTGCGATCCTCTCATCAACCGACGCAGAGTCTTGTTGGCAATTACGCCATTAACTTCAATCATCTTCTCTGCGTCTAACACTTCCGTTGGCCCTCCGATGGAAGCATTGCCGTATAAGTTCATGATAAAGAGCGGGGAAAAAGAGTTGGCCCCTTGGCTTGCTGAACACCCCTCTTATCTGTGCGGTAATTATGCGTCCGACATCAAGGTTGATGCGACGCATAATGCAGTATGCTGCCATCATCCGATCCCTTGACACTGTCTTGTCATGCGTTGTAGGGATCAGCCGCTTCTTCACCAAATACACCCACAGGTTTGCCTCTGGAGTTAGGCTGCTTGCAGAAAGCGTCTTTATACCCGTGGGTGAAACATCCCACTTGGCCCCTGGCTTCGCCATTACCCGGAGTGCTTCCTCCATTAACTCCGTTGGAGTTGATTCTATAATCTTATTTCCTTTCACATCCGGGTTGTCCCTCAACTCATATATACTGTTGATTTCCCTTGCGTTGAATGGGACTTCAATTTCATCCACCACCACCACATCCTCTTCCTCGTCTATGCGTCCGTTATAGAAATCTCGGACTACGTCAGGTTGGACCCAAGGAGTGCTGGTACAGAAGTTTCTCCAACCGTGGTGGTCAACTATTTCGGTGATGTATGGCGGCACTGGGGCTTCTTCAGGGAAAAATCCCACCTCAATCATCAGGTCAGGGAACGCCTTGCGTCTCCCTTTTCCTTCCTTCTGTTGTAGCGATGCATCAACCACTTTCTTTTTTCCTTTGGCCTTAGCTGGAATCTCATTTACAGTTCTCTTTTTGCTCTCAGCCACTTTGACTGGTGCTTCAGTCACCTTTTCCTTCCCTTTGCATTTCTCAGTATGTGTGCTTGGGAGGTTGGTGACTGACACCTCCTTTTCTTTCCTCTTCTTCTTCTCCAAGGTGCTCACACCTTGTTCTTCCCTTGCATCCTCCGGATGCGTTCCTTCCTACTTTTCTTTTTCTTTTTCTTCTTACCCTCCCCTTCCTCTTGGGCGACTATTCTAGCAGCTAGCTCTGCATCTTCTTCAATTTGTAGCTCTCTTTCAAGCTCTTCGGCTGCTTTTTCTAGTCTTTCTTCTTCCATCATTTCCTCTTCAAATGCCAATGCGGCTGCTTCTAGTTGAGGATCAGGAAGGTCTTGCGTCTCCCCAACTTCTTGAGGCCGCACTTCCCTGCGCACCTTCTTGCGAGACAATGCGTCTTTCGCAATTTGTTCCACTCCTTTTCTTAGGGCCCTGAGCTCCTTTCTCAACTTGGCCCTCTTCTTCCTCTCTTTCTCTGCCAGCCTATCGAAGGATGTGGCCGCAATTGGAGACTCAGGTCTGTCTCCTTGTTCTGTGCTTTTCGGGTCTTCATCCTCGGCAGTGTCCGGTGATACCCTTCGTTTCTTTCTCAATAGGGGTACCACTTCTTCTTCCTCCTCTCTTCTTCTCTTGGCATTTGCGGCCATCACAACTTTTCTTATTGGTCCTTCATTGGAGTTCAATGTCATCTCCTCAGGACTGATCGACGCAGGGACAGACCCTTGCGTTTCATTGGGCTCGCCTACGTCCTCCTTGCTGTAGGCAGCCTCTCCTTCCTTATCTCCCCCACTATGCCCACCCTCCCGAGTCTCCTTCAGCTGACTCTGGACCTCCTTTACCGGCGAGGGTGATTCCCTTCGTGCATCTGAGACGGTTGCGTCCATCGGATCATGTAGCCCGCTCAGAATTTGAGCTATCCACTCGTCTGGGGATTTCGCTAAGTTCACTTCCCCGACGGTGACAGCTACCTCTTCTTCTTCTCCTCTTCTTCTCCTCCGTCCCTCTAGTGCTTGGTGGACGGGATAGGGCCAAGGGTTGGTTGACCTCCCCGTCTTCTTGACCCTTTGCCTCCCGCTCTTCTTGAGCTATCCTTTCCAAGATGTCGCCGAAAACATCCCTCTCTTCCCTTCGGCGCACCTCACTGCTACTATGCAGTGTACTGGCTTCATCGCGCACCGTTCCAGGAACAGGTTGCTCAGCCTCGGAGTTCTCTGCGCTTACCCTCTGGCTTCCGACATTGTAGTTTGCGGCAGAGAATTCCTTCATGTTCTTCATCCTAGGTCGGGAAATGCAGGACTTGACTCGGCTTTTGGGTTTTGGGGTAGGGATTGGGTTGATTTGGCTCAAAGGACGGATGTTTAGAATTTCCACACAGTCGTCGGAGTCGTCGACTACTGGTGGACGGGTAGGGGTTCTGGCGAATGGCCGAAAAAATGGGTAGATGGGTGGTCTCTGGGCAGTCGCCCAGATTCTAGACGCGGAGAAGTTAGGGATAAACGGTGGGTTGGGGTTTGGATTTCTTGGTCTAACAGGAGAAGCAAAAGGCCTCACAGGTCGGGAAGGATAAAATGTAGGTGGAGAGAAGAATGGAAATCGAGGGTTTGGTGTAGATGATGAAGAAGGTCTTGGGGAACTGTTTCCGGCGAGGTTTTCTTGATTTTCTTGGTTGAGCTGGTTAGACATAAGATTGCAGCGAGAATACAGATTGCCGGAGGTTTAAGAGAGATGAAAGGTTTCGAAAATGGAAAATGGAAAATCGAATCGCGTTTATAAAGGCTTAATTTAGCCGTCGGTAATTAATGCGAATACGCGATATCAAAATCCCACTGATCAAGGCAAATTTCCTTGAGCCGCACACCCATCACGTGTAATGGGCGGCTAATTGACGCACTCAGAGCACTTGAGTGTTTTTGGCACTTGAGTGTTTTTCTAGGAAAGACGCGTAGTCTGAGAAGACATCTGCGTTTCACCTAGTGCTCTTGTCTAAACGCAGTAAACTAATGATAAATGCATACTGATGAACGCCTGGTTCTCCGGTTAGATTATGCGTTGTAAGTTAAGTATGATGCGTTTGACAAAATATGTACGGCTCTAACCTTTCCTCTAACCTTAATTCGATAAACACAGAAATCGTTTATCGATGAACGTATAATTTAAAAAAATAAGTTGGACGCATGCATGAATAAAAGATTATGCAGTGAAATCAAATTGTTCAAAAATTCGGCTCCTACTTTCATGCTTATCTCCTTTTCATTTATAAACTGAACTTAAAAAAAATCAATACATGCTAAAAACAAAATTCAAACAGAAACAAGAAAGCAAAATAACATAAAATTAAATACTATAACAAATTCAAATAAAATAAAGCAAGGGTAAAAGAAAGCGTCCCTGGAAAAGTAGGCATTCGGCAACGCAGGGACCTTTTGACGCAAGCTCAGTCATTACACTCGCGTAGGTCAATGGAAGTCTTGTTAATTTCGAACTTTCCAATGTGGTAGGGCTTTACCCTTTGTCCATTGACCTTGAAGGATGTGGTTCCATTTTCATTTGTCAGCATGACCACACCATGCGGGAACACTTCCTTGATTATGAATGGACCCGACCATCGAGACTTCAGCTTACCTGGGAACAAACGCAACCTTGAATTAAATAACAGGACCTTCTGGCCAACGTATACAATTTTCTTACTAATGTTCTTGTCGTGCCATTTCTTGGTCCTTTCTTTGTACAGCTTTGCGTTTTCATAAGCTGAGTGCCTCCACTCCAGGAGTTCATTTAGTTGAAGCTTTCTAGCTTCTCCGCTTGCCTCCTGGTCTAAATTGAGCTTCTTCATGGCCCAGATGGCCTTGTGTTCCAGCTCAAGTGGGAGATGGCATGCTTTACCAAACACCAACGCATAGGGTGACATGCCTATCGGTGTTTTGAATGTCGTTCTGTAGGCCCATAGAGCTTCATCTAATCTCTCTGTCCAATCTTTCCTTGATGTGCTCACGACCTTTTCCAGTATGGACTTGATCTCCCTGTTTGTTATTTCAGCTTGGCCGTTTGTCTGTGGGTGATAGGCAGGTTCTACCCTGTGCGAGACATTAAACTTAGTCAGTAAATTAGTGATTATGCGATTTATAAAATGCGTACCTTCATCACTAATTATCGCCCTTGGTGTCCCAAATCGAGAGAAGATTTGTTTCTTTAAGAACTTGGACATTGCGTTTGCGTCATTCCTTGCACAGGCTGCTGATGTGCCACTTTTGTGTGTTAACCGCAAGTGTACGGGTCAAGTTATAATATAAAACGGTTAAGTCCGAGTATCGTTTCCACTAGAGATCCAATTGGGAAGGTTTAAGTTATTTAGCTATTCTAGAATTGAATCAATTTTATTTGAGGATTGGAATTCAACTTTTGTTTTTGGGAAAAAGAAAAATCAAGCAAGAAAATATCAAAGGGAGAATTGCAAGAGTCAAAGAGAGTTCTAGGGTTTCAAATCCTTGTTTGTTTCATCATGCAAAATTATGGATTTCATGGATTTAATTCTTATGCCTAAGTCTAGAAACTTAATTCCAAGTTATCTTCTCTCAAAGACAACTCTTTCTCATGCAACTTGATTGATAGTTAATCTCTTAAAACCAATACAAAATTACATGGCATTAAAACTAGTCTTTGGCAACTTTCATTGTAAACCTAACTACTCTCGTGATAGATTAACAACGATTCATTGTTATAGATCAAATTAAACATATAATCTCTCGATTCATACATCTAATCTAACATGTGAAGGTGGCCAATCTTCAAGAATTAAACACAATAACAATGGAAAGCATATTTATTTGAACAAAACCATGAGTTTACACAATTATCATGAGTTTACAAACAATTCATCAAAAACCCTAAAACCAAAGAGTTTAGCCACTCATAGCGTAAAGCAACATATTGATAAAAAAGAATCAAAGAAAGAGTGTAGAGAATAGGGAAACTCTACTGAAAAGAGGTTCTTGATTGAGGCAGCACCGTCACGAACTCCTTGGCTCTCGCGTCGGACTTCGAAGGGCACCAAAACTATCTCGAACTCTTTTCCTCTTCCTTGCGGCTAACTCACTCTTGAAACTCTAGCTTAATTCTCACCTTTCTGGATCTTTCTTTTGTTCTGCAACTTTCTTGATCTTCTTGATATTTTCTCCCCCTTTTTGGCTGTTGAAAACCTCTAAATTTATAGAGTTTGGCCGCCCAAAATTTAACCTAAAATACAAAACTTGCGTTTAAATTAACGCTGGCGCCGCGGCGCTAGCGTTGCGACCAAAATTAAGTTGCTCTCGGGTTTTAGCGTTGCGGCAGCGCCGTCCCAGCGTCGCGACGCTGTCTTGCGTTCACCAAATACGCGTCGAAGCAGCGCCTTCCCAGCGCCGCGTTGCTGCTCTGCGTCCATGCTGATGCGTTTCTGCCTCAGCTCCGCGGCGCATCATGCGTTTCAAGCAAGGATGCGTTTTTCAGCACTTTTTCTCCATATTCTTGCTCGGTTTTGATCTTTCAGTCGTTTCTTCTAATTTTCCTCGTTTTAACCTGAAAATCACTAGCAAACAAGTGAAATCTAATATAAAACTCCTTTAATTTGAGAGAATAATAAGCACTTTTCAAGTGCTTATCAGCTGTTGATTCTACCCACTTTGATACGTAGTCGACCGCTACTAAAATGTATTGATTGCCGCAAGAAGGAGGGAATGGTCCCATGAAGTCGATTCCTCATACGTCGAACAACTCAACTTCTAACATTGAATTCAGAGGCATCTCATTCCGGTTGGAAATGTTGCCTGTTCTCTGACAACGATCGCAAGCTACCGCATATGCCCTTGCGTCTTTGAATAATCTGGGCTAGAAATACCAACTTTGCAGCACCTTTGCAGCTGTTCTCTGCCCTCCAAAGTGTCCTCCGTAAGGTGCTTCATGACAGCTTCTCAGAATGCTATGCGTTTCATATTCTGGAACGCATCGACGCAGTATGTGGTTAGGGCCAAGTATAGATATGGCTCATCCCAGCAGTAGAACTTACTTTCATGTCGGAGCTTTTTCTTTTGTTGAGCATTAAATTCTTCAGGCCATTGGTCGCAAACCAGATAGTTGACTATGTCTGCGTACCACGGTTCCTGACTCTCTGCGTTCATTACATGCTCGTCTGGGAATCGTTCCTCTATATCACTCCAACTCTCCTGGACCTCTTTATTTTCCAACCTAGATAGGTGGTCCGCAACCTGATTCTCGGTTCCCTTTCTATCTTTAATCTCCAAATCGAATTCTTGCAACAGTAGGACCCAACGGATAAGTGTCACACCCTCTCCCAGATTACCCATCTAACCTAAGGGGGAGTGGGAAGACAATAAACATCACCCCTCTTGTGACGCATATTGCCCTAACTTTTCCTGCACTTACATTTACTTATATACAGAACATAAAACACAGTTATACATCGCATGCTTATAACCTGATACGATTTCCTGTAAGGGTACACCTTTAATGCATATCATGAATTCATCCTCATATCCAAAATACAACATTCACAACACCATTGACAGTACCCATTCAAAAGTATATGTTCTACATGCCATTCACATAAGTATATTCAACGTACAACTCCCAAACTTCACTAAATCTTGATGATCGAGGCTTAGGTAGGATGAGCTGTATTAGGCGAAGCACCAGGAACGTCCTTGCTACCTGGGGAGGGAAAAAGAAAACATTTGGAAACATAAGCTAATAGCCTAGTGAGTGACAATTCTTTATAAAACGGCATTCATTTAAAACAAGCACGTTTCGTATAATGAGTAAATCAGAGTTTAACATTTATTCAGATGTAACATGCTTTTCACGAAATTCATCATTCTCATAAATCAATACTAAAATCACATCAAAGTGTTTTCAAGAAATTTATCAACATCAAGCAGTTTTCAAACTTTTCCCTTAGTTGAGGCGGAGGAATGTTTCTACGCACCCAACGTCGAAATCATCCCTGGCATCAGGCAGAGCAAGCTCGATGCACTAGCCAGCTTAACCTCTATGTGCACATAGGAATAGGTCGGGTTGCCCATGTACCTTCTCATGTCCTTGAGTACTGGGTCCCGAGGAAACTCACGTGCCTTCTCATGTCCTTGAGCACTGAGCCTCCTCTTAAAACATTTCAGAATTTCTTTCACATAGTAGTTCATATAAAAATCTTTCATGAAAATCAATTTATCACGATAAACAATATTTCAAAACATGCCATTGCACATCTTATAGAAATGCATAAAACATGCCTTATAAACATCATCAAACATCAAGTTTTTTAAGAAAACATTCATCTCAAAGCCATAATTCATAAGAAAACTAAGCCAAACATTTTCAATAAATTTCATTTTAAATCAAGAAAAGTGTCACTCACAACTCTTTTTAGGCTTATGCGGTTTATACACTGTTCCTATCTCTTATCGGCCTGCACAAGAAACACACCCTGAGTTAGACAACACTAACTTCCTTTCCTTTCCTCTACTGACTTATAATGAGAATCTCAGCGACACCCGCCAAGAATGACTGTTACTAGCGATACCCAATAGAATAGCACAGTTGCTAGCGATACTTGATAAAACAGCACCAGTGTTACCTACCTGAGCAACGATACTCAGCGTTATCTAGCGATATTTGTGAGACGGAAAGCTCCTTTGCGTCTCAGCGTTACCCGTCTCGCTGCAAATTCTTAGACAGTGTGCCGATACTTGATTTTTCCAACGGCACTCTGCACTGTACTCCTTCCTTTCTTTTCGTCCTTACTTCAACCTATGAAAAATCACATTTCCATACAGATTCAGAGTTTCTTCCCTTCTGCATACTTATAGGAAATCACGTTCTAAAGCTTACCTTAAAATTTCAGGGTTTAGCTCTTTCTCATTCTCGCGATATTCCGAAATTACCTCCTGCTGTTCCGGATTGCGAGACAGTCTTGTAATCACTGATTTCCTAAGGATTCACGTAGTAAAACTTCGATTTCAGCAACACCATCCTTTACAAAAGTTGTTAGGAATTGCATTAACTTACTAACCTTAAATTTTCAGCTCTGATCTCAGCTTATTCCTCACGTTCTGTCCCGAATATCAATCACTGCTCAACAAAACTAAGTAGCTTCGGTCATTCCCCCGTTCCAACTTCGTTTCCAGCTTCGATGTGAATCAAACTTCGTCCGGAACCCTCAAGAACACCCTCCTCAATCTTCTTCTGGAGTTTATCTGAAGAGTAGAACCGACTTAAGCTCTCGAATTGTCCTTAAAATGATTAAACATTTAATTAATCCAACTATTTATACTGCCGACCTAACCTTATCGACACCAGGACTTAGGCTGCTACTTACGTATTTCCTCTGCAGACTAGCGCAGGGTTCTCCTCTTCCAACGCATAGTGGTTGTCCTCACACGCCTCCTATTTTGAACGCATTCCTTTCCATCTTGAAATTCTACTTTCGATGTGTGTAGACCATTCTGTCTTTAGCACAGGTGCCTCAACGAATATCTGTCTTCGACGTACCAACTTCAACACCATCCTGTCCTCAACGCAAAGTGACTTGGACGCATGGTTCAAGTGCGTTTCTCTCCCCTTCAAGACTACTTATCTATCAATACAGTAACTACTTCTGCTCACTAACTTCCATAAGTTTACCACAAACGCATAAACTTAGTCAATACTCAGTTGAAGTTTTACTTTGCCCTTGCTCTCGGCCACTTCTCCCTTTGAGACGCATAGCCACAAACGCATGGCCGTGCCTCAATTCTTTTCAACGCAAACCAGTGCTTACAATAAGTCTAGGCTTTGCGTCCTTTTTCGCCATCAAATACTTGATCGCAGAATGATCACTATAGATGGTCACCTTTGACCCTATCAAGTATGCTCTAAATTTGTCAACCGCAAAGACTATGGCTAACATTTCTTTCTCAGTAGGCGTGTAGTTCTCCTGAGATGAATTCAGTGTTTTACTAGCATAATAGATTGGGTGCATAATTTTCTCTTTTCTCTGCCCTAGTACTGCTCCTACCGCATGGTTACTTGCGTCGCACATTAATTCAAACGGGAGAGACCAGTCCGGTGCAACTAAAATAGGTGCTGAAATCAGAGCTTGCCTTAGAGACTCAAATGCGTTTAAGCATTTACCGTCGAAATTGAATTCCCTGTTGACTTCTGGCAACTCGCTCAGTGGTTTTGCTACTTGCGAGAATCCCTTAATGAATCTTCTATAGAAGCCCGCATGGCCTAGGAAACTTCGCAAAGTCTTAACATTTGTGGGGGCTAGGAGTTTTGCTATCGCATCTATTTTTGCCTGATCCACTTCCAATCCAACCTTTGAGATTTTATGCCCCAACACAATACCCTCAGTAACCATAAAATGGCATTTTTCCCAATTGAGGACTAGATTTGTGTCTTCGCATCGTTTTAGCACTCGTTCTAGATTGGTCAAGCATTCATCATATGATTTCCCAAATACTGAGAAGTCGTCCATAAACACCTCTACTGACTGTTCCAAATAGTCCGAGAATATTGCCATCATGCACCTTTGGAACATCCCTGGTGCGTTACATAGCCCAAATGGCATGCGTCTGAACGCGAAGGTGCCATATGGACATGTGAATGTCATCTTCTCTTGATCTTCCGGAGCTATCATGATCTGGTTATAGCCGGAATATCCGTCCAGGAAGCAGAAAAATTCATTACCTGCCAGCCTATCTAGCATCTGGTCGATGAATGGCAGTGGAAAGTGGTCCTTCTTTGTTGCCGCATTCAGCTTGCGGTAGTCCATATAGATGCGCCAGCCAGTGACCGTTCTTGTTGGTATTAGTTCATTCTTGTTATTCATGATCACTGTCATCCCCCCTTTCTTTGGTACACACTGAACTGGGCTCACCCAGCTGCTGTCGGAGATTGGATAAATGACCCCTGCGTCGAGCCATTTGATGATTTCTTTCTTCACAACCTCCTTCATTGCGGGGTTGAGCCTGCGCTGCCTCTCAACTGAACCATCCTTACCCTCTTCCAACTGAATTTTGTGCATGCAGTACGAAGGGCTTATTCCTCTAATATCCGCTAAGGTCCATCCTATGGCTTTGATATGGTTTTTCAGGATATCCAACAAAGCCTTTTCACATTCTGTCATCAACGCAGAGGATATGATGACCGGTAGCGTGCTCTTTTCCCCCAAATATGCATACTTTGCGTTGGCAGTGTCTTAAGCTCAAGGGTTGGTGGTTCTTCTAAGGACGACTTTGTTTTCTCCGTGGTTCTGTTGCCTAAGTCCAAGCGTTCAAAGCTTGCGTTGGAGATTATATTTATTTTTGCCTCTCTTCCTTCATCCAGTTCATCCAGCAGTGTTTCGTTTTCCGCACATGCGTCGATGATGCTTGCCTTTTCTTCAGTTATCTCTTCGATCATCTGGCAAGAATGAAAATCATCAGGATATTTCAACGCATTAAACACATTAAATTTTACCTGCTGGTCATCCACTCGAATAGTTAACTCCCCTTCCTGGACGTCAATCAGGGCGCGTCCAGTAGCTAAGAAAGGTCTTCCAAAGATGATGGGCACCTCTCTGTCAGCTTCATAATCCAGAATTATGAAGTCGGCCGGGAAGATGAATTTATCCACCTTCACAAGAACATCCTCGATTTTCCCCTCTGGATGCTTAATGGAACGGTCAGCGAGCTGAAGTGTGACAGTAGTTGGCCGTGCTTCCCCTATACCCAACTTCTTGAATATAGACAGTGGCATTAAATTTATACTGGCCCCTAAGTCGCAGAGTGCCTGACCTACGTCCATTCCTCCTATAGAACAGCGCAATGTGAAACTCCCTGGATCTTTCATTTTACCGGGTATATTGCTTTTAAACAATGCGCTGCATTCCCGCGTTAATGCGACTGTTTCAAACTCTCCGAGCCTCCTTTTCTTAGATAGTATGTCTTTCCGAAATTTGACATAGCTCGGCATTTGTTCCAGGGCTTCCACCAATGGAATGTTGATGTGAAGTTGTTTGAGAACGTCCAGAAATTTTCTGAATTGACCCTCATCATTCTTCTTCTTTAGGCGTTGAGGAAAGGGCGGACGCATAAGGGGATTGATATTTTGAGATACCGATGCAGGGTTTGCCTGCGTTGCTTTTTCTCTCCCCTTTCCATTTTCTTGTTCTTTAGAGGTTGTGGTTGTGGATGAAGATTGCGGTTCATGGATAGATGTTGTGGGAGTTTGTAGTGGAGTGATTTGAGGCTGCAGATTTCCTTGCATCCTCTGCTCTTGCGGTTTAGTGGGAAGAACCTTCCCACTCCTCAATGTCACAGCTTGACATTGTTCCTTATCGTTACCTCGTGGGGCTTCGGTATTACTAGGCAATGCTCCTTGGGGTCTGGTATTGCGCTCACTTGCCATTTGTCCCACTTGAAGTTCTAGATTTCTAATTGCAATGGCATGGCTCTTTATTTCTCCCATCTGATTTTGGAGCATCACTTCCAACGACTTACACGTTTCTTCATTTTGAGTAATCGTTTGACGCATAAGTGCTTCAAGGGATGATGATGATGAATTTGCTGACTGATTTCGTGGTATTTGATGCCCTTGAACACCTTGGTTAAACACAGGATTATTGTTTCTCTGCGGCTGTTGTCCCGCCCCCTGCGTCTGTGATTGGTTTACTCCCCATCCAAAGTTAGGATGGTTTCTCCAACCCGGATTATAAGTCTTAGAATACGGGTTGTTCTGAACATAACAGACAGACTGTGGGTTGTAGGGACACATATCATACAAGTGACCCTCACCGCATTGCACACAGCTTACAGACGCTGTTGCATTTATCGTGTTCATTGCATCCATTGATGCAACCGTTCCTCCTTGGTTGTTCAACGCAATGGTTTGCAGCAAGGATGTCATGTTGGCGATCTGAGCTGAAAGGTTACTAGTTGCATCCGTTTCAATCATTCCAGCTTGCGATCGTCTTTTATCCATATACCTGGATCTATATCCATCATCCACCCATTCATCAGTATTACTCGAAATTCTGTCGAGGATCTCTTTGGCTTGCGTGTAAGTCTTGTCCATCAAACCTCCTGCTACAGAGGCGTCAGCCACTGATTGTGATGTTTTGTTCAGTCCTCCATAGAAAATCTCCATCTGTACACAATCAGGGATACCGTTATGGGGACAATTTCTTACCAGCCTTTTAAACCGAGCCCATGCTTCACTAAGCGTCTCCGAGTCCTTTTGCTCGAAGGTGACAATGTCTCGTCGCCTCTTTGCACTTACCGTCGGAGGAAAGTATTTCTGCATGAACTTTTCAACCATTTTACCCCACGTTGTAATCTCACCAGGTTCAAATGAGTACGCCCACTGTCTTGCCTCATCTCTGAGAGAAAATGGGAATAACGTCAGTCTGATGCTATCTTGCGGTACTCCAGCCATCGGAAATGCACTACAGATTTCCAAGAAACTCTTCAAGTGTGCATGTGGATCTTCACCCGTTGCACCCCCAAACTGCCCTGCGGCTTGCAGCATTTGCAACATCACTGGCTTCATTTAGAACCTTCCATTACCCTCGAAGGTTGGTTGTAAAATTTCCGGTGCAAAATTATATAAATTTGGCGACGCGTACTCCCTCATTGGGGGATTTCTATAATGCGCCAAGAGAATCGGGTTTGTATCATAGTTTGCGTGCTATTGCGCATTTGCGTTCCGCCTGACCTCAGCTTGAGGAGCTTGAGGTTGATTGTTTTGAGCATCCATGTTCTCTTCAGTAGACTGATTGCTCCTTCTTTGCTTATTCTGTCTTATCCTTCTTCTGAAGGTCCTCTCAATCTCAGGGTCAATATCAAATGTCGGGTTATCCCCTTCACTCATATACTGTTAGAAGCCTCTGACAGAATAGAAGCTTGCTATACTCCGTCGATTGAGGAATTTTGCAACACAATAATCCAAAGAAAATAATTAAATCAATGAATAATCCCCGGCAACGGCGCTAAAAACTTGTTGTGATGATATTGTTGTGTGAACTAACCTAACGCAAAGTTCTAAAGTATATGATTATGCGTTCAACATGTCAAGATTTGATCATGCAATGCGTTCTATTATTATGCGTTGGTCTTGTCAAGTTTTCCTATTCCTCTACCCAAGTATAAGTAAAGTAATAGGTTTTCTCGGTGAGTCCGAGGTCGAACACAGGGATTATATTGATTTGGTTTTAATTGGATTACATGCGTTACAGAGGTAACCAACAATTGTTTGAATTTTTGTTTCTAATCTAGAGAAAGCAGATGTTTGTACACTAGACTAACAGTTGTGGAATATGGGAAGCAATGCGACACAGCAAGTTCAGCTAAGATGTTATGAATGGATAAAGAAAAGGGTTTGGGTTGATTAACATCTAACATCGAAAACGCACAGTAGTACTCTATTCATACTTGCGACTCTTCTCCCGGTTGTCAGCCGCTATGCGTTATATGTCTATAACGCATAGGAAGGTGTTAAGAACCAAGGTTGTCTCCGTAGACAGGTAACACTACTTGGCCCTTGTCAATTGAGTTCCACAATCACTTACCCTCTCGAGCAGTCTGATTATTACTACTTATATCAATTTGTCAGATGGATATAAGCATCGGATTAAGCTCGCAATTGACAAGTTAGAATAGTTACACTGCGGTCCCTAGTTAGATGCTAACGCAACCCTAGACCCTCGAGTGATTAGTTACTCATGGCTTGAAAGTATAAAGTGGACAGATGAGAAAAGTGAATAGACATGGAAGATAATTTTATTGATGAAAATGAGATACAAATTTCGATGAGTCAATTCCTTGATACAAATCTAAAATTCAAGTAAGAATAGTAAGAAAGAAAGCAGGGTAAGGCGTCAATGTCTTGAGTCCCCCGGATGGAAGCGTGATGATTTGCTGTGAAGTGATGCGGCGGAAAGGAAGACTCTTCTCTCTCGAGCTATTTGTCTCCGGCTGAAGTCTGAGAGAACTCTGTTGTCACTTATGGAGTCCTTTCGAGAAGCATGCGGTAGCTAATGATAAATTCCATTAATAAATCTTCCTTTGCGTTATACTCTTGAATTTTGATGAAGATATTCATTTTACCACTTGTTAAGCCTAAAACGCATGTTTTCATGTAGGAATGCAAGTAATGCGTTGATGACTTCTTAACGCAGGACGATACGTTAGCAATTTGTTCTTCATGGACGCATGATCTGAACGGAACGCAAACTATCTGACGACGCGTTAACAATACTTCAATGCATGACTACGCGTTAGCAACTTACGCTGCGTTGACATCAATCAAACTATGCATGGACGCATAGACAACCGTTACGGCAAGGCGCTGAGGATCAGATCGGAATCTTGACAGATTGACGGATGATTGACAGACATGATTTGTGGCTCAAGTGGTGGATCTTATTGGCCCGAGAATCACGCAATCAGGCGAGATGGACGCAATGCCAATCTCGCCACCAATCAAGCAGATCTGCCATTAACTGCGATTTCATCATCTATAAAAGGGCAGCTCTACAAGAGGAGAAAGGTGGTTGATTCTCGGAAGGACTCCATAAGTGACAGCAGAGTTCTCTCAGACTTCAACCGGAGACAAATAGCTCGAGAGAGAAGAGTCTTCCTTTCCGCCGCACCACTTCACAGCAAATCATCACGCTTCCACCCGGGCGACTCAAGACATTGATGCCTTGCCTTGCTTTCTTTCTTACTTTTCTTTCTTGAATTTTAGATTTGTATCAAGAAATTAACTTATCAAAATTTGTATCTCATTTTCATCAATACAATTATCTTCCATGTCTATTCACTTTTCTCATCTGTTCACTTTATATTTTCAAGCCATGAGTAACTAATCACTCGGGGGTCTAGGGTTGCGTTAGCATCTAACTAGGGACCGCATTGTAACTATTCTAACTTGTCAATTGCGAGCTTAATCCGATGCTTATATCCATCTGACAAATCGATATAAGTAGTAATAATCAGACTGCTCGAGAGGGTAAGTGATTGTGGAACTCAATTGACAAGGGCCAAGTAGTGTTACCTGATTACGGGGACAACCTTGGTTCTTAACACTCTCCTATGCGTTATAGACATATAGCGCGTAGCGGTTGTCAACCGGGAGAAGAGTCGCTAGTATGAATAGGGTACTACTGTGCGTTTCCGATGTTAGATGTTAACCAACCTGAACCCTTTTCTTTATCCATTCATACACATCTTAGCTGAACTTGTTGTGTCGCATGCTTTCCATATTCCACAACTGTTAGTCTAGTGTACAAACATCTGCTTTCCCTTAGATTAGAAACACAACTTTCTAAAAATTGTTGGTTACCTCTGTAACGCATACAATCCAATTAAAACTAAATCAATATAATCCCTGTGTTCGACCTCGGACTCACCGAGAACACCTATTACTTTACTTATACTTGGGTAGAGGAATAGGAAAACTTGACAAAACCAACGCATAATAATAGAACGCATTGCATGACCAACGCAGGCCATGTTAAATGCATAACCATATACTTTAGTACCTTGCGTTAGGTTAATTCACACAATAATATAACCACAACAAGTTTTTGGCGCCGTTGCCGGGGATTATTCATTGATTTAATCATTTTATTGGATTGTTGTGTTGCAGAATTCCTCAGTCGAAGGAGTATAGTAAGTTTCTCCTCTGCCAGAAGCTTCTAATAGTATTTGAGTGACGGGAGCAATCCATAGCTCGATATTGACCCAGAGATTGAGAGGACCTTCACCCGAAGGACAAGGTAGAATTGAAGAAGGGCCATTTGCTTGGACCTAATTCAAACGGCTAGTGAGGAAAATTGCCTGCGTCAGCAAAAGAAATATTGAAAATGACTTACTCACATGGCGGAAATCTTTTCGACAGAACTCCATGGGACACCAATGAGTGGGTGGACGACGAATATGAATTTCGTCCCACCAATAGAAGGCAAACGCAAGCTGGAATGTTTGAAGCTGATGTTGCCAACAATCTTGCAGCGCAGCTTGCCAATATGACATCCATGCTGCAAACACTAGTCTTGAGAAATCAAGGTAGACCAGTTGCTGCGATGAACGCAGTGCACGCAATGAACTCGACAGCATCTGTAGACTGCCCGCAGTGTGGTGAGGGACACTTGTATGACATGTGTCCCTACAACCTCCAGTCTATCTGCAGTACTCAAAACAACCCTTACGACAATTTGGGTTGGAGGAACCACCTTAACTTCGGATGGGGTAGGAATCAACAACAACCGCAGAAGGCTGAGCAGCAGCCGCCGAGAGGCAACCCTCCTGGTTTCAACCAAGGGAATCAAGACCAATATCATCAGTATTCGAGGGATCATCGGACGAATCAGCCTCATTGTCTTCCCTGGAATCTCTTTTACGAAAAGAAAACAGTAAAATTGAAGCAACGCGCCAGTTGTACGAAGCGACGCTCCAAAGCCAAGCCACTGCAATTCGCAATTTAGAAATTCAAACGATTCAAATTGTAGAGGAGCTCGAAAATGAAAAGCAAGAAGCATTGCTAAGTACAACCGAAGTTCCAAGAGGGAACTCGGAAGAACAATGTCAAGGTGAGACATTGTTAAGTGGGAAAATCAATCCCATAGCGCATAACGAGGGGACGCAAGGAAACTTGCAACTCCTAAACATTCCAACAAGTCAACTGATGGAGACTACCACGCATAATGTCCAGCATCCGTCATCATCCACCGCATCAGAAGAGGAAAATAGAGAGCGGAGAGAAAAAGCAACGCAGGCAGAACCTGCGTCTGTATATGTAGATACTACTTCTGGACGCGTCCTGGTTGACGTCCAAGAAGAAATCTCAACGCCCCGCGTGGGTGATCAGGTAAAATTTAATGTGATTAACGCATTAAACCACACTGATCATTTTCAATTTTGTCTAATGAACGCAGATATCAATGAAAAGACAAAAACTATGAACGCGACGTTGAGAAATGAAATCCTCAAGGTTGGTGAAGATGGTGAAGATGATGAAATTAAATTATTCTCCGATCGACAATTAGAGAAATCAGAATGGAGCAACAGATTCGCGGCGAAGATCGAGCCGCTATCAAAAGAGCCTTCAACGCATGAGCTGCAAACCAGACCAACGCATCCCAACTATGCACGCTTGAGGGAGGTCATAATGTACTTCATTGTCGCCTCTGCGTTGAACCCTGACCGCGATAAAGGCTCGCAAGTGTAATAACTGAGCTTGCGTCGAAAGATCCCTGCGTTGCCGAATGCCTACATTACCAGGGACGCTTTCTTTTACCCTTGCTTTATTTTATTTAAATTTGTTATAATATTTAATTTCATGTTATTATATTGTGCTTTATTACTTTCATTTGTATTAATATTTTTAGCATATATTGATTTTTTTTATTTAGTTTATAGATGTAAATGAGATAAGAATGAAAGTAGGAGCCAAATTTGTGAATGATCTTTTATTCATGCATGCGTCCAACGCATAAAGTAAACTATGCGTCAATCGATAAACGATTTCTGTGTTTATCGAACTAAGGTTAGAGGAAAGGTAGAGCCATACATATTTTGGAAAATGCATCACATTTGACTTACAATGCATAAACTGACCTGGGAACCAAGCGTTCATCAGTATGCGTTTATCATTAGTTTTCTGTGTTTTAGAAGAGCACTAGGAGAAACGCGGATGTCTTCTCAGACTACGCGTCTTCCCTAGAACAACACTCAAGTGCCAAAAACACTTAAGTGCTCTGTGTGCGTCACAAAGCCGCCCATTACACGTGATGGGTGTGCGGCTCAAGGAAAGTTGCCTTGATTAGTGGGATTTTGGTATCGCGTATCCGCATTAATTACCGACGGCTAAATTAAGCCTTTATAAGCGCGATCCGATTCCCCATTTTCCATTTTCGAAACCTTTCTTCTCCCTTAAACCTCCGGCGATTTGTATTCTCGCTAAATTCTTATGTCTTACCAGACCAACCCAGAAAATCAAGAAAACTTCGCCAGAACCAGTTCCCCAAGACCATCTTCATCTCAATTTCCATTCTTTTCTCCACCTCCATTTTACCCTTCCAGACCTGTGAGGCCTTTCGCTTCACCGGTCAGATCAAGAAATCCAAACCCACCGTTTATCCCTAACTTCTCCGCGTCTAGAATCAGGACAACTGCCCAGCGACCACCCATCACATTTTTCTGGCCATTCGCCAAAACCCCTACCCGTCCACAAGTAGTCGACGACTCCGACGACTGTGTGGAAGTCCTCAATATCCGACCGTTGAGCCGAATCGACCCAATCCCTACCTCGAAACCCAAAAGCCGGGTCAAGTCCTGCATTTCCCGGCCAAGTATGAAGAATATGAAAGAATTCTCTGCCGCAAACTACAATTTCGAAAGCCAGAGGGTAAGCGCAGAGAACTCCGAGGCTGAGCAACCTGTTCCTGGAACGGTGCGCGATGAGGCCAGTGCACTGCACGGTAGCAGTGAGGTGCGTCGAAGGGAAGAGAGGGATGTTTTCGGCGACATCTTAAAAAGAATAGCTCAAGAAGAGCGGGAGGCAAAAGGTCAAGAGGAAGGGGAGGTAAACCAACCCTTGCCCCTATCTCGTCCACCAAGCACTAGAGGGACGGAGGAGATGGGAAGAATAGAAGAAGAAGAGGTGGCTGTCACTGTCGGGGAAGTGAACTCAGCAAAATCCCCAGACGAGTGGATAGCCCAGATTCTGAGCGGGCTGCAAGACCCAAGGGACGCATCCGTCTCAAACGCACGAAGGGAATCACCCTCGCCGGTAAAAGAGGTCCAGAGTCAGTTGAAGGAGACTCAGGAGGGTGAATACAGTGGGAGAGATAAGGAGGGAGAAGCTGCCTACAGCAAGGAGGAAGTAGGCGAGCAAAGAGAAACGCAAGGGTCTGTCCCTGCGTCGTGAGTCCTGAGGAGATGACAGTGGACTCCAATGAAGGACCAATAGGAAATGTTGTGATGGCCGCAGAAGCCAAGAGAAAAAGAGTTGAAGAAGAGGAGGAGGTACCCCTACTGAGGAAGAAACGAAGGGTATCACCGGAGATTGCCGAGGATGAAGAGCCGAAAAACACAGACCAAGGAGACAGACCTGAGTCTCCAGTTGCGGCCACATCCTTTGATCGGCTGGCAGAGAAAGAGAGGAAGAAGAGGGCCAAGTTGAGAAAGGAGCTCAGGGCCTTGAGAAAAGGAGTGGAGAAAATAGCCAAAGACGCATTGGCTAGAACAAAGGCGCGCAAGGAAGTGCGGCCACAAGAAGGCGGAGAGACGTAAGACCTTCCTGATCCTCGAATAGAAGCTGCCACATTGGCATTTTTAGAGGAAATGGAAGAAGAAGAAAGAATCGAAAAAGCAGCCACAGAGCTTGAAAGAGAGCTGCAAATTGAAGAAGATGCAGAGCTGGCTGCTCGATTAAACGCCCAGGAGGAAGGGGAGGGCAAGAAGAAAAAGAAGAAGAAGAGTAGGAAGGAACGCATCGAGGAGGATGCAGGGGAAGAACAAGGTGTAAGCACCTTGGCGAAGAAGAAGAGGAAAGAAAAGGAGGTGGCAGTCACCAAACTCCCAAGCACACATAATGAGAAACGCAAGGGAAAGGAGAAGGTGACCGAAAAACCAATCAAAATGGCCGAGAGCAAGAAGAGAACCGTAAATGCGATTCCAGCTAAGGCCAAGGGAAAAGAGAAAGTGGCCGATGCGTCGCCACAACAAAAGGAAGGAAAAGGGAGACGCAGAACGTTCCCTGATCTGATGATCGAGGTGGGATTTTTCCTGAAGACGCCCCAGTGCCGCCATACATCACCGAAATAATTGACCACCACGGCTGGAGAAACTTCTGTACCAGCATTCCTTGGGTCCAACCTGAAGTAGTCCAGAATTTCTATAACGGACGCATAGATGAGGAGGAAGATGTGGTGGTGGTGGATGAAATTGAAGTCCCATTCAACGCAAGGGAAATCAACGCAATATATGAGTTGAGGGACAACCCGGAGGCGGAAGGAAATAAGATCATAGAATCAAGTCCAACGGAGTTATTGGAGGACGCACTTCGGGTAATGGCGAAGCCAGGGGCAAAGTGGGATGTTTCACCCACAGGTATAAAGACGCTTTCAGCAAGCAACCTAACTCCAGAGACAAACCTGTGGGTGTATTTCGTGAAGAAGCGGCTGATCCCGACAACGCATGACAAGACAGTGTCAAGGGATCGAGTGATGGCTGCATACTGCATTATGCGTCACATCACCCTTGATGTGGGACGCATAATTGTGGTGCAGATAAGAGGGGTGTTCAGCAAGCCCAGGGGCCAGCTCTTTTTGCCCTCTCTTATCTTGAATTTATACGCCAATGCTTCCATCGGAGGGTCAACGGAAGTGTTAGACGCAGACAAGATGATTGTAGTTAATGGCGTAATCGCCAACAAGACTCTGTGTCGGTTGATGAGAGGATCGCAATATCTGCCAGAGCCTACCAAGGCCACCAAAAGACCTCATCAACCCATTCCACCTCCAAAGCCGCAACCGCAGAAGAAGGGGAAGCTGTCCAAGTTGAAGGGCGTGGCAAGTCCCGATGCCACCATCCAACCTTCCCCAACCTCAAGCCCTTCACCCCCACTTCCAAAAACCAGAAGGGAACCAACTCCACTTCCACCTCCTCCTGAGACGCATTGCCCTAAACCACCTCCACCTCCTCAGAAAACGCATCGCCCCAAACATCCAAAACCTCGACCTTCCAGACAACCCTCTGCCCCAATAAGAGTTGATGACTCACACTTAGAGGATTTTGGCGCGACTTTTATGTGTCCATCATCCCCTGCGTTTGACGAAACTCCACCCACTCCCCCACCTCAACCAAACCCGCCTACCCTACCAACGCAACCTCAACAGCAAGAAGGCCCACTTGACCTTGAATGGGAGACAGTACAAACATACTTGCAGCAAGCGATATTACGTCCTGTGATGCATTCATTGAATATGTTAGCACGCCGGCAGACGGAGCAGTTCCAATTCACACTGAATTATGTTCACCAACTGTTCTCCATCCGTTCGGAAATCCCGCCCCCTAATATTCCAGAACGCCTCCAACAGCCTCTTGTCTTCCCAGTGCCGCAACGTCCTGCGTCTGAGCAGCAACGCAGACCTGATGAAGACGAGACTGATGGTTGAAAAGTTTAGGGGTGTAGTCAAGACTTGTATTTTTCTTGCAAATTTTGTATCTTCACATTCAATTGTATGCGTTGGTGAAATTCACATTAATAGAATGCATATTTTCTTCATCGCATGGATCTTTAATTTCCTCTTTGCGTTGTCCCTTGTTATAAATATATTCTAAGTACATTTAATTAGTCTTAACTTTTATCTTTGCGTTGAAAAGTTGGTCCCTGTGATGATAATCATGCTTACACTTTTTGTACACTCTTTAAGTTAGATTACTTTCAATGCGTCTGCATACTATTCCTTAGAAACGCAAACCTACTTTGAATGTATGCAAGCAGCCAATTCAAACCTCTTTTACAAAATTTTGCAACTTAGTCTTTGTTTACAATTTAAGCAATAAGGACCTTGCTACTCTCAAGTTTGGGGGTGGAAGAGGTTTGAACTGTCAAAGATAAAAATATGAGGAACTTAGTTCAATAAAAAAAAATATATATTTTGATTCTTTAAAACGCAAAACTCCGCTGGCAAGACTAATATATTTATCTTGTTAAGAGTTTAGCTGAAAACGACACCTGCTCGTAGTTGGCCACCTCCATGCACCCCATAGTTGGTGTGTCAAAACGAAGTTGGGTAATTGTATTCAGCGACGCATAGTTAAATAACAAACTCCAATGTCTAGTGAGGAAACCGAACTTAGATAAGAGATTAGTCAAGAAGGGCACTTGCTCGTAGTTGGCTACCTTCATGCACCCCATCGTTGGTATGTCAGAACGAAGGTGGGTAACCCTACTCGACGCATACTTAATAAACATATAATAAAACCAATGAAAGAAAAAGGAACTTTATATCTTCATCTTTCAGACTCAATGTTCAAAAGAAGAAACAAAAATTTTGTGAATAATGAGTTTAAGAATTTTGAAAAGAAAGCTTGCCGCATACAAATTAGACTCGTCCTAAAGAAAAGAATATAGCAGTAGAGAAATAATATAACTAACGGGTAGCTGATTGAGTATAGCATTCTGAGAGACTAGGCAATACATTGATAAATGTTTAGAATGATTGAAGTTTCTTAGATAGAAGTTATGCTTGAGGACAAGAATTTATCTAAGTTTGGGGGTGTGATAACTTATAGAAATACAAGTTATTATAGCCTTTTTCATAGATAAATAGAGTTTAAATAAGAGAAGCATGCGGTAGTTAATGATAAATTCCATTAATAAATCTTCCTTTGCGTTATACTCTTGAATTTTGATGAAGATATTTATTTTACCACTTGTTAAGCCTAAAACGCATGTTTTCACGCAGGAATGCAAGCAATGCGTTGATGACTTCTTAACGCAGGATGATACGTTAGCAATTTGTTCTTCATGGACGCATGATCTGAACGGAACGCAAACTACCTGACGATGCGTTAAAAACACTCCAACGCATGACTACGCGTTAGCAACTTACGCTGTGTTGACATCAATCAAACTATGCATGGACGTATAGACAACCGTTACGGCAAGGCGCTGAGGATCAGATCGGAATCTTGACAGATTGACGGATGATTGACAGACATGATTTGCGGCTCAAGTGGTGAATCTTATTGGCCCGAGAATCACGCAATCAGGCGAGATGGACACAATGCCAATCTCGCCACCAATCAAGCAGATCTGCCATTAACTGCGATTTCATCATCTATAAAAGGGCAGCTCTACAAGAGGAGAAAGGTGGTTGATTCTCGAAAGGACTCCATAAGTGACAGCAGAGTTCTCTCAGACTTCAACCGGAGACAAATAGCTCGAGAGAGAAGAGTCTTCCTTTCCGCCGCACCACTTCACAGCAAATCATCACGCTTCCACCCGGGCGACTCAAGACATTGACGCCTTGCCCTTCTTTCTTTCTTACTTTTCTTACTTGAATTTTAGATTTGTATCAAGAAATTGACTTATCAAAATTTGTATCTCATTTTCATCAATACAATTATCTTCCATGTCTATTCACTCTTCTCATCTGTTCACTTTATATTTTCAAGCCATGAGTAACTAATCACTCGGGGGTCTAGGGTTGCGTTAGCATCTAACTAGGGACTGTAGTGTAACTATTCTAACTTGTCAATTGCGAGCTTAATCCGATGCTTATATCCATCTGACAAATCGATATAAGTAGTAATAATCAGACTGCTCGAGAGGGTAAGTGATTGTGGAACTCAATTGACAAGGGCCAAGTAGTGTTACCTGATTACGGGGACAACCTTGGTTCTTAACACTCTCCTATGCGTTATAGACATATAACGCATAGCGACTGACAACCGGGAGAAGAGTCGCTAGTATGAATAGGGTACTACTATGCGTTTCCGATGTTAGATGTTAACCAACCCGAACCCTTTTCTTTATCCATTCATACACATCTTAGCTAAACTTGTTGTGTCGCATGATTTCCATATTCCACAACTGTTAGTCTAGTGTACAAACATCTGCTTTCCCTTAGATTAGAAACACAACTTTCTAAAAATTGTTGGTTACCTCTGTAACACATACAATCCAATTAAAACTAAATCAATATAATCCCTGTGTTCGACCTCGGACTCACCGAGAACACCTATTACTTTCCTTATACTTGGGTAGAGGAATAGGAAAACTTGACAAAACCAACGCATAATAATAGAACGCATTGCATGATCAACGCATGCCATGTTAAACGCATAACCATATACTTGAGTACCTTGCGTTAGGTTAATTCACACAATAATATAACCACAACAGCTATAATAACTTGTATTTCTACAAGTTATCACTACCTAGTAAAAAAACATCAAAGAAATGAGAATTTATGAGCTACAATGCTCAATGAGTGACTACCTAAAATATAAACTCAATAAAGCATAACTACCATCACTAGTATAATTTGCTTAGTCACGCACTGTAAACTTGCAACTAACTATAATCACACAACGGAGTTTCTTTTCAATAATCCTTAGTTGAGGCGGAGCGAACTCAACGCGCCCAACGTCGATAAACCTTAGCTGTGTGGAGTAATCTCAACACATCAGCGTCAAATGCCTTATATCATGCATATATGATTGTCTGATCTCGGGCTGCCCGTATACCTTCTCATGTCCTTCGGTACTAGGGTCCCAATAAATACTCAATCACCTTCTCTATGTCCTTTGGTGAGAGCTTCATAGAAATACTAGGGTTGCCCATATGCCTTCTCATGTCTTTCAGCATTGGGTCCCATTCAATCTTTCTAGGGTACTGACATGCACTTCATATTAATCAAAAATTAAACATAAATTATGGAACCTTAGAGTTCTCAGATCATTCATCAAGCAACTAACTTAGTAAGACTTAGGAACATCAACTAATACACTTTCAGGCTCTTTCTTACATAAAAGATATGTTATAGTTTCATACATGTGGGCACACCCCAAATCATGCTTCACAAGTATTACTGAGCATATAGAAAATGGTAATCAAGTAAGCTTATTTCAAACCATAATGTCACTCACAACTTATTCAAAGCTCCGAGCGAGTTATACGCTTTTCCTAGCTCCTCTTGGTCTGTAAACACACCTTTTCGTGTTAGACATTTCTAATATTTCTCTCTATATTCATTATATTTGCTTAAACATCTCAAATATGTGTTTCATCACCAATCCCTCTCTCGTTTACAACTTTTCATAATGAGCGAGATCCATAAGTATCAGCGAGATTATTAGTGAAACCTACTTACAACCATGCGGCACTAGCGAGACTAGGCTTAGCGAGACTAACGAGATTACCTTAAGAAGCAACACCCAGCGAGACTGATAACTTGTAGAAATACAAGTTATTATAGCCTTTCTCTTAGAAAAATAGAGATTAAATAGAGAATCATGTGGCAGTCTATGTTGAATTCTATTAATAAATCTTCCTATGCGTTCTACTTTTGTATTTTGATGAAGATAATTATTTTATAACTTTTTTAGCCTAAAACGCATGTTTTAACGCAGGAATGCAAACAACCTGTAGATGCGTTGACGACATCTTAACGCAAGACTATGCGTTGGCAATTTGTTCTCCATGGACGCATGATCTGAACGGAACGCGAGCAACCTGTAGATGCGTTAAAAACTTCTCAACGCAGGACTATGCGTTACCAACCTATGACGCGTTGACATCTGCCCATATTCTCCATGGACGCATAACGACCAAAAACACAAGACAATAGAAAATCAGATCAGAATCTTGAGAGATTGTCGGAAGATTGACATGCATGATTTGTGGCTAAAGTGGTGGATCTAAATTGAACCGATAATTACAGAATTAAGCAAGATAGACGCATGACATCAATTTCCTCCAATCACACAGATTTGCCACTGATTATGAACGCAGCGTCTATAAAAAGCAGACCTGCAAGATGAAAAAGTGTTGTTGATTTCTGAAGAATTCCTAAGTGACAGCAGAGTTCTCTCCAGATGACAACCGGAGACGAATAGCTCGAGAGAGAAGAGTCTTCCCTCCGCCTGACCACTTCACAGTAGTGTTGGGTTGTATGTCCTAAAACTCGTAGTTTTTGTAAATAGGTGATTTTTAATACATATGAAGTTATTCAAGTGAATTAATTATTTATCAACTCTAAATCCAATTAAACTACGAACCCTTGGCTACTATCATGAGTACTTGGACTTTATATGGAGACATAAACAGGATCAAGTTTGAGTAAGTAGCCTCAATAGTCTATAGTACATGGATTAGGTTGGGTACCTCTTCCTGGAGACACTATTGAATACGACCCGCTTCATGATTGTTACAAATATTGTAAAGTGTCATAAATGAAGTGATTCTGATTTGATCATGTAGAGACATGTGAGCGGGGGTATTCTACATAATGAGATTGTGTAAGACTGACCCTGAAGTAATTACTGTTACGTATTAACACCGTTTACGATTAACACTGATTAATTTCACTTATCGATGACCTAGATAACTTGATCTGAATCTTGAGCTATCTATGAACTCCTATTTATTCAGAATTATCCCTTGATCTACATAGGTAAGAGTAAGCTCAATAGCGCTGCTCAACATTCCTCCTATTTCAGGGATAAGACTGGGTAGATAGTTGGGAACATAGAATTTGCAAAACGGAATTCACTCCTACCCAACTTAGGGATAGAAGAGAGGTTGTTCTCTTAAGTGTTGTTCTCAGGACTTGAACAAGGGGCCCCATCCTCTCACTGGCCCGAGAGGGAATGGATTTAGTGATTAGATCCTAAATTAATTGTTCATTAGAGGGACAATGGTACTTAAGGAGAAAAGATGTAACTCAGAGGTAAATCGGTATTTGACCTAGCTGAAGTTATGAACAACCTGTGAAGGATTGACTTATCGATGACGGTTATATCAAATGGACACAAATATATCTACAGTGAGGAGAGTGCAACTACGGGCTTTAGTGGAGTGTCCCGTTAGTTAACGAATGTTGGTTAACTAGGTTAAAGAGTTTAGCCGGTTAATCTCGGATCATTGGAGCTCATGATCTGTAGGTCCATTAGGTCCCTCTACTAGCTCATAAATGGACTAAAATCTTAGATAATGTGGTGAATAAGTTTGAATCGTTCAAATCTTGGCTTAAGGAATGAAAGTTAGATATATACGATATATCGGCGTTTAATTACGAATTAAACGTACAAATAGAGTTAATTATAATATTTAAATATAATTTAAATATTAATCATATGAATAGGGATTCATATCGGTTTTCTTTTTTAGAAAAATCGGGACAAGTGGGAAAAATAATATTATTTTATTATTTAATATTAAAATAATAATATTTAATTAATTAAATATTAAATTATATTTTATTTAATTATTTAATTGTCTTTTTGAAATTAAAAATCAATTTTAATTCAATTTTGGAAATTCATTGAAAATTGATTTTAAAATTGATTTTTGAAGATTGGATTTTCCCACTAACTAAGCTAGGAGCTTGGTTGTCTTCTTCACAATTAACCAACAAATTAACCATTTTGTGTTGTCAAATTTTGATGCAATTAGATTGCATGTTATTCTTTAATAAATAGAGATCATTTTGACATAAAAATGGTTAAGAATTTTGTGAAATTAAGGGTTAATTTTGCAAAATTCTATCCATTGTTCATCTTCTTCCCAACCTTCATTCTTTCTCAAATTCACCACAAATTTGGATCCCACCATCCAATCTAAGCCTAGAGAATAGTAGAGAAGACTCTTGTGGTGGTTTACAACTAAGTGGTGCTGAAATTCATCAAGAATTGAAGGAGAATTTGGAGCTTCAAGGGTAAGTGTTCTTGAAACTTTGGTTTTTCTTCTTAATTGCATGTTTAATCCTCTAAATTGAGCATCTTAGAGTGAAAATTGATCAAATTAACTTCTGTTGCATGCTCATTAATCCATCAAGTAGAACCTTACGCTTCCATTCCGGCGACTCAAGACATTGTTGCCTTTCCTACTTTCTATCTCTTTTTCTAGCTTAATTTTAGATTTGTGTCAAGACATTGAGCTATCTAAAATTGTATTCCATTCATTAATCTACAATTCTTCCATGTCTATCCATTTCTCTACATTTTCCGCTTATTACTTTGAATCCATGAGTAACTAATCTTTCAAGGCTCACGGGTTGCGTTAGCATCTAAATAAGAACCATAGTGTAACTATTGCATCTTGTCAATTGCAATCTTAATCCGATGCTTATGTCCATCTAGCTAATCGATATAAGTAGTAATAATCAGACTGCTCGAGAGGGTAAGTGATTGTGGAACTCAATTGACAAAGTCAAGAAGTGTTACCTGTCTATTGGAATAACCTTGGTACTTAACACTCTCCTATGCGGTATAGACATATAATGCATAACGGCTAACAACCGGGAGAAGAGTCGCCAAGTATGAATAGACTATCACCATGCGTTTCTGATTTTAGATGTTAACCAACCCGAACCCTGTTTTTACCCATTCACATAACTCTTTAGCTGACTTTGTTGTGTCGCATACCTTACCAACTCCCACATTTTAATCTAGTGTACATGTTATTGCTTTCTTTAGTTAAACGCATCTCTTTATCAAATATTTTTGGTTACCACTCCAACTTAAATAATTCGATTAATTACAGAATCAGCATAATCCCTGTGTTCGACCTCGGACTCACCGAGTAAACCTATTTCTTTGCTTATACTTGGGTTAAGAATAGGAAAACTTGACAGATCATGAACGCATAACATTAAGCATGATAAATGCATAGGAAGCTTAATATTAATAAGAAATAAAGACAGAGACGTAGCAACGAGCCTTTGCATCTCACAACAAGTTTTTTGCGCCATTGCCGAGGACTTGAGATCTGTCTCACAACAAGTTTTTGGCGTCGTTGCCGGGGACTTGAGATCTGTCTCACAACAAGTTTTTGACACCGTTGCTGGGGACTTGAGATCTGTCAACAACAGAGACTTCAGCGAGAGTTGTGAGACGCAAAGCCCTTTGTCATACCAGCGACACTCGTTTTGCTGCTCACTTTCCAGCTCTTTAGCGGTACCACTGTCTTAGCGACACCTGATGGCCACTACTTTCTTCTTCCCCTTCTAACTTTTCTTTAACCTGCTAAAAATCGTATTCCAGCCAAATTTAGAACTTCATCGCTTCTACAAACTTGTAAAGAAGTGAGCTTTCTAACTTACCTCAAAATTTCAGACCATAACTCTTCTTCGTTTGAGAACTATTCTCAAATGACTCCGGTTGCTTTGAATCATCTAGTAGTTCAACTCCGATTACTTCCTCCTAGAATTTAACATATTTTTGCTCAAATTCAGCTTAAATATCGTTCATGGAAGTTCCTCAGCTCACTCTTCTTTAAATACCGAATGATGTCCAGATTTCTTGACAACAATGAAGCTTCTGGTTCCAGCTTCAATTTCACCATGAAAATGATCCAAATTCTACTTGAATTCGATATAAACACCTTCTTCCACCTCTCCTCATTGTTCGTCTGGGAAATGGGATCAATCTGAGTTCGAAAATATGTTTAAAGTGTTTAATTATTCGGTGCACTCACTTATATATAAATATAGACCACCGACTCACCAGCACTGCCATCACCTTCCTACTTAGGTTGGCCAACACAAACCTTCCGCGCATGGCTTCAACAACGCACAGCCTCAACTTACTATGCTATTAATTGCCCAATGCCCCATCGCCGGATAGCCGCCCAACGCAAGGTCCTCCCGGCCACTTTTCTATGCACCAATGCACACCAACCTTCAACGCATAGACCTTCTCAATGCATAGCAGTATCATTTAGCGATTGACAACCACATCTTCATACACTGCACCACAACCAAAAGCTCTTGGTCAGTGTCTTGGATTTCTCCAACGCATAATACACTTCAACCCATAATACTCTTCAACGCAAGGTACTCATGACTTAAGCTCTCAGCCTCCACACTTACCATGCTTTAGCTTGGCCTTCCTTTCAACTAAGTGTAGTGGCTTACAATTCGTAACCCCAGTTGGGTCAAATTACCGTTTTACCCCTTCATTACTTCTGAATCCTTAAGTACTAGTGCTCCTCTAATGAATAGCCTGTTTATGTTCCAACGATTTAATGGAAACCTCTCTCGGGCCAGTGAGAGGGTAGGGCCTTTGTTCAAGTCCTGGAGACACCACTTAAGGGAACACTTATCTACTTACCCTAAAGATGGGAATGAGTGAATTCCATCTTGTATAATAATGTCCCCAGCTCTCCACTCAGTTTTGTCCCCAAGATGGTAGGCATATTGAGTCGGCAAACGACCACTCTCACTCATACAAATCAAAGGACAATCCTTCGTGGACAGGAGTTCATAATATACTCAGGATTAAAACTAAGTTGCCTAGGTCATCCTATTGAAATAGAAATCTAAGTAGTCAACAAAGTTACATCTAGTGATTACTATTTCATGGTCCGATCTTATGAAAACTCATTGCATAGGATGCCCCCACTCGCATGTCACCTACACGAACGCTTTAGATCATTGCGTTTGTATCAAATACGAAGTGAGTCGTATCCATAGTATCACTAGGATAAGGCACCCAGCCTTATCCATATACTACGGCGCTTTAGATTATATCTTAAACATTGATCTCCATATGCCCTCACATACAGTTTAAGACTCGAAAAACAAACTAGGATGTTTGTTTATTGGATTTCGGGTAATTAAGACAAAACAAACAAAAACAATCACTAACACTTATTGAAATAACACATCAACAACTTTTTATTAATGATTTAATGACGGTCAAATAATTACATTTACAATCTACAAAGTTTAGGGCATAAAACCCAACAAACTCCCACTTGAACTAAAACTCTAGTGGGTTGTTGATGCGCACTTTCCGTGTTTACCGCAAGTGTGCGGGTAAAGTTATAATATAAGACGGTTAAGTTCCGAATATCGTTCCAACTGAGGATCCAAGTGTGAAGGTTTAAGTTACTTAACTATTCTAGAATTGAATCAATTTTATTTGAGGATCTAAATTCAAGTTGTGATTTAGGAAAAACTAAAAAAAAAAAAAAAAGAAAGTAAATGAGAAACACAAAAGTCAAAGAAAGTTCTAGGGTATTGAATCCTTGTTTAATTAATTATGCAACATTCTAGGGTTCATGGATTTTATTGTGATCAACATGCTTAAGTCTAGAAACATAAATCCAAGTTATTTTCTATCAAAAACAACATTTTCTCATGCAACCTGATAACTTGTAGAAATACAAGTTATGATAGCTTTTTTCTTAGATAAATAGAGATTAAATAGAGAAGCATGCGGCAGTTTATGTTCATTTTTATTAATAAATCTTCCTTTGCGTTATACTCTTGTATTTTTATGAAGATAATGATTTTACCACTTTTTGAGCCTAAAACGCATGTTTTAACGTAGGAATGCAAACGATGTGTTGATGACTTCTTAACGCAGGACTACGCATTAGCAATCTATTCTTCATGGACGCATGATCTGAACGGAACGCAAACACCCTGAAGATGCGTTAACGACTTCTCAACGCAAGACTATGCGTTAGCAACTCATGATGCATTGACAATAACCAAACTATCCATGGACGCATAAACAACCATCAATGCAAGGCAGCGGACAATCAGATCAGAATCTTGAGAGATTGTCGGATGATTGACGAACATGATCTGTGGCTAAAGTGGTGGATCTTAATTGACCCGAGAATTAAGCAATCAGGCGAGATGGACGCATGATATCAATCTCGCTGCCAATCAAGCAGATTTGCCATTGATTGCGAACGCATCATCTATAAAAGGGTAGCTTTGCAAGATGAAAAAGGGTTGTTGATTCTCGGAAGAATTCCATAAGTGACAAAGTTCTCTCCAGACTTCAATCGGTCACGAATAGCTCGAGAGAGAAGAGTCTTCCCTCCGCCTGACCACTTCATAGCAGAACTTCATGCATCCATCCAGCCGACTCAAGACATTGACGCCTTTCCTGCTTTCTATCTTAGTTTTTCTATCTTGATTTTAGATTTGTGTCAAGATATTGAGCTTATCTAAAGTTGTATTCCATTCATCAATATATATTTCTTCCATGTCTATTGATTTCTCTATATTTTCTTCTTTTTACTTTCAATCCATGAACTAATCTCTCAAGGGTCTAGGGTTGCGTTAGCATCTAACTAAGAACCATAGTGTAACTATTTCATCTTGTCAATTGCAAACTTAATCCGATGCTTATGTCCATCTAGCTAATCGATATAAGTTGTGATAATCAAACTGCTCGAGAGGGTAAGTGATTGTGGAATTCAATTGACAAGGGCCAAGAAGTGTTACCTGTCTATAGGAATAACCTTGGTTCTTAACACTCTCCTATGTGTTACAGACATATAACGCATATCGGCTGACAACCGGGAGAAGAGTCGCAAGTATGAATAGAATACCACCATGCGTTCCCGATGTTAGATGTTAACCAACCCGAACCCTGTTTTTATCCATTCATTCAAATCATTAGCTGACTTTGCTGTGTTGCATGCCTTTCCATCTTCCACATTTTAGAATACCACCATGCGTTTCCGATGTTAGATGTTAACCAACCCGAACCCTGTTTTTATCCATTCATTCAAATCATTAGCTGACTTTGCTGTGTTGCATGCCTTTCCATCTTCCACATTTTAGTATAGTGTACATACTATCGCTTTCTTTAGATTAGAAACAAACTCAACTCATTATTTCTTGGTTACCACTGCAACACATATAATCCACATAAATATAGAATCAACATAATCCCTGTGTTCGACCTCGGACTCACCGAGAAAACCTACTCCTTTGCTTATACTTGGGTAAAGGATAGGAAAACTTGACAGATCACCAACGCATAGTAGTAAGACGCATAGCATGTTCAATGCATGATATGTAAAATGCATCATCATTGTAGTTTACTTGCACCTTGCGTTTGTACATTTTAAATTCCACAATTCATGTAAAACAAGTTTTTGGCGCCGTTGCCAGGGACTTGAGATCTGTCTATTGTCTGCTTAACAACACAACCTAATTGATTACTAATGTCTTGAAACCAATATAAGTTACATGGCATTAAGAGTAGTCTTTAGCAACTTTCATTGTTAACCTAATGATAACTTGTAGAAATACAAGTTATGATAGCCTTTTTCTTAGATAAATAGAGATTAAATAGAGAAGCATGCGGTAAGTTATGTTAATTTTTATTAAGAAATCTTTATGTTATACTAATGTATTTTTATGAAGATAAATGATTTTACCACTTTTTGAGCCTAAAACGCATGTTTTGACACAGGAATGCAAACGATGCGTTGATGACTTCTTAACGCAGGAACCAGACGATGCGTTAACAACAACTCAACGCATAACTACACGTTAGCAACCTACGCCGTGTTAATATCGGCCAAACTATTCATGGACGCATAGACGACCATTAATGCAAGGCGCTGAGAATCAAATCAGAATCTTGAGAGATTGACGGATGATTGACGAACATGATTTGTGGCTAAAGTGGTGGATCTTAATTGACCCGAGAATCACGCAATCAGGCGAGATGAACGCATCGTATTAATCTCGCCGCCAATCAAGCAGATTTGCCATTAATTGCGAACACATCTATAAAAGGGCAGCTCTGCGAGATGAGAAACGGTTGTTGATTCTCGGAAGAACTCCATAAGTGACAGCAGAGTTCTCTCAAACTTCAGCCGGAGACGAATAGCTCGAGAGAGAAGAGTCTTCCCTCCGCCAGACCACTTCAAAGCAGAACCTCACGCTTCCATCCAGGCGACTCAAGACATTGACGCCTTTCCTGCTTTCTTTCTTACTGTTTCTATCTTAATTTTAGATTTGTGTCAAGACATTGAACTTATCAAAAATTGTATCCCATTTCATCAATATAATTATCTTCTATGTCTATTCATTTCTCTAAACTTTCTACTTTTCACTTTCAAACCATGAGTAACTAATCACTCAAGGGTCTAGGGTTGCGTTAGCATCTAACTAGAAAGCATAGTGTAACTATTTTATCTTGTCAATTGCAATCTTAATCTGATGCTTATGTTCATCTGACAAATCGATATAAGTAGTAATAATCAAACTGCTCGAGAGGGTAAGTGATTGTGGAACTCAATTGACAAGGGCCAAGTAGTGTTACCTGTCTTTGGGGATAACCTTGGTTCTTAACACTCTCCTATGCGTTATAGACATATAACGCATAGCGGCTGACAACCGGGAGAAGAGTTGCAAGTATGAATAGAATACTACTATGCGCTTCCGACGTTAGATGTTAATCAACCTGAACCCTTTCTTTATCCATTCATTCACATCTTTAGTTGACTTTGCTGTGTCGCATGCTTTCCATCTTTCACAATTTTAGTCTAGTGTACAAACAATCGCTTTCCGTAGATTAAAAACAACTCTCTCAACTATTTCTTGGTTACCACTGCAATGCATGAACTCCAACTAAATACTGAATCAATAGAATCCCTGTGTTCGACCTCGGACTCACCGAGAAAACCTATTCGTTTGCTTATACTTGGGTAAAGGATAGGAAAACTTGACAAGATTACCAACGCATAGTAGTAAGACGCATAGCATATTCAAAGCATGATATGTTGAACGCATAATCACATCATTTAGCACCTTGCGTTAGGACAATTTACACATTGATTTAAATTATTTTCTTTGGATTATTGTGTTGCAGGATTCCTTAGTCGACGGAGTATAGTAAGCTTCTCTTCTGTCAGAAGTTTCTAACAGTATATGAGTGAAGGGGACAACCCAAGATTTGATATTGACCAAGAGATTGAGAGGACCTTCAGAAGAAGGATAAGACAGAATAAACAAAGAAGAAGCAATCAAACTACAAAAGAAAATATGGATGCTCAAAATAATCAACCTCAAGCTCCTCAAGCTGGGGTTAGGCAGAACGCAAATGCGCAAGAGCATGCAAACAACGATACAAACCCAATTCTCTTGGCGCATGATAGAAATCGCCCAATGAGGGAGTATGCGTCGCCAAATCTATACAATTTCGCACCGAGAATTTTACAACCAACTTTTGAAGGTAATGGAAGGTTTGAAATGAAACCAGTAATGTTGCAGATGCTGCAAGCCGCAGGGCAATTTGGGGGTGCAATGGGTGAAGACCCACATGCACACGTGAAAAGTTTCTTGGAAATATGTAGCGCATTCCCCATGGCCGGAGTACCACAAGACAGTATCAGACTGATGCTATTCCCATTTTCGCTCAGAGATGAGGCTAGACAATGGGCATATTCATTTGAACCTGGTGAGATTACAACTTGGGGCCAAATGGTTGAAAAATTTATGCAAAAATACTTTCCTCCGACGGTGAGTGCAAAGAGGCGACGAGACATTGTCACCTTCGAGCAAAAGGACTCGGAGACCCTTAGTGAAGCATGGGCCCGATTTAAAAGGCTTGTAAGGAATTGTCCCCACAATGGCATCCCTGATTGTGTGCAAATGGAGATTTTCTATGGAGGATTAAATAAAACATCACAATCAGTGGCTGACGCCTCTACAGCAGGAGGATTAATGGACAAGACCTATACACAAGCCAAGGAGATTCTCGACAGAATTTCGAGAAACACCAATGAATGGGTTGATGATGGGTATGGATCCCGGTACATGGATAAGAGACGAACGCAAGCTGGAATGATTGAAACTGATGCGACCAATAATCTTTCAGCTCAGATCGCCAATATGACATCCTTGCTGCAAACAATCGCGTTGAACAACCAAGGTGGAACAGTTGCATCAATGGATGCAATGAACACGGTTAATGCAACAACATTTGTAAGCTGTGTGCAATGCGGTGAGGGCCACTTGTACGATATGTGTCCCTACAACCCACAATCTGTCTGCTATGTTCAGAACAACACGTACTCTAAGACTTATAATCCGGGTTGGAGGAACCACCCTAACTTTGGATGGGGAGGAACCAATCACAGACGCAGGGAAATGGGCAACAGCCGCAGAGAAGCAACAACCCTGTTTACTACCAAGGTGTTCAAGGACATCAAGCACAAAGAAATCAGTCAGCAAACGCATCATCATCATCCCTTGAAGCCCTAATGCGACAAACTATCAGCCAAAATGAAGAAACGCGTAAGTCGTTGGAAGCGATGCTCCAAAACCAAATGGGTGAAATAAAAAGCCACGCCATTGCAATCCGTAATTTAGAAATTCAAGTGGAACAAATGGCAAGCGAGCGCACTACCAGACCCCAAGGAGCATTGCCCAGTAATATCGAAGCCCCATGTGGTAACGGTAAAGAACAATGTCAAGCTGTGACATTGAGGAGTGGGAAGGTTCTTCCCACTGAAACGCAAGACCAGAGGACGCAAGGAAATATGCAGCCTCACATCACTTCACAATTAACTCCACTAACACCTATTATTGAACCGCAACCATCATCAACCACCACAGCCTCTCAAGAAGAACAAGAGAATGGAAAGGGGAGAGAAAAAGCAATGCAGGCAAACCCTGCGTCGGTATCTCAAAATATCACTCCCTCTATGCGTCCACCTTTTCCTCAACACTTAAAGAAGAAAAATGATGAGGGCCAATTTAGAAAATTCCTGGACGTTCTCAAACAACTTCACATCAACATTCCGTTGGTGGAAGCCCTGGAGCAAATGCCGAGCTATGTCAAATTTCTAAAGGACATACTATCCAAGAAGAGAAGGCTTGGAGAGTTTGAGACAGTAGCATTAACGCGGGAATGCAGTGCATTATTCAAAAGTAATATACCCGCCAAAATGAAAGATCCAGGGAGTTTTACATTACCCTGTTCTATAGGAGGAATGGACGTAGGTCAGGCATTATGCGATTTAGGGGCCAGCATAAACTTGAGGATGTTCTTGTGAAGGTAGACAAATTCATCTTCCCATCTGACTTCATAATTCTCGATTATGAAGCTGACAGAGAGGTGCCCATTGTCACACCCCCTCCCAGATTACCCACCTAACCTAAGGGGAAGTGTGAAGACAATAAACATCACCCCTCTTGTGACGCATATTGTCCCATCTTTACATTCCTTTCCTGCACATACATTTACTCATATACAAACATAGAACACAGTCATACATCACATGCTTATAACTTGATACAATTCCCTGTATAGGGTACACCTTTAATACATAGCATAAATTTATATCCATATCCATAATACAATATACACAACTCTACTAACAGTCCCCATTCAAAACTACATGTTCTACATGCCATTTACATAAACATATGCAACGTACAACTCTCAGACTTGACTGTATCTTGATAACTCGAGACTTAGGCAGGGTGAGCTGAAATAGGCTAAGCACCGGGAATGTCCTTGCTACCTGGGGAGAGAAAAGGAAAACATTGGAAAAACATAACCTAACAGCCTAGTGAGTGACAAATCTTTGTAAAACGGCATTCATTTAAAACAGGCATGATACGTATAACGAATAAATAAGAGTTTAACATTTGTTCAAATGTAACATGTTTTTCATGAAATCCATCATTCTCATAAATCAATACTAAAATCATACCGAAGTGTTTTCCAAGGAATCTATCAATATCAACTAGTTTTTCAAACTTTTCCCTTAGTTGAGGCGGAGCAAAGCTTCTACGCACTCAACGTCGAAAATCACCTTAGTTGGGGTGGAGCAAAGCTCAACACACCCAACGTCGAAATCATCCCTGGCTTCAAGCAGAGCAAGCTCGATGCGCTAGCCAGCTTAACCTCTATGTGCACATAGGAATATGACGGATTGCCCATGTACCTTCTCATGTCCTTGAGTACTGGGTCTCGGGGAAACTCACGTGCCTTCTCGTGTCCTTGAGCACTGAGCCTCCTCTAAAACATTTCAGAATTTCGTTCACATAGTAGTTCATATGAAAATCTTTCATGAAAATCAATATATCACGATAAACAATATCTCAAAACATGCCATTGAACATCTTATAGAAACGTATAAAACATGCCTTGTGAACAACATCAAACATCATGCTTTTTAAGAAAACGGTTCATCTCAAGCCATAACTCATAAGAAAAACCAAACTAAACATTTTCAATAAATTTCGTTTCAAAGCAAGAAAAGTGTCACTCACAACTCTTTCTAGGCTTTACATGGGTTATATACTTTTCCTATTTCTTCTTGGCCTGCAAAAGAAGTATGCCTTGCGTTAATCAACATTAAATCCCTTTCCTTTTCTCTACTGTCTTATAAACGAGAACCTCAGCGATACCTGCCGGATAAGACTGTTACTAGCGATACTCGATGGAACAGCACCAACGTTACATACCTTAGCAGCGATACTCAGCGTTATCTAGCGAGATCTATGAGACGGAAGGTTCCTTTGCGTCTCAGCGATACCCGTCTCGCTACCAATTCCTAGACAGTGTGCCGATACTTGATTTTCCAACGGCACTCTGCACTGTAATTCCTTCCTTTCTTCTCGTTCTTACTTCAACCTATTAAACGTCACATTTCCATATGGATTCAGGGTTTCTTCTCTTCTACAAACTTATAGGAAATCAAGTTCTATAGCTTACCTTAAAATTTCAGGGTGTAGCTCCTTCTCGTTCTCGCGATATTTCGGAGTTACCTCCCGCTATTCCGGATTGCGAGATAATCTTGTAAACTCTGGTTTCCTAAGGATTCCCATAGTAAATCTTCAATTTCGGCATCACCATCCTTTACAAAAGTTGTTAGGAATTATGTCAACTTACTAACCTTAAATTTTCAGCTCTGAACTCGGCTTCTTCCTCACGTTCTACTCCGTATATCAATCACTACTCAACCCAACCAAGCGACTTCAGTCATTCCCCTGTTCCAGCTTCGTTTTCAGCATCAATATGAGTCGAACTTCGTCCAAAATCCTCAAGAACACCTTCCTCAATCTTCTTCTGAAGTTTATCTGAAGAATAGAACCGACTTAAGCTCTCGAAATGCCATTAAAATGATTAAACATTTAATTAATCCAGCTATATATATACTACCGACTTAGCCTTCACAAACACCAAGAATAATGTTGCCAACTTACCCCATCACCCGCAGGCTGACGCGGGGTTCACACTTCGACGCGAGGTGCTCATGTTAAAATTCTCCTCCAGCGCCTTCAGCAACTAACCTCACCCGACGCATGGCGTCGTCCTTAACACCTCCTACTTTTGACGCGTACAACTCAGTCATACACCGCTATCTTCGTCGCATCAAGACCACTCTGTCTTCGACGCGGAGCGACTTCAACTCATGTCTGTCTTCAACACATCGGCTTCAGCGCATGGCTGTCCTCAGCGCAAAGTGAATTCAACGCAGAGTGAATTCAGCGCATGACTGTCCTCAACGCTGAGTGACTTTAGCGCATAGTTCAAGCACGTTTCTTCCCCCGCTAGAATTCCTTATCCTTCAACGCGGGTAGCTACCTCAGCTCACTAACCTCCGTGAATCAACCACAAACGCAAGGATTTAGTCAATACTTAGCCAAAATTTTACTTTCCAAAAATTCTTACTCTCGCTCTCGGCCACTTCTTCCTTTGAGACGCATAGCCACAAATGCATGGCCGCATCTCAACGCTTGGCAACGCAATTCAGTGCTTACACCCATTATCCTGGGAAGACCTTTCTTAGCCACTGGACGAGCCCTGATTGACGTCCAGGAAGGGGAGTTAACAATTCGTGTGGACGACCAGCAGGTAAAGTTTAATGTTTTTAATGCGTTGAAATATCCTGATGATTTTCATTCTTGCCAGATGATCGAAGATATAATTGAAGAAAAGGCAAGCATCATAGACACATGGGCAGAAGACGAAACAATGTTGGATGACATGGATGAGGGAAGAGAAGCGGAAATAGGTGTAATCTCCAATGCAAGCTTTGAACGCTTAGACTTAAGCAACCGATCCACGGAGAAAACAAAGCCGTCCCTAGAAGAGCCGCCAGCCCTTGAGCTAAAAACACTGCCGACACATTTAAAGTATGCATATTTGGGGGAAGAGAGCACGTTGCCGGTCATCATATCCTCTGCGTTGACCACAGATTGTGAAAAGGCTTTGCTAGAGATATTGAAAAATCATATCAAAGCCATTGGATGGACCCTAGCGCACATTAGAGGAATAAGCCCTTCATACTGCATGCACAAAATTCGGTTGGAAGAAGGTAAGGATGGCTCAGTTGAAAGGCAACGCAGGCTTAACCCTGCGATGAAAGAGGTTGTAAAGAAAGAAATCATCAAATGGCTCGACGCAGGGGTCATTTATCCAATCTCCGATAGCAGCTGGGTAAGCCCAGTTCAGTGTGTACCTAAGAAAGAGGGAATGATAGTGATCATGAACAGTAAGAATGAGTTGATACCAACAAGAACGGTCACCGCCGGGCGCATCTGTATGGACTACCGCAAGCTGAATGCGGCAACAAAGAAGGATCACTTTCCACTGCCATTCATCGACCAAATGCTAGATAGGCTGTCAAGAAATGAATTTTTCTGTTTCCTTGACGGATATTCTGGCTATAACCAGATCATGATAGCTCCGGAAGATCAAGAGAAGACAACGTTCACTTGTCCATATGGCACCTTTGCGTTCAGACGCATGCCATTCGGGCTATGTAACGCACCAGGGACGTTCCAAAGGTGCATGATGGCAATATTTTTCGACTATTTGGAACAGTCAGTAGAGGTGTTTATGGACGACTTCTCAGTATTTGGGAAATCATATGATGAATGCTTGACCAACCTGGAACGAGTGTTAAAGCGATGCGAAGACACGAACCTAGTCTTCAACTGGGAGAAATGCCATTTCATGGTCACATAAGGTATTGTGTTGGGACATAAGATCTCAAAGGTTGGATTGGAAGTGGATCAAGAAAAAATAGATGCTGTAAGCCCCGCATTTATTTTTATGAGAACGCAAAGTAAGAAGGGGCCGAGAGATGGGTGAATGTGTAAAAGTAGTTGGCTAGCTTGCGTTTGGAGTGGGAAAATGGCTAAGTGTAAGCTATGCGTTGATGACAACCTGTTGTGGAGGAAATAATTTTGGTGTAAACGCAAAGGTGAGGGAAGCTTATCATGCGTTGAAGTCGTGACGCGTTGAGGATAATAAGGCGTGGAGGATCACTTGGTACCGAGGATCATTATGCGTTAAACGCATTGAAGGCAGTGTGTCGGTGGAAGTAAAGGCCACGAGGGGTTTGGGAGCTGTTATGCGGTGAGTCCATTATGCGGTGAATGTTGCCATGCGTCAAAGGCGAGTGTGCGTTGGACAAGGAGTGTTGGTTGAGAGAAGGTAATGCGTATGTTAATTATTTGGTGGGAGAGTTTGAAATGAATTATCATTAGAGGCCGTGTGCGTTGCTGAAGCTGAGCATAGGAGGTATGCGTCGAACGGATTATAATATAGAGTTGGAATGGGGAACAAGTCGGTGATATATATATATATGTGGACTGAGAATTCAATTGTTCTGCTTGTATTTCAGAGCTCGAGTTGGGTCCATATTTAGGCAAAACTTCGAAGAGAGGTAGAAGAAGATGTTCATGCTGGTCTGAAGCAGAAATTTCATTGAATTCGTGGAAGAAACTCGGGTTTGACAGAGTTTCGGCTCCTGTGATCTCTTCAGAGTGATGCTCGGTTTTGGAGGAAGAACAAATTGAAGAGACGAAGGTTAGGGCTGAAACTTTGAGGTTAGTAAGTTAACTCAAATTCTAGCAGAATTCATGAAGGATGTTTGAGCTGAAATTGTTTAATTGTGTGTCAAACTCAGGAAGAAGAGACGGAAGTTGAACTGTCGGATGATTAGAGGCAACTTGGAGTTGTCGAAGGTTATGTCCTAAACGGTGACGAGGTTCTTCATGAAATATGGAGGTGAGATGTAGGACCTGTATTTTAACAAGTTTATAGAAGGAAGAAAGTACTGGAATTTGTTGAAACGAAATGTTTAACAGGTTGAAGAAGGAAGAAGAAAGGAAGAAGGAAACGGTTCTGTCACAGCGGGAGTATCGTTGAGTGAGCGAGAGATTGAGCAGCAGAGGAACTAATGCTGCGACGCAAAGATAGGCTTGCGTCTCACAATTCTCGCTAGAGTATCGCTGGGTATCGCTCCTCAAGGTAGTTTCGCTGGTTTTAAACAACGCAGTGTCGCTAGTACAGTTTGAATATCTTTTGAGTAACGCTGCTAGCTTATTAATTCCCATAGAGTAACGATGCTACTGTATGTTAAAGAAAAGGGGAGTTTATGAAAACTAAACTTGAGGATTGTGTATTTTCAAGCCAAGAAGAGCTCGGGGAGGCTTATAACCCACTTAGAGCCGGGACCGATTGTGAGTGACTGCTTGTTATATCTTGTGTTAAACTTAGTACGCATATAGATGAGGAAAACTGATTCATAGTAGTATGCCTTATGTATGTGATGTGTTAGTGATTTAAGAAGAATATTATTACAAATGTCTAAGCACATAAGTGGCTGAGGGACCTTATGGTGAAAGCTACATGTGAGTAAGCGTGAAATTAAGTGCTGAGGGATTTGAGAAGGCACTTGAATAACAGTAGAGAATGGACTACAATGCTCAGGGACTGGAAGTGAAGGCATGTAGTAACCCATCACAACTAGCTCGTGCCGAGGGATCATGTGTGAAGGCACTTGAGCATAGCTTGAGGTTGTTACCTGTGCCGAGGGATTACATGTGAAGGCATATGGTACTGTAATTGTAAATGAGTAAGTGCTGAGGGACGGAAAGTGAAAGCACTAAATAGATGAAAATTTGTGAAACATGAGAATTGATAGTTATACATGCATAGTGAAAAGTGAATCTTGATAAATTATTGGGATGTGTTATGCGGTGGTTACTATCTTACAAACTGGATTTAAGTTGTCATGGTTAGTTTTAGTAGATTTAGTCACTCACTGAGCCTTTTGCTCATTCAGTTTGTTGTTGTTTGTTGTTTCAGGTAGCGAGCGTGTCCGGGACGCCTAGCCTACTGAAGAATCTCGTCTGGGCCTGTCTGGAAGCGAACCTGTGGGATAGTTGTAAATACTTAGCTTGTTCGTATATCTTGTAATGAACATATTTTATGAGGGTAGAGAGGGGGACGTGTTGTACTTATTATGTGAATATACAAACATGTTGATTGAAGTTTGCACGTTTTTCTGTGATGAGATTATGAAAAGTTGATTGTCTTGCTATTCTTTTATGGTGTTTATCTTATAGAGTCTTATGTTGGGAAATAGGATCATGCTCCTTCCTAGGTATAGAGTAAATCTGGGTTGGGGTGTGACAGATGCGATAGCAAAACTCCCAACCCCCACAAATGTAAAGACTTTGCGAAGTTTCCTAGGCCATGCGGGCTTCTATAGAAGATTCATCAAAGGATTCTCGAAAATAGCAAAACCACTGAGCGAGTTGCTGGAAGCCAATAGGAAATTCAATTTCAACGGTAAATGCCTAAATGCGTTCGAGTCTCTAAGGCAAGCTCTAATTTCAGCACCAATTTTAGTTGCACCAGACTGGTCTCTCCCATTTGAATTAATGTGCGACGCAAGCAACCATGCAGTGGGAGCAGTATTGGGGCAAAGAAAAGAGAAAATAATGCACCGCATCTATTATGCTAGTAAAACATTGAATGCGTCTCAGGAGAACTACACTACTACTGAGAAGGAAATGTTAGCCATAGTCTTTGCGGTTGAAAAATTCACAGCATATTTGATAGGGTGAAAGGTGACCATCTATAGCGATCATTCTGCGATCAAATATTTGATGGCGAAAAAGGACGCAAAGCCTAGACTCATCCACTGGGTTCTGCTGTTACAAGAATTTGACTTGGAGAGTAAAGACAGAAAGGGAACCGAGAATCAGGTTGCGGACCACCTATCTCGGTTGGAAAATAAAGAGGTCTAGGAAAGCTGGAGTGATATCGAGGAACGATTCCCAGACGAGCATGTCATGAACGCAGAGAGTCAGGAACCGTGGTATGCAGACATAGTAAATTACCTGGTCTGCAACCAATGGCCTGAAGAATTCAATGCTCAACAAAAGAAAAAGCTCCAACATGAAAGTAAGTTCTACTACTGGGATGAGCCATATCTATACAGACTTGGCCCTGACCATATCCTGCGTCGATGCGTTCCAGAATATGAAACGCATAGCATTTTGAGACGCTGTCATGAAGCACCTTACGGAGGACACTTTGGAGGGCAGAGAACAGCTGCAAAGGTGTTGCAAAGTGGGTATTTCTGGCCCACATTATTCAAAGACGCAAGGGCATATGCGGTGGCTTGCAATCGTTGTCAGAGAACAGGTAACATTTCCAACCGTAATGAGATGCCTCTAAATTCAATGCTAGAAGTTGAGTTGTTCGACGTATGGGGAATCGATTTCATGGGACCATTTCCTCCTTCTTGCCGTAATCAATATATCTTAGTAGCGGTCGACTACGTATCAAAATGGGTAGAAGCAGCAGCCTGTGCAAAGAATCACACAAATACAGTGTCCAAGTTCTTAAAGAAACAAATCTTCTCTCGATTTGGGACACCAAGGGCGATAATTAGTGATGAAGGTACACATTTTATAAATCGTATAATCACTAATTTACTAACAAAATTTAATGTCTCGTACAGGGTAGCAACTGCTTATCACCCACAGACAAACAGCCAAGCTGAAATAACAAACCTGGAGATCAAGTCCATACTCGAAAAAGTCGTGAGCACATCAAGGAAAGATTGGATGGAGAGATTAGATGAAGCTCTATGGGCATACAGAACAACATTCAAAACACCTATAGGCATGTCACCCTATGCGCTAGTGTTTGGGAAAGCATGCCATCTCCTGCTTGAGCTAGAACACAAGGCCATCTGGGCCATGAAGAAGCTCAATCTAGACCAGGACGCAAGCGGTGAAGCTAGAAAGCTTCAATTAAACGAACTCCTGTAGTGGAGACATTCAGCTTACGAAAACGCAAAGCTGTATAAAGAAAGGACCAAGAAATGGCACGACAAGAATATTAGTAAGAAAACTCTATGCGTCGGCCAGAAGGTCCTGTTATTTAACTCAAGGTTGCGTTTATTTCCTGGTAAGCTGAAGTCTCGCTGGTCTGGTCCATTCATAATCAAGGAAGTGTTCCCCCACGGTGCTGTCAAGCTAACAAACGAAGACGGAACTACTTCCTTCAAGGTCAATGGACAGAGGGTAAAACCCTACCACATTGAAGAGTTCGAAATTGACAAAACCTCCATTGACCTACGCGAGTGTAATGACTGAGCTTGCGTTGAAAGGTCCCTGCGTTGCCGAATGCCTTTTCTTTTCAGGGACGCTTTCTTTTACCCTTGCTTTATTTTCATTCGAACTTGTTCTAATATTTATTTTTATTTTATTGAATTTTGCTTTCTATCTTCTGTTTGTATTTTGTTTTTAGCATTTATCTATTTCTTTAATTTCAGTTTAGTAGTGTAAATGAGATAAGCATGAAACTAGGCATTGAGCGTTAATGTAAATTATTTGATTTCAACGCATCATTGAACTATGCGTTAAGCGATAAATGATTTCTGTGTTTATCGAGTTAAGGTTGGGGGTAAGGTTAGAGCTGTACATATTTTGTCAAACGTATAATACTTAAATTACAACGCATAATCTAACCTGAGAACCATGCGTTCATCAGTTATGCGTTTATCAATAATTCAATGCGTTTTAGATAGGGCAATAGGTGAAACGCAGAAGTATTTTGAGTCTATGCGTTTTTTCCAGAAAAACACTCGAGTGCTAAAACACTCAAGTACTCTATGTGCGTTAAGTAGCCGCCCATCACACTTGATGGGTGTGCGGCTCAATAAAATCTGCCTTGATCAGTGGGATTCCGGATATCGCATATCCGCATTTATTACCGACGGCTAAATCAGCCCTTTATAAACGCGATTCAATTTCCCATTTTCCATTTTCGAAACCTTTCACCTCTATAACCTCCGGCGATTTGTGTTCTACACAGAACCTTCTATGTCTAGCCATTCAAATCCACAAAATCAAGAACACCTCGCCAGCAACGTTTCCCCAAGATCTTCTCACAACATCCAGCATTCAACTCCACCTTCGTCGTCATCTACACCAGCCCCCAAGGTATTTCTTAATGATGAGCACTTTTAGTGTTAAACGCAAGTGTACGGGTCAAGTTATAATATAAAACGGTTAAGTCCGAATATCGTTCCACTGGAGATCCAATTGGGAAGGTTTAAGTTACTTAGCTATTCTAGAATTGAATTAATTTTATTTGAGGATTGAAATTGAATATTATGAGTTATGGAAAAATACAAAACAAGTAAGGAAAGTATCAAAGGGAGAAACACAAGAGTCAAAGAGAGTTCTAGGGTAATGAATCCTTGTTTATTTCATCATGCAATATTATAGATTTCATGGATTTTATTGTAATTCATATGCCTAAGTCTAGAAACTTAATTCCAAGTTATTTTCTCTCAAAAACAATCCTTTCTCATGCAACTTGATTGATTATTAATCTCTTAAAACCAACACAAAATTACATGGCATTAAAAATAGTCTTTAGCAACTTTTATTATCAACTTAACTACTTTCGTGATAGATTAACAATAATTCATTCCAACAAAACAATGAGTCTACAAAATTAACATGAATTCATAAACAATTCATCAAAACCCTAAAACTAAAGAGTTTTGCCACTCATAGGTTGAAGCAACATGTTTAAGAAAAATAAACAAAGAAAGAGTGTAAAGAAAGGGAAACTCTACTGAAAAGAGGCTCTTGATTGAAGTAGCACTGTCTCGATCTCCTTGGCTCTCACGTCGGATTTCGAAGGGTACCAAGACTATCTCGAACTCTTTTCCTCTTCCTTGCGACTAACTCACTCTTTGAACCCTCACTTAATTCTCTCCTTTTTGTATCTCTTTAGATCTGCAACTTCCTTGCTTTGCCTTGATTTTTCTTGATGAATTGGACTGCTAGAAACCCCCAAATTTATAGAGTTTGGCTGCCCAAAATTTTCCAAAAATACAGATTTTTCAATTAAGGAAAGCTGGCGCCGCGGCGCTGTCCCATAGCACCGCGGCACCAGGGCTGCATCCGAAAAAAGTTTGCTCTCCGGTTTTAGCGCCGCGGCAACGCCGTCCAAGCGTCGCAGCACTAAAATGCGTTTCAGAAATATTGCTCTCGGGTTTTAGCGCTGCGGCAGCGCCGTCTAAGCGTCGCAACGCTAAAATGCGTTTCAGCAAGGATGCGTCGAGGTAGCGCCATCTTGGCGCCGCAATGCTATTCTGCGTCCAGAACCATGCGTTGATGTTTCAGTGCCACGGCAGCGCCGTCTCGGCACCGCGGCGCTATCCCCAAAATTTTCCCTTTTTGGTTTTTCAACTCTTTTTCTCCATATTCTTCCTCGGTTTTGATCGTTTAATCGTTTCTTCTAATTTTCCTCGTTTTCACCTGAAAATCACTAGCAAATAAGCTAAATTTAATAAACTCCCTTAATTTGAGAGAATAGAAAGCACTTTTCAAGTGCTTATCATTTAACCCTCGATCTCCATTTTTCTCTCCACCAACATTTCATCATACCAGACCTGTGAGGCCTTTCGCTTCTCCGGTCCGACCAAGACCTCCAAATCCCAGCCCACCATTTATCCCAACCTTTTCGGCGTCGCGAATCAGGGCTACTGCCCAAAGACCGCCTATAAACCCATTTTTTCGACCATTCGCCAGACCCTCAACCCGTCCACCAGTAGTCAACGTTGACTCCGACGACTGTGTGGAAGTTCTAAATATCCGCCCCTTGAGCCGAATCGACATCTCTAGGCCCAGAATGAAGAATATGAGGGAGTTTTCCTCCGCGAACTTCAATGTCGGAAGCCAACGATTAAGTACAGAAAACTCCGAGGCAAAGCAACCGGGTCCTGGAACGGTTCGCAATGAAGCCAGCACACTGCACGGAAGCAGTGAAATACGCCGAAGAGAAGAACGAGAAGTATTCGACGATATTTTGGAGCGAATAGCTAAGGAAGAAAGGGAAGCAAAGGGTAGGGAGGATGACGGGGAGGTCAACCAGCCCTTGGCCTTATCGCGTCCACCTAGCACGAGAGGGACTGAAGAGATGGGAAGAGAAGAAGAAGAAGAAGTGGTTATCACAGTAGGGGAAGTAAACTCCGCACGATCCCAGACGCATGGATAGCTGAAATCCTGAGCGGATTGCGTGACCCAATGGACGCAACCGTCTCAGACGCAAGATGGGAATCACCCTCGCCGATAAAAGAGGTCCAGAGTCAGTTGAAAGAGACTCAGGAGGGTGAAAAGAATGGGGGAGACAAAGAAGGAGAAGCCGCCTACAACAAGGAGGTCGTAGGCGAGCCACATGAAACTCAAGGGTCTGTCCCTGCATCTATCAGTCCTGAGGAGATGACCCTGGACTCCAATGAAAGACCGATCAGAAAGGTTGTGATGGCCGCAGAGGCCAAGAGAGGAAGAGAAGAAGAAGAGGAAGTGGTACCCCTGTTGAGGAAGAAACGAAGGGTATCACAAGAAACTGCCGAGGATGAAGAGCCTAAAAATACAAAGCAAGGAGACGGTCCTGAGTCCCCAATTGCGGCAACATCCTGTGATAGGCTGGCAGAGAAAAATGAAGAAGAAGAGGGCTAAGTTGAGGAAAGAGCTCAGGGCCCTCAGAAAAGGAGCTGAGAAGATTGCAAAGGACGCATTGTCCAGCAAGAAGGCGCGCAAGGAAGTGCGGCCACAAGAAAAAGGGGAAATGCAAGGCCTTCTTGATCCTTAAATAGACGAAGCCGCAATGGCATTTGAAGAGGAAATGAGGGAAGAAGAAATAATTGAAAAAGCAGCCGAGGAGCTCGAGAGAGAGCTGCAAATAGAAGAGGACAAGGAGCTGGCTGCAAGAAAAAATGCCCAAAAAGAGGAGGGCAAGAAGAAAAAGAAGAAGAGAAGTAAGCACCACTCGCCTACAAGGAAGGAACGCATCGGGGAGGATGTGAGAGAGGAGCAAGGTGTTAGCACCTTGAAGAAGAAGAAGAAGAAAGAAAAAGGGGTGTCAGTCACCAAACTCCCAAGCACGCATAAGGAGAAATGCAAAGGGAAGGAGAAGGTGACTGAGGCACCAGCTGAAGTGGCCAAGAGCAAGAAAAGAACAGTGGATGAAATCCCTGCTAAGGCCAAAGGAAAAGCTAAGGTGGCTGATGCGTCGCCACAAAAGAAGGAAGGAAAAGGGATGCGCGTTCCCTGATTTGATGATAGAGGTGGGATTTTTCCCTGAAGAAGCCCCATTGCCGCCATACATCACTGAAATTATCGACCACCACGGTTGGAGAAAATTCTGTTCCAGCACCTCTTGGGTCCAACCTGACGTAGTCCGCAATTTTTATAAAGGACGCATAGATGAAGAGGAAGACGTGGTGGTGGTGGAAGAAACTGAAGTCCCGTTCAACGTAAAGGAAATAAACGCAATATATCAGTTGAGGGACAACTCGGATGCGGAAGGAAATAAAATCATAGAATCAACTCCACCGGAGTTAATGGAAGACGCAATCCGAGTATTGGCGAACCCCGGGGCTAAGTGGGACGTTTCACCCATAGGTATCAAAACGCTATCCGCTAGCAGCCTAAGACCAGAGGCGAACCTGTGGGTATACTTGGTGAAGAAGCGGCTAATGTCACACCACCTCCCGAATTATCCTCCATAACCCGAAAGAAGATGTGAAGTCAGCAACCTTGACTCCTCTATAAGGTTCACTGACCAACCATTTCTTTACCAAAGACGGCCCATACGAGGTTCTTGCATAGGCAAAGCATCCCGAACTCGCTTGCTACCTGGAAAATTAGAAAAAACATAGGAAAATGTGAGCTAAAGCCCCTTGAGTGACTGGTTTTGTAAAACTATCTTTTAATAAAAAACAGGCATGTTACATTTATACATATAAAACAAAATAAGTACATCAATACATCAGGAACGTATTTTCAGCATCTCTTTTGAACTATATCAAATCGTTCCAAATCAATAGAGTCGTTTAAGAACAATTATATGAAAAATTCGTTTGGTTTCTCAATCATTTTCCTTAGTTGAGGCGGAGTATGACTCAATGCTCTCAACGTCGAAAACATCCTTAGTTGGGGTGGAGCAAGGCTCAACACACCCAACGTCGAAATCATCCCTGGCTTCAAGCAGAGCAAGCTCGATGCACTAGCCAGATTAACCTCTATGTGCACATAGGAATATGACGAGTTACCCATGTACCTTCCATGTCCTTGAGTACTGGGTCCCGAGGAAACTCACGAGCCTTCTCAAGGAGATAAGCACTGAGCCTCCTCTTAAACATTTTATCGATCAGTTTGAGTAGATCATTCATATGAAACCTTTTATAGAAAACGGGATCTTTCTTGATAAACTATATCTTGCAACATGCCTTTCAATATAATAAAACAATCAGATAAAACATGCCTTTTAAACAATATGATCAACACCATGCGTTTCATGAAATCAGTTATCATAAAACCATATCACATAAGAACATTTCAACAAAATTCAATTTTGAAAGAAGAAAATAGTCACTCACGATTACTTAAGAGATTTTCCTCTTTTCCTTCCAATCCCTGTCTTCCCCGAGCTCCTTGAACGCAAGGGTTTGAACTCCTAACCCACAAACTATTTCTGGTAACCGGTTGGACGTAACCCAGCCCTTAAACGCAAGGTGCAGACTAGCTCTTCTTACTCTTTCGGATGCGTCGACCTTCTTTGGACACAAGGTCTAACTTGAACGCATCGTGGCGTTCACCCTTTATGTTGAATTCGGATTAAACGCAAGGCTCACCCTTCTCGACGCAAGCCAACTTCTTAACACCAGATGACTTAAGTGTCAAGGTTGTCTTCCTCTTTGGCCGCAGACTTCCTCCTTCAAACGCAAGGTTTTCTTCTTTCAGCATTCTTTCTTTCCTTCTCTCAAGGATTATTATCACCGAATCATCAGTCATTACTTTTCCCTCAAGGTCCTATTTATAGAGAACTTGTCATTCTACCTCTCCTCTTCTGCTGCCACTTGTTTGCCACATGTCATGTTGCATGCTTAATTAATCATGCATTAGTCCAAGTGTCACTTTGCATGAAATGTTTATCATGCTTTCTAACACCTCCTACTTAATGAGGTGTCACAATCATGTGTAACCACCTGGCCTATAGACTTCCCTTATGGGTTCATTATGTTCCAATACACAACTACACAACCAACTCCTTGCTCCTATACGTTCATGGAACTATCTTCCAAATTCAACTCCTTTGCTTCCTTTTACTACCCTCGGCTTTACTACCTTTATTCCATTTCTCCTTTATTTAAGTGTACAAATTCTAAATGCATACTACTATGCGCTTCAACTTAACATCAAACATAAATTTTTATCACATTTATATGCGTTCAACTCCTTTTCTTACATTCGTTCACAGCTACATTTCCTCCTTTGTACAATTGCACTCCTCTAACCATGTGGTTTACCTTTGACTACCACATCCAACTCACATTCTTTCTTCCTGCGTTTACCCTCCTGCATTTACCTTTGCTTCATTCCGCGTTCATGACCTTCCTTTAAGTCCCTTGATTTTCCCCTCTATGCCTCCTTAAATCTTATACCAAGGTTATTCCTTAACCATTTCCTTCTTTAGCTTCTTCCTATGCGTTTACCTGAGATAGTGATAACATTTTCCATTATCATGAAATTAAGCTCTTCAGCGTATGACTTGATAACCAATGGTAACCATCATCGACACATGAACACTTCATCACATAGCTAATAGTTGTCCTTAACACAGAATTCCTCAACGCATAGCCAATATTTTCTCACCATTTAACTTTCTCAATGCATAGTTATTGTTCACTTTGCGGCTTATCAATTCATTATTAATCCTTTAGCCTATCGCATCCAACTACCCCAATTCAAGGTATTCTTCTCATCATAACGTAGGTCGAATACAACCCTTGGTCAGGCTCCATCTTTGCCTCCAAACACATAATAACACTCTCCAATACCTGACATATCAATCAAAATAACGACTTATCCATCAAATCTATGGTAACAGTCTACTTTCTTCCCTTTACACTAGCTTCCCATACTAGGCTTACCAACGCATAGCCGTAATCCATACTCAATTCTTATTCCTTCACCTCCATTCACTATCATTCTATACAACACTCAACGCATTACTTTCCTTAGCTTCATTTCCCGACGCGTTGTCAACCTTTCCAACGCAACGTACTTTACCTCATTCAACTTGCCATCATTAGAACCTAGCTTCCAGAATATGTCTACTCCTTTCTTAGTACCATTCATCTCAACGTATAGAATTTATTGGCCATAATTCAGTAGTTACACAATCTTAACTTTTCATTTAAACGTTCTGCTAATCCACACTCGTTTATCCTTTTATCCTTACTAGTTATATAAATACTTAGGTTTTCGGGGACAGGGTATTACAACTTCATACACCTTAAAAAAAAAATTCGTCCTCGAAATTTAAATAGTACAAGGTTAAGGAAAAGAAATACTTTATTAAGATTCTTTGTACAGCTATTATTCAAGTACAGGAAAACTAAGCTGCAAATATAAATACATTTCTTCTATTTTTCTTCTTTTCCTTCATCTGGTTTATTTAAGCCTTCTTGATTTTGTGGACAATGCTCACACATGTAGCATACACATGTAGCATAATCACGACGCAGATAAGAGGGGTGTTCAACAAGCCAAGAGGCCAACTCTTTTTCCCCACACTTATCATGAACCTGTACGCCAATGCTTCCATCGGAGGGCCAACGGAAGTGTTAGACGCAGACAAGATGATTGAAGTCAGTGGCGTAATCGCCCATAAGACCGTGCGTCGATTGATGAGGGGATCACAACATCTGCCAGAGCCTGCTAAGGCCACCAAAAGAACTCATCAACCCATTCTGCCTCCGAAGCCGCCAACGCAGAAGAAGGGGAAGTCATCCAAACCGAAACCCAAAGCTGTGGCAAGTCCTGATGCCACCATTCGACCTTCCCCAACCTCAAGCTCTTCACCCCCACTTCCAACAACTAGAAGAGAACCAACTCCACCTCCACCTCCTCCTGAGACGCATCGCCCTAAGCCACCTCCACCTCCTCCTAAAACGCAACCTTCTAAACCTCAACCTTCCGCAAAACCCTCCTCCCCAATCTCCTCAATAAGAGTTGATGACTCACACTATGGGGATTTTGGAGCGACTTCTATGCGTCCATCATCCCCTGCGTTTGATGAAACTCCATCAACTCCTCGCCCTCAGCCAAACCCACCTCAACCACCAACGCAACCATAACAGCAAGAAGCCCAACTTGATCTCGAGTGGGAGACAGTGCAAACATATCTGCAACAATCGATTTTGCGTCCAGTGATGCATTACTTGAATATGTTAGCACTCCGGCAGACGGAGCAGTTTCAATTCACACTGAATTACATTCATCAACTGCTCTCGATTCGACCGGAAATCCCGCCCCCCAACATTCCGGAATGCCTACAACAGTCGCTTGTCTTCCCAGTACTGCAGCGCCCTGCGCCTTAGCAGCAACGCAGACCTGATGAAGACTAGTCTGATGGTTAAAATTTAGAGGTGTAGTCAAGATTTGTAGCTTTTCTTACAAGCATCTTCATATTCAATTGTATGCATTGGTGATAATGAAATTAATAGAATGAACATTTCTTCATCGCATGGAATTTCTACCTTCCTCTTTGCGTTGTCCCTTGCTGTAAATTTATTTTAAGTACATTCCATTATTCCTAACTTTTATCTTTGCGTTGAAAAGTTGGTCACTGTGATGATAATCATGCTTACACTTTTTGTACACTCTTTAAGTTAGATTACTTTCAATGCGTCTGCATACTATTCCTTAGAAACGCAAACCTACTTTGAATGTATGCAAGCAGCCAATTCAAACCTCTTTTACAAAATTTTGCAACTTAATGTTTGTTTACAATTTAAGCAATGAGGACCTTGCTACTCTCAAGTTTGGGGGTGGAAGAGGTTTGAACTGTCAAAGATAAAAATATGAGAAACTTATTTCAATCATGTCTAAAAAAAAAAAAAAAAATATTTCTGTTAAACGCAAAACTCCGCTGGCAAGACTAATATATTTATCTTGTTAAGAGTTTAGCTGAAAACGACACCTGCTCGTAGTTGGCCGCCTCCATGCACCCCATAGTTGGTGTGTCAAAACGAAGGTGGGTAATCGTAATCAGCGACGCTTAGATAAATAACAAACTCTAATGTCTAGTGAGGAAACCGAACTTAGATAAGAGTTTAGCCGAGAAGGGCACTTGCTCGTAGTTGGCTGCCTCCATGCACCCCATCGCAGGTATGTCAAAATGAAGGTGGGTAACCCTACTCGACGCATGCTTAATAAACAAATAATAAAACCAATGAAAGAAAAAGGAACTTTATATCTTCATCTTTTCAGACTAAGTGTTAAAAGAAGAAACAAAAAATTTGTGAATAATGAGTTTAAGAATTTTGAAAAGAAAGCTTGCCGCATACAAATTAGACCTGTCCTAAAGAAAAGAATATAGAGGTAGAGAAATAATATAACTAACGGGTAGCTGATTGAGTATAGCATTCTGAGAGACTAGTCAATGGTTGAGAAAATGTTTAGGATAATTGAAGTTTCTTAGATAGAAGTTATGCTTGAGGACAAGCATTTATCTAAGTTTGGGGGTGTGATAACTTGTAGAAATACAAGTTATGATAGCTTTTTTCTTAGATAAATACAGATTAAATAGAGAAGCATGCGGTAAGTTATGTTAATTTTTATTAAGAAATCTTCCTTTACGTTATACTAATGTGTTTTTATGAAGATAAATGATTTTACCACTTTTTGAGCATAAAATGCATGTTTTGACACAGGAATGCAAACGATGCGTTGATGACTTCTTAACGCAGGAACCAGACGATGCATTAACAACAACTCAACGCATAACTACGCGTTAGCAACCTATGTCGCGTTGACATCGGCCAAACTATTCATGGACGCATAGACGACCATTAATGCAAGGCGCTGAGAATCAAATCAGAATCTTGAGAGATTGACGGATGATTGACGAACATGATTTGTGGCTAAAGTGGTGGATCTTAATTGACCCGAGAATCACGCAATCAGGCAAGATGGACGCATAGTATCAATCTCGCCGCCAATCAAGCAGATTTGCCATTAATGGCGAACGTATCATCTATAAAAGGGTAGCTCTGCGAGATGAGAAAGGGTTGTTGATTCTTGAAAGAACTCCATAAGTGACAGCGGAGTTCTCTCAGACTTCAGCCGGAGACGAATAGCTCGAGAGAGAAGAGTCTTCCCTTCGCCGGACCATTTCACAGCAGAACCTCACGCTTCCATCCGGGCGACTCAAGACATTGACTCCTTTTCTGCTTTCTTTCTTACTGTTTCTATCTTAATTTTAGATTTGTGTCAAGACATTGAACTTATCGAAAATTGTATCCCATTCCATCAATATAATTATCTTCCATGTCTATTCATTTCTCTAAACATTCCGCTTTTCACTTTCAAACCATGAGTAACTAATCACTCAACGGTCTAGGGTTGCATTAGCATCTAACTAGGAACCATAGTGTAACTATTTTATCTTGTCAATTGCAATCTTAATCTGATGCTTATGTCCATCTGAAAAATCGATATAAGTAGTAATAATCAAACTGCTCGAGAGGGTAAGTGATGTGCCACTTTTGTGTGTTAACCGCAAGTGTACGGGTCAAGTTATAATATAAAACGGTTAAGTCCGAGTATCGTTTCCACTAGAGATCCAATTGGGAAGATTTAAGTTATTTAGCTATTCTAGAGTTGAATCAATTTTATTTGAGGATTGAAATTCAATATTTCAATTTTGGGAAAAAGAAAAATCAAGCCAAGAAAGTATCAAAGGGAGAATTGCAAGAGTCAAAGAGAGTTCTAGGGTTTCGAATCCTTGTTTGTTTCATCATGCAAAATTATAGATTTCATGGATTTAATTCTTATGCCTAAGTCTAGAAACTTAATTCCAAGTTATCTTCTCTCAAAAACAACTCTTTCTCATGCAACTTGATTGATAGTTAATCTCTTAAAACCAATACAAAATTACATGGCATTAAAACTAATCTTTAGCAACTTTCATTGTCAACCTAACTACTCTCATGATAGATTAACAACGATTCATTGTTATAGATCAAATTAAACATATAATCTCTCGATCATACATCTAACCTAACATGTGAAGGTGGCCAATCTTCAAGAATTAAATACAATAACAATGAAAAGCATATTTATTTGAACAAAACCATGAGTCTACAAAGTTATCATGAATTCACAAACAATTCATCAAAAACCCTAAAACTAAAGAGTTTAGCCACTCATAGCGTGAAGCAACATATTGAGCAAAACTAATCAAAGAAAGAGTGTAAAGAATAGGGAAACTCTACTGAAAAGAGGTTCTTAATTGAGGCAGCACTGTCACGAACTCCTTGGCTCTCGCGTCGGACTTCGAAGGGCACCAAAACTATCTCAAACTCTTTTCCTCTTCCTTGCGGCTAACTCACTCTTGGAACTCTAGCTTAATTCTCACCTTTTCGGATCGTTTTCTTGTTCTGCAACTTTCTTGATCTTCTTGATATTTCTCCCCCCTTTTTTTGGCTGCTAAAAACCCCTAAATTTATAGAGTTTGGCCGCCCAAAATTTAACCAAAAATACAAAACTTGCGTTTAAATTAACGCTGGCGCCGCAGCGCTGACGCATAGCGCCGCGGCGCTAGGGTTGCGGCCAAAATTAAGTTGCTCTCGGGTTTTAGCGCCGCGACGCTGTCTTGCATTCTTCAAGGATGCGTCAAGGCAGCGCCTTCCCAGCGCCGCGTTGCTACTCTGCGTCCATGCTGATGCGTTTCTGCTTCAGCGCCACGGCAGCGCTGCCTTAGCGCCGTGGCGCACCATGCGTTTCAAGCACAGATGCGTTTTTCAGCACTTTTTCTCCATATTCTTGCTCAGTTTTGATCTTTCAGTCGTTTCTTCTAATTTTCCTCGTTTTAACCTGAAAATCACTAGCAAACAAGTGAAATCTAATATAAAACTCCCTTAATTTGAGAGAATAATAAGTACTTTTCAAGTGCTTATCAACACCCCGAACTTAGAGATTTGCTAGTCCCGAGCAAAGAATAAAATCAAATAATAGGGAGTTTTAGATGAAGAAGTGTGCAATTGACTCATGTCTCAGAGAATAGCATTCAGAGCTTAAGTAGAAACATGCAAGCATATCTATATTCTTATAATTATTCAAGGCCAAATCTTGCTATCTCCCATGTGTGTGTGTGCAAGCCTCCTTCAATTTAAAATACTAGAGCTCAAATTAGGACTTAAGAGAGTTTCTTTAGTTTTCCTCCTACTCTAGCTCATGCACCAATCTTAAAGCTTTCATGCATTCAAGTGAGTAATATGTCCACTAAGGTGCCTTTCAATCATATATTTTTTTCATGGGCCCAAACTTGCATTCTTTTACCTAGAGGCACTAGCTTTCACACATCCACTGTAGGGACTCGTACCTAGTCAATTCCCAGGCGTCCTTACTGATCACAGCAAAGGTAGCTCTTTTTGCCCCTATCCATGCATACTCATTACAAGTTTAACATTTTAAAAAAAATAGACAATTAAAGCTCATATATTTTGTGTACACTCTTTCTTTTCTCAAGGCATGTATACTCTTTTCTTTTTCCTTAGTTTAAGATTACAAGCTATCATGCATTTCCACTCCCTAACCGGTGGGGCCTTTCGAAGTGACAACCAAATACACCCAACTTAATCCTTTTTTCAGTTAAAGATTCTAAATAAAAGTGGCTACGTGCTCAAGAATATGAGAGATTTTAAGAGGGACTTAAATGAATTTAACTCAAGATAGTGCTATTCTATTTCCACAATAAGTCATCTATCATGCAAATTCAAATCTCATCATGGGAATTCAACATCAAGGCACACAACCATAAACCACATTCTCATTAACTTTGAAAGCTCCAAAATTTTCAAAAAAAAAATTTTTCAAAAATTGTTTCAAAAAGTTGACATGCATATGATCATTAAAACCTTCACTAACATGCATAGCAGGATAAGAAAACACACAAAAGTACGAAAGACACCCCCCACCCCAAACTTAGAATCATGCATTGTCCCGAATGCATAAGAACATCTAACAAGGAAAGAGCAAGCCTGGGAGCAAGCGGGAAGCCACCAAACAGGCTTGGTGTAAGGAGTACTTATGTGATGAGCTATGTTCCTGAGAAATAAAGCATATGAGTGACTCCAAGATTTAAAAAAAAAAAATTTAATAAATAAACAAAAGTAAAGAAAGCAATAAAATTGGGTTGCCTCCCAATAAGCGCTTGGTTTAACGTCTTCTAGCTAGACGGGACTACTGGATCATGCAATGAAAGTCAGGTTCTCAAGTCCGCGTTCTTCATCACCGATGTAGTGCTTTAATCGTTGACCATTCACTTTAAAGGTTGTTCCATTGTTACCTTGTAGTTCCACGGCTCCGTGTGGGGATACCTTGACAATGACAAAGGGTCTCGACCATCGTGTCCTAAGCTTACTTGGAAACAAGCGTAAATGTGAGTTAAAAAGTAATACTCTTTGTCCTGGAAAGAAGGTTCGTGATGTGATCTTCTTGTCATGCCATCTCGCAGTGCGCTCTTTGTAAAGTTTGGCATTCTCATAAGCTTGAGCACGGAACTCCTCCATCTCATTGAGTTCTAAAAGGCGTTTCTCACCGGCTTTCTCGAAATCCATGTTCAGCTTCTTGATGGCCCAATAAGCTCTATGCTCGAGCTCTACCGGTAAGTGACAAGCCTTTCCAAACACCAACCTATACGGGGAAGTACCAATTGGGGTTTTGAAAGCTGTGCAATAGGCCCATAGTGCATCATCGAGCTTAAGGGCCCAATCCTTCCTATTGGTCTTGACTGTCTTTTCCAAAACTTGTTTGATTTCCCTGTTAGATAACTCAGCAAGGCCATTAGTTTGAGGATGATAAGCTGTAGCAATTTTATGATTAACATTATATTTCTGCATCATAGATTTAAACAGTTTATTGCAAAAGTGAGAGCCCTCATCACTAATAATAGCTCTAGGTGTACCAAAACGTGTGAAAATGTTTTTATGCAAGAATTTTAAAACAGTGCGAGCATCATTGGTCCTAGTAGCTATGGCTTCTACCCACTTAGATACATAATCTACTGCAACTAGAATGTATAGGTAACCATTAAAAGAAATAGGAAAAGGCCCCATAAAGTCAATACCCCAAACATCAAATAACTCCACTTCCAAGATAGGTTTAATTGGAAGCTCGTGTTGTCTACAAATATTGCCAGTACGTTGGCACCTATCACATGACTTAACAAAGGTATAACAGTCTTTAAAAAGGGATGGCCAATAAAATCCTGACTGAAGTACCTTAGCTGCAGTTCTGGTGGGTCCAAAATGACCTCCATAGGGGGAAGCATGACATGAATTTAGAATACTTACCACTTTCTCTTGAGGTACACACTTTCTTATCATATTGTCAGCACAAACCTTGTAGAGAACTGGGTCCTCCCAATGGTAAGACTTAACTTTGTGCAGGAATCTTTTCTTTTGTTGATAGTTCATGTCAGGTGGCAAATGTCCTCCTGCAAGATAATTAACTATGTCAGCAAACCAGGGCAAACTATCTTTTACCTGATACAGTTGTTCATCAGGGAACTTCTCAACAATTGGGGGCCATAATTTAGCTTCCTCATTCTCAATTCTAGATAAGTGGTCTGCAACCACATTTTCACATCCTTTCCTGTCTTTGATTTCTAGGTCAAATTCCTGTAACAATAATATCCACCTCATTAGCCTAGGTTTAGAATCTTTCTTAACAAACAAGTACTTTAAAGCAGCATGGTCAGAATGCACTACTATTTTAGAGCCAAGCAAGTATGATCTAAATTTATCAATGGTAAACACTACAGCTAGTAGTTCTTTTTCAGTAGTAGTGTATTTCTGTTGAGTATTATCAAGAGTCCTACTAGCATAATAAATGGCCCTAAACATGTTATCTCTACGTTGGCCTAAAACAGCTCCTAAAGCATAATCACTAGCATCACACATGATCTCAAAAGACTGACTCCAATCTGGTACAACTATAATAGGTGCAGCAATTACCAATCTGGTACAACTATAATAGGTACAGCAATTAGTCTTTCCTTCAGAGTATTAAAAGCTAGTAGAAATGCATCATCAAAAATAAACTTAGCTTCCTTTTCTAACAAATTACTCAAGGGTTTAGCAATTTTAGAAAAATCTTTAATAAATCTCCTGTAAAACCCTGCATGCCCTAGGAAGCTTCTGACTCCTTTCACATTGGTGGGGGGTGGTAGTTGTTCAATGGCAGCTATTTTAGCCCTATCCACCTCCAATCCTTTTTTAGAGACTTTGTGCCCCAGGACAATGTCTTCCGTCACCATGAAGTGACACTTCTCCCAGTTTAAAACAAGGTTAGCATCTTGACACCTCTGCAAAACACGAGTTAGATTAACAAGACAAGAGTCAAATGAAGACCCAAATACAGAAAAATCATCCATAAAAACCTCCATTATGTCTTCAATGAGCCCCTGAAAAATAGACATCATAGAACGTTGGAAAGTAGCAGGGGCATTACATAAACCAAATGGCATTCTCTTAAAAGCAAATGTCCCATAGGGACATGTAAATGTCGTTTTTTCTTGATCCTCAGAAGCAATGACAATTTGGTTATAACCTGAATATCCATCTAGAAAGCAATAATGAGAATAACCTGCAAGTCTATCAAGCATTTGATCTATAAAAGGAAGGGGAAAATGATCTTTTCTAGTAGCTTTGTTCAACTTCCTATAATCAATGCATACACGCCATCTTGTCACAGTTCTAGTCGCTATCATTTCATCTTTGTAATTTTTTACCACAGTCATGCCACCTTTCTTGGGTACCACTTGAACAGGACTTACCCATGGACTGTCAGATATGGCATATATGATTCCTGCATTCAAAAGCTTGAGCACTTCTTTCTTAACTACCTTCTTCATGGTGGGATTAAGTCTCCTTTGGTGCTCTATCGATGGTTTAAAGGTATCTTCCATCAAGATTCTGTGCATACAGACGAACGGACTAATACCTTTAAGGTCCTCAATAGACCAACCAATGGCTGATTTATGAGCCCTCAATACTTTCAATAATTTTTCTTCTTCCACAGAATCAAGATCAGAAGATATTATAACAGGTAAAGAAGATAAATCATCTAAGAATGCATATTTTAAATGAAGAGGTAACACTTTTAATTCAAACTTAGGCTTCTCAATATCATTCACAACATGCAAGGGAGCTAAAGGTATAGGTTCATCCATTTTAGAACATATTGGCAACCTATGTAACCACGTAGCATAAAATGTTATTTCATCAAAGATTATATCTGCATTTTCAACATCTATTATGCTTTGTTCTAGATGATCATTAGCCAACATAACCTCTACATGCTTAAAAATAGTATGATCAATTATGTCTATAGCATGACAAGGACTAGTCTCATCATGATGACTCAAGGACTTGTAAATATCAAATACAACATTCTCATCATTTACCCTTAGAGTCAACTTCCCTTGTTCGAAATCTATGATAGTCTTTCCAGTTGCTAGGAATGGCCTCCCAAGTATGATTGGAATCTCAGAGTCCTCCTCCATGTCCAATACTACAAAATCTGCAGGGAAGATAAATTTGTCAACTTTAACTAATACATCTTCAACAATACCTTTAGGATAGGCTAATGATCGAGCAAGTTGCAGAGTGATGGTGGTAGGTTGCACCTCTCCAATGTTGAGTTTCCTATAAACAGATAAAGACATTAAATTAATAGAAGCACCAAGGTCACAAAGAGCTCTAGTAACATTTAAAGAACCAATAGTGCAAGGTATAGTAAAACTCCCTGGATCTTTCAACTTTTGTGGTAGCTTCTTTTGTAGCACTGCACTGCATTCCTCTGTCATGCTAATCATCTCATATTGCCCAAACTTTTTCTTTTTAGATAAGACATCTTTCATGAATTTCGCATAGTTGGGCATTTGCTCTAAAGCCTCAGCAAATGGAATGTTAATGTGCAGCTTTTTAAATAACTCAAGAAATTTAGCAAATTGCGAGTCTATTTCTTTCTTTTTAAAACGTTGAGGATATGGCATAGTATTAGGTACAAAAGGTAGAGGGTTAGATGACTTACTTGAAGATGTTGACTCTTTTACCTTTACCTCCTTTTCTAGGATCTTTGGTTCATCTTCTAAAATTGGCTCTTGAATTGTGTCATCTACCTCTTGCTCTTCATCCTCATCAAGGATCAAAGGAGTGGACAGCTTTTTCCCACTCCTCAAAGTCATGGCCTTGCACTCCTCTTTTGGATTTATCTCGAGACAACTAGGAAATTTTTCCTTTTGCATTGTTTGAAGGGAAGTGGCGATTTGGCTTATTTGTACCTCGATGTTTTGAATGGCCTTACCATGACTTTGTACGGTGCTTTCCAATGCGGTTGTCCTTCCTCTTGATTCTTTTATGAATTCTACCATCAAGTCTTCTAAGTTGGACTTGTTTTCTATGTGGGATGGACCTACATTGGATAAATCAGAAGAACCTTGCAAAACATTCCTTTTGTTACCATAAGAAAAATTTTCATGATTCCTCAAACTAGGATGGTAGTGAGTTGGAAGTTGTTGATGATGGTAATTCCTATAATGTCCTCTATCAACATAATTAGCCGTCTCATTATCTCCATGAACGCCCATTTCCGATGCCAAAGTGGCAAGAGAAGCTATAGATGGTGGATTTTGAGCTTGGCCTCCTGCAGTTAATTTAGAAAGAGCATTAGTAAGTGAAGCCATTTGAGCTTTAAGAGAATTTACCTCATCAACTTCATATAATCCGGCGGCTCTTGGGATGTTTGAAGAAGACCGTTCACATGGCCAATTGTAGGATGTATTGGCCAAGTCTTCTAATATGGTATAGGCTTCTTGAGCATTCTTTGAAAAAATTGACCCTCTGGCAGTTGCATCTAAGATGGATTTGGTTGAGCTTGCCAATCCATTGTAGAAAAGTTGAATTTGCAACCAATCCGGATACCCATGTTGAGGGCACCTTCTCAAGAGATCCTTATACCTCTCCCAAGCCTCATATAGTTGTTCATCCTCAAGTTGGCGGAATGTTCCAATCTCCGTCCTTAGTCTTTGAGATTTAGCCGGTGGAAAATATTTGTTCAAGAAAGCTTGAGCTAAGATCTCCCATGTTGTGATGCTATCCGGAGGTATGGTTTCCAACCAATCCTTAGCACGGTCCTGTAAAGAGAAAGGAAAAACTCTTAGTTTAATAGCATCATTAGAAACACCATTCATCTTTACCGTCCCGCATATCTCCAAGAAGGATCGTAAGTGCTTGTGAGGATCTTCATTGGTTCTTCCTCTAAAGGCTAGCTCTCTAGCCATGTGGATCAATCCCGGTTTCAACTCAAAATTGTTGACATTGATAGGCATATTCATTATTCCGGGTTGACTTGCCGGTAGTGTGGGTTGAAAGTAGTCTCTAATTGCCTTGGGTATCTCCTCCACCATCTCCGTAGTTTGATTAAGTTGAGCCCTTAGATTTCTTCTACACGTCCTTTCAATCTCGGGATCAAGAGGGAGGAGGTTAGTATTATCTCGAGGCATAGACTAATAAAATAAATAAAATAAAATAAAACAATTATATAAAATAAACCAAATAAACAAACAATCAAATAATATACACCTCAAATTAAGATCTATCAATTCTAATGAATATTAAATAACAAAAACCGTTATTTGGATCCTCGGCAACGGCGCCAAAAACTTGATGCGCACTTTTAGTGTTTACCGCAAGTGTACGGGTCAAGTTATAATATAAAACGGTTAAGTCCGAGTATCGTTTCCACTAGAGATCCAATTGGGAAGGTCAAGTTACTTAGCTATTCTAGAATTGAATCAATTTTATTTGAGGATTGAAATTCAATATTTCAATTTTGGGAAAAAGAAAAACCAAGCAAAGAAAATATCAAAGGGAGAATTTGCAAGAGTCAAAGAAAGTTCTAGGGATTCGAATCCTTGTTTATTTCATCATGCAAAATTATAGATTTCATGGATTTTATTGTAATTCTTATGCCTAAGTCTAGAAACTTAATTCCAAGTTATCTTCTCTCAAAGACAACTCTTTCTCATGCAACTTGATTGATAGTTAATCTCTTAAAACCAATACAAAATTACATGGCATTAAAACTAGTCTTTAGCAACTTTCATTGTAAACCTAACTACTCTCGTGATAGATTAACAACGATTCATTGTTATAGATCAAATTAAACATATAATCTCTCGATTCATACATCTAACCTAACATGTGAAGGTGGCCAATCTTCAAGAATTAAACACAATAACAATGAAAAGCATATTTATTTGAACAAAACCATGAGTTTACAAAATTATCATGAGTTTACAAATAATTCATCAAAACCCTAAAACTAAAGAGTTTAGCCACTCATAGCTTGAAGCAACATATTTGAGCAAAAATAATAAAAGGAAGAGTGTAAAGAATAGGGAAACTCTACTGAAAAGAGGTTCTTGATTGAGGCAGCACCGTCACGAACTCCTTGGCTCTCGTGTCGGACTTCGAAAGGCACCAAGACTATCTTGAACTCTTTTCCTCTTCCTTGCGGCTAACTCACTTTTTGAACTCGCGCTTAATTCTCACCTTTTTGGATCTTTCTTTCAGTCTGCAACTTTCTTGCTTTTCTTGATATTTCTCCTCCCTTTTGACTGCTGAAAACCACTAAATTTATAGAGTTTGGCTGCCAAAAATTTAACCTAAAATACAAAACTTTCGTTTAATTAACGCTGGCGCCGCGACGCTAAAGTTGTGACAAAAAATAAGTTGCTCTCGGGTTTTAGCGCCGCGGCAGCGTCGTCTTAGCGCCGCGACGCTGTTATGCGTTCACCAAGGATGCGTCAAAGCAGCGCCATCTCGGCGCCGCGATGCTACTCTGCGTCCATGCTGATGCGTTTATACTTCAGCGCCGCGGCAGCACTGTCTTAGCACCGCGGCGCTGCCCTGCGTTCAACAAGGATGCGTTTTTCAGCTCTTTTTTGCCGTATTCTTGCTCGGTTTTGATCTTTTCGTCGTTTCTTCTAATTTTCCTCGTTTTAACCTGAAAATCACTAGCAAACAAGTGAAATCTAATATAAAACTCCCTTAATTTGAGAGAATATAAAGCACTTTTCGAGTGCTTATCAAGTAACACCTGCGTTTTACAAAATATAAATGAGTTCTTTATGAATATAATTCTATGAGTGACGAAAGAAGTAATGCATGCGTTTTCATATATATAAAGTATACGATTATGTGATTTATAGAGACTTGAGCATGCGTTTTAGAGACAAGAGCATGTGTTTTACTTGAGAACTTTGAGAATGTTGGGTACTTGCTATGAGTTATAAAACGCATGGTGAATGATTGATATTTGTTCTCATGACTTCTCTGAAAAGCATGGTATTATATGATTTCAAGAAAGATTTGAAAGTAAACTTTATGAAAAGCATGCAGTTTTATATTTAAAATTGAATTTAGCATGTTGATGAGATGAGATTTGGAAACGGTAAATTCATGAGTTCTTGATATAACATTTACAAAATATGTTTTGTGATATATGAAATTTGAAAAGGCACTCGAGGCTCAGGGACTTGGAGAAGGCCAAAGGGTAGCCGTTTTATCAAAATGGGACCCCAATGTTCAGGGACTCATAGAAGATATTGTGGGCGGCCTGGATTAGAAAGGTACCCCATGCTTAGGGACTCGTAGAAGGCATATGGGTAACCTGGATATAGAAGTGGGACCCCAATGCTCAGGGACTCGTAGAAGGCATTGAGGGCAGCCCGAGATCTAGTATCTATGTGCACAAAGAAGTATATACGACGCTGATGTGTTGAGATTACTCCATACAGCTAGGGAAAATCGACGTTAAGTAGCGTTGAGCATTGCTTCGCCTCAACTAAGGAAAAAGTATTTTATAAGAATGAGAATTTTGAGTATTTACTCTGAAACGGTCAAGCATGTTTTCGCAATGATGTTTGAGTATAATTTAATATGTTTTGAAGTGATATGTTTTGTGCAAGTTTTACCAGTTTTTCAGTTAAAATATATTGTTATCAGAAATCCGTTACTCATTGAGCCGTTAGCTTATTCTTTTAAATGACAGTTCCCGTTGCCGATCGAAGTCGAGGTTTGTCAAGAGCGTGTAGATTGGTGAGGTTGACAGTGGGTTACGTGACAGGGTAGTCGGTAACTACTGTCTTCACATCTCTTTTTGGGTTATGGAGGATAATCCGGGAGGGGGTGTGACATTAAGCATGTTAAACGCATAGGAAGCTTAATAATAAAAAGACAGACGCAGCAGCGAGTCTTTGAACTTCATGTTTGTTGCGTCGACAACAGTTCTATTTCTTCTTTCTGATACACCGTTCTGCTGAGGTGTACTAGGTGTTGAGAGTTGGGATTGGATTCCATGCAAATAGTCATGGAATCTTAAATCCATGTACTCTTCACCTTAATCAGATTGAAGTATTTTAATTGTTTTACCTAACAGGTTTTCATACTCCTTGAACTTTTCAAGTGCTTCAAACTTATGTTACATTAGGTATAAGTAACCATACCTTGAATAATCAGCTATAAAAGAGATGAAATATTCGTACCCACCTCATGCTTTTACATTCATTGGATCACAAAGATCCGTATGTATGAGTTCTAAAGGTTCTTTGGTTCTATAACCTTTTCCACTAAAAGGTCTTTTAGTCATTTTACCTTGAAGACAAGATTCACATAAAGATAATGAATTATCTTCTAACTCATTTAGAAGTTCATTCTTTACCAATCTCCTGATCCTATCGAGATTTATGTGACCTAATCTCAAATGCCAAAGATAAGTACTATTGTTACTTGGAGAAATTCTTTGCCTTTTGGTTTCAGTATTAGCAGTTTTAAACATCTCATGATTTAAAATTGTTTTTCTTCGATTGGTCTCAACACATATAAGTTGTTTTCTAATTTAATAGAAGAAATACGTAAACCATGTTTTCAAAATGAATGCTTCATGAATAGAAAAAATAACTGAGTACAATTTTTCAATTAAAAAGGAAATAGATACTAAGTTCCTTTTAAATTTAGGAACTATATACAGATTTTCTAAAAATAAAAATCTATTTCTAGAAAAAAAAAAACTTTGCAACTCCCACTGCAGGAGCTTAAATGGCATCTCTCGTTCCAACCTTAAGCGCCTCGAGTTGCTGGAAGGAACTAATTCCCTGTAAAGAAGAACAAACGTAATTAATGGCACCCAAATCAAGTATCTAGGCATTGTAGTCATTTTCCACTAAACAAGTTTCTAAAACAAGTAAATCATATTTACATTCCTTTTCCTTCTTCTTCTCTGCAAGGTACTTAGGGTAATTGCATTTCCAAATGACCATCAACATTCCAGTGGAAGCACTTGCCCTTGTCGGCTACCTTGACCTTGCCCTTGTTTTTCCCAGCAGTGGGAGCTTTCCCCTTTCCTCCTTTCTTTTTCTGGATCTTCTTAGAACTAGAAGAAGGAACAAACTTAGTTCCAAAGGATGAACCCTTGTGGAACTTCTTGAAATGGGCAACATTTGCCTCTCCATCGATCGGTCCCTTATTTTTCATAAGAGACTGATAAGTCTATAACTCATTCAGGAGGGTCGTTATGGTGTACACAATTTTATTCATAACCGCATTGCTGCGAAATTGAAGAAAGCTCTTCAGAAGAGATTCTAGAATAAAAGACACCTAACTCTGCTCGTTAATGACCACGTTGTTCATTTTAGCAATGTTTAATTAGACCATCAGGTCGAGAACATGTTCTCTCACCGATTGACCTTCCTTCATACGTGGATTATAAACGTACTTGAGGGCCTCGTGCCGGATCTATGAGGACGGTTGTCCAAACATTTCCTGGAGGGACTCCATGATCTGTGATGCATTCATCATGGCCTCATGTTTCTTGTTGAGTACGTCAGACAAATTCGCCAAGATATAGACTCGGGCCTTGTCATTCGCCTTTGTCCAACGGTCATGTGCGTCCCTAACAGATTGGGATGCATTACGAATAGGGATAGAAGGACACTCCCCTGTTAAGACAAACCGTAGATCACCTATAACCAGAATCGTATTCAGGTTAGATTTCCACGTTGTGTAGTTTTCGCCGGTTAGTTTTTCATTTTTAAGCAATGCGATGATTGAGGAAGACATGCTAAAATTATAAACAATTAACCGTTTTAGTTATCTTTGCCTTAACCCATTACACAAGCAAATAAAATTGCAAGTAATTCAATCAATTCAACAAAAACAAGCAATCAAAGAAACCTTAATAAACTATTGATTTAGTTTTCGCAACGATGCATCTGAACTATAGAGTAACAGCCACCGAAGGGTGATTAACCATTCCTCCTTTGAAATGAGACAATTCTCAGCTAATTATAATGCCAGAATAACTCATATTCTAATAGACATTAGCCACCGTGGTTTGTTCAAGGATTCGTTAACTTTTAACTCATCCCCATAAGTGTAAGCCTCCCACTTTAAGATCCTAGAGGTACGCATCAACAAGCTACCGTTAGGAAAGACAATTGTTAGTAATTAACCTAAGTGAACCTATCCTTTTCAAGAGTTCACGGTGTTTCGAAACCTATGATCAGGCCCTCCGAAGGGATGGTCGCTCTAGGACAACACGCAGGCGGATCATAAGAATCTTATGGTGCGACCTAGGGTTGAAGACATGTCCTTCTCCCACTTACTATAGACATTTTTTCATTCACCTTGTTATTGAACCATACAAACACTTTTCTAAGGGAGACTCCCAAGGAGACACAAAGCCGAGTATGGATCTAACAGTGGGAATAATCAAGGATGTAGGAGCAAAAACTTGATATAAACATCTCGTTTTGTAATTTTTCTCTCACTAAGATGTCCTACCGTATCTTAGGGTTATTTAACTTAGATATATCCGGCTAAGTCAATCTATCTAAGTCTATGCCTATTATAACTCTTATAAAAGGTCTTTACAGTAATGTTCTACGTGAATTAAATCATTTAATTAACCTAGTGACAACGCATATTAATAGGCCTTAGGTTAATTCAACTTAGGTTCCAATTCAATTCCTAGTTAGGAAGTGTTCCGTAAACCATCAACTTAAATACCCCCAATCTTGACAGAACTGAAGTGGTAGAGTTCCCTTATAACCTAAAGTCCTATTTGTCCTACTTAGTCATAATTTAAAACTATTTTAAAACAAAGTAAGACAAAATTCTAATCTTATTAGAATTATGTGATCTTAGGTCTAAATTAATTTTAAACAATATAAAACCAATTTCCTAAGATCTTATGTTTGCATGCAATTCTTAATTATAGGTTGACGGTTACTAATCATAAATTTTATAACTGTTATAAATTTTAATGATTAGCCCTATAACATGCTTCTATGGTTTAATTAATTAATAATCAAATTATAATTAATTAACTAATCATATTACATGCATTTTATGACATAATATAACAATTATATTAATCTATGGATGTATTATGCTCAATGCAAATTGATTTTCATTTAAAATATAACACTTATATTATATAAATCATGAAAATCAATCATACATTAACAAAACATTAATAAATATAATTATTTACATTTGTTTAATTAATGTCATACATCATGCTTTTCCAATTTCATATATTTCATATATCAACATACATTAACTCATGAAATTATTATCATGAATTAAAACTATATATTATAACATTTATAATATACTAAAATGCATGAACATGCTTAACCTATGGTGGGTTATCACTAAATGACATCCATAAAGCATTTAAATAGCAATTGAACTAGTAAAATTGGCCCCTAGGATAAAATAAGCAATAAATTACATTAATTTATACTAAGAATATCCTAAAATTGCTTTTATCGATCCAAAACCAGACTAAAGCCCTCGACCACTTCGAACCGAGCCCCAAAACCATGAACCAAGCAAAAAATGCCAAGAACTAGACCAGAACCAACTGAACCGGACCAAACAACAGCTAAACAGGAGTTAACCGTGTGAACTAGAGCTGAAACGTGTGAACCATCGCCGAACTGTGTGAACCGGAGCTAAACCAAGCCGCAAGCAAGCCGATCGCGTTGCTGAGCTGAGCCGCCTGAAGTTCCTACTGATTTCATGCTAACATCAGCCCTTCTTCTCCAGCGCCTCCGTCCTTTTTTTTTCCTTTGTGCAGAGACCTTCTTTGCATGATTTCTTGGCCTCCATTCATCCGTTTTGGAAAAATTTCGTGTCATTTTTCTTTTTGGAACATCCCCAATTCAAAATTAGAATTACAAAACAATAATTTACAATAAAAAATGCCCAAAAATGCAGGGGCTTTACATTTGCTCAAATAAAAAATTGTAAATCTATAGCCATTTTTACTGTAAACATTCATTTGCAAACCTACATTTAATAATGCAGAAACCCACCAAAACCAATGCAAATTTCAAAAATCCCAAATTAATTTTACAACCTGGCTTTGATACCAATTGAAAGGGTTGAAATCCCTAACATAGCGGAAACAGTACAGAATCAAATTCGAAATAAATTTGGATTTTGAAATACCTATACATTCGAAAAAAGTATAGAACACCTACTTTATTAATTCTAGGCTAAGCATGGATTAGAGATAGAACCTTACTTTCATTATGGACTTTGAACACAATCACCATGAACCTCTCCCATTCTTTCAGGGATGAGGTAAAGATTGTTGATCCTTGATCTTGATCTTTTGGGAAAAAGAGAGAGTACTAGAGAGAAAAATTTTATCGATTGAGAGAATAACCATTTTTTTTTTGTTTCATTTGTAGGCCTATTTAGGGAGAGAGAGGAGACGTGGGAAAACCACATAAAGCGTAACTCCCACATATGGCAGTTACCTTTTTAATCAATTAATTAATTTATTAAATTATTTAATTTAACAAATAAATAAATAATAATTAATAATTAATTAAATCTAATTTAAATAATTTTCATTTAAATCATATTTAAATGAACATGTTCCATATAATCTATAGTTTTAATTCATTTAATTTAATTAAAATAAATTAAGAAAATTAATTCTTTAATTAATTAATTTTCAATTAAATATCTAATATTTAATTTAACCTACATTTGAATCATATTCAATTGTTATTCTTTCATAACTTATAGTTTTAATGTGCATTTAATACACATTAATTTCTTTTAACCTACATTTGAATCATATTCAATTGTTATTCTCTCATAACTTATAGTTTTAATGTGCATTTAATATACATTAATTTCAACCTATAGTTTTAATATGAATCTAACTCATATTATTATTTGAATTCCTTCAAATATTTAATTCTCTAAAAAATTAATTTTGTATCATATCGAAAATTAAATCTATATTATAAAGTTCAAATTAAACTTTAAATTATAATGCATCATTATACATTATATTATTTCCCTAAGTAAATTTGAATGTTTCAAATTTCATTCAAAACATAAATACCTCATCATTCTTTACAAGCTAGGAAGGGGACCTAATGGACCTACAGATCAGACGCTCCAACGATATGAGATTAATCGGCTAAACTCATTAACCACATTAATCAATATTCGTTAACTGTGGGTACACTCCATTAAGACCCATAGTTGCACTCTTCTCACTGTAGTTATATATCTTTGTCCATGGATATAGACTAATAACAACAAATTAGCCCTTCACAAGTGTTCGTAACACTAGTTGGGTCAAATTACCGTTTTACCCCTTGGCTACTTCTAAATTCTTAAGTACTAGTGCTCCTCTAATGAACAACCTGTTTATGGTCCAACCATTAAATAGAAACCCCTCTTAGGCTAGTGAGAGGGTAGAGCCCTTTGTTCAAGTCCCGGAGACACCACTTAAGGGAACACTTAACTACTTACCCTAAAGATGGGAATGAGTGAATTCCATCTTGTATAATTATGTCCCCAACTCTCCCCTCAGTCTTGTCCCCAAGATGGTAGGCATATTGAGTCGGAAAACGGCTACTCTCACCCATACAAATCAAAGGACAATCCTTCATGGATAGGAGTTCATAATATACTCAGGATTAAGACTAAGTTTCCTAGGTCATCCTATTGAAATAGAAACCTAACTAGTCAACGGAGTTACGTCTAGTGATTACTTGATAACTTGTAGAAATACAAGTTATTATAGCCTTTTTCAGAGATAAATAGAGTTTAAATAAGAGAAGCATGCGGTAGTTGATGATAAATTCCATTAATAAATCTTCTTTTGTGTTATACTCTTGAATTTTGATGAAGATATTGATTTTACCACTTGTTAAGCCTAAAACGCATGTTTTCACGCAGGAATGCAAGCGATGCGTTGATGACCCCTTAACGCAAGAACCAGACGATGAGTTAACGACAACCCAACACATAATTACGCATTAGTAACCTATGTTGCGTTGACATCAACCAAACTATGCATGAACGCATAGACAACCGTTACGGCAAGGCGCTGCGAATCAGATCGGAATCTTGAGAGATTGACGGATGATTGGCAGACATGATTTGCGGCTTAAGTGGTGGATCTTAATTGGCCCGAGAATCACGCAATCAGGCGAGATGGACGTAGTGTCAATCTCGCCACCAATCAAGCAGCTCTGCCATTAATTGCGATTTCATCATCTGTAAAAGGGCAGCTCTGCGAGAGGAGAAAGGTTGTTGATTCTTGGAAGGACTCCATAAGTGACAGCAGAGTTCTCTTAGACTTCAACCGGAGACAAATAGCTCGAGAGAGAAGAGTCTTCCTTTCCGTCGCATCACTTCACAGCAAATCATCACGCTTCCATCCGGGCGACTCAAGACATTGACGCCTTGCCCTGCTTTCTTCCTTACTGTTCTTACATGAATTTTAGATTTGTATCAAGAAATTGACTTATCGAAATTTGTATCTCATTTTCGTCAATACAATTATCTTCCATGTCTATTCACTTTTCTCATCTGTCCACTTTATACTTTCAAGCCATGAGTAACTAATCACTCGAGGGTCTAGGGTTGCATTAGCATCTAACTAGGGACCACAGTGTAACTATTCTAACTTGTCAATTGCGAGCTTAATCCGATGCTTATATCCATCTGACAAATCGATATAAGTAGTAATAATCAGACTACTCGAGAGGGTAAGTGATTGGGGAACTCAATTGACAAGGGCCAAGTAGTGTTACCTGTCTACGGGGACAACCTTGGTTCTTAACACTTTCCTATGCGTTATAGACATATAACGCATAGCGGCTGACAACCGGGAGAAGAGTCGCAAGTATGAATAGAGTACTACTGTGCGTTTCCGATGTTAGATGTTAATCAACCCGAACCCTTTTCTTTATCCATTCATACATATCTTAGCTGAACTTGCTATGTCGCATTGCTTCCCATATTCCACAACTGTTAGTCTAGTGTACAAACATCTGCTTTCTCTAGATTAGAAACACAATTTCACACAATTGTTGGTTACCTCTGTAACGCATGCAATCCAAGTAAAACCAAATCAATATAATCCCTGTGTTCGACCTCGGACTCACCGAGAAAACCTATTACTTTACTTATACTTGGGTAGAGGAATAGGAAAACTTAACAAGACCAACGCATAATACTAGAACGCATTGCATGATCAAATCATGACATGTTGAACGCATAATCATATATTTTAGCACTTTGCGTTAGGTTAGCACTTTCGTGGTCCGATCTTATGCGAACTCATTGCATAGGATGTGTCCACTCGCATGTCACCTACACGAACACGTTAGATCATTGCGTTTGTATCAAATACAAAGTGGGTCGTATCCATAGTATCACCAGGATAAGATACCCAGCCTGTCACACCCTACTTTTTTAAGAAACGATGCGTCGAAGAATTTATGAAGAAAAGACGTAAAAGACCATGTTGGACGCATGGTCAGGGCTAGGTAACGCATGGAAGTAAACCGAGAATGGAAGAAGTGAAGCGAATAAGCAAGAAAAGAATAAAGTTAAGTTGTGAAGTGTTGAAGAAGGTTGTGAAGTAAACATAAAAACTGGTGCATGTGGTGGACGCATTCTAATCTGTCATTCAGAGAAGTAGTTTAAATGCAAGGAAAAGGTTAAAAGAATAATCTTGGGAGTAATCAAGGAATATTCAAGGATAGGAAGATGGTCATTGAACGTAGGATGAAGGTGAATGCATCAGGATCAATGCATAGGGGAAAAACTTCAGAAGACGAAGCTGTTATGGGCATAAGGAAGGAGTTGGACGCATGGTATGATGCGATGAAGTACAAACGCATAGTATTGTGCGTTTGACATTAACGCCTAGTAGCATTGTGTAAGCATTGGGTTATAACAGTGCGGCTATGCGCTGAAGGTGATCTCGAATGATTGTTGTGAGCTGAAGTCGTCGCCGCGTTGGCAGGGAAGATACGTACTTAGCTTACCATGCGTCGGTAAGGTTATCATGCGTTGAGATCTTTATGCGTCAAAGAGTAGTATAGTTGGCTGAGAGTTAGAAAAAAAAAAATGAATGAGTAGTAAAGCTCAAACTTTAAAGGAAACTTAATGAATGCATGAGGGCGTTGTGTTGAATAAATAGTTATCTATTGGAAAATGTTGGACGCATAAGATAAGCTTATAAAGGCTAGGTGGCTTTGTAGATTTGACACCTTATCAGTAGGAGGTGTTAAAGGTATGTTAAGTATTTCATGCAAGGTGACACTTGGGCTAATGCATGGTTAATTAAGCATGCAGCGTGACATGTGGCAAACAAGTGGCAAAAGGAGAGGAAAAGGTGGATGGCAAGCTCCCTATAAATAGAACTTTGAGGGGAAAAGGAGCGACTGATGACTCTCAAAGAAGAATTTTGGAGAGAAGAGAAGAAGAAGGCAACAAGGATGTCTGTGGTAGGAGTATGCGGCCAAGAAAGAAGGTATTTGACAACTTAGTTATTTTATGTAAAGAAGTTGTCTGGTGTTAAAAAGGGTCAGCTATGCGTTGAGGACAAACATAATGTCCAAAGTGAACGCGACGCCTAAAGTTAGATGATGCGTTCATGATGGACCTTGCATCCAAGAGAGGGCGACGCATCCGAAGGAGAAATAAGAAGAGTCAGGATGCGTTCAACCGAGCTGACAGAGGAAAGTGGAGCCTTGCGTTCCAGAGTTAGAACGCTGCGTTCAGAAAAACCCGGGAAGAGGAAATAGAGGAAAGGAAAAGAAGTATTCTGTGGCAAGTACAAGTGAGTAACACCTGCGTTTTACAAAATATAAATGAGTTCTTAATGAATATAATTCTATGAGTTTCGAAAGAAATAATGCATGCGTTTTCTTATATATAAAGTATACGATTATGTGATTTATAGAGACATGAGCATGCGTCTTAGAGACAAGAGCATGCGTTTTACTTGAGAACTTTGAGAATGTTGGGTACTTGTTATGAGTTATAAACCGCATGATGAATGATTGATATTTGTTTTCATAACTTCTCTGAAAAGCATGGTATTACATGATTTCAAGAAAGATTTGAAAGTAAACTTAATGAAAAGCATGCAGTTTTATATTAAAATGTGAAATTGAATTTAGCATGCCGATGAGATGAGATTTCAAAACGGTAAATTCATGAGTTATTCATATAACGTTTACAAATATGTTTTTTGTTATATTAAACTTGAAAAGGTACCCGAGGCTCAGGGACTTGGAGAAGGCCAAAGGGTAGCCGTTTTATTAAAATGGGACCCCAATGCTCAGGGACTCGTAGAAGGCATTGTGGGCGGCTCGAATTATAAAGGTACCCAATGCTCAGGGACTCGTAGAAGACATATGGGTAACCTGGATATAGAAGTGGGACCCCAATGCTCAGGGACTCATAGAAGGCATTGAGGGCAGCCCGAGTTCTAGTACCTATGTGCACATAGAGGTATATACGACGCTGATGTGTTGAGATTAGTCGACACAGCTAGGGAAAATCGACGTTGAGTAGCATTAAGTAGTGCTTCGCCTCAGCTAAGGAAAAAGTATTTTATAAGAATGAGATTTTGAGAATTTTGAGTATTTATTCTGAAACAGTCAAGCATGTTTTCACGATGATGTTTGAGTATAATTTAATATGTTTTGAAGTGATATGTTTTCTACGAGTTTGACCAGTTTTTCAGTTAAAATATATTGTTATCAGAAATCCGTTACTCACTGAGCCGTTAGCTCATTCTTTTAAATGTTTTCCATTTTCAAGTAGCATGACAGTTCCTGTTGCCGATCGAAGTCGAGGTTTTTCAAGAGCATTTGGATGGGAAGGTTGACAGTGGGTTACGTGACAGGGTAGTCGGTAACTGCTGTCTTCACATCTCTTCTTGGGTTATGGAGGATAATCCGGGAGGGGGTGTGACACAGTCTTATCCCTATACTATAGACGCTTTAGATTGTATCTTGAACATTGATCTCCATATGTCCCCACATACAGTTCAAGACTCGTAAAACAACCTAGGATGTTAGTTTATTGGATTTCGGGTTATTAAGACAAAACAAACAAAAACAATCACTAACATTTATTGAAATAACACATCAACAACTCTTTATTAATGATTTAATGACGGTCAAATAATTACATTTACAATCTACGAGGTCTAGGGTATAAAACCCAACACAAAAAACATCAAAGTGCTTTTTCTTGATTGCCAAAAATATCAAGAAAAGGTTTCTGTTGATGTGTTTTGGCTGTCAAGAAAACCAGTTTTCTTGATGGTCTTGCTTTCTTGATGTTGGCTTTCTTGACATTAAGGCCATCAAAGTAGACGTTTTTTTTAAAATTATTTGCCCATCAACAAAAGCCAAATTTGTAGTAGTAGATCTCCTGGTACACGTGGGTTCGTTTCTTACAGGAAAAATTAGAAATGTTTGTCACGTTTCACACTCTATGTTTGCAACTTCGACGTGAAAAAGATCTGAAGGTAAAAAGGATTAGAAGTGATCATGGCAAGGAGTTCGAAAACTCTCAGTTTGCGAAATTTTGTGCTTCAGCGAGTATTCATCATGAATTCTCTGCTCCTATCACTCCTCAGCAAAATGGGGTGGTTGAATGAAGGAACAGGACTCTTCAGAAAATGTCTCAAGCCACTCCATGCTAAACATATGCTACTGCATTTTTGGGCAACACTGCATGTCACATTCATAATTGTGCTGTTCTTCGACCAGGTACTACGAGCACTATTTATGAAATATGGAGGGGGAGGTGTCCCAATGTCAAGTATTTACACATTTTTGGTAGCATATGCTACATTCTTGTTGATAGAGAACACCGACGCAAATGGGGCTCAAAAGCCGATGAAGGGATATTCTTGGGATATTCCACGAATAATAGAGCTCATCGTGTGTATATTTAAACTCAACAAGTTATAGAATCTATCAATGTTGTGTTTGATGATACTACTGATTCAAATGTTTCTTCTATTGATGATGAAGAAAATGCAAGTACACCTCTTCCTATTGAAACAAATGTTCCAAACATTTCCTCTAACATGTCTTCTGATGTGTCTCTTGAAGATTGTTTGGAAACCAATCAGTTTGTAGCTACAAACCAACCTAAGTCAAGTAACAAGTATCCATCCAGCACGGTTTGCAAGAACCACCCCTTTAGTAACATAATCGATAGACTTAAAGAAGGGTTACTACCAGAAGGAAAGACAAGATTAACTATCTGGAGACAATCAGTAACATATGCTTTACCTTAGTTATTAAACCAAAGGATATAAAGGAGGTGCTTGAAGATGAGTGCTGGGTAATTTTCATGCATGAAGAACTTGAACAATTTGTGAGAAATAAAGTGTGGACACTTGTTCCACGCCTTGAATCAACAAATGTGATTGTAACTAAATGGATCTTCAAAAACAAGTCTGATAAACAAGGGAATATCTGTCACACCCCCTCCCGGATTATCCTCCATAACCCGAAAGGAGATGTGAAGTCAGCAACCTTGACTCCTCTGTAAGGTTCACTGACCAACCATTTCCACCAAAGACGGCCCAGACGAGGTTCTTGCATAGGCAAAGCATCCCAAACTCGCTTGCTACAATTACTTAAGAGATTTCCCTTCAAATCTCTGCTTTCCCGAGCTCTTAAACGCAAGGCTTGAATTCTTTAGTCTGCTTTCACCCTCTGGTAGTCTAGTTGGACGTAACCCTGCAAGATGCTGACCAACTCTCCTTATTCTTTTGGTTGCGTCGACCTTCTTTGAATGCAAAGTCTAACTTGATCGCATCGTGGTGTTCACCCTTTATGTTGAATTCGGATAAAACGCAAGGCTCACCCTTCTTGACGCAAGCCAACTTCTTAACACCAGATGACTTAAGTGTCAAGGTTGTCTTCTTCCTTGGCCGCAGGCTTCCTCTTTCAGACGCAAGGTTTTCTTCCTTTAGCCCTCTTTCTCTCCTTCTCTCTAGGATTCTTACCACCGAATCATCAGTCATTACTTTTCCCTCAAGGTCCTATTTATAGAGAGCTTGTCATCCTACCTCTCCTTTTCTGCTGCCACTTGTTTGCCACATGTTATGTTGCATGCTTAATAAAACATGCATTAGTCCAAGTGTCACCTTGCATGAATACTTATCATGCCTTTTAACACCTCCTACTTGATAAGGTGTCACAATCATGTGTAACCACCTGGCATATAGGCTTACCTTATGGGTCCATTATGTACCAATACACAACTACCCAATCAACTTTGTGTTCCTATGCGTTCATGGAACCTTCCATATGTAACTTCTTTACTCCCTTTTTACTACTCTCAGCTTTACTACCTTAATTTTCCATTTTCTTTACGGGATTTTCTTATACAATCTTAACATCATTAATTGATCACCGGATTATTCACAATCAATACATTTAGTTATATGAGCTCGTACCTACTTGTGGATCCTTTAAATTTTCCTTTACACTCCTCAGGTAGCTTGCGTAGTTCTGGTGTCTGCTTGCCTACCTCGTCTGTCCGTTAATCATAATTCACAATATTTCAATCTTTCTTTTTAGATTCACTGCTTAAACTTTCCTATTCCCAAAATCTTTCGCTCTGATACCAACTTGTCACACCCCCTCCCAGATTATCCTCCATAACCCGAAAGGAGATGTGAAGTCAGCAACCTTGACTCCTCTGTAAGGTTCACTGACCAACCATTTCCACCAAAGACGGCCTAGACGAGGTTCTTGCATAAACAAAGCATCCCGAAATCGCTTGCTACCTGGAAAATTAGAAAACATGGGAAAATGTGAGCTAAAGCCCCGTGAGTGACTGGTTTTGTAAAACTATCTTTTATTTCAAAACAGGCATGTTACATTTATTCATATAAAACAAGATAAGTACATCAATACAACAGGAATGTATTTTCAACATCTCTTTTAAACCATATCAAATCGTTCCAAACCAATAGAGTCGTTTTAGAACAATTATACGAAAAACTTGTTTGGTTTCTCAATCATTATCCTTAGTTGAGGTGGAACAAGACTCAACGCTCTCAACGTCAAAATACATCCTTAGTCGGGGTGGAGCAAGGCTCAACACACCCAACGTCGAAATCGTCCCTGGCTCAATGCAGAGCAAGCTCGATGCACTAGCCAGCTTAACCTCTATGTGCACATAGGAATATGATGGGTTGCCCATGTACCTTCTCATGTCCTTGAGTACTAGGTCCCGGGGAAACTCACGAGCCTTCTCAAGGAGATAAGCACTGAGCCTCCTCTTAAACAGTTTATCAATCAATTTGAGTAGATCATTCTTATGAATCTTTTATAGAAATCAGGATGTTTCTCGATAAACTATATTTTGCAACATGCCTTTCAATATAATAAAACAATTAGATAAAACATGCCTTTTAAACACTATGATCAACGTCATGCGTTTCATGAAATCAGTTATTACAAATCCATAACACATAAGAACACTTTCAACAAAGTTCAGTTTTGAAAGAAGAAGAGAGTCACTCACAATTACTTAATAACACCCTTCAATGCCTGACATACCTATCAAATAACGACTCATCCATCAAGGCTATGGTAACAGTCTACTTTCTTCCCTTTACACTAGCTTCCCATACTATGCTTACCAACGCATAGCCGTAATCCATACTCAATTCTTGTTCCTTCACCTCCATTCACTATTACTCTATACAACACTCAACGCATTACTTTCCTTAGCTTCACTTCCCGACGCGTTGTCAGCCTTTCCAATGCAAGGTACTTTTCCTATGTGATGGTTCTACTTCACTTTACATCATCGACACATGGTACTCACCCCATTCCACTTGCCCTCATTAGAACCTAATCTCACAGCTTGGTTGATAACTCCTCAGTATTGAATACCATGCGTTTGAGCTTAACCCTCCACGAATCAACCTAATCTCCAGAGATATGTCTACTATTTTCTTAATACCATTCACCTCAATGCACATAATTTATTGGCCATAATTCAGTAGTTACACAATCTTAACTTTTCATTTAAAAGTTCCGCTAATCCACACACTTTTATCCTTTTATCCTTACTAGTCATAGGAATACTTAGGTTTTCGGAGATAGGGTATTACAATATCACTAGAAACAAAGCTTGGCTGGTAGCTCAAGGGTATACTCAGGTGTGGATTTTGATGAGACCTTCCCTTCTGTGGCTAGACTTGAGGCCATTAGACTTCTCCTCGACATATCATGTCTATTGAAATTCAAACTCTATCAAATGGATGTAAAGAGTGCATTTCTAAATGGGTATTTGAACGAAGAAGTATCTATTGAACAAACCAAAGGGTTTGTTGATCCTGCTTACCCAAATTGTGTATATCCGCTTAGTAAGGCTTTGTATGGGCTTAAGCAGGCCCACAGAGCGTGGTACGAATATCTAACCAAATTTCTAAAGAAAAATGGTTACAGGCGAGGAGGTGTTGACAGAACACTGTTTGTAAACAAATCCAAAGAACAATTCGTGATTGTTTAGATTTATGTTGATGACATTGTCTTTGGCGGAACGTCCCAAGAAATGGAGGATCTTTTTATCAAACAAATGCAAGATGAATTTGAGATGAGCATGGTAGAAGAACTGTCCTACTTTTCAAGGTTTCAGATCAAACAATTGAAAGAGGGAATCTTTATCTCTCCGTCGAAGTATGCCAAGAATATTGTCAAGAAGTTTAGGCTTGAAAGGGCCAATGTTAAGCAAACTCTATCTCCCACTCATGCAAAACTCTCCAAAGACAGTGGAGACACTTCAGTTGATGAGATTCTATATAGAAGTATTATTGGAAGTTTGTTGTATTTAATTGCTAATAGACTTGATATTGCTTTTGCTGTAGGAGTTTGTGCAAGATATTAGTCCAGCCTGAGGAACAGTCACTTGCTAAGTGCCAAGTGAATAATCAAGTATGTCAATGGCACAAGTGATTATGGGTTGCTGTATACTTTTGACATGAGTAGCTCTTTAGTTGGCTACTACGATACTGATTGGGTAGAATGTTCAGAAGATAGGAAAAGTGTAAGCACTGGCTTATAATACTAGGTGTTGGGAGGAGGTAAGTGAAATTGTGGCTATGCGTAGTTAAAAGAAAAGTAGCCGAGAGTGAAGAGCAAAAATTTTGGCTAAGTGTTGGCCAAGACTATACGTTGATGAAAGAAGAGAAGAGCTAGCATTTTTTTTTTTTTTTGAGTGGCCATGTGTTGAAGGTGAAATCACGAAGGATTGTTGTAAGCTGAAGCAGTCACCGCTTTGGAGGACAAGTTGATCATTAATAGGGGGAAGGAACGTACTTGACTTACCATGCGTCGGTAAGGTTGCCATGCGTTATGGTCCCTATGCGTCGAAGACAGAGTGGTCCCTATGCGTCGAAGACTGGATGATTGAGTTGTAAGCGTTAAAGGTAAAAGGCGTTGAGCACGCCATGCGTTGAGTGTGGATGATTGTCGTATGCGCCAAAGGTAGGAGGCGTTGAGAGCGCCATGCGTTGAGTGTGGATGATTGCTGAAGGCATTAAAGTAGGTTGCGTTATGGGTGCTTTGCGTTGAAGTAAGAATGAGAACCCTGCGCGCCAGCCTACTTTTGAGGGTTAAGTCGGCAGTATATATAGTAAGTGAAATAAATGTTTAACCATTTTTAGACACTTCGAGAGCTTAAGTCAGTTCCATTTTTCAGACGAACTACAAGGGGAGGTAGAAGAGGGTGTTCCTGTGGATTTTGGATGGAAGTCTACTCGTTTTGGTGTTGAAATCTAAGCTGGATTAAAACGTTGTTTGTGGATGCACAGGTTGGACAGTGTCTGATGTTTGGAGTAGAATAAATCAAGGAGATCGAGTCTAGGGCTGAAATTTTATGGTCAGTGAGTTAATATAACTCTTAATAATTCTTGTGAAGGATAGTTGAGCTGAAATTGAAGATAAATATGTGAAATTTTAGGTGAAAGCAACGATTACAGAATTTTTGTGCAATCTGGAGCAACGCAGAGTAATTTTGGAATAGCTGGAGAACGAAGGAGAGTTAAGCCTTGAAAGTTTGAGGTAATCTGAGAAATTCAATTTTCTACAAGTTTGTAGAAGGGAAGAAGTTCTAAATCTGTCTGGAGATATGACTTTTAACAGATAGGAGAAGAACAAAAAGGAAAGGAGGAGATCTCTACTGTTAGGTATCGCTGAGTACATTAAGTAAAGGTAGCGAGACGAGTGTCGCTGGGACGCAAGGGGCTTTCCGTCTCACAAAACTTGCTGGGTATCGCTGGGTATCGCTCCTCAGGTAAATCACCCTAGTCTCGCTTATCCTGGTGTTGCTAGTATCGTGTCCTGTTGGGTAGTTTCGCTAGAAATCTTGCTGGGAAGGTGGGATTTTCGTTGGTAATCTTGCTTATTGGGTTTACTTTGGAAAAATGTTTATTTCAAGCCAAGAGAAGATAGGGACGGCGTATAATCCACTCAAGGCCTAAGGATAAGTTGTGAGTGACACTTTTCTTGCTTCAAAACGATTTTTGTGTACATGTTAGTTCGATTTTCCAATTTATCATGGTTTTGGTGATTAATCGATTTACAAAGCATAGTTTATGTTTCTAAAAAAGTGTTGAAAAGTATGTTTATGAAATGTTATTGATTTAAGAGTTGCCCTGTTTTTTTATGGAAGATTTGCATATGAACTGTTTGTACAAAGTATTGCTTTCCTTAAAGGAAAATGTATTAGAGGAGGCTCAGTGCTGAAGGACATAAGAAAGCACGTGAGCTTCCCTGGGACCCAGTACTAAAGGACATAGAGAAGGTACTTGGGCAACCTGCCATGTTCCTATGTGCACATAGAGGTTATATGCTAGTGCGTTGAGTTCTGCTCCACATCGAGCCTTATTTGTTTTCGACGTTGGGGTGTTGAGTTTTGCTCCGCCTCAGCTAAGGAGAAGTATTGTAACCAAACTGATTTCTTTATGAATGGCTGAAAAATCATGTATGACTTGATAAGGGCAACTAAGCATGATTTATCCAATGAATGTGAAATGATTCCATGTTTTACTCATGTCATTGGAATTTGTTTAATCCTGATGATTTTCGAACTAAAAGTAGTCTGTTAAAATTAGTCACTCACTGGGCTATTAGCTCATGTTTTCAATGTTTTCTTTTCCACCCCCCAGGTAGCGAGGACGTTCCCTGTGCTTAGCCTACTCCAGCTCGCCTTGCTTAAGCTTCGAGTTTTCAGAAATTTGTCCTGTTTGAAGAGTTGTATGTGTATATAACCTTATGTAGGTGGCATGTAGACCTAGTTGTACATATGTTGGGATTTGAGATATGGTTTTGTATAAGTGCATTGTGGACTGGTTGAAAGTCAATTATATGTATATAAGTTTTTATGGTTTTGGATGTATGAAATAGTAATATGTATGTTATGAACTGTCAGGATTATCAGGTATAAATGGATGGTATATGTCATAAAAGGGGTGATGTGTACTGTCCTCACATCTCCTCTTGGGTTGTGTAGGGTAATCTGGGAGGGGGTGTGACAGAAAGTACTTCAGGAGGATGCTTCTTTCTTGGCAACAACTTAGTTTCCTAGTTCAGCAAGAAACAGAATTGTGTCATTGTCAATAGCTGAAGCAGAATACATTGCTGCAGGAAACAATTGTACCCAACTGATATGGATGAAACATATGCTGCAAGAATATGATGTTCTCCAAGATACCATGACTCTGTATTGTGACAACATGAGTGCTATCAATATCTCTAAAACTCTTGTTCAACATAGTCGAATGAAGCATATTTGACATCAGACATCATTTTATTCGATACTTAGTGGAGAGGAAACAAATTTCTCTAGAGCATATTAATACAGAAAATCATCTAGCTGATGTTTTTACTAAGGCCCAAGATGCAGCCAAGTTTTGAAGCCTTGAGAGTTGCATTGAGCTTGTGCATTTTGCAAGCATAACAATCAATTTTTTGGGCCTGGGTTCGTACAAAGTCGGCTCACCTACACTTATAGCCCGTGTTTAGTTTTACATTTGGAATAATCTTAACTTCGATTTATGGAAAGAGTAACTGGGTTAGTTACTTTTTAATTTCAAATTTGCCTCTATTTTTGGTTGCTTGGCAGTTGATCTTTGACAAGTTTCTTTTGCGAATCATGCGCCCTTTGTGCTCTCACTTGTTCGTCTTCACAGTTCCTTGCTCCCTTATGGTCGTTACTCGACAAGGAAGTGTGTCTTCTTCAAGCAAAATGGTGAGGTACAAAGAAAAAGCTAAGAGGAAGTTGTATGTAGAAAAGGAAGAGCCTCTGACTACTACAAACAAGTACGGGGTTCAGGTTCGTGGCCTGCCTGTATCAAGTTCTGAGATAGGAGTTTCTTCTTTGTCTGCTAAGCGTTGTCGCTCCAGTGGAGGGCTTTCTAATGACGAGAAAGACAAGGAAAAGGTAAGTGCCTCTGCCTTAACGTTGACTGACTTGGTAGGTGTAAGGGTTGAAATATGACCTAGTAAAGTTAACTCCTCTTTTAGTGACTCGTCCCAACACATGCATGATTTTATCACTGTTGTTAGAAATCAAAGGGAAACTGCTACTTCAGGGTCTGAGGTAGAAAATGTAGAGGCAGGTTCGGTTAATAAACCTAGTGTTTCCATGATCGATTGTGTTGATAAGAATATCTTTGAATCTGGTGGTGATGGGAAGACAAAAGATCATGATGTTGTCATTTCTGATAAACATTCCTTGGTTTGGTCAGAAGAAGAGATTTCGAATGATTTTGTGAATCAAGTTTTGTTTGAAACCATTGTGTCTGTGATTGATGAGCTTAAGAAGAATGCTGCGAGTGGTGTGGTTAGTCCTACGAAAACTTAGGAGAAAATAGATAAGGGTTCTCCACTAAAAAGTGTTATGAGTGGAAAAATTTCCAAGTGTGGAGTCTTTAGGGTTGATGCTCCTAGTGTGTGCCCTGCGACTCATATGGAACTATCTACTCCTGATAATGTTGACAATGAGGCTCATCTAGGAGCCAATGCTGGTAATGAAGATGATGTTTTGAGTCAGGAGGATGTTGAGGAAGGTGAATGGGCCTTTTCTGTCACACCCAGTCTGGCTATCGACATGTCAAGATATGATGCTCAGGATACTTCTTCTGAGGATGACTCTTACTAGGGCTTTTAAAGCAGTTGAAATGAGAAAGAAGTTTATGGTACTGTCTGCATCACTCGATCGTCTGCTAAAGCTAAAGGGAAACAACCTACGAGTGCACATGTCTCCTATGTCCCTTTTGATGGGGTATCCTTCCACACAGAAGAAAGCGCCAAATTGTGGAAGTATGTTGTTAAGTGCAACATCGTTGATGAAAAGAAACTGTCACCTAGTGCCCAGGAGTGTTTTGATCTAATGGATCTTCTTCTTCAATCTGGGTTGGGCAAAATAGTTCTCAAGATTGGGCCCTATTACGTGAATTCATTGTCAACCTCTCAGCTGATTTTGATGACTCCATTAGTTTTGATTTTCAAAAAATGTATATTCGTTGGCATCAATTTATCATTTCTCCAGTTATGATTAATCAATTTCTTTAGAGGACCACAGCAGAGAATGTTACTAAACAGAGACTCTCCCTTTGGGAGTTGGTGTTTGAGCTCTCCGGTGGGACACACTCTACGTGGCCCAAGAAAGGTCAATTACCCACGGCTGTGCTGAGTGTTAAGTATGCTTTGCTCCATCAGATTGGCATCACCAATTGCTGCCTTTCATCTCACCATTTAGGCCTCTCAAACTTCGATGGTGAAATTAATTGTAGAACTAAGAAAGTAGTAAAAAGTTGATTTGGAGTAAACACTTAATTAAGAACGTCCTAGGGGTTCTTTTATTCAATAAGTATGTGGAATCAAATAATTTTTTGTTAGATCCATTAAACCATCAACTTTAGGCCTAGAAGTCTAATATCCAAGTTTCCTCTCTCGAGCTCAACCTTTTCTAGCACCTATACGTTGATTTCATTTTCATGCAATCAAGTAATTTAGGTACAACATTAAGACTCTTTATGATAGAATTCTATTGTTTTCCTATCATTCTCATGCACAATCCAAAAATAGTCTAGCATGAAAGTTCAAGCCTAAAACCCTCCCTCTCAAGTAAGATTAACAACCTCACAACAATTCAAGGGTGATCAAGATTTAAATTGATTAAGCATGAACATACTGTACAAAATTCTATGAGAAAGAAATAGAGTAAAGCGAGAGATTAGTCGTCGATCTCGCTCTGGTGCTGGCATCGCATCAACTTCACTCCCTCGATCTTGCTCCAATTAAATCTTGACAATAATGCTTTGAAAATATTTTGTACGACACTCTCCTAGCCTCTATGAAACTCCCCAATTGAACTCCTTTGATCATATACCAATGAGGTATTGTTGTGGTGTAATTGTATTGTGTAAATTAGCCTAACACAAAGTGTTAAAGGATGTGTTTATGCATTCAACATGTCATGCTTTGATCATGCTATGCGTTCTATCACTAGGCGTTGGTGGTCTTGTCAAGTTTTCCTATTCTTTTACCCAAGTATAAGCAAAGAAATAGGTGTTCTCGGTGAGTCCGAGGTCGAACGCAGGGATTATATTGATTTAGTTTTTAATTGGATTTCATGCGTTACAGCGGTAACCAATATATATTTGAAAGTTGTGTTTCTAATCTAAAGAAAGCTATTGTTTGTACACTAGACTAACAATTGTGGAATATGGAAAGCATGCGACACAGCAAGTTCAGCTAAAGATGTGTGTGAATGGATAAAGAAAAGGGTTCGGGTTGATTAACATCTAACGTCGGAAACGCACAGTAATTTTCTATTCATGCTTGCGACTCTTCTCTCGATTCTCAGCCGCTATGCGTTATATGTCTATAACGCATAGGAGAGTGTTAAGAACCAAGGTTATCCCACTTAAGCCGCAAATCATGTCTGTCAATCATCCGTCAATCTCTCAAGCTTCCGATCTGATTCTCAGCGCCTTGCCGTAACGGTGTCTACGCGTCCATGCATAGTTTGGCCGATGTCAACGCGTCGTAGGTTGCTAACGCGTAGTTATGCATTAAGTTGTTGTTAACGCGTCGTCAGGTTGTTTGCGTTCCGTTTAGATCATGCGTCCATGAAAAACAGATTGCTAACATGTTGTCCTGCGTTAAGAAGTCATCAACGCATCGTCTGCATTTCTGCGTCAAAACATGCTTTTTAGGGCTCAAAAAGTGGTGAAATCATTATCTTCATAAAAATACAAGAGTATAACGCAAAGGAAGATTTATTAATAAAATTTAACATAAACTACCGCATGCTTCTCTATTTCATCTCTATTTATCTATGAAAAAGGCTATAATAACTTGTATTTCTACAAGTTATCAGGTATAAATAGATGAAAGCCCTCGATAGCGTCAAGATAGTGGAAAGTAGCATTGTGACACTATACCTTCTTGCCCATAGCGCACCGCAATGTTGAGCAACATTGTGTCACACCCCCTTCCAGATACCCCTTTTCCCTAGGTGTGAGTGTGAATCTGCATACTTTCTACCTCTATACTATAACATAAATCATATCCAGATCTTTAAGATTAACTAAATGCCAGCTTAATCTCAAGATATAAACACTGTTGCTAAAAAGTCATGCAATAAAATAACAACTTATCAACATGTGTTCTATACATATACTACAAATCGATCCTTTCAACATTCCCAAGGAACATGTACCCCAACAAAACATGAACGTAAGCTGTGTATTTACAACCATCCCAGAGGTCTGCTCTAGAGTAGGCCCAGACGAGAAACTTCTGTAGGCTAGGCGTCCCAGACACGCTCGCAACCTGAAACAACAATTAAACAAACAAATTGTGTGAGCCTAAAGCCCAGTGAGTGACTGAATTCATTCAAGTATTACTAACATTCATGAGTTAATGTAAACCATAGTAACCACCACAAACCATATATCAGGAATCTCTAGGTCACTTATGCTATAGATCACAAACAGTACCATCATCCACACAATTTCATTACAATTATCCATCCCTAGCTATGACAAAGCAAAGCTTAACGCACTCAACCTCCAGTACAAACTCTCATTTCTTTTCACATACAAATGCCTTCACATTATGTCCCTCAACATTTCAAACTTTCAAGTGCCTTCACATTTCGTCCCTCAGCACTGAGTTTAACTATATCAATATTACCATGTGCCTTCACACGAGGTCCCTCAGCACTGGTATCCCTACCAAACCGCTCAAGTGCCTTCACTCATGGTCCCTCAGCACGAGCTAACATATGATGGATTTCCACATGCCTTCACTCAGGGTCCTTCAGCATTGGAATCCGTTCCACCCAACTACTCAAGTGCCTTCACACGTGGTCTCTCAACACTGAGTATCATAAAAAATATTCCCTCAGGCCTTCGCACAAAGTCCCTCGGCCATGGTTACATTTAGATAGTATGTCTAGTTCCCTTTAAACTTAACAACACAACATAATTACTCAAATGCTACACCATACCATAATTTTCTACTCACCCATTACCAATTAACCATGCTAAGAGTAACCATTAAATGTAGTAGGAAGTCACTCACAACTTGTCTCGACTCTGAGTGGGTTATATGCCTTCCCGAGCTCTTCCTGGCCTGAAAATTCACATTTCTCACGTTAAATTTTCCTTAAACTTCCTTTTTATACTCATTATGTCACACCCCCTCCCAGATTACCCTCACTACTCGGGGAGTGAGTGCGAACCAGTACCACCTGTATTCTAAAATAAGTATCTAACAATCAGCTACCGTTCATTCAATCCTATCTATATGCCATATGATCATATATAATATTAAAACTCATCAAGGAAAGTATTCTCTATAAACATTCAAAACAGAACCCACTACAATCCCAAAGAACATGTTTGACAAAATGAAACAGGTACAAATTCTGTGTATTTACAACTATCCCAAAGGACTGGTCCAAAATAAACCCAGACGAGGATCTCCTGTAGGCTAGGCGTCCCGGACACGCTCGCTACCTGAAACAAACAAACAAACAGAAGAAACGCGTGAGCCTAATGCCCAGTGAGTGATGAAAAACTTCCAACTATCAAAATACTACTTGAGTTGGCATAAAACATCATAAACCACCACATATATACATATCACCAGAAACTTCTAAGTTAACTCATGCTATAAAACACTATTAATACAAATATGCCTTTCCAGCTGTGGCGGAGCGACGCTCAACGCACACAACTTCATGTACCAATTCTCATCACATTCACATCTGATTACTCCCACACTTCTTCCCTCGACATTGTAATCCCTCAAGTGCCTTCACCTATTGTCCCTCAGCATTGAGTTTTATCATATTGGAGTTCCCATGTGCCTTCACACTTAATTCCCTCAGCACTGGGTTCCCTATCAATTCACTGCTCAAGTGCCTTCACCTGTGATCCTTCAGCACTGAGCTATCACATACATTGGATTTCCACATGCCTTCGCATATTGTCCCTGAGCATTGGAATCCACATCAACCAACTATTCAAGTGCCTTCCCACATGGTCCCTGAGCACTGAATATCATATACAATCTTTAATCCTTTCAACACAACACAAATTCTATCCTTAACTACTCCATATGACAGATTTCACATACTCATTATTATTAAAACAAGTTAAGTTAGTTTAAGGAATTAACAAGAAATCACTCACAACTTGTCTTAGCTCTGAGTGGATTATACACCTTCCTGAGCTCTTCTTGGCCTGTAGATACACATTTCCCATGTTAAGTTCTCCTTGAACTTCCTTCCCATGATCAATAAATAAGCATAATCAAATTCTACTCTTGCTCCTTTAACCAGACTCCTTTTTCCCAAAATTTCACACTTAGCATGACTCTATGTCCCTAGCGAGACTACCAGCGAAAAAACACTCAGCCAGACACTGCACTAGCGATACCGAAAGACACAAGACTGACGAGATTAGCTGAAGAGCGATACCCAGCGAGACTCAGCGAGATCTGTGAGACGCAAAACCCTTTTCGTTACTAGCGATACTCGCTTCGCTACAAAGTCTTCAGCTCTTCAGCGATACTACAGTCTTGGCGACGCCTAACAGCCACTGTTCTCTTCTTTCCCTCTGACTCTTTCTTTAACCTGCTAAACATCGCATTCCGGCCAAAATTAGAACTTCCTTTCCTCTACGAATGTAAGCCCCACACCTATTTTTATGAGAACGCAAAGTAAGAAGGGGCTGAGAGATGGGTGAATGTGTAAAAGTGGTTGACTGGCTTGCGTTTGGAGTGGGAAAAATGGCTAAGTGTAAGCTATGCGTTGATGGCAACCTGTGGTGGAGGAAATAATTTTGGGGTAAATGCAAAGGTGAGGGAAGCTGATCATGCACTGAAGTTGAAACGTGTTGAGGACATAAGGCGTGGAGGATCACTTGGTATCGAGGATCATTATGCGTCAAACGCATTAAAGGCAATGTGCCGATTAGAAGTAGAGGCCACGGGGAGTTTGGGAGCTGATCTGAGGTTAGGCTGTTATGCGGTGAACGCTACCATGCGTCGAAGGCGAGCATGCGTTGGACAAGGAGTGTTGGCTGAGGAAGGTAATGCGTATGTTAACTATTTGGCGGGAGAGTTTGAAATGAAATATCATCAGAGGCCGTGTGCGTTGATGAAGCTGAACCTAGGAGGTATGCGTCGAACGGATTATAGTGTAGAATTGAAATGGAGTACAAGTCGGTGGTATATATATAAGTGGACTGAGAATTCAATGGTTCTGCTTGCATTTCAGAGCTCGAGTTGGGTCCATATTAAGGCGAAACATCGAAGGGAGGTAGAAGAAGATGTTCATGCTGATCTGAAGCAGAAATCTCATTGAATTCGTGGGAGAAACTTGGGTTTGACAGAAGTTTCGGCTGCTGTGGTCTTTCCAGAGTGATGCTCGGTTTTGGAGGAAGAACAAATTGAAGAGGCGAAGGTTAGGGTTGAAACTTTGAGGTTAGTAAGTTAACTCGATTTCTAGCAGGTTTCATGAAGGATGCTTGAGCTGAATTTGTTTAATTGTGTGTCAAACTCAGGAAGAAGGGACGGGAGTTGAACTGTCGAATGATTAGAGGTAACTCGGAGTTGTTGGAGGATATGTCCTAAACAGGGAAGATGTGCTTCATGAAATTTTGAGGTAAGATGAAGGACCTGTATTCTAACAAGTTTGTAGAAGGAAGAAAGTACTGAAATTGATTGAAATGAAATGTTTAGCAGGTTGAAGAAGGAAGAAGAAAGGAAGAAGGAAACGGTTCTGTCACAGCGAAAGTATCGCTGAGTGAGCGAGCGACTGAGCAGCAGAGAAAGTAACGCTGCAACGCAAAGATAGGCTTGCGTCTCACAATTCTCGCTAGAGTATCGCTGGGTATCGCTCCTCAAGGTAGTTTCGCTGGTTCTAATCAATGAAGTGTCGTTAGTACAGTTTGAGTATCTTTTTGAGTAACTCTGGTAGCTTACTAATTTCTATAGAGTAACGATGCTACTGTATGTTAAAGGAAAAGGGAGATTATAGAAACTAAACTTGAGGATTGTGTATTTTCAGGTCAAGAAGAGCTCGAGGAAGCTTATAACCCACTTAGAGCCGGGACCGATTGTGAGTGACTGTTTGTTATATCTTGTGTTAAACCTAGTACACATAGTGATGAGGAAACGTGATGCATGGTAGTTTGCCTTATGTATGTGATGTGTTAGTGATTTAAGAGAATATTATTACAAATGTCTAAGTACATAAGTGGCTGAGGGACCTTATGGTGAAAGCTACATGTGAGTAAGCATGAAATTTAGTGCCGAGGGATTTGAGAAGGCACTTGAATAACAGTAGAGAATGGACTACAATGCTCAGGGACTGTAAGTGAAGGCATGTAGTAACCCATCACAACTAGCTCGTGCCGAGGGATTCTGTGTGAAGGCACATGAGCATAGATAGAGTTTGTTACCTGTGCCGAGGGATTTCATGCGAAGGCACATGGTATTGTAATTGTAAATGAGTAAGTGCTGAGGGACGAAAAGTGAAAGCACTAAATAGATGAAAACCTATGAAACATGAGAATTGATAGTTATACATGCATAGTGAAAAGTGAATCCTGTTAGTTCATTGGGATGTGTTATGCATTGGTTACTGTCTTACAAACTGGATTTAAGTTGTCATGATTAGTTTTAGTAGATTTAGTCACTCACTGAGCCTTTTGCTCATCCAGTTTGTTGTTGTTTGTTGTTTCAGGTAGCGAGCGTGTCCGGGACGCCTAGCCTACTGAAGAATCTCGTCTGGGCCTATCTGGAAGCGAACTTCTGGGATAGTTGTAAATATTTAGATTGTTCATATGTCATGTATTAAACATCTTTCATAAGAGTGTAGTGAAAGGGGGACGTGTTGTACTTATTATGTGTATATACAGACATGTTAGTTAAAATTTACACGTTCTTCTGATGTGATAATGGGATTGTTATATGATTTGCTATTCTTTTATGGTATTTATATTATAGAGTCTTATGTTGGGAATAGGATCATGCTCCTTCCTAGGTATGGAGTAAATCTGGGTTGAGGTGTGACAACGAACTTGTAAAGAAACAAGTCTTTTATCTTACCTTAGAGTCTCGTGAGGGTAACCCTCTTCCTTTGAGATATATCCCCAAACAACCCCGAATTGGTCCTAATCATTCAACAGTTTAGCTTCGATCTCTTCTACCTGGAGTTTAACACACATTTACTCAAATTCGGCTCAAGTATCCTTCATGAAAATTGCTAGAAATCGAGTTAACTTACTAACCTCAGAATTTCGACCCTAGCCACTTCTTCCCCAGATCGTTCTTCCCCCAACACTGATCGATACTCAGATTAAGTAACACCAATTGGATTCTCCGTTCCCGCTCAAGTTTTCTCTACGAAAACGACGAGAATTCCACCTCAAACCAACATAAACACCTTCTTCTACCTCCCTCCGTTGTTTAGCTTCGAAATGGAATCAACTCGAGCTCTGAAATGTGATCAAAATAATTGAATGCTCGGTCCACTTATATATATATACCACCGACTTAAACTCCACTTCGTCTTTATATATTAATCTGATCAACGCATACCTTCTGTACCTGGCTTCAGCAACGCATAGCCTCGGTTTTGTAAGTAACAATTCCCCAATGCCCCATCGCCGGATAGCTGACGAACACATTGTTCTCTTGACCATTCTTCTATGTACCAACGCATACCCACTTTTAACGCATGGTAGCGTTCACCGCATAGTGACCTTCGACGCAGAGTGGCTCTCGACGCCTCATGGCCTTCAATGCGTTCATCGCATAGTGACCTTCGACGCAGAGTGGCTCTCGACGCCTCATGGCCTTCAATGCGTTCATCGCATAGTGACCTTCGACGCAGAGTGGCTCTCGACACCTCGTGGCCTTCAATGTGTTCATCGCATAGTGACCTTCGACGCAGAGTGGCTCTCAACGCCTCGTGGCCTTCAACACCTCGTGGCCTTCAACGCCTAATAGCCTTCCTTCACCTCTGCGTCCACGCCAAAACTACTTCCATCAACGCATAGTGCCACTAACGCATGGCCAATACTTAGCCATTTTTGCCCCCACACAACTCAGCCAACATTTCCTACCAAACGCCCATCTCTTAGTCTCTTCTTAACTTGCCTTCTCACAAGGTCAAGTACGGGCTTACACATTAAGTATACATAATTAAACTCTATGCTCGTTTCATCTCCAAACTCTCTTTTCCCCCAAAACACTCACAAATAGCGTTACTCCACATTCTCTGACGAGATTACCAACGAAACCACACTATGGAACACTGCACTAGCGATACCGGATTGTACAAGACTAGCGAGATTACCTGAGGAGCAATACCCAGCGAGAGCGAGAATTGTGAGACGCAAAGCCCCTCTTGCGGTTCTAGCAACACTCGCTTGGCTGCCCAGTCTCCCGCTCTCTCAGCGATACTACTATCGTAGCAGCACAGTTTTTCTTCTTTTTGTCTTCTTCTTTCTTTAACCTGCTAAACATCGCATTCTGGCCAAGTTCAAAACTTCCTTTCTTCTACAAACTTATAAAGACATCAGTTCTTCATCTTACCTCAAGGTCTCATAAGGAAAATCCTCTCCGTTTAAGATATATCCTCCAACAACCCCGAATCGCTCCTAATCGTCCTGCAATTCAGCTTTGATCTCTTCTACCTGGAGTTTAACACATATTTACTCAAAATCGGATCGAGTATCCTACATGAAGATTGCTAAAAATCGAGTTAACTTACTAACCTCAAAATTTCAACCCTAGCCACAGCTTCTTCAGTTCATTCTTCCCCTAAAATGAAACGTTACTCAGATTAAGTAACACCAGCTGAGTTCTCGATTCCAGCTCAAATTTCCTCTACGAAAACGATGAGAATTCCACCCCAAACCAACATAAACACCTTCTTCCACCTCCCTCGTTGTTTTGCTTCGATATGGGATCAATTCGAGTTCTGAAATGTGATCAAAATAATTGAATACTCAGTCAACTTATATATATACCACCGACTTAATCTCCACTTCCTCCCTATTAATTGATCTAATCAACGCATACCTTCTGTGCTTGGTTTCAGCAACGCATAGCCTCAGCTTTGTGTGTTAAAATTTCCTAACACCTCATTGCTGGATAGCCGACGAACGCATGGTCCTCTCGGCCATACTTCTATGCACTAACGCATACCCACTTTCAACGCATGGTAGTGTTCAACACATAGTGACCTTCGACGCAGAGTGGCCTTCAACGCTTCGTGACCTTCAGCGCCTCATGGCCTTCAACGCCTCGTGGCCTTCAACGCCTCGTGGCCTTCAACGCCTCATGGCCTTCAACACCTAATGGCCTTCCTTCACCTCTGCGTCCACGCGGAAACTACTTCATCAACCAACGCATGGCTAATACTTAGCCATTATTGCTCCCATACATCTCGGCCAACTCTTCTTACTAAACACCCAACTCTTAGCCTCTTCTTAACTTGCCTTCTCACTAGGTCAGGTACGGGGCTTACAATTACCACCTCCTTACAAAGATTTCGTCCCTGAAATCAGCAAATAGTCTATTCCTGAACAAAAAAATATGGATACTGTTTTATCATCTGCTCCTTCGGTTCCCAAGTTGCTTCTTCTATATCATGATTTCTCCATAGAACTTTAACCAATAGTATCACTTTGTTTCTTAAAACTTGTTCTTTCTCATCTAATATATGAACAGGCTTTTCTTCGTAACTCAAATCTTCGCTAAGTTCTACTGGCTGAATAGGTAATACATGAGCAGCATCAAAGACATATTTTCTTAACACTGAAACATGGAATACATTATGTATTCTGGACATTTCAACAGGTAAAGCTAACCTGTAAGCTACCGGCCCAACTCTTTCTAAAATCTCATAGGGTCCGATGTATCTAGGACTCAATTTCCCTTTCTTACCAAATCTCAGAATTCCCTTCCACGGTGATTGTTTCAAGAACACATTGTCACCAATCTCAAATTCAAGATCTTTCCTTCTTTTGTCAGCATAACTCTTCTGACGATCTTTCGCTGCTTTAAGGTTAGCTTTAATCAGTTCTACCTTTTCTGTCGTGGCCTGTACAATTTCCGATCCAATTAACTTCCTTTCACCCACCTCTCCCCAACAAACTGGGGTTCTGCACGGTCTACCATAAAGTGCTTCATACGGGGCCATTCCAATACTTGCTTGGTAGCTGTTGTTATAAGCAAATTCCATCAAAGGTAAATGCATATCCCAGCTACCGTGGAATTGTAAAGCACAAGTCCTTAACATATCTTCCAAAGTCTGAATAGTTCTTTCCGATTGCCCGTCGGTCTGAGGATGAAAAGCAGTACTGAATTGCAGTTTGGTTCCTAACGCTTTTTGCAAACTTCCCCAGAACTTAGAAGTAAATCTAGGGTCTCTATTTGATGTCACCGTTACAAGCACACTGATGTGCCACTTTTGTGTGTTAACCGCAAGTGTACGGGTCAAGTTATAATATAAAACGGTTAAGTCCGAGTATCGTTTCCACTAGAGATCCAATTGGGAAGGCTTAAGTTATTTACCTATTCTAGAGTTGAATCAATTTTATTTGAGGATTGGAATTCAAATCTTGTTTTTGGGAAAAAGAAAAATCAAGCAAGAAAATATCAAAGGGAGAATTGCAAAAGTCAAAGAGAGTTCTAGGGTTTCAAATCCTTGTTTGTTTTATCATGAAAAATTATGGATTTCATGGATTTAATTCTTATGCCTAAGTCTAGAAACTTAATTCCAAGTTATCTTCTCTCAAAGACAACTCTTTCTCATGCAACTTGATTGATAGTTAATCTCTTAAAACCAATACAAAATTACATGGCATTAAAACTAGTCTTTAGCAACTTTCATTGTCAACCTAACTACTCTCGTGATAGATTAACAACGATTCATTGTTATAGATCAAGTTAAACATACAATCTCTCAATCCTACATCTAACCTAACATGTGTAGATGGCCAATCCACAAGAATTAAACACAATAACAATGAAAAGCATATTTATTTGAACAAAACCATGAGTTTACAAAATTATCATGAGTTTACAAACAATTCATCAAAAACCCTAAAACCAAAGAGTTTAGCCACTCATAGCGTAAAGCAACATATTGATAAAAAAGAATCAAAGAAAGAGTGTAAAGAATAGGGAGACTCTACTGAAAAGAGGTTCTTAATTGAGGCAGCACCGTCACGAACTCCTTGGCTCTCGCGTCGGACTTCGAAGGGCACCAAAACTATCTCGAACTCTTTTCCTTTTCCTTGTGGCTAACTCACTCTTGGAACTCTAGCTTAATTCTAACCTTTTCGGATCGTTCTCTTGTTCTGCAACTTTCTTGATCTTCTTGATAATTCTTCCCCCTTGGCTGCTGAAAACCCCTAATTTTATAGAGTTTGGCAGCCCAAAATTTAACCTAAAATACAAAACTTGCGTTTAAATTAACGCTGGCGCCGCGGCGCTAGCGTTGCGACCAAAATTAAGTTGCTTTACGCTGTTAATCTATAACAAGTTTTATCATGAAAAATTATGAGTATCATAAAACATATTCCCTCAAGCCTTCGCACAAAGTCCCTCAGCCATGGTTACATTTAGATAGTATGTCTAGTTCCTTTTAAACTTAACAACACAACATAATTACTCAAATGCTACACCATACCATAATTTCCTACTCACCCATTACCAATTAACCATGCTAAGAGTAACCATTAAATATAGTAGGAAGTCACTCACAACTTGTCTCGGCTCTGAGTGGGTTATATGCCTTCCCGAGCTCTTCCTCGCCTGAAAATCCATATTTCTCACGTTAAATTTTCATTAGACTTCCTTTTTATACTCATTAAGTATACATAATCAAACTCTATGCTCATTTCATCTCCAAACTCTCTTTTCCCCAAAACACTCACAAATAGCGTTACTCCACATTCTCTGATGAGATTACCAGCAAAACCACACTATGGAACATTGCACTAGCGATACCGAATTGTACAAGACTAGCGAGATTACTTGAGGAGCGACACCCAGCGAGACTTCAGCGAGAATTGTGAGACGCAAAGCCACTCTTGCGGTTCCAGCGACACTCGCTTGGCTGCCCAGTCTCCCGCTCTCTCAGCGATACTACTGTCGTAGCGGCACAGTTTTTCTTCTTTCTGTCTTCTTCTTTCTTTAACCTGCTAAACATCACATTCTGGCCAAGTTCAAAACTTCCTTTCCTCTACAAACTTATAAAGACATCAGTCTTTCATCTTACCTCAAGGTCTCATAAGGAAAATCCTCTCCGTTTAAGATATATCCTCCAACAACCCTGAATAGCTCCTAATCGTTCTGCAATTCAGCTCCGACGAACGCATGGTTCTCTCGGCCATACTTCTATGCACCAACGCATACCCACTTTCAACGCATGGTAGTGTTCAACGCATAGTGACCTTCGACGCAGATTGGCCTTCAACGCTTCGTCACCTTTAGAGCCTCGTGGCCTTCAACGCCTCATGGCCTTCCTTCACCTCTGCGTCCACGCCGAAACTACTTCATCAACACATAGTGCCACCAACGCATGGCCAATACTTAGCCATTATTGCTCCCACACATCTCAGCCAACTCTTCTTACTAAACGCCCAACTCTTAGCCTCTTCTTAACTTGCCTTCTCACTAGGTCAGTTACGGGGCTTACACACTGCGTGCGAGATATCTCTGATGCTATGCCTTCTTGCCTTCACGACACTGTTGAAAGGATTGAACACTCGACCTTGCAGCGAAAACGATGAAATCACTTGCTTTGATTACTGTTAGAGTTCAAAATATACATCAAATATTAAGAGGGTTAAGCATCATATCTTTTTAGAAATGTAGCTGTTGCAAAAATCTCCTTAGATCTCTTTCCTTCAATCAATCTACTACCACGAGATCTTTCTTGCTATGACTCTAATAAGAATCTGGCTTCTCCGAGCCTCCTTGAAAGATGGGAATGAATTAGGGGGGGAGAATTTCTAGAGAACTATTCTCTAATTTGGGAGAGCTTATTCTTAGTATTCTCTAGAGAACAATTGTATAGGCGTAGATAATGAGGACTTTCTAAGATCCTATTTCTAGGACTTAATTAGGTTAAACCTAATCCTAGGACAAACCTATTTAATTTATAATTATCTACTTTACTATATCATATTGAAAATATAATAATAATTATTCATTTTAACATCTCATATTGAAAAGATTAATTATCTTAATCTTATTCAAATAAATAAATCTCCCAATATTTATCTTTAATTTGAATATCATTCAAATTAAATAATTAATTATTTGAATCATATTCAATATTTAATTTGAATCCCATAGTATAAAGTTCGAATATGAATCATATTCAAATTGTATTTAATTGTATCCAATAAAATAGATATATTTGTCCTTCAAAAGTTTGAACAGTTCAAATTTTCCTTCAAGGGACCTTATAAACCTACATAATATAAGCTCAAATGATACTAGATTAATTAACTGAACTATATTTAATTAATTAACTTTCATTCATTAACTATAAGTGTCACACCCCCTCCTTGATTTTCTATAAAACCTGGACGGAGATGTGAGGACAATAAACATCACCCCTCTTGTGACGCCTATTGTCCCATCTTACATGACTTCCTGTATAAACAATCCATTTATTACAATATCATAGAATCTAGCCATACTAACGTATGATCATAATATAAACAATCCATCCTGAATAGAGTACACTTCTACAACTTATCCTCTCTAGCATCCCACTTGTATATAATTAAATCTACATGCCACTAGTATTAAGTTATTTACACATGCTACAACAAACTATAGACTGATTCTGGAAGCTCAAAGCTTAAGCAGGACGAGTTGAAGTAGGCAAAGCACCGGGAACGTCCTTGCTACCTGGGGGAAAAAAGAAAACATTGAAAACATGAGCTAATAGCCCAGTGAGTGACTAATTTAACAAACTATTTTTAGTTCGAAAATCATCACGATTGAGTAAATTCCAACGAAAAAAGTAAAACATGGAATCATCTCACATTCATTGGATAAATCATGCTTAAGTGCCCTTATAAAATCATACATGATTTTTTAGCAATTCATAAAGAAATCTGTTTGGATACAATACTTCTCCTTAGTTGAGGCGGAGCAAGACTCAACGCTCTCAACGTCGAAAACAACCTTAGTTGGGGTGGAGCAAGACTCAACACACCCAACGTCGAATTTACACCTGGCTCGATGCGGAGCAAAACTCGACGCACTAGCCAAATCAACCTCTATGTGCACATAGGAATATGGCAGGTTGCCCAAGTACCTTCTCCATGTCCCTCAGTACTGGGTCCCCGGGAAACTCACGTGCCTTCTCATGTCCTTCAGAGTTCATATGAAAATCCTTTCATAGAAAACAGGACAAATCTTTAATCAATTACATTTCGTAATCATGCTTTCCGACAACTTTCAGAAACATTTAACATGCCTTGCGAACAATAAAATTAAACATTATGCTTTTCAAAACAATCCATCACAGTGTCATATTTAATCAGAAAAATGAACAAAGAAGTTCCAATAAAATAAATTTGAAGAAAGAAAGGTGTCACTCACGACTCTTCCTGGGCCTTGAGTGGATTACACGCCTTCCCTATCTCCTCTTGGCCTGAAATAAACATTTTTCCTTACGTTACACTTTCCTTTACTTGATCCTTAAGTATGCATAAGTACATTCTAATCATTACTCATCATCGAGCCTCCCTTTTCCCCAAAGTAAATATAATAAGCGAGATTACCAACGACAATCCCCCATTCCAAACGAGATTACTAGCGGTACTACCCAACAGGACATGGTACTATCGACACTGGGTTGAGTGAGACTGGCGTGATTTTACCTGAGGAGCGACACTTAGCGCGAGTTTTGTGAGACCGAAAGCTCCCTTGCGTCCCAGTGACACTCGTCTCGCTGCCTTAACCTTCTCTACTTAGCGATACCCGTTTCTTAGCGGCATCCGACAACCGAGATCTCTTCCTTTCCTTTTGTTCTTACTTCTATCTGTTAAAAGTCATACATCCAGACAGATTTAGAACTTCTTCCCTTCTACAAACTTGTAGAGAATTGAGTTTCACAGGTTACCTCAAAATTTCAAGGCTTAACTCTCCTTTGTTCTCCAGCTATTCCAAAATTACTCTGCGTTGCTCTAGCTTGCACAGCAATTTTGTAACCATTGCTTTTACCTAAAATTTCACACATTTAACTTCAATTCTAGCTTTACCATCCTTCACAAGAAGGGTTAAGAATGATATTAACTTACTGACCTTAAATTTTCAGCCCTAGACTCGATCTCCTCGATTTGTTCTACTCCAAACATCAGACACTGTCCAGTCTGTGTGTCCTCCAACAACTTTCCGTTCCAGCTTAGATTTCGACACCAAAGTGAGCAGACTTCCGTCTAAAATCCATAAGAATACCCTCTTCTACCTCCCTTTGTAGTTCGTCTGAAGAGTGGAGCCGACTTAAGTTCTCGAAGGGTCTAAAATGATTAAATATTTATTTCATTTACCTATATATACTGCCGACTTAACCCTCAAAAGCAGGCTGGCATGCAAGGTCCTCATTCTTACATCAACACAAAGCACTCATGACGCAACCTGCTCTAACACCTTCAACAGTCATCCACACTCAACGCATGGCGCCCTCAACGCCTCCTACTTTGACGCATAGAGACTACTCTGTCTTCGACGCATAGAGACCGCTGTCTTCGACGCATAGAGACTGCTCTGTCTTCGACGCATAGAGACCTTAACCCATGGGCACTCAAAACACTAGCTCTTCTCTTCTTTTACCAACGCATAGTCTCGACCAACACTTAGCCAAAATTTTGCTTTTCCACTCTCGGCTACTTTTCCTCTAACAACGCATAGCCACAATTTCACTTGCCTTTTCCCAACACGTAAGTCAGTGCTTACAATAAGGCATAACACTATAGACCTATAGTTGCACTTTTCATGCATTGTAGGACAAGTTGCATCCATGGATATTATCATTATAAGCAAGTCAATCCTTCACGAATTGTTCGTAAATAGAGCTGGGACACAAGTTTGTTTTACCCTTGTAATTATCTCTTTTTTCTTTAGTACTAGTGACCGTCTAATGAACAATTTGTTTATGGTTCAATAATAAACTAAGTCCCTCTTGGGTTGGTAAGAGGGTGGGTTCCCTTGTTCAAATCCAAGAGTCATCACTTAAGGAAATTACTCATTTACTTACAGAGTAAATTCCATCCTATGAGATTATGTTCTAAGCTCCCTATTTGGTCAAGTCCCCAAAATGGTAGACATATTGAGTCGGCGGCTCGGGCCTCTCTCACCCATCCAAATCAGAGGACGAACCCTTATAGACAAGAGTTCATAACCCACTTAGAATTAAGATTGAATTAGATATGATCATCCTGTAAAATATTAATCTCTTCAATTAATGGATTTACAAAGAGTGATTAATTATTTCGTGGTCGAGTCTTATACAAACTCTTTGTATAATATACTTCCATTCACATTTCTCTATATGAACAATTTGGATCAATTCATTTGTAACAGTTACAAAGTGGGTTGTATTCAAAGTGTTACTAGAATAAGACACACAACTTTACCCATATACTATATATAACAACCCATATTTTCCAATACAACTATTATAACAACAATGTGAAAAACAAAACAAGTAGAAACTTTTACAACTTACACAATTCAACCGAAGCAACACAATTCAACCGAAGCAACTTATTACAAATATTTTCTAACTCAAAATATCAAATCCTAATATAAACATCCCTTGATATCCTATACAAGAACGTCAAACTTCACTTCCAATAAGAACTATCACTTGATCCTTCATCTGAAACAATTTTAGAAAAACAAAGATAGAATACAAAAATACACACTACGCAATTCCCAGATCAAGCTTTGAAATTCACTTTAAAAACTTTTGAAAATCAAAATGCAAATCATTGCAAAACTTTCAGTCAATGCTTTGCTACAAAAGATAATTTCGAAATCAAGATCTTTCAAGTAAGTAAAACTTCAAAACCATTTGTTTCAAATTGAAACTTTCAATAGTCTTTGAACAAAATAAAAACATTCAAACAAACTTTAAGCACCTTTAGTGAACAAAACTTTCATACTGTTTAAATGGCTAAAATAGTTGCTAAGAATTCTTGGCAATGGTGTTAATTTGATCAAGGCCTACTCAGACCCCAAACAAATAAATTTTTACCACTCTCACGAGTTGGTAGGCTAGTCGGAATGGATTATCTCTACAGGGAATCTTGAAATCTTTCAGTTAATTAGAGAATTCAATGGTCAAAAAAGGGGTTTTGAGAGTTTTGATTGCAAAGAAATTGAATGGAAGAAATGTAAAAGTGCAATTTAATTAAAATTGGAATTTGATTAATTAAAAGTTATCTTTGGGGATTGGATTTTGCATGTTTACTTGGTTGCTCATCGAATGCTAAAGATACAATGCATGCTTAATTTTATTCTCAACTTGTTTGCTTTGAAGACAATAACTAAGCACCCTAATGCACCAATTGAAAAGTACCTAAAATGTGCTTTCTTAAGCTTGGATTTTGGTTTGTTTAAGTGTTAAATGAGTTATTTTATGTTTTATATGTTCATTTTGTAGGAAGCGAGCAATTGGGCTAGAATGAGCCAAGTAATATGTAAAAAGACCAAAATACCCCTAAAAATAGGTCAAAGTTTGACCTATCGCAAAAAAGAAGTCAAAAGGGGGCCACAAAGTGCGAAAGATGGTGGAATGGAGCGCTGCGGCCCCATGCTCGGTGCAAACGACCAAGAGGTCATTAGCAATGTAGCGTCGCAGTGCTTCCTTGCAGTGCCACGATGCTTTGACTTCTCCATAACACATTTTGCTAAAGAGAGCCATGATTCTACATCAACTGCAACCTATTTTAAGTCAGTTTTGTCATCATTCAAATGGGAGTTCGACTTGGGATCACTTAGGGCTTTCCACAGAGGCCGAGAGGTTGCTGTTCCGATAGATTTTTAGAGTTTTATCGTGGGTTCAAAAGTCCTAGTGGGTTCAAGAGTCCATTTAGAACTAAGAACATTTGCATTAATGTTTAGGATTCCATTGTTTGATTAACTAATAAAATAGCTTAATTAATTAAACAAGTTGTTTCTGGATCTAGATTAAGCGTGCATTTTAAGGCATATTCATAGATTATATTTCGTGCCTTACACATTCAATCCTTGCTACTTAAGTCATTAAGGTTAGACGAAGAAATAAGAATGGGCAGGCTTCAAATCAATAGCTAAGACATACATACATGATAGGAATGTCAATCCAAACATACCTATATTTCTAAATAAGTTTAAATCCAAAAACATAAGCCATGAGAGATTAATTCAAATGAACTTACAAAAATTACATAACTCTTGCTTCACAAACTCAAAAAATCCTTACCTCATCGATCCATAAACAAGATGGAGATGAGGGGGAGCATCCATGCAAGAATTACAACCTAAAATAAAAATAAAACCTAAGCTAAAGGAATAAGGAAGGTGGCTGGTGGCTACTACTGCCTATTTCTATCTCTTTTCTCCCTCCCTTTACCTAAAAAATAAATAAATAAAAAAGAAGGGTTACATATAGATATTGCCGGAGTGTCTAGGCGCTTGATACCCTAAACAAAGCGCCTGCTTAGGTGTTGGATAGTGATAACACTCAAAATGTGTTATCTCACTTTGCTTAATTTGAGATCATTCTTACCTTTTACCAGTTTACCTCTTAATTTAGATAGGTTACGAGCATTTGGAACCTTCGGGATGGGTTGCATGATTTCAAGTTTAAACAAGATGATTAGCGGGCAACTCAAGCAAAAAGGAGGAATGAGGCAGCAAAGTAGCGTGGCATCGCGACTCTAGCACAGCGACAGTGCTGCACTTTTCCCAAAAGGCACGGCTTTACGATTTGAAGGCAACGTCGAGGTGCTGCACTATAGTGCCACGATGCAATGAATTTTGATGGACTTTCGATCGCTAGCACGACGCTGCGGCACGACGTTTTTCTAGAAGCCTTTGATATTTTGCAGCATCGCAGCGCTGCCCTATAGCACCGCGACACCAATTTAATTTTAGGCATAAAATGCCCTAGCCGCTAGTCAGAAGGTGATCATCAATTGGCACGAATCCCAACACAAATTTGGAGATCTTTTGTGCATTTTTTCTTCTTTTCCATCTTTAGGAGAATTTCTTGAACAATTTTTTGGTTGAGTACAAGCATATATCAAGGCTAAGATACTATCATCTAGCTCGTGTTTTAGGGTTTAACTCTTAGTTTATATCTCATGAGGTTATGAACAATTTTACCTTGCTATTTCATAGTTAATTGAATTTTCTCCTTGTTTGATATTTCAATTGAATTTGCTTGAGACTATCTAACAAATTAGTCAAGCATGTTTAATTGACTGTTAAAGATCTATACTTGATACATAATTGTTAGGTTCCTAGATCGTCAAGTAACAAAGGTTAAGTTAGGGTTGTAAATTGATTCGACAATTCTAATCCAATTGTGTTCATCTAACTAACTTAAGAAAGATTCACACTGAACACTTAATTAGGTCTTTCCAATTATTTTGTTCGTCTTAGCAATAGCCTTTGAACTTAATGCTAATAGGTTAGCATGTTTAGGATGTCTTTCATCTAAACATAATAATCCATTTGATTAATAGGACTTCTTTCTAGCCTTTCTAGAAGTGATTGGCTAAGTTTAACTAAAGGAAAATTGCAAAGCATTTATGTATGTGATTAACCAATGATTGAGTAGCAAACTAAGAGCGATCCAATGTTACCACAAGCTAGGTTTTGTCAATTTGAATTTAAACCCAACAACTTCGTAACTTTATTCCTTTGCCATTGCTTTGTTAATCGTTATTGCTTACTTTAGAATTAAACAAACAATTCAACAACCCCCTGGTTACTTGATAAGCACTTGAAAAGTGCTTTATATCTTCTCAAATTAAGGGAGTTTATATTAGATTTCACTTGTTTGTTAGTGGTTTTCAGGATAAAATGAGGAAAATTAGAAGAAAAGACTAAACGATCAAAACTGAGCAAGAAGACAGTGAAAAAGAGCTGAAAAACTCAAAAGGGCAGAATTTGGGATAGCGCCGCGGCGCCTGGACGGCGCTGCCGTGGCGCTAAAACCTCAGTGCAACGTTCTGGACGCATCATAGCATTGCGCGCCGAGATGACACTGCTGCGGCGCTAAAGCCCGAGAGCATCAATTCTGAACGCATCACAGCGTCGCGGCGCTAAAACCCGAGAGCAACAATTTTGGACACAACCCTAGTGTCACGGCGTTATGGATCAGCGCCGCGGCGCCAATTTTCCTTAAATGAAAATTTGTTATTTTTGGTAAATTTTTGGGCGGCCAACTTTATAAATTTGGGGGTTTCCAGCAACTCTAATCATCGAAAATCAAATCAAATCAAGAATCAATCAACCATCAATTTACAGACCTAAAGAGGCATAAGAAGGAGAGAATTGAGTGAGAGTTTATAAAAGAGTTCAAGGAGTGAGTTAGTTGCAAGGAAGAGTTCGAGATAGTCGTGGTGCCCTTTGAATTCCGACGTGAAAGCCAAGGAGATCGTGACGGTGCCTACCTCAATCAAGAGCCTCTTTTTAGTAGAGTTTCCCTTTCTTTACACTCTTTCTTTGTTTATTTTGCTTAAACATGTTGCTTCAAGCTATGAGTGGCTAAACTTTTTAGTTTTAGGGTTTTGATGAATTGTTTATGGATTCATGTTGATCTTGTAGACTTTCATGGTTTTGTTGGAATGATTATGCTTTTCATTGTTATTGTGTTTAATTCTTGTGGATTGGACATCCTCACATGTTAGGTTAGATGTATGATTGAGAGATTGTATGTTTAACTTGATCTATAAATTGTTGTTAATCTATCATGAGAGTAGTTAGGTTGACAATAAAAGTTGCTAAAGACTATTCTTAATGCCATGTAATTTGTATTGGTTTCAAGAGATTAGTAATCAATCGAGTTGCATGAGAAAGAGTTGTTTTTTAGAGAAAATAACTGGGAATTAAGTTTCTAGACTTAGACATAAGAATTGCATTAAAATCCATGAAATCTCTAATTGCATGATGAAATAAACAAGGATTCATTACCCTAGAACTCTCTTTGACTCTTGTGTTTCTCACTTTAATACTTTCCTTATTTGGTTTATATTTTCCATAAATCACAAATTCAATTCCAATCCTTAAATAAAATTGATTCAACTCTAGAATAGCTAAGTAACTTAAACATTCACAATTAGATCTCCAGTGGAACGATATTCGGACTTAACTGTCTTATATTATAACTTGACCCGTAAACTTGCTGTTAACATTAAAAGTGTCCATCATTACTAAACAACAAGTACTTAAGGAGAAGAAAATTAATCGACTCTCTATGGATCAACTCGTTATTGCACTAATCTGCTAAATAAGAGTAGGGAACAGAATAATCATTTGGTCGAATTGAAAGCTTCGACAACTTTTGGTCTGCCAAATTTTCGTCATTATATGGGAGCCTTAAATTTTTTCTTTAAAAAGATGTGTTGTTCCTCGCCTCCATTCTTGTGTTTTCTTTGTTGCATGACTCGTTCCTTTGGGAACTCTAATTTGCTGTATTTTGCAGATATAAAAAGAAAGGAGAGGAGAATTCGAAGGGAAGCAAGAGCGCGAGCCGCACGAATAATCCCAACTAGTGTCGAAGACACATAAAGAACTGAAGATAATTTTGTCTAAGAGCTTGAAATGGGAGTTTAACGAGAGCGCACTCTAAGAGAGCTGGCGACCCCTAATAGAATTCACCAACCACTGTGCATAATATATCTAGAAACTACAGGTACTTTTAAGTTAAAAACATGTTTAATTCACTTAATCCCTATTTTTCATGGTCGTCTAGGTGAGGACTCGCATAAGCATCTCTAGGAGTTCCACATAGTATGCGACGGGATGCGACCACATGGAGCCACTGAAGAGCAGATCTACATGAGGGCATTTCCCTTTTCATTGAAAGATGACATGAAGGACTAGTTGTACTACTTGCCATTTGGCAGTATCACAACGTTTATTGAGATGAAGAAACAGTTCTTAGAGAATTTTTTCCCAACTTCCCATGCTGCAAAAATCAAGACTCTAGTGAATATTAAGGGAATTAACCTTGTGATATGTATGCATAGGATTGCCTTGGAAGAAGGATCAAAACCAAGGGGAGTCTCTTAATGAGTGCTGGGAGAGATTCAAAAGAATTTGCGGGAGTTTACCCCACCATCAAATTTCTGATCAGATGCTCATCCAGTATTTTTATGAAGGTTTGTTGCAGCAAGACATGAGCAACATTGATGCTGCAGCGGGAGGAGCTTTGGTGAACAAAACTCCTTTCGAGGCGGAGAACCTCATTGCTACCATGGCTGCAAATACTCAGCAATCGAAAACTAGAGATTCGCTCAACACCAAACTTTAAATGAGGTAAGTGAATTAAAAAGCCAAATTTCTAACTTAATTGCTACTGTTAAACAGATGGCGCTAGAAAGGAATCAGACGACAATGATATGCCAGATTTGCTCGATGAGTGGCCATTCTGCGGATGTATGTCACAACTTCCAGCAGGAAGTAAATGCCATGAGAGGATTTAATAATGGCCAGAATAGACGGCGAGACCCCTACAGTCAAACTTACAACCTAGGTTAGCGAGACCACCCTAATTTTAGATGAAGAGGACAAAACAAGCAATTTCAGAATAATAAAAGAGCCTCTTCGAGCTCAAATGTCTCCATGGAGGATGTGATGACAAATTTTCAATGAACCTTGGAACAAATGGGAAACCAAATTTCTCAGCTTGCTACGTCTGTGAGCAAATTGGAAAAGCAGTCAAGTAAGCTCCCTCTGCCGCCTGAAGTAAAGCCAAGGGAGAATGTTAGTGCCATAACTTTAGGGAGTGGCAAAGAGCTTCCATCACCTGTTGCACTTGCTAGTGTTCCAGCTGGAGAGGAATCTGAGTCTACTGAACCAGTTACTTCAGGAATACCACCTTTCTCGTTGAAAAAGTGAGTTAAATTCATTCCTCCTCTTTCTGTTAATTCTTTTATTCCTAAAGCTCCTTTTCCTTCTAGTTTGGCAAAGCCAAAGGAGATCGATGCTGACTGGGAACTTCTAAATACATTCAAAAGGGTGGAGATCAACATTCCACTTCTTGATGTGGTCAAGTAGATTCCTCAGTATGCAAAATTCTTTAAGGAATTGTGTACCAGGAAAAGACAACAAAAGGAGAAAGAAATGGTAGTGGTAAGTCAAGTTGTCTCTGCTATATTACAGAAAAATATGCCCGAGAAATAGAAGGACCCAAGTATGTTCTCACTCTCATGTGTGATTGGTAACAAGAAAATTGAGAGGGCCATAATAGATTTAGGAGCATCCATCAATGTAATGTCTTATTCAGTGTTGCAAGATTTAAAATTGAATGATTTGCATGAAATGGAAGTAGTATTCAACTAGCTGATAGATCATTCATACATCCTATGGGAGTGGTAGAGGACATTCTTGTCCAAGTCAACAAGTTAATTTTTCCTGTAGCTTTTTAGATTGTGAAAATGGAAGGGAGTGCACCACATTCATCTGCATCCATCTTACTTGATAGGTCTTTCAGGAAAACAACTAAAACTAGGATAGATGTAGATGAAGGCACATTGGCTATCGAATTTGATGGGGGAAATAGTTAAATTTAATATTTTTGATGCTATGAGAGCTTCCAATCAGAGTCCTCTTACTTTGTGTCAGATTGATGTGATTGACTGTTTGGAACGGGAAGTAGTTTGGGATGTTTACAATGATGAGGAGGAGGATGACTCCAGTGTCACCCTACCCTTTGACGAGTTGTCTTCTGCATCAACTTTTGAACCAGTAAATCTGGATTCTTTGTCTAATAATTTGACTGAGAAAATACTACCTTTAATTGTGCAAGCACCCAAGTTGGAGCTTAAGGAGCCACTAGAGCACCTTAAATATGCTTATTTGGGAGAGCTGGATACCTTGCCTGTTATTATCTCAAATGATCTAACCTCTGAACAGGAAGGAAAATTGATGGAGGTGCTCAGGGAGCACAAGTTGGCAATCAGCTGGACTCTGGTGGATATTAAGGGAATTAACCTTGTGGTATGTATGCATAGGATTGCCTTGGAAGAAGGATCAAAACCCTGCAAGCAACCTCAAAGGCTCTTGAATCCCACCCTGAAGGAGGTAGTAATGAAAGAGATTTTCAAGCTTCTAGAGGCAGGTATAATTTAGCTTATCCCTGATAGTGAGTGGGTGAGCCTTATTCACGTTGTGCCTAAGAAAACTAGTATAACAGTCATGAAAAACGATGAAGGTAAATTAATGCCTATGAGGGTACAAAATGCGATATTCTAGGGTTCATGGATTTTATTGTCATTCATATGCCTAAGTCTAGAAACTTAATTCAAAGTTATTTTCTCTAAAAAACAACCCTTTTTCATGCAACTCAATTGATTAATAATCTCTTGAAACCAATACAAATTACATGGCATTAAGATTAGTCCTATGCAACTTTCATTGTTAACCTAACCATTCTCATGATAGATTAACAACAATTCATTGTTATAAATCTAGTTAGACATACAATATCTCAACCATACATCTAACCTAACATGTGAAGGTGGCCAATCCACAAGAATTAAACACAATAACAATGAAAAGCATAATCATTCCAACAAAACTATGAAAGTCTGCAATATCAACATGAATTCATAAACAATTCATCAAAACCCCAAAACTAAAGAGTTTAGCCACTCATAGCTTGAAGCAACTATTGGGTTGTATGTCCTAAAACTTGTAGCTTTTGTAAATAGGTGAATTTTAGTACATATGAAGTTGTTCAAGTGAATTAATTATTTATTAACTCTAAATCCAATTAAACTATGAACCTTTGGCTACTATCATGAGTACTTGGACTTTATGTGGAGACATAAACAGGATCAAGTTCGAGTAAGTAGCCTCGATAGTCTATAGTACATGAATTAGGTTGGGTACCTCTTCCTGGAGACACTTTGAATACGACCCGCTTTATAATTGTTACAAATGTTGTAAAGTGTCATAAATGAAGTGATCCTTATTTGCTCAGGTAGAGACATGTGAGCGGGGGTATTCTACATAATGAGATTGTGTAAGACTGACCCTGAAATAATCACTGTTACGTATTAACACCGTTTACGATTAACACTGATTAATTTCATTTATCGATGACCTAGATAACTTGATCTGAATCTTGAGCTATCTGTGAACTGTTTATTTAGAATTATCCCTTGATCTGCATAGGTGAGAGCAAGCTCAATAGCACTGCTCAACATTCGTCCCATATCAGGGATAAGACCGGGTAGATAGTTGTGGATAGAATTTGCAAGACAGAATTCACTCCTGCCCAACTTAGGGATAGAAGATATTTTTTTCTCTTAAGTGTTGTTCCCATGACTTGAACAAGGGGCCCCATCCTCTCACTGGCCCGAGAGGGAATGGATTAAGTGATTAGATCCTAAATCAATTGTTCATTAGAAGGACAATGATACTTAAGGAGAAAAGATGTAACTTAGAGGTAAATCGGTATTTGACCTAGCTGAAGTTATGAACAACCTGTGAAGGATTGACTTATCGATGACGGTTATATCAAATGGACACAAATATATCTACAGTGAGGAGAGTGCAGCTACGGGCCTTAGTGGAGTGTCCCGTTAGTTAACGAATGTTGGTTAACTACGTCCATTAGGTCCCTCTACTAGCTCATAAATGGACTAAAATTTTAGATAATGTGGTGAATAAGTTTGAACCATTCAAATCTTGGTTTAAGGAATGAATGTCAGATATATACGATATATCGATGTTTAATTACGAATTAAACGTACAAATAGAGTTAATTATAATATTTAAATTTGATTTAAATATTAATCATATGAATAGGGATTCATATCAGTTTTTTAGAAAAATCGGGATAAGTGGGAAAAATAATATTATTTTATTATTTAATATTAAAATAATATTTAATTCATATTTAACTAATTAAATATTAAATATTAAATTATTTTTTATTTAATTATTTAATTATTTTTTGAAATTAAAAATCAATTTTAATTCAATTTTGGAAATTCATTGAAAATTGATTTTAAAATTGATTTTTGAAGATTGAATTTTCCCACTAACTAAGCTAGAAGCTTGGTTGTCTTCTTCATAATTAACCAACAAATTAACTATTTTGTGTTGTCAAATTTTGATGCAATTGGATTGCATGTTATTCTTTAATAAATAGAGATAATTTTGACATAAAAAACGGTTAAGAATTTTGTGAAATTAAGGGTTAATTTTGCAAAATTCCATCCATTGTTCATCTTCTTCCCAACCTTCATTCTTTCTCAAATTGACCACAAATTTGGATCCCACCATCCAATCTAAGCCTAGAGAATAGTAAAGAAGACTCCTGTGGTGGTCTACAACTAAGTGGTGCTGAAATTCATCAAGAATTGAAGGAAAATTTGGAGTTTCAAGGGTAAGTGTTCTTGAAACTTTGGTTTTTCTTCTTAATTGCATGTTTAATCCTCTAAATTGAGCATCTTGGAGTGAAAATTGATCAAATTAACTTCCGCTGCATGTTCATTTATCCATCAGCAACATGTTCAAATAATATAAACAAAGAAAGAGTGTAAAGAAAGAGGAACTCTACTGAAAAGAGGCTCTTGATTGAGGTAGCACTGTCAGAATCTCCTTGGCTCTCACGTTGGAACTCGAACGGCACCACGACTCTCTTGAACTCTTTTCCTCTTCTTTGCAGCTAACTCACTCTTTGAGGCTCTTTTATGAGCTCTCATGCAATTCTCTCCTTTTTGTGTCTCTTTTGGTCTATAGATTGATAATTAGGGATGCTGAAAACCCCCCAATTTATAGACTTGGCCACCCAAAAAACTTTCCAAAAATACAACATTTTTCATTTAAGGAAACTGGCACCGCGGTCTACCAATTATGGAAATACAGCGTCGCGGCGCTATTGCTGAACTGCGGCAAACGGCCGTCCCAACACCGTGGCACTGCTCTGTTTTTTGCAACTTTGTGGTTTTTCTTCTCTTTTTCGCTGTATTTTGACTCAGTTTTGATCTTTTGTTCTTCTCTTCTAACTTTTCTCATTTTAGCCTGAAAACTGATAAGCACATGAAAAGTGCTTATTATTCTCTCAAATTAAGGGAGTTTTATATTAGATTTCACTTGTTTGCTAGTGATTTTCAGGTTAAAACGAGGAAAATTAGAAGAAACGACTAAAAGATCAAAACCGAGCAAGAATATGGTGAAAAAGAGCTGAAAAACGCATCCTTGTTGAAACGCATGATGCGCCGCGGCGCTAAGGCAGCACTGCCGCGGCGCTGAAGCAGAAACGCATCAGCATGGACGCAGAGTAGCAACGCAGCACTGGGAAGGCGCTGCCTCGACGCATCCTTGATGAACGCAAGACAGCGTCGCGGCGCTGGGACGCTATGCGTCAGCGTTAATTTAAACGCAAGTTTTATATTTTAGGTTAAATTTTGGGTGGCCAAACTCTATAAATTTAGGGGTTTTCAGCAGCCAAAAAGGGAAAGAAAATATCAAGAAGATCAAGAAAGTTGCAGAACAAGAGAACGATCCGAAAATGTGAGAATTAAGCTAGAGTTTCAAGAGTGAGTTAGCCGCAAGGAAGAGGAAAAGAGTTCGAGATAGTTTTGGTGCCCTTCGAAGTCCGACGCGAGAGCCAAGGAGTTCGTGACGGTGCTGCCTCAATCAAGAACCTCTTTTCAGTAGAGTTTCCCTATTCTCTACACTCTTTCTTTGATTCTTTTTGATCAATATGTTGCTTTACGCTATGAGTGGCTAAACTCTTTGGTTTTAGGGTTTTTGATGAATTGTTTGTGAATTCATGATATATTTGTAGACTCATGGTTTTGTTCAAATAAATATGCTTTTTATTGTTATTGTGTTTAATTCTTGAAGATTGGCCACCTTCACATGTTAGATTAGATGTATGAATCGAGAGATTATATGTTTAATTTGATCTATAACAATGAATCGTTGTTAATCTATCACGAGAGTAGTTAGGTTTACAATGAAAGTTGCTAAAGACTAGTTTTAATGCCATGTAATTTTGTATTGGTTTTAAGAGATTAACTATCAATCAAGTTGCATGAGAAAGAGTTGTCTTTGAGAGAAGATAACTTGGAATTAAGTTTCTAGACTTAGGCATAAGAATTAAATCCATGAAATTCATAATTTTGCATGATGAAACAAACAAGGATTTAAAACCCTAGAACTCTCTTTGACTCTTGCAATTCTCCCTTTGATATTTTCTTGCTTGATTTTTCTTTTTCCCAAAAACAAAAGTTGAATTCCAATCCTCAAATAAAATTGATTCAATTCTAGAATAGCTAAATAACTTAAACCTTCCCCATTGGATCTCTAGTGGAAACGATACTCGGACTTAACCGTTTTATATTATAACTTGACCCGTACACTTGCGGTTAACACACAAAAAGTGCACATCAAAAACCACTAGCAAACAAGTGAAATCTAATATAAACTCCCTTAATTTGAGAGAATAGAAAGCACTTTTCAAGACGTCTTATTCAAAAACATTTCTTTGGTTTTCTTGATGGTTTTTTAAGTTTTTATCAGATACCCATTGCACATGATGATCAACTGAAAACTACATTCACCTGCCCATTCGAAACCTTTCAATTTAGGTGAATGCCCTTTAGCTTGTGTAATGCGCCTGGTACCTTCCAAAGGGGTATAATGAGCATTTTCTCGGAGTTCATTGAAAAATGTATGGAGGTATTTATGGATGGTTTACTGTTTACGATGAGTCTTTCCATGACTGTCTTTTAAATTTGTCTAAAGTTCTTGGAAGATGTATTAAGTCTAATCTTGTGCTTAATTTTGAGAAATGTCATTTTATGGCTGATCATGGTGTTGTTTTAGGACACATGTTCTCTTCCAGAGGAATAGAAGTAGACTAGACAAAAAGTGATGTTATTGCTAACCTCCCTTACCCAACCAATGTGAGAGATATATGTTCTTGTTTGGGCCATGCAGGTTTTTATTGCAAGTTCATTAAAGATTTCAACAAGATCACCCTGCCAATGATTGCTTTGCTTTAGAAGAATATGGAGTTTCTTTTCAATGAGGAGTGCACGTAAGCCTTTAATGTGCTAAAGAAGGCTTTAATTAGTGCACCATTTATTTAGGCTCCTCGATGGGACCTGCCCTTCGAGATCCTGTGTGACGCTAACAATTATGCTGTTGAGGCAGTGCTTGAGCAAATAATTGAAAAGAAGCACCATGTCATATACTATGTGCAAGCCCCGTACTTGACCTTGTGAGAAGGCAAGTTAAGAAGAGACTAAGAGATGGGCGTTTGGTAGGAAATGTTGGCTGAGTTGTGTGGGGGCAAAAATGGCTAAGTATTGGCCATGCGTTAGTGCCACTATGCGTTGATGGAAGTAGTTTTGGCATGGACGCAGAGGTGAAGGAAGGCTATTAGGCGTTGAAGGCCACGAGGTGTTGAAGGCCACGAGGCGTTGAGAGCCACTCTGCGTCGAAGGTCACTATGCGATTAACGCATTGAAGGCCACAAGGTGTTGAAGGCCACAGGCGTCGAGAGCCACTCTGCGTCGAAGGTCACTATGCGGTGAACGCTACCATGCGTTGAAAGTGGGTATGCGTTGGTGCATAAAGGAATGGTCGAGAGAACAATGCGTTTGTCAGCTATCCGGCGATGAGGCGTTGGGGAATTGTAACTTACAAAACCGAGGCTATGCGTTGCTGAAGCCAAATACAGAAGGTATGCGTTGATCAGATTAATATATAGAGACAAAATGGAGTTTAAGTCGGTGGTATATATATATAAGTTGACCGAGCATTTAATTATTTCGATCACATTTCAGAGCTCGAGTTGATTCCATTTCGAAGCTAAACAACAAAGGGAGGTAGAAGAAGGTGTTTATGTTGGTTTGGGTGGAATTCTCGTCATTTTCGTGGAGGAAACTTGAGCTGGAACGAAAAATCCAACTGGTGTTACTTAATCTGAGTATCGATTAATGTTGGGGGAAGAACGATCTGGGGAAGCAGTGGCTAGGGTTTAAATTCTGAGGTTAGTAAGTTAACTCAATTTCTAGCAATTTTCATGAAGGATACTTGAGCCGAATTTGAGTAAATGTGTGTTAAACTTCAGGTAGAAGAGATCGGAGCTGAACTGTTGAACGATTAGGAGCAATTCGAGGTTGTTTGGGGATATATCTCCAACGAAGAGGGTTACCCTTACGAGACTCTAAGGTAAAATAAAAGACTTGTTTCTTTACAAGTTCGTAGAGGAAAGGAAGTTCTAATTTTGGTCGGAATGCGATGTTTAGCAAGTTAAAGAAAGAGTCAGAAGGGAAAGAAGAGAACAGTGGCTGTTAGGCGTCGCCCAGACTGTAGTATCGTTGAAGAGCTGAAGACTTTGTAGCGAAGCGAGTATCGCTAGTAACGCAAAGGGTTTTGCGTCTCACAGATCTCGCTGGGTATTGCTCTTCAGGTAATCTCGTCAGTCTCGTGTCTTTCGGTATCGCTAGTGCAGTGTCTAGCTGAGTGTTTTTTTCGCTGGTAGTCTCGCTAGGGACATAGAGTAATGCTAAGTGTGAAATTTTGGGAAAAAGGAGTCTGGTTAAAGGAGCAAGAGTAGAATTTGATTATGCTTATTTATTGATCATGGGAAGGAAGTTCAAGGAGAACTTAACATGGGAAATGTGTATCTACAGGCAAAGAAGAGCTCGGGAAGGTGTATAATCCACTCGGAGCTAAGACAAGTTGTGAGTGATTTCTTGTTAATTCCTTAAACTTACTTAACTTGTTTTAATAATAATGAGAATGTGAAATCTGTCATATAGAGTAGTTAAGGATAGAATTTATGTTGTGCTGAAAGGATTAAAGATTGTATGTGATATTCAGTGCTCAGGGACCATGTGGGAAGGCACTTGAATAGTTGGTTGATGTGGATTCCAATGCTCAAGGACAATATGCGAAGGCATGCGGAAATCCAATGTATGTGATAGCTCAGTGCTGAGGGATCACAGGTGAAGGCACTTGAGCAGTGGATTGATAGGGAACCCAGTGCTGAGGGAATTAAGTGCGAAGGCATGGGAACTCCGATATGATAAAACTCAATGCTGAGGGTCAATAGGTGAAGGCACTTGAGGGATTACAATGTCGAGGGAAGAAGTGTGGGAGTAATCAGATGTGAATGTGATGAGAATTGGTACATGAAGTTATGTGCATTGAGCGTCGCTTCGCCACAGCTGGAAAGGCATATTTGTATTAATAGTGTTTTATAGCATGAGTTAACTTAGAAGTTTCTGGTGATATGTATATATGTGGTGGTTTATGATGTTTTATGCCAACTCAAGTAGTATTTTGATAGTTGGAAGTTTTTCATCACTCACTGGGCATTAGGCTCACGCGTCTCTTCTGTTTGTTTGTTTGTTTCAGGTAGCGAGCGTGTCCGGGACGCCTAGCCTACAGGAGATCCTCGTCTGGGTTTATTTTGGACCAGTCCTCTGGGATAGTTGTAAATACACAGAATTTGTACATGTTTCATTTTGTCAAACATGTTCTTTGGGATTGTAGTGGGTTCTGTTTTGAATGTTTATAGAGAATACTTTCTTTGATGAGTTTTAATATTATATGTGATCATATGGCATATAGATAGGATTGAATGAACGGTAGCTGATTGTTAGATAGTTATTTTAGAATATAGGTGTGTGCTGGTTCGCACTCACTCCCCGAGTAGTGGGGGTAATCTGGGAGGGGGTGTGACACTATGCTTCGAGGTTCTGAATTTTGCTCAGTACAACTACACCACTACGGAAAAAGAACTCCTCTTTGTTGTGTTTGCTTTAGAAAAATTTAGATCATATATTCTTGGCTCACGTGTAACAGTTTACTCTGATCATGTAATATTGCGATACCAAATGGACAAGAAGAAATCCGAACCATGCCTCATCCATTGGATACTATTTATTCAAGAGTTTGATGTTTAAATCAAAGATAGGAAGGGTTCTGAAAATGTTGTTGTTGATCATTTGAGCAGATTAGTAAAAGGGGGTGACTACTTGCCCTCTGATGATGATTTTCCTGACCAAGCTTTACTTCAAGTTGATGGCATCACAATGACTCCCTAGTGTGTTGATCTTGTTAATTATCTAGTCACAGGTAATCTTTCTTCTGACCTTAGTAAAAAAATGAAACATTTTATAACTTTTTTTATAATACTCTTTTCTTGAATATCATTCAAAAAAATTTCGGATTGACCAGTATTCCACCAATCAGTAACCCAAGATTCTAGGCTTTTATTAAATGAAAGAGAGATCCACCAGGGCAAAAATACTATAGATGCAAGATATAGAAGGGGAATGAATGCTTTCTTTTTTGCCATTTTTTCGTCTTTGATTTTTTAATGAACTCACTTCATTCGTTAACTCAGACATAGAAGAGCTAAACTAAAAAGTGAGGCGAAATACTACGTTTGGGAAGATCCATATCTTTGGAAATTTTGTGTTGACCAAATAGTTAGAAGGTGTGTACCCAATGATGAGTTTTGATCTGTTTTAGCTTCTTGTCATGAACAAGTATGTGGGGGGCATTGATAACTTGTAGAAATACAACTTATTATAGCTTTTCTCTTAGAAAAATAGAGATTAAATAGAGAATCATGCGTTAGTTTATGTTGAATTCTATTAATAAATCTTCCTATGCGTTCTACTCTTGTATTTTGTTGTGATATGAATTGTGGAAATGAAAATTTACAAACGCAAGGTAAAAGTAAGCTATGATTATGCATTTTACATATCATGCGTTGAACATGTTATGCGTCTTACTACTATGCGTTGGTGATCTATCAAGTTTTCCTCTCCTTTACACAAGTATAAGCAAAGGAGTAAGTTTTCTCGGTGAGTCCGAGGTCAAACACAGGGATTATGTTGATTTAATATTTAAGTGAATTACATGCGTTGCAGTGGTAAACAAGAAATAATGCGTTGAGTTTGTTTCTAATCTAAGGAAAACGATTGTATGTACACTATACTAAAATGTGAAAGATGGAAAGTCATGCGACATAGCAAAGTCAGCTAATGATGTGAATGAATGGATAAAGACAGGGTTCGGGTTGGTTAACATCTAACATCAGAAACACATGGTGGTATTCTATTCATACTTGCGACTCTTCTCCCGGTTGTCAGCCGCTATGCATTATATGTCTATAACGCATAGGAGAGTGTTAAGAACCAAGGTTATTCCTATAGACAGGTAACACTTCTTGGCCCTTGTCAATTGAGTTCCACAATCACTTACCCTCTCGAGCAGTTTGATTATTACTACTTATATCGATTAGCTAGATGGACATAAGCATCGGATTAAGTTTGCAATTGACAAGATGAAATAGTTACACTATGGTTCTTAGTTAGATGCTAACGCAACCCTAGACCCTTGAGAGATTAGTTACTCATGGTTTCAAAGTAAAAGCAGAAAGTATAGAGAAATGAGTAGACATGGAAGATATATATATTGATGAAACGAAATACAACTTTAGATAAGCTCAATGTCTTGACACAAATCTAAAATCAAGATAGAAAAAGTAAGATGGAAAGTAGAAAAGGCATGGTCTTGAGTCGCCCGGATGGAAGCGTGAGGTTCTGCTGTGAAGTGGTCCGGCGGAGGGAAGACTCTTCTCTCTTGAGCTATTCGTCTCCGGTTGAAGTCTAGAGAGAACTTTGCTGTCACTTATGGAATTCTTCCAAGAATCAACAATCCTTTCTCATCTCGCAGAGCTGCCCTTTTATAGATGATGCGTTCGCAATCAATGGCAAATCTGCTTGATTGGCGGCGAGATTGATATCATGAGTCCATCTCGCCTGATTGCGTAATTCTCGGGTCAATTAAGATCCACCACTTTAGCCACAGATCATATTCATCAATTATCCAACAATCTCTCAAGATTCTGATTTGATTCTCGGCGCCTTGCGTTGATGGTCGTCTATGTGTCCATGGATAGTTTGGCCGATGTCAACGCATCGTAGGTTGCTAATGCATAGTCTTGCGTTGAGTAGTTGTTAACGCATCTTCAGGTTGTTCGCGTTCCGTTCAGATCATGCGTCCATGAAAAACAGATTGCTAACGCGTCGTCCTATGTTAAGAAGTCATCAACGCATCGTTTGCATTCCTACGTTAAAACATGCGTTTTAGGCTCAAAAAGTGGTAAAATCATTATCTTCATAAAAATACAAGAGTATTACGCAAAGGAAGATTTCTTAATAAAAATCAACATAAACTGCCGCATGCTTCTCTATTTAATCTCTATTTATCTAAGAAAAAGGCTATCATAACTTGTATTTCTACAAGTTATCATATTTTTATGAAGATAATTATTTTATAACTTTTTAAGCCTAAAACGCATGTTTTAACGCAGGAATGCAAACAATGCGTTGACGACTTCTTAACGCAAAACTATGCGTTCGCAATCTGTTCTTCATGGATGCATGATCTGAAAGGAACGCGAGCAACCTATAGATGCGTTAACAACTACTCAACGCAGGACTATGTGTTAGCAACCTATGACGCGTTGACATTCGCCCAAATTCTCCATGGACGCATAATAACCAAAAATGCAAGGCACGGAAAATCAGATCAGAATCTTGAGGGATTGTCGGAAGATTGACATACATGATCTGTGGCTAAAGTGGTGGATCTTAATTGACTCGAGAATTACGCAATTAGGCGAAATAGACGCATGATATCATTTTCGCCGCCAATCAAGCAGATTTGCCATTGATTGCGAACGCAACATCTATAAAAAGGCAGTCCTACAAGATGAAAAAGGGTTGTTGATTCTCGGAAGAATTCCTAAGTGACAGCAGAATTCTCTCCAAAACACAACGGGAGACGAATAGCTCGAGAAAGAAGAGTCTTCCATCCGCCTGACCACTTCACAGCAGAACCTCATGCTTCCATTCCGGCGACTCAAGACATTGACGCCTTTTCCTGCTCTCTATCTTGTTTTTCTATCTTGATTTTAGATTTGTGTCAAGACATTGAGCTATCTAAAGTTGTATTCCGTTCATCAATTTATATTTCTTCCATGTCTACTCATTTCTTTACACTTTCTGCTTTTTACTTTGAATCCATGAATAACTGATCTATCAAGGGTCAAGGGTTGCATTAGCATATAAATAAGAATCATAGTGTAACTATTGTATGTTGTCAATTGCAAACTTAATCCAATGCTTATGTCCATCTAGCTAATCGATATAAGTAGAAATAATCAGACTAATCGAGAGGGTAAGTGATTGTGAACTCAATTGACAAGGCCAAGAAGTGTTACCTGTCTATAGAAATAACCTTGGTACTTAACACTCTCCTATGCGTTATAGACATATAACGCATAGCGGCTGACAACCGGGAAAAGAGTCGCAATTATGAATAGACTATCACCATACGTTTCTGATGTTAGATGTTAATGAAGCGTTCATTACTAAAAGAGTTGTACAAATTTGTTCTGTAAACTTAAATAATAATTTATATAAGTTAAAACCAACCAGAAGTAAGGCTATTTACAATACTGAAATATTTAAAACAGCCGAAACTCAAACAAAACGACGACGTGTTTCTCAAAGTACCTATCTTTGGCACTTAAGACTTGGCAACATTAATCTCAACAGGATTGAGAGATTGGTTAAGAGCAGACTTCTAAACAAGTTAGAAGATAACTCTCTGCCACCATGTGAGTCTTGTCAAGAGAGGAAAAATGACAAAGAGATCTTTTACTGGAAAAGGTCTTCGAGCCAAAGAACCCTTAGAACTCGTGCACTCGAACCTTTGTGGACCAATGAATGTAAGGGCTCGAGGAGGGTATGAATATTTCATCAACTTTATTGATGATTATTCAAGGTACGGTTATATTTACCTAATGCATCATAAATCTGAAATCCTTGAAAAGTTCAAGGAATTTGAGACCGAGGTTGAGAACCATTTAGGTAAAACAATTAAAACACTTCGATCTAATCGAGGTGGAGAATATATGGACTTAAAATTCCAGGTCTATATGATAAAACATGGAATTATGTTTCAACTCTCTGCACCTAGTATGCCACAGTAGAACGGAGTATCTGAAAGGAGAAACAGAACCTTGTTGAACATGGTTCGTTTGATGATGAGTTACGCATCGTTGCCTAACTTATTTTGGGAATTCGCAGTGGAGACCGCGGTTTATATTTTGAATAATGTTCCTTCTAAGAGTGTTTTAGAAACACCCTATGAGTTATGGACAGGGCATAAAGCTGGTTTACATCACTTCCGGATCTGGGGTTGCCCATCACATGTGTTGGTGCAAAATCCTACAAATTGGAACGTTGTTCAAAATTATGCCTATTTATAGGATACACTAAAGAAACGAGAGGTGGTCTATTTTATTATCCTCAAGATTAAAAGGTAATTGTATCGACAAATGCCACATTCCTAGAGGAAGACCACATACGTGATCATAAACCACGTAGTAAACTAGTATTGGAAGACATTTCAAAAAATGCTATAGATAGATCACAAAAAATTGCTGATCAAACTGGCCAATCAACAAGAGTTGTTAATAGACCAAGCACATCTAGTCTGTCACATCCATCTCAAGAGTTGAAAGAGCCTCGACGTAGTGGGAGGGTTGTTAGACAGTCCGACCACTATTTAGGTTTAGCTGAAACCGAAGTCACCATACCTGATGATGGCTTAGAGGATCCATTGACCTATAAATAGGCAATGAATGATGTTGACCGAGATTGGTGGATCAAAGCCATGAACCTTGAAATGGAGTCTATGTACTTCAATTCAGTCTGGGAATGTCACACCCTACTTTTTAAGAAACCGATTCGTTGAAGAGTCTATGAAGAAAAGAAGTAAAAGACCATGTTGGACACATGGTCAGGGCTTGGTAACGCATGGTAAGGGTGGACGCATGGAAGTAGATCGAGAAGGGAAAGAAGTGAAATGCATAGGAGAAGATGTAAGCATTGGCGTTGGTAAGATGCATAAGCAAGAAAGGAAGACAATTATGTCGTGAAGTGTTGGAAAGAGACCTAAGTCTCGGAAAGGTAGAATACTATAGCAAACTGAGTAACGCATAGATTATTAGCAAGGAATGTTCACGAGTGTTGGATAAAGTGGAAGGTGAGAAGTAAGCTTAAAGATTGGAACAAGAGGTGGATGCATACTACTTTATCATCAGAGATATTTGAGTACAAGGAGAAGGTTAAATGAATAACCTTAGAATACAAGCACAAGAACGCATAGAGGGATAATTAAGGAATCCTCAAGGATAGGAGGAAGGTCGAGGACGCATGATAGTATGCGGTTGAGGCTGACGCATGGTATTATGCAGTAAGAGAAACGCATAGTAGTGTGCGTTTGAAACATTGATGCCTAGTAGTATGCGGTGGAAAAACGAGTATAAGGGAAGTATGGCTGAGAGGTAGGGAAGTAAATAATGAAGCTCAAACCTTAAGGGAAACTCAATGAACGCATGGGGCGTTGTGTTGAATAAATAGTTGTTTATTGGAAAATGTTGGACGAATAAGATAAGCTTAGAAAGGCTAGGTGGTTTCATATAGACTTGACACCTTATCAGTAAGAGGTGTTAAAAAGGCATGTTAAGTGTTTCATGCAAGGTGACGCTTGGATTAATGCATGGTTAATTAAGCATGCAGCGTGACATGTGGCAAACAAGTGGCAAAAGGAGAGGAGAAGTTGGATGGCAAGCTCCCTATAAATAGAACTTTGAGGGAAAATGAGCGACTGATGACTCTGAAAGAAGAATTCTGGAGAGAAAGGGAAGAAAGAAGGTAGAAAGAAGGAATTCTTGCGTCCATAGTAGGAGTCTACAGCCAAGAAAGAAGGTATTCTTGACAACTTAGCTATTTTATGTTAAAGAAGTTGTCTTGCGTTGAGAGGGGGTCGGCCTTGCGGTGAAGACAAACACTACGTTCAAGGTGAACGCGACATCCAAAGATAGGTGATGCGTTCAAGTTGGACCTTGCATCCATGAGAGGTCGACGCATCCAAAAGAGAAGTAAGAAGAATTGGGCTGCACTTTGCGGTAGTTATCAACCTTGCGTTGAAAGGGTAGGGTTGCGTTCAACCAAGCTGACAGAGAAAAATGGAGCCTTGTGTTCTAGAGTTAGAACGTTGCGTCCAAGAAGCTCGGGAAAGAAGAAATAGAGGGAAGGAAGAGGAACTATTCTTTGGCAAGTGCAGGTGAGTAACACCTGCGTTTTTCAAAATATAAATGAGTTCCTTATGAATCTGATTTCATGGGTTTTCAATGAGAAAAATGCATGCGTTTTACTTGAAAAACTTTGAGTATACTGGTTACTTGCTATGAATTTATAAAACGCATGGTGATTGGTTGATACATGTTTTCATGATTTTACTGAAAAGCATGGTGTTATATGTTTTCATGAAAGATTTGGAAATAAACTTGTATGACAAGCATGCTGTTTGATAATAAAGTTTTGAATTGAATTTAGAAATGGTTACCCTTAGCGTGGTTACTTGGCAATGGGTGAGTAGAAACTATTGAATGGTGTAGCTATTGAACGTTTGTGTTGTGTTGATGAGTTTAAAGAATATTATACGTATTATTTAAAGGTAAACCATGGCTGAAGGACCTCGTGTAAAGGCCTATGGGGAAATATGTTATATGGTACTCAGTGTTGAGGGACCACGTGAGAAGGCACTTGAGTAGTTGGATGAAACGGATTCCAGTGCTGAGGGACCTTGTGTGAAGGCATATGGAAATCTAATACATGATAGCCAAGTGCTGAGGGACCACGAGTGAAGGCACTTGAGCAGTGGATTGGTAGTGAAACCAGTGCTGAGGGACAATATGTGAAGACACTTGTGGGTTGAAAATGCCGAGGGACGAAGTGTGAAGGCATTTGAATATGTGAATAAGGAAAATCGACGTTGAGGATCGTAGAGCATTGCTCTGCCTCAACTAGGGAAAATGATTATGGAATGAATGAAGTTTTGAGTATTTACTCTAAAACAGACAGGCATATTTTATAATGGAATTTGAGCATAATTTAATATGATGTGAAGTCTTATATTTTCTGCGAGTTCGATCAGTTTACAGATTAAAGTATAATGTTTTCAGAAAGCCGTTACTCACTAAGCTGTTAGCTCACCCTTTTTATATGTTTTCCGTTTTCAGGTAGCATGACAGTTCCCATTGTGTTCAAAGTCGAGGTTTGTCAAGAGTGTGTTAATGGTATTACCGTCCTAGGGAGGATTTATATGAAAGTGAGGTAAATGTGACAGTAAGATATGTGACAGGGTAGTCGGTACTACTGTCCTCACGCTCCGACTCGGGCTACGGGAGGGTAGTTCGGGGTGGGGTGTGACAGGGAACTTATAGATCAACCTGATGAGGTAAGACCTATCGGTTGTAAATGGATTTACAAACGTAAATGAGACCATATGGGGAAGGTACAGACCTATAAAGCCCGGTTAGTAGCAAAGGGTTATACCTAGGTAGAGGGGGTAGATTATGAAGAAACCTTTTCACCTGTTGCTATGATAAAATCAATAAGGATACTCTTATCCATTGCAACTTTTTATAATTATGAAATTTGGCAAATGGATGTCAAGACTGCCTTCCTAAATGGCAATTTTGAAGAGAACATCTACATGGTCCAACCAGAAGGGTTCATAGAACAAGGTCAGGAGCAAAAAGTTTGCAAGCTGAATAGATCTATTTATGGATTAAAACAAGCATCCAGATCATGGAATATGAGATTTGATATTGCAGTCAAATCTTATGGCTTTGAACAAAACGTTGATGAACCTTGTGTATATAAAAGGATCATCAATTCCACTGTAGCATTTCTTGTTCTATATATAGATGATATCTTACTGACATTATGAATTGGCTAGCAACTCAATTTCAAATGAAAGATATGGGAGAAGCTCAGTATGTTCTCGGGATCTAAATAGTTCGGAACCGTAAGAATAAAACGCTAGCTATGTCTCAAGCATCTTATATAGACAAAGTGTTGTCTAGGTTTAAGATGCAAGATTCCAAGAGAGGTCTTATACCTTTCAGGTATGGAATACATTTGTCAAAGGAACAATGTCCTAAAACACCTCAAGAGGTTGAGGATATGAGACGAGTTCCCTACGCATCAGCTGTCAAGAGTCTGATGTATGCAATGCTATGTACACGACTAGACATATGTTTTGTAGTAGGAATTGTCAGTAGGTATCAGTCTAATCCCGGGTTTTCACATTGGATTGCCGTTAAGAATATCCTCAAGTATCTAAGGAGAACGAGGAACTACGTGCTTGTGTATGGAAATAAGGATTTGATCCTTACCGGATACATTGATTCCGATTTTCAAACCGATATAGACTCAAGGAGATCTACTTCGGGATCGGTATTCACTCTTAACAGAGGAGCAGTAGTGTGGAGAAGTATTAAGCAGAGTTGCATTGCCGACTCCACAATGGAAGCGGAATATGTTGCTGCATGCGAGGCAGCCAAAGAAGCAAGTATGGCTTAGGAAGTTCCTCAAAGATCTGGAAATTGTTCCAGACATGCATCTACCAATCACTTTACATTTTGATAACAGTGGGGCAGTAGTTAACTCCAAAGAACCAAGAAGCCATAAGCGCAGAAAGCATATTGAGCACGAATACCATTTCATCAGAGAAATTGTGCAGAGAGGAGACGTTATTGTGAGACAAATAGCATCTGAGCACAACATTGCTGATCCATTTACAAAGACCCTCCCGGCTAATGTTTTTTAGGGCCATTTGAAGAGTTTAAGATTACGAGTAGAATAAATAGGGCAAGTGGGAGAAATTGTGGGTATGGGATGCCCTAGTTTATTGTATTTAGATTTCTCTTACTGTACTCAACTTTGTTGTAACGCACTAGGAGTTTTAGTCCAAGTGGGATTTTGTTGGGTTGTATGTCCTAAAACTCGTAGTTTTTGTAAATAGGTGATTTTTAGTACATATGAAGTTATTCAAGTGAATTAATTATTTATCAACTCTAAATCCAATCAAACTACGAACCCTTGGCTACTATTATGAGTACTTGGACTTTATGTGGAGACATAAACAGGATCAAGTTCGAGTAAGTAGCCTCAATAGTCTATAGTACATGGATAAGGTTGGGTACCTCTTCCTGGAGACACTATTGAATACGGCCCGCTTCATGATTGTTACAAATATTGTAAAGTGTCATAAATGAAGTGATTATGATTTGCTCATGTAGAGACATGTGAGCGGGGTATTCTACATAATGAGATTGTGTAAGACTGACCCTGAAATAATTACTGTTACGTATTAACACCATTTACTATTAACACTGATTAATTTCACTTATCGATGACCTAGATAACTTGTTCTAAATCTTGAGCTATCTATGAACTCCTGTTTATTCAAAATTATCCCTTGATCTACACAGGTAAGAGTAAGCTCAATAGAGCTGCTCAACATTCCTCCCATTTCAGGGATAAGACCGGGTAGATAGTTGGGAACATAGAATTTGCAAGACAGAATTCACTCCTACCCAACTTAGAGATAGAAGAGAGGTTGTTCTCTTAAGTGTTGTTCCCAGGACTTGAAGAAGGGGCCCCATCCTCTCACTGGCCCGAGAGGGAATGGATTTAGTGATTAGATCCTAAATCAATTATTCATTAGAGGGACAATGGTACTTAAGGAGAAAAGATGTAACTCAGAGGTAAATCAGTATTTGACCTAGCTGAAGTTATGAACAACCTGTGAAGGATTGACTTATCGATGACGGTTATATCAAATGGACACAAATATATCTACAGTGAGGAGAGTGCAGCTACGGGCTTTAGTGGAGTGTCCCGTTAGTTAACGAATGTTGGTTAACTAGGTTAAAGAGTTTGGCCGGTTAATCCCGGATCGTTGGAGCTCATGATCTATAGGTCCATTAGGTCCCTCTACTAGCACATAAATGGACTAAAATCTTAGATAATGTGGTGAATAAGTTTGAACCGTTCAAATCTTGGCTTAAGGAATGAAAGTCAGATATATACGATATATCGACGTTTAATTACGAATTAAACGTACAAATAGAGTTAATTATAATATTTAAATATAATTTAAATATTAATCATATGAATAGGGATTCATATCGGTTTTTTTTAGAAAAATCGGGACAAGTGGGAAAAATAATATTATTTTATTATTTAATATTAAAATAATATTTAATTAATTAAATATTCAATTATTTTTCATTTAATTATTTAATTATCTTTTTTAAATTAAAAATCAATTTTAATTCAATTTTTGAAATTCATTAAAAATTGATTTTAAAATTGATTTTTGAAGATTGGATTTTCCCACTAACTAAGCTAGGAGCTTGGTTGTCTTCTTCACAATTAACCAACAAATTAACCATTTTGTGTTGTCAAATTTTGATGCAATTGGATTGCATGTTATTCTTTAATAAATAGAGATGATTTTGACATAAAAATGGTTAAGAATTTTGTGAAATTAAGGGTTAATTTTGCAAAATTCCATCCATTGTTCATCTTCTTCCCAACCTTCATTCTTTCTCAAATTGACCACAAATTTGGATCCCACCATCCAATCTAAGCCTAGAGAATAGTAGAGAAGACTCTTGTGATGGTCTACAACCAAGTGGTGCTGAAATTCATCAAGAATTGAAGGAGAATTTGGAGCTTCAAGGGTAAGTGTTCTTGAAACTTTGGTTTTTCTTCTTAAGTGCATGTTTAATCCTCTAAATTGAGCATCTTAGAGCAAAAATTGATCAAATTAACTTCTGCTGCATGCTCATTTATCCATCATGAAGTGCCTTGCCTTGGCTTTGAACGATACTTGAAATAGCTTGGACCAAATTTTCTAATGTAGTTGTCCTTGATCTTGACTCTTTGACAAAGTCAATCATTATGTCCTCTAGTGATGATGTCTTTGCATTCCCCGCTCCATTGAATCCTTGAGGTGCTTGCAACACATTCTTGTTGTTGACATATGAGAAGTTCTCGTGATTCCTCAAGTTGGGATGATAGTGAGTCGGGAGTTGTTATTGACCTCGGTATTGTCCTCTATCTACGTAATTGGCTACTTCTAACTCACTAGGCTCTTGTTGACTTGTCATGGCCGCAAGGGAAGCTATTGATGATGGACTTGCTTGAGTTTGGTTTCCTTGAGACAATTTAGAGAAAACATTAGTGAGAGGAGCCAATTGAGCTTTTAGAGAACTTACCTCGTCCATCTCATATTGTTCTATGACTTTTGGGATGATTGGAGAAGACCGTTCACATGGCCAATTGTATGATGTAGTGGCCAAGTCTTCTAGTATGGTATATGCCTCTTGAGCATTCTTTGAAAAAATTGAGCTTTCGGCGGTTGCATCTAGAATGGATTTGGTTGAGCTTGACAATCCAATGTAGAAGAGTTGAATTTGCAACCAATCTGGGTAACCATATTGAGGGCACTGATGCGCACTTTTAGTGTTAACCGCAAGTGTACGGGTCAAGTTATAATATAAGACGGTTAAGTTCGAATATCGTTCCACTGATGATCTAATTGTGAAGGTTTAAGTTACTTAGCTATTCTAGAGTTGAATCAATTTTATTTGAGGATTGAAATTGAATATTATGAGTTATGGAAAATACAAATCAAATAAGGAAAGTATTAAAGTGAGAAACACAAGAGTCAAAGAGAGTTCTAGGGTAATGAATCCTTGTTTATTTCATCATGCAATATTATAGATTTCATGGATTTTATTGTAATTCATATGCCTAAGTCTAGAAACTTAATTCCAAGTTATTTTCTCTAAAAAGCAACCTTTTCTCATGCAACTCGATTGATTACTAATCTCTTGAAACGAATACAAATTACATGGCATTAAGAATAGTCTTTAGCAACTTTTATTGTCAACGTAACTACTCTCGTGATAGATTAACAACAATTCATTATTATAGATCAAGTTAAACATACAATCTCTCAATCATACATCTAACCTAACATGTGAGGATGGCCAATCCACAAGAATTAAACACAATAACAATGAAAAGCATAATCATTCCAACAAAACCATGAAAGTCTACAAAATCAACATAAATTCATAAACAAATCATCAAAACCATAAAACTAAAGAGTTTAGCCATTCATAGCTTGAAGCAACATGTTTAAGCAAAATAAACAAAGAAAGAGTGTAAAGAAAGAAAAACTCTACTGAAAAGAGGCTCTTGATTGAGGTAGCACCGTCACGATCTCCTTGGCTCTCACGTCGGAATTCGAATGGCACCACGACTATCTCGAACTCTTTTCCTCTTCCTTACAACTAACTCACTCTTTGAACTCTTTTATGAACTCTCACTCAATTCTCTCCTTCTTGTGGCTCTTTTAGTCTATAATTCCGTGCTCTGATTCATAATTAGAGCTGGTGGAAACCCCGAAATTTATAGAGTATTTCTCCCAAGAAAACTTTCAAAAAATAAATTTTTTTCAAATAAGGAAACTGGCGCCGCGACGCGGGTCTATAACGTAGCGGCACTGCCATTTAAGGAAAGAGAGCATTGCAGCTCTGCGACTATGTTGCGTAGACCTTGCTCTCGAGTTTTAGCGCCACGGCAGCGTTGTCCCAATTTTTTCCATAGTGAGTTTTTCTTCTTGTTTTCACTGTGTTCTTGCTCAGTTTTGATCTTTTGGTCTTTTAACCTTAAAACCACTAGCAACAAGTGAAATCTAATATAAAATCCCTTAATTTGAGAAAATAGAAAGCACTTTTCAAGCGTTTATTATTGGCTTGAGATTAGGTTAATAAAAAGCATGCTATATTTTTGAAGAAAATTTGAAAAGTTTTTATCATTTTTTGCATGCAAATTGGAATACTTCGCTTCACTTTGTTAGGCATTGTTTGTTTAGAATGGTATTATTTTGCCCATATAGTTGTTTTCACCTTGAATGGCCCATCAGTTAGGAAGTCACCTTGCTAGAAAGAGAGTAATTCGAAACTAGAAGAAAATAAAGTGTCTAAGCCTAAGTGGAAAAAAAATGAAATAAATAAAATAAAATAAAATAAATGAAATAAAGAAGAAAAAACAATAGTGTGGCATGAGTGCATGGATAGGAGCTAAAAAGAGTTGCTTTCTCTGTGATCAGTTAGGATGCCCGCAAGAAAAGAGTGGGTACAAATCCCTATAGATGGAGTGAAAACTAGTATTCCTAGGCAAAACAAATACCCTTTTTTTTATGTATGTTCCAGGAGCCCTAGTCGAAGCATTACTCCTTTTATAGTTTATGTGACTAAATGATTGATCCCTAAGTCAAGAGTAGAGGGAAAACGAGCTGAGGGCTTTATAAGACTATTTCGGCATTGCTCGAGTTTAAAATAGATAAGCTTTGTATTCATTCATGCATGCTTATATTTGAAAAAAAACATATTCAAAACTTGTTTCAAATTGATTAATTGCTTTCGAATGATCTGATTGATTGAAAGCATGATTGTGATTGACTGTTAAAACGGGAGTGGGGAACCTTGTAGCTTAGCGAACTAAATTGTTGCATGATTGCATGTTTTACTTTGCTTGAGGACGATAAAGAATCAAGTTGGGGGTGATTTGATAGCACTCAAAATGTGTGTTCGTCGAATTTGTTCATTACATTTTGTTCGTTTGAATTTCTAATTAAATTGAGTTTCTTAGCTCGTTGCACAAAAATAGATTTATCATTTCCGTACAAGGATGCGTTGAGAATTACTCAGGTGTGATCATTATTAAGCAAGTTTTCCTATAAAAACCCAAGTATAAGTATTTATAGGTTTCCTGGTGAGTCCAGGGTCGAACGCAGGGATTTGTAATAACTAGGCATTGAGAATAATTGCATGACTATGCGGTGACTGTACATGTAAATATGTGCATTTGTTGATTATGTGTGTCTAAACTATACAAAAAGAATGAAAAGAATTTCCTACTACTAATAATGAGGTGGACGCGGCGTTGGGTAGTCATATGTAAAACAATGCGTCAGATAGCATGCGTTGAGAATGAATGGAACCATGCGATAGAAGTAGAGTTGAACGCAAGAGCTAGTTGTTACCTAAACTTTCTAAGTACAATTATATACCTACAAACTGCGTGTGTGAATCCATCTCTCGATGTTTCGACGCCACATTTATCTTATCTCTAAGACGCATGGTAAGTTTGTGTTGGCAAAAGATGAACTACATCTCTGCAACTCATCTAGTCTTAATTAATGCTAAAGATTAATTATCCACTCTCTCAAGCTCGACAGTCATGCTTACTACATTTGTTTGTCAGACAAAGTTATGCAAGCTAAAAATATGCATTAATCAAGATGTAACATACTCAGAATTGCTCAAGAAAAACTAGCTTTTAACATTTAACTCATTTAGCATTTAAACAACATGGTGTAGTATTTAATATGGAAATGGATGGAAGATGATAGTCAATAAAACTTATATTAAGAAAATAAATCATTCTCTCGAATGTCATTAACAAAATATAAGCAAGAAGGAGAGAAATGGAAATAAAACAGAAATGAAGGACGTCAAGCCGCCACTGGCAACGTCTTGCTTCATGGAGGCCTGAGATGGTTGCTATCTGATATATATATATTCCATAGGGTGGAGATTCTCACTCACTGGGAGACGACTCTGCAGGTGCTCAGAATCCTTCTCTCAGAAGAGCTCGAAATGGAGGCTGGTTATGGTGAAGGAGAAATAGTGTAGAGCTTTCACCTCTTGAACTGGTCTCTCTTCCCCCTCTTTCAATGGGGAAGCTTTGGGCTATTTACAGGCGTCGAAAAGTTGAACTCATGATGACCTGACACCTTTACATTAAATTTCATGCCCTGCTGCGCAGACTTTCCACATCGTCGGCCCATTTGTTCTGCCATATTCTGATAGCGTGTTATCCTTTTGCATATTGACATGATAGCTTTTGGCCATGCGTCTGTATCTACTTTTTCTCAACGCATGGTCTTAACGCATGGTCTCAACGCCAAGGCTCGACGCATGGGTTTCCACTTGTTCTCGCAGCAGCTTCATCTCTTCGTTCTTCGCGCTTCTTTTCTTCTTAACCCTGCGTTAGAGCTCATCATTTTTCAAGTATTTTCTTTTGTAAGTAGTGCCAACGCGTGGTGATACATTTTTCATCATTCAACTACCAAAATCATGCGTTTAGCTCCAAAGTTACTCTAATTAAATCAAATAGTGACTATAATAACTTGTATTTCTATAAGTTATCAATGTGCTATCTCACTTTGCTTAATTGGGGATCGTTCTTACCTTTTTTTACCAGTTTACCTCTTGATTGAGACAAGTTACGAGCATTTGGAGCCCTCTGGATGGGTTGCATGCATTTTAGGTTTAAACGAGATGATTAGCAGGTAAATTGAGCAAAATGGAAGAAGGAGGCAGCAAAGCAGCTTGGCACCGCAGTTCTAACACGGGGCCAGTGTTGCACTTTTTCCAGAAGGCGCGATTTTACGATTTAAAGGTAGCATCGAGGCGCTGCACTAAAGCGCCATGGCGCTATAGATTTTGACGGACTTTCCATTGTAGGCTAACACGGCCCTGCGACATTGTGCTTTTTTCAGAAGCCTTCGATATTTTGCAGTGTCGTAGCACCAATCTAATTTTAGGCATAAAATGTCGTGGTTGCCAACAGAAGGTAATCATCGGTTGGCACGAATCCCAATGCAAATTTGGGGATCTTTCGTGCATTTTTTCTTTTCCATCTTTAGGAGAATTTCTTGAACAATTTTCTGTTGAGTACAAGCATGTATCAAGGCTAAGGTACTATCATCTAGCTCGGATTCTAGGGTTTAACTCTTAGTTTGTATCTCATGAGGTTATGAACAATTTTTGCCTTGCAATTTCATAGTTAATTGAATTCCCTCCTTGTTTGATTTTTCAATTGAATTTGTTTGAGATTATCTGACAAATTAGTCAAGCATGTTTAATTGATTGTTAAAGATCTATACTTGATATGTAATTGTTAGGTTCCTAGATCGCCAAGTAACAAAGGTTAAGTTAAGGTTGTAAATTGATTCGGCAATTCCGATCCAATTGCATTCATTTAACTAACTTAGGAAATATTCGCACTGAACACTTAATTAGGCCTTTCTAATTATTTTGATCGTCTTAGCAATAGCCTTTGAACTTAATGCTAATAGGTTTGCATGTTTAGGATGCCTTTTATCTAAACATAATAACCCATTTGATTAATAGGACTTCCTTCTAGGCTTTCTAGAAGTGATTACCTAAGTTTAACTAAAGGAAAATTGCAAAGCATTTTATGTATGTGATTAACCAATGATTGAGTAGCAACTGAGAGTGATCTAATTTTACCCCGAGCTAGGTTTTGTCAATTTGAATTTAAACCCAACAATTTCATAACTTGATTCATTTGCTATTGCTTTTCTTAATCGTTATTGCTTCCTTTAGAATTAAACAAACAATTCAACAACCCCCCTGGTTACTCAACAACAAATACTTTAGGAGAAGAAAATTAATCGGCGCTCTGTGGATCGACCCGTTACTGCACTAATACTGCCACATTAGAGTAGGGAATGGAATAATCATTTGGTCGAATTGAAAGTTTTGACAACTTTCGGTTTGTCAGATAGCGTCTGGGTGCTCCCTTGCGTGTGTGTGCGTCTAATGGTCGTAGTGCCTGGGTTCTCCCAAGAAAGTTGCTCTTGGGTGCTCAGCACCTAGTGCAGTGCCAGGCTATCCTAGGCGCTTGGCAACCTAGGCCATTTTACCCTTTTGTCCTCCATTTATAGCTAATTACTCCGTTTTGACCTGAATTTCGTCCAAAAGGTCCCAATAGTCTTCTTTGCTCATTTTCCTACTAAAATCACTAGAATAAACATTAAATTAATCTACATTAACAAGATTTAGGCTGAGATAAATAGCTCCTTTGGAGAGCTATCAAATACCATCAACCTAAACCTTGCTAGTTCTCGAGCAAGATAAAACTAAGCACATAAGCAAACAACAAAGAAGATTTGCATTCAATTGACTCATGCCTCAATGAAAATTATGCTACAAAGCTTAACGATGAGAAACTAGCAAAAAGATAAGCTATTTAATATTTTTCCTATTATTCCGTATGTGTGTGTTTGTGAAGCCACTCTAGGAGAACTCTCCAGACCCAGGACATCCTTATAACGTCTTCCATCCATCTTCCCCCCACTTCTGGCTCGGGCACCAGTCATCAAGCAATCTAAACTACTCAAGAAGGTAATGGTTCGATTAGGGTGCCTGAAACTCACACCACAGAAAAATAAAGGGCATTTCTTTTACTTAAGGGCACTCGCTTTCACACTCCAACTGTACGGACTCGTACTCACTCTTTTCTTGCAAACGTCTTAACTGATCACAATAGAAGTTGCTCTTTCTACCTTTAAACATGCATTCACACACTCTTTTTCTTTTTTTTTTTCGTTTTCTCTTCTTTTTCAAACACTTATTATTATTATTATTATTATTATTAATTCAAACAGGCTTGCATATCTCCTATTTTCCCTAGTCTTACATTATATCCTATCTAGCAAGACTACTCTCTAATCGATAAGGCCTTTCGAGGTGACAATGGTTTTGGACACCATAAACCCATCCTAAGCCCTAAGAGTAAAAACCTAAAGTGACTTGGTGCATAAAAAGGCAAGGAATTCAATAAATTTTTTTAAAATCATCTCATAAAATTGCCCATTTCAACAAAATTAATCAAAGAAGCATACAAGCACATCCTAGGTCGTTCGAGTCACACAAAATGCAAAAATTCCTGTGAAACTTGTGTGCACAAAAATAGGACCAACAAGATGCAAAATAAGAATCAAAGAGCACAAGCAGCATGCAACTCACCCACCCCCAACTTAAATTGATGCATTGTCCCTAATGCATGCAAGCAAGAAAAAAAGAGCAAATAAAAGGAAAACAGAAAACCTTCCCTGAAATGAAATCCATGAGAGGCGGGTTGCTTGGGCAACAGTAAAGGATAGGAGGAAACAACCTGAAAAATAAAATTCTAGCAAGAAAAAACCTAACCTAAAAGAAGTTAAGTTAAATCTACTCCTAAAAGAAGTTAACCTAAAACTAATCTAAAGACTAAGCCTGAAAACCTAAAAAAGCAAAAACCAATAATTATGCCGAGAGCACTATCCTAGGGTAAAAAGCTAAGAATTGTCAGGGTTTGGGGAGTCCGTCTTGAAGGAATCAAATTCGGTGCAGAAGCGTGTGAAAGCGTGTACTTTTAATTTACGTTTTGAATTTAGAAAAAATATAGAGAAATTTGAACATCTTTTAATTAACCATGTTTTATTTTCTTTTCTTTTGAGAGAGAATTGACAAAAAGGAAGAAGAAAAGAATTTGTAGATATCAACTTCTTTTTCACCTTCCTCTTTGTCTTCCTTGTTGTGAATCATATATATAGGGAGAGATGTATGTGTGGGAGCTATCAAATAATTTCCCACTACCTCAAGTGAAATAACTCCCAAGGGACTTATTTCTAAATTTGAATTTCATTATATTAATTAATATAATTAAATTCAAATCATGTATTATACCCCATATAATATATAACCTATATTTTATATTTGAATCACATTCATATAATTAATATTTGAATCACATTCAAATATTTATTTCTCTTAAAAAAACTTTATATTATAATGTATCACATACATTATACTAATTGTATCTAATACAATTAAATCCGTTTAATTAATTTGAACAATTCAAATTAATTCAAAATTAATTTTATTCTCATTATTCCTTATCGAGCTAACGAGGGGACCTTATGGATCTATAGATTGAATCTCCAATGATAGAGATTAATTAATTAAACTATTTAATTAAATTAATCTCCATTTATTAACTGTCGGTCACTCCACTAAAGACCGACAACTACATTCTTCACACTATAGATGTACTCTTCGTGCTATAGATGTATTTCTGTGTCTATTAGATATAACCAATCAACAGTGCGTTGACCCTTCATAAATTGCTCGTATGTACAGCTAGGTCAAAATTACCATTTTACCCCTGTAGTTACATCTAACTTCTTAAGTACCACTGATTTCTCTAACGAACAATCAATTATAGTCCAACTATAACCATACCACTTTCGGGTAGAAGATGTGGCGCCACATTGTTCAAGCCCGGAATTAGCCTTTAAGGGAGCAATTTCTCTACTTTCTCTAACAGTAGGGAAGGAGTGAATTCCTTTTTGTGTAGTTGCGTTTCCAGCTCCCCAATCAGACGAATCCCCAAAATGGTAGGCATATTGAGCTGGTAAACTGGCCACTCTCACCCATGCCAATCAAAGGACCGCCCTCATAGGCAAAAGTTCACAACTCACTCAGAATTCAGGTCAAGTCACTTATGGTCATCCTGATGAAATGTAAGTCTCTTCTAGTAACGGTCTTATAAAGAGAGAGTTAACATTTTGTGGTCCGGTCTTATACAGATTCTTTCTATAGAATAACTCTGCTCACATGTCTCCATATGAATGATTAGGATCAGATCATTTGTAGCACTTTACAACACTTGTAACAACGACAAAGCGAGCCATAGTCATAGTGTCACCAAGATAAGGTACCCAGCCTTATCCATCTACTACGAACCATTTAGGTTATTACTTAAACATGATCCACCTGTATATCTCCATATTCATGTTTAAGTTACAGGTAATAACATTGGATCGTAGTTTATTGGTTTTGGGTTAATGCAACTAAATGTCGACTAAAATAACATTTATTTTATTAAATAAATAATCTGTTTATACAAATAAAACTTACAAACTACAAGACCACGAGATTTAGGGCATCAACCCCAACAATACCTCTAGACGTTGGGTACAACGCCCATATAGGCAAAGTTGAGACCTTGACTCTCTATGAGATAGTCCATGTCCCTACACATGTACAGAAGGGAACGAGCATTATTCTCGCCCAATGTCACGGTGCATCCTAACATGTCTTAAGTAGGATGACCCTGAGGCTCCCCCTCGGGTTTCTCTGGATGATCTCCGTGATCATCGCCAATAGCCTCGATTTGATGGCTACCATGCCTTGAGTCGGCACCATGGGGTAGGTTAGATGCCCTTGTGATAAGACTCTTGGGCAGCATCCTCTCCTCATTTGAACCAATATTTAGCCTATCAGACCGATAGAGCTCGATAATCAAGGACAAATGTCCAAGACCACCTATGGTTGTGATCCTCGAGATGCGATGGATATAGTAATAAAGTACCTTCCCCACGTCGATCGAGTATCCCATGGCTAGGGCATACAATAACTTAGCCCTATCCTTGGTGACATCAAAGATATGCTAAATAGGCATTAATCTAAAACACAAGAAAGCATGCTAGTTCTAGTTAGACAGTGATAGGTTCGTTCTGTTGAACCTAATTGGTATGCCATCTGTACACACCTAATCTACTCCCGACCAACAGAGGGCAAGTTAAGCCCTCTATCTAAGCTAGACACATAGTATTCCTTGTAGATGTCAAGCAAGTCGAAGAGGTGGTTAATGGTAGGGGCGTCAAAGCGTACCGTGCACCCACGAGCAATAGATATTGATCCATTCTCACTGATGTTCGCAGAAAATTCCTTCACGACGGGAACCATAGCCTCCTCAGGTTGACTGGTAAATAAGCCCCATCCCCTTTACAAAATCTCTGATACAAAAAATGAGTATAGCTGGGGGTTGGGGGTTAATCTCCGCTCGGGAATGACCACCCTAGTGGAAATGGTACGAAAGAAACGCTTGCAAGCCCACCCAAAGGGGCACCTATTGGTATGATAATCAGGCTCCGTAGCCTGATGACTCGAACTACTTGCTCCCTTACCCTTGTTTTTCTTCGGGCCCATAGAAATTTGACTCTAAATTCCCAACTCTCGGCACCCAAATGAAAAATGGAAAAAATTTGACCTAAAAAACACTATAAAATCCTGTAAAACTCCTACCCTTAACCTGCAATCAGAAAAATCACAAGCAAACAACAAAATTTCTTTGCCCAATCTACACCACTTAGTTTCCCTTCCGCCAATTGAGCACAACTATACAAATTTTAGAGCAACACAACTTCATCTAGGTGAATCACAAGCAAAAAAATATCAATTGTTTTGTTGTTATTTCAATTATTATTTCAATTATTATCATATTGATAATTTAAAATTTATTATTATATTTTTATTTAAAATTTGGAAAATTACTATAAATTGAAAAAAAATATCAAACTATTTACAAATATAGCAAAATTTTATTTTCTATTTGTGATAGACCGCGATAGATCCCAATAGTCATCTATCCGAGTCTATTTGGTAAAGTGATATATGTCTCTCTGGGTCTATCGTGATCTATCACAGATAGAAATTAAAATTTTGCTATATTTATAATTATTTTCAACAATTTTTCTATTTAAACATCCCTTAAAATTTTGTATGATTTGAATTTAAATTAATTTTCTTTAATCTAGATTATTTGATAAAGGTTTAAGAAAAATAATTGTTATAAAAACTTGAATCAATCAAAATTCTAAAAAAATATTTGAAAACAATATATTAATGTAGGATAATATTATTATAATATATTTATTTAAATGGTTAAAAAGGTAATATATTTTTTTAAAAGCTAAATCTAAAAGCTGCTGTTTATATAAAGCTCAATCTAAAATCTGCTGTTTATGGGCTTTAATATGTTACTTAAAATTTAAAAGTGATTTTGGCGAATTAATAAATAAGTAGCTTACCAAACAGGATACGCGGTTAAGATCTTCTCTTAATCACTTTTCAAAATTGCAAAGGCAATCCCAAACGGGGCTAACAAATTACATTTTTATTAATTGTAATTCAATATTATTTGTGTTTAGCTTGATTAAAAGGCTCACTTATAAAACAAAATAAAATGAAATTTAAAAGAAAAAATGGCTTGAGGTTATCTCACTCATATTAACATGCCTATTTTAGTAATTATTCGGTGTTTTGTTTTTTATTTTTGAAATTAAGCCTGTAAAAACTCCTTCAACTTCGAAATTTCATGTTTTATTATCTTCTTTTTATCAATATTTTAAAAAATCAAGCTAAAATTTGAAAACTCAATAAAATAGTTTTTAAAAACTTATTTTTATTTATGGAATTTAGTTTAGAATTCACCCCAAGAAAAGTATCTCTTAGTGACAATTTTTTAGTAACGCAACCAAAATATGTTTATATTACTTTATAGCGATGTGTCAAAAAAAAAAACATTTCGCAGAAAATAATTATTAGATACAAAGAATAAACCACCGTCTCCAAAAGTTTTTGTGATGTGTTAACCTCCACCACAAAAAGCTAATAGTCTTTAGTGACAAATTACTGCGCCATTAAAAGTAAAGTTTTAGTTTTTTTTTTTTTAAAAATGAAAGCCCTAATTTTTTGTTTCCCTCCTTTACTAAACACATTTCTCTCTCATTTTTTAATCCCAAGTCCCCCACGTTTCTCCACTTACATTTTTCTTCTTTGAACAATAGCTTCCCTCCATCGGTGTTACCTTCAACGACCACGAACGACCAGCGCCAACAACGGATACCCACTACAGACTTCGTTACCTTTGTTTGGTGGCACCCATGCGCACACCCACCATGAGCAACCAGCAACGATGCACCCCTACGACAATAGCGGGCATTGGCTTTGTTTGGTGACACCCACGACATGAGTTATTTGAAGATCCACATGTTTTTTGTGATGAACGACAAACTTCCTCTACATTTTCCTCTTATCCGGCTTCTTCTCTAGCTCACACTGGTCAATTATGCTACAACCATGGATAGACAAGTGATCTCAACCCTAGAACAACACATCTCTCACTACAAGAATTTTTCCCTTCTCTGACGATCAAAACTGTCGGAAAAAGCCAAAAAATCGTTGGAAAAGTCCGATAGTTTGTTTACCGCCAGGATCGTCGTCGGGATAGCCTCATCGGGAAAGCCTTTTCCCGACTCAAAAAAGTCATTTTGTCGTAAATAAATTATTTTTCGACGAAAAACTTTCAGCGATTTTCTCCCATTGCCCATAAGGTAGTGTCGGGAGAAGTGAATGTCTTCTCCCAACAGCACCTTCTGGGCATCGGGAGAAATAAATATCTGGAAGCAAGCCAAACACATTTTAGTGTAAGAAGAAGTGATTTCTCCCCTGACGCTAAAATTTGGTCTTTCGCCCGACGCCATTGTATTGAAGGTCTGGAGAAATGCTTTCTCTCGACGCAAACCAACATATTTAACATCGGAAGAAATTACTTCTCCTAATGCTCATAAGTTTTGGCATCGGGAGAGGTGTTTTTCAATGAAATTTGAGCGTGGTGTCAGGAAAAATACTACCAAATGTTGTGAATTATATTTTTCCCAATGCCGCCTTTAAATTGGGCGTTGGGAGAGGTATTTTTTTATATTAAATTTTTATAATTTATTAAATACCAAACCTATTTAAAATTTATTAAATATCAAACCTGTTTAAATTCAACATCTAATTAATTTTCTACCATAACATTAACACTGAAATAACAATACGTAGTATCTTAAAAATTACATAATTAAAACATAAACACCAAAATGACATTTTTCAACATTACATATTATCTTTATCTTAAACATTACTATAGTATCTATAAAACATTAACACCAAAATAACATTACAGATCTACAAAATACAAATTTACAACCTAAACTTTACTTTTCTGAGAGATCCATCTTGAAACTAGTCCTTCGAGCTACCTACAAAATACAAACTTAAACATTATACATTTACCCATACACTAATATCAACAATGATATAAAACTTAAAAAAACTTAAACTTAAATTTAGTAACTTAAAGTCAGAGCAAGAGCACGACAGCGAGAGAGTTGGTCGCATTATCACTCTCGCTCTCGCTTCATTTCCTCACTCACAATCACTCTTATCTCGCTCGCTCTCTCACTCGCTAATTGCTACAGGACAAGAAAAAAAATCAATCAGAACATTTCAGAGAGTGAGAAAAATTCAACAAAGTAGGAGAAGATCTGAAAATCACATACGCAAAATTGAAAAATTCAAAAATTCAACAAAAATTTTAAAACTCCCTCCTGAATAGGTTTTTTAAAATCCCTCACCCGAAGCTCCTTCTCCCAACGATATTTTAATTATCGTTGAGAGAGGATTTTTTTTTAAACCCCTTTACCGTCGGGAAAACTCTTTTCTTCCAACGGTTTTAAAATACCGTCCGGAGTTAACATTTTGAAAAAAAAATTCTTGTCTTCATTACATCCCGACGTTAGTGCTCAGCATCAAGAGAACTACTCTCTTCCGACGCTAACTAAAATTCGTTGGAATAGTTATACTTTTCTCGACGAAAAAATAAAGGTGATTGACATAGCTACTTTTTCCCAACGCTTCATAAATCGTTGGGAAAAGGAACTTTTTCTGATGGTTTTTTAGGCATCGGGAAAAGCTTCATCGAGAAAAACAAAATTTCTTGTAGTGTCTATCAATTTTAGCAATGTTTTCCTCTTTTGGTGAGATTTAGTTCTAATCCACTACAAGCTGACTTTAGTTTTACATTACTCATTGTGGCATAGCTAGTTTTAACATCTGTGTTTATCGTTGGGTGTTTTCTACGGATATTTTATTTCCTTATATGGCGCCTGTATGTAGACTTATTTGGGTTGATTTTATTTCCATATCGGTTTCACCCTTGATTAGTTTCCTTACTTATTCTACTACTTAAAAGATGTTGGGCATTCCTTTCTAGGGTTGTCGTTTTTCATAGTATTGACAAAAGATTGTGTGTGAGTCTGGCCGACCTCATCACTGTGATAAGGGTTTGTGTGTTACATTTTTTCGCTGTGCATTTGTGACATTTTGTGAAAGCACGGATATGATATTCATAACACCGTGTCTAAAGACATGCTTGTAAAGTCAAGGGAAGCCTTGAACCTCTTATTGTGAAAAGGGAGTTCTCATTTATTAGAAGTGCAGAGCATTTCAGTGAAGGACGTTAACTGTAAGTTGAGAGAGATAATTGACCAGAGGAGTGTCACATTTGCATAGTCACAATCTGAAGTGCTGCTACACTAATATAGTCGAACTTAGGGGGAGCCTAAGCATAAAAAGGAGTCTCTCATCTAGGGGGAGCCTAGGTGTTTCGAGGTAAGCTTGACTAGAGTCACTGTAGAAGTAATTGCTTTACAGATAAGTATCTTGTTGTACTTGCTTGACTTTTCGATATTAGTGAATTATCTTTCTCGGGCACGTAGCCCCCTAGACGTAGGTGTATATCACCGAATTGGGTTACCAACTTCTGTGTTTCAGTTTTACTTGGCATGATCTATGTGATGTCAAATTAGTTGTGAACACTACAAATTTGACTTTCTAATTGTTTAAGTTATTGTGTATTTTCTTTCAATTGGTATTAGATCACGTCTCTTAGATCTTAGTGATGGATTAATAAGCATGCAGCAGAAGTTAATTTGATCAATTTTCACTCTAAGATGCTCAATTTAGAGGATTAAACATGCAATTAAGAAGAAAAACCAAAGTTTCAAGAACACTTACCCTTGAAGCTCCAAATTCTCCTTCAATTCTTGATGAATTTCAGCACCACTTGTCCCGTATTGTGAAGAAGACAACCAAGCTCCTAGCTTAGTTAGTGGGAAAATCCAATCTTCAAAAATCAATTTTAAAATCAATTTTCAATGAATTTCCAAAATTGAATTAAAATTGATTTTTAATTTCAAAAAGATAATTAAATAATTAAATAAAAAATAATTTAATATTTAATTAATTAAATATTATTATTTTAATATTAAATAATAAAATAATATTATTTTTCCCACTTGTCCCGATTTTTCTAAAAAAAAACCGATATGAATCCCTATTCATATGATTAATATTTAAATTATATTTAAATATTATAATTAACTCTATTTGTACGTTTAATTCGTAATTAAACGCCGATATATCGTATATATCTAACTTTCATTCCTTAAGCCAAGATTTGAATGATTCAAACTTATTCACCACATTATCTAAGATTTTAGTCCATTTATGAGCTAGTAGAGGGACCTAATGGACCTACAGATCATGAGCTCCAACGATCCGAGATTAACCGGCCAAACTCTTTAACCTAGTTAACCAACATTCGTTAACTAACGGGACACTCCACTAAAGCCCGTAATTGCACTCTCCTCACTGTAGATATATTTGTGTCCATTTGATATAACCGTCATCGATAAGTCAATCCTTCACAGGTTGTTCATAACTTCAGCTAGGTCAAATACTGATTTACCCTTGAGTTACATCATTTTTCCTTAAGTACCATTGTCCCTCTAATGAACAATTAATTTAGGATCTAATCACTAAATCCATTCCCTCTCGGGCCAGTGAGAGGATGGGGCCCCTTGTTCAAGTCCTGGGAACAACACTTAAGAGAACAACCTCTCTTCTATCCCTAAGTTTGGTAGGAGTGAATTCCATTTTGTAAATTCTATGTTCCCAACTATCTACCCAGTCTTATCCCTGAAATCGGAGGAATGTTGAGCAGCGCTATTGAGCTTACTCTTACCTATGTAGATCAAGGGATAATTCTGAATAAATAGGAGTTCATAGATAGCTCAAGATTCAGATCAAGTTATCTAGGTCATCGATAAGTGAAATTAATCAATGTTAATCGTAAACGGTGTTAATACGTAACAGTAATTATTTCAAGCTCAGTCTTACACAATCTCATTATGTAGAATACCCCCGCTCACATGTCTCTACATGATCAAATCAGAATCACTTCATTTATGACACTTTACAATATTTGTAACAATCATGAAGCGGGTCGTATTCAATAGTGTCTCCAAGAAGAGGTACCCAACCTAATCCATGTACTATAGACTATTGAGGCTACTTACTCGAACTTGGTCCTGTTTATGTCTCCACATAAAGTCCAAGTACTCATGATAGTAGCCAAGGGTTCGTAGTTTAATTGGATTTAGAGTTGATAAATAATTAATTCACTTGAATAACTTCATATGTACTAAAAATCACCTATCTACAAAAACTACGAGTTTTAGGACATACAACCCAACACTTAGGTGCATCAATCATGAATGGGATCAAGGAAGGTGGCTCCACTACAAGACCTCCAGTTCTGGATGGAACAAATTACTCTTATTGTAAAGCTCATATGACTGCTTTTCTGAAATCCATCAATAGTAAGACATGAAAAGCTGCGGTTACCGAGTACTCTCATCCCAATACAAAAATGAAAGATGGAAAATAAATCCTTAAACCAGAGCTACAATTGACAGAAGCTGAAGATGAAGCATACTTAGCAACTGACGTTAAATGCCATTTTCAATGGTGTAGAACGAAATATCTTTTAGTTGATTAATACTTGTGTTTTTGCAAAAGAAGCTTGGGACATTTTATCTGTTGCCCACGAAGGAACCTCCAAAATCAAAATGTCAAGGCTCCAATTGTTAGCTTCTAAATTTGAAAATTTGAGAATGAATGATGATGAATCCATTGTTGAGTTCAATGTTCGTCTACTTGATATTGCTAACGAATCATTCGCCCTTGGAGAAAAGATCTCAGAGGAAAGATTGGTTCACAAGGGACTCAGATCACTGCCAAAGAAGTTTGATATGAAAGTTACTACTATAGAAAAGGCACAGGATATTGCTCCGCTAAAAGTGGATGAGTTGTTTGGATCTCTACTAACCTTTGAAATGTCTCTCGACGGACAACAAAAGAAGAAATCTAAAAATATTGCTCTTCAATCTCTTGTTGAACTCCCCCAAAGAAGCTTCAGATAAAGAATCTGACAAATCCTTGGCTAGATCTAGACCCCTTCTCTTTAAACAATTCAATAAAGTGTTGAAACGCTTTGGAAAGATTATTGGTCAGCATGGCCCTAAACAATTCACAGTTATCAATAATAGGAAGGATGATGACAAGCATGTAAGTTTCCATATTGAAAAAGAAAAGGGTCTTAAATGCAGAGAATGCTAAGGTTTTCGTCACTTTCAAGCAAAATGTCCAACTTTCCACAAGAGACGTAATAGAAGTTATGTACTGACATTATCAGATGATGGGACAAGTTCAAGTGAGTCTGAGGCAGAGGTTAAAGTGCTTGTTAGCAACATCTCATCTGACACGTCTTTAGGTGTGATATCTGAGTATGATGCATACGCTGAAAATGAGATTGACGTCAACACTCCTGTATCTGATGACTTGTCTTATTAGGCATTATTCAACAAATGGGGTGAAGATATGAAAGTTTTGGATACTCATAAAGAAAGAATTGAATCCTTGTTGGCTGACAACCATCATTTGATGTCCATTATTGCTAAACTAAAACGTGAACTGGTCCGATCTAAGACTGGAAAGGAATCTATGATGAAGAATATTCGAATGCTCAATTCTTGTACTAAAACTCTTGAAAACATCCTTTCTAAAGGAAATTCCGCTAGTAATCATCAGGGCTTGAGATTTAATCAATTCTAAGGAGCAATCCACATCTCAATCCCAGAGTAAAGGAAAACGAGCTATTGAGTTTGTTAAGGCTCGTAATCTAGAATTCTATGGTGCTGTTGAGGCCCATCTAACTACTAACATAAAGTCTCTAACAGGCATCGCGGATCTCGGTGGATCTGTCATTTTTGTGGCAAACCTTGGCACATAAGACCTTTCTGCTATCAGATGTTTAATATGTTTAGAAGGACTACTAACTATTGTAGACATTCCCAGTATTCTCATTTTGAGAAGATCATCGGAAGAAATGTAAACGTTGTTTGGAAAGTAAAAGAGAATCAGATGAAATGCAATGTGATTTTGACGTCTCTCCGATCATCGGCTAGGGATGACTAGTATTTTGACATGGAAGCTATCTTCACATGACCAGTGATTGCAACTATCTAACAAATCTCAAACTAGTAAGTACTGGGAAAGTCACTCTTGGAGATGCAGCCATTGGAAGTATCATTGGGAAGGGAAAGCTCAATGTGTAGGGCCAACCTTCTTTTGATGATATTATGTTGGTTGAAGGATTGACTATCAATCTCATTACCATCAGTCAGCTTTGTGATCAAGGATTGCAGGTAAGCTTCATAAAAGAACAGTGTTTTGTTATTGATGATGTTAAAACTCTTGTCATGATAAGTACTCGTGAAGGAATTGAATTTCGAGAAAAAGCGAATGATCGCCTTGTGCCATTAAATTTGTTTTTGGAAAACCAAATTATAGAGAACGAACATACAAGATAAACTACTGTATTAGCATACTTTTAAAGAAGATCTAGAGATTAGGAGTTTTTCCTACCTTTGAAGACCTTCTTTGATGTGGAAATCTCCTTTTTCAAAGTGACAAACCAGTGAGAATCTCCAACAAAACACAACAAGAACTCTTCTCTTTTGGAACACCACCACAATGACAACCTTGCTATTCTTCAGGAAGAATCAAAGAGGAGTTGTGGGCTCTTTTTGAATTTTGGTAAGGGAAAGATTTAAGAGGAAGAAGAGAGAATTGGAGAGGGAGAGTTCTTGAGAAAATATAGAACTCTTCCATAACTTCTCCCCTCCCTTTCTTTTCTTTTTTTATGTGTAAATGTGAAAGAGAGATGAGAAAATAACTTCCTCGATAACATGGGAAGTTATTTATTTAATAATAATAATATCATATTAATTAAAATTAAAAATAATTTAATCATATTATATTAAATCATATTTAAAAATATAATAAAATAAAATTAATTAATTAAATATCCCATATTTAATTTAAATTTGAATCATATTCAAATAACCTTCTCTCACATAACCTATAGTTTTTAATATGAATCTCATTCATATTAATTTTAACCTATAGTTTTTATATGAATCCCATTCACATAATTAATATTTAAATCTCATTTAAATATTCATCTCTCTTATAATATAAAGTATAAATTTCGAATCTTATTCAAAAATAAACTTTATATTATAATGTATTTATATACATTACCCTAATTGTATTACATACAATTAATTCTCTTATTAATTTGAACATTTTAGATTAAACCAAAATATTTTATTCTTACACTAGTCCTTTATGAGCTAGCAATGGGACCTTATGGACCTATAGTTAGAAGCTCTAATGATATGAGATTAATCAATTAAACTCTTTAATTAGATTAATCAATATTCATTAACTATAAGTCATTCCAATAAAGATTTACAGCTGCACTCTTTGCACTAAAGTTATATTTCTGTGTCCATGGAATTTACTAATCAACAGTAAGTCAACCCTTCAAAAGTTACTCATAACTATAGCTGTGTCAAATTACCGTTTTACCCCTGTAGTTATATGAACTCCTTAAGTACCATCGATCACTCTAATGAACAAACTGTTTATAGTCCAACTATAAACTAACCCCTCTCGAGCCAGTGAGAGGGTGAGACTTCATTGTTCAAGATCCGGAATCAGCCCTTAAAGGAGTAATTTATCTACTTACCCTAAGCACAGGAAGGAGTGAATTCCATCTTGTGAAGATATGCTCCTAGCTCCCTAGTTAGATAAATTCCCAAAATGGTGGGCTTATTGAGTCGGCAATATGGCCACTCCCACCCATAAAGATCAAAGGATTGACCTCATAGACAGGAGTTCGTAACTCACTCAGGATTCAAGTCGAGTTACCTATAGTCTTCCTATAAAATGTTAATTTCTACAATTAACGGCGTTACAAAGAGAAATTAAACATTTCGTGGTTCGATTTTATACAAACTCTTTGTATAGGATACCCTCACTCACATGTCTCCACATGAATGATTAGGATCAAATAGTTTGTAACACTTTACAACTCCTTATAACAATTACAAAGTGGATCGTATACCAGAATAAGGCACCTAAACTTAAACATGATCCAACCTTGTATGTCAATCAATAGATGCTTATGTTTACATTAAATAACCATGGAATCTTAGTTTATTGGATTGAGTTAATGCATAAAAGAGATAAAATAACTTCTTATTTTATTCAATAAATAAAATGTATATATCAATTTACAAAACTACAAAACCCAAGAGATTTAGGACACACCAATCCCAACAACTCGATCATCTAACAATTGCTATCTATGGAATCTGGATTCTACATCCTCTATTTGTCATCTCTTCAGGCAAGATGAAGCAAATCTATGACATAAGAAACTAGGTCATATCAGAATGAAGACGATTCAAAAAGCGTTTACTAAGAATGTTATATCTGGTATTCCATCCTTAGCTTCTTCAACCAATATCGTCTGTAGAGACTGTCAGTCCAGCAAGTGATAAGCACTTGAAAAGTGCTTTCTATCCTCTCAAATTAAGGGAGTTTATATTAGATTTCACTTGTTTGCTAGTGGTTTTCAGGTTAAAATGAGGAAAATTAGAAGAAAAGACTAAAAGATCAAAACCGAGCAAGAATACCGCGAAAAAGAGCTAAAAAACTAAAAAAGGCGAAATTTGGGATAGCATCGCAGCGCCTGGACGGCGCTGCCACGACGCTAAAACTTGAACGCAACGTTCTGGAAGCATTATAGCATCGTGGCGCCAAAATCCAATGCAACATTCTGAACGCATTACAGCGTCGCGGCGCATGGACGATGCTGCCACGACGCTAATGCCCGAGAGCAATAATTCTAAATGCATCACAGCGTCGCGGCGCTTGGACGGTGCTGCCGCGGCGCTAAAACCCGAGAGCAACAATTTTGGACACAACCGTAGCGCCGCAACACTATAGACCAGCGCCGCGATGCCAACTTTTCTTAAATGAAAATTTGTTATTTTTGGTAAATTTTTGGGCGGCCAACTTTTTAAATTTGGGGGTTTCCAGCAGCCCTAATCATCAAATCAAATCAAGAATCAATCAACCATCAATTTACAGATCTAAAGAGGCATAAAAAGGAGAGAATTGAGTGAGAGTTTATAAAAGAGTTCAAGGAGTGAGTTAGTTGCAAGGAAGAGTTCGAGATAGTCATGGTGCCCTTTGAATTCCGAAGTGAGAGCCAAGGAGGTCGTGACGGTGCCTACTTCAATCAAGAGCCTCTTTTCAGTAGAGTTTCCCTTTCTTTACACTCTTTCTTTTTTTATTTTGCTTAAACATGTTGCTTCAAGCTATGGGTGGCTAAACTCTTTAGTTTTAGGGTTTTGATGATTTGTTTATGAATTTATGTTGATCTTGTAGACTTTCATGGTTTTGTTGGAATGATTATGCTTTTCATTGTTATTGTGTTTAATTCTTGTGGATTGGCCATCTTCACATGTTAGGTTAGATGTATGATTGAGAGATTGTATGTTTAACTTGATCTATAAGAATGAATTGTTGTTAATCTATCATGAGAGTAGTTAGGTTGACAATAAAAGTTGCTAAAGACTATTCTTAATGCCATGTAATTCGAATTGGTTTCAAGAGATTAGTAATCAATCGAGTTGCATGAGAAAGAGTTGTTTTTTAGAGAAAATAACTTGGAATTAAGTTTCTAGACTTAGGCATATGAATTACCATAAATTCCATGAATTCTATAATATTGCATGATGAAATAAACAATGATTCATTACCCTAGAACTCTCTTTGATTCTTGTGTTTCTCACTTTAATACTTTCCTTATTTGGTTTATATTTTCCATAAATCACAAATTCAATTCCAATCCTCAAATAAAATTGATTCAACTCTAGAATAGCTAAGTAACTTAAACCTTCACAATTGGATCTCCAGTGGAACGATATTCGAACTTAACCGTCTTATATTATAACTTTACCCGTACACTTGCGGTTAACATTAAAAGTGCGCATCAAGTTTTTGGCACCGTTTCCGTGGATCCTGTCACACCCCCTCCCAGATTAACTACCTATCCTGAAAGGGAATGTGAAGACAATAAACATCACCCCTCTTGTGATGCATATTGTCCCATCTTACATAACTTCCTGTGCACACATTTCATACATAAACATTCATAGAACTCAGCCCTATTACACATGGTCATAATATAACAATCCTTCCTGTACAAATTACACTTTTATCATATCACATAACTAAACTTCCATAGATCCACCATACATTTATACAAAACTACATTACGATCCCCACTCTTTACACAATTTGATCTACATGCTACCTACATAAGGTTATATACAACGTACAACTCTCAAACATGACTGAATTTCGAGAACTCGAGACTTAGGCAGGGTGAGCTGAAGTAGGCTAAGCACCGGGAACGTCCTTGCTACCTGGGGGGAAAGAAAACATCGAAAACGTGAGCTAAAAGCCCCGTGAGTAACTAATTTTGTAAAACTATCATTTGTTCAAAAACAGGCATGTTAAAAACATAATAACGCCATAAACGTAAACGTGATTCAAATATTCACTTCTGTAAAATAATAATTTCAACAATGTAAACAAATCACATATGTTCATGCCAAAATGATCGTATACGAAAAAGAATTCGTTCTCATAACTTTCCCTTAGTCAGGGCGGAGCAAGACTCAACGCACCCGACGTCGAAAACATCCTTAGCTGAGGCAGAGTAAAACTCAACGCACTCAACATCGATAACAATCCTTAGTTGGGGTGGAGCAAGACCCAACACACCCAACGTCACAACCTCTATGTGCACATAGGAATATGGCGGGTTGCCCAAGTACCTTCTACGAGTCCTTCAGTACTGGGTCCCGGGGAAACTCACATGCCTTCTCATGTCCTTCAGCATTGAGCCTCCTCTAAAACATTTTAGAAACCAACATTATACGTGAATAGATCACATGAAAATCTTTCATGAAAATCAAATATATTATGATAAACAACATTTCAAAACATGCCATTTAACATCTTATAGAAACGGATAAAACATGCCTTGTGAACAATATCATCAAACCTCATGCTTTTCAAGAAAACAGTTCATCTCAAAGCCATATCTCATAAGAAAAACCAAATTAAAAATTTTCAATAAATTTCGTTTCAAGGAAAGAAAAGTGTCACTCACAACTTGTCCTTAGGCCCTGAGCGGATCATATGCCTTTCCGAGCTCTTCTTGGCCTGTAAATACACATTCCTCACGTTACGTTTCCTTAACTTCCTTTACATGATCATTAAATGTGCATACTTAAACTCTAATCATGATTAACCACCGAGACTCCCTTTCTTTCCTAAATTACACATAATAAGCGAGATTCTATGTTATTAGCGAGATTACCAACGAGATTTCACCTTACTAGCGAGTTTACTAACGAAATTACACAACAGGTCACGACACTAGCGACACTGGCATAAGCGAAACCAGCGAGACTACCTGAGGAGCGTTACTGAGCGAGAGCTAGCGAGATTTGTGAGAGAAAAACCGTCGTTGCTCGATCAGCGAGACTAGTGTCGCTACTCACGCCAATTCCCCAGCGTTACCTGCTTCCAAATGACTTCCGACAGCAGAGTTTTCTCCTTTCCTTTTTGTTCTCACTTCTATCAATTCAACGTCATATTTCCAGCCAGATTTAGAACTTTTTCCCTTCTACAAACTTGTAGAGAAACATGTTTTCTAGCTTACCTCAAAATTTCGTGGCCTAACTCGTCCTGGTTCGTCAGATATTGCAAGTTTTCTCCGCGCTACTCCAGATTGCACAGAAAATTCGTATCAGTAACTTCCAGCTAAAAGTTCACATGTTTTTATTCCGTTTCAACTCAGGCATCCTTCATAAACGTTGTTCAAAATTGAGTTAACTTACTAACCTTAAAATTTCAGCCCAAAATTCAATCTCTTCAGCTCGCTATTCACCAAACACCAGACCTGGTTCGAGCTGTGCGACAGCAGATGAAGCTCCTGTTTCAGCTTCAGTTGTACCTTGAAATCGTCCAAAACCTTGCACGAAATTGTCCTACGATTCTTCTTCAACCTCTCCACGACGTGCAGCTGAAAGATAGCATAGAAATGAGTTTGAAAATGAGTAGAAAGAAGTCGGCAACATTTTCTTTGCAAATAAAACCAAACCGACTTTCCATCCTTATCCTTTTTTTTTTTCTTTTCTTTTTTTTTCCTTTTTCTTCTCTTTGTCTTTTTTCCCTTTTGGTTTCCTTTTCTTTTTCTCTCTCTCTTTTTTTTTTTACAAAATAAGATTATTAATATTAATTCGCTTAAAGCTTTTGAACGTGCTTACCAATTAGGTGCTTACAGATCCAAAGAACGGTTTTTGTTATTTAATATTCATTAGAATTGATAGATCTTAATTTGATGTGTATATTATTTGGTTGTTTATTTATTTATTTATTTTTATTTTATTTTATTGTATTTTATATTTTTTCCTTTTTATTTTATCGTATTTTATTTTATATTACTTTATTTTATTTTATTTTATTTTATTTATTATTTATTATTTATTATTTATTATTTATTTTTATTATTTTGTCGGCTGATGCCTCGAGATAATACTAATATTCTCCCTCTTGATCCCGAGATTGAAAGGACGTGTAGAAGAAACCTAAGGGTTCAACATAATCATATCGAGGAGATGGCAGAGGAGATACCCATCAATGTCAAAAACTTTGAGTTGAAACCGAGGTTGATTCACATGGCTAGAGAGCTAGCCTTTAGAGGAAGAACCAATGAAGATCCTCACAAGCACTTGCGGTCTTTCTTAGAAATATGCGGGACGATAAAGATGAATGGTGTTTCTAACGATGCAATTAAACTAAGACTTTTTCCTTTCTCTTTACAGGACCGGGCTAAGGATTGGTGGAAACCATACCTCCGGATAGCATCACAACGTGGAAGATCTTAGCTCAAGCTTTCTTGAACAAATATTTTCCACCGGCTAAATCTCAAAGACTAAGGACGGAGATTGACTTGAGGATGAACAATTATATGAGGCTTGGGAGAGGTATAAGGATCTCTTGAGAAGATGCCCTCAACATGGTTACCCGGATTAGTTGCAAATTCAACTCTTCTACAATGGATTGTCAAGCTCAACCAAATCCATACTAGATGCAACCGCCGGAGGCTCAATTTTTCCAAAGAATGCTTAAGAGGCGTACACCATACTAGAAGACTTGGCCATTACATCGTACAATTGGTCATGTGAACGATCTTCTCCAATCATCCCAAAAGCCACTGGACGATATGAGATGGACGAGGTAAGTTCTCTAAAAGCTTAATTGGCTTCTCTCACTAATGCTTTATCTAAATTTTCTCAAGGAAGCCAAGTCCAAGCAAGTCCATCATCCATAGCTTCCCTTGCGGCCATGGCAAGTCAACAAGAGCCTAGTGAGTTAGAAGTGGCCAATTATGTGGATAGAGGACAATACCAAGGTCAACAACAACTTCCAACTCACTATCATCCCAACTTGAGGAATCATGAGAATTTTTCATATGCTAACAACAAAAGTGTGTTGCAAGCACCTCAAGCATTCAATGGAGTGGGGAATGCAAAGACATCATCACTAGAGGACATAATGCTTGACTTTGTCAAAGAGTCAAGATCAAGGACAACCACATTGGAGAATTTGGTCCAAGCTATCTCAAGCATCGTTGAAAGCCAAGGTAAGGCACTTCAAAACTTAGAGGTTCAACTTAGTCAAATGGCAACTTCCCTCCAAACAATGCAAAAGGGTGAGTTCCCTAGTTGTCTCGGGAGAAACCCAAGGGAGGAGTGTAAGGCTGTGACTTTGAGGAGTGGGAAAAAGCTATCCACTCCCTTGGTCAATGATGAAGATGATGAAACTCCACAAGAAGAGGATGTTCCACAAAAAGAGAGTGCATCTAAGGAAAAGGAGAAATCAAAGTCCAACATAGGGAGTACTTCTAACTCTACTTCTTTTATCCCTAATACTTTACCTTTTCCTCAAAAATTTCAAAAGAAAAAGATTGATGCTCAATTTTCAAAGTTCTTAGACATATTCAAAAAGTTAGAAATTAACCTTCCTTTTGCAGGTCATTAGAACAAATGCCTAAGTATGCCAAATTCATGAAGGATGTATTGTCTAAGAAGAAAAGGTATGGAGATTATGAAATGGTTGCACTAACCAAAGAATGTAGTGCGGCACTACAAAGGAAATTGCCTCCAAAACTAAAGGATCCAGGGAGTTTCTCTATCCCTTGTCATTTAGGCAATAATAAGGTTACTAAAGCACTTTGTGATCTTGAAGCTTCCATTAATCTAATGTCTTTATCCATGTTTAGGAAGCTCAATGGAGGAGAGGTGCAACCAACTACCATATCTTTGCTTTTGGCTGATCGATCATTTGTTCATCCCTACGGCATTGTGGAGGACGTCTTGGTTAAGGTAGACAAGTTTATCTTCCCGGTGGACTTTATGATATGAGACATGGAAGAAGATGCTGAAATTCCCATAATCCTTGGGAGACCATTTTTGGCCACCGGAAGGGCCCTCATCGATGTGCAAGATGGAAAGCTCACATTCTGCCTTAACGATGAGGAGGTAACATTTGACATTTATAAAACCCTTAAGCATCCGGATGTAGAAAGGTATGAGCATCATGAGCCAACCACAAAGGTAACATCACCTATCTCTTCGAATAAAAACTGTAAGCCCCGTACTTAGTCTTGTGAGAAAGCAAGGAAAGAAGGGACCAAGAGATGGACACTTGGGTAGGAGTAGTTGGCAGGAATGTGATTGGGGGCGGAAAAAATGACTAAGTACCAGCTATGCGTTGGTGGCAACGCACCTCGATGGAAGCAGTTTGGTGTGGACGCAAAGGTGAGGGAAGACCGTTAGGCGTTGAGGCCATGACGCGTTGAGGTCACAAGGCGTGGAGAGCCACCTTGCACTGAAGGTTATCTTGCGACAAACGCATTGAAGGCTGTAAACTGTAAGATGTTGGAAGTTGAAGGCCACAAGGTGTTATAAGACTACTATGCGGTGAACACTACCATGCGTCGAAAGTGGGTATGCGTTGGACAAAGAAGGTTGGCCGAGAGAGAGTAATGCGGTTGTTAACCATCTGACGGGAGAGTTTTGAAAAGTAAACCATCAGAGGCTGTGTGCTGCTGAAGCTAAATATAGAAGGTATACGTTACATAGATTGTAGTATAGTGTTGAAATGGAGATTAAGTCGGTGGTATATATATATAAGAGGATTGAGAATTCAATCGTTTTGATTACATTTCAGAGCTCGAGTTGGGTTCATTTCGAAGATAAACATCGGAGGGAGGTAGAAGAAGACGTTCATGTCAATTTGGAGTGGAAACTTCATCGTAACCGCGGAAGAAACTTGAGCTGCGCAAAGGACTCAGCTGGTGTTACTCTCTCAGAGTAACGTTTGGTTTTGGAGGAAGAACGAACTAAAGAAACGATGATTAGGGCCAGAACTTCTGAGGTTAGTAAGTTAACTCGATTTTTAGCAAGTTTCACGAAGGGTGCTTGAGCTGAAATTGTGTAAATGTGTGACAAACTCCAGATAGAAGAGATTGGAGCTGAAATTGCCGGAGGATTAGAAGCGACTTGGAGTTGTTGAAGGATATGCCCTAAACGGAGAGAACATTCTTCATGAAATTTTGAGGTATGATGAAGGACTTGCACCTTAATAAGTTTGTAGAAGGAAGTAAGTTCTGAAATTGGCCGAAATGTAATGTTTAGCAGGTTGAAGAAGGAAGAGGAAAAGGAGAAGGAAACTGTTCTACTGCAGCGATAGTATCGCTGGGAGAGCGAGAGACAGGGCAGCCAAACAAGTATCGCTGTAATGCAAGAGGGGCTTTGCGTCTCACAATTCTCGCTGAAGTCTCGCTGGGTATCGCTCCTTAGGTAGTCTCGCTAGTTACGTTCAACCTAGTATCGCCGGTGCAGTAAAACGTAATGAATTTCGCTGGTAGTTTTTAGTTGTCCTAGGAGTAACGCTATTTATGAGTATGAAGGAAAAAGGAAGATTATGGAATACTGAATGTGAGAAATATGTATTTTCAAGCCAGGAAGAGCTCGGGGAGGCTTATAATCCACTTAGACCGAGACAAGTTGTGAGTGACCTTTTTCTATATCTTGTGGTTACTTTTAGTATAATTATTTATTAAGAAATTATGGTACTCTGTAGTATTCGTAGTAAGTATGTTATGCCAGCAAGTTAAAAGGAAACTAACTTTATTGTCTAAATGTAAACATGGCTGAGGGACCTTATGGTGAAAGCCTAAGTGAATGTAAACATGAAATTCAGTGCTGAGGGACCTCGTGTGAAAGCACTTGAATAGTTAGGTAGAATGGATTTCAATGCTGAGGGACTTCGAGTGAAAGCATGTGGAAATCCGTCACATACTAGCTCGTGCTGAGGGACTATGAGTGAAGGCAGTTGAGCGGAGAATGAATTGGTTACCAGTGCTGAGGGACTACGTGTGAAGGCACATGGTAATGTAGACATGATCGAGTACGGTGCTGAGGGACAGGATGTGAAGGCACCAGATAGTCGCAAGTCTGTGAAACATGATAATTGGACATTTATATATGATTAGAAATGAGACTTTGTACTGATATACGAGAGGGTTAAGTTGTGCCTTGTCACAACCTTAGTTAGTTAATCACCATGGGGTAATAAAGATTGTGATATGGGTGAGATCAAAAGCATAAGAAGTTTAGAACTATCAGAAATGCGATATGTAATGGTTGCAAATGGTTATGCCAGTTCATGTTTGATGGTGATAGTTGAATGAATTTAGTCACTCACTGGGCTTATTGCTCACTCAATTTGTTTGTTTGTTTGTTGTCTCAGGAAGCGAGCGTGTCTGGGACGCCTAGCCTACAGAAGTATCTCGTCTGGGCCTAACTTGAAGCAAACCTCTGGGATAGTTGTAAATATTTAGTTTGTACCCATGTTTTGTAATGTACATGTTCCTTAAGAGTGTTGGGAGAATTGTTCTATATTATATATATATATATATATATATGCAAAGAATGCCTGTCGAAAGATTGTATGCTCTCAAATATTTTAATAGCAACGATGTTTCTTTTTGTGATCAATTTAGTTTCTAGTTACAATATGTTATATAGAGAGTGTAGTTTCACACTCACTCCTAGGTATAAAGTGTATCTGGGATGGGGTGTGATAAAAACTCTATGCATGATGAGCCTCCTTTGAATGGTAAGACTAATGGCATGCTTGATGTTAAAGTAGAAAATTATATGAAGCATGTTTCTAGTTGTGATAATTCTCCTAGTTCTTTTTGCATGCCTCCCAAACCTATAATGAATTATGAACAAATTATGGAGAAGCATTTTAAAAATGAAGTGGTGAGTCCGGTAAAATCTACTGTTACAGTGCACCACCTTTAAGCTGATGACAAGCATCCCTCCTGTAGGATAAGCAAAAATCATCTGTTCAGCAATATCATTGGAAGTTTGGAGGCTGGAGTGACAACTAAAAGAAAGAAGAAAATAAGTTATCTCGAGACGATTAGCAATGTATGTTTCACCTCCTCTGTTGAACCTAAGAATGTTAAAAAGGCTCTCAAAGAGGAATGCTGGGTCAATGCCATGCAAGAGGACCTTGAACAATTCGAAAGAAACAAGGTGTGGACTCTCGTTCCCCGCCCAAAATTGTCTAATACAATGGCACCAAATGGATCTTTAAAAATAAATTTGATAAGAAAGGTAATATCATGAGAAACAAAGCACGACAGGTTGCTCAGGGTTACACTCAAGTGGAAGGGGTGGATTTTAATGAAACTTTTGCTTTGGTTGCAAGACTTGGGGTTATTAGACTTTTGCTTGGGATATCCTGTTTTTTGAAGTTTAAACTATATCAGATGAACGTAAAAAGTGCCTTCCTGAATGGTACTTGAAGGAGGAAGTCTATGTTGAACAACCCAAGGGGTTCATTGATCCTAAAAAATTGCACTATGTGTATCGTCTAAACAAAGCTTTGTATAGTCTTAAACAAGCTCCTAAAGCTTGGTATGAGGGGCTAACTAAGTTTCTTGAGCTGCATGACTATAGTCAAGGGGGAGTCGATAGGATCCTATTTATAAAAAGATCTAAAGACCAATTTGTAATTGTGTAAATCTATGTGGATGACATTGTTTCTGGAGGAATGTCCTAAGAGATGGTAAATTACTTTTTAAACAGATGCAAGATGAATTCAAAATGAGCATGGTTGGTGAATTGTCTTATAATCTAGGGTTCCAAATCAAGCAGCTAGATGAAGGGTGTTCATTTCTCAATCAAAATACGCGACGAACCTTGTTAAAAAGTTTAGGCTTGAAAAGGCTTGTATCAAACGAACTCTTGCTCCCACTCATGCTAAACTTACTAAAGACGGTAGGGGAACACCTGTGGATGAGCAACTGTATAGAAGCATCATTGGAAGTTTATTGTACTTAACAGCAAGCATACCCGACATAGCATTTGTTGTTGGTGTTTGTGCTCATTATCAATCCAAACCAAAAGCTAGTCATCTAATAAATGCCAAACAAATAATCTGCTACATCAATGGGACTAGCAACTACTTCCTGGTAGGGTACTATGATGCAGATTGGGCAAGAAGCTCGGAAGATAGAAAAAGCACTTCTGGCGGATGTTTCTTTCTCGGAAATAACTAGATTTCTTAGTTTAGCAAAATGTAAAACTGTGTCTTTCTGTCTACTGCAGAGGCATAATACATTGATGCTGGAAGTAGTTGCACGTAACTTATTTGGATGAAGAAAATGCTTTAGGAGTATGATGTCTCACAAGATGTCATGACACTTTATTGTGATAACATGAGTGCCATAAACATCTTCAAAAACCCAGTTCAACATAGCCAGTCAAAACATATCAACATACAACATCACTTTTTTCATGACTTAGTTGAAAGGAAACAAATTATTCTGGAACACATCAACACATAAAATCAAGTAGCTGATATTTTCACAAAAGGTCTAGACACTGCCCGCTTTGAAGCATTAAGAGTCTCCCCCAGCGTATAAATTCTTGTTAAATAGCAACTAAATAAATGGGCCTGGTAGAAAGGAAGTACGACCCAGTTGATGTCAACTAGTGATGGATGTGACCGGGGATTAACTGCCACCTTAACTATGGTTGGTAAAGGTGTTAGGTTTTATGTCCTAAAACTCATAGTTTATAAATACCAAATATACTTTTATCATTCAATAAAGTTGTTATTGAAATTTATAATCAATAAGTAGTTATTGATTCTATAAAATGTTCTTACTAAATCTAAATCCAATCATCAAAGGATCCTAGGCTGTTACATGAGACTTAAACTTTATGTAGAGACATAAAACTGAATCAAGTTTAAGTTAACAGTCTAAATGGTCTATAGTATATGAATAAGGTTGGGCGCCTTATGTCTAGAGACATTATGGATGCGGCCCACTTTGTAACTAGTACAAATGAAGTGATCCTAATTCGTTCATGTGAAGACATGCGCAGGGGGCGTCTTGTGCAAAGAGTTTGCATAAGACCAAACCATGAAATAATCACTTTTACTTTATAACACCGTTTACTGTCTAAAACTGACTATCTCGACTTTGATGGCCTAGGCAACTCAATCTTAATTCTGAGCTAACTATGAACTTTGGTTTACTCCGGATTATCCTTAGATCTGCATTAGTGAGAGCAACTCAACAGCGCTGGCTCAATATGCCTTCCATTTCAGGGGTAGGATCAGGTAGATAGCTCCACATAGGGTGCAAGAAGGAATTCACTCCTACCTTCTTTTGGGTTAGTAGAGAGGTTGTTCTCTTAAGTGTTGAATCTAGGTCTTGAGCAATAGGCGCCACCCTCTTAAATAGGGTTTGAGAGGACTTTTGATTTGGAAGTTGGACTACAAATCATTGTTCATTAGAGCATCAGTGGAACTTAAGGAATAAGAGGTAATTATAGGGAAAAAACGGTAATTTTAACCTAGTTGTAATTACGAACAACCTGTGAAGGCTCGACTTACCAATAATGGTTATATCAAATGGACATAATATATCTACAGTGAGGAGAGTGCAGCTACGGGTTTTAGTGAAGTGACCTGGTAGTTAATGAATGTCGGTTAACTAGGTTAAAGAGTTTAATCGGTTAATCTCAGATCGTTGGATGTCACACCCCCTCCCAGGTTACCCATCTAACCTAAGAGGGAGTGGGAAGACAATAAACATCACCCCTCTTGTGACGCATATTGCCCTAACTTTTTCTGCACTTACATTTACTTATATACAAAACATAAAACACGGTTATACATCGCATGCTATAACTTGACATGATTTCCTGTAAGGATACACCTTTAATGCATATCATGAATTCGTCCTCATATCCAAAATACAACATTCACAACACCATTGACAGTACCCATTCAAAAGTATATGTTCTACATGCCATTCACATAAGTATATTCAACGTACAACTCCCAAACTTCACTAAATCTTGATGATCGAGGCTTAGGCAGGATGAGCTGTATTAGGCGAAGCACCAGGAACGTCCTTGCTACCTGGGGAGGGAAAAAGAAAACATTTGGAAACATAAGCTAATAGCCTAGTGAGTGACAATTCTTTATAAAACGGCATTCATTTAAAGCAGACATGTTTCGTATAATGAGTAAATCAGAGTTTAACATTTATTCAGATGTAACATGCTTTTCACGAAATTCATCATTTTCATAAATCAATACTAAAATCATATCAAAACGTTTTCCAAGGAATTCGTCAATATCAACCAGTTTTTCAAACTTTTCCCTTAGTTGAGGCGGAGCAATGCTTCTACGCACTCAACGTCAAAAACCATCCCTGGCTTTAAGCAGAGCAAGCTCGATGCACTAGCCAGCTTAACCTTTATGTGCACATAAGAATAGGTCGGGTTGCCTATGTACCTTCTCATGTCCTTGAGTACTGGGTCCCGGGGAAACTCACGTGCCTTCTCATGTCCTTGAGCACTGAGCCTCCTCTTAAAACATTTCAGAATTTCTTTCACATAGTAGTTCATATGAAAATCTTTCATGAAAATCAATTTATCACGATAAACAATATTTTAAAACATGCCATTGCACATCTTATAGAAATGCATAAAACATGCCTTATAAACATCATCAAATATCAAGTTTTTTTAAGAAAGCATTCATCTCAAAGCCATAATTCATAAGAAAACCAAACCAAACATTTTCAATAAATTTCATTTTAAATCAAGAAAAGTGTCACTCACAACTCTTTCTAGGCTTTAAGTGGTTTATACACTGTTCCTATCTCTTCTCGGCCTGCACAAGAAACACACCCTGCGTTAGACAACACTAACTTCCTTTCTTTTCCTCTACTAACTTATAATGAGAAACTCAGTGACACCCGCCAAGAATGACTGTTACTAGCAATACCCAATAGAACAGCACAATTGCTAGCGATATTTGATAAAACAACACCAGCGTTACCTACCTGAGCAACGATACTCAGCGTTATCTAGCGATACTTGTGAGACGGAAAGCTCCTTTGCGTCTCAGCGTTACCCGTCTCGCTGCAAATTCTTAGACAATGTGCCGATACTTGATTTTTTCCAACGGCACTCTGCACTGTACTCCTTCCTTTCTTCTCGTCCTTACTTCAACCTATGAAAAACCACATTTCCATACAGATTCAGAGTTTCTTCCCTTCTGCATACTTATAGGAAATCACGTTCTAAAGCTTACCTTAAAATTTCAGGGTTTAGCTCTTTCCCATTCTCGCGATATTCCGAAACTACCTCCTGCTGTTCCGAATTGCGAGACAGTCTTGTAATCTCTGATTTCCTAAGGATTCACATAGTAAAACTTCGATTTCAGCAACACCATCCTGTACAAAAGTTGTTAGGAATTGCATTAACTTACTAACCTTAAATTTTCAGCTCTGATCTCAGCTTATTCCTCACGTTCTGTCCCGAATATCAGTCACTGCTCAACCACACTAAGTAGCTTTGGTCATTCCCCCATTCCAACTTCGTTTCCAGCTACGATGTGAATCAAACTTCATCCGGAACCCTTAAGAACACCCTCCTCAATCTTCTTCTGGAGTTTATCTGAAGAGTAGAACCGACTTAAGCTCTCGAATTGTCCTTAAAATGATTAAACATTTAATTAATCCAGCTATTTATACTGCCGACCTAACCTTACCAACACCAGGACTTAGGCTGCTACTTACGTATTTCCTCTGCAGACTAGCACAGGGTTCTCCTCTTCCAACGCATAGTGGTTGTCCTCACACGCCTCCTATTTTAAACGCATTCCTTTCCATCTTGAAATTCTACTTTCGATGTGTGTAGACCATTCTGTCTTCAGCATAGGTGCCTCAACGAATATCTGTCTTCGACGCATCAACTTCAACACCATCCTGTCCTCAACGCAAAGTGACTTGGACGCATGGTTCAAGTGCGTTTCTCTCCCCTTCAAGACTACTTATCTATCAATACAGTAACTACTTCCGCTCACTAACTTCCATAAGTTAACCACAAACGCATAAACTTAGTCAATACTTAGTCGAAGTTTTACTTTGCCCTTGCTCTCAGCCACTTCTCCCTTTGAGACGCACAGCCACAAACGCATGGCCGTGCCTCACTTCTTGGCAACGCAAACCAGTGCTTACATTGGAGCTCATGATCTGTAAGTCCATAAGGTTCTCTGGCTAGCTCATATAGGAATAAACTTGGAATAAATAGAAGGAATAATTCGAATCGTTCAAATTAGGTTAATCATATGAGATATGATTAAGTAATTGATATATGATATCTGTAAGCACCTAATTGGTAAGCACGTTCAAAAGCTTTAAGCGAATTAATATTAATAATATTATTTTGTAAAAAAAAAAAAAGAGAGAGAGAAAAAGAAAAGGAAAACAAAAGGGAAAGAAGACAAAGAGAAGAAAAAGGAAAAAAAAAAGAAAAGAAAAAAAAAGGATAAGGATGGAAAGTCGGTTATGGTTTTATTTGAAAAGAAAATGTTGCCGACTTCTTTCTAATCATTTCCAAACTCATTTCTACGCTATCTTTCAGCTGCACGTCGTGGAGAGGTTGAAGAAGAGGCCTAGGGCAATTTTGTGCAATGTTTTGGACGATTTCATGGTAAAACTAAAGCTGAAACAGAAGCTTCATCTGCTGTCGCACAGCTCGAACCAGGTCTGGTGTTTGGTGAATATCGAGCTGAAGAGATTGAATTTTGGACTGAAATTTTAAGGTTAGTAATTTAACTCAGTTTTGAACAACTTTTACGAAGGATGCCTGAGTTGAAATGAAATAAAAACATGTGAACTTCTAGCTGGAAGTTACTGATACGAAATTTCTGTGCAATCTAAAGTAGCATGGAGAAAACTTGCAATATCTGACGAACACGAACGAGTTAGGCCACGAAATTTTGAGGTAAGCTAGAAAACATGTTTGTCTACAAGTTTGTAGAAGGGAAAAAGTTCTAAATCTGGCTAGAAATATGACTTTGAATTGACAGAAGTGAGAACAAACAGGAAAGGAGGAAACTATGCTGTCGGATGTCATTTGGAAGCAGGTAATGTTGAGGAATTGGCGTGAGTAGCAACACTAGTCTCGCTGGTCGGGCAAAGAAGGTTTTTCTCTCACAAATCTCGCTGGCTCTCGCTCAGTAACGCTCCTCAGGTAGTCTCGCTGGTTTCGTTTATGCTAGTGTCGCTAGTGCCGTGACCTGTTGTGTAATTTCGTTAGTAAACTCGCTAGTAAGGTGAAATCTCGTTGGTAATCTCGCTAATGACATAGAATCTCGCTTATTATGTGTACCTTAGGAAAGAAAGGGAGTCTCGGTGGTGAATCATGATTAGAGTATAAGTATACACATTTTATAATCATGTAAAGGAAGTTAAGGAAAACGTAACATGAGGAATGTATATTTACAGGCCAAGAAGAGCGCGAAAGGCATATAATCCGCTCAGGGCCTAAGGAAAAGTTGTGAGTGACACTTTTCTTTCTTTGGAACGAAATTTATTGAAAATGTTTAGTTTGGTTTTTCTTATGAGATATGGCTTTGAGATGAACTGTTTTCTTGAAAAGCATGATGTTTGATGATATTGTTCACAAGGCATGTTTTTATACGTTTCTATAAGATGTTGAATGGCATGTTTTGAAATGTTGTTTATCGTGATATATTGATTTTCATGAAAGATTTTCATGTGAACTATTTACGTATAATACTGGTTTCTAAAATGTTTTAGAGGAGGCTCAATGTTGAAGGACATGAGAAGGCATGTGAGTTTCCCCGGGACCCAGTACTGAAGGACTCGTAGAAGGTACTTGGGTAACCTGCCATATTCCTATGTGCACATAGAGGTTGTGACGTTGGGTGTGTTAAGTCTTGTTCCACCCCAACTAAGGATTGTTATCGACGTTGAGTGCGTTGAGTTTTACTCCGCCTCAGCTAAGGATGTTTTCGACGTCGGGTGCGTTGAGTCTTGCTCCGCCCTGACTAAGGGAAAGTTATGAGAACGAATTGTTTTTCGTATACGATCATTTTGGCATGCACATATGTGATTTGTTACATTGTTGAAATTATGACTTTACAAAAATGATTATTTGAATCACGTTTACGTTTATGGCGTTATTATGATTTAAACATGCCTGTTTTTGAACAAATGATATTTTTACAAATTAGTCACTCACGGGGCTTTTAGCTCACGTTTTTAATGTTTTCTTTTTCCCCCAGGTAGCAAGGACGTTCCCGATGCTTAGCCTACTTCAGCTCACCCTGCCTAAGTCTCGAGTTCTCGAAATTCAGTCAAGTCTGAGAGTTGTATGTTGTATATGACTTTATGTAGATGGCATATAGACCTAGTAATTTCGAATGGGGATTGTAGTGGAGTTTTGTACGTTGTATGATGGATATGGAAGTTAAATTATGTTATGTAATAAAAATGTACTCTATACAGGGAAAAATAGTATGTTATAAGCATGTGTAGTATGACTGAGTTCTATGTATGTATTTGAGTAAATGTATGCACAGGAAGGAATATAAAATGGGACAACATGCGTCACACGAGGGGTGATGTTTATTGTCTTCACATTCCCTTTCAGGTTAGGTAGGTAATCTGGGAGGGGGTGTGACAATATCAAATGAGAGATTTGGTCAAAAATATTTAAATGAGATTTAAATATTGAAATTATGAATGCGGATTCATAATCGGAGACATGGATTTAGTCAAACAGTTAGCTTTCAGAAGAAGTCAAATAGTTAACTTTGACCTGAGCAAGTCAAAAAGTTGTTTTAGTCAAACCTTCTAGAAAGGTTGACCATGAGATTAAATTAATGTTTCTTAAAAAATTAGTGGAAAAATCCACTAACTTGATGAGTGGAACATTTAATTAATCTCATAATTCTACACTTTGACACATAATCCTTAGCATGTATTAGTGGAATGTGTGTTGTCAACTTTTGGTGAACTTAGACATGCAAAAGTTGCATGCAATTTGCCTTTTTTTTAAAGAAGGTTTTTGTTCATTTTTTTTCTTTTTGAAAAATCTTGGAAAATTTGTAGTTTTTTGAAAAACTAAATTTTTCTCACAAATTTCTCTTTTTTCTTCTTTAAAGATTCCCACAACTATATTCCAATCCTTTGAGAATAGCTAGAAAGACCTCTTGGTGGTCCAAGTGGGAGTAATTTCAAGAAAGTAAGAAAAGCTACAAAGGTATATAATTTCTTTCCTTCTTCTCTAATTCATTTTGTATGATAATGCATGTTTAATCCTAGGTTGTTATATGCATCTAGATTGTTATTTCGATCCTCTTTCGTTTCTGCTGCGCATGTATGTATGAGTTCCTTCAAAAGCATTAATCATGTGAGTTAATTTTTCAATTTCAAATTACTCCTCTTTTGAATTTTTTTTGGCAGTTGAGTGTTGATAGCCTTCATGTTCTCATCGTGGGGTCTTGGAAAGTGCATTCGCCTTGACATATTATGCGTTCAACATATTATGCGTTCAACATGCTTAATACTATGCGTTTCTGATCTGTCAAGTTTTCCTATTCTTCACCCAAGTATAAGCAAAGGATGAGGTTTTCTCGGTGAGTCCAAGGTCGAACACACGGACTATGCAGATTCTATAATTATTTGGATTATTTGAGTCATGCGTCTAAAGAAGGTGATGAAAAGTGATGCGTTTAACTAATTAGAAAACAGTAAACCTAAGCTAAAATGGTTGATGGAAAGGTATGCGACACAGCAAAAGCAGCTAATTGAATTGTATGAATGGTAAAACGCAGGGTTGGGGTTGGTTATCACCTAATGTTGGAAATGCATAGATAGGTCTATTTCATACTAGCGACTCTTTTCTTGGTTGTCAGCCGCTATGCGTTATATGTATAACGCATAGGAGAGTGTTAAGTACCAAGGTTATTCTTATCCCTAGGTAACACTTCGTAGCCTTGTCAACTGAGTTCCACAATCACTTACCCTCCCGAGCAGTCTGATTATTGCTACTTATATCGATTAACTAGATGGACATAAGCATTTGATTAAAAATACATTTGAAAAGATGAAATAGTCTTCTATGATTCTTTATTTAGATGATAACGCAACCCGTGACCCTTGAGAGAGTTAGTTACACATGAACTATAAACAACAAATGGAAAGTGATGAGAAATGAATAGCCATGGAAGATGTATAGATTGATGAACAGAATAATTATTTTAGACAATACAATTCCTCGCTAATAGACTAAAACAAAAGTAAGAAAAGAGATAGAAAGCATGGAATGGCTTCTCAATGTCTTGAACTCGTCGGGATGGTAGCATGAATTCTGCCGTGAAGTGGTCAGGCGGAGGGAAGACTCTTCTCTTCCGAGCTATTTGTCTCCATGTCGTCTGGAGAGAACTCTGCTGTCACTTAGGAATTCTTCCGAGAGGTCCAACGACATTTTCACCTTCAGGTCTGCCCTTTTATAGATGTCATGTCACACTCTACTTTTTAATAAACGATGCGTTGAAGAATTTATGAAGAAAAGAGGTAAAAGACCATGCTGGACGCATGGTCAGGGCTAGGTAGCGCATAGTAAGGGTGGACGCATGGAAGTAAACCGAGCATGGAAAGAAGTGAAGCGAATATGCAAGAAAGAAATAAAGTTAAGTTGCGAAGTGTTGAGGAAGGTTGTGATGTAAACATAAAAAAAAAAAAAAACTGGTGCATGTGGTGGATGCATGCTAATCTATCCTTAAGAGAAGTAGTCTTAAGTTCAAGGATAGGAAGATGGTCATTGAACGCAGGATGAAGGTAAACGTGATAGGACCAACACGTAGAGAAAGAGCTTGAGAAGAAGTTGTTATGAACATAAGGAAGGAGTTGGACGCATGGTATGATGCGATGAGATACAAACACAGTATTGGGCGTTTGTTATTAACGCCTAGTAGCATTGTGTAAGCACTGGTTATAATAGTGCGGCTATGCATTGAGGGTGATCACGAACGGTAGTGAACTGAAGTAGTCGCCGCGTTGGTGGAGGAAGAAACGTACTCGGCTTACCATGCGTTGGTAAGGATGTTAAGCATTGAGGTCCCTATGCGTTGAAGACAGTTATCCTTACAAGTCAAAGAGTAGTATAGTTGACTGAGAGTTAGAAAAATGAGTAGTGAAGCTCAAACTTTAAAAGAAACTTAATGAACGCATGAGGGCGTTGTGTTGAATAAATGGTTATCTGTTGGAAATGTTGGACGCATAAGATAAGTTTATAAGGCCAGGTGGTTATGTATAGATTTGACACCTTATCAGTAGGAGGTGTTAAAGGCATGTTAAGTAAATCATGCGAGGTGACACTTTGACTAATGCATGGTTAATTAAGCATGCAGCGTGACATGTGGCAAACAAGTGGCAAAAGGAAAGGAAAAGGTGGATGGCAAGCTCCCTATAAATAGAACTTTGAGAGAAGAGGAGCGACTGATGACTCCCAAAGAAGAATTCTGGAGAGAAAAGAGAAGAAGGCAACAAGGACGTCTGTGGTAGGAGTATGCGGCCAAGAAAGAAGGTATTTGACAACTTTGTTATTTTATGTAAAGAAGTTGTCTGGTGTTAAAAAGGGTCGGCTATGTGTTGAGGACAAACATAATGTCCAAGGTGAATGCGGCGTCCACAGATTAGATGACACGTTCATAATGGACCTTGCATCCAAGAGAGGGCGACGCATCCGAAAGGGAAGTAAGAAGAGTCGGGATGCACTTGGCGGAAATAATCAACTTTGCGTTACCAACCTTGCGTTGAAGGGTAGGGATGCGTTCAACCGAGCTGACAGAGGAAAGTGAAGCCTTGCGGACCAGAGTTAGAACGCTGTGTTCAGAAAGCTCGGAAAGAGGAAATAGAGCATAGGAAGAAGAAGGATTCTTTGGCTAAGTACAGGTGAGTAACACCTGCGTTTTACAAAATATTAATGAGTTCATTATGAATATGATTATATGGTTTCTAATGAAATAAAGCATGCGTTTTCATATATACATAAAGCATATGAATATGTTGTCTATAGAAATAAGAGCATGCGTTTTACTTGAAGACTTTGAGAATGCTGGGTATTCGCTATGAGATATAAAATGCATGGTGATTGGTTGATACATGTTTTCATGAAATACCTGAAGAGCATGGTGTTTTCTGTTTTCATGGAAAATTTGGGAGATACACTTGTATGATAAGCAAGCTGTTTGATAATTAAAGTTTTGTATTGAGTGTTAGAAGTGGTTACTCATAGCATGGTATATCTATTGAACGTTTGTGTTGTGTTAATGGGTTTAAAGATTATGATATGTAATAACTTAAGGTCACCCATGGCTGAGGGACCCCGTGCGAAGGCCATTGGAAGATGTTATTTGATACTCAATGCTGAGGACCACGGGAGAAAGCATTTGAGTAGTTGAATGAGACGGATTCTAATGCTGAGGGACCCTGTGTGAAGGCATATGGAAATTAAAAACATGATAGCCAAGTGCTGAGGGACCACGAGTGAAGGCACTTGAGCAGTGGTTGGCAATGAAACACAGTGCTGAGGGACGATATGTGTAGGCACTTAAAGGATTGGATATGCCAAGGGACGAAGTGTGAAGGCATTTGAGTATGTGATTGCGGAAATTTGACGTTGAGAAGTGTAGAGCACCGCTCCGCCTCAACTAGGGAAAGTGATTATGGAATGAGTGAAGTTTTTAGCATTTACCCTAAAACAGATAGGCATATGTTATGATGAAGTTGGAACATTAACTAATATGATCTGAAGCGTTATATTCTATGCGAGATTTACCAGTTTTACAGTTTGAATGTATTGTTTTCTAATAACTGTTACTCACTGAGCCGTTAGCTCATTATTTTAAATGTTTTCCATTTTCAGGTAGCATGACAGTTCCCGTTGCCAATCGAAGTCGAGGTTTGTCAAGAGTATGTGGATTGGTGAGGTTGAAAGTTGGTTACATGACAGGGTAGTCGGTAACTGCTGTCTTCACATCTCTTTCCGGATTATGAAGGATAATCCGGGAGGGGGTGTGACATGTCCCGTTGCAATCGCTGGCAAATCTGCATGATTGGAGGCTGAATTTCTGCCTTGCGTCCATCTCGCCTAATCGCGTGATTTCCGGTTTAATTTCGATCCACTACTCTCGCCGCATATCAAGCATATCAATCTCCTGACAATCTCTCAAGATTCTTATTTGATTCTCTATTGCCTTCTTGATATGCATCCACGGATAACTTTGGGTTCTTGCATTCAAGTTATGTCAACGCATCTATGGGTTGGTAACGCATCATCCTGCGTTGAAGGGTTGTCAACATGTCTACAGGTTGCCAACGCATACTCCTGCGTTAAGAAGTTGCCAACGCATCTACAGGTTGCTCGCATGCCTATGTTAAAACATGTGTTTAAGGCTCAAAAAGCTATAAAACAATTATCTTCATCAATTTAAAAGAGTAGAATGCATAGGAAGATTTATCAATAGAATTTAGTATCAACTACCGCATGATTCTCTATTTAAACTCTATCTTTCTAGGAGAAAGACATATAATAACTTGTATTTCTACAAGTTATCACACCTCCAAACTTAGAAAAATGATTGTCCTCAAGCATAACTTCCATCTAAAAAACTTCAATCAACCCTAAAATTTTCTTAACGCATTGACTAGTCTCTCAGAATGTTATACTCAATCAGCTACCAGTTAGTTACATTACTTTTCTACCTCTATATTATTTTCTTTAGAAACGGGTCTAATTTGTATACAGCAAGCTTTCTTTTCAAAATTCTTTACTCATTTTTCACAAAATTTTTGTTTCTTCTTTTAACACTGAGTTTGAAAAGATGAAGATATAAAGTTCCTTTTTCTTTCATTTGTTTTATTATTTATATATTAGATTACAATGCGTCGAGTAGGGTTACCCACCTTCGTTCTGACATACCAACTATGGGGTGCATGGAGGCAGCCAACTACGAGCAAGTGCCCTTCTCGACTATACTTTTATCTAAGTTAGGTTTCCTCACTAAACATCGGAATTTGTTATTTATCTATGCGTCGCTGATTACGATTACCCACCTTCGTTTTGACACACCAACTATGGGGTGCATGGAGGCGGCTAACTACGAGCAAGTGTTGTTTTCAGCTAAACTCTTAACAAGATAAATATATTAGTCTTGTTAGCGGAGTTTTGCGTTTAAATTTTTTTTTTAATAAGAATTAAGTTTCCTCATATTTTTATCTTTGACAGTTCAAACCTCTTCCACCCCCAAACTTGAGAGTAGCAAGGTCCTCATTGCTTAAATTGTAAACAAAGATTTTGTTGAAAAATTTCGTAAAAGAGGTTTGAATTGGCAGCTTGCATGCATGCAAAGTAGGTTTGTGTTTCTAAGGAATTGTATGCAGACGCATTGAAAGTAATCTAACTTAAGAGTGGCCAAAGGGTGTAAGCATGATTACAATCATAGTGACTAACTTTTCAACGCAAAGATGAAAGTTGGGAATAATTAAATGTACTCAGAATGAATTTAAAAAAAGGGGAAACGCAAAGAGGTAATTAGAAATTCAATGCGGTGAAGAAATTACATATTATGACTGATGAACGCATACAATTAATGCATGACTGATGATTGCAGAGTTTTCAGTTCAAAGTATGCTTTGGAAGTTAAGAATTATGCGTTTGAAAAAAATACAGCTCTAACCGCACCCCTAATCTTAACTTGATAAACACAGAGTATCAGAGCCGGTGCCTGAATCGATGTTAAAACCTCAGGTAGGTCAAGGGGGGACGCTTGACTCGTTAAGGGGGGAGATTGTAAGGGCTATGGCGTTGCCCCTGGCTATACATTGTCCCACATCGGTTAGGAAGGAGAACAAAGCCTTCCTTATAAAGGGGGTGGATACCTTTCTATGTACGAGACCTTTTGGTAGGCGTAACCCTACCAAGAACAAAACCGTGAGGGGTAACCCAAAGCGGACATATCGTATAGCGGGTGGTCTAGGCTGTTACAAATGGTATCAGAGCGAAAGATTTTGGGAACAGGAAAGTTTAAGCAGTGAATCTAAAAGGAAAGATTGAAATATTGTGAATTATGAGTAACGGACAGACGAGGTAGGCAAGCAGACACCGAAACTTCGCAAGCTACCCGAGGGGAGTGTAAAGGAAAACTTAAAGGATCCACAAGTATTGGAAAGGATGTTTCATTAAAAATTGGATATTTCCTGAAAGGAATATCACCACGGATGGTGTGGTATGAACGCATGATATTCTAATTTAAGAAGAATTGAATATGAAATGATAGGAAAATGGGGAACGATAATTAAGGGAAGGTATACGTTGAAGATTTAACGGATTTTACTGAAACTTTGTAATCTTGAAGAAAATAACCACACCATTAAGTTTGAAAGTGTAAATTAAGGAGAAGAATTTCACTAAATGATTAGAGACTGAGGAAATTTTACCAAGTAGTGGGGACGGTGTAAAATTGGACGCACACCTGGTATGGAGGAACCTAAGACGCATAGGCGTGTAGAAATACATAAGAACCTATGAAAGAAGAAATGGTTAAATAAATTGAATACTGAAGGAAAAATTTCAAGTAGCCAGGAAAGCAAGAGAAATTAAGATTAAGCGTTTGATGTGCTATAAAGAGGAAAACAACGCCAAAAGAAGGAAATAAGAGATCGATGAAATATTCAGTGGATGGTGGAAGTTGACAAGATAGAGCATTTCTTGCTTATCAAAGAAACATATATATTAGATAGATTGATATGAATGCAAGTGAATAAGTTTAAAGTTCTGAGAAGATTATAAACGAAGTTACAATTCAGTATCATATTAAGGATCAAGATATATTTTATGATTTAAGGAATATGTCCCTGATTCCACTTCTTAAGACGCAGCAAAATGAGGTTATGAGAAGGAAATGATTCAAGTGTTAAATAAGGAGAAAATGATAAAACCTTGGGGATTAATAACCTACAGGAATTCGGAAGGGAATTCTTATAAGAAAATGAAGAATTGAAGAAAAGCTCTACTTTTAGCCTAGAGAATGGTAAGGAAGTAATCGGGTAATGGAAGAGATGATTGAAAGCTTGAGTTCAAGAGTCCATGCGTTGGTATAATGAAGTAAGAAATTGAGGAGAGTGAATATGAGAAAGGATTTACATGAGAAAGAAATTGTGCAGTTAAGTTTATGCAAGATGATGACTGGTTCAAGCATATGTCCAGGAGTTGGGCAATTGTAAATGTTGAGGCTATGCGTTGATGAGATTGCTGGACCAGCAAACATGCTCTGATTGAAATTAAAAAGGAAAATTCACCAAGAAATTAGAGGAAGAGAAGTTGGAAATGCATTTGGTACTGAGGAAATTAAAATGCAGAGGCATGCTAAAAGAAGTACGAGTAAATTGAGTATGGAAAGGAAAACTATGTCCTCGTAAGTAAACAGAAATGGAGAAAAAAGTTAGAATTATCTAAGAAACATACATTATTGGCTGAATCACAAAGCGTTGTGAGCAGAAGTAGCTGCCGCGTCAAAGAATAAGTGATTGTTGGCGGGGAAAGAATGTGCTTGAAACATGCGCTGAAATTACTCTGCATAGAAGACAGACATGTACTGAAATCGTCCAGCGTCGAAAGCAGAATGGTTTTGACGCGATAAAGAAGGTGGTCCAGAACTAAGTTGAACGCATCAAGAGTAGGAAGCGTTGAGGACGACGCCATGCGTTGAGTGTGATTAGTTGCTAAAGGTGTTGGAGGAGAATTCTAAAATAAGCACCCCCCGCTGAAGTGAAAACCCCACGTTAACTTGTGGGTGAAGGATAAACCTTAGGAAAAGACTAAGGAAGGTGGTCTTGTACATTTTGGGCGAAATTCTACTTGGCTCGGTGCTGAAAACAGAACTGGAACTGAAGATTGATCTCCAGTAATACAAATTGAACAGTGGTTGATATTCGGAGTATAACCAATTGAAGAAATCAAGTTTAGGGCTAAAACTTGGAAGTGAGTAAGTTAACGTAATCCCTAACAAGTTTTATAAAGGATGGTAAAACTAAGATTTAAGCATGGTGAATTCATGACTTACAGAAAACGCATAGTGCTGTTTGATAGAAGTATAGAAAAGAATTCTATACTTTGTGAAGGCTGTTATGTGTTAGAGAATAGGAGTTAATCGAAGCAAAGAATAAAAGAAGTCACTTGAGAAAAGGGTATAAAAGGGCTTGTACGATTGTAAAGGCTATTATGCGATGAGAATAAGGAATCATTGTAATATTAACAGGATGCGGTGGCTAGAAGGTATGTGCTTATGCAGGAAAGTGGGAGAAAGTTAATGGTTTATGAGATGTTGAATAGCTATGCGTTAGTGATTGAGGAGGTTGCGTTGAAATAGAATTTGCGGCTGAAATAAGGACGCATGATGTTTACGTCCAAGTTAGCAACCCAAGTATGCATTAGGTTGTAATTGGAAACATGTTGATGGATCATGCGTTCAAATAACTTTAAAGAATAGGTGAATGGTATTATGATAGCCTCCGGAAAGAATTCCTTATAAAATTAATTTTGCCTTGTTTATTATGTAGTGGATGCAACTAGTGAAGCATAATATTTTTAAACAAAATAAAAGTGTTCAAGGCAAATAAAATATTTTGTGGAACTAGAATGAATGTAATTGAGAATATTGTAAGCTAATTTATTTATTGTATATAGCTCATTATGTCAACCAAGGAAAGCAGAGGGAAACGGAAACGCATGGCACACAGCTGCCCAGTATGCGGAAAAGGGCATGCGGGAGAGTGCATTGGAAAAGATAGATGCTTTGCATGTGGAGAGAAAGGACATTATTGGAAACAATGCCCTGCATTTAAGGAGCCTAGCAGCCAAACTAAGATGACACAAAGACAGATTTCCTGTAAAAATTGTGGAAGAAGACACAGGGAAGACTATGAAGGAAGGGAAGAGGTATGTTACATGTGTGAGCAACCGGGGCATTTATGTAGGGATTGTCCACAAAATCGGCAAGGCCCGAGTAAACCGGATGAAGGAAAAGAAGAAGAGAAATAAAAGGAAATGTAATTTATGTTTGTAGTTTTGTCTTCCTTTTCTGTATCTTGAAAAACAATGACTGTACAAAGAATAATAATAAAGTCTTACTTTTCCATAGCCTTGTCCTATTTAAATTTCGAGGACGAAATTTTTTTTAAGGTGTATGGGGTTGTAACATCCTGTCCCTGAAAACCTAAGTATTTATATAATTGGTAAGGATAAAAGGATAAAGAGTGTGGATTAACGGAACATGTAAACGAGAAGTTAAGATTGTGTAATTACTAAATTATGGCCAATAAATTCTGTGCGTTGAAATGAATGGTATTAAGAAGAGGGTAGACATAATTCTGGAAATCAGGCTGACGCATGGATGGATAAATATAACGCATGTAATAGTTAATATTGAGTTACCAAGTTATGAGATTAAATGTTAATAATGGCAAGTTAAATGAGGTGAAGTACCATGCGTCGATGATGTAAAATGGAGTAGAACCATTGCGTGGGAAAAGTACTTTGCGTTGGAAGGGTTGGCAATGCATCGGAAAGTGAAGTGAAGGAAAGAAAGGCATTAGGCGTTATGAAGCAATAGTACGGAGGAAAAAGGAACTTGAGTACTGATCACAACTACACGTTGGTAAACCATGCGATAAGCTGTAACTATGCGCTAAAGGTTAGCGATGGATTGAAAAACTATGCGATGAGCAACGACTAGGCGTTGGGAGTTTGCTATGGGCTATAAAGGTTCATTGGGCTAATCAAGAAGTCCCTGAAATTCTAAATAGTTAATAATTAAGATGTTAAACGTTAAAGGATTATTATATGCTAGTAGGACATCAGTGATTAGTAAGGTCTTACCATGCGATGAGGAAGTTACAAGGTGAGGAACCATTAGCCATGCATTGAGGAGTTCTGTGTTAAGGACAGCTATTAGCTATGCGACGAGGGGTTTATGAGTCGATGGTGACTACCATTGGTTAATAAGTTATACGCAGAGGAGCTTAACGTTATAATAAATGAAATATGTTATCAAGATCTCGGGTAAACGCATAGGAAAAGTTAAAGCAGGAAATGGTTAAAGGAATAACCTTGGTATATGATTCGAGAACGCATAGAGGGTAAAATCAAGGGACTTAAAGGAAGGTCATGAACGCGGAATGATGTAAAGATGAATGCAAGAGGATAAATGCATAAAGAAAGACCTTGAGTTGGATGTGGTAGTCAAGAGTAAACCACATGGTCAGAAGGGTGTAATTGTACAAAAGAGGGATTTGTAGCTGTGAATGAATATAAGAAAAGAAAGTTGAACGCAGATAGTATGCGATTAAGATTGATGTATGATATTTAATGGTAAGCTGAAACACATAGTAGCATGCGTTTAAGATTTGTATACTTAATTGAATGTGGTAGAGAAATGGAAATAAAGGTCTATAAACGCATAGGAACACAGGAATGATTGGGTAGTTGTATATTGGAACATAACGGACGCATAAAGTCAGCCTATATGTCAGGTGGTTACACATGATTGGTGTAAGCCCCGTATTTATTTTTATGAGAACGCAAAGTAAGAAGGGGCCGAGAGATGGGTGAATGTGTAAAAGTAGTTGGCTGGCTTGCGTTTGGAGTGGGAAAATGGCTAAGTGTAAGCTATGCGTTGATGGCAACCTGTTGTGGAGGAAATAATTTTGGTGTAAACGCAAAGGTGAGGGAAGCTTATCATGCGTTGAAGTCGTGACGCGTTGAGGATAATAAGGCGTGGAGGATCACTTGGTACCGAAGATCATTATGCGTTAAACGCATTGAAGGCAGTGTGTCGGTGGAAGTAAAGGCCACGAGGGGTTTGGGAGCTGTTATGCGGCGAGTCCATTATGCGGTGAAGGCTACCATGCGTCGAAGGCGAGTGTGCGTTGGACAAGGAGTGTTGGCTGAGAGAAGGTAATGCGTATGTTAATTATTTGGCGGGAGAGTTTGAAATGAATTATCATCAGAGGCCGTGTGCGTTGCTGAAGCTGAGCATAGGAGGTATGCGTCGAACGGATTATAATATAGAGTTGGAATGGGGAACAAGTCGGTGATATATATATAAGTGGACTGAGAATTCAATTGTTCTGCTTGCATTTCAGAGCTCGAGTTGGGTCCATATTAAGGCGAAACTTCGAAGAGAGGTAGCAGAAGATGTTCATGCTGGTCTGAAGCAGAAATTTCATTGAATTCGTGGAAGAAACTTGGGTTTGACAGAGGTTTCGGCTGCTGTGATCTCTTCAGAGTGATGCTCGGTTTTGGAGGAAGAACAAATTGAAGAGACGAAGGTTAGGGCTGAAATTTTGAGGTTAGTAAGTTAACTCGAATTCTAGCAGAATTCATGAAAGATGTTTGAGCTGAAATTGTCTAATTGTGTGTCAAACTTAGGAAGAAGAGACGGAAGTTGAACTGTCGGATGATTAGAGGCAACTTGGAGTTGTCGAAGGTTATGTCCTAAACGGTGAGGAGGTTCTTCATGAAATTTGGAGGTGAGATGTAGGACCTGTATTTTAATAAGTTTATAGAAGGAAGAAAGTACTGGAATTTGTTGAAACGAAATGTTTAACAGGTTGAAGAAGGAAGAAGAAAGGAAGAAGGAAACGGTTCTGTCACAGCGGGAATATCGCTGAGTGAGCGAGAGATTCAGCAGCAGAGGAAGTAACGCTGCAACGCAAAGATAGGCTTGCGTCTCACAATTCTCGCTAGAGTATCGCTGGGTATCGCTCCTCGAGGTAGTTTCGCTGGTTTTAATCAACGCAGTGTCGCTAGTACAGTTTGAATATCTTTTGAGTAACGCTGGTAGCTTATTAATTCCCATGGAGTAACGATTCTACTGTATGTTAAAGAAAAGGGGAGTTTATGAAAACTAAACTTGAGGATTGTGTATTTTCAGGCCAAGAAGAGCTCGGGGAGGCTTATAACCCACTTAGAGCCGGACCGATTGTGAGTGACTGCTTGTTATATCTTGTGTTAAACTTAGTACGCATATTGATGAGGAAAAGTAATTCATGGTAGTATGCCTTATGTATGTGATGTGTTAGTGATTTAAGAGGAATATTATTACAAATGTCTAAGCACATAAGTGGCTGAGGGACCTTATGGTGAAAGCTACATGTGAGTAAGCGTGAAATTAAGTGCTGAGGGATTTGAGAAGGCACTTGAATAACAGTAGAGAATGGACTACAATGCTCAGGGACTGGAAGTGAAGGCATGTAGTAACCTATCACAACTAGCTCGTGCCGAGGGATCATGTGTGAAGGCACTTGAGCATAGATTGAGGTTGTTACCTATGCCGAGGGATTTCATGTGAAGGCACATGGTACTGTAATTGTAAATGAGTAAGTGCTGAGGGACGAAAAGTGAAAGCACTAAATAGATGAAAATTTGTGAAACATGAGAATTGATAGTTATACATGCATAGTGAAAAGTGAATCTTGATAATTCATTGGGATGTGTTATGCGGTGGTTGCTATCTTACAAACTGGATTTAAGTTGTCATGGTTAGTTTTAGTAGATTTAGTCACTCACTGAGCCTTTTGCTCATTCAGTTTGTTGTTGTTTGTTGTTTCAGCTAGCGAGCGTGTCCGGGACGCCTAGCCTACTAAAGAATCTCGTCTGGGCCTGTCTGGAAGCGAACCTCTGGGATAGTTGTAAATACTTAGTTTGTTCGTATATCTTGTAATGAACATATTTCATGAGGGTAGAAAGGGGGACGTGTTGTACTTATTATGTGAATATACAAACATGTTTATTGAAGTTTGCACGTTTTTCTGTGATGAGATTATGAAAAGTTGATTGTCTTGCTATTCTTTTATGGTGTTTATCTTATAGAGTCTTATGTTGGGAAATAGGATCATGCTCCTTCCTAGGTATAAAGTAAATTTGGGTTGGGGTGTGACAATTGGGACACCTCATTAAGTAGGAGGTGTTAGAAAGCATGATAATCATCTCATGCAAAGTGACACTTGGACTAATGCATAGTTGATTAAGCATGCAACATGACATGTGGCAAACAAGTGGCAGCAAAAGAGGAGAAGTAGAATGATAAGTTCTCTATAAATAGGACCTTGAGGGGAAAAGTAATGACTGATGATTCAGTGATAATAATTCTTGAGAGAAAGAAAGAAGGAGAACTGAAAGAAGAAAACCTTGCGTCTGTAAGAGGAAGCCTGCGGCCAAAGAGGAAGACAACCTTGACACCTAAGTCATCTGGTGTTAAGAAGTTGGCTTGCGTCGAGAAGGGTAAGCCTTGCGTTTTACACAAATTCAACATAAAGGGTGAACGCCACGATGCGTTCAAGTTAGACCTTGCGTCCAGGGAAGGTCGACGCATCCGAAAGAGTAAGAAGAGTGAATTTGCACCTTGCATTTAAGGGCAGGGTTGCGTCCAACCGGTTACCAAAAAATAGTTTGCTGGTTAGAAGCCCAAACCCTTGCGTTGAAGAAGCTCAGGAAGACAAGGATTGGAAGGAAAAGAGGAAATATCTTAAGTAATTGTGAGTGACTCTCCTTTTCTTTCAAATTGAGTTTTGTTGAACTGTTCTTATATGATATGGTTTATGACAACTGATTTCTTGAAACGCATCGTTTAAAAGGCATGTAATCTTATTGTTTTACTATATTGAAAAGCATGTTGCAAAGTACAGTTTAACAAGAAAGTTCTTGATTTCTATGAAAGGTTTTATATGAATGATCTACTCAAAATGATTGATAAAATCTTTAAGAGGAGGCTCAATGCTTATCTCTTTGAGAAGGCTCGTGAGTTTTCCCGGGACCCAGTACTCAAGGACATGAGAAGGTACATGGGCAACCCGTCATATTCCTATGTGCACATAGAGGTTAAATTGGCTAGTGCATCGAGCTTGCTCTGCTTGAAGCCAGGGATGATTTGACGTTGGGTGTGTTGAGCCTTGCTCCACCCCAACTAAGGATGTTTTCGACGTTGAGAGCATTGAGCTTTGCTCCGCCTTAACTAAGGGCAAAGATTGAAAAACCAAACGGTTTTCTATTTAAATATTCTGGAAAACGATTCTATGGAGTTAGAACGGATTTACGTGATTGACAAAGATTTGTGGAAAATCTGTTTCTGTTGAATTAACGTGTTAAATCCTTATTTTAATGCGTATTACTGTAACATGCCTGTTTTCGAATAAAAGATAGTTTTACAAAACTTGTCACTCACGGGGCTTTAGCTCACGTTTTCCCATGTTTTCTAATTTTCTAGGTAGCAAGCGAGTTCAGAACGCTTTGCCTATGCAAGAACCTCGTCTGGGCCGTCTTTGGTAAAAGGAATGGTCGGTCAGTGAACCTTACAGAGGAGTCAAGGTTGCTGACTTCACATCTTCTTTCGGGTTATGGAGGATAATCCGGGAGGGGGTGTGACACAGAGATCATTTATCGTTGAACGCATGCACGAACGACAGAGTATGTGGTGAAATCAAATAATTTGCATGGAAGCTCGACGCATAATTTCATGCTTATTTAATTTACACTACTCCTAAAACTGAATTCAAAGAAGGAAAAAAAAAATAAATACTAAAAACAAGTACGAATAAAAGGAAGAAAGCAGAAGTAAAAGAAAGAGTCCCTGGAAAAATAGGCATTCAGCAATGCAGGGATCTTCTAACGCAAGCTCAGTTATTACACTTGCGTAGATCAATGGAGATCTTATCACTTTCAAATTCTCCAATGCGGTAAGGCTTTACCCTTTGTCCATGGACCTTGAAGGAGCGGGTTCCTGATAAGCACTTGAAAAGTGCTTATTATTCTCTCAAATTAAGAGAGTTTTATATTAGATTTCACTTGTTTGCTAGTGATTTTTAGGTTAAAACGAGGAAAATTAGAAGAAACGACTAAAAGATCAAAATCAAGCAAGAATATGGTAAAAAAGAGCTGAACAACGCATCCTTGTTGAAATGCATGATGCGCCGCTGCGCTAAGGCAGCGCTGTCGCGGTGCTGAAGCAAAAACGCATCAGCATGGACGCAGAGTAGTAGCGCGGCACTGGGAAGGCGCTGCCTCGACACATCCTTGATGAACGCAAGACAGCGTCACGGCGCTGGGACGGCTAAAACCCGAGGCAACTTATTTTTGGTCGCAACCCTAGCGCCGCGGCGCCAACGTTAATTAAACGAAAACTTTTGTATTTTAGGTTAAATTTTAGGCGGCCAAACTCTATAAATTTAGGGGTTTTCAGCAGCTAAAGGAGGGAAGAATTATCAAGAAGATCAAGAAAGTTGCAGAACAAGAGAACGATCCGAAAATGTGAGATTTAAGCTAGAGTTCCAAGAGTGAGTTAGCCGCAAGGAAGAGGAAAAGAGTTCGAGATAGTTTTGGTGCCTTTCGAAGTCCGACGTGAGAGCCAAGGAGTTCGTGACAGTGCTGCCTCAATCAAGAACCTCTTTTCAGTAGAGTTTCCCTATTCTTTACACTCTTTCTTTGATTCTTTTTGCAATATGTTGCTTTACGCTATGAGTGGCTAAACTCTTTAGTTTTAGTGTTTTTGATGAATTGTTTGTGAATTCATGATAACTTTGTAGACTCATGGTTTTGTTCAAATAAATATGCTTTTCATTGTTATTGTGTTTAATTCTTGAAGATTGGTCACCTTCACATGTTAGGTTAGATGCATGAGAAAGAGTTGTCTTTGAGAGAAGATAACTTGGAATTAAGTTTCTAGACTTAGGCATAAGAATTAATTCCATGAAATCCATAATTTTGCATGATGAAACAAACAAGGATTTGAAACCCTAGAACTCTCTTTGACTCTTGCAATTCTCTCTTTGATATTTCCTTGCTTGATTTTTCTTTTTCCCAAAAAAAAAAAAACAAAATTTGAATTCCAATCCTCAAATAAAACTGATTCAACTCTAGAATAGCTAAATAACATAAACCTTCCCAATTGGATCTCTAGTGGAAACGATACTCGGACTTAACCGTTTTATATTATAACTTGACCCGTACACTTGCGGTTAACACACAAAAGTACCACATCAAGTTTTTGGCGCCGTTGCCGGGGATCCAAAGAACAGTTTTTGTTATTTAATATTCATAAGAATTGATAGATCTTAATTTGAGGTGTATATTATTTGATTGTTTATTTGTTTTTATTCTTCTATTTGATTGTTTATTTATTTGGTTTATATATTTGGTTTTTTTTTATTTTATTTATTTTGTTAGTCTATGCCTCGAGATAATACTAACCTCCTCCCTCTTGATCCCGAGATTGAAAGGACGTGTAGAAGAAATTTAAGGGCTCAACTTAATCAAACTACGGAGATGGCCGAGGAGACACCTAAGGCAATTAGACACTACTTTCAACCTACGTTACCGGCAAGTTAACCCGGAATTATGAATGAGCCAATCAATGTCAACAATTTTGAGTTGAAACCGGGGTTGATCCAAATGGCTAGAGAGCTAGCCTTTAGAGGAAGAACTAATGAAGATCCTCACAAACACTTGCGATCCTTCTTGGAGATATGCGGGACGGTAAAGATGAATGGTGTGTCTAACGATGCTATTAAACTAAGACTGTTTCCTTTTTCTTTGCAGGACCATGCTAAGGATTGGTTGGAAACCATCCCTCCGGATAGTATTACAACATGGGAGATTTTAGCTCAAGCTTTCTTGAACAAATATTTTCCACCGGCTAAATCTCAAAGATTAAGGACGGAGATTGGAACATTCCGCCAACTCGAGGATGAACAATTATATGAGGCTTGGGAGAGGTATAAGGATCTCTTGAGAAGGTGCCCTCAACATGGGTACCCGGACTGGTTGCAAATTCAACCTTTCTACAATGGATTGGCAAGTTCAACCAAATCCATCTTAGATGCAACCGCCGGAGGGTCAATTTTTTCAAAGAATGCTCAAGAAGCCTATACCATATTAGAAGATTTGGCCAATACATCCTACAATTGGCCATGTGAACGGTCTTCTTCAAACATCCCAAGAGCCGCCGAATTATATGAAGTGGATGAGGTAAATTCTCTTAAAGCTCAAATGGCTTCCCTTACTAATGCTCTTTCTAAATTAACTGCAGGAAGCCAAACTCCAACAAATCCACCATCTATAGCCTCTCTTGCTGCTTTGGCATCGGAAATGGGCGTTCATGGAGATAATGAGACGGCTAATTATGTTGATAGAGGACATTATAGGAGTTACCAACATCAACAACTTCCAACTCACTACCATCCTAGTTTGAGGAATCATGAAAATTTTTCTTATTCTAACAAAAGGAATGTTTTGCAAGGTTCTTCTGATTTATCCAATGTAGGTCCATCCCACACTGAGAAGAAGTCCAACTTAGAAGATTTGATGGTAGAGTTCATAAAAGAATCAAGAGGAAGGACAACCACATTGGAAAGCACCGTACAAAGCCATGGTAAGGCCATTCAAAACATCGAGGTACAAATAAGTCAAATCGCCACTTCCCTTCAAACAATGCAAAAGGGAAAATTTCCTAGTTGCCCCGAGATAAATCCAAAAGAGGAGTGCAAGGCCGTGACTTTGGGGAGTGGGAAAAAGTTGTCCACTCCTTTGATCATTGATGAGGATGAAGAGCAAGAGGTAGATGGCAATATCTAAGATCCAATTCTAGAAGATGAACCAAAGATCCTAGAAAAGGAGGTAAAGGTAAAAGAGTCAACATCTTCAAGTAAGTGATCTAACCCTCTACCTTCTGTACCTAATACTATGCCATATCCTCAACGTTTTAAAAAGAAAGAAATTGACTCCCAATTTGCTAAATTTCTTGAATTATTTAAAAAGTTGCACGTTAACATTCCATTTGCTGAGGCTTTAGAGCAAATGCCCAACTATGCTAAATTCATGAAAGATGTCTTATCTAAAAAGAAAAAGTTTGGGCAATATGAGATGATTAGCATGACTGAGGAATGCAGTGCAGTGCTACAAAAGAAGCTACCACAAAAGTTAAAAGATCCAGGGAGTTTTACTATACCTTGCACTATTGGTTCTTTAATGTTACTAGCGCTCTTTGTGATCTGGGTGCTTCTATTAATTTGATGCCTTTATCTGTTTATAGGAAACTCAACATTGGAGAGGTGCAACCTACCACCATCACCCTGCAACTTGCTGATAGATCATTAGCTTATCCCAAAGGTATTGTTGAAGATGTATTAGTTAAAGTTGACAAATTTATCTTCCCTGCAGATTTTGTAGTATTGGACATGGAGGAAGACTCTGAGATTCCTATCATACTTGGGAGGCCATTCCTAGCAACTGGAAAGGCTATCATAGATGTCCAACAAGGGAAGTTGACTCTAAGGGTAAATGATGAAAATGTAGTATTTGATATTTACAAGTCCTTGAGTCATCATGATGAGAGTAGTCCTTGCCATGCTATAGACATAATTGATCATACTATTTTTAAGCATGTAAAGGTTATGTTAGCTAGTGATCATCTAGAACAAAGCATAATAGATGTTGAAAATGCAGATACAATCTTTGATGAAATAGCATTTTATGCTAAGTGGTTAGATAGGTTGCCAATATGTTCTAAAGTAGATAAACCTATACCTTTAGCTCCCTTGCATGTTGTGAATGATATTGAGAAGCCTAAACATGAATTAAAAGAATTACCTCTTCATTTAAAATATGCATTCTTAGATGATTTATCTTCTTTACCTGTTATAATATCTTCTGATCTTGATTCTGTGGAAGAAGAAAAATTATTGAAAGTATTGAGGGACCATAAATCTGCCATTGGTTGGTCTATTGAGGACCTTAAAGGTATTAGTCCGTCGGTCTGTATGCACAGAATCTTGATGGAAGATACCTTTAAACCATCAATAGAGCACCAAAGGAGACTTAATCCCACCATGAAGGAGGTAGTTAAGAAAGAAGTGCTCAAGCTTTTGAATGCAGGAATCATATATGCCATATCTGACAGTCCATGGGTAAGTCCTGTTCAAGTGGTACCCAAGAAAGGTGCATGACTGTGGTTAAAAATGAAAAAGATGAAATGATAGCCACTAGAACTGTGACAGGATGACGTGTATGCATTGATTATAGGAAGTTGAACAAAGCTACTAGGAAAGATCATTTTCTCCTTCCTTTTATAGATCAAATGCTTGATAGACTTGCAGGTTCTTCTCATTATTGCTTTCTAGATAGATATTCAGGTTATAACCAAATTGTCATTGCTCTTGAGGATCAAGAAAAAACGACATTTACATGTCCCTATGAGACATTTGCTTTTAAGAGAATGCCTTTTGGTTTTTGTAATGCTTCTGCTACTTTTCAACGTTGTATGATGTCTATTTTTCAGGGGCTCATCGAAGACATAATGGAGGTTTTTATGGATGATTTTTCTGTATTTGGGTCTTCATTTGACTCTTTTCTTGTTAATCTAACTCGTGTTTTGCAGAGGTGCCAAGATGCTAACCTTGTTTTAAACTGGGAAAAGTGTCACTTCATGGTGACAGAAGGCATCGTCCTGGGACACAAAGTCTCTAAAAAAGGATTGGAGGTGGATAGGGCTAAAATATCTGTCATTGAACAACTACCACCCCTCACCAATGTGAAAGGAGTCAGAAGCTTCCTAGGGCATGCAGGGTTTTACAGGAGATTTATTAAAGATTTTTCTAAAATTGCTAAACCCTTGAGTCATTTGTTAGAAAAGGAAGCTAAATTTAATTTTGATGATGCATGTCTACTAGCTTTTAATACTCTGAAGGAAAGACTAATTGCTGCACCTATTATTGTTGTACCAGATTGGAGTCAGTCTTTTGAGATCATGTGTGATGCTAGTGATTATGCTTTAGGAGCTGTTTTAGGCCAACGTAGAGATAACATGTTTAGGGCAATTTATTATGCTAGTAGGACTCTTGATAATACTCAACAGAAATACACTACTACTGAAAAAGAACTACTAGCTGTTGTGTTTGCCATTGATAAATTTAGATCATACTTGCTTGGCTCTAAAATAGTAGTGCATACTGACCATGCTGCTTTAAAGTACTTGTTTGTTAAGAAAGATTCTAAACCTAGGCTAATGAGGTAGATATTATTGTTACAGGAATTTGACCTAGAAATCAAAGACAGGAAAGGATGTGAAAATGTGGTTGCAGACCACTTATCTAGAATTGAGAATGAGGAAGCTAAATCATGGCCCCCAATTGTTGAGAAGTTCCCTGATGAACAACTGTATCAGGTAAAAGATAGTTTGCCCTGGTTTGCTGACATAGTTAATTATCTTGCAGGAGGACATTTGCCACCTGACATGAACTATCAACAAAAGAAAAGATTCCTGCACAATGTTAAGTCTTACCATTGGGAGGACCCACTTCTCTACAAGGTTTGTGCTGACAATATGATAAGAAAGTGTGTACCTCAAGAGGAAGTGGTAAGTATTCTAAATTCATGTCATTCCTCACCCTATGGAGGTCATTTTGGACCCACCAAAACTGCAGCTAAGGTACTTCAGTCAGGATTTTATTGGCCATACCTTTTTAAAGACTGTTATACCTTTGTTAAGTCATGTGATAGGTGCCAACGTACTGGCAATATTTCTAGACAACATGAGCTTCCAATGAAACCTATCTTGGAAATGGAGTTATTTGATGTTTGGGGTATGGACTTTATGGGGCCTTTTCCTATTTCTTTTAATGGTTACCTATACATTCTAGTTGCAGTAGATTATGTATCTAAGTGGGTAGAAGCCATAGCTACTAGGACCAATGATGCTCGCACTGTTGTAAAATGAGCATAAAAATATTTTCACACGTTTTGGTACACCTAGAGCTATTATTAGTGATGAGGGCTCTCACTTTTGCAATAAACTGTTTAAATCCATGATGCAGAAATATAATGTTAATCATAAAATTGCTACAGCTTATCATCCTCAAACTAATGGCCTTGCTGAGTTATCAAACAGGGAAATCAAACAAGTTTTGGAAAAGACAGTCAAGACCAATAGGAAGGATTGGGCCCTTAAGCTCGATGATGCACTGTGGGCGTACCGCACAGCTTTCAAAACCCCAATTGGTACTTCCCCGTATAGGTTGGTGTTTGGAAAGGCTTGTCACTTACCGGTAGAGCTCGAGCATAGAGCTTATTGGGCCATCAAGAAGCTGAACATGGATTTCGAGAAAGCCGGTGAGAAACGCCTTTTAGAACTCAATGAGATGGAGGAGTTCCGTGCTCAAGCTTATGAGAATGCCAAACTTTACAAAGAACGCACTGCAAGATGGCATGACAAGAAGATCACCTCACGAACCTTCCTTCCAGGACAAAGAGTATTACTTTTTAACTCACGTTTACGCTTGTTTCCAGGTAAGCTTAGGACACGATGGTCGGGACCCTTTGTCATTGTCAAGGTATCCCCACACGGAGCCGTGGAACTACAAGGTAAAAATGGAACAACCTTTAAAGTGAATGGTCAACGATTAAAGCACTACATCGGTGATGAAGAACGCGGACTTGAGAACCTGACTTTCATTGCATGATCCAGTAGTCCCATCTAGCTAGAAGACGTTAAACCAAGCGCTTATTGGGAGGCAACCCAATTTTATTGCTTTCTTTACTTTTGTTTATTTATTAAATTTTTTTTAAAATCTTGGAGTCACTCATATGCTTTATTTCTCAGGAACATAGCTCATCACACAAGTACTCCTTACACCAAGCCTGTTTGGTGGCTTCCCGCTTGCTCCCAGGCTTGCTCTTTCCTTGTTAGATGTTCTTATGCATTGGGGACAATGCATGATTCTAAGTTTGGGGTGGGGGGTGTCTTTCGTACTTTTGTGTGTTTTCTTATCCTGCTATGCATGTTAGTGAAGGTTCTAATGATTATATGCATGTCAATACTTTTGTGTGTTTTCTTATCCTGCTATGCATGTTAGCGAAGGTTTTAATGATCATATGCATGTCAAATTTTTTGAAACAATTTTTGAAAAAAAAAAAATTTTTGAAAATTTTGGAGCTTTCAAAGTAATGATCATATGCATGTCAAATCTCTCATATTCTTGAGCACGTAGCCACTTTTATTTAGAATCTTTAACTGAAAAAAGGATTAAGTTGGGTGTATTTGGTTGTCACTTCGAAAGGCCCCACCGGTTAGGGAGTGAAAATGCATGATAGCTTGTAATCTTAGACTAAGGAAAAAGAAAAGAGTATACATGCCTTGACAAAAGAAAGAGTGTACACAAAATATATGAGCTTTATTTGTCTATCTTTTTTTAAATGTTAAACTTGTAATGAGTATGCATGGATAGGGGTAAAAAGAGCTGCCTTTGCTGTGATCAGTAAGGACGCCTGGGAATTGACTAGGTACGAGTCCCTACAGTGGATGTGTGAAAGCTAGTGCCTCTAGGTAAAAGAATGCAAGTTTGGGCCCATGAAAATATATATATATATATATGATTGACAGGCACCTTAGTGGACATATTACTCACTTGAATGCATGAAAGCTTAAAGATTGGTGCATGAGCTAGAGTAGGGGGAAAACTAAAGAAACTCTCTTAAGTCCTAATTTGAGTTCTAGTATTTTAAATTGAAGGAGGCTTGCACACACACACTTGGGAGATAGCAAGATTTGGCCTTGAATAATTATAACAATATAGATATGCTTGCATGTTTCTACTTAAGCTCTGAATGCAATTCTCTGAGACATGAGTCAATTGCACACTTCTTCATCTAAAACTCCCTATTATTTGATTTTATTCTTTGCTCGGGACTAGCAAATCTTTAAGTTTGGGGTGTTGATAAGCACTTGAAAAGTGCTTATTATTCTCTCAAATTAAGGGAGTTTTATATTAGATTTCACTTGTTTGCTAGTGATTTTCAGGTTAAAACGAGGAAAATTAGAAGAAACGACTAAAAGATCAAAACCAAGCAAGAATATGGTAAAAAAGAGCTGAAAAACGCATCCTTGTTGAAACGCATGATGCGCCGCGGCGCTAAGGCAGCGCTTCTGCGGTGCTGAAGCAAAAACGCATCAGCATGGACGCAGAGTAGCAGCGCGGCGCTGGGAAGGCGCTGCCTCGACGCATCCTTGATGAACGCAAGACAGCGTTGCGGCGCTGGGACGGCGCTGCCGCGGCCCTAAAACCCGAGGCAACTTATTTTTGGTCGTAACCCTAGCGCCGCGGCGCTATGCGACAGTGCCGCGGCGCCAGCGTTAATTAAACGAAAACTTTTGTATTTTAGGTTAAATTTTAGGCGGCCAAACTCTATAAATTTAGGGGTTTTCAGCAGCTAAAGGGGGGAAGAATTATCAAGAAGATCAAGAAAGTTGTAGAACAAGAGAACGATCCGAAAATGTGAGAATTAAGCTAGAGTTCCAAGAATGAGTTAGCCGCAAGGAAGAGGAAAAGAGTTCAAGATAGTTTTGGTGCCTTTCGAAGTCTGACGCGAGAGCCAAGGAGTTCGTGACGGTGCTGCCTCAATCAAGAACCTCTTTTCAGTAGAGTTTCCCTATTCTTTACACTCTTTCTTTGATTCTTTTTGCAATATGTTGCTTTACGCTATGAGTGGCTAAACTCTTTAGTTTTAGGGTTTTTGATGAATTGTTTGTGAATTCATGATAACTTTGTAGACTCATGGTTTTGTTCAAATAAATATGCTTTTCATTGTTATTGTGTTTAATTCTTGAAGATTGGCCACCTTCACATGTTAGGTTAGATGTATGATCGAGAGATTATATGTTTAATTTGATCTATAACAATGAATCGTTGTTAATCTATCACGAGAGTAGTTAGGTTGACAATGAAAGTTGCTAAAGACTAGTTTTAATGCCATGTAATTTTGTATTGGTTTTAAGAGATTAACTATCAATCAAGTTGCATGAGAAAGAGTTATCTGTGATAGAAGATAACTTGGAATTAAGTTTCTAGACTTAGGCATAAGAATTAATTCCATGAAATCCATAATTTTGCATGATGAAACAAACAAGGATTTGAAACCCTAGAACTCTCTTTGACTCTTGCAATTCTCCCTTTGATATTTCCTTGCTTGATTTTTCTTTTTCCCAAAAAAAAAAAAAAACAAAATTTGAATTCCAATCCTCAAATAAAACTGATTCAACTCTAGAATAGCTAAATAACATAAACCTTCCCAATTGGATCTCTAGTGGAAACGATACTCGGACTTAACCGTTTTATATTATAACTTGACCCGTACACTTGTGGTTAACACACAAAAGTACCACATCAGTTCCATCTTCATTTGTTAACTCGACAGCACCATGCGGGAACACCTCCTTGATTATAAATGGCCCAGACCAGCGAGATTTCAGCTTACCTGGAAACAAATGCAACCTAGAGTTAAATAATAGGATCTTTTGGCCGACGTAAAGTGTTTTCTTACTGATATTATTGTCGTGCCATTTCTTGGTCCTTTCTTTGTACATCTTTGCATTTTCATATGCTAATAATCTCCACTCAGTCAGTTCATTTAATTGAAGCTTTCTCGCTTCACCTACAGCGTCATGGTCTAAGTTAAGCTTTTTCATTGCTTACATGGCCTTGTGTTCTAACTCTAATGGGAGGTGGCATGCTTTTTCCAAACACCAACACATAGGGTGACATGCCGATGGGCGTCTTGAACGCGGTTCTATAAGCCCAGAGAGCTTTATCTAGTCTCTCTGTCCAATCTTTCCTCGAAGTGCTTACCACTTTTTCGAGGATAGATTTAATCTCCCGATTTGTTATTTCAGCTTGGCTGTTGGTCTGCGGATGATAAGTTGTTGCGACCCTGTGCAAAACATTAAATTTTGTTAGTAGATTAGCAACGATGCGATTTATGAAATGCGTACCTTCGTCACTAATTATAGCCCTCGGTGTCCCGAATCGTGAAAAGATTTGTTTCTTTAAAAACGTGGACACTATATTTGCGTCATTCTTCGCACAGGCTATGGCTTCTACCCATTTAGACACGTAGTCGACCGCCACAATTATATATAGGTTATCGCAACATGGAGGGAAGGCTCCATAAAGTCGATTCCCTAGACATCAAACAACTCATCTTCAAGAATTGAGTTCATAGGCATCTCGCTTTTGTTGGAAATATTACCCGTCTTTTGACAACGATCGCAAGCTACTGCGTATGCCCTTGCATCCTTAAATAATGTTGGCCAGAAGTAGCCACTTTGCAACACCTTTGCAGTTGTTCTCTGCCCCCCAAAATGTCCTCCATAAGGGGCTTCATGGCAGCTTGTCAAAATGCTATGCGTTTCATATTCTGGGATGCACCGACGCAGGATATGGTCTGGGCCAAGTCTATATAGATATGACTCATCCCAACAATAAAATTTACTCTCGTGTTGGAGCCTCTTCCTTTGTTGAGCATTGAAATCTTCGGGCCATTGGTTACAAACCAAGTAGTTCACTATATTCGCGTACAAAGGTTCCTTACACTCTGCGTTCATAATTTGCTCGTCTGGGAATCTTTCCTCAATATCACTCCAACTCTCCTGGACTTCTTTGTTTTCTAATCGATATAGGTGGTCCGCAACCTGGTTCTTGGTTCCTTTTCTGTCCTTGATCTCAATATCGAATTCCTGAAGTAACAAGATCCACCGAATGAGTCTTGGCTTGGCATCCTTTTTAGCCATCAAATACTTAATCGCAAAGTGATCAGTATAGATAGTCACTTTTGATCCTACCAAATAAGCCCTAAATTTGTCAATCGCAAAGACTACGGCTAACATTTCTTTCTCAGTAGTTGTATAGTTCTCCTGAGAATCATTTAAGGTCTTACTAGCGTAGAAGATTGGATGCGTTATTCTATCCTTTCTCTGCCCCAATACTACTTCCACCGCATAGTTGCTTGCGTCGCACATCAACTCGAATGGGAGCGACCAATCTGGTGCAACTAAAATTGGGGCTGAGATCAACGCCTGCCTCAGTGACTCAAACGCGTGCTGACATGCGTCATCAAAATTATAATCCTTATTAGTTTCCAGCAACGCACTCAGGGATTTTTCGATTTGCGAAAAGCCTCGAATGAATCTTCTATAGAAACCCGCATGACCCAAGAAGCTTCGCAAAGCTTTAACATTCGTAGGGGCTGACAATTTGGCTATCGCATCTATCTTAGCTCGATCCACTTCCAGTCCAACCTTTGAGATTTTATGTCCCAACACAATGCCCTCTGTGACCATGAAATGGCATTTTTTGTAAGCACTGATTTGCGTTACCAAGCGTTGGGGTGCGGCCATGCGTTTGTGGCTATGCGTTTCAAAGGGAGAAGTGGTCGGGAGCGTGAGCAAGAATTTTTGGAAAGTAAAATCTTGGCTAAGTGTTGGCCAAGTCCATGCGTTGTGGTTGATTCACGAAGGTTAGTGAGCTGAAGTAGCTACCCGCGTTGAAGGATAAGTAATTCTGGCGGGGAAGGAAATGTGTTTGAACCATGCGTTTAAGTCACTCTCCGTTGAGAACAGTTATGCGCTGAAGTCGATGCGTCGAAGACAGATGTGTTGGAGTCACCCTGCGTCGAAGGCAGAATGGTCTTGATGCGACGAAAGTAGTATTGTATGACGGAAATGTATGCGTCAAAAATAGGAGGCGTTGAGGATGACACCATGCGTTGGGTGTGGTCAGTTGCTGGAGGCGTTGGAGGAGAAGTTAACATGAATACCTCACGTTGAGATAAGAACCCTGCGCTAGTTTGCGGGTGAAGGTAAGTCGGCAACATAAGTCCTGGGGGTTGTAAAGGCTAGGTCAGTAGTATATATAGCTGGATTAATTAAATGTTTAATCATTTTTAAGACATTTCGAGAGCTTAAGTCGGTTCCATATTTCAGACAAACTTTAGAAGAAGATTGAGGAAAGTGTTCTTGCGAATTTTGGGCGAGATTTGACTCATATTAATGTTGACAACGAAGCTGGAACAGAGGAATGACTGAAGTCGCACATTTTAAGCAGTGATTGATATTCAGAGTAGAACGTGTAGAGAAAGCCGAGTTTAGAGCTGAAAATTGGAAGTTAGTAAGTTAACATAATTCCTAACAACTTTTGTGTAGGACAGTACTGCTGAAATTGAAGATTTACTATGTGAATCCTTAGGAAAAGTACAGCTTACAAGATTGGTACGCAATCTGGAATAGCATGAGGTGATTCCGGAATACCGAGAGAACGAGGAGGAGTTAAGCCTTGAAACTTTGAGGTAAGCTATAGAACTTAATTTCCTATAAGTTTGTAGAAGAAAAGAAGTCCTGAATCCGTATGGAATTGTGACTTTTAATAGATTGAAGTAAGAACAAGAAGAAAGGAAGGAATAACGGTGCAGACTGCCGCTAAGAATCAAGTATCGGCACACTGTCTGGGAACTGATAGCGAGACGGGTGTCGCTGAGACGCAAAGGAGTCTTCCGTCTCACAGATCTCGCTAGATAACGCTGAGTATCGCTGCTAAGGTAAGGTAACGCTAGTGTCGCTCCATCAAGTATCGCTAGTAACAGCTCTTGTTGGTTGGTATCGCTAGGATTCTCGCTTATAATGTTAGTTTAGAAAAGGAAGATGATTTAATATTAAATAATGCAAGGTAAATGTCTCTTGCAGGCCAAGAAGAAATAGGGAAAGCGTATAACCCACGTAAAGCCTAAAAAGAGTTGTGAGTGACTATTTTATTCTTCAATTCTATTTTATTAAAAATGTTTTTATGAAGTATGATTTACAATGAACTGTTTAATATGCATAATGTTGATGGCATTACTCATAAGGCATGTTATATATTTCTAAAGTTGATAGAAAGCATTTTTATGAAATATTATTGAATAAAGTTTTGTATGATTTCTATGAAAGGATTTTCATATGAACTATTATGTGAAAGAAATTCTAAAACGTTTTAGAGGAGGCTCAGTGCTCAAGGATATGAGAAGGCACGTGAGTTTCCCCGGGACCCAGTACTCAAGGACATGAGAAGGTACATGGGCAACTCGTCATATTCCTATGTGCACTTAGAGGTTGATTTGGCTGGTGCGTCGAGTTTGTTCCGCATTGAGCCAGGGACGATTTCGACGTTAGGAGTGTTGAGCCTTGCTCCACCCCAACTAAGGTGGATTTCGACGTTGAGTGCGTAGAAGCGTTGCTCCGCCTCAACTAAGGGAAAAGTTTGGAAAAAACTAAATTGATATTGATAAACTCCTTGGAAAACACTCATGTATGTTTTAAGATTTGATTTATGAGATTAATGGATTTTATGGAAAGCATGTTTAATTTGAACAAAATGTTAAACTCTTACTTATTCGTTATACGTAACATGCCTGTTTTCAGTGAATGCTCGTTTTACAAAGATTTGTCACTCACTGGGCTGTTAGCAAGTTTTTGAATGTTTTCCTTCCCCCCCCCCCCAGGTAGCAAGGATGTTCCCGGTGCTTAGCCTACTTCAGCTCACCCTGCTTAAGTCTCGAGTTCTCAGAATTCAGTCAAGTCTGAGAGTTGTACGTTGTATATGATTTATGTAGATGGCATGTAGACCATGTAGTTTTGAGTGGGGAATGCAGTGGAATTTTGTACATTGTGCTATACTATACAATGTAGTTATGAAATTATGCTATGTAATAAAAGTGTACTCTATACAGGGAATCATATAATGTTATAAGCATGTGTAGTATGACTGGGTTCTATGTATGTATATGAGTAAATGTATGCACAGGAAATAATGTAAGATGGGACAATATGCGTCACAAGTGGGCTGATGTTTATTGTCTTCACATCCCCTTTCAGGTTAGGTGGGTAATCCGGGAGGGGGTGTGATATTTTTCCCAGTTGAGGATCAGGTTTGTGTCTTCACATTTCTTAAGAACTTTTTCTGGGTTGGCCAGACATTCATCATATGATTTTCCAAATACCGAAAAGTCGTCCATGAACACCTCTACTGACTGTTCCAAATATTTAGAGAATATTGCCATCATACACCTCTGGAACGTCCCTAGTGCGTTACATAGCGCGAATGGCATGCGTTTGAACGCGAAGGTGCCATATGGGCAAGTGAACGTTGTCTTCTCCTGGTCTTCCAGTACTATCATGATTTTGTTATAGCCGGAATACTCATCAAGGAAGCAAAAAAATTCCTTTCCTGCCAACCTGTCTAGCATCTGTTCGATGAATGGGAGCGGGAAGTGGTCCTTTCTTGTCGCCGCATTCAGCTTGCTGTAGTCCATATAGATGCGCCACTCAGTGACCGTTTGTATTGGTATTAGTTCATTTTTACTATTCGTGATCACTGTCATGTCCCTCTTCTTCAGTACACACTAAACTAGGCTTACCCAACTGCTGTCGGAGATTGGATAAATGACCCCTGCATCGAGCCATTTGATGATTTTTTACTTCACAACCTCTTTCATGGCTGGGTTAAGCCTGCGTTGCCTCTCCAGAGAGCCTTCTTTCCCTTCTTCCAACCGAATCCTATGCATGCAATAAGAAAGGTTAATTCCTCGGATGTCCGCCAAGGTCCATCCAATAGCCTTTACATGGTTTTTCAATATCTACAACAAAGCCTTTTCACGGTTTGGGCTCAATGCAGGGGAGATAATGACTGGCAACGTGCTCTCCTCCCCCAAGTATGCGTACTTGAGATGCGTCGGCAAGGTTTTTAACTCAAGTATTGGTGGCTCTTCTAACAACGGCTTAGTTTTTGCCGTGGATCAGTTACTCAGGTCTAGTTGTTCAAAAGTTTTATCAAAGATTGAACTGACTTCTTCCTCTTCACCATCTTCATTTTCCTCGAGGATTTCTTCATTTTCCAACGATGCGTCCATGGGTCTTGCCTTCTCGTAAGTGTTGTTTTCGATCATTTGACAAGATTGAAAATCATTAGAATATTTCAATGTGTTGCATTTGACATGCTAAACTGCCAAACACTTATTGTTTGTTTATCTTTATTAAGCTTACTATGCGTTCAAGAATGCATCCAACATGCTTAATACTATGCGTTTCTAATCTGTCAACTTTTCCTATTCTTAACCTAAGTATGAGCAAAGAAATAAGTTTACTCTGTGAGCCCGAGGTCGAACACAGGGACTATGCTGATTCTAAAATTCGTTGGATTAACTGAGTTGGAGTGGTAACCAAAAATATTTAACAAGGGATGCGTCTAACTAAAGAAAGCGATAACATGTACACTAGATTAAGAGGTGGTGGATGGTAAGGTATACGACACAGCAAGTTCAGCTAAGTGGATTAAATGAATGGATAAAAACAGGGTTTGGGTTGGTTAACATCTAAAATAGAAACGCATAGTGATAGTCTATTCATATTTGCGACTCTTCTCCCAGTTGTCAGCCGCTATGCGTTATATGTCTATACCGCATAGGAGAGTGTTAAGTACCAAGGTTATTCCTATGTCTAGGTAACACTTTTTAGCCTTGTCAATTGAGTTCCACAATCACTTACTCTCTCGAGCAGTCTGATTATTGCTACTTATATCAATTAGCTAGATGGACATAAGCATCAGATTAAGATTACAATTGACAAGATGCAATAGTTACACTATGGTTCTTATTTAGATGCTAACGCAACCCGTGACCCTTGAAAGACTAGTTACTCATGAATTCAAAGTAATAAGCGGAAAGTTTAGAGAAATGGATAGACATAGGAGAATTGTAGATTAATGAACGAAATACAATTTTAGACAGTACAATGTCTTGATAACAAATCTAAAATCAAAGCTAGAAAAAAGATAGAAAGCAAGAAAGCGTTTCAATGTCTTGAGTCGCCGGAATGGAAGCGTGAAGTTTTGCTGTGAAGTGGTCAGGCGAAGGGAAGACTCTTCTCTCTCGAGCTATTTGTCTCCGATTGTCTTCTAGAGAGAACTTTGCTGTCACTTAGGAATTCTTCCGAGAATCAACAACACTTTTTCAACTTGTAGGTCTACCCTTTTATAGAGGTTGCGTTCGTAATCAATGGCAAATATGCGTGATTGGAGGCACAATTGATGTCATGCGTCTATCTCGCCTAATTGCGTAATTCTCGGTTCAATTTAGATCCACCACTTTAGCCATAGATCATGCATATCAATCTTTCCGACAATCTCTCAAGATTCTTATATGATTTTCTACTGCCTTGCGTTTCTGGTCGTTATGCGTCCATGGAGAACTTCGTCATGCGTTCACTTATTGTCACACCCTACTTTTTAAGAAAACGATGCATTGAAGAGTCTATGAAGAAATGAGGTAAAAGACCATGTTGGACGCATGGTCAGGACTAGGTAACACATGGTAAGGGTGGACGCATGGAAGTAAATCGAGAAGGGAAAGATGTGAAACACATAAGCAAGAAAGGAATAAGTTATGTTGTGAAGTGTTGAAAGAGATTTAAGTCTCGGAAAGATGGAATACTACAACAAATTGAGTAATGCATAGACTTATAACAAGGAATGTTCACAAGTGTTGGAGAAGGTTGTGAAGTAAACATAAAACTGGAGCATGTGGTGGACGCATGCTAATATCTTAAGAGAAATAGTTTAAGTGCAAAGATAAGGTTAAAAGAGTAACCTTGGGAATAATCAAGGAATGTCTAGGGATAGGAAGATAGTCATGGACCCGGGATGAAGGTAAACGCAATAGGACAACGCATAGAGGAAGAACTGGAGAAGGATTTATTCGTTATGATGCGATGAGGTATAAACACATGGTATTGCATGTTTGTCATTGACGCCTAGTGGCATATGTCAGCACTGGTTTATAATAGTGCGGTTATGCGTTAATGGTGAAATCACAAATGGTGGTGTGAGCTGAAGCAGTCGCCGCGTTGGCGGGGGAAAGGAACGAACTTGGCTAACCATGCGTTGGTAAGGTTGTCATGCGTTGAGATCCCTATGCGTTGAAAATAGAGTTATCTCTATGCGTCCAAGATAGTAGTATAGTTGGCTGAGAGTTAGAAAAGTGAGTAGTGAAGCTCAAATCTTAAAGGAAACTCAACGAACGCATGAGGGCGTTGTGTTGAATAAAAATTTGTTCATTGGAAATGTTGGACGCATAAGATAAGCTTATAAAGGCTAGGTGGCTTCGTATGGATTTGACACCTTATCAGTAGGAGGTGTTGAAGGCATGTCAAGTGTTTCATGCAATGTGACATTTGGATTAAGGCATGGTTAATTAAGCATGCAGCAAGACATGTGACAAACAAGTGGCAAAAGGAGAGGAAAAGTTGGATGGCAAGCTCCCTATAAATAGAACTTTGAGGGAAAAGGAGCGACTGATGACTCTCAAAGATGAAATCTGGAGAGAAAAAGAGAAGAAGAAGGCAGCAAGGACGTTCGTTGTAGGAGTATGCATCCAAGAAAGAAGGTATTTGACAACTTAGCTATTTTATGTAAAGAAGTTGTCTTGCGTTAAAAGGGGTCGGCCTTGCGTTGAGGACAATCATGGTGTCCAAGGTGAACGCAGCGTTCAAAGTTAGAGGATGCGTTCAAGTTGGACCTTGCGTTCAAGAGAGGGCGACACATCCGAAAGAAAAGTAAGAAGAGTCAGGATGCACTTTGTGGAAATATCAACCTTGCGTTGAAGGGTAGGGTTGTGTTCAACCGAGCTGATAGAGGAAAATGGAGCCTTGCGTTCCAGAGGTAGAATGCTGCGTCCAAGAAACTCGGGAAGAGGAAAGAGAGGAAAGGAAGAGGAATTATTCTTTGGCAAGTGCAGGTGAGTAACACCAGCGTTTTACAAAATATACATGAGTTCTTTATGAATATAATTTTATGGGTTTCTAATGAAACAATGCATGCGTTTTCATATATGAAGCATATGAACATGTTGTTTATAAAACTAAGAGCATGCGTTTATATATATATAAAAGAATATGAGTCAGCTGAGAAGCATGCGTTTTACTTGAAAACTTGAGAATGCTGAGTAACGCATAGTAAATTTGAGAATGCTGGGTAACGCATGGTGATTAATTGAAACTTGTATTCATGGTTTTTCTGAAAAGGGACCCCAATGCTCAAGGACTTGTAGAAGGCATTGTGGGCAGCCCGAGTTCTAAAAGGTACCCAAATGCTCAAGGACTAGATGAAGGCAAATGGGTAACCGAAATATAGAAATGGGACCCAATGCTCAAGGATAAAAGGAAGGCATATGGGCAGCTCGAGTAATAATATCTATGTGCACATAGAAGAATATATATATACGACGCTGATGTGTTGAGATTTCTCCACACAGCTAATGATAATCGACGTTGAGGAGCTTTGAGCATTGCTCCGCCTCAACTAGGGAAAAAGTATTTGAAATGAATGAGATTTATATTATTTATTTCAAACAGATATGTACACATGATATAATCAAGAATTGATCATGTATAAACTGATTTTCAGTGTGATATTTTATAAGAGTTCAATTAGTTTTACACTTAAAGTATAATGTTTTTCAGAAACTGTTACTCACTGAGTTGTTAGCTCATGCTTTCATATGTTTTCCATTTTTAGGTAGCATGACAGTTCCCGTTGCCGATCGAAGTCGAGGTTTGTCAAGAGCATGCAGATGGTGAGGTTGACAGTGGGTTACCTGACAGGGTAGTCGGTAACTGCTGTCTTCACATCTCTTCTCGGGTTATGAATGATAATCCGGGAGGGGTGTGACACTTATGTTGACACATCCATATGTTACTAATGCATCATCCTGCGTTGAGCGGTTGTCAACGCGTCCACAGGTTGCCAACACATAGTCTTGCGTTAAGAAGTTGCCAACGCATCTACAGGTTGCTCCCGTTCCTATGTTAAAACATGTGTTTTAGATTCAAGAAGTTATAAAATAATTATCTTCATCAATTTACAAGAGTAAAACACATAGGAAGATTTGTCAATAGAATTCAACACAAACTACCGCATGATTCTCTATTTTTCTAAGAGAAAGGCTGTAACAACTTGTATTTCTACAAGTTATCACAATGCGTTAAACACATTAAATTTTACCTGTTGGTCACCCACGCAGTTCGTCAATTCCCCTTCTTGGACGTAATCAGAGCGAGTCCAGTAGCTAAGAATGGTCTTCCCAAGATGATGGGTACCTCTCTATTGGCTTCATAGTCCAAGATTATGTAGTCAGCTGGGAAGATAAATTTATCCACTTGCACCAAGACATCCTCTATTTTGCCCTTAGGATGTTTAATAGAGCGGTCAGCAAGTTGTAATGTGACTGTAGTGGGCCTTGCTTCCCCTATACCCAACTTCCTGAATATAGAAAGGGGCATTAAGTTAATGCTAGCTCCTAAGTCGCATAACGCTTGACCTACGTCCATTCCCTTATTGAACATGGTAATGTAAAGCTTCCTGGATCCTTCATTTTCGAAGGTATATTCTTTTTTAATAACGCACTGCACTCTTGCGTTAATGCTACTGTCTCAAACTCCTCGAGCCTTCTTTTCTTGGATAGTATATCCTTGAGAAGTTTTACATAGCTTGGCATTTGCTCTAGGGCTTCCACCCACGGAATGTTGATGTGAAGTTGTTTGAGAACAACCAGGAACTTTTTGAATTGCCCCTCGTCATTTTTCTTTTTTCGGCGTTGAGGGAATGGTGGACGCATAGGAGTGGTATCTATATATACCGACGCAGGTTCTGCCTACGTTGCTTTTTCTCCCCTCTCTCTGTTCTCCTGCTCTTGTGATACTATGGTAGATGGTGGTTGATTGGAGTCAATACTGTAAGCCCCAAACTTAATCTTGTGAGAAAATAAGATAAGAAGAAACCGAGAGATGGACGCTTGGTAGGAGTAGTTGGCTGGAATGTGATTGGGGACGGAAAAATGGCTAAGTATCAGCTATGCGTTGGTGGCAACGCGCCTTAATGGAAGTAGTTTTGGCGTGCACGCAAAGGTGAGGGAATACTGTTAGGCATGGAGGCCACAATGCGTTGAGGTCACAAGGCGTGGAGAGCCACCCTGCATCGAAGGTTATCTTGCGACAAACGCATTGAAGGCTGCAAGGCGTTGGAAGTTGAAGGCCACGAGGCATTGAGAACCAATTTGGGATGAGACTACTATGCGGTGAACGCTACCATGCGTCGAAAGTGGATATGCGTTGGACAAAGAAGGTTGGTCGAGAGAGTAATGCGTTATTAACCATCTGGCGTGAGAGTTTTGAAAAATAACACCATCAGAGGCCGTGTGTTGCTGAAGCTAAACATAGAAGGTATGCGTTGAATAGATTGTAGTATAGTGTTGAAATGGAGGGTAAGTCGGTGGTATATATATAAGTGGATCGAGAATTCAATTGTTTGGATTACATTTCAGAGCTAGAGTTGGATTCATTTCGAAGCTAAACTTCGAAGAGAGGTAGAAGGAGATGTTCATGTCGATTTGGAGTAGAAATCTCATCGTAACCGTGGAGGAAACTTGAGCTGGGCAGAGGACTCAGCTGGTGTTACTCTCTCAGAGTAACGTTTGGTTTTGGAGGAAGAACGAACTGAAGAAACGGTGGTTAGGGCCAGAACTTCTGAGGTTAGTGAGTTAATTCGATTCTTAGCAAGTTTTACGAATGGTGCTTGAGCTAAAATTGTATAAATGTGTGTCAAATTCCAGATAGAAGAGGTTGGAGCTAAATTTGCCAGATGATTAGGAGCAACTTGGAGTTGTTGAAGGATATGTCCTAAACGGAGAGGATATTCTTAATGAAATTTTGAGGTATGATGAAAGACTTACACCTTAATAAGTTTGTAGAAGGAAGAAAGTTCTGAAAATGGCAGAAATGTGATGTTTAGCAGGTTGAAGAAGGAAGAGGAAAGGAAAAAGAAATTGCTCTGCTGCAGCGATAGTATCGCTGAGACAGCGAGAGACAGGGCAGCGGAACAAGTGTCGCTGCAACGCAAAAGAGGCTCTGCGTCTCACAATTCTCGCTGAAGTCTCGCTGAGTGTCGCTCCTCAGGTAGTCTCGCTAGTTGCGTTCAACTTAGCATCGCTAGTACAGTAGTACGTGATGAATTTCGCTGGTAGTCTTTAATTGTCTGAAGTATAACGCTATTAATGTGTGTTAAGGGAAAAGGAAGATTATGGAAACTGAACATGAGAAATATGTATTTTCAGGCCAGGAAGAGCTCGGGGAGGCTTAAAATCGACTTAGAGCCGAGACAAGTTGTGAGTGACTTTTTATTATATCTTGTGGTTACTTTTAGTATACTTATTTGGTGAGAAAATATGGTACTTTGCAGTATTCATGGTGAATATGTTCTGCCAGTAAGTTAAAAGGAAACTAATTCTATTGTTTAAATATAGTTATGGCTGAGGAACCTGATAAGCACTTGAAAAGTGCTTATTATTCTCTCAAATTAAGGGAGTTTTATATTAGATTTCACTTGTTTGCTAGTGATTTTCAGGTTAAAACGAGGAAAATTAGAAGAAACGACTGAAAGATCAAAATCGAGCAAGAATATGGCGAAAAAGTGCTGAAAAACGCATGCTTGCTTGAAACGCATGATGCGCCCGGCGCTGAGGCAGAAACGCATCAGGATGGACGCAGAGCAGCAACGCGGCGCTACTTCGACGCATACTTGGTGAACGCAAGACAGCGTCGCAGCGCTGGGACGGCGCGCCGCCTAAAACCCGAGAGCAACTTAATTTTGGTCGCAACGCTAGCGCCGCGGCGCTAGCGTTAATTTAAACGCAAGTTTTGTATTTTAAGTTAAATTTTGGGCGGCCAAACTCTATAAAATGAGGAGTTTTCAGCAGCCAAAAAGGGGGAAGAAATATCAAGAAGATCAAGAAAGTTGCAGAACAAGAGAACGATCCGAAAAGGTGAGTAAGCTAGAGTTCCAAGAGTGAGTTAGTCGCAAGGAAGAGGAAAAGAGTTCGAGATAGTTTTGGTGCCCTTCGAAGTCCGACGCGAGAGCCAAGGAGTTCGTGACGGTGCTGCCTCAATCAAGAACCTCTTTTCAGTAGAGTTTCCCTATTATTTACTCTCTTTCTTTGATTCTTTTTGATCAATATGTTGCTTTACGCTATGAGTGGCTAAACTCTTTAGTTTTTGGGTTTTTGATGAATTGTTTGTGAACTCATGATAATTTTGTAGACTCATGGTTTTGTTCAAATAAATATGCTTTTCATTGTTATTGTGTTTAATTCTTGAAGATTGGCCACCTTCACATGTTAGATTAGATGTATGATCGAGAGATTATATATTTAATTTGATCTATAATAATGAATCGTTATTAATCTATCACGAGAGTAGTTAGGTTTACAATGAAAGTTGCTAAAGACTAGTTTTAATGCCATGTAATTTTGTATTGGTTTTAAGAGATTAACTATCAATCAAGTTGCATGAGAAAGAGCTATCTTTGAGAGAAGATAACTTGGAATTAAGTCTCTAGACTTAGGCATAAGAATTAAATCCATGAAATCCATAATTTTGCATGAAACAAACAAGGATTTGAAACCCTAGAACTCTCTTTGACTCTTGCAATTCTCCCTTTGATATTTTCTTGCTTGATTTTTCTTTTTCCCAAAAACAAAATTTGAATTCCAATCCTCAAATAAAATTGATTCAATTCTAGAATAGCTAAGTAACTTAAACCTTCCCAATTGGATCTCTAGTGGAAACGATACTCGGACTTAACCGTTTTATATTATAACTTGACCCGTACACTTGCGGTTAACACACAAAAGTGGCACATCAGGACCTTATGGTGAAAGCCTAAGTGTAAGTAAACATGAAATTAAGTGTTGAGGGACCTTGTGTGAAAGCACTTGAATAGTTAAGTGGAATGGATTTCGATGCTGAGGGACTTTGAGTGAAAGCATGTAGTAATCCATCACATACTAGCTCGTGCTGAGGGACCATGAGTGAAGGCACTTGAGCGAAGATTAAATTGGTTACCAGTGCTGAGGGACTTCGTGTGAAGGCACATGGTAATATAGACATAATCGAATAAGTGCTGAAGGACAGAATGTGAAGGCACTTGATAGTTGCAAAATCGTGAAACATGAAGATTTGGCATTTATATGTGTCTAGAAATGAGAACTTGTACCGAAATACGGTAGAGTTAAGTTGTGCTTTGTCACAACATTAGTTAGCTATTTACTATGGAGTGATGAGGATATTGATAAGGGTGAAACCAAAAGCATAAAGAAGTTTAGAAACTATCTGAAATGCAATATACGTTGGTTACTAATAGTTATGCTAGTTCATGTTTGATAGTGATAGTCGAATGAATTTAGTCACTCACTGGGTTTTATGCTCACTCAATTTGTTTGTTTGTTTGTCGTTTCAGGTAGCGAGCGTGTCCAGGACGCCTAGGCTACAGAAGTATCTCGTCTGGGCCTATCTTGAAACAAACCTCTGGGATAGTTGTAAATATTTAGTTTGTGCTCATGTTTTGTAATGTACATGTTCCTCGAGAGTGAGGGGGAATTGTTCTGTTTCACACATGTATATATGTAAAGAATACTTGTTGAGAGATTGTATGTTCTCTTTCTTTTTAATAGAAATGGTGTTTCTAATTGGGATTTATCTGGCATCTAGTTTCAATATGTTATACAGAGAGTGCAGTTTCACACTCACTCCTAGGTATAGGGTGTATCTGGGATGGGTGGTGACAAATACTTTGCGTTGGTTGATCTATTGTTGGAGTGTTTAGAGGCTGCAAGTATCCTTGTGTCCCCTGATCTTGCGTTATAGTGGGAATAGTCTTCCCACTTCTCAATGTCACAGCTTGACATTGTTCTTTTCCGTTCCCTCTTGGAACTTCGGTCGTACTTGGTAATGCTCCATGCGGTCGATTCTTGAGCTCACCTGCAATTTGGCCTAATTGCGGTGGCCTGATTCTGGATCATCACCTCATTTTTATTCATAAATTCTCGTAAAAGAGATTCCATGGAAGACGATGAGGATGATGCGTCCGCTTGCGGATTCCTCTGGAACTGATGATACTGGCCTTGATTTCCTTGGTTGAAACCAAGAGGGTTGCCTCTCTATGGTTGCGGCTCAGCCACCTGCATTTGTTGTTGATTTCCACCCCATCCGAAGTTAGGGTGGTTCGTCCAACCCGGATTGTATGTCTTACCGTATGGGTTGTTTTGAACAGAGTAGACTGACTGGGGGTTGTAGGGACACATGTCATACAAGTACCCCTCATCATACTGCACGCAACTTACAGATGCTGTCGGATTCACTGCGTTCATCACGTTCATCGCAGCAACTGATCCACCTTGATTATTCAAAGCTATTGTCTTCAGCAAAGATGTCATGTTTGCTATCTAAGCTGAGAGATTGGTAGGCAGCATCAGTTTCAAGCATTCCAGCTTGCGTTCGCCTTCTATCAGTGGAGCGGGATCCACACCTGTCGTCCACCCACTCATCAGTATTCCTCGAAATTCTATCGAGAATTTCTTTGGCCTGCGTGTAGGTCTTGTCCGTTAATCCTCCTACCGTAGAGGCATCAGCTACTGATTGTGATGGTCTATTTAATCCTCCATAGAAGATTTCCATCTGCACATAATCAGGAATGCCATTATGTGGACAGTTCCTCACCGGCCGCTTGAATCGGGTCCAAGCTTCGCTCAGAGTTGTCGAGTTCTTCTGCTCAAAAGTGACGACGTCTCACCTCCTCCTTGCGTTTACCGTCAAAGGGAAATATTTCTGCATGAACTTCTCGACCATCTACTTCCAAGTGGTGGTCTCACCTGGTTCGAATGAGTATGCCCATTGTTTTGCCTCATCTCTGAGAGAAAATGGGAATAATGTTAGCCTGATGCTATCCTACAGTACCCCTGCAATGGAGAATGTATTGCATATCTCTGAAAAGCTCTTTAAGTGTGCATGCGGGTCTTCTCCCATTGCACCCCCAAATTGCCCTGCGGCTTGCAGCATTTGCAGCATCACAGGCTTAATTTCAAACCGTCCATTACCTTCGAAGGTTGGTTGTAAGATTCCTGGTGAGAAATCATACAAATTTGGCGATGCATACTCCCACATAGGCCTATTTCTGTCATGCGCCAGCAAAATTGGGTTTGTATGTTGTTTTGCCTTTGGTGTTTTCTCGAACTCCTTCTTGATGATGGTTTTGTTGTTCAACCATATTTCTTTCTGATCTACAATTGGTCTTTCTTCGATTCTGCATTGTCCTTCGTTTGAAGGTCCTCTCAATCTCAGGGTCAATATCAAGTGTTGGGCTGCTCACGTTACTCATATACTGTTTGGAGCTTCCGGCAGAGGAAAAACTCACAATACTCCTTTGACTGAGGAATTCCTACAACAAAAATAATCCAAAAAAAATAAATAAATAAATCAATGCAGAAATCCCCGGCAACGGCACCAAAAACTTATTGCGTTTGTATATATTAAGCTTACTATCATGCGTTCAACATATTAGGCGTTCAACATGCTTAATACTATGCTCATGTATGATTTGAGATTTGATTTATGAGATTAATGGATTTTATGGAAAGCATGTTTAATTTGAACAAAATGTTAAACTCTTACTTATTCGTTATACGTAACATGCCTGTTTTCAGTGAATGCTCGTTTTACAAAGATTTGTCACTCACTGGGCTGTTAGCTTATGTTTTTGAATGTTTTCCTTGCCCCCCCTAGGTAGCAAGGACGTTCCCGGTGCTTAGCCTACTTCAGCTTACCCTGCCTAAGTCTCGAGTTTTCAAAATTCAGTCAAGTCTGAGAGTTGTACGTTGTATATGATTTTATGTAGATGGCATGTAGACTATGTAGTTTTGAGTGGGAATTGCGGTGGAGTTTTGTACATTGTATGATGGATATGGAAGTGAAATTATGCAATGTAATAAAAGTGTACTCTATACAGGGAACAATATTATATTATATGCATGTGTAGTATGTCTGAGTTCTATGTATGTATATGAGTAGAATGTATGCAGATATAGGAAAGTAAGATGGGACAATATGCGTCACAAGAGGGGTGATGTTTATTGTCTTCACATTCCCTTTCAGGTTAGGTGGGTAATCTGGGAGGGGGTGTGACAAGTTGGTATCAGAGCGAAAGAGTCTTGGGAATAGGATCATGCATTGTAGTGTAGGAACATGTATATTGTTAGTAAATGATAATGTCGTATTGTCCTATAGGAAACATGCCATCTCGAGGTAGGCGAGCTAGGCAAGCAGTAGCCGGAACTCCTGAAGCTACTGGGAACCATGGAGATATGTCTGAGGGTGAATCTAGTCATCCTCAAGCTGAGGTCAATGTCGAGGAACAACTATTTACTAGAATTGCCCAGAGATTGGCTGCAAGTATTGGATCAGTGAAATCCGATCCAGAAAAGAAATACAGTATTGAAAGATTAAAGGCTTTAGGTGCTACTACTTTTGAGGGCACCGTGGACCCTGTTGAGGTAGAAGCGTGGCTAAATTTGCTCGAGAAATGCTATCGTGTAATGAGATGTCCTGAAGACAGAAAAGTGGAGTTGGCAGTATTTTTGCTCCAAAAAGGGGCAGAAGATTGGTGGAAGATTGTGGAAAGTAGAAGAGGAAACACAGAAGGAATAGACTAGAATGAGTTTAAGAAGGTCTTCCAAGAAAAATATTGTCCAAGATCATTCCGAGATGCTAAACGGAATGAGTTTTTGAGGTTAATGCAGGGATCTATGACAGTGGCAGAATATGAGAAGAAATATATAGAACTGTCTAAATATGCCACGACGGTTATTGCAGATGAGACTGATCGATGTAAAAGGTTTGAAGAAGGGTTACGGGAGGAAATACGAACTCCAGTAACCGCCAGTGTTGAATGGACGGATTTTTCTAGACTAGTGGAGGCAGTTATGCGGGTAGAAAGGAGTTTGATGGAGAAGAAGATGGAGCGTGATTCATCTAAAAGTGGACGTGTAGTCCACTCTTCTGGCATTACTCCGGGACAGTCAGGAAGGAGATTTGTACCTTGCGTGTTTAAAGGAGGAAACTTCAAAACTAAATCGAGCGGACATACTACTTTTAAGACCAGTACTAATGGAGGTACACGGGAGCAAGGACCAAAGAACGTTGGTGGTCCAGCGCAGTCAGTAGAAGGTTCTCGAAGTGGGCGACCTGGTGAGTCCACAGCTAGTTCCACACAGAAACCATTGTGTCCCACCTGCGGGAAATATCATTGGGGACAGTGTAGGGCCAATGCATGTTATAACTGTGGACAGACTGGTCATTTTAAACGAGAATGCCCTCAATTGATGCAAGAAGTTAAACCTGAGCAGAGAACTGCCTCACATGTGGTGGGTCAGCCACAAAGAGCTGCTAGAAATGTTGACGAGGGAACTAGTGGAACAAGACAGAAGAGAGCTACGGGACGATCAAGACAGCAAGGAAAAATCTTTGCTATGACTCAACAAGAAGCTGATGATGCTCATAATGTGGTTACCGGTACTATTTCTATTTGTAATACTTCTGCTCACGTTTTAATAGATCCTGGTGCTACACATTCTTTTATTGCTAAAGTGTTTGCTGAAAGAGTAAATAGTACAATAGAACCATTACCTGAGGAATTGTCTATTTATACTCCTGTTGGTGATGTGTTGATAGCTAGTGAAGTGTATAAAGATTGTATGATAGAAATGGATGGTGTGGCTATGACAGCCAACTTGATACTCTTAGATATTCAGGAATTTGATGTGATATTAGGGATGGATTTCTTATCCAAATATCGTGCCACTATGGATTGCTTCCAAAAGAAAGTTGTGTTTAAAGATTTGAAGGGACTGAAGTTATTTTCAGAGGAGACAGGAAAATTCTTCCTACTTGTGTAATATCTGCAGTTAAGGCCAGAAAGTTATTGAGCAAGGGTTGTTCAGCATACCTTGCTTATGTGATTGATGCACAGGTTAGTAAGTTGAAACCAGAAGATATTCCAGTAGTAAGTGAATTCCTGGATGTATTTCCTGAAGAGGGGTTGCCACCTGACAGGGAGATAGAATTCTCTATTGAATTAATCCCAGGAATTGCACCAATTTCACAAACTCCATACAGAATGGCACCAAAGGAATTAAAGGAACTGAAAGTGCAATTGCAGGAATTGATTGACAAGGGGTATGTACGACCTAGTATGTCACCGTGGGGAGTGCCGGTGTTGTTTGTGAAAAAGAAGGATGGCACGCTTAGATTATGTATTGATTACCGTCAGTTGAATAAGGTAACAATACGTAATAAATATCCATTACCTCGCATTGATGATTTGTTTGACCAACTTAAAGGCGCTTCAGTATTTTCCAAGATTGATCTACGATCTGGATATCATCAGGTAAAGATCAAGGGAACGGATATACCAAAGACTGCATTTAGAATGAGGTATGGACATTACAAATTTCTAGTAATGCCTTTCGGATTAACAAATACTCCAGCTGTATTTATGGACTTCATGAATCGTATATTCCATCCATACCTTGACCAATTCGTTGTAGTGTTCATCGATGATATACTAGTATATTCTGAGAATAAAGAAAAGCATACAGAACATCTTCGTGTAGTATTACAGACATTACGTAATGAGAGGTTGTATGCTAAATTCAGTAAATATGAATTTTGCCTTGATCATGTTAAGTTCCTAGGACATGTGGTGTCGGCCGAAGGGGTAAGTGTAGATCCGCAGAAAATAGAGGCGATAGTTAACTGGGAAAGACCTACTAATGTGACGGAAGTTCGTAGTTTTCTGGGATTAGCAGGTTATTATCGCCGATTTGTCGAAGGATTTTCGAAAATAGCACTACCCTTACCAAGCTTAACCAAGAAGGTAGCCAAGTTTGAATGGATAAATGAATGTGAGCAAAGTTTTCAAAAGTTGAAAGAAAGATTAGTGTCAGCACCAATATTAACATTGCCTACCCCTGGAGTGGAGTTTGAAGTGTATTGCGATGCGTCACGACACGGGTTAGGATGTGTGCTCATGCAGAAAGGAAAAGTAATTGCCTATGCGTCGAGGCAGCTGAAGAAGCACGAATGTAACTATCCGACGCATGATCTGGAGTTAGCCGCAGTCATGTTAGCCTTGAAAATTTGGCGACATTACTTATACGGAGAAAGGTGTCGCATTCTTTCCGATCACAAAAGTTTGAAGTATATCTTTGATCAAAAGGAACTAAATTTACGACAGAGAAGATGGATGGAATTGATTAAAGACTATGATTGCTCCATAGAATACCATCCAGGAAAAGCCAATGTGGTGGCCGACGCATTGAGCAGAAAGTCAAGACAAGTCAAAGCTTCAATGGACGCTAGCAAGGTGGAATTAACAACAGAGCTTAGGCGGTCAAACGGATCTCTATCGGTGGATGCATTAGGAGGCTTGTTTGCACACTTCCATCTAAGACCTACTTAGATAGAGGAGATTGTTAATAAACAGATGGAAGACTCAGTACTTAAGAAAATAGTAGAAGAAGTGAATCTTAAGAAAAGGGCGGATTTTGAAATTAGGAGTGATGGAACTTAATTGAAACAAGGAAGATTGTGTGTTCCTAACGATTTAACATTGAAAAATGCCATACTAGAGGAAGCTCATAGTTCTGCCTACGCGATGCACCCCAGTAGTACCAACATGTACAGAACTTTGAGAGGATATTATTGGTGGCCAGGAATGAAACGAGAAATTGCTGAATGTGTAGCAAAATGCTTAATATGTCAGCAAGTTAAACCGGAAAGCGACCTGGTGGACTCTTAAAACTACTTCCAGTACCTGAATGGAAATGGGAGCACATTACAATGGATTTCTTATTTGGACTTCCTAGAACTCCTAGTGGTCATGATGGAATTTGGGTGATAGTAGACAGACTTACTAAAACCGCAAGATTCCTCCCAGTCAAAGTGACTTCTACCTTGGATCAATTGGCTAAATTGTATGTTGATAGAGTAATAAGTCAATATGGAGCACCGGTATCAATTGTTTCTGATAGGGATCCAAGGTTTACATCTAAATTTTGGCGAAGCTTGCAGCATGTGTTGGGAACTAAACTTAAGTTTAGCACAGCCTTTCATCCTCAAACTGATGGGCAATCAGAAAGAACAATTCAAACTTTAGAGGATATGCTGCGTGCATGTGTGCTGCAATTTAAAGGAAGCTGGGATATTCACCTATCTTTTATGGAGTTTGCCTATAATAATAACTATCATTCCAGCATTGGAATGGCACCTTACGAGGCGTTATATGGTAGGCGTTGCAGAACTCTTATATGCTGGGGTGAGGTAGGAGAACGGAAGTTAATAGGGCCAGAATTAGTTCAAATCACATCTGAAAATGTAAAATTCATAAGAGAAAGATTGAAAACCGCACAGGATCGACAAAAGAGTTACGCAGATAAGAGGCGTCGAGATTTAGAATTTGAAGTTGGGGATAAAGTCTTCTTGAAATTATCTCCTTGGAAAGGAATATTGAGATTTGGAAGGAAGGGAAAATTAAGTCCAAGATACATTGGACCTTATGAGATTCTGGAACGCATAGGACCTTCGACTTACCGATTAGCGCTACCTACGGAATTGTCCAAAATACACGATGTGTTCCATGTCTCTCTATTGAGGAAATATATTCCCGATCCTATGCATGTTTTAGAAACTCAACCTATTCAGGTAAATGAAGACTTATCCTATGAAGAAGAGCCTGTGCAAATTCTTGACCGCAAAGAACAAGTATTGAGAACAAAAACGATACCGCTTGTTAAGGTCTTATGGAGAAACCATCAAGTCGAAGAGGTGACATGGGAAAGTGAAGAGCAGATGAAAATCAAATATCCTCACCTTTTCTTACCATAATCTTACTTGAATTTCGAGGACGAAATTCTTAAAAAGGGGGTAAGGAATTGTAAGCACTGATTGCGTTACCAAGCGTTGGGGTGCGGCCAAGTCCATGCATTGTTGGTTGATTCACAGAGGGTAGTGAGCTGAAGTAGCTACCCGCGTTAAAAGATAAGTAATTCTGGCGGGGGAAGAAATGTAATTGAACTATGCGTTTAAGTCACTCTGCGTTGGGGACAGTTATGTGCTGAGGTCGATGCGTCGAAGACAGAATTGTGTTGGAGTCACTCCGCGTCGAAGACAGAATGGTCTTGACGCGACGAAAATAGTACTGTATGACAGAAATGTATGCGTAAAAAATAAGAGGTGTTGAGGACGACACCATGCGTTGGGTGTGGCCAGTTGCTGGAGGTGTTGGAGGAGAAGTTAACATGAGTACCTCGTGTTGAGATAAGAACTCTGCGCTAGTCTGCGGGTGAAGGGTAAGTCGGCAACATAAGTCCTAGTGTTTGTAAAGGCCAAGTCGGTAGTATATATAGCTGGATTAATTAAATGTTTAATCATTTTTAAGACATTTCGAGAGCTTAAGTCGGTTCCATATTTCAGACAAACTTCAGAAGAAGATTGAGGAAGGTGTTCTTGCAAATTTTGGACGAAATTCGACTCATATTGATGTTGAAAACGAAGCAGAAACAGAGGAATGACTGAAGTCACACAGTTTGAGCAGTGACTGATATTCAGAGTAGAATGTGTGGAGGAAGTCGAGTTTAGAGCTGAAATTTGGAGGTTAGTAAGTTAACATAATTTCTAACAACTTTTGTGAAGGACGATAATGCTAAAATTGAAGATTATCTATGTGAATCCTTAGGAAAAGCAGAGCTTACAAGATTGATAAGCAATCCGGAACAGCATGAGGTGATTCTGAAATACCGAGAGAACAAGGAGGAGTTAAGCCTTGAAACTTTGAGGTAAGCTATAGAACTTAATTTTCTATAAGTTTGTAGAAGAGAAAAAGTCCTGAATCCGTATGGAATTGTGACTTTTAATAGATTGAAGTAAGAACAAGAAGAAAGGAAGGAATTACAGTGCAGAGTGCCGCTGAAAATCAAGCATCGGCACACTGTCTGGGTACTGATAGCGAGACGGGTGTCGCTGAGATGCAAAGGAATCTTTCGTCTCACAGATCTCACTAGATAATGTTGAGTATCACTGCTAAGGTAAGGTAACGCTAGTATCTCTCCATCAAGTATCGTTAGTAACAGCTCTGGTTGGTTGGTATCGCTAGGATTCTTGCTTATAATGTTAGTTTAGGAAAGGAGGAAGCTTTAATGTTAAATAACGCAAGGTAAATGTCTCTTGCAGGCCAAGAAGAAATAGGGAAAGCGTATAACCCACGTAAAGCCTAGAAAGAGTTGTGAGTGACTATTTTATTCTTCAATTCAATTTTATTAAAAATGTTCTTATGAAGTATGATTTACAATAAACTGTTTAATATGCATAATGTTGATTGTATTACTCATAAGGCATGTTGTATGTTTCTAAAGTTGATAGAAAGCATTTTTATGAAATGTTAATGAATAAAGATTTGTATGATTTCTATGAAAGGATTTTCATATGAACTATTATGTGAACGAAATTCTAAAACGTTTTAGAGGAGGCTCAGTGCTCAAGGACACGAAAAGGCACGTGAGTTTCCCCAGGACCCAGTACTGAAGGACATGAGAAGGTACTTGGGCAACCCGTCATATTCCTATGTGCACATAGAGGTTGATTTGGCTGGTGCGTCGAGTTTGCTCCGTATTGAGCCAGAGACGATTTCGACGTTGGGAGTGTTGAGCCTTGCTCCACCCCAACTAAGGTGGTTTTCGACGTTGAGTGCGTAGAACCGTTGCTCCGCCTCAACTAAGGGAAAAGTTTGAAAAACTAAATTGATATTGATAAACTCCTTGGAAAACACTCATGTATGATTTGAGATTTGATTTATGAGATTAATGGATTTTATGGAAAGTATGTTTACATTGAACAAAATGTTAAACTTTTACTTATTCATTATACGTAACATGCCTGTTTTCAATGGATGCTCGTTTTACAAAGATTTGTCACTCACTGGGCTGCTAGCTTATGTTTTCCAATGTTTTCCTTTCCCCCCCCCCCCAGGTAGCAAGGACGTTCCCGGTGCTTAGCCTACTTCAACTCACCCTGCCTAAGTCTCGAGTTCTCAAAATTCAGTCAAGTTTGAGAGTTGTACGTTGTATATGATTTTATGTAGATGGCATGTAGACTATGTAGTTTTGAGTGGGAATTGCGGTGGAGTTTTGTACATTGTATGATGGATATGGAAGTGAAATTATGCTATGTAATAAAAGTGTACTCTATACAGGGAACAATATTATATTATATGCATGTGTAGTATGTCTGAGTTCTATGTATGTATATGAGTAGAATGTATGCAGAGATAGGAAAGTAAGATGGGACAATATGCGTCACAAGAGAGGTGATGTTTATTGTCTTCACATTCCCTTTCAGGTTAGGTGGGTAATATGGGAGGGGGTGTGACACTTCCTCTAACCGATCCGGTTTATCAATCCCTCTTGCGACTCTACTCATTCAGATTGGTACTAAATTTCCCTTCAACTATGGTGCCTTCATTCTAAATCAAATCAAACATCACATTGGGTCCTAGGCTCTGAAACTACCTATTTGCTATCCATGTCACACTTGGATGTTCCCAGTCGTCATGTGTCGGATATCAAGATTCCTTCCTCCATGCAACACTTGGATGTTCCTAGTTGGGAGTTGATGACCTCTTCTTTTGAGAGTCGCATCCTACACTTGTTGTCTTGTCACACCCCCTCCCGGATTATCCTCCATAACCCGAAAAGAGATGTGAAGACAACAGTTACCGACTACCCTGTCACGTAACCCATTGTCAACCTCACCAATCCACATACTCTTGACAAACCTCGACTTCGATCGGCAACGGGAACTGTCATGCTACCTGAAAATGGAAAACATTTAAAAGAATGAGCTAACAGCTCAGTAAGTAACAGTTATTAGAAGACAATATATTCAAACTGTAAAACTGGTAAATCTCGCATAGAATATAACGCTTCAGATCATATTAGTTAATGTTCCAACTTCATCATAACATATGCCTATCTGTTTTAGGGTAAATGCTCAAAACTTCACTCATTCCATAATCACTTTCCCTAGTTGAGGCGGAGCGGTGCTCTACACTTCTCAACGTCGAATTTCTGCAATCACATACTCAAATGCCTTCACACTTCGTCCCTCGGCATATCCAATCCTGCCGACCACTGCACTGTCAATCCTTTAAGTGCCTTCACATATCGTCCCTCAGCACTGTGTTTCATTGCCAACCACTGCTCAAGTGCCTTCACTCGTGGTCCCTAAGCACTTGGCTATCATGTTTTAAATTTCCATATGCCTTTACACAGAATCCCTCAGCATTAGAATCCGTCTCATTCAACTACTCAAATGCCTTCTCCCGTGGTCCCTCAGCATTGAGTATCAAATAACATATCTCCCATAGGCCTTCACACGGGGTCCCTCAGCCATGGGTTACCTTAAATTATTACATATCATAATCTTTAAACTCATTAACACAACACAAACGTTCAATAGCTATACCATGCTATGAGTAACCACTTCTAACACTCAATACAAAACTTTAATTATCAAACAGCTTGCTTATCATACAAGTGTATCTCCCAAATTTTCCATGAAAACAGATAACACCATGCTCTTTAGGTATTTCATGAAAACATGTATCAACCAATCACCATGCATTTTATATCTCATAGCGAATACCCAGCATTCTCAAAGTCTTCAAGTAAAACGTATGCTCTTATTTCTATAGACAACATATTCATATGCTTTATGTATATATGAAAACGCATGCTTTATTTCATTAGAAACCATATAATCATATTCATAATGAACTCATTAATATTTTGTAAAACGCAGGTGTTACTCACCTGTACTTAGCCAAAGAATCCTTCTTCTTTCTATGCTCTATTTCCTCTTTCCGAGCTTTCTGAACACAGCGTTCTAACTCTGGTCCGCAAGGCTCCACTTTCCTCTGTCAGCTTGGTTGAACACATCCCTACCCTTCAACGCAAGGTTGGTAACGCAAAGCTGATTATTTCCGCCAAGTGCATCCTAGCTCTTCTTACTTCCCTTTCGAATGCGTCGCCCTCTCTCGGACGCAAGGTCCATCATGAACGTGTCATCTAATCTATGGACGCCGCATTCATCTTGGACATTATGTTTGTCCTCAACGCATAGCCGACCCTTTTTAACACCAGACAACTGATGGATTAATGAGCATGCAGCAGAAGTTAATTTGATCAATTTTCACTCTAAGATGCTCAATTTAGAGGATTAAACATGCAATTAAGAAGAAAAACCAAAGTTTCAAGAACACTTACCCTTGAAGCTCCAAATTCTCCTTCAATTCTTGATGAATTTCAGCACCACTTGGTTGTAGACCACCACAAGAGTCTTCTCTACTATTCTCTAGGCTTAGATTGGATGGTGGGATCCAAATTTGTGGTGAATTTGAGAAAGAATGAAGGTTGGGAAGAAGATGAACAATGGATAGAATTTTGCAAAATTAACCCTTAATTTCACAAAATTCTTAACACTTTTTTATGTCAAAATCATCTTTATTTATTAAAGAATAATATGCAAGCCAATTGCATCAAAATTTGACAACACAAAATGGTTAATTTGTTGGTTAATTGTGAAGAAGACAACCAAGCTCCTAGCTTAGTTAGTGGGAAAATCCAATCTTCAAAAATCAATTTTAAAATCAATTTCCAAAATTGAATTAAAATTGACTTTTAATTTCAAAAAGATAATTAAATAATTAAATAAAAATAATATTTAATTAATTAAATATTATTATTTTAATATTAAATAATAAAATAATATTATTTTTCCCACTTGTCCCGATTTTTCTAAAAAAAAACCGATATGAATCCCTATTCATATGAATAATATTTAAATTATATTTAAATATTAACTCTATTTGTACGTTTAATTCGTAATTAAACGCCGATATATCGTATATATCTAACTTTCATTTTTTAAGCCAAGATTTGAACGATTCAAACTTATTTACCACATTATCTAAGATTTTAGTCCATTTATGAGCTAGTAGACCTAATGGACCTACAGATCATGAGCTCCAACGATCCGAGATTAACCGGCCAAACTCTTTAACCTAGTTAACCAACATTCGTTAACTAACGGGACACTCCACTAAAGCCCGTAGTTGCACTCTCCTCACTGTAGATATATTTGTGTCCATTTGATATAACCGTCATCGATAAGTCAATCCTTCACAGGTTGTTCATAACTTCAGCTAGGTCAAATGCCGATTTACCTCTGAGTTACATCTTTTCTCCTTAAGTACCATTGTCCCTCTAATGAACAATTAATTTAGGATCTAATCACTAAATCCATTCCCTCTCGGGCCAGTGAGAGGATGGGGCCCCTTGTTCAAGTCCTGGAAACAACACTTAAGAGAACAACCTCTCTTCTATCCCTAAGTTGGGTAAGAGTGAATTCCGTTTCGCAAATTCTATGTTCCCAACTATTTACCCAGTCTTATCCCTGAAATAGAAGGAATGTTGAGCAGCACTATTGAGCTTACTCTTACCTATGTATATCAAGGGATAATTCTGAATAAATAGGAGTTTATAGATAGCTCAAGATTCAGATCAAGTTATCTAGGTCATCGATAAGTGAAATTAATCAGTGTTAATTGTAAAGGTGTTAATACGTAACAGTAATTATTTCAGGGTTAGTCTTACACAATCTCATTATGTAGAATACCCCCCCCCCCACATGTCTCTACATGATCAAATCAGAATCACTTCATTTATGACACTTTACAATATTTGTAACAATCATGAAGCGGGTCGTATTCAATAGTGTCTCCAGGAAGAGGTACCCAACCTAATCCATGTACTATAGACTATTGAGGCTACTTACTCGAACTTGATCCTATTTATGTCTCCACATAAATTCCAAGTACTCATGATAGTAGCCAAGAGTTCGTAGTTTAATTGGATTTAGAGTTGATAAATAATTAATTCACTTGAATAACTTCATATGTATTAAAAATCACCTATTTACAAAAACTACGAGTTTTAGGACATACAACCCAATAACAACTTCTTTACATAAAATAACAAAGTTATCAAATACCTTCTTTCTTGGCTGCATACTCCTACCATAGACGTCCTTGTTGCCTTCTTCTCTTTTCTCTCCAGTCGCTCCTCTTCCCTCAAAGTTCTATTTATAGGGATCTTACCATCCACCTTTTCCTCTCCTTTTGCCACTTGTTTGCCACATGTCACGCTGCATGCTTAATTAACCATGCATTAGTCCAAGTGTCACCTTGCATGATTTACTTAACATGCCTTTAACATCTCCTACTGATAAGGTGTCAAATCTATACATAGCCACCTAGCCTTATAAACTTATCTTATGCGTCCAACATTTCCAACAGATAACCATTTATTCAACACAACGCCCTCATGCGTTCATTAAGTTTCTTTTAAAGTTTGAGCTTCACTACTCATTTTTCTAACTCTCAGTCAACTATACTACTCTTTGACTTGTAAGGATAACTGTCTTCAACGCATAGGGACCTCAATGCTTAACATCCTTACCAATGCATGGTAAGCCGAGTACGTTTCTTCCTCCACCAACGCGGCGACTACTTCAGTTCACTACCGTTCGTGATCACCCTCAATGCATAGCCGCACTATTATAACCAGTGCTTACACAATGCTACTAGGCGTTAATAACAAACGCCCAATACTGTGTTTGTATCTCATCGCATCGTACCATGCGTCCAACTCCTTCCTTATGTTCATAACAACTTCTTCTCAAGCTCTTTCTCTACGCGTTGGTCCTATCGCGTTTACCTTCATCCTGCGTTCAATGACCATCTTCCTATCCTTGAACTTAAGACTACTTCTCTTAAGGATAGATTAGCATGCATCCACCACATGCACCAGTTTTTTTTTTTTTTTATGTTTACATCACAACCTTCCTCAACACTTCGCAACTTAACTTTATTTCTTTCTTGCATATTCGCTTCACTTCTTTCCATTCTCGGTTTACTTCCATGCGTCCACCCTTACTATGCGCTACCTAGCCTTGACCATGCGTCCAACATGGTCTTTTACCTCTTTTCTTCATAAATTCTTCAACGCATCGTTTATTAAAAAGTAGGGTGTGACATGTCTAGTGAGGCTAAAGATATTGATCAATTAATTCAGCGTCTTATGGCCAGAAAGGTAGAGGTGGATAAAGTCCTTCAAGTGATGAAAGTCGTGTTGTTCAGTTCTGCTGCCAGCTCGTTGTCTCAATGACCCGCATAATTTTTTTGGTAGAAAGTGGAGTGGTATCTAGAGAAGGGATGTTTTTCTTTTCGATTCTATGAGTTGTGCTGTGTTTGTTTGGTTGGGCTTTGCTCAATGTTTGGTTTGTTGCTCCTGTTTATATTGTAATTTATCTTATGTTGGTTAGTGGTGGTGGTTTGGTGGTTTGTTATGTTTGTCTACTTCTGTTTGTATCTTGGTTTGTCTGGATGTTCTCTCTAATGTAAGACTCTTCAATTGTTATCTTGTGCTCAATATATCTACTTTCTCTGAGGTTGTTGGTTCTGCCTTAAAAAATCCTCTGTCAAAGGGGGAGCTTGTTGGAGAGTTGTATTGTTGGTTCTTGTATTAGTTTTAAGGTGGTTGCTTAAGGATTGCTCATTGTCACATTTTATTTCCTTATATGGTGCTTGCCACACCCTGCCCTGAGCCATCCTTCTCTGGAACCTGAGATGGGGCATGATAACAGCAGACACCGATCCTCTTGTGATGTCTATTGTCAAACCTTTACCCTACCCAAAATAACAAGTGCAACTTAGATAGGCAGAAAGAAACTAACTCATACTAACATGCATAATTTATCATTACAACTGTTTTACAACTTTTTTTTACAGAAAACATGCTCTTAGTTTCTAATTTAAACTGTTGCCTACAACTAAGTGCACACTATTTCTCGATAGATCTTGACTTCGTACAACAACGAAAACTCGGCTGCTACATGGAAAGAAAAACATACGAAAATGATGAGCTTCATTGAAACCCAGTGAGTGATCGAATAAGCTAGGGTTCAACTAACCCTTTTAGCATTATAATAATAATCATCATACTTGTAATACGAATCATACGCAAGTATATCTACAACTATATCAAGCTTTATATTCAAACTTGCCCCATAGGGTTATCCTCAAAATCTTCTTTTCCTGCTGGCACCTTTGGCACAACAACTTCTCTATTTATTCTAGAGGCTTGACTGGTTTTTCCCACTGGCCAACCCGACTCAGCTAATCTCATCGTTTTTGTCCCTATGTGCACATAGTCTTTTGAGGCTCAGGAGCTAGGCTCGTCGGCCCCCAAACCATCCTGTCAGGTACTTCTCGTAGGCTTAAGAACTAGGCTCTAATGACCCCTTGACCATCCAAAGAGGAAATTCCCCCCACAGGCTCAAAAACTAGGTCCTTCTGACCCTCTGACCATCCTGTGTGATGTCGAATCCCAGTCCCAGCCATGATCGTCATCATCAATGCCTTCGCAAGTTCCTTCGGCATTGGAAACATAATCTGCTCATCGATGCCTTCATATAATCCTTCAGCATCGGCGTTAGAATCTAATGTCCAACAAGTTTGATATACTATGTACTAATTCAATAACTTGCCCTAGCATGCATACTACCTAATGCTAACATATTTGATATAAATTATCCGATACCTCACCATAGCATGTATAATATTGCACAATTATGCTATTAATTATAATCTCATAGGCATGCTATTAACCAGTATTTTCAAAGAGTATAATTTAGTTCTCTCGCGAAAAGAAATCAATCACTCATAGTGAAAGTTGTCGACCAACTAAGGGTTCCTTCTCTGTCTTAGTTCCAAACTTCCTCAGCTTCTCCCGAGCTTCTGGAACTAAAAAAACAGCAATCTGGAAACCTCAGAAACCCTAAAACAGCTCCTTGGACATTAGAAAACTCTTCCTTGGACGGAGAGAACTTCCTTGGACGCAAGGCAGATCAAGTTGGACGCAGGACAACTTCTTTTCTCCTTACACAACTTAGTTGAACGCAAGGTAGCCTTCCTTGGACGCTTGGGACAGCTGATGGACATAGACAACACTTCAACAACAAGAAAAATAGCACTTGGGCGCCTACCAACCTTCCTTGGACACAAACTCTCTCTTCCAATCTTCGTTCTCTCTTTTCTCTAGTGAAAATCGGGGTTTGTGATTGTGTGAGAGCTCCTCTACCCCTTTGACCCTATTTATAGAAGTTGGATGACAAGCCTTACCTCCAAGCTTGACACTTAGGTCCCACATGTCATCATGCATGAAGAACACCCCATGCATCCAACCAAGTGTTTCCTTGCATGGTGTTCTTGTCATGCATCCAGACACCTCCTACTTATGAAGTGTTATGTCCAAATGAAGCCACTTAGTACCAAAATGTTCAACCATGCATTCAACCTAGTCCCAGGATAAAGACCATGCGTCCAACCTCCTTATACCATGCATTCATGATGATGCTTCTCGGATTTTACTTCTTTTGCTCTCTTTTATTCTTCCAACCTTCCTATATTTAGCCCAATTTTCTTGCCAACATCCTCCTATGCGTACACCTCCTCCTTCTATGCATCCAAGCTCCTTCTAAGAATCCAACACTTAGCCAACATCTTCTTCTTTAGGAGGTTTGCGTCCAACTAATCCGAGGTTCCCACACTTAGTCAAATTTCTAATCACAAAGCTCACTACTATGTGTGTTGTTTCCTTCGACATTCTTATGTATGCATCCACCTTCTTCTTTACTTTGGTCCATGTGCCCATGACTCCCCAATATGGCCCTATGGATTCTTTGGTTGCTTACTTATGCATCCATGTTGTGTCTTATGAGCCTATGCTTCCAATTTTCCTCTCTTATGCCTTCATACTTAGCCATTTTTCAACCATTTTTCCCTAGTATGCGTCCAACTTAACTTTACCTTCCTTAAGGTTGCTTCTCAACTCTCCAATTCATCCAACATTTAGCCAATTTCCTCCCAAAATAGGTCACCATGCATCCACAACACCAACCATGCATCCAACATGGTGGTTCCCTTCCCGAGTATGTGTCCAACTCACAACTAGCTCCCTACTATGCTTCCAACTCTTCCTTCTTTAATACTTAGTGTGATTTCCCTCTCTTTTTCCTACACCATGTGTCCAAGCTAGAATTCTCATAGCATAGTTGAGTTCCTCAAGCCTAGTTGTGACACTTTAGAAGTTTCCTTAGCTCATAGGCCACCTTGTCATCCAATATTCGAAAATCACTGAATATGGTTTACTTCCAAACTCATCTATGGCCTATTCTCAACCTAAAACTCAAGTTGACATAAGCTCTTTTCTTCCTCCTTTCTCTTCCAATGCATAGGGTCCTTAAACTGGCCAAAATTTGGCTAACTCCACAAGCCAAATGTCACACCCCATCCCAAACTACCCTCTCGTAGCCCGAGACGGAGTGTGAGGACAACAGTTACCGACTACCCTGTCACGTAACCCACTGTCAACGTCACCATCCATGAGCTCTTGACAAACCTCGACTTCGATCAGCAACGGGAACTGTTATGCTACCTGAAAATGGAAAACACTTAAAAGAATGAGCTAACGGCTTAGTGAGTAACAATTTTTTGAAAATAATATATATTAACAGTAAAACTGATCAAACTCGCATAAAACATAACACTTCATGTCCTATTAAACTATACTCCAATACCATTGTGAAAACATGCTTGCCCGTTTCAGGATACATACTCAAAAATCTCGTTCTTATAATATACTTTTTCCCTAGTTGAGGCGGAGCAATGCTCGACGCTCCTCAACGTCGATTTTTCCTTAGCTGTGTGGAGTAATCTCAACACATCAGCGTCGTACATACCTCTATGTGCACATAGGTATTAGAACTCGGGCCGCCCTCAATGCCGTCTACGAGTCCCTGAGCATTCGGGTCCCATTTCTATATCCAGGATACCCATATGCCTTCTACAAGTCCCTGAGCATTGGGTACCTTATAATATAACGGCTACCCTTTGGCCTTCTCCAAGTCCCTAAGCCTCGGGTGCCTTTTCAAGTTTAATATAACACATTATATATTTTGGAACATTATATCAATAACCCATGAATTAACCGTTTCCAAATATCACCTCTTTAGCATGCTAAGTTCAATTTCCAGTTTTAATATAAAACCGCATGCTTTCCATAAAGTCCATTTTCAAATCTTCCTTGACATCATATAATATCATGCTTTTCAGAAAAGTCATGAGAACCAATAACATAAATCTCCATGCGTTTTATAACTCATAGCAAGTATCCAACATTCTCAAAGTTTACAAGTAAAACGCATACACATGTCTCTAAACGCATGCTCATGTTTCTAAGCGCATGCTCATGTCTCTAAACGCATGCTCATGTCTCTATAAATCACATATTCGTATGCTTTACATATATGAAAACGCATGCATTATTTTATTCAAAACCCATAGAATTAAATTCATAAAGAACTCATTTATTTTTATAAAACGCAGGTGTTACTCACCTGTACTTGCCAAAGAATACTTCTTCTTCCTTTCCTCTATTTCCTCTTCCCGAGCTTTCTGGACGCAACGTTCTAACTCTGTCAGCTCGGTTGAACGCAACTTTGCCCTTCAACGCAAGGTTGGTAACGCAAGGCTAATTATTTCAGCAGAGTGCATCCCGACTCTTCTTACTTCCCTTTCAGATGCATCGCCCTCTCTTGGACGCAAGGTCCATCATGTACGCATCATCTAACTTTGGATGCCGCGTTCACCTTGGACATTATGTTTGTCCTCAACGCAAAGCCGACCCTTTTAACACCAGACAACTTCTTTACATAAAAATAGCTAAGTTGTCAAATACCTTCTTTCTTGGCCGCATACTCCTACTACGGACGTCCTTGCTGCCCTCTTCTTCTCTTTTTCTCTTCGGATTTCTTCTTTTTAGAGTCATCAGTCACTCCTTTTCCCTCAAAGTTCTATTTATAGGGAGCTTGCCATCCATCTTTTCCTCTCCTTTTGCCACTTGTTTGCCACATGTCACGCTGCATGCTTAATTAACCATGCATTAGTCCAAGTGTCACCTTGCATGAAACACTTAACATACCTTTAACACCTCCTACTGATAAGGTGTCAAATCTACACAAAGCCACCTGGCCTTTATCAACTTATCTTATGCGTCCAACATTTTCCAATAGATAACCATTCATTCAACACAACGCCCTCATGCGTTTGTTGAATTTCCTTTAAAGTTTGAGCTTCACTACTCATTTTTCTAACTCTCAGCCAACTATACTACTCTTTGACGCATAGAGATAACTCTGTTTTTAACATATAGAGATCTTAACGCATGACAACCTTACTGACGCATGGTAAGCTAAGTACGTATCTTCCCCTGCCAACGTGGCGACCACTTCAGCTCACAACAACCATTCGAGATCACCTTCAACGCATAGCCGCACTGTTATAAACCAATGCTTACACAGTGCCACTAGGCATTAATGACAAACGCGCAATACTTTGCGTTTGTACCTCATCACATCATACCATGTGTCCAACTCCTTCCTTATGTCCATAACAACTCCTTCTCAAGTTTTTCCTCTATGCGTTGATCCTGATGCATTCACCTTCATCCTGCGTTCAATGACCATCTTCCTATCCTTGGTCATTCTTTGATTACTCCCAAGGTTATTCTTTTAACCTTTTTCTTTCACTTAAACTACTTCTCTCAAGGATAGATTAGCATGCGTCCACCACATGCACCAGTTTTTATGTTTACTTCACAACCTTCTCCAACACTTGTGAACATTCCTTTCTTGCTTATTCGCTTCACTTCTTTCCATTCTCGGTTTACTTCCATGCGTCCACCCTTACCATGCGTTACATAGCCTTGACCATGCGTCCAACATGGTCTTTTACCTCTTTTCTTCATAGACTCTTCAACGTATAAGTTTCTTAAAAAAAAAAAAAGTAGGGTGTGACACCAAATTTTCTGCCTCAAAATTTTTCTAACTCCACAGACTTGTGATCCAAGTTTACACCCTTTACCCTAGTTTTCTTTCTTTATGTGTCTTAAGCAACTAGGTCAAAGGTTAGGATATCACAATGCCTGTATGCAGACTTATTTGGGTTGATTTTATTCCCATATTTGTTTCTCCCTTGATTAGTTTCCTTACTTATTCTACCTGCTTAAAAGGTGTTGGGTGTTCCTTTCTAGCGTTGTCGTTTTTCATTGTATTGATAAAAGATTGTGTGTGAGTCTGGCCGACTTCGTCACTATGATAAGGGTTTGTGTGCTCCATCTTTTCGTTGTGCATTTTTAACGTTTTGTGAAAGCATAGATATTCAAAACACAGTGTCTAAAGACATACATGTAAAGTCAACGGAAGCCTTGAACGTCTTATTGTGAGAAGGGAGTTCTCACTTATTAGAAGTGCAAAGCATTCCTATAAAGGACGTTCACTGTAAGTTGAGAGAGATAATTGACCAGAGGAGTGTCACACAGCACGGTTAGAATCTGAAGTGCTACTACGCTAATATAGTCGAACTTAGGGGGAGCCTAAGCATAAAGAGAGGGAGTCTCTAATCTAGGGGGAGCCTAGGTGTTAATCGAGTTAAGCTTGACTAGATTCACTACAGAAGTTATCACTTTACATATAAGTATCTTGTTGTACTTGCTTGACATTTCGATATTAGTGAATTATCTTTCTCGGGCACGTAGCCCCCTAACGTAGGTGGGTATCACTGAACTGGGTTACCAACTTCTGTATTTTAGTTTTACTTTGCATGATTTGCCTGCTGTCAAATTAGTTGTCAACACTACTAATTTGACATTCTAATTGTTTAAGAAACTGTGCATTTTTCTTTCAGTGCTGTTTGTTATTGTTCATGGTTCATGCCTTGCAAGCTTACTGGTCTACTTTATCTTTAACACTGAATCATATGCATTTTTCTTCAACTGTTTTAGTTACTACACCGTAGTTGTCTAGTAACCTATATATTTGAATTTTACATATTTGGTGTATTGCTATCGTTTAGAGCGATTATCATATATTTTTTCATGAATTATATTAAAATTTTTAAGTAGTGAAAGTAAATATGTTAAAATTGTTTGTTCTAAAGTAGGAGATTAGGTTATGTGTTGAAGTGTTCTGACTATTCTACAGTTATGTTAGTCATAGATTAATTAAAATTATATTGAAGCACGGAAAGTTGTCGAGGATTTCCATCAATCAAATAATATTTATATTCATCGATCAAACAACCTAACTAACTAGTAGTATCAATAGCAAAAATGGGGTCGAACCATAAGGAAACACAAAATTAGTTCCTCAAAGTTCAGTTTCAGTTAAAGCAGTTAATGGGGAATTTGGTATGGAATTGAGAATCAAGAATGCATAAAAGTAAAAAGCAAGAAAGTAAATGATAGAAATGCAATCAGTAAAGACATTATAGATTAGGGTATCAAAATGGCCTAATGTAACTTTGATCATCAAAATATCAAAACATTTTCTAACTCCTTGTTTATGCCTAGCCAAATTGATCGAGAACCCAACCAATGGTCCTAATTACCTAATCAGCTAAACATGAGTAGATGATTCCATACCAAACTTATTTAACTAACTACTTTACACTTCAGGGATTACACTAGGATGAACATTTAATTTCCAACGTCTAATTAGCATTCAATACAATTTCCTCTAGCTTAATAGGTTAATACTCTTTGTTGTCGACTACAAATTGCAAGCCTATCTATCCTATTTGATAGCTCTTGAAAAGAGCTATTTATATGCATTTAATCTCACTTGCTGGTTGTGTTTAATGTGTTTAAATGGTCGCAATTGTAGATTTTCGAGCAAATCATGCATTACAGAGTGTTACATGTCATTTAGGGTTGATTTGAAGCTACATATCGAGGACCCAAGACTTCAAAGGATAAGAAATCATGAAAAATGCCCCCAGGAGAGCGCCCAGACTCTAGCTGGCACTCTCCCAGGCGCCTTCCACCCGAGAGCTTGAAACAGGGCAGTGCCTAGGTGTTCCAAATTTTGATACAAAGAAGACACGTGAAAGCACTCAAAAAAGTGCTTTCATTGCTCTTAACTGAGGGATGTTTTTATTAGATTTCATGTGTTTGCTAGTGGTTTTCAAGTAATTATGGAGAAAACAAGTATTAAAGACCAAAAGAACCAAACCAAGCCAAAATCGGACGAAAAATAGAAGAAAAGGTGCAAAACCCCCAAAAATAGGGCAACATAGAGCGTAGCTACGCTGCCCTCTACATTTCAAACTCGAGAGCACCTTCATCTGTCCATTCGAAGAGTGCTGCAGCCTTACACAGGGAGCGCTGTAGTGGAGAGGAGACACTACGACACGGTACTAGGGTTAGGAAAAGATGACGGTCAACTGTGGCACTTTCTTAGAGCGTCATGGCACCAGTTTTTCTATTTTGAAAATTTGATATTTTTGGAAATAAATTGGGCTGCAAGTTTGGTAAATTTAATAAGTTGAGAGGTCCTCAGCAGTCCTAAGCCCAAAAATTCAGAGCCTCAAATGTGAGTTTGCTGAAAAGAAAAAAAAAAAAAAGAGAAAAAAGTGTTTTAGAGAGATTTTGAAGGTCTTTCGAGTTTCTGATTGTCGATTTTCACTCAATCAAGGGCTTATTGACAGTAGAGTTTTTCTTATTCTACATATCTTCTGCACTTTTTATGCTGAGATTCATTTTGAATTATGTTTCGTGGCTAAACTCTTCAGTTTTAGGGTATTGATGAATTATTTATGAAGTTATGTTAATATTGTAGACTTTTTATAGATTTCTGTAAATAATATTATTTTCATTGTTATTATGCTTAATTCTTGTTGATTGGCCATCAATAATTTGCTAGATTAGATATTCAATTTGATGGATTGCATGTGTAACTGGACTTATAACAATGAATTCTTATTAATCTCTCATAGAAATAGGTTAATAATGAAAGTTTCTAAAGACTACTTAATGCCATGTGATTTAATTTGGTTTCAAGAAGTTACTAATCAATTAAGTTGCATGAGAAAATGTTATTATTTTTTTTTATATAGAAAATAACATGGATTTATGTTTCTAGACTTAAGCATATGATTTGCAATTAATTCCATGAAACCTAGAATATTACATAATGAATTAAATAAGGATTCAATACCCTAAAACACTCTTTGACTCTTGATTTGTCAATTTACATGCTTTCTTTATTGCTTTAAATAATTTCTTTAAAAAAATCAATTTCAAATTCTCAACTAAAATTGATTCAATTCTAGAGTAGCTAGGTGATTTAAACTCTAAATTGGATCCTCGGTGGAATGATATTCGGACTTAAACTGTTTTAGATTTTATAGCTTAACCTGTGCTCTTATGGCTTACATCAAGTTTTTTGCATCGTTGTCAGAGATCCAAGGAACGATTTTAATTGCCTAATGTTTACGAATTGATAAATCTTAATTTGAGGTGTAAATTACTTTTTAAAAATAGGTTTGACGGTAATTTTGTCAGTTTATGTCACATGACGATTCTAACCTTCTTCCTCTTGATCCCAAGATTGATAGGACCTTTAGAAGAAATCTAAGAGCTCAAGCCAATCCTACCAGTAAGATGGTGGAGGAAGAAGTACCTAATGCAATCCGAGATTATTTCCAACCAACGCTCTGGGCAAGTCAACCTAGAATTGTGAATGTACCCATTAATGTCAAAGGGCTCTACAGCTTTGATAACGCGCAAGCGCACGCTTTCAAAGTAATAAAAATTCCAACAATTGGGTATAACCTCAAGGAATTATTTATTCAATTTAACCAGCTATTAGACAATTCTTTTAAATATATTCAAGGATTCAAACGGGATGATTTGTGAACAATAAAAATAAAAGAAAACAATAAATGTTTAAACTAGAGATTCACTTGTCTAAAATGTTTTAGGGTATTGATTTCATACTGTTATGGATTCAATATATTATTTTTCAATTAGAACAATGTGTTAACTTAGACCTCAAAGATCTATGATCCGAGTTTCCTCTTAGAGCTCCACCCTTTCTTATGTCTAAAAGCCAATTCTATTTTCATGCAATTGAAACTAGTAAAAATAGCATTAAGCCTCTTTGTTATCAGCCTCTTATGTTTTCCTATTATTCTCATGCATATTCCAACGTCAGTTTATCATGCTAGTTCCAATAAATAAATTTCTCTCTCAAGAAGAATTAAAAACCCTAAGACAAAGAAATGGTGATCAAGCATTCAATTGGACAAATACAAACATGATAAAAACCCAATGCATTCTATTAACTAAAATAATCAAGAATCATCCATAAACAATATTACAATCAATCAAACCCTAGAACCACGAAATAATTTAGCCACTCATGTTCAGAATATGAACCCTAAGCATGTTATATAGAGATATAAAGAAGGAGATTAAAAAGGAAAGAATTAGTTGTCGATCAATCTATTGCTGATAATGCATCAACATCTTTTTCGTGATCCAACTTCAATTAGCCTCTGAAAATCTCTCTAAACAGCAGCTTCTCGGCCTATATGGAAAGCCCTAAATGATCCCAAGTCGAACTATCCTTCAAATGAAGACACTTAAAACCTAATATAGGGCTAGAATCAATGCAACATCATGACTCTCTTGAAAAAAATGCGTGCAAAAAGTTCGAAGCGTCGAAACGCTCCCCTATTTTGCCCTCTTGGCTTTTAGTGCCACTTGCTTCCTCCACACTTTTTAGCCACTTCTAACTTATTCTTTGCCCTAATTCCAAGTTTGACCTATTATATGGGTATTTTTGTCATTTTACACCATATTTGGCTCGTTCTGATATGCCTGCTCATTTCTTATGAAATAATAAATAAAGCATCAAAGAGCTCATTTAAGCAATAAAACTAAAAAAATCTAAGCCTAAGAAAGCACAATTTTTAACCACCCCAAACTTAGAACTTTGCTAGTCTCGAGGAAAGAAAGAACAAGATCATAAGGAAAAACTAAACAAGCTTGCAAGTGACTCAAGCCTTATCATTAAAAAATTACATTATAGATTCATAAGCAGAAACATTCCAAACACATCCCTTGACAAAGAAAATTTAAGGCCAAATCTCGCCATCCCTTCCGTGTGTGTAAAGTCACATTTAATTCAAAACTCAAAAACTGACTTAAATTTTATTGAGCTTCTCAAGTTTTTTCCCCACTCTAGCTCATGCACCAATCATCAAACATCCCAAAAACTTAAGAAGGTAATATATCAACTATAGTGCCTGAATTACACAATAAAAAAACGTCCTAAACTTGCATTCTTTTACCTAGGGGCACTAGCTTTCACACATTCACCATAGAGACTCATACCTAGTCAATTCTTAGGCGTCCTAACTGGTCACAGCAAAGGTAACTCTTTTTACCCCTATCCATGCATACACACTACAAGTTTATTTTTTCTCAACTCTTTCTTTTAATGATATTCAATTATTCCATTGTTTCTTTTGTGTGCACTTTTTAGCAGGCAAATATAATCATCTCTCTCTTAATATAACATTACCAACCATCATGAAAGGCACTCTCTAACTAGTGGGGCCTTTCGGATTGACTGCCAAATAAGACTCAAATTAATTCCTTGTTCAATCAAAGTTTCTCAATTAAAATGACTACGTGCCCTGATGTGCAAAGGACTCAAAGAGGGACTCAAATATAACTTAACTCAAGACTATGCTATCCTATTTCCATAGCAGATTATCTAACATGTTATTCAGAATAAGTCATAGGCAGTCATAATCAACAACATATTCATAGAATTTCGCACATTAAAGCACAACATCTTGCCATATTTTCTATTCAAAATTGAAAAATTTTAACTCAAATTTTAGCCACTCAAACTTTTCAACTCAATTAACGTGAAAAAATCATTTTTTTTTCCTAATTAACATGCATAACAAGATCAAACAGCAAAAACACAGAAGAACGCAATATTTCCCCCACCTCAAACTTAGAAAAGTACAAGACGATGAGCTTAACAGAGGAGTGTAGTGTCATTCTACAAAAGAAGCCGCCTTAGAAATTTAAAGGCCCCAGAAGCTTCACAATTCCTTGTACTATAGGTGATATGACGGTAAGTAGAGCTTTATGTGATTTAGAAGCCTCAATAAATTTGATATCATTATTTGAGTAAAGGAAGTTAAACATAGGGGAAGTGAAACCAACAACGATGTCACTTCAACTAACAGATCGTTCTCTTACTTACTTGAAGACGTGCTAGTTAAAGTTGATAAGCTCATCTTTCTAGCAAACTTTGTTATGTTGGATATGGAATAGGATGCAAAAGTCCCAATCATCTTGTGACGACCATTTTTAGCCACATGTAGGGCTTCGATAGATGTCCAACAGGGTAGGCTCACCTTAAGAGCAAATGATGAAAAGGTAATATTTAACATTTATAGATCTCTGAGCAGATCACCATGATTATACGTGTCATAGTATAGATGTTGTGGACAGAAATGTAACTGAGTTTAGAGAGTTAGTCTTGTCGCGGATCAGTTCAGTCAGAGCATGCTAAACTATGATATGGATAAGATAGACGTTTTAGACGATGATGTTGCATTTTATTCTTAATGTTTGGATTATTTGTCTGGTAGCTATGCTAAACCTGATTTAATATCTCTTATGTCTGTGAGTGAACATAAATCAAACACACCACTCACTGTGGAATTAAAAAAGTTACCTCCAGATTTACGATATGCCTTTCCAGGAGAGTCTTCTACTAATCCAGACATTATTTCTTTAAAATTGAAGGAAGTAAAGGAGAAAAAAATTGTTAAGAGTCTTGCAGGAGCATAAGTAAGCTTTAGGGTGGTCAATTAGTGACTAGAAAAGTATCAATCCATCTATTGTGATGCATAAAATATTGATGGAGGATACATTTATAGTCCCTTAATTAAACATCAAAGAAGGCTTAGTCAAGCAATGAAAGAGGTACGTAGTAAAGGCTAAAGATCTTAAATAGCTAAATACATGTATTATTTATGTTATATCTGATAGTTCCTAGGTGAGTCCAGTGCAGGAAGTACCCAAAAAGGGGGGGATGACAATGGTGAAAAATGAGAATAATGAAAGTACCACTTTTCCCTACCTTTTATTGACCAGATGCTAGGTAGATTGGCAGGTTATCCCTATTATTGCTTTTTGGATGGTTTCTCAGGTTATAATTAGATCGCCATCGTGCTTGAAGATCAGGAAAAAATGACCTTCACATGCCCTTACGACAAGTTCGCCTTCAAGAGGATGTCGTTTGGATTATGTAATGCGCCAGCAACATTTCAGAGGTGCATGATGGCCATTTTTCAAGGACTTGAAAAAAAAATAATTGAGGTTTTTGTAGATGATTTTCCTGTGTTTGGTTTTTCTTTTGATTCTTGTTTGTCTACTCTTTCAGTTGTGTTGCAGAGGTGCCAAGAAACTAATCTTGTCTTAAATTGGAGAAATGTCACTTCGTGGTCGAGGAAGGTATAATGTTGGGGTACAAGATTTCAGAAAAAGGTTTGGAGGTAGATACGGCAAAGATTTTTTCTATAGAACAGTTGCTTCCACCAATGAATGTTAAGGGAGTTTGAGTTTTTTCCGGGCATGCCAAGTTTTATAGGCGCTTTATTAAAGATTTTTGAAAATAGCAAAACCCTTGTGCAATCTTTTGGAAAAAGACTATGAATTTAAGTTTGATGAAGCATGTCTCACAATTTTTAAAACATTAAAAGAAAAACTAATTTAGGTGCTATCATTGTCACACCTAATTGGAGTCAGTTTTTTTTAATTGATGTGTGATGCTAGTGATTTTGCTATAGAAGTTGTCTTAGGACAATGTAGGGAAAAATTATTTAGAGTTATTTAGGTTTGTAAAAAGGAACTTTAGGGAAGTCTAACATGAGAAATGTGTTATTTCAGGCCGAGAGGAGCTAGAGAAGGTATATAATCCGCTCAAGGCCTAGGACAAGTTGTAAGTGACAATTTTATTTTAAAATTAGCTTACTTTAAACCAAATTTTCATGAAATACGATTATGTTTAGAAACATGTATGTATGTTTATGCTTTTCATGGGTTTTATTGTGCCGTCAGGATAATTTGCTTGAAAAGAAAAGTATGTATTGTTAGGTTGTATGTCCTAAAACTCATAGTTTTTGTAAATAGGTGAATTTTACTACATATGAAGTTATTCAAGTGAATTAATTATTTATTAAACTCTAAATCCAATTAAGCTACGAACCCTTGGCTACTATCATGAGTACTTTGACTTTATGTGGAGACATAAACAGGATCAAGTTCGAGTAGGTAGCCTTAATAGTCTATAGTACATGGATCAGGTTGGGTACCTCTTCCTGGAGACACTATTGAATATGGCCCGCTTCATGATTATTACAAATGTTATAAAGTGTCATAAATGAAGTGATCCTGATTTGCTCATGTAGAGACATGTGAGCGAGGATATTCTACATAATGAGATTGTGTAAGACTGACCCTGAAATAATCACTGTTACGTATTAACACCGTTTACGATTAACACGGATTAATTTCACTTATCGATGACCTAGATAACTTGATTTGAATCTTGAGCTATATATGAACTCCTGTTTATTCAGAATTATCCCTTGATCTGCGTAGGTGAGAGTAAGCTCAATAGCGCTGCTCAACATTCCTCCCATTTCAGGGATAAAACCAGGTAGATAGTTGGGGACAGAGAATTTGCAAGGTGGAATTCACTCCTACCCAACTTAGGGATAGAAGAGAGGTTATTCTCTTAAGTGTTGTTCCTAGAACTTGAACAAGGGGCCCCATCCTCTCACTGGCCCGAGAGGGAATGGATTTAGTGATTAGATCCTAAATCAATTGTTCATTAGAGGGACAATGGTACTTACGGAGAAAAGATGTAACTCAGAGGTAATCGGTATTTGACCTAGCTGAAGTTATGAACAACCTGTGAAGGATTGACTTATCGATGACGGTTATATCAAATGGACACAAATATATCTACAGTGAGGAGAGTGCAGCTACGGGCTTTAGTGAAGTGTCTCATTAGTTAACGAATGTTGGTTAACTAAGTTAAAGAGTTTGTCCAGTTAATCTCGGATCGTTGGAGCTCATGATCTGTAGATCCATTAGGTCCCTCTACTAGCTCATAAATGGACTAAAATCTGAGATAATATGGTGAATAAATTTGAATCGTTCAAATCTTGGCTTAAGGAATGAAAGTTAGATATATACGATATATCGACGTTTAATTACGAATTAAACGTACAAATAGAGTTGATTATAATATTTAAATATGATTTAAATATTAATCATATGAATAGGGATTCATATCGGTTTTTTAGAAAAATCGAGACAAGTGGGAAAAATAATATTATTTTATTATTTAATATTAAAATAATATTTAATTAATTAAATATTAAATTATTTTTATTAAATTATTTAATTATTTTTTGAAATTAAAAATCAATTTTAATTCAATTTTGGAAATTCATTGAAAATTGATTTTTAAATTGATTTTTGAAGATTGGATTTTCCCACTAATTAAGCTAGGAGCTTGGTTGTCTTCTTCACAATTAAGCAACAAATTAACCATTTTGTGTTGTCAAATTTTGATGCAATTGGATTGCATGTTATTCTTTAATAAATAGAGATGATTTTGACGTAAAAATGGTTAAGAATTTTGTGAAATTAAGGGTTAATTTTGCAAAATTCCATCCATTATTCATCTTCTTCCCAACCTTCATTCTTTCTCAAATTCACGACAAATTTGGATCCCACCATCCAATCTAAGCCTAGAGAATAGTAGAGAAGACTCTTGTGGTGGTCTACAACCAAGTGGTGTTGAAATTCATCAAGAATTGAAGGAGAATTTGGAGCTTCAAGGGTAAGTGTTCTTGAAACTTTGGTTTTTCTTCTTAATTGCATGTTTAATCCTCTAAATTGAGCATCTTAGAGTGAAAATTGAAAATTAACTTTCGCTGCATGCTCATTTATCTATCATGTATTTTCATGTACGTGCGTATTATATGTTTTACATTGGAAATCATTTGAAGTATGTTAGTTGTTAAACGAGTATTATAAAAGGCATGCTATTTATTAGCTTATGATTTCATGCAAAAACATTGATGATTATTAATGAGTTTGAGAAGATTTGGAAATGTTATGAACTCGTGAACTTTTATTATGCTATTTTCAAAGCATATTGTTTTTTAATAATGTTTTGAGACAAATTCCAATGTTGAAGGACATGGAGAAGGCATGTGGGTAGTCGGGATATAGAAATGGTTCCCAATGCTGAAGGACTCAAAGAAGACATGTGGGTAACCTAAGTATTGAGATAGCCCCCAATGCTGAAGGACTCGGAGAAGGCATGTGGGTGGCCTAAATCTCATGTATGGGACCCGGTACTGAAGGACTCAAGAAGGTATTTGGGTAACCCATGATATTATATCTATGTGCACATAGAGGTATATATAGACGTTGTGTTGAGATTACTCCACACAACTAGCGATTTTCAACGTTGGGTGTGTCAAGACTACTCCGCCCCCTTTAAGGATGTTTTCAACATTAAGTAGCGTTAAGCACCGCTCCGCCTCAACTAAGGAAAATGTTTTTGAAATAAACTGAATTTCCGTGAATCTTTTTCTATGATGAACATATCTGATTTGACTATGAATTGTTGTTATTCACGTACTATCATAGAGTAACTCCGCTTTGATTAACTTCCTAGTTTTGAGGAAGGTTTTTACTAGATATGTCACTTACTAGGCATCCTAGCTCATATTTTCTTTGTTTTTCTATTTTCCAGGTAGCAAGCGAGTCCGGGGTGCTTAGCCTACACTGCAACTCGTCTGGGCTTACCACCGTCAGTGTTTGAGAATTTTAAGCATTGTAAATAGTTGAACTTACTATTATGTTGTACATATAGAGGGTTAAGGGCGATTTTGATGAACCTATGTAAATCTTTGGTTTTGAGTGTAAATTGATGTCTGTATGAAAGCTTAACTCTAGTAAGAGTATGTTGTTTAATCTTTGTATGGAACTGCTTATTAGGTATTGGTCAAGGTATAAAGTTGACAGTGGATGCCGTAAGAGGGTCGGTGTCTGTTGTCCTCACACTTCCTCTTAGGTTAGGGTACCTGAGAGGGGGTGTGACATAAACTATCATACAGATATTGATTTTCACTCAAACCATATATTTACATAAGTTTCTCAACGTTGCCCTTAACTCTCCATATGTATAACACATGTTTAAGATCAAATATTTACAATTCTAAAAATTTCGGACACTGATGGGCCCAGACGAGTTGCTGTGTATGTTAAGCACCCCGACTCGCTCGTTACCTAAAAAAACAGAAAAACAAGGAAAGCATGAGCTAGGTTGCCCAATGAGTGACTTGTTTTGTAAAAACCTTCCTTTAACTCAAAAGCTAATCAAACTATAATCATTCTAAAACAATACGTAAATAACATCAATTCAAAGTTATATCCACACAAAACATGCTCAAGTGGCATCGTCATATCATATATGTTCATTTCAGAAAAAGATACACAGAAATTCAATTTATTTCAAAAATATTTTCCTTAGTTGAGGCAGAGCGGAGCTCAATGCTAAATGTCGGAAACATCCTTAGTTGGGGCGGAGTAATCTCGACACACCCAACGTCGTATATCCTTAGTTGTGTGGAGTAGTCTCAACACAACAGCGTCTACCATACCTCTATGTGCACATAAATATCATATCCTGGGTTACCCGAATACCTTCTTCGAGTTCTTTAGTACCGGATCCCATATACGAGATTTAGGCCACCCATATGCCTTCTCCGAGTCCTTCAGCATTAGGGGCTATCTCTATACTCAGGTTACCCACATGCCTTCTCCGAGTCCTTCAGCATTGAGAATCATTTCTATATCCCGGCTATCCACATGCCTTCTCTGTGTCCTTTAGCATTGGCAGCCTTTTCAAAAAAATTATTAAAAAACAACATGCTTCAAAAATAGCATAATATAAATTCATGAGTTTATAACATTTCAAATCTTCACAATCTCATTAACAAGCATCAATGCTTTCCATAAAATCATAGGTTAATAAACAACATGCCTTTCGTAAAACTCGTTTAACAACCAGCATGCTTCAAATGATTTCCAATGTAAAACACATAATATGCACGTTAAAACCCGTGAAAGCACAAACATATAAACATGTTTCCAAACATAATCTTACAACAATAAAACTTTGTTCAAAGTAGACACATTTTAAATAAAATTGCCTCTCACAACTTGTCCCGGGCTTTTAGTTGATTATTCGTCTTTCCTAGCTCCTCTCGGCCTGAAATAATACGTTTTCCTTCGTTAGATTTCCTTAAAATCCCTTTTTACATAACAACCAAGCCTTAGACATTTTAATTCACTACCGAGACTCTACTTCATGAAGAAAACCATCACCAGGACTATATTCCACAAAGAAATGCTCAACTGAGGCTACATTTCTTAAAAGAGTTCACTAATGAGCGAGATTCAGGCCACTAGCGACACTACACAAACAAATTCAAGCAAAAGACCAAACTGTACCAGCGATACTGTGAACTAGTGAGACCAGCGAGACTTACTTGATGAACGAGACTAGCGATACCCAGTCATACTGAGCGAGAGTTGTGAGACAAAAAGCCTTCAACAACACTCGTCTTGCTACTCATCCTTATACCTTCAGTGTCGTTGCTTCCTCTAGCGATACCCGTCCATTCTGCTTCTGTCTTCGCTTCTATTTTCACTTCTATCTATTAAAAGTCATATTTTTAACTCAAATTAGAACTTTTTTCCTTCTACAAACTTATAAAGAAATGTGTTTTCTAGCTTACCACAACATTTCAGAGCTTAACTTCTCTTCGTTCGATAGATATTCCCAATTTACTTCGTGCTACTCTAGATCACTCGAGAAATTCGTATCAGTCGCTTCCACCTAAAATTTAACATATTTCTCTTCATATTAAGCTCAATCATCCTTGACAAGAGTTGTTAAGAATTGCGTTAACTTACTAACCGCAAATATTCAGGCCTACACTCAATCTTTACAGCTCGTTATCCTCCAAATACCTGACCTTGCTCAGATTGCGCGACAGCAACCAGACCTTTTGTACAGCTTCAATTACACCATGAAACCAACCAGAATTCTACACGAATTTTCTCTAGACTCTGTCTTCTACCTCTCTTCTACATGCAGCTTCAAGGTTGGGTCGGTTGAATCTTTGAAAATGGAGAAAATGATCGAAATTTAGCTTCACACATAAACGGTTGCCGACATACCCATTTTCTCTTTCCTTTTATTTTCTTTTTTCTTTTCTTTTTTCTTTCTTTTTCTTTCTTTCTTTATTTCTTTTATTTCTAAAATTCTTTTATTTCTATTTTTATTTTATTTTATTTTATTTTCAAATAAACAAAATAACTTCTAAACTCGATTTACATCGTAATGATTTAGAATTCACTTACCAAAAATATTTCCGGCGTCGTTCACTTCTTCCTACAAGAAGAAAGACAATTTAGTCCATATTGGTACTACGTTCTTACATTTAACTCTTACAAAATGAAAGTAGGGTTTACACTTAGGGTATACAAGAATGAATAGGAAAAGATTCACTACAAAAGGATGTTGAAAAGGGGTTTCTCTTACCAATTCGACATACCATTGAACAATCTTGTGAAATCTAAAAATACTACTTAAAATAACTTTGAATAAACAATATTTTCTCTAAGAAGTGTGATTTACATCACTATGGTGGGGGTTAGAGAAGAAATTTTTAGATTTAGATCTAGTTAGACATACAAGCTCTCAACCATACATTTAACCTAACATTTGAAGATGGCTAATCAACAAGAATTAAGCACAATAACAATGAAAAACATAGGCATTACAACAAAACCATGAATAGTCTACAATATCAATATAACTTCATAACAATTCATCTATACCCTAAAACTAAAGAGTTTAGCCACTCATAGCTTTAAGCAACATGTTCACAAACAAATTAAGCATAGAAAGAGTGTAAAGAAAGGAAAACTCTACTAGGAAGAAGCCCTTGATTGAGGAGAAACCGCCAAGATGTCCTTTAGTTTTCACGTCAGGAACTCGAACGACACCAAGACTCTCTCTCAAACTCTACTTTCTTCCTTGTAGCCAACTCACTCTTTAAGGCTCTTTTAGGTGTGTGTTAATTCATGATTTCTTGATGTCTAGGGTTGTTGGAAACCCTCCCATTTATAGAGTTGGGTGCCCAAAATTCTTTCCAAAAATACAAAATCTTCATTTATGGAAAGTTGGCGCCGCGACTCTGACCGATATGGAAAGTCAACGTCGTTGCGCTGTTGCTGTGTTGAATTGGAATAATCTCTTGGGAAAAAGCGTCGTGGCATTTTTGGCAATTTTGGCGTTTCCTTCACTTTTTCACTGTATTTTGGCTCGGTTTTGATCTTTTGGTCTTCACTTCTGATTTTCTTTATTTTGACCTGAAAACTACTAGCAAACATGTGAAATGTAATATAAACTCCCTTCATTTGAGAGAATAGAAAGCACTTTTCAAGCGCTTTTTCGTTTTATTTCTCATGCATTAGGGACAACGCATAATCTTAAGTTTGGGGTGGGCGTACTATGTACTTGGTTTTTGTGTTTATTTTTATGCATGCAAATATGGTTTCCAATGACTTTATGCATGTTAATTTGAGTTGGTATTTTTGAGTAAATTTTTTATGATTTAAGTTTGAAAATGACGGTAATGCCCTATAATTGTGTGTTGTTGATGTTGATTTGCTATGATGAGACTTGAATATGCATGATCAATGACTTATTGTGGAAATAGGATAGCATTATCTTGAGTTTGATCTTTTTATGTCCCTCTAGAAGTCTCCCTACTTTGAGCACATAGTCACTTTAACTTAAATACTTTAACTAAGAAAATGATTAAGTTTAGTGCATTTGGTTGTCACTCCAAAAGACCCCATCAGTTAGAGAAATAAAATGCACGATGGTTTGTAATGTTAGACTAAGGAAGGAAAAAATGTTATGTTAGCCTTTGAAAAACATTTGTGCGCTTAAGTGTATGAGCTTTAATGTCTATCTTTTGTAGTATTTGAAATATTTTAAACTTGTAACATGTATGCATGGATGGGGGTAAAAAGAGCTACCTTCATTGTGATCAGTAAGGACACCTGAGAAATTACAGAAAGTTGAACAAGCTACTGGAAAATATCATTTTTTCATCCTCAATCAAATGCTTGATAGGCTTGCAAGTTATTCTCGTGACTGTTCCTAGATGGATACTTTGGGTACAACCAAATTGCCATTGCTCTTGAAGACCAAGAAAAGACCACATTCACTTGTTCTTATGGGATATTTGCCTTTAGGAGGATACCATTTGGTTTATGTGATGCCCTACAACTTTTCAACGTTGTATGATGGCTATTTTCTAGGGGCTTAGTGATGACATAATGGAGGTTGTTAAGGATGACTTTTCTATTTTTAGTTATTCATTTGACTCTTGTGCTGTTAATCTAAAACTTATTTTGCAGAGGGCCAGGATGCTAACATTGTTCTATACTAAGTGAAGTGCCATTTTATGGTAAAGGAAGGTATTGTACTAGGGCACAAAGTATCACAAAAGGGATTGGAGATGGACTGGGCCAAAATTTCTATAATTGAGCAATTACCACCTCCTACTAGTGTGAAGGTGATAACACCTAAAATGTGCTATCTTCCTCTGCTTAACTCGGGATCATTGTGCAATTTAATGTGTCTATTATGTTATTTTCTGGGTTTCGAGCACTTAACAGGTAGAACGAGGTGTTAGCAATATAATCGAGCTAAAACGAATCGAAACAAAGTTCCATGGCATCAACCGGGAAATAGAACTCCAAAATGACCAAAATGCCCCTAAAGTCACGGCGTAGCAGTACTGCCTAGGCAAAGCTTCGGCGTTTTTTCCCGAGAGGTTCTGCTGGCAACACACAGCAGGCGCCACGCCGTTGCTTTGGAGCACTGCGACGCTCCGAAAGTATTATTTGTGCAAATTCACGTCGGCGCCGCGACACTTCGACAATGTCTATATAATGATCTCTCGAATATTAGGTCGAGAGATTAGCCACCAACCGACTTTTGGCTTCATTCTCTCTAATTTTCTTCTTCTTTTCATACCTAGAAACTTGAACCCAATAATCGATATCCCGATTAATGGCTAACGTAACGTTTTTCTAGGTTGGGTATTAGGGATTTTCCTTGTAATTGAAGTTCTTTTGAGGTTTTGAACTTGATTCAGTGTATGCATGATTTAATTTAAAGTTTTTAAAAATTATGATCAAATTGTAACGTTGGTGTTCATTTGATTTATTGCTTTGATTGTATTACAATTTGTGACAATTTGTTGTATGTCAATCATAGGAAGCAATAAGTCAGATTAGCTTGCAAATCTAATTGGTGATGCGCATTTTTCTAATCAACCTAGGATTAAATTGATAGAACATTCAATCTAGGTCTTTCCAATTGAATGTTCTACCTAATTTTCCTTTGAACTTAATGCGGTTAGGTTTGGTCAAATTTTGCATGCCTTTCATCAATTTGCCTTAAGTCTAACTTGTCGACTAGGACCATTCAATTCTAGTCTTTCCAATTGAATTGATTAGGTGCTAGCTTCAATGAATTTCGTAATGACGAGCCAATGAGTAAGAACATCGAACAAAAGAAATCCTACGTAACCCAAGTTAGAGTTTTCTCCAATTGAGTATTAACTTCTTTCAATTCGTGCAATTAATTTTTATGCAGTTTAAGTTTCTTGCAACAAAATAACTCAAACCCCCTTTGGTTACCTTGAATTATAAACTTTCCAATTATGAAATTCAAGGGCTCCCTGTGTTTGACCCGAATTACTGCTACTATTGTGTGTTAAGTTAGGAAAATTTATTTGGCATGGAATTGGGCGATGAATTCCGTCCGTCAAATTGGCGCCGTTGTCGGGGAGCCAAGAAATTTCACTTTTGTGGGGTTTACAATTCTTTATCGCTCTTTAGTTTTTCCCCCTTTATATGACCTGATTCTCCCAGGATCAAAACAATTTGTTGTATTTTGCAGACATTAATAGAGAGGAACAGCGACGCAGGAGGGAAACTAGAGAATAAAGAGCTTCAAAGGAAAACACTCGTGCAGGAGGCACATTCAAAGAAGTTTTAAAAGAAGAAGAGCCACCAATGACTCAGCCAGAAGATTGCACATTGCAGGACCTCTCAGCCCTGAATGTTGATCGACAACCCTTATGCATTACCTATTCTGCTACAACAGGTAATTTTGAATTAAAATCAGGCTTAATTCACTTACTCTTGTTGTTTTCTAGACGTGCAGGTGAGGACCCCCACAAGCATTTGAAAGAGTTCATCATTGTGTGCGAGGGGATGAGACCACATGGCGTAACAGAGGAGTAGATCAACCTCAGAGCCTTTCCTTTCTCCCTAAAAGACGATGCCAAAGATTAGCTCTACTTTCTTCCTCCAGGTTCTGTAACCACCTGGAAGGAGATGCAAAGCCAATTCTTGGGGAAGTTCTTTCCCGCATTGCATGCCGCACGAATCAGGAAGGAAATCTACGAGATTTCTCAGACAGCGGGCGAGACATTATTTGAGTACTGGGAGCGGTTCAAATGCTTATGCGCCAGCTTTCCTAACCACCAAGGGATGCGTTGTTGATCCAGTACTTCTATAAAGGGCTTGTTCATAGTGATAAGAGTAATATCGATGCAGCCAGTGGTGGCACCTTGGTTAACAAGACTCCCACAGAGGCTAGGGCACTCATCTCCACCATGGCGAAGAATGCACACCAGTTCGGGACGCAAGCTCCTAGCGATGTCACGTCTTCACGAGTTGTAAGTGAAATTAAGGTTGAATTGTCTGAACTTTCTTCTTTGGTGAAGCAGGTTTTTGTTGCCAAGCAGCAACCCCGGAGCCAGCTGAGGTCAATTATGCTGGCAATCAACAAGGTGGGTGGATGTACAACTACAACCGCTGGGGCGGTCAGGCGAACCAAGGCCATGGCAATTTGGGGATGCCTTTGGAAGACATGGTAAAGCAGCTGGCAGATTCCACCACTCAGATCCAACACACACAAGAGTAGTTTATCCAGACCACCACCTCCCATATTCAGAGCATGGTCAACCAGATCTCCCAGCTAGCTGATGTTGTGAGCAGGTTGGACATCCAATAGGGGAAGCTTCCTTCCCAGCCCACATCGAATGTGTGAAATGTTAATGCCATCTTTGTGAGCTGCGCAATGGGCCCCCTTGCTTGAGGAGCCCATAGGTGAACCTGTGGAGATAGTGAACGTTGCGAGCTCACCAAGGAAACGTAGGGTAAGATTCAATCCACCTCTCAATTTACACGTTTCTGCTAATGTTCCCCGGGCTCCCTTCCCTAGCAGGTTGACTGTCACATCCAACTTTTAAGAACCGATGCGTTGAAAAGTCTCAAAGAAAGAAATAAAAGACCATGTTGGACACATGGTCAGGACTAAGGTAATGCATGGTAAAGGTGGACACACAGAAAGTACCTGAGATCTTAAAGGGAAACAAGTGAAACGCATAGGAGGTAATTCTGAAGAAATTGAAAACATTGGCGATGGTAAGACGCATAGACTTCTATCGTAGGATATTTTCAAGTGTCGGAAAGTAGAAGGTTGTGAAGTAAACATAAAAACTGGAGCATGTGGTGGACGTATGCTAATCTATCTTAAGAGAAATAGTTTAAGTGCAAGGAAAAGGTTAAAAGAATAACCTTGGGAATAATCAAGGAATGTCCAATGATAGAAAGATGGTCATGGACGCAGGATGAAGGTCAACGCAATAGGACCAACGCATAGAGGAAGAGCTTGAGAAGGATTTATTGTTATGGACATAAGGAAGGAGTTGGACGCATGGTATGATGCAATGAGGTACAAACGCATAGTATTGCGCTTTTGTCATTGACGCCTAGTGGCATTGTGTAAGCACTGGTTTATAATAGTGCGGCTATGGGTTGAAGGTGATCACGAATGGTTGTTGTGAGCTGAAGTAGTCGCCGCGTTGGCGGGGGAAGAAACGTACTTGGCTTACCATGCGTTGGTAAGGTTGTCATGCGTTGTGGTCCCTATGCGTTGAAGACAGAGTTGTCTCTATGCGTGGAAGACAGTAGTGTAGTTGGTCGTGGTATGCGTTGAAGATAGGAGGCATTGAGGGCGCCATACGTTGAGTGTGGTTGATTGCTGAAGGCGTTAGGGTAGGTGGCGTTATGGGTGCCTTGCGTTGAAGTAAGAATGAGAACCCAGCGCGCCAACCTGCCTTTGAGGGTTAAGTTGATGGTATATATAAAGGTAAACGAATTAAATATTTAATCATTCTAGACACTTCAAGAACTTAAGTCGAAGGCCTATATAAAGGTAAATGAATTAAATAGTTAATCATTTTAGACACTTCGAGAACTTAAGTCAGTTTCACCTTTCAGACGAACTACAAGGGGAGGTAGAAGAGGGTGTTCTGGTAGATTTTGGACGGAAGTCTATTCACTTTGGAGTTGAAATCTAAGCTGGAAGGGAAGATTGTTGGTGGACCCACAAACTGGGCAGTGTCTGATGTTCGAAGTAGAACAAATCGAGGAGATCGAGTCTAAGGCTGAAACTTTAAGGTCAGTAAGTTAATATAATTCTTAACCATTCTCGTGAAGGATTGTAAAGCTAGAATTGAAGTTAAATGTGTGAAATTTTAAGTAAGAGCAACGGTTACGGAGTTGCTGTGCAAGCTAGAGCAACGCAGAGTAAATTTGGAATAGCTAGAGAACGAAGGGGAGTTGAGTCTTGGAATTTTGAGGTAACTTGTAAAACTCAATTCTCTACAAATTTGTAGAAGAGAAGGAGTTCTAAATCTGTCTGGATGTATAACTTTAATAGAATAGGAGTAAGAACAGAAGGAGAGGAAGATAGCTCGATTGTCAGGTGCTGCTAAGAACCAGGTCTCGCTGAGTTGATAAAGTATAGATAGCGAGACGAGTGTCGCTGAGACGCAAGGGAGTTTTCCGTCTCACAAAACTCGCTGGGTATCGCTAGGTGGTTCTCCTCAGGTAAAGTCATGCTAGTCTCGCTTAACCTCGTGTCGCTAGTACCATGACCGGTTGAGTAGTATCGCTAGTTATCTCGCTTATTATTACTTTTGGAAAAAGGGGAGGCTCGATGTTGAGTAATGATTAGAATTTACTTATGCATACTTAATGATCAAGTAAAGGAAAGTGTAACGCAAGGAAAAATGTGTATTTCAGGCCAAGAGGAGATAGGAAAGGCGTATAATCCACTCAAGGCTTAGAAAGAGTGTGAGTGACACTTTTCTTGCTTCAAAACGATTTTGTCGCATATGTTAATTCGGTTTTCTACTTGAATACGATTTTGTGATAAATCGGTTTATAAAGCATATTTTATGTTTCTTTAAAGGTATTGGAAAGTATGTTTATGAAATGTTATTGAACTATGAGTTGCCCTGTTACTTATGAAAGGATTTTCAAATGAATTATCTAAATGTTTTAGAGGAGGCTCAGTGCTGAAGGACATGAGAAGGCATGTGAGTTTCCCCGGGACCCAATACTGAAGGACATGAGAAGGTACTTGGGCAACCCGCCATGTTCCTATGTGCACATAGAGGTTGATTAGCTAGTGTGTCGAGTTTTGCTCTGCATCGAGCCAGGGATAATTACGACATTGGGTGTGTTGAGTCTTGCTCCACCCCAACTAAGGTTGATTTCAACGTTGAGAGCCTTGAGCCTTGCTCCGCCTCAACTAAGAGAAAAGATTGAAAAACCAAACGATTTTCTGTTTAATCATTCTGGAAAACGATTCTATATGATTTGGAACGGATTTACGAGATTGATAAATTTGTGCAAAATATGTTTTGGTTGAGCTATTATGTTGAATCCTTGTCTTATATGTACAAATGTAACATGACTGTTTTCAAACAAAAGCTTGTTTTACAAACTTGTCACTCACGGGGCTTTAGCTCACGCTTTCCTCTTTTTATTTTATTTTCCAGGTAGCGAGCAAGTTCGTGATGCTTTGCCTACGCAAGAACCTCGCCTGGGCCGTCTTTCGTGGTAAAAGGTAAGACAGTGAACCTTATAGAGGAGTCAAGGTTGCTGTCTTCACATCTCCTCTCGGGTTAGGGAGGATAATTCGGGAGGGGGTGTGACATTGACTGTTGTTCAGGGATGATCACGAAAAGAAGAGGTGAGGTCTGCTCTATCTCCCGAAATTTAGAAGCCCCCTGTTGAGAGCAAAAAGATGTGGACTGCAATCCGCCGAGAGAAAAGGAAGGATGAAAATAAACAAGAAAATGAAATCCGCTAAAAGGTAATTCTTCCAGGTAATTTACCTGTCAAACAGGAGGGCCCATGTATGTTTTTTGTTCCTTGTCAAACAAGAACTAGAAGATTTGAGCATGCCATGTTAGATTTAGGGTCTGCTATTAATATCATGCATGCTCCTGTTTATGCTAATTTTCAATCTCATATCCTGCACCCGGCTGATTTTTTAGTGCAATTAGCTGATCATTCTCTTGTTAGGCCAATTAGTATAGTTAAAAACATGCTAGTTAGAGTCAATGGCCTGATTTTCCCTACTGATTTTTATGTGATCAATATGGATGCTAATTCTGCTTCCTCTACTTCTTCCTTGTCTATGCTCTTAGGGAGACCCTTTCTAAAGACCGCGAAGGAAGTGATCGATGTGGGTGAAGGGTCCCTCTCTAAGGCACAGAGAAAAAATTGAAAAATTCTTTATTTCTAATGATTCCTGCACCATTAATCCTATGTGTTTTAGCTCTATGATTTTTCAGGATTGCGGTAAACACCCTAAGTTGAGGGTGTTGGATGGGGACTCAACTTTCCCAGAGGGATACAGATGATGAATCTGAGTACGGTCGAGCATAACGACCTTAAAAAAAATTGTGCTACCTAGAGACAGCCAGGATTCATATTTCTATGATTTCCTTTTCTTGTTTTTATTTTTATTGAGCTTAATGCTTCCTACCTTTCTTGATCTTTTAGGTTTTTCTTGGTTGAAGGGAGTTGGAAAAGAGATTTCTTTTACGAGCCAGACATCACCGCCATCCTTCGTGCCAAATTTTAGGGAAGTTTTCTGTTTCCCTTTTCATTTGTCCCTTGTTTTTCTTTTCTTTTCTCACATTGGGGACAATGTTAGATTTTAAGTTGGGGGTGGGAGATGTCTATATTCTGGTTGGAGTCCTTGAGCATCTAAGCTCGAACTAAATATTGTGTGCTTTCATGCTTGCTTGCTCTTCTGTGCTTGGTTCATTATGATGACTGGTTGATGACGTACTCTTTTTTATTCTCTTGGATGATGCAATGTTTGAAGTGATTAATCATGATTTTTAGCCCTTTTTAAAAAAAAATTTCTAATTTTTCATGCACGCTTAAGTTCTCTGTTTGCCTATATTAGCTTATGCATGCTTAGAATTGTATTACTTAGCTTGTATTTTTATTGTTACCTCGATAGGCCCCACTAATTGGATAGTGTCTTCTATGATGGGTTGTAATGTAATACTGAGGAAGAAAAATATATTTATATGCCTACAAAAAAAGAATGTTGTGCTTTAAAGAAATATAAAAAAAAAAAAAGAAAAAAGAAAAAAAAACAGCATGTACAAGAAAGAAAAAGAAAAGAAAACTTGTAATGATGCACGACTAGGGGTAGAAAGAGTTTCCTTTGTTGTGATTAGTTAGGACACTCACGAGAAAAGAGTGAGTATAGTTCCCTGCAGTAAATGTGTGAAAGCTAATGCCCCTAGGTAAAATAAATGAAAGTTTAGGGCTCTAGAGTTTAAAATTAGCCACCTCAGTTGAAATATTACTGCTTTGATTTTTTTGGACATTTGACGATTTGTGCATGAGCCACATTAGAGGAAAACAAATTGAGAGCAATTTAACACCATTCTGAGGTGCTAGGAACTTAATTATAAGGGCTTTGAACTCACCCTTCCATGAACTGGCCTAGAATTAGTTTTAATCTCTACTTCTTTGATTGATTATGAACCGATCTCATTGTGAAGGCGAGTTGAATTTTAGTGGACTGTTGAGACCTGAGTAACCAACCTTGCATGATTGAGTGAGCACAATTTTGTTTAACAATGTGCATTATTCTACCTTGCTCGAAGACGATCAAGAATTCAGTTGAGGGTGTTTGACAGCACCTAAAATGTGTTATCTTCCTCAGCTTAACTCTGAATCATTATGTTATTTAATGTGTCTATTATGTTATTTTGTAGGTTTCAAGCACTTAATAAGTAGAACGGGTGTTAGCAACAAAACCGAGCTAAAACGGACCAAAACAAAGTTCCATAGCATCAATCGAGAAATAGAACTTCAAAATGACAAAAATGCCCTTGAAGTCACGGTGCAGCAGCATTGCCTAGGTGCAGTTTCGGCACTTTTCCCGAGACGAACGCTGCTGGCGGTGTGGCGCTGCTTTGGAGCGTCGCGGTCCTCCAAAAGTATTATTCATGCAAATTTGCGTCAACGTCGTGGCGCTATCTCTAACACCACGGTGCTTCGACAATGTCTATATAATGATCTCTCGACTTTTAGGTCGAGAGATCAGCCACCAGCCAACTTTTGGCTCCATTCTCTCTATTTTTCTTCTTCTTTTCATACCTAAGAACTTGAACCCCCGATTATTAGCTAAGGTAACGTTTTTCTAGCTTGGGTATTAGGGATTTTTCTTGTAATTGACGTTCTTTTGAGGTTTTAAACCTTATTCAGTGTATGCATGATTTAATTCAGAGTTTTTAAGAAATACAATCAAATTGTAACGTTGGTTTCATTTGATTTATTGTTTTGATTGTATTACAATTCATGACAATTTGTTGTATGTCAATCATGGGAAGCAATAAGTTAGATTAGCTTGCAAATCTAATTGGTGATGCGCATTGTTCTAATCAACCTAGGATTAAATCGATAGGACATTCAATCTAGGTCTTTCCAGTTGAATGTTCCGCCTAATTTTCCTTTGAACTTAATGCGGTTAGGTTTAGTCAAATTTTGCATGCCTTTCATTGATTTGCCTTAACTCAAACTTATCGACTAGGACAATTCAATTATGGTCTTTCCAATTGAATTGGTTAGGTGCTAGCTTCAATGAGTTTAGTAATGACGAGCCAATGAGTTAGAACATCGAACAAAGGAAATCCCACGTAACCCAAGCTAGAGTTTTCTCCAATTGAGTTTTAACTTCTTTTAATTCGTGCAATTAATTTTTATGCAATTTAAGTTTCTTGCGACAAACCAACTCAAACCCCCCTTTGGTTACCATGAATAAACTTTCCAACTGTGAACTTCAAGAGCTCCTTGTGTTTGACCCGACTTACCGCTACTACTGTGGGTTAAGTTAGGAAAATTTATTTGACACGGAATTGGGTGACGAATTCCGTCCGTCAGAAGGGAGTCAGAAGCTTCCTATGGCATGCAAGGTTTTACAGGAGATTTGTTAAAGACTTTTCCAAAATTGCAAAGCCCTTAAGTAACTTGTTAGAAAAGGAAGTTAAATTTGTATTTGATGATGCATGTATACTACCTTTTAATACTCTGAAAGAAAGATTGATTTCTACACCCATTAAGTTGTTGTACCTGAATGGAGTCAATCTTTTGAAATTATGTGTGATGCTAGTGACTATGATTTAGGAGTTTCTTAGGCCAATGCAATGATAACATGTTTATGATAAATTATTATGCTAGTAGGACTCTTGATATTTCTCAACAAAAATACACTACCACTGAAAAAGTACTAGTTGTTGTGTTTGCTTTTAATAAATTTAGACCTTACTTGTTTGGCTCTAAGGTTGTAGTGCATACTGACCATGCTATTTTGAAATATTTGTTTGCTAAGAAAGATGCTAAGCTTGGATTGATAAGATGGATCCTTTTATTGTAGGAATTTGACTTCGTGATAAATGATAAAAAAAGATGTGAAAATTTGGTGGCAGACCACCTTTATAGGCTTGAGAATGGAAATAATGATACTGGCTCTCCCATTGTTAAGATGTTCCCTACTGAACAAATGTATCAGGTAAAAGATAGTTTGCCTTGGCTTGCTGACATTGTTAACTATCTTGCAAGAGGACACTTCCCACCTAACATGAACACTCAACAAAAGAAGAGATTCTTGCACAATGTCAAATCATATAATTGGGAGGATCCACTTCTCTACAAGATTTGTGCAGACAACATGATAGAGAAGTGTGTTCCTTAAGAGAAGGTTGTAAGTATTCTGAATTATTGTCATTATTCACCTTATGGATGTCTTTGAACCTACCAGAACTGCATCTAAGGTACTTCAGTCAGATTTTTATTGGCTCTCTCTTTTTAAGGACTGCTATATGTTTGTTCAATCATGTGATAGGTGCCAATGTACTGACAATATTTCTAGAAAACATGAGTTTCTCATGAAATCAATCTTGGAGGTGGAGCTCTTTGATGGCTACCTATACATTTAGTTGTAGTTGACTATGTATCCAAATGGGTAGAAGCTATAGCTACTAGAACTAATGATGTCTGTACTATTTTGAAATTCTTGCATAAAAACATATTTACACGTTTTGGCACACCTAGAGTTATTATTAGTGATGACAATTCTCACTTTTGTAATAAATTGTTCGAGGCCATGATGAACAAATAAGGAGTTAACCATTAGATTGCTACAGTTTATCATTCTCCAACGAACGGTGTTGTTGAGTTGTCTAACACGAAAATTAAGCAAATTTTAGAGAAGACCATTAAGATCAATAGAAAGGATTAGGTAGGCCCTTAAGCTTGATGATGCACTGTGCGTCTACCGCACAACTTTCAAAACTCAATTGGTATCTCACCATACAAGTTGGTGTTTGGAAAGACTTGTCACTTAAAGATAGAGCTCGAGCATAGAGCTTATTGGACTATCAAGAAGCTAAACATGGACCTTGAAAAAGTTGGTGAGAAACATCTTTTGGAACTCAATGAGATGGGGAGTTCTACGCTCAAGTTTATGAGAATGTCAAACTCTACAAGGAGCACATTGCTAGATGGCATGACGAAAAGATCACTCCATGGACCTTCCTACCTGGACAATGAGTTCTACTTTTTAATTCACATTTAAGGTTATTTCCAATAAGCTAAGAAAACGATAGTCGAGACCTTTTGTCATTGTAAACATGGAGCAGTGAAGTTGCAAGCCAATGAGGAATGTCGAATTGAGAACCTAGTATTCAAATAATGATCATGTGGTTTGGTCTAGCTAGAGACTTTAAACCAAAAGCTCATTGGGGGGCAACCTAATTTTTATTGCTTTATTTGTTTTCTTTTAGATTAACTTTTTTTAATTTTTCTTTTCAACCAACAATAGAGTCACTCATATGCTTGCTTATCTTTCATGAATCATGGTTCAACACAAAACGTATTCATTCTACCAACTTGTTTGGTGGCCTCCCGCACGTTCCCAGGCTTGTTTTCTTTTGCTATATTATTTTCATGCATTGAGGACAATGCATATTTCTAAGTTTGGGGTGGGAGGTGTCACTCGTACTTCTATGTGTTTTCGTATCCTATTATGCAAGTTAATGAGGTTTTAATGATCATATAAATGTTAAATTGAATGTTTCAAAAATTTGAAAAAAAAAATCGATTTGATCTATAAATTGATGGAGTTAGAAAACATGCAGCAGAAGAAAAACGAATGCAAAGCACTCTAATTACATCAATTGAAAGGAAAAACATGCTTGGAAGAATTGAAATACAAAGGGAGTAACACTACTTGTTGTAGCTCAAAATTGTCTCCAAGAACCTCCAAAAACTAATCCCGAACTATTCACGGACCACCACTAAAGTTTCCTCTTTATTCTCGGGCCTTAGAACAGATGGTGGGATCCAAATTTTGATGAATTTTGGAGCAAATTTGAGAGACAAAACACAGTTTTGGGAGTTGTGGATTTTCTTCAATTTTCAACAAAATTGAAACAAAACCTTCCTCTTTTTTTTTTTTTCCCCATATTTTCTCAATCAATTCTTCTCCTATTTATAGAAGATGCTTAGGTAAACTTCTTAGCTAAGAATGCAAGTAAACTTCTTAGCTAAGAAATTGACTCATAAATCTTAGTCATTAAGACAAAGAAGAAAGAAGAGGTGGAGGAAAAAGAAGTAGAATAAAACACCTCATCCCTTTTCTTCAAAATTGGAAATTTCAATTTTCTTATTTTAATTAATTTCACAAATTAAATAAATATTAATTTAATATATATAATTAATTTAAATAATAATTAATTAAAAATTTTAATTAATTATATTAAATTAATTTTCCATTTGTCCCGTCAATTTTCGATATAGTGAATCTCTATTCATCCGATCGATATTTAAATCATTATTTAAATATCTCAGACACTCCAATTTCGTCTAATTCATAATTAACGCATAAACCGTAAAATGCTCCATTTTCTAAATTTGAACACTTCAAATTGTCTCAGTATACTGTTCTAAGGTTTAGTCCACGAGCTAACAAGGGGACCTAATGGACCTATAGATCATGAGCTCCAACCATAAAAAATTAACCGGTTTAAACTCTTTAACCTAGTTAATTAACATCCATTAACTACCGGGTCACTCCATTAAAGCCCAGTAGCTGCACTCTTCTTCCTGTAGATATATTTCTATCCATTTGATATAACCATAATTATTAAGTCAATCATTCACAAGTTGGTCATAATTATTGTTGGGTCAAAATATTGTTTTACCCCCATAATTACTTCTTGTTCCTTAAGTCCCACTGATCCTCTAAGGAACAATTGGTTTGTGGTCCAATCAGCAAACTGAGTCCCTCTGAGGCCAATGAAAGGGTGGGGCCCCTTGTTAAAGTCCTAAATCCAGTACTTAAGGGAACAACTTATCTACTATCCTTTAATAAGGTAGGAGTGAATTCCATATTGCAAGGCTATGTCCCCAACTATCTGCCTGATCTTATCCCTTAAATGGGAGGCATATTGAGTCGGCAAACTGGCCACTCTTACCCATACAAATTAAAGGATAATCTAAAACAAACAGGAGTTCATAGTTAGTGTTGTTAAATAGACAGATCTCAAGTCCCCGGCAACGGCGCCAAAAACTTGTTGTACAGACAGACAGATCTCAAGTCCCCGGCAACAGCACCAAAAACTTGTTGTGTATGAATTGTGGAAATGGAAATTTACAAACGCAAGGTGCAGGTTAAGTTACTATGATATGTTTCACACACCATGCGTTGAGCATGTTATGCGTCTTACTTATACTTAAATGCTATGTGTTGGTGATCTGTCAAGTTTTCCTCTCCTTTACCCAAGTATAAGCAAAGGAGTAGGTTTTCTCGGTGAGTCCGAGGTCTATGTTAATTCTATATTTATGTGGATTATATGCTTTGCAGTGGTAACCAAGAATAATTGGGAGAGGTGTTTGTTTCTAATCTAAGGAAAGCGATAACATGTACACTAAGTTAAGTTGTGGAAGATGGAAAGGCATGCGACACAGCAAAGTCAGCTAATGATTTGAATGGATGGATAAAAACAGGGTTCGAGTTAGTTAACATCTAACATCGGAAACGCATGGTGGTAGTCTATTCATACTTGCGACTCTTCTCCCGGTTGTCAGCCGCTATGCATTATATGTCTATAACGTATACGAGAATGTTAAGAACCAAGGTTATTCCTATAGACAGGTAACAATTCTTGGCCCTTGTCAATTGAGTTCCACAATCACTTGCCCTCTCGAGCAGTTTGATTATTACTACTTATATCGGATTAAGTTTGCAATTGACAAGTTGCAATAGTTACACTATGGTTCTTAGTTAGATGCTAACGCAACCCTAGACCCTTGAGAGATTAGTTACTCATGGATTGAAAGTAAAAAGCGGAAAGTATAGAGAAATCAATAGACATGGAAGAAATATATATTGATGAACGGAATACAACTTTAGATAAGCTCAATTTCTTGACACAAATCTAAAATCAAGATAGAAAAGTAAGATAGAAAGCAGGAAAAGGCGTCAATGTCTTGAGTCGCCTGGATGGAAGCGTGAAGTTCTGCTGTGAAGTGGTCAGGTGGAGGGAAGACTCTTCTCTCTCGAGCTATTCGTCTCCAGTTGAGGTCTGGAGAGAACTCTGCTGTCACTTATTGAATTCTTCCCAGAATCAACAACCCTTTTTCATCTTGCAGGTTTGCCCTTTTATAGATGTTGCGTTCGCAATCAATGGCAAATCTGCTTGATTGGCAGCGAGATTGATATCATGCGTCCATCTCACCTGATTGCGTAATTCTCGGGTCAATTAAGATCCACTACTTTAGCCACAGATTATGTATGTCAATCATCCGACAATCTCTCAAGATTCTGATCTGATTGTCTGCTGCCTTGCGTCTTATGCGTTCATGGAGAGTTAGGCTGATGTCAATGTGTCGTAGGTTCTAACGCATAGTCTTGCGTTGAGTATTTGTTAACACATCTTCAGGTTGTTCGCGTTCCGTTCTGATCATGCGTCCATGATGAGTAGATTGCTAACGCGTAGTCCTGCGTTAAGAAGTCATCAACCCATCGTTTGCATTTCTGCGTTAAAACATGCGTTTTAGGCTCAAAAAGTGGTAAAATCATTATCTTCATAAAAATACAAGAGTATAACGCAAAGGAAGATTTATTAATAGAATTTAGCATAAACTATCGCATGCTTCTTTATTTAATCTCTATTTATCTAAGAAAAAGGCTATCATAACTTGTATTTCTACAAGTTATCAGTTAGCTCATAATTAAGATTGAGTTACTTAGGTCATCAGATTGAAATAATCAGTTTTAACAGTAAACGGTGTTATAAAGTAAACGTGATTATTTCTTAGTCCAGTCTTATGCAAACTCATCTCATTGCATAGGATAGCCCCACTCACATGTCTCTACATGAACGATTTAGGATCACATCGTTTGTATCAAATACTAAGTGGGTCGTATCCATAGTGTTCCCAAGATAAAGTACCTAACCTTTATCCATATACTATATACCAATTTTGCTATTATTTAAACTTGATCCACTTTTATCATATAAAGTCTAAGTATTCACCATATAGTCATGGGTTCTTGATCTATTGGATGTAAATGCAATTCACATATTCAATAACGAATTTATTGAATAAACCTCAATAACAACTTTATTGAGAATAAAAACCATAAATTACAAACAATGAGTTTCAGGACATAAAACCCAACAAACTCCCACTTGGATTAAAACTCCATAGTGAGTATATATAGTTGAGCTTAGAGAGAAAAGAGGCTAGTTTTCTCCCACTTGTCCTAGTTTACACAACTCGAAGACCTAGACTTGCTAGGTGGCCCTCAATCACTTTAGCTATAAGAGCCTTTGCAAATGGATCAGCAATGTTGTGCTCTGACGGGATCTGCTTGAACAGTCACGTCACCTTCTCTGTACAATTTCTCTAATGAGATGGTATTTTCATTCAATGTGTTTGCAGTGCTTATGGCTTCTAGGTTCTTTGGAGTTTGCAACTGCGCGACTATTATCACAATAAAGAGTGATAGGCAGATGCATATTTGGAACAACTTCCAGATCCGTTAAGAACTTCTTGAGCCATACTACTTCTTTTGCTGCATGACATGCAGCAACATACTCTACTTCCATGGTGGAGTCAGCAATACAACCTTACTTAATACTCTTCCATACTACCGTTCCTCCGTTTAGAGTAAACACTAATCCCGATATAGATTTCCTCGAGTCTGTATCGGTCTGAAAATCAGAGTCAGTGTATCTTGTAAGGATCAGATCCTTAGCGTCATACACAAGCATGTAGTCCCTTATTCTCCTTAGATACTCGAGGATATTTTTAACGGCAGTCCAATGATCATATCTAGGATTGAACTGATATCTACTGACAATCCCAACTGCATAGCATATGTTAGGTCGTGTACACAGCATGGCGTACATTAAACTACCGATTGCTGATGCATAGGGAATACATCTCATATCCTCAACTTTTTTAGGTGTCTTAGGACATTGTTCCTTTGACAAATGAATTCCATGTCTAAATGGCAATTGACTTCTTTTGGAATTCTACATCTTATATCTAGACAACATTTTGTCAATATATGATGTTTGAGATATAGCTAATATTTTGTTCTTACGATTTCGAACTATTTGAATACCAGGAACATATTGAGCTCCCAAATCCTTCATTTGGAATTAGGTTGCTAGCGATTGTTTTATGCCAGTCAAGAATTCTTTCTCAATCCCAATGAGAAGAATATCATCAATGCATAGTACTAAAAATGATTCAGTCGTATTCTTTTTATAAACACAAGGTTCATCAACATTCTATTCAAAGCCATAAGATTTGATCGTAGTATAAAACCTCATATTCCAAGATCGAGATGTTTGTTTAAATTCATAAATGGATCTTTTAAGCTTGCAAACCTTTTGCTCCTGACTTTGTTCTATAAACCCCTTTGGTTGAACCATATAGATACTCTCCTTAAGATAGCCATTCAGAAAAGCTGTCTTGACATCCATTTGCCAAATTTCATAGTCATAAAAAGTGGCAATGGACAAGAGTATTCTAATCGATTTTATCATAGCAACAGGAGAGAAGGTTTCTTCATAATCCTACCCCCTCTATTTGGGTAAAACTCTTTGCTACTAATCGAGCCTTATAGGTAGGCCTTACCGGCTTGGTCCCTTTTTCTCTTGTAGATCCACTAATAACCAATAGGTTTCACCCCACTTGGTTGATCTACAAGTTCCTAGACTGAATTGAAGTATATAGACTCCATTTCGAGATTCATGGCTTTGACCCACTGGTCTTTATCAACATCATTCATTGCTTGTTTATAGGTCAATGGATCCTCTATCCCATCATCAGGTATGATGAGCTGAGTTTTTGTTAAACTCATGTAACAATTAGGTTCATGAATAATCCTCCCAATACATCGAGGAACTCCCAACTCTTGAGAAGGATATGATTTTTCAACACTTGAAGATGGACCAGCTTGATCAACAACTCTTGTTGATTTGCCTGTAGTTTCTTTGGGAATTTCACTTAATACTAGTTTACTACAAGGTTGATGATCTCTAATGTGGTCTTCCTCTAAGAAAGTAGCTTTTGTCGATACAATCACTCTATTTTCTTGAGAATCAAAGAATAATCCACCTTTTGTTTCTATGGGATATCCTACAAATAGGCATAATTTTGAACGACGTTCTAACTTTTTGGGAACTAGCATCAACACATGTGCTGGGCATCCCTAAATTCTGAAGTGACGTAAACTACCTTTACGCCCCTATCCATAATTCAAATGGTGTTTCTAAAAACACCTTTAGAAATAACATTGTTCAAAATATACATAGTAGTCTCTACTACATATCCCCAAAACGAATTAAGCAACTAAGCACAACTCATCATTGACCAAACCATGTCTAACAAGGTTCTGTTTCTTCTTTTTGATACACCAGTTTGTTGTGGTGTCCCATGTCACACTCTATTTAAGAAACCAATGCATTGAATAGTCTATGAAGAAAAGAAGTACAAGACCATGTTGGATGCATGGTCAGGGCTAGGTAACGCATGGTAAGGGTGGATGCATGGAAGTAAACCGAGAAGGGAAAGAAGTGAAACGCATAAGAGAAATACGCATTGGCGATGGTAAGATGCTTAAGCAAGGAAGGAATGAAGTTATGTTGTGAAGTATTGAAAGAGATTTAAGTCTCGGAAAGATAGAATACTATAGCAAATTGAGTAACGCAATAGGACAACGCATAGAGGAAGAACTGGAGAAGGATTTATTCGTTATGAATATGAGAGTTGGATGCATGGTATGATGCCATGAGGTATAAACGCATAGTATTACACGTTTGTCATTGACGCTTAGTGGCATATGTAAAGCACTGGTTTATAATAGTGTGGTTATGCGTTAAAGGTGAAATCACGAATGGTGGTGTGAGCTGAAGCAGTCGCCGCGTTGGCGAGGGAAGGAACGTACTTGGCATACCATGCGTTGGTAAGGTTGTCATGCGTTGAGGTCCCTATGCGTTAAAGACAGGGTTATCTCTATGTGTCAAAGACAGTAGTATAGTTGGCTGAGAGTTAGAAAAGTGAGTAGTGAAGCTCAAATCTTAAAGGAAACTCAATGAACGCATGAGGGCGTTGTGTTGAATAAAAGTTGTTCATTGGAAATGTTGGACGCATAAGATAAGCTTATAAAGGCCAGGTGGCTTCGTATGGATTTGACACCTTATCAGTAGGAGGTGTTGAAGGCATGTCAAGTGTTTCATGCAAGGTGACATTTGGATTAATGCATGGTTAATTAAGCATGCAGCATGACATGTGGCAAACAAGTGGCAAAAGGAGAGGAAAAGTTGGATGGCAAACTCCCTATAAATAGAACTTTGAGGGAAAAGGAGCGACTAATGACTCTCAGAGAAGAAATCTGGAGAGAAAAAGAGAAGAAGAAGGCAGCAAGGACGTCCGTTGTAGGAGTATGCGGCCAAGAAAGAAGGTATTTGACAATTTAGCTATTTTATGTAAAGAAGTTGTCTTGCATTAAAAGGGGTCGGCCTTGCGTTGAGGACAAACATGATGTCCAAGGTGAACGCAGCGTCCAAAGTTAGGGGATGCGTTCAAGTTGGACCTTGCGTCCAAGAGAGGGCGACGCATCCGAAAGAGAAGTAAGAAGAGTCGAGATGCACTTTGCGGAAATATCAACCTTGCATTGAAGGGCAGGGTTGCATTCAACCGAGCTAACAGAGGAAAATGGAGCCTTGCGTTCCAGAGGTAGAACGCTGCGTCCAAGAAGCTCGCGAAGAGAAAAGAGAGGAAAGGAAGAGAAATTATTCTTTGGCAAGTACAGGTGAGTAACACCTGCGTTTTACAAAATATAAATGAGTTCTTTATGAATATGATTATATGGTTTCTAATGAAATAAAGCATGTGTTTTCATATATATAAAGCATACGAATATGTTGTTTATAGAGATAAGAGCATGCGTTTATACATACATAAAAGAAAATGAGTCAGCTGAGAGCATGCGTTTTACTTGAAAACTTTGAGAATGCTGGGTATTCGCTATGAGACTACTGAAGAGCATGGTGTTATTCACCTGTACATGTTTTTCATGAAACTACTGAAACTACTGATACATGTTTGATACTTTGGCTGATACATGTTTTTCATGAAACTACTGAAGAGCATGGTGTTATATGTTTTCATGGAAGATTTGGAAATAGACTTGTATGACAAGCATGCTGTTTGATAATTAAAGTTTTGAATTGAGTATTAGAAATGGTTACTCATAGCATGGTATAGCTATTGAACGTTTGTGTTGTGTTGATGAGTTTAATGAATATGATATGTATTATTTTAAGGTAACCCATGGCTGAGGGACCTCGTGCGAAGGCCTATGGGAGATATGTTATATGATACTCAATGCTGAGGGACCACGAGAGAAGGCACTTGAGTAGTTGAATGAGATGGATTCCAGTGTTCAGGGACCTTGTGTGAAGGCATATAGAAATCCAAAACATGATAGCCAAGTGCTGAGGGACCACGAGTGAAGGCACTTGAGCAGTGGTTGACAGTAAAACTCAGTGCTGAGGGACTATATGTGAAGGCACTTGAGGGATTGAAAATGCCGAGGGACGAAGTGTGAAGACATTTGAATATGTGACTAAGGAAATTCGACGCTGAGAAGCGTAGAGCACTGCTCCGCCTCAACTAGGGAAAATGATTATGGAATGAGTGAAGTTTGAGTATTTACCCTAAAACAGATAAGCATATTTTATAATGAAATTTGAACATTAACTAATATGATCTGAAGCGTTATATTTTATGCAAGTTTTACTAGTTTTACAGTTAAAATATATTGTTTTCTAATAACTGTTACTCACTAAGCCGTTAGCTCATACTTTTAAATGTTTTCCATTTTCAGGTAGCATGACAGTTCCCGTTGCCGATCGAAGTCGAGGTTTGTCAAGAGCATGCAGATAGTGAGGTTGACAGTGGGTTACGTGACAGGGTAGTCGGTAACTGTTGTCCTCACACTCCGTCTCGGGCTACGGGAGGGTAGTTCGGGATGGGGTGTGACATCCCATGTGTAGAAAGTTGAGACTTAATTCTATGTTCTATCAGATAGTCTTGGAATCTCAAGTCCATATACTCTTGTTGTGCATGAAATTGTGAATTGGAATTTACTAACGCAATGTGCAAGTTAAGCTACAATGATGCATTTCACACACTATGCATTGAACATACCATGCGTCTTACTTATGCTTAATGCTATGCGTTGGTGATCTGTCAAGTTTTCCTATCCTTTACCCAAGTATAAGCAAGGAGTAGGTTTTCTCGATGAGTTCGAGGTCGAACATAGGGATTATGTTGATTCTATATTTAAGTGGATTATATGCATTGCAGTAGTAACCAAGAAATATTTGAGAGAGTTGTTTGTTTCTAATCTAAAGAAAGCGATAATATGTACACTAAACTAAAATGTGGAAGATGGAAAGGCATGCAACACAGCAAAGTCAGCTAATGATTTGAATGAATGGATAAAAATAGGGTTCGGGTTGGTTAACATCTAACATCGGAAACGCATGGTGATAGTCTATTCATACTTGCGACTCTTCTCCCGGTTGTCAGCCACTATGCGTTATATGTCTATAACGCATAGGAGAGTGTTAAGAACCAAGGTTATTCCTATAGACAGGTAACACTTCTTGGCCTTGTCAATTGAGTTCCACAATCACTTGCCCTCTCGAGCAGTCTGATTATTACTACTTATATCGATTACCTAGATGGACATAAGCATCGAATTAAGTTTGCAATTAACAAGATGCAATAGTTACACTATGGTTCTTATTTAGATGCTAACGCAACCCTAGACCCTGGATAGATTAGTTACTCATGAATTCAAAGTAAAAAGTGGAAAGCATAGAGAAATGAATAGACATGGAAGAATTATATATTGATGAACGCAATACAACTTTAAATAGCTCAATGTCTTGACACAAATCTAAAATCAAGATAGAAAAACTAAAATAGAAAGCAGGAAAAGGCATCAATGTCTTGAGTCGCCGGAATGGAAGCGTGAGATTCAGCTGTGAAGTGGTCAGGCGGATGGAAGACTCTTCTTTCTCGAGCTATTCGTCTCCAGTTGTCGTCTAGAGAGAACTCTACTGTCACTTAGGAATTCTTCCGAGAATCAGCAACCCTTTCTCATCTTGCAGGTTTGCCCTTTTATAGATGCTGCGTTCGCAATCAATGACAAATCTACTTGATTGGCAGTGAAATTGATATCATGCATCTATCTCGCCTGATTGCGTAATTCTCGGGTCAATTTAGATCCACCACTTTAGCCACAGATCATGTATGTCAATCTTCCAACAATCTCTCAAGATTCTGATCTAATTTTCCGCACCTTGCGTCTTTTGTCATTATGCGTTCAAGGAGAGTTGGGCTGCTGTCAACACGTCATAGGTTGCTAACGCATAGTCTTGCGTTGAGTAGTTGTTAACGCATCTTCAGGTTGTTCGCGTTCCGTTCAGATCATGCGTCCATGAAGAACAGATTGCTAACGCATAGTCCTGCATTAAGAAGTTGTCAATGCATCGTTTGCATTCCTGCGTGAAAACATGCGTTTTAAGTTCAAAAAGTGGTAAAATTATTATCTTCATAAAAATGCAGAAATAGAACGCAAAGGAAGATTTATGGATAAAATTCATCATAACCTACCGCATGATTCTCTATTTAATCTCTATTTTCCTAAGAAAAAAGCTATAATAACTTGTATTTCTACAAGTTATCAACTCTCCACCACGATCTGATTGTAATGTTTTAATAGTTTTACCTAATAGGTTCTCAACCTCAGTTTTGTACTGTTTGAACTTTTCAAATGTCTCAAACTTATGATGTATTAGGTAAACATAGTCATACCTTGAATAATCATCAATAAAAGTGATGAAATATTCATACCCTCCTCGTGCTTTAACATTCAAAAGACCGAAAAGGGATGTATGCATGAGCTCTAAGGGTTCTTTGGCTCTAAGACTTTTCAATTAAAAGATCTTCTAGTCATCTTACCTTCAAGACAAGACTCACATGGAGGTAAAGAGTTATCCTCTAATTGATTTAGAAGTCCACTTTTAACCAATCTCCCAATCCTATTGAGATTAATGTGGCCAAGCCTTATATACCAAAGATAGGTGTTTGAAGAAACTTTTTGTCTTTTATTTTGTGTATTAGCTGTTTTAAACATCTCTATATTTAAAATAGCTTTTACTTAGGTTTTAACTTATATAAGTTGTTTTCTAATGTTGCAGAACAAATAGTGATACCTCTTTTACTAATGAACGCTTCATTAACTTCAAAAGATACATTATATACATGTTCTAACAAACATGAGATAGATATTAAGTTCCTACTACATTTAGGAACATAAAGTACATTTTCAAGTAAAAATGTATCTATCTCTGAAAAAAAAAAAAAACTTCATACCTCCCACTGCTTCGGCCGAGATAATCTCCCCTGATCCAACTCTGAGAGTTTCTAGGTATGAATCACTATGGTGAATGTGTGAAAGCTAATACCTCTAGGTAAAAGAATGCAAGTTTAGGATGCCCTTAGGTGTGATATTTCATGCCCCTTAGTTGACATTACCTTCTTGAGTTATTTTGGATGTTTAATGCTTGGTGCATAAGTTAGAGTAAAGGGAAAACTTGAGAAGCTCAATTAAATCTAAAGTTGATTTTTGAGTTTTGAATTGAATGTGACTTTGCGCGCGCACACACACGTAAGGGATAATGAGATTTGGCCTTAAAATCTCTTTAACAAATGATATGCTTGAAATGTTTTTAATTATGGATATAGCATGTAATTTTTTAATGATAAGGCTTGAGTCATTAGCATGCTTATTCAGAGTTTCGCTATGGACTTGTTCTTTTTTTGCTTCGGACTAGCAAAATTCTAAGTCTGGGGTGGTGAAAAGCACCTAAAATGTGTTTTCTTAGGCTTAGAATTTGTTGAGTTTTATTGCTTAAAAGAGTTATTTGATGCTTTGTATGTTTATTCGTAGGAAATGAGCAATTGGAGTAGAACGAGCCAAATTTGGAGTAAACATACCAAAATACCTCTTGGAAAAGTCAAACTTTAACCTAGGGCAAAGAATAAGTGAAAAGAAGGCTTAAAAATGCGGAGCAAAAGGGTGCGACACCACAAACCCAAGAAGTTGTTATGCAGATTTTCTACCATCTATCATCTTTTGTATGTCATTCAAAGATTTTGACTGTCGTGTATCACTATTTGTGCGTCATGAAAATATGGCTTTGAAATGATGATTTTACCATTGCGTTTTTGCGCTGTGCCGAATCCAAGTCTATTTTAAGACCTAATTGCCATCATTTAAGGGGAAATTCTACATAGGATCACTTATAGAGGCCTATAGGCTACCGTTCAAAGGGGTTTCTCAAAGCCTAATCAAGGAGTTGATTGATGTTGGATTAAGAATAAGACGTTGATGCATTATTGGCAACAGATTGATCGACGACTAATTCTTTCCTCTTTAATCTCTTTTTTTATATCTATGTACAACATGTTTAAGGTTTATATTCTGAACATGATTGGCTATATTATTTCTTAGTTATAGGGTTTGATTGAATTTAATATTTGTTATGGATAGTGCTTCATTGTTTTGATTAATTGATTCTTAAGACTTTTTATTATGTTTGTGCTTAACCAATCAATTGTTTGATCACCATTTGATTGACTTAGGGTTCTTAGTTCTACTTGAGAGAGAGATTTATTAACCTAAACTAGCATGATAAACTAACATTGGATTATGCATGTGAATGATAGAAAAACATTAGAGACTAACAATGAAGAGCCTTAATGTTCTTAGGTTCTATGTTCTAAAACTCGTAGTTTGTAAATTATGGAACTTATTCTCAATAAAGTAGTTATCGAGATTTATTCAGTAAAGTTGTTATTGAATATGTGAATTAATTCAATAAACTAAGAACCCATGGCTATTAGTTGAATACTTAGACTTTATATGTTGACATAAACGTGGAACAAGTTTAGGTAATAGCCAAAACGGTTTATAGTATAGGAATAAAGGTTGGGTACCTTATCTTAAGGACACTATGGATGTGGCCTACTTTGTATTTGATACAAACGATGTGATCCTAAATGGTTCATGTAGAGACATGTGAGTAGGGCATCATATGCAATGAGTTTGTATAAAACTGAACCAAGAAATAGTCACGTTTACTTTATAGCACCGTTTACTGTTAGAACTGATTATTTCAACCTAATGACCTAGGTAACTCGATCTAAATCTTGAGCTAACTATGAACTCCTGTCTGTTTGAGATTATCCTTTAATCTGCATGGGTGAGAGTGGCCCGAGTTCGCCAACTCAATAAGCCCCCTCCCCCCCCCCCCCCCAATTTTAGGGATAACACCAGGCAGATAACTGGGGACATAGTCATGCAAGATGGAATTCACTCCTACCTAATTCTAGGTTAATAGAGAAGTTTTTTCCTTAAGTACTGACTCCAGGTCTTAAACAAGGGGCCCCACCCTCTCATTGGTCCGAGAAGGACTCGGTTTGTTGGTTGGACCATGAACCGATTGTTCATTAGAGGATCAGTGAGACTTAAGGAACCAAATATGATTACAGGGGTAAAACGACAATTTTGACCCGCTGTAATTATGAACAACTTGTAAAGGACCAACTTACTTGTTATGGTTATATCAAATGGACATAAATATATCTACAGTGAGAAGAGTGCAGCTACTTGGTTTTAGTGGAGTGTCCCGGTAGTTAACGAAGTTAATTAACTAGATTAAAGAGTTTAATTGCTTAATTTCGGATCGTTGGAGCTCATGATCTGTAGATCCATTAGGTCCCCTTGTTAACTCGTGGACTAAACCTTAAAACGGTATACTGAAAGAATTTGAATTGTTGGAATTCGGTTAAGGAGCAAATTTTACAGTTTGTTCGTTTAATTGCAAATTAGACAAATTTGGAGAGCTGATAATATTTAAATATGATTTAAATATTATTTCGTTTAATAGAGATTCATCGAATTTGAAATTGTCGTGAAAAGTGGAAATATTATTAATTTAATATTAAATATTAATTTAGCATAATTAATTAATTATTATTAAATTTAATTTTATATTAAGTTAATGTTATTTAAATTGATTTTGGAAATCAAATTTTAAATTGGAACTCTATCCAATTTAAGAAATTGGAGAATCTCACATTGCATGAGTAGGAGGTGGGGACCTCATCTTCAAATTCTTCTTCTACTTTCAATTTCACCATCTTATTCACCATGCTTGGTGTCAATCAGTATGTAAATTTGATTTGCATGGTTTCCTCTTTAAATAAAAGAAGTAAATCTGGAAAACATGATGCAATTTAAGTATTATTTTTCTGAAACTAACCAACTCCAAAACTGTAGAATTGTGTGTTCTTCACAAATTTTCTCCGATTTCTACTTAATTCGAATCTCACCATCCGTTCTAAGGCCTAAGAATAACAAGTGTTACTTCCTCTGTTTTTTCCAATTTTGAACTAACATGTTTAATCTTCAAAATTGATGTAATCAGAGTGTTTTAGATCCTAATTGCTTCCATTTTTACATTACTAACTCTTTCAAATGTGATAGCTTTTAGTTTCAATTGTAGGATAACGAATTGGCTTTTAAGTATTAGAAAGGGTTGGATTCGAAAGAGGGAACCCGAATTAAAGACTTATAGGCCGAAGAGTGTGAGTTAATTAATTAAAAAGAAAATACTTAAAGATCCATAACAGTGTTGGGTGAGATCAATACCCTAGGATGTATTTGCCAAGTGAATCTAGAATTCAAACATTTTTTTTTTGCTTTCTTTTATTTTTATTGTTCGTAAATCATCCTATATGAATCCCTAAATAAAGTTAAAAGAATTGTCTGGGAACTAGTTAAATTGAATAAATAATTCTCTAAGGACGATACACAATTGTTGAGATTTTTATTATTTCGAAAGCGTGCACTTGAGCATTATCACTTATACTTGGGCTAAATATAGGAAAACTTGTTAGAAAATTAACCTCAAACATCCACATCATAGCACTAAATCATCATTCTCTTATTTTATACAACACCAGTCTTATACAAACTTATTGTATATATGATACCCCCAATCACATGTCTTCATATGAATGATTTGGATCACATCGTTTGTAACAATTACAATGTGAATTGTATCCAAAATGTCACCAAGATAAGGCATCCAACTTTATCCATATACTATACCCCCTTTAGGTTATTACTTGAATATGATCCACATGTATATCAACTACATACTATTCAAGCTTTCATAAAATAATATTGGATTTTTACTATAATGGATAATTCATTATTACATATTTAATAAAATAATCAAATGGTATATTAAATAACTAATTAACTACGAAGCTTTAAGACATAAATCCCAACAGGGGCTTTATGAGACGTTGAAGTATTTTATATTTTAACCTAAAATTCTGGATTTTATTTGATTGCTAAGAAAATTGGTGTAAGAATTGAACAAATGGAGGCAAAAAGAGTATAGATATGAATCGTGTTACAAATTGTTTATTTCCCAACTCAAGATAACTTTAGAGAAATTGACTATACTAATAGTAAGAACATTTTTTAATTTATTGTTTTGAAAAATTTAGTGCATTAATATAACCATTGAAAGTTTAGGAGTATAATTAATAAGTATGAACGGGTTTCGCAGGTCTACTAACCGTAAGGGTATTTACATTTTTTAATGTTTAAGGCCGGTACTGTTTAAACTTTTGAAAGCTTGAGACTATTTTAAAAACAAAGCAATTGTTTCCATTTAAAAGTAGCGGTGGGAGCCTTTTTTAACGTGTTTTGAAATTTTAAGAATATTATTGAAACTTTTGAAAGCCAAAAGTATTTGTTTAAAACAAACTGCAAAGTTATATATTTCTATAATTTAGCCATAAAAAATTGATATACTTTTAGCCTGAAAATTATAATATTTTTCAAAATGACGAGGCTCAAATAGTCAAATTATCCAAATTAAGGTCCACATAGGCAAAACATATGTGATGTTTTCAAAAATAGAAAAATTGCTAAAAATAATTACAAATATAGCATAATTTTATTTTTTAGACTGTGATAGACTGCAATAGACCCAATAGACATATAACACTTCACCGGATAGACACAGATAGATGTCTTTCTAGATCTACCACGGTCTAACACATATAAAAAATGAAATTTTGTTATATTTGTAAATAGTTTGATACTTTTTTTTATAATAATTTTTCCAAAAATATTATATTATTCAATATCAAGTGAATTGGAAATGCAGTTTATCTAATAATTTCTTTAGATTATTTTAATAGTGACCTTATTCGAAGAATAATTCTATCTATTTTAAATTATTTATATAATTTTTATCGACCTACCCAATATATATTATGTTTATATTTATTATACCAGTTGAAACCTTGTGAATAATATTCATTTTAGTTTTATTATTATTTTATTTTATCTTTATAAGAATTCTATAGTTTTATTGAACTTGAAAATTGGTACAATTTAGTTGCGTCATTTAGTTATAATTTAATATTCGTTATGTGTGTGTGGTTGATAGGTATTATAATAGTTTTTTTTTTTTTTTTCCCCTTTTTGAATAGGACTACTAGTGGCTTTTGGCTTTGAAATATATTGAAAAGAATTGGAAATTTCTCTCTAGAACTTGTAATTGTCTTATCTCGTATATACTTCTTGGAGTACTATGATCAATTATTTTCATCTATTGATATAAACTGAAAAAGACAAAAACCTCAATTAAAAGTATATCAACATGGGTGAGTTTGATTTGACCTAGGTAAGTAAAAAATGATTAGAAGTCTTTTTTATTATGAAAGACAAGTGAACAAAAATGATTTTAGCTAATTGAAAGTAAAATTTCAAACTATATGATGTTTGGTTCATATGTGAGTTTGTGATCAATTTTAACTCTAAATGATAAAAATGACACTTTTATTATAAATATTATATTTGTAATAGATGTCCATTATATAGCCAAGCTTAGTGGCTAAAGGTCATGTGTCTCCTAAAAAACACATACTTAGTGGCCATGAAATGTCACTACCTATTTGTTAAATTGCCTATAAATAGAAGCTTTTGGTGAATATTGTAATACACATATTGGAGAGAAAAGAAGAGAAAAGATTGGTGAAATTTGAAATTTCATAAAATCCCACTTTCTTTATTTTAGTTTATTTTAGTTTATTTTATTTAATTTGGTTATTTTAATTACTTTTATATTATTTTATTATTGTATTATTTTAATATTATAATTTCTCAGTTTTCATGCTCCCGTTTTTTTGTCATTTTGCTCCTCAATTTTACAACACGTTATCAGCACGAGCTCTTGCCGTTTTTCCGTTGAAGGTAGGTTCTGAAGGTATGCCATTTTCACTTTATTATAATTAGTAAATCAAACGTTATTTTGCATTTTTAGTATATATAAATTGCTAATATAAATATAATTCTTTGTGATAGTGTTATCATGGCAAATCTTAAAAAAATAGAATTTGTATCCCTTGACATCAATGTAAATAATTATTTGTCATGGGTGTTTGATGCTGAAATACATCTAGATGTCATGAACCTAGGAGAAACAATTGAAGAGGGAAATGCAACATCCATTCAGGAAAAGGCAAAAGCTAGGATTTTACTTCACCATCATCTCCACGAGGGATTAAAGATAGAATATTTAACAATAAAAGAACACTGTATCTTGTGGAAGAATTTAAAACAAATATATGATCATCAGAAAACAGTCATTCTTCCTAAATCTCGTTATGAATGGATGCATTTGAGGCTCCAAGATTTCAAATTAGTAAGTGATTATAACTCTGCATTATTTAAAATCAGTTCAAAATTGTTGTTATGCAGAGATAAAATTACTGATGCGGATATTTTGGAGAAGACATTTTATACATTTCATGTCTCGAATATGCTTTTGCAGCAGCAATATCGAGAGAAAGGTTTTAAACAATATTCTGAATTAATTTCATGTTTTCTCATGGCTGAACAAAATAATGAGCTATTCATGAAGAACCATGAATCTCGACCAACTAGAACAACACCATCCCCTGAAGTGAATGCTGTAAATTTTAATAATTGTGGTCGAGGTCGTGGTCGTGGTTGTAACCGTGGCAGAGAAAGAAATAATTATTTTTTTTCGTAGTGGTCATTCTAATCATCCAAATTTTGAAAGAACTACCCGAAATGAGGATCATAAAGGAAAAGCTCCACAAGATAAAAATTTAAAAGATGATGAGCATAAATGTTTCTGATGTAGGATGATTGGGCACTAGTCTCATGTTTGTCGTACATCAAAAAACCCGTTTGATCTCTATCAAGCTTTCCTGAAGGAAAAAGGGAAAAATGTGGAAGCAAATTTTGCACACCAAGATAATGATATATTTGACCCATCCAATATGACAAATTTGGATGTTGCAAACTTCTTTGAATCTTCTGAAGAGAAAATCAGCACAGATGATGGCAGCAATTATTTCTTTTAATTTTGAGAATATTTACAATTAATGTTGTTTGTTTTGTCCATCTATCTTTCATGTTTTTTTAAACCTTGTATTTCAAGTTTTGTTTTTCTTATTGTAATTATCTTGTTTAAATGAAGAATTATGGACAATTTTCATATATTGAGGGACTTAAAAATGAGGAATGAAGATTTATGTCTAGCAGACTGTGCAACTACACATACAATACTTACAAATAAAAAATATTTTCCCAAATTGACAATGCTAAAAGCAAAATTCAATATAATATCAAGTTCTGCAAACCTGATTAAAGGATTTGGAAAAGCAAATATTATTTTGTCTAGAGGAACAAAATTTACAATTAACAATGCATTGTTCTCTAGTCAATCAAAGAGAAATCTATTAAGTTTTAAAGATATATGTTGCAATGGTTATCATATTGAGACTGATAGAAAAAATGAGATAAAATATCTTTATATCATATCTCCTGTCTCACATGAAAAACGTATATTGGAAAAGTTGTCTGCTTTATCTTCTTGATTATATTATGCTCATATACGAGTCATTGAAACATATGCAACAATGAACCTGAAGTTCATGAATTCATATATATTTACAATTTGGCATGACTGGTTGGGTCATCTAGGATCTATAATGATGAGAAGAATCATTGAAAATTCAAATGGACACCCATTGAAGAAGCAGAATATTCTTCAATCTAGTGAATTATTATGTGATGCTTGCTCTCAAGACAAATTAATAATTAGACCATCACTAGCTAAAGTGGAAACTAAATCACCTGCATTTTTGGAACGAATTCATGGTGATATATGTGGACCTATTAACCCACCAAGTTAACCATTTAAATACTTTATGGTATTAGTAGACGCATCCAGTAGATGGTTGCATATGTGCTTATTATCAAGTCGAAACCTTGCATTTGCAAGATTACTTGCTCAAATAATTAAGTTAAGAGCACAATTTCTTGATTATACAATTAAGACCATTCGTCTTGATAATGTTGGTGAATTTACATCCCAAACTTTTGATAATTATTGTATGTCAATTGGGATAAATGTTGAACATCTTGTAGCTCATGTTCATACACAAAATGATTTAGTAGAATCTTTTATAAAACATTTGCAATTAATTGCTAGATCATTACTTATGAGAGCTAAGCTTCCTACATCTATATGGGAACATGCAATTTTGCATGCTGCGTCACTTGCACGCATTAGGCCAATAGCTTATCATAAATACTCACAATTACAATTAGCTTATGGTTAGGAGCCAAATATTTCCCATCTAAGAATTTTTGGATGTGCAGTATACGTTCAAATTGCTCCACTACAACGTACTAAAATGGGTCCTCAAAAAAGATTAGGAATATACGATGGATATGATTTCCCATCAATTATTAAATATCTTGAACCCTGAAGGGTGATGTATACTGCACTATTTGCTAATTGTCATTTTAATGAAACAAATTTTCCAACATTAGAGGGAGGAATTAAGAAGTTGGAAAAGTAAATTGCATGGAATGCCTCATTATTATCTCATTTAGATCCCCGTACAAATCAATGTGAACTTGAAGTTCATAAAATAATTCATTTGCAAAATATAGCAAATCAATTACCAAATGCATTTATAGATGCAAAGAAAGTAACTAAATCACATATACCCGCTGCAAATGTTCCGTCGAAAATTGATATCCCAACACAACAAGTTGTCACTAATGAATCTGGAACACGCCAGAAGCGTGGTAGACCAGTGGGTTCCAAAGATAAAAATCCTCGAGGGGAGCAAATGTATTGTATTCTTTTAAAAACGTTAGATTATATGAAATATGTACTTTTTTTTTTCCTTCACTAGGATTTTTTTTCCCATTGGGTTTTTCCTAGTAAGGTTTTAATGAGTCATATTTCATATAATATATAATGGACTTCTAAGGGAGAGTATTATAAATATTATATTTGTAATAGATGTTCATTATGTAGCCAAGCTTAGTAGCTAAGGTCATGTGTCTCCTAAAGACACATCCTTAGTAGCCATGAAATGTCACTACCTACTTGGCAAATTGCCTATAAATAGAGGTTTTTGGTGGATATTGTAATACACACATTGGAGAGAAAAGAAGAGAAAAGATTGGTGAAATTTGAAATTCCATAAAATCTCACTTTCTTTATTTTACTTTATTCTAAGTTTATTGTATTTAATTTGGTTATTTTAATTACTTTTATATTAATTTATTAATTTATTATTTTAATATTATAATTTTTCGATTTTCGTGCTCCTTTTTTTGTCATTTTGCTCCTCAATTTTACAACAACTTTTAATAATTATGAACCTATTAGATTCAATGCTTGCAATTTTTTTTTTTTAATCTTTATCATGGCTCTTAGTAAAACTTGTACTAATGTACAATTTTTTTTAACAAAAATTATTTGTCAAGGACAACAACGACCTTCCATGCATATCTTTATAATGATATGATATTATTACCAACAATTGTATACCCATGATTGTCATCCTTTGTCTAGTCCAATGTGAGAATTTGGTCACATTCTTAACAATCTTCTCCTCTTGAACAAAGGTCCACCAAGCCTCCCCTCAAATAGGCATCTATCTATCTATCTATTTCTTATCTAGAGTAACTCTTCTTCACTAGAGCACACTACCTATCCCAATAGAGTTTAACCACTATTCACCCAATGATTACTCTTGAGGCTCTACTATATCTTTAATTTGTTCAGTACTCGAGGATTACACCAACATGGCTAAGTTAAAGGGGCATGACTCTGATACCACTTGATAAAGACAACAACTCTCCAAAAAAAATGATTAATTTTATCAAATAATAAGGATTTAACCTAACTTTTAGATCCATAGAGATTAAATTCAAACTTTTTTTCCAAACCATAGGAATTAAATTTGTAATTTAATACGTAAAATTGATATAAAACGAGTTTAGCAATAAAAATTGAGTTTCTTTTCTTTTTCAAAAAAAAAAAAACACGTGGCAAAATTGGGGAAGTTGCTGCTACCGTACGCCGTTCAAAAACTGTTAATGTGCGCCAACAAGACATGATGGGAATCTGCGAATCTCGTAGAAATCTAGGGATAAAGATATGAGCCGGTTGGCTTTCTTCTCTTTCAAAGTCAACCTTTGGGGGCAATTCAGTAATTGCAGATTTGCCTTAAATAATTAAAAGTCATTGGGCAAATTAAAATAATAATAATAATAATAGGATTTTTCAGCTGTTTGAATTTTATTTTATGTGATGAATTGGGACAATTAGATTGGTTGATTCAATTTAAGATGATGTGTTTTGAAAAAGAAAGATAAATTTCACCGCCTGAGATCAAAGTATATCAATAAAAGAAAGAGGAGAAAGAAGATAAAAACAACACAAATAAAAATCTTTATAAAAATAAAGTAGGACAAATAAAAATAAATTTCCATAAATAATAGTTTTGATAGGGTTTTTAGTGTGATATGAAAATAGAAATTTGAAAATAAAATAAAGATATATTACATTTATATGTTTGATTGTAAATTTATAAAGTTAGATTGTAATTCCAATAAAAAAAAACTTAGCATAATAAGAGTAAAATATTAGAACCACAAACTTCTTGATCGTTAATACATAATATAAAATAGGAGTTCAAAATGTACTTAGCAATATACTCATAAATTAAACAATAAAGTAATAGTACTTTGAAAAAAAAATAAAATAACATGTTGAATGGGGGATTAAACCCAAGTTCTTTAGATTGATGGTATAAGCAAGATTCAAAATATCAATGTCGATGGAAATATCGAGATCCTAATATCGATGGAAATATTGATGTCGATGGAAATTTTGAGAAAAATTATGAAGAATGATGAAGATTGATCGAAATTGTTATAATTAGTTGATGAAACTTTAATTATGACTTAATTAGACTAGCATATCATTTTTAATCAAAAGTTCTATAAAGTAAGACAATATTTAGATGTCTAATGCAAATGTCTACGTAATAATTTAACTTATTCCTTTGTAACAAAAACTTAGCTCGCATGTGACCCTAGGCACCGAAGCAGATGTGAGCGATGCTTGTTGTTCGGTGTTTCGACGATGGTAGTATAACTGGATGGCAGGTGTTTTCTTCAGGCGCTTCATGTCATCTTTGTTTGGTGCTTCACTCTGGTTGGTCCTTTGATGCACACTTTTAGTGTTAACCGCAAGTGTACGGATCAAGTTATAATTTAAGACGGTGAAGTCCGAATGTCGTTCTACTGGAGATCCAATTGTGAAGGTTTAAGTTACTTAGCTATTCTAGAGTTGAATCAATTTTATTTGAGGATTGGAATTGAAGTTGTTAATTATGGAAAATATAAACCAAATAAGGAAAGTATTAAAGTGAGAAACACAAGAGTCAAAGAGAGTTCTAGAGTAATGAATCCTTGTTTATTTCATCATGCAATATTATAGATTTCATGGATTTTATTGGAATTTATATGCCTAAGTCTAGAAACTTAATTCCAAGTTATTTTCTCTAAAAAACAACCATTTCTCATGCAACTTGATTGATTACTAATCTCTTGAAACCAATACAAATTACATGGCATTAAGAATAGTCTTTAGCAACTTTTATTGTCAACCTAACTACTCTCGTGATAGATTAACAACAATTCATTGTTATAGATCAAGTTAAACATACAATCTCTCAATCATACATCTAACCTAACATGTGAAGATGGCCAATCCACAAGAATTAAACACAAGAACAATGAAAAGCATAATCATTCCAACAAAACCATGAAAGTCTACAATATCAACATAAATTCATAAACAATTCATCAAAACCCTAAAACTAAAGAGTATAGCCACTCATAGCTTGAAGCAACATGTTTAAGCAAAATAAACAAAGAAAGAGTGTAAAGAAAGGGAAACTCTACTGAAAAGAGGCTCTTGATTGAGGTAGCACCATCACCATCTCCTTGGCTCTCACGTCGGAATTCAAAGGGCACTACGACTATCTTGAACTCTTTTCCTCTTCCTTGCAACTAACTCACTCTTTGAACTCTTTTATGAACTCTCACTCAATTCTCTCCTTCTTGTGCCTCTTTAGGTCTGTAGATTGATGGTTGATTGATGATTAAGGCTGCTGGAAACCCCAAATTTATAGAGTTGGCCGCCCAAAAACTTACCAAAAATAATAAATTTTTATTTATGGAAAACTGGTGCCGCGGTGCTAGGGTTGCATCCAAAATTGTTGCTCTTGGGTTTTAGTGTCGCGGCAGTGCCGTCCAAGCGTCCGGAGCTGTGATGCGTTCAGAATTGTTGCTCTCGGGCTTTAGCGCTGCAGCAACGTCGTCCAAGCGTTGCGGTGCTATGATGCATTCAAAATTGTTGCGCTCGGGTTTTAGAGCAACGACAACGCCATCTAGGCGCCGTGGCGCTTTCCCAAATTTTGAGTTTTTCATCTCTTTTTCGCCGTATTCTTGCTTGGTTTTGATCTTTTGGTCTTTTCTTCTAATTTCCTCATTTTAACCTGAAAACCACTAGCAAACAAGTGAAATCTAATATAAACTCCCTTAATTTGAGAGGATAGAAAGCACTTTTCAAGTGCTTATCATCCTTCATGGCACTTTCCATTGTCTACCGTGGTACTCAAAATCAGGGAGGTATGCTCGTGGACTTAGCCGTGGGAATGCCTTCAAGCAAGTGGCTAGGCATGAAGCTTGAGAAGGAGGTTGTCAGATGCTATGTAGATGAGTAGCCGAGAGCTACTTTGACAAGAGTATGGTTGGCATTGAAGAGGGGAGAAGTGAGGAAAATTTTGGCTAAGTGTTGGTTTTGAGCATGGAGAACCATTGGGTGCCCAAGGCCTTAAGGGTGTATGATGCGAGCATAAAGTGTTGGAGTAGTAGGCCAAGGGATGCATTCTATGGTGCCCTTGTGTGGGTTGATGCGTTGGTGTTGATTGGTGCATGCTAAGGTAGACGAGAGGAAGGATGTGTCTTGGGTGTAAGGAAGGCATGAGGCGTCCAAGTGGGATGCATGCAAAAGAGTAGCCAAGAAAGGAAGCAAAAGAACCTCAAAGGGAGGCTTAGTCTTGTGTTGAAAAGTATACCATGAGGTGATGCATCCATCATTTCTTTGTACTTGGGCAAATTTGAGAATATATTAATTAAGTCTGATTAGGTTTCAAATTGAGGTTAATTGTGGTGTGGGCAAGCAGGAGGTGGCAATCTGAGATTTTGCATGAGTTCCCTGTAAAGGCTATAAATAGGAGAGCCAACGAAGAAGACTGGTTTGCACAATTTACTCAAGCTATTTTAGATATTCTTCGACCAAATTACTCCATATTGAATCTAATTTCAAAGAGAGGGTTGCAGGAAGGAAATTCCTTGAGGAAGAATTGGAATTCCATCGGAGATTCAAGATGATTCATGCTGTTGAATAATGGAGCAGGGTGGAAGAAATTCTTGTATTTGAAGGAATAAAAGGAGTTTGAAGCTGAAATTTGGAGGTAAGTTAATAAAAGTAAATTATCTACAAGTTTGTAAAAGGAAGTAAAGCTTAATTTTTGCTGAAAATATTATTTTTGGCAAATAGAAGTGAAGGTAGTGTCTTTGAGGTTGTCAGGTGAGATTGGGCTAAGGAGGAGGGTTGTGTGTGTATAGGCAAACTTGGGTAGTGGTCGAAGGTTTATTCCATTGAGATTATTTTTGGTGATTTTGAACGCTCAGTGTGTAGGCTGACATGTCACTGACACTATGGATGTGTAGGCTATTGAGCGAGACAAATCTCGCTAATTAGCAGGGAGTGACACTGTAGGCATGCAGGTGTTGGCGAGACAAGTCTCGTTAGTCTCTAATAGGCAGACAAGGCGAATGATGCAGACTGTCAACAAGGACACGATGCATGCATCGGGTAGGTTGGAGATCGACCCCCAATTGGCGTGCATAGCTGAAGACGCACACATGCCCTGCCTTTTGAGGTTCTTTGACTCCTGTTTGTGCTAGAGTTGTCGCCCACAAGTGTCAAAGCTGTGTGAGCAGTACCAGGGTGTGCGAGGCAGTGGAGCTGTGCGTGTTTTGCCACACATAAGAGGTTGGACAAGTTGTGTTGGCATGAGTTTAAATATGCTTTTACATGAGAATTAAGTGATGAAGCATGATGTTTTACTATGTTAAAGTGTTATGCAAACATGTTGTTGTTATATAGTTTGAAACTCTAAGGATTTGTAAACTTTGTTTATTAATGATTTGTTATCAAAAGCATGCTTTACATTCAAAAGGTTAATAGATGGACCCCAATACCGAATGACACGGAGAAGGGATATGGGCAGCCTAAACATTGTGATATGGGACCCCAATGGTAAAGGACATGAGAAGGTACACGAGCAGCCCAAGTTAATGATTCCTATGTGCACATAGAGGGAAATTCGATGTTGTTGTGTTGAGATTACTCCACACAGCTAAGGTTATTTGACGTTTGGTGTGTCGAGATTACTCCACCCCAACTAAGGTTGTTTTCGACGTTGAGTCGTGTTGAGCTTTGCTCCACCTCAACTAAGGGTATCTGAAATGCAAAAGCTTGTGTTTGTGAATTTTTTGTGATAAAATGCTTGTGGTTTGCTATTTGCTTATCAAGCATGATTTATGTTGAAAGCTTTTATGCTAAGTATGGTTTTCTAGCTTATTACTCACTGGACATCCTAGCTCATGATTTTCTTTGGTTTCCTGTCTTCCAAGTAATGAGCGAAATTGGGGTGCTTAACTTACATCAAACTTGTCTGCGCCTACTACTTACTTTATAAATATTGCAAATATTTGTACTTAAGTCTCAGCATTGTACACGAAGGGGTTTTTGAGGGGTGGAAGTCTGTAAAAATGTATCTATTTTATGCTAGGCTATTGTATGGAAGTTTATAAATTATGCTAGTTTATCATGGGATTTAAGCATGTTGTCTAGATGAGAATTATTAATTGTTTATCAGGCGTTTGGCAATGAATTGAGGATAGTACAAGTTGACAGTAGATGTCGTATAAGGGTCAATGTCTGCTGTCTTCACATCTTTTCCTAGGTTAAGAGGGTAACTTAGGAGGGGGTGCGACAGTTTCACTATGGGAATGTTTCTTGGTGGGGCAATTGGTCGATGGTAGATTACCTTTTCAAGTAATCACTCGCTTGGTTGAAAAGGTGTAGGATCGAATAGAAGTACCACTTATTATAATTATGGATAATAGTTTGATCCTATTTCAATTATGTCGTCCTAAGGCACGTGATTAGATTTTGGCCAATAGTCCATGGCACCTTGAAGGAAAACCATTCTTACTTCGACGCTGGACCCTAGGTATGGTACCAGTGTGGATTAAATTATTCAATGTTCCTTTTGAGTTGTAGACTCCAAGCTTGTAAGGGCTTAACTACTCACACACTATTGTTGTCAAAGGTCGTGTGGTTAGGAATGGTATATCCTCATTGATTGATGGTTCTAGTCAGAGGATTTCCTCTAGTATTGATATTTTCTCCACTATTGTCGACTATTTTACTACTCTGTAAGGTTCCCAACCTGCCTTGTATCATGACCTCATTGTCGAAATTTCTAATATTGTAAATTTTTCTTGGCTTGAGGGTTGTAGTGAGGTGTTATGTCAGCCTGTTACTCATGATGAAGTTCATACTATGTTATTTTCGATGGGCAGTGGTAAGGCGCTGGGTCCAGACAGGTACTCAGTGGCTTTTTTTAAATATGCTTGGAGTATGCTGGGTTAGGATTTTGGTGGTGCAAACTTGCATTTTTTTTAATACTTTCTTCCTTCTTCCTAGTGTAAATGCAACGTCTATCACCTTGGTTCCTAAAACGTTTGGATCTTGGAAGCCTTGGAGACTTTCGACCGATCTCTTGTTGTAACGTTCTATATAAGTGTATCTTAAAGATTATTGCCAATCACCTTTGTGTATGGCTCCCCCACTTCATCAATTTGAATCAGTCTGCTTTTGTGAAAGGTCGTAGTATTGTGGATAATATTCTTCTTTGTAAAGAGCTGGTGAGGGGTTACCATAGGATTGTTAGTAAGAGTCGGTGCTTGCTGAAGGTGGATTTCCAGAAGGCCTATGACTCTATCCATTGGGATTTCCTTTTTGGCCTACGATTTTGTCCATCAATTCGAATCAGGGTTGATGTTTTTCTTTCATTTTGTGAGGGTGGTTTGAGTATTCGCTACATTCCTTCTTGGAACGTTGTTGCTATTGGGAAGCTTTTGTGGCTTATTCTAATTAGTTATGGATCCATGTGAGTTGTTTGGATGGAGGCGTATAGTTTATGGGGTCGAAGTATTTGGGCTGTTAGGGCATCTTCGTCTTCGTCTTGGTGTTGGAAGGTTATTCTAAGAGTTCATGATAGTTTGAGGCCCTTGGTTCGTTTTTCTATTGGGAATGGGCGTAGCTGTTTGGTTTGGTATAACCTTTGGTTAGTTGGGGCCCTATTCTTCAACAGTTTAGTACTGGTGTTATCTTGGATGTTGACAGCTCCCTTCATTCTAAGGTGGGAGATTTCCTTTGTCCTGATGGGACTTAGAACTGACCTTCCACCTTTAGGGATCCAATTGACCTTTTCACGCAAGCCTATTCTTCAACAGCTAGGATTGTGTTACCTAGCTCCCTTGTAAGTCTGGCGTGTTTTCAGTTGATAGTGTTTGGGAATCTTTACGTCTTAAGCATTGGCTCACCTTCTTTGGTTTGGGGGTAATATTCCTAGGCATGTCTTCATTGCTTGGCTTGCTATTCGGAATCGGTTGCGGATGCGTGATCGTGTTAAGTGGTGGTGTTATGATGTCCCTAGTGATTTGTGTTATGTGTATAGTTGGTGTTGAATCTAGGCATCATTTATTTTTATAGTATTCTTTTAGTAAGGCTATCTAGGAGGACATGCTTTTGTGAGGTCGTTGTTCCCATAGAATGTCGTTTTAGGATACTAAGCTTGCTTGGATTTGCCATCTTAGCAAAGGGACTTGGATGAGGCACAACGTTTGGAGAGTTGCTTAGTGGGCTGTTGTTTATCATATTTGGCGTGATCGTATAAGCGTGCTCATGGTGTTCTGTTGTGGCCTCTCAGGTGATTAGTTTGGATATTTGGTCTGAGATTCTGATTTGTTGTTCTAAGTGGCTAGGTGATTCTTCTTTGGGGCTACAAGTGGATTGTTCTCCTTGGAACCTTTTTCCTTAGGTTGTATGTGACTTTGTTTTCCTTTTGGGTTCAGTTGGTTGTTTGTGTTGTTGTTTGGTTTGGTGTTTTGTTTGTGCCTTGACCTCGGGCTGTGAAGTCTCCTTCTCTTTTTAGCAATTCAATACATTTGCAAAAAAAAAAAAAAAAAGAAAAAAAAGAAAAAAAAAGTGTTTACGTAAATGTTGATACGAGAGCAGAAATTTAAAAAAGAAATGGAAAAATAATTACAAAAGAATATAAAGTTTAGAAATATTTTGATGTGAAATGATGTGAAAATTATGGAAGTTTTGGATGGTAAAAGGAAAAAAAACTCACATAAATTCAATTTTGAGGTGAAATGATGTGAAAATTTAATGGAAAAAGTTTGAATGAGGTTAAAAATAAATATAATTTTTTTTTTGTAGTTTTTTCAGATTCAATTTCTTTAGCAATGAAAGTTTTGAATCTAAAATAAAGCATTGAGAAAAGTTAGAAATTAAAAAAAGTAGAGCATAAAAAAGGCTAAATCCTTTGTCGAAAATGACATTGGTGTGTAAACAATAGAATTGTGTGTAATCGAGACCATAAAATTGAGCTAACGTAGTTAATTAAAAAAAGTTGAAATTTTCTCGAAAATATTTTGAAATCTTGAAATTTCGTCAAAATAGGAGGAATCAAAACATTCGCCAAATATTCGCGAAATTCCGTTGAAAGTGGGAGAAAAATGAAGTTTCAATAAAATTTTGCAATCAAGATTTCGATCGAAAACTTTTGCTAGCATCTAATATAAAAGTACTTATTAGTAGTTGAACCTAAATATTTTGGTTGAATCTAAATTTTTATTAACTAATATATCAACAAAAATTATGTTAACTTTTGTATATTTATTATTTTACAATATTATATAATATATACACATCTATTAATCTTAACAAAAATAAATTTAGTTAATAGCTTATTTGGAACACACAGCTTGGACAATTAAATTTACCAAACAAATATTAATGGACTTTGTTTGGTTTAAAACATATGAAAACAATACACTTAATCTGAAATTGCATACTGAAAAGACCCTTACATACTTAAATCTTGTGTAGGGGCAGATAAGACTCAAACCAAACAAGCTTCAAACTAGACCTTTTTCTAATGGATTTTGAAAATTGTCAAGAATTGTCTTCCTAGAGTTTTCACCTTTTATGAATAACAACCTTTTGTAAATTTGTTAAACTAGTTTTTCTCAATCTATGGAGATCAACCACCAAAATTTATTTATATATATATATATATAAAAAAAAAAAAGACATTTTTCATCAATTGTTTTGGACTTTCTTGATGAAATCTCTCACGTCATTAAGATGGATTCTACTAATTTTTTGAAATATTATTTAATGTTTCCAAATCTTATATAAAATCTTATATCTCTTCAAATTTTCTCTTATCTTTATCAAAATTTTGTAATTTTTCAAAATTTTCACCTAATTTCTTTTTCGCAATTATCTAAATGCCCAAAATTCTAAATGGATTTACCAAGGATCAAAATAGATTTTTCAAATTGATTTTAGATGATTGTACTGTCATCTTTAAATTTTAGGAAAGATCTAATTTTGCAAAAAAAATTGGATAAGATTTGAAAAATATATAGAATCTCGTAATAATCTTGCTCGAGATTTCAACGAGAAAGTTCAAATATATAGAACTTCAATGTTAACAATGCCTGAAATTTTATCGAGAAGCCCAAATATATAAAATATAGATATTATTTTGTCCAAGATCAACACTAGGATTCACATAATTTTTTAAAATTATATGCAGTCTCTCCAAATATTATACGGAGTTAACACTAGGATCTACGTAATTTTTTCAAATTATATGAAATCTCTCCAAATGTTATACCAATTCCTCTTTTCAAATTTTTAATTTTATATAAAATCTTGCCAATCTTATGCTCAATTATGTTTGTAGGAATTTTTAAATTGATTTACCGATTATCTAAATGAAATATTTCGATGTAATGTTGACTAGAATGGAGACCAAGATTCACATAATTTTTTCAAATCTTACTCAACAAAAATAACTATATCTAATCTCATTAATTTAAGCTTTTGGCTTAAATAAGTGCTACAATAATTTTAATAAAAATCTTTCGAAACATAAATTCTAACAAAAGTTAAACTTACAGAAATTGAACTCAATCAATGCACAAGGTTCATCGTCAAACAAATCTCTCAAAAAAAAAGCTCACCAATTTTATTGATACAGTTATATAATTCGCACATAACAATATATATTTTTAAGTTTCAAACCTCGTCCTAAAAAAAAGTTTATTTGTGTAAACAAATTTAGTTCTTTTTTAGGGATGATCTTTTGATGCCTTGCCTGCAAATATTGTTTAGGTTAGAATACACTATCACATTTATAACTTACTTTGGGTATGACCATGTTTATAGTAGCCCTAATGTCACATTTATAATTTATCGTTTTAGGTATGACTATGTTTATAGTAACCCTAATGTCACATTTATAATTTATCGTTTTAGGTATGACTATGTTTATAGTAGCCCTAATGTCACATTTATAATTTATCGTTTTAGGTATGACTATGTTTATAGTAACCCTAATGTCACATTTATAATTTATCGTTTTAGGTATGACTATGTTTATAGTAGCCCTAATGTCACATTTATAATTTATCGTTTTAGGTATGACTATGTTTATAGTAACCCTAATGTCACATTTATAATTTATCGTTTTAGGTATGACTATGTTTATAGTAACCCTAATGTCACATTTATAATTTATCGTTTAGGTATGACGATGTTTATAGTAGCTGCTAACGTGATGTCATGTCTATCACGAGCTTCATCTTTTTTAAAAAATCCCAACAAATTGTTAAAAATGGGAAACACAACAAAAGTTTTATAACGTATTGCCACGAAAATGCGATAATGGACTCTAACATATTTAGAAGGTTAGTTTTTATATATTTGCAGGCCACGGGTCATTAATCATAAAAGGGTTGTGAACGGGTCTTCCATTAAAAAAGAAAACCTAAACGTTATGAGAAATTATTTTAAATGACAAAACTGTTGAAAATATTTACAAATAATAGCAAAATATCACAGTCTAACCGCGATAAACCGCAATAGACTACTATCTATGTCTATCATGACACGTATAGTAGTTTATCGCGAATAAATAGCAAAATTTTGCTATATTTGTAAATATTTTGGTTCATTTTTCTATATTTGAAAACAACCAAAACTTTATTGTCAAGTTTGACAAATTCAAGGTAAAAATTGATCTTTTTTATGGAAAATAAAATTCAATAAAATGATATATAAATCTAGGAGTTTTTATTTTTATTTTTTAATGCTGTTTATTTTTAAACAAATTATAAGAATATTGTAGTTTTCGAACTTATTTGGAAAATATTGTTGTTTTGCAGCACCTCATCTTTGAAAAAAGACAAGAATGTAATTTATGAACAAATCCTCATCTTGTATTAAAATATTTTTTAAAAAATACCTAACTCGTCTTTTCAAAAGACGAGGATGACGTCTTTTAATTCCGCTGCTTCTCTCCTTCTTTTTCACAAATCCACTGACACCCACATAAAACCGTTCTCTCCACTTTTTTTGTCCCCACGTCCCGGTTTTTTTTTTTTTTTTTTTTATTATCAATATATTTGGAAAAAAAAACTATTCTTTTGGCCCACAGCATACGACAACAAAGTTTGGTCCCCACAATTGATTATTTTGTCTGCATCAGAAAAGAAGCTCATTTTTTTCTGCTCGAGTCTACAAAATCAATCAAATGTGTAAAAATCACTTCTATTTTTCAAATCTTAGTTGTTTTTAATAATTTTTTTTTTATTATTTTGATGCAAGAGAATTTATATGTATTTTTATTTTTTCTTTATTTTTTTAATATTTGTTGAAGATTTCATTATTAGTTTTTCATTAAAAAAATTATATTAATTTATCATGTGTTAGTATATTTTTGTTGAGTACTTTTTTTTTTTGATTTTTTATATTAATTTATCATTAGTAATTTAGTAACTTTTTAGACTAGTTTATGAATTTTGTTGTGTTTAAGAATGTAGTTTAGCATATGTTGAAGGTAATTTTTGTGACTTTTTAATTTTTTAGATTAATTTATTATGGTAACCTTTGTAGATTAATTTTATGAATTGTTGTGATTTAAGAATGTAGTTTAGCATATGTTCAAGATAATTTTTGTGATTTTGTTTTTTTTAATTTTGTAGATTAATTCATCATGATGACCTTTTTAGATTAGTTTATAAATTATTGTGATTTAAGATTGTATATTCAAGATAATTCTTGTGATTTTTTAAAATGAATTTTTAGATTAATTTTTGGTGAGATTTATACTAGAGATTAAATTCCATCTTTTATTTAGGTATAGAAATGGTTGTATGGTTGACGATTTTGATGGAGTTGATACGACAAACCAACTTGTGAAGACTTTACAATTAATGTTTGTGTTTGAATAATTTAGTGAAATGATTGGGATGACACTTGGTGTAGATACAAAGGGAAAAGAACTAGAGATAGTATATAACTATAGACATCCTGAATTAGCACTATTAGGATCAGTAAAGTTTATGTCTAATGACCAAACAATGAAATTAATGTTTTCTATTGTGATGTCGATCCCAAATTTAGTCCATTTATATATCACTGTGAGAAATTTGGATGAGAATGTACACAATACTAGAAAAACTTTTAGTCAGTGTGTTGACCATAGTCATTCTAATGATCTTGAGTCAATTGAGCTTGAATTAGTTGCCCCGATATGCGATGATGATGATTATTTTTCAATGAAATTATTTTTCACAAAAGACGAGGAATTGGCAGATACTTGTTTAAAAAATATTTTAATACCTCGTCTTTTGAAAAAACAAAAATATGTGCGTAAATTACATCCTCGTCTTTTGAAAAGACTAGGTACTGCAAAACAACAATATTTTTTTGAATAAGTTTGGAAATTACAATATTCTATAATTGGTTTAAAAATAAACAATATTAATAGAAAAATCCTATAAATCCATATTGCATTTATTTAGCCAAACAACAATATTCCTTTTTTTTTTTTTTTTTTTTTTTTTCTTTGAGCAAACACAAAGAACGATATTCTAAGTTGTAAAAAAGATCTAAATCTAACATAAACCGTGACAAATGAAATCAAAACCCTGATTAAATTAAAAATAAAAGAAGCAAATCAAAATATTCCATTTAAAATTTGAGTAAAGCAAAGCAAGCAAGCAGCTTATTTTATTGTGAAAAAAAAAAGTTTTTCTTTGTATTATTATAATTAATTTTCAGTTCAAGAAAAAGGTAGTTTGTTGTGAGAAATTCGTTCACGCGTTGGATTTAATGCAAGCCTGCAAGACTTGGGTTCTGTATCAGCCACAGAGAGAGGAAATGAGTTCTTAGTATTAAGAAGCTACAAAAGAGAAAACCCTGAACTATTTCTTCTTCGTTTTTCCTTTTTTGTCTTCCCCTTGTTCTTCAATCTGATCTTTTGCTGTGGATTATTAGTTTTAGGTTGCTGGATTTTCAACCCAATCTACAGATTCCCCTAATTTCTTCATTTTCAGGCTTGGATTTTGCTCATCTTCAATCGGTAGGTTTCTTAGCTTCTATCTTCTTTTGGGTTTTCTTTCTTTTCTCTTTTTCCCTATATTATGGTTCTTTGTGTCTGTTTTTTGAAGCTCCCTAATTTCTTAGCTACTGGCTCTACTGTCTAGGGCTACTTTCTATATCTACAATGGTTTTCTCTTCCCTTCTACTTTTAGGTTTTGTAACATTTCCTTACTTTTTGGCTTGTGTTAGCTATTTCTTACTTTTGTGTATGTATGTCTCAAATTTCCATCTAATTCTGTGTTTGGGGTTTCTTGTGGAAACACACTTGGTGAGGAAATGGATCGTTGACCTCTGTGACCAATTGGGTTCTTTGTGTTTGTGGACCGTTCTACTTCTTTGTTCTCCTTTTGGTTTGTTTTGTTTTTCAGGGTGCGATTCAGTTGTCACTTGCTTTTGAATTTGATTCTGCTGTTTCATTTTTTGTGTTTTTTAATCTATTGATCAGCTGATTCATAGCTTTGTAACCCATGTTCTGTATGCTTGAATGATTTGTGGGTGTCTGAAATTGTGTTTAAGATTGTTTCTGAAACTCACTTATGACCAGAAGAGACACCTAATCTTCAGAAATGTCACAAACTCAAAATTTTGCATAGTTTGGTTTGTCTGACCTGTTGGGTTTTGCAAGAGAAGCTCTTTGCTTACTAAGTTCATCAAATCAAATGCTTCAAACTGATAAATTGTATTCAAACAAACGAAAACTTCGGCTCACATCAGGTCTAAAATCCATCATTTGTATCTTTGAGGAATCTAGTATTTAGGCTGGTTTGTTTCGTCATAGAGTTTTCATAATAGAATGTCTTTTACATGTTTTTGTGTTCCCTTTTTCATTGTTTTTAAAGCATGATGAATGACTGAATGTTGTCCCTTGATATGCAGTTGATGGTGGTGTACGTTGTGGTCTTGGTTATCTTTTAAGTGGCATCTAGTGCATGACACAACATTGAATATACGTTAATCAAGGCTTTGTGATACATCCAGTGATGTCGTTTCGTAGTATAGTTCGTGACGTTAGAGAGGGGTTTGGAAGTTTATCCCGACGTAGTTTTGAGGTGAGACTGCCCGGTCACCAGCGGGGTAAATCTCATGGATCAGTCCATGATTTGCAAGACCAACCTCTGGTAATTCAGAATAGTCGTTGGGCTAGCCTCCCGCCTGAGCTATTGCGGGATGTAGTCATGAGACTGGAGAAGAGTGAGAGTGTGTGGCCTGCTCGCAAACATGTTGTTGCTTGTGCTGCTGTTTGTAGGTCGTGGAGGGAAATGTGCAAAGAGATAGTAAAAAGTCCCGAGTTCTCTGGAAAAATCACCTTCCCTGTCTCTTTAAAACAGGTACAAAAGAAACATAGTGTTTTCCATATTTGTAATTCTTTTCACCCATGTGTTGGATGTAAAGGCATTGAAATGTACCTTCTGTAATTCTTAATTCATTTCGCTTTGCAGCCAGGGACTCGTGATGGAACCATTCAATGCTTCATTAAGAGGGACAAATCTAATTTGACTTATCACCTTTACCTTTGCCTTAGTCCTGGTAAGCTTCTCTTTCATGGTTGTTGCATCTGTTTGTTTCTCTTTCATTGTACATCATATAGATTTTACTTTTAAACCAAAATTGTTCATTAAGATCTAATCATTGAGATACTTGAGATTCATTCTCTGTTTGTGTGTGCATGTGTCTCATTTTGATAAGATGTTCCATAAAGCATGTCGACTGGCTGTTCCCACCATATACCCAAAAAGTTATGAATTTTTGGATAAAATGCGCTGCATTATTTTGTTGTCATATCAATTATATCTACATCTTTTAACATTTGCTTTTATTTTAAATGAATCACTTCGACCTTTGACACCAATCAGCTGTTATCTAAATTGGGACAACTACAAGTAATCTTCATGTAATATTGGTTTCGTTTTGAGATGTGAATCTTCCTTTTTATGTTCATGGTGGTTGTTGCATAGCAGTCTTTGGATATTTTACGAAGTAGTTCAGCTATTAGTGATGAGCTCTGAATATACGTCTGGATATTTTGTGATGGAGTTTTGCTATTGGATGATGAACTCTGAAATCTGAACATATATCTGGATTTTTAACAAAGTACTGCTTATGGATGATGAATTCTGAAAATATTAAGATATAATGCATGCATGCATGCATGCATACATACATAAACACATATATAATCATGAATCTGTCTTTAAATATTGATATTATTGCAGCTTTACTTGTTGATAATGGGAAGTTTCTTCTTTCTGCCAAAAGAACGAGGAGAACGACCTGCACCGAATACGTGATCTCCATGGATGCAGATAATATATCAAGATCGAGCAACACCTACATTGGAAAACTACGGTAGAATTATTTTTCTCTATGCTAAGTTACATTGGTGCTCTAAAATATCATTAACTGTAACACACTTTTCCAAAAGGTAGAATTATGGCATGATGAATGCTTATCAATGTACATCCCACTCCATATGGATCTTGTTCAAATCGAGAGTTTGGTAAATTGAAATTTAGGAGAGTTTTAATTTGAGATATAAGACTTGCAGTTCTAATATTGAATATTTCAAGAACTCCCTCCCCCACCCCCACTTGAATAAAAGAATTATTGAAACAGATCGTATGAGTGGCCTGATTTTGATTCGGTCGTCTGCTTATTGTCAAATTAATCTCTTTTATTTTAGTTAGGTTTCTCATATTGGGGAAACAGTCCCAAAATATTAAAATAAAATTTTCTTTTATTTTATATCTCTAATGAAAACAGGAAAAGAGCATCTTGTGACCTTTACTTATTATTCGCATTAGTTAGATTGAATTATTCATCTTGAAGTGTTTTCTTGTAGAAAAGTACCTAGTAACGACTTATGTTTGCATCTTTCTTTCAGTTTGTTACATGGATCTGTTCTCTTCCTTTCAGGTCAAATTTTCTTGGGACCAAGTTCATTATCTATGATACACAACCTCCATACAACAATGCCCAGATTTCCCCACCGGGCCGTAGCCGTAGATTCTACTCGAAGAAAGTTTCCCCAAAAGTCCCAACTGGTAGCTATGAGATTGCTCAAGTCACTTACGAACTGAATGTTCTTGGTACAAGAGGCCCTCGAAAGATGCACTGCACGATGCACTCTATCCCTGCCTCGTCTCTTGAGGCCGGTGGTACTGTTCCGGGCCAGCCCGAGGTTGTCCCTCGACTCCTTGGGGATTCATTTCGGAGTATATCATTCTCCAAGTCTGTCTTCAATTCTACAGAGTTCAGTAGTTCCCGTTTCTCTGACATTGTCGGCTCTCAAGACGAAGATCAAATGGGGAAGGAGAGACCATTGATTCTTAGGAACAAGCCACCGCGGTGGCATGAGCAGTTGCAGTGTTGGTGCCTTAATTTCCGGGGGCGAGTGACCATTGCTTCTGTCAAGAACTTTCAACTGATAGCTGCTACAGAGCCATCTTCTTCCACAGCTACAAACCAATCACAGCCAAACCAACACGCCCAATCTTCCCAATCTGACCATGACAAGATCATTCTTCAATTTGGGAAGGTTGGGAAGGACATGTTTACGATGGATTACCGATATCCATTGTCAGCATTTCAAGCCTTTGCAATCTGTTTGAGTAGCTTTGACACCAAATTGGCTTGTGAATAAATGAAACTAGAAGTCCCATTGCGAAAACGAGGGATCTTATGATGGTTTCTTTCTTCTTTCAGATAGAATGTGTTTGGTTGTATGCAGTGTGTAAAAAATCATGATCCTGAAAATTTGTATAACAGTGTGTGTATCCCAAAGAACTTTTGCCCTCGCTTTAACTCCCATTGCTTTTGCTAATCAACAAAAGTACATTGAATGTTAGGAATGTAAACATAGTTTCACATCGACCTGGACCGGATCATTGAAGGAGACAGTAAAACCTGAGACTTGTGCAGATTTAAGCTCAAAATGGATGGTATTAGAGGTCCCTTGATATAAGTAGAATGCATTAGAACAAGCCCATTTCACTTCTAAAGCAAGTATACATAAAAAGGGTGAAATCCCGTATTTATTTATTTGTTTCTTTTTTCTGGGCAAAGTTCATGATTCAAACAAGCAATAATTCAAGTCTGGTTTTTCATGGAAGCTTTTGGTAGTGGCATGAGCAGCCTTGGCCTTTCTTTTTCTCCTCTTTTGTTTTTTCAGAGTCTTTATTTCCCGTTGCATCTAAACCAAATACCATTTGATTTTTGCAGCGATGATAATGTGGGACATTGCAAAAGAGGATTGCTTTGTATGGAGGGATTTCATTTTTCAATGGCCTTCTAGGGATGGTAACTAACCACATAATTATAAACGTTGGTGACTATTGTTGCAAAACTTGCCTGTCGTAAATGCAAGGGTTAAGTTTTGATTTTAATATAGATGATGAGAATAGGGGTGTTCGTTCTTCCTACCATGGGGCCCCATAAGAATCTATCCCTAATTGGACTGAAAATCCTAGTTTAAGTGGAAATGAGGGAGGAGAAGAGATGGGGAATGGATTCTTATTCCTGTACTCTGTTCTCTGCTATAATCATTATTATTATTTTAATATATATGTTTGTAGTATTTGAGGCTTTTTGAAAGTTTATCAAGGTTGTTAATGATTAGTTTTCCTACATTTTAATGTGTTAATAGTAAAGAAAGTCACATGAAAAAGTAAATGTTTGACTTTATAGGTTGATGGTATGCCTATTTCACAAAATTAAATCATAGAATATCCAGATTAATTTATCCCCAAGCCTAAATTATGAGTTTTGGAACTCATTTCAATGCTTTCACGTGTTTCGCTTGTTGTTTTATACAATTCTATCAATCTAAAGCCTAAATGTTGATTCGATCGAGGATTGGGAACAATTGGAGCTGAAAGAAAGACTTGGAAACGTCAAAGGCATCTCATGCAACCCTCAAGCATGAAGACTCGAAGAGACGACATCGAGACTTTGTCTACAGCCTTTGATGCCTATGGTGGTTAGACGAAAATTTCACATGCTCGCTTGATGAAAGAGCTATTTTCGACCTGATGAATTGTGCTTATTCAAGATGTTTTATGTGCTAAAATGTTTAGTCGTAGGAAATCGAGCCTAAAGAGTATTTTGAAGCGTTAAGGCGAATAAAGATTAACTCGGAGCATTTAGAAGCTTATTCAAACAAGGAGCTTGAACGAGGTGAAAAAACCAAAATGCCCTTGTCTAGAAGCATTGTAATGTGCATAATGCTTGACGATAAAGGCCAAGTGTTGTGACACTATCAAATGAAGATTATGTGAATGTCGCTCGACATTGCGGGGCGTTTGGGGCTAATATTGTTGATAACATTGAAAGTGTGCTATTTAGCTCCATTTAATTCAAGGTCGTTCTTTGGTTTTATATGTTTATTTCATTATTTTGCAGATATCGAGCACCTAAGAGGTGGAACTGGGTATTAGATGAAGTTAAAATGAAGTTAAAATGGGTCAAAACGAAGTACTTAGTAGCAACGGGGAGGCAAAAAGGGGCTTTTGGCAAGGCAGCCTAGTGTCTAGGCATCTGGGACCCGAGAGTACCATTTGGTGCAACATTGCGACGCTTTGAACTTGGAGGCATGCACGAGGTTCTGTAGTGCTTAGGTGCTCGCCCAATTCTTTAAATACTATTTTAGCTGCCTAGGGTAGGAGGAGTCTGCTACTAGCCGAATTTAAGACGATTTCTCTCCAATTTTTTTCAACTTTCTAGTACTTTGATGTATTCAAACGATTCCTCAATGTCTATGATGATCATTATGGGCTAAGGTACTTGTTCTAGCTTAGATGTAGAGCAATTTCCCGTTGTAATTGTAAACTTGTGAGATTTTTGGATCAATTTTTATAATTCTTATTATTGTTCTTAGATTATTCTCTACTTTTTTTTTTTTTTATATGATTCTTGGTTATGTAATTTCATGATTGTCTAACAAATTGGATTGAAATTGCACAATTCTAAGTAAAAGATTAGTTGTTATACGTGACATAATTGCAACTTAATCTAAAAAGTAGCAATATGTTAGTCAGGCTCGTAATTTGTTGTGGTGATGGAGAACGTTAATATATCAACCTAGGGATGAATCAACTCGAATGTTTAATTCAACATTTCTAATTGAATGTTTGACTTAGCGAACTCCGTATGTAGCCACGTGTTTTTGTCTGGCCTAATTTGGTTACTTATTTGTGTTAATTTCGAATTTGAGGTTAGTTTTAAAAAATAAAACAAATAATAATAATAATAAATAAAGTTTTGAGTAATTAACATTCAAATTTTTTCTAATTTTGTTAAAAAAAAAGGTGATAAAATGTTCTTAAATAAAGGGAGAATAAATTTGAATGGTTAGATCTTTTATTTATGGGAAAATTGTATTTAATCAATTTTGAAAAAAATCAATCACATAATATATTTTTTAAAAAGATCAAACACATAATTAATTTATTTCTTTTCCCTTTTGAATGTAATTTGGTCGATTCTTTTCCTAATTGAAAGGATTTCAGTTCTCTATAAATTGGGTGACCTTTGGACATATTCTTTACACCAAGAAACCCTAGAGAGAGTCATCACACTTATTATTTTTTTTGAATTTTTTTTTTTTTAGAGAGACCACATAGAGGAAGAGAATTTTCCATACAAAATATCATCTACCAAGTCAAGAATACAACATATAAGAAAAACTCTAACTTAGTTGAGGATGCATTTTGGTAGGGTGTTGATTTCGAGGAGCCGCACCTCAAACAACAAGAGAGTTAGTGTTCTTGATTCCAATTTTTCTATCTTTTCTATCTTATTTCCTTCTTCTCTAATACCTGGAAGAAAGATAGTAAAGGGGCTTCTTTCTTTTTAATTTCTTTTTCTACTAATATTGTTTTTGTTTCTTCATTTCTTTATTTATTTATTTATTCTTTTCCTCACTCTTCCATTCCATCAACATAATTTTTTTAAATCTTTTACTTTGTTATAATCTTTATCTCATTTTTTGTTTATTGGTTTAAATTCTTGACGTTTTTTTTTTTTTAAATTTATTTTATGTTTTACCTATTTCATCTTTTTTTTACTTAATTTATTCAATTTTATTCAATATTTTACTTAGCATCTTTTAATCTATTATTCAATTTTATTTAAATATGATGTATTCACTATATCATCAATTGAGTTTATGCTTGCTAATTTGAAAATTTCATTGTAGTTCATTATACATGTCATGAATGGGATGTTTTAAGGCCTTATTTAGTAGCTTTTCATGAAAAAAAATGGTCTTTTGCATGCCAAATTATAAACCCTACTTTCACTTGTAAGTACTAAACTTAAGTATATAGTATCATAGTGGACTTATTTGTTTCCTCTCTTGTAGATCGAAGGGAGAAGTGAAGGAAGGCCGAGCACATCCTTGGTAAGTTGAATTCTAAACTGAACATGGAATCCATTTTGGCATAACCATCAGAACATACACAAGACTTAAAAGTGTGTTATCAGTCAAATCGAAGTGAAGTGATGAATTATTATGGAATTTGGTTGTTTCAACTCTAGCATAAATATTAATTATGAAGGTTTAAGTAGAAAAAAAAAAGAAGAGAGAAAAAAAAAGAGAAGAAATAAATAAAAATATAATAATGGAAGTGCTGGAAGTAAGTCGGCAGCAAAATATACTTATGATTATAGCCGAAATTGTATATCATATCTCCTTTCTAAACCCTCAAACTGACCTAAATCTATAGCTGCATGTCAAAGGGAGAAAGAAGAAGGTGTTTAGGGCAAATTGGTGTGGAACTTAGGTTGAATTTGTGGTGCAATTGAAGCTGGAACTGAAGGTTGTTCTGGTGTCGTGTAGTCTAAACAAAGTTTGGTGTTTGGTAAATAGTGAACGGAAGAAATCAAGTTTGAAGTTGCAAATTTGAGGTTAGTAAGTTATTCAATTCTTAACAACTTTTGTGAAGGATGGTTGAGCTGAATGTGAAGAGAAACAGGTTTAATTATAGGTGGAAGTGTCTGATATCAATTTCTTGGGTAATTTGGAGTAGGGCAAAGTAAATTTAGATTATCAGACAAACAAAGAGGAGTTAAGCCCTGAAATTTTGAGGTAAGCAAGAAAACATATTTCTCTACAAGTTTATAGAAGGAAAGAAGTTCTAATTCGTGCTGGAAATACAACTTTTAATAGATAGAAGTGCAGACAGTTAGCGAAGACAGTAGCAAAGGGAGACGAATCTCGTTGGAGAGTTGGACGACACTGGGGGCGTGAAGGAGCAAGAGTGAGACAACTCTCATTGGTCTCGCTGGTTGGTTTTGTCTCACAATCTCGTTTGTCTCGTTGCTCTTGCTGCTTTCACTAGTCGATAGTCTCCTGGTTCAATTTTGATCTTTTGCTTGAATACATTGGTTTGATCTCGCTGGTTGCTTGAATCTCGTTAGTTAGTGAATTTCCTTATGAAAATGGTCTTGGTGGTGAGTCTCCTTATGGAATTTGATCTCGGTGGTGAATAAGCATTAATGTTTAGGATCTTTTTGCTATTCTAAAAAGAATTTTAAGGGAATCTAACAAAGGGAAATGTATTATTTCAGGCCGTGAGGTGCTAGGGGAGGCATATAATCCTTTAAAGACCTGAGACAAGTAGTGAGTGGCAACTTTACTTAAAATTAGCATTCTTTAAAACAAAGTTTTTATGATACATGATTGTGTTTAGAAACATGTTTCTATGTCTATGTTTTCACGAGTTCTAATTGTGCTACGATGAGTATTTGTTTGAAGAAAGCATGTGTTTTCAGGTAAATGCATACTGCAATTTTGCATTGGAATTATTTGAAGTATGCTATTTGTTACCGAGTTTTTATGAAAGGCATGCTATTAATTAATCTATGATTTTAAGGAAGCATGATAATTGTTAATAAATTTATGAAAGTCTGATATGTTTAAACTCGTGAATATTTATTATGTTGTTTTCAAGCATATTGGTTTTGAATATTGTTTTTGAAAAGGCTCCCACAGCTAAAGGATTCGGAGAAGGCATCTTGGTAGCCAGCTAATAGAGACGGTTCCCAATGCTGAAGAACTCGGAGAAGGATGGGTAACCTAAGAATAGATATAGCCCCCAATGTTGAAGGACTCGGAAAAGGCACGTGGGTGGCCTAAATCTCGTATTTGGGACCCAGTACTGAAGAACTTGAAAAGGTATTTGGGTAACCGGGGATATGATATCTATGTGCACATAGATGTGTGATAGACGCTGTTGTGTCGAGATTACTCCACATCAGTTAAGGATATTTGACGTGGGTGTGTCGAGGTTACTCCGCCCAACTAAGGATTTTTTCGACGTTGAGTAGCGTTGAGCTCCGCTCTGCCTCAACTAAGTAAAAACGTTTTTGGAATGTATTGTATTTTCATGATTTTTCGGATATGAAATGTGTATGGTTTGATAGCATCATCTGAACATGATTTGTCGGGATATGGAAACGTTTTATTACTGTTTGTTTATTTTTATAACTTGAATACAGTTTTGATTTATTTATGAATTAAGGAAAGGTTCTTACTAAACATGTCACTCATTGGGCAACCTAGCCCATGTTTTTCCCTGTTTTCTGTTTTGTTTTCAGGTAGCGAGCGGGTTCGGGGTGCTTAGCCTACACAACAACTCGTTTAGGCCTACCATCATCAGTGTCTGGAATTTTGAGCATTGTAGATAGTTGATCTTAAACTTGTGTTGTACATATAGATGGTTAAGGGCGGTGGTTAGTGAACTTATGTAATTAAAAAAGTTTGAATGTAAATCAACGTTTTTATGATAGCTTAACCCTGGTTAAATTTTGATGTTCAATTATTGTATATATCTGCTTATTAGGTATTTGGTCAAGGTATAAGGTTGATAATGGATGCCGTAAGAGGGTAGGTGTCTATTGTCCTCACATTTTCTCCTAGGTTAAGAGGGTACGTGGGAGGGGGTGTGACACAAATTCTCCATAATATGTTCTAAATGGATAAAATAGTGGAGAGTAGACTCTTCGAATGCTTAAAGTGCATATTTACTAGTTTGAGCGTATCGCTAAAACTTGATACGACTGCATCAAAACCATAGTTTCTAGAAATAATGAACCAGTTGTCTGCGGCTGCGGAATACTAGGTCTTCAGTTGTTGTTCAACGTCGAATTTCCTGGGAAGCCTCATGAGCGTGGATTTCGGCCCTACCTAACCCCTTTTGAAGCCTATAAAAGAGAATGGAGCCTTCCCTTCAAGCATTCATGTGACATCCAAAACCCTAAACTAACTCCCTTATAAGAGTTAAAGGAGTCTTGTGGAGTTAGGGAAAATTTAGAGAAATTTTTATGTTAAAAGTTGGTATAAGCTTGTGGAGTTAGAAAAATTTGAGGAGGGTTAGTAGGATGAACTTCTAGGCTTGTGGAGTTAGAAAATTTTTGGGGATTTAAGAGCACCATGCGGTGAGCTCAAGTTTGAGTTATGAGGAGAGAATTGGTTGTAGAAGTGATTGAGAGAAAACTACACTATGAGATTTTCAAAGTGGTGAACTATGCTTTGAAAATAGGAGCAAACTATGCTTTGAAAATGGAAACTATGAGGTGAACTCCAAACTTAGTACCATGAGTTGAACTTGGAGTTGAACTCATAGGCTTAAGGATTGAGAAAATTGATGAAGTCTTGGAAGAGAAAGTTGGAAGCATAGGACCAAATTCAGAAGTTCAACTCATCAACCCTAAAGTCAAGGTTGAACGCATGCCCCGAGAGGAAATGTCAAGAGTTGGACGTAGAGTGAGAGGCATTATAGACGCATGGTCTATGTCTCCAGAAGCTTTTGGCTAAGTGTTGGACAACTTATGATATGTTGAAAAGGTGACATTTAGGCCAAAACAAGGAAGTTGGACGACCATTCTTAGTAACAGGAAGGACTCTAATTGATGTGCAAAAAGAAGAATTGATTATAACAATGACCAAAAGATCACGTTTAATGTGTTAAATGCGTTAAAATTTCTTGGAGATATAGATCAATGTTCATTTGTTGAGGATGTTGATATTCTATTTTTTGATGCGCAAGGGAAAGACACCTAAAAAGTGCTTTCTTGGGCTTAGAATTTGTTTAGTTTTATTGCTTAAAATGAGCTCTTTGATGCTTTTATGTTTAATTGTAGGAAATCTAGCATTTGGACCAGAGCATACTAAATTTAGTGTAAAATGACCAAAATACTCTCAAAGAAGGTCAAACTTTGATCGAAGGAAGAAGAGATGAGAAAATAGGTCAAAAGGGGCGAAAAAAGGTGGAAGGAAGGAAGCACGGCGTGCTGCTGCGCTAAAACCTGAGAGGTTAAAATAGGGCAGCGTAACAACCCTACCTTGGAGCGTCCTGACACTCCCATCTTTCACATGTGGACAAACCAGCATAGCATTGCGACTCTACTTATTAGCGTCGCGACGCTGCAACCTATTTCTATAAATATGCAGTTTTGTGGATAGTTTTAGGGAGGCAGTTTTAGGGTTTTTCAAAGGAGTCGTCAAGGCCTCCATTGGGAGTCATTTTTCGGGTGGAGGCAACATAGTGGAGCTTCCAAAGGAGTGGAGATTTGAAGAGATCGTTGGAGTGAAATTACGAATTCAAGGACGATAGTCAAGTACTCGGCTAGCATCTTCTTTCCTTTTTAATTTTCTGTTTTTTTTTTTAGTTTGGTTGCATTATGAATGTTTGTATTGATACTAAAGCCATGAGTAACTGATTTGTAGTCGTTAGGATTTTGATATAGTTTTTGGATTTGAGACTTTGTTGATTGCTCTTGAATTTATTGAATACATAAATTATTTTGGCATGTTTATGTTTATTGCCTTCAAACAATTGGCCAGTGTTTAATTGATTTAGATTTAATTTCTTGCATGGGAGAGAGGTCATTAGATTGGAACTAGCATGTTAAATTGTTAATCAAATATTCATGTAAATGATATGAGATTAATAGAGATTAATAATAGAGGAACTTAGTGCTGCGCCTAATTAACTAATTAAATGACAATGAGTTGGTAATTAGATGTCAGAAAGGGTTGAGCTCGACAGAGTATACTTGGACAAAAGACTCTTAGGGTTATAGTTAGCATAAAATAAATTCGAGATCTAAACAATTAACTTAGTCAATCCATCAATGAAATCATCACCCTAGGATGTGTCTTTGTTTGGTTTCGTCCTGGTATCTATCTTTAATTTTCTTTTTAGGATTAATTTACATTAGTTTTTGTCACAGTTGGGTTCCCTCAATAAAATTGGAAGAATCTATGAGTAGCTAAAAGTTAACCAAACCAATTTCCTAGAGGACGATACTTGACCTTGGTCGTTTTAAATTATGTTATTATTCGACGCGTGAAGAAATAACAGAGTAGGTCTCCACAGTTGCAGAAATGGCTAATATAGCAGTAGAGTGTGAAGTGTCAAAATCGTTGAAGCTGTCAATAGTTGAATCATTCGTGCTCGAATTGAAGCCATTTTTGTCGCACTTAAAATATCCAAACAACACACTGCTAGTAATCATTGCTACAAAATTGATAAAGTAGAATGAACAATCACTACTATAGATTCTAAGAAGGCACAAACAAACAATCGGATGGACAATTGTTGACATTAAAGGAATAAGCCCAACATTTTGCATGCACCCTATCAATCTTGAAGAAGGAGCAAAGGATTCAGTAGAAAATCAAAGGCGATTGAACCAAAATATGAAAGAGGTCGTGCGTAAAGAGATCATTAAATGGTTAGATGTTGGAGTAATCTACCCTATTGTCGATAGCTCATGGGTTAGTCTAGTTCAGTGTGTGCCCAAGAAAGGGGGCATGACCGTAGTTACCAACGAGAAAAATGAGCTGATCTCGACAAGAACAGTGACAAGGTGGCGCGTTTACATGGATTGTCGGAAGCTGAACAAGGCCACTAAGAAGGATCACTTTTTGTTGCCATTTATTGATCATATGTTGGAAAGGTTGGCAAGGAAGGAGTATTACTGTTTCATATTTAGGATGAAATCAAATTACTATTGTACCAAAAGATCAAAGAAGGACAATATTCACATGCCGGTATAGCACATTGGCTTTCTGAAGAATGTCGTTTGGGCTATGCAATGCTCCAACCACCTTTTAAAGGTGTATGATGACAATATTCTCAAATCTCGCTGAGCAAACACGGAAGTTTTCATGGATGACTTTTCTATGCATGGGGAAACATTTCAAGTCTGCCTAGGGAATTTGGAGTAGGTGTTGGAGCAATGTGAAGAAACGAATATGGTACTAAATTGGGAAAAATGTCACTTTATGGTGACATAACGCATCATATTAGGGCATAAGATATCCAAGCAAGGATTGGAAGTCGATAAAGCAATGGTTGAGCTAATTGCAAAGCTCTATGCTCCCACTTTAGTAAAAGATGTGAAAAGGTTTTTGGGCCGTGTAGGTTTTTACAGGAGATTCATAAAAAACTTCTCACATATTTCAAGACTCTTGTGCAAATTATTAGAAGCTGATAGGTCATTTATTTTTTTAACAAGATTGCAATGAAGCATTTGAGACACTAAAGAAAGCATTACCCTTCGAGTTGATGTGTGATGCTAGGTGTCACACCTTACTTTTAAGAAACCAATGTGTTGTAGAGTCTATGAAGAAAAGAAGTAAAAGACCATGTTGGACGCATGGTCAGGGCTAGGTAATGCATGGTAAGGGTGGACGCATAGAAGTAAACCAAGAAGGGAAAGAAGTGAAGCGCATAAGCAAGAAAGGAATAAAGTTATGTTGTGAAGTGTTGAAAGAAATCTAAGTCTTGGAAAGATAGAATACTATAGCCAATTGAGTAACGCATAGACTATTAGCAAGGAACGTTCACGAGTGTTGGATAAAGTGGAAGGTGAAAAGTATGTTTAAGGATTGGAACAAGAGGTGGACGCATACTACTTTATTATCAGAAAATGTTTTAGTGCAAGGAAAAAGGTTAAATGAATAACCTTGGAATACAAGCACAAGAACGCATAGAGGGATACTCAAGGAATCCTCAAGGAAAGGAGGAAGATCATGGACGCATGATAGTATGCGGTTCAGGCTGACGCATGATAGTATGCGGTTCAGGCTGACGCATGATATTATGCAGTAAGACAAACGCATAGTAGTGTGCGTTGAGACATTGACGCCAAGTAGTATGTGGTGAAAGAACAAGTTCAAAGGAAGTATGGTTGAGAGTTAGAAAAGTGAGTAGTGAAGCTCAAACCTTAAAGGAAACTCAACGAACGCATGGGGGCATTGTGTTGAATGAATGGTTGTCTATTGGAAAATGTTGGATGCATAAGATAAACTTATAAGGGCTAGGTGGCTTCATATAGACTTGACACCTTAAGAGTAGGAGGTGTTAGAATGCATGTTAAGTGCTACATGCAATGTGACGCTTGGATAAATGCATGGTTAAATAAGCATGCAGCGTGACAAATGGCAAAAGGAGGGGAGAAGTTGGATGGCAAGCTCCCTATAAATAGAACTTTGAGGGAAAAGGAGTGACTGATGACTCTGAAAAGAAAAAGTCTGGAGAGAAAGGGAAGAAAGAAGTCAGAAAGGAAGAATCCTTGCGTCCGTAGTAGGAGTCTGTGGCCAAGAAAGAAGGTATTTTTGACAACTTAGTTATTTTATGTTAAAGTTGTCTTGAGACAAAAGAGGGCCAGCCTTGCGTTGAAGACAAACACTACACTCAAGGTGAACGCGGTGTCCAAAGTTAGGCGAAGCGTTCAAGTTGGACATTGCATCCAAGAGAGGGCGACGCATCCGAAAGAGAAGTAAGAAGAATTAGGATGCACTTTGCGGAAGTAATCAACCTTGCGTTGAAGGGCAGGGTTGCGTTCAACCGAGCTGACAGAGGAAAATGTAGCCTTGCGTTTCTGAGATTAGAACGCTGCGTCCAAGAAGCTCGGGAAGAGGAAATAGAGGAAAGGAAAAAGAAGTATTCTTTGGCAAGTACAGGTGAGTAACACCTGCGTTTTACAAGATATGAATGAGTTCTTTATGAATATGATTTTATGGGTTTTTAATGAAATAATGCATGCGTTTACATATATAAAGCACATGAATATGTTGGTTATAGAGATAAGAGCATGCGTTTATATATACATAAAAGAATATGAGCAAGCTGAGAGCATGCGTTATATATAGAAAGCTCATGAGTATGCTGAGTAAATAGAAATGAATTTAGTAAGATGCATGCTGTTGATAATACAAGATTTTCATTGGAAGCATATTGCTAATCATAAATGATGTTTTTAGAACATAGTGTATTTCATAATTCCTAGACATGGCACCCTAAAGCTCAAGGACTAGAGGAAGACAAATGGGTAGCCAGAAAATGAAAATGGGACCCAGTGCTCAAGGATAAAAAAGGAAGGCATATGGGCAGCCCGGCTTATAATATCTCTTGGGACCCAGTGCTCAAGGATAAAAAAGGAAGGCATATGGGCAACCCGGGTTATAATATCTCTTGGGACCCAATGCTCAAGGATAAAAGGAAGGCATATGGGCAGCCCAGGTTATAATATCTATGTGCACATAGAAGAATGTATATATACGACATTGATGTGTTGAGATTTCTCCACACAGCTAAGGATAATCGATGTTGAGTAGCGTTAGCGCCTCAACTAAGGAAAAGATAAGGAATGTACTTGACGTTGAGAAGTGTAGAAGCAATGCTCCGCCTCAACTAAGGAAAATGATTAGAAATGAATAAGATCTTTGAGTATTTTCCAAAAATAAGCATGCAAAACCTAATAATGGTGTTTGAGTAGAAATTAACATGTTTAGAATCGATATTATTTAGATTGACCAGTTTCACAGCTAAAATAAGTTATTTATAAAAAAACTGTTACTCACTGAGCCGTTAGCTCATTCTTTTATATGTTTTCCATTTTCAGGTAGCATGACAGTTCCCGTTGCCAATTGAAGTCGAGGTTTGTCAAGAGCGTGTTAATGGTATTACCGTCCTAAGAAAAATTATTAAGGAAATAAGATGAGGTTGACAATGGGTTACGTGACAGGGTAGTCGGTAACTGCTGTCCTCACACTCCGTCTCGGGCTACGGGAGGGTAGTTCGGGGTGGGGTGTGACACTAGGGACTTCGCAATTGGAGCAGTGTTGGCACAAAAGAAAGAGATTCCACCCTATATACTATGCGAATAAAACAATGAATGAAGCACAAAAGAATTATACAACCACATAAAAGGAATTTGACGCAGTGGTGTTTGGTTTCGAGAAATTTAGGTCTTGTTTGTTGGGATCCAAAGTCATTGTTGACATTGATTATTCTATGCTAAAGTATTTACTCACAAAAAAAGATGCCAAGCCAAGATTGATCAAATGGATTCTTCTTTTGCAAGAATTCGACCTGGAAATCGTTAATAGAAAATCAAGTAGCCGATCACCTGTCAGGGTTGAAAGGACAAATTGAGGAATCTCATGAAATTAGAGGTGCCTTTATTGATGAACAATTACTAGTTATCAGCAACATTCAGTGGTATGCCAACTTTGCAAACTACCTCGCAGCATGAGTTGTTCCACCAAAAGTAACCAGCCATAAGCTCAAGAAATTTTTCCATGATCTCAAATACTATTATTGGGATGATTTATATTTATTCAAGTTGGGAGCATATCAGATTTGGAGGTGATGTATTGCTAAAGAAGAGATGCCTGCTATTCTTAAAGCGTGTCATACCGCTCCATGTGGAGGACACTTTGCAGGAGCCAAGACAATTGCAAAAAAATTTAAAGCCTTCTTTAGAAGTACAACGTGAAACATCGGATCGCTACAGCTTATCACCCCCAAACTAATGGACATGCTAAGCTTTCAAATCACAAGATAAAAAGTATTCTAAAAAAGACAGTGGATCAGTTAAGAAAGGATTGGTCTTTGAGGCTAAACAAGGCTATGTAGGGTAAATTGATGTGTATTTACTTTAAGTGTTTGTTTTAGGTCTTGAACAAGGGCCCTACCCTCTCTGACTCGAGAGGGAGTTAGTTTATGGTTGGACCATAAACAAATTGTTCATTAGAGGAATCAATGGTACTTAAGGAAAATAGGTAATTACAAGGGTAAAACAGACATTTGAACCAGCTGTAATTATGAACAACTCATAAAGGATCAACTTGCTTATATTGATTATATCCATGGACACAACTTGTCCTACAGTGCATAAAAGTTCAAATGTGGGTCTATAGTGGTTTGCCCTGTAATTAATAAATGTATATTAATTTATATAAAGAGTTTAATAAATTAATCTTGAATCATTATAGCTTATAACTTGCAGGTTCATAAGGTCTCCTTGCTAACTTACCACGGGCCAACAATGATCAATTATGATTAAAAGAAAATTTGAAGTGTTCAAATTTTGAGGGAAAATGTTAATTGTATTGGATACAATTCCATACATGTTTTATAATAAAGTTTATTTGAATTAGATTCAAATTATAACTTTATAATATGGGGAATTAGTTTATTTGAATGAGATTCAAATAAATAAATTATTTCATTTGAGTCGATTAGGGGAGAATTGATTTATTTGAATGTGATTCAAATAATTAATTATTTATTTTGAAGAGATCCATATAGATAAATAAGTTATGTAATTTAAATAAGATTCAAATTAAATAAATAGAGGGAGAATTTATTTATTTATTTGAATTGGACTAAAATAATTAATTATTTAATTTGGATGGGATTTAAATTGAAGATTCTGCAGAAGATAAATATTTAAATATAATTTAAATATCTTAAACCATTTAATATGAGATACTAATTGGGTAGATATTTATTAATATTGGATATTATTAAATATTTAATTTAAAATTTCTACAGAGGGATTATCCCTATAGGATTAGGAGTTACCTATAGAGTTCTATAAAAATGGCCCTTGGGAGCCCTCATAGAACATACGCTCCACAACATAATCTCTACAGTCATTCTTCAAAGATTTCTCTCCTAAGAAAATTCTCCTAATTTTTAAAGAAGAGTTCTTTGAAAATTTTCCTTCCTCATCCTCTTTCATCTTTTAAGAGCAGCTCTCACAAACTGAATCCTTGCCAAAGTCTAACAAAAAAGAACTTGTGGAAATATCAAGATTTCAAGGAAAAGAATACCGGTTTGAGGAGAAGATTTTGCTGCATTTACTAATCGACAAAGGTATGGTGCTTAGCATTTTCTTCTAGTTTTTGTATTTTTAATTCTTTCCATAAATCAAAAAACATGATCACATGCTTTTGTCGGGATTTAAATCCCTTCATCATGATCAGAGAATTTGACCATCGCGATTCCAAGACTAACAACAAGTACTGTTACTTAACTCCAGGTTGAAGCTATTCTCTGGAAAACTAAAATCTAGATGGTCGGGCCCGTTTGAGATTAGCAGGGTATGACGGAGCTGTAGCATTGATTGATAAGAATGGTGATACATTCAAAGTTAATGGACAATGACTGAAGCTCTATTGGGGAAAGACTGCAGACAAAGGGAAGGAATCGATATCCCTTGTTGAACTAAGCTAAAAAGAAAGGACTAAATGTAAAGGTATGTCATTTTTTTTATTCCTTCTTGAAAAAAAAAAAAAAGGAACAGATACCTTGTATGTTGGTTATCAATTTTGCGATCAAAGCTAGGGAACTCTGTTTAGGCTGGTTTTGTCAAAGGAAAAGGTATTTAAGATGACCGTAGGGAACAACTCCACCTTTTAACCTACTTAGAAGTTGAAGCAATTTGCAATTATTGATAACCAAAATAATGTTTAGCAAGTGAAATTTTTATTCATCTTCCTTGAGTGTTTTAGGAAATAGGAAGACAAGTTGAAGTGGAGAAAAGTCTTGGAACCAAAATTCTTAAAGCAGCGCCTACATCACCAAAAGCTTATGTGGTCGCATCACCAAAAAGTACCAGATTTTGATGACATCATCAGAATCTGGTGCGCCATTTAAAAACCTATAAATAGGTTAACTTCAATACTTTTCTCCATGTTTTGACCTAAAAGTTCAAAAGTCTCTTGCCGTACAAACTCTCTCTCAACTCATTTTGCCAACAAAATTCACCCCATTGCCAGTTTCCTTCTTCTTCTCTGATCAGCATCAATGGAGAAGAAAGGCGCTTCAAGTTCATCCCAACGCTGTTTGAACCATTCGGCAAACCAAGTGTACATGAGAAAAAGGTGAGATCGACCACCACAATCAATGCCTACAATGTCGGAAACTTTTGAGCATTCTAGTAAAGTTCTGCCTTCGTCGTCTGCCTCTGAGGACTAAGTCGCTAGGCAACTAAGCCCATCAAAATCCAAGCCAATTGTTGGTGATGGAGAAGCGTCTCTCGGTGACGGATGCTACCCAGTCAATCCATGTTCCTCCGCTGTTGTTGTCGTCCAAAAATGCTCAAAGGCGGACATACAGTTCTTCCACCTACCACAGAAGCCATCCTCGGTCACTGACAAGAAACCCAACGAGGGGTCTTCTTCGAAAATCGCCATGCATGTTTCGTGGAGCGAAGAAAAGATTGAGTAGATGGTGGAATAAAGTGAGAAGAATAGAGGCTGATCGGAGGCGAGCCCTTGAGACTGAAGAAGAGGTCCAAAACTGTCACATCCAACTTTTAAAAACCGATGCGTTGAAGAGTCTGAAGAAAAGAAATAAAAGACCATGTTGGACGCATGGTCAGGACTAAGGTAACGTATGGTAAAGGTGGACGCATAGGAAGTAAACCGAGAACTTGAAGGAGAAGTGAAACGCATAGGAGGTAATTATGAAGAAATTGTAAGCATTGGCGATGGTAAGACGCATACTAATCTATCTTAAGAGAAATAGTTTAAGGGCAAAGAAAAGGTTAAATGAATAACCTTGGGAATTAAATCAAGGACGCATAGAGGGATAATCAAGGAATATTCAAGGATAGAAAGATGGTCATGGAAGCAGGATGAAGTAAAGGTAAACGCAAGAGGACAAACGCATAGAGGAAGAACTTGAGTTGGATTTGGTTGTCAAGGGTGAACCGCATTGTCAGAAGTGTGATTGTACAAGAGAAGGATTTATAGTTAAGAGTGGACATAAGGAAGGAGTGTTGGACGCATGATAGTATGCGGTTAAGGCAGACGCATGGTATTATGCGGTAAGGTACAAACGCATAGTAGTGTGCGTTTGAGTCATTGATGCCTAGTAGTACGCAGTGGAGAAATGGGTTCAAAGGTAGTATGGCGGAGAGAAAGGAAAGAAAGTAATGAAGCTAAAACCTTAAAGGGAAATTCAAAGAACGCCTAGGGGCATTATGTAAGCATTGGCTTATATACTAAGTGCTGGGAGGAGGCAAGTGAAATTGTGGCTATGCGTTGAAGGTGAAATCATGAAGGGTTGTTGTGAGCTGAAGCAGTCGCCACGTTGGAGGAGAAGTTGATCATTGGCGGGGGAAGAAATGTACTTGGCTTACCATGCGTTGGTAAGGTTGCCATGCGTTATTGTCCCTATGCGTTGAAGACAGAGTGGTCCCTATGCGTCGAAGACAGAGTGGTGTAGTTGGTTGTTATAAGCGTTAAAGGTAGCAGGCATTGAGAGCGCCATGCGTTGAGTATGGATGATTGAGTTGTATGTGTTGAAGTCAGGAGGCGTTGAGGGCGCCATGCGTTGAGTGTGGATGATTGCTGAAGGCGTTAGAGTAGGTTGCGTTATGGGTGCCTTGCGTTGAAGTAAGAGTGAGAACCTAACGCACCAGTCTGCTTTTGAGGGTTAAGTCGGCAGTATATATAGGTAAGTAAATTAAATATTTAATCATTTTAGACACTTTGAGAACTTAAGTCAGTTCTATTTTTCAGACGAACTACAAGGGGAGGTAGAAGAGGGTGTTCTTGTGGATTTTGGACGGAAGTCCACTGGCTTTGGTGTTGAAATCTAAGCTGGAACGGAACATTGTTTGTGGATGCATAGACTGGACAGTGTCTGATGTTTGGAGTAGAATGAATCGAGGAGATCAAGTCTAGGGCTGAAATTTTAAGGCCAGTAAGTTGACAAAATTCTTAACAATTCTTGTGTAGGATGGTAAAATTGGAATTGACGATAAATATGTGAAATTTTAGGTAAAAGCAATGGTTACAGAAGTTCTGTACAATATGGAGCAATGCGGAGTAATTGGAATAGCTGGGGAACGAAGGAGAGTTAAGCCTTGAAAGTTTGAGGTAATCTAAGAAATTCAATTTTCTACAAGTTTGTAGAAGGGAAGAAGTTCTAAATTTGTCTGGAAATATGACTTTTAACAGATAGGAGAAGAACAAAAAGGAAAGGAGGAGATCTACACTGTCGGGTATCGCTGAGTACATAAAGTAAAGGTAGCGAGACGAGTGTCGCTGGGACGCAAGGGGGCTTTCCGTCTCACAAAACTCGCTGGGTATCGCTAGGTATCGCTAGGTAAATCACGCTAGTCTCGCTTACTCTGGTATCGCTAGTATCGTGTCCTGCTAGGTAGATTCGCTAGTAATCTCGCTGAAAATGTGGGACTTTAATTGGCAATCTTGCTTATTATGTTTACTTTGGTAAAGGAGAGGCTTGGTGATGATTCATGATTAGAGTTTAATTAGACATAATTAATGATCATGTAAAGGAAAGCGTAACGTGAGGAATGTGTATTTACAGGCCTAAGGATAAGTAGTGAGTGACACATTTCTTTCTTCAAAAATAATTTTATTGAAACTGTTTAGTTCGGTTTTTTTTTCCTGATTAAATATGGTACTGTGATGAATTGTTTTGAAAAGCATGATGTTTGATTTTATTGTTCACAAGGCATGTTATATGTTTTTGAAAGGTGTCGGAAAGTATGTTTATGAAATGTTATTGATTAAAGATCTGTCTGATTTTCTATGAAAAGATTTTCATATGAACTATCTAAATGATTTAGAGGAGGTTCAGTGCTGAAGAACATGAGAAGGCACGTGAGTTTCCCCGGGACCTAGTACTGAAGGACATAGAGAAGGTACTTGGGCAACCCGCCATGTTCCTATGTGCACATAGAGGTTGATATTGCCGGTGCATTGAGTTTTGCTCCGCATTGAGCCAGAGTTAATTTCGACGTTGGGTGTGTTGAGTCTTGCTCCACCCTAACTAAGGTTGTTTTCGACGTTAAGAGCGTTGAGTCTTGCTCCGCCTCAACTAAGGGAAAAGATTGAGAAACCAAATGGGTTTTCTGTCTAATTATTCTAGAACTATTCTATATGATTTGGAACGGATCTATGAGATTTGATAGAGTTATCGGAAAATATGTTTCTGCTGAATTATTATGTTAAATCCTTGTTTTATGTGTACAAATGTAACATGTCTGTTTTCAAACAAAAGTTCGTTTTACAAAACTAGTCACTCACGGGGCTTTAGCTCACGCTTTCCCATATTTTTTTACTAATTTTCCAGGTAGCGAGCGAGTTCAGGATGCTTTGCCTACGCAAGAACCTCGCCTGGGCCGTCCTTGGTGATAGTGGTTAGACAGTGAACCTTACAGAGGAGTCAAGGTTACTGTTTTCACATCTCCTTTCTGGTTAGAGAGAATAATCCGGGAGGTGGTGTGACAAAAACCAACCAGAGGACGGTGTTCTGGTTGAAGAAGGTAATGTGCCTTCTTCTTTTATCCCTTCTAATGAATCGACCGAAGGGGGATTCAACGAGGAAATATGGGTTGAGGTCATGAAGAAGGTTCTTTTGAAAACCAAATACTTTACAAAGAGCTGTAAGGCAAGCTTTAGCCGAGGATAAGCAAGAATGGATGCGGGCTGGAGAAAAAGAACGAAAAAAACAAAACATGGTGCTGGAGGCAGCAAAATTGAGATTGGAGGAGGTAGAGGCTGATAGAGAAAGAGAACGGAAAATAAAACATGGTGCTGGAGGCATCAGAACTGTTGGTGATTGTGGCCGCATCAAACCAACTGCATAAGAAGACAAAAGAAGAAGGTGAAGCGGCTGCATCACTTGTACAACACAGAGAGGGGAAGGCCCCCATGATCTAGAATAGGAGAATCTACCTCATTTGTTCGTGTATGAGATAAGGGGAAGAACACCTAAGGAAAGTTCGTTGGAGTCCACATCATCTGGGGATGTGGAAGAGATATAGGGGCTCGTAAAGCCCAAATTAGTGGCTGCTAGAAGGGTCACCTGATCTGGATTTGCTAATAAGAGGAAGGCAGATTCGAGCAGCACTACCCCTGAATGAAGAGTGCCTTATGCATTGTGCTCTCCATGTCTAGTGAATTTGAATACAAGATTAAGGTAGAGAAGAGGAAGAAGAACCTTAGGCAAAGAATGAGGTTATCTAGGTGAGTCTGAGGTCGAACACAGGGATTATACATATTCTAGAATTCGTGGATTATGTGAGTCATGCGTTCAAGAAAAGGAAAGAGAGATGATGTGTTTGACTAACTACAAAACAGTAAAACTATCCTAAGGTGATTGAATTGAGAGGTACGCGACATAGCAAAATCCAACTAATTGCGTTGTATGAATGGTAAAAACAGGGCTTGGGTTGGTCATCATCTAAATTCAAAAACGCATAGGTAAATCTGTTTCATTCTAGCGACACTTCTCTCGGTTGTCAGCCACTATGCCTATATGTCTATAACGCATAGGAGAGTGTCAGATGCCAAGGTTATTCCTATGTCTAGATAACACTTCTTAACCTTGTCAATTGAGTTCCACAATCACTTACTCTCTCGAGCAGTCTGATTATTACTACTTATAATGATTAGCTAGATGGACATAAGCATTAGATTAAAAGGACAATTGACAAGATGAAATAGATAAAAACTAAGGTTCTTATTTAGATGATAACACAACATGTGACCCTTAAGAGAATTAGTTACTCATGGATGGTAAATAGCAAATGGAAAGGGATAAGAAATGAATAGCCATGAAAGATGTATAGATTGATGAACGGAATAAATGTTTCAGATAATACAATTTCTTGTCTATAAACTAAGACACAAGTAAGAAATAGATAGAAAGCATGAAATGGTTTCTCAATGTCTTGAGCTCGCCGGTGTGGAAGCGTGATTTCTACTGTGAAGTGGTCAAGCGGAGGGAAGACTCTTCTCTCTTGAGCTATTTGTCTCCAGTTGTCATCTGGAAAGAACTCTGTTGTCACTTAGGAATTTTTCCAAGAGATTCAACCCCTTTTCAGCCTTCAGATCTGCCCTTTTATAGATGCTGCATTGTCATCGCTGGCAGATCTGCGTAATTGGAGGCTAAATTACTACCTTGCGTCTATCTCACCTAATTGCGTGATTTTCGGTTTAATTTAGATCCACCAATTTCACCGCAGATCAAGTATATCAATCTCCCGACAATCTCTCAAGATTCTCATCTGATTCTCCGCTGCCTTGTGTTTTTGGTTGATACGCATCCATGGATAACTTGGGTTCCTGCGTTAAAGTATGCGTTTTAGATTCAAAAAGCTTCAAAACAATTATCTCCATCAATTTACACGAGTAAAACGCATAGGAAGATTTATCAATAGAATTTAACTCAAACTACCGCCTGATTCTCTATTTAAACTCTATTTTTCTAAAAGAAAGACTATAATAACTTGTATTTCTACAAGTTATCACCCCCAATGGGGGAATTTCCCCCTCATCCCCGCAAGGGCCCTATTCCCCGCAAGACTTGAGAGAGAGGGGGGACTTATAGAGAGAGTGAGAGCTAGTGAGACGGAGAGAGAGAGCGAGATCTAGGAGACTGAGAGAGAGCGAGGCTGAGAGAGAAAGCGAGACTGAGAGCGAGACGATGAGAAGGCGACATCGAGTCATCTTTTATATATTATATATATTATATATGTATATATATTTAGGTGGGGTCGGGGATTAATTGAGCGAGGTCGGGGTCGGGGCGGGGATACCCTCCCCATCCCTGCTGATAAGCACTTGAAAAGTGTTTTCTATTCTCTCAAATTAAGGGAGTTTATATTAAATTTCACTTGTTTGCTAGTGGTTTTCAGGTTAAAATGAGGAAAATTAGAAGAAAATACCAAAAGATCAAAACCGAGCAAGAATATGGTGAAAAAGAGAAGAAAATAACAAAGTTGCCAAAATTGGGATAGCGTCGCGACTCTAAAACCCAAGAGTAGGTCTGCGCATCACAGTCACAGCGCCACGACGCTCTCTTTCCATAATTGGCAGCACCGCGGCGCCAGTTCTATAAATTTGGGGGTTTTTAGCAACCCTAATAATCAATCAAAGCACAAAATTACAGATCAAAAGAGTCACAAGGAGAGAATTGAGTGAGAGTTCATAAAAGAGTTCAAAGAGTGAGTTAGTTGCAAGGAAGACTAAAAGAGTTCAAGAAAGTCGTGGTGCCATTCACGTTCCGACGTGAGAGCCAAGAAGATTGTGACGGTGCTACCTCAATCAAGAGCCCCTTTTCAATAGAGTTTCCCTTTCTTTACACTCTTTCTTTGTTTATATTGTTTGAACATGTTACTTCAAGCTATGTGTGGCTAAACTCTTTAGTTTTAGGGTTTTGATGAATTGTTTATGAATTCATGTTGATGTTGTAGACTTTCATGGTTTTGTTAGAATGATTATGCTTTTCATTGTTATTGTGTTTAATTCTTGAGGATTGGCCACTTTCACATGTTAGGTTAGATGTATGATTGAGAAATTGTATGTTTAACTTGATATATAACAATGAATTGTTGTTAGGTTGACAATAAAAGTTTTAAAGACTATTCTTAATGCCATGTAATTTGTATTGGTTTCAAGAGATTAGTAATCAATCGAGTTGCATGAGAAAGTCTTGTTTTTGAGGGAAAATACCTTTATTACTTTCCTTATCTAGATTTAGGCATATGAATTACAATAAAATCCATGAATTCTATAATATTGCATGATGAAATAAACAAGGATTCATTACCCTAGAACTCTCTTTGACTCTTGTGTTTCTCACTTTATTACTTTCCTTATTTAGTTTTTATTTTCTATAATTCACAAATTAAATTCCTATCCTCAAATAAAATTGATTCGATTCTAGAATAGCAAGTAACTTTAACCTTCGAAATTGGATCTCCAGTGGAACGATATTCAGACTTCACCGTCTTATATTATAACTTGACCCGTACACTTGTGGTTAACACTCAAAGTGGCGCAATCAAGTTTTTGGCGCCATTGCCGGGGATTTAAAGAACGGGTTTTGTTATTTAATATTCATTAGAATTGATAGATCTTAATTTGAGGTGTATTATTTGGTTGATTATTTATTTATTTATTTAGTTTTGTTTATTTTATTTTATTTTATATTTTATTTTTTTTGTCGGTTTATGCCTTGAGACAATACTAATATTCTCCCTCTTGATCCCGAGATTGCAAGGACGTGTAGAAGAAATCTAAGAGTTCAACACAATCACATCGAGGAGATGGCAGAGGAGATACCAAAGGCAATTCGGGACTACTTCCAACCCACATTTCCGGCAAATCAACCCAGCATAATGAATGTGCCTATCAATGTCAACAACTTTGAAATAAAACCGGGGTTGATCCATATGGCTAGAGAGCTAGCCTTTAGAGAAAGAACTAATGAAGATTCTCACAAGCACGTATGGTCTTTCTTAGAAATATGCGGAACGGTAAAGATGAATGGTGTTTCTAACGATGCAATTAAACTAAGACTTTTTCCTTTCTCTTCACAAGATCGTGCAAAGGATTGGTTGGAAACCATACCTTCGGATAGCATCACCACATTTGAGATCTTAGCTCAAGCTTTCTTGAAAAAATATTTCCCACCGGCTAAACCTCAAATACTAAGGACGGAGATTGGAACATTTCGCCAACTTGAGAATGAACAACTATATGAGGCTTGGGAGAGGTATAAGGATCTCTTAAGAAGATGCCCTCAATATGGCTACCCGGATTGGTTGCAAATTCAACTCTTCTACAATGGATTGTCAAGCTCAACCAAATCCATTCTAGATGCAACCGCCGGAGGCTCAATTTTTTCAAAGAATGCTCAAGAGGTGTATACCATACTAGAAGACTTGGCCACTACATCGTACAATTGACCATGTGAATGGTCTTCTCCAATCATCCCAAAAGCCATCGGACGATATGAGATGGAGGAGGTAGGTTCTCTAAATGCTTAATTGGCTTCTCTCACTAATGTTTTATCTAAATTGTCTCAAGGAAGCCAAGCTCTAGCAAGTCCACCATCAATAGCTTCCCTTGCGGCCATGGCAAATCAATAAGAGCCGAGTGAGTTAGAAGTAGCCAATTATGTGGATAGAGGACAATACCGAGGTCAACAACAACTCCCGACTCACTATCATCCCAACTTGAGGAATCACAAGAACTTCTCATCTGCCAACAACAAGAATATGTTGCAAGCACCGTTCAAAGCCAAGGTAAGGCAATTCAAAACTTGGAGGTTCACTTAGTCAAATGGCAACTTCCCTCCAAACAATGCAAAAGGGTAAGTTCCTGTCACACCCCCTCCCAGATTCCCTTCCTAACCTAGAAGTGAGTGCTAACTTGTATACACCCATTCCCGCATAACTTATAACATTAATCAACACCAGATCAATTATACTTAACTACATGCCAGCGGAACAACATAAGTTAAACATAACCGCTCAAGCCAGATGCTTAAATCGTAACTCATCATAACAAGTATTCATTATATACACCACATAAACCAACTCTCACTAGACCCCAAGGAACATACATGACAAAAACATGTACATAGACTGTGTATTTACAACTACCCAGAGAACTGATCCGAAGCAGGCCCAGACGAGAATCTTTTGTAGGATAAGCGTCCCGGACACGCTCGCTACCTGAGACAAGCAAACAAACAAGCAAGAAAGCGTGAGCCTAATGCCCACTAAGTGACTGAATTTAACTAATTACTAATAATCTTCCTTGAGTTAACATGGATCATCATAAAACTACCACATGTGTATATATATAATAATTCCTAAGTCAACAATACCATAAGAACATAAGTGATACAATTGTCCTTTTCTAGCTGTGGCAGAGCGAAGCTCAACGCACTCAACCTCGTGTATCAATACTAATCATTCTCATATTCAAATGCCTTCACACGAGTCCCTCGGCACAAATGCCTTCACATATCGTCCCTCGACATTTCAAACCCTCAAGTGCCTTCTCATATTGTCCCTCGACACTAAGTTTCATTATATCGGAGTTCCCATATGCCTTATCACGTGGTCCCTCGGCATTAGGTTCCATATCAATCCATTGCTCTGTTGGGTTGTATGTCCTAAAACTCGTAGTTTTTGTAAATAGGTGATTTTTAGTACATATAAAGTTATTCAAGTGAATTAATTATTTATCAACTCTAAATCCAATTAAACTACGAACCCTTGGCTACTATCATGAGTACTTGGACTTTATGTGGAGACATAAACAGGATCAAGTTCGAGTAAGTAGCCTCAATAGTCTATAGTACATGGATTAGGTTGGGTACCTCTTCCTGGAGACACTATTGAATACGACCCGCTTCATGATTGTTACAAATATTGTAAAGTGTCATAAATGAAGTGATTCTGATTTGATCATGTAGAGACATGTGAGCGGGGGTATTCTACATAATGAGATTGTGTAAGACTGACCCTGAAATAATTACTGTTACGTATTAACACCGTTTACGATTAACACTGATTAATTTCACTTATCGATGACCTAGATAACTTGATCAGAATCTTGAGCTATCTATGAACTCCTATTTATTCAGAATTATCCCTTGATCTACATAGGTAAGAGTAAGCTCAATAGCGCTGCTCAACATTCCTCCTATTTCAGGGATAAGACTAGGTAGATAGTTGGGAACATAGAATTTGCAAAACGGAATTCACTCCTACCCAACTTAGGGATAGAAGAAAGGTTGTTCTCTTAAGTGTTGTTCCCAAGACTTGAACAAGGGGCCCCATCCTCTCACTGGCCCGAGAGGGAATGGATTTAGTGATTAGATCCTAAATTAATTGTTCATTAGAGGGACAATGGTACTTAAGGAGAAAAGATGTAACTCAGAGGTAAATCATATTTGACCTAGCTGAAGTTATGAACAACCTGTGAAGGATTGACTTATCGATGACGGTTATATCAAATGGACACAAATATATCTACAGTGAGGAGAGTACAACTACGGGCTTTTGTGGAGTGTCCCGTTAGTTAACGAATGTTGGTTAACTAGGTTAAAGAGTTTGGCTAGTTAATCTCAGATCGTTGGAGCTCATGATCTGTAGGTCCATTAGGTCCCTCTACTAGCTCATAAATGGACTAAAATCTTAGATAATATGGTGAATAAGTTTGAATCGTTCAAATCTTGGCTTAAGGAATGAAAGTTAGATATATACGATATATCGGCGTTTAATTACGAATTAAACGTACAAATAGAGTTAATTATAATATTTAAATATAATTTAAATATTAATCATATGAATAGAGATTCATATCGGTTTTTTTTAGAAAAATCGGGACAAGTGGGAAAAATAATATTATTTTATTATTTAATATTAAAATAATAATATTTAATTAATTAAATATTAAATTATTTTTATTTAATTATTTAATTATCTTTTTGAAATTAAAAATCAATTTTAATTCAATTTTGGAAATTCATTGAAAATTGATTTTAAAATTGATTTTTGAAGATTGGATTTTCCCACTAACTAAGCTAGGAGCTTGGTTGTCTTCTTCACAATTAACCAACAAATTAACCATTTTGTGTTGTCAAATTTTGGTGCAATTGGATTGCATGTTATTCTTTAATAAATAGAGATGATTTTTTTGACATAAAAATGGTTAAGAATTTTGTGAAATTAAGGGTTAATTTTGCAAAATTCCATCCATTGTTCATCTTCTTCCCAACCTTCATTCTTTCTTAAATTCACCACAAATTTGGATCCCACCATCCAATCTAAGCCTAGAGAATAGTAGAGAAGACTCTTGTGGTGGTCTACGACCAAGTGGTGCTGAAATTCATCAAGAATTGAAGGAGAATTTGGAGCTTCAAGGGTAAGTGTTCTTGAAACTTTGGTTTTTCTTCTTAATTGCATGTTTAATCCTCTAAATTGAGCATATTAGAGTGAAAATTGATCAAATTAACTTCTGCTGCATGCTCATTATTCCATCATGCTCAAGTGCCTTCACTCGTGGTTCCTTAGCACTGAGCTATCATGTATTGGATTTTCATATACCTTCTCAAAAGGTCCCTCGGCATTGGAATCCATTTCAATCAACTTCTCAAGTGCCTTCACACGTGGTCCCTCAACACTGAGTATCATATATTGTATTCCCCATATGCCTTCACACGTGGTCCCTCGGCCATGGGTTACATTTAGATAATACATATAACATTCTTTAAACTTCACTGCACAACACAAGATATTCAATGAATACACCATATATATGTTGCACAGCTTAATATTCAAAAAGAGATATACGTATACAGGATTTCTCATGCACTTAGCCATTTTATAGCTCATAACCCCTATCATGCGTAAATATTAGGATTCCATAGAATATGGTAGTTTCCACTCACACATTCCTAATAAAACATGCTAAGAGTAATCATTACATAAAATAGAAAGTCACTCACGACTTGTCCTAGGCCCTGAGCGGATTATATGCCTTTCCGAGCTCTTCTTGGCTTGTAAATACACATTTCTCACATTAACCTTTCCTTAAACTTCCTTTCCATGATCATTAAGTGTGCATAATTAAACTCTAATCATGTTTCATCATCGAGACTCTCCTTTTTCCCAAAGTAATCATAATAAGCGAGATTCTTTGTCACTAGCGAGATTACCAGTGACATTCCACATTTCTAACTAGATTACTAGCGAAAACACAAAATAGAACACGACACTTGTAACACCCCCACCCAAGATATATACTTCTATATCTATACCTAGGAGTGAGTGTTACCTAATCTGTATTCTATTATACCCTGTTGTAAATGCATTATTATATCATAACTAGACAGTGAAATGCTCGGCCTTACAACATTATACAAAATTTCTTAATAAGATCGCATCATAAGTAAGTTCTAAAAGACCATGTTTAGAATTTACAAATATGTCTGGTGAAACTCACATATGCCACTCAAACTAAGTGCAACTTCTACTAAGGGATGGGGTTTACAGATTTCCAAATTTCAAAAATTCTATTCTGGCACAGACGGATCTTGATGGTAGGTTAGGCACCCCGAACACGCTTGCTACCTGGAAAAGAAACATCAAGAAACAAAATCTATGAGCTACATTGCTCAGTGAGTGACTACTAAAATATAAATTCAATAACATTATAACTACAATCTTTGATATGAATTGCTTAATCATGCCTTATATCACGCTTCATAACCTTATAGATGACTATAACCTGTAAAACACTATCAGTACATAAATGATTTTCTTTTCATTAAACCTTTGTTGAGGCGGAGCGAACTCAACGCACCCAACGTCAATAAGCCTTAGCTGTGTGGAGTAATCTCAACACATTAGCGTCAAATCCCTTCTATTCTACTCATAAATCTATTTGATCTCAGGCTGCCCGTGTACCTTCCCATGTCCTTCGATACCAGGGTCCCAGGAAATTACTCACTCACCGTCTTTAAATCCTTAGGTGAGAGTTTCATATAATTTAATTACTAGGGCTGCCCATATGCCTTCATCTAACCTTCAGCATTGGGTCCCATTCGATTCTTTCTCTAGTACAGAAGCACATATAATACATTTAACGTAAATTAACTGTAATCATGATATCTCAGAATTCTTGAACATTCATCTGATAACTATCTTGATAAAACTCAGAACGTTATCTGTTATGTCTCAAGTTCAATCACATATCTAACAAGATATGTGCTGGTTCATATACAAAAGTATATTTCAACTCCTACTTTAAAGATAGCATTAGACATATAGAAGATGATACTGAATTTAAGCTTATCTTAATTCATAAAGTCACTCACGATTTATTCCGGGCTCCGAGCGGGTTATACGCTTTCCCTAGCTCCTCTTGACCTGTAAACATACCTTTTCTATGTTAGACATTTCTAACATTCCTTCTTATATTCTTTACGCGTGCTTAGATATCTTAGATATGGGTTTTTATCACTAATTTTTCTTTCATTTACATCTTCCTATAATGAGCGAGATTTTAGACTAACTGCTTCTAATCATGTGGCATCAGCGATACTCAGCTTCACTAGACTAGCGATATTACCTTAATAAGCGATACTAAGCGAGAGTCAGCGAGAGTTGTGAGAGGCAAGGCCCCTTTGCGTTACCAGCGACACCTGTCTCACTGATCACCCTCTAATTCTTTAATGATACTCCTATTCTAGCGACCCCCGATGGTTAATGTCCTTCCTCTTCCTTCTCTAACCTGTTCTCGGACTGCTAAACATCATAATCCAGCCAGAATCAGATCTATCTTTCTTCTACAAACTTGTAAAGAAGTGAGTTTCGAACTTACCACAAGATTTCCAACTTTAACATTTCTTCGCTGAGGAAATCATCTAGAATAACTTCACTTGCTTCGATCGACTAACAGCTTTTACAGTAGCACAACTTCTGGATGTTTCCTCCTTCAAAACTTCGCGGTAGCTTCAACTTCCCAGCTCATTCGTCTTCAGAACACCATATGATGTTTATATTTTCCTCATCCGTCAAGCTTCTGGTTTCAGCTTCAATTTCACCATGAAAATGTTCTAGTTCCTACTAACTCCGATATAAACTGTTTCCTCGACCTCTCCTCATTGTTCTTCTGTATATAGAGGTAAATCTGTGTTCGAATTATGTCTAAATGTGTTGATTGAGTCGGCGTACTCACTTATATATATACATACCACCGACTCACCAATACGGCCATCACCTCCTTATTTAGGTTGGCCGACTCAACCTTCTGTGCAAAGCTTCAGCAACGCATAGCTTACACTTGTTTTACAATTGTTTAACGCCCAGTCGTCGTGTAGCTACTTAACACATGATTCTCTCGGCCCTTCTTCTAAGGTACCAATACATACCAACCTTCAACGCATAGTGACTTCCAACACTTTGTGGCCGTCAACGCCGCATGGCCGTCAACGCCTAGTGACCTTCAGCAAATTCTCAACGCATAGCTCCACTAACGCATCGCCAACACTTAGCCACTTCTGCTCCATACTATTTAGGCCATTTTTAACTATTGCCCACTTCATAGTTTCTTCTCAACTTGCCAACTTCCCAAATGTCCGATAGGCTTGCCGCGTTTCTCTACCGCATAATACCATACGTTGCCTCAATTACATGCCGTCAAGCGATTCTACCATGCGTCCAACATGGTTTTTCACTAAGCATGCGTCCAACTTCACTTACTTCTCAATTATTCTTTTAACCCTGCCCATCACTTGATGAGGTTTCCTTTCTTCCAAAGGCCTTACTTCTAAGCTTAAAATCATGGTTGCGTTCTCCTGATCTGTTTATCCCACTTAAAATAATTCTTAACTTCAAGAATTACTTTGATTTCAAAATTCAAGATTCGTTCAACTCAGCCTTTCTATCAAATCCTTCTAATTCAAATTCCCTCAATGGCCCATGTAAACTAACACTCGAGCACAACCATTCTTGTCCTACTTCTTTCCTTAATAAGCTCTTCCACAAAATAATCTTAGAAAGAGGGTGTGATAACACTAGCAACACCAGGATGAGCGAGACTAGCGAGATTTACCTGAGGAATGAGACCTAGCGAGACCCAGCGAGATTTGTGAGACGGAAAACCCCCCTGCGCCCCAGCGACACTCGTCTCGCTACTTACACTTCAATTACTCGGCGACACCCGCTTCCTAGCGACACCCAACAGCAGAGTCTCCTTCTTTCCTTTTTGTTCTCATTTCTATCTGTTAAAAGTCAAATTTCCAACCAAATTTAGAACTTCTTTCCTTCTACAAACTTGTGGAGAAATATGTTTTCTAGCTTACCTTAAATTTTCGTGGCTTAACTTCTCCTCATTTGTTAGATATTTTAAAATTTCTCTGCACTACTTCAGATTGCACAACAATTCTGTATCAATCATTTTCACCTAAACATTTACATGTTTCTCCTTATTTTCAACTCAACCATCCTTCATAAGAGTTGTTAGAAATTGAGTTAACTTACTAACCTCAAAATTTCAGCTTGAAACTCAATCTTCTTAGCTCACTCTTCTCCAAACACTAGACCATGCTCAGATTGTACGACAGCAGTCAAGCTCTTTATTCCAGCTTCGGTTTCACCATGGAAACGACCCGAATTCTCCACAACATTGCCCTAGACACCTTCTCCTGCCTCTCTTCGTCTCTCAGCCATAAAATAGAACTGGTTTGTGCTTTTGGTCGTGTTTAGAATGATTAAACTCTTAGCTTACTCACTTATATAGGCCGCCAACTTAACCGCTACTTATTTTTCCCTTTATAAACGAGTTGACCAACGCATAGCACCTCTTCTCAACCTCACCAACGCATAGCCTTAGCCCACCAATGCATAATATAGCTTATGAACGCATAGCCTTTGCTCATGAACGCATGGTATTGCCCATAAATGCATAGCATTGCTCTTGAACGCATAATATAGCTTCCAACACATGCTAGCTCTCACACTCTTGTTCTCGGCCCACCTTTCTCTTCACCAACACATAATACATCACCATCTTAAGTTTGCCAACTTCCAAAGCTAAGTTTGGGGCTTACAGTTCCCTAGTTGCCCCCAAGAGAAACCCGAAGGAGGAATGCAAGGTCGTGACTTTGAGGAGTGAGAAAAAGCTGTCCACTCCCTAGATCAATGATGAAGATGATGAGCTTCCACAAGAAGAGGATGAAGCTATCATAGAGGATGTTCCACTAAAAGAGAGTGCATCTAAGAAAAAGGAGAAATCAAAATCAAACATAGGGAGTACTTCTAACTCTACTTCTTTTATCCCTAACACTTTACCTTTTCCTCAAAGATTTCAAAAGAAAAAGATTGATGTTCAATTTTCTAAGTTCTTAGACATATTCAAAAAGTTGGAAATTAACCTTCCTTTTGCAGAGGAATTAGAACAAATGCCTAAGTATGTCAAGTTCATGAAGGATGTGTTGTCTAAGAAGAAAAGGTATGGAGACTATGAAATGGTTGCACTAACCAAAGAATGTAGTGCGACGCTACAAAGGAAATTGTCTCCAAACCTAAAGGATCTAGGGAGTTTCTCTATCCCTTGTCATTTAGGCAATAATAAGGTTACTAAAGCGCTTTGTGATCTTGGTGCTTCCATTAATTTAATGTCTTTATCCATGTTTAGGAAGCTCAATGGTGGAGAGGTGCAACCAACTACCATATCTTTGCTTTTGGCCGATCGATCATTTGTTCATCCCTACGGCATTATGGAGGACGTCTTGGTCAAGGTAGACAAGTTTATCTTCCCGGCGGACTTTGTGATATTAGACATGGAGGAAGATATCAAAGTCCCCATAATCCTTGGGAGACCATTCTTGGCCACTGGAAGGGCCCTCATTGATGTGCAAGATGGAAAGCTCACATTCCGCCTTAACGATGAGGAGGTAACATTCGACATTTATAAAACCCTTAAGCATCTGGATGTAGAAAGGTATGAGCATCACGAGCCAAGCACAAAGGTAACATCGCCTTTCTCTTCTAGTAAGAATGCTATGCATGATAAGCCTCCTTTGAATGGTAAGACTAATGGCATGCTTGATGTTAAAGTAGAAAATCCTACGAAGCATGTTTCTAGTTGTGATAATTCTGCAAGTTCTTCTTGCATGCCTCCCAAACCTATAATGAATTATGAACAAATCATGGAGAAGCATGTCAAAAATGAAGTGGTGAGTCGGTAAAATCTAAGAATAATGACTCCTTAATGATTCTTGACTACATTAGAAAAGATGATGTCCAACTTGATAATGATTTGTTGACTAATTCACTAAATGCTAATGAATATGTTTGTGAGTGTCAATGTGGGTGAACACTAAAAGTTGTAGGTGATACAAAGCATGAATGGAAGAAACCACCTTGGGGACGGGTACTCGTAGGCCACATTTGCCGTTACCGGGGATGGGTACCCGGGGAATGTTCCCGGTTTGACCCCCATCCCCAATCAAACCGGGGATTCCCCACCCCGCGGGTTTTTTTGCCATCCCTAATTATGAGTGGAAAACTTTAGCAGCCAGCTAACACCTGTCACCAGCTTGTTGGAGTTTAGGTGGATTTCTCTGCTAGGGCGATCAGTGAGGTATATGTGGTCCCTGATGAGGAAGGGGACGAGTGCAGAAGGAGGATGTATGCTCTCATTCAGGAGTAGGTGGCAGAAGCACTTAGGTTGGTAGCTCTTAAGGGAGATGAATGGGTTATATTGCTCACAGGTTGCAAGACACTCTAGCTAGGAGACATCAGAGAAAATCTGGCCATCTTGCTGTTCTTTATTAAGCATAAAATCATGCCCAGCACACATGATTCCATTAGATTATTTCAGTTCTTTCATTTCACTTTTTTGAACTGCCATTTCTTCAAATGGTATTGATGAATAGAAGAAAGACATGTGGATTAGTACCATTATTGGAAGCATCCTATTCAAGATCACATCTGGCTTTTTTATTTTTATTTTTATGACTCCGAGTGCAAACAATAAGTTAAGAGTCGTATATGTTTCCCAAGAGCACATACACAAATGGAATTTGTACGATACAAAAGAAATTTTACATACTCTTTTGACTTTTTTGTTTTCAGATTTTAAGTGGATTTTTAGCTCCGTAACTTTGGGATCAACCTTAATGAATTACAAATTGGAATTTGAAACAATGGAGATCATTCAAATTTCACACTGAACTTTTGATATATACGTCTCATTACTAATTCAAAGAAAGAGAATATTATTGATAAGATCAAACAAGGATTCCATCTCTCTTAGCGAGGAAATAATCATTTTTTTTTTAACATTTAAGGGTGGGTTGTACTTTTTGCTTTATTTCAAAATATATTGATCAATAAGCCAATCAAGAGATGGAAAATCGATTTTGCTTAATAAAAGAAGATATTCCTTCAAAACCATTTCCTATGCTCGAGTCACTTCGTCCCTTCGTACCTGTATTTACTAGCCGACTAAGTGTAAGCCCTACTTTCATTCTCAACATTCTTGGAATAGATGACTAGAAGGTGGCTTGGTGGGTGGTAAGATGGAGGTGGCCGAGAGCCCTTGACTTGGAGTGGTTGGGTATTGTGTGGTAGGTGTGTGGTCGACAAGGGGGGATGGTTAGGTTGTAGCCAAGCCCCAAGAGGATGTGTGTTGTGGGCCTAGTGTGTTGGAAGGTTGGGCCGAGGGGTGCGTCCATGATGGTGGGCTTGGGTGATAGGTTGATGCGTTGGCCAAGTGGGCTATGCGTTTGTGAGCTTGGCTATGTGTTTGAGGTTAGTAGGAAGGGGTGATGCGTCGAGGCTATGTGTCCAAGAGGGCCTAGGGGCAAATGCATGGTAGCTATGCATCCATGCTAGGCGCCTAAGTCAGGCAAGGGGGATTGCGTGCAAGGTAGCCAGCTAACCTCAAAAGAATGCATGGAGGAAGCTTTGCGTGAGGATGCATCCACCATTCCTCCTTGATTAAGCAAAGCGAAGACTTAAGTGATAAACAAGCCAGATTAGGTGTCAAATTGAGGTTAAGTGTGGCATGGGCATGCATGCAAGCCTGAGGTGGCGAGCTAGGAGTTTGCATACAGATTTATGGAAAGTCTATAATTAAGGGGGTCAGCTAATTAGGTTGGTGTGTGCAAACCACTCGTGCTATTTGCAATTTTCTTCAACCAAATTATCATAAATTGAGTCTATTTTTACTAAGAGGGCTGTCGGAAAGAAACTCTGTGAAGAAAAACTCAGAATTCATCAAAACTCAAGTTTGTTTTGGCTATCGGGTAAACTGGAGCAGAGCAGGAAGATTTAGTGATATCTGGTGAAAGAAGAAAAGTTAGAAGCTAAAATTTTGGGGTAAGATAGCTAAGCCAGTTATTTACAAGTTTGTAAGAGGAAGCAAAGTTTAATTTTGGCTAGAACCTTACTTTTGGAAGTTGGAAGAGAAGATAGTGTTTTGAGGCTGTCGGGTACATTTTTGAAAAGACTGTGTGTGTAAGCAAGCAAGGGCAGTGGCCAGAAGAAAGAACCTTTTGAGGTTATTTTGACAAGTTTTGGACGTTTAAGAGGCAGGTCGACACGCCACTAGCAACACGAGGGTGAGCGAGAAGCACTGTTGTCTGTGTGCAGGCTGTGGGGGTGAGACAGGTCTCGCTGGTGGCATTGCGTGCATGTAGAAGTTGAGCGAGTCTCACTGGTCTCACTAAGGTGCATGAAATGGACTGTCGACGCAGAGACACGCACGTCTTGCCTCTTTTGAGGTTATTTTGGCAGTAGGTGTGCGAGAATTGCTGCCCATGAGGGGCAGCATGTGCGAGGCAGTGGCTGGGCGTGCAGGGCAGTGTGTTGTACAAGATTTGCCACCCATTTGTGGTTAGGTTGGCTAGGTGTGCGTGCTGTAGAGCTGTTGGACATGCGTAGGGGCAGTTTTCCACTTTTGGACATTTTGGCTAGTTTTTGCTTGTCGGTGAGCCTTTTTGAGTTAAAATGACTTAAAATATGCCATGAAGGGAATTTTAAGGATATTGACAAAAGAATTAATTTATTCTAGGTCAGGAAGAGCTAGGGGAAGCGTATAACCCATTAAGAGCCCAAGAAGAGTTGTGAGTGACTTAATTTTGCTTAAAATGATTTATTCTCTCGATATTTTTAGAATGCTCGGTTTATTCGCATAATATGAGATTTTTGACATAAGTAAAATTTGGTAAGCATGTGTTTCTTTATATGATTTTGAACATACTTTTACATGTTTTTTAGTATGACGTTTTATGATACTGAGCTTTGTGAAAAGCATGCTGTTTAAGAAATACTCTAAAATTCTGAAAAAAATTGTTTAACTCATGTTTATAAATGCTTTAGCATGCTTTATTTTCAAAAGATGATTCCCAATGTTGAAGGACATGGAGAAGGCAAATGGGCAGCCTGAATACAATAGATGGTCCCCAATGCCGAAGGACATAAAGAAGGCATATAGATAGTCTTAATATTGATCTAGAGCTTGAGGGTGAAAATGAAGAGCTCAAGTTGTGATATGGATATGCAGACAAAGTTGGATATTTGGATAGACACTCTTCTTCTTCTTCCTTTTTTTCTTAGTTCTCTAATGGATTATGTTCTTAAATGTTCTACCTGTTTCAACACCATGATGGCAAAATTTTGATGTTGTTTATGGACTGTTCATACATTTAATTGTATCTCTTTGGCCCTATTGATATTATTACATTCTAGCTAGCCATTTTATTTCTCATAATGTCGTCCACAATGGAGGCCAAGGCCACCATGGCCAACTTGCCCCACTTTCATGCAGTCGTGTTTATAAAAGGGTGAAGGAAACTATAGATTAATTAATCCCACTATAGCATGATGTTACATATTAGGAAAGTTCATCGTTTTTTCTAAAAGTTTCACTACAACAAATTTCACCTTCCATGACGCTTGTACAGTAGCAGAAATATAGGAGAAAGAGAAAAAACAGTCATTAACGCCAAAATCACGCGTTTTTGGTGAGAAAAAACAGAGTTTTTCGAATTTGTCGGAATTGATGACTATTTTTTTGTATCATTAATTAATGACTGAAAAAAACAGTCATTAAATGTAAGAAAATGAAAAATACGGTTTTGGAGGGAAAAGACGTTAATTTTTAGATTTTTTTTTGTATCACCAAATTATGACTACAATTAACAGTCATTAAAAATTGACAAATTTTAATAGTCATTAATATTTTTTAATATTTCAAATTTTGAGAAAATGAAGGAAGTTAGAATTTGTGGGTAAAAATTACTTAAATCCCACATTTTAGTTTTTTCCACACTTTCTTAAAATCCTCCCCCCACTTTATTTTTCTCACATTTTTTATTTTATTTTCCCCATCTTTTTAATTTCCCTCTAAAACACTCCCCCTATTTTTTTGTTTTCTCTTCCCCTCTCAATCTCCCCCTAATTTTTTTCCTCACCAGACGCTACCACCTCTAGGGACGTCCGCTATCGTCGTCGCACACTTGTTTGTCGCCGCGCACCGTTGCAGACCTGCTCGTAGCTGCCACCGTCGCACACCTGCTCGTCACCATCGATGTCGCATGCTGTCTGCCTCCATCACTTGAACACCGCTGCTAATGGGTTGTCACCATCCAAGGTCTTCGCTTGCTCGTCTGCCTCCGTCACTTCAACGTTGTCGCCTTTTGAGGTGAGTTGCTTTGCTTCTTATAGTTTTGAAGTTTATTTGGATGCGATTATTTTGGGATTTCTTTTCTCTTTATATTTGGGCAAATCGTTCCTTTGTTTTTTCATATATGTTGGAAGAGTCTTTCTTGGAAAGAACGATATATTTAATGCTACCAAGGTTGTATATATTCAACATTATGCTTTACTTTCATTTCTTACAATGTTATGTTGTATTAGTGGATCGGAGTGATCAATTTGAACTTTCATTTGTAAAAATCCATTTAGCTTAATTAAAATTCTATTTTACTATTTTGTACAACAATTGGCTTAAATTTTCATTTGTTAGAACAATTCATCAAGTGATGTTTATTCTCTTTTTAGGTAGGTTTGAGAGTTAAAGTGTCACTTAGGCACTTTTTAGAAATGTTATATGTGTTTTTCATGGTCAAATTGACATTTATGCACTTTTTAGATTGTCTCAAGAGTTAAAGTCTTACTTGGGAACTTTTTAGGAACTTTATATGTGTTCTTCATCATCAAAAGGACACTTAACCACTAAGGTCTTAGGTGGTTTTGAGATTCTCGAAGCAACACATAGTAATTTTCTTATACTTTTTATGTAGTCTTGAGAATCAAAGTGATGCTTAGACATTTTTTAGGTGGTTTTGAGACTTAAAGTATCACTTAAGCACTTCTTAGGAACTTTCTATGTATTTTTCATAGTCAAAAGGACAATAAGCGACCTTTTTAAAAAAAAAATCGTTGTAGGTGGTTTTAAGAGTTGAAACAACACATGGGAGCTTTTTTAAACAACACTTGAATGATGAATAAAATTTGAGACTTTGATTTTCTTTGAAGTGTACACAATTGCTTACGGGTTTTGACCATAAATGCTATGAATAGTCTTGTTCTTGTTGATATTATTAATGACTTCTAGATTGTTGGTGTTGGAAATCTGGTAGAGTTTTACACTTTGATCTTTTGATATATTGCACAACATCTCATTTGAAGAAGTAAAGAAGCTAATTTTTGTTGTTTGTTTGTTCAATCAACCATGTTCTTATCTTCTCTTGTACTATTGTTGGCTATTGTGTTACGTGGTTGTCATTGGAATAAATGCATTTTATTGCCTTTTGGTTTGTCATTTCTTCCTCAAATCTTTCAAGTTCTATACTTGGTATATTTTAAAATGAACCCAGTTTTCTTTTATTTTAGATTATATAGCCGTTGATTCCTTCTTTTTCTTAGCATTGCAGTTGACAAGTTTAGATGTCATTAACAAGGTATAAGTTTTGCTTTTTTTTTTTTTTTTTTTTTTTTAATTTTCAGTTGATTTTTTTCTCATTAGAGAACTACCCATATTTCTAACAAAATTGTTTCATACAAACAAGATACTAGGTTACTTTAAAGAAAGATACTCCATTCACGTGTATATGATTTCATCATATTTCATTTGTAGCTAGTTTTATCAAATTGGTCAAATTTTTCTTTGTTTGTAGTTGTTTGAGAAAGTTGTAACTCTTGTTTTTATACTACTCACTTTTGTCATTTTGAGTTTTGGAGTATGGTTATTAGATTTTTTTTGTTCTTTATTTTGGGTTTTTTTATCAACAAGTTTAGGATCATTTTCATGTAAACTTGTTAAGTTTTATGGTTATAATTTGATTAGTTCATGGAGCTTATAATGTGATTTTAAGTTTATTTATGTGATTATATTGTGGCTTTGAGTATTGTTATTATTGTTGACATTGATGGATTGGGTTGAATTCTAAAATGAATGTTGTTTTTCTTTTCACTAGGTCTTGAACAAATACATTGAAGTGAAGAAACCGCCAAGCAAGTTATTTATATATGTACTTTTTTTGTTAGGATATTGCTAACACTTTTTTTCTTTTTTGCAACACTTGTTATATTTAGTTGCTTTGTAAATGATTTAACCAAAATTTTGTTACTAGTCTTCTTATATATAATTTCTTTGTATAAGTGACTAACATTATTATTAGATATGAAAGTTCATATTTATGATGCAATTTATAAGGATATGTAATTGCCTAACATTTATACTTTTTATTATTTATTAAAATTAATTATATAACTTCTCAGGATTATCTTCTATAATATATTTATCTTCTTGTAGATAACAAGATTCTAGGCTATTCATGTGGTGAAAGATGGATGAGACTATGAGTGAATGGTTTGTTTTATCATTGGAAGCTATTAGTGATGTTTTGTACATTTTTGCATAGTTGTTATTGATATTTTCTTTATATACTTTGGATATGACGTTGATACTAATTCATGTGGTGAAAGGTGGATGAGACTATGACATTTTTTGGCCGTCAACAAAGGTAAGAATTGTAGTAGTGTCGAACATTTTAGATTTTGTGGTAATTTTTTTTTCTTTCTAATAAGTGTGTGACTAACAAAATTTCATTCCTAGGTGCAGAAGATACAACTTCTCTTATTTGAAGTCAATGATTGTTGGTTTGCATTCTCATATCACTAAAAAATTGTTGGGGCAAGAACAGGAAGATGATAGACCTTCAAATACTTAGGTATTTTTTAATATTAAAGTTCAAACTCTGTTTATAAATGCATGTATATTATGTGTGGCTATCCTGTAGTTATGGTAGCCAATTCATCCATTTAGTGTCATTATTATATGCTTGAGTTGGTTTTGATAATGTGTCACTTAGACAGTTTTTAGATACTTTTTAATTAGTTTTGATAATCAAAGTGCACATATGAACTATTTTGGTCGTTTGGGGAGTTAAATTGTTTCTTGGAAAACTTTTAGGCACTTTTTAGGTTGGTTTGAGAGTGAAGGTGTCACTTAGACACTTTTTAGGTAGTTTTTAGTTTGGTTGGAGAGTAAAAGTCGCACTTAAGCATTTTAAGTTGTTTTGAGAATCAATGTGTCACTTACACACTTTTTGAAAATTGTTTGGTTGCTTTTTAGAGCTAAACTGGCACTTGGGCATTTTTTTGGTTGTTTTGAGAAGCAAATGGTCATTTACACACTTTTTTGGAAACTTTATAGTTTGTTTGATAATCAAAGTACACATATGAACTATTTTGGTTGTTTGGTGAGTTAAATTGTTTCTTGGAAAACTTTTAGGTACTTTTTATGTTGGTTTGAGAGTGAAAGTGTCACTTAGACACTCTTTAGGTAGTTTTTAGGTTTGGTTGGAGAGTAAGACTAATGTGAGTATTTAAATTATATATTTGTTTTGCTCCTACTGTATTATGTTTCACTTGTCCCCCCTCCTCCCCAAATGAAGAAAATTTTCAATTAACCCTTATTCTTTCGAGTAGATTAGTGTATAAGTTAAATTTGGAGATTATCCATGTTATTTAGGTTAAAAAGTGAGATTATAATGTGATTTTGAGCCTATTTATGTGGTTATATTGTGATTCTATGTATACTTTTTGTTTGAAAGTGTTCATTGAAGCTTACTTGTATGACTAAAGTGGGATTTTTCAGTGTGAATATATATAACATAATGATATTGTCGCAGTACGATCAATATATATATATAACCTGCATATTGTTATTATTGTTCACCTTTATATATTGAGTTAAATTCTGAAAAGAATGTTTTTTTTTTTTTTTTCGTACAAGGTTCCTGGACAAGGCCAATGAAGCAAGGAAACCCACCAACCAAGATATTTGAATAGGTGCTGTATATATATTTTTTGGTATTATGCCAACACTTAGTTGCAAATACTGAATTTGTAAATGATGTACCAAGAATTTGGATACTAGTGTTGTTATTAGTTTCCTTGTATTAATGATGAAAGTATATTATTATATATGAAAGTTACTTTTTATGTTTGTGTACATATTTTGTGTTGAAACTGAAGGAAACACATGGTAATAACGTGTATCATTGAAATAGTTTCTTTGATATTTGACAAAAGTCATGGGATGTAATGTTATGACAGTAGAATATTGTCATCTATCAGATTTCTATGACTATAAATAAGTGACAATGTATGTAATTCAATGACCTTAAGAAAATGTCATAATTAAGGTATTATTGACACTTTAAATGTGTCATTGTTTGTTGTTCGATGACAGAATTTTAATGTCAAGATAACTCTTTATTTGACAGAAAAGGTTAACATTTTCATTATTTAATGACTGTAGAAAATTGTCACGAAAAATGGTTTCCACGACTTATAATAAATGTCAATACATGTTCTTTGTTGACTATGTTTAAAAGTCATAAAATGTGGTAATGACTATTTTTTAGAGTCATAGAAGCCTATTTCTGTTATAGTGTTTGCTCTAATGCTTATGCAAAAAACTAACGTAAGCATCCTAGTTTGTACCACAAACACCACACCAATATCTGATTATGATTGTTTTGTAAGTTATTACTTTCTCAAAATACAAATTCACCATCGGTAGCATGTAAAGATTAGGTAAGATTTTTTGTCAATTTTTTTTTTTTTATCAACCATGGTTATTAATAATGAAATTTTGATTCACTTTTTTTGTTATTATTATTATTAACTTTTTTTATTACTATTATCATCATCAAATTCAACACCTCATTTGAGTGAGGAGTTCAAAATTTTGAACTCTTAGAATTATACTCGATTGTCGAATAACTTTGCTATCTATATGGCTAAATAATTAATTTCAAGCTATATAAGTATTACATAGACATGTTTCTATTAAAAAAAAAAAAACAATTAATTTCATATAGTTTGACAATTAATATAAATTCATTTAAATTTTACATATAATTAAAAATAGATAAATTGAAAAGAGCCACCACTTGTATTAAAAAAAAAAAAAAAAAAACATTAAATTTCATCAATGAACCTCCAGATTTATGAAATCATTGCAATTAAACTCGTAAAGATTACAAAATGCACAAACGACCTCGAAAATTATAAGCGTTACAGTCAAACCCTCATATTATAAGGTTACAATCAAACACAATTTCATTAGGCTCTTACATCTATAATACTCAAACTAAATAGGCCTACTTATAGATGAATAGTCTATTAGAATATTAGTTTACACAAAAGTCTTGTCCAATTTACTTTTTTAAGCTCTCTTTATCTTTAGTTTTTAATAATAATAATAATTGTTCAACGAGATTTCCGAAAAAATTTAATTCGTGGAACTTGAACTTCGTATTTGTATTAGTTTCAGTTTTGTGAGTACAATCTCTAATATATTTGATCCTTTGATTCTTTCTTTAAAAAAAAAAGTAAACACGTGCGACTTGAATTCTTGAGATCTTCTATGAAACTTTTCTCTCAAGGTCTTCAACGCCAGAGTCTTCAATCTTTGGATCTTTGAATTTTTAGCTTCTTTGAAGCTTCAGGGAGCTTCAATCTTCAGAGCTTGTGAGCTTGGGAGCTTCAGTTTTAGATTTTGAACTTCGGCCTTCAATTCTTCAGAATTTGGATTTCCAGAGCTTTAGCACTTTTCTTCACTCTCCAAAAAAGGGTCCCCCCTAAATGAAGAGATAAAGCCTCTATTCATAGAGTTTCTATGGGCCTTCATGAGCTTGGGCCCAATTGCTTTTGGGCCCCAAAAATTGGGATTGGGCTTGGGCCCAAAAAAAAAATCACAATGGACTTGAATTGGGTTAGGTTTTTAACCCGAGCAACTTTAATTACTCGGCCCAATCTAATTTATAAATTCCACAATGCATTTGGACTTATGATGACGTGGTGAATTTGGTTGGCCGAAATTTCTCATTCAACAAATGCCCCCTTTTCGAGATTTTTGCACGTCTATGAGTGGATGAATCTCGAAAAAGAAGATAAAGTGTGAATCAAAATACAAATTATATTTTCTCGATTTTTGACTCTATTGGATATGTTAATTTAATCAAACTTATGAATTTAGTACATAAATTTGATTTAAATTTTGTGTATTTGACACACTTTTTTTTTTTGCAACTTATCAAAACATGAATTTGGAGTCAAAGTTTTGATTTTTATTGATAACACCATCTCCAATTTAAACATTAGCAGAATTCTAGCTCTACTTAATTAAAAATTGAATTTGGAGTTGAGTTGAATTTCTATTCGAAATGTCTTAATTGAATGTGGGATAGAATTTGGGGTGAATTTGAATTTCAATCGATTTTAGTTAAAAATTTAGAATATGCCCAAATTTTGAAGAGATTTGGTTTTGAATATAATTTGAACTTAATCCAAATTTTGGTTTGGATTTGGATCACACTCTAATTTATACCCATATTTTGAGCTAAGAAGCGAGAGTTTATCCCAATTTTGACTTCGAATTTGAAATATGATTTTGATTTTATTCCACTCCCGATTTGGGGATACAATTTGGGATTAAATCAATTTTTGATTGATGAAGTATTTGATTTTGGAATATAATTTGAATGCAATCTAGAATTTCGTTTGGATTTGAATTGAGATTTGGGTCAAGTTAAACTAAGATTTTAGAGGTTTGGGATTCCTAAATCTGTTTGGATACCAAAAGAAAGAAGGAAAATTCCCCAAATCACGCGCAGAATCCCGTCATCGTTTGGCTATATATATACCTGAAAGTAAAATGCTTCCATCATTCACAATTTGCTCCGCCTTCATTGCTATAGCTGCTATTGAAATTACCGGGCGCCGCCGGAGTATTCTACTGCTGTTTGTCGGAAGCTGTGGAACGCCACCGGAGGTGCATCGTCGTTGCGTTGCCATTCCGTCGTCGGGTAACCCATTCCACCGAAGTTTCGCCTACCACCGCAAGTTATATAATAATGGGTTTGAGAGCCAAAGTGAAGACGAGTTGCGACGGGGAGGCGAGACAGCGTGAAAGCGAAAGTCAGGAAATAGTCTGAGTGAGTGAGCGAGAGTTGAGCGAGAGAGAGAAGTCGAGCGAGACAGCGAGAGAGCGGAAGAGCACGAGAAAGAGAGTCAAGCGAGAGAGCGAGAGAGCGGAAGAGCGAGAGTTGTGCGACCTTTTTTTTTTTTTTTTTTTTTTCCTTTCTTTCTTTCTTTCTTTCTTTCTTTCTTTTGCGTGCTATTATTATTATTTTCGGCCCTAATCACTTACTCCCCTTATTTGCAGGCTAACTTGCATCCCAAGGGAACAACTCTCCTCCTTTTTTTTTTTTTTTTTTTGGGGCTCGCAAACCTTCTTGCCAACGGTTGATTTAACGTATCCACTACGGACTCGATGCATGATGACTTGAATTATTAATTTGTCATCCCTCTGTTGCTTTAGTGCATGAAGATTTGAGTGTCTGACTCACCGCCTTTTTGCTGCCTTGGCGCATGAAGATTTAAATTGTTGATCCGCCGTCTCCCTACAGGTAGGGACGACCCCGGAGCTCTGAATTATTGAGTTAAGGATGAGCCTGGGAAGATCTTAGCGACTATGGCTCGCCGTCACCCTACAGGTAGGGATGACCCTGGGTCTTTGAACTATTGAATTAAGGATGAGCCCAGGAAGATCTTAGCTATTTGAAGGTCTTAGCGACTGAAGTTCGCCGTCACCCTACAGGTAGGGATGACCCTGGGTCTCTGAACTATTGAGTTAGGGATGAGATCGGGAAGATCTTAGCGATTTGAAGGTCTTAGTGATTGAAACTCGCCGTCACCTGACCCTGGGTCTCTAAACTATTGAGTTAGGGATGAGACCGGGAAGATCTTTAGCGGTTTGAATTTTGACCCTAGGACTGGGTGCGCCTAGGGGTGGTGATGTTGCGATGTCAATATCGGGGGCAAAATTTTTTTTTTTTTGGAATATGTTCATATCTACTTCACTATTTAAAACTTTGATGCCTCTATTTCTTCTAGATCGGGTAATTTAGACCTAACTTCTTATGGTGACGTTTTCCTTGCAGGACAATGGTTTACTTTGCGGAGCATGTCTCGTATGGGAAAACACAGCTCGTGATCCTTGCAAAGAGGCACCACCTATAAAGAGTGGACTTACCTTTACTGTGGAGGCTCCCCTAACTAGTTTCTTTTCAGATATTTGGCCAGAGTTAGATGACGATATGACCCTCCCCGAGCTATCTGTTGAGGTGCCTTTTCATCAGGGGGAAAAGGTGTGGATTCTAAGGTCGCCGATTCATGACACGACCCCTTCCCTAGATCCATTGTTAACTCTCGGGCGGCGCATGCTGGAAGGCGAGACCTGCTGGAGCACTATTGTGAAAGTCTCAGGTGAATTCACTTTTATTGACTGCTACTGGGAATGGTTGGAGCTTGTAGTTAGCCGAAATGAACGATTTCTTCACGACGTTTGTTTGTTTAATGTGGTGATGGCCTCTTCATATACATATCATCGCAATAATGATGTGGTTCGGGCTTTTTGTGAGGCTTGGTGTCCGTCTACTAACACTTTCCATACTATGGCGGGCAAAGTATTCATTTCTTTATGGGACCTATGGGTGCTTGGGGGTCTTCCGATCAGGGGGACTTTGTATGAGGAGGTCATTTCTTGCTATAAAGAATTAACCGGCACGCGAGAGAAGAGAAGATATCTCCCAAAGACTTGTGAGCATCTGTTTGCAGCCTACTATTCGATAGTTTGCTCCCAGAGGGAAGACCGTGCATCATCCTAAAAAAACGACTCCCAAGTAACTATAAGTTCTTGGATTTCATTTTGGTTTCTTGGGGCTCGAAAATATGATAAACCTCCTGCACGAAAACAAAGGAAGGCTTCCCGCTCTCGGTCCACTCATAACCCGGATGGTGCAAAAATCAAGTATCGAGGCTGGTCAACTAAGGAAAATATGCGGTTCAAGGAACTTGGAATAGAAGACACCTTCAAAGACAAAACATATCTAGCCGCTTCTTTGTCCTGTTGGTTGTGTCTTTTCGTGTTCCCCCAAAAGGGAGCTTTCCGTCGTCTAGGAATTTTTAAAGTTGCTAGTACGATGGCTGATGGGAAGTCTTACAACCTTGGTATTCCAGTCCTAGCCAATATATATCATGGTCTGGGGCTGATCACTAAAGCTACCAACCCAATCGGACGTATAGATTTTCTGTCACACCCCATCCCAGATACACTCTATACCTAGGATTAAGCATGATACTATTTCTCCTACATAAAACTTAATAGAATAGATACCATAATAAACACAATTCAAAGCAACATTCCATTGACATATTAGATAAAGTTGCAATCCCCTGAACAAGCATTTCTGCATATTTACATATAAGGTACAACACATTCCCCCTTTCTCCTCTAAGAAATATGCATATTACAATATATATGTACAGTCTAAATATTTACAACTATCCCAGAGGTTCGCTTCCAGATAGGCCCAGACGAGATTCTTCTATAGGCTAGGCGTCTCGGACACGCTCGCTACCTGAAACAACAAACAACAACAAACTGAATGAGTAGAAAGCTCAGTGAGTGACTAAATCCATTAAACTACTCCTAACAAATATGAGCTAGTTTGTCTATCAGTAACCATTACGTATCACATCCCAAAGAATTACTAAGATTTTCTTTCCACATTACACATATAACTATCAAGTTCTCATGTCTCACAGACTTGCAACTATTTAGTGCCTTCACTTCCCGTCCCTCAGCACTTATTCAATTGTATTTACATTACCATGTGTCTTCACATGTAATCCCTCAGCACTGGTAACCAATTCTATCTTTGCTCAAGTGCCTTCACTCATGATCCCTCAGCACGAGCTAGTGTATGATGGATTACTACATGCCTTCACTCATAGTCCCTGAGCATTGTAATCCATTCCTTATAGTTATTCAAGTGCCTTCACAAAGTCCCCCAACACTTAACTTCACGCTTACCCACATATAAGCTTTCACCATAAGGTCCCTCAGTCACTATTATATTTAGACATTAGCATTAGTACTCTTTAAAATCACTAACACATCACATTCATAAGGAATACTACAATGAATCACATTTCCTCATCAATAAGCATACTAAATTTATCACAAGATATAACAAATAGTCACTCACAATTGGTCTCGGCCCTAAGTGGATTATAAGCCTCCCCGAGCTTTTCCTGGCCTGAAAACACATATTCCTCAAGTTTAGTTTCAATAATCTCCCTTTTTCTTTAACACACAGTAATAGCGTTACTCTTTAGAAAATTAAAAGCTGCCAGCATTACTCATCACACACTACTGTACTAGCGACACTGCGTTAAATGAAACCAACGAGACTACCTTGAAGAGCGACACCCAGCGATACTCTAGCGAGAATCGTGAGACGCAAAGCCTATCTTGCGTTGCAGCGATACTTGCTTCGCTGCCCTGTCTCTCACTCTCTCAGCGATACTACCGCTGCAGCAGAGCCGTTTTCTTCTTCCTTTCTTCTTCCTGCTAAACATTTCGTTTCGGTCAATTTCAGTACTTTCTTCCTTCTACAAACTTGTTAAAGTACAGGTCCTTCATCTTACCTCCAAATTTCATGAAGAACATCCTCTCCGTTTAGGATATATCCTTCAACAACTCCGAGTTACCCCTAATCGTCCGACAATTCAACTTTAATCTCTTCTTCCTGAGTTTGACACACAATTAAACAATTTCAGCTCAAGCATCCTTCATGAAACTTGCTAGAAATCGAGTAAACTTACTAACCTCAAAGTTTCAGCCCTAACCACCATCTCTTCAATTTGTTCTTCCTCCAAAACCGAGCATCACTCTGAGGGAGTAACACCAGCTGAAACCTCTGCCAAACTCAAGTTCTTTCCATGGTTACGATGAGATTTCCACCTCAAATCATCATGAACATCTTCTTCTACCTCCTTCCGATGTTTCACCTTAGTATGGACCCAACTCGAGCTCTGAAATGCAATCAGAACACTTGAATTCTCAATCCACTTAAATATATACCACCAACTTATCCTCCATTTCAACACTATACTATAATCCGTTCAACGCATACCTTCTATGCTCAGCTTCAGCAACGCACACAGCCTCTGATAATGTTTCTTTTCAAAACTCTCGCGCCAAAATGGTTAGCAAACGCATTACTTTCTCTCGGCCAACACTCTTTGTCCAACGCATACCCACCTTCGACGCATGGTGGCGTTCACCGCATAATAGCCCCATTGCAAATCAACTCCCAACTCCTCGTGGCCTTTACTTCTAACGGCACACTGCCTTCAACGCGTTTGCCGCATAATAATCTTCGGTACAAAGTGATTCTCCACGCCTTATGTCCTCAACGCGTCGCTGCTTCAGCGCATAATAGTCTTCCCTCACCTTTGCGTCTACACCAAAACTGTTTCCATCACAACATGTTGCCATCAACGCATAGCTGATACTTAGTCATTTTTCCACCCCAAACGCAAGCCAGCCAGCTATTCTTACCCAATCATCCATCTCTCAGCCCCCTTCTTACCTTGCGTTCTCACTAAATTAGGTACGAGGCTTATATTTTCACTTCCTTACAAAGATTTCGTCCCCGAAATCAATAGACAGCACACTCTTACTCAAATAAACTGTCTTCCATTATCTGTGACAATACGATGAGGGATTCCGTATCGATAAATGATGTGCGTACGAACAAAACTTACGATGTTTTCTTTTTTTTCTTCCCTCAAAGGCACAGCTTCAGCGCACCTTGAAAAGTAATCTATTCCAGCAAGAATATAAGAGTGTCCGCTTGACGACTTAGGTGTTATAGGTCCTACCAGATCAAGTCCCCAAGCTTCAAATGGCCATGAAGCTACTGTCGAGTGAAGAGGCTCTGGCGGCTGATGTATAAAATTTGCATGGAATTGACAAGCTTCGCATCGCTTTGCATACTGCATGGAGTCATGCACCATTGTGGGCCAGTAATAGCCCATTCTTTTTAATTGATGCCGGAGTTTTGGTCCGGATTGATGAGTGCCACAGACCCCCGAATGTGCCTCATCTAGGGCTCGTGCAGATTCTTCTTTCCCTAAACATCGAAGAAATAGACCCTCAAATGAGCGTCAATAGAGTGTATCATTGTAATAGATAAATCGGGCAACTCTTCTTCGTATCTCAATTTTATGTCGCGGGTCTGTGGGAAGCTTCCTATGTTGTAGATAATTTATAATACAGTGTCGCCAGTTCTCCTCTTCGATTACAAAAACAGATATGGTATCAGTTTCTTCATGTTGTTCTTTGATCTGCGGAATGATCCACTTTTGACAAAGAGAGATATTCATAGGAATATCACACCCTACTTTTTTTAAGAAACTGAAGCGTTGAAGAGTCTATGAAAAAAAAATGAGGTAAAAGACCATGTTGGACGCATGGTCAGGACCATGTTGGACGCATGGTCAGGACTAGGTAACGCATGGAAGGTAAACCGAGAAGGGAAAGATGTGAAACGCATAGAGGAAGAAATGGAGAAGGATTTATCCGTTATGAATATGAGAGTTGGACGCATGGTATGATGCGATGAGGTATAAACACATAGTATTGCACATTTGTCATTGACGCCTAGTGACAATATGTAAGCACTGGTTTATAATAGTGTGGTTATGTGTTAAAGGTGACATCACAAATGGTGTTGTGAGCTGAAGCAGTTGCCATGTTGGCGGGGAAAGGACCGTACTTGGCTTACCATGCGTTGGCAAGGTTGTTATGCGTTGAGGTCCCTATATGATGAAGACAGAATTATCTTTATGCGTCAAAGACAGTAATATAGTTGGCTGTGAGTTAGAAAAGTGAGCAATGAAGCTCAAACCTTAAAGGAAATTTAATAACGCAGGAGGGCGTTGTATTAAATAAAAGTTGTTCATTAGGAATGTTGGACGCATAAGATCAGCTTATAAAGGCTAGGTGGCTTTGTATAGATTTGACACCTGATTAGTAGGAGGTGTTGAAGGCATGTCAAGTGTTTCATGCAAGGTGACACTTGGATTAATGCATGGTTAATTAAGCATGCAGCGTGACATGTGGCAAACAAGTGGCGAAAGGAGAGAAGAAGTTGGATGGAAAGCTCCCTATAAATAGAATTTTGAGGGAAAAGAAGCGACTGATGACTCTCAAAGGAGAATTCTGGAGAAAAAAAGAGAAGAAGGCAACAAGGACGTCTGTGGTAGGAGTATGCGGCCAAGAAAGAAGGTATTTGACAACTTAGTTATTTTATGTAAAGAAGTTGTCTGGTGTTAAAAAAAAGGGGTCGGCAATGCGTTGAGGACAAAAATAATGTCCAAGGTGAACGCGGGGTCCAAAGCTAGATGATGCGTTCATGGTGGACCTTGCGTCCAAGAGAGGGCGACGCACCCGCAGGGGAAGTAAGAAGAGTCGGGATGCACTTTGCGGAAGTAATCAGCCTTGCGTTACCAACCTTGCGATGAAGGGCAGGGTTGCGTTCAACCGAGCTGACAGAGGAAAATGGAGCCTTGCGTTCCAGAGTTAGAACACTGCGTCCAGAAAGCTCGGAAGAGGAAAAAGAGGAAAGGAAAAAGAAGTATTCTTCGACAAGTATAGGTGAGTAACACCTACGTTTTATAAAAATAAATGAGTTCTTAATTAATGTAATCATACGGTTTTGAATAAAATAATGCATGCGTTTTCATATATGTAAAGCATACGAATAGGTGAGTTATAGAGACAAGAGCATGCGTTTAGTAACATATGTATGCGTTTTACTTGTAACCTTGAGAAGGCTGAGTAACGCATGGTAACTTTGAGAATACTGGTTAACGCATGGTGATTGATTGAAACTTGTATTCATGTTTTCTTCTAAAAAGCATGGTGTTATATGATTTCCAAAAAGACTTGAGAATAGATTTGTATGAAAAGCATGTTGGCTAATATTAAAGTATGAAAAGCATGTTGGTTGATATTAAAGCTAGAAAATGAATTTAGCATGCTGATGATGTTTTTATGAAAGATTTGGAAACAGTTAAGTTACGTGCTGTTAATATAATGTTTCCAAAATATGAATGGTGATTTGTAAAGCTTTAAAAAGGGACCCCAATGCTCAAGGACTCGTAGAAGGCATTGAGGGCAGCCCGAGTTATAAAAGGTACCCAATGCTCAAGGACTAGATGAAGGCAAATGGGTAACCGGAGAATAGAAATGGGACCCAATGCTCAAGGATAGAAGGAAGGCATATGGGCAGCCCGAGCAATAATATGCTTGTGCACATAGAAGAAAATATATACATGACGCTGAGGTGTTGAGATTACTCCACATAGCGAAGGGTAATCGACGTTGAGGAGCGTTGAGCTCTGTTCCGCCTCAACTAGGGAAAGAGTATTAGAAATGAATGAATATGTACACATTATATAACCAAGAATTGATCATGTTATAAACTGATTTTTCAGTAAGATGTTTTATACGAGTTCAATCAGTTTTATACTTAAAGTATAATGTTTTTCAGAAACTGTTACTCACTGAGCTGTTAGCTCATGCTTTCATATGTTTTCCATTTTCAGGTAGCATGACAGTTCCCGTTGCCGATCAAAGTCGAGGTCTGTCAAGAGCATGTTGATGGAAAGGTTGACAGTGGGTTACGTGATAGGGTAGTCGGTAACTGTTGTCTTCACATCTCTTCTCGGGTTATGGAGGATAATCCAGGAGGGGGTGTGACACATTATTTATCTTCCGAGGGTTTACACTTAACCTCTAAAACGCAGAAAGTCGGGTATGGCCGGAAGTTGAAGGTTGTTCTTTATTTTCACCCCCAAGCATACTCAGCCTTTGAAAAACCGAAGGACGTGCCACAGAAGGAGTAATGCGACTAAAGGCAGACATTCTCTAACCTTCACTTCTCTTATCTTCTTTAGAGTCATTGCTTTCTTCCACAGTAATGTGACATGTATTTGTAATCTTTGCTTTTTCTTTTCTGGTTATACGAATCGGCTCCGGGGGATTATATCCAAGTCCGACCCTTGAATAAGGGATAGTATACCCTTCTTTCTGAAGCTTCCTTTGAGTAGGGGAGAGTTCCGGTCTTTCATCAGATATCTTCAGGGTTTTAAACTCAGTATGAGCCTTGAAATCATAACCTGCCTTTGCCAGTAGCCTATTTGCCTTTGGATCAAAGCCATCCTTTGTTCGTTTTTCTGGCAGAGTTGCCCTAGCTTGCTCTGTCTTAGTGTTTTTAATGTCACTCTTATCCATCTTTCTAAGCGGTGTAGTGAAACTCTCTTTCAAAATTTAGACGTCTCCGATCATTAGATTTTTGGAGCATTCTGCAAATGGTGATTCTCTTTTCTTGCGTCGAGATAGGGGGACATAGCGGAAGACGGGAGATTTTGAGTTCTTTCACTGTGTGCTTATCATCCCTTCGTTCTTTGGTACCTCAGGCTTGACTTGAGTCATTGATTCATTATTTCCCCGGCCAATGAAAGCATCCACTTCGCTTAACTTCTTTGTCGTAACTATTCGTTGCTCGGGCCTACAGGAGCCTTTGGCCACTGGAACCTCGGTTGATATGACTTCGCTAATGTCATCACTTTTCATGTAGAACTTTGCATCAGCAAAATGTGATTAAGCTTCTGAAAACGGTTTGGTGTCGGCATCAACTTTCTTAATGCCTTGCTGATGAAACTTAAAACACTAATGGAGCGTGGACGTTACAACTCCGTTTTCATGAATCCAGGGACGTCCTAACAGTAGTCTGTATGTAGTTCTTGAATCGATCACATGAAATAGGGTATTTGCTCTAAAATCCCCTATGAAGAGTTCAAGGCGAATCATGCCTGTCGCTCGCGTCCTCCTTGATTAAAGCCTTGAATCACCAGCTTGCTGGTGGATAATTCATCCATTGAAATGCCTAACTGGTTCATAGTCGATTTTGGCATTATGTTGATAGCTGATCCATCATCAATGAGGATTTGACTAAGCTTTTGCTCTCGAATATATCCAGACACAAATAAAGGTCTATTATGAAATTTTGATCCGAGTAACAAATCTTCATCGGTGAATGATATCACTATGCAACATGAAGCGCATGTGTCTGCTTGAGAAGTAGAAGCAGTGGGACTACTGTCACCTTTTAAGATTTCGACCAATGCACCCTTGGTCTCCTGTGGTAGTGACAACAAATCATTTATGCTGAAAGAGGGTAGTTCTTCCGGTCGGGTTTTTGCCTTTGCCGTGTTTGAAGGAGCGCATCTTCTTTCGTCGCGCTAATGACGTGACACGCAACAGTTTCACCTAAAAAACTCTTTGGAAAGAAGTCTCCTAAGGTTATCGGTTGCCGAGGTCGAGGAAGTTCCTCGCTTTCTTCGATGATTGGTCGAGGTCTTTTCATACTCAACCTTGTTTTTCTTTTTTGGGTCTTACTTCTTCTTTTATGGTTTCAGTGCGAACGTGATTCTTTCTGAGTAAAATTTTGTTTATGTTTCTTTCGTCGGGTTACCAACGTCCATTCTTCATCTATATCTTCAACTCGTTCTTCTTTCTCTTGTAAGTTGGTTTTCTGAAAGTCGATCCTCCCTGTGGCCTTTAATGCCGGATATAATGATTGGTTCCAAAGATCCAAACTGGATTAAACTCCCTATTACGAACATGAGGATGTCCGGATGAATCATTACTGCAGCGTGATTTTTCTGCGCCACGTTCTCCAGGTCCAACTCGATTTTTCTTTCTTGAGCTAATTTCAAAATTAACTCTTTCAATACAAAGCATTTTTCCACCGGATGGCTCACAACTCGATGATATTTGCAGTAATTGGGATCGTTTACTCTCCTCAATTCTGCTGGTGGCTTACATTTAGGGAGCTCAATTAATTGTTTCTCGAGCAACTGTTCGAGCATATCTGGAAGATCGGAGTCTGGAAAAGGGTAAACTTTCTCTTGTCTCTCTTTCAACATTGGTCGTTTCTTCTCGCCTACATCTTGGCGTTTCTCAATCTTCTTCTCTTTAGCAGTAAACTTTAAAGGAGCCATATTTACGACCATAGCTTCTTTAGTTGCACCCTTCGATACCTTCTGGGTGCTCTTCACTTCTTTCCTTTCTTTCTTTACCTCTAGGATTAATAAATCGTTGCTCCCTCTATTAGCAATGCTCAACTCCATATCATGAGCTCGAGTAGCTAATTCCTCAAAGGTGCGGGGTTTTATCCCTTGTAGGATGTACAAAAGTCCCCAGTGCATTCCTTGAGTGCACATTTCAATAGCTGATAGTTCTGTCAACCTATCTTTGCAATCAAGGCTTAGTGCTCTCCAACGATTAATGTAGTCAATGACTGGCTCGCCTTTTCCTTGCTTGGTAGCAGTGAGCTCTATCATACTAACGATGCGCCTATGATGTGCACTTTGTGTGTTTACCGCAAGTGTACGGGTCAAGTTATAATATAAAACGGTTAAGTCCGAGTATCGTTTCCACTAGAGATCCAATTGGGAAGGTTTAAGTTATTTAGCTATTCTAGAATTGAATTAATTTTATTTGAGGATTGGAATTCAACTTTTGTTTTTGGGAAAAAGAAAAATCAAGCAAGAAAATATCAAAGGGAGAATTGCAAGAGTCAAAGATAGTTCTAGGGTTTCAAATCCTTATTTGTTTCATCATGCAAAATTATGGATTTCATGGATTTAATTCTTATGCCTAAGTCTAGAAACTTAATTCCAAGTTATCTTCTCTCAAAGACCACTCTTTCTCATGCAACTTGATTGATAGTTAATCTCTTAAAACCAATACAAAATTACATGGCATTAAAACTAGTCTTTAGCAACTTTCATTGTAAACCTAACTACTCTCGTGATAGATTAACAACGATTCATTGTTATAGATCAAATTAAACATATAATCTCTCGATTCATATATCTAATCTAACATGTGAAGGGGGCCAATCTTCAAGAATTAAACACAATAACAATGAAAAGCATATTTATTTGAACAAAACCATGAGTTTACAAAATTATCATGAGTTTACAAACAATTCATCAAAAACCCTAAAACCAAAGAGTTTAGCCACTCAGAGCATAAAGCAACATATTGATCAAAAAGAATCAAAGAAAGAGTGTAAAGAATAGGGAAACTCTACTAAAAAGAGGTTCTTGATTGAGGCAGCACCGTCACGAACTCCTTGGCTCTCGCGTCGGACTTCGAAGGGTACCAAAACTATCTCGAACTCTTTTCCTCTTCCTTGCGGCTAACTCACTCTTGAAACTCTAGCTTAATTCTCACCTTTTCGGATCGTTCTCTTGTTCTGCAACTTTCTTGATCTTCTTGATATTTCTCCCCCTTTTTGGCTGCTGAAAACCCCTAAATTTATTAAGTTTGGCCGCCCAAAATTTAACCTAAAATACAAAACTTGCGTTTAAATTAACGTTGGCGCCGCGGCGCTAGGGTTGCAGCCAAAAATAAGTTGCTCTCGGGTTTTAGCACCGTGGCAGCGCCGCGACGCTGTCTTGCGTTCACCAAGTATGCATCGAAGCAGCACCTTCCCAGCGCCGCGTTGCTGCTTTGCGTCCATGCTGATGTGTTTCAGCCTCAGCGCCGCGGCAGCGCTGCCTTAGCGCCGCGGCGCATCATGCGTTTCAAGCAAGGATGCGTTTTTCAGCACTTTTTCTCCATATTCTTGCTCGGTTTTGATCTTTCAGTCGTTTCTTCTAATTTTCCTGGTTTTAACCTGAAAATCACTAGCAAACAAGTGAAATCTAATATAAAACTCCCTTAATTTGAGAGAATAATAAGCACTTTTCAAGTGCTTATCAACATCCCAAACTTAGAGATTTGCTAGTCCCGAGCAAAGAATAAAATCAAATAATAGGGAGTTTTAGATGAAGAAGTGTGCAATTGACTCATGTCTCAGAGAATAGCATTCAGAGCTTAAGTAGAAACATGCAAGCATATCTATATTGTTATAATTATTCAAGGCCAAATCTTGCTATCTCCCAAGTGTGTGTGTGCAAGCCTCCTTCAATTTAAAATACTAGAACTCAAATTAGGACTTAAGAGAGTTTCTTTAGTTTTCCACCTACTCTAGCTCATGCACCAATCTTCAAGCTTTCATGCATTCAAGTGAGTAATATGTCCACTAAGGTGCCTGTCAATCATATATATATATTTTTTTTTTCATGGGCCCAAACTTGCATTCTTTTACCTAGAGGCACTAGCTTTCACACATTCACTGTAGGGACTTGTACCTAGTCAATTCCCAGGCGTCCTTACTGATCACAGCAAAGGCAGCTCTTTTTACCCCTATCCTTGCATACTCATTACAAGTTTAACATTTAAAAAGATAGATAAATAAAGCTCATATATTTTGTGTACACTCTTTCTTTTCTCAAGGCATGTATACTCTTTTCTTTTTCCTTAGTCTAAGATTATAAGCTATCATGCATTTCCACTCTCTCACCGGTGGGGCCTTTCGAAGTGACAACTAAATACACCCAACTTAATCCTTTTTTCAGTTAAAGATTCTAAATAGAAGTGGCTATGTGCTCAAGAATATGAGAGATTTTAAGAGGGACTTAAATGAATTTAACTCAAGATAGTGCTATTCTATTTCCACAATAAGTCATCTATCATGGAAATTCGAATCTCATCATGGGCAATCAACATCAAGGCACACAACCATAAACAACATTCCCATTAACTTTGAAAGCTCCAAAATTTAAAAAAAAAAAAAAATTCAAAAATTGTTTCAAAAAATTGACATGCATATGCTCATTAAAACCTTCACTAACATGCATAGCAGGATAAGAAAACACACAAAAGTATTGACATGCATATGATCATTAAAACCTTCACTAACATGCATAGTAGGATAAGAAAACACACAAAAGTATGAAAGACACCTCCCACCCCAAACTTAGAATCATGCATTGTCCCCAATGCATAAGAACATCTAACAAGGAAAGAGCAAGCCTGGGAGCAAGCGGGAAGCCACCAAACAGGCTTGGTGTAAGGAGTACTTTGTGTGATAAACCACGTTTCTGAGAAATAAAGCATATGAGTGACTCCAAGATTTATAAAATAAAAAGAACAAAAGTAAAGAAAGCAATAAAATTGGGTTGCCTCCCAATAAGCGCTTGGTTTAACGTCTTCTAGCTAGACGGGGCTCACGAATCATGGTGGATCCCAAGGTGGTTTCTTCCTTTCATGCTTTGGATCACCTCCAACTTTTAGTATTCGCCCACAATGACACTCACAAACATATTCATTAGCATTTAGTGAGTTAGTCAATAAATCATTATCAAGTTGAACAACATCGTTTCTAATGTGGTCAAGACTTATTAAAGAATCATTATGCTTAGATTTTAACGGACTCACCACTTCATTTTTATCATGCTTCTCCATGATAAAATAAAAAAAAATAAAAAAGGAAAAACAATAATATACAATAAAATAAGGAATAAAATAAAAATAAATAAATAAATAAACGATCAAATAATATACACCTCAAATTAAGATCTACACATCCAAAAAAAAATACATATATATAAATAAATAAACAATCAAATAATATACACCTCAAATTAAGATCTATCAATTCTAATGCATATTAAATAACAAATACCGTTCTTTTGATCCCCGGCAACGGCGCCAAAAACTTGATGTGCACTTTGTGTGTTTACCGCAAGTGTACGGGTCAAGTTATAATATAAAACGGTTAAGTCTGAGTATCGTTTCCACTAGAGATCCAATTGGGAAGGTTTAAGTTATTTAGCTATTCTAGAATTGAATTAATTTTATTTGAGGATTGGAATTCAACTTTTGTTTTTGGGAAAAAGAAAAATCAAGCAAGAAAATATCAAAGGGAGAATTGCAAGAGTCAAAGAGAGTTCTAGGGTTTCAAATCCTTGTTTGTTTCATCATGCAAAATTATGGATTTCATGGATTTAATTCTTATGCCTAAGTCTAGAAACTTAATTCCAAGTTATCTTCTCTCAAAGACAACTCTTTCTCATGCAACTTGATTGATAGTTAATCTCTTAAAACCAATACAAAATTACATGGCATTAAAACTAGTCTTTAGCAACTTTCATTGTAAACCTAACTACTCTCGTGATAGATTAACAACGATTCATTATTATAGATCAAATTAAACATATAATCTCTCGATTCATACATCTAATCTAACATGTGAAGGGGGCTAATCTTCAAGAATTAAACACAATAACAATGAAAAGCATATTTATTTGAACAAAACCATGAGTTTACAAAATTATCATGAGTTTACAAACAATTCATCAAAAACCCTAAAACCAAAGAGTTTAGCCACTCATAGCGTAAAGCAACATATTGATAAAAAAGAATCAAAGAAAGAGTGTAAAGAATAGGGAAACTCTACTGAAAAGAGGTTCTTGATTGAGGCAGCACTGTCACGAACTCCTTGGCTCTCGCGTCGGACTTCGAAGGGCACCAAAACTATCTCGAACTCTTTTCCTCTTCCTTGCGGCTAACTCACTCTTGGAACTCTAGCTTAATTCTCACCTTTTCGGATCGTTCTCTTGTTCTGCAACTTTCTTGATCTTCTTGATATTTCTCCCACTTTTTGGCTGTTGAAAACCCCTAAATTTATAGAGTTTGGCCGCCCAAAATTTAACCTAAAATACAAAACTTGCGTTTAAATTAACGCTGGCGCCGCGGCGCTAGGGTTGCAGCCAAAAATAAGTTGCTCTCGGGTTTTAGCGTCGTGGCAGCGCCGCGACGCTGTCTTGCGTTCACCAAGTATGCGTCGAAGCAGCGCCTCCCCAGCGCCGCGTTGCTGCTTTGCGTCCATGCTGATGCGTTTCAGCCTCAGCGTCGCGGCAGCGCTGCCTTAGCGCCGCGGCGCATCATGCGTTTCAAGCAAGAATGCGTTTTTCAGCACTTTTTCTCCATATTCTTGCTCGATTTTGATCTTTCAGTCGTTTTTTCTAATTTTCCTGGTTTTAACCTGAAAATCACTAACAAACAAGTGAAATCTAATATAAAACTCCCTTAATTTGAGAGAATAATAAGCACTTTTCAAGTGCTTATCAGCCTAGTACTGTAGAAACGATTGAGGAATTCTCTCTCAAGCTTCTCCCAGCTATCGATAGTTTCGGGCTCCAAGTCAGTGTACCAGTCGAAGGCGTTTCCCTTCAGAGTTCGAACGAACTGTTTAACTAGGAGGTTTTCTCTTGTTTCAGCATTTTCACAGGTTTCAATGAAGTGAGTAACATGTTGCTTTGGGTTGCCCTTTCCGTCGAATTGTTGGAATTTTGGCGGCTCATACCCATTTGGCATCCTTAGGTTGTCAATCCTCTTCGTATACGGCTTGGAATACAAGAGGGAGGTTTGACTAGGACCTCCATATTGAGCCTTGATGGAGTTCGCAATCATTTCCTGTAACTGTTAGACAGACAACGAAGCAATTGAAGTTGAATCTTGGGGCTGACTATCTTGTAAAACCTTCTTCCCTTTGTCATTGTTCTTGACTGCATGTGTATGATTTGATTCAGCCGCATCACGATTTTCAATATGATTCTTGAGGGATGAATCTCATAATCCCTTTCTTCAACTGCCTTCAGTAGCATGTTAACTTTCTTTTCAAGTTCAGCCATTCTCTCCTCACTTGTTCCCACGTCAGCCATGATGACTGACATTACATTTGGTTGGGATGCCTCCTCGCTTGGTCGTTCAAAAGTTGAGGTATGCTTGTCAAGTGTAGGATTCTCTTTGATGACGACCCCAGTTTTCGGGTCTCTTAAGATCCGTTCCCATATATTTCTCGCGATCTCAAAGGTAGGTTGCTCTTCCTACTGTATTTCCTTAGAGCGGCTGCGAGTAATCGATCTTCTGGAAGTGTCACTTGAAGCATTAGAAGCATTGTCTTTGGATGCCATTTCATATGTCTTGTACGGGAGAAAGAGATGAAAGGAAGAGACGGTCCCACTAGCTGTGCCAATTTGTTCGACGAGATTTCCGAAGAAATTTAATTTGTGGAACTTGAGCTTCGTATTTGTATTAGAATCAGTTTTGTGAGTACAATCTCTAATATATTTGATCATTTGATTCTTTCTCTAAAAAAAAAAAAGTAAACACGTGCGACTTGAATTCTTGAGATCTTCAATGAAACTTTTCTCTCAAGGTCTTAAACGCCAGAGTCTTCAATCTTTGGATCTTTGAATTTTTAGCTTCTTTGAAGCTTCAGGGAGCTTCAATCTTCAGAGCTTGTGAGCTTAGGAGCTTCGGTCTTTAGATTTTGAACTTCGGCCTTCAATTCTTCAGAATTTGGATTTCCAGAGCTTTAGCACTTTTCTTCACTCTCCAAAAAAGGGTCCCCCCTAAATGAAGAGATAAAGCCTCTATTTATAGAGTTTCTATGGGCCTTCATGAGCTTGGGCCCAATTGCTTTTGAGCCCCAAAAATTGGGATTGGGCTTGGGCCCAATATCTTCTTTGACCCAAAAAAAAATCACAATGGACTTGAATTGGGTTAGGCTTTTAACCCGAGCAACTTTAATTACTCGGCCCAATCTGATTTATAAATTCCACAATGCATTTGGACTTATGATGACGTGGCGAAATTTGGTTGGCCGAAATTTCTCATTGAACAATAATAAATAAATAAATAAAATAAAATAAAAGACGCATGTAAGAGAAATTTCTCTTGGTTTTGAACTTCTTTAAACAATTTTCTTTTCAGAACCTATACAAGTAAAGGAAGTTTCTCCAAATATATAAAAAAAATGTTTCTCTCATAAACGGAAGCAAGAATTGGCAAGAAGTTTTTTCAAATGAGAAAACAAGATATATTTGATATATATAGCAAAACATATTTGATGTATGTTTAAATTTTTTAGAAATAAAGCCAAATTATATTTGATAAGTGCATAAACAAGATAATTTGTACAATATATTGTCTTATATATCAAATAATATATGTTATGCATATTTACATTTTTCAGTATATCTGTAAATACACCAAAAATAAATTATGATATATATGATATATATTTATAATTTTCAGTATATTTGACATATATTTGAGATCTTAACAGAGAGGTTGTCAATTCTGAACGAGAAATAGAGGAAAAAATAATAATAATAAAAAAAGAATATTTGAAATATCTTGAAAAGAAATAAATATTATTTGAAATATTTGAATTAGATGAATATCAGCAGAAATTATTAACGAAGTCAAAAAATTTTTAAAAAAAATGTTGTAATAAGAAAACAATTAAATATTTAAGAAGTTTTGAAATAATGGTGAAAAGGTTAAAGGAAGAAAGAAAACAGTGGGGAAGAGATTGAAGGCAATGAGAGAGATGGAGTGGGATAAAATAATAATAATAAAATATTTAAGTTGATGTAATCAAAAGGTTAATAAAAGATTAAAAGAAAAAAAAATCTAAATGAGATTTAAATCTCATTTTCATCAAGTATTGGGTTCACTAGTTGTACGAAATTGGAGAGTATTTTCGTTATACAACATGGGAGTAGAGCTAAATAGAAACTATATCAATTTAAGACTAAAGTAATATTTAAATCTATAAAATTCTAGTCTCTCTTCCACTACTCTATAAACTTTTTTTAACATCTCTCTTCTCTCTAGCTTGCACACCATACTCTCTCCAATATTTCCATACAATAAATCTTAACCCTCAATTATTTTCAATAGACCATTTAATAAATTTTTCTAAAATTTTTCAAACAAAATTCTAGGAAAATTATCTTAAATAACAAAAATGCTGAAAATATTTACAACCAATAGCAAAATGCATAGATGATAGTCTATCGTGATCTATAACGATCTATTGCAGATAGACAGTAAAATTTTACTATATTTTTAAATATTTTGGTCCCTTTGCTATATTTGAAAAGAAAAGAGCCCTAAATTATATTGTACACTTGATTTCATTGTACAATATAAATTTATTTCTTTTGCACGGTAAATTTATGAATATTTTTTACATTTTCTTTTTTAATTTGTATATAATTCTGTGGGAAAACTTTTCCACAAATGAAAATTGAAAACCAAAGAAATAAAGGGTAGTTACCATGTGTATTTATATTTTTTAATAATTAGATTTAAATACTATTTTGGTCTCTATTTTCGTCATTTGTTCATTTTTATTTATATACTTTGAGCTATTCATTTTAGATCATGCAACTTTTGTTCATTTTAGTTGTTATAATCTTAAAACATCGGTTTTGGTTGTGGTACTTTTAGGAGTGATCATTATTTAATCTAAACTTTTAACACAAAAAAACCTTAGGTCATGTTAAAGATTTAATTGAAAGGTACTTTAAGAAGTGATCATTATTTGATCTAAACTTTCTTAAAATGTAGCAATTGACATTTATTTCTACATTTTATAAAATTTAGTAAATGAAGTGTCATGTTAAAGATTTAATAGAAAGAATGACATAAATATGAAAATGAATCCAAAATGGTTACTATTTAAAGACCAAAATGGATGTTTCAAAATTACTAAGGACTAAAATAGACATTTCAAAAGTACAAAATGAAGGTTTTGAACCTAGAGAACTTAGCATTGACCAAAATAATATTTAAACTTAAAAATTAAAAATAATAAATGAGAAAAAAAAATTAACTTCTCCAAAAATCAGCCCTTATGGATATAAGTTTACATGAATAAACGAGATCAAAACATGTTTATTTAACTAAAACAAATCTAAATTCTTGTTAAATATATTATTAAGAAAACAAAAATAATAAACATGAATCAAAGGCTAAATCAAAATAACCATTTTTTCTCTATACGATGCAAAAAAAAAAATATAAAATATAAAAGATTAAGACTATTGTAAAATTAAGGAGCAAAATGACAGAAAAATGGGAGCACGAAAATTGAAAAATTATATATTGAAATAATAAATAATAAAATAATATCAAAGGAATTAAAATAACCAAATTAAATAAAGTAAACTTAAAATAAACTAAAATAAAGAAAGTGGAATTTTATAGAAAATGAAATTTCTCAAATTTCACAAATCTTTTCTCTTCTTTTCTGTCCAGTGTGTGTGTTACAATATCCACCAAAAACCTCTATTTATAGGCAACTTAGCAAATAGGTAGTGACATTTCATGGCCACTAAGGATGTGTCATTAGTAGACACATGACCTTTAGCCACTAAGCTTAATTATATAATGGATATCTAATTTGTTATAATATTCATAATACTCCGCCTTAGATGCCCCTTACTAGGAAAAAGCCCAATGGGAAACAAATCATAGTGAAGGAAAAATACTACATATTTCAGATAATCTAATATTTTTAAAAGAATACAATACATTTGCTCTCCTCATAGGAACATCATTTGAGATCTCTGAGTCGTCGCATTCCAATGTTCTGCACCAATTTTTCAAAGGTTGCGGTTGGTAATGATTTTATAAATAAATCTGCAAGGTTATCCTTCAAACATATTTGTTGTACAGTGATGTCGCCATGTTCTTCAAGATCATGAGTGTAGAAAAACTTTGGTGAAATATGCTTTGTTCTATCTCATTTAATATATTCTCATTTGATTTGGGCTATACATGCTGTGTTATCTTTGTATAAAGTTGTTGGAGAATTTTTACTAGAAGACAAGCCACATGTTTCATGAATGTGTTGAGTCATTGATCTTAGTCATACACATTCTCTACTAGCTTCATAGATTGCAAGAACTTCAGCATGATTTGAAGAATTTGTTGTTATGGTTTGTTTCACTGATCGCCAGGATATAGTAGTTCCTCCACATGTGAACAGATAATCTATTTGAGATCTAGCTTTGTGTGAATCAAATAAATATCCAGAATCTACATAACCAACTAAGTCAAAATTTGATTTAGTTGAATAAAACAAACCCATATCGATCATTCCTCGGAGATAACGGAGTATATGCTTAATTCCACTTCAATGTCTTTTTGTTGGAGAAGAACTGTATCTAGCTAATAAATTTACTGAAAATGCAATATCTAGTCTTATATTATTAGCAAGATACATAAGTGCACCAATTGCACAAAAATATGGTACTTCAGGACCAAGAAGTTCTTCATTATTATCTCAAGGTCGAAATATATGTTTGTTCACATTTAGTGAACGAACTTCCATTGGAATGTTTAATGGATGTGTTTTGTCCATATAGAATCTTTTTAAAATTTTTCCTGTATAGGTTGACTGATGAACAAATATCTCATCTGCTAAATACTCAATTTGCAATCCAAGTCAAAATTTTGTCTTTTCGAGATCTTTCATCTCAAATTCTTTCCTAGGATATTCTATTGCCTTTGAAAGCTCTTCAAGAATTCCAATTATATTTAGGTCATCAACATATACATATATAATAGCAAATCCTGACTATAATTTCATTATAAAAACACATGAACATATTGAATTATTCTTTCAACAAATATCCACTCAGACGATTATACCACATTCTTCCTGATTGTTTCAATCCATATAGTGATTTCTGTAATTTTATTAAATATAGTTCTCGAGAACTTGATTTATGTATTTTAGGTATCTTAAATCCTTTTGGGATTCTCATATAAATGTCATTATCAAGAAATTCATATAAATATGCTATGACAACATCCATAAGATGATTGTCCAATTTTTCATACACAATCAAGCCAATTAAATATCTTAATGTAATTGCATCTACCACCGGAGAATATGTCTCCTCAAAATCAATACCAGGTCTTTGTGAAAAAAATTGTGTAACTAATCTTGATTTATATCTTGTGATCTCATTATTTTCATTTCTTTTTCTCACAAATACCCATTTGTATCCCACAGGTTTGACATCTTCTAGTGTCCGGGCTATTGGTCCAAAAACTTGACGTTTGAAGGTGAGTTTAATTCTGCTTCGATTGCTTCTTTCCACTGAAGCCAATCTCTTCTATGTCGACATTCTTCAACAGATTTTGGTTCAGGATCCTCATTTTCAGATATAATATCAAGTGCAACATTATGTGCAAAAATGTTATCAATAACTATATTAGTTAGATTCCATATTTTCCCTATCATGACATAATTTATTGAAATCTCATTATTATCTTTAGGTATTTCATCTTCTTCACTAATTGGATTATCAGTCATGTCAAAAGTTTCTTTGTGGATATTTACATCCTCAACCAAGTCTTTTTTACTATCGTTTATTCTTCTTTTTCGAGGATTTTTATCTTTGGAACCTACTGGTCTACCACGTTTCTGGCGTGTTCCAGATTCATTAGTGACAACTTGCTGTGTTGAGATATCAATTTTTGACGGAACATTTGCAACGGGTATATGTGATTTAGTTACTTTCTTTGCATCTAAAAATGCATCTAGTAATTGATTTGTTATATTTTGCAAATGAATTATTTTATGAACTTCAAGTTTACATTGATTTGTACGGGGATCTAAATGAGACAATAATGATGCATCCCATGCAATTTCCTTTTCCAACTTCTTAATACCTCCCTCTAATGTTGGAAAATTTGTCTCATTAAAATGACAATCAGCAAATCGTGCAATAAATACATCACCCATAAGAGGTTCAAGATATTTAATAATTGATAGGGAATCATATCCAACGTATATTCCTAACCTCCTTTGAGGACCCATCTTAGTACGTTGTGGTGGAGTAATTGGAACATATACTACACATCCAAAAATTCTTAGATGGGAAATATTTGACTCCTGGCCATAAGCTAATTGTAATGGTGAGTATTTATGATAAGCTACTGGCCTAATGCGTGCAAGTGACGCAACATGCAAAATAGCATGTCTGCATACATATGTAGGAAGCTTAGCTCTCATAAGTAAAGGTCTAGCAATTAATTGCAAACATTTATAAATGATTCTGCTAAACCATTTTGTGTATGAACATGAACTACAAGATGTTCAACATTTATCCCAATTGACATATAATAATTATCAAAAGTTTGGGATGTAAATTCACTAGCATTATCAAGACAAATGGTCTTAATTTTTTAATCAAGAAATTGTGCCTTAACTTAATTATTTGAGCAAGTAATCTTGCAAATGCAAGGTTTCGACTTGATAATAAACACACGTGTGACCATCTACTAGATGCGTCTATTAATACCATAAAGTATTTAAATGGTCCACTTAATGGGTTAATAGGTCCACATATATCACCATGAATTCGTTCCAAAAATGCAGGTGATTCAGTTTCCACTTTAGCTGGTGATGGTCTAATTATTAATTTGCCTTGAGAGCAAGCATCACATAATAATTCACTAGATTGAAGAATCTTCTGGTTCTTTAATAGGTGTCCATTTGAATTTTCAATGATTCATCTCATCATTATAGATCCTAGATGACCCGACCGGTCATGCCAAATTGTAAATATATCTGGATTCATGAACTTTAGGTTCATTGTTGCATATGTTTTAATGACTCGTATATGAGTATAATATAATCCAAAAGATAAAGTAGACAACTTTTTCAATATACGTTTTTAATCTAAGATAAGAGATATGATATAAAGATATTCTATCTCATTTTTCCTATCAGTCTCAATATGATAACCATTGCAACATATATCTTTAAAACTTAATAGATTTCTCTTTGATTGACTAGAGAACAATGCATTGTTAATTGTAAATTTTGTTCCTCTAGGCAAAATAATATTTGCTTTTCCAAATCCTTTAATCAAGTATGCATAACCTAATATTGTATTGACTTTTGTTTCTAGCATTGTCAATTTGGGAAAATATTTTCTATTTGTAAGTATTATACGTGTAGTTGCATAATTTGCTAGACATAGATCTTCATTCCTCATTTTTAAGTCACTCAACATATGAAAATTGTCTATGATTATTCATTTAAACAAAAGAATTACAATAAGACAAACAAAACTTGAAATACAAAAGTTTAAAAAAAATATGAAAGATAGATGGACAAAAAAAACAACATTAATTCTAAATATTCTCAAAATTAAAAGAAACACTTGCTATGCTATCATCTGTGCTGATTATCTCTTCAGAAGATTCAAATAAGTCCGCCACATCTAAATTTGTCATATTGGATGGGTCAAATATATCATTATTCTGGTATGCAAAATTTGTTTCCACATTTTTCTCTTTTTCCTTCAAGGAAGCTTGATAGATATCAACTAGGTATTTTGATGTACGACAAACACGAGATCAGTGCTCAGTCATCCTGCATCGGTAGCATTTATGTTCATCATCTTTTGTATTTTTATCTTATGGAGCTTTTCCTTTATGATCATCATTTAAGGTGGTTCTTTTGAAATTTAGATGATTAGAATGACCACCACGAAAAAAATAATTATTTCTTCCTTTGCCATGGTCACAACCACGACCACAACCTCGACCACGATTATTAAAATTTACAGCATTCACTTCAGGGAATTGTGTTGTTCCAGTTGGTCGAGATTCATGGTTCTTCATCAATAGCTCATTATTTTGTTCAGCTACGAGAAGACATGAAATTAATTTAGAATATTGTTTAAAACATTTCTCTGGATATTGCTGCTGCAGGAGCATATTCAAGGTATGAAATGTAGAAAATGTCTTCTCCAACATATCCGCATCGGTAATTTTCTCTCCGCACAACAACAATTTTGAACTGATTTTAAATAATGCGGAGTTGTAGTCACTTACTGATTTGAAATCTTGGAAACTCAAATGCATCCATTCATAACGAGCTTTAGGAAGAATGACTGTTTTCTGATGATTATATCTCTGTTTTAAATTCTTCCACAAGATATAGAGATCTTTTATTGTTAAATATTCCATCTTCAATCCCTCGTGGAGATGACGACGAAGGAAAATCATAGTTTTTGCTTTTTCCTGAATGGATGTTGCATTTCCCTGTTTAATTGTTTCTCTCAGGTTCATGGCATCTAGATGTATTTCAGCATCAAGCACCCATGACAATAATTATTTCCATTGATGTCAAGGGTGGCAAATTCTATTTTTGTAAGATTTGCCATGATAACACTATCACAAATAATTATATTTATATTAGCAATTTAATATATACTAAACATGCAAAACAACGTTTAATTTACTAATTATAACAAAGAAAAAATGACATACCTTCAGAACCTATCTTCAACAGAGAAACGACAAGAGCTCATGCTAATAACGTATTGTAAAATTGAGGAGCAAAATGACAGAAAGACAGGAGCACAAAAACAGAGATATTAAAATATTAAAATAATAAATAATAAAATAATATCAAAGGAATTAAAATAACCAAATTAAATAAAGTAAACTTAAAATAAACTAAAATAAAGAAAGTGAGATTTTATGGAAAATTAAATTTCTCAAATTTCACCAATCCTTTCTCTTTTTTCTCTCCAATGTGTGTGTTACAATATCCACCAAAAGCCTCTATTTATAGGCAATTTGGCAAGTAGGTAATGACATTTCATAGCCACTAAGGATGTGTCATTAGTACATACATGACCTTTAGCCATTAAGCTTAATTATATAATGGACATTTAATTTGTTATAATATTCATAATAAAGACTAAGATTTTAACACTTCATGAGTGTTGAAAATTTGATTGGTGATGATTGTTTTTGCCTTAAAAAGAACAATATTTTTAATTCTCAGCCATAAAACCTATTATTTTCACGTTTTAAAATTAGGGGAATCTGTTTTTAAAATATATTAAATTATATTCTATTAAAAAAAATGATTGAACAAACAAATAAATGATTATCAAATGTGATAGGTGGGTCATTTAAGTAGTTAAAAAGAAACCATCAATATGACTAAGATTTGACTTGAAAAAACATAAATTTGGTGCAAGTCGAGTCAAGAAGTGAATAGTTTGGCATTGAAAGAATTGGAGACAAAATACTATTTGAAATTTAATAGCTGCCAAACTTTTTAATAGTGTTTTTTTTTTATTCAATTCTCTTTCAAAGTAACCTAAAATCATCAATATATTGGCTACCTAACTTTTCAAGACTTTTTCCCTAGTCTTGTATCATCTTTATCTATGGTTGTAAAAGCTATCTACTAATTCATACATATGTTGAAAAATGTTAGTAAAATTTAATATAATAAGGAATGGTTTAAGTTAAAATTTTAGATACTATGTTTTAGACATTGTTTATGTATATTTATTATTTTATGAATTTTGATCGCATGAGTCGAGGTTTCCTATCCTTCATGAAAGCAATTTGGAAAGGTTCCAACTATTGTTTGGTCTTGCTGTTAATGATGGTAAGAGCTCGATGTTTTGTGTTGGTGAAGTGAAGGGTCTTTCCACATTCATAGGGTTCCCATTAGCGTCACTTTTTGTTTATGTGTTGGCTTGCTTCTTATTTTCAAAAAAAGATAAAAACAAGACTCTCGTAGTTTAACCATTTGCCTCTGATGGAAAAGGTTACTACTTGTGTGAGGAGTTGATCAGTTAGGGTTTTGTCTTATGATAGTTGGTTACAACTTATGTAGTCTATTTTGCCTATCAAGTTTATTAGGCTAATGTATTTGTTCTGCCCGCGAAAGTTGTGCATGATTTAGATCGTTGACTTCATTCTTATCCTTGGAGAGTGAAAAGCGCTTGAAAAGTGCTTTCTATTCTCTCAAATTAAGGGAGTTTATATTAGATTTCACTTGTGTGCTTTGATGTTGATTGCCCATGATGAGATTCGAATTTGCATAATAAATGACTTATTGTGGAAATAGAATAACATTATCTAAATTGAAAAAAAGATTAAGTTAGGTGTATTTGGTTTTCACTCTGAAAGACCTCATCGGTTAAAGAGTGGAAATGCATGATAGTTTATAATCTTAGGATAAGGAAAAAGAAAACAGTATACATGCCTTTAAGAAAAGAAAAAGTGTACAAAAAAATATATGAGCTTTATTTGCCTATCTTTTTAAATGTTAAACTTGTAATGAGTATGTATGGATGAGGGTAAAAAGAGCTGCCTTTACTGTGATCAGTAAGGACGCCTGGGAATTGACTAGGTACGAGTCCCTACAGTGAATGTGTGAAAGCTAGTGCCCCTAGGTAAAAGAATGCAAGTTTAAAGCTCATGAAAAAAATATGATTGAACGGCACCTTAGTGGACATATTACCTACTTGAAATGTGTGGATGCTTGAAGATTGGTGCATGAGCTAGAGTAGGGGGAAAACTAAAGAAACTCTCTTAAGTCCCAATTTGAGTTCTATCATTTTAAATTGAATGAGGCTTGCACACACACACATGGGATATAACAAGATTTGGCCTTGAATGATTATAACAATATAGATATGCTTGCATGTTTCTACTTAAGCTCTCTATTCTCTGAGACATGAGTTAATTGCACACTTCTTCATCTAAACTCCCTATTATTTGATTCTATTATTTGCTCGGGACTAGCAAATCTCTAAGTTTGGGGTGGTGAAAAGTGCTTGAAAAGTGTTTTTTATTCTCTCAAATTAAGGGAGTTTATATTAGATTTCACTTGTGTGCTAGTGATTTTCAGGTCAAAATAAGAAAAATTAGAAGAGAAGACCAACAGATCAAAATCGAGCCAGAATACAGTGAAAAAGAGATGAAAAATACAAAGTTGCCAAAAAAATGGCAGCGTCGCGACGCTGTTTCCTGAGAGGATGTCTGCTGCAGCATAGCGGCAGCACTGCAATGCTATCCAACAGTGTCGCGGTGCTATCTTTCCATATTTGGCAGCGCCGCGGCTCCAGTATTCCTTCATTAATATTCTTGTATTTTTGGAAAGTTTTTTGGGCGGCCAACTCTAACAATTGGGGGGTTTCTAGCAGCCCTAATCATCAATCTACAGACCAAAAGAGACACAAGAAGGAAAGAATTGAGTGAGAGTTCATAAAAGAGCCTAAAAGAGTGATAGCTGCAATGAAGAGGAAAAGAGTTCAAGAGAGTCATAGTGTCGTTCAAGTACCGACGTGAGGGCCAAGGAGATTGTGATGGTGCTACCTCAATCAAGAGCCTCTTTTCAGTAGAGTTTCCCTTTCTTACACTCTTTCTTTGTTTATATTGTTTGAACATGTTGCTTCAAGCTATGAGTAGCTAAACTCTTTAGTTTTAGGGGTTTTGATGAATTATTTATGAATTCATGTTGATATTGTAGACTTTCACGGTTTTGTTGTAATGATTATACTTTTAATTGTTATTTGTGCTTAATTCTTGAGGATTGGCCACCTTCACATGTTAGGTTAGATGTATGGTTGAGAGATTGTATGTCTAACTAGATCTATAACAATGATTTGTTGTTAATCTATCATGAGAATAGTTAGGTTAACAATGAAAGTTGCTAAAGACTACTCTTAATGCCATGTAATTTGTATTGGTTTCAAGAGATTAGTAATCAATTGAGTTGCATGATAAAGAATTGTTATTTAGAGAAAATAATTTGGAATTAAGTTTTTAGACTTAGGCATATGAATTATAATAAAATCCATGAACCCTAGAATATTGCATGATGAAATAAACAAGGATTCATTACCCTAGAACTCTCTTTGACTCTTGTGTTTCTTACTTTATTTACTTTCCTTATTTAGTTTTTATTTTCCATAATCCACAACTTCAATTCGAATCCTCAAATAAAATTGATTCGATTCTATAATAGCTAAGTAACATAAACCTTCACAATTGGATCCTCAGTGGAACGATATTCGGACTTTACCGTCTTCTATTATAACTTGACCCATACACTTGCGGTTAACACATAAAGTGGCACAATCAGAGAGTGATGTTAAAGTGTGTTTATGGGGCCAAAGTTGGTTTGTTCGAAGGTCTATCTTCCATGCTACAAGGTGGCCGAGGTACCCATCATATTCCTTCTTGAAATGTTGCTGTTGTGGCTTATCTTCATTGGTTTTGGATCCTTGTGGTCACCTAGGTAAAGGCATATATTTTGTGCAATCAAAGCATTTAGGCAGTTTAGTCCATCTAGTTTTTCGTATTGGTGTTGGTTGACTATTCTTTGCATTTGAGACAGTTTGCGATCCTTGGTTCATTTTTCTACTAGAAATTAGCATCGCAACCTATACTTCAGCATTTTAGTACCATGGTTATTTTATATTCTCGTAGTTCTCTAAGTTTGGTGATTTTCTCCACCAAGATGGGACTTTGGGCATGACCTTCTAACGCTAGAGAGTTGGTTTATATTTTAGAGCAAGTTTGGGTGGTTGTGCCCAAGGTTGAAAGGGAGGATCGTGCAGTTTGGCTCCTTTATTATTCTAGAGTGCTTTTAGTCACTAGTGCCTAGGAGCCCTTACAACCTAGGCATCTTATGGTACCTTTGGGCTAGCCTCCTCTAGTTTGGAGGTAATACTCCTAGACTACACTCTTTTAATGCATGGTTTGCTATTTAAAATCGACTACAGATGTATGATCGTATTAGTATGTAGTGTTCTAATATACCTAATGCTTGTGTTCTTTGTACTGTTGGTGTTGAGTCCCGGGACCATTTATTCTTTGATTGAGTTTTTAGTCATGTGCTATATTTGGAGAGACATGTTCTTCTGGGGAGGTTGTTCTTATTGGATTTCTCATTGGGGCATTAAAATTATTGACTGGATACGAGCAATTGGTTATGATGTAAGGTTTGAAGAGTTATATGGTTTGTTGTTATTTATCATGTGTCCATGTAAGTACCTTGTGACCTCACCATGATCAGATAGGTTGTGTGGTCTGAGGTTTTTCTTTATTGTTCTAAGTGGTTTGGGGCTTCTATTGAGAGGATTTAATATGTTCTTTTCCTTGGGACCTTTTTCCTTGAGCTGTGTGAGCTTTTTCTTTTGTGTGGTCCGTTGTGTCTTCGTTCTTGTATTTTTATTAACTCTTTTGGTTGAGTTTTGTTTGTGTATTGACCTCAGGTTATGAGGTTTCTCTTTATTGCATTTCAATACATTTGCTTAAAAAAAAAAGAAACAAACAAGCAAATGAAAAGATTCTAGCATATGTTTTTGTTCAAGTTTCATTACATGCACTCATTAATTTTAACAAAAAAAAAAAAAAAAAAAAGAAATAGAAAATTACACAAAGAACGTCAAGCTTTTTTTAGAAAAATGAATGACGGTAAGAGAGATTTGAATTTTTGATCTTATATAAAGACATGCCAATTATCGTTGAGTTGTATTCATTTATTAGTTGATAAAATTAAAGTCTCGTAAGAGATAAAACTGGGCTTCAATACACAAAATCTCAACAATGGAATATATCTTTCAAAACTCACGAAGTTTCAACAACTCAAAGTATAGTATTTAAAGGCCCATCGATCAAATTTATATTACTCACAATATGTCAATATATACATCATCGAACGATTGTACTAAAAACCAACATTCAACATTCTCATGATAATAAATATTTTCTTATGCTTTTTCAAACAAAAGTCTATAAAAAAAAATAGGAAAAAATATCAATTTATACCAATAAACTTTGGAAGTTGTGTATCAATTAAAATCTTGAACTATAATTGTATCAGATTAAACCCTGAACTTCTTAAGTGTATCAATATGCACTTTCCTTCAAATTATGCTTGAAAGATATTGTGTGAAACTTATAATTTTTATCAATCAAACTCCTATATTTTCATAAGGGACTCTTCTTTATGACTACCTTGTTGAGTTTTTGGCAAAATATTAGAAGTGTAGTTGTCCAACAATGGCAAGATTGAAGAAAGTGATGCGCTCCAATAAAAGGAGCCTCTACATTTGGTTTCAAATTGTCCCAGTTAGAAACATTTTAAATTTAGACGTACTAACTCTAGTTAAATTCATATTTGAATTCTCTAGTTTAAGAATGGGAAAAATGGTGTGCGTAATCAAAAGCTTTGAAAGAGTAATTTTGTAATCAGAGTCAGGGAGAGATTTCTGTGTGATTGTAAAATTTTTTCACATAGTATAATGTTTCTGGTATGTGGTTTTTCCTCTAGTTTAGAGTTTTTCCATATTAATTCTTGTGTATCAAGTTTTATTGTTTTCTTTTAATTTCTCTGTTATTTTTTCTATTTATTTTGTGGTAGAAGTGGGGGCTTTCCAAATAAGAGGTATAAAATCATCCCTACATCAACTCTCCACATGTGACAATTTGAATGGATGGATGGACGATTCTTAAAAAAAAAAGAAAAAAAAAATCCTTAAATTATAAATGTACAAATCGATACTTATACAATTATAAGTGTCACACGATATTTTTTTAAACGAAAAATATAATGACTATACCTGTATTAAGTTTAAGATTTTAATTAATACCATCACCAAAATTGAAAGGCATAAATGATGTTTTCTCTAGAAATTATAATTACAACGTTCATAGTTCAACGAATACGAAACTAAAAGCCAATTATTTATGGTTTCGGTACAAATCGACACACAATAATTGCCAGAGACAAATTTTCTGTTTGAAAGATAGAGACTACCAAGGAAAAAGAGAAGTCACGTTTTTATTGAGCCGCAAACATTTATTTTTGTCTTTTTTTAAATAACAAATTTGGTTCCATAATTTTTGAAAACTTAAAATTTAGTCCTAATATTTTTACATATTAAAATTTTTTCCTTACGATTTAATAAACTTCTTAAAATAGTTTTTTGATAAAACTCTTATACAATTTTCTTTCTAATAACATTTTATTTGATTTTTAGTAAACTGCAGGCCGAATACATTTTTAAATTATGCCGACTAAATATTAATTTTTTTAAAATTATAGGACTAAATTTGTAATTATCTGGTAAATTATGCTTGCCACCTTATCTGCAATAAAAAGAACCAACTTTTTTCTTACACATTTTCTTAACAACGAAGCAAAAAAGTAAAATAAAATTCTACTTCTCACTTTCAATATTGTCAAAAAGAAAAAGAAAAAAAGAAATATGATTCTGCAAGCTAAAATGAACAAATTAAAGAGAACTTCCAGGTTAATTACAACATTGGAGATTTAAATTAGATCAAAACAAGCTGATTTCTCTCTATGAATGCATAATTTAAAAGAAAAATACTAATTCAAGCCAAAAGGTTAAAATTAGATAAAGTGTGGGAGGAACTGAAACAAAAATACCCACTTAGTAAGAAGAACTCAGGTGAAATTAAAACACACCCAAACGAATCCATTGGGAAGAGACTTCTGTATGTAAAAAATAATTGCAAATTATGTTTCATGTGTCTATTCACACCCTTGAACAAAATAAATACAAAAGAAAAAACTAATTAGAGTTTATACGAAAAAAAAAAAAAAAAATTGTTTCCCACTTGAACAATAAAAAATTAACAAAGCTACCACACTTCCATTAATTTATGTTACCTTTTCCTCTTCTAATATTTAGCTAAAAATGTTCTGCAAACTTGCTCTCACCCTCATCAACATCAAGAGGAAAGAAGGAAAAAATAAAAAAAATGAAGAAGTATTGTGTTCTGCAATCTGAAATGAATAGTATATATAGATCATAAAATACAAGTTACAACATAGGTAATTTAAATGGATCAAACTAAGCTAATATTTTCTTAAAAAAAAGCAAATACTAATGGCGCCAAACAAAAAAAATGGATAAATTATGAGATGCAAAAGAAATTGAGGGAAAAAAGTAGTTTTAGTGACAGATATAGGAGTGAGCACCTACCAAAGAGAGCATAGCTCTATTGACATGTGAAAATATTAGTAACTACGAGATTTTCCGTTTGAATTTCTAAATAATTAAGAAAAAAAATAGTGAACACTAGAAGTAGAGAAATATTAAGAGATAATTTATTGGGAGTGGTGATTTGTGTGTTTCTTCATGGAGGATTCTCTATGAAAATGCTCCAAAGGCCAATGCTTCCACTAGGATGATGATACTCTCTCAAGGGCATCTCTCAAGGGCTTGGAGACCTCTCTCTCTCTCAAACCAAAGTTGGATGTTTATTGGAATATATAGAGTGATGATACATTGATCTATCTAGTTTTTGGGCTTTCAAGTTTATTTTTATTTGGTCTTTCAACTTTTAAAGTATTAGGTTAGTTTCTGAATTTTTAAGCTCGTTTAAGATTTGAATGTCTTTTTTAATCTCATCACTTTAGAAAAAAATAACAAGAGAATAATATCATTTTGATCCCTAAGTTTTGAGTTTATTTCATATTTGATCCTTACGTTTAAAAATGTTATACCTTTCGTCCTTCAATTTTTGATTTTTTTAATAAATACGCACTTCAGTCTTTTGTGTCAATATATATTAATTAATTTAAAATAATTATGAAGAAAAATACTAAAATTAATTTTAATATTGATAAAAAAAATAGTGAAAGTTATTTAAGTATAATTCTTTTAAATTAATTAATAAATATTTATACTAAAGACTAAAATTTGAGGTTAAAGAGCAAATTTTGAAACCTAGAGACCTAAATTGAAATGAAACTCAAATTTTTAGGGTAAAATTGTAATACTATAAATTCTAGTAGTTAAATTGAAATCAAACTCAAAACTTAAGGACTAAAAATGTAATATTTTAAAATGTAATGATCAAGTAAAAAATAGAGAAAAATGTGATTTTTTCAAATAACAATTTTGGTCCTCACTCTCATTTTAATTTTAACAAATTATTGATATACTTTTGAGCAATTAAGTGTAATACACATGTTAATACGACCATGATTTGAAACAAATAACTTAGAGATAAAAATTGGGCCAGATAAACTAAAAGTATGAAAAGTTAAACCAAAGTGATTATTGTTCTTTTGGTAAAGGTAAAATATAACAAATTTGAGAATTTATAGTTCAAACTTTAAATAATCGTTTTAAAAATTTAGGAATAAAATAAAACAAACTCAAAAGTGCGGGGCTTAAATGAAATTAAGATAGATGTGTGAGTGTATAAAAATATATTAATGGTGGATGACATATCATGGGTGACGCACTTAAATAAAGTACAGAATCTTTATTAAATATATATAAACACAACGGGGATGAGAAGTAGGAGATATGAATCTCCTTATAGTTTATTTTAGCTTTTGTACTTTAAAATATTTCTAAAAGATTTTTAAAATTTTATAATTGTGTCCATTATTTTGTTCGGTGTACTTTAAAAGGTTTTTTTAATTAAGTCCTTAAACTTTGTATTTTAGAAGATATTTAAGTGCTCTTGTGTTGCACCTATTGTGTATCTAAGGAGTTGCCCAATAAGAAATTGTCACGCATGATAGTTTTGTATTTTTTTAAAAAAATGATTTTTTTTAAAAAAATTGGTGTAGAAAAATGGAGAATATAAAATTAAGTGTAGCCTAGATTGCACCTAATCATTGCCCTTATATTTTATCTCTAATAAATTTATATCATTAACGTGGTTAGGATTTTTAAGCGAAAATTGATGGTGATATTTAAAGATTAAATTGTGGCATAATGAACCTAATCGAGTTAATATAAGGAATATTGAGAGGTTCAGGATTCTATCACAAGTTAAAGTGAGCATAAATCAAGTGTTATACGAATGTGTTAACGATAAAAAGGTTTGTGGTTTAAAATTTTAAATGCCTCTACTCTTCTAAACAAAAATTCTATCATAAAAACTTTAAAGTATATCCATTCAAATAATTAAACATAATTAACATGAAAGTTTCAGAAGCTATTTGAATCATTTTTAAGTAAAAAAATTACATAGATTCACTTTGAAAGTTTAAGAACCAAACTCACTGTGTAAACAATAATTAACTATAAAGATTTTTAATTCTTTGAAATTTATTAAGAGACACAAACATTAAAATTGAAAGTGAGCATTTAGGGAAAATTATAAGTTATAAGTATCTTGAAACCTAGAGACTAAATTAAAACACAACTCAAATATGAAGAGTAAAACTGTCATATTTTGAAATATAGGGACTAAATCAAAATCAAATTTGAAGCTTAAGAACTAAAAATGTAACATTTTGGAACTTAGCAAACAAATAGAAACTAAATCCAAAACTAAGAGACCAAATAGGTATTTTCTCTGATTTTTTTCATACAATAAGGATGGGAGGATTTGAATACATGGACCTCTTGGTCATTAGATTATGAGGTTGGTAATTCTTAGTGATGCACATTATCTAAATTTAAAATTTAATTTTTTTTAGTCTCTCCATTACACGAAAGCTTCCATAATAGTTTTTTCTAATTTGAAGTACTTTAATGTAAAGTATACTTTTAGTTCTTTGAGTTTCGAAATTGATGTCTATTTAAATGTTGGAGTTTCAAAAGTGATACTTTAACATTGAAGCTTGAAAAATAATTTCAAATAGTGCACATGTAGTATGTTAAAAATTGACCCGTAGTTGACAAACAAAAAAAGTGACATGACATTACAACTTAGCAAATTTCAAATGACATGTCCATACTAATTCATTTTACACTAGCTAGTTATCTTTGTATTATGTGGCAATTCCTTTATTATTCTCTTAACAAGTGAAAATCAATATTAATTAGAAAAAAGATACATTGTAGAGGTCTTGTGTCTGCTCTGATACCATCTTATATCAACTGATTGATCTAAAAGTTTAAGCTAATGAGTGAAGGTAAATTTAATATTATATCGTCTAACAAAGAGTAAATAAACACAAAGAATAGTACTAGTAAGGAAGGTCCTACATTAACTTACATTGGAGAATCTAATTTGCTAATTTACTATGTAATATATGGTTTCCCTTAAACTTAAAGGAGTAAGGTAGAGACCAACTTGAATTTGTTAAGTAACCTAGTGAAACAACCAAGTGACATTACTTTTGTGAAGACATCTGTTAGTTGCTTATAGTGGATATGAACTGTAAAAGAAGAGCATTGCTCTACAGGTGATTTCATACAAAACAATAGTCATTCTCAATGTGCTTGGCATTCTTGTAGAAAACCTCATTGTGATTTATTTGAATCGTAGTGTGATTGTTACAACGAAGTGTATTAGTAGAAAATTGAGGGGCTCACATATCTGAAAGTAACCAACAAAACAATAATGATTTGGAGGTAGCATCAAAAAGTGCATGATATTCATATTATGTGTTGAAATTAAAAGTAATAGTTTATTTCTAACTTAGCCTAGAGATGAAAGAGATGGCTAAGTGAGACACTAATTAAACAATAACTTGTGGTGAATCATTTGTCAGTACAATCCCCAACTCCATTAGCATTAAAGTAGCCAGAGAGCACCAAAGATGACTATGAAGAAAACTGAAGTTCATGACAAAAGAGTGCCTTTAGCATAGTGTGGAATACGAAGTACAACGGTAATATGTAATAGTACGAAAAGCATACGTTAATTAACGGATAATATGAGCAACATAGCTAGGCAATATTAGGGAGGGTTACTTTTAAGTAAATAAGACTACCAACAAGTTGTTGATACAAAGTATAATCCATTAAAAAGACGCCATAAAAAAGAGTTCATCAAGAATTCAAATATAGTGGTGTTGATGACATGACAGAGATAGTGATACCAGATCAAGCTAGAAGATCATAGGCATATTTGGCTTGAGATAAATAGTATCCATCGGAGCAAGATGAAGCCTCAAGGCCAAGGAAATAGCCAAGTGTTCCTAGATCTTTCATCTCGAAATGTTTCCCAAGGTAACATTGTAAATCATATATAGTTAAGGATCCTCACTAGAAATATTCATTTTCCATGTGGGGTTGAGGCCCTGCGGATGAGAAATCCCTATTAAAGAATAGAATGGGGGAGGAAGGAAAAACAAATTCGCTAACTAAACAAGGACGAGGGTGGGGAATACATTTCCCAATTATTTTTATTTCAAAAAAGAAATTATATATATATATATATATATATATATATATATATGACGTTAACCTTCTACAGTCACACGTAAGAGGCTAAAAATCAAATAAAATTTATAATATCGAATCCTACTCCTATTACTACAATGGCATAACAACAGTGGTAAGTCCGAGTTGATTCGTAGGGAAGTGCTAGTATGAGTTTTTAGTAAAGCTAATTAACCAATTTGAGCGGTAAATGGGGGGGGAGGGGGTGATTAGTGTGAGAAAAATAAAAGCAACTGGTAAATGTAACCTAGGATTGGGTTTATCTAGAGCAAGAGATATTCCTATGTATTTTTGATCATCGATTTCTGCTAATTAAACATGCATTTGATTTATGCTTCCACAATGACCTACTTAGCCTAACCTAACTCAATGATGCTAAAGGCAGCTGAAAAAGCTTGATTAAACTAAGCAAGCGACCTAAATATTCATTAAAGCAATTATAATAATGTCCTAGTTAAACTACATGCTCCTAGATTAGTTGAGTTCGATAGCTTCGATAAAGAAACAAGAACATGTGCATTAAGCTTTAGGATTCTATTGTGTTGATTAACCAATTGGATAGCTAACCGATTAACCAATTTTATCTTTGGACCTAGTTAATACATGCATTCTAGGATAGTCATTAAAAGCATGATTAACCGTTGCTACTTGGGTGATTGAGCTACACATTCAAGTGTAAACACACAAACATGAATCTAGAAATTAAAATAGATTCAAAGAAAGCATAGAATCAATATACATTCAACCTATCAACAGAAAATCTCAAGAAAGTACAAGGTTCTTGGTCCCAAAGCTAAATATAATCCTTACCTCAACATCCCATAGACAAGAAGAAGAGAGTGAGCTCCAAATCCATGTTTACAACCCAAAAGAAAGTTTTTTTTTTTAAAAAAAAAAAAAACTACGCTAAGATGCTAGAAATATGAAGGAGAAGAAGAAAATTTGATGGTCTCCTCGGTCTCCATGAGTCCCAACATTTCAAACTCTAGAAAAAAGAAGAGAATATATATAAAATAGGGGTGGAAGGGCATCGATGCACTCTAATGGAGCGTCGCTACGCTTTAAGTAGAAATCAAAGCGTAAGTCTCGAGTGGAGCGATGCTGCGCGCTGCGCTCTTGCAGGCACATGCGTTCGACCCTTTCCATCAAACTATAGAGCGCGCAATGCTATCACCAATTACGCTCTCTACCTTTGAGCATAGAGAAAAGCATAGTTGCGCTTTACTCTGCACTAGCCTTAGGGGTATTTTGGTAATTTGTGCATCATTGAGCTTTAGGTGCCTGATTTCACTTTTGATAACTTGAAATCAACCCCGAACAGCTCGTAACACTCCGAAGTACATGATTTTCTCGAAATTCCTACAAAAATAAACATTTAATTATTAAAACATAACAAGCAAAGAGAATTAAAGACATAGAAATAACTCTTTTCGAGAGCTATCAATATACACATACAAGATTTTTATATGTTTAAATCACTTATATTTGTGTTGGAATTTGTGTCCTAAAGCCTTGTAATTGATTAGTTAATTAATTTAATTATTCAATATGCAATATGAAATTTCAGTAACCATAAAAATTCAAGGTTATTATATATAGTCTTGAACAATATATAGTTGACATATAATGTGGATCATGTTCAAGAAATAACCTAAAGATCTATAATATAGGTAAGGTTGGATGTCTTATCTTGGTGAGACTATGGATAAACCTACTTTGTAATAATTACAAATGGTTTAATCCAAACTATTCATGTGAAGACATGTGAGTTAGGGTATCCTATATAAAGAGTTTGTACACTGGATCACGAAATATTTAATCTCTCTTTGTAAATCCTTTAATTGATGAGATTAATATTTCACAAGATGTCATGTGCAACTCGATCTTAATCTTGAGTTATTTATAAACTCCTGTCGCTGAGGTCAGTCCTTTGATTTGCACTGGTGATAGTGGCCTGAGTTTATGACTCAATAAACCTACTATTTTGGGGATTTGACTAAATAGGGTGTTGGGAACATAACTTCACAAGATGAAATTCACTCCTTCTTGTATAGGGTAAGTAGATAAAAAGTTCTCTTAAGCACTAACATCAAGTATTTGCTTCCTTGTAGTCCAACATGACCTTTCCCTAGGGTCATGCGTCTAAGTCCCCCATGCTTACTCCATGAACTCCTTGTTACCTCTGCCATGTGTCCATGGTTCACCTAACGTGGTTTTCTCTCAAACTTATCTACAACTTATTCTCTTTCCAAAACTCAAGTTTGCTGAAACACTTTTTCTTCCCAACCATGTTTTCAACGCATAGCCCCCCTAAGTTTGCCAAAATTTTGCTAACTTCACATGTTTGTACTCAAATTCTCCCCTTTTTTCCTAGTTTCGTTTCTTCACTATAACTAAGCTATTAGATCAAGATTTCAGGTTTCACAATGTATGAATTGGATAGCCTAACCAATTAATCAAATTTTAGGTCAAATTACCGTTTTACCCCTACAATTACCTCTTACTTCTTAAATACCACTGATCCCCCTAGTGAATAATTTGTTTATGGCTCTACCATAAACCAAGCCCCCTCAGGCCAATGAGAGGGTGAGTACCCTTTGTTCAAGATTTAGAATCAACACTTCAGGGAACTACTCATCTACTTACCTTAAAGTTGGGGAAGGAATGAATTTTGTCTTGTGTAGTTATGTTTCCAGTCCCTACTCAGTCTCATTCTCGAAAGGTAAGCTTATTGAGTTAGAAACTCGGGCCACACACATACATATCAAAGGCCAAGCCATCACAAGCAGAAGTTCATAACTCACTCAGGATTGAGATCAAGTTATATATGGTTATCCTATGAAATTCTAATCTCTTTAGTCAACGTCATTATAAAGAAAGATTAATGATTTACTGGTCCGATCTTATACAAACTCATTATATAGGATACCCCTACTCGCATGTCTCCACACAGACGATTTGGATGACATCATTTGTAACACTTACAAAGTGAGCAATATCCATAGTGTTACCATATAAGGCACCTAACTTAATCCATACACTATAGACCTTTTAGGTTATTACTTGAACATTATCCATACGTATGTCCACGACATACTGTTCAAGCTCATGATATAACCTTGGATTTTCCCCATAATAAATAACTTATTATTGCATATTTACAACAATTAACTATTATGTCAAATAACTAATCCAGCTTTGAATTATTGTGTAAAGATTTGAAGCAGCTTCTAATCCAAGGACGATTTTGGATAATTCTTTAAGTTTTTGGAATGAATTTACACTAATGATAAAGGCCCTATTATTGAAGCTAATTTTGTGTAGTTTATGAAGTGAATTGAATCCCCAACGAAAGCGTGTAATCGCATTCTTTGATTTATTGAAAGAATTAAAAAAACAAAAAAGTAAAGAAAAGGCTAACCATCATACCTTTGCCTACCTATAATTCTCGAACCGATAGTCTTCTCCTTGTAGTCTTTCTTTTCCAGGAGATCTTCCTAGCTATGACTCTGGTAAGGATCCAATTTTTGAAAGAATAGGAAGAAGCATTTTCTTATAAATTTTTTAAGAAAATTGGGAGAATTAGTAGAGGAAGATTTTTAAAGTAATCGTAGACATTATTCTCTTAGAGAGTGTGCTCGAGGAAGGCTCCTAATGGCCTATTTATAGAACTCTATGAGTTACTCCTAATCCAATTAGGATAAACCCTCTGCATAAATTTTAAATCAAATATTTATTAACATCCAATATTAATAAATATCTACCTAAATAATATCTCATAATAAATGGTCTAAAATATTTAAATCTTATTTAAATATGTATTTCTGCAGAATCTTTGATTTGGATCTCATCCAAATTAAATAATTAATTATTTGAATCCAATTCAAATCAATTAATTAATTCTCTCTCTATCTATTTTCTGCAGAATCTTTAATTTGGACATCCAAACTAAATAATTAATTCTTTGAATCCAATTCAAATCAATTAATTAATTCTCCCTCTATCTATTTTTGGTAGAATCTTTAATTTGGATTTCATCCAAATTAAATAATTAATTATTTGAATCCAATTCAAATTAATTAATTAATTCTCCCTCTCTTTATTTATGTGGATTTTATCAAAATAAATAATTAATTATTTGAATTATATTCAAATAAATTAATTCTTCATATTATAAAGTTATAATTCGAATCACATTCAAATAAAATTTATAATAAATTATGCAATTAATTGTATTCAATACAATTAATCTTTTCCTCCATAAATTCGAACATTTCAAATTTTTCTTTTAACATAGTTTGTTGGTCTATAGTGAGCTAGCAAGGGGACCTTGTAGACCATACATCAAAAACTCCAACAATATGAGATTAATCAGCTAAACTCATTAACCACATTAATCAATATTCGTTAACTATGGGTACACTTCACTAAAGACCCACAGTTGTACTCTTCTCACTGCAGATGTATTTCTGTGTCCATGGATATAGACTAATAATAGCAAATTAGTCCTTCACAAGTGTTCGTCACCAACTGGGTCAAATTATCGTTTTACCCTTAGGTTACTTCTAAATCCTTAAGTACTAGTGCTCCTCTAATGAACAACCTGTTTATGGTCCAACCATTAAACAGAAATCCCTCTTGGGCCAGTGAGAGGGTAGAGCCCTTTGTTCAAGTCTCAGAGACACCACTTAAGGGAACACTTATCTACTTACCCTAAAAATGGAAATGAGTGAATTCCATCTTGTATAATTATGTCCCCAGCTCCCCACTCGGTCTTGTCCCCAAGATGGTAGGCATATTGAGTCGGGAAACGGCCACTCTCACCCATACAAATCAAAGGACAGTCCCTCGTGCACAGGAGTTTATAATATACTCAGGATTAAGACTAAGTTGCCTAGGTCATCCTATTGAAATAGAAACCTAACTAGTCAAAGGAGTTACATCTAGTGATTACTATTTCGTGGTCCGGTCTTATGCAAACTCATTGCATAGGATACTTCCACTCGCATGTCACCTACACGAACGTGTTAGATCATTGTGTTTGTATCAAATACAAAGTGGGTTGTACATAGTGTCACCAGGATAAGGTACCTAGCCTTATCCCTATACTATAGACCATTTAGAGTGGATCTTGAACATTGATCTCCATATGTCCCTACATACAGTTCAAGACTCATAAAACAGCCTAGGATGTTAGTTTATTGGATTTAGAGTTATTAAGACAAAACAAACAAACAAAAATCAATAACGCTTATTAAAGTAACACATCAATAACTCTTTATTAATGATTTAATTACGGTCAAATTATTACATTTACAATCTACGAGTTTTAGGGCATAAAACCCAATAGTTTATGCTTTAGGATTGGACAAAAGTTGTAAGCGAAGGAAAAATTATTTTCAACCATAGTTGGGTATCAATTTTGAGGTAAATGACATTACATCTAGAATCCCTTGTGGCAGGCAAAATAAAATATTATTTACTTTGGTTTTGCCAAATAGTTCTAGAAAAGCTCGCATATATGTTTTTTTTTCTATTTTTTTTCCAATGATGGAAGAGATTTTATGAGCATGCTAAGATTTTCATGAATTATTATGATATGATATTATGATGTGGGACCCCTTTATTGTATGTTGCATGTTAAATTAGTTTAGTGGCAATTATCTTGCTATTAGTAGATGGACACTATGTGCGCCTTCAAGTCTAATAGATAAGTATGTTTGTGCACCTTCGAGTCCTCTAGATAAGTATGCTTGTGCACCTTAGGATCCACCAAACTAGTATGTTTATGTGCATTCCCGTTCACTAGATAAGTATGAGTACATCTCATTTCGGTTCACTGGATAAGTATAAGTACATCTCACCTACAGTAGGATGTGGGTTAAATGGTCTTGACAATGTTTTATTTATTTCAAAAATTCTATTTTAAGTCTTAAATGGTCAACTACGTTTGGCTTTGAAGCTGCATGCATGTAGTAATGACTCCAATTGGAGATCTTAAAAAGTCTGGTCGTAATAGTATATCACATATATAGGATAACATAGAATATGATAAAGTAAGTTGTTTCTCAAATTTAGAATTCAAACAATCAAAAGGAACGAATCTTAGACATTATTTAAATTGCTAACAAAAACTAAAGGACTAAGTTTCTTAGAAACAACATGACCAAGATGGAGGTGCCATTGATATACAGTAGAACCAATGCAAAGGCAAAAGTAAATGGAAAAACAAGGAGTCAAAGTGAGGTGAGCTCAAACAATCTTCACTTTGCGACCAGTACCAACTGTATATCCCATTTGCAAGTCTAAAACCAAACAACCATTAGAAGACAAGCAAACAATTAGGCCTGGATGACATAAATGTAAAACAGAAGCAAGATTAAAAGTTAAATTTGCAACATAATAGGTATTGTGAAGATTTAATGTGGATGTGTCAATTGTGCCAATATGAAAAATAAACATACAAATTTGATTGGCAATATGAACGGGGAGGAATGGATTTTATGGGGGTGGTTGAAGACATAATAGAAAAATTAGATACTATGTGATTGTAACAAGCTAAGTTGAGAAGTCATGAATTGCTTGGTGAGATGACAAAAGTAAATGAATTAGATTCAATCACTTATTTTAATAAATCCTGAAGATCACTGATTTGAAATTGGGAGAAGTGGGGTCGTCTAAAGGGGTAACAACAACATGTGAGGAATCGAGCTTTAGGAAAGTTCACTGATTTTTTGGAGTGACGTGGAAAGTGAGGTGGTTGAGTGGGACAATTGTCTAAGATATGTCACATTTCTGACAATACATATACTCAAATTTAGGTCAATCAACAAAATTATGATCATGAAACAACTTATAGTTCTGGCAAAAGACAATCAACAAACCTAGGAAGTGTTGTATGGATGTGTGTGTTGCGAGAACATCTCTATGGTAGGCAGGAGGCTATGCCAAGTTGTTTTCCTCAAATAGAGTTTCATGAATCGTTGTATCCAAAAAGTGTTAAGAATGACAATGTAGCAAGTCAACATTAATTGATTGATATTCTGAACAAAATCGCATAAGAACCTTAATGAGATGAAAATGATCTTAACTAATTTTAGCCTAATCAAGCTAAGTCCAAATAGGTTGAAGAACAGCGAGATATTCATTGACAGATTCTGAACTAACATCCTATTGAGACTAACAAGAGTATTGTGTAATTGATAGTAGTGAGAAAGCCCAATAAATTGAAAGTAAGTAGACAAGAAATCCCAAAGTTCTTTAGCATTATAAAAGGCATCAAATTGAACATGAATGATAGGCATAGAAGTGTTATCCAACCAAGTGATTATTTGATGATTTTTACTGTCTCAATCTTTTAATCGTTCAATCAACTTACTATCTCCTCAATTATGCCATCAATTGTGAGATCCTTGATACTTTCAGTAAGTTGACCAGACATTTGTGTAGTAGTGCTCTCAAGGTTTGGAAATATCACTAGTAATAATATGTCATAAAGTTGTAACCAATAATTAAAAGACGAAAGATGTGATCTTTTTCCATTATAATTATAGACAGACTTGGGCTGGTCTGATAACAATCGAACCAGATTTTGGATTGTGTTGGAAAAACAATCGGAATAAACAAATAATGAAATGAAACAATGTTACTAGCCACTTAAAGATACATTACTAACTTTCCACTAGCAAAATTTGCTTCACTCAAACAATAATGGAGATTTGCAAAAACGATGGCTTGAAAAATGGGAGTTATTTTAACAAAGATAGACAAAGTTTCCACAACCTAACACTGAGAACAACTAAGGCACTTCAATAAACATTAGCAAGACAAGGCTTTAGTGACTTGGCACATCTGTTTTGAGCTTTTTGTGCCGTTTTTTTTTTTTTTTTTTCCCTTTCTATTTCATTTTACATTTCCTTGTTGTCATTAGAACTTCTAGCAATTCTTATTTTATCCTCATATCCTTTCATAGTTTTTGCGTACTTTTTCTATTCATGTGTAATTCAAATTATATTCATTTAAAAATTTATGTTCTAAAGATTTTTAACCATGTACATCACATGTGTCCTCCAAGCTTAGGAGTAGAAATTGTAAAATTATTAATTTATAGTTATGTTCCTCTCGCTAATTGATTCACTTACCAAAGAACTTAGGATGTAAATTGATACAATTTATTAATTTGTAGTTTTAATTGATATAATATAATTTTTCTATGTGTTTAATAAAATGCAAAAAGAAAGAAAAAAAGAAAGAAATAAAATGATAGTTTTCACTTACCTGGTCCACTTGGCAAATTAAAAAGAGAGAATCATCATCCTATGAGACATGTAAGCTAAAGAGAAAAGAAACTTCATTTAATAACTATTTTTTCTTCTCTCTTTTTCTCGCTAAGATAATTTCTCCATTAGACTTTCATAAATTGTCTAAATTGAAATTATTTGTTTGTAAATATAGATTTAGTGTCCATTGTAATTTTATTATTAGTTTTCTGAATACCCTTTTAACCTTGGAAAGAATGTGAGGACAACAAGTATCGGCCTTTTTACAACACTTACTTTCAAACCAGCACTCCTCCTTATACTCATAACATATAACACCTGATCAATAGATAATAATCAACACGATAGCCTCATTTGCACCTACTTAACTTTAAACCACCAAAATTAACATTTCTAGCAAACTTTAATTCCAATTTGTTTCACAAAACTCAAGATTAACCTCTTAACTTGCTTACCTTTGAATTTAGGCTTCTCATTCCTCTTGGCAAGCTCAAAATCCTCAATTCTTCCAGCCTTGCTCCTATTTACACAAGAGCTTGAACCTCCATAGCTTCTCCTCAATTTTCAACCTCTTCCCAATCAAATCTTCTTCCCTTGGATGCCTAGCACCACTTCTTTAGAGGTTTTTGTGAATTCCTTCCTCGACTACTTGGCCTTTGCTTGCCTACTATAGCTTAGCCTTTGGATGCCTCCACACTTCTTCTCAATGCCACATGATGTCCAAGCCTACCATCCCATGGGCCTGCTTGATCTATTAGCCTAGCACCCCATAGATGCTTAGGCCTCACACTTAAGGCTTGACTACCACTTATGATCTCAACGCCCATTTCCAACACTTAAGCCTCATTCTTCTTTTCTCTTTTAGCTTCCTTTCACGCATCCATGGCCCTAACATAGAAAAATTTCACTAAGTCCACACACTAGTTTAGCTTATTAAACTTAGCAACTTAAGAGCAAGATAGGGCTTACAATTTACCACCTCCTTATAGGAATTTCGTCCTTGAAATTTAGTCGTTGCTAGCATGGTGAAACAAAAGAGGGTACTTTTGGAGCACTTGATCTTTACTCGCTCACTTTACTTCCTCAACGCCGTGGTTTCTCCATAAGATCTTTATGAAGGGTATCACTTTGCTCCTCAACACTTGTTCTTTTTCATCCAATATTTGTATTAGTTCCTCTTCATAGGACAAATATTCCTTCAACTGTAGCAGTTGCATCTCAAGTACATGAGTAGGATCGGAAATATACTTTCTTAACACTGATACATGAAAAACATTATGGATCTTGGACATCTTCATAGGCAAGGCTAACCTATAAGCTTCTGGTCCAATGTGTTCCAAGATCTCATAAGGTCCAATGTATTTTGGGCTTAGCTTTCCTTTTCTTCCAAACTATCAACATAGGCAAGGTTAACCTATAACCTGTTTAATTTCTAGATCCTTTCGCAGACAAACTCTGTCGTGCTTCAATAATGTTCCATCGAATCTCAACTCGTAATCCATCCTCTGTTGAGCCTTTACCTCTTCTATCAATTTTCGGATTATAGGATCCTTTGACTGCTTCTTAATTACTTCATCTATCAACTTAGGTCTAACTGAAATTGCATTTTCACTCACTAACAAAGCAGTGGCACAACTTCTGAATTCCGTAAATAAAGTAGTCCTTACAACATTAAGAGAACTCTAACTACTTCTTGACTTTCGACTTAGAGCATCAACTACGATATTAGCTTTACCTGGGTGATAATCAATTGTGCAATCATAGTCTTTGATTAACTCGAACCACCTACTTTGTCTCATGTTCAACTCCTTTTGATAAAAAAAAATATACTTCAAACTCTTATGATCTGTGTAGATATGATATTTCTCTCCAAATAGATATTGCAGCCAACTTTAGAGTTAACACCACTGCAACTAATTCTTAATCATGAGTAAGATAATTAATCTTGTGAGGTCTCAATTGTCTAGAGGCATAAGCTATCACTTTCCATCTTGCATAAGAACACAGCCTAAGCCCTGACGAGAAGCATCACAATATACCTCAAACTCTTTTATTAACTTTAGAAATGACAACACAGGTGTCATCACTATTCTTCTCTTCAACTTCTGAAAGCTCTATTCACACTTCTCATCCCTCTCAAACTTAGCACTCTTCTTCGTCAAACTCGTGAGTGGCAAATCTATCCTTGAGAACCCTTCAACAAACTATCTATAGTATCTAGCTAACCCTAGGAAACTATAAACTTTTATCACTATCGTGGGTCGTTCCCACTTCACTATGGCATCATCTTATGTGGATAAACATTTACTCTTACTGCTGAAACCACATGTTCTAAGAACACCACTTGTTCCAACCGGAATTCACACTTACTAAAGTTAGCATACAATTTTCATTCTCTCGGAGTCTGTAACACCGGCTTGTTCAGCATGCTCCTCCTTGCCTTTCAAATACACCATGCTATCATCGATAAATACTATCACGAACTGATCGAGATAGGGATGAAATATCATGTTCATAAGATCCATAAATGTTGATGGTGCATTTGTCAATCCAAATGGCATTACTAGGAACTCGTAATTCCTATATCTAATCCAGAAGGTTGTCTTAGATACATCTGACTCCTTGACCTTCAACTAATGATATCCTGATTGTAGATCTATCTTCGAGAACACTGAAGCTCCTCTAAGCTGATCAAATAAATCATCTATCCGAGGCAACAGATACGTGTTACGTATTGTTACCTTATTCAACTAACGATAATCAATAGACAACCTCAAAGTTCCATCTTTCTTCTTAACAAATAACATCGATGCACCCCACAGGGAAACATTGGGTCTAATATAACCCTTATCTACCAGTTCTTGTAACTGTACCTTCAGTTCCTTCAACTACGTTGGTGCCATTCGATAAGAAGCTTAAGATATAGGAGTTGTACCTAGTATCAAGTCTATAGTAAATTCTATCTCTTAGTCAGCTGGTAACCCTGATAACTCTTCTGGAAACACATCTAAATACTCATGTATCACTAGCACGTCCTGAGACTTTAACTTACCTTACTTAACTTCTATCATATGGGCTAGGTACGCTTCACAACCTTTACTCATCATTCTCCTAGCCTTTACTGCAGACACCAAGCACGTAGGGAGAATTTTCCTACTTCCCTTAAATACAACTACTGCTTCTCCTGGCTTTTCAAACTTCACTACCTTTTTAAAACAATCTACAGTAGCATGATACCTAAACAGAACATCCATGCCTAAAATAACATCAAACTCTGCCAACTCTAAAGGTAAAAAATCTATCAACATAACTACATTATCAATCTCTATTTCACAATCTCGATAGACATGGTCAACAACTATACAACTACCAATAGGTATATGTATTAACAGTGCATCAATCAATGGCTCTAATCTCCTATTCACATGCATGACAAAGGTACTAGAAACAAATGAATGTGTAGCTCCGGGATCAATCAACACATAAGCATTCATATGCAAATAGGTAATGTACTTGTCACAACGTATTGTGTCTCCTTTGCTTCTTGTTGAGTCATTACATTCACCATTCCTTGTTTTCGTGGTCTGCCCACTTGTCCCTTCTGTCTCACACTTCCACTGCCTTCACCATCCACTATCTTAAGCCTCAGCTAATTTACAATATGAGATACTGCTTGTTGCTTAACTCCATTCCATACCTTTAGCTGGGGACAATGTCTCTTGTAATGCCTTATCTGACCACAGTTATAACAGACGTTGGCTCCACTCTAGCACTAACCTCAGTGATATCTTCCATAGATACCACACATAGGCTTCCAAACTGTACTAGGAAACGACTCACTAGGTTGCCTTGATTGTGAACCACCAGTTGGCTCTAGAACCTGACTGAACCTCCTCTGGCTTTGTCTCGAATCACCTTCTCGAGAACTAGTAAAGGACGGTCCACTGGATCGGAATTTAAAACTCCACTTTCCAGACACTTTAGGAACAAACCGTCTTCCTTCACTGTGATTCAACTATTCTCTTGACATATCTGACAGTCTTTTCTTCAGCTAAACTCTTTTCAACTCTCATGGCAACTTCCACTAACTTAGCAAAATCAGACCATTCTGCACTTGTAGCCACTAGAGTTCAAATCTCCTTCCACAAGTCTTCTTCGAATCGTTTGCATCTATTTGTCTCATCAGCTATGAGTGCCATGTCATACTTTGCTAACTCTATAAATTTCTTCTTGTATTCAGCAACGGACATCGATCCTTGAACCAGTCTCAAAAACTCATTTCTCTTAGCGGCATTGAAAAGCACTTGAAAAGTGCTTTCTATTCTCTCAAATTAAGGAAATTTATATTAGATTTCACGTGTTTGCTAGTGGTTTTAAGGTCAAAATAAAGAAAACTAGAATTGAAAGCCAAAAGATCAAAATCGAGCCAAAATCCAGTGAAAAAGAGAAGAAAAACACAAATCTGCCAAAAAAGGCGCTGCCACGACACTTTTTCCTAAGAGTGGCCTCCGACTTCAATGCAGTAGCTCCGTCACGACGCCAAAAATAGGAAATTATGACACACAGCGTAGCGGCACCATCAACAGCGTGACGACACCATTTTTTAATGACGGTTAGCGCAACAGCGCAATTCTACGGCGTCGTATCTTTCCATATTTGAAAATTTTACATTTTTGGAAAGAATTTTAGGCGGCTAACTCTATAAATTGGAGGGTTTCCAGCAACCCTAAAGCGACCAAGAGACACAAGAAGAAGAGAATTGAGAGAAAGTCATTAGAGAGTCCAAAGAGTGAGTTCGTTGCAAGGAAGATTGAAAAGAGTTCGAGAGAGAGTCGTGGTGCCGTTTGAGTTTTGACGTGAAGATCAAGGACATCTTGATGGTGCTTCCTCAATCAAGAGCTTCTTTTCAGTAGAGTTTTTCTTTCTTTACACTCTTTCTTTGTTTATATTGTTGTGAACATGTTGCTTAAAGCTATGAGTCGCTAAACTCTTTAGTTTTAGGGTTTTGATAAATTGTTTATGAAGTTATGTTGATATTGTAGACTCTTCATGGTTTTGTTGTAATGATTATGCTTTTCTTTGTTATTGTGCTTAAATTCTAGTTGAATGGCCAAGTTTGAATGTTAGGTTAGATGTACGGTTGAGATAATTGTATGTCTAACTAGATCTATAACAAAGGATTGTTGTTAATCTATCATGAAACTAGTTAGGCTAACAATAAGAGTTGCCAAAAACTATTCTTAATGCCATGTAATTTGTATTGGTTTCAAGAAATTAGTAATCAATTAAGTTGCATGAGAAAATGTTGTTTTTTAGAGAAAATAACTTGGATTTATGTTTCTAGACTTAAGCATATGAATTGCAATAAAATCCATGAACCCTAGAATATATTGCATAATGAAGTAAACAAGGATTCATTACCCTAGGACTCTATTTGACTCTTGTGTTTCTTATTTACTTGCTTTCCTTTTTAGTTTTCTCAAAATCACAACTTAAATTCCAATCCTCAAATAAAATTGATTCACTTCTAGAATAGCTAAGTAACTTAAACATTCACAATTGGATCCTTGAAACAATATTCAGACTTAACTGTCTTATATTATAACTTGACCCGTACACTTGCGGTTAACACGAAAAGTGCGTATCAGTCACAGAAGGATCGAGGATAGTACTTATCCTAGAAAGCCTTCTCAAAATCACTCCATGACAATGCCTAATATCTCCTTTCCTGCTCTCAACCAGTCTCCGCCAATCCTCAGCTCCCTTCTAGAGCATGAACGTAGCTGACTCTAGCTTCCTGTCTTCAGAACAACACATAACCCTAAAGCACTTTTCTACCTAGTTTAACCATATCTCAACATCAGCAGGATCTGTAGTACCCTCGAACACCATGGCACCTAATGCTTTAAATCTCTTGATCCCATATTTCTTCTCGAGATCAGCCTAAACTGTCTCAACACTAGTAGCTAACCTTTGAGCTATCCTAGAGAATATCGGATCTTCTATGTTCATCTTGCTTGAGGGTTGCTAGAATCTCCCTCAAAAACCTCTCTAAAATCCTTGGTAGCTTGCGAAGTTCCAGCTTCTGCTTGCCTACCTCGTCTGTTCTATCAAGGCATTATTTCCTAGCTAAAATGCATGACCTAACTTCTCCAAATCTTATGCTTTGATACCAACTTGTCACACCCTCTCCCAAGTACCCTTTCAATCTAGGAAAGAATGTGAGGACAGCAAGTATCGACCCTTTTACGACACTTACTATCGAACCTGCACTATTCCTTATACTCATAACATATAACATTTGATAAACATATAATAATTAACACATACTAGCACGCTCATAATGAAAAGTAATTACATAACTCTCAATTTAGGTACCATTCTCAGAAAAATCTATATACAGAACAAGTACACAAACTCACAACCTTCACCCCTTAATTACAATGTATTACATGTCTTAAGAACCAACTCATACAAGATAGTCTAAAAAACTAAGATGTAGTAGCAGAAGTAGACGAGGTTGGGTAGGCTAAACACGGCAAACTTGCTCGTTACTGGAAGAAAGAGAATTCAAAGAAAAACATAAGTTGAGTTGCCCAGTGAGTGACATAATACTAAAAATGTATTATTTAACATAAAAATCATACTAAACAAGTACTGTAATAAAACTTTCTAAACTCATAAATCTTTAGCTTTGAATTTAAGACAACCTTAGTTAAGGTGGAGCAAGCTCAACACTCTCAATGTCGAAAACAATCTTAATGATGTGGAGTAATCTCAACACAACAACATTCAACTCTTGCTATGTGCACATAGGAATATCTAGATCTCGGGCTACCCATATGCCTTCTCAATGTCCTTCAGCATTGAGTCCCAATCATAGCAATCTTAGGGTTGTCCATATGCCTTCTCAATCTCCTTCAGGATTGGGCCCTTTTAAAACATTTAAAAGAAAAACAAGCATGCTTTAAATTAAATATTTCAGCTTCATGAAAGTCTTAGAATTCTCAAACTAGTATCAAACAATCATGCTTTCTCAAACTTTAAGTAAATAAGTAAAGCATGATTTCCAAGCTTGTTAGAAATCAAGTATAAATCATGCTTTCCAAAATCATATTTCACAAGGAAAACATTTAAGGAACAATGCTCATATGCTTATTGAATAAACTTCTCACAGCTCTTTTTGGCCTGAAAATAATCTAACTCACTTAATTAGACTCCTTTAAAATCTCCTTAAATCATAACTTAAGTCATTTAGGCTTTTAAGATCAAATTCAATCTCAAAATGACTCACGAACGCCCAAAAGATTGACTAATAATCCAAGTGTTGCAAGTTAGCCCTAGGCGAGCACCTCAGCCACACATAGCCACAACACGCATTGCCACATGCACAGGCACAGGCATTGGCCACAGCGACATGCCCACTGCCGCATGCCCAGGCCTCACTAACCTCACAAGACACAGGGTGCGTGCACATCCTTGCACACACCAACTAGACGTCGACAACCCTTGCACACGCACACTGGGCTGGGCGTCGAACTCCCGCACACTTGACGTCGATAGCTACCTTAATGCCTGCGTGTCTCCTTAACACCCTATCTTCCTCGCACACCAACTCACATCCACTACTAGCCTCGCTTACTCGCACACCTACTGGGTGTCCCACTCACCCAAAATAACCTCTGAATCACTTCATCCGCCCTTCGTCCACTAACAACACCCTGCACGCCCTTTGTCTTCAACCTTGGGCTACTGCACCCAATAGCCTTCTCTACACCACCTTCACTTTCAATCACCAAAATTAACATTTCTAACGAATTTTAGTGTCGATTTCTTTCACAAACCTCAAATTTACCTCTTAACTTGCTAACCTTTTCACTTGGGCTTCTAATTCCTCTTGGCAAGCTCAAAATCCTTATTCTTCCAGCCTTGCTCCTATTCATCTGAGAGCTTGAATCTCCATAGCTTCTCCTCAAGTTTTAGCCTCTTCCCAATAAAATCTTTCTTCGGCAACCCTCTCACTCAAAGTAGTCTGAATTTGGAGAACTTTGGTTGGGGAACTTAACTAGCATGAGTAGATTAAGGAAACTCTTCTCCTTTGTCCAAGCTTCTATTTATAGCCCCTCAATTCTTAGCGTGCTATAGAAGAAACCACCACCTCCTACTTCAATCTTGCCACACTAAATATAAAATTGTCACCTAATTACCCACCGTTAAATAATTTACCATAATTAACTTAAGTGAGGGTAACTTTGGACGCCTACTCAAGTCTTCTTCCCTTGGATGCCTAGCACCACTCCTTTAGAGGTTCTTGCGAATTCCTTCCTTGGCTATTTGGCCTTTGCTTGCCTATTATAGCTTTGCCTTTGGATGCATCCTCATTTCATCTCAACGTCACATGATGTCCAAGCCTACCATCCCATGAACACCTACTTGATCTATTAGTCTAGCACCCTATGGATGCCTAGGCCTCATAGTTAAGGCTTAGCTACCACTTAACATCTCAACGTCCACTTCTAACACTTAAGCCTCATTCTTCTCTTTTCTTTTAGCTTCCTTCCACGCACCCATGGCCCTAGCATAGAAAATTTTCACTAAGTCCACACACTAGTTTAGCTTATTAAGCTTAGCAATTTAAGGGCAAGATAGAGCTTACAATCTATGCAAGACAAGTCTTTGGTATAAATTGGATTTGTATCGACGCACACATCTTGTTGATATACCAGTTTCCTCTTGGTCTCCAACTTAATCCAAAGACCAATATCTCTTTCTTTCTAATGTTAAGTGTGTGCCAATCAATCTGGAATAGAGACCAGTTGTGTATGAGATGGCTCTGTATACGATTACTCAAACTATTCAGGTTGGACCATATTTTGCTAGTCCTTTGAACTTGAGTACATCAATTCCATCTTTTGTAATGTTGTCTATACTAGGATTTCGGTAAAAAGTATACTTTCATGATTCTGTTCTCTCGCTTCAACTTACCTAAGACATTAGTAGAAATCACACCTTCTTATAGTGGATGACCAAGCATAATAGAGTCCGTGTTTGTCTAGTAGTAGTTCTCACTTGAAATATAAATGTACATATAGATCCTAACTGCTTGTTATGACCATTGTTGATGGTTGGATAACTAAGTTCTTTGGTGGGTTCCAATAATCTTTATTTTTTCCATTATTGTTATGGTAAGCAATTATATAGTAGTTCTCGCAAAGCTTAGCAGCGAATATCAACTCAATATTCTTGATTAAATCTTTGTATTGACTTGTCATCACAAACCTTAGTTGTTGGTGCTTTTAGGGTTAATTCCAAATTGACTGTATATGGAACTCATAAGGATCTTGTACACATAGACCAAAGACTTCTTACCATATCTCCTTGCATCTAACCTACTTTCAACTAGTGATCGAACAAAGTCCTTGAATGAGTTTCCTTTCTCTCAAAGAGGTAGCATGAGATTTGGAGAATAACTTAGCATAGATCTCTGGCATACTTTAACTCCTCGCTAGATTAGACTCCAACAAAGTTGGAAAGATGAGAGTTTCCTTCTCGTCTCCATAGGGAAGAAAGGACCTCTTCAAAGTCTTTAAACATACCACATATGTCTTATTAAAGCCAAAGATGTTTATGTAAGTCTATGCCAAATTGAAAATTTCTTCATTATTAAGAGATAGAGAGATCTCACAACGTAGTAGTAACACTTTTCCCCATACATAATGTATGTATCTATATGATCGTAGCTAATCATTGATAAGTTTATTGAGACAAACCATCAAGAGATCAGTAAGGATAACTCAATTGTTTTAGATTCTTATGAAGAAAGGAGGGATTAAGGTACTTCGTGACTTGGAATTGAGAATAGCAACAATAGTTAGAAAAAAGTGAGATTCTCACAATTTACTTCCACAACTTTTCATGATCTGATGGAATTTTATTGCTTAAGCACTAGCATGTCGTCACAAAAAGTACGAGCTGAAATTGTTGATGAGGAAACAAAAAACTTAATATTTATGTTTTATTTTTATTGGTATTTGAAAAATTATATTTTTTTAGTATTTAAAATTTGGCTTGAATTTTAAAAACAACCCTAATAAATTAAAATGGATATGATAAAACAAAAAAACATAGATAATAGTGTTTGTAATACATAAGCTTAATTTTCAAAACTAAAACTAAAATTCAAATACATATCAAACGAAATCTAAATTATTTTGAATGCAACCTCGGAAAAAGTTTTTCAGAAATCCTTCTTAGAAAAGAGAAATAAAAAATAGAAAACCAACAACCAAAAATATACCGATTTCAACTTTTGAATTTTTTTATATATGATGCAAAAAACATTTAAGAGTATTTTGTCAAAATAAAAAATTGTGAAAAACAATTCAGAGTATAATATAATATTCTTTTATTACATTTGAAAAAAGTTTAGAATTAAATCAAAGAATTTTTTTTTCTGTAAGGGAATCTAGCTGGAAAAGCACTATGAAGGGATGGGTCAAAGTTAGGTATATCAAATAGTGACACATAGAATAAAATTGCACTTTTAAAATCTTTAACTCAGAAGATAATCCCATGGTTGTGGACTTAATCAAAAGAACATAAGTCATTAGTTTGATTTATAAAACCCCACCTTTTACATATTTAACACAAGGCACAAAGCACTAAGGATTCCCAAATCACTTTTACATTTTCTTATGCACCTATTTTATATGCTTTTGGGAATCTTCCTTTCAAGAAGTATATTCCCTCATATATTTTTAATCCCATGGTTTTCTTAGAACATACTACTTTTAGTCATGTTCTTAAATTAGCACTTACCTCTTTAGAAACTAAATGGGCCTAGTCAAGCATGTACTCAACTAGTTATTTGTTTAATTGTTATTTTATGCCCATATCTTTTATCTTTTTTCTTCTTTTTAAGTAAAATATGGATATGTAATCATGGATTTTTAAATCGAGTAACAAGTATACCATTTGAAGATTGTGTTCTAGCATCTTGATATGCAAAAGGGATCATCACATTAATATAATACAGCTAGCTACATACATAATATTACAAGATCAATTTTAGACTAGAATTATTAAAATAAATATACACTTAACCATTTATGTAACCTTTTTATCTCCGAAAGTGTTAAGGCAATAGAGAAAGCTAAACCACCTTTTAGATACTGTTTGAAGCATGTGCTCCATCTAGCTCGAGGCGTTAAATCCAACGCTTCTTGAGAGGAAGCCTAAGTGTATTGTTTTCTATTATTTTTTATTCTGTTAGTTCAACTATCTTGTGATCTCCTGCTTTTATATATCAAATCTCTCTCTTACAAGAGCTTTCTCACACAAGTTTTAGGACACATGCTTGTTGATTTGTGGTCCACCTCACTTTCCAAGTCAGTGCCTCCTGCTCTTGTGTGCTTTGTTTAATTTTAGTCCATTGAGGATCAGAAAATGAATATTTTTATGTTTGGGGTAGTTGGAGAATCACTTCCTACTTATTGTGCATTAGGCTCTGAGTTACATGATTTGACATATTTTTTTTAATGAGATTTCAAATGTCTAAATTTTAGAGAAATGGTTTCAATTTTTGGTCTAACTTGTATTAAATGAGATATTTTGAATGTGTTGAACTGTTGTCAAACTCTCATGCATGTTGTTGATTAGGATGAATTTCGTGTTGGGTTTGCTATGGAAATTATATAATCCTGAATTGAGTCAATTTAAGTTCATCTTGGATTCCCTCGCATAACTAACCACGTAGGCACTTTTGTTTAGGGTTCAGATAGTTGAGCATATTTTTATTTGAATTGAACTTGTTATCACCCTAAAAGGTCCCGAAACTAGTTAAGTAATTTTCTGATTGATTGTGTAGTTTAGTGTCAACTAGATAAATTAGTTTATGTAACACTTGCACTTTCAAATATAGTTAAGTTTAGTCAACTAAAATTTAACTTAAGATTCATCTTGGTTACATAATTTGAGTTAAGATGAAATTGTTGATGGTAAATTAATTATTGGACTTAATTGCATTGTTTCATTTTAATTTGGATCTTTAAAACAAATTTTGATGTGATTTAATTTTGGTTTATATTAGAAGGAAAAAGCAATTAGGAGGTTGGACTAAAATTCAAAGTAAAGTTGAGTTTTCCAAAGCGAGCATAGCTCAATTAGCATAGAAGCATGTTAGTGACCACGATGTTTATTGTTTGAATCCTCTATCTCCTATTGTACTAAAAAGAAAAGAGTGAAGTTAAGGAGTTTGATTCATCAAAACTAAGGTTTTGGGCTGAGAATTAAAATATTATAATAATGCCTTAAAAGTGTAGCTTAATCAACACCACCTGTAGCTTTCTCTCTCTACTTCACACTACATATCCCCTCACCCCAATGCCAATATTTTCCTCGAGAGGAATTGAACCTAACCAAAGTTAATGTGGAGAGGTGACTGTGTTTGTGAAATAAAAAGTAAAGAAAATAAAGGAGAGATTCAAATATGGTCCTACTTTTTTATTAATTATTATAAGTTTTAATTATTCATTAATTATCTCTTATAACATTTATATCTAAATTATAACATGTATTTTTAATGACATCCTCAATTATTAAACATAACACTTATATTTTAATTAATTAACATTATGCATACATACAATATAACATTTATATTTAATATGATGTATGACACGTTTAATATATGGTGAAATTTTAATCTATATGGCATATTTTATGCAACATATAAATTACATTAATTTATAATACTTCAAATGCAACAATTAATTAAACAACAATAATAGATCGATTTTTGACATTTCTAAAATTAAATTAATATAAAATTATAATAATTAAATAAAAACTAGTTTTACATAAAAACTCCATTTGAGTGGTCTACTGAACATGGGCAATTCCACCATAAATTAAAACATGAACTCCACGCGAAATTGCTTTGGTTTCAAGAGTTTCAATGTCGTACAAACAATGATGGTTAGAAGCTTTTATTGTTGCGCAAACAAGGTGGACGGCAGCACGCTTCATAGAATCATCTCAAGCTTGCATTCCAAAGCTGGATTTCTTCTCTATTTTAGACCTCCTTCGTAGCACCTCCTTGCCATGCACTGACATGAACTTACGGACTCAATTTACACTATAAAAATGCTCGAAAACAATGGGTTTTACATTGATATCAATATAAAAGCTGTAAATTTAAAATGCCAAAAACCAAACCATCTATTATGCAAACGACAATTAAATCCTAAAATCGAGACAAACTATTGTCTTTGATACCAATTGAAGGAATTGAATTCCCAGTAGAAACGTTTGATCGTTTGATTGTCTTTTGCTTTTCCAAATTAAAATCGAGACAAACCATTGTCTTTCATACCAATTGAAGGAATCGAATTCCCAGTAGAAGCATTTGATCGTTTGATTGCCTTTTGCTTTCAATTTTGTTTAGAAATAAAATTTAGAAAAGCATAAAACAACAAATTACAAAGTCATAAACATATCGTAATCACAATGATTAAACATGAAAATGGAACAATAAGAGATTACCTTCGTAAAAACTCTTTTCCGGCGATCCTTCTTTTCCAGTGAATCAAAATCCTCCTCCTCCGTGGGAATGCTCCCAAAAGAGCTTCCTTGCTATGACTCTGACAAATATCGTCTTGTGGAAGTCTCTTTTGAAAGGGTAAGGAATTGAGAGGGAGAGCAATTTTTCAAATGAGCCTTCCTCTGTGTAAAATTGAAAGAGAATAATAGAAAGGGAAGTTCTTCAACAATTATGCAACGCGTTTCAAAATATCTGGGATGTTGGATTTAAAGAGAGAAAGGGAGTGTAACTACCCACTGCCGACTCCCCTTCATTAACAGAAATGATATTTATTTAATTAATATAAATAAATAAGGAGAATTGTTTTCAATGGAAAAATGCTAGAAATATTTTCAAATAGAGCAAAATGTGATTGTCTATTAGTGATAGACAATGATATACATCTATCAGTGTCTATCTTGAAGAAGTTAGGACCATAAATGTGGAATCAATTAGGATCTAAATCACTTTAATTACATCAATTTTAAGGATTAAACATGCATGTTCTCAAAACTGAAAACCAGGGCTTTGTTACTTACTTGTTGTAGCTAAACAATGCAACGATTTCCTCCAAGATTTTGATCACGAACACTTCGTGGACCACCACAAGTATCTTCCTCATTATTCTCTGGCCTTAGAACAGATTGTGGAATCCAAATTGTGATGAATTTGGAGCAAATTTGGGAGTAAATGTATTTTTGGAGAGTTTGTGAGTTAACGGAAATTTCAAGATTATCAACCCAATTTCAATTTTTACTTCCTCTATTTAAGGAAGAATACATGCAAATATAATTTACATTCATAATGACACCAACTTTGGTAATTAACCAAACCAATAAGGAGGCGTTTGATGATGGATTAAGGGTGATTCTCATACTCCCACCTCCTATTTCATGCAATAGTGGATTTTCTCAAAATTCAAAATGAATTTCTTATATTTTCAAATTAAAATTAATTCTATTAATTAATTCTAAATAATATTAATTTAATATTAAATTAATTTAAATAATAATTAGGGCTCTTTTCAAATAATGCAAAAAGAACCAAGATATTTACAAATATAGCAAAATTTCACTGTCTACCTGCGATAGACTGCGATAGACTATTATCTATGTCACGGTGGACAAAGATAATAGTCTATCGCGGTCTATCGCAGATAAACTGTGTATTTTGCTATTAGTTATAAATATTTTCAACAGTTTTGTTATTTAAGATAATTTTCCTAATAATTAGTTATACTAAATTAATATTAAATATTAAATTAATAATTTTTCTACTTATCCTTGTTTTTCAACCCCATGAATCTCTATTTATCTGATTAATATTTAAATCACATTTAAATATTTCAAGCTCTCCATTTTCGTTTAATTCATAATTAAAACAACAAACTGTAAATCTTACTTCTTAAATGAATTTGAACGTTTTTAAATTCTTTCATCACACTGTTGTAAGGTTTAAAACATTACTAACAAGAAGACCTAATGGACGTACGGATTATGGTTCCAACAATCCAAAATTAACCGGCTAAACTCTTTAACCTAATAGATAGAAAAAAATTTCTATTTGTAAATAATTTGATATGTTTTCTATTTATAATAATTTTCTATTAAATTAAATTAAATTAAATTAAACAAAATTTACCGGCATATTTGGCATATCCTAGAAATTAAAGATAAAATTCAAAATTACAATAACTTAAATTTTCAAGACATATCTTGGTCTTCAATTTCTTCTTTGGCCATAAAAAATTTGGGTTTTAAACACCTAAATTGAATCTTTAAAATTTCAGCCATACATATTTCAATCAAATTGATGCTTTGATGTCGCACAATAGAATTTCCAGACTTTAGATTTTCCAGATTTTCTAGATTTTCTTTATTTTGGAAAAGCCAACATTTTTTCAAGAATTTACAACACTTGTACATCAAATTCGATGAAAAAATTATAAGAAAATGCGAACTCTTGAGAGTGTTACAATTGATCTAATAAAAACTTTAAAATCTAATGCCTAAATATCCACCATATGTCTCGTACATGAACTACTAAAATATCCACCATCCAAGATTTTTAATTCAAATCAAGAATCAAAGATTGACTCTGATACCAATTGAAGGTATTGATTTCTTGAAATAATTAAAAATACAAAAAATAGAATAAAAGGTTAAGCATCATACCGTTGCTCATGAGTGACTACAATGAAATTTCCTCTTGAATCTTCTTGTCTTCTTCTTGGATTCTCCTTATTTCACGATATCTCCTTTTGAATCTTGTTGTCTCCTTGTTGGATTCTTCTCATTTCACGAGATCTTCTTTGACCAGCAAAGATCCTACTTATGGAACCGCTTCTTGAAAAAATAGAGAGAATGGGAAGAAGAATGGGAGAATTTCGAATTCTAGAAGTAGCGTTTTAGAGTAACCGTAAAGATTATTCTGTGTGTTTTATGAGGGCACCCAATGACCCTATTTATATCTATGAGTTACTCCTAATCCTATTGGGATAACTCATCTGCAGAGATTTTAAATTAAATATTTAATAATATTCAATATTAATAAATATCTACCTAAATAATATCTCATATTAAATGGTTTAAAATATTTAAATCTTATTTAAATATTTATTTTATGCATAATCTTTAATTTAAATCTCATCCAAATTAAATAATTAAGTATTTGAATCCAATTCAAATAAATTAATTGATTCTCCCTCTATTTATTTAATTCGAATCTTATTCAAATTAAATAACTTATTTATCTACATGGATCTCATCCAAATAAATAACTAATTATTTGAATCACATTCAGATAAATTAATTCTTCCATAATCTATTTAATTCGAATCTTATACAAATTAAATAATTTATTTATTTGAATCTTATTCAAATAAATTAATTCTCCATATTATAAAGTTATAATTTGAATTTAATTCAAATAGACTGTATAATAAAACATGTATTTAATTGTATCCAATACAATTAACATTTCCCCTCAAAATTTGAACATTACAAATTTTCCAATCATAATTGATCTTTGTTGGTCCGTTGTGGACCTACAAATTATAAGCTCGAATGATCCATGATTAATTAATTAAACTCTTTAATTAATTTAATCTTCATTCAATAACTACACGATAAACCACTATAGATTCATAGTGAAACTTTTATGCATTGTAAGACGTGTTATGCCCATAGATATAATCAATATAAGTTGGTCGGTCCTTCACGAGTTCTTCATAATTACAGCTGGGTCAAATGTTCATTTACCCCTATAATTACCTCTTTTCCTTAAGTACCACTGATTTCTCTAATAAACAATTTGTTTATGATCCAACCATAAACTAAGTCCCTGTTGGACCAGTGAGAAGGTGGCGCCTTGTTCAAAACCCAAAATCAACACTTAAGGGAACTATTCATCTACTTACCCTATTTAGGAAGAAGTGAATTCCATCATCTTGTGAACTAATATTCCCATCTCCCCATTTAGTCCATTCCCCAAAATGGTAGGCTTATTCAATCAGCAACTCGGGCCACTCTCATCCATGCAAATCAAAGGACCGACCTCATGAACAGGAGTTCATAAGTCACCTAGGATTAATATCGAGTCGCACATGGTCATCCTATGAAATATTAATCTCATTAATTAACAGATTTGCAAAGAAAAATTAAATAGTTAGCAGTCTGGTCTTATACAAACTCTTTATATAGGATACCCCCACTCGCATGTCTCCACATGAACGGTTACCTTTATATTCTAGTTGCAATTGACTATGTATTTAAATGGGTGGAAGTCATAGCTACTAGGACCAAGGATGCCCGTATCTTTTTGAATTCTTGCATAAAAACATTTTCACATGTTTTGGCACATCTAGAGCTATCATTAGTGATGGGGTTCTCACTTTTGCAATAAATTGTTTGACTCCATGATGCATAAGTACGGAGATAACCATAAATTTACTACAGCTTATCATCTTAAAACTAACGATCTTGCTGAGTTGTCTAACAGGAAAATCGAGCAGATTTTAGAAAAAAAATGTTAAAATTAACAGGAAGGATTGGACCCTTAAGCTTGATGATGCACTTGAAGGAATCGAATTTTGTGCCGAAGCGCGTGAACGCGTGCACTTTTAATATACGTTTTGAATTTACAGAAAATACAGAGAAATTTAAACATATTTTAGTTAAGTATGATTTTCTGTGAAAAAATTAAAGAAGAAAGAAAATACCTTTGAAGAAAACTCTTCAACCTTCTCCAATTCTTCACTGCATCCACGATCTCTTCAATCTTCTTAAATCTCGAACAAGACACCACCACCAAGTCTTTTCCGCTATTCTCCGGCAAGGAAAATGTTTGTGGGAACTTCTTTTGGAAGTTCAGGAAGAGATTTTGCAAAAAAAACATTTTCTTTGCAACTTTGGAGTGTTGAGAGATTGAGAGAATTGTTTAGAGAGATAGTTCATACATCATTCAAAAAAAACTTTTTATGAATGAGTAATCAAATGATGGAGAGGGGGGAAGTGAATTATGATTAACTTCTCTTTAACCATCCTTTAACTCTCCTTAGGATTTAAAATTTAACTAAAGTTAAATTAAATCAAATTTAATTTAATTTAGTTAAATTAAATATCAATTAATCTAATTAATCAATAAAAATTAATTAAATCTCATATATTTAATTAATATTACATTTGAATCATATGCTAATGTATTTCCCTCTTATAACCTATAGTTTAAATATGAATCTTATTCAAACATTAATAGTCTCATAATATATAGTTTAATTTTGAATCTAATTCAAAAATAATTTTATATTGTAATATATCTCTACACATTATATTAATTGTATCTCATACAATTAATGCACATTCCCTTATAATTTGAACAATTCAAATTCTTCCAAAACTAAATATTCCTTGTTTTACCCTTAGTGAGCTGGGATCTAATGAACCTACAGATTAGAAACTCCAATGATACAAGATTAATTAATTATATTAATCAACATTCATTAACTAAGGGTCACTCCACTAAAGACCCACAGCTGCACTCTTCGCATTGTAGATATATTTCTGTGTCCATGGATATAACCAATCAGTAGTGAGTGGACTCTTTACGAATTGCTTGTAATTACAACTTGGTCAAATTACCGTTTTACCCTTGTAATCACATCCAACTCCTTAAGTCCCACTGATTCTTTAATGAACAATATGTTTATGGTTCTACCATAAACAAAACCCTCTTGGGCCAGTGAGAGGGAGAGGCCCCATTGTTCAAGACCCGGGTCAGTACTTAAAGGAACAATTCATCTACTTACCCTAAAGACGAGAAGGAGTGAACTCCATCTTGTGTATCTATGTTTCCAGCTCCCTACTTGAACAAATCCCCAAAATGGTAGGCATATTGAGTTGGCGAATCTAGCCACGCTCACCCATACAGATCAAAGGACTGCCCTCATAGACAGAAGTTCATAACTCACTCAGGATTAAGATCAAGTCACCTATTGTCATCCTATGAAATGTTAATCTTTTCAATTAACGGTGTTTTAAAGAGAGATTAATCATTTCGTGGTCCGGTCTTATACAAACTCTTTGTATAGGATACCACCACTCACATGTCTCCATATGAACGATTTGGACCAAATTGTTTTGTAACATTTACAAAGTGGGTCGTATCTGTAGTGTCACCAGGATAAGGCACCCAACTTTATCCTTATACTATAGACCAATTAGGTTATTACTTAAACAAGATCCACTTGTATGTCAACCACATACACGTTTAAGTTACATAAAATAACCTTGAATTGGTCTCTAATGGATAATTACATATATAAAATAATCAACCAGTATTTCAAATTATTTATTAACTACGAGGCTTTAGGGCATACATCTAAATAGCACTGTGGGCCTACCACAAAACTTTCAAAACCCTAATTCGTACTTCACCATACAAGTTGGTGTTTGGAAAGGCTTGTCACTTACCGGTAGAGCTTGAGCATAAAGCTTATTGGGTCATCAAGAAGCTGAACATGGACCTTGAACAAGCTGGTGAGAAACCCCTCTTGGAACTCAATGAGATGGAGGAGTTCTGTGCTCAAGCTAATGAGAATGTTAAACTTTACAAGGAGTACACCACTAGATGCCATGACAAGAAGATCAATCCACGAACCTTAATTCCTACCTGTACAACAAGTCTTACTTTTCAATTCACGTTTGAGGTTGTTTCCAGGTAAGCTAAGGACACGATGGTCGGGACCCTTTGTCATTGTAAAGGTGTCCCAACATGGAGCAGTGGAGTTACAAGGAAATGATGACACAACCTTTAAAGTGAATGGTCAAAGATTGAAGCACCACATTAGCGATGAGGAACATCAAATTGAGAATCTTATATTCAAAGAATGATCATGTGGTTTGGTCTACCTACAAACCTTAAACCGAGCACTCATTGGGATGCAACCAAATTTTTATTGCTTTCTTTGTTTTTCTTTTTACATTAACTTCATTTATTTTCTTTCAAAAAATAATGGAGTCACTCATATGCTTTCTTATTTTCAGGATCTTGGTTCAACACAAAAAAAGTACATTTTACACTTGCCTGTTTGGTGGCTTCTCACACGCTCTCAGGCATGTTTTCCTTTGCTCTATTCTTTTCATGCATTAAGGAAAATGCATATTTCTAAATTTGGGGTGGGAGGTGCCACGTGTACCTTTTTGTGTTTTCTTATCATGTTATGCATGTTAATGCAGTTTGAATTATCATATGCATGATTAATTGAATATTTCAAAATTTTGAAAAAAAAAATTGATTTGATCTTTAGAAGATGATGGAAATGTTTTATGGTTGTGTGCTTGTGATGTTGACTAGCTATGATGAGATTGAATATGCCTGACGAATGTCTCGCTATGGAAATAGGATGACACTATCTTGAGTATGATCTATTTAAGTCTCTCTTTGATTCTTCCATATTCTTAAGCACGTAATCACTTTAATTTAGAAATTTTAACTTAGAAAGGGATTAAGAAGATAGTTTGTAATATTAGACTAAAGAGAAAGAAAGTTGACATTTTCCTTCGAGGAAAAAAAGGGTGTACACCTAAATTACGAGCTTGCAAGAATATTTTTTGCATAAATTAAGCTTTGTTAAACATGTAACGTGTATGCATGGATAGGGGTAAAAAGAGTTGCCTTTATGTTGTGATCAGTTAGGATGCTTGGAAATTGACTAGGGACGAGTCTCTATAGTGAATGTGTGAAAGCTAGTGCCCCTAGGTAAAAGAATGCAAGTTTAGGGCCCTTAAAGAATTAATTACAAGGCACTTTAGTGGACATATTACTTTCTTGAAATGTATGGACGCTTGAAGATTGGTGCATGAGTTAGAGTAGGGGGAAAACTGGAGAAGCTCTCTTGATTCCTAATTTGAGTTTTAGCGCTTTTGAATTAAAGGAGGCTTACACGCACACACATGGGAAATGACGAGATTTGGCCTTGGATGTTCATAACAATATGATATGTTTGAATGTTTCTACTTAAGATCTTAATATGTTATTCTCTAAGACATGAGTCACTAGCACACTTATCTTTTAATTCCTTGTTTTATGTTTGGAGGCCTTGGATGTTCATAACAATATAGATATGTTTGGAGGCCATTCGAGTTCCCGATGTGAGGATCGAAGGGAGTCTTGTCGTTTTTCACTTAATCAAGGGCTTTTCAACATTAGTGTTTTCCATTCTTTCTACTCTTTTTATGCTAAAATTTATCTTAAATGTGTTGTCTAGAGGTATGAGTGGCTAAACTCTTTAGTTTTAGGGTATTGATGAATTATTTATGAAGGTATGCTAATATTGTAGATTTTTCATGGATTGTTGTAAATAATATACTTTTCATTGTTATTCTGCTTAATTCTTGTTGATTGGACATCAATATTTATTAGGTTAGATATTCAATTTGATGGATTGCATGTTTAACAAGACTTATAACAGTGAATTGTTATTAATCTATCATGGAATTAGTTAGGTTAATAATGAAAGTTGCTAATGATTAATCTTAATGCCATGTGATTTAATTTGATTTCAAGAAGTTAGTAATCAATTAAGTTGCATGAGAAAATGTTGTTTCAGATAGAAAATAACCCGGATTTATGTTTCTAGACTTAGACATATAATTTACAATTAACTTCATGAAACATAGAATATTGCATAATGAATTAAATAAGGATTCAATACCCTAAAACACTCTTTGACTCTTGATTTTTCAACTTTACTTGCTTTCTTTATTGCTTTAGTTATTTTCTCAAATCAAACTTGATTTTGACTCCTCAAATAAAATTGATTCAACTCTAGAATAGTCAGGTGATTTAAACTCTAAATTGAATCTTTAGTGGAATGATATTTGGACTTAAATTGTTTTAATTATAACTTGACCCGTGCATTTGCAGCTTGCATCAATTGTTTCGATTGTTGTTACAGTGTGTGCCAGTACTTCTTGTTTAACATCCGTGTTTAGAGTGACGAGTCACTCTATTGCTTTTTCAATGGCATTATCGAGCTTCCTCTTACCAATTGTACAAAGTAAGAAAAACATACCTAGGTCATTACATTTTCTAGGAAGCTCCCTAGTAGGACCATTGCAGCTCTATCAATCTTAAGCTCTTCCTCCTTCTTGACCCACTAAACACCATTCTTCTCCAGGGAGCTCACAAACACCATCCTAAGAGTTTCAATATTGACATCTTTTTTCTCCTCATTTCTCTCATGATTAAGAAATTTGTTTGGAAAAAGAGCAACATGAATGTAAGCATGTAAATCAGATTGCTTCAAAGAAGCGGTACACCAGTTGTTGCATCAACGGTACTTCTTTCACTAGAGACAAGCCCTTCATAGAAGTATTGAATCAGAAACACATCATAAATTTGGTGGTGGGAGAAGCTGGCACACAAGCGTTTGGAAAGCTCCTAGTATTTGTGTAATGACTCTCCATCAGTCGCGGTGATACCATATATTCCTTTCTGATCTACATAGCTCGTGAAGAAGGGAAGAACTTTTTCAAGAACTACTTCTTCATATCCTTCCATGTGGTCATAAAACCAGCAAAAAGGAAATAAAGCCAGTCATAACATTGTTCTTTAGAGAGGACAGGAAGACTCTCAAGTCATCTACTCCTTCGTAATGCCATTGGGTCTCCAACTTTCACACACTATATGGAAATCCTTTAAGTGCTTGTGTGGGTCCTCTCCTACACGACAATTAAAAGAAGGTAGTACGGGAATTAAACCAGATTTTAGCTTGAAATTACCTGTGGTCGCATGATATGTAATATATAGGGGGTGCTTTTTTTGGTCAACATTAGGGGTCGAGAAGTCACTTAAAGTGAACTCATCTTAGTGGCCTCTCCTATTTACCTAACTCTACAAAATACAACAAACTAGGATCATAGGAGGGAATCATACCAAGAAAGAAAAACTAAAGAACAATAAAAGAACCGTAAACATTTTAGTAAAGAAACTACTTGGTTCCCCGACAATGGCGCCAATTTGCTTGGCCAAAATTTTGTCGCCAATTCTGGATCAAATAATTTCCGTTCCTACCTAAAATGCAGTAGTGGTAGTACAGATACCCAAGGGGAGTTTAGGATTTAGTTGATTTGTTCGTAGGAAAATAAATTGCATAAAAGTAAAGAAAGTATTTGTGATAATCAGTTAGAAGAATGCCTAGCTTGGGTTTAATTTGGATTTCCCTAATTTAATTTACTCGATCATAGAATTATCCTTTCATGGCTTCAATTATTTGTTTCCACTTAACCTAATTAAATACAAAAGCTACTTAACTAACTTAATTATCTAATTAGTTCATGTTGAACAAATGAAAAGCATACAAATCTAGTTGACCTTATAGCATTAAAATCTAGGGCAAAGTTCAATCAAATATCTAACAGGAAAATCCATGATTAAATATTCATACAATTTCTTCCTAAGCTGATTAAAGCAATATTTACCATTATAAACCCCAGTTCACAAGTTAACCTAACAATTTTCTACTCTTGGATTAAAATACAATTACACGTGACATATTGTAAATCAATCCATAGCTATCAATGTAATTCTCACACCAAGTTTATCAGACAATTGCAAGATACTAAATCATAATTTATTAATTAAGAATAGAAATCAACAAACAAATGAAAACCGAATTTGAATCCTCAAAAGTTTACATGAAAAGGGCTAAAATCCTAACAAGTCAAGCTAGAACAAATACTTATGCCAATAAACGACTTCATAATCGATGGGATCATGCTCCCAATCATAAGATTGGCCTAAGGGAAGAAAAAGAGATAAAAACGCAAAGAAGATAGTGGTTGGCGGTAGAATGGTGATAGATCCCCAAACCCTAGAAACCAAAGCCTATTTATAAAGATCGTCATGGTGCCACAACACTTCTTGCAATTGGCATCTCGGGAAATTTCTCAATTGGCAAGTTCAACTCACTAAGATTAAACATGTCTTAGGATGAGCCTAAGGCATTGATGAAGAGAAGGGATTCTTGATCTTAGGGGGAGCCCAAGACTTCGGCCTCAAGAAGGATTTCTTCATCTTAGGGAGGACCTAAGATTTATTAATGAAGGGAGTTCACCGAGCTACAAGGAAGATAATCAAGCGGAGAGAGTCTCACACACTATCGGAAGTTGAAGTGTTGAACAATAATATTAACATACTTAGGGGAGCCTAAGTACACTTGGAAGGGAGTCTCACATCTAGGGGGAACCTAGTTGACTTGAGGGTTAAACGTTACATGAGCCACTATAGTAGTTGTATTACAGATAAGTACTACATTGTAATTGCTTGACTCTTTAATATTTGTGGATTATCTTTCTTGGGCACACTGCCTCTCAAATGTAGGTGTATTTCACTGAATTGGGTAACCAACTTCTGCGTGCCTTCTGTTGCTCTCTTGCTGATCATTTCGATTGTTGTTACATGTGTATCAGTACTTCTAGGTTTAACATCCGTGTTTAGAGTGACAAGTCATCCTATTGCTTTTTTAATTGGTATCAAAGTGGGTCATATTTATCTCATGTGCTCCAATCATGAACGGGAACAAAGAAGGTGGCTCCACTACTAGACCCCATGTTTTAGATGGAACAAACTATTCGTATTGGAAAGCTCGAATAACCGCCTTTCTGAAATCCATTGATAATAAGACTTGGAAGGTTGTGGTTATAGGGTGGTCCAATCCCACCACCAAAACTGAAGACAAAAAGGAGGTCTCAAAGCCTAAATTACAATGGTTTGAGGCTAAAGATGAAGCATCGTTAGGAAACTCGCATGCGTTGAATGTCATATCTAATGTTATTGATCGCAACATATTCCGATTGATTAATAGTTGTGTCTCTACAAATGTGGCATGGGATATTCTATCCATTATCCACGAAGGAACTTCAAAAGTTAAAATATCGAGACTGTAGTTGTTGACATCAAAGTTCATGAATCTGAAAATGCATGATGAAGAGTCTAATTCTGAATTTAATGTTTGGTTACTAGACATTGCCAATGAATCGTTTGTTCTTGAAGAGAAAATTTCCGAAGAAAGACTTGTACGGAAGGTTATTAGGTCTTTACCTAAGAATTTGATAGGAAAGTAACCATTACCGAGGAAGCTCAAGAAATATCTGCATTGAAAGTGGATATATTATTTGGCTGCTTACTCACATTTGAAATGTCCTTCAAAGGGAAACCCAAGAAGAAAAATAAAGACATTGCATTGAATCCCTAGCTAAAGAAGAGCATGATGATCCTAACAAAGATTTTGAAGAATCTTTTGCAGAATCTATTTCTTTACTCTCTAAGCAATTCAACTATATTCTCAAAAGGTTCAGAAAGAAGTATGGTAATATTCCATTGAAAATAAACAAATTTGGTAGCACTTCTTCTCCAAATAGTAAGATGGATGCCAAAAATCCTAGGAGTTCCACTCTTCAAAAAGAAAAGACCTTCAGATGTAAAGAGTGTGAAGGGTATGAGCACTTTCAAGCAGAATGTCCCAATTTTATAAAGAAGCAGAACAAAAGCTATGTCTTAATGCTACCTGGTGATATATCTAAAGGCAATAGTGAGTCAAAAGAAGATGTCAAGACACTTGTTAGTAACATCTCTTCTGACACCTCGTCGGTTGAGATTTATGAATATGATGTTGTTTACAGACTATATTGACAATCACTCTCAACTAGTATCTAACGATCCTTCCGATCAAGCCCTCTTCAACAAGTGGCAAGATAACCTAAATGTACTTAATGTGCAAAAAGAGAGAATTGAGATGTTGATGGCTGACAATCATAGACTTATGATCACTATAGCTGAGCTGAAATTGGGAATGGTTTCAGGCTAGAGCTGAGAAGGAGTCTGTGTGTAAAAATGTCATATTGCTTAATACTTGTACAGACTCTCTAATGGTAGTACAGCTACCCAATAGGAGATTGAGATTGAGTTGATTTGTTCGTAGGGAAATAAATTGCATAAAAGTAAAGAAAGTAGTTGAGATAATCAATTAGAAAAATGCCTAACTTGGGCTTAATTTGATTTCCCCAGTTTAGTTTACTCGATCTTAGAATTCTCCTTTCTTGGTTTCAATTATTTGTTTGCACTAACCTAATTAATTACAAAAGCTAATTAACTGACCTAATTATCTAATTAGCTCATGCTGAATAGATGAAAAGCATAAAAATCCAATTGACCTATAGCATTAAAATCTATGGCAAAATTAAGTCGAATGTCTAACAGGAAAAGCCATGATTAAATATTCATATGATTTCTTCCTAGGTTGATTATAGCAATATTTACCATTATAGACAATAGTTCATAAGCTAACCTAACATTTTGCTACTCTTGGATTAAAATACAATTACATGTCACATATTGTAAATCAATCCATAGCTATCAATTTAGTACTCACAACAAGTTTGTCATACAATTGAAAGATAGTAAATCATAATCTATTCATTAAGATTAAAAATCAACCAACAAATAAAAACAAAATTTAAATCCTCAAAAATTTACATGAAAAGGGATAAAATCCTAACAAGTCAAGCTAAAACAAATACCTTAGCCCATAAACAGCTTCATAATCAATGGAAACATGCTCCCAATCATAAGACTGACCTAAGGGGAGAAAAAGAGGACAAATAAAGAGAAGATAGTGGTTGGTTGTAGAGTGGTGACCTTGTTTCCATGTCTTGAGAAAAGAAAAGTTTTCCAAAAATACATTTTTCAAAAAAGGAAAATTGGCACCCTCTTTTAGGCAAGTTGACCTTGTTTCCTTTCATACTTTGGAGATTTAACCCCTTCTCGACTTTATTGGACAAAATTGGTCCATTTTCACTTTTTTTCACTCCAAGTCTTATTCTCTTGCTTAAATTCTGAAAAATCACTAGCAAACAACATCAAAACTAACAAAGTAATGTAAAAATCATCCTAAATAAAAGGGAAAGTGATTTCACACTTGCACTGAGGACTAAAGACCATTTATTCTCTATAAGACTAGACATCTAAGGTTATGTCTTGGTCGCGCTTATTAGCTACCCACCCTGATTGGGAACATTTGTTTTAGGTGTTTCTTCCGAAGGCCCCCATGCAATAGTGGTGCACTCTTGTTTTATCTTTTGCCGTCACTAGAAAACACGAAATAAAGTATGTTGAAGTCATCAATCCAAATTTCAAAAACTCCAAAACCAAATCCTCCAAAAAAACACGAAACCTCAAATCCATATTTAAACAATATATAATATCATTAGAATATTAGTTGTATATTATTCACAAGGAGACCCCAACCTACATTATACATCCAATTCACTTCAATAACACAGGAAACAAAATCTACAATACACAATCGGCACAATGCATGCTTAAAGATCATTACCTTAAATGGGTTTCGTTGATAGGGGTTTAAGAGATCGCTAGAGGGTTCCCGTCGTAGAGTCGCACTAAAGGGTAGAAATGTCAGAGAAAGGGAGAGGAAAACAGGTATTTGAACGAAAGGAAAAATGGATAGGCAGACAGTTGAAGGAGGGTACGAAGAAAGTGAGGATAGAGAAACAAAGAAGGTGTGGAAAATGGATTGAAGAAAAATGGGTTGAAGGAAAACAAAAGAGGAAAAAGAATGGGGGAGACGAAGAGACAAGGAAAGAGGTTGGCAAATTAGTCTAATTGATGTGTTTTTCAAGTAATTGATAACAGCACCAAAAGGTGTTGAATCCTTTAATGGATCAAATAATATTTATATTCACGATCGAGCACTTTAATTAACAAGTAGTATTAGTAGCAAGATCGGGTGGAATCACAGGGAGCTTAAGATAAAATCTCTCTAAGCTAAACAGTCTTTGGAAAGCAATAAAAATGGGGGTTTTGGTTTTGGGTTGACAGGAAAATTAAATGCAAGAATTTAAAGTGCAGAAAGTAAAATAGATTGAGAGAGAGAAAAAGTGATACACGAGATTACCTTTGCCGATTAAGAGACCGTTGGATTTTTTATGAATTAATTCATCGATTTATCATGAGAAGTTCATGGGTTTTTTAATTATCAAGCCTAATCAAATGTCTAGAAAATCCAAACAAACTTCCAAATGAAAACCAACGCAGATGTCGATTCATAAATTAACTAAGTAATGTCACGCAAGCGTATCTTCTGAGGTAACCGCATTAAGCCCTTGGATTGATTAGGGCATTAGATTAAATTGGTCAAATCTAACCTAATGCATTTCCATTCTTTAGGTCCCGTTATTTATTGTTACTGGGTAATCCTAGAGAAGCTACCAATCGAGCCATAACTGTAACTAGAATTTATTTGCTACTCAAACTAAGTATGCAATAGTTACAATTATAGATAACTACAACAAACATAGCAAACATACATTGCACATGGGTTGAAGCAAAAAATAGAAAACAAGAATAAACATAAAATCCCAAGAACAAACATCAAAATCTCATAAATCCATAGAAAAGTGCCCAACAAACATCAAAATCGTTGTTTGTGTTGGGTTTTATGTCCTAAAACTCATAGTTTATAAATACTAAATATACTCTTATTATTCAATAAAGTTGTTATTGAAATTTATAATCAATAAGTAGTTATTAATTCTATAAAATGTTCTTACTAAACTAAATCCAATCATCAAAGGATCCTAGACTGTTACATGAGACTCAAACTTTATGTAGAGACATAAAATTGGATCAAGTTTAAGTTAACAGTCTAAATGATTTATAGTATCTGAATAAGGTTGGACACCTTATTTTGGGAACACTATGGATGCGGCCCACTTTGTAACTAGTACAAACGAAGTGATCCTAATTCGTTCATGTGAAGACATGCTAGTGGGGGCGTCCTGTGCAAAGAGTTTGCATAAGACCGAACCATGAAATAGTCACTTTTACTAACACCGTTTACTGTCTAAAACTGACTATCTCGACTTTGATGGCCTAGGCAACTCGATCTTAATCCTGAGCTAACTATGAACTTCTGTTTACTCGGGATTATCCTTATATCTGCATTGGTGAGAGCAGCTCAACAGCTCTGGCTCAATATGCCTTCCATTTTAGGGGTAAGACTAGGTAGATAGCTAGGGACATAGGGTGCAAGAAGGAATTCATTCCTACCTTCTTTTGGGTTAGTAGAGAGGTTGTTCTCTTAAGTGCTGAATCCAAGTCTTGAGCAATAGGCGCCACCCTCTCAAATAGGGTTCGGGAGGACTTTTGATTTGGAAGTTGGACTACAAATCATTGTTCATTAAAGGATCAGTGGAACTTAAGGAATAAGAGGTAATCACAGGGGTAAAACGATAATTTTAACCCAGCTGTAATTACGAACAACCCGTGAAGGCTCGACTTATCAATCATGGTTATATCAAATGGACATAATATATCTACAGTGAGGAAAGTGCAGCTATGGGCTTTAGTGGAGTGACTCGGTAGTTAACGAATGTTGGTTAACTAGGTTAAAGAGTTTAATCGGTTAATCTCGGATCGTTGGAGCTCATGATCTGTAGGTTCATAAGGTCCTCTGGCTAGCTCATATAGGAATAAACTTGGAATAAATAGAAGAAATAATTCGAATTGTTCAAATTAGATTAATCATATGAGATATGATTAAGTAATTGATATATGATATCAAATGAGAGATTTGGTCAAAAATATTTAAATGGGATTTAAATATTGAAATCATGAATGCGGATTCATAATCGAAGACATGGATTTAGTCAAACAGTTGGTTTTCGGAAGAAGTCAAATAGTTGACTTTGACCAGAGCAAGTCAAAGAGTTGTTTTAGTCAAACCTTCTAGAAAGGTTGACCATGAGATTAAATTAATATTTCTTACAAAATTAGTGGAAAAATCCACTAACTTGATGAGTGGAACATTTAATTAATTTCAAAATTCTACACTTTGATACATAATTCTTGGCATGTATTAGTGGAATGTGTGTTATTTAATGGATTAAAGAGCATGCAGCAGAAGTTAATTTGATCAATTTTCACTCTAAGATGCTCAATTTAGAGGATTAAACATGCAATTAAGAAGAAAAACCAAAGTTTCAAGAACACTTACCCTTGAAGCTCCAAATTCTCCTTCAATTCTTGATGAATTTCAGCACCACTTGGTTGTAGACCACCACAAGAGTCTTCTCTACTATTCTCTAGGCTTAGATTGGATGGTGGGATCCAAATTTGTGGTGAATTTGAAAAAGAATGAAGGTTGGGAAGAAGATGAACAATGGATAGAATTTTGCAAAATTAACCCTTAATTTCACAAAATTCTTAACACTTTTTTATGTCAAAATCATCTCTATTTATTAAAGAATAACATGCAATCCAATTGCATCAAAATTTGACAACACAAAATGGTTAATTTGTTGGTTAATTGTGAAAAAGACAACCAAGCTCCTAGCTTAGTTAGTGGGAAAATCCAATCTTCAAAAATCAATTTTAAAATCAATTTTAAAATCAATTTTCAATGAATTTCCGAAATTGAATTAAAATTGATTTTTAATTTCAAAAAGATAATTAAATAATTAAATAAAAATAATTTAATATTTAATTAATTATATATTATTATTTTAATATTAAATAATAAAATAATATTATTTTTCCCACTTGTCCCGATTTTTCTAAAAAAAACCAATATGAATCCCTATTCATATGATTAATATTTAAATTATATTTAAATATTATAATTAACTCTATTTGTACGTTTAATTCGTAATTAAACTCCGATATATCGTATATATCTAACTTTCATTCCTTAAGCCAAGATTTGAACGATTCAAACTTATTCACCACATTATCTAAGATTTTAGTCCATTTATGAGCTAGTAGAGGGACCTAATGGACCTACAAATAATGAGCTCCAACGATCCGAGATTAACAGGCCAAACTCTTTAACCTAGTTAACCAACATTCGTTAACTAACGGGACACTCCACTAAAGCCCGTAGTTGCACTCTCCTCACTATAGATATATTTGTGTCCATTTGATATAACCGTCATCGATAAGTCAATCCTTCACAGGTTGTTCATAACTTCAGCTAGGTCAAATATCGATTTACCTCTGAGTTACATCTTTTCTCCTTAAATACCATTGTCCCTCTAATGAACAATTAATTTAGGATCTAATCACTAAATCCATTCCCTCTCGGGCCAGTGAGAGGATGGGGCCCCTTGTTCAAGTCCTGGGAACAACACTTAAGAGAACAACCTCTCTTCTATCCCTAAGTTGGGTAGGAGTGAATTCCGTTTTGCAAATTCTATGTTTCCAACTATCTACCCAGTCTTATCCCTGAAATAGGAGGAATGTTGAGCAGCGCTATTGAGCTTACTCTTACCTATGTAGATCAAGGGATAATTCTGAATAAATAGGAGTTCATAGATAGCTCAAGATTCAGATCAAGTTATCTAGGTTATCGATAAGTGAAATTAATCAGTGTTAATCGTAAACGGTGTTAATACGTAACAGTAATTATTTCAGGGTCAGTCTTACACAATCTCATTATGTAGAATATCCCCGCTCACATGTCTCTACATGATCAAATCAGAATCACTTCATTTATGACACTTTACAATTTTTGTAACAATCATGAAGCGGGCCGTATTCAATAGTGTCTCCAAGAAGAGGTACCCAACCTAATCCATGTACTATAGACTATTGAGGCTACTTACTCGAACTTGATCCTGTTTATGTCTCCACATAAAGTCCAAGTACTCATGATAGTAGCCAAGGGTTCGTAGTTTAATTGGATTTAGAGTTGATAAATAATTAATTCACTTGAATAACTTCATATGTACTAAAAAACACCTATTTACAAAAACTAGAGTTTTAGGACATACAACACATTATTAACTTTTGGTGAACTTAGACATGCAAAAGTTGCATGCAATTTGCCTCTTTTAAATAAGGTTTTTGTTCATTTTTTTTCTTCTTGAAAAATCTTGGAAAATTTTTAGTTTTTTGAGAAACTAAATTTTTCTCACAAATTTCTCTTTTTTCTTCTTTAAAGAGTCCCACCATTCTATTCCAAGCCTTTGATAATATCTAGAAAGACCTCTTGGTGGTCCAAGTGGGAGTAATTTCAAGAAAGGAAGAAAAGCTACAAAGGTATATAATTTCTTTCCTTCTTCTCTAATTCATTTTGTATGATAATGTATGTTTAATCCTAAGTTGTTATATGCATCTAGATTGTTATTTCGATCCTCTTTAATTTCTGTTGCGCATGTATGTATGAGATCCTTCAGTTGCGCCTTCAACCGTTCATTGATACACAAATCGTGATGCCAAAATCTTCAATTACAAGTCAAAATCTAAAGAAATCTTATGAGTTTTGCCCTAAAATTGCCAAAACTGAGCTAAAGCTCTCTAAATCGGCTAAACTCTCCTCTCCATAACCTAAAATTGAAAAATACAATTTAAACACAGTGCATAATACCGCGTCGCTAGGGGACAGTGTTGTCTGCGCTGCGCATGCTCTAAGGCAAAGTTGCCTTCCGTCCAACTCTGAAGCGCTACGGCGCTCTCCTAGTTGGAGCTCTTTGCCTCTTGGCATTGCGACACCAGCCTCCAGGGGTAAAATTGTCTTTTTGATCTCCTTTGAAGCTTAGATGCCATATTTAGCTCCTAATTGCTTTAAATTAACTCCAAATGGCCGTTAAGGCTTCAAAATGCATGTTATGCTCGAAAACCTACAAATATAATTATGTAAACACATTAACCATCATAATCAATTTTGTCCTAGTAGCATCATATATGTGCATATAAACATATATACAGTCCACTGAAACAATATTGTTATTAATTTCTTCATTTCATGAAAACTCTAGTAATTTTTTTAGCCTTGTGTGATCATACTTAAACATTAAAATTGCTTTAAATTAAAAAATATATATAGTTACCTCGTTCCAATTTTGTTGTTTGCAGCCAGTACTTCTCTTTCTTGTTTTAGAATCTCTTTTATTTTAGGTAATTTTTGCAATGGTTATAAATGGGATGGGTGTTGCAAGAGTATTTTCATTCCATGTTTAGTATAATAATAAGTTGAGAATATTATAATTAGATATTTTTTCAAACTTTATTTCGGTTTGCTATTTTCCAAGTAGGACTAGTTGTCCCACTATTTTAAGCTTAAAAGCCTAGGCTGAGACTCAAGCACCAGCCCAACACCATGAGATATGAGGGCAGTTTCTCACTGTTATTCTTATGAAAATGCAGCCTAGGAAGCAGATAATTCAACCCGTTTGAACTCCTTGTTGTTATTGGGTTGTGTATTTGCTAGCATTGATACATTAATATCTTGGTTGGCTTAACCTCGGATTGGCTCCAAGAAAGTTAAAAGAAATGATTTTAAATCATGTAATTTAAAATTCAAGAAATAAATTTAAATTACTTACTTTGAGAAAAATTTGAGATGAATATATTTAAAATAGATTTAAGATGAATATATTCAAAATTTTGAGTTTGGATGGTGACTAAAAAAGCAAAAAAGAAAAAAAAAAAAGTTAATAATTTACTGTTATAAGTTTTTATCTATAATGGGTTGAATTAAAATTAAAATATAGAGTTAAATTTGTAATTTACTTTTGAATCCTATACAATCTTGTGAAATCCGGTTATTCTAGCTAGGAAAATTTTAAAAATACATTAATGTGAATTTTGATACTTCTCTTCCTCGTAATAACAAACAACAAATTCATTTAAAATTCACTATAAAAATCCATCAAAATATGACATTCTAAATAGACCAAATTGATATCGTACTACCCCTTAACATTAGAAGAAAATATTCATGTAAATACCAAGGCTATTTCACGGTGAGGAGATAAAGTAAGAAAAAAAAACAAAAAGATTACTTAAACCTAGTTCGAAAGAAGAATTAAAGCACAATTCTTACCGAGGAGGCTCTAAACCTTGTTGATTGGTGTTTAAAAGTGTCCGAACTTGCAGATTTGGACCTTAAATGAGATGGAAAAACTTATTTGAATCCAATCGAAGTGTGGTCAATGCTAGAGCTCGTCGAACAAGTGAGGAACACCACTGTAAAGCTTATTTTTAGTGTGTCCAAATGGAGTATCAAGAGGGAAAGAAAATGGGATTGAAGCACTTTGATTTGATCATTCGCAATCAATAATTTTGGGATTTGAAGCCATTAAATAGTTAGCATGCCATCATTTAGAATTCGAGGTGGACTTAAAATTACTACAATAAATTAAGCTTTTGATGTCGGTTAAAAAGGACACAGATATACAATATTAGATCGGGTGGAAAAAAAAGCAGAACTTTAATGTCAATTATCGATTTACATTATAGGTATATTTGATGAGCCTTAAATTATAATTGATGTACTCATTAAAGGGAAAAGGAAAAACAGTAAAAAAGAAAAGAAGAAAAGGAAAAAAGAACCCCTCCATCTTCTTGTTTCTCTCCCCATTGCAGCTGCCGAACACCTCCTCCATTTGTTAAGTCTTCTTCTCCGGCGAGCCTTCGACGACAACGACTATGGACGCAGAGTGCACGTTCCTCTGTTCTTCAGCAATCTTTGACCACGCTACCCACGCTTGACGACATTACCCATACGATAAACCCATGCCTTTGAGATGTTTTTCCCTTCTTCGGCTGCTCTACGAACCCATGTGGACGACCACGTCCCTCTGGTAAATAACGAAAGTTGACACTCACATAGATAGACGTTGAATCTTCTTTCTTGGTTATCCATTTATTCACCAACGTTCGGAAAAACCTCCCACTTCCACCTCCAACAAGAAAATAATAAGTAGAGAAATAATAGAGAAATTAAAAAGAAAGTAATAAAACTAGAAACACAAGAATTTACGTAGAAAATTTCAAACTCGAAAAAAAACCATGTTTCACCAGAAAGAAATTCAAATGTGAAAAATTGTTACAATCACATAGAATAATTCTCTCCCGATCCCAATTATAAGAGAATACAATTTAATTAGAGTTAGCATACTAAACTTAGTGTGTTTCTAATTAGGATGACTTGAACTAGAGACATAGACTACTTTTATAGTAGCAGGAGTCATTACTTTCTTTAATTTTTACAATGTACACTTCTAATATTTTGCCAAAATCCAACGTCTGACTTGTATTCTTCAATTTTTTTCTTTATTTTCTTTTTCTTATAACTTTAGAAGTAAGGGAAGAAATTTAAGTTTTTTATGTTCTTCTTAAGATAGAAAAATTATGAAGTAAACTACGGAGGATAATTTTTACTATTATGAAAGTTGAAAGTTGGGAGGGGTATATAATTTTTACCCTTACAAAAGTTAGGGTGGATTTTTCATTATTATTATATAATATAAGGTATAAATTTACAAAAATAACTAAATATACATGTATTTATATGACAAGATACGTAAAATATATATCTCAATAGAAGTGAGACTAAAATTAAATATGAGTATATATCATATAATAATCTTAAATCTGTATTTGTTCTAAATACATTTTGTATAAAACTTTCTATATATTTGAAATAACATTGTATGCATTAAATGTAATCCAAAATTTGTAAGACAAATTGGGGGAAATCTCCTAAATTATTAAGCTAAATTAATTTTAAAAGACGCCCTTGAACTTTGTACTTTATGTAAATAATGTCTCTCAACTTTCAAAAGTTTTAAAAATACCCTTAAACTTTTAAAAATAATCCAAAGATATCTTTGTCATTAGTTTTGGATGGAAATTACCATTAGTAATTTGTATTAAAAATATCTTTAAACTTGAAAAAAAAAGTTCAAAAATACCGTTACATTTAGTTTAGGAACAAAAACTGCCAATATCTCTTTCCAGAAAATATTTACCTTTGAACTTTCAAAAGTTGGATTGATACTCCTACCAAAATTTAAAAATGATCCTACAGTTAGTATAGTGATCAATTTATTTGAAATTATCTTGAATTGGAAAAAAAAACTAAATTTAAAACCATTTATATAGATACCCTCATTTTTTTTTAATATGCATGCTCTTATTTTTCTCTCATTTATTCAATTATTACACCAATTTTCTCACCAACCAAATATAAATTGACAAAATCTCACAAAATTCAAAAGTCAAAATCTTCCCCTAAAAATCGGCAAAACAATAGATAACAAAATACAATAAGGTCCGACAAAAAAATATCAACTTCAATCATGATGAATATGCTTAACTAATCACAATAAATAGAATCATTTGAATCACAAACAAATCAACTAAGTCTTCACCACAACAAATTTGGTGATATACATGTTTTCTTCGCTTCTCATAATAATTTTCTTCAAAATTATGATCCAAATCTCAAAATGTCTCTAATTCTTAATGTGTCTTTTTCTTTTGCGTATTAAACTCAATTGACATATTAACACATAGCCAATATTAACATATAACCTTGTTAAAACATTTAAGTCCTAAACTCCCCTTACTAACTCCATTATTATTGTTTATAGTATATACCATAATTGAGGAGATATATATTGAGATAAACTAAGGTTAAATAATTAAAACAAAGTAAGTAACAAGAAGAGAATCAAGAGACGAGGAAAATGAAGTAGAGGAGTAAGAGCATATTGAAAAGGAGATAATACAAAAAGAGAGAAAATAAAATTTTAAAGAGATTAAATTAAGATATTAAATTTTTGAGTTTTGTAGATTAGAGATTTTAAATTAAGCGTCAAATTCATAATTTTGAGAATTTAAATGTATTCTTTAACTTGTTGAGATGAGTTTCAAAGACCTAAATTTTATCTCTTATATTGTTTTTTATATGTGTAATTTTTAATTAAAGATTTAGTTCTAGCTTTGAAAAAAAAAAAAAAAAACTAAAAGAACCTACTTAGGAGATCATAAAAAAAGAAAAAAACAAGAGAAGTTTTTAATTAAATGTAACTCAACCCACCTCTTTTTTTTTTTTTAACAAAATGGTAAAATGGTCATTTTACTTAAAAAAAAAAGTTCCTTATAACATTTTTTCAAGAGAGAGAAAAAAAATCCTCCATGTAAAATAAAGGTTAAATTATATATTAAAAAAATACCTCTAGACTATCCACTTTGGGTCAAAAATACCCTTAAATTTTCAAAAGTTTCAAAATACTCTTAAACTTTCAAAAAAAAAAAAAAGAAAAAAATGTTACAAAATACCTTTGTCGGTAGTTTTGGATGGAAACCGTTAAAGTTTTGTTTAAAAAATACTCCAAACTTTTCAAAAGTTTCAAAAATACCCTTAAATAAAAAGAAATTAAAAAAATATCTTCACCATAAGTGTATGAACAGAAGCCATTAATACCTCGTTGCAAAAATAACTTTAAATATTTTTTAAAAAAAAAAAAGTTTAAAATTACTCTTAACATTAATATGGTGATTAATTTGTTTGAAATTTTCTTGAGTTTGAAAATAGTGAACTTTAAAACAATTTATATAGATATCCTCATTTTTTTTTTCATATAATACTCTCATTTTCCTCCTAATTTCCCAGTTTTTAGCTTCCACCAAGTTTCTCACTAACCAAAATTTTAGTTGAAGGTATTTTTGGAAACTTTTGAAAAGTTTAGGGGTATTTTTGAAACAAAACTTTCATTCATAAATAAAAACAAGATTATTTTAACTCTTTTCGAAAGTTTAAGATTATTTTTGAAACCTTTTGAAAATTTAAGAATATTTTTTTACATAAAGTGCATAATTCACGGACATTTTTTATAATATAGCCTAAGATAAAAGTAAACCCAAATGTCATTATTACCCTCATTATGTCTTGCTTATCTTTGGCAATTTCTCTTCTTCATTCTCGAACTATTGTGTTCTAAGAAATGGCAATTTTGTTATCCGCAATGGAGCTCAATCTGAAACCCCCCCACAATCATTTCTGTCATGGACTCAACATACGAACACGGCCTCCTTTCTTTCCAGGTAAATTCCCCCTTTCCCCGCATTTTCCTTTAAACTTCGGTTCATAGAGTAAACGAAAAACCCCTCTTTTCGTAGGCCTCAATAGACAGGGAACTGCCCACAAAAATCAAATTCAACCCATTAGCTTAGTCGTGAAATCCCAATTAACTGTTCACACAACAAGTACTAAGATTCAGGGAAAAGGCAGAACAAAAAATCCTGTTCTGAGTGAGGGAAGAGATGAGGATGAGCAAAATGGAGACATATGTCCGGGCTGTGGAGTTTTTATGCAAGATGAGGATCCAAACCTTCTTGGGTTTTATCAAAAAAGGAAGGTTTCACTCACAGAGCCAATGGAGGATGGGGAGGATGTGGAGGATGAGTTTTATGCAGTTGTAGACGATGATTTTGTGGATGAAGAAAATAGTGATGGAGAAGAAATTGGGGATGGATTTGATTGGGATTCAGATGAATGGGAGGCTAAGCTCATGGAGGAAGAAGAAAATGATTTGGAATTGGATGGTTTTGCTCCTGCTGATGTAGGATATGGAAACATTACAGAGGAAACAGTGAAGAGAGCTGAGAAGAAGAGAATATCTAAGTCAGAAAAGAAGAGGAGAGCTAGAGAGGCTCAGAAAGAGATAGAAGAGGTAACAGTTTGTGCAAGGTGCCATTCATTGAGGAATTATGGGCAGGTGAAGAACCAAGCTGCTGAGAACTTGATACCTGATTTTGATTTTGATAGATTGATAGCCAACCGTTTGATGAAATCCACATCAAATTTGAATAATGTTGTTGTTATGGTTGTTGATTGTGTTGATTTCGATGGTTCTTTCCCGAAGCGTGCGGCAAAATCATTGTTTAAGGCTTTGGAAGGGACTAAAAACGACTCCAAGATGAGTAAAAAGTTGCCAAAGCTTGTTCTTGTGGCTACAAAGGTTGACCTCCTCCCATCACAGATTTCACCCACAAGACTAGATAGATGGGTACGGCACCGTGCGAAGGCTGCGGGTGCGCCTAAATTAACTGGTGTTTATTTGGTTAGTTCTCGTAAGGATGTTGGCGTGAGAAATCTATTGTCCTTCATCAAAGAATTGGCTGGTCCACGAGGAAATGTGTGGGTTATTGGTGCTCAGAATGCTGGGAAGTCTACTCTCATTAACGCATTAGCAAAAAAAGAAAGGGCTAAAGTGACAAAGCTTACAGAAGCTCCAATTCCTGGGACTACACTCGGGATCTTGAGAATTGCAGGGATTTTGTCAGCCAAGGCAAAGTTGTTTGATACTCCTGGGCTTCTACATCCTTATCTAGTGTCCATGAGATTGAATAGGGAAGAACAGAAGATGGTCGAAATCCGAAAGGAGCTCCAACCGAGGACTTACAGAGTGAAGGCAAGTTGTGTTTTTATGAGTATGAATATATTTATACCTATTTTCAAAGATAATGGAATTATTATATCCCTTTAGTACTTAACTAATGACATTTATGATCTCTAAAATTGCTTAACCCATATTTGACAGAGATTTGAAGTCCACAATAAGTTCTAAATGATAGCATGCTAAATATTTAAGAATCTACTCTATTATACTACACTTATTTTGGAGGATCAATTAAGCGACCCTCAATTGAAGAATGTTATTTTTTCTTGCTCGTTTATTGATTCATTTGTATTAATTGGAATTATTTTCTCTTTAAGTCATGACTTTTGACATTCTGTTCGTCATTACTTCCATTGCAAATATGACTCATAGTTTTCTTCTTCTCACTAAGCTCATGGGATACTCTGCACTTTTTATTATAACTTCCATAGAAAAATTTATGGTCTAGTGTAGGCAAAATGAGTAAACTGACATACTATAGTTGTAGTAGTGTATTCTGGTATAGTTAGTCAATGTTTCCCAAAATGGATTATAGTTATTGCTTCAAAATAGTTTATATGCCTTCATTTTGTATGCAAATAAAAATAGTTAAATTACAAAAAATAAAATAAAATCCTAAACTTTGCCAATTGTTTAAAAAATATTCATATTGTTTCAAAAGTTGTTATATTACTTTGGACCTTTCATAAATATTTCAATTACCATCAGTGAAGAAATCTGTTTAAAGTTTGGATGGAAATTAGAACCTAAAATGGGTGGGATGATGGCAGTGATGAATGGTGTGGTGCTATTTAAGTCCCAATTTCCATAGTGGGTCACCACGACACCATTTCAGGTCCATTTTTTTGTTAACATTCTTACATGTTTCTACTCTAAGGGTAGTTTTGAAACCTTTATGATAGTTTAAGGGTAATTGTTTTGCAACTTTTGAAAGAATAATGATATTTTTTAAACAAAGGACGTAGCCAATAAAAATTAGTCACCTTACACATTTTTCTTGTTTGTGGCTAGTTGGTTTCAACAATTCACTTGACTAGTTTTTACTGGTATATGCAAATGGTGGACCAGCATCAAATTATTCAGACTTGGTTAATGTGGCTGTTCACTAGATAAGAGGATGCTGTTGGACCCTAACTATAATTAGCAATATTGGGCAGGTAGGGCAGGCTGTACATGTTGGTGGTTTGGTAAGACTTGACCTTAACCAAGCTTCAGTAGAGACCGTATATGTTACAGTTTGGGCGTCACCAAATGTTTCTCTTCACTTGGGAAAGATTGAAAATGCTGATGAGATATGGAAGAAACATGCTGGCATAAGGTTGCAGGTAATTGGCTTTGTTTCACTCAATTCACATTTCACAAAAGAAATGTTGTTATTTCCAGAATGTCTACTATAATGTATTTCTCTCCATTATTAGTTTCTCTGGGGATATCTATGCTTGCTAACGTATTATGATATTATCTTATCCACCTTATGCCATTTCATTTCAATCATTTTAGTTCAACTGCATATCAATATCTAGAACAACTAACACTCATCTCCTAAAAATTGCAGTGATTTGATAGTCGGGGAGGGGGAAGTTGACTTTGAATGATTAAAACATGTTTCAGAGTGATTTTGAATATGATAAAAGTGATCTTTAATATTTCAAAATCACTTATGAGAAGTAATACCATATAATCATAACTATCAGATTCTGTCAAAAAAATTATACAAGATATTCCGTGTTATACAAATATGCATAAGGAAGCAAGTAAAAAGTACTTGAAAACACTTTATTTCAAACATGAATGAAGTGCTTTTGGTTCTGAAAGCACTCCTAAACATAGCTATATTAGGTGGAAGGAAAGGAAACTAAAGTATTTTATGATTTTCAGTTGATCAATATTTGTTTTTCTTGTTTCTTCTAGCCACCCATTGGTGTCGACCGTGCTTCTGAAATAGGCAAATGGGAAGAGAGAGAGGTCAAAATTTCTGGCACAAGTTGGGTTGTCAATAGCATTGATATTTCAATAGCAGGTTTAGGCTGGTTTTCTTTAGGTCTCAAAGGTGAAGCAACCTTGACATTGTGGATATACAATGGGATGGAAATAACGTTGAGAGAACCATTGGTTCTTGATCGAGCACCATTCCTTGAGAGACCCGGCTTCTGGCTACCAAAAGCCATATCGAATACCATTGGCAACCAAACAAAACTTGATGCACAAAGGAGAAACTCCCTAGAGGAGAGTGCAGAGCCCATTCTGCAGGTTTCTACATGAGACAAGAAACACAATGATACATCTGTCTTTCCATTCCGGGACGTGATCGGGCTCAAGGCTCCTAGGAGGTTGATCAAGATTTTGAACTTGAGGTTTATTCAACCAATGAACTCTTGTCTGCCTAGCAAAAGATCACACTACTTATTATGATCGGTTGGATGAGGGTTTGGTTATTGACCATGAAGCTACAATAATAAACGGGAAGAGCCATAATCAAGAGCTCCTTTTTTGGTGAAAGGTGATGAGAAATGTTTCCTTTGGAGTGTTCAATGATTCAATTGGAATGAACAATCAAAGAGAAATGCTGAAAGTGAACTTTCGTTTATTTTGCAAAATAGTAATCTTTCTAACCTCTGTATGGAGGCATATTCTCATACAACTTGTTGATGCACTTTATGGCCATTTCTCGAAATTCACTTGCATTTTTCTTACAGCTAGTTTTATCTTTTTAAATAATAAAATATACTTTTAATCTCTAGGATTTTAACTTAGTTTCTATTTCGTATTTAAGTTTTCAAAAACCAACAGTTTTGATGTTTGAGATTTGGGTTAAGTATTAGAAATACCACAAAAAAATTTCACCTTTCACAAATAATGACCTATTTGGTCAATGGGGTACCCTGGTGCCATATCTTCTCTTTGCTTTGGATGTTTTTGAAATTTAATAATGATTCCAGATGTAACTTTTCAATCAGACTTGGATTGTTATCAAGAAAGCACAGAATTGGTGGTTTAAACATGCCATCAAAAGAAGTTTTGTTTTGGTCTTGGAATGGATCTGGTTGAAATGCACAAGGATGACCCACTAAAATAATTAGCTTAGAAAGTGTATTATTTGTGAAAGATGAAAACTTTTTGTGCTATTTCTATCCGTTACACTTACGATTTGAATTTAATTCTACTTTGGTATTTGAGATTTCAAAAGTCGCATGTTTCAACTTTGAGGTTTGTATTTGATTTCTAGTTGGTTTTTGGAGTTTGGAAAATATTGCTCTTAGATGGCAAAAAATACCATTCTACTTTATTTTTTGTTTCACTAAAGCTCTTAAACTTTCAAATGTTGTTATAATTTTGAATTTGGTTGGGATTCAAAGATGGTATGAATCTCAATCAATTTAACCTCCAATCGGGTCTTTCAAGGGTTTTTCTTTTTAATCTCATTTTTTTTATATGTTTTATCAACAAAAGTTCATATATGCCCCCTTACATTATGACAATTTTTGTTGATATTATGTATTATGGGTAGATTTGGACAAGTAGGTATAACTTTAAGGAAGTTTGCATACAATTAGATTTAAAAAAAAAGGAAAAAAAAAAGGGTGAAACTCAAGCCAAAAATCAAACCTTAGGGCCCAATTAAACATCGGGGATAGGGGACTTGGGGTCGAAGGTCGAAACTAACCTGCTCGACGTCAGTCAAGTTCAAGGAATTCGTATTATTAGTCACATGAAAGGTCACGTGTTCCCCTTTTCATATTTGATATCAACCTCATGTAATATTTTACCATTTGTATCTAATAATTGTTAAAGTTAAAATTTATTATTGAGCATTAATAATTTATTTAAGGAATTTTTCACAAAATCCTCTTTAGGTCATCTATTTATATCTATACTATCAAAAAAAAGGCTAGGAGAGAAAAACCCTTTTTGCCCTTTTTAGTTGATGGTCATGGGATATATTATTATTTTAGGTAATTTCACATTAAAATCATTAAATAAAAATCTTTCTCTTTTTTTAGCATTCACGTTAAAAAAAAAAAAAAAAAAAAAAATTATTTAAAAAATTCACATTTTATCTTTAATTCACACTAAAAAGAAAAAAAATTTTAAAAAATCTTATGTCCTCTATAAACCTACCATTCACATTAAATGATAGTGTGTATATATAACACATCTTATCTCTAATTTACGTTAAAAGAAAATTTAAAAAATCACAATTTATCTATAATTCACATGAAATAAATAAATAAATAAATAAAAATAATGTTATCTAAAAATCTACCATTCACCTAATAGTAGATTTTTTATATATATATAAAAATAACATTTTATCTCTAATTTACATTAAAAGAAAAAAATTCAAAAAAAACCAAAGAACCTTTTGTTGTAAAAGGTAGGAGAGTTTCTCGAGATATAAAAGAAAAATGATGGAAGTTTTCTTGAAAATAATCTTTTTCCCTTGTAAATGTAGACCTTGCGTAAAAAGAAAACTCACCCCTCCTCTACAACTGTCGGATGAGTTATTTAATTTAATATTAATTAATTAAATCTAATTTAATTAAAGTTTATTTTCAAATATAATAAAGTGAGTCAAACTACTTACAAATATAGAAAAGAATTTTACTATCTAACATCGATAGACCGCGATAGAATGTAAAATTTTTCTATATTTGTAAATAATTTGATATTTTTCTATTTATAATAATTTTTCTTTAATTAATTTATTAAATATCACATATTTAATCTAATGTGTGTAGAAATCATATTCTAATATATATATTCTTTCCTAACCTATAATTTTAATATGAATCTCATTCATATTAATTTTAACCTATAGATTTAATCCGATTAATTTAATATTTGAATCATTATTCAAATATTAACACTCCTTTATTATATAGTTGAATTTTGAATCTAATTTAAAAGTAACTTTATATTATAATATATCTTATACATTATATTAATTGTATCATATACAATTAACATAAATTCCCTTAAAATGATTTGATCCTTTCAAATTCTTTCAACACTAAATATCTTTATTTAACCTGTTGTAAGGTAGTAAAGGGACCTAATGAACCTACAATTATAAGCTCTAATGACTCGAGATTAATTAATTAAACTCTTTAATTAAATTAATTAGCATTCATTAACTATGAGACATTCCATTAAAAAACCCATAGTTGCACTCTTATGAACTGTAGAATATTTCTGTGTCCATTGATTTAAACATTTTACGTAAGTCAATCCTTCACAAGTTGTTCGTAATTACAGCTGAGTCAAATTACTCTTCTAGCCCTATAATTATCTTTGGCTCTTTAAGTATCACTACTCCTCTAATGAACAATTTATTTTTGGTCAAACCATAAACAAAATCTCTATCGGGCTAGTGAGATGGTGAGGCTGATGGGATTGAATCCCAATGCAGAAGCGCTTTTGTCTTTGAATTAAGAAGGGAAAAACCTTATTGATTTTCAGAAAATAAGGTCAAGCATCCTGTAAAATAGAATTTAGAAAGTAGCTTTTAGGGTGAAGAGAATTCTTCTAAATTTCTTGGAGTTTAAAAAAAAAAAAAAAAAACTCTAAGATCACAAACGCCACCGTTAAACAATCTTGCTATGACTAGAGGATCAATAGGATGGGGGGATCCTCTCTTGTTCCAAGGAATTTAGGAATTTTGAGAGAATAGTTAAGGATAATTTTAGAGAGAACGGAGCTTATGAGGCTTTTTTTTTTTTTTTTTTCATGAGTTTTCTATATCTCTATATCATTATATAGAGATGAGAACCAACCCTAATCACTAATTATTATTTATTAAATATAATTATATCAAATCAAATATAATATAATACAATATATTATTAAATAAATAATAATCAATTAATTAATTAACAAATAAACATCACATATTTATTCATAATGCATTTAAATCATATAAAAATGCATATCTTTCTCTTAAGCTATAGTTTTAATATAAATCTCATTCATATTAATTTTACTATATAGTTTTAATATGAATCTAATTCATATTTAAATCTAATAACAATCTCTAATATTATATAGTTTCAATTATAAATCACATTTATAATCAGCTATATACTATAATGTATCATAATACATTATACTTTATATTAATCCTTATCAATATAAAATTCTTTTAAATAATTTGAATAATTCAAATTATTCTAAAATTTACTGATCCTTGTGTTTACCCTTAGTGAGCTAGCAGGGAGACTTAATGGACCTACATATTAGAAGTTACAATCATTCGAAACTAAATTAATTAAACTCTTTAATTAACTTACTTAACATTCATTAACTGTGGGTCACTTCACTAAAAACTCATAGTTACACTCTTCGCACTGTAGATATATTTCTGTGTCCTCATAAACAAAAGTTCATAACTCACTCAGGATTGAGATCGAGTTACCTATGGTCATCCTAATGAAAAGTTAATCTCTTCAATCAATGATGTTATAATAAGAGATTAATCATTTCATGGTCCAGTCTTATATAAACTATTTTTACAAGATACACCTATTCACACTTCTCCATATGAACAATTTGGATCAAATCGTTTGTATCACTTACAACTCTTGTAACAATTACAAAGTGAACCGCATCCACAGTGTCACCAGGATAAGGTATCCAACCTTATCTAATACTATAGACCTTTTAGGTTATTACTTGAACAAAATCCACTTGTATGTCTACTACATATTGTTCATGCTACATATAATAACCTTGGATCTTCGTTTATTGGATCGAGTAAAATGCAATTTAAATGTCAAATAAAATACCTCTTATTTTATTAAATAAATAATTTGTGTTTACATAAATTACAAACTATGAGACCCACAAGATTTAGGGCACCAATCCCAACATTCTTCTAGTTGTCCTAAAGCTAGTGGGGTGGTGTACAATACAAATACAAAGTAGTAAAGTACATGATACAATAAAGTACAACACAAATCCCTATAACACTCCCATTTTTTGGATGCATATCACGTAGACCCAAACTCTCTAGGTGACCCTCAAACACTTTAGCCGTGAGAGCCTTTGTAAACGGATCAACAACATTGTGCTCCGAAGCGATCTTTGTGACTATCATATTCCGTCGTTGCACTATCTTCCTAATGAGATGATAATTACGCTCAATGTTTTTCCCTCTTTTGTGGCTTCTAGGTTCTTTGGAGTTAGTCATAGCACCATTATTATCACAGTATAGGGTGACTGACATTGACATGTTGAGAACAATTTCCAAGTGTGTCAGAAACTTCCTGAGACAAGCAACTACATATTCTGCCTCCATAGTAGAATCAACGATAAATCCTTGCTTGATGTTGCGCCATACTATTGCTTCTTCATTAAGAGTGAACACTGATCTTGATGTGGATTTTCTAAAATCCTTTAATCTGAAAATCAAAGTCAGTGTATCCTGTAAGGATCAAATTCTTAGCACCATACACAAGCATATAGTCCATCGTTCTCTTAAAATACTTGAGGATAGTTTTAACTGTAGTCCAGTGATCAAATCCTAGATTGAATTGATATCTACTGACTATCCCTACTGCATAACAAATGTCTGGCCTAGTACATAGTATGACATATATAAGGCTACCCACAGTCGATGTATAGGGAATCCGTCTCATTTTCTCAACCTCTTGAGTTGTCTTAGGACATTGTTCCTTAAACAATGAAATTCCATGCTTGAAAGGTAATATGTGAAGAAGTTAGGAATATAAAAGCATAAGCAATTAGGATCTAAAATACTCTAATTACATCAATTTTAAAGATTAAACATGTATGTTCTAAAACCAAAAAATAGAGGTTTTAAACTTCTCGTTGTAGCTAAAAATTGAATCCAATTCCTCCAAATTTTTTATCACGAACACTTCGTGGACCACCACAAAGATCTTCCTCGTTATTTTCTGGCCTTATAACTGATTGTGGGAACTAATTTGTGATGAATTTGGAGCAAATATGTGAAGAAAAGACAGTTTTAGAGTGTTTTGAGTTTTTGAGAATTTTCAACAAAATTCCACCAAGATAATCCACCAAACTCAATATTTCTTTCTTCTATAAATAGAATAATACATGCAAAACAATTTTACATGCATATTGGCACCTAAAATGGTGATTAAGAAACTAAATTACGAGGTGTTTGGTTGTTGGGATAAGGGTGATTTACACACTTCCACCTCCTACTTCAACATACATGGGTGGAAAGTTCCTACAAAATTGAAAAAATTGATTTTCTAAAAATCAATAATTGAAATTTCAATTTTCATTATTTTAGAATTAATTTTAATTAATTTAAATAATAATTAATTATATTATATTAACATTAAATATTTTAAATTAATAAATTTTCCACTTATCCCATCAATTCCAACCCGATGAATCTCTATTCATCCAATTAATATTTAAATCACAGTTAAATATTTCCAACTCTCCAATTTTTTTTAATTCATAATTAAAATGAACAAACAGTAAACTTTACTCCTTTAATGAATTTGAACGTTTTCAAATTCTTTCACCACACTGTTTAAAGGTTTAGTTCATGAGCTAATAAAGGGATCTAATGGACCTACAGATCATGAACTCCAATGATTCGAAATTAATTGACTAAACTCTTTAACCTAGTTAATTAACATTTTTTAACTACTGGACACTCCATTATAGCCTAGTAGCTGCACTCTCCTCACTATAGATACATTTCTGTCCACTTGATATAACCATGATAAGTAATTCAACCCTTCACAAGTTGTTCGTAATTATAGTTGGGTCAAAATTACCGTTTTAACCCTGTAATTACATCTTGTTCCTTAAGTCCCACTAATCCTCTAATAAACAATTGGTTTGTGGTCCAACCATCAAACCGAGTCTCTCTTGAGCCAATGAGAAGGCAGGGCCCCTTGTTCAAGATCTAAAATCTCTCTCGAGCCAATGAGAGGGTGGGGCCCCTTGTTCAAGATCTGAAATCAGTACTTAAGGGAACAACTTCTCTACTAACCTAGAATTAGGTAGGAGTGAATTTCATCTCGCAAGACTATGTCCCCGGCTATCTACCTAGTCTTATCACTCTCACCTATGTAGATTAAAGTATAATCCCAAATAAACAGGAGTTCATAGTTAGCTCATGATTAAAATCGAGTCACTTAGGTCATCATGTTGAAATAATCAGTCTAAACAGTAAACGGTGTTATAAAATAAAAGTAATTATTTCATGGTTCGGTCTTATGCAAACTCATTGCATAGGATGCACCCACTCTCATCTCTCTACATGAACGATATAGGATCACATCATTTAATTTGTACCAAATACAAAATGGGTCGCATCTATAGTGTCCCCAGGATAAGGTACCCACCCTTATCCCTATATTATAGACCGTTTTGGCTATTACCTAAACTTGATCTAATTTTATATCTACACATAGAGTTTAAGTATTCAAGCTATAACCAGGGGTTCTTAGTTTATTGGATGTAATACATGCAATTCACATATTCAATAACATCTTTACTAAATAAACCTCGATAACAACTTTATTGATAATATATTCAAAGTTTACAAACTACGAGTTTTAGGACAAAAAATCCAATAATAAACCCTCCTTAGAATTTTGCATCGAATATCTAACTATAATTTTGTAAATCTACGATGCCTGAGACAAGACCAATGTTCTGTTCTCACGATCTCTTATGATTTGGATCCTTAGAACAAACTGTGCTTCACCCAAATCTTTCATTTGAGATTGTGCAGCCAGCCATTTCTTAATGTCAGTCAATAATCCTACATTATTCCCAATGAATAGGATATCATCCACATACAATACTAGGAAAGCACTGAATTCTTAATGATCCTTTTGTAAACACAAGATTCATCAACGTTTTGATCAAAGCCATAGTGTAAGCACTGACTTGTGATACCAAGTGTTGAGGTGCGGCAATGCGATTGTGGCTATACGTTGCAAGAGAAGAAGTATCCGTGAATGAGAGCAAAAATTTTTGGAAGGTAAAATTTTGGCTAAGTGTTGGCTAAGCCCATGCGTCGAAGGATAAGTAATTTTGATGGAGGAAGAAACGTGCTTGAACCATGTGTTTAAGTCACTCTGCGTTGAAGACAGACATGCGTTGAAGCCGCTCCGCGTCGAAGACAGAGTGGTCTTGACGCGACGAAAATAGAGGTGTATGACTGAGATGTATGCGTCAAAAATAGGAGGCGTTGAGGACGACACCATGCGTTGGGTGTGGTTAGTTGCTAAAGGCATTGGAGGAGAAGTTTAACATGAGTGCCTCGCGTCGAGGTGAGAACCCTGCGCCAGCCTGCGGGTGAGGGTTAAGTCGGCAACATAAATCTTGGTGTTTGTGAAGGCTAAGTCGATAGTATATATAGTTGGATTAATTAAATGTTTAATCATTTTTAAGACATTTTCGAGAGCTTAAGTCGGTTCCATATTTCAGACAAACTTCAAGAGAAGATTGAGGAAGGTGTTCTTGTAGATTTTGGGTGAAATTCTACTCGTTTTGGTGTTGAAAACGGAGCTGGAACAGAAGATTGATTGCAGTCGCACAGGCTGAACAGTGGTTGATATTTTTAGTAGAACGTATAGAGGAAGCCGAGTTTAGAGCTGAAATTTGGAGGTCAGTAAGTTAACATAATTCCTAACAAATCTTGTGAAGGATGGTAAAGCTGAATTGAAGTTAATTATGTGAATCTTTAGGGAAAAGCAGCACTTACAAGATTGTTAAGCAATCTGGAGCAGCATGAAGTGATTTTGGAATAATGAGAGAACAAATAAGAGTTAAGCCTTGAAATTTTGAGGTAAGCTATAAAACTCAATTCTCTATAAGTTTGTAGAAGGGAAGAAGTTCTAAATCCGTCTGAAATTATAACTTTTAATAGATTGAAGTAAGAATAAGAGGAAAGGAAGAAATCACAGTGCAGGGTGCCGCTAAGAACCAAGTATCGGCACGCTGTCTAAGTACTGATAGTGAGACGAGTGTCGCTGAGACTCAAAGGAGTCTTCCGTCTCACAAAACTCGCTAGATATCACTGGGTGTCGCTACTAAGGTAAGGTAACGCTAGTGTCGCTCAATCTAGTATCGTTAGTAACAGATTCTGTTGGGTAGTATTGCTAGAATTCTCGCTTATGATGTTAGTTTGGAAAAGGGGGAGGTTCAATGTTAAGTAACGCAAGGTAAAATGTTTATTGCAGGCCAGGAAGAGATAGAGAATGCATATAACCCACGCAAGACCTAGGAAGAGTTGTGAGTGACTATTTTATTCTTCAATTCTATTTTATTAAAAATGTTCTTATGAAATATGATTTTGTGATGAACTGTTTAAAATGTATAATGTTGATTGTATTTCTTACAAGGCATGTTATATGTTTTCTAAAGTTGATAGAAAGCATTTTCTGTTATGAAAGGTTATTGAACAAAGTTCTACTTGATTTTCTATGAAAGGTTTTCCATATGAACTATTCATGTAAACGGATTCTAAAATGTTTTAGAGGAGGCTCAGTGCTCAAGGACATGAGAAGGCACGTGAGTTTCCCCGGGACCCAGTACTGAAGGACATGGAGAAGGTACTAGGGCAACCCGTCATATTCCTATGTGCACATAGAGGTTGATTTGGCTAGTGCGTCGAGTTGCTCCGCATTGAGCCAAGGATGATTTCGACGTTGAGTGCGTTGAAGCATTGCTCCGCCTCAACTAAGGGAAAAGTCTTGAAAAACCAAACTGTTACTGTTTCACTTCCTTGGAAAACATTCATATATGATTTGAAATTGAATTTATGAGATTGATGGATTTGTGGAAAGTATGCTTTAGTTGAATAATTTGTTAAATCCTTGTTTATCTGTATTATGTGACATGCCTGTTTTCAATAAATGTCCATTTTACAAAGATTGGTCACTCACTGGGCTGTTAGCTTATGTTTTTCAATGTTTTCTTTCTCTCCCCCCAGGTAGCGAGGACGTTCCCGGTGCTTAGCCTACTTCAGCTTACCCTACCTAAGTCTCGAGTTCTCAAAATTCAGTCAAGTCTGAGAGTTGTACGTTGTATATAACCTTATGTAGATGACATGTAGACCTAGTAGTTTCCGAGTGGGGATTGTAGTTGGGTTTTGTACAATGTATGATGCATATGGAAGTTTAAATTATGTTATATGATAAAAGTATACTCTGTACAGGGAGTAATGTTATGTTATAAGCATGTGTAGTATGATTGAGTTCTATGAATGTATATGTATAAATGTGTGCACAGGAAGATGTGTAAGAAGAGACAATATGCGTCACAAGAGGGGTGATGTTTATTGTCTTCACATTCCCTTTCAGGTTAGGTAGGTTATCCGGGAGGGGGTGTGACACATAGGATTTGTCTGCAATTTCAAATCATATATTCCAAGATCTAGATTCTTGTTTTAGTCCATAGATGGATCTCTTAAGCTTGCAAAGTTTTTGCTGTTGACCTTGTTCAATGAACCCCTCTGGTTGTTTCATGTAGATATTCTCTTCAAGATTACTATTTAAAAAGGCAATCTTGACATCTATTTGTCATATCTCGTAGTCATAAAATGTGGCAATAGATAAGAGTATACAGATAGATTTAATCATGGCAACATGTGAGAAAGTTTCATCATAATCCACCCCCTCTACCTGGGTATAACCCTTTGCCACTAATCTAGCCTTAAAGGTTTGTACCTCTCCATCTACACATTTTCTCCTCTTGTAGATCCATTTGCAACCTATAGGTTTGATCTCATCAAGTTGATCTACAAGATCCCAGATAGAATTGAAGCACATAGACTCAATTCTAGATTCATGGCTTTAACCTATTCATCTTTGTCCACACTAGTCACTGCTTGAAGCTACTGGGAATCGTGGAGATATGTCTGAGGGTGAATCTAGTCATTCTCAAGTTGAGGTCAATGTCGAGGAACAACTATTTACTAGAATTGCTCAGAGATTGGCTGCAAGCATTGGATCAGTGGAATCAGATCCAGAAAAGAAATACAGTACTGAAAGATTAAAAGCTTTAGGTGCTACTACTTTTGAGGGCACCGTAGATCCTGTTGAAGCAGAAGCATGACTAAATTTACTCGAGAAATGTTATCGTGTAATGAGATGCCCTGAAGACAGAAAAGTGGAGTTGGCAGTATTTCTGCTCCAAAAAGGGGCAGAAGATTGGTGGAGGATTGTGGAAAGCAGAAGAGGAGACACAGAAGAGATAGACTGGAATGAGTTTAAAAAGGCCTTCCAAGAGAAATATTGTCCAAGGTCATTCCGAGATGCCAAATGAAATGAGTTTTTGAGGTTGATACAATGAACCATGACAGTGGCAGAATATGAGAAGAAATACACAAAACTGTCTAAATATGCCACGACGATTATTGCAGATGAGACTGACAGATGTAAGAGGTTTGAAGAAGGGTTACGGGAAGAGGTACGAACTCCGGTGACCGCTAGTGCTGAATGGACGGATTTTTCCAAATTAGTGGAGGCAGCTATGCGGGTGGAAAGGAGTTTGATGGAAAAGAAGGTGGAGCGAGATTCATCTAAAAGTGGACGTGTAGTCCACTCTTCTGGTGTTACTCCGGGACAATCAGGAAGAAGATTTGTACCTGGCATGTTTAAGGGAGGAAACTTCAAAACTAGATCGAGCGGACAGACTACTTCCAAGACCAGTACTGGTGGGGGTACACGGGGGCAAGGACCAAAGAACTTTGGTGGTCCAGCACAGTCAATAGAAGGTTCTCGAAGTGGACGACCTGGTGAGTCCACAGCTAGTTCCACGCAGAAACCGTTATGTCCCACCTGCGGGAAGTATCATTGGGGACAGTGTAGAGTCAATGCATGTTATAACTGTGGACAGGTTGGTCATTTTAAACGAGAATGCCCCCAACTGATGCAAGAAGATAAACCTGAGAAGAGAACTGCCTCACATGTGGTTGGTCAGCCACAAAGATTTGCTGGAAATGTTGATGAGAGAACTAGTGGAACAAGGCAAAAGGGAGCTACGGGACGATCAAGACAGCAAGGAAAAATCTTTGCTATGACTCAACAAGAAGCCGATGATGCTCCTAATGTGGTTACTGGTACTCTTTCTATTTGTAATACTTCTGCTCACGTTTTAATAGACCCTGGTGCTACCCATTCTTTTATTACTAAAATGTTTGCTATAAAAGTAAATAGTACAATAGAACCTTTGCCTGAGGAATTGTCTGTTTAGCCTTAAAGGTTTAAAGGTTTGTACCTCTCCATCTACACATTTTCTCCTCTTGTAGATCCATTTGCAACCTATAGGTTTGATCTCATCAAGTTGATCTACAAGATCCCAGATAGAATTGAAGCACATAGACTCAATTCTAGATTCATGGCTTTAACCTATTCATCTTTGTCCACACTAGTCACTGCTTGATTACAAGTCAATGGATCCTCTATGTTCTCACCTGGTATGACAACTTGAGTTTCTGTTAAACCAAAATAGCGAGCATGTGGGTTTACAACCTTCCTACTATGTCGAGGCTCCCTCAACTCTCGAGGAGCATGTGTTTGACTAGATGAACCAACATCAAAACCTCTTGTTGATGTGCTAGCCTCTTCAACAACTCTTGTTGAAGTTTCAGTAGTTTCTTTGGAAAGTTCATTCAATACTATTTTCCTGCGTGGTTTATGTTCCCTAACGTGGTCCTCCTCTATGAAAGTAGCATTTGTTGACACAAATACTTTATTTTCTTTTGGGTCATAAAATAGACCACCTCTCGTTTCTTTTAAGTACCCTACAAATAGGCATAATTTGGAATGTGGTTCTAACTTCTTTGGGTTAGCCACCAGCACATGTGCTGGGCATCCCCAAATTCTGAGATTTTGTAAACTACTTTTACAACCTCTACATAATTCCAAAAGTGTTTCAGAAACACTTTTTGATGGAACCTGGTTCAAGAGATAAGTTGTAGTCTTTATTGCATATCCCCAAAATGAGTTAGGTAATGAAGTATAACTCATCATTGATCAAACCATATCTAACAAGGTTCTATTTCTCCATTAATTTGATACACCATTCTGTTGAGGTGTACTAGGTGCTGAGAGTTGAGATGTGATTACATGTTCTAATGGAGAGTTAGAACATGGTTTTTGTTATCTCAAATCCATGTACTCTCCACCTCGATCTAATCCAAGTTTTTTAATGTTTTTACCAAACAAATTCTCAATTTTAGCCTTGTACTTTTTTAACTTTTCAAGTGTATCAGACTTTTGTTGCATTAGGTAAACGTATTCATACCTTGAATAATCATCAGTAAAAGTGATGAAATATTCAAACTCTTTGGCTCTATAACCTTTTCTAGTAAAAAGTTAACGTTCATTGGACCACAAAGGTCTGAATGTATAGGTTCTAAATGCTCTTTGGCTCTATAACCTTTTCCAGTAAAAGGTCGTTTTATCATTTTTCCTTCAAGACAAGATTCACAGATAAGTAAAGAATTTTCTTCTAACTCATTTAGAAATCCATTTTTAACCAATCTCTCAATCCTATTGAGATTTATGTGACACGGTCTTAAATGCCAAAGATGGACATTTTCTTTTGGAGAAATCTTTATTCTTTTGTTTTGTTTAGTTGCAGTGTTGAACATTTCAACATTATGGAGCAATTTCAATGCTAACGGTTTTAGCACATATAAGTTATTTTCGTTTATTGTAGAACAATTTTCAATACCATTTTTCGAAATAAACACTTCATTACAAATATTATAAAATTGTTCCAATAAACATGAGACAGATATGAGTTTCCTCTTAAAATCAGGAACCAAAAATAAATTGTCCAATAATAAATTTTTATTTGAAAAATAACTTTAAGCTCCCTACTGCAGCTGTTGAGATGACCTGTCCTATCCCAACTGGCAAAGTCATATCCCCAGCCTCCAACTATTGTCAGGAACTAGTTCCCTATAAAGAAAAGCAAACATGGTTAGTGGCCTCTGAATCAAATATCTAGGTAGAATCATCATTTTCCACTAAACAAGTTTTCAGAACTAGCAAATCATATTTACCTTCTTTGGTCTTCTTTTTCTCTACCAAATACTTTGGGCAATTCCTTTACCTTCTTGCCCTTTTGGGTGGCAGCTTGGGTGAGTTTCTTACCTCATTTTCCTCCCTTCTTCCTCCTCAAATTTGTACTAGAGGTAGAAGGTGCATACTTAACCCTAAAGGTCGAACCTTTGTGGAATCTTTTTCTAGGAGCTGGCAACATTTGCTCTTTTCACTTACATCATGGACTCATAGGTTTGCAGTTCATTTAAAAGGGTGGTAAGGTTATACTCTATTTTGTTCATCACACTAGTCAAATTTCAACATACTAGGTTCCTTGTTCACCCTATAGTGCCAAGTTCACCTTATAATACCAAGTTATAGTTCACTTCATAGTTTCCATTTTCACAGCTGATAGCTTGTAGAAATACAAGTTATTATAGTCACTATTTGAATTAATTAGAGTACCTTTAGAGCTAAACGCATGATTTTGGTAGTTGAATTATGTAAAATGTATTACCATGCGTTGGCACTATTTACAAAAGAAAATACCTGAAAAATTATGAGCTTTTTTATTCTTAACGCAGGATTAAGAAGAAAAGAAGCACAAATAACCCAAGTACTAGAGACGAAGCTGCTGCGAGAACAAGTGGAAACCCATGCGTCGAGACTATGCGTTGAGACCATGCGTTGAGAAAAAGTAGATACAGATGCCTGGGCAAAAGCTGTCATGTCATTAAGCAAAAGGATAACACGTTATCAGATCATGGCAAAACCAACCGGCTGACGATGTGAAAAGTCTGCGCAGCAGGGTAGGGAATTTAATGCAAAGGTGTCAGGTCATCATGAGTCTCAACTTTTCGACGCCTATAAATAGCCCAAAGCTTCTCCATTCAAAAGGAGGAGAGAAACGAATTCAAGAGGCGAAAGCTCTGCACAAATTCTCCCTCACCATAACCAGCCACAATTTCAAGCTCTCCTGAGAGGATTCTGAGAATTTTCAGAGTCGTCTCCCAGTGAATGAGAACCTTCACCCTATGAAATTTATGTATCAGATAGCATCCATCTCAAACCTCCATGAAGCAAGACGTTGCCAGTGGCGACTTGACGTCTTCCATTTCTGTTTTATCTCCATTTCCCTTCTTCTTACTTATGTTTTTTTAATGACATTCGAGAGAATGGTTTATTTTCTTAATATGAGTTTGATTGACGATTACCTTCCATCTATTTCCATATTAAATACCTTACACCATGTTGTTTGAATGCTAAATGAGTTAGATGTTAGACTTAGTTTTTCTTAAGCAATATTAAGTATGTTACATCTTGATTAATGCATATCATTAGCTTGCATAGCTTTGTCTGACAAACAAATGTAGTAAGCACGACTGTCTAGCTTGAGAGAGTAGACAGTTAATCTCTAACATTTATCAAGACTAGATGAGGTGCAGAGATGTAGTTCATCTTTTTCCAACGCAAACTTACTATGCGTCTTAGAGATAAGATTAATGTGGCGTCGAAACATCGAGAGATGGATTCACAAACTCAGTTTGTAGGTATGTAATTATACTTAGATATGCTTAAGTAACAACTAGCTCCTGCGTTAACTCTACTTTTATCGCATGGTTCCATTCATTTTCAATGCATGCTATCTGACACTAAATGACATTTGACTAACCATCGCCGCGTCTACCTCATTGTTAGTTGTAGGAAATTTTATTCATTCTTTATGTATAGTTTTAGATACATACAACTCATGCACATATTACATGTATAATTCATTGCATAGTCATGTATCTATTCTCCAACGCCTAGTTATTACAAATCCCTGCGTTCAACCCTACCTATGAGAGCTTATACTTGGGCTTTTTATAGGAAAACTTGCTTAATCATGATCATACTTGAGTAATTCTCGACGCATCTTTGTACGAAAATTATAACATCTATTTTTGTGCAACAAGCTATGAAACATAAATCAAATCGAAAATAGAAATCCAACAACAAGAAGAAGATGCCACCTGTGAACTCCATAACTAACTCCTCAGTCGAGGGATGGACATAGCCGAGGGGAGGAGAGGCAGCACGATCCAAAAATGAATTAATGATAGCATGAGAATAGAAAAGCACACACCCCTCACATGAACATTCTGGTAGTCAGGGCTACTAGGATCGTTAAAGCCAGTAAGAAGATTGGCAATCAACTCTCGAACAAGCTGGGGATAGTACGGACCAACAACATTCACAACGGTCTTAATCAACCCAACATGATGGATCAATTCTATAAGCTCCAGACACCTAGTAGTTTGCTCCGACAACACTTTCTCATTAGTTACACGTCGTTGGAGAACATAATTCCAACGCAAAACACCAGATTTTCTCATCAGTGTGAAAAGAAATACCATCAATGGGCACTGACAAAATGGTTCGAGGGATCTTTCATCTACGACCATGGCACCGGGGATAAGAAAGAGCAATGTAGTCCTCAGAACTTGATTGAGGAGGGGAGTCATAATCAGAACCACTGGGTTGCTTCACAATCGTAGACCGGCTAAAGCGAGTTTGGGAGGAAGGCCCACTTCTGTAGGAAAAGAGTGAGTGGACTTGGTAGCTCGAGATTTTCCAAGGACAACGATCGGCACATCAACATCATTAGAACTGCTGAAAGAAGCATCAACTGAGACAAACTGGGCTTAATCAGCAGAAGATCGGGAGGAATGATCAGAGACATCATCTGCTAAAGTAGAGACACTCGAATGTCTATGGAAAACAGAATTAGCATCACCAGATATGTTACCAACACTAATAGCAACATCAGCAAGAATTTCAACAGCAGACGGGCGCTCGACATTAGCGCAACTACTATCACCAATAACATCAAATTCATGCACAACATCAGACCCTTTTTCAAAATCAAGAGACTCAACATGCAAAGCAACTTGAGGAAGGTCAGAAATATTTGACACACAATCAGATATACCACCAATAGAAGGAACATCAGAATGAAAGTCATCACGGTGAAAATCAGTATAAACAGCTAAGCTCCTAGACAAATCAAAGGCAGGATCCTCAGCAACAACATCACTAGAGAAACTAGAACTCGAAGGAATGGTAGGGACAACAGACTCCATTTTATCAACAGACAAAATTATAGCAAGAGGATTAACTTCTAAAATGTCCAAAGAATGCGAGGCATCAGGAGACGGATCAACAGGTTCATCCCTAATCCGGCGAGAAAAGCTTGCCCGAGGCTGTTTTGCAGAAGAGAAAGAGGGACCACGCATACCGACCCCATGTGTCACACCCTACCTCGAGCCACCCCTTGTAGCCTAAGATGGGGGGTGCGGACAGCAGACACCGATCCTCTTACAATGTCTACCGTCAAACCTTTACCCTTTCCAAATTAACACATGTAACTTAAATAAGCAGAAAGGAAACTAACTTAAATAAAATATGCATAGGTTATTATTACAACTGTTTAGCAAGTTTGTTAACAGAAAACATGCTCCTAAATTCTTATTTTAACTACTACCTACAACTAAGTGCACACTATTTCTTGGCAGACCTTGACTTCGTACAGCAACAGAAACTTGACTGCTACTTGGAAAGAAAAACATAAGAACAGAATAAGCTTCACGAAGCCCAGTGAGTGATCGAGTAAACTAGGGTTCTATCAACCCTTTCAATAAATAGTAAACATGATAACCATAATATAAATCATACACAAGTACATCTATAACTATATCGAGCTTATACTCAAACCTTCCCCGTAGGGTTATTCTTCGAATCTATTTTCCTGCTGGCACCTTCGACATAACATCACCTCTGGTTATCCTGCTAGCTCACACGGCTCAGCAATCCTGACTAGTTTTGCCTACTGGCCATCTTGGCTCAGCTAATCTCATCATTTCTACATTCGTACGTCCTCTATGTGCACATAGTCTTATCTTTGAGGATTAAAAGCTAGGTCCGTCGACCCTCTGATCATCCTCCCAAGATACTTCTTGCAGGATCAAGAACTAGGTTCTGGCACTCCCTGGCCATCCCGTAAGGTTCTTTTCCTAACACAGGCTCAGATGTTAGATCGTTTCGACCCTTTGACCATCCTATTCGGTGTTGAAATCCGATCTCAGTCATAACCATAGTCATCAATGCCTTCTCAAGGTCCTTCAGCATTGGAATACAATCTGTCCATCGATGTCTTCGCATAATCCTTCAGCATCAAAATTAGAACCTAATATCCAACAAGCTCGATATATATATACTATCCGTTATCTCACAATAGCACGCACATTAATAACATCTCAGCTACCAAATATAAGCTCATAAGTGTGCTATTAACAAATATTCATAAAAAATATAATTAAGTTCTCTCGCGAAAGGAAATCAATCACTCACAATGAAAGTTGCTTCCAACTTTAGGTTTTCTTCTTTCTCTTTAGGTTCCGAACCTTTTTAACTTTTCCCAAGCTTCTGGGATTGAGACCACAGCAACTAGGAAACCTTATAAACCCTAAAACAATTTCTTGAATGCTAGAAAACTCCTCCCTAGACGCAGGGCAGCACTTTTTCACCTCAAACATCTCAGTTGGACACAGAGCAGCCTTCCTTGGACGCTTGGGACAACTTATGGATGCAGACAGCCTTTTGACAGCAAGGAAAACAACACCTTGGATGTAGACCTACATTTCTTGGACGCAAGGCTTGCTTACCAACTTTCCTTCTCTCCTTTCTCTAGTGAAAATCGGGTGCTTGTGATGGTGCGAAAGTTCCTCTACCCTTTGGTCCTATTTATAGAAGTTGGATGGCAAGCCTTGTCATCCAACCTTTGCTTCCAAGGTTGACATCTATGTTCTCACATGTCACCATGCATGGGAAGTGTTCATACGTCCAACCAAGTGGTTCCTTGCATGTGTTCTCGTCATGCATCCCGACACCTTCTACTTATGAAGTGTTATGTCCAAATGAAGCCACTTAGCACCAAAAATACTCATCATGCATCCAACCTAGTCCTGGGATAGGGAACATGCGTCCAACCTCCCTATACCATGCATCCATGGTGATATTTTTAGGGTTTTGGCTTCTTTTGCTCTCTTTTCTTCTTCCATCCTTCCTATACTTAGCCAAATTTTCCTTCCAAGATTTCCCTATTCATCCAACATACCAAGAATATGTCCAACCTTCTTTCAAGAGTCTAACACTTAACCAAAGTCTTCTCCTTTATAAGCTATGTGTCCAACAAGCTCCATGGTTCCCATACTTGGTCAAATTTCTACTTACAAGCCTTCCTATGTGTGGATTTCTTCCTTCTTCTTTAGGCATGCGTCCATTTAGCTTACTTCATGCATCCAAGCTTCCCAACATGCCGCAAAGGATTCCTTGTTAGTTCACCTATGCGTCCATAGCATATCTCCCAAGCTTGTACTTCCAACTTCCTCTCCTACATATTCCACACTTAACCATTTCCTTCCAAATCTCTAAATATGCGTTATGTAGAGGGTAAGATTAACCCCGATTAATTTAGAGCCCAAGGTTAGGGTGATGGTGATCGAATATCCATTATAAATGAGATATTTGGGCTAAAAGAATATACATATTAAAATATTTATTCATTTTTAGAACATACATATAGTAAATATATGTATGTATATATGAAATATATATATATATATATATATATATATATATATATATATATATATATATATATATGTATCTATATATATATGTATCTATATATATATGTATCTATATATATATATATATGTATATGTATGTATCTATATATATATATATATATAAAAGTTTAAAAAAAAAATGAAAAAGAAGATAGGGTAGCCCCCTAACCCTCCCCCCCCCCAGCTTGTTTTAACCTTGAAAATGGGATAAAATACCAATTGTAGTAAAGATTTGCATGGATTCATGCATCCAATCCTATGTGTGTTATTTGTAGGTAGAAGTTTGCTTGATTAAGGCTAAAGATGAATGTATGATAAAAGCTGTGGTATAGTTTAAACATCTATGAGCCATGCACTTGAGCTAGTAAAATCACTTTCAAAATAATTTGTTTTGGAAATAATAAGATGTTTATTTCCGTTTTGTGTAATAATTGAGCTATTAATTAGACAATAATTATTCCAAGAAAGGGTTTTAATTAATCAAACTTGAAAGTTGGTTATTGATTGTTGAATTGACATTGAAGAGTTATCCAAGAGACACCTATGATGATGATTTGGATGAGTAACGCCTCTTTTAATGGTTTAAATGAGTAACCATTGCTTGGAAGTCTGGGAGTTACCTGGAAGGAGGAAGGTCGTCAGCTTTTCAATTACGGAAAGGTCGACCTATATAACAATCAATTAGAAGAAGGTACGCCAAGAACTGATACCTATTTTCTGTCAATTTAAGCCAATTCTCAAACCTGATACTAACTTAAGCATCAGAATGGATTTGGCAAAACACCACAACGGTGTAAGATTTGTTCATATTGCAGGATAATTGACTAATCTTCCTCGAGGAATACAAATTCACCGTTGGTGCGAATTTTGGCATCAACATGTTCAACCCCTTTCTTTCCTTCCTGGTTGCTTCTCAACTCTCCAAATCACCCAATACTTAGCCAATTCTTCCTAGAAGATTGGCCTATGCGTCCAACCTTAGGTAGAATGAGGTTTCTTCTTCAGCCTTGCCGTATGTGTTTCTCCCTCTTTTCCAAGACCTAGATTTCCTTCTAACACTTCATCACTTAACCAATTTTCCTCCCAAAACTAGGGTCATCATGCGTTCAACTCATCAACCATGCGTCCAACATGGTTGTCTTTCCCTCAAGTATGTGTCCAACTCACAACTAGCTCCCAACTATGCTTCCAACTCTTCCTTCTTTAACACTTAGTGAAATTTCTTCTCTTCTCCTCAACCATGCGTCCAACCCTTGTCTTTTCATTACATAGTTGAGTTCTCCAAGCATAGTTGTGACACTTAGAAGATTTCCTAGGCTCATAGACCACCTTGTCTTTCAAGACTCGAAAATCACTTAACGTGATTTCCTTCCAAACTCACCTACGGCTTATTCTTAACCCAAAACTCGAGTTGACACAAACACTTTTCTTCCTCTTCTTCATCTTAAAGCATAGTGCCCTCTAAACTAGCCAAAATTTAGCTAACTCCACAGGCTTGTGATCCAAGTTTACACCATTTTCCCAAGTATTCTTTCTTTATGTCTCCTAAGCAACTAGGTCAAAGGTTAGGGTGTCACACCATGAATGTTCGTCCAGTGAGGAGGAACGTCAGGACTAACATCTTGCCGATGGCTCGTTCTTCGTTTGGGTTTACCGTTTTTAAAACAGACGTATGAACTCTGCTTCGTGTATTCACCATTGAAAAAGCTTGAACAAACCAGAAACAAGTAAAACAAAAGCAGTTCTGAGAAGTTCTTTTAGCAAAATAGGGCATGAGAAGGAGAAAAGATGGCAATTAAAGAACACTACAAACCGTTTGTGCATTTGAAAAACCAGCGGTCATGAGAGAGGGAAGATACGTAACATTAATTGCCAAGATTCAAGATATCTCTTTGGGTCGTGGCACGCACTTCATGGCCCAACAAACTAGCCCTTCCAAATTAGGAATTAATTGCTATAACTGAATTCTGCATAACCCTAGAGCAGCCCTCAACGACTCAAATCGGCTAGCATCAAAAGGTTTTGTAAAGATGTCTACTAGTTGCTTGTCAGTTCGAACGTGCTCAAGAGCAATGACTTTAGACTCAACTAACTCTCTAATAAGCAGTGTCTGATGTCAATGTGTTTGGTCCGACTATATTGCACCGAATTCTTTGAAATATTAATTGTGCTCATGTTGTCGCAATATAAGGTCATGATATCCTGAGTAACATTATACTCCTACAGCATCTATTTCATCCATAGCAACTGTGAACAACTACTCCCTGCTGCTATGTATTTAGCTTCAACTGTGGACATAGAAACACAATTATGTTTCTTATTGAACTAGGATATTAGGTTATTCCTAAGAAAGAAACAACCACCCAAAGTGCTTTTTTGTCCTCAGAATTTCCGGCCCAGTCAACATCATAGTATCCGACTAAAATCCCTTTCGTGTCTGAGGAGTACAATAGATTGTAGTCACTGGTCCCACATATATACTTAAGAATTCTTTTCACACTTGTCACATGACTGACTTTGGGATTAGAGGTGTACATAGGTTAGGTTGGGTTGGGTTGGGGGTATTTTTTGGACCAACCTGAAAATTCGGGTTGGTTGGGTTGGCTACCCGAATAACCCGAATAGGGTACCCAACCCCCCGGGGTTGGGTTGGGTTGGGTTGTCGGGTTGTGTGTGTGTGTGTGTGTTTTTTTTTTCTTTTCTTTTCTCCATATTTTTTGGTAAAACACATTGGCATATCAATGAAACACTAATTGACATATCCATTGATCCAAAATAAAGTATAAAATACATTGATCCAAGAAAAAAAATATAAAATAGTTCTTAACACTAACTTAAACTAATATTAATATTAACAATATATATATATATATATATATATATATATTGTTAATATTAATATTAGAAATTCGGGTTGGGTTGGGTCAACCCAAAGTTTCAAAATTGCAACCCGAGACCCAACCCAACCCAAATTTTAAACTAACCCAACCCAACCCTTATTATTCTGGTTGGGTAGTCCGAGTTGTTCGAGTTGTCGAGTCATTTAAACACCCCAAATTGGGATTAAACTGGAATCGAGCACAAACACCAATAGCATGACTTTTGTTTGGCTGACTAGCAGTTAGATACAACAAGCTGCCTATCATACTTCGATACAATCTTTCATCAACACTTTCACCCTCTGAATCCCTTGACGATTTGGCATAGGTGGGAGTTGGAGTTCTCTTAGAGTTGGCTTTTTCGATCCCAAATTTATTTAAACATGTTCTTCGCACACTTTTCTTGTGATATAAATATACCATCAAGTAATTGTTTGATCTAAAACCCGAGGAAGTAAGTTAACTCACTGACCATACTCATTTCGAATTCACTCTTCATTTGGCCAACAAATTGGTTTATTAAGGCTTGTGGAGACTCTCTGAAAACTATGTCATTAACATAAACCTGAGCGATAATAAATCCATCACTTGATCGTTTAATAAATAGAGTTATGTCAGATCCTCCTATGGAATATCCTTTATGAATAAGAAATTTTGCAAGACAATCATACTAGGCCCTGGGAGCTTGCTTCAAACCATAAAAGGGCGTTCTGAAGTTTATACACATGTTGAGGATATGAGGGATCATGAATTCTTTAGGCTGCTCTACGTAAACTTCTTCATTCAAAAAGCCATTCAAAAAAGCACTTTTCACGTCCATCTGACATAGCTTAAATTTGAGCAGGCAAGTGACACCAAAAAGAAGATGTATGGCCTCAAATCTGGCAATTGAGGCGAATGTCTAATCGAAATCAACACCTTCAACTTGTGAGTAGCCTTGAGCCACCAGATGCGTTTTGTTACGAACAACAACACCATTCTCATCCGATTTATTTTTGAACACCCATTTGGTACCAATAACATTAGCAGACTTCGGACACGGAACTAACTTCCACACCTGATTTCGCTCAAACTGTCCCAATTCTTTCTGCCTAGCATTCGTCCAGAATTCATCCTTCAAGGCTTCATTGACATTTTTAGGTTCTATGGTTGAGATAAAGCAAACATTCCCAATTAATTTCAAATAATCTACTTTGTCCTTCCTTCGTGTGGAACTCTAGAACTTAGTTCGCCTATAATGATTTTAGAGGGATGATTCTTTTTTACCCCACTGAAGCACTTAACAGTGTCAGGAATACACTATTCGGGTTCATAATCAGTTTTCTCATCATCATCAGCATTGGGATCAATGTGCTACTTCTTGTTGGTAGCATCACGAATACATCTGGGAATAGTACAAGATTGTCTCTGTCGTCATCTAAAACTTGGTCAGAGTATTGATCATCTATAACAACATTGATAGACTTCATGACAGAGCGAGTATGATTATTGAGTACTCTATACGCCTGACTGTTAGAGGAATATCCTAGAAAAATTTCACTGTCAGACTTAGAGTCCCACTTCTTTCGATATTCCCATTGAAAAGGATGTGACACACACTTCCAAATACATAAAAGTATTTGACATTAGGTTTCCTCCTTCTCCATAGTTCGTAATTTGTCTAAGAAGTACCTAGTTGTAGAGACATACGATTATGTATATGACAGGTTGTGTTCAGTGCTTCAGGCCAAAAGTACGAGGGAATATTCTTCCCATGCAACATGGCTCTAGCCATTTCTTGCAGCATACGATTCTTCCTCTCTACCACTTCATTCTGTTAAGGAGTGATGGGAGAAGTATTGAGTTTTATGTTCTAAAACTCATTTTTCTGTATATATTTATTTTAGTGTCAATATAAATAGTAACATATTTTAATTGTTTTATATCCATGTGATAGATGAAGCGGTGTCTTAGCTGCATCTGAACAATTAACAAACATGTTGCTGGTATATTGCTTAATATTTGATCGTTTGATGTAGAATCAGGTCATAATATATATGTTGCATATACAATTGAATATATATATATTTTTGAGTTCTAATTATTCTTGTACATGATTTTAGATCAATTGGACGCCATATACACCAGATATTACGTCGTTGTTGCCTAATTATTGTAGACAAGACATTTGGTTGACGGTTAGCCCACTTATATGATTTCATATCTTAGAGTGGCATCAACCAGATCGAGTGTTGAGACAATTCGGTCTGCGGCAAACGGTACCGACGTTGTGTAATACACTCCCTCAACTACACCAAATCGATTTAAGAAGTAAACACGACCAAAACTGACGTCAAATTCATGTAGAATACATATTCTTTTGGCGTGCACGTCATGACCGCTGTGCACAAGAAGAAATAATACATGAGTCAGATGCGTCAAATGATTACTTGTCATGGTACGACTTCATAACAAGAAGATTTATCACACTTGATGGTGCTTACTATTATTGCATGGCAAGCATCTTATTATGTAGTTGTAACAGCCCTAATTTCGGTAAATCATTTCCTCCCTTTAAATTTATTTTAAAAAAAAATTTATTAATTATCGTTAATAATAGTTTTACAGCAGGGGAAGCGTGAAGGGAGTTGAGAGTCAGCAGGAGGCTGCGCCGTTTTCGGTTGGGGGAGAGATCCCCGGTTGAATTTTGAACGTGGGGGGGGGGGGGCGTTTTAGAAGAGGAAAAGGAAGGGGAGGCAGCAAGAAAAAGAGGCAGTCTAGTTTTCCTCTTTGGAGACACCATTCGTCGGCCATATTCTCGCTTGTCCCGTCACTCAGTCGCAGCGCTCCAGCCCTCACGGTGTGGCCTTAGTCGCAGTGCTCAGCGTTGTGGTATCGTCATAGTTGTCGCGCCGCAGCGTCTTAGTCGTCGTGCCGTAGTGTTCTGGTCATCATCAGTCCGCGTTGCCGCATCATTAGTCTCGACGCATCCATCAGTCTGCGTTGCCGCGTCATTAGCCCTCAACGCATCATCAGTCCGCGTTGCCGCATCATTAGCCCTCGACGCATCATCAGTCCGCGTTGCCGCATCATTAGCCTCGACGCATCATCAGTCTGCGTTGCCACATCATTAGCCCTCGACGCATCATCAGTCTGCATTGCCACATCATTAGCCCTCGACGCATCATTAGTCCGCGTCGCCCGTCCTCTCCGCGACGCATCGCCGCGTCGCCTGTCCTCCCCGCGACGCACTGTCACAGCCTACGTAGCGCGTTGCCGCATTGTAAGGAAGTCGCTGCCTCGCGGACACGCTCAGTATCGCTCGGTAACGCTCGTAACTTTTAGTAACGCTCAGTATCGCTCGTATCGCTCAGTATCGCTCAGTGTCGATCCTTCTCGCTCTCGCAGGTAAGGGACTTACTACCGAGTTTTTAGTGATGTATACTGTCTATGGCGTTGTTGGTTTTGAATGTCGCTATGAACCTATGTTTCGAATGTTGCCGCTATAATTATTCAGGCATGTCAAATAGTTGTATCGTAGGTTATTTCTCATGCTTATGTGTTGTGACTCTGAAATCTCAACTATAGATTAATTATGCCATGACACATCATAGGTTGCCTTGTTGTTGTGCTCCGTATCCTCACTATACTATGCTACGAAGGGTGTCCCTCGAGATCACCACCTATGTTCATGTTATAATGTTAGTTAATACGTACCCTCAAGACGCTTCCTATGCTTATGCCTACGCTTATGCTTATGCTGGGTATGCGGGCGCACATGACAAACAGGGTAACAGCTAGGCCCAGTAGTGGGTCAGTATATTTTACTCACCCTTTTTCTATGTTTTCCTCCCAGGTAAGGAGCATGGTGGCCCGGAGCATGGCCGAGGAAATCCATTATCATACCATGGGACCGTCATACTGCTTCCACACCTTAGCCTAGGGTAGTTGTACTTGCATTCATGAAATTATTGTTTAAATGTCTTGGTTATATCAATTCTTTTCTCGAGACTTTGCCCAATAATAAAAGGGGTACCCCGCTAAAGTATTTTTCCCTTTCCCTACGTTGATTAAATAAACTTTGGATAATTTGGCCATTTTATAAGAAAAATTTTCATTTGTTTAAAATAGATGTGTCATGTCTACTTGTTTCCATCGTATTTATGTAGATGTTCATGCATGTTGTAGTGACGAGTTAGGTAGTAAGAGGTCAGGTCGTTATAGTAGTGTTTTTCAATTATATGCTAAGAATATTCTTTTATACTTATATATATATATATATATATATATATATATATATATTATACAGAATAATTTTGTCCACGATGTGCAAAATTACTCGTTACAACACGATTTACCAGAGTTGAGTTCAATGTGTGAGCAAAACATGGTAAATGTTTAAAATATCCTTCAACATACATAGATACTCAATGCTGCTGACACTGATCGAAGACATATTCGTCGTAGACGACAGAGACAACATGACGAAGCTGTTCCAGAGCAACCTGATGACCAAGAACCTCACATATTACATAATTCAGTTCCACCTTCTCCTGGACAGTCATTGGGAGTACATGCAGACATTGCATCCAGTTCTAGTCATCAATAGAAGTATTATGCACACGATAAATTTCCATCTGTCGTCACCCAACAATATATTGACGATGTAATTTACCATCAACAACATTTTGAAGTGTTTGTGCCTCGTTATGGACAACGTACGTGAAGAAGACCACTATGTGGCACCTGACTTGTATTTTAAATTTTCTGATTTATAATAACTTTTATCTTTAACTAAATGAATTAATGATTTTTCATTACATTTTCAGAAATTAAAAATAAATGAAACTAATACAATAATTGAATAAAAACACAAGTAAAAAACAAATCTTCATTTAAGTGGGTAATTAATTAGTTAATTTATTTATTAAAAAAAAAACGAACTCATGGATCGGGTCCACGACTCACCACCCCGTCAGCTGCCCAGTCAGCAAGTGACAGGTAGTTTGACCAGTCCAAAGGGAAATCGTGTACCAAACACACAATTTCACTACCCCATTTTCCAAATATGTTTATAAGTCACCTTATTTTTCACATTAGTTCTAAACTATCCTATTTTTATAAGTATTTTTTAAAAGTGCATTATTCTTCCAATTACCCCACAAATAGAAACAAACTACCAAACCAAACCAAACTAGACTAAAACATGTTTTTCACATCCATCTTTCAGTTTAACCTTTTTGTCCCTTCCTTCTTCTATAAAATCTACTACGTGATTCAGCCGAGGCTCCAGCTCCAGCTGCATCAAATCACAGTTTCATTTTCATCCGTCAGTCCGTGACCCTTAAAACTTCGAAGTCCTCGTCCGCTCCGCCTTTGGTGAACTTCCGATCTTTTTATGTTTCGAAATTCTCTGATTCCCCACTTTCTTAGGGCTTTTGGAAGGAAGATCAGACCCTCTTTGTTCATCATTAACAGTCTTCACTGCCTCCGACACTCATTGTTAGTACCGCATTTTGATCAACACCATTTCATTCATTCCCTGTGTGATTCAGTTCAAGCATTACGTCTATGAGCTTACCTTTAACTATTTCATCTAAAACACTCTGATTATTTGGATGGGTTGTTTTCCTTTTGCAGTGGTTTCCCCATTCATGTTATGTTTTTGTTTTTATTGACTGGGTCATGCGTATTACCTAGTTCTATCAAGATTTGCTCGTATTTATACATTTTATGCTGTTGATTAGGATCTAGTGAATCCGGTTTGGGGAATTACGAATGATATTTGTACTGGGCTTTGAGCAGTTTCTCATTTTATTATGAGGGGAATGCTGCTTAGGAAGCTAAATCTGATACGTCTAAACTCGTTTGTGTTTCTAGTCATTTGTTAATGTATATGATTATAGTCTTTTTCCTCGTGGGAATATATGCATCTGAAGATGTATTTGTTTGGTTTTTCTTTATCAAGTATGAAGACATATTCATTTTGATAACTTATCCTTGATTTTGTTATTTTTTAAAAATTATTTTTCTGTTGTTGGATTCTGTTTCTAATTTCAAGATGATGTTACTTTTGAATTAGAAGTTTATTTGTTAGATTATTGCTATTTGCCCTAAATTCTATTACTATAGATTAGTTTGTTTCTCCTATTATTTGCCCTAAATTCTACGGATTGGTTTGTTTCTCAAGGTTTAAACTTTTTACATGTATATAGGATTGTCTTCTTATAAATAATATCATTTCTAAGTGATTCTCATTTGTAACAACTGTGATCTGGAATTTGTATTGCTTGCTGTATGTTGATTGCTGGTTATTCCTGCTTATCAGAAAATTGAATCTGCCCAGTGCCCAATGATGGAAAAACTCATTCTAAAGATGTTAAGTTGATTCTTATCACAAGCCTTTGCCCTCACCCATAACTCTTTCTTTGACTCAAAAAAACAAAAAAAAAAAAAAAAAAAAAAAGAAAAAGAATCTCTCTCTCAACATGAAACAACGTGTCTTTCATCTTCTGGTTTGCCTTTTCTTTTGGTAAATTATTATAGTGGTTGCTGCTGTGTAGAGGTAGTGATGAAAATCAATCTTGGCTGAGGGCATCTTGTACATCGCCTTTGCTCTTGAAGGTGCAATGGGTTTTTTTACTGGCTTTTTCTCAGTTTGCACGATTTAAATTTGAAGTGATGATTAGTCTAAAATTAAATAATTACCTGCTATACCCTTTTTTTTTCCCCTTAATTTGAGTTATTTTTCAGGATGGCTGCTAGATGATGAAAATTTTTGGAACATTATGTTTGTTTTGAAGTTCAAGGAACTTGTGGAATAGTTTACTTGTAGACTCTCTCATTTTGATAGAAACTTTTAAATTTAATCCATTAGGGTGTGCTTACCAAATACGTCGAGTTATTCTGACTTTGGCGTTTTGGCACATTATAAAATTTTATTTTGATACTTTGCATTAAATATTTTTAGTTCATTTAGCAAATAATGCAGACCACCATTTTTCCAAGCTCAAAACCTGACTTGATACATATAGTTTAAATTGTTATTTAGCATTGTGCTACATGAGGGTTCTGGTTGATCTTTTGAAGTGATTTTCGAGAAGGATTGTCTTAAGTCTTGCAGCTTCATGTAGGTGGGTTTGCACGAGGTTATTGCACTTTTTCCCCGCCTCTTGGCAAACTAAGATCATGGGCAAGAGGGGGAGGGTGTCCATAGACTGTTGCCATGTGTTATGACCAACTAAAAAGGCCTGATGTTCAATGAAACATTTTGGTTGTTAAGGTTTGGTAGGTGTAATTTAAGGTAAGGACCATAATGTATTCTCTCCCCCCAATTATAAGGATTGAAACAAAATAAAGTTGAAAGTTCAGGTCAGGACCATATGAAAACTTGAATCTTTGTTTCTTTCTGAATTAGTGGTGCTCCTATTCTTCCATTTCTAATATTTTGTTTCTGCAAATAATAAATGTTGCTGTTGTTTATAAATATGATTAGATATGGACTTTTATATTGGGTGTTCTGTCATTATCTCGACAAATCTCATAGCAAATCACCTGACTTTATAATTTTTGACATTGAAAAAGTGACTTTGGCTTGAACTTATAGTTATAAAAATAGCTTGATTTTACAGTATTTTAATATGATTACAGTATTAGCTATGGTGTTTGAGCAGACACGTAAGGAGGCTTCATACATTGAGAACTTCTCCATACAGTCTCATTCATGCCTGTCAAAAGTACATCTTTTGTCTCTTTGACTTCGAGACAGGAGGCACTTTAGTTATAAGTGTTATTATTTTATAATTGATTAGGCCCCATTTGGTAATCATTTTGTTTTTGGTTTTTGTTTGCCCCACTATTTTAAGTTTAGAAGCCTAGGCTGGGACTCAGGCGCGGCCCATAACTATGAATTGGGCCTTTAGTTGCACGCTACGATGCTTGGGCTTCTCAACAGATTTCAATGCTGCCTATCTTGCAGGTCATGGGGAAATCTGTACCAGGTCTTGAATTTTAGAGGTCTCTATAAGATCCCTGGTATGCTTCCGTCCCTTGATTCTTCTTCCTTCGCCGTCTTCTTCCTCTTCTTGTTGTAAATTCTTAGGCTATTCTTGTCTTGATTGATATCGGTAACTTCAATTTCGCCCAATGATGGAAAATCAGTATGAATTGAACGGTTGCAGATGGCTTTGGTCGTCGTTAGCCTTTTCTTATCTCCAACTCCACAATCACCTCTTTCATTCAATCCATACATCTAATTGCACTCACATCACTGTTTGAAAAGGCTTTTGATGAACAAACGCCATTTGCTTTATATCGTGTATGATTCTATTAAAGCTATGAGATCTGAGGGCTTTGCTAGTTTGCTTCTATACTGCTTTGTTCTAGGTTTTGTTGTTCTTTGGGTTGTGTATTGCTTGTTTTCTCGGATTTGGGGCAGCTTCTCACTGCAATTCTTATGAAAATGCAGCCTAGGAAGCAAATAATTCCACCCGTTTGACTCCTTGTTGTTATTTGGATTGTGTGTATTTGTTAAGTTAGTGTCTTTTGTGTCTTTGACTTTGACAGGAGGAGGCACTTTAGTTATTAGTATTATTATTTTATTGTTGTTTATTACTACTTCGTTTTTAAAATTTCATGGTTAAATAACTTATTGAGTCGATTCCTTTCAATTGTATTTCAAGAAATTTACTGATTGCCATAGAATTTGAACTTTCTATTTGAAGATACATGCTTTGCTTTGAAAATTGCATCTGCCCGATGATGGAATACTCTGATTAGAGCAGTTCCTAATGATCTTTATTACAAGCCTTTGCCATTAACCAACTCACACATGATCTCTCTCTCTCTCTCTCTCTCTCTCTCTCTCTCTCTCTATTTATCTATATAGCCATCTGATGATCCATCCATTTGCTTTCTTTTTTCTTCTTTTTCTTATGAGTGGTTAAGGATGTGTAGAGGCTAGTAATGAAAATCAACTGTCTACCTAGCAATGATAAATAGTGTTAGTGAGATCTGAGGGCATCTTGAAAATGGTTAATTTTTCATGTAACTGCAAGTGATTTCCTTGTTAGATCTTACAATAGTGTATTTGTGAATTGTGTTTATCAAGTAGAAACACTGTTTTGAAAAATATTTTTAATGACTTTGTAATGTTGTATTTTAAATTTGATCTTGAAACTTAAGGCAACTTTTAATTAATCAAACTAATCAATTTTATTCAGAAGGGGCATACCTGATGTCCTTGTTAGATCTTATCATTCAAATTTGTGATGTTTGTTTTAATTTATTGTATTATGGAGTAGAAATGGAATGACCTGACTTGCAAAATCTTATTTCATGTGACCTTAAATCGTTGTAATATGCAATGGTTCAGGTTAATTAACAGAAAAAATAAGAGTGAAAGTCGGCCTTCTGTGGGATAGTATGTTAAACATTTATAGGGATTAAAATGGTTCCTTTTGTTTAATGTATAGATATTAAATTAGAATGATAAGAATGATTAATATTGAAAATTATAAAGAGAGATTCATTATATTATTTAGAATTTACATTAAAAACAAGACCTGGAATACATACATGGACAAAGTTTATTCACAAGCTTCTTCTAGCATTGCCCAATGATGGAAAAACTCATGCTGTGGAGCAATTGCATTGATTTCTAATACTAGCTTTTGCCCTCAACCACAACAATCTCTTTCTCTCTCTCTCTGCAAGCACTCACATACATATATATATATACACACACAGATTTAACCCTTTTCCAATCTTTTCTATTATTATGGTTAGAGATGAGTAGAGGCTAGTATGCGAATCCAATGCAAACATTGGCAGTGAGGAACTAAGCTATATGAGATCTGAGGGCATTGTGGAAAACTGTCATCATTTTTCCTTCTTAAGGATGCACGTGAATTTTGATACTATTTTCACCTTGAAGTAATCAATTTAGCTTTGAATTGGTGTTTGGTTTAAATGTATTACATGTTATACAGTTGTTTGCTAGTGTGCTCTCTTGGTGATGGTAAAGCTTCATAATTTCTGACATCTGCTGAAAAGGAACGTGTGAATTGTATAATGGCCATTTGATAAAGAAGGTATGCGTCAATGTTCTTATTTTGCGTTATATGCCCTTTGGAGTTTTTTTTTTTTTTTTTTTTTTTTTTTTTTTTTTTTTTTTAAGGAAACAGGACTTTTCATTGATATAATGAAAAGAGTCTAATGCCAAGAAGAAGCCTTGACGTTCTCAATCAAGGGACTTTATTGCTTGTTTTTTGATTTCCTCACTTCCGAAAGGTGCAACAAGGATTGCATTCTGAGTATTTGAGACTTGAATCCAATTAATATTCGAAGGGATGATACGAGATCCAGGGGTTTCTGAAGCAAAGCCATATAAAACTTTAAGATTTCATGCTCAGTGTCTTTGAAGGAAAGGAGAGGCACCCCATTGCTAGATAAAATTTCAGTAATCAAATTCTCTTGTTTTGGTGGACAAAAATGCTGGAATTCTCGTCACCCAATGTCAACCAATTCAATTTGCATTTTGGAACCATATTTCTTTCTTCAAGTAGATATAAACTCATAAGACAAAGATCCCTTTCTAGTGAAGAGATGGAATTAGCCTCTGCCTTGGCATAAAAAAAACACAAGTTCTGAAAGCAGACTTGCTTCCTGCTTTTTCTTTTGAGCTTCAAAAACCGAGGACCAAGATCTAAGGGCTTCCTTGGCTTTTCCTAACTTAGCATTAAACAAACTTAAACTTATAGGAAAAAAGTTGGATGGGTAAAGAAAATAAATTGACTTAAGTTGATAAAAAATAGAATTGATAAAACGGAAAAGAAAAACTTCTGAAAAAATTTCAATAAGCTAATTTCTTGGTAAGAAATTTACTAGAAAATATCCTGTAAACTTACAAGCGAATTCATTGAGCTTGAGTTAAAGTTTAAAGAAATTTGGTTTACATTAAGATTTTTTTAAACTTTCCTTAAAAAAAGTCAAAGTCAAGTCAACATGGTAGAAAGTTAATTTTATGGGAAGGTTGACTTTTTTGTAAAGTTGACTTGGACATTTTTTTTTAAAGGAAAGCTTAAAAAAAGAAATCCTAGTTGCCAACCCAATTTCTTTAAACTAAAACAAACTTTAACTCAAGCTAACTGATATTAATAGGAAGTTTACTGGATAGTTAGTTTTAATTTATTGAAAGAATTGAAATTTTTATGTAACCTTTTTTTTTTTTTCAGAAAATTTTCAATTCTTATAAGAAATCCCAACAAATTTTTGTTTTACAATTTATTTTCTTTTAAAAATAATAACAAATATACCTCAAATATTGATCGAAGAAAAAATGAAATATAAGGTTTAAAATTAAAATTGGGTTTGAAAAGTTGTATTAGAAAAAAATAAAATTGTTGACACTTGAATGGAGGGTAAAATAGTATTTTTACCATGTGGGACCCATCATAAAAATTTTCTTTCTTTGTAATCAGAAGCACCATAAAAACATTAGTCACCCAACAAGTATTTTTACATTAGTTCTTGAATTTAATTGAGAAAGTGTCTCCTGTTCAAGAAAGGTAAGAATGACAAACATACAACCGATATATGACCAGGACCAAGAAGGACGATCTCAACAATCGGCTTCCCCTGAACCTCTCACTCTCGAGAAGGTTGACTATCCCTCCCTTTCACAATTCATTTATACTCACTCATTTTACATTTCCTGTGGCCCCCCTCTACATTTATCTTTCCCTTTCTACCCCTCTGTTGGTATTGATACACAACCGGAGGCCTAACATGACTCTTCCCCTTCTAAAACCACCTTTCCTCAAGGTGAAAAGCAGGAAATTGTCTCTGAAAATCATCGATAATCTCCCACGCAGCATCATGTGGAGGTAATCCCTTCCAACCAATCAATACTTCCCTGCCCCCAGTTGTAGGATTCCTACAGTATCCGTACACTCCTTGTGGTTCAGTAACCCACTCAAACAACTTCGAAAAGTTGGGTTATTTAGGTTGAACCACCTTCTATGGACCCAAGGCTTTTTTAAGCTGAGAAACATGATAGTGGCCTCGACTATGCCTGAAATTCAAGAACCACTTGAAATGGAGTAACGCCAATTGATATATAAAACATGGTGTACCAGTACTCGGGCCAATGCAATCACGAATACCACTATGTAGGTCGTTCACCACAAAACAACGCAAATATTCTTCTATACTTTTGTTCACCACTTCTATTTGACCATCGGACTGCAGATGGTAGGCGGTGCTTCAATTCAATTGAGTGCGAGATAAACAAAACGTTTCCTGCCAAAAATGACTTGGGAACACCTTATCCCCGACGAAAACAATCGATTTAGGATGCATAAAGCTGCACAATCTCTTTAACAAACACTTATGTCACGGTCTTAGCAGAAAATGGATGCTCGAGTGCAATAATATGGCTATATTTAGACAATCTATCAACCACCACAAAAATCATAACGTATCCGTGAGACTTGTGTTGTCCCTCAATAAAATCCGTGGATATGTCCTCCCAAACAGCATCAGGAATGCCCAAAAGGGCAACCATAACCCTACAGGTGAAACTGCCAATTCCTTGACAAACAGAACATTCTTCCACATATTTCTTCAACATCATTCTTCATTACTTCCCAATACAATTCTCCATTCAACCTCTTGTACGTTCATAAAAATCCTGAACGCTCCCCGAATACTGAGTCATGAAGTATTGAAGGCAACAACGTAGAAGATTTAGAAATCACTAATTGATCTTTATATTTCCACATTCCTTGATGCAAAGAGAAACTAGGGACACTGTCTTCGTCAGAAAGCAACTTCTGTACTATCACATGTAGTTTGGGATCTTTTTTTCCTCCTTAATTACCACCACATCTAACATTGTAGGAACCGCCATATTAGCAGTTCAACCCCGATTGGCATACGTGACAAAGCATCAACAACTTTGTTTTCCACTCCCAGATGGTAAACCACTTCAAAATCATATCCAAGTAGCTTCGAAAGCCATCTATGATGCTGCGGCTGTATCACTTGTCGTTCCAACAAATATTTGAGAGCCTGTTGATTCATTTTCGCCACAAACTTTTGTCCCAACAAATAAGGTCTCTACTGTTGGATGACCATAACTACCACCATCAATATCTCTCGTACACAGACTTGCTTCAATCATTGGCTGACAATGTATGACTAAAATAAGCAATTGGGCACATCTGTTGCATTGATATAACCCCAATACCATAACCCAACGCATCAGTTTCGATCTCAAATGACTTGTTAAAATAAGGTAATGTCAACACAGGAAGTGTAACCATCCCTGCCTTTAACTTCTCAAAAGCCTCTTGAGCCTCAGTCGACCAATGATACGCTCCTTTATTCACCAGTTGAGTTAATGGAGTAGCTAAACTCCCATAATTTGTACAAATCTTCTATAATATCCTATTAGCCCCAAAATCCTTCTACTTCACCTGCGCAAGTAGTAGGCCACTCTAAGATAGCTCGTAGTTTCTCCGATTAGCCTCAACACCTTTTCCAGAAATCAAATGTCCCAAATATTCTATTATTCCTTGCATAAACTAACATTTGAGTTGATTAGCATACTATTCATTTTCCTGTAACACTGCCAGCACCACATCCAAAATTTGCACGTGTTCCTCCGTTGGTATTGATACACGACTGGAGGCCTACCAGAACTCCAGAGGAGTTACCTTGGAATCATCCCACATACTAAGAAGGCCCCCTGATTTTCCAAAAGTTTCCACAAAATTCCAACCAATCCCCTCTGTACTCCAGCACGACGATTTAATAAAATCAAAATCAGGCCATTTTGTTTCCTAAATGAGCACCAAATCTGGATGATGAGCAGAGGAGAATGGAATCTCCTGAAACTGAAATCCACAAGCATTTACTAATTGATAGCATTTTGAGGGGATTTGAGAAGGTGATAAATTATAGCTTCTTACTTCTAACTGGCTCTTATCATCCTGTTGCTAAAATAAAGAATTGTAGGCCTCCTCAAAATGATCTTCAGCAAAGAATCCTCTACCATCGTGTCCAAATGATGATTCCTTCCGTAAAAATGAATTTTGATCCTGGTGTAGAGGAGGCAATTGATGAATGATTGTATGGGATTTTCTTGAGGAGAGATCTTCTAAAGGAACCATTTGATGAACACAATTCTCCAAAAAAACATTAATTTGAAGAATTTGGAGGGGCTGATGTCTTCTCGTTTGTTTCTTCCACAACAGGCTGACTTAAAAACACTTTGGGGGTGTTTGGGTATTGTATTGGGTTGGGTTGTATTGTATTGGGTTACAAAACCCATGTTTGTGGAATGGGCTTTGGGGTTGGTTTGGATTACAAAACCAACCCCAAATACAACCCAACCCAATCCTTCCCGGTTTTCGCTGCTTCCCAATGCACACTCTGCCCGATGTCTGCTCTCTGTCTCTCTCTTCTGTCGCCTTCTGTCCGCATTCACTCTTCCCCTTCTCTCCACATTCACTCTTCTCCATGCGTTGGTCGAAGCAGGCCATGCGTTGGTCGAAGGTAGGCCTTGCGTTCGTCGAAGTAGACCTTGCGTTCGTCGAAATAGGCCTTGCGTTGGTTGAAGGCTTGCGTTGTTATTATTATATTATTATAATTTGGTTGTTGGCTTATTAAACTTCGGTCACTTCCATTTAAATCTTGCACTGTTACTCAAATTAATTTGAGTGGTTGGGTTGTTTAACTTCATTGATTCACATGCTTATATATACGAATTCTCTCCTATTCCTATATCACAAACCATTTTGGAGAAGAAATTAGCTCTCCAAATTCTTCTTTTCCGGTGAGTCCCCCTTCAAGCTTTTGCTATTTTTTATTTCTTTCTCCTTATGTTATGAATTATTTTTATTCAAACTTTCTTCTGTTTCATGTGATGGTGGACTTCTCGTTTGATATGTGTCTTATCCATTTGCCTCTTTAACCCGATTGATAGTCGAGTTCTAACGGGTACGTATGTATGCTCAGTTTTTTAATCGAATTTTTTTTCTAGTCATGATGTTTACTTAACTAACATAACCTTTTTTTTTTGGTCAGTGTAGGGTGGAAATTGACAGTTAACCAACCTACCCGTCCGACCGTCACTACATTACACGTAATTTATTTGTACTACATTGTTCTGTTTTTTAAGTACATTATTTGTACAACTTGTTGTTTGACAACGAGGACATCTGAACGACCAGTCCCCAGACTTTGAGAACTTCTATATTCCTGATCCACCTTTTGCTAGCTCGCTTACGTTAGAGGACTTTTCGACTACTCCAGTGGTAGAGGGTTTGTCACACCCCCTCCCAGATTATTCACCTAACCTAAGGGGAAGTGTGAAGACAATAAACATCACTCCTCTTGTGACGCATATTGCCCTAACTTACATTCCTGAACATACATTTACTCATATATAATATAGATTACCGTCATACATTGCATGCTTATAACTTGATGCAATTCCCTGTATAGGGTACACTTTTAATACATAACATGAATTCATCTTCGTATCCAAAATACAACATACACAACACCATTGACAGTACTCATTCAAAACTATATGTTCTACATGCCATTTACATAAGTATATTCAACGTACAACTCTTAAACTTCACTGAATCTTGATGTTCGAGGCTTAGGCAGGGTGAGCTGTATTAGGCGAAGCACCGGGAATGTCTTTGCTACTTGGGGAGTAAAAAAAAAAACATAGGAAAACATAAGCTAATAGCCTAGTGAGTGACGAATATTTATAAACGACATTCATTTAAAACAGGCATGTTTCATATAACGAGTAAATCAGAGTTTAACATTATTCCAAATGTAACATGCGTTCCACGAAATTCATCATTCTCATAAATCGATACTAAAATCATATCAAAGTGTTTTTCAAGAAATTTATCAACATCAAGTAGTTTTTCAAACTTTTCCCTTAGTTGAGGTGGAACAATGCTTCTACGCACTTAACGTCGAAATCATCCCTGGCTTCAGGCAAAGCAAGCTCGATGCACTAGTCAGCTAATCCTCTATGTGCACATAGGAATAGGTCGGGTTGCCCATGTATCTTCTCATGTCCTTGAGCACTGAGCCTCCTCTTAAAACATTTCAGAATTTCTTTCACATAGTAGTTCATATGAAAATTTTTCATGAAAATCAATTTATCACGATAAACAATATTTCAAAACATGCCATTGCACATCTTATAGAAATGTATAAAACATGCGTTATAAACATCATCAAACATCAAGTTTTTAAGAAAACATTTCATCTCAAAGCCATAACTCATAAGAAAACCAAGCCAAACATTTTTAAGAAATTTCATTTTCAAGCGAGAAAAGTGTCACTCACAACTTTTCCTAGGCTTTATGTGGTTTATACACTGTTCCTATTTCTTCTCGGCCTACACAAGAAACACACTTTGCGTTAGTCAAGATTAATTCCCTTTCCTTTATCTCTACTGTCTTATAACGAGAATCCCAACGATACCCGCCGACTAAAACAATTACTAACGATACTTGATAGAACAGCACCAGCGTTACCTACCTGAGCAGCGATACTCAGCGTTATCCAGTGATATCTGTGAGACGGAAAGCTCCTTTGCATCCCAGCGGTACCCGTCTCGCTACCTATTCCCAGACAGTGTGCCGCTACTTGATTTCCCAACGGCACTCTGCACTGAAACTTCTTCCTTTCTTCCCGTTCTTACTTTAACCTATTAAAAGTCACATTTCCATACGGATTCAGAGTTTCTTCTCTTCTACAAACTTATAGGAAATCAAGTTCAGTAGCTTACCTTAAAATTTCAGGTTGTAGCTCTTCTTCGTTCTCACGATATTCCGAAATTACCTCCTGCTGTTCCGAATTGCGCGACAGTCTTGTAATCACTGGTTTCTTAAGGATTCACATAGTAAATCTTCACTTTCAGCATCACCATCCTTTACAAGAGTTGTTAGGAATTGTGTTAACTTACTAACCTTAAATTTTCAGCTCTGAACTCAGCTTCTTCCTCACGTTTTGTCCCGAATAACAGTCACTGCTCAATCAAACCAAGTAACTTCGGTCATTCCCCTGTTCCAACTTCGTTTCCAGCCTCGATGTGAATCAACTTCGTCCGGAATTTTCAAGAACACCTTCCTCAATCTTCTTCTGAAGTTTATCTGAAGAGCAGAACCGACTTAAGCTCTCGAATTGTCCTTAAAAAAATAATTAAACATTTAATTAATCCAGCTATTTATACTACCGACTTAACCTTCTCGAACACCAAGACTTAGGCTGCTTACTTACGTATTATTCATCTGCAGACTAGCGCGAGGTTTTCCTCTTAGCGCATGGCACTCAAGCTAACTCCTCTTCCAACGCATGGTGGGCGTCTCCGCACGCCCCCTAACTTGAACGCATAACTCTCCATTTTGCGATTCTACTTTCGTTGCGTCAGACTGTCCTGTCTTCGACACAAGTGCCTCTATCGCATGTCTATCTTCGACGCAGAGTGACTTGAACGTATGGTTCAAGTACGTTTCTTCCCCCATCAGGATTACTTATCTATCAACGCGGGTAGCTACTTCAGCTCACTAACCTCCATGAATTAACCGCAACCGCATAGACTTAGTTAATACTTAACCAAAATTTTACTTCCTCTTGTCCTCGGCCACTTCTTCCTTTGAGACGCATAGCCACAAACACATGGCCGTGCCTCAATTCTTGGCAACGCAAACCAGTGCTTACAGGGTCTGGGAGTAGCTTGCCATCAAGGAGTAAGAGGTCCCGAAGTTCATCGATTGGAGAGTACAGCGAGGTGGTTCGTGAGGGATTCCAACTTCTGACGAAGTCTATTGACGGTATTGCACAGTGGCCTGTCATGAACGAGGACCTGGCAAGGCATCGTCGTCGAGAACTATACGCTGAGCTGCAATCCATTCTTGGTCTGTCGGTACAGGATGATTGACTGTTGCACGGTCATTGCTTGCAGATCCAATGCTGTTAAGCCACTTTGTGGACTTCCCAGCACAGTAGAAGTACGACTATTGCATGCAAGTCCTCTAGCGACAACGGGATCTAGCACCATGACTATGCTTTTTCTCCATTCAATTTGCAACCCTAGTTATTTTATGATTAAGGAACTTTATTTTTCCATGATGATGTTTGTAATTTGAATTATGTGTACTTTTTTTCGAACTTTAATTTTATATCGTTGTCCTTTTATTGTATACTAACATTATTTTACTTTTAATTCTAATATACTGTGATAGTTGAAACAGATGTACAAAAAAAAAAAACAGTCGAAATAATACTTCAAGAAAAAGTGGTCAACATTATAATATAGCATGATAATTTGAAATAATATTTAAAAAGAAAAAAAAAATTAAAATCAATCTTATAGTATGGTAGTTTAATTTTGTATAGTATGAACAAATAAAATTCAAAATACATGATGGTTAAAAAAGATGTAGAAAAAAAACAGTGGAAATAATATTTAAAAAAAAGGTCAAAAATACTATTTAAAAAGAAAAAAAATCATAATTATAATATAGTATGATAGTTTCATTTTCTATGGTATGAACATATATAATTCAAAATATATGATGCTTAAAACAAATCTAGAAAAAAAATTATTGAAAATAATATTAAAAAAATAAAAACAGTCAAAATAATATTTAAAAGCAAAAAAATCAAAATTGTAATATACTATGATAGTTTAATTTTTTATAGTATAACCGACAAAATTCAACTTATATGATGCTTAAAAAAGATGTAGAAAAAAAAACAGCCATAATAATATTAAAAGAAAAAAAACAGCCAAACCCAACCCAAACCCAAGCCTGCAATCCAAGTAATCAGAAACCCAGCCAATCCAACTCTGCACTCCAAACACCATAATCAGATTCCAATGTATTCCAATTCCAGACAAAAAAACCCATCGTAATCAGATTCCCAGTAATCCTGATTACAATCCAGCACCCTAAACACCCCCTTTATGTTCAGAGGAGGGAGGTACAACTGGAGCATTTTAATTCCCCATCATTAATTTTCAGCCAACTTTTTATTTTTCTCAAACAACGAAGGGGCTTTTGGCCTTTCTTCTATTGGATTCCTATGAGTCGTCTCATGAACATATTCAAATAGAGAGAAGCCTTTATCAGACATGGTGTCATGGGACGGAAGCGCGGTAAGAAATTTTTTGCTATTTTTCTGTGCAGCTTGAGGAAGTTCCTTAGTCATCCTACTATTTTGGACTCAAGTATTCCCCAAAGGTTGCTTGAAAGCTTCCTAACCCAATATGGTCGTTGGCCAAACTCACACTTTAGAAAAGGAAGAGAGAGAACATGTAGGATTGTGGAAATATAAATCTTTATTATCAAAACCACAACTTTACAAGACAAGGAGCAAGTCTCTTACAAGACTACTTGAACTCTAGAAATCACAAAATAATATAGGAGAGAATTATTCACTAAATGTTAAAGTGTCCCTAGACAAGTCCCAAGTTTCCACCTTTTATAGGTGTGGGAGGAGGAGGATAATTAGGAGATTTTCGTGGGGGAGTCACCTTAGTGGGGGGATAACTACCCACTAAGCCTAAGAATAGGCCACTCCACCCATGATTAGGCAACTTCCCTATTGACTTCCTAGGCCACTAATCCCTAGGGAAATTGCAACGTCATGACATTGACTACCTAATAAAACTCACCACTCCTTTTATTTTGTTGACTGCAATGCTGTCCATTTGGCTCGTGGATTGCCGCCATATGTTCCTTGTGAATCTCCAAGCTAGTTGCCTAGAGTCACCTAGATCGGTTTGCTCGAGCGTGCCTTGGTGTTGTTGGTGTGCGCACCAGGCACACGCCAGGTGTCACAATCTAACTTTGAGATAGTAAATTGTGATTTCACTTGTGCAGATAGTAGTGGTGACACAAGAGTGTCGACACATCTGGCAATGACAAAGGCCAAGTGAAGTGCTTTGATGCGACCGAGGAGGATGTTGCATCACACCAAGATAAGTGGGCAAGCAGGTTAAGTTGAACAACAAGCAAGAAGACAAACATTGGTGTCATCGGCAATGTCAGTGACAAGCTTAGCGGGGGCCACATGGGGCATCGGGCCATGACCTCAGAAGTAGGGGTCTCGTTGCGAGTTTGGACGAGCGACTCTGGAGTTAGATTCACATTGATGGAAGATGAAAGCACGTCGAATTCTATGTCGATTGGAATTCAGACGGGCGCTCTACGCTGGTGAGTGATTACTCGCCACCTTGCATATGCATGGGTGCCAAAGAGGAAATTGTTCAGAATGTACTATAGGGGGAGACATGGTGTTAGCTCTCCACCACCCCTGGGCCTTGTGGCCTAAGTGAGCTATCCTGTGGCACATGAGTGTGTCATGGTGTGGGCGAGTGTTGCAAGACGAGTGTCTTGGACGTCTTCCATCGGGAATGGGATCTCGAGGATAGTGTCGGATGGCACAGGTGTACCAGCATTGCGCTCCTTCCCATGGGTTGGAGGTTCAATATAGTGCCCGGTATGCTGTTTTGGCTCAACATTGACTTAGCATGGACACGGGAGGGTTCATGCCTAAATATGTCCAGATGGATGGATGTCTGGGAAGTCTCAAGGTAGAAAACTAGCCATGGGGTGATTATGATGGTTCTCGATAAGCCGACCCGAATAGGAGAGAGAAAGCTAATGTCGTCCCGACACTCTGGACGACATCCAAAAGCATCTGTGGGATTTGATAATCCCCGTTGACACGGTATTGTCCTGACTTGTCTCGTTAAGTAGTATAATGTCTCGCGAAGCCCCGATAGGTTGTTATAGGCCTGTTTGGCCCAACGAAAGGTTCGAACACATTAGACAAGGTTCCGAAGTGATGCAGAATTACGGGGGTCGTGTTGTTGAGAATCACGATGACGAAAAAGGTCATGAAGGAAGGAAGTCGCACGTATGAACACATGACGAAAAAGGTCATGTGTAGGCCAAATGAAGTCAGTTTCGCATGAGTTCAGTTAGGCTAAGGATGAAAGAACCTCGCTCAAGGTGTCACACCCCACCCCGAACTACCCTCCCGTAGCCCGAGATGGAGTGTGAGGATAGTAGTTACCGACTACCCTGTCGCATAACCCACTGTTAACGCTCTTGACAAACCTCGACTTCGATTGGCAACGGGAACTGTCATGCTACCTGAAAATGGAAAACATATAAAAAGGGTGAGCTAACAGCTCAGTGAGTAACGGTTTTTTGAAAACAATATATTTTAATTGTAAAACTGGTCAAACTCGCATAAAATAACACACATCAAATCATATTAAATTATACTCAAATACCATTTTGAAAACATGCTTGTCCGTTTCAGAATAAAAACTCAAAAATCTCATTCTTATAAAAAAAATTTTTTCCAGGAGCAATGCTCAACGTTCCTCAATGTTGATTTTCCTTAATCACATATTCAAATGCCTTCACACTTCGTCCCTCGGCATTTTTCAAACCCTCAAGTGCCTTCAAATATAGTCCCTCAGCATTGAGTTTCGCTGCCAATCCATTGCTCAAGTGCCTTCACTCATGGTCCTTCAGCACTTGGCTATCATGTTTTGGATTTCCATATGCCTTCACACAAGGTCCCTCAGCACTGGAATCTGTCTCATTCAACTACTCAAGTGCCTTCTCACGTGGTCCCTCAGCACTAAGTACCATATAATGTATCTCCCATAGGCCTTCACACGAAGTCCCTCAGTCATGGGTTACCTTTAAATAATACATATAATACTCTTTAAACTCATCAACACAACACAAATGTTCAATAGTTATACCACGCTAAGAGTAACCATTTCTAAATTCAATTCAAAACTTTAATTATCAAACAGCATGCTTGTCATACAAGTGTATTTCCAAATCTTTCATGAAAACATATAACACCATGCTCTTCAGTAATTTCATGAAAATATGTATCAACCAATCACCATGCATTTTATAAACTCATAGCAAGTAACCAGCATTCTCAAAGTTTTCAAGTAAAACGCATGCCCTCAGCTGACTCATATTCTTTTATGTATATATAAACGCATGCTCTTATCTCCATTGATCTAAGATAAAGTATAAAATATATTGATCCAAGAAAAAAAAATATAAAATAGTTCTTAACACTAACTTAAACTAATATATATACACACATATATATATTTTTAATATTAATATTAGAAATTTGGGTTGGGTTGGGTCAACCCGAATTTTCAAAATTGCAACCGAGACCCAACCCAACCCAAAAAATACAAAAAAATTTAACCCAACCCTACTCAAATTTTAAACTAACCCAATCCAACCCTTATTATTCGGGTTGGGTAGTCCGAGTTGTTCAGGTTGTCGGGTCATTTGAACACCCCTAAATCTCATTCATATGATAATATATTTAAATCTCATTTAAATATTCATCTCTCATATAATATAAAGTATAAATTTTGAATCTCATTCAAAATAAACTTTATATTATAATGTATCTATATACGTTATGCTAATTGTATCACATACAATTAATTCCCTTATTAATTTGAACATTTCAAATTAAACTAAAATGTTTGATTTTAACACTAATCCTTTATGAGCTAGCAAGGGGACCTTATGGATCTATAGTTAGAAGCTCCAATAATATGAGATTAATCAATTAAACTCTTTAATTAGATTAATCAATATTCATTAATTGTAGGTCACTCCATTGAAGACTTATAGTTGCACTATTCATATTATAGATATATTTCTATGTCCACGGAATTTAATAATCAATAGTAAGTTGACCCTTCACAAATTACTCATAATTACAGCTGGTCAAATTACCATTTTACCCCTATAGTTATATTTAACTCCTTAATTACTACTGACTCCTCTAATGAACAAATTATTTATAGTCCAACTATAAACTAATCCCTCTCGGGCCAGTAAGAGGGCGAGGCCTCATTGTTCAAGACTCGAAATTAGCCCTTAAGGGAGTAATTTATCTACTTACCCTAAACACGGGAAGGAGTGAATTTCATCTTGTGAAGATATGTTCCCAACTCCCTAACTAGACAAATTCCCAAAATGGTAGGCTTATTGAGTCGGCAATTTGGCCACTCTCACCCATACAAATCGAAGGATTACCCTCATAGACAAGAATTCATAACTCACTCAGGATTTAGATCGAGTTACCTATAGTCATCCTATGAAATGTTAATTTCTACAATTAACAGCGTTTATAAAGAGAAATCAAACATTTCTCGGTCTGGTCTTGTACAAAATCTTTGCATATGATACCCTTACTCACATGTCTCCACATGAACGATTAGAATCAAATCGTTTGTAACACTTTACAACTCCTTGTAACAATTACAAAGTGGGTCGTATTCATAGTGTTATTAGAATAAGTCACCCAACCTTATTCCTATACTACAAACCTAAGGTACCCAGAATAATAATTAGTTGTATTAAAATAATAGTAAATATTAATTAATAATTTTTTTACTTTTCTCGGCTATTCCAGTTCGATGAATCTCTATTAATCCAAAAAATGTTTATCTTGTTTTTATTTTTCAGCTTTTTTTCTGCAAGATATTTAGGGCAGTTACTCTTCCAGTGCCCATCTTTGTTGTAGTGGAAACACTTTCATTTATCTATGACTTTCTTCTCGCCTTTGAGATTTTCATGGGCTTTCCCTTTACCTTTCTTCTTCATAATATTTTTCTTCGAGGAAGAAGAAGGTCCAGACTTAGCCCCCGAGGACGATCCTCTTTGGAACTTTCTAGAAATAACATTTACTTCTCCTTCATGTCCTTTTGATTTCATCATGGACTGAAACGTCTAGAGCTCGTTAAAAAAAGAAGTCAAATTATACTCTATTTTATTCATTACCGTATTGGTACAAAATGGTAGAAAACTCTTCAGAAGAGATTTTAGTATAAAGCTGACTTGACTCTTTTCATCTATGACAACTCCATTTACCTCTGCAATGTTGAAGTGGACCATCATATCCAGAACATGTTCCGTAACAAAGGTTTCTTCTTTCATGCGTGAGTTGTAAATGTATTTAATAGCATCATGTCAGACTGATGAGGACGATTGTCCAAACATCGCCTGCAACGAGTCCATGATTTCCTTAGCAGTCATCATGTTCTCATGCTTCTTGGATAACACATCAGATATACTTGCCAAGATATAGACTTGGGCCTTATCATTAGTCCTTATCCATCAGTCATATGCATCGCAAACACTTTGGTTTGCATTTGAGTTAGGAGATAGAGGGCATTCCTCCGTTAAAACAAATTGCAGATCATCCATAACTAGTATAGTATTTAGGTTTGATTTCTTGGTACTGTAGTTATCTCCATTAAGTTTTTCTGAAGCTAGTAGTTGTATGAACGAAGTAGACATTGCTGGAAAAATAATTTTTATTTAATTGCTCAATATTTCTAAATAATCCAATAAATTTTAGAAAGTAATAATATACTCATAATTTATTATTCTCTTACAATCATACTTTAGTGATTTAGAATAACTGCTACTGAGGGGCAGTTAATTACTCCTTCACTAAATTAACATATTCTTGATTAAAATACTAATACCAGAATAACTATTATTCCTATAGTATTTAATTATCATTTATTTGGTCAAAATATTTATTAACACTTAGTAAAATTTTGTATGTGTAACCCTCCATTTTCAATTTTCAGAGACCGGAATCAACAACCTTTCGAGGAAATGAAAATAGACCTAAGAAACCCTATCCATTTCTAGAGTTCACGATGTTTCAAATACCATGAAACAAACACTTTGAATGGTAATGTCATGTTAGGAAATGACTAGTAGGTGCATCTGGAAAATCTCATGGTGTAACCTAATGGAAGAGACTGTAAGATGTGTTGACACACTCCCTTCACCCACTTACTATGAACTACTTCCCCTATCCACCTTGTTATTGACTAATGTAAATAATTTCCAAATGGAGGACACTCCCAGGGCGACGCGAAGCCAAACATGAATGTAAGCACTGGCTTATAATACTAGGTGTTGGGAGGAGGCAAGTGAAATTGTGGCTATGTGTAGTTAAAAGTAAAGTAGGCGAGAGAGAAAGAGCAAAAATTTTGGCTAAGTGTTGGCCAACGCTATGCGTTGATGAAAGAAGAGAAGAGCTAGCATTTTTCTTTTGAGTGGCCATGTGTTGAAGGTGAAATCACGAAGGGTTGTTGTGAGCTGAAGCAGTCACCGCGTTGGAGGAAAAGTTGATCATTGGCAGGGGGAAGGAACGTACTTGACTTACCATGCGTCGGTACGGCTGCCATGCATTATGGTCCCTATGCGTCCAAGACAGAGTGGTCCCTATGCGTCCAAGACAGAGTGGTCTCTATGCGTCGAAGACTGGATGATTGAGTTGTAAGCATTAAAGGTAGGAGGTGTTGAGGACGCCATGCGTTGAGTGTGGATGATTGTCGTATGCGTCGAAGGTAGGAGGCGTTGAAGGCGCCATGCGTTGAGTGTGTATGATTGAGGTGTATGCGTCGAAGGTAAGAGGCGTTGAGGGCTGATAACTTGTAGAAATACAAGTTATTATAGTCACTATTTGATTTAATTAGAGTAACTTTGGAGCTAAACGCATGATTTTGGTAGTTAAGATGAAAAATGTATCACCATGCGTTGGCACTACTTACAAAAGAAAATACCTGAAAAACGATGAGCTTTTTTGTTCCTAACGCAGAGTTAAGAAGAAAAGAAGCGCAAACAACCAAGTACGAAGAGCGAAGCTGCTGCGAGAACAAGTGGAAACCCATACGTCGAGCCTAGGCGTTGAGACCATGCGTTGAAACTATGCGTTGAGACCATGCGTCGAGAAAAAGTAGATACAGACGCATGGCCAAAAGCTGTCATGTCAATATGCAAAAGGATAACACGCTATCAGGATATGGCAGAACAAATGGGTCGACGATGTGAAAAGTCTGCGCAACAGGGCATGGAATTTAATGTAAAGGTGTCAGGTCATCATGAGTTTCAACTTTTCGATGCCTATAAATAGCCCAAAGCTTCTCCATTCGGAAGGAAGAGAGACCAGTTCAAGAGGCGAAAGCTCTGCACTATTTCTCCCTCAACATAACCAGCCTCCATTTCGAGCTCTTCTGAGAGAAGAATTCTGAGCACCTTCAGAGTCGACTCCCAGTGAGGGAGAATCTCCACCTTATGGAATCTATGTATCAGATAGCAACCATCTCAAGCCTCCATGAAGTAAGACGTTGCCAGTGGCGGCTTGACGCCCTCATTTCTATTTTATTTCCATTTCTCTCCTTCTTGCTTATATTTTGTTAATGACATTCGAGAGAATGATTTATTGTCTTAATATGAGTTTGATTGACTATCATCTCCCATCTATTTCCGTATTGAATATTTTACACCATGTTGTCTAAATGCTAAATGAGTTAAATGTTAAAAGTTAGTTTTTCTTGAGCAATTCTAAGTATGTTACATCTTGATTAATGCATATCTTTAGCTTGCAAGGGCGCCATGCGTTGAGTGTGGATGATTGCTAAAGGCGTTAGAGTAGGTTGCATTATGTATGTGCTTTGCGTTGAAGTAAGAATGGGAACCCTGCGCGCCAGCCTGCTTTTGAGGGTTAAATTGGCAGTATATATAGTAAGTGAAATAAATGTTTAATCATTTTTAGACATTTCGAGAGCTTAAGTCAGTTCCATTTTTCAGACGAACTACAAGGAGAGGTAGAAGAGGGTGTTCTTGTGGATTTTGGACGGAAGTCTACTCGTTTTGGTGTTGAAATCTAAGCTGGAACAGAACGTTGTTTGTGGACGCACGGGCTGGACAGTGTCTGATGTTTGGAGTAGAACGAATCGAGGAGATCGAATCTAGGGTTGAAATTTTAAGGTCTGTGAGTTAATATAACTCTTAACAATTCTTATGAAGGATAGTTGAGCTGAAATTAAAGATAAATATGGGAAATTTTAGGTAAAAGCAACGGTTACAGAATTTCTATGCAATCTGAAGCAACGCAGAGTAATTTTGGAATAGCTGGAGAACGAAGGAGATTTAAGCCTTGAAAGTTTGAGGTAATCTGAGAAATTCAATTTTCTACAAGTTTGTAGAAGGGAAGTTCTAAATCTGTCTGGAGATATGACTTTTAACAGATAGGAGAACAACAAAAAGGAAAGGAGGAGATCTCTGTTGTCGGGTATCACTGAGTACATAAAGTAAAGGTAGCGAGACGAGTGTTGCTGGGATGCAAGGGGCTTTCCGTCTCACAAAACTCGCTGGGTATCGCTAGATATCGCTCCTCAGGTAAATCACGGTCGTCTCGCTTATCCTGGTGTCGCTAGTATCGTGTCCTGTTGGGTAGGTTCGCTAGAAATCTCGCTGGGAAGGTGGGATTTTCGTTGGTAATCTTGCTTATTAGGTTTACTTTGAAAAAATGTTTATTTCAGGCCAAGAGGAGATAGGGACAACGTATAATCCATTCAAGGCCTAAGGATAAGTTGTGAGTGACACTTTTCTTGCTACAAAACGGTTTTTGTGTACATGTTAGTTCGGTTTTCCAATTTATCGTGGTTTTGGTGATCAATCGATTTACAAAGCATAGTTTATGTTTCTAAAAAGGTGTTGAAAAGTATGTTTATGAAATGTTATTGATTTAAGAGTTGCCATGTTTTCTTATGGAAGATTTGCATATGAACTGTTTGTACAAAATATTGCTTTCCTTAAAGGAAAATGTATTAGAGGAGGCTCAGTGCTGAAGGACATGAGAAGGCACGTGAGCTTCCCCGGGACCTAGTACTGAAGTACATAAAGAAGGTACTTGGGCAACCTGCCATGTTCCTATGTGCACATAGAGGTTATATGCTGGTGCGTTGAGTTCTGCTCCGTATCGAGCGTTATTTGTTTTCGACGTTGGGGTGTTGAGTTTTGCTCCGCCTCAACTAAGGAGAAGTATTGTAACCAAACTGATTTCTTTATGAATGGTTGAAAAATCATGTATGACTTGATAAGGGCAACTAAGCATGATTTATCCAATGAATGTGAAATGATTCCATGTTTTACTCATGTCATTGGAATTTGTTTAATCTTGATGATTTTCGAACTAAAAGTATTCTGTTAAAATTAGTCACTCACTGGGCTATTAGCTCATGTTTTCAATGTTTTCTTCCACCCCTCCCCCCTAGGTAGCGAGGACGTTCCCGGCGCTTAGCCTACTCCAACTCGCCTTGCCTAAGCTTCGGGTTTTTAGAAATTTGTCCTGTTTGAAGAGTTGTATGTGTATATAACCTTATGTAGGTGGCATGTAGACCTAGTTGTACATATGTTGGGATTTGAGATATGATTTTGTATAAATACATTATGGACTGGTTGAAAGTCAATTATATGTATATAAGTTTTTATGGTTTTGGATATATGAAATAGTAATATGTATGTTATGAACTGTCAGGATTACCAGGTATAAATGGATGGTATATGTCACAAGAGGGGTGATGTGTACTGTCCTCACATCTCCTCTTGGGTTGTGTGGGGTAATCTGGGAGGGGGTGTGACAATGAATCTCACAGTATGGACTTTTAGGGACGTGAGAGCTAGTATATCATATATACAACTCTTCCACTGAAGTATTCTAACAGGTATGTTGGGTATCTTTACTTAGTTATATCTCGGCTAATTAAATATAACCTAAGTCTAGGTTTTTATCCAAGTATAACTCTTATACTGGATTTAACCTACGATGTCTAAGTGATAAAACCCTTTTTATACTTACATCACAAACAGAAGCTCATAAAACTACGTTTACATAAATTCAAGAATCGGTTTGATCCCCAAGTAGCAGGTGTTTCGTAAACCGTCCTTAAATACCTCCAGCCTTAGACAGAATTTTGCTAGGTGAATTTTTGTAACCTTTGTTTATAAGTTAATTACCTACTTTAGGTTTGTTAACCCTAAGTGAGCATGCATTTTATCTTTATTATAGATTTTAAATGTCTAATTCATTTTATAACTCATTATAAATGAATTGTTATCTATAACATACATCACAAAATAATATAACAACTTATATTAATTTTATGATTACTAGAGCATGCATACTATACATTATAACACTTTATAACATACATATATGCATGAAACATTTTAATCCTATGGTGGGATTTTAAATCTATATGGCATACTTTATGCACAAATAAATTTTATTTAATTAAAAAATACATTCTAAATGCATAATTAATTAAACACACTAAAGTGGATTGGTTTTGGCATCTAATGGCTTAAAACAGCTAAATTATTACAATTAATAATTGAGAAAACTGCTCAAACCAATTCTAAACTCTTCCAACCTGCCTGAACTAGCTACAAACCGCTTGAACCAGACTCCAAATGGTGAAAAAAGGGTTGAACTATTTTATTTGTATGTCTTAAAAACTCGTAGTTTTTGTAAATAAAATTTAGTACATATGAAGTTATTCAAGTGAATTAATTATTTATTAACGCTAAATCCAATTAAAATACGAACCCTTGGCTATTATCATGAGTACTTGGACTTTATGTGGAGACAAACAGGATCAAGTTCGAGTAAGTAGCCTAAATCGTCTATAGTACATGGATTAGGTTGGGTACCTCTTCCTGGAGACACTATTGAATACGACCTGCTTCATGATTGTTACAAATGTTGTAAGGTGTCATAAATGAAGTGATCCTGATTTGTTCATATAGAGACATGTGAGCGGGGGTATTCTTCATAATAAGATTGTGTAAGACTGACCCTGAAATAATTACTGTTATGTATTAACACCGTTTACAATTAACACTGATTAATTTCACTTATCAATGACCTAGATAACTTGATCTGAATCTTGAGCTATCTATGAACTCTTGTTTATCCCTTAATCTGCATAGGTGAGAGTAAGCTCAATAGCGCTGCTCAAAATTCTTCCCATTTCAGGGATAAGACCAGGTAAATAGCTGCTGACATAGAATTTGCAAGACGAAATTCGCTCCTACCCAACTTAGGGATAGTAGAGAGGTTGTTCTCTTAAGTGTTGTTCCCAGGACTTGAATAAGGGGCCCTATCCTCTCACTGGCCCGAGAGGGAATGAATTTAGTGATTAGATCCTAAATCAATTGTTCATTAGAGGGACAGTGGTACTTAAGGAGAAAAGATGTAACTCAGAGGTAAATCGGTATTTGACGTAGCTGAAGTTATGGACGACCTATGAAGGATTGACTTATCGATGACAGTTATATCAAATGGACACAAATATATCTACAGTGAGGAGAGTGCAGCCACGGGCTTTAGTGGAGTGTCCCGTTAGTTAACGAATGTTGGTTAACTAGGTTAAAGAGTTTGGCCGGTTAATCTCGGATCGTTGGAGCTCATGATCTGTAGGTCCATTAGGTCCCTCTACTAGCTCTTAAATGGACTAAAATCTTACATAGTGTGGTGAATAAGTTTGAACCGTTCAAATCTTGGCTTAAGGAATAAAAGTCAGATATATACGATATATCGATGTTTAATTACGAATTAAACAGACAAATATAGTTAATTATAATATTTAAATATGATTTAAATATTAATCATATGAATAGGGATTCATATCGGATTCTTTTTAGAAAAATCAAGACAAGTGGGAAAAAATAATATTATTTTAATTAATTAAATATTAAATTATTTTTTATTTATTTAGTTATTTAATTATTTTTTGAAATTAAGAATCAATTTTAATTCAAATTTTGGAAATTCATTTAAAATTGATTTTAAAATTGATTTTTGAAGATTGAATTTTCCCACTAACTAAGCTAGGAGCTTGGTTGTCTTCTTCACAATTAACCAACAAATTAACCATTTTGTGTTGTCAAATTTCGATGCAATTGGATTGCATGTTATTCTTTAGTAAATTGAGATGATTTTGACGTAAAATTTATTTAAGAATTTTGTGAAATTAAGGGTTAATTTTGCAAAATTCCATCCATTGTTCATCTTCTTCCCAACCTTCTACAACCACGTGATGCTGAAATTCATCAAGAATTAGAGGAGAATTTGGAGCTTCAAGGGTAAGTGTTTTTGAAACTTTGGTTTCTTTTTTTTTTAATTGCATGTTTAATCCTCTAAATTAAGCATCTTAGAGTGAAAATTGATCAAATTAACTTCTGCTGCATGCTCATTTATCCATCAAGAACCAAGTGGAATTTGACTGAACTTGACCGCCAAAGAGTTGAATCGGCTGAATCGGTTTAGCTGAACCGTGTCACCTTTATCTGTACTTGACTTTCTAAAAAAAGAAGAGTAGCGTGCGACGCTACACGGCAGTAGCCCAACTCTGCTACTTGGTTTTGATGGCTCTTCTCTCAATTTCTTCAAGTTACAACCTAATTCCAACTTTATTGACTCCAATAAAACTACAGACCCTTCTTCACTCATTAAGGGCCATAAACAAGCGGCCAATTACAATAATTACACAACAACAAAGCTGAATGAGATACCAAAACCAGAAAATTCTCAACTCTAGCAACTACAACATTCATCTCATGAAATTGCATCCACCAATCTCAAATTAATGTAAATTGAGTGTTTAATCATGCTATGATACCAATTGAAGGAGTTAGCAATGTAAATGCGAAAGCAATTAGCATCTAAATCACTCTAATTACATCAATTTTGAAGATTAAATATCATTTCTCAATTAATATTAAAAAATATTTAAATCACATTTAAATATTACCAGCTCTCCAATTTTGTCTAATTTGCAATTAAACGAACAAACCATAAAATTTGCTCCGGAACCGAATTCGAACATTTAAAATTCTTTCAATATACTGTTCTAAGATTTAGTCCATGAACTAACAAGGGGACTTAATGGACCTACAGATCATGAGCTCCAACGATCCAAAATTAACCCGCTAAACTCTTTATCCTAGTTAATTAACATTCGTTAACTACTAGGACACTCCACTGAAGCCTAGTAGCTACATTCTCCTCACTATAGATATATTTATGTCCACTTGATATAACCATAATAAGTAAGTCGATTATTCACAAGTCGTTCATAATTATAGCTGGGTCAAAATTACCATAAAGTGTTGTGACACTGTTCTTCTTTTTCCAGAAAGTCGCGTGATTGAAGGAGTTAGCAACGTAAATGCTGGAGCAATTAGGATCTAAAACACTATAATTACATCAATTTTGAAGAATAAGCATGCTTTCTCAATTATAAATTAATTACACTAATTAATTTAATATAATTTTAATTTAATATTAAATTAAATTAAATAATATTAATTAAATAATTAATTATATTAATTTAATATTAAATATTAAATTTATAATTTTTCCACTTTTCTTGGCTATTCCAATCCGATGAATCTCTATTCATCCAAAAACTATTTAAATCACATTTAAATATTACCAACTCTCTAATTTCGTCTAAATCGCAATTAAACGAACAAACTGTAAAATTTGCTTCTCAACCGAATTCGAACTATTCTTTCAAGATATTGTTCTAAGATTTAGTCTATGAGCTAACAAGAGGAATTATTGGACCTATAGATCATGAGCTTCAACGATCCAAAATTAATCGACTAAACTTTTTAACCTAGTTAATTAACATTCGTTAACTACTAGGACACTCCACTAAATTGTAGTAGCTATACTCTCCTCACTGTAGATATATTTTGTCCACTTGATATAATCACAATAAGTAAGTCGATCCTTCACAAGTTGTTCATAATTACAGCTGGATCAAAATTACTGTTCTATCCCTATAATTACATCTCGTTCCTTTAAGTTCCATTGATCCTCTAATGAATAATTGGTTTGTGGTCCAACCACCAAACCTAGTCTTTCTCGGGCCAAAGAGAGGGTGGGGCCCCTTGTTCAAGTTTGGAGCAAGTACTTAAGGGAACAACTTTTCTACTAACCTAGAAATAGGTAAGAGCGAATTCCATCTTGCAAGACTATATCCCCAACTATTTGTCTGATCCTATCCCTAAAATGGGAGGCTTATTGAGTCGGCAAACTCTGGTCACTCTCATCCATGCAGATTAAAGGATAATCTTAAACAGATAGGAGTTTATAGTTACCTCAGGATTAAGATCGAGTTATCTTGGTCATTAAGTTGAAATAATCAGTTTTAACAGTAAGCGGTGTTTAATAAAGTAAAAGTGATTATTTCATGGTTCGGTCTTATGTAAACTCATTGCATAGGAAGCCACCACTCACATGTCTCTACATGAACGATATAGGATCACATTTTTTGTATTAAATACAAAGTGGATCGCATCCATAATGTCCGAGGATAAGGTACCCAACCCTTATTCCTATACTATAGACAATTTTGACTATTACCTAAACTTGATCCACTTTTATGTCTACACATAAAGTCTAAGTATTCAACTTATAGCTAGGGGCTCTTAGTTTATTGGATTTAATAAATGAAATTCACATATTCAATAACAACTTTACTGAATAAATCTCGATAACAACTTTGTTGAGATTAAGTTCCAAAATTTACAAACTACGAGTTTTAGGACATAAAACCCAACAGTGTGGTTGTGTATTTGTATATAAGTTTGAGAGGTTCATCTTTAGTGTAAGAGTTTTATATTATCAAGATTTAGATAAATTGTTTATTGAGTTTAAGAGGACTAGTTAAAGGAAACAGGTTAGACAATAAGTGTAGTAAAAGGGTCAATGCTTGTTGTCCTCACATCTTGTTCTAGGTTAGGAGGTAAACTAGGGAGGGGTGTGACAGTGAGTGAAGTCCAAATCCATCTATTCGCATGTGTATATCACCTTCTGTCATTTGCCGCTCATTTCGTTCGATCATGCCCAACTCTGATTCACGTTGTTTGCCATCCAGGTGGGCGTTGTTCAGTTGCCGCTCATGTGTTCGATCATTTGGCATTGGGCTTTTTCATTCGTGGGTTTCGTTTCAACTATAGACGTCTGCCATCATCATCTACCGTCGCCGTCGCTCAACGTTGTGTCTCAGCAGTATTGTCATCCACTGGTCACCGCTGTCAAGCATTCTACTGTCGATAAGGGCCCAATTAGTAAAGGATTCATGATTTTTTTTTTCTTTGAGAAATCTTGGATACCCATTTGATTTTAGTTTAAAATTATTTATACCCATGATGTTTGGAATCTTGGATTGAAGTTTTAGAGTGTCAAGAACCATCGTCCATCAGGGCTAAGTATCAATTTTAGAAAATTTGGCACGTTGTTGGTGAGTTGCAAATTTGGAACTTTTGAGGATAGTTTTAAATGCTGGAAATTTGTCTGTAAATTCTTGATTTTTAGGTTATGTGTATATTTGTACCACGATGCTTAAGTTGGAGGCAATTTTGGAACAAGCCACTTGTGGGTAAGTTTTTCTTGGAGATTATTAGGATAACCTTGTGTTTGATTTAGGCTCACAGTATCTATGTTAATTTCAATTTGTATTTAGGGGTTGATTCAAGACCCTTTTATTCAAGATAAAAGGAATTTTGGTTGCTAATTTGTTGGGCATAAATATAAGATAAGTGATCTTACTACTATAATCGTCTTTGAGCTAGGCGATTTAGGCAGTTTGATTGATTTGATATGTATGGATGCAATTGAGAAGCATGATATAATTAGAACTGCTTTATGAGCATGGTGATATTAACATGTGATTGATATATGGGTGGGACCTTGAGACATGTACTATGACTTATGTTGTGAATTTACTGCAAGCATGTTATATCTTGAGTTAAGAAGTGACAATTTATCCTCCTAACACTACTACGTAATCAGAAGCGGACAGGTTTCCTACTATGTTGCCGAAACCCTACAGAGTTCCTACTATGTTATCGGAAGCCTATAGGTTTCCTACTATGTGATAATTCTCTAAATGAGATATCTCTCTCGACCTAAATCACGTTAGTTCAAGGTTATTTAACGTTTATTCTAGTGTTTAGACAGGTTATCAAGCATTTGGGGCCACCAGGATGGTTTGGATGCATTTTGAGCTTAAACGAAGGAATTAGCAAGGAAAACATGGCAAATACGCAAAGAGGCCAGCAAGTAGCCTGATGTCGCGGCGTTAGCTCCGCGCCACGCTGCGCTTTTTCTAAAGACAAGCGTTAGGCAGATATGAAGACAGCGCTGCGACAATACGTAATTTAACGGAATCAGGATGGAGCACATGAGCGATGGCAAAAGTGCATAGCATCGCAGCGTTGGAATTATAAATATTAGAAAGGGATTTTTTTTTTCTTTTTTTTTTCTGACCTTACTTTGGCCTTAGCCGATTTTCTTCCATTTTCTACCTTTCCACTTATATTTTTCTTCATTTTCTCTCATGGAATCATGACGAGTTTTGTTTTCTCCATCACCATGGGAAGTTTTCTAGTTTTAGAAGATTAAAAACAATGTAATTTTGGCAGATTTATTATTAATGTAATTTTTATAGCTGGCCTATGTGTTTCTTCTTATCCTTTATTGATTTATTATTGTATTTTCTCATGGATGTCTGACAAACTACTTAAGAATGTATGATTGAATGCTTAAGATTATTATGCAATATGTGACATGAAATTGTAGGGTGTTTTATAGAAGCAATAGGTTAGATAGGCTTGTGATTTGTGGTGCACAACGAAGAGTATTAATCTATTGACATAGGGAAAACTATATTGAGTGTTTAATTAAACGATGGAAATTAGACATTCATCCTAGTGTAATCCCTTAAGCATAATGCACTTAGTTAAATATACATGGTATGGATTAATTTGTTCATGTTTAGCTAGTTAGGTAATTAGAACCGTTGGTTGGGTTTCCAATCAATTGGGCTACACATAGATAAAAACCTAAAATTATGTTTTAATATCTCGATGATCGAAGTTACTTTAGTCCACTCCAATCCTCTAAGCTAGAACGTCTTTATCAATTGCATTTCGATCTTTACTTTCTTTCATTTTATTTTCATGCAATTCCTATCTTCTACTTCATACCAACCAACCCCCCCTCCCCCCACACACACACACACACTCTTTCTAATTTAACTAGAAGTGAGCTTCAAGGAGCTAATCTTCCATGCTTCTGTACGGATCGACTCGGTTTTACAGCTAATACTATGCCTTAGTAGTAGTTGTTATATAGATCGGTAATTATAAATATTATTTGATTGGGTTTTTTGAGAGCGACATGATAACTTGTAGAAATACAAGTTATTATAGCATTTTTCATAGATAAATAGAGTTTAAATAAGAGAAGCATGCGGTAGTTGATGATAAATTCCATTAATAAATCGTCCTTTGCGTTATACTCTTGAATTTTGATGAAGATATTGATTTTACCACTTGTTAAGCCTAAAACGCATGTTTTAACGCAGGAATGCAGGCGATGCGTTGATGACTTCTTAACGTAGGACAACATGTTAGCAATCTGTTCTTCATGGACGCATGGTCTGAACGGAACGCAAACAACCTGATGATGCTTTAACAACAACTCAACGCATAACTACACGTTAGCAACCTACGACACGTTGACATCGGCCAAACTATGCATGGACGCATAGACAACCGTTACGGCAAGGCGCTGAGAATCAGATCGAAATCTTGAGAGATTGACAGATGATTGACAGACATGATTTGCGGCTTAAGTGGTGGATCTTAATTGACCCGAGAATCACGCAATCAGGCGAGATGGACGCAGTGTCAATCTCGCCACCAATCAAACAGATTTGCCATTAACTGCGATTTCATCATCTATAAAAGGGTAGCTCTGCGAGAGTAGAAAGGTTGTTGATTCTCGGAAGAACTCCATAAGTGACAGCAGAGTTCTCTCAAACTTCAGCCGGAGACAAATAGCTCGAGAGAGAAGAGTCTTCCTTTCCGCCGCACCACTTCACAGCAAATCATCACGCTTCCATCCGGGCGACTCAAGACATTGATGCCTTTCCTTGCTTTCTTTCTTACTGTTCTTGCTTGAATTTTAGATTTGTATCAAGGAATTGAACTTATCAAAATTTGTATCTCATTTTCATCAATACAATTATCTTCCATGTCTATTCACTTTTCTCATCTGTCCACTTTATACTTTCAAGCCATGAGTAACTAATCACTCGAGGGTCTAGGGTTGCGTTAGCATCTAGCTAGGAACCACATGGTAACTATTTTAACTTGTCAATTGCGAGCTTAATCCGATGCTTATGTCCATCTAACAAATCGATATAAGTAGTAATAATCAGACTGTTCGAGAGAGTAAGTGATTGTGGAACTCAATTGACAAGGGCCAAGTAGTGTTACCTGTCTACGGGGACAACTTTGGTTCTTAACACTCTCCTATGCGTTATAGACATATAACGCATAGCGGCTGACAACTGGGAGAAGAGTCGCAAGTATGAATAGAATACTACTGTGCGTTTCCGACGTTAGATGTTAATCAACTCGAACCCTTTTCTTTATCCATTCACACACATCTTAGCTGAACTTGTTGTGTCGCATGCTTTCCATACTCCACAATTGTTAGTCTAGTGTACAAACAATCGCTTTCTTTAGATTAGAAACACAATTTCAAATAATTATTAGTTACCACTGTAACGCATGACATCCAATTAAAAACCAAATCAATATAATCCATGTGTTCGACCTCGGACTCACCGAGAACACCTATTACTTTACTTATATTTGGGTAAAAGAATAGGAAAACTTGACAAGATCAACGCATAATAATAGAACGCATTGCATGATCAGAACATGACATGTTAAACGCATAACCATATTCTTTAGCACTTTGCGTTAGGCGAATTTACAATACAATATTTACACAACAAGTTTTTGGCGTCGTTGTCGGGGATTATTCATTGATTTAATTATTTTCTTTGGATTATTGTGTTGTAGAATTCCTCAATCGACGGAGTATAGCAAGCTTCTCTTCTGTCAGAGGCTTCTAACAGTATATGAGTGAAGGGGATAACCCGACATTTGATATTGACCCTGAGATTGAGAGGACCTTCAGAAGAAGGATAAGACAGAATAAGCAAAGAAGGAGCAATCAGTCTACTGAAGAGAACATGGATGCTCAAAACAATCAACCTCAAGCTCCTCAAGCTGAGGTCAGGCGGAACGCAAATGCGCAAGAGCACGCAAACTATGATACAAACCTGATTCTCTTGGCGCATGATAGAAATCGCCCGATGAGGGAGTATGCGTCGCCAAATTTATATAATTTTGCACCGGGAATTTTACAACCAACCTTCGAGGGTAATGGAAGGTTCGAAATGAAACCAGTGATGTTGCAGATGCTGCAAGCCGCAGGGCAGTTTGGGGGTGCAACGGTGAAGATCCACATGCACACCTGAAGAGTTTCTTGGAAATCTGTAGTGCATTCCCTATGGCTGGAGTACCGCAAGATAGCATCAGACTGACGCTATTCCCATTTTCTCTCAGAGATGAGGCAAGACAGTGGGCGTATTCATTTGAACCTGGTGAGATTACAACATGGGGTAAAATGGTTGAAAAGTTCATGCAGAAATATTTTCTTCCAATGGTAAGTGCAAAGAGGCGACGAGACATTGTCACCTTCGAGCAAAAGGACTCGGAGACGCTTAGTGAAGCATGGGCCCGGTTTAAAAGACTGGTAAGGAATTATCCCCATAATGGTATACCTGATTGTGTACAGATGGAGATTTTCTATGGAGAACTGAACAAAACATCACAATCAGTGGCTGACGCCTCTACAGCAGGAGGTTTGATGGACAAAACTTACACGCAAGCCAAAGAGATCCTCGACAGAATTTCGAGGAATACAGATGAATGGGTGGATGATGGATATGGATCCAGGTATATGGATAAAAGACGATCGCAAGCTGGAATGATTGAAACGGATGCGACTAGTAACCTTTCAGCTCAGATCGCCAACATGACATCCTTGCTACAAACAATTGCGTTGAACAACCAAGGAGGAACAGTTGCATCAATGGACGCAATGAACAAGGTGAATGCAACAGCGTCTGTAAGCTGTGTGCAATGCGGTGAGGGTCACTTGTATGATATGTGTCCCTACAACCCACAGTCTGTCTGCTATGTTCAGAACAACCCGTATTCTAAGACTTATAATCCGGGTTGGAGAAACCATCCTAACTTTGGATAGGGAGGAAACCAAGCACAAACGCAGAGGGCTGGACAACAGCCGCAGAGAAACAATAATCCTGTGTATAACCAAGGTGTTCAAGGGCATCAAGTACCACGAAATCAGTCAGCAAATTCATCATCATCATCCCTTGAAGCACTTATGCGTCAAACGATTACTCAAAATGAAGAAACGCGTAAGTCGCTGGAAGCAATGCTCCAAAATCAAATGGGAGAAATAAAGAGCCATGCCATTGCAATTAGAAATCTAGAACTTCAAGTGGGACAAATGGCAAGTGAGCGCAATACGAGACCCGAAGGAGCATTGCCTAGTAATACCGAAGCCCCACGAGGTAACGGTAAGGAACAATGTCAAGCTGTGACATTGAGCAGTGGGAAGGTTCTTCCCACTGAACCGCAAGAGCAGAGGATGCAAGGAAATCTGCAGCCTCAAATCACTCCACAACAATCACCTCCCGTAACATCTATTAATGAACCGCAATCTTCATCCACAACCACAACCTCTAAAGAACAAGAAAATGGAAAGGGGAGAGAAAAAGCAACGCAGGCATACCCTGCGTCGGTATCTCAAAATATCAATCCCCTTTTGCGTCCGCCCTTTCCTCAACGCCTAAAGAAGAAGAATGATGAGGGCCAATTCAGAAAATTCCTGGACGTTCTCAAACAACTTCACATCAACATTCCGTTGGTGGAAGCCCTGGAACAAATGCGAGCTATGTCAAATTTCTGAAAGACATACTATCTAAGAAAAGAAGGCTTGGAGAGTTTGAGACAGTCGCATTGACGCGGGAATGCAGCGCATTGTTTAAAAGCAATATCCCCGCTAAAATGAAAGATCCAGGGAGTTTCACATTGCCCTGTTCTATAGGAGGAATGGACGTAGGTCAGGCACTATGCGACTTAGGGGCCAGTATAAATTTAATGCCACTGTTTATATTCAAGAAGTTGGGTATAGGGGAAGCACGGCCAACTACAGTCACACTTCAGCTCGCTGACCGTTCCATTAAGCATCCAGAGGGGAAAATCGAGGATGTTCTTGTGAAGGTGTCATTTATCTTCCCAGCTGACTTCATAATTCTGGATTATGAAGTTGACAGAGAGGTGCCCATCATCTTGGGAAGACCTTTCTTAGCTACTGGACGTGCCCTGATTGACGTCCAGGAAGGGGAGTTAACTATTCGAGTGGATGACCAGCAGGTAAAATTTAATGTGTTTAATGCGTTGAAATATCCTGATGATTTTCATTCTTGCCAGATGATCGAAGAGATAACTGAAGAAAAGGCAAGCATCATCGACGCATGTGCGGAAAACGAAACACTGCTGGATGAACTGGATGAAGGAAGAGAAGCGGAAATAAATATAATCTCCATTGCAAGCTTCGAACGGTTAGACTTGGGCAACAGAACCACGGAGAAAACAAAGTCGTCTTTAGAAGAACCACCAACCCTTGAGCTTAAGACACTGCCAACGCATTTAAAGTATGCATATTTGGGGGAAGAGAGCACGCAACCGGTCATCATATCCTCTGCGTTGACGACAGAATGTGAAAAGGATTTGCTGGATATCCTGAAAAACCATATCAAAGCCATAGGATGGACCTTAGCGGATATTAGAGGAATAAGCCCTTCGTACTGCATGCACAAAATTCGGTTGGAAGAGGGTAAGGATGGTTCAGTTGAGAGGCAACGCAGGCTTAACCCCGCAATGAAGGAGGTTGTAAAGAAAGAGATCATCAAATGGCTCGACGCAGGGGTCATTTATCCAATTTCCGACAGCAGCTGGGTAAGCCCAGTTCAGTGTGTACCGAAGAAAGGGGGAATGACAGTGAGCATGAACAGCAAGAATGAACTGATACCAACAAGAACGGTCACTGGCTGGCGCATCTGTATGGACTACCGCAAGCTGAATGCAGCAACAAAGAAGGACCACTTTCCACTGCCATTCATCGACCAGATGCTAGATAGGCTGGCAGGTAATGAAATTTTCTGCTTCCTTGACAGATATTCTGGCTATAACCAGATCATGATAGCTCCGGAAGATCAAGGAAGACGACGTTCACATGTCCATATGGTACCAGGGACGTTCAGACGCATGCCATTCGGGCTATGTAACGCACCAGGGATGTTACAAAGGTGCATGATGGCAATATTCTCTGACTATTTGGAACAGTCAGTAGAGGTGTTTATGGACGACTTCTCAGTATTTAGGAAATCTTATGGTGAATGCTTGACCAACCTAGAACGAGTGCTAAAGCGATGCGAAGACACAAATCTAGTCCTCAACTAGGAAAAATGCCATTTTATGGTGACTGAGGGTATTGTGTTGGGGCATAAAATCTCAAAGGTTGGATTGGAAGTGGATCAAGCAAAGATAGATGCGATAGCAAAACTTCCAGCCCCCACAAATGTTAAGACTTTGCGAAGTTTCCTAGGCCATGCGGGCTTCTATAGAAGATTCATTAAAGGATTCTTGCAAGTAGCAAAACCACTGAGTGAGCTGCTGGAAGTCAACAGGGAATTTAATTTTGATGGTAAATGTTTAAACGCATTCGAGTCTCTAAGGCAAGCTCTGATTTCAGCACCGATTTTAGTTGCACCTGACTGGTCCCTCCCATTTGAATTAATGTGCGACGCAAGTAACCATGCGGTGGGAGCAGTATTGGGGCAAAGAAAAGAGAAAATAATGCACCCCATCTATTATGCTAGTAAAAAGTTGAATTCGTCTCAGGAGAACTACACTACTACTGAGAAGGAAATGTTAGCCATAGTCTTTGCGGTTGACAAATTTAGAGCATACTTGATAGGGTCAAAGGTGACCATCTATAGTGATCATTTTGCGATCAAGTATTTGATGGCGAAAAAGGACGCAAAGCCTAGACTTATCCGTTGGGTCCTACTATTGCAAGAATTCAATTTGGAGATTAAAGATAGAAAGGGAAACGAGAATCAGGTTGCGAACCACCTATCTCGGTTGGAAAATAAAGAGGTCCAGGAGAGTTGGAGTGATATAGAGGAACGATTCCCAGACGAGCATGTAATGAACGCAGAGAGTCAGGAACCGTGGTACGCAGACATAGTCAACTATCTGGTCTGCAACCAATGGCCTGAAGAATTTAACGCTCAACAAAAGAAAAAGCTCCGACATGAAAGTAAGTTCTACTGCTGGGATGAGCCATATCTATACAGACTTGGCCCTGACCACATACTGCGTCGATGCGTTCCAGAATATGAAACGCATAGCATTCTGAGAATCTGTCATGAAGCACCTTACGGAAGACACTTTGGAGGGCAGAGAACAGCTGCAAAGGTGCTGCAAAATGGGTATTTCTGGCCCACATTATTCAAAGACGCAAGGGCATATGCAGTAGCTTGCGATCGTTGTCAGAGAACAGGCAACATTTCCAACCGAAATGAGATGCCTCTGAATTCAATGCTGGAAGTTGAGTTGTTCGACGTATGGGGAATCGACTTCATGGGACCATTCCCTCCTTCTTGCGGCAATCAATATATCTTAGTAGCAGTCGACTACGTATCCAAGTGGGTAGAAGCAACAGCCTGTGCAAGGAATGACGCAAACACAGTGTCCAAGTTCTTAAAGAAACAAATCTTCTCTCGATTTGGGACACCAAGGGCGATAATTAGTGATGAAGGTACGCATTTTATAAATCGCATCATCACTAATTTACTAACTAAGTTTAATGTCTCACACAGGGTAGCAACTGCCTATCACCCACAGACAAACGGCCAAGCTGAAATAACAAACCGGGAGATCAAGTCTATACTTGAAAGGGTCGTGAGCACATCAAGAAAAGACTGGACAGAGAGATTAGATGAAGCTCTATGGGCCTACAGAACGGCATTCAAAACACCGATAGGCATGTCACCCTATGCGTTGGTGTTTGGTAAAGCATGCCATCTCCCACTTGAGCTGGAACACAATGCCATCTGGGCCATGAAGAAGCTCAATATAGACTAGGAGGCAAGCGGAGAAGCCAGAAAGCTTCAACTAAATGAACTCCTGGAGTGGAGGCACTCAGCTTATGAAAACGCAAAGCTGTACAAAGAAAGGACCAAAAAATGGCACGACAAGAACATTAGTAAGAAAATTCTATACATTGGCTAGAAGGTCCTGTTATTTAATTCAAGGTTGCGTTTGTTCCCAGGTAAGCTGAAGTCTCGATGGTCGGGTCCATTCATAATCAAGGAAGTGTTCCCGCATGGTGCGGTCATGCTGACAAATGAATATGGAACCACATCCTTTAAGGTCAATGGACAAAGGGTAAAGCCCTACCACATTGGACAGTTCGAAATTAACTAAACTTCCATTGACCTACGCGAGTGTAATGACTGAGCTTGCGTCGAAAGGTCCCTGCGTTGCCGAATGCCTACATTTCCAGGGACGCTTTCTTTTACCCTTGCTTTATTTTAATTTTATTTGAATTTGTTATAGTATTTAATTTTATTTTATTGTATTGTTTTCTTGCTTCTGTTTGTATTTTGTTTTTAGCATGTATTTATTTTTTTAATTTCAGTTTATAAATGTAAATGAGATAAGCATGAAAGTAGGAGTTAAGTTTTGGAACAATCTGATTTCATCGCATAATCTATTATTCATGCATGCGTCCAACGCATAAGTAAACTATGCGTTCATCGATAAACGATTTCTGTGTTTATCGAATTAAGGTTAGAGGAAAGGTTAGAGCCGTACATATTTTGTCAAACGCATCATACTTAGCTTACAACGCATAATCTTATCTGAGAACCAGGCGTTCATCAGTATGCGTTTATCATTATTTTACTGCGTTTAGATAGAGCACTAGGTGAAACGTAGATGTCTTCTCAGCCTACGCATCTTTCCTAGAAAAACACTCAAGTGCTCTGTGTGTGTTAATTAGCCGCCCATTACACGTGATGGGTGTGCGGCTCAATAAAATTTGCCTTGATCAGTGGGATTTCGGATATCGCGTATCCGCATTAATTACCGACGGCTAAATTCGGCCTTTATAAACGCGATCTGATTTCCATTTTCCATTTTCGAAACCTTTCATCTCTCTTAAACCTCCGGCGATCTGTGTTCTAACAGAAATCATATGTCTAACCCACAAAATCAAGAACACCTCGCCGGAAACAGTTCCCCAAGACCTTCTTCACCATCTACACCAAACCCTCGATTCCCATTCTTCTCTCCACCTACATTTTATCCTTCCAGACCTGTGAGGCCTTTTGCTTCTCCGGTCAGACCAAGAAATCCAAACCCTAACCCACCATTCATCCCTAACTTCTCCGTGTCTAGAATAAGGGCCACTGCCCAGAGACCACCCATCTACCCATTTTTCCGGCCATTCGCCAGAGCCCCAACCCGTCCACCAGTAGTCGACGACTCCGACGACTGTGTGGAAGTTCTCAATATCAGACCCTTGAGCCGAATCGACCCAATCCCCACCCCAAAACCCAAAAGCCGGGTCAAATCTTGCATCTCACGGCCCAGAATGAAAAACATGAAGGAGTTTTCTGCCGCGAACTTCAATGTAGGAAGCCAACGGCTAAGCGCGGAGAACTCCGAGGCTGAGCAACCGGTTCCTGGAACGGTACGCGATGAAGCCAGTACACTGCATGGTAGCAGTGAGGTACGCCGAAGGGAAGAAAGAGATGTATTCGGTGACATCTTGGAGAGGATAGCTCAAAAAGAAAGGGAGGCGAAGGGTTGGGAGGATGACGGGGAGGTCAACCAACCCTTGCCTCTATCCCGTCCACCAAGCACGAGAGGGACGGAGGAAATGGGAAGAGGAGAAGAAGAAGAGGTGGCTGTCATCGTGGGGGAAGTAAACTCTGCAAAATCCCCAAACGAATGGATAGCTCAAATTCTGAGCGGACTGCGTGACCCGAAGGACGCAACCGTCTCAGATGCCAGAAGGGAATCACCCTTGCCGGTAAAGGAGGTCCAGAGTCAGTTGAAGGAGACTCGGGAGGGTGAACAGAGTGAGGGAGATAAGGAAGGAGAGGCAGCCTACAACAAGGAGGACATAGGCAAGCCACGTGAAACGCAAGGGTCTGTCCCTGTGTTGATCAGTCCTGAGGAGATGACATTAGACTCCAATGAAGGACCAATAAGAAATGTTGTGATGGCCGCAGATGCCAAGAGAAGAAGAGAGGAGGAAGAAGAAGTGGTACCCCTATTGAGGAAGAAACGAAGGGTATCACCGGACACTGCAGAGGATGAAGAGCCGAAAAGCACAGAACAAGGAGACAGACCTGAGTCTCCAATTACGGCCACATCCTTCGATAGGCTGGCAGAGAAAGAGAGGAAGAAGAGGGCCAAGTTGAGAAAGAAGCTCAGGGCCCTAAGAAAAGGAGTTGAACAAATTGCGAAAGACGCATTGTCTCGCAAGAAGGCGCGCAGGGAAGTGCGGCCTCAAGAAGTCGGGGAGACGCCAAACCTTCCTGATCCTCAAATAGAAGCAGCCGCATTGGCATTTGAAGAGGAAATAATGGAAGAAGAAAGACTAGAAAAAGCAGCTGCAGAGCTTGAAAGAGAGCTACAAATAAAAGAAGATGCAGAGCTGGCTGCGAGAATAAGAGCCCAAGAGGAAGGGGAGGGCTAGAAGAAAAAGAAAAGTAGGAAGGAACGCATCGGGGAGGATGCGAGGGAACAACAAGGTGTGCGCACCTTGGAAAAGAAGAAGAGGAAAGAAAAGGAGGTGGCGGTCACCAAACTCCCAAGCACGAATACTGAGAAACGCAAGGGAAAGGAGAAGGTGACCGAAGCACCAGTTACAGTGGCCGAGAGCAAGAAGAGAACCGTAAATGCGATCCCAGCTAAGGCCAAGGGAAAAGAAAAAGTGGCCGATGCGTCGCCACACCAGCAGGAAGGAAAAGGGAGACGCAGAGCGTTCCCAGACTTAATGATTGAGGTGGGATTTTTCCCTGAAGACGCCCCAGTGCCGCCATACATCATCGAAATAGTTGACCACCACGGCTGGAGAAACTTCTGTACCAGCACTCCTTGGGTCCAACCTGACGTAGTCCGAGATTTCTATAACGGACGCATAGACGAAGAGGAGGACGTGGTGGTGGTGGATGAAACTGAAGTCCCGTTCAACGCAAGGGAAATCAACACTATATATGAGTTGAGGGACAACCCGGATGCGGAAGGAAATAAGATCATAAAATCAACTCCAACGGAGTTAATGGAGGACGCACTTCGGGTAATGGCGAAGCCAGCGGCTAAGTGGGATGTGTCACCCACAGGTATAAAAACGTTATCAGCAAGCAGCCTAACACCAGAGGCAAACCTGTGGGTGTATTTGGTGAAGAAGCGGCTGATCCCTACAACGCATGACAAGACAGTGTCAAGGGATCGGGTGATGGCAGCATACTGCATTATGCGTCGCATCACCCTTGATGTTGGACGCATAATTGCCGCACAGATAAGAGGGGTGTTCAGCAAGCCAAGGGGCCAACTCTTTTTCCCCGCTCTTATCATGAACTTATACGGCAATGCTTCCATCGGAGGGCCAACGGAAGTGTTAGATGCAGAGAAGATGATTGAAGTTAATGGCGTAATCGCCAATAAGACTCTGCGTCGGTTGATGAGAGGATCGCAATATCTGCCAGAGCCTACCAAGGCCACCAAAAGACCTCATCAACCAGTTCCGCCTCCAAAGCCGCAACCGCAGAAGAAGGGGAAGCCGTCCAAGTTGAAGGGCATGGCAAGTCCTGATGCCACCATTTGACCTTCCCCACCCTCAAGTCCTTCACCCCCACTTCCAACAACCAGAAGGGAACCAACTCCATCTCCACCTCCTCCTGAAACGCATCGCCCTAAGCCACCTCCTCCTCCTAAGAAAACGCATCGCCCTAAACATCCAAAACCCCGACCTTCTACAAAACCCTCTGCCCCATTAAGAGTTGATGACTCACACTTGGAGGATTTTGGCGCGACTTTTATGCGGCCATCATCCCCTGCGTTTGACGAAACTCCATCCACTCCTCCGCCTTAGCCAAACCCGCCTACCCCACCAATGCAACCTCAACCGCAAGAAGGCCCACTTGACCTTGAGTGGGAGACAGTACAAACATATTTGCAGCAAGCGATCTTGTGTCCTGTGATGCACTCATTAAATATGTTAGCATGTCGGCAGAAAGAGCAGTTCCAATTCACTTTAAATTATGTTCACCAACTGCTCTCAATCCGACCGGAAATCCCACCCCCTGATATTCCAGAACGCCTCCAACAGCCTCTTGTCTTCCCAGTGCCGCAGCGCCCTGCATCTGAGCAGCAACGCAGACCTGATGAAGACGAGCCTGATGGTTAAAAAAATTTTTAGGGGTGTAATCAAGAGTTGTAATTTTCTTGCAATTTTGTATCTTCACATTCAATTGTATGCGTTGGTGAAAATCATATTAATAGAATAAACATTTCTTCATCACATGGATCTTTAATTTCCTCTTTGCGTTGTCCCTTGTTATAAATTTATTCTAAGTACATTTAATTAGTCTTAACTTTTATCTTTGCGTTAAAAAGTTGGTCCCTGTGATGATAATCATGCTTACACTTTTTGTACACTCTTAAGTTAGATTACTTTCAATGCGTCTGCATACTATTCCTTAGAAACGCAAACCTACTCTGAATGTATGCAAGCAGCCAATTCAAACCTCTTTTACAACATTTTACAACTTAGTCTTTGTTTACAATTTAAGCAATGAGGACCTTGCTACTCTCAAGTTTGAGGGTTGAAGAGGTTTGAACTGTCAAAGATAAAAATATGAGGAACTTAGTTCAATCATTTAAAAAAAAAAAAATTTATTCTTTGAAACGCAAAACTCCGTTGGCAAGACTAATATATTTATCTTGTTAAGAGTTTAGCTGAAAACGACACCTGCTCGTAGTTGGCCACCTCCATGCACCCCATAGTTGGTGTGTCAAAACGAAGGTGGGTAATCGTAATCAGCGACGCATAGATAAATAACAAACTCCAATGTCTAGTGAGGAAACCGAGCTTAGATAAGAGTTTAGTCAGAAGGGCACTTGCTCGTAGTTGGTTGCCTTCATGCACCCCATCGTTGGTATGTCAGAACGAAGGTAGGTAACCCTACTCGACGCATGCTTAATAACCATATAATAAACTCAATGAAAGAAAAATGAACTTTATATCTTCATCTTTTCAGACTCAGTTTTAAAAGAAGAAACAAAAATTTTGTGAATAATGAGTTAAAGAGTTTTGAAAAGAAAGCTTGCCGCATACAAATTAGACCAGTCCTAAAGAAAAGAATATAGAGGTAGAGAAATAATATAACTAACGGGTAGCTGATTGAGTATAGCATTCTGAGAGACTAGTCAATACGTTGAGAAAATGTTTAGATAATTGAAGTCTCTTAGATAGAAGTTATGCTTGAGGACAAGCATTTATCTAAGTTTGGAGGTGTGATAACTTGTAGAAATACAAGTTATTATAGCCTTTTTCATAGATAAATAGAGTTTAAATAAGAGAAGCATGCGGTAGTTGATGATAAATTCCATTAATAAATCTTCCTTTGCGTTATACTCTTGAATTTTGATGAAGATATTGATTTTACCACTTGTTGAGCCTAAAACGCATGTTTTAACGCAGGAATGCAGACGATGCGTTGATGACTTCTTAACGAGGACAACATGTTAGCAATCTGTTCTTCATGGACGCATGGTCTGAACGGAAAGCAAACAACCTGACGACGCGTGATAACTTGTAGAAATACAAGTTATTATAGTTTTTTTCATAGATAAATAGAGTTTAAATAAGAGAAGCATGCGGTAGTTAATGATAAATTCTATTAATAAATCTTCCTTTGTGTTATACTCTTGAATTTTGATAAAGATACTGATTTTACCACTTGTTAAGCCTAAAACGCATGTTTTCACGAAGGAATGCAAGCAATGCGTTGATGACTTCTTAACGCAGGACGATACGTTAGCAATTTGTTCTTCATGGACGCATGATCTGAACGGAACGCAAACTACCTGACGACGCGTTAACAACACTTCAACGCATGACTACGGGTTAGCAACTTACGCTGCGTTGACATCAATCAAACTATGCATGGACGCATAGACAACCGTTACAGCAAGGCGCTGAGGATCAGATCGAAATCTTGACAGATTGACGGATGATTGACAGACATGATTTGCGGCTCAAGTGGTGGATCTTAATTGGCCCGAGAATCACGCAATCAGGCGAGATGGACGCAATGTCAATCTCGCCACCAATCAAGCAGATCTGCCATTAACTGTGATTTCATCATCTATAAAAGGGCAGCTCTGCGAGAGGAGAAAGGTTGTTGATTCTCGGAAAGACTCCATAAGTGACAGCAGAGTTCTCTCAGACTTCAACCGGAGACAAATAGCTCGAGAGAGAAGAGTCTTCCTTTCTGCCGCACCACTTCACAGCAAATCATCACGCTTCCACCCGGGCAACTCAAGACATTAACGCCTTGCCTTGCTTTCTTTCTTACTTTTCTTACTTGAATTTTAGATTTGTATCAAGAAATTGACTTATCAAAATTTGTATCTCATTTTCATCAATACAATTATCTTCCATGTCTATCCACTCTTCTCATCTGTTCACTTTATATTTTCAAGCCATGAGTAACTAATCACTCAAGGGTCTAGGGTTGCGTTAGCATCTGACTAGGTACCGCAGTGTAACTATTCTAACTTGTCACTTGCGAGCTTAATCCGATGCTCATATCCATCTGACAAATCGATATAAGTAGTAATAATCAGACTGCTCGAGAGGGTAAGTGATTGTGGAACTCAATTGACAAGGGCCAAGTAGTGTTACCTGATTACGGGGACAACCTTGGTTCTTAACACTCTCCTATGCGTTATAGACATATAACGCATAGCGGCTGACAACCGGGAGAAGAGTCGCTAGTATGAATAGGGTACTACTGTGCGTTTCCGATGTTAGATGTTAACCAACCCGAACCCTTTTATCCATTCATACACATCTTAGCTGAACTTGCTGTGTCGCATGCTTTCCATATTCCACAACTGTTAGTCTAGTGTACAAACATCTGCTTTCCTTAGATTAGAAACACAACTTTCTCAAAATTGTTGGTTACCTCTGTAACGCATACAATCCAATTAAAACTAAATCAATATAATCCCTGTGTTCGACCTCGGACTCACCGAGAACACCTATTACTTTACTTATACTTGGGTACAAGAATAGGAAAACTTGACAAGACCAACGCATAATAATAGAACGCATTGCATGATCAGAACATGACATGTTGAACGCATAACCATATTCTTTAGCACTTTGCGTTAGGCGAATTTACAATACAATATTTACACAACACGACACCAAAAGCGCCATACATCAAATTGCCGCTGTTATCAAGGAAGCAAATTAGTTCTTCTTAGTTTTTAGTTAAGGTTTCTTTTTCTTTGATTTGTCTTCCTTCATGTGTCAGTCCGAGCATGGCTGGATTTCTGAATCAATCGTGGATGCATGAAGGCCAAGTATTAGATCTTAGTGACGAAGTGTAACACCCCTCATTAGAAAACATAGCTAATTTTGGATTAAATTGCGTCATTGGCCTATTATTTCTAAATTAATTTTTAGGACAAAATACACTTTTGGTCCCTGAGGTTTCAACTAGGTGTCTATTTGGTCCCTGAAGTTTTATAATGTAAGCCCTAACTCTTATTTTTCCTTTGCGTGAGTTCAAGTTAGAAACAATGGTTTAGTGGAAATTCTAGTGTATGTGTAAGTAATTTTTATTTTCCCATTAGCTTTTAATAAAGGATAAAGGGATGGAGGAAATGGTGTATTTGATCAAGCAAATATGGTCGAGACTTAGGAAATTTTTTCGCTAAGTGTTGGGGAAAAACTCAAGTCAAAGTAGCTCAAAGATTGCATTTAATTAAGGAAAAATAATAAATAAAAAAATAAATATTAAAATAAATTAAAATGATCATTTTAAGGGAAATAATATTTAATTGGATGGTTAGGATGAGAAGAAAATAGATGGAGCTACGTTGAAGCAAAGAGCTTGGTGGCGAAAGATGATTGGTTGGACTGGGCAACATCTTGGTCCAAAAGCAAGCAACTCAAAGAAGATATCGGTTCTCTCGATTCATTCATGCCATCTCTGCCACTTTTGTACCAGATGAAGCTCTTTGAGTCAGAATTCTAACCTAGGAACGTTGAATTGATTTGGAGTCAGAAAGGTTGAGAAAACATAAAAAAAAACAAAAGGTTGTCGTTGAAACTGAGCAAATTAGACAAGTTAACTTTGGGGAATTTTTCAAGATTACTCGGGAAAATTTTTTAAGCTCAATCTTCTTGGTAAGTCATTTAAGAGGTTGTCTTTGAGTTCCATAAAATGTATTTGAAGTTTATTTGAAAGAAAAAGGTGTTTTGAAGCTCTAAAAAATCGGGTTGAAAACAGGTGACTGTTGGCTGTAGTCAATTGGTGACTGCCTAGGGCTGCGCCCACGCCTGTTCACCTTCAACCCTCACATATGCGCGCCCAACGCCCCATGTAAGCCCTACTTCTATCTTTAGAAAATTGGCAAGCTAAATAGGCGGGTGATTGCGTAAGAGATGGCTGAAAGCCTTTGGCTTGAGTGTGTGTGTGGTCGACAAGAAGGGTTAGCTAGGAGGTAGCCGAGCCCAAGCATGAGGGTTGGTGTGTTAGGCAAGCTTGGCTATGCGTTTAAGGTTAGTAGGAAGGGTGATGCGTTTGTGAGCTTGGCTATGCGTTGTTGAGGTTAGTAAGGGGGTTGCGTTGGGAAACTATGCGTCCAAGAAGGCCTATGGGGTTGACACATGGTGTTATGCGTCCAAGCAAGTCGGCCAAGGGGGTTGTGAGCAGTGGTAACCAAGAAAGGAACCCAACTAACCTCATAAGGATGTGTGGAGGAGGCCTTGATGCGTCCACAATTCTTTCTTGATTAAGCAAAGCCTAGACTTAAGTGTTAAACAAGCTAGATTAGGTGCCAAATTGAGGTTAAGTGTGGCATGGGCATTCATACAAGCATGAGGTGGCGTGTTGGGAATTTCCATGCAGAAATCTGGAAAGTCTATAAATAGAAGGGCTAGTAGAAGAGGTTGATGTGTGCAAATTACTCGTGCAATTTGTGATTTTCTTCAACCAAATTCTCTCAATTTGAGTCTAATTTTATTGAGAGGGCTGCCAAAAAGAAATTCTATAAGGAAAGACTCGGATTTCATCAAAACCTTGAGCTTGCTCTGGCTATCGGGTAAACTGAAGTCGATCAGAAAGATTTGAAAATATCTGACGATAGAAAAAGAATTAGAAGCTGAAAATTTGAGGTAAGCTAGTTAAGACATTTATCTACAAGTTTGCAAGAGGAAGGAAACTCTAATCCTTGCAAGAAATATTACTTTTAACAGCTAGAAGTGAAGATAGTGGGTTTGAGGCTGCCGAGTGAGTTTTGGAGTGGCTATGCGTGCAGTAAGGCGTGGGCTGTGGCTGAAGGAGAGAATTCATTTGAGGTTATTTTGACAAGTTTTGGATGCCCAGAAAGTGGCTAACACGCCACAGGCCATGCACGTGTGCATGCTAACGGGCAGGATGCATTGGTGGTGTGTAGGCCGTGGAGGTGTGGTAGGTGTCACTGATGTGTGGAGGGTGGCGTTGCGTGTGTGCAGGTGTTGAGTGAGATGCATCTCGCTAACCTGGCCAATGATGCAGGCAACGCAAACACGTGCACGCCCTACCTATTTTGAGGTTATTTCGATGGTCATTCTGTGAGGACTGCCGCTCATGAGGGGCTGTGTGTGTGAGGCAATAGCTGGGCGTGTGGGCAGTGTGCTGTGCGAGGTTTGCCGCTCATTTGAGGTTATTTTCGGCTAGGTGAGTGTGCTGCAGGTTTGTTGGACACGCCTAAGGGCAGCTTTCCTTTTTTGGACATTTAAGCTAATTTTTGATTGTCGATAAGCCTTTTTGAGCTAAAATGACTTGAGATATACTATGAAGGGAATTTTGAGGAATTTTGACAAAGGAATTATTTATTCTGGGCCGGGAGGAGCTCGGGGAAGCATATAACTCATTAAGAGCTCAGGACAAGTTGTGAATGACATAAATTCATTTTAAATGATTTGTACTCACAATACTTATTTGTTTTAAATGATGCTCTGGAATGCCGAATTTTGTGAAAAAGCATGATGTTTGAAAATATTCTGTAAAATCTAAGAAATTGTTTAAACTCGTGTTGTGAATGTGAAAAGCGCTTGAAAAGAGTCTCTCAAATTAAGGGAGTTTATATTAGATTTCACTTGTTTGCTAGTGGTTTTCAAATCAAAATAAAGAAAATTAGAAGTGAAGACCAAAAGATCAAAACCGAGCCAGAATTCAGTGTTTATATTAGATTTCACTTGTTTGTTTGTGGCGCCATCTTTCCTCTTTTTGAAGAATTTACATTTTTGGAAAGAATTTTGGGCGGCCAACTCTACAAATTGGAGGGATTCCAGCAGCCCTAATCACCAATCTACACACCAAGAGACGCAAGAAGAAGAGAATTGAGTGAAAGTTCATTAGAGAGTTCAAAGAGTGAGTTGGCTGCAAGGAAGAGAGAAAAGAGTTCAAGATAGAGTCGTAGAGTCATTCGAGTTTCGACTTGAAGGCCAAGGAGATCTTGATGATGCTTCCTCAATCTAAAGCCTCTTTTCAGTAGAGTTTCCCTTTCTTTACACTCTTTCTTTGGTTATATTATTTGAACATGTTGCTTCAAGCTATGAGTGGCTAAACTCTTTAGTTTTAGGGTTTTGATGATTTGTTTATTCAAGTTATGTTGACATTGTAGACTCTTCATGGTTTTGTTGTAATGATTATGCTTTTCTTTGTTATTGTGCTTCAACACATGTTTGAATGATAGGTTAGATGTACGGTTGAAAGATTGTATGTCTATCTAGATCTATAACAAAGAATCGTTGTTAATCTCTCATGAAAATAGTTAGGTTAACAATGAAAGTTGTTAAAGACTATGCTTAATACCATGGTTGAAAGATTTTATGATTTAGCATGCTTTTGGTTAAAAATGGTCCCGAATGCCGATGTACTGGGAGAAGGCATCTGGGCAACCTGAATATGATCTCCACTGCCGAAAAACTGGGAAAAAGCATCTGGACAGCCAGAATTGATCCCCAATGCCGATGGACTTGGTGAAAGCATCTGGACAACTTGAATATGATTTCCAATGCCGAAGTACTGGGAGAAGGCATTTAGACAGCCTGAATTGGTCCCCAATGCCGATGGACTTGGTGAATGTATATGGGCAGCCTGAATATGGCCCCCAAAGAATTGGGAGAAGGCATCAAACAATTTGAATTGGTTCCCAATGTCGATGGACTTGGTGAAGGCATGTGGGCAGCCTGAATTGTAGTTCCTATGTGCACATAGAAGGAGATTTGACATTGTGGTATTAAGATTATTCAACATTGGAGATGATGAGGTTGATTTTGACGTTGAGTAACGTAGAGATGACTCCGCCTTAACTAAGGAAAATTTTTTAAGCATATACAAATGTTTTAAGCTTTTAATGCTTTACTAGTTGAATGACGAGCATGATTTTATAAAGCTTTTACACCAAAAAAATAGTTTTTCAAAACTTTTACTCATTGGGCTATTTAGCTTATGCTTTCAAATGTTTTCTACTTTTCAGATAGCGAGCGGAACCGGGGTGCTTAGCCTACTCGTCGAACTCGTATGGATCTGCTGTTTAGTTTGAGCTTTGTAAATATTTTGTACCTAGACCTAGCACTGTACATATTGGGATCTAAGAGAGCGATGTTGTGTATAAAACTTTGTTGTTAACTTGATAAAGGTTTATTTTGAGAAGATCATTTGTGGCCTGGATGTGAGTTATACTTTTATGCTTGGTTGAGTTGTGCTTGGAAGTTGAGTGACAGTAGATGTCGTGAGGAATCGATGTCTATTGTCTTTATGCCTCTTTTCGGGTTAGGAGGGTAACTCGGGAGGGGGTGTGACACCCCACCCGTGCACCTTGCGTACTGCTCGATGCCCACAGCCACCCCGACGCCCCTGTGCAACAAGCCACACCCACAACCCACCCATGACACCCTGTACAGTAGATCACGCCCACCTGTGCTACTCGCCATCAGCAGCACACCACGCCCCTGTCCCTGCCAACACCCCACGCCCACCAACTGCCCACCTAGGGTGCCTACGACCATTTTTGGTATTTTTGGACATTTTTGGACTCTAATTGATATTTCCTTGAATTTTTAACCTTAAATGGATAATTTTGAATTTTAAGTTGATTTTTGGATATTTTAGGAAATTTTGAGAATTTTTGCAAAAAGGTCCCTAAAGGGAAAATATGATAGAATAGGTGGAAACTAAACTTGTTATGGGTAATGGGGATGGAGTTTTGTTAATTGTGGATTGTGGGAACTTCAAGAAGATGGCTTAATGTCTTTTAATTGATGTTTCAAGTCAATTTGAGGTTGAAAAAGCCTATAAGCTTCGAGGATCAGGCTCGGACTATGAGTGACACATGTTTCTTTAAAAGGATTTCATTTATAATGTCTAGCCATGATTTCTTACAAAATGCATTCTATTGATGATTTCTTAAATTTTGAGCATGGTTTATTGATTTATACTTGATTTTATGGCTTGAAGAGCATGTTTTATTTGTTTTCTCAAACTTGAAGAAGCATGTTTAAGTGATGCCAGTTACTGAGAAACTTTTTAGTTTTCCATGAAATGTTTTATGATGAACTGTTTGTTCAAAGCATACTTGTTTTCTTAAAATGTTTGCCAAGGGACCCAATACTGAAGGATGTTGAGAAGGCATATAAACAACCCTGAGATAATGGAGGAACTCCATGCTAAAGGACGTTGAGAAGGCATTTGATTATCCTAGGGACCCAATACTGAAGGACTTGGAGAAGGTACTTGGGCAGTCCGAGATAGTTATTCCTATGTGCACATAGTGGGAGCTAAAGTTGTTGTGTTGAGACTATATCCACATCAGCTAAAGTTATTCGACATTGGGTGTGTCGAGGTTACTCTCCCCCAACTAAGGTTTGTTTTCAAAGTTTATTGTGTTGAGCTTGCTCCGCCTCAACTAAGGGTATCATGATTTCAAAAGTAATGTTTGATAAGTTTAGAAACTTTGTTTTAGTAAATTGCATAGCCTATGTTTTCTTTAAAGCCTAGGCATGGTTTTATACCTAAGTTTATGTTTTCCATATTACGTCACTCACTAGGATTTTAACTCACATTTTCCATGTTTTCTTTCCCACCTAGGTAGTGAAAGAATTCCTAGAGCTTAGCCTACTCAAACCTCATCCTACTCAAGACTCAAGACATCAGCAACACTTCTCTTCTGAGTTTTGTACGTGTAAATGATTTTGCATAAAGTGGCATGTAAACATAACTAGCTAAGTTTGGTTGGGAAGAAAGGGAGTGTACTTTGTGTATGTAATCTAAGTTTTGTTGTAGTTGATGTTAAAGTCCTAGCTAACGTAAATATTTATCCTTATGGTCATGTAATTATTTGAATGGTGGGCCTAAATGTTAATTGCCTTAGGAAAATATACTGTGGGTGGCTATGTTAAATAATGTTTTCAACAGGTTAGATAGGTACAGATGGGCAATGAACCTCATAAAAGAGGTGAAGTTTGCTATTTTCACACATTCTTCCAGGTTTAAAAGGGTAATCTGGGTCGGGGTGTAACAAGTTGGTATTAGAGCAAGAATCTTGGGAATAGGGAATGCATTGTTGCTTAGGATTATGCATGTTTGCCATATAATGATGTTATGACATAATATAGGAATCATGCCACAACGAAGCAGACGAGGTAGGCAAGCTGTGACTGGAACTCTAGAGCTACCAGGAGACAAGAAGAGATGTCAGAGGTGAGTGAAGTCATCCTCAAGCTGAAGTTAATGTGGAAGAGCATATTTTCACCAGGATTGCTGAAAGGTTAGCTGCAAGCATTAGATCAGTGGAGTCTGACCCTAAAAAGAAGTATGGAATTGGGAGGCTAAAGGCCTTGGGTGCAACCAATTTTGAAGGCACCATAGATCTTGTTGATGCAGAGGCATGGCTGAATTTCTTGAAAAATGTTTCGTGTTTTGAGATGCCCTAATAACAGGAAGGTTGAGTTGGTAGTGTTTCTGCTCTAGAAAGGGGTAGAAGATTGGTGGAGAGTTATGGAAAGCTGAAAGGGATGAGCAGATATGATGAACTAGGACGAGTTCAAGAAGGCATTCCAGGATAAGTATTACCCAAAGGCATTCCATGATGCTAATCGGAATGAGTTTCTAAAGTTAGTGCAAGGATCGATGTCAGTGGTTGAATATGAAAAGAAGTACACAAAATTGTCTAAGTATGCCACTACTATTATTGCTAATGAAGCTGACCGATGTAAGAGATTTGAGGAAGGCTTACGGGAGGAATTTCGTACTCCCGTGACTACCAGTGCAGAGTGGAAAGATTTCTCCTAGCTGGTAGAAGTTGAAAGAAGTTCAGCTGAAAGGAACCAGGAAAGAGAGTTAGTTAGAGGTGGACGTGCAATCCATTCTTCTAGTGCTATGTAGGAACAGTCTGGTAGAGGCAATAGCATGAGATTTGTGCCAAGTGAAAAGCGCTTGAAAGTGCTTTCTATTCTCTCAAATTAAGAAAGTTTATATTAGATTTCACTTGTTTGCTAGTGGTTTTCAGGACAAAATAAAGAAAATTAGAAGTGAAGACCAAAAGAGAAGAAAACGCCAAATCTGCCAAAAACAGGGCAGCGCCGCAGTGCTTTTTTTCAAGAGCAGCAGTCGTCTTAGCGCAACACTGTTGTGATGTTGTGGCACGGTGCCGAGGGTAGGATTCCATGATGGTCAGCACTTCCTTTCTATATTTGTCAGCGCCGTAGCACCATTAACTAGTGTTGCAACGCCATCTTTCCTAATTTGAAGATTTTGTATTTTTGGAAAGAATTTTGGACAACCAACTCTATAAATAAGAGGGTTTCCAGTAGCCCTAAACACCAATCTACTTACCAAGAGACATAAGAAGAAGAGAAATTGAGTGAAAGTTTATTAGAGAGTCCAAAGAGTGAGTTAGCTGCAAGGAAGAGAGAAAAGAGTTCGAGAGAGAGTCGTAGTACCGTTCGAGTTCCGACGTGAAGCCAAAGGAGATCGTGATGGTGCTTCCTCAATCAAGAGCCTCTTTTCAATAGAGTTTCCCTTTCTTTACACTTCTTCTTTGTTTATATTGTTTGAACATATTGCTTTAAGCTATGAGTGGCTAAACTCTTTAGTTTTAGGGTTTTCATGAATTGTTTATGAAGTTATGTTGATATTGTAGACTCTTCATGGTTTTGTTCTTACTAATGCTCTTTCTAAATTAATTGTAGAAGGCCCAGCTCAAGCAAGTCCACCATCCATAGCCTCCTTTGCTGCCTTGGCATCGGAGATGTCTACTCAAAAGGAGTTAGAACAAGGAGACAATGAGACAGCCAATTATGTTGATAGAGGACATTATAAAGGCCACCAACAACAACCACTTCCAAAGCATTACCATCTTAACTTGAGGAACCATTAAAACTTTTCTTATGCTAACAATAGAAATGTTTTGCAAGGTTCTCCCAGTTTTTCCAATGTAGGTCCATCAATCACACCGAGAAGAAGTCTAACTTAGAAGACTTGATGGTGGAGTTCATAAAGGAATCAAGAGGAAGGACCACCGCATTGGAGAGCATCGTACAAAGTCATGGTAAGGCCATTCACAACATTGAGGTACAAATTAGCCAAATTGCCACTTCACTCCAAATAATGCAAAAGGGCAAATTTCCTAGTTGCCCTAAAGAAATCCAAATGAGGAGTGCAAGGCCATGACTTTGTGGAGTGGGAAAAAGCTGTCCACTCCCTTGATCGATGATGAGGATGATGAACAAGAGGTAGAAGAGACCATCCAAGAGCCTATCATAGAAGATGAACCTAAGGAGGTCTTAGAACAAGAAAAGATAAAAGGGTCAGCATCTTTAAGTAAGTCACCTAACCTTTTACCTTTTGTATCTAATACCTTGCCTTATCTTCAACGTTTTAAGAAGAAAGAAATAGACTCCCAATTTGCTAAATTTCTAGAGTTGTTTAAAAAGCTTCATATTAACATCCCATTTTTTGAGGCTTTAGAGCAAATGCCCAACTATGCAAAATTCATGAAAGATGTCTTGTCTAAAAAGAAGAAGTTTGGGCAATATAAGATGATTAGCATGACTAAAGAATGCAGTGATGTGCTGCAAAAGAAGCTGCCACAAAAGTTGAAAGATCCAGGGAGTTTTACTATACCTTGCACTATTGACTCTTTAAATGTTACTAGAGCTCTTTGTGATATTGGTCCTTCTACTAATTTGATGCCTTTATCTGTTTATAGGAAGCTTAACATTGGAGAGGTGCAACCTACCACCATCACTTTGCAACTTGCCGATAGATCTTTAGCCTATCTTTGAGGTATTGTTGAAGATGTATTAGTTCAAGTTGACAAATTTATCTTTGTTCAAAAACTTGTTCGTTTGAATTTAATTGAAAAACTTAGCTCGTTGCACAAAAATAAATTTATCATTTCCGTACAAGGATGCGTTGAGAATTACTCTAGATGTGATCATGATTAAGCAAGTTTTCCCATAAAGACCCAAGTATAAGCATTTATAGATTTCCTAGTGAGTCTAGGGTCGAACACAGGGATTTGTAATAACTAGACGTTGAAAATAAATGCATGACTATGCAGTGACTGTACATGTAAATGTATATGCGTTTGTTGATTATATGTGTAAAACTATATATAAAAAATGAAAAGAATTTCCTACTACTAATAATGAAGTGGACGCGGCGTTGGGTAGTCATATGTAATTTAGCGTCAGATAGCATGCGTTGAGAATGAATGGAATCATGCGATAGAAGTAGAGTTGAACGCAAAGGCTAGTTGTTACCTAAACTTTCTAAGTACAATTACATACCTAGAAACTGCGTTTGTGAATCCATCTTTTAATGTTTCGACGCCACATTAATCTTATCTCTAAGACGCATGGTAAGTTTGCGTTGGCAAAAGATGAACTACATCTCTGCACTCATCTAGTCTTAATTAATGCTAAAGATTAACTATCCACTCTCTCAAGCTCGACAGTCATGTTTACTACATTTGTTTGTCAGACAAAGTTATGCAAGCTAAAAATATGCATTAATCAAGATGTAACATACTCAGAATTGCTCAAGAAAAACTAACTTTTAACATTTAACTCATTTAGCATTTAGACAACATGGTGTAAAGTATTTAATACGGAAATAGATGGAAGATGATAGTCAATCGAACTCATATTAAGACAATAAATCATTCTCTGGAATGTCATTAACAAAATATAAGCAAGAAGGAGAGAAATGGAAATAAAATAGAGATGAAGGGCGTCAAGCCGCCACTAGCAACGTCTTGCTTCATGGAGGCTTGAGATGTTTGCTATCTGATACATAGATTCCATAAGGTGGAGATTCTCACTCACTGGGAGACGACTCTGAAGGTGCTCAGAATCCTTCTCTCAGAAGAGCTCGAAATGGAGGCTGGTTATGGTGAGGGAGAAATAGTGCAGAGCTTTCGCCTCTTGAACTAGTCTCTCTTCCTTCTTTTCTTAGAGAAGCTTGTGGACTATTTATAGGCATCAAAAAGTTGATATCATGATGACCTGACACCTTTGCATTAAATTTCAGCCACGCTGCATAGACTTATCAAATTGTCAGCCTATTTGTTCTGCCACGATCTGATTGGGTGTTGTCCTTTTTCATAATGACATAACAACTGTTTGAGCATGCATATGTTTTTACTTTTCAGATTGTCAACGCATAGGCTCGACGCATGGTCTCAACGTATGGGTTCAACGCATAGGCTTCCACTTATTCTCGCAGCAGTTTCGTCTCTTCGTACTTCGATTGTTTGCGCTTCTTTTCTTCTTAACCCTGCGTTAGGAACATAAAAGCTCATCGTTTTTCAGGTATTTTCTTTTGTAAATAGTGCCAACGCATGGTGATATATTTTTTTATCATTTAACTACCAAAATCATGCGTTTAACTCAAAAGTTACTCTAATTAAATCAAATAGTGACTATAATAACTTGTATTTCTACAAGTTATGAATCTTCCCTGCAGATTTTTTAGTTTTGGACATGGAGGAGGACTTTGAGATTCCTATCATACTTGGGAGGCCATTCCTAGCAACTGGGAAGGCTATCATAGATGTCCAACAAAGGAAGTTGACTCTAAGGATAAATGATGAGAATGTTGTCTTTAATATTTATAAGTCCTCTAGTCATCATGATAAGGGTAGTACTTGTCATGCTATAGACATAATTGATCATACTATTTCTGAGCATGTAGAGGTTATGTTGGCAAATGATCATTTAGAACAAAGCATGATAGATTTTGATTTTGAGAATGTGGATACTATTTTTTATGAAATTGCTTTGTATGCTAAGTGGTTGGATAGCATGCCAATATACACTAAAATGTATAAACATATGCCTCTAACTCCTTTGCATGTTATAAATGATGTTGAGAAACCTATGCTTGAATTAAAGGTGTTGCCTCCTCACTTGAAATATGCATTCTTGGATGATTTATTTTCTTTTCCTGTTATAATATCTTTTGAATTAAATTCTGTGGAAGAAGAAAAATTGTTAAGAGTGTCAAGGGATCAAAAGTCAACCATTGGTTGGTCTATTGAAGATCTTAAAGGTATTAGTCCGTCGGTCTGTATGCACAGAATCTTGATGGAAGATACATATCCATCAGTGGAGCACCAAAGGAGACTTAATCCCGCCATGAAGGAGTAGTTAAGAAAGAAGTGCTCAAGCTTTTGAATGCAGGAATCATTTATATCATATCTCATAGTTCATGGGTAAGACCTGTTCAAGTAGTGCCAAGAAAGGTGGTATGACTGTGGTTAAGAATGAAAAAGATGAGATGATAGCCACTAGAACTGTAACAGGATGGTGAGTATGAATTGATTATAGGAAGTTGAATAAGGCGACTAGAAAAGATCATCTTCCTCTTCCTTTTGTAGATCAAATGCTTGATAAACTTGCATGTTACTCTCATTATTGCTTCTTTGATGGATATTCATGTTATAATCAAATTGTCATTGTTCCTAAGCATCAAGAAAAGACCACATTTACGTGTCCTTATGAGACATTTGCTTTTAGGAGAATGCCTTTTGGTTTATGTAATGCCCTCGCTACTTTGTAACGTTGTATGATGTCTATTTTTCAAGGACTCATTGAAGACATAATGGAGGTTTTCACGGATGATTTTTCTGTATTTAGGACTTCATTTGATTCTTATCTTGCTAATCTTGCTCGTGTTTTGCAGAGGTGCCAAGATGCTAACCTTGTTCTGAATTGGGAGAAGTGTCACTTCATGGTCAAGGAGGGCATCGTTTTAGGGCACAAAGTCTCTCAAAAGGGATTGGAGGTGGATAGGGCCAAAAAAGCTACCATTGAATAATTACCATCTCCCAACAATGTTAAGGGAGTCAGAAGCTTCTTAGGGCATGCAGGGTTTTACAGGAGATTTATTAAAGATTTTTCTAAAATTGCTAAACCCTTGAGTAACTTGTTAGAAAAGGAAGCTAAGTTTGTGTTTGAAGATGCATGTCTACTAGCTTTTAGTACTTTGAAGGAAAGATTGATTTCTGCACCTATTATTATTGCATCTGAATGGAGTAAATCTTTTGAAATCATGTGTGATGCTAGTGACTATGCTTTAGGTGTTGTTTTAGGCCAACATAGAGATAACATGTTTAGGGCAATTTACTATGCTAGTAGGACTCTTGATAGTACTCACAGGAATACAATACTATTGAAAATGAACTATTAGTTGTTGTGTTTCCCCTTGATAAATTCAGATCATACTTGCTTGGCTCTAAAATAGTGGTGCATACTGACCATGTTGCTTTGAAGTATCTGTTTGATATGAAAGATTCCAAACCTAGGCTAATGAGGTGATATTATTGTTGCAAGAATTTGATATAGAAATCAAAGATAGAAAAGAATGTGAAAATGTGGTTGCAGCCACTTGTCTAAGATTAAGAATGGGGATGCTAAGTCTTATCCCCCCATTGTTGATATGTTCCCTAATGAACAACTGTATCAGATAAAAGATAATTTGCCTTGGTTTGCTGACATAGTTAACTATCTTGCAGAAGAACATTTGCCACCTGACATGAACTCTCAACAAAAGAAGAGATTTCTGCACAATGTAAAGTCTTACCACTGGGAGGACCCATTTCTCTACAAGGTTTGTGTTGATAGTATGATAAGGAAGTGTGTGCCTCAAGAAGAAGTGGTAAGTATTTTAAATTCATGCCATGTCTCCCCCTATGGGGGTCATTTTAGACCCACTAAAACTACATCGAAGGTACTTCAGTCAAGTTTTTATTGGCCCTCCCTTTTTAAGAACTGTTATACCTTGGTAAAATCATGTGAACATACTGGCAATATATCTAGACAACATGAGCTTCCCATGAAACCTATCTTGGAAGTGAAGCTCTTTGATATCTGGGGTATTGACTCTATGGGGCCTTTTCCTATATCTTCTGATGGCTACCTATATATTCTAGTCGCAGTTGATTATGTATCTAAGTGGATAGAAGCCATAGCTACTAGGACCAATGATGCTTGCACTATTTTAAAATTCTTGCATACAAACATCTTCATACGTTTTGGTACACCTAGAGCTATTATTAGTGATGAAGGTTCTCACTTTTGTAATAAATTGTTTGAATCCATGATGCAAAAATATAATGTCAATCATAAAATTGCTACATCTTATCATCCTCAAACTAATGATCTTGTTGAGTTATCTAATAGAAAAATCAAGCAGGTTTTGGAAAAGATAGTCAAAAAATAGGAAGGATTGGACCCTTAAGCTTGATGATGCACTGTGGGCCTACCGTACAGCTTTCAAAACCCCAATTGGTACTTCACTGTACAAGTCGGTGTTTGGAAAGGCTTTTCACTTACTGGTAGAGCTCAAGCATAGAGTTTACTAGGCCATTAAGAAGTTGAACATGGATTTTGAGAATGCCGGTGAGAAATGCCTCTTAGAATTCAATAGGATGGAGGAGTTCCGCTCTCAAGCTTATGAGAATGTCAAACTCTACAAGGAGCGCACAGCTAGATGGCATGACAAGAAAATCACCCCACAGTTCTTTCTTCTTAGATAAAGAATATTACTTTTCAACTCACGTTTACGTTTATTTCCAGGAAAGCTTGGGACACGATGGTCGGGACCCTTTGTCATTGTCAAGGTGTCTCCACATGGAGCCATGGAATTGCAAAGCGATATGGGACAATCTTCAAAGTAAATGGTCAAGGTTTGAAGCATTACATCAACGATGAAGAACGCCAAATTGAGAACCTTGCTTTCATCGAATGATCCATTGGTTTGGTTTAGGTAAGAGACCTTAAACCAAGTTCTTATTGGGAGGCAACCCAATTTTATTACTTTCTCTATTTTTTTTTTTAGTCTTATTTTCAATAAATCTTTGAGTTACTCATATGCTTTCGTATTTTTCAGGATCTTGGTTCTTCACACAAAGTACTCCTTACACCAAGCCTGTTTGGTGGCTTCTTGCTTGCTCCCAGGCATGTTCTTTCTTTGTTAGATGCTCTTATGCATTAGGGACAATGCATGATTCTAAGTTTGGGATGGAAGGTGTCACTCGTACTTTTGTGTGTTTTCTTATCCTGCTATACATGTTTGTGAGTTTTTAATGATCATATGCATGTTAATGAAATTTTGAAAAATTTTGGAGTTCAAAGTTAATGGGAATGTTTTTTATGGTTGTGTGCTTTGATGTTGATTGCCCATGATGAGATTCGAATGTACATAATAGATGACTTATTGTGGAAATAGAATAACATTATCTTGAGTTAAAGTCATTTGAGTCCCTCTTAAAATCTCCCATATTTTTTAGCACGTAGTCACTTTAATTTAGAATCTTTAACTGAAAAAAGGTTTAAGTTAGGTGTATTTGGTTGTCACTCCAAAAGGCCCCATCGGTTAGAGAGTAAAAATGCATGATAGTTTGTAATCTTAGACTAAGGAAAAAGAAAAGAATATACATGCCTTTGAAAAAAGAAGTGCACACAAAAATATATGAGCTTTATATGCCTATCTTTTTAAATGTTAAACTTGTAATGAGTATGCATGGACGGGTTTAAAAATAGTTGCCTTTGCTGTAATCAGCAAGGATGTCTGGGAATTGACTAAGTACGAGTCCCTACAGTGAGTGTGTGAAAGCTAATGCCCCTAGGTAAAAGAATACAAGTTTAGGGCCCATGAAAAAATACATACATACATATATATATATATATATATATATATATATATATATATATATATATATATATATATATAATGACACCTTAATGGACAAATGTATGAATGCTTGAAGATTGGTGCATGAGCTAGAGTAGGGGGAAAACTAAGGAAGCTCTATTAAATCCCAATTTGAGTTCTAGCATTTTAAATTAAATGGGACTTGCACGCACACACATGGGAGATAGCAAGATTTGGCCTTGAATGGCTATAACAATATAGATATGTTTGCATGTTTCTTGTCACACCCCCTCCCAGGTTCCTTCCTAACCTAGGAGAAAGTGTGATGACAGCAGACACCAACCCTCTTACGGCATCCACTGTCAACCTTAATCTTAACAATCACCTAATAAGTAGATACACAATAATTGAACAACACATTTAAACCAGGGTTAAGTTATCAAACAAACAACCATGCTACCTCTCAACATATACAATTACATCAGTTTCTCAACAACTCCCTTAACCCTTTATATGTACAACACATGATTAAGTTCAAATATTTACAATTCTCAAATTACTGAACACTGATGATGGGCCCAGACGATTTTCTGTGTAGGCTAAGCACCTCAGACTCGCTCGCTACCTGGAAAACAGAAAAAAAAAAAAAAAAAAAAAAAAACAAACAAGGAAAAACATGAGCTAGGTTGCCCAGTGAGTGACTAGTTTTGTAAAACTTCCTTTAGCTAGAAAACTAATTATAGTGTAAACATTTTAAGACAATGCATATAAAACATCGGTTCAAGTCATATCCATGCAAAAACATGCTTAAATACCCTTGTCAAATCATATATGTTCGTTTTAGAAAAAGATACACAGAAAACTAGTTTACTTCAAAAACCTTTTCTTTAGTTGAGGCGGAGCAAAGCTCAACCCTACTAAACGTCGAAATATCCTTAGTTGGGGCGGATTAATCTCAACACACCCAACGTAAAAAATCCTTAGTTGTGTGGAGTAATCTCAACACATCTGCGTCGAAAATCCTTAGCTGTGTGGAGTAATCTCAACACATCAGCGTCTATCATCTCTCTATGTGCACATAGGAATTATAATCCAGGCTGCCCATATGCCTTCTCACCATACTTCAACATTAGGGTCCCATAACAAACCTTCACCAAGTCCCTCGGCTTTAGGGACTATCAATCAACCCAGATGCCTTCTCTTGGTTCCTCAGTATAGCAAATCCGGGCTGCCCATATGCCTTCTCACTGTACTTCAGCATTAGGGTCCCATTTTCACAAACATTTTTCAAAAACATATGGCATTATATAAATTCACGAATTTTTAACGTTTCAAATCTTCACAATTCTATTTACAAGCTTTAATGTTTTCCATAAAATCATATATTAACAAACAGCATGCTTTTCATAAAGCTCATTAAACAACCGGCATGCCTCAAATGATTTTCAATATAAAACACATAATATGCACGTTAAACTCGTGAAAGCATAATCACATAATCATGTTTTAACATAATCTTTCAACCATAAAACTTTGTTTAAGATAATCACATTTTAAATATAAGTGTCACTCACAACTTGCCTTGGGCCTTTAGCGGGTTATACACCTTTCCTAACTCTTCTCGGCCTGTAATAATACATTTCCCTTTATTAGATTTCCTTACCACTCCCTTTAACATAACCAACAAGCTTTACACATATACATTTAATCAATGGTTCACAACCGAGACCAAGTCCATCAAAGTAATAAATAATGAATAAGACTTAAGCAACTAGTGACACTAACTAGCGAAACTGAGCTGCAAACGCAACCATACTAGCAATACCATGAACTAGCGAGAGTTTGTGAGACGCAAAGCCTCAGCAACACCAGCGACACTTGTCTCGCTGCTTCCTCTAGCGATACCCGTCTCCCACAGCTGCTGACTTCTTTTCTACCTGTTAGAAATTGTATTTCCAACTTGAATTAGGACTTCTTCCCTTGTACAAACTTGTAAAGAAATGTGTTTTCTAGCTTACCTCAAAATTTCAGAGCTTAACTCTTCTTCGTTCGACAGATATCCCAAATTACTTCGTGTTGCTCCAAATCACTCGAAAAATCCGTATTAGTCACTTCGACCTAAAATTTAACATGTTTCTCTTCAAATTCAGCTCAATTATCCTTTACAAGAATTGTTCAGAATTGAACGTACTGACCTCAAATTTTCAGCCCTAAACTCGATCTCCACAGCTTGCTATCCTCCAAATACCAGACCTTGCTCAGATTGCGCGACAACAACTAGACCTTCTATTCCAGCTTCAATTACACAACGAAACTGACCAGAACTCTACACGAATTTGCCCTAGACACCTTCTTCTACCTCTCTTCGTCGCTCAACTGAGAAATGAAATCGGTTGAACTTTTGAATATGCATAAAATAATCGAGAACTCAACTTTACACACTTAAATGAGTTGCCGAGTTACTTCCACTTTCACTTTTATTTTATTTTATTTTATTTTCGAATAAACAAAGTTACTCCTTCATCATACGAACGCAACCTTCTTTGGCCTACTTGGGATGCTGGCTTGGACGCATAGCAAACTTGGATGTTAGCTTGGACACACAGCACCATGCGTCTGTCCCAAAGGCTCTCTTGATCGCAAGCTTCTCCAACGCAACCCCTTGCTAACATCAACCAACGCGTGACCACTTGCGCAATAGCTTCAACAAACACGTAGCACCAACCTTCACCCATGCTCAACCTCATGGATGCATACCTCAACCTAGCAAACACATAGCCTACTCAAACCAAGGCTCTTGGCCATCTTTCCTCAATCACCCGCCTACTTTCTTGCCATCTTCCAAAGATAAGAGTAGGGCTTACATTTCTACTTAAGCTCTTAAATGCTATTTTCTAAGACATAAGTCGATTGCACACTTCTTCATCTAAATTCCCTCTATTTGATTCTAATCATTGCTCGAGACTAGCAAATCTCTAAGTTTGGGTTGATGTAAAGCGCTTGAAAAGTGCTTTCTATTCTATCAAATTCAGGGAGTTTATATTATATTTCACTTGCTTGCTAGTGATTTTCAGGACAAAATAAAGAAAATTAGAAGTGAAGGCCAAAAGATCAAAATTGAGCCAGAATTCAGTGAAAAAGAGAAGAAAATGCCAAATCTGCCAAAAATAGGGCAGTGCCGCAACGTTGGTACGGTGCTGCTACAACGCTTTTTCTCGAGAACAACAGTCATATCAGCGTAGTGCCACCGTCGCAACGCTGTGGCTCCGCGCCGAGGGTAGGATTTCATGACGGTCAATGCCGCGGCGCCATACAGCAGCGTAGTGGCGTCGCCTTTCCATATCTGTTAGTGTGGCGACGCCATCTTTCCTAATTTGAAGATTTTGTATTTTTGGAAAGAATTTTGGGCAGTAAACTTTATAAATAAGAGGGTTCCAGCAACCTTAAACACCAATCTACTCACCAAGAGACACAAGAAGAAGAGAAATTGAGTGAAAGTTTATTAGAGAGTCCAAAGAGTGAGTTAGCTGCAAGGAAGAAAGAAAAGAGTTCGAGAGAGAGTCATAGTACCGTTCAAGTTCTGACATGAAGGCAAAGGAGATTGTGACGGTACTTCCTCAATCAAGAGCATCTTTTCAGTAGAGTTTCCCTACACTGTTTCTTTGTTTATATTGTTTGAACATGTTGCTTCAAGCTATGAGTGACTAAACTCTTTAGTTTTAGGGTTTTAATGAATTGTTTATGAAGTTATGTTGATATTGTAGACTCTTCATGGTTTTGTTGTAATGATTATGTTTTTCTTTATTATTGTGCTTAAATTCTTGTGGAATAGCCATGTTTGAATGATAGGTTAGATGTATGGTTGAAAGATTGTATGTCAACCCGTCATATTCCTATGTGCACATAGAGGTTAATCTGGCTAGTGCATCGAGCTTGCTCTGCTTGAAGCCAGGGATGATTTCGACGTTGGGTGTGTTGAGCCTTGCTCCACCCCAACTAAGGATGTTTTCGACGTTGAGAGCGTTGAGTCATACTCCGCCTCAACTAAGGGAAATGATTGAGAAACCAAACGAGTTTTTCATATAATTGTTCTTAAACGACTCTATTGATTTGGAACGATTTGATATAGTTCAAAAAAGATGTTGAAAATACGTTCCTGATGTATTGATGTACTTATCTTGTTTTATATGTATAAATGTAACATGCCTGTTTTTGATTAAAAGATAGTTTTACAAAACCAGTCACTCACGGGGCTTTAGCTGACATTTTCCTATGTTTTTTTCTAATTTTCTAGGTAGCAAGCGAGTTCGGGATGCTTTGCCTATGCAAGAACCTCGTCTGGGCCGTCTTTGGTAAAGAAATGGTTGGTCAGTGAACCTTACAGAGGAGTCAAGGTTGCTGACTTCACATCTTCTTTCGGGTTATGGAGGATAATCCAGGAGGGGGTGTGACAGCCACAACACTAAAACCCGAGAGCAGGTCTGCACATCACAGCCACAGCGCCGCGGCACTCTCTTTCCAAATTTGGCAACGCCGTGGCACCAGTTTCCTTTTTTGTAAAAATTGTATTTTTGGAAAGTTTTCTTGGGCGGCCAACTCTATAAATTTGGGGGTTTGCAACAGCCCTAATAATCAATCAAAACACGAAATTACAGACCGAAAGAGTCACAAGAGGGAAAGAATTGAGTGAGAGTTCATAAAAGAGTTCAAAGAGTGAGTTAGTTGCAAGGAAGAGGAAAAGACTTCAAGAGAGTCGTGGTGCCGTTCGAGTTCCGACGTGAGAGCTAAGGAGATTGCGACGGTGCTACCTCAATCAAGAGCGCTTTTTCAATAGAGTTTCCCTTTCTTTACACGCTTTCTTAGTTTATATTGTTTGAACATGTTGCTTCAAGCTATGAGTGGCTAAACTCTTTAGTTTTAGGGTTTTGATGAATTGTTTATGAAATCATGTTGATATTGTAGACTTTCATGGTTTTGTTGGAATGATTATGCTTTTCATTGTTATTGTGTTTAATTCTTGTGGATTGACTATCTTCACATGTTAGGTTAGATGTATGATTGAGAGATTGTATATTTAACTTGATCTATAACGATGAATTGTTGTTAATCTATCACAAGAGTAGTTAGGTTGACAATAAAAGTTGTTAAAGACTAGTCTTAATGCCATGTAGTTTGTATTGGTTTCAAGAGATTAGTAATCAATCAAGTTGCATGAGAAAAGGTTGTTTTTGAGAGAAAATAACTTGGAATTAAGTTTCTAGACTTAGGTATATGAATTACAATAAAATCCATGAATTCTATAATATTGCATGATGAAATAAGCAAGGATTCAACTTAGAACTCTCTTTGACTCTTGTGTTCCTCACTTTATTACTTTCCTTATTTAGTTTGTATTTTCCATAATTCACAAATTAAATTCCTATCCTTAAATAAAATTGATTTGATTCTAGAATAGCTTAGTAACTTTAACCTTCACAATTGGATCATTAGTGGAACGATATTCGGACTTTACCGTCTTATATTATAACTTGACCCGTACACTTTCAGTTAACATTTAAAGTGACGCAATCAGAGTGATGGGGTTTTGATGAAACATGATAGACTATGTGTTCCAAATGACCCAGCCTTAAAAAGTGCAATTTTGGAGGAGGCCCACAGTTCAGCATATGTAATGCATCCAGGTAGCACAAAGATGTATAGAACTTTAAAGGGGTACTATTGGTCGCCAGGAATGAAGAGAGAGATTGTTGAATATGTGGCTAAGTGTTTGATTTGTCAACAAGTTAAGCTAGAGAGACAGAGACCAAGAGGACTGTTAAATCCACTCCCTGTGCCTGATTGGAAATGGGAGCATGTAACTATGGATTTCTTATTCGGTCTTCCTAAAACCCTGAGTGGATATGTTGGAATATGGGTAATTGTTGACAAATTTACCAAGACAGTGCGTTTCTTGCCAGTTAAGGTGACTTTCACCTTCGACAAGTTGGCCAAGTTGTATGTTGACAAAGTAGTAAGCAAATACGAAGCTTCTGTGTCTATTGTTTCAGATAGGGACCCAAGGTTTACATCTAAGTTTTGGCCAAGCTTACAATAGGCCTTGGGAACCAAGTTACATTTTAGTACAGCTTTCCATCCTCAAACTAATGGATAGTCAAAATCAGACTCTGGAGGATATGTTACATGCATGTGTGTTACAGTTTAAAGGAAGCTGGGATACTCTTCTGTCATTGATGGAGTTTTCCTATAATAACAGCTACCATTCTATTGGGATGGTACCATATGAAGCATTAGATTGCAAGCAATGTAGAACCCCTATATGTTGGGGGGAGGTTAGAGAAAGAAAGGTGATAGGACCAGAACTAGTGCAAGTTACATCAGAAAGTGTTAGGCTAATCAAGGAGAAATTAAAGGTTGCACAGGATAGATAGAAAAGTTATGCTGACAAGAGATGAAGAGATTTAGAATTCGAAGTTGGTGATAAAGTTTTCCTTAAGTTATCACCATGGAAAGGAATTTTAAGATTTGGAAAGAAAAGGAACTTAAGTCCAAGTTATATTGGCCCTTATAAGATTTTGGAACACATAGGACTGTCAGCATAACGGTTGGCATTACCTATGGGGTTGTCCAAAATACATGACGTGTTCCATGTTTCATTACTGAGAAAATATATTCCAGATCCCACACATGTTCTTGAGACTCAACCAATTCAGCTTAATGAAAGGCTTGTCTTATGAAGAGGAGCCTGTGCAAATTCTTGATTGGAAAGAGCAAGTGTTAAGGTTAAAGACTACACCACTTGGTCTTATGGAGAAATGACAAGGTGGAAGAAGTTACTTGGGAAAGTGAAAATCAAATAAAAATCAAGTATCCCAAACTTGTCTCTAGATGATCCTACCTAAATTTTAAGGACAATTTTTAAAAAGGGGATAATAAATTGTAAGCCCAAACTCTTGTTTTTCCTTTGCTTGAGTTCAAGTTAGAAACAATGGTTAAGGGTTGGCTTGAATGGGTATAAATGTAAGTGAAAATTCCAATGCATGTCTAAGAAATTATGATTTTTCCATTAGCTTTCAAGAAGGGATAAAGGGATGGAGACAATGGTATATTTGATCAAGGAAATTTGGTTGAAACTTAGGAAAAAATTTTGCTAAGTGTTGGGGAAAAACTCAAGTCAAAGTAGGTCAAAGATTGTATTTAATTAAGGAAAAATAATAAATAAAAGAATAAATATTAAAATAAATTAAAATAATCATTTTAAGGGAAATAATATTTAATTTGGATGGTTAGGATGAGAAGAAAAGAGATGGAGCCACGTTGAAGCAAAGAGCTTGGTGGCAAAAGATGATTGGTTGAACTAGGTAGCAGCTTGATCTAGAAGCAACCAGCTCAAAGAAGATGTCAGTTCTCCCAATTCATTTGTGCCATTTCTGCCATTTATGTACCAGATGAAGTTCTTTGAGTCAGAATTCTAACCTAGGGCTGTCAAATTGATTTGGAGTTGAAAAGGTTGAGAAAACGTGAAGAAACTAAAGATTGTCGCTGAAATCAAGCAAACAAGACAGGTTAACTTTGGGGAATTTTTCAAGGGTGCTTGGGATGGTTTTTGAAGCCCAATCTTTTTGGTAAGTCATTTAAGAGGTTATCCTTAAGTTCCATAAAATTTATATGATGTTTATTTGAAAGGAAAAGGTGTTTTAAAGCTCTAAAAAATCGGGTTGAAAACAGGTGACTGCTGGCCAAAGTCAGTTGGTGCGCCCAGGGCTGTCACCCACGCCTACTCACCCTCAGCCCCCACACACGCGCACCCAGGGCCTCATCCGTGTGCCTTGCATGCTGCCCAATGCCTCTGTGCAACAAGCCACGCCCACAGCCACCTCGACGCCCTTGTGCCGCAAGCCACGCCCATGCGCTGCCAATTCCCATGCCCACGCCCACGCCCACGCCTACGTCTGCTTGGGCTTCTGCCTATGCATGTGTCTACGCCCCTCCAGCACCCCATGCCCACCAACTGTCTACCTTGGGTGCCTATAGCCATTTTGGGTATTTTTGGATATTTTTGGACTCTAATTAATATTTCCTTGAATTTTTAGCCTCAAAATGGATAATTTTGAATTTTAAGCTAATTTTTGGATATTTTAGGAAATTTTGAGAATTTTTGAAAAAAAAGTCCCTAAAGGGCAAAAATGATGGAATAGGTGGAAACTAAGCTTGTTATGGGCAATAAGGATGGAGTTTTGTTAATTGTGAATTGTGGGAACTTCAAAGAGATGGCTTAATGTCTTTTAATTGATGTTTCAGGTCAATTTGAGGTTGGAAAAGCCTATAAGCTTCGAGGATCAAGCTCGGACTGTGAGTGACATATGTTTCTTTAAAAGAATTTCATTTATAATGTCTAGCCATGATTTCTTAAATTTTGAGCATGGTTTATTGATTTATACTTGATTTTATGGCTTGAAGAGTATGTTTTATCTGTTTTCTCAAACTTGAAAAAGCATGTTTAAATGATGCTAGTTACTGAGAAATGTTTTAATTTTCCATAAAATGTTTTACGATAAACTGTTTGTTCAAAGCATACTTGTTTTCTTAAAATGTTTCTCAAGGGACCCAATGCTGGAGGACGTTGAGAAGGCATATGAACAACCCTGAGATAATGGATGAACGCAATGCTGAATGACATTGAGAAGGCATTTGAGTATCCTAGGGACCTAGTACTGAAGGACATGGAGATGGTACTTGGGCAGCCCGAGATAATTATTCCTATGTGCACATAGTGAGTGTCACACCCCCTCCCGGATTATCCTCCATAACCCGAAAAGAGATGTGAAGACAGTAGTTACTGACTACCCTGTCACATAACCCACTGTCAGCCTCACCAATCCACATGCTATTGACAAACCTCGACTTCGATGTGGCAACGGGAACCGTCATGCTACCTGAAAATGGAAAACATTTAAAAGAATAAGCTAACGGCTCAATGAGTAACAGCTTCTAGAAATAATATAATTTAACTCTAAACCGGTCACATTCGCATAACATATCACTTTCAAACACATTAGTTTATATATTCATACATCACTGCGGAAACATGCTTATAAAATACGTTTTCCTTAGTTGAGGCGGAGCAATGCGCAACGCGACTCAACGTCGTTTTCCCTAGCTGTGTGGAGTAATCTCAACACATTAGCGTTATGTATATAAATACCCCTATGTGCACATAGGTTACCCATATGCCTTCTACGAGTCCCTGAGCATTGGGTACCTTTGTATTTCGGGCTGCCCACAATGCCTTCCACGAGTCCCTAAGCATTGGGGTCCCATTTTAATAGAACGACTACCCTTTGGCCTTCTCCATGTCCCTGAGCCTCGGATGCCCTTTCAAGTTAACTTAACACAACACATATTTGTAAATGTTATATCAGTACTCATGAGTTTACCGTTTCGAAATCTTACTTCATCAGCACGCTAAGTTCAATTTCACCTTCTATTATAAAACTGCATGCTTTTCATCAAGTATACTTTCAAACCTTTCTTAAAATCATAACAACACCATGCTTTTCAGAAAAATTATGAAAACAAGTATTAATCATTTATCATACGTTTTATAACTCATAACAAATACCCATCATTCTCAAAGTTCTCAAGTAGAACGCATGCCCTTGTCTCTAAGACGCATGCTCGTGTCTCTATAAATCACATATTCATATTCTGTATATATATATATATATATATATGAAAACGCATACATTATTTCATTAGAAACCCATAAAATCATATTCATAAAATCTCATTTATATTTTGTGAAACGCAGGTGTTACTCACCTGTACTTGCCACAGAATACTTCTTTTCCTTTTCTCTAGTTCCTCTACCCGATTTTCCTGGACGCAACGTTCTAACCATGGAACGCAAGACTCCATTTTCCTATGTTCGCTCGGTTGAACACATCCCTACCCTTCAACGTAAGGTTGGTAACGCAAAGCTGATTATTTCTACCAAGTGCATCTCGACTCTTCTTACTTCCCTTTCGGATGCGTCGCCCTCTCTTGGATGCAAGGTCCTTCATGGACGTGCCATATAATCTGTGAATGCCGCGTTTACCTTGGACATTATGTTTGTCCTCAACGCACAGCCGACCCTTTTAAACACCAGACAACTTCTTTACATAAAATAACAAAGTTGTCCAATACCTTCTTTCTTGGCCGCATATTCCTACCACAGACGTCCTTGTTGCCTTCTCTTTTCTCTCTAGAATTCTTCTTTTGGGAGTCATCAGTCACTCCTCTTCCCTCAAAATTCTATTTATAAGGCTTATCATTTAACTTTTCCTCCCCTTTTGCCACTTGTTTGCCACATGTCTCGCTGCATGCTTAATTTACTATGCATTAATCCAAGTGTCACCTTGCATGATTTACTTAATATGCCTTTTAACACCTCCTACAAATAAGGTGTCAAATCTATACATAGCCACCTGGCCTTACTTATCTTGAGTGTCCAACAGTTCCAACAGATAACCATTTATGCAACACAACGCCCTCTTGCGTTCATTAAGTTTCCTTTAAAGTTTGAGCTTCACTACTCAGAAAACTCTCAGCCAACTATACCACTTTTTGACGTATTGAGATAGTTCTGTCTTCAACGCGTAGGGACCTCAACGCATATCAACCTTACCAACGCATGGTAAGCCAAATACGTTTCTTCCTCCGCCAACGCGGCGACTATTTCAGTCTACTTCCCTTCGTGATCACCCTCAACGCATAACCACACTGTAATAAACCAGTGCTTACACAATGCTACTAGTCGTTAATGACAAACGCCATATACTATCTGTATCCCATCGTGCATACCATCTATCCAACTCCTTTCTTATGTTCATAACAACTCTTTCTCAATTTTGCCTACATGTTGGTCCTATCGCATTTATCTTCATTCCATGTTCAATGACCATCTTCATATCCTTGAACATTCCTTGATTACTCCCCAGATTATTTTTTAACTTTTCTCGCTTCGTTTTTTTCCATTCTCGATTTACTTCCATGTGTCCACCCTCTCCATGCGTTACTTAGCCCTGACCATGCGTCCAACATGGTCTTTTACCTCTTTCCTTCATAAATTCTTCGACTCATCGCTCCTTTTAAAAAGTAGGGTGTGACAGTGAGAGCTAACGTTGTTGTGTTGAGACTACTCCACATCAGCTAAAGTTATTCGGCATTGGGTGTGTCGAGGTTACTCTCCCCCAGCTAAGGTTTGTTTTCGATGTTGATTGTCTTGAGCTTGCTACGCCTCAACTAAGGGTATCATGATTTCAAAAGTAATGTTTGATGAGTTTAGAAACTTTGTTTTAGTAAATTGCATAGCCTATGTTTTCTTTAATGCCTAAGCATGGTTTTTTACCTAAGTTTATGTTTTCCATATTATGTCACTCATTGGGCTTTTAGCTCACATTTTCCATGTTTTCTTTCCCACCCAGGTAGCAAAAGAGTTCATAGAGCTTAGCCTACTCAAACCTCGTCCTACTCAAGACTCAAGACATCAGCAACACTTCTCTTCTGAGTTTTGTATGTGTAAATGATTTTTGCATAAAGTGGCATGTAAACATAACTAGCTATGTTTGATTGGGAAGTGAGAGTGTACTTTGTGTATGTAATCTAAGTTTTGTTGTAGTTGATGTTAAAGTCTCAGCTAACGTAAATATTTATCCTTATGGTCTTGTATTTATTTGAATGGTGGGCCTGAATGTTTATTGCCTTGGGAAAATATACTATGGGCAGCTATGTTAAATAATGTTTCTAACAAGTTGATGCGCACTTTTAGTGTTAACCGCAAGTGTACGGGTCAAGTTATAATATAAGACGGTTAAGTCCGAATATCGTTCCACTGAGGATCCAATTGTGAAGGTTTAAGTTACTTAGCTATTCTAGAGTTGAATCAATTTTATTTGAGGATTGAAATTGAATATTATGAGTTATGGAAAATACAAATCAAATAAGAAAAGTATTAAACTGAGAAACACAAGAGTCAAAGAGAGTTCTAGGGTAATGAATCCTTGTTTATTTCATCATGCAATATTATAGATTTCATGGATTTTATTGTCATTCATATGCCTAAGTCTAGAAACTTAATTCCAAGTTATTTTCTCTCAAAAACAACCATTTCTCATGCAACTCGATTGATTATTAATCTCTTAAAACCAATACAAAATTACATGGCATTAAAAATAGTCTTTAGCAACTTTTATTATCAACCTAACTACTCTCGTGATAGATTAACAACAATTCATTGTTATAGATCAAGTTAAACATACAATCTCTCAATCATACATCTAACCTAACATGTGAGGATGGCCAATCCACAAGAATTAAACACAATAACAATGAAAAGCATAATCATTCCAACAAAACCATGAAAGTCTACAAAATCAACATAAATTTATAAACAAATCATCAAAACCCTAAAACTAAAGAGTTTAGCCACTCTTAGCTTGAAGCAACATGTTTAAGCAAAATAAACAAAGAAAGAGTGTAAAGAAAGGGAAACTCTACTGAAAAGAGGCTCTTGATTGAGGTAGTACCATCACGATCTCCTTGGCTCTCACGTCGGAATTCGAAGGGCACCACGACTATCTCGAACTCTTTTCCTCTTCCTTGCAACTAACTCACTCTTCGAACTCTCACTCAATTCTCTCCTTTTTTGTGCCTCTTTAGGTCTGTAACTTCCTTGATTTGATTTGATTTTCTTTGATGATTTGGGCTGCTGGAAACCCCCAAATTTATAGAGTTTGGCCACCCAAAAATTTACCAAAAATAACAATTTTTCATTTAAGGAAAGTTGGTGCCGCGGCGCTAGGGCTGCATCCAAAATTGTTGCTCTCGGTTTTAGCGCCGCGACGCTGTGATGCGTTCAGAAATATTGTTCTCGAGCATTAGCGCCGCAGTAGCGCCGTCCAAGTGCCGCGACGCTGTCATGCGTTCAACAAGTTGCGTCGAATTTTGGCGCCGCGGTGCTACTATGCATCCATAACGATGCGTTTAGGTTTTAGCACCGCAGCGCTATCCCAAAATTTGCCCTTTTGAGTTTTCCAGCTCTTTTTCACCGTATTCTTGCTCGATTTTGATCTTGTAGTCTTTTCTTCTAATTTTCCTCATTTTAACTTGAAAATCACTAGCAAACAAGTGAAATCTAATATAAACTCCCTTAATTTGAGAGAATAGAAAGCACTTTTAAAGTGCTTATCACAAGTTAGACAGGTATGAATGGGCAGTGAACCTCACAAAAGGGGTGAAGTTTGCTGTCTTCACACATTCTTCCAGGTTTAAAAGGGTAATCTGGGAGGGGGTGTGACATATTATGAGCATTTTTAGTCCCGGAAGTTTGAATAATAGTTCTAAATGGTCCCTCCACCCATCTGACCGTTAGTTGACTTAACGGGATGCTGACCAAACTATTAAATGATGAGGTGTACTTACTTATATGTCAATTTTTTATCTAAAATTATATGAATTGGAAATTTATTAGGTTAAAATTTTAGATGGTTTAAAAAAAAAAATTTAAAAACATGAAAGCATAAAACATCGGAATGACAAGCATTACAACTTTTGTTTGGAGAATATCTTTTTCGACAAGCATCACAACTTTCTTCGACAAGCATCAGAATGACAAGCAATGGAAAACCAAAAATCTTTTTTTGACAAGCATCGGACAACAACTTTTGATCACTTTGCGGCAACTTCCAATGATGTATGCTTAGGCCTGCAACAACAAGGTTTTTATTCATCTTTTCTTTAAAATTTTGGGTTTAGGGTTTGGGTTTTCTATCAACCTTTTATCTAAATTTTTGTTTAGAATTGGTTTACTTTAATATTCGTTATGAGTCTTAGGACTCAAAAGATTTCCATGTCTTCTTGAATTTATTGTAAGGTTTCAAAGTAATTATTGTTTGTTTGGCAAAACTACTTTGGTTGTCCATTCCGTTGTTTTTTCTTTTTTCCTTTAAATATGATTTTAAATTTGCTTCTGTTGTGTGATTTTGGACCGAAAAAAAAAAAGTTTGGTATGGTACCACAATTTCTAAACTTTTAGTATATTCTAGCTTAGGTTTTTGACATTGCAATTGAATGTGAAAGTAATAGAATTAGAATCCAAAACACCATCTACTTCCTCACCTTCCTTTAGTTGCTAGAATGAGCTCATATGGTAATATCCAGAGAATTTTGTGGTTAGATGTGTTTTTAAATGTTCTATTGGTTATATATAAAATTTAGAATTTTGTGATTGACTTTACATGTCTGTTGCCTTGAATATGATAAAAGTTCTTGCTAATGCTTATATTGGTAATTAGTTCTAAATTATATATTTTTTCTTTAATTTTCAGAATGGATAACGTAGATCTTATATTTCATTATAATGGTCGACTTGTTGGAGCTGAGAAGTTTGATTATGTTGGGGGGACTGAGGTTGTGTTGACTGTTGATAGGGATATGTTGTTAATCATTGAGCTAAACAATTTTGTGACAAAAACAAATGTATTTAACGTCCATAGTTACTAGTATCTTTAACCAGGTTTCGAATTATCTCGTGGTTTACATTTGCTATGCAATGATAATGATATTTTAAATATGGCAAACCAAAGTCTTAGAAACAAGACTTTTCATATCTATGTTCAACATAATCCAAATGAGGAAGTGAAGCAGTTAGATCAGTCTAGCCCTCCTTCCCTCACATGACTTGTGAAAACTCTACCGACTTGTGTGAAGATGATCTAGTATCGAATGGGTCAAGTGACTCAAGCATTTATATGAATTTTTTATATGATTTAAATGATGTAGATTTTGATTCATCATATGCTTCTTCTTCTAATTTGAAATATGCATATTTATCTGAGAATGATGGGGAAGTGTGTAGCTATCATGTATTTAAACTGGAAACTGATTTGCAAGTTGTTACTTTCCAAGTAGGAATGAGATTTAGCACTAAGGAGGTGCTAAAGGAAGCTATCAAAGAATATGTTGTGAATGGTTCGTACAATGTAAAAATAGTTAAGAATGATAAAGTACGAGTGAGGGCTATTTGCATTGGTGGTTGTAGTTGGAAATTACATGCATCTGTGATCTATGGTGAGCATATGTTTCAGGTAAAGACATACTCTGATAGTCACACTTGTCATCATGAATTTTATCATAGAAATGTGAACTCCTCTTGGGTAGCAAAGAAATACTTAGATCGATTTAAGTCGAACTCTATCATGGAATTAAGTGATATTCAAGGGCTTGTTAAAGTAGACTTTGGAGTCAATATTTCAAAAAGTCAAGTAGCTAAAGTGAGGGAAAAGGCCAACAAAAAGTTGAATGGCTCACTAATTGAGCAATATAGAAGGTTGATGGATTACTGTGAAGAACTTATCCGATCTAATGAGGGGATTGCTGTAAAGATTGAATGTAATGGGTTCAATGACATGAACAATCCTATATTCAGGCGGCTATATATGTGTTTCAAGGCGTGCAAAGATGGGTTTGTCTATTGTAGGCCATTTATATGTTTAAATGCATGTCACTTGAAAGGTACATGCTAAGATCAACTGATGTCTGCTATAGCTGTAGACTGGAATGATTCCATTTATCTAGTTGCGTGACTATTGTAGAGGCTGAGACAAAGGATAATTGAAATTAGTTTCTTCAATTGTTACAAGATGACATTGGACCATTTGAGTCTAAAGGAATCACTTTCATGTCAAACCAACAAAAGGTGCAATATTGCTAATTTTTTAAATAATATTGTCTATGTGTAATGTTTACATATTATATGTTGTTGATTAATTGGGTGTTGTTTTGACTATTTTAAATAGGGTTTAGTTCCAACATTTGATTATTTCTTTCCAAATGTGAACCATAGCTTCTGTGTTAGACATTTGTATGCTAATTTTCAAAAGATATATAAGGGATTACATGTCACACTCCCTCCCGAGTTACCCTCTATAATCTAGAAGGAGGCGTGAGGATGACAGACATCGACCCTCTTACGACATCTACTGTCAACTTACACTCCTTTATGACTTAACATGTACAACGCAAATAATCAAATTCAATACTATATTAACATGCATAATTTTATTTACACCATTGTCTATAGAGTTTGTTTACAGGTAACGAAACCCTAGTTTGATACAAGTTTCTGCATATTTCAAATGACACATTATATCTCGGCAGACCTCGACTTCACATAGTAACAGAACCTTGGCTGCTACCTAAACAGAAAACATAAGAAAATGATGAGCTTTAGGAAATCCAGTGAGTGATCAATATAACTAGGATTCATACGACCCTTTAAACATAACAAATATGATAAAATTCAATGTTAAGCATACTATGACGAGTTATACTTAAACCTCCCACTTCGCTTAACCTCAGTGTTAACTATCCTGCTGGAATTCTCAGTTCAGCAATTCTTCTATCTATCCCACTAGCTCAAACTTCAACTGGTTATTCCGCTAGCTCACACGGCTCAACTATTCATTTTTCCCCTATGAGCACATAGTCTTACTTGAGAATGGTTTGGATAGTTAATACCGAGGTTAAGCGAAACAGGAGGTTTGAGTATAACTCGTCATAGTATACTTAGCATTGAATTTTATCATATTTGTTATGTTTAAAGGGTCGTTTATGTAAACCTTATTTTCATTTCTAAGCACCTGACCTAAATATGTAATATTGTTATGGACTTATTTGCATTTTCTTGTTTAGATTGAAAGGAGAAGTGGAGGAAAGTCGAGGAAGATAGGCTTGTAGATTAAGCCGAGAGTATTTTTGGTAAGTTAATTTTAAATCCTTATGAGATAAATCGAGCTTGGAACCTATTTTAACATATAAACTAGAATATAAAAGACTTAAGAAGGATGTCACCATTTGAACCAAGGTGGAATAATGCTATTAAAGATTAGAATTATTATTAGAATCATTATTATTATGTAATTAATATTAAATAAAAAAAATGGAAATTTGGATTAGGTCAGTGGATGTAATAAAAGAAAACAAAAAAGAAGGAAAAGAAGAAAAGCAATGTCAGTGGTGGAGGTTGAGTTTAAAAGAAGGAAGCATTTCTTCCAATCACTTTGCTAACTCTCATTCTCCTCCAAAACATAAACAAGTTTGTGATTTCTAAGTTTGGCATCGAAAGGGAGAAGAAGTAGAAGATTCAGGTGATTTGGAGCGGGATTTTGAGGAGAAAAATGGTAAAATTCGAAGAACTGAAGCTGGTTTGGAATTCGTGAAATCGGAACATGCGACATCCCAAATTTTCAGGTAATTTGTTTTTCTTAAAAAAATTAATTATCTTGAATTATTTGGTTAGTTGTTGAATTTTGAGGCTTTAATTGGATTATGTTGAGAAAATAATTCAATTTAAAGTAATCGTGATAAAAAATTTGGATTTAATTCAATTAGTGGAAAATTGAATTTATTTGGGGGAGATTTAAAAGTTGAATTTAACATAAATATTTGAAATTGGGTGAGAGTTAAGAACTTGATTAATTTAAGAAAATATGAGGATAAGTTGGAATTGAATTTAAGTTGGGGAATTGATTTGTTAGGAGATTTTTTTGTTAAATAAATTATTAAGTGGTGGTTGGAAAAGATTTGATTTGATGAGTTGAGGAATATTATATTAAATAAGTTGGGTATGTTTGGGGAAAAGGAAAAGGAAAAGGGAAATTTAAATAAATAAATAAATATATATATATATATATATATATATATATATATATATATATATATAGGGTTTTGGAAAAGGAAAGGGAAAGAGAATTTAAAGAAGTGTATATATATATATTTAAGCCAATCTTGGATGTAACACCCCTATCCTAGATAGATATATTTTACCTAGGAGTGAGTGTTATTCTTCATCCTGCTAACACTGTTATATACACATTTATAAATCATAACCTACTGATATTAGACTTAGCTTTACAATAGTTATGCAAAGATCTACTGATAATATAGCACCATGAGTAAGATTTAAGAGACTATGTGTAATATTCACAAGTATGCCTGATGATTCTCACTATGCCACTCAAAATAAGTACAATATCTACATAGGGATGGGATTTACAAGTTCCCAAGTATAAAATTCTAATTAGGCTCAGACGAGTCTTGATGGTAGGCTAAGCACTCTGAACACGCTCGCTACCTGGAAAGAAAACATCAAAGAAACAAGAATTTATGAGCTACAACGCTCAGTGAGTGACTATCTAAAATATAACTCAATAATGCATAACTACAAACACCAGTATAATCTGCTTAGTCATGCACTGTAAACTTGCAACTAATTATAATCACACAACTGAGTTTCTTTTCCTTAAACCTTAGTTGAGGCGAAGTGAACTCAACACACCCAACATCAATAAACCTTAGCTGTGTGGAGTAATCTCAACACATCAGCGTCAAATGATTTCTATTATGCATATATGTCTATCTGATCTCGGGCTGCCCGTATACCTTCTCATGTCCTTTGGTACTAGGGTCCCAATAAATACTCGATCACCTTCTCTATGTTCTTTGGTGAGAGCTTCATAGAAATACTAGGGTTGCCCATATGCCTTCTCATGTTCTTTAGCATTGGGTCCCAATTCCATCTTTCTAGGGTATTGACATGCACATCACATTGATCATAAAATAACATAAATCATGATACCTCAGAGTTCTCAGAGCATTCATCAAACAACTAGCATGTAAAACTTAGGAACATTAACTAATACATTTTCAAGCTCTATCTTACATATAAGATATGTACTAGTTTCATACATAGGAGTACTGTAACACCCCCATCCTAGATATTTATATATATATCTATATCTTTACCTAGGAGTGAGTGTTACCTAGTCTGTATTCTGTTAAACACTGTTATATATGCATTTTTATATCATAACCAGCTGGTAAAATGCTTAGCCTTTACAACAGTTATGCAAAAATTTCCTAATAAGATAACATCATAAGTAAGATTTAAAAGGCTATGTTTAAAGTTTACAGGTATGCCTGGTGATCCTCACAAATGCCACTCAAAATAAGTACAATTTCTACATGGGGATGGGATTTACAAGTTCCCAATTACAAAATTCTAATTTGGCTCAAACGAATCTTGATGGTAGGCTAGGCACCCCAAACACGCTCGCTACCTGGAAAGAAAACATCAGAGAAACAAGAATCTATGAGCTACAATGCTCAGTGAGTGACTATCTAAAGTATAAACTCAATAAAAACATACTACAATCATTTGTATAAACTGCTTGGTCATGCTTCATAAACTTGTAAATAACTATAACTTGTAAATAATTATCATCACGTAAATGAATATCTTTTCATTGAACCTTTGTTGAGGCGAAGCGAACTCAACGCACCCAACGTCAATAAGCCTTAGCTGTGTGGAGTAATCTCAACACATCAACGTCAGATGCCTTTTATTCTACTTATAAGTCTGTCTGATCTCGGGCTGCCCGTGTACCTTCTCAAGTCCTTCGGTACTAGGGTCCCAAGGAATACTCAATCACCGTCTCTAGGGCTGCCCATATGCCTTCACGTGTCCTTCAGCGTTGGGTCCCATTTGAATCTTCCTAGTGCACAGACATGCACAATACATTTATCATAATTAACTATAATCATGATATCTTAGAATTCTCAGAACATTCATCTAGCAACTAGCTTGGTAAAACTTAGAACATTATCTGATACATTATCAAGCTCTATCTCACATATAAGATATGTGCTAGTTTCATACATTTGTACACTTCAACTCATGCTTCAAAGATATTATTAAGCATATAGAAAATAATATTCAAGTTAGCTTATCTCAAACCATAAAGTCATTCACGACTTATTCCGGCTCCGAGCGGGTTATACGCTTTCCCTAGCTCCTCTTGACCTGTAAACACACCTTTTTCGTGTTAGACATTTCTAATATTCCTCTTTATATTCACTATGTTTGCTTAAATATCTCAAACATGGTTTTCATCACTAGTCCCTCTCTTGTTTACAACTTATCATAATAAGCGAGATTCACAGGTATCAGCGAGATTATTAGATTAAACTACTCATAACCATGCGGCATCAGCAATACCCAGCTTCACGAGACTAGCGATATTACCTTAACAAGCGATACTTAGCGAGATTCAGCGAAAGTTATGAGACGTAAGGCCCTTTGCGTTACCAGCGGCACCTTTCTCGCTGATCACTCTCCAGCTCTTTAGCGATACTTCTGACCTAGCGACCCCCGATGACCAGTGTTTTCTCCCTTCTTTTTCTAACCCGTTCTTAAATCTGCTAAAAATCGAAGTCCAGCCAAAATCAGAACTTTCTATCTTTTACAAACTTGTATAGAAGTGAGCTTTCTAACTTACCTCAAGATTTCAAATCCTAGCTCTTCTTCGTTTGAGAACTATTCTCAAATAACTCCAGCTGCTTTGGATCATCTAGCAGCTCAACTTCGATTACTTTTTCCTAGAATTTAACATACTCTAGCTCAAATTCAGCTTAAACATCTTTCATAGAAGTTGCTAAGAATTAACTTACTAACCTTTAAAATTTTCGCCCTAGCTTCGACTTCCTCAGCTCATTCTTCTTCAAACACCGAATGATGTCTAGATTATCATCAACAGTCAAGCTTCTGATTCCAGCTTCAATTTCACCATGGAAATGATTTGGTTCCTACTTAACTTTGACATAAATAGCTTCTTCCACCTCTCCTCGTTATTCTTTTGCGAAAAAGGGTAAATCTGGGTTCGAAATATGTCTAAAGGGTTTATTTAGTCGGCGTACTTGCTTATATATATATACCACCGACTCACTAGTATGGCCATCACCTTCTTACTTAGGTTGACCGACGCAACCTTCTGTGCAAAGCTTCAGCAATGCATAGCTTAAACTTGTTGTTTTACAATTTCTCAACGACCCGTCGTCGGATAGCCGATTAACGCATGATCCTCTCGGCCACTTTTCTAATGTACCAACACATACCAACCTTCAATGCATAGTAGTCTCCAACGCATAGTGGCCTTCAACGCCTCGTGGCCATCAACGCCTAGTGACCTTCAATGCCTCGTGGCTTCCAATCACATGTGTCCATGCCGAGCTACCTTCTTCAACACATAGTACTAGTAGTCTCGTCAAGCCTCCGACATACTCTCAACGCGTAGCCCCACTAATGCATGGCCAACACTTAGCCACTTTTGCTCCCATACTACTCGGTCAACTTTCTCTATTCACTGCCCATCTCATAGTTTCTTCTTAACTTGCCAACTCCCAAATGTCAAGTAAGGGCTTACAACGTTTCACTACCGCATACTACCTGGCATTAAAGTCTCAAACGCATACTACTATGCGTTTGTTCCTTACCGCATAATACCATGCGTCTGCCTTAATTAGATACCATCATGCCTTCTTTTATGCGTTCGCACTCTTTGCGTTTATCTTTATGTCGTGCTGTGTCCAAGACCTTCCTCCTATCCTTGAGGTTTCCTTGATTATTCCTTTATGCACTCTTGTGCTCTATTCCAAGGTCATGTTTCCAAATCTCTTCCTTATGTGAGCTATTTCCTCAACGACAAATCCTATCGTATATCCATCTCCAGCCTCCTTCCTTTAGGCTTACTTCTCAATCTTCCCTAATAGGAGTTATGCATTTACCATAGATTGTCATTGCCTCTTTCCAAGATTCTACTTTATGCATTTTACCTTTATCATGCGTTTCCTTCGTCTCTACCATGCGTCCAACATGGTCTTCCACTAAGTATGCGTCCAACTTCACTTATCTCTCAGCTATTCTTTTTAACCCTGCCCCATCACTTGATGAGGTTTCCTTTCTTTCCATAGGTCTTACTTCTAAGCTTAAAATCATGGTTGCGTTCTCCTGATCTGTTTATCCTAAACAGTAGAATTCTCAACTTCAAGAATTACTTTGATTCCAAGATCCAGAATTCACTCAACGCAACCTTTCTATCAAATCCTTCTAATTCAAACTTCATCTACGGCCTATGTAAACTAACACTTGAGCACAACCGCTCTTGTCTAACTTCTTCCCTTTATAGGCTCTTCCACGAAATGGTCTTAGAAAAAGGGTGTGTCAAGTACACTTCAAATCATGCTTCATAGATATTACTAAGCATATATACTAAAAAAGAATATAACCAAGTTGGCTTATCTCAACCCCAATGTCACTCAGAACTTATTCCGAGCTCCGAGCGGGTTATACGCTTTCTTTAGCTCCTCCTGGCCTGTAAACACACCTTTTTCGTGTTAGACATTTCTAATATTCCTCTTTATATTCACTACATTTTCTTAAACATCTCAAACATGTGTTTCATCACTAATCCCTCTCTTGTTTACAACTTTTCATAATGAGCGAGATCCACAACTATCAGCGAGACTATTAGTGAGACCTACTTATAACCATGCGGCAGTAACGAGACCCAACTTAGCGAGACTGGCGATATTACCTTAAGAAGCGACACTCAGCGAAACTTCAGCGAGAGTTGTGAGACATAAAGCCCCTTTGCGTTACCAGCGACACTCGTCTCGCTGCTCACTCTCCAGCTCTTTAACGATATCCCTGTCTAAACGACACCTGATGGCCACTGCCTTCTTCTTTCCCTTTTAACTCTTTCTTTAACCTGTTAAACATCGAATTCCAGCCAAATTCAGAACTCCTTCTCTTCTACAAACTTGTAAGGAAGTGAGTTTTCTAACTTACCTCAAAATTTCAAACCATAACTCTTCTTCGTTTGGGAGCTATTCTCGAATAACTCCGGCTGCTTTAAATCATCTAGCAATTCAACTTCGATTAATTCCTCCTAGAATTTAACATATTTTTGCTCAAATTCAGCTTTAATATCCTTCATGGAAGTTGCTAAGAATTTAATTAACTTACTAACCTTAAAATTTTAGCCCTAGCTTCAACTTCCTCAGCTCACTCTTTTTCAAATACCGAATGATGTCCAGATTTATCAACAACAATCAAGCTTCTGGTTCTAGCTTCAATTTCACCATGAAAATGATTTGAATTCTACTTAACTTCGATATAAACACCTTCTTCCACCTCTCCTCGTTGTTCATCTGCGAAATGGGATCAATCTGAGTTCGAAATATGTCTAAAGTGTTTATTTATTCGGTGTACTTACTTATATATAAATATAGACCACCGACTCACCAGTACCACCATCACCTTCCTACTTAGGTTGGCCAACGCAAACCTTCTGCGCATGGGTTCAGCAACGCATAGTCTCAACTTACTATGTTAAAATTGCCCAATGCCTCATCGCCAGATAGCCGACTAACACATGGTCCTCTCAGCCACTCTTCTATGCACCAACGCATACCAACCTTCAATGCATAGCCCTTCTTGGCCACTCTTCTATGCACGAACCTTCAACGCATAGTGACCTTCAACGCCTAGTGGCCTTCGACGCATAGTAGCCTTCAACGCCAGTGGCCTTCACATTTGCGTCCATGCCGAGCTCCCTTCTTCAACGCATAGCTACCAGTGGTCTCGTCAAGCCTCAGACATACTCTCAATGCATAGCCCCACCAACGCATGGCCAACACTTAGCCACTTTTGCTGCTAACTCTCTCTATTCAATGCCCGTCTCATAGTCTCTTCTTAACTTGCCATCTCCCAATGTCAGGTAGGGGCTTACATTGGATTTCAATGGGTTTGGATCTGCCATTTGCAAGTTGCCGCCCAAGTGCTCTCCTCGCTTTGCCAATGTCATCCCTTTTCGTGGGTTATGCTGCAATTTCAAGATTTGGTTAGGCCAGGATGATTTTGGTAAGTATCATTGATTTTCTTGTAATTCGTGAATAGCCATCGGTGTTGGTTTTAATTGTTGTTACCCATTGGGTTTGGGTTTTCGATTTAAGCTTTGAAGGATTTTGAAACCGAAAGCAAGTTGTCCAAAAGGGTTAAAGGGTCCATTTTGGTTGGACCCATTGTTTGAAGTATGGAAGATGACTTTGATAGTTGCACTTTGGATCTGTTTTCAAAGGGTCTTTGGAGCAAGTCGAGATTGGAGGAGCTAGTGGTTAAAAATCTGGAATTGGATGTTTTGGTTGGCTTTGGCTTTGATCGCTTTTTGGCGTATCCTCAAGTAAGGGACTTACTACCAAGTCTATGCTGATGCCCATGATTACTTATTAACTAGATTATGGTTATTGTATGGACTGGATTACTACATATGGCTGGTTATGGTTATTGTATCCACTAGTATGATGATTGAATTGGAAACTCTGTTTGATTATGTTAGTGATGACTGCTATAGAAACCTTGTTTGATTATGTTGGTGATGACTGCTATGGAAACTCGGCTGATTATGTTTGTAATGACTATTATGTCGGGGTGATTGTTATCCTGTTTATCATGTCCTGTACCCTATTGACATGAACCTTTGGGTACACTGATTATGATTATGATTATGATAGGTGTCCCTCGGGATCACCACCTATGTTTATGTTTATGACTGTGACCTTCGGGATCACTGCGTGCTTTCGTGTTTGCTACTTATGCCTATGCCTATGCCTATGTTGGGTACACGGGTGCACATAATAAAAGGATAACAACCTCACCTAGTAGGCCCAGTAGTGGGTCACTTACTGAGTACTTTGAACTCATTCTTTTCATGTTATGTTTTTCAGGTAAAGGAAAGGACACCTCAGCGAATGATGAAAGAAAACCTTAATCATGCCATTGGGACTAGTCTGATGCTTCCGCACAAGATATTTATGTTTTTCATCTTTAAGAATTTTGGTTATGTCATTTGGATTCAAAACTTTATTATTTTTTCTTTTAAAATTCTCACGATTAGATGATTTATGCGAGTTTCCTATTTTATTAAAATTGTACAAGGGGTACCCTGATCAAAGATTTTCAGTTATTTGAATTTTGCAAAAGATATTTATTTTAATCAAAAAGTTATTTTTATTTTTGTAAAATTATAAAAATGAGTTGTTTTAAATATATGCATGCATATAGTGACGACCTAGTTCAAGTCCTAGGGAGTCGGGTCATTATATAATAGGTTGTGATGTTTGAAGGATAGTGAGCCGTAAAGATCGAGTTTGGAGCTGAAAATTTGAGGTTAGTACATTAACTCATTTCTTAATAACTTTTGTGAAGGAAATCTAAGCTGAATGTGAAGGAAAACAGGTGAAATTGTCTGTATAAGTGACTGGTTTGATTTCTCGAGTAATCTGGATCAGGGTGGAGCAAATTTGGGTTATCCATCGAACGAAGGGGAGTTAGACCCTAAATTTTGGAGGTAAATCATTTAGATGACTATGAGCAAGCCCATTTCCTTTCTTGAAATGAAGTTGCAAAGTTAAAAAGTTTCATTGTCATTGAAGCTATAAAAATTAATTCTCAAGATACTTAAAGGGAGGAACGCTAACCTACTCAAACATACTCCAATTATGTTTGTATCCGGAGGCACTACAAGTAAGACTTAAAATTCTCACGACAAACTTTTGCAAGTTTGGAGTTGATTGTCCAAAATTATCCCATCCTTCTACTATAGACACATACCAAAAATATATATTAATAGCTTATAGTTGAGACTTGAGTAATCCTGTAGTTATCAAACACTTAAAAAGTTAAATTTTACTTGGATATATTTTATCCCTTTTCTGATTGTTAAAGTTTGTGCAAACAATCCTTCAGCTCTCTTATACTTGCTTAGTTCTACAAGTATCTTGTCTTGTATATTCAAATAAGCAACCATTCTTGTTATACATGAGTACAACCCACTAACTATTTCATCATACTCCTGAATGTTAGGATTTGAATAATAGAATCCTAGGTTAAAATAATATCCCACTGCATGCAAAGAATGATGCGACTGAAGCTCCCATCTCCTATCAATAATTGTAAAAATGTCCTTGTATTTTTCTTTCCTATCATTAAATGATTTAGCAATAGCTTCCTTAGCTCTATCCATGGCCTCATAAATATATCCTATAGGAGACTTCTCGCCATCCATCAATCTAAGTACTCGCTCTAGTGGGCCTGTGTCACACCCCCTCCCAGGTACCCTCTTGAATCAGGAGTGAGTGTGAAGACAATAGACACCGACCCTCTCACGACATCCACTGTTAACCCTAACATAAAACCATCACCTGATAAATAGTTATATAATCAATTCATATCATAACTTACACTAGGGTTTAACGATTAACATAGTCAACTTAATTCCGAATGTTTAATAATTACAACTACTACACTTGACTCTCTCAACCCTCACTACATGTACAATATTTACTTAAGTTTAATATTTACAATTTTCAAGTTACTAGACTATGAAGATGGGCCCAGACGAGTATCTTCTGTAGGCGAAGCACCTCGGACACGCTCGCTACCTGGAAAACAGAGAAACATGGAAAACATAAGCTAAACGCCCAATGAGTGACTACGTAAGAATCCTCCTTTAAACCATGTAAGCTACAACATAGAATCCAGCTATAACAGTAATATCATGTGTAATTCATAGCTTAAACATACATTTGCATTCGAGTAAAAGACATACGTAAACTAGTTTTCCTAAAACCTCTCCTTAATTGAGACGGAGCGAGGCTCAACGCTACTCAACGTCGAAATAACTTTAGCTTTGTGGAGTAATCTCAACACATCAGCATAATTACACATACACATATCCAGGGTCATCCAAGTATCTTCTTCGAGTCCTTCAGTACTGGTCCCTTAATACATTTTCGGCCAGCCACATGTCTTCTCCTAGTACTTCAGCATTGGGGCCATTTCCATACATAATTCACCCATATGCCTTCTCCGAGTCCTTCAGCATAGGGAGCATTTTCATACATATTCTACCCAAATGCCTTCTCCGAGTCCTTCGACATTGGGAGTCATATTCATACATAATTTTCCCACATGCCTTCTCCGAGTCCTTCAGCATTGGGAGTCATTTAAATAAAACTATAACATAGCATAAATCGTGCATTTGAAACATTTCATTCATCACTTCATTAATCACATGCTTACATGCTTTCGTTTACTCACATAATTATAAATTTCATACTTTACTTAGCTAATTAAACAGCCATGTAGGCCTTTCACAAAACTGACAGCTCAATCAGTATATATATTTATCACATTCTTTTCATCACATAACACGTGCGATACTTGTAAAATTCATGAAGATGTTTCACATAATCAAGTTTCAAACATATATTCAATCAAGAAACTATGCTTGAATTAAACATTTAGAAATCGAGTGTCACTCACAACTTGTCCTAGGCCTTGAGCGGATTATACACCTTCCCTAGTTCCTCTCGGCCTGAAATAACACATTTCTCGTGTTAGACTTCCCTACAGTTTCTTTTTACAAACCATTAAGTTTACACATTGGTATTTTATTCATGTTTCACCACCGAGATCAACATCTTCCAAAAACAATCATAATAAGCGAGATTCTATACCACTAGCGAGACTACTAGCGAGATTCCACACTACTAGCGAGACTACTAGCGAGATTAAACTACAAGCACACGGCACTAGCGATACCATGGGAGCGAAACCAACGAGACTCACCTGAGCAGCGATACCCAGCGAGAGTTGTGAGACGCAAAGCCTTCAGCGTTACCAACGATACTCGTCTCGCTACTCACACTTAAATTCCTAGCATTACCCTAGTTCCAGCGATACCCACTATCTCAGTTTCTGCCTTTCCTCTTATTCTCACTTCTATCTGTTAAAAGTCGCATTTTCAACCAAATTTAGAACTTATTTATTTCTACAAACTTGTAGAGAAATGTGTTTTCTATCTTACCTCAAATTTTTTAGGCTTAACTTCTCCTCGTTCGTCAGATATTTCAAGATTACCTCGCACTACTACAGATAGCACAGCAATTCTATATCAATCACTTCCACCCAAAAGTTTACATATTTATCTTAATATTCAGCTCAAATATCCTTCATAGAAGTTGTTAAGAATTGAGTTAACTTACTGACCTTAAAATTTCAGCCCTAAACTCAATGTCTTCAGCTCGTTCTTCTTCAAACACCGACCATGCTCGGATTGCACTACAGCAGCCGGACCCACTGTTCTAGCTTTAGTTTTACCACGAAACCGATCTGAATTCTCCACAATTTTGCCCTAGACACCTTCTCCTACCTCTCTTTAACTTTCAACTGTAAAATGGAACTTATTTAAGCTTTTGAATGTGTAAAGAAATGATCAAACACTCAGCTTACTCACTTAAATAGGTCGCCGACTTGACCTCTACTTTGTTTTCCTTTAAAAATGAATTGGCTAACGCATGTTACTTCATCACAGCCTCACCAACACATAGTTTTAGCTCATCAACGCATAGCAGCAGTCCTTCATCACATAGCAGCAGCTCTCCAACGCAAGGTGGCCTTACCAACGCATGGCAACCTTCACCAACGCATGGCACACCCTTACCAATGCATAGCACACCTTCTCCAACGCATAGGACACCTTCAACGCATGATAACTCATGCCTTAAGGCTCTCAGCTACTCTTTTACTTACCTTCTTTACCTTGTCATCTTCCAAAACTAATCTTTATAGGTTATTAACTTCCAAAGCTAAGTGTGGGGCTTACAGCCTGATACTTTAAAAACAAAAACAATTGCAGTAAAAAACTAGCCAACAAAATAGTCTGAACTACTCACCTGCCTTGTTGCTCCATGCTCCATTTACTATTCTTCCATTCATCTGAAGTAAACATCTTCCTCGAGTTGTTCTTTTGACGATGTAACTTGATAATGTGATGCAATCATTAACAAAACGAGTTTTAGTTGGTCTAATCAACTTTTTTTTATCAGTAAATTGTCTCATCATATTTAACAATCCTAAATGAACATCAATAAAATTGCTAATTTCTCCATGTCTCTTTTCAATGCTTTGTGAATATTGGAGATCTTGTATAAATCCTCCAACATCAAGTCTATGCAATGAGCGGCACACGGCGACCAAGCTGATTGTGGTCATTTGGCTTCTAACAATCTCTCTATTAACAAAGTAAAATAAGAACATATTAGCCTTTTAACAAGGTACTAGATAATTTCAAAAGAAGTAACAAATACTTTGCTTTCTTACTTGCCATCACATTTGCAGAGGCACTATCAGTAACTACTTGCACAATATTAGTTTCTCTATTGCACTTTACAAAACCACCGAGCAACTCAAACATTTTCTTCCCGTTCTTTACATAAGATGAGGTATTATTTCTTCTATACGTCCATCCATCAGCCATAACAATGCATCCAACTTTGACCCACTTCGCCTTCTGACTCTTCATGAGCTCATGAGTTGTCACACCCTACTTTTAAAAACCAATGCGTTGAAGAGCCTATAAAGAAAAGAAGTAAAAGATCATGTTGGATGCATGGTCAGGACTAAGGTAACGCATGGTAAGGGTGGACGCATAGGAAGTAACCCGAGAGCTTGAAGGAGAAGAAGTGAAACGCATAGGAGGTAATTATAAAGAAGATGTAAGCATTGGCTTAAGTCGGACGTATGAGTAAGGATTAAAGTTGAATAGTGATGCGTTAAAAGGAAATCTAAAAGAAGAATAGAACGCATAAGGTAGAATTAAGGAAAAAGGCTATAATAATTTAAGGGTAAACCACTTAGTCGAATGTTTATCACTCAAGAGAAGGGTTTGTAGTTAAGATATGGATATAAGGAAAGAAGTGATGGATGCATACCAATTTATCATCAAAGAAATATTTTAGTACAAGGAAAAGGTTAAATGAATAACCTTGGATTACAAGTACAAGAACGCATAGAGGGATAACCAAGGAAAATCCTCAAGGATAGGAGGAAGATCATGGACGCAGAACGAAGTAAAGGTGAACGCAAAGAGCACAAACGCATAAAGGAAGGTCTTGAGTTGGATTTGGTTAACAAGGGTAAATCACATTGTCGGATTTGTGATCACACAAGGGAAGGATTTGTACCGAAGACTTGACATAAGGGAAGAAAGTTGGACGCATGGTATGATGCGGTAAGGTACAAATGCATAGTAGTGTGTGTTTGAGACATTGATGCCTAGTAGTATGCGGTGGAGAAACGAGTTCAAAGGTAGTATGGCCGAGAGTAAGGAAAATAAGTAATGAAGCTAAAACCTTAAAGGAAATTCAATGGATGCATAGGGGCATAATGTTGGATGAATAGCTTGTATATTGGAATATGTTGGACGCATAAGATAAACTTATAAAGGCTAGGTGGCTTCATATAGACTTGACACCTTATCAGTAGGAGGTGTTAGAAGGCATGTTAAGTGTTTCATGCAAGGTGACACTTGGACTAATGCATGGTTAGTTAAGCATGCAGCGTGACATGTGGCAAACAAGTGGCAAAAAAGAGAAGAGAAGTGGGATGGCAAGCCCTCTATAAATAGAAGCTTGAGGGAAAAGGAGCAACTGATGATTCTGAAGTGAGAATTCTTGAGAGAAAGGGGAGAAAGAAGGCAGAAATGAGGAATCCTTGCATCCGTAGTAGAAGTCTGCGGCCAAAAGAGAAGATATTCTTAACAACTTAGCTATCTGGTGTTAAAGAAGTTGTCTTGCGTCTAAGGGGTCAGCCTTGCGTTTAAGACGAACTTAACGTTCAAGGTGAATGCCGCGTCCAAAGATAGGCGATGCGTTTAAGTTGGACCTTGCGTTCAAGTTGGACCTTGCGTCCAAGAGAGGTCGACGCATCCAAAAGAGAAGTAAGAAGAGTTAGGCTGCACTTTTTGTTAGTTATCAACCTTGCATTGAAGGGCAGGGTTGCGTCCAACCGAGCTGACAGAGGAATATTAAGCCTTGCGTTCCAAAGTTAGAACGCTGCGTCCAAGAAGCTCGGGAAAGAGAAAATAGAGGGAAGGAAGAGGAACAATTTTTTAGCAAGTACAATGTGAGTAACACTAACGTTTTTCTTAAAATATAAATGAGTTCTTTACGATTAATATCATTGGTTTGAAATATGTTTTCATAAGTTTTCAACGAATAGTGCATGCATTTTTATTTGGGAAGCATTTGAGTAGGCTGGTTATTTGTTATAAGTTTATAAGACGCATGGTGATAGATAATATATGTTTTCTTGATTTTACTGAAACGCATGATGATATGATTTCATGAAAGATGTGGAAATAAACCTAATGAAAGGCATGTGTTTGATATTAAAGCATTGAAATTGAGTTTATTGGAAGCATGTTGTTTTGATATTATATGATTTTATTTGGAAACGGTTTACGAGTTATTGATATAATGTTTCCAAAATATATTGTGTTTTATAAAACTTTGAAAAGGCACCCGAGGCTCAGGGACTTGGAGAAGGCCAAAGGGTAGCTGGGATATAGAAAAGGTACCCAATGCTAAGGGACTCGTAGAAGGCAAATGGGTAACCTAGATATGGAAATGGGACCGCAATGCTCAGGGACTTGGAGAGGCATTGTGGGCGGCCCGGGTTATAATACCTATGTGCACATAGAGGAATATACGACACTGATGTGTTGAGATTACTCCACATAGCTAGGGAAAATCGACGTTGAGAAGCGTAAAGCATTGCTCCGCCTCAACTAGGAAAAATGATTTTGAAATGAATGCGATTTTTGAGGATTTACTCTAAAACAGATATGCATGAGTTAACAATGGTTTTTTAGCATATTATAATATGATTTGAATTGTTATATTTTATGGGAATTTGAAATATTTATATTATGACCAATGTTACAGTTAAAGTAAGATGTTTCCAAAACTGTTGCTCACTGAGTTGTTAGCTCATTCTTTTATATGTTTTTCATTTTTCAGGTAGCATGACAGTTCATGTTATCGATCGAAGTCGAGGTTTGTCAAGAGTGTGTTAATGGTATTATCGTCCTAGGAAGGGTAGCTAAATGGACCATAAGGTAAGTTTGATAGTGGGAATCGATCGGGAAGTCGATGACTGCTATCCTCACGCTTCGTCTCGGGCTACGGGAGGATAGTTCGGCGTGGGGCGTGACATGAGTGGTTTCTAACTCCTTTTTTAAACACGACTCTCTCAATTCACGATAAGATGGTGGTTTCAATCCAAGATAAAATTGCTCTATTGATTCAATTATAGGGGCAAAACTCTCATACTTGCAAGCATTGAGAGGTATTTCGACATCACAAAACCATCGAGCAATTCTTTGGGTGGTGTTCTCCTTCATTTTCTTTTGTAAACTGTATTGATCATAGTTTGTTTTCCCTTTCCTTTGTCATTCTTTCTATTTCGAACCACAGTTTCTGAGATGGTGTAAAGTATGCATCCATTAGGCCCTTTTGTCTTGGCTTCTTTGAACTTGGACCACTTGGTGTCGCTCTTTTATTTGAATTGCTTACACTCACCTCATCTTCATCCTCATCGTGGATATCGTGATCTTTTGCATCAATGTCCGCAATCAAATTCCTTTGTTATTTAATTTTTTTTCTTGGACATATACTCTTTAATTTCTTCCTTCACATGATTTAGACATTTTCTCCAAGTTGTGGCATTTATGTAACCACCAACAAGATGTTGTTTCATCCTATAGACCCCACCATTGGTTATTTTTAAACAAAATCCACACACAAATGTATTGATATCTTGGTCGTTTTGCAATCGAGCATATTTTCATGTTGAAACTTTTCTTAAGCTATCCTAAGCCATCTATGTCATGAAAATTGCAATGCAATTAACAAAATAAATTAACAATCATTAGAAATGTAAAACTAATAAATTAAGAAACTAAGGATCATAGTTAACAAAATATTGGAATGGAGGACAAGTTACCGAGTGGCAGCCAAATATGGATAGTACGTACTGATTTTGAAGATTCTTCTCGATTTTCTGAATAAAAAATAGAACCAAAAGGATACCATTACAATATTATTATTTAAGAATGACCAAGTGAGGATGGACTAAAGAGAATAGACATGTGAATTAGGGAAAAAATAAGATGAAATAAGAAGCTCTCACCAGAGTTCGCTACCAAATGCAAATGGGTAGTATAAACATTTCGTCTCTATTTTTTCGATTGGGAACGAGGCTAGAAGCTCTATTTTTTCTTTTTCTTTTTTCTTTTTTTATTAAGATGATTGAAGCTTGGCGAGGCATATAAAGTTGAAAAAGAAGAAGAGGATTGAAACTGTCTTCTTCTCTGTTTTTTCTTCAAAAAACAGAGTTAGGGCGTTTAATCTTCAAAAAGCAGAGTGGCTCGAGAGTTGGAGCAGAAGAATAATGATAACAAATAAATTCGAAAGTAGGAACGCCAATGGGTGTGGTTGTGCTTGCCGTTTCATCTACTACCCTACTCTAGTCTTTGAAGAAAAAACAGAGATAGTGATTGGTGAAACAGCGAGATGTCGTGAAATGCCGAACAACAAATCATGGTTTCTTTACGTTTAAGTAAATAGGTTTAAACTTTAAATATTCATTATTTTTCAATAAGAACCCTAAAATGCAGCATTTTGAGGGTAAAGAACTTTTTTTAAAAAAAAAAAAAAAAACAATGTGGAAGCACACGCTATGTGCCTAGGCATGCGCTAACATGCAACTTCCTCATTGTGCCTTGACTATTTGAGGGGAGGCACCCTGCATGTGCCTTGCACCTAGGCGCACACCCAATGACGTCTTTTAAAACACCGCCTTCTCCAATCGCTAGGATGATCGTATATAATCTCCTAAGATAATTTCAATTAAAGTTAGTAACATATGTTTAGAAAGTTATAGTAATATATACTAAACAGTAGTATATATTTGTTATAAACACAAACATAAATAAAGTAAATTATTTCATTAAATGAATTTACATGAATGGTATATATACCTCAAATTTAGCATTAAAATCCTCTTGCTCATTGTTGATATTGTCTTGTCCTTGGCCATCGGGATACTCGCAGATAATATTAAATGTTATCACATATGTTACAAACTCATAGTATTAATACACAAAACAATAGTATATATGTTATTCATATCATTAAATAACTTGTTATGACAAGTTTAATTAGTATATTTTGTAGACCATGTATTATACTTGAAAAGTGTATCCATATGGAATTATTTGTGTTGCAAAGGCATCTTTCTCCTTTCTTCAATTTATTCTCCTAGTTTTATTACTCTTAAAGGAATTAATTCAAGTGTCATGTCTTCTAATAATAGGTCATACAATTTTGATGTTATAGGCACTCCAACATTTGTAGGGTTGAAATCCCTAATATAGCAAAAGCAGTACAGAACCAAACTTGAAATTAATTGGGATTTTGAAATACTCATACACTGTAAAAATAAAATACAGAAAATCTACTGTATTAATTCTAGGGTTAAGCATGTTTTTAGAATTTAGAAGTCTTACGTTCGTTGTCGACTCTGAATCTACAAATCTCCTTTTGTCTTATTAGAATTAAAAAAAAAAAAAAAAAAAAAAGATGTATCCAAAACTTTTTTTTCTTTTTCAAGCATATATTGAGAGAGATAAGGAAACGTGGGAGTAAACTACGTAAAGAGTAACTCCCACGTATGAGAGTTACATTTTTTAATTAATTAATTATTTAATTTAACAATTAAATAAATAATTAATAATTAATTTAATTTAATTTAATTTAATTAACTATTTCATTTAAATCATATTTAAATGAACATCTCCCATATAACCTATAGTTTTAATATGAATCTAATTCATATTAATATTTGAACTACTTCAAATATTTAATTCTCTCAAAAAATTAATTTTGTATCATATCTAAAATTAAATATATATTATCAATTTCAATAAAAAAAATAAAAAAATAAAAAAATAACTTTATATTATAATGTATCATCATATATTATATTATTTCCCTAAGTAAATTTGAACATTTCAAAATTCATTCAAGACATAAATACTTCAACACTCTTCATGAGCTAGGAAGGGGACCTAATGGACCTACAAATCAGAAGCTCCAACGATATGAGATTAATCAACTAAACTCATTAACCACATTAATCAATATTTGTTAACTGTGGGTACACTTCACCAAAGACCCACAATTACACCCTTCTCACTGCAGATATATTTTTGTGTCCATGAATATAGACCAATAACAACAAATTAGTCTTTCACAAGTGTTCGTAACACCAACTGGGTCAAATTATCGTTTTACCCCTGGGTTACTTCTAAATCCTTAAGTACCAATGCTTCTCTAATGAACAACCTATTTATGGTCCAACCATTAAATAGAAACCCCTCTCGGGCCAGTGAGAGGGTAGGGCTCTTTGTTCAAGTCCCGGAGACACCATTTAAGGGAACACTCATCTACTTACCCTAAAGATGGGAATGAGTGAATTCCATCCTGTAATAATTATGTTCCCAATTTGCCTAGGTCTTGTCCCCAAGATGGTAGGCTTATTAAGTCGGAAACTGCCACTCTCACCCATACAAATAAAAGAACAATCCCTCGTGAACAGGAGTTCATAATATACTCAAGATTAAGATTAAGTTGTCTAGGTCATCCTATTAAAATAGAAACCTAACTAGTCAACGGAGTTACATCTAGTGATCACTATTTCGTGGTCTGGTCTTATGCGAACTCATTACATAGGATACCCCACTCGCATGTCATGACCTACATGAACGTGTTAGATAAAGTGAATCGTATCCTAACCCTTTAGACTATATCTTGAACATTGATCTCCGTATGTCTCCACATACAGTTCAAGACTCATAAAACATAAAACAGCCTAAGATGTTAGTTTATTGGATTTAGGGTTACAAAACAAACAAAAACAATTAATAATGCTTATTGAAATAACACATCAATAACCTTTTATTAATGATTTAATGGCGGCCAAAAAATTACATTTACTATCTACGAGTTTTAAGGCATAAAACCTAACAACAACCAACAACATTATCATCTATTTTAACACGTTTAGCTTCTGGAGTATTATCTTCATCCTATACAATGAAATATGATAGTATGAGTAACTTCTATTTATTATCAATAATGTACACTTGAATATAATTCATATAGTTTAGATTAAATCTTACATCAGATGAAAGGTTAACTTCTATTTTTTTAAAATTTTATTTTTTGTATCTTGATTTTCCCGATTTTACAAAAATTATATATACACATGCCTTAAAAGGTAGTTTTCAATTTAAAATAGTGAAATCCTGCAAGAAGCAATTTACACTGAAGTGCTTTGAAATGTGTTTCTTCCACTTTCTAGGTTTTCTTGTTTCTTGATTTAGGTGTTGTCCTTTCTTTTGCTCCTTGACCTTTTGTATGTCTCTATCTCTCTTTACACCATTTTTTCCTTTCTCCCTAACTTGATTTCTGCTGCTATTCATAAATAATTAAAGTGGGTTCCAAAATTTTAAAATCCCTAAATTTATGGATATCTAACTAATGAGTGGGTTTACATCAGTTTTAAATTTTCTATGACGTATAATGATTACTTTTTCATAAAGAATAGTGTCTTCCTTATTCAAGTTCCCTATAAAAAGTCATATATAGACATATATTTATCTATAAACACCCAAATTAGTTGTAATTAATTTTGGTTGGAAGGTGTATCTCTGTATAAGTTTAAAAACACCTTATTACTATCAATTTCAATGTTTCTGTTCGTATACATACAATGAAATTCTTTCATACACTAAATTTTGACTCATTCGGTACTTCCGGACATATAAGGTACATTTTACACTGAGAACACAACGTTTTTGACGTTCCAAGGTTTTGTTCAAGTGTCCCTTTATATGTATATACGTGGCTCTAATATCGTGGACTAGAAATTTTGTATTTTTGGTATTTAATTTTATTTTTGTTTATGATCATTTTTATAATTGTTTATAGTTTATTAGTTAGATGTCCTTAATTGTAGGATTGACTTAGTTGGTTAGATTTATTTTAAATTACGGAAAAAAAAAAAAAAAAAAAAAGCTAGATTGAGGGGTATTTTTGTCCTATAAATACTAAAAAAACTACTAAACTACATGATATAGGATTAGTATTATAAATATATTATTTAGTGTAGATATCCATAACCTATATAGATTACCAAATATCATAAACGTCTCATTGAATTTCATGTTGTAACATGCACCATCATTGAATTCTATATTAGAACATACACCATTCCGTGTCGTACAAATAGTGGTCTATGATGCCTTTGTAATACACACCAACAATTGAATTGAATTGTTTTCTCTACTTTCTAATTCTCTCTACTTTGTTCTTTACTTTGTTTCTTTTTATTCTTGTTTTGTTCTTGCACTAGTCTTATTTTACAACACGTTATCAGTACGAGTCTCTACCACTTTGAAGATTTTGTAGAGATTAGATTTGATTCATTGGAATATCAGGAACACTAAATACATACTAGAATTTTGTCCATAATTTTTTATGTATTTAAAATTTTGTTTAAATATGGTGAGTATTTTGATTTTCATGATTTGGTCGTGTTTGGGTTAGAGGAAACAAAAATTATATGTATGCGTTTTATATATTCATCATTAGTTTTCTCACTACTATCATTCATCTTTATTCTATTAAAATTTAAGTTCAAAAGAAGGTGAGTATTTTAAATTTTATCATATAATGCAATATATGTAGATTGTGAAATTGAAATGCAAATCTAACGTTAATTAGGTTTTTGCATTAGATCAATTTCTAAAATTTATGTACTTTTATGAGTTGTTTTTAAATATGGTATGAGTGAGGTTTGAAAATGAATCTGACTAAGCATTCATGATGGAGATTATGATTGTATGGAAAACAAATTTTGAATAATGTGATGCATACCTACAAACAAAATTAATCTCCTTTTTAAGTTCTTATTTGTGTGGGAAAAGACAAAATTATAGGATAAATGTTTACTTGAGTGGTCGTGGCCCGTGCATGTGCAAACACATCAAGTAATCAATTGAATAAAAACAATTGGTAGTGTTTATTCTTAATTTGGTGTTTTAATCCGCACGAAGAAACTTTTGGTAAAGGAAAATTGATATGGTCAATCAAGATATATCATGAGTTTAAATTCTAGTAATTTAAATTGTCTTCGATTTCTTAAGACTACCAAATTGTAAATTGTCATATATGTTTAAAATTGTTTGTTACCTTGCATAAAGTATGTCATTTAGACTAATGTATAAATTATGATCTTATTTTAGATTTAATTGAGATGTTTCCTAATTAGTTTATATTTTTATATATTTGAATAGAAAAAATATTAAATTAGGATGTTTATCTTTCATATTTATAATAGTTGAAAGTTTCTGATAGGGATTAAGATTCTCTCCTATTTATAGTATCTTTTATCTTTCAAATATGATTAGAATAAATATCCAAGACTATCTTTAATTTTATTTTCAAAGGTTTAATATTTTTGATATTAAAGATTATTCATTAAGTGAATTAGTTTTTAATAATATAAAAAATAAATCTTAATAGTTCACTTGGGTCATTAATCTATTAATTAGCTACTAATTAAAAGATAGATTAAAAAAATTGGCTATAAGGAAGCTATTGTTCTGGCTAGGTTGAGGTATTTATTAGATTATCTAATATTTAAATTACTCTGATATGGTTAAATTTGTGAACTTTAGAAATTTGTATATATAGTGATTATATACATTTGATTGAATTCCATGGTAGCAAAGTTTGAAAGTCATGTACAATAGTTAATTACTCTTCCTAAAGCTAATTTTGATTCAATACACCTGAAGTTGGACAAATCAATTAGTAAGATGGACTTTAAAGTTGAATTGTTTTTTCCCACGTTTATTAAGTAGATGCGCCTGTAATTACACATATTTTAAATCAATAAATGCTTATAGACTAATAAGCATATGTTATTTGCATATATCAAACATGCTCCTTCAGTAGTCATTTGAGAAATAAATTGTGAAACATGATAAACATGAATATAATGTTATTTGAAATTGAATAAAACAAATGAGCATATGATTTTATGTGAAATCATGAATCTCAACCAAATAGTTCAAAAACATTCCTTGAAGTGAATGTTGCAATATTTTAATAATTGTTATTGAAATCATGATTACAGTTGAGGAAGACATAATTATTATATTAAAACCGCACACATGAGAATTTCATTTTTCAAATGTAATGCAAAAGAGACAATACTCTTGTACCTGCCGTACATTTAAAAGTCTTTTTGAAATTTAAAATCCATTGTAATGAAAAGGAAAATAATGTGTGGAAGCAAACTTTCAAATTTATTAAAATCTCTCGGGGAGATAATTTATCTTTTTAACCCCTAAATATAATGTCATTTGGATGCTGCAAGTTTTTTAGAATCTCCTAAAGAGATGATTATTATTTTTGACCGACTTGTATATGGGATATTTTGATTTCTTTAAATCTCCTCAAGAGAACGAGAATAATTAATATTTATGTTTTGCATATAGTGCATCTATGCATATTATATTTAAAGTAGACAATTCCAAAAGTCAAAAGGATTATGAAGTGAAAAATCAAGAATGTTATTAAATCCTATAGACTTGACTTTGGAAAAGAAAATATTATTTTGCCCAAAAGAGTAAAGTTTATAATTGATATACTTTATTCTCTTGTAAATCAATAAGAAGTTTAGTAATTTTGAAAGGTATACGTTGTAATAGATATCATCAAGAGAGATTGGTAATAAGAATAATATATGGTATTTATATATTATATCTATTATCTCTTATGAGATATGCATATAGAAAAGTTGTTTGCTTTTCCTTCTAAATTTTATTACACACACATTTGTGTAATTGAAATATATGTAACAATGAACCTGACATTCATTGATCCAACTATGTTTTATTTGACATGGATGAGTCATTTTGGGGAAACAGTGAAAATAATAATTGGAAATATACATTGACATCTACTGAAGAACTAGAAATTTATTATATCTAATAAATTATCATGTGTGGCATGTTCTCAATGGATTAATTATCAAACTCTCACTGGCGAGTTTACATCCCAGACAGTTGGTAATTATTATTGTATATTGATTGGGATAAATGTTGAACCTCCTGTAGTTTATGTTCAAATAGCAAAGCTTTTAAATCTGTATGAAATCATGTTATTTTGTATGCTCTAAACCAATTACTGCTTATGACCAGAAGTCAAATATATTTCATGTGCAAGATGTGCAATAAATATTTAAATTATTGTTCCACAACAACAATTAAGATGATGAAACTGAAGGGAATTGAATCTCGGAGGAAAGTGTGATCGCGTTCTTTGATTTTTTGTAAGAATTAAAAATACAAATAATTAAGAAAAGGTTTAGCAACATACCTTTGTCGACCCATAATTTCAGCAAAATTTCTTCTTGAACCGATAGTCTTCTCCTTGTAGTCTTCCTTTGCCATGAGATCTTCCTTGCTATGACTCTAGCAAGGATCCAGTTTGTGGGAACCACTTCTTGAATGAATAGAGGGAATAGGAAGAAAATTTGTCTTAGAACTTTTCTAAGAAATTGAGAGAATTTCTAGAGGGAGAGTTTTAGACTAATCGTAAAGATTATTCTTGTAGAGAGTGTCTCCTATGAGAGCTTCCAAGGGCCCTATTATAGAACTCTATGGGTTACTCCTAATTCAATTGGGATAACCCCTCTATAGAAATTTTAAATTAAAGATTTAATAGTATCTAATATTAATAAATATATTGAAATAATATCTAATGTTAAATGGTTTAAAATATTTAAATCTTATTTAAATATTTATTTTCTACACAATCTTTAATTTGGATCTCATCCAAATTAAGTAATTGATTATTTGAATCCAATTCAACTTAATTAATTAATTTTCCCTCTATTGATTTATATGGATTTCATCCAAATAAATAATTAATTATTTGAATCATACCCAAATAAATTAATTCTCCATATTATATAGTTATAATTTGAATCTTATTCAAATAAACTTTATAGTAAATGGTGTAATTACTTGTAACCAATACAATTAATATTTTTCCTCATAAATTTGAACATTTCAAATTTTTCTTTCAACATAGTTGATCCTTGTTGGTCCTTAGTGAGCTAGCAAGGGGACCTTATGGACTTGTATATTATAAACTCCAATGATCCGAGATTAATTAATTAAACTATTTAATTAAATTAATCTTCATTCATTAACTACAGGGCAAACCACTATAGATCCGTAGTTAGACTCTTATGCGCTGTAGGACAAGTTGTGTCCATGGATATAATCAGTATAAGCAAGTTGATCCTTCACGAGTTGTTCATAATTACAGCTGGATCAAATGTCCATTTTACCCATGTAATTACCTATTTTTCTTAAGTACCATTGATTTCTCTAATAAACAATTTTTTTATGGTACAACCATAAACTAAGTTCCTCTTAGGCCAATGAGAGGGTGGGGCCCCTTGTTCAAGACCCGAAATCAGCACTTAAGGGAACTACTCATCTACCTATCTGGGAAGGAGTGAATTCCATCTTGTGAAGTTATGTTCCAAGCTCCTCATTTAGTCAAATCCTCAAAATGGTAGGGTTGGCAACTCGGGCCACTCTCACCCATGCAAATCAAAGGACCGACCTTACAGACAGTAGTTCATAAGTCACTCAGGATTAAGATCAAGTCTCACATGATCATCTATGAAATATTAAACTCATAAATTAATAGATTTACAAAGAGAGATTAAATATTTTGTGGTTCGGTCTCAACTCTTTGTATAAGATACCCTCACTCACATGTCTTTACATGAAATGTCTCTACATGAACGGTTTGGATCAAACCATTTATAACTATTACAAAGTGGATCGTTCTTATATCCATATACTATAGACCTTTAGGTTATTTCTTGAACATGATCCACTCGTATGTCAACTACACACATGTTCAAGACTTCATGCAATAACATTGGATTTTTCCGTTAATAGATAAATTCATATTACATAATTAATAATTAAATTAATTAACTAATCAATTACGAGGCTTTAGGGCACAAATCCCAATAGAAACAATTTAAAATGATCCTCAAAAGTGGTTACAAATTGATGTTGATATTGATTTCACATCAATTATTAAATATTTTTGAACCCCTAAAAGATGATATATCCACTACCCAATTTGCTAATATACTTACTGCACAATTTGTTAATTGTTATTAATGAGACAAATTTTCCAGCATTAAGGGGAGGAATTAAGAAGAAATTGGAAAAAGACATTGAATAGACTGCATAAATAGTGCCTCATTTTGATCACCATACATATCACTTTGAACTAGAAGTTCAAAAGATAATTCATTTGCAAAATATTGCAAATCAAATGCTATATGTATTTACAAAGTATTTATAGTTGCAAGAAAGTGACTAAGGTCTATATACTGGTTGCAAATACACCAAGTAAAATTGATATCCAAATGAAACAAGTTGTCTGCACCACGTCTGGAGTGTGATAAACAAATGGGTTATAAAGATAAATGGATCTGAAGGAATTGAATCCTCTAAGTAGAAGCGTTTAATCGCTTTGCTCCTATGAAATTCTATGGATTTGCACGAAACGTGAAAATATTACATATGCACTGAAAGACATTGAATAATTCAAAAGGAAACATAAATACCTTTAAAGATCAAATTCCCAAGATATCAACCTTTGATTCTTCAAAAACACCACCAAGAAATCTTCTCTGGTAAAACTCTTGGGACAAGGAGGTTTGTGGGAACCTTTGTGGAAAAGAAAAGGGAATAACAGAGAGTTTGAGAGTTAAGAGTGAGGGAGAATTCTTGCAGAGATTTCACATACACCCTTCACAATTGAAATCTCATCTCAATTTAAAGTGAGGGAAGTTACTTCCCTCCCACCACTCACCACTCCCCTATATTGCAAGGGAGTTATTTATTTATTTAATTAAATAATATAAATTAATAAATCATATTTAATTAATTTTTATTAAATATTAATTAAAATACCATTTAATTAATAAAATCTTATTTAATTAATTAAAGAAAATCAAATATCATATATTTGATTCTATGTGTCACAATACACATATATACTCATAACCTATAGCTTTAATATGAATCCAATTCATACTAACTTAATATTTAAATCCTATTCAAATATTGATGTTCTCATATAATAAAGTTTATTTTCTCACATTATAAACTTTATGATGTATCTCATACATAATGATAATTGTATCATATACAATTAATTTCCTTAAGCAATTTAAACATTCAAATCCTTTTATCACTTTGTTTCCTTGTCTTAACCCATTGTGAGCTACCAAAGTGACCTAATGAACCAACAGTCATAAGCTCCAATGATTCGAGATTAATAAATTAAACATTATATTAATCAACATTATATTAATCAGCATTCATTAACCATGGGACATACCACTAAAGACCCATAGCTACTCTCTTATGAACTGCGATATATTTGTGTGTCCATTGAATAACCATACAATGTAAGTCAATCCTTCACAAGGTGTTCATAATTACAGGTGGGTCAAATTACTATTTTACCCCTATAATTACCTTTTGCACCTTAAGTACCACTGATCCTCTAATGAACAATACTGTTTATGGTCTAACCATAAACAAAGTCCCTCTCAAATCAGTGAGAGGGTGAGACCTCATTGTTCAAGTCCAGGAATCAGCACGTAAGGGAACAACCTATCTACTTTCTTTAGAGTAAGGAAGGAGTGAATTCTGTTCCCAGCTCCACACTCAATATCATTCTCAAAATGGTAGGCATATTGAGTCGGCAGCTAAGGTCACTCTGACCCATACAAATCAAAGAACGATCCTCATGAACAAGAGTTCATAATTCACTCAGGATTGAGATCAAGTTGCATGGTTCTCATTTGAAAAACTCTTCAATTAACAGAGTTATAAAGAGAGATTTAATTTCGTGGTCCAGTCTTATACAGACTCTGTCACACCCCCTTCTGAGTTATCCTCCTAACCCAAAAAGAGGCATGAAAGCAATAGACATCAACTCCTCACGCATCTATTGTCAACTTAACTTCCCAAGCACAACTCAACCAAGCATAAATTTATAACTCACATCCAAGCCACAAATGATAATCTCAAAACAACCCTTTATAAAATTAACAGAGTCTTATACATAACCACTACTTCTTAGATTCCGATATGTACAATGTTAGATCTAAGTATAAAATATTTACAAAGCTCAAAAACCAAACAGGAGATCCAGATGAGTTTGACGAGTAGGCTTAAGCACCCCGGTTTCGCTCGCTACCTAAAAAGTAGAAAAACATTTGAAAGCATGAGCTAAATAGCCTAGTGAGTAACAAGTTTTGAAAAACTATTTTTTGGCTTAAAAGCTTAATGAAATCATGCTCATCATTCAAATAGTAAAGCATTGAAAGCTGAAAATAGTTTTTATGCTTAAAAGATTTTTCTTAGTTGAGGCGGAGTAATTTCTACGCTACTCAAACAACCTTAGTTGGGATGGAATAATCTCATCATACCTAACATCAAATAACCTTAGCTGAGTTGAGTAATCTCAACACAACAGCGTCAAATTTCCCTCTATGTGCACATAGAAATTATAATAAAAGCTGCCCATATGCCTTCACCAAGTTCATCGGCATTGGGACCAATTCAGGTTGCTTAGATGCCTTCTCCCAGTTCTTCAACATTGGGGACCATATTCAGATTCTCTGACCTTTAACTGATGGTACTCAAATCTTAAATCTATCTTATAAAATACTGAGGCTCCTCTGAGTTGGTCAAACAAATCATCTATTCGAGGTAAGGGATACTTATTGCATATTGTTACCTTATTGCATTTGGCCTAATATATCCCTTATCTACCAACTCCTGCAATTGTAATTTTAACTCCTTCAACTCCATAGGTGCCATTCTATAAGGTGCTTGAGAAATGAGTCTTGTTCTCGGTATTAAATCTATAGTAAATTCCGCTTCTCTCTATTAGGTGGCAATCCTGATAACTCTTCGAGAAACACGTCCAAATACTTTCGTACCACTGGCACATCCTCAGGTTTTAGCTTTTCCACCTTAACTTCAGTTACATGTGCCAGGTATGCTTCACACCCTTTACTCAACCATTTTCTAGCCCTTACTGCAGAAACTAGACAGGCAGGGAGAATCTTCCTTCTTCCCCTAAATACTACTTCAACCCCGTCTGATTTTACAAGCTTAACTTCCTTTTTAAAACAATCTATACTAGCTTGATATCCTGACAAGAAATCCATACCCAAAATGATATCAAATTCCATCAACTCTAGGGGTAAAAGATCAGCTAACAAAGCTACTTTATCAACTACCACTTCGCAATCACGATAGACACACTTTATCGTTACATAATTACCAACAAGGGTATGTACTAATAAAGAATCAAACAAGAGTTCTAACTTCTTATCCACATACTTAGTAAACATACGAGAGACAAATGAATGTGTAGCTCCATAATCAAATAATACACAAACATGCTTAGAATAAATAGTAAGCACACCAGTCACCACGTCTAGAGTCTCCATAGTCTCTTGTTGAGTCATCGCGTAAATTTTTCCTTATTGTCTAGGCCTTCCTACCTGACCTCTTTATCTACTACTTCCTTCACCAACACCCATTTCCTGCTTAGGCTGGTTTACCGTCTGGGAAACAGTTTTTTTTGCTCCATTCCACTTCCAAATTTTAACTGAGGGCAATCCTTCTTGAAATGTCCTGGTTGTCCACAATTAAAACAAACACCAACTCATCGGGTACATTGTCCCCAGTGATACTTACCACACGTACCACATAATGGTTTTCTAACCGCACTGGCAACCAACTAACTAGGTTGCCTAAACTGAACCACTTAGGGTCCCAATGTCTGAGGAAAACCTCTCTGAGTCTATCTTGAACCACCACCACTAGGTCTTGAAAAGTATGATCCTCCAGATAAAGCTTTAAAACTTCTATTACCAAAAACACCAGGTACAAACCTTCTACTCTCACCTCAGTAAAACTGCTCCCGAGATGTACCCAAAGCTTGTCCCGTTCTATAACCTTATCTACTTCCTTCCTTCTCAGGCTTCCCACCTGTTATACTCTTTTCAACTCTCATAGCAACCTCAATCATTTGTGCAATGTCTGAACACACTATACTTGTTGTAACTGGAGTACAAATTTCACTATGCAAGCTTGCCACAAAATGCCTGCACTTATCAACTTCATCTCCCATAAATGCTAGAGCATACTTAGCTAGTTCTGTGAACTTCTTTTCATACTCAGCTAAAGTCATATCCCCTTGCACCAATGATAAGCACTTGAAAAGTGCTTTCTATTCTCTCAAATTAAGGGATTTTATATTAGATTTCACTTGTTTGCTAGTGGTTTTCAAGTTAAAATGAGGAAAATTAGAAGAAAATACCAAAAGATCAAAATCGAGCAAGAATACAGTGAAAAAGAGATGAAAAACTCAATATAGCAAAAATTCGGGTAGCGTTGCAGCGCTAAAACCCGATAGGGGGTCTACAGAACACAGCTACAGCGCCGCAACACTCTCTAACAGCGCTGCGAGAGTATCGCAGCGCTCTCTTTCCTAATTTGGAAACGTTGTAGTGCCAGTTTCCTTTTTTTATAAAAATTGTATTTTTGGAAAGTTTTCTTGGACGGCCAACTCTATAAATTTGGGGGTTTCCAGCAGCCCTAAAAATCAGCCAAAGCAAGAAATTACAGACAAAAGGAGTCACAAGAAGGAGAGAATTGAGTGAGAGTTCATAAAAGAGTTCAAAGAGTGAGTTAGTTGCAAGGAAGAGGAAAAGAGTTCAAGAGAGTTGTGGTGTCGTTTGAGTTCCGATGTGAAAGCCAAGGAGATTGCGACGGTGCTACCTCAATCAATAGTCCCTTTTCAGTAGAGTTTCCCTTTCTTTACACTCTTTCTTTGTTTATATTGTTTGAACATGTTACTTCAAGCTATGAGTGGCTAAACTCTTTAGTTTTAGGGTTTTGATGAATTGTTTATGAATTCATGTTGATATTGTAGACTTTCATGGTTTTGTTGGAATGATTATGCTTTTCATTGTTATTGTGTTTAATTCTTGAGGATTGACCACCTTCACATGTTAGGTTAGATGTATGATTGAGAGATTATATATTTAACTTGATCTATAACAATGAATTGTTGTTAATCTATCACAAGAGTAGTTAGGTTAACAATAAAAGTTGTTAAAGACTATTCTTAATGCCATGTAATTTGTATTGGTTTCAAGAGACTAGTAATCAATCGAGTTGCATGAGAAATAGTTGTTTTTTAGAGAAAATAACTTGGAATTAAGTTTCTAGACTTAGGCATATGAATTGCAATAAAATCCATGAATTCTATAATATTGCATGATGAAATAAACAAGGATTCATTACCCTAGAACTCTCTTTGACGAGCGTTTCTCACTTTATTACTTTCCTTATTTAGTTCATATTCCATAATTCACAATTTCAATTCCAATCCTCAAATAAAATTAATTCAACTCTAGAATAGCTAAGTAACTTTAACTTCACTATTGGATCCTCAATTGAACGATATTCGGACTTTACCGTCTTATATTATAACTTGACCCGTACACTTGCGGTTAACACTCAAAGTGGCAATCAACCAATCTTAAAAATTCATCCCTTTTCTCGTCACAATACGTCTGTGGGTAATATTTATCTTGAAAGGCCTTCTTAAAGTCTACCCACGTCAGAGGTTCTACATCAGTTCCTCTATTTTCCACCAACTTCCACCAATCCTCTGCCTTTCTACAGCATATAGGTAACTAGGTCTAGCCTTCTCTCTTCAGGACAGTGCATGACCCTAGAGCATTTCTCTATCTGGTTTAGCCACATTTCGGCATCTACAGGATTCGTAGTACCCTTAAATATCTAGGCTTCTAAGGCTTTGAACCTCTTGATCCCATACTTCCTCTCAGGATTTCCCTGAGCCGTTTCAATGCTGGATGCCAACCTCTAGGCTATCTTATTAAAAAATTGATCTTCCATATTTACTTGAGGGTTACTAGAATCTCCTTCTGAGCCTTCTCTACAGTCACCGGTAGCGTGCAATGTTCCGGCGTCTGCTTGCCTACCTCGTCTGGTCTGTCGGGGCATGTTCCTATAATACAACATAATATTAATATACTATAGACCTAGCATGCTCCTAGCTTTTATGCATGACTTCACTTTTCCCAAAACCTTATGCTCTGATACTAAATTGTCACACCCCCTTCCGAATTATCCTCCTAACCCGAAAAGAGGCATGAAGACAGAATATATCGACTCCTCACGACATCTACTGCCAACTGAACTTCCCAAGCTGATAACTTGTAGAAGTACAAGTTATTATTAGCTTCTCTTTAGAATAATAGGGATAAAATAGAGAATCATGTGGCGATTTAGGCTTAAATTCATTGATATATCATCTTTTACGTTTTATTCTTTCGAGTTGGTGAAGATAAATGTTTTGAAGTAAATGATATCTAAAAAAATGCATGATATGATGCAGGAACGCAGGTCTCATGTCAACACAATGTAATTAAGAAATGCAAAGCAACGAAGAATCAGACATGAATCCTAAGAGATTGTCGGGAGATTGATGTGCTTAATCTGCAGCAGAAATGACGGTTACAAATTTCACCGAAAATCACGTAATTTTGCAAGAATGACACAAGGCACTAAATCAGCCTATGATGATGCAAGTCTGCCAGCGTTACAATGCGGATCCTATAAAAAAGCAGACTCGAAGGTTGAGAAGGTTGTTGAAATCTTCGGGAAAATTCTCAAGTGATGCTAGAGTTCTTTCTAGACAACAACTGGAGATGAACAACTCAAGAAAGAAGTCTTCCTTCTGATCTTCCATCTCATGGCAGAAACTATCACGCAACCAGAGTTGGTAGATTTGAGAGATCAAGCATACGCCAATTATTTCATGTTTTCTATCATGTTCTTTACTTTCTTATGTTTCTTAGTGTAACAAGAGATTGTAATATTTGAAACATTTGATTCATTCCATTAATCTACACATCCTTCATGTTTACCATTTTCTTGTCCCTTATCATTTGTGTATCAACATCCATGAGTAGCTAAATTTCTTAAGGGTTAAAGGTTGTGCGGTTGTCTATTTAAGAAACAACAATTGGGTTATTTCATCTTGTTGAATGTGTTGAATCTAATGCTCATTTCCATCTAGCTAATCGAGATGAGTAGTAATAATCAACTGCTTGAGAGAGTAAGTGATCGTGGAAATCATTAAGCAAGGCTAAGAAATATTTCTAGACATAGAAGTAACCTTAGAATTTAATATTCTCACATGCGTCATTAACATGAGCATGCGATTTGTTAACCAAGAGGTGCAGATTAAGAGTTGATAATATGAAATAGTTCACTCTGTGTTTCTGAAAATAGGCAATAACCAGCCTTAGCTCTGCCTTTCTTTCCATTCACATTTATACCTTTGCTGATTACTGCTGTGACGCATTGATAACTTGTAGAAATACAAGTTATTATTGTCATTCTCTTAGAAAAATAGAGTTTAAATAGAGAATCATGCAGTAGTATGAGTTAAATTCCATTGATAAATCTCCATATGCGTTTTACTCTTGTGAATTGATAAAGATAATTGTTTTGAAACTTTTTTAGCCTAAAACACATCCTTTAACGCAGGAACACAAGCAACCTATGATGCATTGTGTTGGCAATGCTTTAGCACAGGAACGCAAACAACCCATGGATGCGTTGCCAACCCTCTAACGCAGGAATGCAAGCAACCCACGGATGCGTTGGCATACTTGAACGCAGGAACCCAAGTTATCCATGGATGCATATTAACTAGAAACGCAAGGCAACGGAGAATCAGATAAGAATCGTAAGAGATTGTTGGGAGTTTGATATGCTCGATCTGCGGCAAGAGTGGTGGATCTAAATGAAACCGAAAATCACGTGATTAGGCGAGATGGACGCAAGGCAGAAATTCAACCTCCAATCATGCAGATTTGCCAGCGATTGCAACGCAACATCTATAAAAGGGCAGACCTAAAGGCAAAAAGATGTTGAACCTCTTGGAAGAATTCCTAAGTGACAACAGAGTTCTCTCCAGACGACAACCAGAGACAAATAGCTCGAAAGAGAAGAGTTTTCCCTCCGCCTGACCACTTCACAGCAGAACTCATGCTACCATCCCAACGAGCTCAAGACATTGAGAAGCCATTCCATGCTTTCTATCTTTTTCTTACTTATGCTTTAGTTTATTAGCAATACATTGTATTTTCTAACACATTTATTTCGTTCATCAATCTAAAAATCTTATATGGCTATTCATTTCTTATCACTTTCCATTTGTTGTTTATCATCCATGAGTAACTAACTCTCTTAAGGGTCACGGGTTGCGTTATCATCTAAATAAGAACCGTAGAAGACTATTTCATCTTGTCAATTGTACTTTTAATCTAATGCTTATGTCCATCTAGCTAATCGATATAAGTAGTAATAATCAGACTGCTCGAGAGAGTAAGTGATTGTGGAACTCAATTGACAAGGCTAAGAAGTGTTATCTAGATATAGAAATAACCTTGGCACTTAACATTCTCCTATGCGTAATAGATATATAACGCATAACGGTTGACAACCGAGAGAAGAGTCGCTGGTATGAAATAGATCTCACTATGCGTTGCTGAATTTAGATGATGACCAACCCAGCCCTGCGTTTACTATTCATATAATTCAATCAGCTGACTTTGTTGTGTCGCATACCTCTCCATCCAACCACTTTAGCTTAGTTTTACTGCTTTATACTTTCTTAGACGCATCACTTGTCACCACCTTCTTTAAATGCATGACTCAAATAATCCAACTAATTATAGAATATGCATAGTCCCTGTGTTCGACCTCGGACTCACCGAGAAAACCTCATTCTTTGCTTATACCTGAGTGAAAAATAGGAAAACTTGACAGATTAGTAACGCATATTATTAAGCACGTTAAACGCACAACATGCATCATAATCCATTTCCCACCAATTTAGTATAATTTTTTATTGCTTATTTACTTTTAACGCATTACAACCATTCTTACTTTCTTGTTACACATATAGCACAAATAATCAAAGGAAATTTGAAATCTGCATAGTCCCTATGTTCAACCTCAAACTCACCAAGAAACCTAATTTTGACTTATACTTGGGTTAAAGCTAGGAGAATTTGACTAAGTAATAACGCATGCATTATACCTTAAGGCAGACAACTCAACCAACCATAAATTTATAACTCACATCCAGGCCACAAATGATAATCTCAAAACAAACCTTTATAAAATTAACAATAGTCTTATACATGACCACTACTTCTTAGATTCTAATATGTACAATGCTAGGTCTAAGTATAAAATATTTACAAAGCTCAAAAACTAAACAGCAGATCCAGACGAGTTCGATGAATAGGCTTAAGCACCCTGATTCTGCTCACTACGTGAAAAGTAGAAAAACATTTGAAAGCATGAGTTAAATAGCCCAGTGAGTAACAAGTTTTGAAAAACTATTTTTTGGCTTAAAAGCTTAATGAAATCATGCTTATCATTCAGATAGTAAAGCATTGAAAGCTTAAAATATTTTTATATGCTTAAAAGATTTTCCTTAGTTAAGGCGGAGTAATCTCTACGCTACTCAACGTCGAAAACAACCTTAGTTGGGATGGAATAATCTCACTATACCCAACATCGAATAACCTTAGCTGAGTGGAGTAATCTCAACACAACAATGTCAAATTTCCCTTTATGTGCACATAGGAATTATAATTCAGGCTGCCCATATGACTTCACCAAGTCCATCGGCATTGAGGACCAATTCAGGTTGCCCAGATGCCTTCTCCTAGTTCTTCGGCATTAGGGACCATATTTAGGCTATCCAGATGCCTTCTCCCAGTACTTAGGCATCAGAGACCATATTCAGGTTGCACATATGCCTTCTCTTAGTACTTCGACATTGGAACCTGTTCAGGCTGTCCAAATGCCTTCTCCCAGTACTCCGACATTGTAGACCATATTCAGGCTGCCCAGATGCCTTCTCCCATTACTTTGGCATTGGGGACCATTTTTAAATAAAAACATGCTAAATCATTTACAAACACTAGTTTAAACAATTTCTCATAATTTTCAGAATATTTTCAAACGGCATCCTTTTCACAAATTCCGGCATTCAACTATGTAAAAGCATGTTAAAATCATATTGAGGAAATACATACTTATCAAATTCAACTCATGCCAGAAATCTCATAATTTGAGGATAAACCAAACATTTATAAATATTGCGAGTACAAATTATTTAAAATGAATTTATGTCACTCACAACTTGTCTTGAGCTCTTAATGGGTTATACGCTTCCCTTAGCTCTTCCCGCCCTGGAATAATTCTTTTGTCAAAATTCCTCAAAATTCCCTTCATAGTATATCTCAAGTCATTTTAGTTCAAAAAAGCTCACTGACAAGCAAAAATTAGCCAAAATGTTTTAAAATGGCAAATTGCCCTTTAGGCATGTCCAACAGCCCTGCAGCACACACATCTAGCCGAAAATAACCTCAAATGAGGGGCAAACCTTGCACAACTTGCTACCCGCATGCCCAGTCACTACGTCGCACACACTGGCCCTCGTGGGCGGCAGTCCTCACACAATAACAACCAAAATAACCTCAAAACAGGTAGGGTGCATGCACGTCTACGTCACCTGCATCATCGACATGCATCTCTCGTCCTTGCGAGGTTAGCGAGACACATCTCGCTCAACACCTGTGCACACACAGTGCCACCCTCTGCACACCAGCGACACCTACCACGCCCTCATGGCCTACACACCTTACCAACGCATCTTGCCCGTCAGCATGCACACTTGCATGGTCTGTGGCATGCCAGCCCACCTCCTGGGCATCCATAACTTGTCAAAATAACCTCAAATGAATTCTCACCTTCGGCCACAGCCCACGCCTAACTGCATGCACAACCACTCCAAAACTCACCTGACAGCCTCAAACCTACTACTTTCACTTCTAGTTGTCAAAAGTAATATTTCTAGTAATAATTAGAGTTTCCTTCCTCTTACAAACTTGTAGATAAATGTCTTAGCTGGCATACCTCAACATTTCAACTTCTAATTCTTTTTCTATCGCCAAATATCTTCAAATCTTTCCGATCTGCTCCCGTTTACCCGATAGCTAGAGCAAGCTCAAGTTTTTGATGAAATTTGAGTCTTTCCTTATGGAATTTCCTTTCGACAGCCCTCTCGGTAAAACTAGACTCAATTTGGGAGAATTTGGTCAAAGAAAATTACAAATAGCACGAGCAAATTGCACACACCAACCTCTTCAACTGACCCCTCTATTTATAGACTTTCCAGAATTCTGCATGCAAACTCCTAGCTCGCTACCTCATGCTTGCATGCATGCCCATACCTCACTTAACCTCAAATTGACACCTAATCTTGCTTGCTTAACACTTAAATCTAGGCTTTGTTTAATCAAGAAGGAATGGTGGACACATCAAGACCTCTCCCCACATCTTTTTTAGGTTAGTTGGCTTCCTTCCTCGACTACCAATGCACACAACCCCCTTACTAACCTCAACCAATGCAAAACTTAACTCACAAACGCAACACCCTTCCTACTAACCTCAAATGCATAGCTAAGCTTGCCCAATGCACCAACCACTTGCCCAACACACCACCATGGATGCATGCCTCACCAAGCCAACCCTTCTTGCCGGCCACACACACTCATGCGAAAGGCTCTCGGCCACTTCTCTCCCAATCACCCGCCTACTTAGCTTGCCATCTTCCAAAGATAAAAGTAGGGCTTCTTAACTCACTGTGTAGGATATCCCCACTTACATGTCATTACACGATCGATTTGGATCAAACCATTTGTAATACTTACAACATTTGTAACACTTACAAAGTGAGCCGAATCCATAGTGTTACTAGGATGAGGCACCCAACCTCACCCATATACTATAGACTTTTTAGGTTATTTCTTGAACATGATCCACTGATATGTCAACCACATATCGTTCAAGATACATTAAATAATCTAGGATCTTAGTTTATTGGATTTTTAGTTATGCAAACAAATAATAATTAAAAAATACTTTATATATTAATTTATTTACAAATTTACACAGACTACAAAATTTAGGACATAAACCCTAATAATCTCCCACTTGTCCTAAAGCTAGTGGGATGTACACGAGACTTCAAAGTACGTAATTATAATAAACTAGGGCATACTAATATATCCAGTCATTAATTACCAGTCTCCCACTTGCCTTAGTTGAGAGATTATAAATATCGTAGACTTAGACCCTCTAGATGACCTTCGAACACTTTAGTCGTGAGAGTCTTTATAAATGGATCAAGAATGTTGTGCTCTGAAGCTATCTTTGTGACGATCACGTCCTCTTGTTGCACAATTTCTAGTATCAAATGATACTTCCTTTCGATGTTCTTTCCACACTTATGGCTTTGAGGTTCTTTTGAATTTGCTATAGTGCCATTGTTATCACAATAAAGTGTGATAGACAAAGACATGTTTGGAACTATTTACAAATCAATTATAAATTTCATCAGCCATACTGCTTCCTTAATAGCTTCACAAGCAGCCACATATTCAGCATCCATAGTAGAGTCAGCAATGCATCCTTGTTTGATACTTCACCAAACTATAGCTCCTTCATTAAGAGTGAACATTGATCCTGATGTAAATTTTCTAGAATCTTTATCAGTCTAAAAATCAGAGTTAGTGTAACCTATAAGGATCAGATCCTTATTGCCATACACAAGCATATAGTTCCTCGTTCTCCTAAGATACTTGAGGATTGTTTTTACTGTTGTCCAATGATCAAATCCTGGATTAGGTTGCTACCTACTAACAATCCCAAGTGCATAGCATATGTTAGGCCTAGTACACAATATTGCATACATAAGGCTGCGCACAGCTGATGCATAGGGTATGCGTCTCATATTCTCGACCTCTTGAGATATCTTGGGACACTGTTCCTTAGAAAGAACAATTCCATGTCTAAAAGATAAGTTACCTTTCTTGGAATTTTGCATCGAATATTGGATTAACATTTTGTCAATATAAGATGCTTAAGACAAAGCTAGTGTTTTGTTCTTGTGATTTTTTATGATTTGAATACCAAGAACATATTGTGCTTCTCCCAAATCTTTCATTTGGAATTGAGTAGATAGCCAGCTTTTAATGTTAGTAAGAAAACCTACATCATTCCCAATGAGTAGGATATCATCTACATACAACACTAGAAAAGCAACAATACTTTTGATGATCTTCTTGTAAACACAAGGCTTATCAATATTTTGTTCAAAGCCATAAGATTTGATTACATTTTCAAACCTTATGTTCCAAGATTTAGATGCATGTTTTGTAAGCCCCGTACCTAATCTTGTGAGAAAACAAGATAAGAAGAGATCAGGAGATGGGCGTTTTGGTAGGAATAGTTGGCTGGAATGTGATTGGGGGCAGAAAAATGGCTAAGTATCAGCTATGCGTTGGTGGCAACACGCCTTGATGAAAGTAGTTTTGGCGTGGACGCAGAGGTGAGGGAAGATTGTTAGGCGTTGAGGCCACGATGCGTTGAGGTCACGAGGCGTGGAGAGCCACCCTGTATCGAAGATTATCTTGGGATAAACGCATTGAAGGCTACAAGGCGTTGAAAGTTGAAGGCCACTAGGCGTTAAGAGCCAATTTGCGATGAGACTACTATGCGGTGAACGCTACCATGCGTCGAAAGTGGGTATGCATTGGGCAAAGAAGGTTGGCCGAGAGAATAATGCGTTTGTTAACCGTCTGGCGAGGGAGTCTTGAAAAAGCAACACAAACAGAGGCTGTGCGTTGCTGAAGCCAAACATAGAAGGTATGCGTTGAATAGATTATTGCATAGAAACGAAATGGAGGTTAAGCGGTGGTATATATATAAGTGGACCAAGAATTAAATTGTTTTGATTACATTTCAGAGCTTGAGTTGAGTCCATTTCGAAACTAAACATTGGAGGGAGGTAGAAGAAGACGTTCATGTCAATTTGGAGTGGAAATCTCGTCGTTACCGTGGAGGAAACTTGAACTGGAGCAAAGGACTCAGCTGGTGTTACTCAATTAGAGTAACGTTCAATTTTGGAGGAAGAACGAACCGAAGAAACGGTGGTTAGGGCCAGAATTCTGAGGTTAGTAAGGTTAACTCGATTTTTAGCAAGTTTCATAAAGGGTGCTTGAGCTGAACTTGTATAAATGTGTGTCAAACTTCAGATAGAAAAGATTGGAGCTGAATTGCCGATTGATTAGGAGCAATTTGGAGTTGTTGAAGGATATGTCCTAAACGGAGAAGATATTCTCTATGAAATTTTGAGGTAAGATGAAGGACTTATACCTTAATAAGTTTGTAGAAGAACGTAAGTTATGAAATTGGCCAAAATGTGATGTTTAGCAGGTTGAAGAATGAAGAAGAAAGGAAGAAGGAAACTGTTCTGCTGCAGCGGTAGTATCGCTGAGAGAGGGAGAGACAGGGCAGCGAAACAAGTGTCGCTGTAACGCATGAGGGGCTTTGCGTCTCACAATTCTCACTGAAGTCTCGCTGGGTGTCGCTCCTCAGGTAGTCTCGCTAGTTACGTTCAACCTAGTATCGCTAGTGCAGTAATATGTAATGAGGTTTCGCTGGTAGTCTTTAGTTTGCCTGTGGAGTAATTTTATTAATGAGTGTTAAGGAAAAAGGAAGATTAAGGAAAACTGAACGTGAGAAATGTGTATTTTCAGGCCAGGAAGAACTCGGGGAGGCTTATAATCCACTTAGAGCCGAGACAAGTTGCGAGTGACTTTCTACTATATCTTGTGGTTACTTTTAGTATAATTATTTGGTAAGAAATTATGGTACTCTGTAGTATTCATAGTGTGTATGTTATGCCAGTAAGTTTAAAGGAAACTGACTTTATTGTCTAAATGTAAATATGGCTGAGGGACCTTATGGTGAAAGCCTAAGTGAATGTGAACATGAAATTCAGTGCTGAGGGACCACGCGTGAAAGCACTTGAATAGTTAAGTGGAATGGATTTCAATGCTGAGGGACTTTGAGTGAAAGCATGTAGAAATCCATCACATACTAGCTCGTGCTGAGGGACCTTGAGTGAAGGCACTTGAAGCGGAGATTTGATTGGATACCAGTGCTGAGGGACTTCGTGTGAAGGCACATGGTAATGTTGACATAATCGAATTCGGTGCTGAGGGACAGAATGTGAAGGCACTCGATAGCTTGCAAATTCGTGAAACATGATGACTAGACATTTATCTGTGATTAGAAATGAGAATTTGTACTGGAATATGGAAGAGCTAAGTTGTGCTTTGTCACAACAAGAGTTAGTTATTTGCCATGAGATAATAAGGATGTTGGTATGGGTGTGATCAATAACATAAGAAGTTTAGAAACTATCTGAAATGCGATATGTAGTGTTACTAATGGCTATGCTAGCTCATGTTTATTAGTGATAGTTGAATGAATTTAGTCACTCACTGGGCTTTAAGCTCACTCAATTTGTTTGTTTGTTTGTCGTTTCAGGTAGCGGCGTGTCCGGGACGTCTAGCCTACAGAAGTATCTCGTCTGGGCCTATCTTGAAGCAGACCTCTGGGATAATTGTAAATATTCAGTTGGTGTCCATATTTTGTAGTGTACATGTTCCTCATGAGTGTTGGGAGAATTGTTTTGTATCACGTATATATATATATATATTTAAAGAATACTTGACGAAAGATTGTGTGTTTTCAAATATGTTAATAGCAATGTTGTTTCTATTTGAGATTTAACTGGCATCTAGTTTCAATATGTTATATAGAGAGTGCAGTTTCACACTCACTCCTAGGTATAAGGTGTATCTGGGATGGGGTGTGACATGTTTTAATCCATAAATAGATCATTTCAGCTTGCAAACTTTTTGCTCTTGTCCTTGTTTTATGAATCCTTCTAGTTGATTCATGTAAATGCTCTCATCAAGATTGTCATTCAGAAAAGCAGTCTTGACATCCATTTTCCATATTTCATAGTCATAATATGCGGCAATGGACAAGAGAATGTGGATAGACTTTAGCATGGCAACAGGGGAAAAAGTTTCTTCATAATCAACTTCTTCTACTTGGGTATACCCCTTTGCCACAAGTCTAGCCTTAAAGGTTTGTACCTTTCCATCTACACCTCTTTTTCTCTTGTCAATCCATTTGCAACCTGTAGGTTTTACTCATCAAGATGTTTTACAAGATCCTAGACTGAATTAGGATAACCTCTTTGCAAAGATTTTAAATTAAATATTTAATAATATATAATATAAATAAATATTTATCGAAATAATATCTCATATTAAATGGTTTAAAATATTTAAATCTTATTTAAATATTTATTTTCTGTAAAATCTTTAATTTGGATGAGAATTTGAATCTCATCCAAATTAAATAATTAATTATTTGAATCCAATTCAAGTTAATTAATTAACTCTCCCTCTATTTATTTATATGGATTCCATCCAAATAAATAATTAATTATTTGAATCATATTCAAATAAATTAATTTTCCATATTATAAAGTTATAGTTTGAATCTTATTCAAATAAACTTTATAATAAATCATGTAATTAATTGTATCCAATACAATTAATATTTTCCCTCATCAATTTGAACATGTCAAATTTTTCTTTCACCATGGTTGATCCTTGTTGGTCCTTAGTGAGCTAGCAAAGGGACCTTATGGACCTACAGATTATAAGCTCCAATGATCCAAGATTAATTAATTAAACTCTTTAATTAAATTAATCTTCATTCATTAACTACAGGGTAAACCACTATAAATCCATAGTTGAACTCTTATGCACTGTAGGACAAGTTGTGTCAAAGGATATAATTAGTATAAGCAAGTCGATCTTTCACGAGTTGTTCATAATTATAGCTAGGTCAAATGTCCGTTCTACCCCTATAATTACCTCTTATCCTTAAGTACCACTGATTTCTCTAATGAACAATTTGTTTATAGTATAACCATCAACTAAGTTTCTCTTGGGCCAGTGAGAGGGTGGGACCCCTTATTCAAGACCCGAAATCAGCACTTAAGGGAACTACTCATCTACTTACCTTATTTGGAAAGGAGTGAATTCCAATCTTGTGAAGTTATGTTCCTAGCTTCCCATCTAGTCAAATCCCCAAAATGGTAGGCTTATTGAGTTGGCAACTCGGGCAACTCTGACCCATGCAAATCAAAGGACTGACCTCACAGATAAAAGTTCATAAGTCACTCAGGATTAAGATCGAGTCGCACATGATCATCCTATGAAATATTAATCTTATCAATTAACAGAACTTACAAAAAGAGATTAAATATTTTGCGGTCCGATTTTATACAAACTCTTTGTATAGGATACCCCCACTTACATGTCTCTACATGAACGGTTTGGATCAAACAATTTGTAACTATTACAAAGTGGGTCGTATCCATAGTGTCACCAGGATAAGACACCCCAACCTTATCCATATATTGTAGACCTTTAGGTTATTTCTTGAACATGATCCACTCGTATGTCAACTACATACATGTTTAAGACTTCATGCGATAACATTGGATTTTTCCGTTAATGGATAAATTAATATTACATAATTAATAATTAAATTAGCTAATCAATTACGAGGTTTTAGGGCACAGATCCCAACAATCTCCCACTTGCACTAAAGCCGATGAGACATGTATCCTAGGGCATACTCTATACCCAACATGATCTCCCAGTTGCCCTAGTGAAGAAGAGACAAGTCTCGTAGCCCTAGACATTCTAGGTGCCTAGAGAGTCTTTTTATATAAATCAAACCATATGTCATTCAAAATCATCTTGGTCAACCATGATACTTTCTTTCAATATGCCTTATCCTAGAAGTTGGTGTCTTCTAATATCCTTAGTCTTAGCCTTTGCATCACCATTTTCTCATAAAATATGATAGACTAACTTAAAACTGAAACACTTTCAAAACTGTAAGGATATTTTATGACTATACAAAGTTTTGCTTCACGAGCAAAAGGAATGTCTTGTATACCATTCTCCACCACATAGGATAAAATTTGATCTTTCCATAGATTTCTCTAAATCTTTGTAAGACCCAGTGTATCTTGTGAAAGATCAAATCTTAACACCACATACACAAAATTTCTCATTATCGATAGATACTTTGAGAGAGAGAACTTTTAATTTTCTACTCAATGGTCACACCATTGATATAACTAGTATTAGGGAGCAAATTTGTAGCTAACGGTCTTAGCACATATAAATTACTTTCTAATTTTGCTAAACAAATTTCAACACCATTCCTGGAAATAAATGATTTATTTGCAGAAAAAGTGATTGAATACAATTGTTCTATTAAACAAGAAACAGAAATTAAGTTCCTTTTAATATTAAGAACAATAAAAACATTGTCTACCAATAAATAAAATTTCTTAAAAAGTAATTTAATGCTTCCTACAACAACGACCAAGACGACCTCTCCATTTTCGACCCTTAAAGTCATCTCACCAGCATCCAATTGCTTCCAGGAACTAATTCCCTGTAAAGAACAAAAAAAAATGTGGTTAGTGGCTCATGAATCTATTATCTAGGCAGACTCATCATTTTTCACCAAACAAATAAATCATATTTACCTTTGACAAGTAAATCATATTTACCTTCTTTGGCTTTCTTCTTCTCAGCCAAGTACTTTGGGCAATTCCTCTTCCAATGCCCATCCTGGTTGCAATGGAAACATATTCCCTTTGCAGACTTAACTTTCTTCCCTTTCTAAGTAGCAGTGGGAAGGATAATTTTATTCCCTTTCCCACCCTTATTCTTCTTCCATTTTTTAGTGTTGGAAGAAGAAGCTCCATTTTTCCTACCAAAGGTCGAACCTTTGTGGAAATGTTTGTTGGAAGTTACAACATTTGCTTTCCCCTTTTGTCCCTCTTATGAGCTACGGTATATTTGTTTGTCCATTGAATAACCATACAATGTAAGTCAATCATTTACAGGGTGTTCGTAATTATAGTTGGGTCAAATTACCATTTTACCCCTGTAATTACCTCTTGCACCTTAAGTACCACTAATCCTCTAATGAACAATATTGTTTATGGTCCAACCATAAACAAAGTCCCTCTCAAATCAGTGAGAGGGTAAGATCTCATTTTTCAAGTCCCAGAATCAGCACGTAAGGGAACAACCTATCTACTTTCTCTAGAGTAAGGAAGGAGTGAATTCCATTTTGTAAATTTATGTTCCTAGCTCCTCACTTTGTATCATTCCCAAAATGGTAGGCATATTGAGTTAGCAACTAAGGCCACTCTCACTCATTCAAATCAAAGAACAATCTTCATGAACAAAAGTTCATAATTCACTCAAGATTGAGATCAGGTTACATGGTTCTCATTCGAAAAATTCTTCAATTAACGGAGTTATAAAGAGAGATTTAATTTCGTGGTTTAGTCTTATACAGACTCATTGTATAAGATACCCCCACTTACATGTCATTACACGAACGATTTTGGATCAAATTGTTTGTAATACTTACAACATTTGTAACACTTACAAAGTGGTCGTATCCATATTGTTACCAAGATGAGGCATCCAATCTCACCCATATACTTTAGACTTTCTAGGTTATTTATTGAACATGATCCACTAATATGTCAACCACATATCATTCAAGATACACTAAATAACCTAGGATTTTAGTTTATTGGATTTTGAGTTATGCAAACAAATAACAATTAAAAAATACTTTATATATTAATTCATTTACAAATTTACACAGACTACACGATTTCGGACATAAACCGCAACAAGAGAGTGATAGAAAAATGGGTTCCAAAGATAAAGATCCTAAAAAAAGTAGTCAATAATCAAAATGACTTGGTTAAGAATAGGGGGTATTCCAGAAGAAATCCTAAATATGAGTACTCATAAGAATATCGAAGAAAACGAGATCTCAATAAATTATGTCATGACATGAAAAAGATGGAACCAAATTTATATAAGTTGACAACATACAATATTGCTCTTGATATTATTTATGACTGTGATCTATTATGTGCTTAAATCTATTGAAAAATGTCGACATAGAAAAGATTGATTTATTTGGAAAGAAAAAATCTAATAGAAATCAACTCATTTTTCAATTGTGAGGATTAGTAGTCCATACATTAGAGAATGTTAAATATCTGGGATACAACTGAGTATTTGTAAGAGAAATAAATAAAATAAGGTCACAAGATACAAAGTAAGATAAATTCCACAATAACTCCCACAAAGAATGTGGGTATTGATTATGAGGAAGCATGTTCTCTGATGGTAGATACAATACCATGAAATATCTAATTTATATGACTGTGTATGAACAGATTAACATACATTTTCCTTAATTTCTTCTTTCGCCTACATCTTTTATGTTTATCTATGTTGATTATCTCTATAGTGCCAATCCAATCCAAGTCCGGAGTTTTTTGAATTCTTTATCTCTTATTTTAATATAATTTATTATTATTGGAATATTTTATCTATTATATTTTGTTAGCTTTATCTAGTTAAATATAACTATATTTATTTTATATATATTTTATATATATAAAATAAATATAAAATAATCTATTTATTCCATTCAAATTGTTATTTCCATTTGTTTTTTATTCATTTATAATTCTTTTGTTTTCTCCATTGTAGGCGTTTTTCATTATTCACATTCATATTGACAACAGTGTATCAAACAAATATAATCCGATCGTGTATAAATGAAGCTAGTTATCTCTGTTTCATGACCTTTACTTTTCACGCACATGAGGGTCTCAGTGGATTTTCTGTGATACAAGAAATAAAATTACTTTTGTGTGATATAAGAAGTTTTTTTTTTTATTGGAATATTTTGATTACGTCGTCTAATTTCATTTCTTTTGTTATTTTGATTCTGATTGTATCTACACAGAAAAATTTATATGGGAATTTCTATTTCTTCAACGAGTACTAATTGATGGGAGAAAGACATATGTGCTATATGTGAGTTACCACAATTATTGGTAGAATCATATTCCGGATTCGAAGGAATACCGTACTGGGTCTAGTTGATTACGCCCGATTTTTCTAATGAAATAGAGTACTATACGTTTCACTAAAATAATTTCATTAGCACCTGAAGTATTATAAGATGAGACCGTGAGATAGTTATAGTATTTGAATGAAATTAATTAGTAGATTGTGTATCACGTATATACCTTTTTAAATTCACACACTCATATTCCGGAAATACAGAAAAAAAAATAAATTCCACGATCGAACTACCAAAAAAGAGTGGGCTAAAAAGCGGAAACCTACATACTTTAGACTTTCCTTTTTATTGAAAAGTTATTTATGGGTTCTTGGGAATCGAATCTAATTGCTTGAAATTCCGTCCAGTAAAATGGAAGAATTATAAATTTCCAAAATAATACATAGGAATATCGCACCACATTTATATGAATCTCTTAATAAATGATATTTAATTTATGAAAATCCCTGAAGGATTAAATGTACCAGAATCATATAATTCAAATATTAGAGAATTATATAGAGATCATAGTCAAGATTTACTATATATATACATGATTTGAATATATAATGAAAACTCCTTGAGAGATTTCAAAGACAATAAAGTTTTTTTTTTAAGAAATAAATTGAGATTAAAGTTCTAAAAAACAAAGTTTTGTCTTAGTTTACAAATAAAGCATAAAGCATATGAGATTGCATCAACTTATACAATATCTAATATGGATTAGTTACATCATTGAACACTCCTATGGTGGTTTTGAAAAAGATATATAATCCAATCTAAGGATATGGTAATAAAGAACTTTAGGTCTCAAAGAACCATAGTTTTTGAGAAGGAAGTGCATTTATATATTTTTTAGTTATATGCTACCTATTGTAGTATTTTTAATAATTTTGGTACATAAATATAATATTCCTCCAAAAGAAAGATATTTGAGTAGTGTTGAACATGTATTATGTTTTGTTTGAAAATTAGTTTACATTGATTTATTTTCTTTCCAATAAATCTAATTATAATCAAGTTGGTTATAAAAATGCAGTCTATTTATTTAACCCATAAGAGCTAGATCTTAAAAAGGTTAATTAGGAGAAGAATTTTTATATTATGACAGTCTATGAAACAAATTATAACAATTACTGAAATTCTGACGATTCATGAGGCTAGCCAAGAATGTTATTATATGAAGATAACATCACAATTGAACTTCTACATTCATGACCTTAAAGAAAATGGTGTGACATCATGATCCAACAATTTTTTTTAAAAGATAGTTTGACAGACTTATTATGAAGATGTTATCTACAACAACATTTGAGATGTTAATACACAATATTTGAATGTGACAACTATGAGATGTCAAGTGATATTTCTATGAGGGGGAGTAAACTTACTACACTTTTTTTTTTTTGCTTGACCATGGTTTTTTCCACTAGATTTTTCTAGCAAAGTTTTTAACGAGGCAGTCATTAAAATATATAAAATAATGTACTATTTTTCCATCACTAGGATTTTTTTCCCATTGGGTTTTTTTCCTAGTAAGGTTTTAACAAAGACATTTATTTTATATAATATGGATATCTAAGGGGGTGTATTATAAATGTAATAGATATTATAAATATACTATTTAGTGTAGATATCCATAACCTACATAGATTACCAAATATCATAAATCTCCCATTGAATTCTATATTGTAACATACATCATTCCATGTACTATAAATAGTTAATACACACAAACAATTGAATTGAATTGTTTTATGTTCTTTCTAATTCTTTCTACTTTGCCATTTACGTTGCTTTTTTTTTCTTTTTTTTAATTCTTGTTTTGTTCTTGTACTAGTATTATTTTACAACAATTAAACATTTCTGCTATAATTGCTTGTTGTAGGTAGTTTTACAATGTAATTACCCAAACGACTTAAATATGTGACAAGGTATGACAAGTGGCAGAGTGATCTTGCTACTATAATCTACTGAGATTCATCCCTTCCTCGCTTCGTCCATCCCCACAGACAACTCATTTATAAAATACAATGTAACTACTAAATCAAGCCATTTTTGTGCTCGACCCAAACCCTTTTATAGTTGAATGAAAAAAGCCCAATAACTCTAAAGCCCAAAAATTACAAGTCTTAGCCACACCTCACGTGAAGAAGTTGAAGTTGAAAAAAAAAAAGAATCAGAACCCTAAAATCTAAGTCTTCACCTTAACAGAGCGCGGCGGCGGCAGCGGCAGCGGCAGCAGCAACAACTCCTCCCTCCTTCAGTCTTCAAATAGAGTCTTTAGTTTACGCAGCAGCAGCAGCAGCAGCCCTTCACGCCATTCTCTTATTCCTCACCTTCACGCCATTTTTAAAGTATGAAAGACGTATACATTTTGATTGCTTATCCTTGATTTTGTTATTTTTTTAAAAAATATTTTTCTTTTGTTGTTTGAATATGTTTTTAATTTGAAGATAGTGTTTCTTGGATGGATTGCATGCTGTTGGATTACAAGTTTATTTGTTACATTATTGCTATTTGCCCTAAATTCCATTTCTTTAGATTAGTTTGTTTCTCCTGTGGTTCTCCCTAAATTCTATGGATTAGTTTGTTTCTCAACGTTTAAACCTTTAACATGTAAATAGTATTGTCTTCTTATAAATAATATCATTGCTAAGTAATTCTCATCTGTAATGACTGTGATCTGTTGTATTGCTTGCTTTAGTATGTTGATTGTTGTTTATTCCTACTTATCTGAAAATTGAATCTGCTCACTGCCCAATGATGGAAAAACTCATTCTAAAGATGTTAATAAGTTGATTCTTATCACAAGCCTTTGCCCTCAACCACAACTCTTTCTTTGCCTCTAAATAAATAAATAAATAAATAAATAAATAAAACAACTCTATCTGTCTGTCTGTCTCTCTCTCTCTCTCTCTCTCTCTCTCTCTCTCTCTCTCTCTCTCTCTCAACGTCAAATAACGTGTAAATTATTATAGTGGTTGCTGCTGTGTAGAGGTAGTGATGAAAATCAATTTTGGCTGAGGGCATCTTTGTACAACGCCTTTGCTCTTAAAGCTGCAATGGGTTTTTTTACTGGCTTTTTCTCAGTTTCCACGATTTAGATTTGAAGTGATGATTAGTCTAAAATTAAATAACTACTCGCGATACCTTTTTATTTATTTATTTATTTTTTTAAGAGTTAAGTTGTTTTTCAGAGTGGCTGCTATCATGGAACATTGTGTTTTGAACTTCAAGGAACTTGTGAAATAGTTTATTTTTTTAGACCATCTCATTTTGATAAACTTTTAATTTAATATAATTATGTTAATATTCAAATCTTTGGACATTTATGAAATTAGAATCTTGAAGGAATGACCTATTTATCTAATTTTTTGTTTAGACATTACTTTGGTTGCCCCACTATTTTAAGCTTAGAAGCCTAGGTTGAGACTCAGTCGCGGCCCATAACTATGAATTTGGCCTTTAGTTGTATGTTACGATGCTTGGGCTTCTCAACAGATTTCAGCACCGCCTGCCTCGCAGTTCATGGTGAAATCATCCATACCGGATCCTGGACTTTAGAGGTCTCTATAAAATCCTCGGTATGCTTCTGTGCCCTGATTCTTCTTCCTTCGCCGTCTTCTTCCTCTTTTGGCTGTGAATTCTTAGGCTTTTCTTGTCTTGATTGATATCAATAACTTCAATTTTGCCCAATGATGGAAAATCACTATGAATTGAACGGTTGCAGATGGCTTTGCTTTGTTTGTCATTAGCCTTTTCTTATCTCTACCTCCACCATCACCTCCTCTTTCATTCAATCCATACATGTAATCACACACACATCACTGTTTGTAAAGGCTTTTGATGAACGAACACCGTTTGCTTTATACCGTGAATGATTCTATTAAAGCTATGAGATCTGAGGGCTTTGCTTCTTTAGTTATTTTGTTGTAGGTTTTGTTGTTCTTTGTTTGTGTATTGCTTGTTTTCTTGGATTTGGGGCAGTTTCTAACTGTAATTCTTATGAAAATGCAGCCTATGAAGCAGATAATTCCACCCGTTTGACTACTTGTTGTTATTGGGTTGTGTGTATTTGTTGGAATTTGATACGTTAGTGTCTATTGTCTCTTTGACTTTGACAGGAGGCACTTTAGTAATTAGTATTATTATTTAATAATTGTTTTGTAATACGTAGTTTTTAAAATTTCATGGTTAAGTCATTTATTGAGTTGATTCCTTTCAATTGTAGTTCGAGAAAAAATTAATGATTGTCATGGTATTTGGTCATTTTGTTTGAAAATTCATGCTTTGCTTTGAAAATTACATCTGCCCGATGATGGAATACTCTGATTAGAGCAGTTACTAATGATCTTTATTACAAGCCTTTGCCATTAACCAACTCACACATGATCTCTCTGTCTCTGTCTCTGTCTCTCTCTCTCTCTCTATCTCTCTCTCTCTATTTATATAGCCATCTGATAATCCATCCATCTGCTTTCTTTTTTTCTTTTTCTTTTTTTTAATGAGTGGTTAAGGATGTGTAGAGGCTAGTAATGAAAATCACCTGTCTATCTAGCAATGATAAATTATGTTAATGAGATCTGAGGGCATCTTGAAAATGGTTAATTTTTCATGAAACTGCAACTGCTGTCCTTGTTAGATCTTACAATGGTGTGTTTGTGAATTGTGTTTATCAAGTAGAAATCTGTTTTGAAAAGTATTCTAAATGACTTCGTAATGTTTGCATTTTAAATTTGATCTTAAAACTTAAAGACAACTTTTAATTTATCAAAGTAATCAATTTTATTCAAAAGGGCCATACCTGTTGACCTTGTTAGATCTTAATTGAAACATGTGACGTTTGTTTCAATTTCTTGTATTATGGAGAAGAAAGCTATTTCATTGATAGGATGTTGTTAAAGTGTTATTAGGATTTAAGGGTATAGTAGTAATTATGGAAGGGAGTTGTTGAACTTTGTTATAAATAGAGAGAATGAGGAAGGAGGCTTTAGACATTATTTTGGTGAGTTGAATTAGGATTTGAGTGTAATCTCGATAAGGGAGGATCAAAGTACCTTGAAACACTTGGTTTATTTCGTAGTTTTGATACTCTTATATTCCAATACATATGAGTTCTCTCATTGATTTAAAAATGTTTCAATACTGTTGTAATCATCCATGGTTCAGGTAAATGAACAAAAAAAGGAGTGAAAGTCTTTCCTTCTGTGGGATAGTTTTTAAACAATTATTGGGATTACAATGTTTCTTTTTATGCATTGCATAGATAATAAATTAGAAGGATGACAATGATTAATATTGAAAATGATAAAGGGAAAGATTAATTATATTATTTAGAGTTAATATTAAAAACAATACTTGAAATGTGCATAGTAACATTATTTATAGTTTACGTTTTAATTATACATGGACAAAGTTTATTCACAAGTTTCCTCTAGCATCCTAAAATTACCCTTGCCCAATGATGGAAAAACTCATGCTGTAGAGCGATTGCATTGATTTCTAATACTAGCTTTTGCCCTCAACCACAACAATCTCTCTCTCTCTCTCTCTCTCTCTCTGCAAACACACACATACATACATATATATATATATAACCCTTTTTCATTTCCCATCTCTTCTATTATTGTGGTTAGAGATGAGTAGAGGCTAGTATCCGAATCTAATGCAAATATTGTCAATGAGGAACTAAGCTATGAGATCTGAGGGTACTGTGCAAAACTGTCATCATTTTTTCTTCTTAAGGATGCATGTGAATTTTGATACCATTTTCACCTTGAAGTAATTAATCTAGCTTTGGATTAGTGTTTGGTTTAAATGTATTACATGTTATACTAATTGTAGACGCAGCTGTTTTGCTTAGTGCTCTCCTGAAAAGGAACATGTGAATTGTATAGTGCCCATTTGATAAATGAGGTATGCGTCAATGCCCTTATTTTGTGTTCTATGCCCTCTGGAGCCCTTGCCTGGTCTTGCTACGATGCTTGGGGTTCTCAACAGATTTCAGTGCCACCTATCTCACGGTTCATGGCGAAATCCACACCAGATCCTGGACTCCAGAGCTCTCTTTAAAATCCTCGGTATGCTTCTGTGCCCTAATTCTTCTTGCTTCATTGTCTTCTTCCCCTTCTGGCTGTGAATTCTTAGGCTTTTCTTTTCTTTTTACTCTTGATTGATTGATAGCAGTAGCTTCAATTTTGCCCAATGATGGAAAATCATTATGTATTGAATGGTTGCAGATGGCTTTGTTCGTCATTAGTTAGCCTTTACTTATCTCCACCTCCACCTCCACGTCCACCATCACCTCCTCTTTCATTCGGTCCATACAGCAATCACACACATCACTGTTGGTAAAGGCCTTTTGATGAACGGGCATCATTTGCTTTATACCACGTATGATTCTCTTAAAGCTATGAGATCTGAGGGCTTGGCTTCTATACTGTTTTGTTCTACTTCTATTGCTTGTTTCCTTGGTCCAGTTGTAGAGTGTGATGATAGTTTCGCTGAATTTGGGGCAGTTTGTCACTGCAATTCTTATGAAAATGAAGCCTAGGAAGTAGATAATTCCACCCGCTCGAACTCCTTGTTATTGGGTTGTGTGTAGTTGTTAAAATTAATACATTAGTGTCTTTGTTGTGTTTAATTGATATCTTTGTTTCCTTGTTTGGTTCTTTTTGTTCTTCCAGGCTTTGCTTCCATTACTTTTGTTTGAACCTGCAACTACAACAAAACTTTATTTTTTTATTTTTATTATTTTTTTTCTCGGATTGTGATCTCAAGTTGTATAAGAAAATTTATTTTACCAAATTCATCTTTAAGAACCTTTTCCTTTTGTCTTAATCCTCTAGGCTCTTTGTTTCAGTCAGATCTCATTCAGATATGTGTTTTACAGAATAAAGAACATTTAGACCTCATTACTAGAGGTGTTTAAACCATTTGATGGCTTGAAAAACCCGATCAACCTAATCCATATGGTTTGGGTTGGGTTATCAACTCATTTGAGTTGGGTTCGATTCAAATAAATGAATATTTCATGGTTGGGTTGGTTCATGGGTTCACCTAAAATAACCTAAACTAACCCAAAGGTCCCAAACCAACCACAATCTCTTTCTCTCTCTCTCTCTCTCTGCAAACACACACATACTTACATATATATATAACCCTTTTTCATTTCCGGTTTCCCATCTATGCTATTATTGTGGTTAGAGATGAGTAGAGGCTAGTATCTAAATCCAATGGGAATATTGTCAATGAGGAACTAAGCTATGTAATTGAGGGTATTGTGACAGTTTTACAACCTATAAAACAGATCTTGTTCAAGCAAGGTCGCTCATTTTTGCTTCTTAAGGATGCACATGAATTTTAAACCATTTTCACCCTGAAGTAATTAATTTAGCTTTGAATTAGTGTTTAGTTTAAATGTATTACGTTGTTATTCTAACTATAGATGCAGTTTGCTTAGTGCTCTCCTGAAAAGGAACGTTCTATGCCCTTTGGAGCCCTTGCCGGGTCTTGCTACAATGCTTAGGCTTCTCAACAGATTTCAGTGCCACCTATCTTGTGGTTCATGGCGAAATCCACACCAGATCCTGGACTTCAGAGCTCTCTATGAAATCCTTGGTATGCTTATGTGCCCTAATTTTTCTTGCTTCATCGTCTTCTTCCCCTTCTGGCCATGAATTCTTGAGCTTTTCTTGTCTTTTCTTTTGTATTCTTGATTGATTGATACCGATAGCTTCAATTTTGCCCAATGATGGAAAATCATTATGCATTGAATGGTTGCAGATGGCTTTGTTTGTCATTGATTAGCCTTTACTTATCTCCACCTCCACCTCCACCTCCACCTCCACCATCATCTCCTCTTTCATTCCGTCCATACATCTAATCGCACACACATCACTGTTGGTAAAGGCTTTTGATGAACGAGTCGTTTGCTTTATGCCATGTATGATTCTATTAAAGCTATGAGATCTGAGGGCTTAACTTCTATACTGTTTTTTCCACTTCTATTGCTTGTATTCTTGGTCCAGTTGTAGAATGCGATGATAGTTCCAGCAGTTTCTTACTGCAATACTTATGAAAATGAAGGCCAGGAAGTAGATAATTCCACCCGTTTGAACTCCTTGTTATTGGTGGGTTGTGTGTATTTGTTTAAATTAGTACATTAGTGTCTTTGTGTGTTTAATTGATATCTTTGTTTCTTGTTTGGTTCTTTCTGTTCTTTCAGGCTTTGCTTCCATTACTATTGTTTGCACCTTCAACTACAATAGAATTTTATTTATTCATTTATTTTTTTTCCGGTTTGTTATTTCAAGTTGTATAAGCAAATTTCTTTTACCGAATTCATCTTTAAGATCCTTTCCCTTTTGTCTTAATCTTCTGGGCTCTATGTTTCAGTCAGATCTTTTTCAGATGTGTTCTTCAGAATAAAGAACATTTAGATCTCATTACTAGAGGTCTTCAAACAATTCAATGGCTCGAAACACTTGATCAACCCAATCTGTATGGTTTGGGTTGGGTTGGATTCAAATACATGAAAATTTTATGGTTGGGCTGGTTTGTTCACCTAAAATAACCCAAACTAACCCAAAATTGTTATTAATTTGAAAATGCATATTTTTTACTTGTTATCTTTGCTCAAACTCTTGATACTTGATTGTGGTCTGAGTTCTTTGAGATCTTTTAAGGGCATTTTCTTTTTGGTTAAATTATACAACTTACCCCTGGAACTTTGAACTTTGAGGTGGAGTTGTAGATAAAGTTTGGCCCTAGCTCTTGAACATTGCAATTGTTCGAAAAAAATCCTTAGAGAGCTTTCCTTGACTTAGAGAGCTTTCCTTGAAAATGAAGGACGAAAATTGACGGGGAAGTTAATGTGTAAAAATAACAAAGACAGTCGAGGTGTGCGCAAGCTGGCCTCACGAATATAAAAAAGGATATTTGTGACATCATTTATGCTTCAATTTGAGCCATGTAGGATATTTAAGATTGTTCTAACTTGAGATATGGTTGACATTATTTACAACATTCTCACAATTAATTTTTGCACACCAATGTACCAGGTTGTAAATGTTGTGTGCCTTCAACTTTTACATGTTAGTAGTCACCTTGATTTTCATCCATCATTCACCCACACATTTCCAAGGGTTTCTTTGTTGAAGGGTTAATTTGAAAGGAAAAATAACCTTTTCGGTCCTTGAATTTTTAGTGATAGATTCATTTGGTCCTTCGGTTATTAAAATGAACCCTTTTAGTCCGAGTTTTGGGTAATAGATTTAAATGATCCCTCATGTTATCGTTTCATTTAACGTTAGAATGTTTTAATATTGTTGTGACATTTAAAATGAAAAATAAAACTTCTCATCTTTCCATTCTCTCATCTTTACTGCATCTCCCTTTCTCTTTCTCCACTTGTTCAGTTGTTCCATTTCCATTTTGGTCGGTGGGGAACCCCCATCACTTCAACAACACAACCGAACTCATGGGAGGAGAAGATATGGATGAAAAAGAAAATCTTTGAGATCTTCCCATGATAGCAGAAATTTGGTTCACTGACGGTCATATCATGTAGACTGGCGAATATTCTGCTTTACTCCAACATTAACCCAAAATTGGTTACAACTTACAAAACCCTTTTATTTATGAAGAATTGAAACTTCCTTTTTTATCTAGGTGAATTTTTTTTCTTTCTTGAACAACGGTTGGACGAGGAATTGTAGTTTAGACTTTTTAACATTGAAGTTGTCTAGATGGGGTTTTCTAATTAATCCAAATCAGTGAAATTCTTTTGGGAGATGGAGGAACCACGAAGGAGAAAGGGAGATGCAGGAGAGCGAATGGAAAGTTTGAGAAGTTTTATTTTATTTTTTTTATTTTAAATGTCACATCAATATTAAAAATATTTTTAAAAGTTACATTCTAGCGGTGTTAAATGAAAAGATTATTTTTCCAATTTGAAATCTGCCAAGTTGTAGGGATTATGTATAATTTAGGCTGTTTTATAAATACTTTTGCCCGGTGATGGAAACATAGTCAATGGAGCGGTTGCAAATGACATTTGTTTGGCCCTAAAAGTGCTACCCATTGCAATTATTTTTTTTTTCTACACACGTGTACACATATATACACATTATAAACAATCATAGGTATGGGCATTTGATGGACGCCATTTGCTTCTAGCCGTGTATGATTGAATTTGGGCTATGAGATCTGAGGGCTTAAGTTTTTATGAATTTTCCGAATGGAGCGCAATACTATAAGTTTCTCCTGGACCTTGGCATGCAAGAAAGCTAGTGCACCCTTCTTGTCTAGTTTGTTTTGTTCTACGCAGTCCGGAGCATATGGTGTTGGTTAATTATATTACGGTTCATCCACTATGTACATTTGTGTGAAATGTGATGAAAAGCACTTGGCTTAGAGCAGTTTCTCACAACTGTGTACATTTGCGTGAAATGTGTTGATAATTGTAATTATTTGTTTTTGGCACATCATACAGATAGAAGTGTCTTTGGTCTGTTTTGGCCTTTGAGAACTGTCTGAGCTTGGAATGTTGATTTATTGTTTGGTTGTCATTCTTTTCACTACTGCATTGGTCCTAGTGTCTCGCATGCAATTCTTGAGCTTAATTGTTGACTGTTTATTCAAAGTTAGAAAGTATCTAATAGGTTTTCTAACGTGTACGATAAGGTCATGACTTTTTAATTTGGTATTTAATAAATGTCTAAAATTTTAAAAATGTTTAATAGGCCCTTGACTAATAGAGAGATGTTAGATGTGGCAGGTCTTCTCACCTTTCTTTGAGATAAGCTTGTAGTTTTAAGGAGGATGGAGGTTAGGATTTAGTCCCTTATCCTTTTAGAGGTTGGTCACTTGAACTGCTTCTTAAAAAACTCCTTTGATTCCCAAGTGGCCTCGCTATCTTACTGGTTCTTCCACTTCCCGAAACACTCATTCCATCTCAATCCAAAAATACCTTAAGGCATGGTCAACAACTCAAAATTTTTCACTCTGAGCTTCCTTCTCATAACCCTTCATAAGACCCTCCATTGGCCCAAACTTTCCATACGCTGCCAACTGAGAACTACCCTTTTTATCTCCTCTCATACGTATGCTTGATAAGAGGACTTACAGTTTTTTTTCTTTGCCATAGACTATATAGTTCTACTCTGTTTTGATCTACCATCTTTTATTAATGTCTATTGAAAAAATTACACTTTTGGTCCTTAAGATTTAAACTTATGTTTGTTTGGTCTTTGAAGTTTCAAAAACAATACTTTAGTTCCGAATGTTTGAAAAATAGTTATAAATGATCCTAAGAGTTAGTTGACCATTACCTAACCTGGCAGAAAGATGATGTGGCAGTTTTGAATGAATTGAAAAAAATATTGAATTTATATTATTTATTGCTCTTATATGTCAGTTTTTTCTTTCTCCTCATTTCTCTCGTCCATGCTCCCTCTATTCTCTGTCTTCTCCTCCTTCAGCACATCTTATCGTTATCGTGGTGGTGATTATAGTTCCCATCCTAAGCATCTGCTTCACTTACAAAAAATTCATAAATTTGCCTCCCATATCTTGTTCCCCACTCTTCTTTCTTTTTCCAAGACTATGTTTCATCCACTCTAACCCACGCTCTTTCAACCAGCCAAGACAACTCAAACTAATCAAATAATGTGCGAATGAAATAGAGTCCAATTTTTAAATCCAACTTCAGATTGACATAGTTTACTTAATATTATGTTTAAGTAAAATTATTGAAACAAAATTACAGAGTCAATTGCATAATTGTAGTTAGTAAAGGATGAACAATTTTGATCAATCCGTTTACAATGGTGAATTAGCCAACCAAATTTTGATGGTAGCATTGTTGTGATCATTTTTAGTCACATCTGAAACAATTGGTATTACTCTAGAACAATGTTGTGGAGAGGATATAAGCCTCGAGGGAGATGCTGGGACGAGGATGGCAGCTGCGACCATTATTGAAGAAGAAGAGATATTTGTCATTGGGGGAAGATAATAGGAAAAAAAAAAAAGAGAAAAGAAGCAGGCAGAAGGCAAAAAAAGGAGGGAGAATTAAAAGAAAACCCTACAGAAAAATAAATAATATAAAATTAATATTCAATTGCCTAGTCGTTCAAAAATGCCACATCAACCGAACACATTATTAATGAACAGCCACATCCGCTTTTCATTAAGTCAACTAATGCCCATTAAAACTATATTTCAAACTTCAAACATTGAAGTATTAAGTATTGCTTTTGAAACTTTAGAGAATAGATACATACCATCTCTAAGTCTCATAGACTAAAAGTATAATTTATCATTGAAGTATGATGGTAGTTGCAATTAGACTCTTAAACTTTCAATTTTAAAAATTAGATCCTTAAAATTATAGAAATGTTAAAGTTGAGTCAAATTGGACTTTCAAACTTATATAATTGTATAAATTATAACATTTGTATAAGTAAATTCAATTTTTATCATTTGTGGGTCCAATTTTTACAATTATTGTATACTTGAAGGTCCAATTTTAACACTTAAAAGAAGCTTAGAAGTCTAATTTTTACAATTGAAAGTTTGAGAGTCTAATTGCAACTATCACCATACTTAAGGGGTGGCTTTTGCAATTTGCCCTTATTTATCCCTTTCTTCTTTTAGGTTTTTTTTTTTTTTTTTTTTTTGGTGATAGAGATGATTGTGTTGTAATCAAGTCACTTGACCAATGCTATTAAATTTTCTCTTTTATTTTGAAAATACCTCCTTTTTTATACAATATCCATATCACTCAAATATTTCAGAGTTACATTTGAAGTAAAATCTATTTAAAACTTTGGATGAAAACTAGGACACAAAACAAGTGTGATAATGATATAGAATGGTGTTAATGAATCGCCAAAACTTTACCTTCGAAGTAGAAACCTTCTTAAACTTGGAATGAAAATTGGAACATGAAATGAATGTAGCAATAACTTAGAACCGTGCTCAAATTCCAATTTTCATTGTGTCACCAACACTTTCAGGTCTTAATTTTCTTCCAAACACATAGAAAAGGTAAAAGTAGGTTAATTAGTATGCAAATATAGTAATAATAAAGGATGTAGAAGGGAATGTACAACTTGAAACCACTAATCTTCATTGAGAAAAAAATGGTAAGTTGGTGAGATTAAACAGTAGCCGTTGGTCCACCTTGAAGTGAGCATGGAAGAACCTTTTATCCTGCATTTGACACAACACAACACACAAAGTAAAGTAATGCACTACTAGCGACTGTGAATAATTAATATGAATAGCAAATACAAGACAACACATATTTAATCTCTCTTCAGAATCAGACAATACAATAATGTGACTACTGTCCAATATTTAGCAAATTCTGTTGCAAAAGCTAGTGGATTCATCGAGAAACGGTCTGACTCGATGGGGATTCCTTTCTCTTCGCTACAAGAAACATAGGCACATTTTAAAATCACAAATCAACAACAATTACAAGTCAAAGAGCAATATAAGTTTTCAAGTATCATGCCAAACTAAGCTTAACTAAGCGGTAATTGACATGATCTTCTATCCTAAAGGTAGAAGGTTTGATCCTTATCCCTACAATAGTTATACTAAAAAAAGATAGAAATGGGATGGTGCATATGATCCCTTATTTAGAGTGGGGTGGTGATAAAGCGCAAGTGCACACTTTCGAAGTAATAAATCCCAAAATTGGATATCATCCTCAGGAAATTCTCAGGGTATTGATCTCATTCAATATTGTTATGGATTCGAATTATTTTCTTTCTCAATGTATCAACTTAGGCCTAGAAGGTCTATGATAGCCAATTCTATTTTCATGCAATTGAAACTAGTAAACATAACTTTAAGCCCCTTCATTCTTAGCCTCTAATGTTTTCCTACTATCCTCATGCATATTCCAACGTCAGTTTATCATGCTAGTTCTAGTTAATAAATATCCCTTTCAAGTAGAATTAAGAACCCTAAGACAATCAAATGGGGATCAAGCATTCAATTGGGAAAGAGCAAACATGATAAAAAGTCAATGCATTCTATTAATTGAAACAATCAAGAACCATCCATAAACAATATTGAAATCAACCAAACACTAGAACTACGTAATAATTTAGCCACTCATGTTTATAATATAAACCCTAAACATGTTGTACAAAGATATAAATAAAGAGATTAAAGAGGAAAGAATTAGTCGTCGATCAACTCGTTGTTGATAATGCATCCACATCTTCTTCTTGATCCAACTTCAATCAACTCCTTGATTAGACTTTGAAAATCTCTCCAAATGGCAGCCTCTTCGCCTCTGTGGAAAGCCTTAAGTGATCCCAAGTTGAATTCCCCTTCAGATGATGACAGAAAGTGGTTAAAATAGGGTTGGAATCGTTGTAGTGTCATAAGTGAGTGTTGCAGTGCTATGTTAAAATCACCATTCTTGAGTTGCCTTTCCATGACGCACAAACAATGACGAACGATAGTCAAAAGCTTTTAATGACATATAAAAGATGTCGAACAGTAGAAAATCTGCACAATAACCTCTCGGGTTTGTGGTGTCGCACCCCTTTGCTCTGAATTTTTAAGCCTTCTTTTCACTTATTCTTTGCCCTAGGTCAAAGTTTGACCTTTTTCTTAGGGGTATTTTGGTCATTTTACTCCAAAATTTGGCCCGTCCTACTCCAATTGCTTGTTTCCTACAAAATAAACTTACATAACATCAGATAACTCTTTTGAGCAATAAAATTAAACAAATGTTAAGCCTAAGAAAGCAGATTTTCGATGCTTTTAAGGTGGACCTTGGGTCAGAATCTAAGTGGGATTAGGGAATACAAATTTGGGCCAGCCAAGTGGGCCTTCAAAAATGGATAGAGGCTCGCCTCAACCAGGTAGGTTAGGTCATTTGGCTTAATATCTTTCATTTCTGTAATCTCTTCCTCCCTCAATCCATTTATCCGTTTTTATACTCCTCTTGCCCTCACGTGACTATCATTATTCTAATATACCCTTAACATTCTGCCCTCCCGAGCTCATGATTCTTGGTTAAAAAATGACCCATAACACTGTTGATTGAGAAATTTAAAAAATTCACAAATTTCCACATCATTAATTTTAATTAACAAATTATAAATTTGAGACAAATTACAAAGTTAATGTGTCCTCAAATTAAAATTAAAGACGTGAAAATTGGCAAATCAAATGACGCCACTTGTCCAAGCATTGTCCATCGGGCAATGTTAGCTTGTCCAATCAAATTATACCATGTGGCAATTGGACCCGAAGCTAGGTCAACCTGAGCTTATTAAAATAATTTGGGTCAAACTTGAATAAAATTCTATTAAATATAAATTAAATTAAGGCTAAGTTGGGCCCAAAGTCAACTAAGCCTAAGCCCATATATGACATCTTAAAACTCTATAAATAGGGGAGACCACCCATCATTTGAAGCATTCAGAAGTCAAGAGAATTCAAAGAATTTCAACATTCTGAATTGAAAAGATTCAAATACTAGAGGACTTCAACAAATTGAGAAATTGATCGTCTATTCTTCAACAGATTGTTAGTCTCTTATTCAACAAATTGAGCATCTCTTTCCAACAGATTGATCATCTCTGTCTCTTCTTCGACAGATTGTTCGTCTCTTATTCACCAAATTGATCATCTCTTCGCCATCTACAAATTAAAGACTAATCTCCCCTGATTCGAGAACAAGCTTGCCAATTCACATATCAAAGTCAATAGATCAACAAGCCAAAGACCAATCCAAACTGGTCAACAAACCAAAGGCCAATCCAAACTAATTAACAAGCTAGAGATCAATCCAAACGATCAACAAGCTAGAGGCTAATCCAAACCGATCAACAAGCTAGAGATCGATCCAAGAGGATCAAAAGCCAAAGACCAATCCAAGTTGATCAATGAGTTAAAGGCCTATCATCCAAGAAGATTAACAGGTCCAAAGGCTAATTCACTAAGAAGATCATGAAGCCCAATGGTTGATCATCCAAGAAGATCAACAAGTCTAAACACCAATCCTTTAAGAAGATCATCAAGTTAAAGGCTGATCATCCAAGAAGATCAATAAGCTTAAGAATTAAAGTTTATGCATTCAAGGGAAAGAATCAGATGATAACAATTAGAGAAGGTAACATTTACTCTACAAATCAATAAAATCAAGTTTGTTTCCACAAATTAAATTTAATTATCGAAATTTCATGTGAACAAACACATTTCATCATATCGATGATGTTTTTGTTTTCTATTAGAAAAAAAAAAAAAAAAAAGAACAAGAAAGGATAAAAAGGGCTTTAACCACCTTTGAAAGATCAATTAATTGATTAATTATTAAATTAATTTATATTTTGATATTATTAAATTAATTAATAATTATAGAGGAGACAGTTTTTATAATTGTCGCCTCATGGTCTTGTGAACCGCTCTTCGACGTGGGTTAAGGAGAGAGCTGTGAATAAAATAAAAGAATCACTGCAGAAGAGACGTAGGTTGATTGTTCAGTTTTATGCTTCTCTCTCCCAAAAACAAGATTCTCAATCTTTTGGAAGAATTTAGGTTGTGAAAAAGGAGAAATTACCCTACTGATAATTCTCTATTGATTACTCTTCTTACTCCGACTTTCTATTTGATTCCATTAGGAGCAAAGTGGCTTTACGTTGGAAACAATTCATGAGTATGCACCTGATATCCAACGAAATTTGCTTTCTGTAACTGTCCTTTTAAAACTTGGCTATACTTTTAAATTGTATGGTACTATGTTAACTCTTCAATTAAACAACGTACTTTATGGTTATGGTTTTGTACTAAATGATTCCATAGTAATGGATGTTATCGATATGATTTCCTATACATATGATAGTTTCTCCTTTATAACATCATGTTATGAAATCGATATTTAAAGAATACAATAGAAAATAAAAATAAATAAGATCGACACACAAATTTACATGGTTCACTAACAATGTGTTTTAGCTATGTCCACAGGACAGAGGGAGAACAATTTTTTTTAGAGAGAATGTTACAAGATTACAAAATGAATAAAACCTATAGGGTTAGAGAGTTTATATAGTACATTTCTTTAAACCCTAGGTGGAGACATAAGATATTTAAATAATTAAATATATCAAATACCTATTCTAATTAGGTTTAGGATTCAAGGCATTCCAACAAATCTCCACCTTAACTTGAATTCTCTCACAGATAACATATGTACTGGATGCAACATAAACAACATTGCTCAATGTACCAAGACTTCTCCCTCATGCCTCAGAGTGTCCCAGAAGGGACCATTAACAATTCAAAACATTCAGCAAGTCCAAGCAATGTTGGAACTTGCCATGTGGAACTGGTTTGGTGAGCATATCAGCTGGATTATCAGTAGTACCAATTTTCATCACCTTAACCCTCTGCTCATTTCTCAGGAAGTGATATCTTATGTCTATATGCTTGGTCCTTTCATGATGAACTTGATCCTTGGCTAGGCATATAGCGCTCAAATTGTCACAATATACAATAGCCTGATTGTGATGTAAGCCAAGATCACCAACAAGTCCTCTCAACTAGATTCCCTCTTTAGCAGCTTTTGTTAAAGCCATGTACTCCGCTTCAGTAGTAGACAAAGTAACTGTAGGCTGTAAGGTTGCCTTCCAACTAACAATAGAATCATCTAGAGTGAACACTAGTCATAGACTTCATAATGTCAATATCTCCAACATAATCCGAATCAGAATAACCAGTTACCAAACACTTTGTATCATTCCCATAAATGAGACCAATATCAGATGTACCTCTAAGGTAACGGAAAATCCTTTTAACAACTTGTCAATGTTTCTTTCTAGGTTGACCCATGAACGTGTTGCCAACACTAATAGCATGGGCGAGATCAGGCCTAGTACAAACCATAACATATATCAAACTTCCCATTGCACTAGCATAAGGAACTTGAGACATAAACTCCTTCTCAGCTTTAGACTGTGGATAATATCTTCTGAATATAGCATTTCTGTGACAAGAAAAGCTTTTTTTTATTTCTGTCTCTGTAGATCTCCATACCCAAAATTTTCTAAGCAACACCTAAACCTTTCATATCAAACTTAGCATTGAGAAGATCCTTCAACTTCTGAATATCAGACTTGGACTTTATAGCTATGAGCATATCATCTACATATAAAAGTAGATAAACCATTGAACCATATTTAGCTTTGTTGTGATATACACAACAATCATACAGACTCCGGTTATAACCAAGTCCAACCATATAGTTGTCAAACTGCTTGTACCACTGCCTTGGATACAACTTTAGTCCATACAAAGACTTTTTCAACTTGCAAACATAATCTTTTTTACCAGGACATTGAAACCCATCTGGTTGGGTCATATAAATCTCTTCTTCTAGCTCTCCACGTAAGAAAGATGTCTTCACATCTAGTTGCTCAAGTTCCAAATCCTGATGGGCTACCATAGCTAGCAGCACTCTTATAGAAGTATGTCTGACTACTGGTGAGAAAATCTCATTATAATCAACCCCTTCTCTTTGTGTGAACCCTCTAGCAACAACCCGAACTTTATACTTAATACCCTCTATTAGTGAGATTCCTTATTTTTTCTTGAAGACCCATTTACAGGTGACAATCTTTCTCTCCTTAGGTTGTTTGACCAACTCCCAAGTCTTATTTTTATCAAGAGATTTCATCTCATCCCCCATAGCAGCAAGCATCTGGGCAGACTCACTACACGAAACTGCTTTTTTGTAGGTGGATGGCTCAAGAGGATCCACCTTTTCAGCATTGTAGTGCATAATTCACCATATCTACAAAATTATATCTTTTTAGAGGCCCAACACCAACTTTTGTAGCCTATCATGAGCTAGTAGCACTCTTATAGAAGTATGTTTGTCGACTAGAATTCTCAAGCACAACATTTTTTTTGAAATTTCAGTCACCTCAGTTTTTGACAGCACAACAGTTTCTGTAGTAACGTGTTGATCTTCTCCATCTTGGTGTTGTAATTCATTTACAACTGAAGTGAGTTGCATCTCCATTTGTTCATCAACACTACTACTCTCTCCCACACCAATAGACGTCACAACAAACTTTACATTTGAGTTAACCATGGAATTCTTATCAAAGATCACATTCCTACTAAGTATAACTTTACTTTCAAAAGGTGACCAAACTCTATATCCCTTAACTCCATCCCCAAAGCAAACAAATATACCATTTTTAACTATGGGTTCTAATTTGCCCTCATTAACATGATAGTAAACAGTACAACCAAAAACCCTTAATAAAGAATAATCTGTAGGCTCACCAGATCACACCTCATAAGGTGTTTTACAATCAATACTTGTGTGAGGTCCACAGTTGATCAAATAACATGCTGTATTTACTGCCTCTGCCCAAAACCTTCTAGTCAACCCAGCATTAGAAAGCATTTACCTTGCTCTCTCCAACAATGTCTAATTCATACGTTCTGCAACCCCATTTTGTTGCGGAGTGTCTCTAACAATATGATGATGAATAATTCCCTCAGCTTTACAGAACTCATTGAACTCAGACCCACAAAATTCTAAACCATTATCAATTTGCAACTTTTTGATCTTCTTCTCAGTTTGATTTTCAATCAAAATCTTCCATCATTTGAAATTCTTGAAGGCTTCACTTTTATGCTTCATCATAAATACCCAAGTCATTCTTGAGTAATCATCAATTATAGAGATAAAGTATCTGCTGCCTTCAAGAGACTGAACTCTGAAAGGTCCCCAACAATCCGAATGGATGTAATCAAGTGTCTCTCTTATACGATGAACACCCTTTGGAAACTTGCTACGATGAAGCTTCGCAAATACACAATGTTCACAGAATTCAAGATCCTGCACCTTGTGCCCACACAAAAGATCCCTTTTTTGACGAAACTTGTATCCCTTTTTCATTCATATGACCAAGTCTCATATGCCACAACTTAGTCATATTCTCCTTGTGAACAACAGATGATGCAACAACAGCATAACCCATTATTGTGGAACCTGATAGGAAATACAATGTCCCATGTTTTATGCCTTTCAGAATCACCTTAGAACCTTTGTAGACATATATTGCTTCACCTTTGCCTTTGAAACTGTAACCCTTACTATCGAGTACACTTAAATGCGAGAGTGAATTGTTATTGTGTTTAATTCTTGTGGATTGGCCATGCTCACTTGTTAGGTTAGATGTATGATTGAGAGATTGTATGTTTAACTTGATCTATAACAATAAATTGTTGTTACTCTATCACGAGAGTAGTTAGGTTGACAATAAAAGTTGCTAAAGACTATTCTTAATGCAATGTAATTTGTATTGGTTTCAAGAGATTAGTAATCAATTGAATTGCATGAGAAGAGTTGTTTTTTTAGAGAAAATAACTTGGAATTAAGTTTCTAGACTTAGACATATGAATGACAATAAAATCCATGAAATCTATAATATTGCATGATGAAATAAATGCTCTCTTTGACTCTTGTGTTTCTCACTTTATTACTTTCCTTATTTGGTTTATATTTTTCTTAACTCACAATATTAATTTCAATCCTCAAATAAAATTGATTCAACTCTAGAATAGCTAAGTAACTTAAACCTTCACAATTGGATCTCCAGTGGAATGATATTCGGACTTCACCGTCTTATATTATAACTTGACCCGTACACTTGCGGTTAACACTCAAAGTGCGCATCAAGCCCCCAAATTGAACTAAAGTAAAACAAAAAAGTCCCTTTTTCAATAAAACTTAAACTTCTACCAATTATAAATGTTGTTGGTTGCGAGAAGTATGATGGGTGCGTCCTATTATGTAACAAGTTCTCTTTAATCTAGCCCAAGTATAAGCTAAATGCAAAGTTTTCTTGGTGAGTTGTAAGGTCGAACATAGGGACTTTGACTAATAGTGAATTAAGTGTGAAGAATGATTGATATTCAGCTATATCATATGTTAAAAATTGTTGCTTTAGGACTACGAATGGTATATAAACAACAAAAGTGAATGAATGGCATGGCACACAACAGTTTAGCAACAAAGAAAAATATGAATGGAGAAACAGGGTTGGGGGAAACTATCATCAATCCATTGAACTTTTCCTTAGACTTGAATCCATGTTCTTAACGACACTAAGATCTCAACCTCTCGGTGGATAAGCCACATAAACCATATTTCTATGGTGCTTGCTTGAAGGTCAATGTGCCAATAAGAAGCGTTTTTGTTTAATGAGATTCACAGTTACTTACTCTCTCAAGCAGTTAATTATATCTACTCGTTTTGATTAGTTAGATGGAAACAAGCAATAGATTTATCACACATTAAACAAAATGGATTAAGGTCTAAGTTTAGTTCACTGTGGTGATGATAATTTTACCAACCCCTTGTAGATTTAGTTACTCATAGAGGTCAAGATAAAAGTCAAAGAGATACAATAGATGAAGGTCATGATAAAGTTGATATATTGAAGATAGAAGGTGTTGAGTACAAGTTAATTCAATGTCTTGAGTAAAAAGTGTAAACAACTAAGGAGAAATAGCAGAACAAATAAAAGAAGCAAAGCTATCAAGCCAGTGGTAGCAATCTCTTGCTTCTGGCGACTGGTGGACGCATGCTTCACTGTATGTTATGGTGTCTGGTTTGACGGTGAGATGAGCAGAATCCTTTCTCCAGTCTTCTATCTTCGGTGGTCTTTGTTCGTTAAATTTCTATTTGAATTAAATTGAGTTTCATGATTTGTTGCACAAAAAAAAAAAAAAAAAAAGATATTATACTTTCAGCACAAGGATGCGTCGAGAATTACTCAAGTATGATCATGATTAAGCAAGTTTTCCTATAAAAAGCCCAAGTATAAGCTCTTATAGGTTTCCTGGTGAGTCTAGGGTCGAACGCAGGGATTTGTAATAACTAGGCATTGAAATTAGATGCTTGACTATGCGGTGAACTATACATGTAATATGTGCATGTGTTGGTTGTATGTGTCTAAAACTATACATAAAGAATGAATAAAATTTCCTACAACTAACAATGAGGTGGACGCGGCTGTGGTTAGTCAAATGTTATTTAGTGTCAGATAGCATGCGTTGAGAATGGATGGAACCATGCGATAAAAGTAGAGTTAACGCAAGAGCTAGTTGTTACTTAAGCTTTCTAAGTATAATTACATACCTACAAACTGCATTTGTGAATCCATCTCTCGATATTTCGACACCACATTAATCTCATCTCTAAGACACATGGTAAGTTTGCGTTGGCAAAAGATGAACTACATCTCTGCACCTCATCTAGTCTTGATAAATGCTAAAGATTAACCATCCACTCTCTCAAGTTAGACAGTCGTGCTTACTACTTTTGTTTGTCAGACAAAGTTATGCAAGCTAATGATGTGCATTAATCAAGATATAACATACTTAATATTGTTTAAGAAGAACTAACTTCTAACATCTAACTCATTTAGCATTCAAACAACATGGTGTAAATATGGAAATAGATGGAAGATAATCATCAATTAAACTCATATTAAGAAAATAAACCATTCTCTTGAAAGTCATTAACAAAACATAAGTAAGGAGGGAAATGGAGATAAAACAGAAATGGAAGGCGTCAAGCCACCACTGGCAATGTCTTGCTTCATGGAGGCTTGAGATGGTTGTTATCTGATACATAGATTTCATAGGGTGAAGGTTCTCACTCACTGGGAGACAACTCTGAAAGTGCTCAAAATCCTTCTCTCAGAAGAGCTTGAAATGGAGGCTGGTTATGGTGAGGGAGAAATTGTGTAGAGCTTTCGCCTCTTGAACTCGTCTCTCTTCCCTCCTCTTCATGGAGAAGCTTTGGGCTATTTATAGGCGTTGAAAAGTTGATACTTATGATGACCTGACACCTTTGCATTAAATTCTCTGCCCTGCTGAGTAGACTTTTTACATTGTCGGCCCATAGGTTCTGCCATGATCTGATAAAGTGTTGTCCTTTTTCATAATAACATGACAGCTTTTTGCCCATGCGTCTGTATCTACTTTTTCTCGACGCATGGTCTCAACGCATAGGCTCGACGCATGGGTTTCCACTTGTTCTCGCAGCAGCTTTGTCTCTTAGTACTTGGGTTATTTGTGCTTCTTTTCTTCTTAACCCTGCGTTAGGAACAGAAAAGCTCAGTTTTTCAGGTATTTTCTTTTGTAAATAGTGCCAACGCATGGTGATACATTTTACATAATTCAACTACCAAAATCATGCGTTTAGCTCTAAAGTTACTCTAATTAAATCAAATAGTGACTATAATAACATGTATTTCTACAAGTTATCAGTCTTCTCTGATGAATGGATGGATGTGACTAACTCTTTTGGACTAACCAACTCTCTAACATTATTTTTGTCAACAAGATTGAGTATTTATTGTACTTCTCATACGCCATATGTCATTGCTAGCATTCTGGAGGCTAGGCATCCACTTATTGTCATCACTGACCAGTAGTGGGCTGATTCTAATGCTGCTATTGTGGTAAGTTTTGAATCGAGGAAGAATATCTTATCTCAGCTCATGCGACAGTTGTCAGAGATCCCAAGACATGCATTTCAGCTTCAACTTGATATGTTTGTGTGAAAGCTCAATGCATGCATTCAAGTCTTGTAATCTTCTTGCAAAATCAGACATTTAAAGTGGATTAAGAAATAATATTATTATTCTTAAGTATTTCTACATGTTGGAAGCAAAGAAGATATTTATCAAGAATTTTAATTAAGATTGATTGTAAGCTTTAAAACCTTTCTTGTTTATGCTTTCAAGTAGGGCTATGTACGTGTTTGAATGGTCAAGTTTGTGAACCAAAGGGATTGAAGTTGGAAGACGAATTAGTTTTGGTTATTTTATGATAATAAGAAATTTAATAAATAAATAATTAAGTGAAAGTTAAAACAAAAAAGAACAAGAAGAAACAAAACTAAAAATAAAAGAAAATGAGAAAGGAAAATGGAAATTAAAAAGGAAAAAGAAGTGGGGTGAGGTGGCCTAATATTAGGCATTTGAAATCATGCAAGCAGTGGTTTTCTTTCTTTCAGCTTTGTGGGTTGAACGTGAACAGACTCATCGAGCATTCTTTGAACTTTTTCAACCAAGTTGCAGAGGATTGAGTGGAGTTGATCATCTTGGGCTTCCTTGAGGATTGAAGCTCGGAAACTTGATGAAATTTGTGGTAGAAGAAGAAGTGTCCAAAGTGGAAGCAATCTGAGCAAGCTGTGAAGTTTAGAGGATTTCAGGCGAAAGAAGACGAATTTGAAACTGGAATTTTGAGGTTAGTAAGTTAAGAGACTTCTTAACATTTCTTAAGCAGTTGGTGAAATGGTAGGAAAACCGAGGTGGTTCAAAATTTTTTATGAAATTTGGTGCAACCTTGAGATTTTGGTACATTTTACGTAATCTAAGGGGAATCTGAAGCTCAATTTTTTAGGTAAGAAAGTTAAGACATTCCTTAAGAGATTTACAGAAAAAGTTTGAAGTAATTTGGTAAGAAATGAATGAAATTGAGTTGGTTTTTTAAGTGATGTTTTTTTGTTGAAAATAGGGGAACCAACCTAGAAGCCCATTGCCTCACGCCCACGCTCTCGTGCGTGCACCTCATGCTCAGCCCAACCTTCTATGCGCGCAACCGTTGCATGGGTGTGCGCGGATCCCAAAAGTCCACTGCCTCACGCCCATGTCTTGTCGTCCGCGCGCCTGCTGCCATGCATGCCCCATGCCCAACACGCCTCACGCTCATCCAGCAGTCTTTGTGTGCGTGTCCTGCCACCCACCCCTGTGCAAGTGCGTGCCCAAAGTTTGTTTTGGTGTATTTGAAGGCCCACGACCATTCTAGGTGAAATTGAGTTATTTTTGGATTCAATTCATGTTTCCTTGAATATTTTTGCTATAAAATGAGTACTTTTGGACCCTAAGCTAATTTTAGGTCATTTTAAGGAATTTAAGGAAAATGTATTAAAAACCTTAAGTTATGGAATAGTTGGAACTAAATGGAGTTCTAGGGAAGCATACTAAGTACTAGGATGTGTTAGGCGAAAATGGTTACTCAAGAAAGATTATTGAAAGATGGTGATCTGATTTTCAAGTCAAACGACAATAGGAGACTCATATAGGCCTGAAGGATCAAAAGGGATCTGTGAGTGAAAATTTTTATTTAAAATGTTTCCTAAATGGTTATAAGGATGTTTTCCTGTGCTAAATGAAGTTTTTATGCTTTATGAGACTTTCCATGTTTTGGATGAGTTTTATGATCAAAATGTGATTTGAATTGCAAGCCTATAAAATTATCTTTCTATGAGTTTTATGAGCTTACTTGTGAACTTAAAGATATGAAAATGTGTTTAAAGCATAAAAGTACAAATATGTTTAAAATTTAAGGGTTTTCAAGCATGAAATGTTTAAGTATGCAAGTTTGCTTTGTAAAGTATGTTTATAAGAATAATATGTGTTCAAAGTATTTGCAAGCATGCGAGTTTTGAAAATTGCTTAAGTATTAAAGCATGTTATGAATATTCTAATTGTGAAGATCCACCTGCTTGTATCCTAGTTAAATGTTATTCAGGCACCCAATGCTAAAGGACAAAGAGAAGGCATTCGGGCAGCCCAAGTATTCGATGCTTAAGGACAAAGGAGAAGACATCTGGAAAGGTCTTTGGGACCCACCTAGGTGCACCTAAGACTTTGGGCCGATAACAGGGGTGTTAGGCCCTTTGGGGGCAATTCTGTGTACACGTATGAAAGTATTGATGCTGATTGTGTTGAGTTCGCTCTACATCGGCTAAGGATATCGACGTTGAGCGTGTTGAGCTTGCTCCATCTCAACTAAGGTTTGGATATGGTTATGCGGTGGTTATTTGATTTATACTTGTTCAATGGATGTTTTTATGGCTAAGAAAGCTAAGCATGCTAGTTTTCTAACATGTTATTGATGTTGAGCTTCTAAAAATATTGAGATTATTTTGTTAATAAGTTTTCCAAGTATGTTTGGAATTGTTGACTAATGTTTAGAAGCATGTTAAAGGTTTTCTAAACTTGCCACTCACTAGGCATTTCCAGCTCACCTTTTCCATATGCTTTCTTTTTTTCCCCCAAGGTAGCAGAGGAGTTCTAGGGACCTAGCTGCCACGAGCAAGTCTGTCATTATCATCAGAATTTTATTTTCTCATCATAGTACATAATATGTTTGTAGGTTTTGGTTGCCATGTACATATGTAGTTGGGTCCACTAATCCCTCCAATGAACAATTTGTTTATGGTCCTACCATAAACAAGTTCCTCTAGAGCCAATGAGAGGGTGAGTACCATTTGTTCAAGACCCGAAATCAACACTTAGGGGAACTACTAATCTATTTTCTCTTGAGGCGAGAATGAGTAAATTCCATGTTGTGTAATTATATTCCTAGCTTCCCACTCAGTCTCGTCTAAAAAATAGTAGGCTTATTGAGTTAGGAACTTGGGTCACTCTCACCCATACAAAGGATAAGCCCTCATAGGCAGGGGTTCATAACTCACTTAAGATTGAAATTGAGTTACATATGGTTATCTTATGAAAGAATAATCTATTCAATAAACAGTGTTGCAGAGAGAGATTAATAATTTCGCAGTTAGGTCTTATACAAACTCTTTATATAGGGTATCCAATTGCATATCTCGACATGAACGATTTGGATCACATCGTTTGTAATATTTACAAAGTGGGTCGTATCCACAGTGTTATCAGGATAAGGCATCCAACCTTATCCATATATTATAGACCTTTTGAACATTATCCACCTGTATGAAAACTCCATACTATTCAAGTCTCATGTAATAACCTTGGATTTTTATTGTAATGGATTACTCATTATTGTATATTTAAAACAATAAACTAATTAACTACGAGGCTTTAAGGAATAAATCTCAACGCTTAATCTCTTTCAAACCCTAGGTCCCTCTATAAATAGGAGGCCATAAGCATCACCATGGGTAAGTTCTTCTTCTCTACTTCTAGCTTGCCCTAACCCTTTGTTGATTACTAACTTAAGCATTAGAGGTTCTGGGGCAGGCACCACACTAATGTTCTCTTCTTTTCTTTTTTACGGGTTGTCTTTCTTCCTTTAAATTACAAATTTACCATTGAAGGTACGTGAATGTCAGGTGAGTTATCCTGTACAATCTATAGGAATGAGAGCAAGTTTATGACCTTCGTAAAATTTCAAGTTTGGGGGCTTAGAAAGAGATGGACAGTGTAAGCCCCGTACCTAATTTTGTGAGAACGCAAGGTAAGAAGGGGGCTGAGAGATGGATGATTGGGTAAGAGTAGTTGGCTGGCTTGCGTTTGGGGTGGAAAAATGACTAAGTATCAGCTATGCGTTGATGGCAACATGTTGTGATGGAAACAGTTTTGGAGTAAACGCAAAGGTGAGGGAAGACTATTATGCGCTGAAGCCGCGACGCGTTGAGGACGTAAGGCGTGGAGAATCACTTTGTACCGAAGATTATTATGCGGCAAACGCATTGAAGGCAGTGTGCCATTGGAAGTAAAAACCACGAGGAGTTGGGAGCTGATTTGCGATGGGGCTATTATGCGGTGAACGCTACCATGCGTCGAAGGTGGGTATACGTTGGACAAAGAGTGTTGGCCGAGAGAAAGTAATGCGTTTGCTAACCATTTTGGCGGGAGAGTTTTGAAAGGAAACATTATCAGAGGCTGTGTGCGTTGCTGAAGCTGAGCATAGAAGGTATGCGTTGAACGAATTATAGTATAGTGTTGAAATGGAGGATAAGTCGGTGGTATATATATAAGTGGATTGAGAATTCAAGTGTTCTGATTGCATTTCAGAGCTTGAGTCGGGTCCATACTAAGGCGAAACATCGGAAGGAGGTAGAAGAAGATGTTCATGTTGATTTGAGGTGGAAATCTCATCGTAACCGTGGAAGGAACTTGAGTTTGGCAGAGGTTTCAGCTGGTGTTACTCCCTCAGAGTGATGCTCGGTTTTGGAGGAAGAACAAATTGAAGAGACAGTGGTTAGGGCTGAAACTTTGAGGTTAGTAAGTTAACTCGATTTCTAGCAAGTTTCATGAAGGATGCTTGAGCTGAAATTGTTTAATTGTGTGTCAAACTCAGGAAGAAGAGATTAGAGTTGAATTGCCTGACGATTAGGGGTAACTCGGAGTTGTTGAAGGATATATCCTAAACGAAGAGGATGTTCTTCATGAAATTTGGAGGTAAGATGAAGGACCTGTACTTTAACAAGTTTGTAGAAGGAAGAAAGTGCTGAAATTGACCGAAACGAAATGTTTAGCAGGTTGAAGAAGGAAGAAGAAAGGAAGAAGGAAACGACTCTGCTGCAGCGGTAGTATCGCTGAGAGAGCGAGAGACAGGGCAGCGAAGCAAGTATTGCTGCAACGCAAGATAGGCTTTGCGTCTCACGATTCTCGCTAGAGTATCGCTGGGTGTCGCTCCTCAAGGTAGTCTCGCTGGTTTCATTCAACGCAATATCGCTAGTACAGTGATGTGTGATGAGTAACGCTGGCAGCTTATAATTTTCTAAAGAGTAACGTTATTATTGTGTGTTAAAGAAAAGGGAGATTATGGAAACTAAACTTGAGGATTATGTGTTTTCAGGCCAGGAAGAGCTCGGGGAGGCTTATAATCCACTTAGAGCCGAGACCAATCGTGAGTGACTATTTGTTATATCTTGTGTTAAATTTAGTATGCCTATGGATGAGGAAATGTGATTCATGGTAGTATTCCCTATGTATGTGATGTGTTAGTAATTTAAAAGGGTACTAATGCTAATATCTAAATATAATAGTGGCTGAGGGACCTTATGGTGAAAGCTTATATGTGGGTAAGCGTGTAGTTAAGTGCTGAGGGACTTTGTGAAGACACTTGAATAACAATAAGGAATGGACTACAATGCTCAGGGACTATGAGTGAAGGCATGTAGTAATCCATCACACACTAGCTCGTGCTGAGGGATCATGGGTGAAGGCACTTGAGCAAAGATAGAATTGGTTACCTGTGCTGAGGGATTTCATGTGAAGGCACATGGTATGTAATTACAATTGAATAAGTGCTGAGGGATGGGAAGTGAAAGCACTACATAGTTGCAAGTCTATGAGACATGAGAACTTGATAGTTATATGTGTAATGTGGAAAGAGAATTTTAGTAATTCCTTGGGATGTGATGCGTAATGGTTACTAGTACACAAACTGGCTTATATTTGTTAGGAATAGTTTAGTGGATTTAGTCACTCACTGAGCTTTCTGCTCATTCAGTTTGTTGTTGTTTATGGTTTCAGGTAGCGAGCGTGTCCGGGACGACTAGCCTACAAAAAAATCTCGTCTGGGCCTATCTGGAAGCGAACCTTTGGGATAGTTGTAAATATTTAGACTGTACATTGTAATATGCATACTTCTTAGAAGAGAAGGGGAATGTGTTGTACCTTATATGTATATATGCAGATATGTTTGTTGAGAGGTTGTATGTTTCTCTAGTATGTCAATGGAAATGTTGTTTTGAATTGTGAATTATATGGTATCCATCCTATAGAGTTTTATGTAGGGGAAACGGTATCATGCTCAATCCTAGGTATAGAGTATATCTGGGATGGGGTGTGACAGACAGACACTATGATTATGATTCTGATCAAGAGAGACATCTTTGGAGAGTAAGAGAACATTCAACGGATAATCCTTCTACCCTAAGCCCACCTTGGGCCTTGGCTTCATACCCCTAGGAAAGAGGTGGAGCAAAAGTTTGTGGTTTTAGAGGAAAAGGTGGACACATTGGATTAAAAGATGGCTCAAATCATAGAGCTTTTGGAGATGTAGAAAAACCACCCTCGTATTACAAGCTCAAGTCAGCCTCATCACCCTAGGGAAGAGGTGAAGCAGAAATTTGTGACTTTGGAGGAAAATGTGGAGACCTTGGATTAGAACCTGGCCCGAATCTTCTTTCCCTAAAGGCAAGAAGAAGTGAACTCCATCTTGTGTAGCTATGTTTCCAACTCTTTATTTAGACAATTCCCCGAAATGGTTGGCTTATTGAGTCTATGACATGGACCGCTCTCATCCATACAAATCAAATGAATGTCTCTACATGAATGATTTGGATCAAATCGTTTGTAACACTTACAATTCTTGTAACATTTACAAAGTGGGTCGTATCCGCAGTATCACTAGGATAAGGCACCCAACCTTATCAATACTGTAGACCTTTTAGGTTATTACTTGAACGTGATCCACTTGTATATCTACCACATATGGTTCAAGTTACATAAAATAACCTTGGATCTTAGTTTATTGGATTGAGTTAATGCAATCTAAATGTCGAATAAAATACTTCTTATTTTATTAAATAAATCATTTGTATATACCAATTACAAACTAAGAAACCCACGAGATTTAGAACACTAATCCCAATAGTAAAAGGGTTCAATTTCATTGCAAACAAAAGAAAGGTGACCTAGTGGGCTTACAAAGATAATAAAGTACAAGCAAGTTAAAAGAAAGAAAGAACGAGAAAACAGAAAGACAACCAGGTCATGCGAGACACAAACTAAGTCTCCATATTGTCACCTTCTCCCTCTCCATTCCCATAAGGGTCATTAGAAGTGTGAGGAACATTTGGATTGTCATGGTGAAAAATGTGTGCTTTATGAAGAAATGAGTAATCTTGACTGGGATAATGGCGCAAAACTTCCTTGGTAAACGAGGTAACAACATAAAGAAGGAGTCGAATCCTAAAGCAGAAGCGAGTAATTGTTTTTGCTTTAATTTTGTCTTGGAATTTTGCATAACAAAAAAGAAAAACTAGTACATATAGAATGCAGTTTTCGAAGGTTAAGAATGAAATTAACAAGAAAAGAGAACCTTTGAAGATCACAACTTTCTTCAAATCTCCTCATCATGAACTAATCTCCTTAACACATACGGGGACACCTCAAAAAAGCCTTCCTTGTTTTCTCTAGCAAGGACTGGTTTGTGGAAACCTTTTTCAAAGAGAGAGAAATTTTGTGCAGAGAAAAATTCTTCTTTGTAATTCAGATGGTGAGAGAGGTCGAGAAAGAGGAAGAGATTTCAAGTAGATTCGACCAACCCCTTCAAAATGCAGAACCTCTACATTTAGAGAGCGAGAGAGAGAGTGTGGGAAGTTAACTCCATCCACTCCCCCCCCCCCCCCCCCCCCCCCCGTAACACCCTACTTTTTAGACCTAAGTGCTTAAGGGCTTATTAAGGAAAAGAACTAAAACAGGAGAGGTGAAATTTGGATCACAAGCCTGTGGAGTTGGGAAAGTTTTAAGACAGAAAATCTGAGCTTGTGGAGTTAGCCAAATTTTGGCCAAAATAGGAATAGGTATGTGTTGAACTTAAGAGAAGAAAAGATTTGTACTTGATTTTTGGGTTAAGTATAAGCTGTAGATAAGTTTGGAAGGAACCTATCTTAAACGATTTCCGGACCTTGAACTTTGAAGTAATTCTTGAAGTTAAGAATTCTTCTAAGTAAAACAACTAAACTAAGAGAATTCAACTATGCTATTAAGCTTGGAAGCATGATCTGAGGAAAGGAAATCTCACCAAGTGTTGGAAAGAGTTGAAAGCATAACTGGGAATTAGTTGAGTTGGACACACACTTGGTAAGGAAAAGATCATGTTGGATGCATGGTCAAGCTGAGAAATGCATGATAACCCTTGTTGGAAAGAAAATGGTTAAGTGTTGAAGTATTGAAAGGGAAAAACTGAGAACCCGGGGGAAGAGGTGAATGCATAGGAGGTAGTTAAGAAAGGAGATGCAACCTTGGCCTAGGGTGGATGTATGAGCTAGCTACAAAAGGGACTAAAGTTGAGTCTTGGTTGTGTTGGAGGATTGAAACGTAAGCCTAAAGGAGGAAAGCAGGAGATGGACACATGCTAGATTGATCGTGGAGAAAACAGCTAAGTATGGAAGGAGTAAAAGGGAAAGGTTGGAAGCATAACCCTGGGATACAAGTTATATACCTTAGGGACGCATAGAGGGACAATTAAGGGATCCCTAAGGATAGAATGAAGGCCATGGACGCACAGCAAAGTAGTGATAAACGCACGGTATAAGGTAAGGACGCATGAAGGAAGGTTTTGAGATGATTTTGGCTAAGTGACAGAGTACCAAGCATAGTCGGACGTTTCTCACTCAAGAGAGAGAGGGGCTTGTAGCAGTTATGGGCATAAGAAAAGAAGTGTTAGATGCATAACAGGAGGCACAAACGCATGGAAATGTTCAGGTGAGAAACTTGGTCAAGTAGAGGAAGGCTGGAAGAAGGAAAAGAGAAAAAAAGGAAACTAAACTCCAAAAAGATAACTATAAGAATGCATAGGAGCACTAAGTTGGACGCATGGTCCATGTCCCGGAGCAAGTTAAACGAATAGATGAGTTTCAAAGGCTAGATGGATTTATTTAGACTTAACACCTCACAAGGAGGAGGTGTCGAGATGCATGTCAGGTGTGTCATGCAGCGTGACATGTGGCAAACAAATGGAAAATGGAGGGGAGAAGTTGGACGACAAGTTCTCCATTCCAAGTCTATAAATAGGACCTCGAGGAAAGAGGAGCAGAAGACCATCCATAAGTTGGAGTTTCTTGAGAGAAAAGAGAAAGAAGGCTAAGTAGACTATCAACCGTTGCGTCCATAGAGGTAGTTTGTGTCCAAGAGAGATTGTTTTTTAGCCACCTTGCGTTCAACAGTTGTCTGGTGCCTAGGGAAGTTACCTTGTGTCTAACAGTTGTCTGGTGACTAGAGAGGCTGCTTTGCGTCCATCAGTACTGCTAGAAGGAGGATATTAGCAGCCTTGCATCTAAGGTAGAACCCTGCGTCCAAGATAGATCCTCGTGTCTAAGGGGTAAAGTCAGAAGAGCTGAATCCTTGTTGGAAGACTGCACCTTGCGTTCAAGGTATAGGGTTGCGTCCAAACCTTGATGTCAGAGGGGAAAATCAGTTTTTTTGCGTATCAAGCTATCAACCTTGAGTCCAAGAAGCTCGGGGGAGGCAAAATTAGAAGGGAGAAAAGGGAACTTCCTTAAGCGATTACTTCCTGTGAGTAATCCCAATGTTTTCAATATGAATGTTTTCTCTGTGAGTGACATTTGTATTTAAAATGTGTTTACTTTGAACAGAGTTTCATAAACATTCATTGTTAAAAGATTATGTTGAAACATGATTATATGATTATGCTTTTACGAGTTTTAACGTGCATATTATGTGTTTTACATTGAAAATCATTTGAAGCATGTTGGTTGTTAATGAGTTTTATGAAAAGCATGTAATATATGATTTTATGGAAAGCATTAAAGTTTGAAAATAGAATTGTGAAGATTAGAAATGTTAAAAAACTCGTGAATTTATATAAAGCCATATGTTTTTGAAAAATACTTGTGAAAATAGGACCCCAATGCTGAAGTACGGTGAGAAGGCATAAGGCAGCCTGGATTTGATATACCGAGGAACCAAGAGAAGGCATCTGGGTTGATTAACGGTCCCCAATGCCGAGGGACTTGGTGAAGGTTTGTTATGGCACCCAATGCTGAAGTACGATGAGAAGGCATATGGGAAGCTCGAATTTGCTATACCGAGAAACCAAGAGAAGGCATCTGGGTTGATCGATGGTCCCCAATGCCGAGGGACTTGGTGAAGGTTTGTTATGGGACCCTAATGCTGAAGTACGGTGAGAAGGCATATGGGCAGCCCGAACTATAATTCCTATGTGCACATAGAGGGATGATAGACACTGATGTGTTGAGATTACTCCACACAGCTAAGGATTTTCGATGTTGGGTGTGTTGAGATTACTCCGCCCTAACTAAAGAGGTTTTCGACGTTGAGTAATGTTGAGCTCCGCTCCACCTCAACTAAGGAAAATGGTTTGAAATAAACTGAATTTCTGAGTATCTTTTCAGAAATAAACTTATATGATTTGACAATGGCATTTGAGCATGTTTTTGCATGGATATGATTTGAATCGATGTTTTATATGCATTTTTTTTCAGTGTTTACACTATGAACAGTTTTCGAGTTAAAGTTAGGAATATATTTTTCAAAATCGTTACTCACTGGGCTATTTAGCTCATCCTTTCAAATGTTTTCACTTTTCAGGTAGCAGGAAAGTTCCCGTTGCCGGTCGATGTCGAGGTTAGTTGAGAGTTAACAGATTCATCGTCCTAGGAAGTGTGGTTAAGCAAAAAGCTAGAGTAAGTTTGACAGTGCGAGTCGGCTAGAGAGTTGACAACTGCTGTCCTCACGCTCTGTCTCGGGCTACAGAAGGGTGGTTCGGGATAGGGTGTGATACTCCCAGTCCCTACAATTCAAGGGAGTTATCTCTTATTTAATTTAAGTTTAATTTAATTTAATTTAATTAATTAAATAATAATTAATAATTTAATTAATTAATTAATTATCTCATATTTAATCAAATGCATTGTCGCAACGTCATCACGACGGGGAAAGAGACCCTTAGGGAAGGACGTCGGTTACTCCGCGTCGACCAATCATCGTGGGTGTGATTGGTCACCTATTTTAATTGGAATAATTGTGGTTTACTTTTCCAAAAATTGTGGTATTAACACCCAACAACGCCCGTTTGAATACATTTTATTTTTTTATTATCCAATTCATTTTATTAAAGCTACTCTTTAATTGAAAGAAAAACTGATTTTATTAGGGAAAAAAGAAAAATTAAATAAAATATGACTAATTGAATAGTTCCTAAGTAGAGGTGTTTCCTTATGATCAACTTAAGTACCCCAGCTTAGACAAAACTATTGCTTAAGTCAATTTTATTTAAAATTTATAGTCAAACTTTATTTTTATATTATAAACTCAATTGAAATGGAGAAAATTAATTAACACTTAAATGTTCAAATTGAATTTGAACAATGTCTCACTACATCTCACTCTAACTTTAAAATTAGAGTCGTATTTTGTGAGAGAACACGTGTCCATCACTTTATTATCATGTTAATGTTTGAAATCTCTAGTTAGAGAAAACATTTACCATAAGAATTTGAGATATTTGACAATCTCAACTCCATCATAGGATTAGCACGATAATGAATGGAATGTCTCATGTAGATCAACTCATACTTTAGAAGTAAAATATGAATCAACCCTTATGATTGTATAAGCTTTTAGATCAAGATAAAATTTGGAGTGTCACACCCCCTCCCAGATTATCTCACTCAACCCAAGAGGAGATGTGAGGACAGTAAACATCACCCCTCTTATGATGTATACTGTCTATTCATACCTGATAAATCCTGACAATTCATAACATACATATCCGTTCATTCATCCAGAACTATAAAAACTTATATTATATAATTAAACTTTCAACTCGTCCACAAAATACTTATACAACACTATATCTCACATCCCAACATATGTACAACTAGGTCTACATGCCACCTACATAAGGTTATATGCACATAAAACTCTTCAAACGTGTCTAATTTCTAAAAACTCAAAGCTTAGGCAAGGTGAGCTTGAGTAGGCTAAGCACTGGGAACGTCCTTGCTACCTGGGGGAGAAAGAAAACATGGAAAGCGTGAGCTAAAAGCCCCGTGAGTGACTTGTTTTGTAAAAATTATCTTATGCTCGAAAACAGGCTTGTATAATCTAATTCGCATAAAACAAGGATCAAATATAACAATTCAGCAGAAAAGTATTTTCCGTTAACTCTATCAAATCACATAAATCCGTTCCAAGCTGTATAGAATCGTTTTGGAATATTTATTCAGAAAACCCGTTTGGTTTCTCATCCATTTCCCTTAGTTGAGGCGGAGCAAAACTCAACGCTCTCAACGTCGAAAACAACCTTAGTTGGGGTGGTCCAAGACTCAACACACCCAACGTCAAAATTAACCCTGGCTCAATGCGGAGCAAAACTCGACGCACCAGCAATATTAACCTCTATGAGCACATAGGAATATGGCGGGTTGCCCAAGTACGTTCTCATGTGCTTTAGTACTGGGTCCCGGGGAAACTCACATGCCTTTAAGCATTGAGCCTCCTCTAAATCACTTTAGAAACCAGTTTACATAAATTGCTCATATGAAACCTTTCATGGAAACAGAATATTTCTTGATAAACAACAACTCGCAACATGCCTTTCAACATCGTATAGAAATCAGATAAAACATGCCTTGTGAACAATATAATCAAACATCATGCTTTTCAAGAAAACAGTCATCGCAAAGCCAAATCTCATAAGAACACCTGTCATACCCTCTTTCTAAGACCATTTCGTGGAAGAGCCTATAAAGGAAAGAAGTAGGACAAGAGCGGTTGTGCTCAAGAGTTAGTTTACATAGGCCATAGATGAAATTTGAATTAGAAGGATTTGATAGAAAGGTTCCGTTGAGTGAATTCTGAATCTTGGAATCAAAGTAATTCTTGAAGTTGAGAATTCTACTGTGTAGGATAAACAGATCAGGAGAACACAATCATGATTTTAAGCTTAGAAGTAAGACCTGTGGAAAGAAAGGAAACCTCATCAAGTGATGGGCAGGGTTAAAAAGAATAGTTGAGAGGTAAGTGAAGTTGGACGCATACTTAGTGGAAAACCATGTTGGACGCATGGTAGAGACGAAGGAAACACATGATAAAGGTAAAACGCATGATGATATGTAATTAAGGCAGACGCATGGTATTATGTGGTAAGGAACAAACGCATAGAAGTATGCATTTGAGACTTTAATGTCGGGTAGTATGCGGTAGAGAAACGCTGTAAGCCCCTACCTGACATTTGGGTAGTTGGCAAGTTAAGAAGAAACAATGAAATGGGCAGTAATTAGAAAAAGTTGGCTAAGTAGTATGGGAGCAAAAGTGGCTAAGTGTTGGCCATGCGTTAGTGGGGCTATGCGTTGAGAATATGTTGGAAGCCATGAGGCGTTGAAAAAGGTAGCTCGGCATGGACACGTGATTAGACGCCACGAAACGTTGGAGGCCACTAGGCATTGAAGGCCACTAGGCGTTGAAGGCCACTATGCATTGAAAGCCACCAAGCGTTGAAGGCCACTAGGCGTTGAAGGCCACCTTAGGCGTTGAAGGTCGCTAGGCGTTGACGGCCACGAGGCGTTGAAGGCCACGAGGAGTTGGAAGCCAGTATGCGTTGAAGGTTGGTATGTGTTGGTACATTAGAAGAGTGGCCGAGAGAATCATGCGTTAATCGGCTATCCGGCGACTGAGTGTTGAACAATTGTAAAACAGCAAGTTTAAGCTATGTGTTGCTGAAGCTTTGCACGGAAGGTTGCGTCGGCCAACCTAAGTAAGAAGGTGGTGGCCGTACTGGTTAGTCGTTGGTATATATATAAGTAAGTACGCCGACTAAATAAACACTTTTAGACATATTTCGAACCCAGATTTACCCCTTTTCACAAAAGCACAACGAGGAAAGGTGGAAGAAACTGTTTATGTCGAAGTTAAGTAGGAACCAAATCACTTCCATGGTGAAACTGAAGCTGGAACCAGAAGCTTGACTGTTAACGATTATCTAGACATCATTCGGTGTTTGAAGAAGAGTGAGCTAGAGAAGTCGAAGCTAGGGCAAAAATTTTAAAGGTGAGCGAGTTAATTCTTAACAACTCCTGTAAAGGATGTTTAAGCCAAATTTGAGCTAGAGTATGTTAAATTTTAGGAAGAAGCATTCGGAGTTGAGCTACTACATGAGCTGCTAGTTGATTTGAGGCAGCTGGAGTTATTCAAGGATAGTTCTCAAACGAAGAAAAGTTAGGGTTTGGAATCTCGAGGTAAGTTAGAAAGCTCACTTCTTTACAAGTTTGTAGAAGAGAGAAAGTTCTGATTTTGGCTGGATTTCGATGTTTAGCAGTTTTGAGAACGGGTTAGAAAAGAAAGAAGAAAGCACTGACCATCGGGGGGTCGCTAGGACGGAAGTATCGCTAAAGAGTTGGAGGTTGATCAGTGAGACAAGTGCCGCTGGTAACGCAAAGGGGCCTTGCGTCTCACAACTCTCGCTGACTCTCGCTGAGTATCGCTTGTTAAGGTAATATCGCTAGTCTCGCGAAGCTGGGTATCGCTGATGTCGCATGGTTATAAGTAGTTTAATCTAATAATCTCGCTGATACCTGTGAATCTCGCTCATTATTGTAAGTTATAAACAAGAGAGGGACTAGTGATGAAAACCCATGTTTGAGATATTTAAGCAAACATAGAGAATATAAAGAGGAATATTAGAAATGTCTAACACGAAAAAGATGTGTTTACAGGTCAAGAGGAGCTAGGGAAAGCGTATAACCCGCTTGGAGCCCGGAATAAGTCATGAGTGACTTTATTGAATACTATTTTTTATATGCTTAATAATATTTTTGAAGCATGAGTTGAAGTGTACTTCTATGTATGAAACTAGCACATATCTTATATGTGAGATAGAGCTTGATAATGTATCAGATAATGTTCTAAGTTTTACCAAGCTAGTTGCTAGATGAATGTTCTGAGAATTCTGAGATGTCATGATTATAGTTAATTTATGATAAATGTATTATGCATGTCTGTGCACTAGAAAGATTCGAATAGGAACCAATGCTGAAGGACAGCTGAAGGCATATGGGCAGCCCTAGTATTTTATAAAGTCTGAGATATTATGATTATTGTTAAATTATGATAAATGTAATGTGCAAGTTAGTGCTCTAGAAAAATTCTATTGGGACCCAATGCTAAAGGACATGTGAAGGCATATGGGCAGCCATAGTATTTATATGAAGCTCTCACCAATGGATATAAAGACGATGATTGAGTATTTCCCTGGGACCCTAGTACCGAAGGACATGATAATGTACACGGGCAACCCGAGATCAGACAGATTTATAAGCAGAATAAAAGGCATCTGATGCTGATGTGTTGAGATTACTCCACACAGCTAAGGCTTATTGACATTGGGTGCGTTGAGTTTGCTCCGTCTTAACAAAGGTTCAATGAAAAGATATCCATTTACGTAATGATAGTTATTTACAAGTTTATGAAGCATGATATGAAGCATGATCAAGCAGTTCATATAAATGATTGTAGTTATGTCTTTATTGAGTTTATACTTTAGTTAGTCACTCACTAAGCATTGTAGCTCATAGATTCTTGTTTCTCTGATGTTTTCTTTCCAGGTAGCGAGCGTGTTCGGGGTGCCTAGCCTACCATCAAGAATCGTCTGAGCCAAATTAGAATTTTGTAATTGGGAACATGTAAACCCCATCCTTTATAGAAATTGTACTTATTTTGAGTGGCATTTGTGAGGATCACCAGGTATACTTGTAAACTTTAAACATAGCCTTTTAAATCTTACTTATGATGTTATCTTATTAGGAAATTTTTGCATAACTGTTGTAAAGGCTAAGCATTTTACCAGCTGGTTATGATATAGAAATGCATATATAACAGTGTTTAACAGAATACAGACTAGGTAACACTCACTCCTAGACAAAAGATATAGATATATATATAAATATCTAGGATGGGGGTGTTATAACACCGAACTAAACATTTTCAATAAATTTCGTTTTCAAAGAAAGAAAAGAGTCACTCACAACTTATCCTTAGGCCATGAGCGGATTATATGCCTTTCCGAGCTCTTCTTGGTCTGTAAATACACATTCCTCATGTTACGCTTTCCTTAAACTTCCTTTACATGATCGTTAAGTATGCATAATTAAACTCTAATCATGATTCATCATCGAGCCTTCCCTTTTCCCAAAGTAAACATAACAAGCGAGATTTGTGTCACTAGCAAGATTACCAACGAAATTTCACATTCCCAGCGAGATTACTAGCGAAACTACCCAACAGGACACGATACTAGCAACACCAGGATAAGCGAGACTAGCGTGATTTACCTGAAGAGTGATACCTAGCGAGACCCAGCAAGCTTTGTGAAATGGAAAGCCCCCTGCATTCTAGCACACTCATCTCGCTACTTATACTTTATTTACTCAGCGACACCCACTTCCTAGCGACACCCGACAGCAAAGTTCCTTCCTTTCCTTTTTGTTCCCACGTCTACCGGATAAAAATCGTATTTCCAGCTAACTTCAGAACTTCTTCCCTTCTACAAACTTGTAAAGGAGTAATTTCTCTAACTTACCTCGATATTTCAGAGCATGATCCTTCTCCGTTTGAGAGATATTCTCAAATAACCCCCAGTTGCTTTCAATTGCCCAGCAAATCAACAACAATCAATTCCACCTACAATTTTACATGTTTCCCTTCAAATTTAACTCAAACATCCTTCATAACAATGGTTAGGAATTGAGTTAACTTACTAACCTCAAAATTTTAGCCCTATCTTCCACTTCCTCAGCTCGCACTTCTCCAATGACTAGACCATGCTCGGATTTTACGACAACAATCAAACTTCCTGTTCCAGCTTTAGTTACACCACCAGAACAAATAGAATTTCACCTGAATTCGACATGAACACCTTCTTCCACCTTCCCTTGTTGTTTGTCTGAAAAATGGAACCGACTCGAGCTCTGAAAAGTGTCTAAAATGATTAAATATTTGGTCCACTCATATATATACGTTGCCGACTTAACCTCCACTTCCATTCTTTTTAAAATAAGCTGCCCGGCACAGATTTTCCACCAACACACCAACGCATAACACGCTCGACGCAACCTACCTCCAACGCCCACAACAACCTTCCATAACCACTACCTTCAACGCATGGAAACGTTTAACGCATAACTATAGACCAACGCATACAACCACTCACCAACGCATACTAGCCTTACCAACGCATGGTAAGTCAAGTACAATTTTTCCCTACTAGGTTCCAACTTCCCTTCCAACACGTGACCCTTCAGCGCATGGTGACACCCTCAACGCATAACAACTTTTCATGATTACCCCTTCAACACATAGTAGCTCTAACAAAATATAACAACTCTTCTACCTCACCAACGCATAGCTGTGACCAACACTTAACCATTTTTGCTCCTTCACTCTCGGCCACCACTCCTCTTTTCGACGCATACACAGACTTCTTCTTAGCTTGTTTTTTCCCTAAGGCCAAGCATGCCTTACAAGTTAGGGCTTACATGGAGGGACTGTATGAGAGCTAAGTCTAAAATCTAACTAAATCCAATCTAAAAAATTAATAAGGAAACAAATTTGAAATTATTTTGAAATTCCAATCAATATGCATTGAAATTAATTTAAACTCTTTTAGGAGATTTCAAAACAAATGAAATTTAAGTTTAATTTAGGAAAAAATTGAAATTAAACTAAACTAAAAACTCCAAATCAAAGTTTTTATTTAGAAGTTCTAGAGGATAAATCAAATTAAGATTTATTTGCAAAATTCAAATTGAAAACTTTTATGGACAATTAATTAAAACTCATTTGGAATTCAATTAGAGTAATCTAACCAAAACCAAATTAAAATTTAATTAGAATAATTCAAAACTAATATATGATGAAAACAAGTCATATAAATATTTTTTTAAAAAAATGAAATAATATAATAATGAAACTAAAAAGTGGTGGGACCCACCAACTTTACCAAAGTTTCCTTCCTCCCCTCCTTTTTCCACGATTTCACCTTGTTCTTCTTTATCCTCTTCTTCTTCTTCTTTCACTTCTTTTCTTCTTCTTCAATCTCTTCTTCCACTTCTTCTTTATAGTGAGTTCTTGCCATTGTTGTAGTGTTTCAGCCTTCACAAAATCCTTTTTTTTTTTTTTCACTTGTTCCTTCTTTTGTATATTTTTCACTTTATCTCTCTACCTCTCTCTCAATGTAGATAATTTTCTCCCTTTCTTGTCTCTTTTAGCTATGTGTCTCCTTTTCCTTCACTGTGTATACTCCACTCTATCTCTCTACTTCTCCCTCAATGTGTATAACTATCTCCCTCTCTTGTCTCTTTTAGCTATGTGTCTCCTTCTCCTTCACTATACTCCACACTCTCCCCTCATTGTGTTTTCTGCCCCCCACTATGTGTTTCCCTCAATTTGTTCACTCTAATCTCCTTTCTTAATCTTCCTCCCATTTGATTGAGAGCTTTCCATCCATTTATAGGGAGAGGGGAATGTTTGGAGTTGAGCTTTGTAAGGAAATTTGAAAATGGGGAAGGGAGGAAACAGAGGAAGGAAGTTTGAAGAAGAGGAGAGAATTGGGAGAAGAAGAGGAAGGGAAAGAGAGAAATGGGGGAAGGATGTAGAATGGGAAATGGGGAAAAAGATGATTTTTTTTTTTCATTTTTAATATATATATTTTTAATTTTTACATCTTTTTAAAAGTTAAAAAAAAAAAAAACTAATGGAAAAACCTTTCTTTTAGACCCATTTTTTTAAAAAAATTAAACTAAAATATATGAAATCCATAATAATAATAATAATAATAATAATAATAATAATAATAATAATAATAATAATAATAATAAAGTTAGGCCGGACTAAATACGATGTCTACATGTATATTTGAATTATATTTAAATACACTTCTCTCTCATAACCTATAGTTTTAATATAAATCTAATCTATATTATTTATTATTTGAATCTCACTCAAACACATTAATAATCTCATATTATATAGTTTAACTTTTGAATATCATTCACAAGTAAGTTTATATTATAATTTATCTATTATATTAATTGTATCATATACAATTAACATACATTTTCTTAAGCAATTTGAACATTTTAAATTCTTTCAAAACTCTTGGTTCTTGTTTTACCCATTGTCAACTAGCACAGAGACCTAATGGACCTACAAAGTAAATATTACAAGTTGTTTGTAATTATAGTTGGATCAAATTACGATTTTACCCATGTAATTACCTCTTACTCCTTAAGTACCACTAATCGTCTAACGAACAATTTGTTTATGGTTCAACCATAAATCAAGTCTCTCTCAGGCCAGCGAGAGGATGAGGTCCCAATGTTCAAGACCTAAAATCAACATTTAGGGGAACTACTCATCTACTTATCTTAAGGTGGAAAAGAGTGAATTCCATCTTGTGTAATTATGTTCCCAACTCCACACTCAATCAAGTCCCCAAAATGGTAGGCTTATTGAGTCGACGTCTTGGGTCACTCTCACTCATACAAATCAAAGGACGGAGTTCATTACTCACTCAAGATTGAGATCGAGTTACATATGGTCATCTTGTGAAATATTATTTTTTTCAATCTTCAAAGACCCAATAGCAAAAGATTTGCAAAATTGTACATGTTCATTTGAGAAATGAATCATACAATTAGGATCTTTGGAAATAAATATTTGATAAAAGTATCATAACTCATGACTTTGAACAAATCATAATATTCTTGTACATACAAGAAAATTATTAACTGATAAGTGAGTATTTTTCTAATTTTCTATTAATGTCTGTTGATCATTATGAAGGAATAATTGTTCCAATATAAAAGTTTGACTACCTAACCAATTTCAAATGCATGATTTGAAATGTTTTTGTATATTAGATGTCCAAATAGAGATTTTATATACATAATGTTAAGTTTATCTTAAGCATCTTACATTTACAAAATTGTTGTCAAATGTTTGATGCAATAACTTCAAAAGAAGTAATAGTTTATAATTGTAAATTGAAGTTCATAAAGTCTAAGGAAAAGTTTCCTAAGACATCTCAAGTGTTGAGGGCACATGATTGATCATCTTCTTTAAGTAGAAGATAGTTAATATGTACAAGAGACTTAATTAACATTTAATATATACAATTGATTAATGATATCGGTTAAGTCAATGGTATGACCATCGAATTTGAAATTAAGAATTTTCTAAAAAATATCTATGAATCATGAGAACCTTATGTGTATAAAGTTTAAGATTTGATCTTTTACAATATATGCTAGCTCTTATAGGGATTTAGAGAAATCTGTGTTAAGTTTTATCCTAGATGGTATAGCATATACTACAACACAATTGTTTTTCTTATGAAGCAATAATTTGCATAATATAAATAACCTTAAACATCTGAAAATTGTTTCAAATGTAATTTAGTCTATCACGCTTTATGAGATATAGTGGTGTAAATACCAGAATCTAAGGTAAAGGTATTACGAGAGAAAGTATCATGGTAGTAACCAAGATGATTTATATGACATACATTTTGAGTTATATAAAAGAACTCTTTAGACTAAAGTGTGTGGGTCACCTAGAATGTCTAGGACTATGAGATATGTCTTCTATGCGCTAAGGCAAGTGCCAGAACATGTTGAGTAGAGTATGCCCTAGGATACATGTCTCACTAACTACTGTTTTATCAGCTATGGTGCAAGTGGGATATTGTTGGGATTTATGCCCTAAAGCCTCGTAGTTAATTAGTTATTTGATGTAATAGTTGATTATTTTAAATATGCAATAATGAGTTATCCATTATGGAAAATCCAAGGTTATTTCATGAGACTTGAATAGTATGTAGTGGACATACATGTGGATAATGTCAAGTATATGGTCTATAGTATATGGATAAGGTTGGATGCCTTATCCTGGTAACACTATGGATACAACTCATTTTGCAAGTGTTATAAACGATGTGATCCAAATCATTCGTATGGAGACATGCGAGTGAAGGTATCTTGTACAATGAGATTGTATAAAGATTGGACTGCAAAATATTTAATCTCACTTGTAATATCATTAACTGAAGAGATTCCTATTTCATAAGATTTCTATATGTTACTCAATTTCAATTCTCAGTGAGTAATGGACTTTTGCTTGTGAGGGTTTGTCCTTTGAATAGCCTGAGTCGCTGACTCAATAAGCCTACTATTTTGGGGACAAGATCGAATGACAAGTTGGGAGCATAACTACATAAGATGGAATTCACTCCTTCCCACCTTTAGGGTAAGTAGAGGAATAGTTCCTTTAAGTGTTGATTCCGAGTCTTGAATAAAGGATATCCGCCCTCTCACTGGCCTGAGAGGGACTTTGTTTATAGTAGGACCATAAACAGATTGTTCATTAGAGGAATCAGTGGTATTTCAAGAGTAAGAGGTAATTATAGGGGTAAAATGGTAATTTGACCAAGTTGTAATTACGAACTGCTCATGAAGGATCAACTTACTGTAATGGTAAAATCCACGGACATAGAAATATTCTACAGAGCAAAGAGTGCAGTTGTGGGTTGACCGACGGAATTTGTCGCCCAATTCCGTGCCAAATAAATTTTTCTAACTTACCCATAATAGTAGTGACAAGTCGAGTCAAACATAGGGAACCCTCGAATTTCACAGTTGAAAGTTCTCAATTCAAGTAACCAAAGGGGGGTTTTGAGAAACAGTTAATTGCAAGAAACTTAAATTGCATGAAAGGAAATTGTGCAAATTAAAAAGAGTTAAAATTCAATTGAAGAAGACTCTAGCTTGGGTTACGCGAGATTTCTTTTGTTCGATGTTCTTATCATTCGTTCGTCATTACTAAATCCATTAAAGCTAGCACCTAATCAATTCAATTGGAAAAGTCATAATTGTATTGTCCTAGTCGACAAGTTAGATTTAAGGCAAATCGATGAAAAGCATGCAAAATTTGACTAAACCTAACCACATTAAGTTCAAAGGAAAATTAGGTGGAACATTCAACTGGATAGACCTAGATTGAATGTCCTATCGATTAGGTTGATTAGAACAATGAGCATCACCATCTAGATTTGCAAGCTAGCCTGACCTATTGCTTCCTATGATTGACATACAACAAATTGTCATGAATTGTAATACAATCAAAGCAATAATCAAAATAAACACCAACGTTACAAATTGATCATAATTCTTGAAAAACTCGGGATTAAATCATACATACACTTGAATCAAGTTCAAAACCTCAAAAGAACATCAATTACAAGGGAAAATCCCTAATACCCAAGCTAGAAAAACGTTACCTTAGCCAATGATTGGCATGAAAAGTTCCTAGGTATGAAAAGAAGAAAAGAGGAGAGAATCGAGCCAAAAGTCGGTTGGTCAGGTGATCTTTTAACCTAGAAATCGAAGGTTTCTTTTAAAGAAATCGTCGCAGCGCCGCAGCGCTAAGGACATTGCCACGGCGCTGACGCTGACTTGGCATGCACAAAACTTTCGGAGTGCCACATCTGTGCCATGACTTCAGGGGCATTTTGGTCATTTTTGGAGTTCTATTTCTCGGTTGACGTCGTGGAACTCGATTTTGGTCTGTTTTAGCTCAGTTTTGTTGTTAACACTCCGTTCTACCTGTTAAGTGTTCGAAACCTACAAAATAACATAATAGACACATTAAATAGCACAACAATCACGAGTTAAGCTAAGAAATATAGCACATTTTAGGTGCTATCATGGGTATTTAGTAGAGTGATCCACAGTTAATGAATCTTGATTAACATAATTAAAGAGATTAATTAGTTAATCTCGAATCATTGGAGCTTCTAATCTGTAGGTCCAATAAATCCCCTTACCAGCTCACAGTGGGTAAATAAGAACCATTAGTTTTGAAAGAAATTGAATTGTTCAAATAATTTAAGGTAATAATATTAATTGTATATGATACAATTAATATAATGTATATAAATACATTATAATATAAAGTTCATTTTGAATGAGATTCAAAATTTAACTATACAATGAAAAGGAGAAATTAACATATTTGAATATGATTCAAATATTAAATTATCATAAATAAGATTCATATTATAACTATAGGTTAACAATTTAGTATGAATGAGATTTATATTAAAACTATAGGTTAAAATATAATATGAATATGATTCATATTAAAGCTATAGGTTATGGGAGAGATATATATTTGAGTAAGATTCAAATATAATTAATTAATTAATAAGTTAGTTATTAATCTTTTTTAAGAATTAGTTTAATTGAATTAAAATAGTTTAATTTAATTAATGTGTTAGTGGGTAGTTGAGAGACTACCACTCCATGTTGGTTTAAGAAAGAGAGATTTCTTTTTTTTTCTCTGGTGTGGGTTGTTGTAGAATGGTGTTGTAGAAACAGTTTTCTCCCTACCCTCTTGCCTCTCTTAGGGGATTTTTCTTAGAGAAAAAGGTTTCTCTATGAAAATTTCTAATCTCCACAATCAAGTCCCCTATCTTTCAAAAGTCGGTTCCCACAAATCGGTCCTTGCCAAGAGAATAGCGGAGAAGACTTTTTTGTGGCGTCTTCATACTGTTAGTGGAAGATTCATTGCTGAAGACTTGGAGAAGATTTGAAGAACTGTTCTTCAAAGATGATGTTTTCTTCTTCCCTATTTAATTTAAAGCATGTCTTGCCTATTAATTTATGCATTGTGAATGCCATATATATATATATATATGTTGTTCTGTTTTATTAATTTCATCTTCCCAGAATCAAAACAAAAGCGTTAATACGCTTCCGCTACGGGATCCGGTCCTTTCATTATAGACCTTATAGGTTGCTACTTGAACACCTCCCACTTGCTTGTCAACAACATATTGTATAAGTTTCATTAAATAACCTTGAATTTTAGTTTATTGGATTTAAGTAATTATAAAAGATATAATAAAATATCAATTATTTTATTGATAAATAAATTATTTACAATATTACAAACCACAAATTTTGGGCATAAAACCCAGCACATAATCCATTATTTCATTCAACATAATAGTATATTCTTCAGTTTTCTTAAAAGCTCTAACCAAGTAGTGAGCACAATTGATGAAGGCTCGGGTCGGCCTATGACTTCGAGGGCCAAGGTGGGCTCATTCCTCGATAAAGCTTGCTTTGTAGTTCTTCGACCTTGGTTTGAGACTGCAAGTTGGTCAAAAGAACGGTCCAGCTAGACCGATTTCAATCAATTCAGTGATTTTTCGGTTTAGTTCACTTGTTGTTTAGTTGGTTTCGCCCTATTTTCAACATTGGAGGTCCAATTCAAGCAATTGTTATGTGGTTTGGGTCGGTTCGAAGAGTTCGAGGTCGGTTCGAGCTAGTTTTTCAATTATTATTGTAATAACTTAGTTGTTTTTAGCTTTTAGATGCCAAAACCAGTTCACTTTAGTGTGTTTAATTAATAATGCATTTAGAATGTATGTTTTAATTAAATTAAATTCATTTTTGCATAAAGTATGTCATATAAATTTAAAATCTCACCATAGGATTAACATGTTTCATGCATCAAAGTAGGTTATAAAGTGTTTTTATATATAGTATGCATGTTCTAGCTTTCATAAAATTGATATAAGTTGTTATATTATTTTATGATATGTGTGTTATAGATTGTTCTCCTCTTATAAAAAAAATTATAAAATGAATTAGACATTTAAAATCTATAATAAATGTAAAATGCATGCTCACTTAGGGTTAACAAAACCTAAAGTAGGTAGTTAACTTATAAATCAAAGGTTACAAAAATTCACCCGGCAAGATCCTGTCTCAGGTTTGAGGTATTTAAATTGACAATTTACAGAACACCTGCTACCTTGGAAAGAGATATATTCATTGATAAGAAAAAAGAAAAAATGTGAACGGTGATTGGATTGATGATAAAATCGAATCCTGGGTCTCGAACAGTGATTCGATTGATGATAAAGAAAGAGAATTCTTGGAAGAATTTCTATTCTTTTTTTTTTTTTTTTAATAAAAGTTAGCAAGCCAATTTTTGAAAATTGTATTCAGATAGGTATACAAAAGGCTAGTAGATTTCTGCATGCACAAAAAATATTTAGACTGAAAATTGAAATTAAAAATTAAATAAGAATGTTTTATTGATTCATTTATAAATCTAATAGTTACACGTCATTGAATTAATCTCATCTATCAGAATCTAAGACGCCTAGTGTGTAACTGAAACTTCGGAGAGGAGGTTGTGGAAGGTAGTCGTAGGAGAGGGAAAAAGTACTAACTCTTCGCCTTTCCAAATATTGCGTATAATAATGGGATTAGGAAAAGAAACTCCACTAAAGCCCAGTAGTTGCACTCTCCTCACTGTAGATATATTTATGTCCACTTGATATAACCATAATAAGTAAGTCGATCCTTCACAAGTTGTTTATAATTATAGCTTGATCAAAATTACCGTTTTACCCTTATAATTACATCTCATTCCTTAAGTCCCGTTGATCCTCTAATGAATAATCGGTTTGTGGTACAAACCTAGTCCCTGTCGGGTTAATGAGAGGGTGGGGCCCCTTCTTCAAGTCTTGGAGTCAGTACTTAAGGGAACAACTTATCTACTATCATAGAAATAGGTAGGAGTGAATTCCATCTTGCAAGACTATGTCTCAACTATCTGTCTAATCTTATCCCTAAAATGGAAGACATGTTGAGTCGGTGTACTCGAGCCACTCTCACCTATGCAAAATAAAGGATAATCTCAGACAGACAGGAGTTCGTAGTTAGCTCAGGATTAAGATCGAGTTACCTAAGTCATCAAGTTTGAAATAATCAGTTTTAACAGTAAACCGTGTTATAAAGCAAAAGTGATTGTTTCATGGTCCGGTCTTATACAAACTCATTGCATAGGATGCCCCCACTCACATGTCTCTACATGTATGATATAGGATCACATCGTTTGTAATAAATACAAAGTGAGTCGCATCCATAGTGTTACCAAGGCAAGGTACCCAACCTTGATCTTGTACTATAGACCGTTTTGGCTAATTACTTAAACTTGATCCACTTTTTATGTCTATACATAAAGTTTAAGTATACACTATATAGGCAGAAGTTCTTAGTTTATTGGATTTTAATAAAATCAATTCACATATTCAATAACAGCTTTATTGAATAAACCTCGATAACAACTTTATTGAGAATAAGTTCTAAAAGATACAAACAATGACTTTTAGGACATAAAACCCAACAAACTCCCACTTGGACTAAAACTCTAGTGAGTAAATGTACATTATGTTGAGTTTATAGAGAAGCATATAAATACAATAAAGTAGGGAATCAGATACCCCAATAGCTTTCTCCCAATTGTCCTATTTTGCACAACTCGAAGTCCTAGATTCACTAGGTGACCCTCAAATACTTTAACCGTGAGAGCTTTTGTAAATGGATCAACAATGTTGTGCTCTGACGCAATCTTTTATTATGTCATATTAATGCTCAATACTCATCCAAACTATTGCTCCTCCATTTAGAGTGAACATTGATCCTGATGTAGATTTCTCCAAATCTATATCGGTTTGAAAATCAGAGTCAGGATTGTACCTCGTTCTTATTAGATACTTGAGAATACTTTTAATGGTTATCCAGTGATCATACCTAGGATTGGACAAATACCTACTGACAATTCCTACTGCACAGCATATGTTAGGTCGTGTACACAACATGACATACATCAAACTACTGACTGCTGATGCATAGAGAATACGTCTCATATCCTCAACTTCTTGAGGTGTCTTTAGAACATTGTTCCTTTGATAAATGAATTCCATGTTTGAACAGGAACAAACCTTTCTTGGAATTCCGCATCTTATATCCAGAAAATTTTTTGTCAATATATGATGCATGAGACATACCTAACATTCTGTTCTTGTGATTCCAAACTATTTAGATTCCAAAAGCATACTAAGCCTCACCCAAATCTTTTATTTGAGTTGTTTGTTATTGTTTAACGTCAGTCAACACTCCTATCTCATTCTTAATGAGAAGGATATCTTCATACTACACTAGGACAAAGATATTTGATGCCATTAATAAATATTAACATCATTCATTGCCTATTTATAGGTCAATGAATCCTCTTTGTCATCATCAAGTATTATAACTTGAGTTTCTGCCAAACCCATGTAACGGTCAGGTTCATGAATAACACTCCCACTACATCGAGGCACTATCAACTTTTGAGAATGATGTAATCTATCATCAATTCTTGAAGAAAGACTAGCTTGAACAACAACTCTTTGTTGACTCGACTATAGTTTCTTTGGAAATTTCCCTTAATACTAGTTTACTGCGAGTTTGATGATCAATTATGTGGTCTTCCTCTAAGAAAGTAGCGTTTGTTGATACAACCACTCTATTTTCTTGAGGATCAAAGAATAAACAACCTTTCGTTTCTTTGGGATATCCTACAAATAAGCATAATCTTGAACTTCATTCTCACTTCTTAGGATCTTGCACCAACACATGTGTTGGGCAACCCTAAATTCTAAAGTGACATAAACTACCTTTACGCCCTCTCTATAATTCATATAGTGTTTCTAAAACTCCTATAGAAGGAACATTGTTCAAAATATACATAGTGTCTCTACTGCATTCCCCAAAACGAATTAAGCAACTGAGCAAAGCTCATCATGATCATGTCTAACAAGGTTTCTATTTCTTCTTTATGACACACCATTCTGCTAAGGTGTACCAAGCGCAAAAAGTTGAGACTTAATTCCATGTTCTATCATATAGTCCTGGAATCTTAAGTCCATATATTCTCCACCTCGATCTGACATATCGAAGTGTCTTAATAGTTTTACCTAATAGGTTTTCAACCTCAGCCTTATAATCTTTGAACTTTTCAAAAGTTTCGGACTTATGATGCAATAGGTAAACATAGTCATACCTAGAATAATCATTAATAAAGGTGATGAGATATTCATACCCTCCCCCTGCTTTGACGTTCATAGGACCACAAAGATCTGTATGCACAAGTTCTAAGGGTTCTTTGGCTCTAAGACCTTTTCCAGTAAAAAATCTTTTGGTCATTTTACCTTCGAAACATGACTCACATGGAGGTAAAGAGCTATCTTCTAACTGATTTTAACCAGTCTCCCGATCCTATTGAGATTAATATGGTCAAGTTTTAAATTCCAAAGATAGGCTTTAGAAGAAACTTTTTACCTTTTACTTTGTGTTTCAACTGTTTTAAACATCTCACTATTTAAAATAGCCTTCGCTTTGGTAGGTTTTAATTTGTAGAAGTTGTTTTCTAAATTTGCTAAACAAATGTCAATACCTCTTTTGCTAATGAACGCTTCATTTACATCAAAAGATACTTTATACATATGTTCAAACGAACAAGAGATATATATTAAATTCCTACTGATACTAGGAACAAAAAGTACATTTTCTAATAAAATGTATCTATCTCTAAAGAACAACTTCATATCTCCCACTGCCTTGGTCGAGATGATCTCCCCTGATCCTACTTTAAGAGTTACCTCGCCATCATCAAGCTGTTTCCAAGAAATAGTTTCCTAAAAATAAGAATAAACATGATTAGTAACTCCTAAATCAAGTATTTTGGTGGATACTGAGGGCAGTTCCTCTTCCATTGCCCATCTTCGTTGCAGTGGAAACACTTTCCTTTGTCTGCAACTTTTTCCTTACTTTTGAGATCGGCAATGGTTCTCCCTTTACCCTTTTCCTTCATCAACTTTTTCTTTGAAGAATTGAAGAAAAAGGTCCAAACTTAGTCTCTGAGGACGATCCTCTCTGGGACTTTTCGGAAATAACGCTTATTTATCCTTCTTGTCCTTTTGTTTTAATCATGGACTAAAAAATCTGGAGCTTGTTGAATAGAGAAGTCAGATTATACTCTATTTTATTCATTACTGCATTGGTACGGAATGATAAAAAGCTCTTTGAAAGATACTTGAGTATAAAACTGACTTGACTTTTTTCATCTATGATAGCTCCATTTACTTCTGCGAGATTGAAGTGGACCATCATGTCTAGAACATGTTCTCTAACAGAGGTTCCTTCTTTCATGCGGGAATTGGAAATGTATTTGATAGCATCATGCCAGACCGATGAGGACGGTTGTCCAAACATCGCCCGTAGTGAATCCATGATTTCCTTGGCAGTCATCATGTTTTCATGCTTCTTTGACAATAACTCAGATATGCTTGCCAAAATGTAGACTCGGGCTTTGTCGTTGGCTCTTATCCATCTGTCATATGCATCCTAAACATTTCGGTTTGCATTCGAGCTAGGAGCTAGAGGACACTTGTCACACCCTGCTTTTAAAAACCGATGCATTGAAAAGCCTATGAAGAAAAGAAGTAAAAGATAATGTTGGATGCATGGTCAGGACTAAGGTAACGCATGGTAAAGGTGGATGCATACCGAGAACTTGAAGGGAAAGAAGTGAAACGCATAGGAGGTAATTATGAAGAAGATGTAAGCATTGGCGATGGTAAGAAGCATAAGCAAGAAAGGAATTAAGTTACGTCGTGAAGTGTTGGAAGAGATCTAAGTCTCGGAAAGGAAGAATACTATAGCAAATTGAGTAACGCATAAACTATTAGCAAGGGATGTTCTCGAGTGTTGGATAAAGTGGAAGGTTGAGAAGTAAGCTTAAAGACTGGAGCAAGAGGTGGACGCATACTAATTTATCATCAGAGAAATATTTTAGTACAAGGAAAAGGTTAAATGAATAACCTTGGATTACAAGCACAAAAACGCATAGAGGGGTAATCAAGAAATTCTCAAGGATAGGAGGAAGATCATGGACGCAGAACAAAGTAAGGAAAACACAGAGAGTACAAATGCATAAAGGAAGGTCTTGAGTTGGATTTGGTTAACAAGGGTAAATCACATCGTCGGATGTGTGATCACACAAAGGAAGGATTTGTAGTTAAGACTTGACATAAGGGAAGAAAGTTGGACGCATGGTATGATGCGGTAAGGTACAAACGCATAGTAGTGTGCGTTTGAGACATTGACGCCTGGTAGTATGCGGTGGAGAAACGAGTTCAAAGGTAGTATGACTGAGAGTAAGGAAAAAAAGTAATGAAGCTAAAAGCTTAAAGGGAAATTCAATGAACGCATAGGGGCATTATGTTGAATGCATAATTTGTATATTGGAATATATTGGACGCATAAAATAAGTTTATAAAGGCTAGGTGGCTTTATATAGACTTGACAGCTTATCAGTAGAAGGTGTTAGAAGACATGTTAAGTGTTTCATACAAGGTGACGCTTGGATTAATGCGTGGTTAGTTAAGCATGTAGCGTGACATGTGACAAACAAATGGCAAAAAGAGAGTAGTGGGATGACAAGCTGAAACACCCCTATCCTAGATATATAATTATATATGTTTACCTAGGAGTGAGGGTTAAAACTATTCTTCAACCTGCTAACATTATTATATACGTATTTATACATCATAACCTGCTAGCATTAGACTTAGTTTTACAATAGTTATACAAAGATCTACAGATAGGATAACACCATGAGTAAGATTTAGGAGGCTATATATAATTTTTACAATATGCCTAACGATTCTCACTATGTCCCTCAAAATGAGTACAATATCTACATAGGGTTGGGGTTTACAAGTTCCCAAGTACAAAATCCTGATTAGGCTCAAACGAGTCTTGATGGTAGGCTAAGCACCCCGAACACGCTTGTTACCTGGAAAGAAAACATCAAAGAAACAAGAATTTTATGAGCTACAATGCTTAGTGAGTGACTATCTAAAATATAACTCAATAAGACTTAACTACAATCACTAGTATAATTTGCTTAGTCATGCACTGTAAACTTGCAATTATTATAATCACACAACTAAGTTTCTTTTCATTAAACCTTAGTTGAGGCGGAGCGAACTCAACGCACCCAACGTCAATAAACCTTAGCTGTGTGGAGTAATCTCAACACATCAGCGTCATATGCCTTCTAATATGCTTATATGTCTGACTGATCTCGGGCTGCCCGTATACCTTCTCATGTCCTTTGGTACTAAGGTCCCAGTGAATACTCAATCACCTTCTCGATGTCCTTTGGTGAGAGCTTCATAGAAATACTAGGGCTGCCCATATGCCTTCTCATGTTTTTCAGCATTGGGTCCCAATTCAATCTTTCTAGGGTACTGATATCCGCGTCACATTAATCATAAATTAACATAAATCATGATACCTGATAACTTGTAGAAATACAAGTTATGATAGCCTTTTTCTTAGATAAATAGAGATTAAATAGAGAAGCATGCGGCAAGTTATGTGAATTTTTATTAAGAAATCTTCCTTTGCGTTATACTCTTGTATTTTTAGGAAGATAAATGATTTTACCACTCTTTGAGCCTAAAACGCATGTTTTGACGCAGGAATGCAGACAATGCGTTGATGACTTCTTAACGCAGGACGACGCGTTAGCTATCTGTTCTTCGTGGACGCATGATCTGAACGGAATGCAAACAACCTGACGATGCGTTACAACTCAACGCATAACTATGGGTTAGCAACCTACGACGCGTTGACATTGGCCAAACTATTCATGGACGCATAGACGACCATTAATGCAAGGCACTGAGAATCAAATCAGAATCTTGAGAGATTGACGGATGATTGACGAACATGATTTGTGGCTAAAGTGGTGGATCTTAATTGACCCGAGAATCACGCAGGCGAGATGGATGCATGATATCAATCTCGCCGCCAATCAAGCAGATTTGCCATTAATTGTGAACGCATCATCTATAAAAGGGCAGCTCTGCGAGATGAGAAAGGGTTGTTGATTCTTGGAAGAACTCCATAAGTGACAGTAGAGTTCTTTCAGACTTCGACCGGAGACGAATAGCTCGAGAGAGAAGAGTCTTCCCTCCGCCGGACCACTTCACAGCAGAACCTCAAGCTTCCATCCGGGCGACTCAAGACATTGACACCTTTCCTTCTTTCTTTCTTAGTTTTTCTATCTTGATTTTAGATTTGTGTTAAGACATTGAGCTTATCTAAAGTTGTATTCTGTTTCATCAATATATATATCTTCCATGTCTACTCAATTCTCTATACTTTCCGCATTTTACTTTCAAACCATGAGTAACTAATCACTCAAGGGTCTAGGGTTGTGTTAGCATCTAACTAAGAACCCTAGTGTAACTATTTCATCTTGTCGATTGTGATCTTAATCCGATGCTTATGTCCATCTGACAAATCGATATAAGTAGTAATAATCAAACTTCTCGAGAGGGTAAGAGATTGTGGAACTCAATTGACAAGGGCCAAGAAGTGTTACCTATCTATGGGGATAACCTTGGTTCTTAACACTCTCCTATGTGTTATAGACATATAACGCATAGCGGCTGACAACCGGGAGAAGAGTCGCAAGTATGAATAGAATACTACTATTGTAAGCCCCGCATCTATTTTTGTGAGAACGCAAGGTAAGAAGGGGCCGAGAGATGGGTGACTGTGTAAAAGTAGTTGGCTGGCTTGCATTTTGAGTGGGAATACGACTAAGTGTCAGCTATGCGTTGATGGCAACCTATTGTGGAGGAAACAATTTTGGTGTAAACGCAAAGGTGAGGAAAGCTTATCATGCGCTGAAGTTGTGACGCGTTGAGGACATAAGGCGTGGAGGATCACTTGGTATCGAGGATCATTATGCGTCAAACGCATTGAAGGCAGTGTGCCGTTGGAAGTAAAGGCCACGGGGAGTTTGGGAGCTGATCTGCGGTGAGGCTATTATGCGGTGAACGCTACCATGCGTCGAAGGCAGGTATGTGTTGGACAAGGAGTGTTGGCTGAGAGAAAGTAATGCGCATGCTAACTATTTGGCGGGAGAGTTTGAAATGGAATATCATCAGAGGCCGTGTGCGTTGCTGAAGCTGAACATAGGAGGTATGCGTTGAACGGATTATAATATGGAGTTGGAATGGAGAACAAGTCGGTGATATATATATAACTGGACTGAAAATTCAATTGTTCTGCTTGCATTTCAGAGCTCGAGTTGGGTCCATATTAAGGCGAAACATCGAAGGGAGGTAGAAGAAGATGTTCATGCTGATCTGAAGCAGAAATCTCATTGAATTCGTGAGAGAAACTTGGGTTTGGCAGAGGTTTCGGCTGCTGTGATCTTTTCAGAGTGATGCTCGGTTTTGGAGGAAGAACAAATTGAAGAGACGAAGGTTAGGGCTGAAACTTTGAGGTTAGTAAGTTAACTCGATTTCTAGCAGGTTTCATGAAGGATGGTGGAGCTTAAATTGTTTAATTGTGTGTCAAACTCAGGAAGAAGAGACGGGAGTTGAATTGTCGAATGATTAGAGGTAACTTGGAGTTGTCGAAGGATATGTCCTAAACTGAGAGGAGGTTCTTCATGAAATTTTGAGGTAAGATGAAGGACCTGTATTTTAACAAGTTTGTAGAAGGAAGAAAGTACTGAAATTGATTGAAACGAAATGTTTAGCAGGTTGAAGAAGGAAGAAGAAAGGAAGAAGGAAACGGTTCTGTCACAGCGGAAGTATCGCTGAGTGAGCGAGAGGTTGAGCAGCGAAGAAGGTAACGCTGCAGCGCAAAGATAGGCTTTGCGTCTCACAATTCTCGCTAGAGTATCGCTAGGTATCGCTCCTCAAGGTAGACTCGCTGGTTTTAATCAACTCAGTGTCGCTAGTACAGTTTAAGTATCTTTTGAGTAACGCTGGTAGCTTACAATTTTCTATAGAGTAACGATGCTATTGTATGCTAAAGGAAAAGGGAGATTATGGAAACTAAACTTGAGGATTATGTATTTTCAGGCCAAGAAGAGCTCGAGAAGGCTTATAACCCACTTAGAGCCAGGACCAATTGTGAGTGACTGTTTGTTATATCTTGTGTTAAACTTAGTACGCATTTTGATGAGGAAATGTAATTCATGGTAGTATGCCTTATGAATGTGATGTGTTTGTGACTCAAAAGAATATTAATACTAATGACTAAATATATAATTGGCTGAGGGACCTTATGGTGAAAGCTACAAGTGAGTAAGCGTGAAAGCAAGTGCTGAGGGATTTGGGAAGGCACTTGATAAACAGTAAGGAATGGACTACAATGCTCAGGGACTATGAGTGAAGGCATGTAGTAATCCATCACACACTAGCTCGTGCCGAGGGATCATGAGTGAAGGCACTTGAGCATAGATAGAGTTTGTTACTTGTGCCGAGGGAATGTGAAGGCACATGGTACTGTAGTTATAAATGAGTAAGTGCTGAGGGACGGGAAGTGAAAGCACTAAATAGATGAAAGCTTGTGAGACATGAGAATTTGATAGTTATATAAGCATAGTGGAAAGTGAATTTTGATATTTCATTGGGATGTGTTATGTGATGGTTACTATCTTACAAACTGGATTATAATTGTTATGGTTAGTTTTAGTAGATTTAGTCACTCACTGAGCCTTTTGCTCATCCAGTTTGTTGTTGTTGTTTGTTGTTTCAGGTAGCGAGTGTGTCCGGGACGCCTAGCCTACAGAAGAATCTCGTCTGGGCCTATCTGGAAGCGAACCTCTGGGATAGTTGTAAATATTTAGACTGTACATATATTCCGTATTATGCACATTTCTGAGGTTAAAAAGGGGGACGAGTTGCACTATATATGTATATATACAGTTATGTTGTTGAAAGGGTGCATTTTCTTTTGATTTGTCAATGGAAATGCTGTCTTGTTTTGCTATTTATACGGTACTCATCTTATAGAATTTTATAAAGGTAAACCAGGATCATGCTCAATCCTACGTATAGAGTGTATCTGGGATGGGGTGTGACAACTATGCGTTTCCGATGTTAGATGTTAATCAACCCGAACCCTTTCTTTATCCATTCATTCACATCTTTAGCTGAATTTGCTGTGTCGCATGCTTTCAATTTTAGTATAGTGTACATACTATCGCTTTCCTTAGAGTAGAAACAAAACAACTCTCTCAACTATTTCTTGGTTACCACTGCAACGCATGAAATCCAACTAAATACTAAATCATCATAATCCCTGTGTTCAACCTCGGACTCACCGAGAAAACCTACTCCTTTGTTGATACTTGGGTAAAGGATAGGAAAACTTGAAAAGATCACCAATGCATAGTGTAAGACGCATAGCATGTTCAACGCATGATATGTAAAACGCATAATCATATTTTAATCACACCTTGCGTTTGTACAATTTCCAATTCTGCACATATATAATATTCACACAACAAGTTTTTGGCGCCGTTGCCAGGGACTTGTGATCTGTCTATTGTAAATCTATACAACAATACCTCAGAGTTCTCAGAACATTCATCTAACAACTAGCTTGGTAAAACTTAGGAACATTAACTAATACATTTTCAAGCTCTATCTTACATATAAGATATGTACTAGTTTCATACATAAGAGTACACTTCAGTCATGCCTCATAGATATTACTAAGCATATAGAAAATGATAATCAATGTCACACCCCCTCCCAGATTACCTACCTAACCTGAAAGGGAATGTGAAGACAATAAACATCACCCCTCTTGTGACGCATATTGTCCCATTTTATATTCCTTCCTGTGCATACATTTACTCAAATACATACATAGAACTCAGTCATACTACACATGCTTATAACATACTATTATTCCCTGTATAGAGTACACTTTTATTACATAACATAATTTAACTTCCATATCCATCATACAACATACAAAACTCCACTACAATCCCCACTCGAAAACTACCAGGTCTATATGCCATCTACATAAAGTCATATACAACATATAACCCTCAGACTTGACTGAATTTTGAGAACTCGAGACTCAGGCAGGGTGAGCTGAAGTAGGCTAAGCACCGGGAACGTCCTTGCTACCTGGGGGGAGAAAAGGAAAACATTGGAAAACATAAGCTAACAGCCCAGTGAGTGACAAATCTTTGTAAAACGAACATTCATTGAAAACAGACATGTTACGTATAACAATTAAGCAAGGATTTAACAGATTATTCAATTTAAACATACTTTCCACAAATCCATTAATCTGAAAAATCAAATTCAAATCATACATGAATGTTTTACAAGGAGATGAACAATGACAATTTGGCTTTTCAAACTTTTCCCTTAGTTGAGGCGGAGCAACGCTTCAACGCACTCAACGTCGAAAACAACCTTAGTTGGGATGGAACAAGGCTCAACACACCCAACATTGAAATCATCCCTGGCTCAATGCAGAGCAACTCAACGCACCAGCCAAATCAACCTCTATGTGCACATAGGAATATGACGGGTTGCCCAAGTACCTTCTCATGTCCTTCAGTACTAGGTCCCGGGGAAACTCACGTGCCTTCTCGTGTCCTTGAGCACTGAGCCTCCTCTAAAACACTTAGAATTCCGTTCACATAACAGTTCATATGAAAATCCTTTCATAGAAATCATACAGGTCTTTATTCAATACATTTCATAAAAATACTTTCTATCAACTTAGAAAACATGTAACATGCCTTGTGAATAATACAATCAAACCTTATACATATTAAACAGTTCATTGCAAAATCATACTTCATAAGAATATTTTTTATAAAATCAATTTGAAGAGTAAAATAGTCACTCACTACTATTCCTAAGCTTTGCGTGGGTTATATGCCTTCCCTATTTCTTCCTGGCCTACAAGAGACATTTACCTTATGTTACTTAACATTAAACCTTCCTCCTTTTCTAAACTAACATTATAAGCGAGAATCCTAGCGATACCAACCAACAGAAGCTGTTACTAGCGATACTTGATTGAGCGACACTAGCGTTACCTTACCTTAGCAGCGACACTCAGCGATATCTAGCGAGATTTGTGAGAATTGAGAATTGAGTTCTTCTCTTCTACAAACTTATAGATAATTGAGTTTGATAGCTTACCTTAAAGTTTCAAGGCTTAACTCTTCCTCGTTCTCTCGGTATTCCGAAATCACCTCATGCTGTTCTGGATTGGTTATCAATCTTATAAGTGCTGCTTTTCCTAAAGATTCACATAGTTAATCTTCAATTTCAGCTTTACCATCCTTCACAAAATTTGTTAGGAATTGTGTTAACTTACTAACCTCCAAATTTCAGCTCTAAACTCGGCTTCCTCTATACGTTCTACTCTGAATATCCGTCACCGCTCAGACTGTGCGACTTCAATCAATCCTCCTTTCCAGCTCCGTTTTCAACATCAATATGAGTCGAATTTCGTCCAAAATTCTCAAGAACACCTTCCTCAATCTTCTTCTGAAGTTTATTTGAAATATGGAACCGACTTAAGCTCTCGAAATGTCTTAAAAATGATTAAACATTTAATTAATCCAACTATATATACTACTGACTTTGCCTTTACAAACACCAGGATTTATGTTGCCGACTTACCCTTCACCTGCAGGCTAGCGCAGGATTCCCACCTCAACGCGAGGCACTCATATTAACTTCTCCTTCAATGCCTTCAGCAACTGACCACACCCAACGCATGGTGTCGTCCTCAACGCCTCCTATTTTTTTTTCCGCATACATTCCCGTCTTACACCACTATTTTCCTCACGTCAAGACCACTCTGTCTTCGACGCAGAGTGACTTCAACGCATGTCTGTCCTCAACGCAGAGTGACTTAAATGCATGGTTTAAGTACATTTCTTCCCCCGCCAAAATTTACTTATCCTCCGACGCGGGCAGCTACTTCAGCTCACTACCCTCCGTGAGTCAATCAACAACGATTGGACTTGGCCAACACTTAGTCAAAATTTTACTTTCCAGAAATTCTTGCTCTCACTCACGCCACTTCTCCCTTTACAACGCATAGCCACAATCGCATGGCCGCACCCTAACGCTTGGTAACGCAAGTCAATGCTTACAATCAAGCTGGCTTATCACAAACTATAATGTCACTCACAACTTATTCCGAGCTCCGAGCGGGTTATACGCTTTCTCTAGCTCCTCTTGGCCTTTAAACACACCTTTTTCGTGTTAGACATTTCTAATATTCCTCTTTATATTCACTACATGTGCTTAAATATCTCAAACATGTGTTTCATCACTAGTCCCTCTCTTGTTAGCAACTTTCATAATGAGCGAGATCCACAAGTATCAGCGAAATTAATAGTCAGACCTACTTATAACCATGCGGCACTAACGAGACCAGGCTTAGCGAGACTAGCGAGATTACCTTAAGGAGCGACACCCAGCGATACTTCAGTGAGAATTGTGAGACGCAAAGCCCCTTTGCGTTACCAGCGACACTCGTTTCGCTGCTCACTCTTCAGCTCTTTAGCGATACTACTGTCTTAGCGACCCCAGACAGCCACTGCTTTCTTCTTTCCCTTTTTACTTGTTCTTTAACCTGCTAAACATTGAATTCCAGCCAAATTTAGAACTTCCTCCCTTCTACAAACTTTTAAAGAAGTGAGCTTTCTAACTTACCTCAAAATTTCAAACCATAACTCTTCTTCGTTTGAGAGCTATCCTCAAATATCTCCAGCTGCTTTGAATCATCTAACAGTTCAACTCCGATTACTTCCTCCTAGAATTTAACAAATTTTCGTTCAAATTCAGCTTAAACATCCTTCATGGAAGTTGCTAAGAATTGAGTTCACTTACTAACCTTAAAAGTTCAGCCCTAGCTTCAACTTCCTTAGCTCATTCTTCTTCAAATACCGAATGACGTCCAGATTTATCAACAACAATCAAGCTTCTGGTTCCAGCTTCAATTTCACCATGAAAATGACTTGGATTCTACTTAAATTCGATATAAACACCTTCTTCCACCTCTCCTTGTTGTTCGTCTACGAAATGGGATCAACCTGAGTTCGAAAATATATCTAAAGTGTTTAATTATTTGGTGCACTCACTTATAAATAAATTTAGACCACCAACTCACCAGCATAGCCATCACCTTCCTACTTAGGTTGGCCAACGCAAACCTTCCGCGCATGGCTTCAGCAATGCATAGCCTCAACTTACTGTGTTACAATTGCCCAACGCCCCATTGCCGGATAGCCGACTAATGCATGGTCCTCTCGGCTCCTCTTCTATGCACCAACCTTCAACGCATAGCTACCAGTGGTCTCGTCAAGCCTCAGACATACTCTCAACGCATAGCCCCACCAACGCATGGCCAACACTTAGCCACTTTTGCTCCCACACAACTCGGTCAACTTTCTCTATTCAGCGCCCGTCTCATAGTCTCCTCTTAACTTGCCATCACCAAATGTCAGGTAGGGGGCTTACAATTACCACCTCCTAACAAAAATTGTCCCCAAAATTAGTAAGTAGTCCATTCCTAAACAAACAAATGTGGATACTGTTTCATCATCTGCTCCTTCGGTTCCCAAGTTGCTTCTTCTATTTCATGATTTCTCCATAAAACTTTAACCAATGGTATCACCTTGTTTCTTAAAACTTGTTCTTTCTCATCTAATATCTGAACAGGCTTTTCTTCGTAACTCAAATCTTTGTTAAGCTCTACTGGCTAGATTTGTAATACATGAGCAGCATTAGAAACATATTTCCTTAACACTAAAACATGGAATACATTATGTATTTTGGACATCTCAATAGGTAAAGCTAACCTGTAAGTCACCGACCCAACTCTTTCTAAAATCTCATAGGGTTTGATGTATATGGGACTCAATTTCCCTTTCTTACCAAATCTTAGAATTCCCTTCCATGGTGATAGTTTCAAAAATACCTTGTCACCAATCTCAAATTCAAGATCCTTCCTTCTTTTGTCTGCATAACTCTTCTGACGATCTTTGGCTGCCTTAAGATTAGCTTTTATCAATTCTACCTTTTTTGTCGTGGTCTGCAAAATTTCTGGTCCAATTAACTTCCTTTCACCTACTTCTCCCCAACAAACTCGGGTTCTGTATGGTCTACCATAAAGTGTTTCATACGGGGTGATAACTTGTAGAAATACAAGTTATTATAGCTTTTTTTCATAGATAAATAGAGTTTAAATAAGAGAAGCATGCGGTAGTTGATGACAAATTCCATTAATAAATCTTCCTTTGCGTTATACTCTTGAATTTTGATGAAGATATTGATTTTACCACTTGTTAAGCCTAAAACGCATGTTTTCACGCAGGAATGCAAGCGATGCGTTGATGACCCCTTAACGCAGGAACCAGACGATGCGTTAACGACAGCCCAACGCATAACTACACGTTAGCAACTTATGTGCGTTGACATCAACCAAACTATGCATGGACGCATAGACAACCGTTACAGAAAGGCGCTGCGAATTAGATCGGAATCTTGAGAGATTGACGGATGATTGGCAGACATGATTTGCGGCTTAAGTGGTGGATCTTAATTGGCCCGAGAATCACGCAATCAGGCGAGATGGACGCAGTGCCAATCTCGCCACCAATCAAGCAGATTTGCCATTAACTGCAATTTTATCATCTATAAAAGGGCAGCTTTGTGAGAGGAGAAAGGTTGTTGATTCTCGGAAGAACTCCATGAGTGACAGCAGAGTTCTCTCAGACTTCAACTGGAGACAAATAGCTCGAGAGAGAAGAGTCTTCCTTTTCGCCGCATCACTTCACAGCAAATCATCACGCTTCCATCCGGGCGACTCAAGACATTGACGCCTTACCCTACTTTCTTTCTTATTGTTCTTACTTGAATTTTAGATTTGTATCAAGGAATTGACTTATCGAAAGTTGTATCTCATTTTCATCAATACAATTATCTTCCATGTCTATTCACTTTTCTCATTTGTCCACTTTATAATTTCAAGCCATGAGTAACTAATCACTCGAGGGTCTAGGGTTGCGTTAGCATCTAACTAGGAACCGCAGTGTAACTATTCTAACTTGTCAATTGCGAGCTTAATCTGATGCTTATATCCATCTGACAAATCGATATAAGTAGTAATAATCAGATTGCTCGAGAGGGTAAGTGATTGTGGAACTCAATTGACAAGGGCCAAGTAGTCTTACCTGTCTACGGGGACAACCTTGGTTCTTAACACTCTCCTATGCGTTATAGACATATAACGCATAACAGCTGACAACCGGGAGAAGAGTCGCAAGTATGAATAGAGTACTACTGTGCGTTTCCGATGTTAGATGTTAATCAACCCGAACCCTTTTCTTTATCCATTCATACACATCTTAGCTGACTTTGCTATGTCGCATGTTTCCCATATTCCACAACTGTTAGTTGATAAGCACTTGAAAAGTGCTTATTATTCTCTCAAATTAAGGGAGTTTTATATTAGATTTCACTTGTTTGCTAGTGATTTTCAGGTTAAAACGAGGAAAATTAGAAGAAACAACTGAAAGATCAAAACCAAGCAAGAATATGGAGAAAAAGTGCTGAAAAACGCATCCTTGCTTGAAACACATGATGCGCCATGGCGCTAAGGCAGCGCTGCCGCGGCGCTGAGGCTGAAACGCATCAGCATGGACGCAGAGCAGCAACGCGGCGCTAGGAAGGCGCTGCTTCGCGCATACTTGGTGAACGCAAGACAGCGTCGCCATGCTGGGACGGCGCTGCCGCGGCGCTAAAACCCGAGAGCAACTTAATTTTGGTCGCAACGCTAGAGCCGCGGTGCCAGCGTTAATTTAAACGCAAGTTTTGTATTTTAGATTAAATTTTGGGCGGCCAAACTCTATAAATTTAGGGATTTTCAGCAGCCAAAAGAAAGGGGGAGAGAAATATCAAGAAGATCAAGAAAGTTGCAGAACAAGAGAACGATCCGAAAAGGTGAGAATTAAGCTAGAGTTCCAAGAGTGAGTTAGCCGCAAGGAAGAGGAAAAGAGTTCGAGATAGTTTTGGTGCCCTTCGAAGTTCGACGCGAGAGCCAAGGAGTTCGTGACGGTGCTGCCTCAATCAAGAACCTCTTTTCAGTAGAGTTTCCCTATTCTTTACACTCTTTCTTTGATTCTTTTTGATCAATATGTTGCTTTACGCTATGAGTGGCTAAACTCTTTGGTTTTAGGGTTTTTGATGAATTGTTTGTAAACTCATGATAATTTTGTGAACTCATGGTTTTGTTCAAAGAAATATGCTTTTTATTGTTATTGTGTTTAATTCTTGAAGATTGGCCACCTTCACATGTTAGATTAGATGTATGAATCGAGAGATTATATGTTTAATTTGATCTATAACAATGAATCGTTGTTAATCTATCACGAGAGTAGTTAGGTTTACAATGAAAGTTGCTAAAGACTAGTTTTAATGCCATGTAATTTTGTATTGGTTTTAAGAGATTAACTATCAATCAAGTTGCATGAGAAAGAGTTGTCTTTGAGAGAAGGTTAATTGGAATTAAGTTTCTAGACTTAGGCATAAGAATTAAATCCATGAAATCCATAATTTTGCATGATGAAACAAACAATGATTTGAAACCCTAGAACTCTCTTTGACTCTTGCAATTCTCCCTTTGATATTTTCTTGCTTGATTTTTCTTTTTCCCAAAAACAAAAGTTGAATTCCAATCCTCAAATAAAATTGATTCAATTCTAGAATAGCTAAATAACTTAAACTTTCCCAATTGGATCTCTAGTGGAAACGATACTCGGACTTAACCGTTTTATATTATAACTTGACCCGTACACTTGCGGTTAACACACAAAGTGGCACATCATTAGTCTAGTGTACAAACATCTGCTTTCTCTAGATTAGAAACACAATTTCACGCAATTGTTGGTTACCTCTATAACGCATACAATCCAATTAAAACCAAATCAATATAATCCTTGTGTTCGACCTCGGACTCACCGAGAAAACCTATTACTTTACTTATACTTGGGTAGAGGAATAGGAAAACTTGACAAGACCAACGCATAATAATAGAACGCATTGCATGATCAAATCTTGACATGTTGAACGTATAATCATATATTTTAGCACTTTGCGTTAGGTTAATTCACACAACAATATCATCATAACAAGTTTTTGGCGCCGTTGCCGGGGATTATTCATTGATTTAATCATTTTCTTTGGATTATTGTGTTGCAGAATTCCTCAGTCGATGGAGTATAGCAAGCTTCTCTTCTGTCAGAGGCTTCTAACAGTATATGAGTGAAGGGGATAACCTGACATTTGATATTGACCCTGAGATTGAGAGGACCTTCAGAAGAAGGATAAGACAGAATAAGCAAAGAAGGAGCAATCAGTCTACTGAAGAGGACATGGATGCTCAAAACAATCAACCTCAAGCTCCTCAAGCTGAGGTCAGGCAGAATGGAAATGCGCAAGAGCACGCAAATTATGATACAAACCCGATTCTCTTGGCGCATGATAGAAATCGCCCGATGAGGGAGTATACGTCGCCTAATTTATATAATTTCGCACCGGGAATTCTACAACCAACCTTCGAGGGTAATGGAAGGTTCGAAATGAAGCCAATGATGTTGCAAATGCTGCAAGCCGCAGGGCAATTTGGGGGTGCAACGGGTGAAGATCCACATGCACACCTGAAGAGTTTCTTGGAAATCTGTAGTGCATTTCCGATGGCTGGAGTACCGCAAGATAGCATCAGACTGATGCTATTCCCATTTTCTCTCAGAGATGAGGTAAGACAGTGGGCATACTCATTTGAACCTGGTGTGATTACAACGTGGGGTAAAATGGTTGAAAAGTTCATGCAGAAATACTTTCCTCCGACGGTAAGTGCAAAGAGGCGACGAGACATTGTCACCTTTGAGCAAAAGAACTCGGAGACGCTTAGTGAAGCATGGGCCCGGTTTAAAAGGCTGGTAAGAAATTGTCCCCATAACGGTATCCCTGATTGTGTACAGATGGAGATTTTCTATGGAGGACTGAACAAAACATCACAATCAGTGGCTGACGTCTCTGCAGCAGGAGGTTTGATGGACAAAACTTACACGCAAGCCAAAGAGATCCTCAACAGAATTTCGAGGAATACTGATGAATGGGTGGATGATGGATATGGATCCAGGTATATGGATAAAAGACGATCACAAGCTGGAATGATTGAAACGGATGCAACTAGTAACCTTTCAGCTCAGATTGCCAACATGACATCCTTGCTGCAAACCATTGCGTTGAACAACCAAGGAGGAACGGTTGCATCAATGGATGCAATGAACACGGTCAATGCAACAGCGTCTGTAAGCTGTGTGCAATGTGGTGAGGGCCACTTGTATGATATGTGTCCTTACAACCCACAGTCTGTCTGCTATGTTCAGAACAACCCGTATTCTAAGACTTATAATCCGGGTTGGAGAAACCATCCTAACTTTGGATGGGGAGGAAACCAATCACAGACGCAGGGTGCTGGACAACAACCGCAGAGAAATAATAATCCCGTGTACAACCAAGGTGTTCAAGGGCATCAAGCGCAAAGAAATCAGTCAGCAAATTCATCATCATCCCTGGAAGCACTTATGCGTCAAACGATTACTCAAAATGAAGAAACGCGTAAGTCGCTTGAAGCGATGCTCCAAAATCAGATGGGAGAAATAAAAAGCCATGCCATTGCAATTAGAAATCTGGAACTTCAAGTGGGGCAAATGGCAAGCGAGCGAAATACCAGACCCCAAGAAGCATTGCCTAGTAATACCGAAGCCCCACGAGGTAACGGTAAGGAACAATGTCAAGCTGTGACATTGAGGAGTGGGAAAGTTCTTCCCACCGAACCGCAAGAGCAGAGGATGCAAGGAAATCTGCAGCCTCGAATCACTCCATTACAAACTCCCGCAACATCTATCCATGAACCGCAATCTTCATCCACAACCAAAACCGCTAAAGAACAAGAAAATGAAAAAGGGAGAGAAAAAGCAACGCAGGCAAACCCTGCGTCGGTATCTCAGAATACCAATCCCCTTATGCGTCCGCCCTTTCTTCAACGCCTAAAGAAGAAGAATGACGAGGGTCAATTCAGAAAATTCCTGGACGTTCTCAAACAACTTCACATCAACATTCCGTTGGTGGAAGCCCTAGAACAAATGCCGAGTTATGTCAAATTTCTGAAAGACATATTATCTAATAAAAGGAGGCTCGGAGAGTTTGAGACAGTCGCATTGACGCGGGAATGTAGTGCATTGTTTAAAAGCAATATACCATCTAAAATGAAAGATCCAGGAAGTTTCACATTGCCCTGTTCTATAGGAGGAATGGACGTAGGTCAGGCACTGTGCGACTTAGGGGCCAACATCAATTTAATGCCACTGTCTATATTCAAAAAGTTGGGTATAAGGGAAGCACGGCCAACTAAAGTCACACTTCAGCTCACTGACCGTTCCATTAAGCATCCAGAGGGGAAAATCGAGGATGTTCTTGTGAAGGTGGATAAATTTATCTTCCCGGCTGACTTCATAATTCTGGATTATGAAGCCGATAGAGAGGTGCCCATCATCCTGGGAAGGCCTTTCCTAGCTACTGGACGCGCCCTGATTGACGTCCAGGAAGGGGAGTTAACTATTCGAGTGGATGACCAGCAGGTAAAATTTAATGTGTTTAATGCGTTGAAATATCCTGATGATTTTCATTCTTGCCAGATGATCGAAGATAACTGGAGAAAAGGCAAGCATCATCGACGCATGCGCGGAAAACGAAACATTGCTGGATGAACTGGATGAAGGAAGAGAGGCAGAAATAAATATAATCTCCAACGCAAGCTTTGAAGCTTGGACTTAGGCAACAGAACAACGGAGAAAACAAAGTCGTCGTTAGAAGAGCCACCAACCCTTGAGCTTAAGACGCTGCCAACGCATCTGAAGTATGCATATCTGGGGGAAGAGAGCACGCTATCGGTCATCATATCCTCTGCGTTGACAACAGAATGTGAGAAGGCTTTGCTGGATATCCTGAAAAACCATATCAAAGCCATAGGATGGACCTTAGCGGATATCAGAGGAATAAGCTCTTCGTACTGCATGCATAAAATTCGGTTGGAAAAGGGTAAGGATGGTTTAGTTGAGAGGCAGGGCAGGCTCAACCCCGCAATGAAGGAGGTTGTGAAGAAAGAGATCATCAAATGGCTCGACGCAGGGGTCATTTATCCAATCTCCGACAGCAGCTGGGTGAGCCCAGTTTAGTGTGTACCAAAGAAAGAGGGGATGACAGTGATCATGAATAGCAAGAATGAACTGATACCAACAAGAACGGTCACTGGCTGGCGCATCTGTATGGACTACCGCAAGCTGAATGCGCCAACAAAGAAGGATCACTTTCCATTGCCATTCATCGACCAGATGCTAGATAGGCTGGCAGGTAATGAATTTTTCTGCTTCCTGGACGGATATTCCGGCTATAACCAGATCATGATAGCTCTGGAAGATCAAGAGAAGACGACGTTCACATGTCCATATGGGACCTTTGCGTTCAGACGCATGCCATTCGGGCTATGTAACGCACCAGGGACGTTCCAAAGGTGCATGATGGCAATATTCTCTGATTATTTGGAACAGTCAGTAGAGGTGTTTATGGACGACTTCTCAGTATTTGGGAAATCTTATGATGAATGCTTGACCAACCTAGAACAAGTGCTAAAGCGATGCGAAGACACAAATCTAGTCCTCAACTGGGAAAAATGCCACTTTATGGTGACTGAAGGTATTGTGTTGGGGCATAAAATCTCCAAGGTTGGATTGGAAGTGGATCAGGCAAAGATAGATGCGATAGCAAAACTCCCAGCCCCCACAAATGTTAAGACTTTGCGAAGTTTCCTAGGCCATGCAGGCTTTTATAGAAGATTCATTAAGGGATTCTCGCAAGTAGGAAAACCACTGAGCGAGTTGCTGGAAGTCAACAGGGAATTCAATTTCGACGGTAAATGCTTAAACGCATTTGAGTCTCTAAGGCAAGCTCTGATTTCAGCACCTATTTTAGTTGCACCGGACTGGTCTCTCCCGTTTGAATTAATGTGCGACGCAAGTAACCATGCGGTGGGAGCAGTACTGGGGCAGAGAAAAGAGAAAATTATGCACCCGATCTATTATGCTAGTAAAACACTGAATTCATCTCAGGAGAACTACACTACTACTAGGAAGAAAATGTTAGCCATAGTCTTTGCAGTTGATAAATTTAGAGCATACTTGATAGGGTCAAAGGTGACCATCTATAGTGATCATTCTGCGATCAAGTATTTGATGGCGAAAAAGGACGCAAAGCCTAAACTTATCCGTTGGGTTCTACTATTGCAAGAATTCGATTTGGAGATTAAAGATAGAAAGGGAACCGAGAATCAGGTTGCGGACCACCTATCTCGGTTGGAAAATAAAGAGGTCCAAGAGAGTTGGCGTGATATAGAGGAACGATTCCCAGACGAGCATGTAATGAACGCAGAGAGTCAGGAACCGTGGTACGCAGACATAGTCAACTATCTGGTTTGCAACCAATGGCCTGAAAAATTTAACGCTCAACAAAAGAAAAAGCTCCGACATGAAAGTAAGTTCTACTGCTGGGATGAGCCATATCTATACAGACTTGGCCCTGACCACATACTGCGTCGATGCGTTCCAGAATATGAAACACATAGCATCCTGAGAAGCTGTCATGAAGCACCTTACGGAGGACACTTTGGAGGGCAGAGAACAGCTGCAAAGGTGTTGCAAAGTGGGTATTTCTGGCCCACATTATTCAAAGACGCAAGGGCATATGCGGTAGCTTGCGATCGTTGTCAGAGAACAGGCAACATTTCCAACCGGAATGAGATGCCTCTGAATTCAATGCTGGAAGTTGAGTTGTTCGACGTATGGGGAATCGACTTCATGGGACCATTCCCTCCTTCTTGCGGCAATCAATATATCTTAGTAGCGGTCGACTACGTATCTAAGTGGGTAGAAGCAGTAGCCTGTGCAAGGAATGACGCAAACGCAGTGTCCAAGTTCTTAAAGAAACAAATCTTCTCTCGATTTGGGACACCAAGGGCAATAATTAGTGACGAAGGTACGCATTTTATAAATCGCATAATCACTAATTTACTGACTAAGTTTAATGTCTCGCACAGGGTAGCAACTGCCTATCACCCACATATCAATGGCCAAGCTGAAATAACAAACAGGGAGATCAAATCCATACTGGAAAAGGTTGTGAGCACATCAAGGAAAGATTGGACAGAGAGATTAGATGAAGCTCTATGGGCCTACAGAACGGCATTCAAAACACCAATAGGCATGTCACCCTATGCGTTGGTGTTTGGTAAAGCATGCCATCTCCCACTTGAGCTGGAACACAAGGCCATCTGGGCCATGAAGAAGCTCAATTTAGACCAGGAGGCAAGCGAAGAAGCCAGAAAGCTTCAACTAAATAACTCCTGGAGTGGAGGCACTCAGCTTATGAAAATGCAAAGCTGTACAAAGAAAGGACCAAGAAATGGCACGACAAGAACATTAGTAAGAAAATTCTATACGTTGGCCAGAAGGTCCTGTTATTTAATTCAAGGTTGTGTTTGTTCCCAGGTAAGCTGAAGTCTTGATGGTTAGGTCCATTCATAATCAAGGAAGTGTTCCTGCATGGTGCAGTCATGCTGACAAATGAAAATGGAACCACATACTTCAAGGTCAATGGACAAAGGGTAAAGCCCTACCACATTGGAGAGTTCGAAATTAACAAGACTTCCATTGACCTACGCGAGTGTAATGACTGAGCTTGCGTCGAAAGGTCCCTGCGTTACCGAATGCCTACTTTTCCAGGGACGCTTTCTTTTACCCTTGCTTTATTTCATTTGAATTTGTTATAGTATTTAATTTTATGTTATTTTGCTTTCTTGTTTCTGTTTGAATTTTGTTTTTAGCACGTATTGATTTTTTTTTTAAGTTTAGTTTATAAATGAAAAGGAGATAAGCATGAAAGTAGGAGCCGAATTTTTGAACAATTTGATTTCACCGCATAATCCATTATTCATGCATGCGTCCAACTTATTTTTTAAAATATGCGTTCATCGATAAACAATTTATGTGTTTATCGAATTAAGGTTAGAGGAAAGGTTAGAGCCGTACATATTTTGTCAAACGCATCATACTTAACTTACAACGTATAGTCTAACCTGAGAACCAGGCGTTCATCAGTATGCGTTTATCATTAGTTTACTGCGTTTAGATAGAGCACTAGGTGAAACGCAGATGTCTTCTCAGACTACGCATCTTTCCTAGAAAAACAATCAAGTGCCAAAAAACATTCAAGTGCTCTGTGTGCGTCAATTAGCCGCCCATTACACGTGATGGGTGTGCGGCTCAAGGAAATTTGCCTTGATCAGTGGGATTTCGATATCGCGTATCCGCATTAATTACCGACGGCTAAATTAAGCCTTTATAAACGCGATTCGATTTTCCATTTTTTTCCATTTTCGAAACCTTTCATCTCTCTTAAACCTCCGACGATCTGTATTCTCGCTGCAATCTTATGTCTAACCAGCTCAACCCAGAAAATCAAGAAAGCCTCGCCGGAACCAGTTCCCCAAGACCTTCTTCATCATCATCTACACCAAATCCTCGATTTCCATTCTTCTCTCCACCTACATTTTATCCTTCCAGACCTGCGAGACCTTTTGCTTCTCCGGTCAGACCAAGAAATCCAAACCCCAACCCACCGTTTATCCCTAACTTCTCCGCATCTAGAATCAGGGCGACTGCCTAGAGACCACCCATCTACCCATTTTTTTGGCCATTCGCCAGAACCCCTACCCGTCCACCAGTAGTCGACGACTCCGACGACCGTGTGGAAATTCTAAACATCCGTCCTTTGAGCCAAATCCACCCAATCCCTACCCCAAAACCCAAAAGCCAAGTCAAGTCCTGCATTTCCCGACCCAGGATGAAGAACATGAAGGAATTCTCTGCCGCAAACTACAATGTCGGAAGCCAGAGGGTAAGCGCAGAGAACTCCGAGGCTGAGCAACCTGTTCCTGGAACGGTGCACGATGAAGCCAGTACACTGCACGATAGCAGTGAGGTGCGCCGAAGGGAAGAGAGGGATGTTTTCGACGACATCTTGGAAAGGATAACTCAAGAAGAGCAGGAGGCAAAGGGTCAAGAAGACGGGGAGGTCAACCAACCCTTGCCCCTATCCCGTCCACCAAGCACTAGAGGGACGGAGGAGATGGTAAGAGGAGAAGAAAAAGAGGTGGCTGTCACCGTCGGGGAAGTGAACTTAGCGAAATCCCCAGACGAGTGGATAGCTCAAATTCTGAGCGGGCTGCGTGATCCGATAGACGCAACCGTCTCAGATGCACGAAGGGAGTCACCCTCGCCGGTAAAGGAGGTCCAGAGTCAGCTGAAGGAGACTCGGGAGGGTGAATACAGTGGGGGAGATAAGGAAGGAGAGGCTGCCTACAGCAAGGAGGACGTAGGCGAGCAAAGAGAAATGCAAGGGTCTGTCCCTGCGTCGATGAGTCCTGAGGAGATGACATTGGACTCCAATGAAGGACCAATAGGAAAAATCGTGATGGCCGCAGAGGCCAAGAGAAAAAGAGTTGAAGAAGAGGAGGAGGTACCCCTACTGAGGAAGAAACGATGGGTATCACTGGAGATTGCCGAGGATGAAGAGCCGAAAAGCACAGACCAAGGAGACATACCTGAGTCTCCAGTTGCGACCACATCCTTCGATAGGCTGGCAAAAAAAGAGAGGAAGAAGAGGGCCAAGTTGAGAAAGGAGCTCAGGGCCCTAAGAAAAGGAGTGAAACAAATTGAGAAAGACGCATTGTCTCGCAGGGAGGCGCGCAGGGAAGCGCGCAGAGAAGTGCGGCCTCAAGAAGTTGGGGAGACGCAAGACCTTCCTGATCCTCAACTAGAAGCAGCCGCATTGGCATTTGAAGAGGAAATGATGGAAGAAGAAAGACTAGAAAAAGCAGCCGAAGAGCTTGAAAGAGAGCTACAAATTGAAGAAGATGCAGAGCTGGCTGCTAAAATAGTCGCCCAAGAGGAAGGGGAGGGCAAGAAGAAAAAGAAAAAGAAAAGTAGGAAGGAATGCATCGGGGAGGATGCGAGGGAAGAACAAGGTGTGAGCACCTTGGAGAAGAAGAAGAGGAAAGAAAAGGAGGTGTCAGTTACCAACCCCCCAAGCACGCATACTGAGAAACGCAAAGGGAAGGAAAAGGTGACTGAAGCACCAGTCAAAGTGGCCGAGAGCAAAAAGAGAGCTGTAAATGAGATTCCAGCTAAGGCCAAAGGAAAAAGCTGATGCGTCGCCACAACAGAAGGAAGGAAAAGGGAGACGCAGGGCGTTCCCTGACCTGATGATTGAGGTGGGATTTTTCCCTGAAGAAGCCCCAGTGCCGCCATACATCACCGAAATAGTTGACCACCACGGTTGGAGAAACTTCTGTACCAGCACTCCTTGGGTCCAACCTGACGTAGTCCGAGATTTCTATAACGGACGCATAGACGAGGAGGAGGACGTGGTGGTGGTGGATGAAATTGAAGTCCCATTCAACGCAAGGGAAATCAACGGTATATATGAGTTGAGGGACAACCCGGATGCGGAAGGAAATAAGATTATAGAATCAACTCCAACGGAGTTAATGGAAGCCGCACTCCGGGTAATGGCGAAGCCAGGGGCTAAGTGGGATGTTTCACCCACAGGTATAAAGACGCTTTCAGCAAGCAGCCTAACTCCAGACGCAAACCTGTGGGTGTATTTGGTGAAGAAGCGGCTGATCCCTACAACGCATGACAAGACAGTGTCAAGGGATCGAGTGATGGCAGCATACTGCATCATGCGTCGCATCAACCTTGATGTTGGACGCATAATTGCCGCACAGATAAGAGGGGTGTTCAGCAAGCCAAGGGGCCAACTCTTTTTCCCTGCTCTTATCATGAACTTATACGACAATGCTTCCATCGGAGGGCCAACGAAAGTGTTAGACGCAGAGAAGATGATTGAAGTTAATGGTGTAATTGCCAACAAGACTCTGCGTCGGTTGATGAAAGGATCGCAATATCTGCCAGAGCCTACCAAGGCCACCAAAAGACCTCATCAACCCGTTCCGCCTCCAAAGCCGCAACCGCAGAAGAAGGGGAAGCCGTCCAAGTTGAAGGGCGTGGCAAGTCCTGATGCCACCATTCGACCTTCCCCAACCTCAAGTCCTTCACCCCCACTTCCAACAACCAGAAGAGAACCAACTCCACCTCCACCTCCTCCTGAGACGCATCGCCCTAAGCCACCTCCTCCTCCTAAGAAAACGCATAGCCCTAAACATCCAAAACCCCGACCTTCCACAAAACCCTCTGCCCCAATAAGAGTTGATGACTCACACTCTGAGGATTTTGGCGCAACTTTTATGCGTCCATCATCCCCTGCGTTTGACGAAACTCCACCCACTCCCCCACCTCAGCCTCCCCCGCCTCAACCAAACCCGCTTACCCCACCAACGCAACCTCAACAGCAAGAAGGCCCACTTGACCTTGAATGGGAGACAGTGCAAACATACTTGCAGCAAGCGATATTGCGTCCTGTGATGCATTCATTAAATATTTTAGCACGCCGGCAGACGAAGCAGTTCCAATTCACCGTGAATTATGTTCACCAACTGTTCTCCATCTGTCCGGAAAATCCCGCCCCCTGATATTCCAGAATGCCTCCAACAGCCTCTTGTCTTCCCAGTGCCGCAACGTCCTGCGTCTGAGCAGCAACGCAGACCTGATGAAGACGAGCCTGATGGTTGAAAAGTTTAGGGGTGTAATCAAGAGTTGTAATTTTCTTGCAATTTTTTTTATCTTCACATTCAATTGTATGCATTGGTGAAAATCATATTAATAGAATGAATATTTTCTTCATCGCATGGATCCTTAATTTCCTCTTTTGCGTTGTCCCTTGTTATAAATTTATTCTAAGTACATTTAATTAATCTAAACTTCTATCTTTGCGTTGAAAAGTTGGTCCCTGTGATGATAATCATGCTTACACTTTTTGTACACTCTTTAAGTTAGATTACTTTTAATGCGTCTGCATACTATTCCTTAGAAACGCAAACCTACTTTGAATGTATGCAAGCAGCCAATTCAAACCTCTTTTACAACATTTGGCAACTTAGTCTTTGTTTACAATTTAAGCAATGAGGACCTTGCTACTCTAAAGTTTGGGGGTGGAAGAGGTTTGAACTGTCAAAGATAAAAATATGAGGAACTTAGTTCAATCATTTAAAAAAAAAAATTATTCTTTAAAACGCAAAACTCCGCTTGCGAGACTAATATATTTATCTTGTTAAGAGTTTAGCTGAAAACGACACCTGCTCGTAGTTGGCCACCTCCATGCACCCCATAGTTGGTGTGTCAAAACGAAGGTGGGTAATCGTAATCAGTGACGCATAGATAAATAACAAACTCCAATGTCTAGTGAGGAAACCGAGCTTAGATAAGAGTTTAGTCGAGAAGGGCACTTGCTCGTAGTTGGCTGCCTTCATGCACCCCATCGTTTATGTCAGAACGAAGGTGGGTAACCCTACTCGATACATACTTAATAACTATACAATAAAACCAATGAAAGAAAAAGGAACTTTATATCTTCATCTTTTCAGACTCGGTGTTAAAAGAAGAAACAAAAATTTTGTGAATAATGAGTTAAAGAATTTTGAAAAGAAAGCTTGCCGCATACAAATTAGACCCGTCCTAAAAGAAAGAATAAAGAGGTAGAGAAATAATATAACTAACGGGTAGCTGATTGAGTATAGCATTCTGAGAGACTAGTCAATGCGTTGAGAAAATGCTTAGGTTAATTGAAGTTTCTTAGATAGAAGTTATGCTTGAGGACAAGCATTTATCTAAGTTTGGGGGTGTGATAACTTGTAGAAATACAAGTTATTATAGCTTTTTTTCATAGATTAATAGAGTTTAAATAAGAGAAGCATGCGGTAGTTGATGACAAATTCCATTAATAAATCTTCCTTTGTGTTATACTCTTGAATTTTGATGAAGATACTGATTTTACCACTTGTTAAGCTTAAAACGCATGTTTTCACGCAGGAATGCAAGCGATGCGTTGATGACCCCTTAACGCAGGAACCAGACGATGCGTTAACGACAGCCCTACGCGTTAGCAACTTATGTGCGTTGACATCAACCAAACTATGCATGGACGCATAGACAACCGTTACAGCAAGGCACTGCGAATCAGATCGGAATCTTGAGAGATTGACGGATGATTGGCAGACATGATTTGCGGCTTAAGTGGTGGATCTTAATTGGCCCGAGAATCACGCAATCAGGAGAGATGGACGCAGTGCCAATCTCGCCACCAATCAAGCAGATCTGCCATTAACTGCGATTTCATCATCTATAAAAGGGCAGCTCTGTGAGAGGAGAAAGGTTGTTGATTCTCGGAAGGACTCCATAAGTGACAGCTGAGTTCTCTCAGACTTCAACCGAAGACAAATAGCTCAAGAGAGAAGAGTCTTCCTTTCCGCCGCATCACTTCACAGCAAATCATCACGCTTCCATCCGGGCGACTCAAGACATTGACGCCTTACCCTGCTTTCTTTCTTTTTGTTCTTACTTGAATTTTAGATTTATATCAAGGAATTGACTTATCGAAAGTTGTATCTCATTTTCATCAATACAATTATCTTCCATGTCTATTCACTTTTCTCATTTGTCCATTTTATACTTTCAAGCCATGAGTAACTAATCACTCGAGGGTCTAGGGTTGCGTTAGCATCTAACTAGGGACCGCAGTGTAACTATTCTAACTTGTCAATTGCGAGCTTAATCCAATGCTTATATCCATCTAACAAATCGATATAAGTAGTAATAATCAGACTGCTCGAGAGGGTAAGTGATTGTGGAACTCAATTGACAAGGGCCAAGTAGTCTTACCTGTCTACGGGGACAACCTTGGTTCTTAACACTTTCCTATGCGTTATAGACATATAACGCATAGCGGCTGACAACCGGGAGAAGAGTCGCAAGTATGAATAGAGTACTACTGTGCGTTTCCGATGTTAGATGTTAATCAACCCGAACCCTTTTCTTTATCCATTCATACACATCTTAGCTGACTTTGCTGTGTCGCATGTTTCCCATATTCCACAACTGTTAGTCTAGTGTACAAACATCTGCTTTCTCTAGATTAGAAACACAATTTCACGCAATTGTTGGTTACCTCTGTAACGCATACAATCCAATTAAAACCAAATCAATATAATCCCTGTGTTCGACCTCGGATTCACCGAGAAAACCTATTACTTTACTTATACTTGGGTAGAGGAATAGGAAAACTTGACAAGACCAACGCATAATAATAGAACGCATTGCATGATCAAATCTTGACATGTTGAACGCATAATCATATATTTTAGCACTTTGCGTTAGGTTAATTCACACAACCATCACAACACGGGGTCATTCCTATACTTGCTTGGTAGCTTTTGTTATAAGCAAATTCCATCAAAGGTAAATGCACATCCCAACTACCCTGGAATTGTAAAACACATGCCCTTAACATATCTTCCAAAGTCTGAATAGTTCTTTCCGACTGCCCATCGGTCTGAGGATGAAAAGCGGTACTGAAATGCAGTTTGGTTCCTAACGCGTTTTGCAAACTTCCCCAGAACTTAGAAGTAAATCTAGGGTCTCTATCTGATATCACCGTTACTGGCACGCCAAATTGACTCACAATCCTGTCCACGTAGAGTTGTGCTAATCTGTCTAGGGTATAAGTCGTTTTAACTGGCAATAACCAGGCTGTTTTAGTTAACCTGTCAACAATCACCTAGATTCCATTGACACCTGCTGATGTCCTTGGTAATCCAAATAGGAAGTGGATTCAGTAACCCTGCTGGCTTTTGCCGTTCAGGCTTTACCTGCTGACAAATTAAGCACTTTGCTACAAACTCTGCTATTTCTCTTTTCATACCTGGCCACCAGTAAAATTTCCTTAGCGTTCTGTACATCTTGGTACTACCAGGATGCATAGCATATGCCGAGCTGTGAGCCTCTTCCAGTATCGCCTGTTTAACTTCCTCATCTCTTGGCACGTAAATCCTATCCTGTTTCAATAATACACCATCATGCCTGAGCTCAAAGTCTACTCTCTACTGAGCTTTTACCTCCTCTATCAACTTACTAATTACAGGATCTGTTATTTTCTTCCTTACAACCTCATCTACCAACTTAGGTTTCAATTAGAAATGTGCTAATAATGCTCCCGTGCCAGCCACCTTTAAGCTCGCTGCGCTATTCTTAAATTCCTTGAGCAAAGTGACTCTAACTGCAGTCAAAGAACTTACTCCACCTCGAGACTTCCTACTTAGGGCATCAGCTACCACATTTGCTTTCCCTGGATGATAATTTATGGTACAGTCATAATCTTTGATCAGCTCCAACCACCTCCTTTGTCTCATGTTGAGTTCCTTATGATCAAAGATATATTTCAAACTTTTGTGATCCGTATAGATATGGCACTTCTCTCTGAACAAATAATGCCGCCATATCGTTAGTGCCAACACCACTGCTGCCAATTCCAAGTCATGCGTAGGGTAATTAACTTCATGTAGCCTTAACTTCCTAGAGGCATAAGCTATAACTTTACCTTTTTGCATCAGTACACAACCTAACCCCTGACGAGAGGCATCATAATACACCTTGAATTCCTTCCCTGTCTCTGGAAGTGCCAAAATAGGTGCAGTCACCAATCTCTTCTTTAACTCTCGGAAACTTTGTTCACATTCTTCATTCCACTCAAATTTAGTACTTTTCTTAGTCAGATGGGTCAATGGTAATGCTATCTTAGAAAATCCCTGTACAAAACGTCGATAATATCCTGTGAGTCCTAGAAAACTACAAACCTCTGATACTGTCTTTGGCTTTTCCCATCTGGTAATTGCCTCGGTCTTTTGAGGATCCACACACACTTCTACAGCAGAAATAATATGTCCCAAAAACATCACCTGTTCCAACCAAAACTCGCATTTGCTGAACTTTTCATATAATCTCTTTTCTCTCAAAGTCTGCAAAACATTTCTAAGATGTTCCACATGTTCTTCCCTGCTTCTAGAATACACTAGAATATCATCAATAAATACAATTACAAACTGATCTAGGTAAGGATGGAAAATCCTATTCATCATGTCCATAAACACCGCTGGGGCATTTGTCAGACCAAAAGGCATCACGAGGAATTCATAATGTCTGTACCTCATTCTAAAAGCCGTTTTCGGTACATCTGCTCCCTGACCTTCAACTGATGATATCCAAATCTTAGGTCTATCTTTGAGAATACTGATGCCCCTCTAAGTCGATCAAACAAATCATCAATACGGGGCAAAGGATATTTGTTGCATATAGTTACCTTATTTAATTGGCGATAATCAATGCATAATCTCATAGTACCGTCCTTTTTCTTCACGAACAACACCGGTGCACCCAACGGAGACACACTTGGTCTAATGTATTTCTTATCTACCAACTCTTGTAACTGCACCTTTAACTCTTTTAGTTCCGATGGTGCCATACGATAGAGGGTATGAGAAATAGGAGTTGTTCCAAGTATCAGGTCAATAGCGAACTCCAATTCTCTATCAGGGGGTAATCCTGTCAGTTCCTTAGGAAAAACATCAAGAAATTCTTATACCACAGGCACATCTTCTGGTTTCAATCTTCATGACTTCCCATCCACCACATAAACTAAATATGCCTCACAACTTTTACTGTGCAATTTCCTGGCTTTTACTGCCGAGATCACACATGTAGGAAGAATCCTCCTCTTCCCCTTAATAATCACGTCAACTCCATCAGGTTTCATCAATTTTACTTCCTTCTTAAAACAATCAACTTGAGCATGGTATTTCGACAGGAAATCCATACCAAGAATAACATCAAATTCTATTAAAGGCAAAGGTAACAAATCAACCGACAAGGCTACACTATCAAGTTCCAACACACAATCAAGATAAGCATATTCTATTATAACAGAGTCACCAACCGGAGTATGTATCAACAAAGTATCAGGCAAAGGTTCTAACTCTCTATTTATATGCAAGGCAAACTCACTGGACACAAATGAGTGAGTAGCTCCATAATCTATTAATACGTATGCATTTCTAGAACATATAATTAGCATACCTGTTACTACATCTGGTGCCTCTTCTGCTTCTTGTTGAGTTACTGCAAATACTATGCCCTGTTGTCTCGGTCTACCTACTTGAGCCTTCAGCCTGCCCCCACTGCTACCTTTTCCGCTTCCCATCTCCTGCCGAGGTTGACTTACTGTATGTGAAATAGTCTTCTATTCTGATTCTCTTCCTACTCTAGGCTGAGGGCAATCTTTCTTAAAATGTTCCGGCTGACTACAGTTATAACATACATCAGCTCCCATCAAACACTGACCCCAATGTTTTCTACCACAGTTATTACACAATGGTTTCTTCGCTGAACTAGCCACTGATTCACTAGGATGACTATATTGGTTACTACCTGCTGATATTGACATCAAAGGAAACCTTCCTGAACCTTTCTGTATACCTCCACCTCGGGATCCACCTGTACGATATGACCCACCACTGGCTCTGGCTTTGAACTTTCCTCCACCAGAAACTCCTGGTGCAAATCGTCGTACCTCACCTCGATGCACCTGCTCTCGAGGTGCACTGACTGGCTGTCCAACTTTACTCCCACTTCTGTCTGCTTTTTCTTCTGCCAAACTCTTTTCTACTCTCATGGCAGCTTCAACTAGTTTAGCGAAATCAACCAATTCTGTACTTGCTGTCACTGGAGTACGGATTTCACTTCACAAGCGTTTCTCAAAGCGCTTGCATTTATCTGTTGCCTCTGCAACAATTGCCAAGGCATACCTGGCAAGTTCTGTAAATTTCCTCTTATATTCAGCTACAGACATATGCCCCTGTACCAAGCTCAAAAGTTCATTTCTTTTCTCATCACAGTACGATCTAGGATAGTATTTTTCCTTAAAAAGCTTTTTAAAATCAGCCCATGTCAGAGAACCTGCATCTGAACTCCGTCGTTCAATCAACCTCCACCAGTCTTCGGCTCCTCTTTGGAGCATGAAAATAACTAAATCAAGTTTTCTGTCTTCAGGACAATGCATAACCCTGAAGCACTTTTCTACTTGATTTAACCAGACCTCAGCTTCTGCAGGGTTAATGGTGCCTTCAAATACTTGAGCACCCAAAGCTTTGAATCTTTCTATCCCATATTTTTTCTCAGGATCTCCTTGAGCAGATTCCACACTAGCTACTAATCTCTGGGCTATTCTGTTAAAGAGTTGTTCCTCCATATTGGCTTGAGTCTGGGGACTACTAGATTCCCCTTCAAAGGACTCCATCTCGTTTCCAGTAGCGTGCGGTGTCTCGGTACCTGCCTGCCTACCTCGTCTAGTTCTTCTGTGCATATTCCTATATCACATTTAAATTATCTCATTACCACAGACTTAACATGTTTCTAACTACTATGCATAACCTCATTCCCCAAAATTTAAAACCATAACTCTTCTTCGTTTGAGAGCTATCCTCAAATATCTCTAGCTGCTTTGAATCATCTAACAGTTCAACTTTGATTACTTCCTCCTAGAATTTAACAAATTTTCGTTCAAATTCAGCTTAAACATCCTTCATGGAAGTTGCTAAGAATTGGGTTAACTTACTAACCTTAAAATTTCAGCCCTAGCTTCAACTTCCTCAGCTCACTCTTCTTCGAATACTGAATGATGTCCAGATTTATCAACAACAATCAAGCTTCTGGTTCCAACTTCAATTTCACCATGAAAATGACGTGGATTCTACTTAAATTCGATATAAACACCTTCTTCCACCTCTCCTAGTTGTTCGTCTGCGAAATGGGATCAATCTGAGTTCGAAAATATATCTAAAATGTTTAATTACTCGGTGCACTCACTTATATATAAATTTAGACCACCGACTCACCAACACAACCATCACCTTCCTACTTAGGTTGGCCAACACAAACCTTCCGCGCATGGCTTTAGCAACGCATAGCCTCAACTTACTGTGTTACAATTGTCCAACGCCCAATTCCCGGCTAGCCGACTAACGCATGGTCCTCTCGGCTGCTCTTCTATGCACCAACCTTCACCGCACAGTGGCTTTCAACGCATAGTGGCCTTCAACGCCTTGTGGCCTTCAACGCCTAGTGACCTTCCTTCACATCTGCGTCCACGCGGAACTACCTTCTTCAACGCATAGCTACCAGTGGTCTCGTCAAGCCTCAGACATACTCTCAACGCATAGCCCCACCAACGCATGGCCAACACTTAGCCACTTTTGCTCCCACACAACTCGGTCAACTTTCTCTATTCAGCGCCCGTCCCATAGTCTCCTCTTAACTTGCCATCACCAAATGTCAGGTAGGGGGCTTACACAAGCCCTCTATAAATAGGACCTTAGAGGGAAAAAGAGCAACTTATGATTCTGAAGTGAGAGAATTCTTGAGAGAAAGGGGAGAAAGAAGGCAGAAAGAAGGAATCCTTGCGTCCGTACTAGAAGTCTGCGGCCAAGAGAGAAGAAATTCTTGACAACTTAGTTAAAGAAGTTGTCTTGTGTCTAAGGGGTTAGTCTTGCGTTATAGACTAGCGCCGCGGCGCCAGTTTTCCTTAAATGAAAATTTGTTATTTTTGGTAAGTTTTTGGGCGGCCAAACTCTATAAATTTGGGGGTTTCTAGCAGCTCTAATCATCAAATCAAATCAAGGAGGAATAAACCTTCAATTTTGAGACCTAAAGAGGCACAAAAAGGAGAGAATTGAGTGAGAGTTCATAAAAGAATTCAAGGAGTGAGTTAGTTGCAAGGAAGAGGAAAAGAGTTCGAGATAGTCATGGTGCCCTTCGAATTTCGACGTGAGAGCCAAGGAGATCGTGACGGTGCTACCTCAATCAAGAGCCTCTTTTCAGTAGAGTTTCCCTTTCTTTACACTCTTTCTTTTTTTATTTTGCTTAAACATGTTGCTTCAAGCTATGAGTGGCTAAACTCTTTAGTTTTAGGGTTTTGATGATTTGTTTATGAATTTATGTTGATTTTGTAGACTTTCATGGTTTTGTTGGAATGATTATGCTTTTCATTGTTATTGTGTTTAATTCTTGTGGATTGGCCATCCTCACATGTTAGGTTAGATGTATGATTGAGAGATTGTATGTTTAACTTGATCTATAACAATGAATTGTGGTTAATCTATCACGAGAGTAGTTAGGTTGACAATAAAGGTTACTAAAGACTATTCTTAATGCAATGTAATTTTGTATTGGTTTCAAGAGATTAATAATCAATCGAGTTGTCACACCCCCTCCCAGATTATCCTCCATAACCCGAAAAGAGATGTGAAGACAGCAGTTACCGACTACCCTGTCACGTAACCCACTGTCTACCTCACCATTTCATATGCTCTTGACAAACCTCGACTTCGATCGACAATGGGAACTGTAATGCTACCTGAAAATGGAAAACATTTAAAAGAATGAGCTAACAGCTCAGTGAGTAACAGTTATTAAAAAACAATATAATCAAACTGTAAAACTGGTAAATCTCGCATAGAATATAACGCTTCAGATCATATTAGTTAATGTTCAACTTCATCATAAAATATGCCTATCTGTTTTAGGGTACATACTCAAAACCTCACTCATTCCATAATCATTATCCCTAGTTGAGGCGGAGCAGTGCTCTACGCTTTTCAACGTCGAATTTCCTCAATCACATACTCAAATGCCTTCACACTTCATCTCTCGGCATCTCCAATCCCTCAAGTGCCTTCACATATAGTCCCGCAGCACTGTGTTTTATTGTCAACCACTGCTCAAGTGCCTTCACTCGTGGTCCCTCAGCACTTGGCTATCATGTTTTGGATTTCCATATGCCTTCACACAGGGTCCCTCGGCATTGGAATCCTTCTCATTCAACTACTCAAGTGCCTTCTCTCGTGGTCCCTCAGCATTGAGTATCATATAACATATCTCCCATAGGCCTTCACACGGGGTCCCTCAGCCATGGGTTACTTTAAATTAATACATCTCATAATCTTTACACTCATTAACACAACATAAACGTTCATTAGCTATACCATGCTATGAATAACCACTTCTAATACTCAATTCAAAACTTTAATTATCAAACAGCTTGCTTATCATACAAGTGTATTTCCAAATTTTTCATGAAAACATATAACACCATGCTCTTCAGGAATTTCATGAAAAACATGTTTCAACCAATCACCATTCGTTTTATATCTCATAGCGAATACCCAACATTTTCAAAGTTTTCAAGTAAAACGCATGCTTTATTTCATTTGAAACCATATAATCATATTCATGAAGAACTCATTTATATTTTTGTAAAATGCAGGTGTTACTCACCTGTACTTGCCAAAGAATACTTCTTCTTCCTTTCCTCTATTTCCTCTTCCCGAGCTTCTTGGACGCAGCATTCTAATCTCAGAAACGCAAGGCTCCATTTCCTCTGTCAGCTCGGTTGGACGCAACCTTGCCCTTCAATGCAAGGTTGGCAACTACCGCCAAGTACAGCCTTTCTTCTCTCTTTTGGGATTCGTCGACCTCTCTTGGACGTAAGGTCCACTTGAACGCATCACCTAACTTTTGGATGTCGCGTTCACCTTGAACATTATGTTTGTCCTCAACGCATAGCCGACACCAGACAACTTCTTTACATAAAATAACAAAGTTGTCAAATACCTTCTTTCTTGGCCGCATACTCCTACCACAGACGTCCTTGTTGCCTTCTTCTCTTTTCCCTCCAGAATTCTTCTTTGGGAGTCATCAGTCGCTCCTCTTCCCTCAAAGTTCTATTTATAGGGAGCTTGCCATCCAACTTTTCCTCTTCTTTTGCCACTTATTTGCCACATGTCTCGTTGCATGCTTAATTAACCATGCATTAGTCCAAATGTCACCTTGCATGAAACACTTGACATGTCTTCAACACCTTCTACTGATAAGGTGTCAAATCCATACGAAGCCACCTGGCCTCTATAAGCTTATCTTATGCGTCCAACATTTCCAATGAACAACTTTTATTCAACACAACGTCCTCATGCATTCATTGAGTTTTCTTTAAGATTTGAGCTTCACTACTCACTTTTCTAACTCTCAGCTAACTATACTACTCTTTGATGCGTAAAGATAACTCTTGTCTTTAACGCATAGAGATCTCAACGCATGACAACCTTACCGACGCATGGTAAGCTAAGTACGTATCTTCCCCTGCCAACGCGGCGACCACCTCAGCTCACAACAATCATTTAGGATCACCTTCAGCGCATAGCCGCACTGTTATAACCCAATGCTTACACAATGCCACTAGGCGTTAATGACCAACGCACAATACTATGTGTTTGTACCTCATCGCATCATACCATGCGTCCAACTCCTTCCTTATGTCCATAACAACAACTCCTTCTCAAGTTTTTCCCTTATGCGTTGATCCCGATGCATTCACCTTCATCCTGCGTTCAATGACCATCTTTCTATCCTTGAACATTCCTTGATTACTCCCAAGATTATTCTTTTAACCTTTTCCTTGCACTTAAACTACTTCTCTTAAGGACAGATTAGCATGCGTCCACCACATGCACCAGTTTTTATGTTTACTTCACAACCTTCTTCAACACTTCACAACTTAACTTTATTCTTTTCTTGCTTATTCGCTTCACCTCTTTCCATTCTCGGTTTACTTCCATGCGTCCACCCTTACCATGCGCTACCTAGCCCTGACCATGCGTCCAACATGGTCTTTTACCTCTTTTCTTCATAAATTCTTCAATGCATCGTTTCTTAAAAAAATAGGGTGTGATATGAGTTGCATGAGAAAGGGTTGTTTTTTAGAGAAAATAACTTGGAATTAAGTTTCTAGACTTAGGCATATGAATTACAATAAAATCCATGAAATCTATAATATTGCATGATGAAATAAACAAGGATTCATTATCCTAGAACTCTCTTTGACTCTTGTGTTTCTCACTTTAATACTTTCCTTATTTGATTTATATTTTCCATAACTCATAATATTCAATTTCGATCCTCAAATAAAATTGATTCAACTCTAGAATAGCTAAGTAACTTAAACCTTCACAATTGGATCTCCAGTGGAACGATATTCGGACTTAACCGTCTTATATTATAACTTGACCCGTACACTTGCGGTTAACACTAAAAGTGTGCATCACCTTGCGTTAGTCATCAACCTTGCGTTCAAGGGCAGGGTTGCGTCCAACCGAGCTGACAGAGGAAAATAAGCCTTGCGTTCTAGAGTTAGAACGCTGCGTCCAAGAAGCTCGAGAAAGAGGAAATAGCGAGAAGAAGGAGGAACTATTCTTGAGCAAGTATATTGTGAGTAACACCTACGTTTTTTCAAAATATAAATGAGTTCTCTATAGTTATTATCGTTGGTTTTGTGAATATGATTTCATGAGTTTTCAATGAATAGTGCATGCGTTTTATTTGAAAAGTATTTAAATATGCTGGTTATTTGTTATAAGTTTGTAAAACGCATGGTGATTGATAATGTATGTGTTTTCCTGATTTTACTGAAAAGCATGGTGTATGATGTTATATGATTTCATGAAAGATTTGGAAATAAACTTGTTTGAAAGGCATGCTGTTTGATATTAAAGCTTTGAAATTGAGTTTAGCATGTTGCTTGATATTATATTTGGAAACGGTTAACTACGAGTTTATGATATAATGTTTCCAAAACATATTGTATTTTATAAAACTTTGAAAAGACACCCGAAGCCCAGGGACTTGGAGAAGGCCTAAGGGTAGCTGGGATATAGAAAAAGGTACCTAATGCTGAGGGACTCATAGAAGGCAAATGGGTAACCTGGATATAGAAATGGGACCCCAATGCTTAAGGACGTGGAGAAGGCATTGTGGGCGGCCCAGGTTATAATACTTATGTGCACATAGAGGAATATACGACGTTGATGTGTTGAGATTACTCCACACAGCTAGGAAAAATCGATGTTGAGAAGCGTAGAGCATTGCTCCGCCTCAACTAGGGAAAAATGATTTTAAAATGAATGAGATTATTGAGGATTTAGTCTAAAACAGATATGCATGAATTAACAACGATTTTTGAGCATATTATAATAGATTTGAATTGTTGTATTTTATGGGAATCTGAAATGTTTATATTATGTCCAGGGTTACAGTTAAAGTAAGATGTTTCAAAACCGTTACTCACTGAGCTGTTAGCTCACCCTTTTTATATGTTTTCCATTTTTCAGGTAGCATGACAGTTCCCGTTGCCGATCGAAGTCGAGGTTTGTCAAGAGTTAATGGTATTACCGTCCTAGGGAGGGTAGAAATGAGAGATGAGGTAAATTTGATAGTGGGAATTAAGACAGGGAAGTTGATGACTGCTGTCCTCACACTCTGTCCCGGGCTACAGGAGGATAGTTTGGGGTGGGGTGTGACAACACTCCTCTATTAAAACAAATCTCAAATCATCCATAACTAGTATAGTGTTTATATTTGATTTCCAAGTATTGTAGTTATTGCCATTAAGTTTTTCTGAAGCAAGTAATTGAATAACAAAGTCGACATTGCTGGAAAAAAAATTGTTTAGAGAATTGCTAAATAATTTCATATAATCCAATCAATTTTAGTAAGTAATAATATACCCATGATTATTTCTCTTGCAATGATACTTTAGTGATTAGGAATAACTGCTACCGAGGAGCAATCAATTACTCCTTCACTAAATCAAGACATTCTTGATCAAATACTAATACCAAAATAACTCTTATTCCTATATTATTTGATTACCATTTATTTGGTCAAAATACTTACTAACACTTAGTAAATTTTTGTAAGTGTAACTCACCGTTTTCAGATTTTAGAGATCGGAATCAAACAAACTTTCGAGGGAAAGAGAATACTGAAAACGAACATAAGAAACCCTATCCATTTTTGGAGTTGACGGTGTTCTGAATCCCAGGATACAAACCCCCCGATTGGTAGTGTCATGTTAGGAAATGACTTGTAGGTGCATCATGGGATTCTCACGATGTGACCCAATGGAAGAGATTGTAGGATGTGTTGACACACTCCCTTCACCCCCTTACTATGAACTACTTCCCCTATTCACCTTGCTATTGACTCAAGCTAACACTCTCTGAATGGAGTTCACTCCCAAGGTGACGCAAAGCCCAACTTGAATCTCACAGTGTGAACTCTTAGGGATGTGAGAGCTAGTATATCATATATACAACTCTCCCACGGAAAAGTTCTATTTGTTATATAAGGTATCTTTATTTAGTTATATTTCGGCTAATAAAATATAACCTAGTCTAAGTTTTTTATAGTCCAAGTATAACTCTTATACTAGATTAAAACCTACGATGTCTAAGTGATAAAACCCTTTTTATACTTTACATCACATACACAAGCTCATAAAACTAGGTTCACATAAATTCAAGAACTAGTTCGATCCCCAAGTAGCAGGTGTTTCGTAAACCATCAACTTAAGTACCTCCAACCTTAGATAGGATCTTGTCAAGTGAATTTTTGTAACCTTTGTTTTATAAGTTAACTACCTACTATAGATTTGTTAACCCTAAGTGAGCATGCATTTTATGTTTGTTATAGATTTTAAATGTCTAATTCATTTTATCACACTTTATAAAAGAATGGCAATCTAGAACATACATCATAAAATAATATAACAACTTATATTAATTCTATGATAACTATAGCATGCATGTCATACATTATAACACTTTATAACATACATCATATGCATGAAAAATGTTAATCCTATGGTGGGATTTTAAATCTATATGGCATACTATATGCACAAATAAATTTAATTAATTAAAACATACATTCTAAATGCACAATTAATTAAACACACTAAAGTGGACTAGTTTTGGTATCTAATGGCTTAAAACAAATAAATTATTACAATAGTAATTGAAAAACACTTTCGAACCAAACCCGAACTCTTCTTGACCTGCTCCTTACCCGAGTTCCCTGCATTTCTTGGGCCTTCAGTATTGCTAGGAAGAGAGCCTTTTTACCTATTTTTCAATTCCCCCGCAATTTGCCCCATTTTAAGCTCTAAATTGCGTATAGATGCCGCATGTGTTTGTAGTCAGACATCATTCTTTTGCATGTATTCTTTTAGAAGAGCTTCCATTGACGACGATGAATTGGACAGTTGATGCGTCTGTCCATGCAGTTGGTTTTGTTTATGTTATCCCTGGTTGAATCCAGATGATCCACCTCTGTTGTTCAACTGTGGGCCATGCTGCTCAGTCTAGTTGTTGTTACCACCCTAGAGAAATCGGGATGATTTCTCCAGCTAAGGTTGTATGTGTTAGAGTATGGTTTGTTTCTGATAAAGCACACAAATTGTGGATTTTGCGGGCAAATTTCATATGCATGCGGCTTCCCGCATCCAACACATATAACTGCAATGACTTGATTCACTATGCTCATCTGATTATCGCTTCTTGGGTTTACCTAGTTCAAAGTCATTGTTTGTAGCAGGTTTGTCATGGCAGCCACTTGAGCTTGTAACACATCGATAATATCATTTCCTGACACTCCTTATGTGTTGTTATGTCGTCTCCCAGCTCTGTTGTAGCCATTGTCTTCCCAGTTTTCATAGTTTCTGAAGATTCGTTTAGAATTTCTTTCGCCTCAGTATAAGCTTTGTCCAGTAGTCCACCAGCTGTGGCAACATTTGCAGCTATATGAGACGTTTCATTCAGAACATCGTAGAATATCTTCATCTGTACACATTCTGGAAAGTCACTATGCGGGCAATTCCTTACTAACCTTGTGAATCGAGCCCAAGCATCGCTCGGGGTCTCCCTGTCTTTCTTCTGGAAAAGTCACACCCCCTCCCGGATTACCTACCTATCCTGAAAGGGAATGTGAAGACAATAAACATCACCCCTCTTGTGATGCATATTGTCACTTCTTACCTTCCTTTTCTGTGCATACATTTACTTATACACATATAAAGAACTCAGTCATACTACACATGCTTATAATTTGATACAATTCCCCGTATAGGGTACGCTTTTATTACATAGCATAATTTCATTTCCATATCCATCATACAATGTTCACAACTTTCACCAACACTCCCCACTCAAAACTACATGATCTACATGCCATTTACATAAAACATATGCGGAGCAAACTCGACGCACCAACCAGATCAATCTCTATGTGCACATAGGAATATGACGGGTTGCCCGAGTACCTTCTCATGTCCTTCAGTACTGGGTCCCGGGGAAACTCACGTGTCTTCTCGTGTCCTTGAGCACTGAGCCTCCTCTAAAACGTTTTGGAATTTCATTCGCATAATAGTTCATATGAAAATCCTTCCATAGAAATCATACAAAACTATATTCAATAACATTTCATATGAATGCTTACTATCCACTTTAAAAAAATATATATAACATGCCTTATAAGTAATGCAATCAACATTATACATATTAAACAGTTCATTTTAAATTATACTTCATAAGAACATTTTTAATAAAATAGATTTTAAGAATAAAATAGAATTGAAGAATAAAATAGTCACTCACAACTCTTTCTAGGCTTTACGTGGATTATACACTTTCCTTATTTCTTCTTGGCCTGCAAGAGACATGCATCTTGCGTTATTGAACATTAAATCTTCTTCCTTTTCTAATTAACTTAATAAGCGGGAATCCTAGCGATACCAACCAGTAAGGACTGTTACTAGCGATACTTGTTGGAGCGACACTAGCGTTACATTACCTTAGCAGTGATACTCAGCGTTATCTAGCAAGAACTGTGAGACGGAAGGCTCCTTTGCGTCTTAGCGACACTCGTCTCACTAACAATACCCAGACAGTGTGCCGATACCGGATTCTCAGCGGCAGTCTGCACTGTTACTCCCTCCTTTCTTCTCGTTCTTACTTCAATCTATTAAAAGTCACAATTCCATACGGATTCAGGACTTCTTTTCTTCTACAAACTTAAAGGAAATTAAGTCCTATAGCTTACCTCAAAGTTTCAAGGCTTAACACCTCCTCGCCCTCACTGTATTCCGGATTCACTTCCTGCTGTTCCGAATTGCAAGATAATCTTGTAAACTCTGCTTTTCCTAAGGATTCACATAGTAAATCTTCAATTTCAGCTTTACCTTCCTTCACAAAAGTTGTTAGAAATTATGTTAACTTACTAACCTCCAAGTTTCAGCTCTAAACTCGGCTTCCTCCACACGTTCTACTCTGATTATCAGTCACTGCTCAAACCATGTGACTTCAGTCATTCTTTTGTTCCAGCTTCGTTTTCAACATCAATATGAGTCGAATTTCGTCCAAAATCCTCAAGAACACCTTCCTCAATCTTCTTCTGAAGTCTACTGAAATATGGAACCGACTTAAGCTCTCGAAATATCTTAAAAATGATTAAACATTTAATTAATCCAACTATATATACTACCGACTTAGCCTTCACAAACACCAAGATTAATGTTGCCGCCTTCCCCCTCACCCGCAGGCTGGCGCAGGGTTCTTACTTCGACGCGAGGCGCTCATGTTAAAATTCTCCTCCAGTGCCTTCAGCGACTAATCTCACCCAACGCATGGCGTCGTCCTCAACGCCTCCTACTTTTGACGCATACAACTCAGTCTTACACCGCTATCTTCGTCGCGTCAAGACCACTTTGTCTTCGACGGGGAGCTACTTCAACTCATGTCTGTCTTCAACGCATCGACTTCAGCGCATGGCTGTCCTCAACCCAGAGTGAATTCAGCACATGACTGTCCTCAACGCAGAGTGGCTTTAGTGCATGGTTCAAGCACGTTTCTTCCCCTGCCAGAATTACTTATCCTTCAACGCGGGTAGCTACCTCAGCTCACTAACCTCCGTGAATCAACCATAAATGCATGGACTTAGTCAATACTTAGCCACAATTTTTACTTTCCAAAAATTCTTACTCTCGCTCCCGGCCACTTCTTCCTTGAAACGCATAGTCACAAACGCATGGCCGCACCCCAAAGCTTGGCAACGCAAATCAGTGCTTACAGGAAATTTGCAATGTCTCTACTTCTCCTAGCATTCTCGGTGGGTGGGAAGTATTTCTTCATGAACTTCTTAATCATTTGGTCCCAACTGGTAATTTCACCTAGTTGAAGTGAGTACGCCCATTGTCTGGCTTCATCTTTGAGAGAGAATGGGAATAATGTCAATATTATCTCTTCTGGTGTAATATTCAGGATGACGAATGTGTTGCAGATCTTAATGAAACTCTTCAGGTGGGCATGAGGATCTTCACCCAGAGCATCTTCAAATTGCAGCTATCTAAGACGCTTCATTCAGAACATCGTAGAATATCTTCATCTGTACACATTCTAGGAAGTCACTATGCAGCATTCTCGGTGGGTGGGAAGTATTTCTTCATGAACTTCTTAATCATTTGGTCCCAAGTGGTAATTTCACCTGGTTCAAGTGAGTACGCCCATTGTCTGGCTTCGTCTTTGAGGGAGAATGGGAATAATGTCAATATTATCTCTTCTAGTGTAATATTCGAGATGACGAATGTGTTGCAGATCTTAATGAAACTCTTCAGGTGGGCATGAGGATCTTCATCCAGAGCACCTCCAAATTGCCCTGCAGTTTGGAGCATTTGAAGCATAACCAGCTTCATCTAAAACCGTGATCCCTAGAAAGTTGGTCGCATGATACCAGGAGAAAATTCATAAAGTATTAGCGACACATAGTCTCTAATTGGCCTGTTCTTATCATGGGCAAACAGAATTGGGTGAATTCGCATTTGCTCTTGAAGCTGAGCTTGAAACTATGCTTGAGCCAACGCATTATTTAATGCATTATTAACTCCATTGTTGGCTCCATTTGGTGGAATTATGTTGTTTTGTTGGTCTACCATCCTCTTTTCTTTGTAAAGCTGACGTCTCTTTTGGTGGGCTTTACTTTTACTCTAAAAAGTTCTCTTGATCTCAGGGTCAGAAATGAACTCGGGTTGGTTGTCCTTGCTCATAAATTATCAAGCACGGCTAAACGAGTTGTATGTCCTAAAATCAAGATTTCTGCATAAACCAAAAAAAAAAATTCAAAACATAAATTATTGAAACAAATCCCTGACAACGGCGCCAAAAACTTGTTGATCTTAAAATGTATGATGCCTGATAGCACCTAATATATGCTCTCTTCCTCAGCTTAACTCAGATCGTTGCACTATTTAATGTGTTAAAAATGTTATTTTTTAGGTATCGAGCTCTTAAAAGGTAGAATCGAGCGTTAGAAAGAAAACGGAGCTAACATGGACCAATTTGGTGTGCTAATGAAGCAATTAGGTCAAATAGAAGCTAAAAAGACCAAAATGCCCCTAAAAGACCTTGTCGGGGCTCTAAAAACACTATACAGCCGATTTTGAGAGCGTCGCTAGTAGCACCACAGCGCTTCACGCAAATACAAAATATGCACTTTGGTAATTAGTTTATATCTTTTGATCCGGGTGGCCTTTTTGAGCATATGACCACTCGTTTTCTTCTTTTTTCCGCCTTCTATCCATCTACAGCATTAGTTTTTAGGTTTTCTTTCATCTTCTTCCTATAATCAAGCAGAAAGAATGGGTTCTATCTTTTGCACCACCATGGGAAGGTAAGATCTATATAGTTTTCTAGTTTAGAGGATTTTGGAGGAACCCATTGTATTCTTGGGAGTATTTTGATAATATGAATGAGTTTTCTTGTCTATGGGTTTTACTCTTAATTTATTGATTATGAATAACATTTTCTTGCTATTGCAACAAAACCATGAAAGTCTACAAAATCAACATAAATTCATAAACAAATCATCAAAACCCTAAGACTAAAGAGTTTCGCCACTCATAGCTTGAAGCAACATGTTTAAGCAAAATAAACAAAGAAAGAGTGTAAAGAAAGAGAAACTCTACTGAAAAGAGGCTCTTGATTGAGGTAGCACCGTCACGATCTCCTTGGCTCTCACGTCGGAATTCGAAGGGCACCACGACTATCTCAAACTTTTTTCCTCTTCCTTGCAACTAACTCACTCTTTGAACTCTCACTTAATTCTCTCCTTTTTGTGCCTCTTTAGGTCTGTAACTTCCTTGCTTTGCTTTGATTTTCTTTGATTTTTTTTTTGATCATTTCGGCTGCTGGAAACCCCCAAATTTATAGAGTTTGGCCGCCCAAAAAGTTACCAAAAATAACATATTTTCATTTAAGGAAAGCTGGCACCACGGCAATGTTCCATAGCGTCGCGGTGCTAGGACTGCATCTAAAATTGTTGCTCTCGGGTTTTAGCACCGCAGCAGCGTCGTCCAAGCGCCGCAACGCTGTGATGCGTTTCAGAAATATTGTTCTCGGGCATTAGCACCGCGGCAGGGCTGTCCAAGCGTCACGACGCTGTCATGCGTTCAACAAGGTTGCGTCGAGGCAGCGCCATCTCGACGCCGCGGTGCTACTATGCGTCCAGAACGATGCGTTTATGTTTTAGCGCCAATCTTCAAGCTTTCATACATTTCAAGTGAGTAATATGTCGACTAAGGTGCCTTTCAATCATATATTTTTTTTTCATGGGCCCAAACTTGCATTCTTTTACCTAGAGGCACTAGCTTTCACACATTCACTGTAGGGACTCGTACCTAGTCAATTCTCAGGCGTCCTTACTGATCACAGCAAAGGCAGCTCTTTTTACTCCTATCCATGCATACTCATTACAAGTTTAACATTTAAAAAGATAGACAAATAAAGCTCATATATTTTGTGTATACTTTTTCTTTTCTCAAGGCATGTATACTCTTTTCTTTTTCCTTAGTCTATGATTACAAGCTATCATGCATTTCTACTCTCTAACCCGTGGGGCCTTTCGGAGTGACAACCAAATACACCCAACTTAATCTTTTTTTCAGTTAAAGATTTTATTTTAAAGTGGCTACGTGCTCAAGAATATGAGTGTTGTGTGAATTAATATGTGTAATTGAAATTGTACAAACGCAAGGTGTGATTAAGATATGATGATGCGTTTTACATATCATGCGTTGAACCTGCTATGCGTCTTACTACAATGCGTTGGTTATCTTGTCAAGTTTTCCTATCCTTTACCCAAGTATAAGCAAAGGAGTAGATTTTCTCGGTGAGTCCGAGGTCAAACACAGGGATTATACTAATTTAGTATTTATCTGGATGTCATGCACTGTAGTGGTATCCAAGAAATAGTTGAGAGTGAGTTTGTTTTTTAATCTAAGGAATGCGATTGTATGTACACTATACTAAAATGTAGAAGATGGAAAGGCATGCGACACAGAAAATTCAACTAATGATGTGAATGAATGGATAAAGAAAGGGTTCGAGTTGGTTAACATCTAACATCGGAAACGCATAGTAGTATTCTATTCATACTTCCGACTCTTCTCCCAGTTGTCAACCGCTATGCGTTATATGTCTATAACGCATAGAAGAGTGTTAAGAACCAAGGTTATCCCATAGATAGGTAACATTTCTTGGCCCTTGTCAATTGAGTTCCACAATCTCTTACCCTCTCGAGCAGTTTGATTATTACTACTTATATCGATTTGTCAGATAGACATAAGCATCGGATTAAGATCACAATTGACAAGATGAAATAGTTACACTATGGTTCTTAGTTAGATGCTAACACAACCCTAGACCTTTGAGTGATTAGTTACTCATGGTTTAAAAGTAAAAAGCGGAAAGTATAAAGAATTGAGTAGACATGGAAGATATATATATATTGATGAAATGGAATACAACTTTAGATAAGCTCAATGTCTTGACACAAATCTAAAATCAAGAAAGAAAAACTAAGAAAGAAAGAAAAGAAGGCGTCAATGTCTTGAGTCGCCCGAATAAAAGCGTGGGGTTCTGCTGTGAAGTGGTCCGGCGGAGGGAAGACTCTTCTCTCTCGAGCTATTCGTCTCCGGTCGAAGTCTGAAAGAACTCTACTGTCACTTATGAAGTTCTTCTGAGAATCAACAACCCTTTCTCATCTCGCAGAGCTGCCCTTTTATAGATGATGCGTTCGCAATTAATGGCAAATCTGCTTGATTGGCAGCGAGATTGATATCATGCGTCCATCTCGCCTGATTGGGTGATTCCCGGGTCAATTAAGATCCACCACTTTAGCCACAAATTATGTTCGTCAATCATCCGACAATCTCTCAAGATTCTAATTTGATTTTCGGCGCCTTGCGTTGATGGTCCTCTATGCGTCCATGGATAATTTGGTCGATGTCAACGCGTCGTAGGTTGCTAACGCATAGTCTTGCGTTGAGTAGTTGTTAACACATCGTCAAGTTGTTCGCGTTCCGTTCAGATCATGCGTCCACGAAGAACAGATTGCTAACGCGTTGTCCTGCGTTAAGAAGTCATCAACGCATCGTTTGCATTCCTGCGTTAAAACATGTGTTTTAGGCTCAAAAAGTGGTAAAATCATTATCTTCATAAAAATACTAGAGTATAACGCAAAGGAAGATTTATTAATCAAAATCAATATAAACTGCCGCATGCTTCTCTATTTAATCTCTATTTATCTAAGAAAAAGGCTATCATAACTTGTATTTCTACAAGTTATCAATGAGAGATTTTAAGAGGGACTTAAATTAATTTAACTCAAGATAGTGCTATTCTATTTTCACAATAAGTCATCTATCATGCAAATTCGAATCTCATCATGGGCAATCAATATCAAGGTACACAACCATAAACAACATTCCCATTAACTTTGAAAGCTCCAAAATTTTCAAGAATTTTTTTTTTTTTTCAAAAATTGACATGCATATGATCATTAAAACCTTCACTAACATGCATAGCAGGATAAGAAAATACACAAAAGTACGAAAGACACCTCCCACCCCAAACTTAGAATCATGTTGATAACTTGTAGAAATACAAGTTATTATAGCCTTTTTCATAGATAAATAGAGATTAAATAGAGAAGCATGCGGTAGTTTATGCTAAATTCTATTGATAAATCTTCCTTTGCGTTATACTCTTGTATTTTTATGAAGATAATGATTTTACCACTTTTTGAGCCTAAAACGCATGTTTTGACGCAGGAATGCAGACGATGCGTTGATGACTTCTTAACGCAGGACGACACGTTAGCAATCTGTTCTTCATGAACGCATGATCTGAACGGAACACAAACAACCTGACGACGCGTTAACAACAACTCAACGCATAACTACGCGTTAGCAACCTACGACGCATTGACATCGGCCAAACTATGCATGGACGCGTAGACAACCGTTAAGGCAAGGAGTTGAGAATCAGATCGGAATCTTGAGAGATTGACGGATGATTGACAAACATGATTTGCGGCTAAAGTGGTGGATCTTAATTGGCTCAAGAATCACGCAATCAGGCGAGATGGACGCAGTATCAATCTCGCCGCCAATCAAGCAAATTTGCCATTAACTGCGATTTCATCATCTATAAAAGGGCAGCTCTGCGAGATGAGAAAGGTTGTTGATTCTCGGAAGAACTCCATAAATGACAGCATAGTTCTCTCAGACTTCAGCCGGAGACAAATAGCTCGAGAGAGAAGAGTCTTCCCTCCGCCGCACCACTTCACAGCAGATCATCACGCTTCCATCGGGCGACTCAAGACATTGACGCCTTCCCTGCTTTCTTTCTCATTTTCTATCTTAATTTTAGATTTGTATCAAGGAATTGAACTTATTGAAAATTGTATCTCATTTCATCAATAGAATTATCTTCCATGTCTACTCACTTCTATAAACTTTCCGCTTTTTACTTTCAAACCATGAGTAACTAATCACTCAAGGGTCTAGGGTTGCGTTAGCATCTAACTAGGAACCACAGTGTAACTATTTTATCTTGTCAATTGCGAGCTTAATCTGATGCTTATGTCCATCTGACAAATCGATATAAGTAGTAATAATCAGACTGCTCGAGAGGGTAAGGGATTGTGGAACTCAATTGACAAGGGCCAAGTAGTGTTACCTGTCTATGGGGATAACCTTGGTTCTTAACACTCTCCTATGCATTATAGACATATAACGCATAGCAGCTGACAATCGGGAGAAGAGTCGCAAGTATGAATAGAATACTACTGTGCGTTTCCGACGTTAGATGTTAATCAACCCGAACCCTTTCTTTATCCATTCACACACATCTTTAGCTGAACTTGTTGTGTCGCATGCTTTCCATATCTCACAACTTTTAGTCTAGTGTACAAACAATCGCTTTCTTTAGATTAAAAACAATTCTCTCACATATTTATTGGTTACCACTGTAACGCATGAAATCCAACTAAAAACTGAATCAATATAATCCCTGTGTTCGACCTCGGACTCACCGAGAACACCTAGTCCTTTGCTTATACTTGGGTAGAGGATAGAAAAACTTGACAAGACCACCAACGCATAGTAATAGAACGCATAGCATGTTCAAAGCATGACATGTTGAACGCATAAATACATCATTTAGCACCTTGCGTTAGGTTGATTTTCACATACAAAATAACCGCAACAAGTTTTTGGCGCCGTTGCCGGGGATTATTTCATTGATTTAATTATTTTCTTTGGATTATCGTGTTGCAGGATTTCTCAGTCGACGGAGTATAGCAAGCTTCTCTTCTGTCAGAGGCTTCTAACAGTATATGAGTGAAGGGGACAACCCAACATTTTATATTGACCCAGAGATTGAGAGAACCTTCAGAAGAAGGATAAGACAGAATAAACAAAGAAGGAGCAATCAAACTACTGAAGAGAACATGGATGCTCAAAATAATCAACCTCAAGCTCCTCAAGCTGGGGTTAGGCAGAACGCAAATGCGCAAGAGCACGCAAACTACGATACAAATCCAATTCTCTTGGCGCATGATAGGAATCGCCCAATGAGGGAGTATGCGTCGCCAAATTTATACAATTTTGCACCGGGAATTCTACAACCAACCTTCAAGGGTAATGGAAGGTTCGAAATGAAACCAGTAATGTTGCAGATGCTGCAAGCCGCAGGGCAGTTTGGGGGTGCAATGGGTGAAGATCCACATACACAAGTGAAAAGTTTCTTGGAAATTTGTAGCGCATTCCCTATGGCTGGAGTACCGCAAGATAGCGTCAGACTGATGCTATTCCCATTTTCTCTCAGAGATGAGGCAAGACAATGGGCATATTCATTTGAACCTGGTGAGATTACAACTTGGGGCAAAATGGTTGAAAAGTTCATGCAGAAATACTTTCCTCCGACGGTAAGTGCAAAGAGGCGATGAGACATTGTCACCTTCGAGCAAAAGGACTCAGAGACACTCAATGAAGCATGGGCCTGATGTGGTACTTTTGTGTGTTAACCGCAAGTGTACGGGTCAAGTTATAATATAAAACGGTTAAGTCCGAGTATCGTTTCCACTAGAGATCCAATTGGGAAGGTTTAAGTTATTTAGCTATTCTAGAATTGAATCAATTTTATTTGAGGATTGGAATTCAACTTTTGTTTTTTTGGGAAAAAGAAAAATCAAGCAAGAAAATATCAAAGGGAGAATTGCAAGAGTCAAAGAGAGTTCTAGGGTTTCAAATCCTTATTTGTTTCATCATGCAAAATTATGGATTTCATGGATTTAATTCTTATGCCTAAGTCTAGAAACTTAATTCCAAGTTATCTTCTCTCAAAGACAACTCTTTTTTCCATGCAACTTGATTGATAGTTAATCTCTTAAAACCAATACAAAATTACATGGCATTAAAACTAGTCTTTAGCAACTTTCATTGTAAACCTAACTACTCTCGTGATAGATTAACAACGATTCATAGTTATAGATCAAATTAAACATATAATCTCTCGATTCATACATCTAATCTAACATGTGAAGGTGGCCAATCTTCAAGAATTAAACACAATAACAATGAAAAGCATATTTATTTGAACAAAACCATGAGTTTACAAAATTATCATGAGTTTACAAACAATTCATCAAAAACCCTAAAACCAAAGAGTTTAGCCACTCATAGCGTAAAGCAACATATTGATCAAAAAGAATCAAAGAAAGAGTGTAAAGAATAGGGAAACTCTACTGAAAAGAAGTTCTTGATTGAGGCAGCACCGTCACGAACTCCTTGGCACTCGCGTCGAACTTCGAAGGGCACCAAAACTATCTCGAACTCTTTTCCTCTTCCTTGCGGCTGACTCACTCTTGGAACTCTAGCTTAATTCTCACCTTTTCGGATCGTTCTCTTGTTCTGCAACTTTCTTGATCTTCTTGATATTTTTTTCCTCTCCTTTGGCTGCTGAAAACCCCTAAATTTATAGAGTTTCGCCGCCCAAAATTTAACCTAAAATACAAAACTTGCGTTTAAATTAACGTTGGCGCCGCGGCGCTAGCGTTGCGACCAAAATTAAGTTGCTCTCGGGTTTTAGTGCCGCGGCAGCGCCGTCCCAGCGCCGCGACGCTGTCTTGCGTTCACCAAGTACTCGTTGAAGCAGCGCCTTCCTAGCGCCGCGTCCATGCTGATGCGTTTCAGCCTCAGCGCCGCGGCAGCGTTGCCTTAGTGCCACGGCGCATCATGCGTTTCAAGCAAGGATGCGTTTTTCAGCACTTTTTCTCCATATTCTTGCTCGGTTTTGATCTTCCAGTCGTTTCTTCTAATTTTCCTCGTTTTAACCTGAAAATCACTAGCAAACAAGTGAAATCTAATATAAAACTCTCTTAATTTGAGAGAATAATAAGCACTTTTCAAGTGCTTATCAACACCCCAAACTTAGAGATTTGCTAGTCCCGAGGAAAGAATAAAATCAAATAATAGGGAGTTTTAGATGAAGAAGTGTGCAATTGACTCATGTCTCAGAGAATAGCATTCAGAGCTTAAGTAGAAACATGCAAGCATATCTATATTGTTATAATTATTCAAGGCCAAATCTTGCTATCTCCCATGTGTGTGTGTACAAGCCTCCTTCAATTTAAAATACTAGAACTCAAATTAGGACTTAAGAGAGTTTCTTTAGTTTTCCCCCTACTTTAGCTCATGCACCAATCTTCAAGCTTTCATGCATTTAAGTGAGTAATATGTCCACTAAGGTGCCTTTCAATCATATATTTTTTAGGCCCAAACTTGCATTCTTTTACCTAGAGGCACTAGCTTTCACACATCCACTGTAGAGACTCGTACCTAGTCAATTCCCAGGCGTCCTTACTGATCACAGCAAAGGCAGCTCTTTTTACCCCTATCCATGCATACTCATTACAAGTTTAACATTTAAAAAAATAGACAAATAAAGCTCATATGTTTGTGTACACTTTTTCTTTTCTCAAGGCATGTATACTCTTTTCTTTTTCCTTAGTCTAAGATTACAAGCTATCATGCATTTTCACTCCCTAACCGGTGGGGCCTTTCGAAGTGACAACCAAATACACCCAACTTAATCCTTTTTTCAGTTAAAGATTCTCAATAGAAGTGGCTACGTGCTCAAGAATATGAGAGATTTTAAGAGGGATTTAAATGAATTTAACTCAAGATAGTGCTATTCTATTTCCACAATAGGTCATCTATCATGCAAATTCGAATCTCATCATGAGCAATCAACATCAAGGCACACAACCACAAACAACATTCCCATTAACTTTGAAAGCTCCAAAATCTTCAAAAAAAAAAATTTTTTCAAAAATTGTTTCAAAAAATTGACATGCATATGATCATTAAAACCTTCACTGACATGCATAGCAGGATAAGAAAACACACAAAAGTACGAAAGACACCCCCCACCCCAAACTTAGAATCATGCATTGTCCCCAATGCATAAGAACATCTAACAAGGAAAGAGCAAGCCTGGGAGCTAGCGGGAAGCCACCAAACAGGCTTGGTGTAAGGAGTACTTGTGTGATGAGCTATGTTCCTGAGAAATAAAGCATATGAGTGACTCCAAGATTTTAAAAAAATTTAATAAATAAACAAAAGTAAAGAAAGCAATAAAATTGGGTTGCCTCCCAATAAGCACTTGGTTTAATGTCTTCGAGCTAGACGGGACTACTGGATTATGCAATGAAAGTCAGGTTCTCAAGTCCGCGTTCTTCATCACCGATGTAGTGCTTTAATCGTTGACCATTCACTTTAAAGGTTGTTCCATTGTTACCTTGTAGTTCCACGGCTCCGTGTGGGGATACCTTGACAATGACAAAGGGTCCCGACCATCGTGTCCTAAGCTTACCTGGAAACAAGTGTAAACGTGAGTTAAAAAGTAATACTCTTTGTCCTGGAAAGAAGGTTCGTGATGTGATCTTCTTGTCATGCCATCTCGCAGTGCGCTCTTTGTAAAGTTTGGCATTCTCATAAGCTTGAGCATGGAACTCCTCCATCTCATTGAGTTCTAAGAGGCGTTTCTCACCAGCTTTCTCAAAATCCATGTTCAGCTTCTTGATGGCCCAATAAGCTCTATGCTCGAGCTCTACCGGTAAGTGACAAGTCTTTCCAAACACCAACCTATACGGGGAAGTACCAATTGAGGTTTTGAAAGCTGTGCGGTAGGCCCACAGTGCATCATCGAGCTTAAGGGCCCAATCCTTTCTATTGGTCTTGACTGTCTTTTCCAAAACTTGTTTGATTTCCCTGTTAGATAACTCAGCAAGGCCATTAGTTTGAGGATGATAAGCTGTAGCAATTTTATGATTAACATTCTATTTCTGCATCATAGATTTAAACAGTTTATTGCAAAAGTGAGAGCCCTCATCACTAATAATAGCTCTAGGTGTACCAAAACATGTGAAAATGTTTTTATGTAAGAATTTTAAAACAGTGTGAGCATCATTGGTCCTAGTAGCTATGGCTTCTACCCACTTAGATACATAATCTACTGCAACTAGAATGTATAGGTAGCCATTAGAAGAAATAGGAAAAGGCCCCATAAAGTCAATACCCTAAACATCAAATAACTCCACTTCCAAGATAGGTTTCATTGGAAGCTCATGTTGTCTAGAAATATTGCCAGTACGTTGACACCTATCACATGACTTAACAAAGGTATAGCAGTCTTTAAAAAAGGATGGCCAATAAAATCCTGACTGAAGTACCTTAGTTGCAGTTCTGGTGGGTCCAAAATGACCTTCATAGGGGGAAGCATGACATGAATTTAAAATACTTACCACTTCCTCTTGAGGTACACACTTTCTTATCATATTGTCAGCACAAACCTTGTAGAGAAGTGGGTCCTCCGAATGGTAAGACTTAACATTGTGCAGGAATCTTTTCTTTTGTTGATAGTTCATGTCAGGTGGCAAATGTCCTCCTACAAGATAATTAACTATGTCAGCAAACCAGGGCAAACTATCTTTTACCTGATACAGTTGTTCATCAGGGAACTTCTCAACAATTGGGGGCCATGATTTAGCTTCCTCATTCTCAATTCTAGATAAGTGGTCTGCAACCACATTTTCACATCCTTTCCTGTCTTTGATTTCTAGGTCAAATTCCTGTAACAATAATATCCACCTCATTAGCCTAGGTTTAGAATCTTTCTTAACAAACAAGTACTTTAAAGCAGCATGGTCAATATGCACTACTATTTTAGAGCCAAGCAAGTATGATCTAAATTTATCAATGGCAAACACTACAGCTAGTAGTTCTTTTTCAGTAGTAGTGTATTTCTGTTGAGTATTATCAAGAGTCCTACTAGCATAGTAAATGGCCCTAAACATGTTATCTCTACGTTGGCCTAAAACAGCTCCTAAAGCATAATCACTAGCATCACACATGATCTCAAAAGACTGACTCCAATCTGGTACAATAATAATAGGTGCAGCAATTAGTCTTTCCTTCAGAGTATTAAAAGCTAGTAAACATGCATCATCAAAAATAAACTTAGCTTCCTTTTCTAGTAAATTACTCAAGGGTTTAGCAATTTAGAAAAATCTTTAATAAATCTCCTGTAAAACCCTGCATGCCCTAGGAAGCTTCTGACTCCTTTCACATTAGTGGCGGGTGGCAGTTGTTCAATGGCAGCTATTTTAGCCCTATCCACCTCCAATCCTTTTTTAGAGACTTTGTGCCCCAGGACGATGCCTTCCGTCACCATGAAGTGACACTTCTCCCAGTTTAGAACAAGGTTAGCATCTTGACACCTCTGCAAAACACGAGTTAGATTAACAAGACAAGAATCAAATGAAGACCCAAATACAGAAAAATCATCCATAAAAACCTCCATTATGTCTTCAATGAGCCCCTGAAAAATAGACATCATACAACGTTGAAAAGTAGCAGGGGCATTACATAAACCAAATGGCATTCTTTTAAAAGCAAATGTCCCATAGGGACATGTAAATGTCGTTTTTTCTTGATCCTCAGGAGCAATGACAATTTGGTTATAACCTGAATATCCATCTAGAAAGCAATAATGAGAATAACCTGCAAGTCTATCAAGCATTTGATCTATAAAAGGAAGGGGAAAATGATCTTTTCTAGTAGCTTTGTTCAACTTCCTATAATCAATGCATACACGCCATCCTGTCACAGTTCTAGTGGCTATCATTTCATCTTTTTCATTTTTAACCACAGTCATGCCACCTTTCTTGGGTACCACTTGAACAGGACTTACCCATGGACTGTCAGATATGGCATATATGATTCCTGCACATTTTATTATATTTAAAAACCATCTAAATAAATAAATAAAGACTAATTTTAATTTTATCCTTAATATTTATAACGTTAAACTTTTGTAGCATAAATTTGAAACTAGAGGACACATAGATTAGAAAATAAAAATATTAAAAATAGCCAAAATTATAAAATTTCATTACAATTTGTTTTAAAATTTTATTCTTTTAGCTTTTAAGGTTTCAATTTTATCCGACTTATAAACTTTTTAGACATTTTAATGAAAAACGGCTAAGAAAAGAATTCCTTTTTAGTAATTTAAAAAAACATTGGGGGGTAATCAGTTAAAACTTTTAAAACATTAAAATACAAAATTGGAACCACCTACCTAATATTAGTATTTTCTATATTTAATTAAGTCATCTTTTCCTACCTCAAAAATGTGATAATTTCTTGTATCAAAGCTTGAGCACTTCTTTCTTAACTACCTCCTTCATGGTGGGATTAAGTCTCCTTTGGTGCTCTATCGATGGTTTAAAGGTATCTTCCATCAAGATTCTGTGCATACAGACCGACGGACTAATACCTTTAAGGTCCTCAATAGACCAACCAATGGCAGATTTATGATCCCTCAATACTTTCAATAATTTTTCTTCTTCCACAGAATCAAGATCAGAAGATATTATAACAGGTAAAGAAGATAAATCATCTAAGAATGCATATTTTAAATGAAGAGGTAATACTTTAAATTCAAGCTTAGGCTTCTCAATATCATTCACAACATGCAAGGGAGTTAAAGGTATAGGTTTATCTACTTTAGAACATATTGGCAACCTATCTAACCACCTAGCATAAAATGCTATTTCATCAGAGATTGTATCTGCATTTTCAACGTCTATCATGCTTTGTTCTAGATGATCATTAGCTAACATAACCTCTACATGCTTATAAATAGTATGATCAATTATGTCTATATCATGGCAAGGACTACTCTCATCATGATGACTCAAGGACTTGTAAATATCAAATACAACATTTTCATCATTTACCCTTAAAGTCAACTTCCCTTGTTGGACATCTATGATAGCCTTTCCAGTTGCTAGGAATGGCCTCCCAAGTATGATAGGAATCTCAGAGTCCTCCTCCATGTCCAATACTACAAAATCTGCAGGGAAGATAAATTTGTCAACTTTAACTAATACATCTTCAACAATACCTTTGGGATAAGCTAATGATCTATCAGCAAGTTGCAGGGTGATGGTGGTAGGTTGCACCTCTCCAATGTTGAGTTTCCTATAAACAGATAAAGGCATTAAATTAATAGAAGCACCAAGATCACAAAGAGCTCTAGTAACATTTAAAGAACCAATAGTGCAAGGTATAGTAAAACTCCCTGGATCTTTTAACTTTTGTGGTAGCTTCTTTTGTAACATTGCACTGCATTCCTCAGTCATGCTAATCATCTCATATTGCCCAAACTTTTTCTTTTTAGATAAGACATCTTTCATGAATTTAGCATAGTTGGGCATTTGCTCTAAAGCCTCAGCAAATGGAATGTTAATGTGCAGCTTTTTAAATAATTTAAGAAATTTAGCAAATTGGGAGTCAATTTCTTTCTTTTTAAAACGTTTGAGGATATGGCATAGTATTAGGTACAAAAGGTAGAGGGTTAGATGACTTACTTGAAGATGTTGACTCTTTTACCTTTACCTTCTTTTCTAGGATCTTTGGTTCATTTTCTAGAATTGGCTCTTGGATATTGCCATCTACCTCTTGCTCTTCATCCTCATCAATGATCAAAGGAGTGGACAGCTTTTTCCCACTCCTCAAAGTCATGGCCTTGCACTCCTCTTTTGGATTTATCTCGGGACAACTAGGAAATTTTTCCTTTTGCATTGTTTGAAGGGAAGTGGCAATTTGGCTTATTTGTACCTCGATGTTTTGAATGGCCTTACCATGACTTTGTACGGTGCTTTTCAATGCGGTTGTCCTTCCTCTTGATTCTTTTATGAACTCTATCATCAAATCTTCTAAGTTAGACTTCTTCTTGGTGTGGGATGGACCTACATTGGATAATTCAGAAGAACCTTGCAAAACATTCCTTTTGTTAGCATAAGAAAAATTTTCATGGTTCTTCAAACTAGGATGGTAGTGAGTTGGAAGTTGTTGATGTTGGTGACTCCTATAATGTCCTCTATCAACATAATTAGCCATCTCATTATCTCCATGAACGCCCATTTCCGATGCCAAAGCGGCAAGAGAAGCTATAGATGGTGGATTTTGAGCTTGGCCTCCTGCAGTTAATTTAGAAAGAGCATTAGTAAGTGAAGCCATTTGAGCTTTAAGAGAATTTACCTCATCAACTTCATATAATCCGGCGGCTCTTGGGATGTTTGAAGAAGACCATTCACATGGCCAATTGTAGGATGTATTGGCCAAATCTTCTAATAAGGTATAGGTTTCTTGAGCATTCTTTGAAAAAATTGACCCTCCGGCAGTTGCATCTAGGATGGATTTGGTTGAGCTTGCCAATCCATTGTAGAAAAGTTGGAGTTGCAACCAATCCGGATACCCATGTTGAGGGCACCTTCTCAAGAGATCCTTATACCTCTCCCAAGCCTCATATAATTGTTCATCCTCAAGTTGGCGGAATGTTCCAATCTCCGTCCTTAGTCTTTGAGATTTAGCCGGTGGAAAGTATTTGTTCAAGAAAGCTTGAGCTAAGATCTCCCATGTTGTAATACTATCCGGAGGGATGGTTTCCAACCAATCCTTAGCACAGTCCTGCAAAGAAAAATGAAACAATCTTAGTTTAATTGCATCGTTAGAAACACCATTCATCTTTACCGTTCCGCTTATCTCCAAGAAAGATCGCAAGTGCTTGTGAGGATCTTCATTGGTACTTCCATTAAAGGCTAGCTCTCTAGCCATTTGGATCAACCCCGGTTTCAAATCAAAATTGTTGACATTGATAGGCACATTCATAATTCCGGGTTGACTTGCCGGTAATGTAGGTTGAAAGTAGTCTCTAATTGCCTTAGGTATCTCCTCCGCCATCTCCGTAGTTTGATTAAGTTGAGCCCTTAAGTTTCTTCTACACGTCCTTTCAATCTCGGGATCAAGAGGGAGGAGGTTAGTATTATCTCGAGGCATAGACTAACAAAAATAAATAAAATAAAATAAAAACAATTATATAAAATAAACTAAATAAATAAACAATCAAATAATATACACCTCAAATTAAGATCTATCAATTCTAATGAATATTAATTAACAAAAACCGTTCTTTGGATCCACGGCAACGGCGCCAAAAACTTGATGTGGTACTTTTGTGTGTTAACCGCAAGTGTACGGGTCACGTTATAATATAAAACGGTTAAGTCCGAGTATCGTTTCCACTAGAGATCTAATTGGGAAGGTTTAAGTTATTTAGCTATTCTAGAATTGAATCAATTTTATTTGAGGATTGGAATTCAACTTTTGTTTTTTTGGGAAAAAGAAAAATCAAGCAAGAAAATATCAAAGGGAGAATTGCAAGAGTCAAAGAGAGTTCTAGGGTTTCAAATCCTTATTTGTTTCATCATGCAAAATTATGGATTTCATGGATTTAATTCTTATGCCTAAGTCTAGAAACTTAATTCCAAGTTATCTTCTCTCAAAGATAACTCTTTCTCATGCAACTTGATTGATAGTTAATCTCTTAAAACCAATACAAAATTACATGGCATTAAAACTAGTCTTTAGCAACTTTCATTGTAAACCTAACTACTCTCGTGATAGATTAACAATGATTCATTGTTATAGATCAAATTAAACATATAATCTCTCGATTCATACATCTAATCTAACATGTGAAGGTGGCCAATCTTCAAGAATTAAACACAATAACAATGAAAAGCATATTTATTTGAACAAAACCATGAGTTTACAAAATTATCATGAGTTTACAAACAATTCATCAAAAACCCTAAAACCAAAGAGTTTAGCCACTCATAGCATAAAGCAACATATTGATCAAAAAGAATCAAAGAAAGAGTGTAAAGAATAGGGAAACTCTACTGAAAAGAGGTTCTTGTTTGAGGCAGCACCGTCACGAACTCCTTGGCTCTCGCGTCGGACTTCGAAGGGCACCAAAACTATCTCGAACTCTTTTCCTCTTCCTTGTGGCTGACTCACTCTTGGAACTCTAGCTTAATTCTCACCTTTTCGGATCGTTCTCTTGTTCTGCAACTTTCTTGATCTTCTTGATATTTTTTTCTTCTCCTTTGGCTGCTGAAAACCCCTAAATTTATAGAGTTTGGCCGCCCAAAATTTAACCTAAAATACAAAACTTGCGTTTAAATTAACGCTAGCGCCGTGGCGCTGACGCATAGCGCCGCGGCGCTAGCGTTACGACCAAAATTAAGTTGCTCTCGGGTTTTAGCGCCGCGGCAGTACCGTCCCAGCACTGCGACGCTGTCTTGCGTTCACCAAGTACGCGTCGAAGCAGCGGCTTCCCAGCGCCGCGTTGCTGCTCTGCGTCCATGCTGATGCGTTTCAGCCTCAGCGCCGCGGCAGCGTTGCCTTAGTGTCGCGGCGCATCATGCGTTTCAAGCAAGGATGCGTTTTTAGCACTTTTTCTCCATATTCTTGCTCGGTTTTGATTTTACAGTCGTTTCTTCTAATTTTCCTCGTTTTAACCTAAAAATCACTAGCAAACAAGTGAAATCTAATATAAAACTCCCTTAATTTGAGAGAATAATAAGCACTTTTCAAGTGCTTATCAGGGCCTGGTTTAAAAGGCTCATAAGGAATTGTCCCCACAATGGCATCCCTGATTGTGTACAGATGGAGATTTTCTATGGAGGACTGAATAAAACATCACAATCAGTGGCTGATGCCTCTGCAGCAGGAGGTTTAATGGACAAAACTTATACGCAAGCCAAGGAGATCCTCGACAGAATTTCGAGGAACACTGATGAATGGGTGGATGATGGATATGGATCCAGGTACATGGATAAAAGACGAACGCAAGCTGGAATGATTGAAACTGACGCGACTAATAATCTTTCAGCTCATATCGCCAACATGACATCCTTGCTGCAAACAATTGCGTTGAACAACCAAGGTGGAACAGTTGCATCAATGGATGCAATGAACACGGTGAATGCAGCAGCATCTGTAAGCTGTGTGCAATGCGGTGATGGCCACTTGTACGATATGTGTCCCTACAACCCACAGTCCATCTGTTATGTTCAGAACAACCCGTACTCTAAGACGTATAATCCGGGTTGGAGGAACCATCCTAACTTTGGATGGGGAGGAAACCAATCACAGACTCAGGGAACTGGGCAACAACCGCAGAGAAGCAACAACCCCGTGTACAACCAAGGTGTTCAAGGGCATCGAGCACAACGAAACCAATCAGCAAATTCATCATCATCATCCCTTGAAGCACTTATGCGTCAAACTATCACCCAAAATGAAGAAACGCGTAAGTCGTTGGAAGCGATGCTCCAAAACCAAATGGGTGAAATAAAAAGCCATGCCATTGCAATCCGAAATTTAGAAATACAAGTGGGACAAATGGCAAGCGAGCGTAATGTCAGACCCCAAGGAGCATTGCCCAGTAATACCGAAGCCCCACGAGGTAATGGTAAGGAACAATGTCAAGCTGTGACATTGAGGAGTGGGAAGGTTCTTCCCACTGAAACACAAGATCAGAGGATGCAAGGAAATCTGCAGCCTCACATCACTCCACAACTACCTCCCGTAACATCTACTAGTGAACTGCAATCTTCATCCACCACCACAACCTCTCAAGAACAAGAAAATGGAAAGGGGAGAGAAAAAGCAACGCAGGCAAACCTTGCGTCGATATCTCAGGATATCACTCCCCCTATGCGTCCGCCCTTTCCTCAATGCCTAAAGAAGAAAAATGATGAGGGCCAATTTAGAAAATTCCTGGATGTTCTCAAACAACTTCACATCAACATTTCGTTGGTGGAAGCCCTGAAACAAATGCCGAGCTATGTTAAATTTTTTAAAGACATATTATCTAAGAAAAGAAGGCTTGGAGAGTTTGAGACAGTCGCATTAACGCTTCAAAAGTAATATACCCGCCAAAATGAAAGATCCAGGGAGTTTCACATTGCCATGCTCTATAGGAGGAATGGACGTAGGTCAAGCACTATGCGACTTAGGGGCCAGCATAAATTTAATGCCACTGTCTATATTCAAGAAGTTGGGTATAGAGGAAGCACGGCCAACCACAGTCACACTTCAACTTGCTGACCGTTCCATTAAGCATCCCGAAGGAAAAATTGAGGATGTTCTTGTGAAGGTAGACAAATTTATCTTCCCGGCCGACTTCATAATTTGGATTATGAAGCTGATAGAGAGGTGCCCATCATCTTGCGAAGACCTTTCTTAGCTACTGGACGCGCCCTGATAGACGTCTAGGAAGGGGAGTTAACCATTCGAGTGGACGACCAGCAGGTAAAGTTTAATGTTTTTAATGCGTTGAAATATCCTGATGATTTTCATTCTTGCCAGATGATCGAAGAGATAATTGAAGAAAAGGCAAGCATCATAGATGCATGTGCTGAAAACGAAACAATGTTGGATGAACTGGATGAGGGAAGAGAAGCGGAAATAGGTTTAATCTCCAACACAAGCTTTGAACGCTTAGACTTAAGCAACTGAACCACGGAGAAAACAAAGCCGTCCCTAGAAGAGCCACCAACCCTTGAGCTAAAAACACTGCCAACGCATTTAAAGTATGCATATTTGGGGGAAGAGAGCACACTACCGGTCATCATATTCTCTGCATTGACTACAAAATGTGAAAAGGCTTTATTGGATATATTGAAAAATCATATCAAAGCCATTGGATGGACCTTAGCGGACATTAGAGGAATAAGCCCTTCATACTGCATGCACAAAATTCGGTTGGAAGAGGGTAAGGATGGCTCAGTTGAAAGGCAACGCAGGCTTAACCCTGCGATGAAGGAGGTTGTAAAGAAAGAGATCATCAAATGGCTCGATGCAGGGGTCATTTATCCAATCTTCGACAACAGCTGGGTGAGCCCAGTTCAGTGTGTACCGAAGTAAGGGGGAATGACAATGATCATGAACAGTAAGAATGAATTGATACCAACAAGAACGGTCACTGGCTAGTGCATCTGTATAGACTACCGTAAGCTGAATGCGGCAACAAAGAAAGACCACTTTCCACTGCCATTCATCGACCAGATGCTAGATAGGCTGGCAGGAAATGAATTTTTCTGCTTCCTGGACGGATATTCCGGCTATAACCAGATCATGATAGCTCCGGAAGATCAAGAGAAGACAACGTTCACTTGTCCATATGGCACCTTTGCGTTCAGACGCATGCCTTTCGGGCTATGTAACACACCAGGAACGTTCCAAAGGTGTATGATGGCAATATTTTCCGACTACCTGGAACATTCAGTAGAGGTGTTTATGGACGACTTCTCAGTATTTGGGAAATCATATGATGAATGCCTGACCAACTTAGAACTAGTGTTAAAGCGATGCGAAGACACAAACCTAGTCTTCAACTGGGAAAAATGCCATTTTATGATTACTGAAGGTATTGTGTTGGGACATAAGATCTCAAAGGTTGGATTGGAAGTGGATCAAGCAAAGATAGATGCGATAACCAAACTCCCAGCCCCCACAAATGTAAAGACTTTGCGAATCAGATCCGAATCTTGAGAGATTGACGGATGATTGACAAACATGATTTGCGGCTAAAGTGGTGGATCTTAATTGGCCCGAGAATCACGCAATCAGGCGAGATGGACGCAGTATCAATCTCGCCGCCAATCAAGCAGATTTGCCATTAACTGCGATTTCATCATCTATAAAAGGGCAGCTCTGCGAGATGAGAAAGGTTGTTGATTCTCGGAAGAACTCCATAAGTGACAGCATAGTTCTCTCAGACTTCAGCCGGAGACAAATAGCTCGAGAGAGAAGAGTCTTCCCTCTGCCACACCACTTCACAGCAGATCATCACGCTTCCATCCTGGCGACTCAAGACATTGACGTCTTCCCTGCTTTCTTTCTCATTTTCTATCTTAATTTTAGATTTGTATCAAGGAATTTAACTTATTGAAAATTGTATCTCATTTCATCAATAGAATTATCTTCCATGTCTACTCAGTTCTATAAACTTTCCGCTTTTTACTTTCAAACCATGAGTAACTAATCACTCAAGGGTCTAGGGTTGCGTTAGCATCTAACTAGGAACCACATTGTAACTATTTTATCTTGTCAATTGCGAGCTTAATCCGATGCTTATGTCCATCTGACAAATCGATATAAGTAGTAATAATCAGACTACTCGAAAGGGTAAGTGATTGTGGAACTCAATTGACAAGGGTCAAGTAGTGTTACCTGTCTATGGGGATAACCTTGGTTCTTAACACTCTCCTATGCGTTATAGATATATAACGCATAGCGGCTAACAACCGGGAGAAGAGTCACAAGTATGAATAGAATACTACTGTGCGTTTCCGATGTTAGATGTTAATCAACCCGAACCCTTTCTTTATCCATTCACACACATCTTTAGCTGAACTTGCTGTGTCACATGCTTTCCATATCTCACAACTTTTAGTCTAGTGTACAAACAATCGCTTCTTTAGATTAAAAACAATTCTCTCACATATTTATTGGTTACCACTGTAACGCATGAAATCCAACTAAAAACTGAATCAATATAATCCCTGTGTTCGACCTCGGACTCACCGAGAACACTTAGTCCTTTGCTTATACTTGGGTAGAGGATAGGAAAACTTGACAAGACCACCAACGCATAGTAATAGAACGCATAGCATGTTCAAAGCATGACATGTTGAACGCATAAATACATCATTTAGCACCTTGCGTTAGGTTGATTTTCACATACAAAATAACCGCAACACATGCATTATCCCCAATGCATAAGAGCATCTAACAAGGAAAGAGCAAGCCTGGGAGCAAGCGGGAAGCCACCAAACAGGCTTGGTGTAAGGAGTACTTTGTGTGATAAACCACATTCCTGAGAGAAAGCATATGAGTGACTGCAAGATTTATTGAAAATAAAAAAAAAAAAAAAAGTAAAGAAAGCAATAAAATTGGGTTGCCTCCCAACAAGCACTTGGTTTAACGTCTTTTAGCTAGACGGGGCTCACGAATCATGGTGGATCCCAAGGTGGTTTCTTCCTTTCATGCTTTGGGTCACCTACAACTTTTAGTATTCGCCCACATTGACACTCACAAACATATTCATTAGCATTTAATGAGTTAGTCAATAATTCATTATCAAGTTGAGCATCATCGTTTCCAATGTGGTCAAGACTTATTAAAGAATCATCATACTTAGATTTTACCGGACTCACCACTTCATTTTTATCATGCTTCTCCATAATTTGTTCATAATTCATTATAGGTTTGGGAGGCATGTATGAAGAACTAGGAGAAATATCACAACTAGAAACATGCTTCATAGAATTTTCTACTTTAACATCAAGCATGTCATTAGTCTTACCATTCAAAGGGGGCTCATCATGCATAGAGTTTTTATTTGAAGAGAGAGGCGATGTTACCTTTGTGCTTGGCTCATGATGCTCATACCTTTCTACATCCGGATGCTTAAGGGTTTTATAAATGTCGAATGTTACCTCCTCATCGTTAAGGCGGAATGTGAGCTTTCCATCTTGCACATCGATGAGGGCCCTTCCGGTGGCCAAGAATGGTCTCCCAAGGATTATGAGGACTTCAGCATCTTCCTCTATGTCTAATATCACAAAGTCCGCCGGGAAGATAAACTTGTCTACCTTGACCAAGACGTCCTCCACAATGCCGTAGGGATGAACAAATGATCGATCGGCCAAAAGCAAAGATATGGTAGTTGGTTGCACCTCTCCTCCATTGAGCTTCCTAAACATGGATAAAGGCATTAAATTAATGGAAGCTCCAAGATCACAAAGTGCTTTAGTAACTTTATTGTTGCCTAAATGACAAGGGATAGAGAAACTCCCTGGATCCTTTAGTTTTGGAGGCAATTTCTTTTGTAGTGCCGCACTACATTCTTCGGTTAGTGCAACCATTTCATAATCTCCATACCTTTTCTTCTTAGACAATACATCCTTCATGAATTTGGCATACTTAGGGATTTGTTCTAATGCCTCTGCAAAAGGAAGGTTAATTTCTAACTTTTTGAATATGTCTAAGAATTTTGAAAATTGAGCATCAATCTTTTTCTTTTGAAATCTTTAAGGAAAAGGTAAAGTATTAGGGATAAAAGAAGTAGAGTTAGAAGTACTCCCTATGTTGGACTTTGATTTCTCCTTTTCCTTAGATGCACTCTCTTTTTGTTGAATATCCTCTATGATTGCTTCATCTTCTTCTTGTGGAAGCTCATCATCTTCATCATTGATCAAGGGAATGGATAGCTTTTTCCCACTCCTCAAAGTCACGGCCTTGCACTCCTCCCTTGGGTTTATCTCGGGACAACTAGGGAACTTACCCTTTTGCATTGTTTGGAGGGAAGTTGCCATTTGACTAAGTTGAACCTCCAAGTTTTGAAGTGTCTTACCTTGGCTGTGAATGGTGCTTGCAATTGCTTTGACCGAATTCTCCAATGTGGTTGTCCTTGATCTTGACTCTTTGACAAAGTCAAGCAATATGTCCTCTAGTGATGATGTCTTTGCATTCCCCGCTCCATTGAATCCTTGAGGTGCTTGCAACACATTCTTGTTGTTAGCATATGAAAAATTCTCATGATTCCTCAAGTTGGGATGATAGTGAGTTGGAAGTTGTTGTTGACCTCGGTATTGTCCTCTATCCACATAATTGGCTACTTCTAACTCATTAGGCTCTTGTTGACATGCCATGGCCGCAAGGGAAGCTATGGATGATGGATTTGCTTGGGCTTGGCTTCCTTGAGAAAATTTAGATAAAGCATTAGTAAGAGAAGCCAATTGAGCTTTTAAAGAACTTACCTCGTCCATCTCATATCGTCTAGTGGCTTTTGGGATGATTGGAGAAGACCGTTCACAGGACCAATTGTACGATGTAGTGGCCAAGTCTTCTAGTATGGTATAGACCTCTTGAGCATTCTTTGAAAAAATTGACCTTCCGGCGGTTGCATCTAGTATGGATTTGGTTGAGCTTGCTAATCCATTGTAGAAGAGTTGAATTTGCAACCAATCCGGGTAACCATGTTGAGGGCACCTTCTCAAGAGATCCTTATACCTCTCCCAAGCCTCATATAATTGTTCATCCTCAAGTTGGCGGAATGTTCCAATCTTCGTCCTTAGTCTTTGAGATTTAGCTGGTGGAAAATATTTGTTCAAGAAAGCTTGAGCTAAGATCTCCCACGTTGTGATGCTATCCAGAGGTATGGTTTCCAACCAATCTTTAGCACGGTTCTGTAAAGAGAAAGGAAAAAGTCTTAGTTTAATTGCATCGTTAGAACACCATTCATCTTTACCGTCCCGCATATTTCTAAGAAAGATCGCAAATGCTTGTGAGGATCTTCATTGGTTCATCCTCTAAAGGCTAGCTCCCTAGCCATGTGGATCAACCCCGGTTTCAACTCAAAGTTGTTGACATTGATAGGTACATTCATAATGCCGGGTTGATTTGCCGGTAATGTCGGTTGGAAGTAGTCCCGAATTGCCTTTGGTATCTCCTCCGCCATCTCCTCGATGTAATTGTGTTAAGCCCTTAGGTTTCTTCTGCATGTTCTTTCAATCTCGGGATCAAGAGGGAGAATATTAGTATTATCTCGAGGCATAAACCGACAAAATAATCAATAAAGAAAATTAAAAATTAAAAAATTACAATAAAATTAAATTAAATTAAATAAAAATTAAAATAAAATAAAATAAAATAGAATAAAATAAAGAAGGAAAAAATAAAAAAATAGAATAAAATAAAATAAAAAAGGAAAAAAATAATATAAAATAAAATATAAAATATAAAATATAAAAAACGATCAAATAATATACACCTCAAATTAAGATCTATCAATTCTAATGAATATTAAATAACAAAAATCGTTCTTTGGATCCCCGGCAACGGCGCTAAAAACTTGATGCGCACTTTGAGTGTTAACCGCAAGTGTACGGGTCAAGTTATAATATAAGACGGTTAAGTCCAAATATCATTTAACTGGAGATCTAATTGGGAAGGTTTAAGTTACTTAGCTATTTTAGAGTTGAATCAATTCTATTTGAGGATTGAAACTAAATATTATAAATTAGGGAAAAATACAAAACAAACAAGGAAAGTATCAAAGGGAGAAACGCAAGAGTCAAAGAGAGTTCTAGGGTAATGAATCATTGCTTATTTCATCATGCAATATTATAGATTTAATGGATTTTATTGTAATTCATATGTCTAAGTCTAGAAACTTAATTCCAAGTTATTTTCTCTCAAAAACAACCCTTTCTCACGCAACTCGATTGATTATTAATCTCTTAAAACCAATACAAAATTACATGGCATTAAAAATAGTCTTTAGCAACTTTTATTGTCAACCTAACTACTCTCGTGATAGATTAACAACAATTCATTGTTATAAATCAAGTTAAACATACAATCTCTCAATCATACATCTAACCTAACATGTGAGGATGGCCAATGCACAAGAATTAAACACAATAATAATGAAAAGCAAAATCATTCCAACAAAACCATGAAAGTCTACAAAATCAACATAAATTCATAAACAAATCATCAAAACCCTTAAACTAAAGAGTTTAGCCACTCATAGCTTGAAGCAACATGTTTAAGCAAAATAAACAAAGAAAGAGTGTAAAGAAATGGAAACTCTACTGAAAAGAGGCTCTTGATTGAGGTAGCACCGTCACAATCTCCTTGGCTCTCACATCGGAATTCGAAGGGCACCACGACTATCTCGAACTCTTTTCCTCTTCCTTGCAACTAATTCACTCTTTGAACTCTCACTTAATTCTCTCCTTTTTGTGCTTCTTTAGGTCTGTAACTTCCTTGCTTTGCTTTGATTTTCTTTGATTTTCTTTTTTTGATCATTTTGGCTGCTAGAAACCCCCAAATTTATAGAATTTGGCCGCCCAAAAATTTACCAAAAATAACATTTTTTATTAAGGAAAGCTGGCGCCGCGGCGCTGTTCCATAGCGCCGCGACGCTAAGGCTGCATCCAAAATTGTTGCTCTCGGGTTTTAGCGTCGCGGCAGCGCCGTCCAAGCACCGCGACGCTGTGATGCGTTTCAGAAATATTGTTCTCGGGCATTAGCGCCGCAGCAGGGCCGTCCAAGCGCCACGAAGCTGTCATGCGTTCAACAAGGTTGGGTCGAGGCAGCGCCATCTTGGCGCCGCGGTGCTACTATGCGTCCAGAACGATGCGTTTATGTTTTAGCGCCGCGACGCTATCCCAAAATTCGCCCTTTTGAGTTTTTTAGCTCTTTTTCGCCGTATTCTTGCTTGGTTTTGATCTTTTAGTCGTTTCTTCTAATTTTCCTTGTTTTAACTTGAAAATCACTAGCAAACAAGTGAAATCTAATATAAACTCCCTTAATTTGAGAGAATAGAAAGCACTTTTCAAGTGCTTATCAATTGACAACCAATGTTTGATTGTGTCATTCAATGCTTTAGATTAACATATAATATGTGACATGTAATTATAGGTTAATCTCTAAGAAGCAAAGTGTTAGATAGGCTTGTGATTTGTGGTCGACAATGAAAAGCATTGTTTTATCGACCTTGGGGAAACCGTATTAAATTTCTAATTAGGCCTTTCCAATTGGAAATTTATCCTTGTATAATCCCTAAAGCGTAATGTGGTTAGTTAAATTGATTAGGATGTTTTTCATCTAATCAAATTGGCTAATTTGATACTTTGGACCATTGGTTAGCCTTTCTAATCAATTAAGCTAGGCATAGGTAAGAAGTTAAAATGATGTATTGATAATTCGATGATCAAAATTACATTGGGTGATTCCATTTCTCTAAGCTAGAATGTTTTGTTTGATTGCACATCTATCCTTTATTTTCCTTGCACTTTATTTTCATGCATATTCAAATCTCAAACCACACAACCCCCTCCCCCAATTTGTTGCTTTAACTAAATGGTTAGCTTTGTGAAACTAATCTTTGTGCTTCCCTGCGGATCGACTCGATCTTTCCACTAGTACTACATTTTAGTAGTAATTGTTGTAAAGATCGGAATAGTTATAAATATTATTTGATTGGGTCTTTTGGAAGCGCCACCAAAAAGACTCACATCAATGCGTTATACGTGTATTGGCCTAATGTCGTGTTGAAAATTGCTAAAGATTGAGACATTAATATGCAAGTGTTCCTATAAAAACCCAAGTGTAAGTTTAAATAGGTTTCCTGGGGAGTCTAGAGTCGAACTCAGGGATTTATAATAATTCAGCGTTGAGAATATTCTTTGATTGGATGTGTTTAATTATACAATAATTACAAGTATTTGAGTATTTGATTCTTTCTACAACAACTACAAAGAATAACTTATACATAATAAATTGATGGATGAACATATGGAGTGATGATGCGGGATGGAAAATGAATAAATTTGTCAAGTACAAATCCATGAAAAGAGTAGGGTTAAGATAACTTCATTAGCATTTTTCTAAGTGTTACTTAAGTACACATTCATGCTATCGAACTCAAGATTGGGAACGTATCTTTCAATACTTCGACGTCACATTAATCTTATCTCTAAGACGCATGGTGAGTTCTTCATGCAAAAATTGAACTTTATCTCTTCATTTCTTGTTAAATGGCATAGATTAATCACCTACTCTCTAAAGCAAATGATCATACTTACTTAAACCTATTTGTTCAAGAAATTTAGGCAAGTTTGAAGAACCTATTTAAACAAGATGAAAGCAAACTTAGATAAACACTTGGAAAATGTGGTTTCATGTACTTAACCCATTAAACAATTAATCATTCATGGTGGAGAGTGTTAAAGATGAGTAGAGATAGAAGTATAAGGTCAATCAAATTTATATTAAAAAGAATAAACAAATCTCTCGATTGTCATTAACAAAATACAAGAATGAAAGATGAACATAATGGAGAAATGGAAATAAAAGTCCTCAATCGCCAATGGCAATGTCTTGCTTCTTTGAGGCTTGAGATGGTGGTTGTTTGATACATAATTTGTACAGGGGATGGATGGATTCTCACTCTCTAAGAGGTTGACTCTGAAACTCTCAAAATCCTTTCACAAAAGAGCTCGAAGTGGAAGGTGGCAATGGAGGTTGAGGGAGAAGTTGAGTAGAGCTTTCACCACTATATTTTTTTCTCTCTCCCTCTTCAACATGAAGTGCATCGGGCTATTTATAGGCGTCCAAAAAGGTAGTCTCATAATAACCTGATATCTTTGCATTTAATTCCATGCCCTGTTGTGCAGACTTCATCGCATTGTCATTTCATTAGATCTGTCATAGTCTGGTTAAGTCAGTTACCCACTTGCATATTGACATGCTAGTTGTCGCCCAGACGTCTACTTCTACTTTTCTTCTCGATGTTGAATTCCTTGACGCATTTATTTTTAGAGCAGTTTGATCTCGATGATTCTGGCAGCATCTTTTCCTTTGTACTTGAATGTTTTTTTTTTATTTCTTTTCAGCTCTATTCTACGCTAAAAAAGATATAAACTCATAATTTCCAAAATAGTTGCTTTTGTAAACATTGTAAACACAAAGCTATTCATATTACACAATTCAACTACCATAACTTGTATTTTAATATTGCTCCAATTACTTCAAATAAAGAATACAATAACTTGTATTTCTACAATTATCATCTTTCAGCCTTTAACTCTATCACCTGAAATTCTTTAAGGTTAGGCTCGAGATCCTCCTCTATTTCGACTACAATGGCTGACCATGGTAAGAGGTCCGTGTTGTCGTCCTCCTCATCAAAGAAAATTACCTTATGGTGAGGCGCCTCGGTAGCCTTAAAGAGATGGAGTTGCAGTGAGGTGTCCTCTGGTCTCCTAATTGAGTCAGAAATTTGAGTGAGATGATCACTCAAATCTGTCTCGCAGCTCTAGTCTACGTCGCGAACTAAAGACTATCCTATTGGATTCTAAAGAGTTCCTATTGCATAGAGAAATTATGGTTAAGTAATTATCTAACTACACCTTCTAAGGACATACCTTGGTTGGCCTCCTGAGCAAATTCCAATGGTTTAGGAACAACATGGCGGTAGTAGTACGATGGTGCTGCGTAGGAACTACCATAGTCATAGGAAGGAGTTGCCCATCCAAGATGGGTGCAAGGCTCGAGTTCCCAACGACTATATTGATCCCTAAGGCATGACTCATTAGCATCAGGCTCCTTTGAAGTTGCCTTTCAGCTAATAGCCGAACAGACAAGAGAAGATCACCAAGCATAATTCTGAGCTTAGAAATCTGCTCAGCCTCTTTTTCTTGTCGTTAGACATTTTGCCTTGCGCGCCACACATAGTACATACTGTGCGTTCCATTAGCCATAGCAAGTCTGACATAAGAAAAGAAAAATAATCAAAAGCAAAAGAAATCTTTAACTAGAAACTTAACTAAACAAAAAAAAAAAAAAAAATGGCCTCTCCGACAATGACAACATTTTGACGCAGTTCCTTCAGGCATCGTTTAATTCCCAAAGAAAACCGATCAAAAATAATTTATAATACGAGTCCTACTACCTATACTATGATGGCGTAGCACAAGTGGCAAGACCGAGTTGATCCGTAGGGACTACACGTTATCTTTTGTTAAGCTAATTCTCTAACTATAGCAGTGAACGGGAAGGAGGTTGTGTGTGGCATAGAACTAAGGTGCAAAAATTAAATGCAAGAAAGTAAAATAAAGGGTAAATGTAACCAAAGATGGGAAAATCTAGCCTTGGGAGCAAATTGGGTTCCTATGTAATTTCTATCATTGAAATATCTTAATAAACATATAATTGATTATGCATTCACAATGACTTACCCAATTCATCCAAGTTCATCGACGCTATAGGCAACCAAATCGTTTGGAATGAACCAAGCAAGCGTCCTAACTATTAATTAAAGTCTTAAGCCCTAATTAATCTACATGCCTTAGGTCCTGTTTGGTTTGACAAGTGATCAAATAAGATTAAGGTCATGTGCATTAAGCCCTAGGATTCCATTGTGTGATTAATTAGAAGAAAGCTCCAACTTAATTAACCAATTAATCTTTGAATGAAATTGAAACATGCATCCTAGGATTCAAGAAAAGCTTAAAACCCAAACATACAAGATTCAATTGTTTGCTACTTATTTTGTCACACCCCCTCCCAGATACCCTTCTCCTCTAGGAGTGAGTGCGAACCTGCATACACCCGTTTCCCATTTACTATAACATTAATCAACTCCAGATCATTAAGACTTAGTTATATGCCAGCTTAACCTCATAAAATAAACATAACTACTCAAACATCATGCATAAAAATAACAACTCATCAAACTCGTGTTCTTTATATACATTACAAAATCAAATCTCACTACACCCCCAAGGAACATGTATGACAATAAAACATGAACATAAACTGTGTAATTACAACTATCCCAGAGGACTGATCCAAGGAAGGCCCAGACGAGAATCTTCTGTAGGCTAGGCGTCCCGGACACGTTCGCTACCTGAAACAACAAACAAACAAACAAGAAGGTGTGAGCCTAAAGCCCAGTGAGTGACTGAATTTATCTAATTACTATTAAACTTCTTGAGTTAATATGGGTCATAGTAACTACCACATATTTATATAAATAGAAATTTCTAAGTCACCCATGCTATAGAACAATAGCAATACAATTATCCTTCCCTAGCTGTGGCGGAGCGAAGCTCAATGCACTCAACCTTCTGTACAAAACTCTCATTATTCACATGTTCAAATGCCTTAACACTTCGTCCCTCGGCATTTTCAAACCCTCAAGTGTCTTCACATATTGTCCCTCAGCACTGAGTTTCATTGTGTCAGAATTTCCATGTGCCTTCACACGTGGTCCCTCAGCACTGGTTTCCCTACCAATCCACTGCTCAAGTGCCTTCGCTCACGGTCCCTCAGCACTTGGCTATCATGTATTGGATTTTCATATGCCTTCACACAAGGTCCCTCAGCACTGGAATCCCTTTCATCCAACTACTCCAGTGCCTTCACACGTGGTCCCTCAGCACTGAGTATCATATAACATATTCCCCATAAGCCTTCACACAAAGTCCCTCAGCCATGGGTTGCATCTAGATAATACGTATAACATCCTTTAAACTTAACAGCACAACACAAATGTTCAATAGCTACTCCATACGATAGTTTCTACTCCCCCATTACTAAGTAACCATGCTAAGAGTAACCATTATATAAATAGGAAGTCACTCACTACTTGTCCTGGCTCTGAGCGGATTATATGCCTTCCCGAGCTCTTCTTGGCCTGACAATCACATTTCTCACGTTAAGTTTTCCTTGGACTTCCTTTCTATGATCATTAAGTATACATAATTAGACACTTCCTTTCTATGATTATTAAGTATACATAATTAGACCCTATACTCGTTCCATCACCGAACTCTCTTTTTCCCAAAATATTCACAATTAGCGTTACTCTATGTCACTAGCGAGATTACTAGCGAAATCACACAACAAGACACTGCACTAGCAAGACCCGAATGAACGAGACTAGCGAGATTACCTGAGGAACGACACCTAGCGAGACTTCAGCGAGAGTTGTGAGACACAAAGCCCTTTGCGTTACCAGTGACACTCGCTTCGCTGCTCAGTCTCCAACTCTTTCAGCTATACCACTGTCCTAGCAACACCTAATGGCCGCTGTTTTCTTCTTTCCCTTCTAACTCTTTCTTTAACCTGCTAAACATCACATTCCAGCCAAATTCAGAATTTCCTTTCTTCTACAAACTTGTAAAGAAATAAGTTCTTTATCTTACCTCAAAGTCTCATAATGAAAGTTCTCTTCGTTTGAGAGATATTCTCAAACAACCCCGAATTGCTTCTAATCGTCTAGCAATTCAGCTTCGATCTCTTCTACCTGAAGTTTAATACACATTTACTCAAATTCGACTCAAGTATCCTTCATGAAAATTGCTAGAAGTCGAGTTGACTTACTAACCTCAAAATTTTGACCCTGCCACAAGTTCCACAGTTCTCCAAACACTGAACGATACTCAGATTAAGTAACACCAGCCGAACTCTTCGTTCCAGCTTTAGTTCCTCCACGAAAACAATGAGAATTCCACCCCAAACCAACATAAACACCTTCTTCTACCTCCCTTCATTGTTTAGCTTCGAAATGGGATCAACTCAATGTCACACCCCACCCCGAACTACCATCCCGTAGCCCGAGACGGAGTGTGGGGACAGCGGTTACTGACTACCCTGTCACATAACGCACTGTCAACTTCATCTTATTTTCTTTATTATCCTTCTTAGAACGGTAATACCATTAACACGCTCTTGACAAACCTCGACTTCGATCGGCAACGAGAACTATCATGCTACCTGAAAATGGAAAACATATAAAAAGGGTGAGCTAACAGCTCAGTGAGTAATGGTTTCTGAAAACATTATACTTTAACCGTAAAACTGATTGAACTCGCATAAAATATAACACTTCAAATCATTTTATAACATGATCAAATCATTGTTATATCATGTATACATATCTGTTTGGAATAAATAATAAAAATCTCATTCATTCAAAATACTTTTTCCTTAATTCAGTCGGAGCAGTGCTCAACGCTCCTCAACGTCGATTTCCATTCCTTATCTTTTCCTTAGTTGAGGTGCTAACGCTACTCAACGTCGATTATCCTTAGCTGTGTGGAGTAATCTCAACACATCAACGTCGTATATATATATTCTTCTATGTGCACATAGATATTATTACTCGGGCTGCCCATATGCCTTCCTTTTATCCTTGAGCATTGGGTCCCATTTCTATTTTTCGGCTACCCATTTGCCTTCCTCTAGTCTTTGAGCAATGGGTACCTTTATAGTTCGGGCCACCCACAATGCCTTCTACGAGTCCCTGAGCATTGGGGTCCCTTTTCAAAGTTTTATAAAACACCATACATATTTTGGAAACATTATATTAATAACTCATATATTAACCGTTTCCAAATCTCACATTATCAGCATGCTAAATTCAATTTCCAGCTTATATATCAAACAGCATGCTTTTCATACAAGTTTATTTCAAATCTTTCTTGAAATCATATATCACCATCCTTTTAAGAAAAATCATGAAAACAAATATCAATCAATCACCATGCGTTTTATAACTCATAGCTAGTAACCAGCATACTCAAAGTTTTCAAGTAAAACGCATGTATTTATTCATTGAAAACCCATGAAATCAGATTCATAAGGAACTCATTTATATTTTGTAAAATGTAGGTGTTACTCACATGTACTTGCCAAAGAATAATTCCTCTTCCTTTCCTCTATTTCCTCTTCCCGAGCTTCTTAGACCCAGCGTTCTAATCTCAGAAACGCAAGGCTCCATTTTCCTCTGTCAGCTCGGTTGAACGCAACCCTGCCCTTCAACGCAAGGTTGATAACTACCGCAAACCCTGCCCTTCAACGCAAGGTTGATTACTCCCGCAAAGTGCATTCCAACTTTTCTTACTTCTCTTTTGGATGCGTCGCCCTCTCTTGGACGCAAGGTCCAACTTGAACGCATCACCTAACTTTGGACGCTATGTTCACCTTGAACGTAGTGTTTGTCTTCACCGCAAGGCTGACCCCCTTTTGACGCAAGACAACTTCTTTAACATGGAATAGCTAAGTTGTTAACAATACCTACTTTCTTGGCCGCAAACTTCTACTGCGGACGCAAAGATTCCTCTTTTCTGCCTTTTTTCTTCTCTCTCTCTCTCCAAAATTCTTCTTTCAGAGTATTAGTCATTTCTTTTCCCTCAAGGTTCTATTTATAGGGAGCTTGCCATCCAACTTTTCCTCTCCTTTTGCTACTTGTTTGCCACATGTCACGCTGCATGCTTAATTAACTATGCATTTATCCAAGTGTCACCTTGCATGAAGCACTTAACATGCATTCTAACACCTCCTACTTTTAAGGTGTCAAGTCTATATGAAGCCACCTAACCTTTTTAAGCTTATCTTATATGTCCAACATTTTCCAATAAACAACTATTCATTCATCACAACGCCCCCATGCGTTCATTGAGTTTCCTTTAAGGTTTGAGCTTCACTACTCACTTTTCTAACTCTCGGCCATACTTCCTTTAAACTCGTTCTTCCATCGCAGACTACTAGGCGTCAACGTCTCAACACACACTACTATGCGTTTGTCTTACTGCATAATACCATGTGTCAGCCTGAACCGCATACTATCATGCGTCTATGATCTTCCTCCTTTCCTTGAGGATTCCTTGAGTATCCCTCTATTCGTTCTTGTGTTTGTATTCCAAGGTTATTCATTTAATTTTTTTCCTTGCACTAAAACATTTTCTGATAATAAAGTAGTATGCGTCCACCTCTTGTTCCAATCTTTAAACATACTTCTCACCTTCCACTTTATCCAACACTCGTGAACATTCCTTGCTAATAGTCTATGCGTTACTCAATTGGCAATAGTATTCTATCTTTCCGAGACTTATATTTCTTTCAACACTTCACAACATAACTTTATTCCTTTCTTGCTTATGCGTTTCACTTCTTTCCCTTCTCAGTTTACTTCCATGCGTCCACCCTTACCATGCGTTACCTAGCCCTGACCATGCGTCCAACATGGTCTTTTACTTCTTTTCTTCATAGACTCTTCAACGCATCAGTTTCTTAAAAGTAGGGTGTGACACTCGAGCTCTAAAATGTGATTAAAATGATTGAATACTCAGTCCACTCATATATATATACCACCGACTTAATCTCCACTTCATCTCTATATATTTAACTAATCGACGCATACCTTCTCTCCAACACATAGTTGTACTAACCTTCTAATGCATAGTAGCCTTCAACGCATAGTAGTCTTCAACGCATAGTGGCCTTCAACGCATAGTGACCTTCATCGCATAGCTGTGCTAGCCATCTAACATTAATCCACTCCAGATCATTTATACTTAACTATATGCCATATAATCTCACAAGATAACATAACTCATCAAAACAAGTGTTCTTTATATACACTACAAAATCAAATCCCACTACACCCCAAGGAACATGTATGACAAATAAACATGTACATAAACTGTGTATTTACAACTATCCTAGAGGACTGATCCAAAGTAGGTCCAGACGAGAATCTTCAGTAGGCTAGGTGATAAGCACTCGAAAAGTGCTTTATATTCTCTCAAATTAAGGTAGTTTTATATTAGATTTCACTTGTTTGCTAGTGATTTTCATGTTAAAACGAGGAAAATTAGAAGAAACGACAAAAAGATCAAAACCGAGCAAGAATACGGCGAAAAAGAGCTGAAAAACGCATCCTTGTTGAACGCAGGGCAGCGCCGCGGCGCTAAGACAGCGCTGCCGCGGCGCTGAAGTATAAACGCATCAGCATGGACGCAGAGCAGCATCGCGGCGCCGAGATGGCGCTGCTTCGACGCATCCTTGGTGAACGCATAATAGCGTCGCGGCGCTAAGACGGCCCTGCCGCGGCGCTAAGACCCGAGAGCAACTTATTTTTTGTCGCAACCCTAGCGTCGCGGCGCTATGCGACAGCGCCGCGACGCCAGCATTAATTAAACGAAAGTTTTGTATTTTAGGTTAAATTTTTGGCGGCCAAACTCTATAAATTTAGGGGTTTTCAGCAGTCCAAAGGGGGGAGAAATATCAAGAAAAGCAAGAAAGTTGCAGACTAAAAAGAAAGATCCAAAAAGGTGAGAATTAAGCGCGAGTTCAAAGATTGAGTTAGCCGCAAGGAAGAGGAAAAGAGTTTGAGATAGTCTTGGTGCCTTTCGAAGTCCGACGTGAGAGCCAAGGAGTTCGTGATGGCGCTGCTTCAATCAAGAACCTCTTTTCAGTAGAGTTTCCCTATTCTTTACACTCTTCCTTTGATTATTTTTGCTCAAACATATTGCTTCAAGCTATGAGTGGCTAAACTCTTTAGTTTTAGGGTTTTGATGAATTGTTTGTGAATTCATGTTAATTTTGTAGACTCATGGTTTTGTTTAAATAAATTATGCTTTTCATTGTTATTGTGTTTAATTCTTGAGGATTGGCCATCTTCACATGCTAGGTTAGATGTATGATCAAGAGATTATATCTTTAATTTGACCTATAACAATGAATCGTTGTTAATCTATCACGAGAGTAGTTAGGTTGCCAATGAAAGTTGCTAAAGACTAGTTTTAATGCCATGTAATTGTGTATTGGTTTTAAGAGATTAACAATCAATCAAGTTGCATGAGAAAGAGTTGTCTTTAAGATAAGATAACTTGGAATTAAGTTTCTAGACTTAGGCATAAGAATTACAATTAAATCCATGAAATCTATAATTTTGCATGATGAAATAAACAAGGATTCGAATCCCTAGAACTCTCTTTGACTCTTGCAATTCTCCCTTTGATATTTTCTTTGCTTGATTTTTCTTTTTCCCAAAATTGAAATTCAATATTTCAATCCTCAAATAAAATTGATTCAATTCTAGAATAGCTAAGTAACTTGACCTTCCCAATTGGATCTCTAGTGGAAACGATACTCGGACTTAACTGTTTTATATTATAACTTGACCCGTACACTTGCGGTAAACACTAAAAGTGCGCATCATTAGGCATCCCAGACACGCTCGCTACCTAAAACAAGCAAACAAACAAAGAAGAAAACGTGAGCCTAAAGCCCAATGAGTGACTGAATTTATCTAATTACTATTAAACTACTTGAGTTAACATGAATCATCAATACCACCACATATTTATATAAATAGAAATTCCTAAGTTAATCCATGCCATAGAACATTAGTAGTACAATTATCCCTTCCTAGCTGTGGCGGAGCGAAGCTCATCGCACTCAACCTCGTGTACCAATCCTCATCACTCTCATATTCAAATGCTTTCACACTTCGTCCCTCAGCACTAAGTTTTACTATGTCGGAGTTCCCATGTGCCTTCACACGTGATCCCTTAGCACTGGGTTCCCTACCAAACCACTGCTCAAGTGCCTTCACTCATGATCCCTCAGCACTTGGCTATCATATATTGGATTTCCATATGCCTTCACACAAGGTCCCTGAGCACTGGAATCCATTTCAACCAACTACTCAAGTGCTTTCACTCATGGTCCCTCAGCACTGAGTATCATATAACATTCTTTCTTACAGCACAACACAAATATTCGATAACTACACCATATGATAGTTTCCACTCACCCAATACTAATAAAACATGCTAAGAGTATTCGTTATATTAAACAGGAAGTCACTCACTACTTATCCTGACCCTTAGCGGATTATATGCCTTCCCGAGCTCTTCTTAACCTGTAAATACACATTTCTCACGTTAAGTTTTCCTTGAACTTCCTTTCCATGATCATTAAGTATGCATATTTAGACTCTATTCTCGCTCCATTGCTCCATTACCGAGACTCTCCTTTTTCCAAAAATATTCAAAATTAGCGTTACTCTATGTCCGTAGCGAGATTACCAGCGAAAACACACAACAGGTGTAACACCCCACCCAAGATATTATATATACTTCTATATCTATACCCAGGAGTGAGTGTTATCTAATCTGTATTCTATTATACATTATTGTAAATGCATTAGTATATCACAACTAGATAATGAAATGCTCGGCCTTACAACATTATAACAAAATTTCGTAATAAGATCGCATCTTAAGTAAGTTTTTAAAGACTAGGTTTGGAGTTTACAAATATGTCTGGTGAACTTACATATGCCACTCAAACTAAGTGCAACTTCTACTAAGGGATAAGGTTTACAGATTTCCAAATTACAAAATTCTATTTTGGCACAGACGAATCTTGATGGTAGGCTAGGCACCCCGAACACGCTTGCTACCTGGAAAAGAAACATCAAAGAAACAAAATCTATGAGCTACATTGCTCAGTGAGTGACTACTAAAATATAAATTCAATAATATTATAACTACAATCTTTGAAATGAACTGCTTAATCATGCCTTATGTCACGCTTCATAACCTTATAGATGACTATAACCTGTAAAACACTATCGGTACATAAATGATTTTCTTTTCATTAAACTTTTGTTGAGGCGGAGCGAACTCAACGCACTCAACGTCAATAAGCCTTAGCTGTGTGGAGTAATCTCAACACATCAGCGTCAAATCCCTTCTATTTTGCTCATAAATCTATCTGATCTCGGGCTGCCCGTGTACCTTCCCATGTCCTTCGGTACCAGGGTCCCAGGAAATTACTTACTCACCGTCTTTAAATCCTTAGGTGAGAGTTTCATATAATTTAATTGCTAGGGCTGCCCATATGCCTTCATCTAACCTTCAGCATTGGGTCCCATTCGACTCTTTCTCTAACACAGAAGCACATATAATACATTTAACATAAATTAGCTGTAATCATGATATCTCAAAATTCTTGAACATTCATCTAATAACTATCTTGATAAAACTTAGAACGTTATCTGTTATGTCTCAAATTTAATCTCATATCTAACAAGATAAGTGTTGGTTCATATACAAAAGCACATTTCAACTCCTACTTTAAAGATAGCATTAGACATATAGGAAATGATACTGAATTTAAGCTTATCTCAAGTCATAAAGTCACTCACGACTTATTCCGAGCTCCGAGCGGGTTATACGCTTTCCTTAGCTCTTCTTGACCTGTAAACATACCTTTTTCATGTTAGACATTTCCATCATTCCTCCTTATATTCTTTATGTTTACTTAGATATCTTAAATATAGGTTTTTATCACTAATTTTTCTTCCGTTTACCACTTCCTATAAGGAGCGAGATTTTAGACTAACTGCTTCTAACCATGCAGCATCAGCGATACTCAGCCTCATTAGATTAGCGATATTACCTTAATCAGCGATACTAAGCGAAAGTCAGCGAGAGTTGTGAGATGCAAGGCCCCTTGCGTTACCAGCGACACTTGTCTCGCTGATCACCCTCTAATTCTTAACGATACTCCCTTCCTAGCGACCCCCGATGGTTATCGTTCTTCTTCTTCCTTCTCTAACCTGTTCTCAAACTGCTAAACATCGAATTCCAGCCAAAGAATCAGATCTACCATTCCTCAACAAACTTATAAAGAAGTGAACTTCCTAACTTACCACGAGATTTCCAACTCTACCACTTCTTCGCTAAGAAAACCATCTTTCAATAACTTCAATTGCTTCGTATCAACTAACAGCTTTCACAGTAGCACAATTCCGAATGTTTCTTCCTTTAAAACTTCGCGGCAGCTTCAACTTCCCAGCTTGCTCTTCTTCAAAGCACCATATGATATCTAAACCTTCATCAACCGTCAAGCTCTGGTTTCAGTTCCAATTTCACCATGGAAATGGTCTGGTTCCTACTTAACTACGGCTTAAACAGTTTCTTCGATCTCTCCTCGTTGTTCTTCTGTGAAAAAGGGTAAATCGGGATTTGAACTATGTCTAAAAGTGTTGATTGAGTCGGCGTACTTACTTATATATATACATACCACCGACTCACCAATACGGCCATCACCTCCTTACATAGGTTGGCCGACTCAACCTTCCGTGCAAAGCTTCAGCAACGCATAGCTTACACCTGTTTTACAATTGTTCAGTGCCCAGTCGTCGCATACCTACTTAATGCATAACTCTATCGGCTCTTCTTTTAAGGTACCAATACATACCAACCTTCAACACATAATGACTTTCAACACCTTGTGGCCCTTAACGCCGCATGGCCGTCAACGCCACATGGCCGTCAACGCCTAGTGACCTTCAGCAAAATCTCAACGCATAGTTCCACTAACGCATGGCCAACACTTAGCCACTTCTGCTTCATATTGTTTAGGCCATTTTTTTTTAATTACTGACCATTTCATAGTTTCTTCTCAACTTGCCAAATGTCCAATAGGCTCGCCGTATTTCTCTACCGCATAATACCATACGTTGCCTCAATTACATGCTGTCAAGCGATTCTACCATGCGTCCAACTTCACTTCTCAACTATTCAAGATTCGTTCAACTCAACCTTTCTATCAAATCCTTCTAATTCCAATTCCCTCAACAGCCCATGTAAACTAACACTCAAACACAACCATTCTTGTCCTACTTCTTTCCTTAATAAGCTCTTCCACGAAATAATCTTAGAAAAAGGGTGTGACAACAGGACACTGCACTAGCGAGACCGGAATGAACGAGACTAGCGAGATTACCTGAGGAGCAAGACCTAGCGAGACCCAGCGAGATTTGTGAGACGGAATGTAACAGCCCAGACCACCCAGTATACGATATTGTCCGCTTTGGGTTATCCCTCACGGTTTTGTTCTTGGTAGGGTTGCACCTACCAAAAGGCCTCGTACATAGAAAGGTATCCACCCCCTTTATAAGGAAGGCTTCGTTCTCCTTCCTAACCGATGTGGGACAATGTAGAGCCAGGGTCAACGCCATAGCCCTTACAATCTCCCCCCTTAACGAGTCAAGCGTCCCCGCTTGACCTACCTGAGGTTTTAACATTGATTCGAGCACCGGCTCTAATACCATTTATAACAGCCCAGACCACCCGCTATACGATATTGTCCGCTTTGGGTTATCCCTCACGGTTTTGTTCTTGGTAGGGTTGCGCCTACCAAAAGGCCTCGTACATAGAAAGGTTTCCACCCCCTTTATAAGGAAGGCTTCGTTCTCCTTCCTAATCGATGTGGGACAATGTATAGCCAGGGTCAACGCCATAGCCCTTACACGGAAAGCCCCCTTGCGTCCCAGAGACACTCGTCTCGCCACTTACACTTCAATTTCTCGGTGACACCTGCCTTCTAGCGACACTCGACAGTAGAGTTTTCCTCTTTTCCTTTTTGTTCTTACTTCTATCTGTTAAAAATCATATTTCCAGCCAGATTTAGAACTTCTTTCATTCTACAAACTTGTAGAGAAATAAGTCCTTTATCTTACCTCAAAGTCTCATACTGAAAGTCCTCTTCATTTGAGAGATATTCCCAAACAACCCCGAATTGCTACTAATCGTCTAGCAATTCAGCTCCGATCTCTTCTACCTGGAGTTTAACACACATTTACTCAAATTCGGCAAAAGTATCCTTCATAAAAATTGCTAGAAATCGAGTTAACTTACTAACCTCAAAATTTCGACCCTAGCCACAGCTTCCACAGTTCGTTCTTCTCCAAACACTGAACGATACTCAGATTAAGCAATATCAGCCAAACTCTCTATTCCAGCCTTAGTTCCTCCACGAAAACGATGAGAATTCCACCCCAAACCAACATAAACACCTTCTTCTACCTCTCTTCATTGTTTAGCTTCGAAATGGGATCAACTCGAGCTCTGAAATGTGATTAAAAATGATTGAATACTCAGTCCACTCATATATATATATATATATATATATACCACCGACTTAATCTCCACTTCATCTCTATATAATTACTGTCACACCCCTTCCCGAATTATCCTCCATAACCCGAGAAGAGATGTGAAGACAGCAGTTACCGACTACCCTATCAAATAACCCACTGTCAAACTCATATTATTACCTTTTATACCCTTCTTAGGACGGTAATACCATTATCACGCTCTCGACAAACCTCGACTTCGATCGGCAACGAGAACTGTCATGCTACCTGAAAATAGAAAACATATGAAAAGGGTGAGCTAACAACTCAGTGAGTAACAGTTTCTGAAAAACATTATACTTTAACTGTAAAACTGATTGAACTCGTATAAAATATCACACTTCAAATCAGTTTATAACATGATCAGTTCTTTGTTATATCATATATACATATCTGTTTAGAATAAATAATATAAATCTCATTCATTCAATATACTTTTTCCTTAGTTGAGGTGGAGCAGTGCTCAACGCTCCTCAACGTCGATTTTCATTCCTTATCTTTTCCTTAGTTGAGGCGTTTAACGCTACTCAACGTCGATTATCCTTAGTTGTGTGGAGTAATCTCAACACATCAGCGTCGTATATATATATTCTTCTATGTGCACATAGATATCATTACTCGGGCTACCCATATGCCTTCCTTTTATCCTTGAGCATTGGGTCCCATTTCTATATCTAGGTTACCCATATGCCTTCCTCTAGTCCTTGAGCATTGGGTACCTTTTATAATTCGGGCTGCCCACAATGCCTTCTACGAGTCCCTGAGCATTGGGGTCCCTTTTCAAAGTTTATATAACACCATACATATTTTGGAAACATTATATTAATAACGCATAATTTAACCATTTCGAAATCTCACATCATCAGCATGCTAAATTCAATTTCCAGCTTTAATATCAAACAGCATGCTTTTCATAAAGTTTATTTTCAGATCTTTCTTGAAATCATATAATACCATGCTTTTCAGAAAAGTCATGAATATAAGTATTAATCAATCACCATGCGTGTCATGAACTCATAGCAAATATCCAGCATTCTCAAAGTTTTCAAGTAAAACGCATGCTCTCAGCTGGCTCATGTTCTTTTGTGTATGTATAAACGCATGCTCTTATCTCTATAAACAACTTATTCATATGCTTTATATATGAAAATGCATGCTTTATTTCATTGGAAACCATATAATTATATTCATAAAGAACTCATTTATATTTTGTAAAACGCAGGTGTTACTCACCTGTACTTGCCAAAGAATACTTCTTCTTCCTTTCCTCTATTTCCTCTTCCCGAGCTTCTTGGACGTAGCGTTCTAATCTCAGAAACGCAAGGCTCCATTTCCTCTGTCAACTCGGTTGGACGCAACCCTGCCCTTCAACGCAAGGTTGATAACTACCACAAACCTTACCCTTCGACGCAAGGTTGATTACTTTTGCGAAGTGCATCCCATCTCTTCTTTACTTCTCTTTCGGATGTGTCACCCTTACTTGGACGCAAGGTCCAACTTGAATGTATCACCTAACTTTGGACATCGCGTTCACCTTGGACATTATGTTTGTCCTCAACGCAAGGCCGACCCCTTTTAACGCAAGACCACTTCTTTACATAAAATAGCTAAGTTGTCAAATACCTTCTTTCTTGGCCGCAGACTCCTACTACGGACGTCCTTGCTGCCTTCTTCTTCTCTTTTTCTCTTTAGAATTCTTCTTTGAGAGTCATCAGTCGCTCCTTTTCTCTCAAAGTTCTATTTATAGGGAGCTTGCCACCCAACTTCTTCTCTCCTTTTGCCACTTGTTTGCCACATGTCACGCTGCATGCTTAATTAACCATGCATTAGTCCAAGTGTCACCTTGCATGAAACACTTGACATGTCTTCAACACCTTCTACTGATAAGGTGTCAAATCTATAGAAGCCACCTGGCCTTTATAAGCTTATCTTATGCGTCCAACATTTCCAATGAATAACTTTTATTCAACACAATGCCCTCATGCGTTCGTTGAGTTTCCTTTAAGGCTTGAGCTTCACTACTCACTTTTCTAACTCTCAACCAACTATACTACTGTCTTTGACGCATAGAGATAACTCTGTCTTCAACGCATAGGGACCTCAACGCATGACAACCTTACCAACGCATGGTAAGCCAAGTACGTTTTTTCTCCCGCCAATGCGGCAACTACTTCAGCTCACAACAATCATTCGTGATCACCTTCAACGCATAGCCTCACTATTATAAACCAGTGCTTACACAATGCCACTAGGCGTTAGTGACAACAAATCCTTCTCAAGCTTTTCCTCTATTCGTTGGTCCTGATGCGTTCACCTTCATCCTGCGTCCAATGACCATCTTCCTATCCTTGAACATTCCTTGATTATTCCCAAGGTTATTCTTTTAACCTTTTCCTTGCATTTAAACTATTTCTCTTAAGATAGATTAGCATGCGTTCACCACATGCTCCAGTTTTTATGTTTACTTCACAACCTTCTACTTTCCAACACTTGAAAATATCCTATGATAGAAGTCTATGTGTTACTCAATTTGCTATAGTATTCTATCTTTCCGAGACTTAAATCTCTTTCAACACTTCACAACATAACTTCCTTCCTTTCTTGCTTAAGCATCTTACCATCGCCAATGCGTATTTCTCTTATGCGTTTCACTTCTTTCCCTTCTCGGTTTACTTCCATGCGTCCACCCTTACCATGCGTTACCTAGCCCTGACCATGCGTCCAACATGGTCTTTTACTTCTTTTCTTCATAGACTCTTTAACGCATAGGTTTCTTAAGTAGGGTGTGACAATTACTAATCGACGCATACCTTCTTCCAACGCATAGCTGTGCTACCTTCTAACGCATAGTGGCCTTCAACACATAGTGACCTTCCACGTATAGTGGCCTTCAACGCATAGTGACTTCCTTCCTTCACATATGCGTCCATGACGAGCTACCTTCTTCAACGCATAGCTACTAGTGGTCTTGTCAAGCCTCAGACCTACTTTCAACGCATAGCCCCACCAACGCATGACCAAAACTTAGCCACTATTGCTCCCACACAACTCGGCCAACTTTCTCTACTCAATGCCCATCTCATAGTCTCTTCTTAACTTGCCTTCTCCCAATGTCAGGTACAGGGCTTACAGCTAGCGCAGCATCAGCCAGTGCCTAGGCGCTAGGCAACGTTGGCCAATTTACCCTTTTGCACTCCACTTGTTGCTAAAATGCTTCGCTTTGACCCAAATTTCGTTTGGAAGGTCTTGATAGTCTCCTTTGTTCGTTTTCCTGTCAAAATCACTAGAATAAACATTAAATTCATGTAAACTAACAAGATTTAGGCCAAGATTAAATAGCTCCTTTGGGGAGCTAACATCAAGGTAACCAAACGTAAATAGTTGATGTTTTGAATTGAAAAAGATGTAGAAATAATAAACAATAATGAGTGAACAATGATACAACTATACTCCGACCATTCAGGCAATGTGCCTTGAGCAATGTAGCCATATCATACCAAGACAGTGACTTAGCATGGGCAAGAAACTTCTTCCATTTGGTCTTGTGTCAAGTTCCTTTTGAAGTTCTAAGCAGTTAATCCTATATTTCTATGGTTAACTGGTCCTTAGATTGATTAAGCACGATTCATTTACCATATGGTGTACCTTATTTCTAAGGCTACATGATCGTCCTATTTCTAGGCTCTTGGCCCCATAAACTATGCTACAATAATAGTTCACCAAAGAGAAAATGAAAGTAGGTAGAAAAGAAATAAAATGGTGATGAAAATTGATAAGAACAACCCCTTTGGAACACTATCAATGTCACACCCTCTCCTAAGTTACCCTCTTAACCTAGGAAAAAATGTGATGACAGTAGACATCCCTTTTACAACATCTACTATCAACCTGTACTTCCTTTAATTCATAAACTATAGCACCTGATAAACAGTTCATATTCACATACAACAACATCCTCAAAACTCATAAACATGCCAAACATAATTTACATAGTCCAGATCATATACAAACTTAAACATTCACACAACTATAAGTTCCCAACTCTCAAATCCTTTCATGTACGATGCCAAAGTCTTAGATACAAATTATACAAGGTCTACAAACTAGGAGTAGCTGAATCAAACGAGGCTGGTGTAGGCTAAGCACCGTGGATTCGCTTGCTACCAGGAAAACATAAAGTTTAAAGAAAATCAGTTATCTAGGTTGCCCATTAAGTGACATATTTAGGAAAACTCTAACTCAACATAAAAACATAAATCATGTTCAAATAATAAGTAGTAAATAATCAAAATAGCTTATCATGAAAACTCATAAATCATATTATTTGGCTTTTAAGATAACCTTAGTTGAGGTGGAGTGGAGCTCAACACTACTCAACGTCGAAAACATCCTTAGTCGAGGTTCGAGTAATCCTAATGCACCCAACATCGAAATAACCTTAGTTGATTTGTAGTAATCTCAACACAACAACGTCATATCTCTTTCTATGTGCACATACGAATATCTAATCTCGGACTGCCCATATACCTTCTCATGTCCTTCATACTAGGGACTCATAATAATATTAGGGTTGCCCATATGCCTTCTCAATGTTTTTCAGCATTGGGTCTCATTTTAAAACACATTTTAGAAACTAGCATGCTTTGAAAATAAATTGATGATAAACAAGAGTTCATGAAATCTCAGAGTTTCTCAAGTCAATCATCAAGTAATATGCTTCATAAAACTTAAGATCATAAAACAGCATGCTTTCAAATTCAATTTCAAGTATAAATCATATTTTAAGCTCATGCTTAAAAATTCATGCTTACTCAAGAAAAACTTGTGAGAAAATACACTTTAAATCATGCTTCATAAACATTATTGAGCATACTAGAAACAATGAGGAAGTAAAGCTCATTTTAAATAAAATTGTCATTCACTACTTATCTTGGGCTCCTAATGGGTTATATAAACCTCCTTAGCTTCTCTTGGCTTGAAAATAAATTAATTTCCTTCATTAAGCTTCTTTTAAATCCTCTTAAGTCATAGCTTAAGTCAATTGGGTCTTAAATATGGAATTTTAACCCAAAATGACCCACCACCAACCAAAAACTTGATAAAAATTTTAAGTGTAGCAAACTGTTCCTAAGCATGTCCTCTAGCCCCACCTAGCTCACGCACAGTTTACCTAGCCCATCATGTGCGGCAAATCACGCCCAACCTTAGTGCCTCACACACACTGGCACCCCTGCGCGAAAATTCCTACACACACGCAGGCAAAATAACCTCAAAAGAGGCAAAGCATGCACTCGTTCCTCGACTGCTCACACTGACAGGGCCTCGATCTCCTGCTTGCCAGATGCCCTCGTTGTCCACTTACTTTGCGCACTAGCACACCTCGCTCAACAACCTGCACGCTCGCACCATCAGTGGTATGTCAGCTTGCCTACTGGGCGTTCAAAATATCCAAAATAACCTCAAATGAAATCTTACCTCCGGTCGTTGCTCGAGCTCTCATGCACACCTTCCGTCTTCAACCTTGACCCAAACACACCCGACAACCTCCAAATCACTATATACACTTCAAGCTACCAAAATTAATGTTTCTAGCCAAATTTAGACTTTCCTTCCGCTTACATACTTGTAGATAAATGTCTTAACTAGCTTACCTTAAAATTTCAGCTTCTAATTTCTCTTCTTTCGCCAGATATCACTAAATCTTTACACCCTGCTATAGATTGCTCGACAGCTTGAACAACCTTGAATCCTCGACGAGTTCCTTCTTTTCTCTCAATGAATTTTCTCTCTACAACCCTCTCTCTGAAATTAGACTCAATTAAGAGAATTTTGGTAGAAGAACTTTTCAGATAGCACGAGTAATTTGCTCAAACCGTGAACTTTTCAGATAGCACGAGTAATTTGCTCAAACCGTCCTTCAACATCGAACCTTTTATTTATAACATTCACTGGAACTTCATGCAAAACCTCAGCTTGACACTTGCTTACCAACGCCACAATCAACCTTAATTTGACACCTAATCAGACTTAATTAATATTTAAATGTCATACTTATCTATTTAGGAAGAGTCATGGACGCATCACCTCACAACTTTCTCTTCTACGCATAGTTGACAACTCTTTTGAGGTTCTTCTCCTTCTCTTGGCTACATGAGTCGCACGCAGCCTTAAGACTTGATGCCCCTCTAGGATGCATCACCCCTCTTGCAACAGCGCATCAAAGATGCAACCCCATCACTTGCACAACACACACTAGGATGCATCCTTTCCTTGTCAACGACCTTAAGCCAAGCACTCTAAAACGTATCCTACCACACTCGCCTACACACTTCAAGCCACACACTTAGCCTTCCAAAACGCCTCTTCCATCACCCATCTAGCACTCTTATGCACGCATCAACCTTAAGATTTAGACTCAGCCACCCATATGTTCTCCACGCCCCAAACAAACACTTAGCCAATTTTTTTCCAATTTTTTCTCCTTTCTATGTTGGCCACTCACCTCATCAGTACACACACAACCCGACTACTTCACACCTAAATTGGCACTCAGCTACTTCCCCTTTTAAGCAAAATGCATTGTTCCTTAAAACACTTCATCCCACAGCTAAGTCCACAAGCAAGTCTTCCTTGAGTCTCTCCTTTATCCACGCCTCTTCAAGCCTAAACAATGAAAAAATTTCTAAGTTCACAACCTTCTACACAACTAGTTTAGCTTTAAAAATATGGAAATAAAAGTAGGGTTTACAATCAAACTCTCAAATTGATCCCTAGACTCAATTCTCCTCTTACAAGGTCGAATTTCGTCTCTACACTTTACTCTCACGAGGTAGGGATAACCTAGAGTTAAAGTACTTTAGAGAAACCACCGTTCATGAAGTTTGTAACTGAGAATGGAGGGCTTTCTCGAAGGAAGGTGCGGCTTTGCTTGGGTTGTCTCATTGTTGATCATGGAGGCCTTCTCATCCTTTTATAGGCCTCCAAACGGTTGTAGGCTAGCCAAAACTGAAGTTCCAGGGGTTGACTGGCTGATTCTGGCGCTAAAAAGCAGGTTAGGACTGAAGGAATTGGAACTGAAATTGATTGGACCGACTTTTGAATTTTAGGGTTTTGATGCGGTCGCATTGACTTCAAGCGATATAGGCACATCACATCATTTTCTCCAAAACTATTGATTTTACCTGCCAAAATTCACAAATTCACCGTAAATCAATAAAAATTAACTTTTGGCTCTTCAATGAACTTAAGGCAAAACATATGCAAATGCTCATTTTTCTAAGTAAAAGTATGAAAATAACAAGCTAAAAAGATTAGCTAACGAGCTTGAATGGTCATACCAAATAATTTTGAAAAGAAAAATTCATCCTTCAAATTTCAACATTTGGTAGCCCAAAACTCCAAGGTGCCATAAGCATCACCCTAGGTAAATTCTTTTCCCTATTTCTAGCTTGTTCTAACCTTTTGCTGATTAATAACTTAAGCATCGAAGGTTTTTGGGCAAGCATTACACTGATGTTCTCTGATTTTCTTTTTTCCAAGTTGTCTTGCTTCCCCTAAATTACAAGTTTACCGTTGAGTCACATGAAAGTCAAGTGAGTTATCCTATCTGGATTTTGCCATCAACAGTTTTGAATTTTTCATCAACAATTATAAACTATATTTTGAGTATAAAACAAATTTGATCCATTGTTATAATTTTTATTATTTTCGCATTTAAAATTAAAATTAAAAAAAAAAAAAAAAAAAAAAAAAAAAAAAAAAAAAAGCCATTGGATTTTCCTACCTCATCCACATTTAAAACTTTCCTCATAAAATCACAAAATTGAATTTTATTTTGTTTTATGTAAAAATATATATTTTATTCATGTAGTTTGGATAAACATGTGGGAAGCATGCAGACAACGGTTGTAGTGTTTTTGTCTTTTCAAATGAAAATGCAATGAACGGTTCCAAACCTAGGCATTAGAAGCAAGTGGGCATCTTGTTCATGAGAGTTGTGGGATTTCAATTTGGAAGTTACAATAATAATCCACCATTTATTTTCATTTCAACACGTGTACAATACCATTTCAAATTCTACATGCAATTACTAATAGGTATGAAAAGATTTCCGTACTCCCCATCTTATTATTTGCTATGTCAACATGCCTTTTAAAATTAGGATGTAGTCTACTAAATATAATTACATAATGGGAAAGATTTTCAACTACGGTCCCTCTATTTATTGTGTGCCATGGTGACATATTTTTAAAAATAAAGTGGGGTCCATTGATAATGTGAGGTCTAAAATTTATAGTGCGACAAAGAGAATATGTAGTATGAGGATGCTAGAAATTTTCTCGTATGAAATTCACAAATATATGAATAACAAATTTCTAGTGTGAAAAAATAACGTATAGTACTCTTGTAGTCCTAGAAAAATATATTTTTCACTTTCTTTCCTTCTTTATTTTTTGAAAAATATCTTTTTATCTCTAAATTTTTAGTATGGTTTTTATTTAGTCCCTAGTGGTGTTAGACAACTACTAAATTTTAAGTTTAGTTTCAATTTGCTACATTAGTTTCAAGATTTAAAATTCTTACTCTTGAGTTTTCAATAATGCATTTTTAGATATTTTGATTAATTTTCCACTAGTTATATTGAATTTGTTTTTCATTAATTTTCTGTCACTATTAGATTTAATTTAAATCTTCACTTCATAATTATTTTTAATTAATTGAAAGGTTAAATAAAAAAAAAAAATAACATAGATACTCTAGGGTAAAAGAATAAAATCTACCCAAATCTAAAGACTTTAATGGAAACTTTACTCAAAATTGAGGGATTAAAAAAGAATTTCTGTTTCTTTTTTTTCCTTTTTAAGACGGGAAATAAGTTGAAACTCAATATCTTCTTATAAGATGGGTGAATTTGAGTATAATTTAGTGGGAAATTTTACTTATGATCTTTCTTAGAGTTTAAAATTTTGATCACACCCCTACATATATTTGTTATACTAAAGATTAAAATATCAATGTTGATATAGATGCCGAGATTTTAATTTTATGGATATATCAATAAAATATCTATATCAATGAATATTTCTATAAATATGAATGTTCATGAAAATTAATTAACTTAATAACTAAATTATTTTTGTAATGTTCCGAGTGTAGAAAATGGATATAAATGAATTGAAATCATATCCGAACGAGAGGGATCTTGAGAATATGAAAGTATGGTTCAAAAAGGCTTAAAAGAATTAAAATTTATTTCTTATCTAACAAGGTGCACTTTCCTTTTCGGAGGCTTAATTAAAAAAACTCCAAAGTTAAGTATGCTTAGCTTAGAACAATTTTATGTAGAGTGATCTCCCGAGAATTTTCTTAAGAAGCATGTGAGTGAGGACACAAACAAAGATGATGTTGCCAAGTTGCAGGGGCATGTTGGGCCACCAATTAGGTCCAAATCCTAAGTTCACGGCGAAACAATTTTACTATCAAATTAAGTACTTATTGATAACCTCTAAAAAAATGTTATAGATGCTTTGACTACTATTCATTTTCATATTATGATTAATAGATAATAACTTTTTATATTTTATGTGTTTTTATAAAAGATTTCAAATATGTCAATTAATTCTTAATAGCAATGTTGACCCCTCTAATTTATGGATATTGATAGCTATAATGACATACCAACATATATTTAAATGGTTTGGTTATGCTAAAAAATTTACCCATAAACATGTCAGGTTGATGGATCAATTTTCATTCTAAACTTTCAACTTCATCAAATTAGATCTCAAATTTAGTTAGATGTTACAATTTATACCCTCTATTCATTTCTCTAATTTTCACACTAATTTTAACAAAGCCAAGCAATCTAAAAATCCCACTAAATCAATGTGTACCTTTTCCATTAACTCTATATATATATTATTTTGTTGTATTTCTCTTATTCGTCTTCTTCCTCTTCACTTTTCTTCTCTCTCTCTCTCTTCAAACTCCCATCACATTTCCCTTCCTTCTTCTTTTCCTTTTTGTATCACCCTCTATTTTATATTTTTTATTTCCTAGTTCTTTTTTTTTTTTTTTTTTCCAAATGTAAATGCACAATAACCCAAAATTCAACACCTACATCTCTTTCTAATTATCCCTAATCTATAGGGATTAATTAGGAAGAACGAAACTTACACAAAACTTGAAATTCTCGTTACTTCTCTAGTTGAACACCCAAAGGAGCAAAATAATTGGCTTATAGAAAAAGAAAATCCCTTGAAACTTAGAAAACTAACTAGAACTCTTTCGGGAAAAAAAAAAATAATAATAAATAAATAAAATAAACTTAGAAAACTAATTACCAATTTTACCTCCAAAATAGACCTTATTCAAGCTTGATTCAAGTTTAAGATATAAAACCACAAGTTCTTCCTGCGTTTTTCTTTTTCTCTTCAACTTCCCTTTTCTCCCATTCTCTTTCTTCAAATTTATTTTTATTTTCCGTTTAAATTTATAATGGAAAGATGAAAATGGGGTGTTTACATATAAAAAGTAAAAAAAAAAAGTTTAATACTATTTTTAATTTTCAAAACTTAGCTTTATTTATTAAAATATTAATCTTAAAACTAATAAAATAACAAAAACAAATATATCAATGGTAGTATTTATAAGTTTAATTTTTAAAAATCAAATAGTTATCAAACATGACTAATAAATAAATAAAAAAGTAAGATAATTTTTTATTTATTTGATAACGTTTTTAAAATAATGAATAAAATTCAACTTCAATTATAAAATGTTTCTTAAATTTGAAAACAAGACATACAATATAAACGAAAACGTTATTAAATAGGGTAGGGCGATTAATGTCCTAAAAAGGTCCTACCTCCTAATTCTAATTCTTATTGAAAAACACTTTAAATTGATAGATATCTAGAAGTCGCGATTGCAAGGCCTAAAGGGACAGTCCCCACCAATTAGTCAGGTGATAAGGATCAAACAAACCAATCCTAAAACGACACTCTCCATTCTCATCCCTCTATTTATACTCATTTCCCCCCAACTCTTTCATACCAATTTCAATTTCTCCTCTTTCTCTTTTTCTCTTTTTCTTTTTTTTTTTTCCTTTTAAAAATAATTTAAAAAATTCTAAATTATCATTTCTGATTTTCATCACTATGATTCGTTTTTTGCGACGATCTTCCTCTCGGAATTTATTCTTCGGCTTTCTCAACCAAAACCTTCGCTATTCCGAGTCTCCAGTGGCGGTCCGGTTCGGCGGTCGTCAGACGGAGCACCACACGAGATTACTTTGGCCGACATGTCGTTTTGAATCCACCGAAGCCGCGCGACATGTAGATCAACTTTATCTTCCTAACCACGATGATCAGGTTTGGTTGTTTTATTGTCTATCCCTTTTTAACTTTTTCTGTTCCATCATGCATGTGATTTTTTTTTTTTTTCTTTTTCTCTTTCTTTGAATATTATTATTCTCATTCTTCCTCTTTTTTAATGTGTAAAAATTGGTTGACAACCATTTCTTATCAAAAGTTAAATTACAAATTTAGTCCTTATAATTTGGAGGGGTTAGAATTTAATTTTTATAATTTAATAAAATTTTCATAAACAATCCTTATAGTAGGACTATTTGTGAAATTTTTATCAAATTTCAAAAAATATTTGAGGCTCTTTTAAAATATAGCAAAAAGAACAAAAAATTTACAAATATAGCAAAATTTTAATGTATATATGCAATAGATCACGATAGACTATTATTATCTGTGTCGTCTATCGCAATCTATCGCAGGTAGATTATGGTCTTTCGCAGATAAATTGTGTATTTTGCTATTAGTTTTAAATTTTTTTAGTAGTTTTGTCATTTAAGATAATTTCTCAAGTATTTACGAGGTTCTATCAAATCATAAAGATTAAATTCCAACTTTTAAAATTATATGGAATAAAATTTTAACTTCTTTCAAACCATAAACTCTAAATTTGTAATTTAGCATAAAATAAATAGTACAACTAAAATATAATTAGGAACCAAGTTATATATACTTTTAAGAAATTTGGTATGTTCGAAACAAATTTGAAGTTGTGATGAAAATATTTAAAATGAGGTAGGGTGTGTTTGGCATAATTTTTAAGTGTTTAATTCAAAAAAAATAAGCTAAGTCATTTTGGAAAAAATTGAAATTTTTGGCAACTACTCAAAATAGGTTTTAAAATGTACGTTAAACCTTTACTATCAAAAGAATTTAAATAAAAATGAGTTTTTTAAAAATACTTTTTTTATCAAGTCAATCAAAAACGGGCGCGTAAACTTTATGGTCAAACAAAAACAATAATAATTCTAATTTCAAATGATTTTAAAAGCCTCCTATACCTCCTAAATAGCCACTATTTATAGCCTAAAAAATAACTTAAATAAATAATTAACTAAATTCATACTATTAAGTACTAATTAAGCTCAAATTAATAGCTAAACTAATTTTAACTAAATTTTACAAATTATCTAACAGTTGATTCCATTTTAAAGTTTAGGGATAAAAATGGAAATTTTCTAATTTTAAAGAGATATACAACTGAAATTTATCTTAGATTTTAAGGGTAATTTGTATAATGTAATTAACTTATATCAGGAAAACTTAGTGACAAACAACACAAAAATTCTTACTAACTAGTTTTGGTTGTGCTCACATTAATAATAATAATAATAATAATAATAATAATAATAATAATAATAATAAAAATAAAAGGTCTTTGGTCAAGCTGTCTTCTTCTATTTTCTCTGTAATTTTGTTGTTTCGATGTATTTTTCAAAAAAAAAAAAAAAATTAAAAAAACGGCATGTGTGTATACATATTTGGATAATTTAGTTTAATTTTAATATATTAATATTTTTCAATTGAATCTGAAGTTATGAATTATATCCTTGAGAATGGATAAGGATGTGTTAAGGTGTAATCCATGTGAAAATATGTAACTTAATAATCAATTAAAAGTACTAATTTTTAAAAAAAAAATTAAAAACCTTTGTTCTTCCATAACTTTTTTTTCTCTATAAAGCTTTTTTTTGTTTTAATTTTTCTATTTTCAATTTTGCTACTTAATTTGTCCATCTCTTAAGGTGTAATACTGTCATTTAATTTTCTTTGTAAAATAAATAAATAAAATAAAACTCACTCTCTTAAACTTTTCTTCAAAAGGACAGCAAAAATGACAATAGTTATTAAAGGATTTTTTTTTAAATAACTTATTTAAATAAAGAATGATAAAAGTAAGGTTGGGTCGAGAGTATTGACAAAAATAGGGTAACGAAATCGTGGACAGAGTCCACAATTTCCAAATGACATGTAAATGATGGACCTGATTCACGATTTACCTTCCACATGGCATGAAAATCGTGGACCCGGACCGGGTCCACGATTTGTCCGACGTGAGTTTTTTTTTTTCTCTCTCTTCTTCGTGACTCCCTCTCTTTCCCTTTCTTCTTTTCCCTTGTTTTCTCTTCTTCTCCTACATCTTCTTCTTCTTCTCCAACTCTTCTTCTGGTCCAAAATCTAACGCTACCAATAGAGGCGAATGTGAGAGCGAGAGACGGAAGAGACAAAAGAGAGAGCAAGACGTCTTCTTCTTCTTCTCTTGCTCTCGTCTTCGTCTCGCTCTCTTTTTCGTCTCTTTCGTCTCGCTCGTCTCTATCATCTATGTCGTCTCACTTGTCTCGCTCTCACTCGTCTCCCTTCTTTTCTCACTCACCCGGTGTTATCTCTCGCCCTCGCTCACTGGAGTTCGCGTCGAATTTTGAACCAGAAGAAGAAGAAGAGTTAGAGAAGAAAAAGAAAAATCGGAGAAGAAGAAGAAGAAAAGGGGGGAAAAAGGAAAAGAGAGGGGGTCACGAAGAAGAGAAAAAAGAAAAAAACAAGTTGGAAAATCGTGGACCCGAGGGCGAAATTGTGGACCGGGTCCATGGTTTGCATGCCATGTGAGGGTAAATCGTGGACCAGGTCCATGATTTACCTGCCATGTTGAAATCATGGACTCCGTCCACGATTTCGCTACCCTATTTTTGTCAATACTTTCAACCCAACCATATTTTTGTAGTTATTTATTAAAATAACAATATTGATCAAAATAACATTATTTATCAAAATAACCTTTATTAAAGTATATGTATATATTTTGTTTTTTTTTTTCAATTAGAAAAAAGTAAAATAATAGTATGTATATACACATACACGTATAATGATGACCTTTTTTAATAAAAAAAAAATGGATTGTATTTAATTTTAAAAACTTGTAAAATGATATAAATAAGAAAAATTATTCTAAATAATAAAATGGTTGAAAATATCTATAAATAATAGTAAAATATTATAGTCTATTTATGATAGATAGGGATAGACTACTTTCTATGTCTATCATAAAACAAATAGATATAAATAGTAGTGTATCATAAATAGACAGTAAAATTTTATTATATTTATAAATATTTTAATTTATTTTTCTAAAAATAAATAAATTATTTAATATTATTGCACATGGATAATATTTAATATTAAAAAAACTGTACCATACCGAATAATGTCACTAGCTCCGCTCCACATACTCTTGTTCCATTTAAATTGATTTGTACATTTTTTATTGTTTAAATTGAAATACAAGAGAATAGAAATATAATTTCTTTTTAACTTCAATAATTGTAATCTTTAACGTGATAATTAGTATATTATTAATTAGATTATGCTTGAATTAATTAGAAATTCAGAATTTTAAAAGCTACAAATATCCTAACCTGATGGAAATACAGCACATGTAAATTAAATATTACATCTAGATAATATATACATATATGATTAAAGGTAAACAATTATGATATATGAGTAAGATAATTTGGGGAAGAAAAATATTGTTTAAATGCATTTATGTTTTTAAGAAAATATCTTTTAGAATTATTACCTCTTCATTAACTTTTAATTTTAAATTCAATTGAATTAAATTAAAAAGAGTTGATTTGTTTTATGAGAATTCAAAATTAAAATAAGATGGACATATGAATTACGTAGTTTAATTTGTTTTACATTAATATAAGAAACTTAGGATGTCTAAACATTCTAAAATGTTCTTATGAGCGATATTTCAAGAGATTTGGATGTCCAAATATAGGTTATACATAAATATATACATATATGTATGTGTATATGTATATATTTTAATCTTTTTTTTTTTTTATTTCCATTATATAATTAATATAAATTGATATGTCCATTTAATAATATAAACCAATTGCAACTCTATGCAATTAACTTCATATTTATATTTTTCATTTACATGTAAAGTAAAATCTATTAAAATTGTACTATATATAATTCAATTTATTATCAATTGAAATATAAAGTGGAAATATTTATTGACTTTACTTTTCCAATAGTGATCATCCAATATTTTTTAAAAGAAAATAAACATTTTATATAATTTCTCTCACTTTTTTTCTATTATGATAATGCACATACATAATTATAAAAAATTCTCTAAAACCAAATACTATCAACCATATTATTTGGAAGAATTTCAAATCTAAAACTAAAATTATTATTTATTCTAATTTCTTTTTATAAAAATTTTAAAATTATATTGATTCTTTTATCAAATTAATATAAATAAAATTCATAACAATAAAATGTTAAATTATTGAAGACAATAAAACTGTTATTTAAATTTAATTATATTATATTAATGCATAAGTTATTCGAAAAAGAAAGAAATGGTCGAAATAATACTTCATTTCAAGACATTCAACTGCTAGCTTGAAGAATATAAATTAACGATTTGCTTAGAATTTATGTTACAATTTATTTATTCAAATATTTATTGGCATAGGAGTTAGATTTTCCAGGAGGAAGAGTTCCATTTACAAATGAAATGAGATTCATTGCTGAGTCGACCCAAAAGCGAGTTCCATGTTATCGTGTGCTTCATGAAAATGGAGACACTCTTACATCAAACAATTTCACGCAGGTGCTACTCTTATATATATTATTTTCATTATATCATTTTATTTCAATTAAATTGTTTAGTGAAGGAAAAAAAAAAACACATCAAAACTACAATGATTTGAAATTTCAAATTTGATTAAAATTGAGATTCCACAATATAAAGCACTTATTGCCATAGCATATCACTCTTAATTGATGTGAACCATAGACATTTAAACAATTGTTATAAATTTTAGTCTTTGTTCAATTTTTCGTAAATTCTCTACCTAATTTTAATAATAATAATAATAATAATAATAATAATAATAATAATAATAATAAAAGCAAATAAAGAACGCCAAAAATTCATGAATTTCAAGAAAAAAACCCACTCTCCCCCATAAAATTCATTTACAACCTCTTTTAAAAACTCATAAATTTCAAAAAGAAAAAAAGAAAAAAAAAAAAGAACTCTTATTTTTCTCTAAAATTTAATAATTTTGTACTTGATTAACATTTTATAATTCGACGAATGCAAAAAAATTGTTTTTTTATAAAGCTTTCTCAACTCAACCAATTCGATGAAATTAAAAATTGTGAGATAATTGATACACCCTCACTAAATTTAGAAGTGAGAATTTGTTATTGTTATTGGTATGTTTATTTACCTTTATTAATTCAAAACCAATTAAAAAAGAAAAGAAGAAAAAAGGAGAAATAAAAAGTAAAAAAGATTTTCTCGTATTTTAGTCCAATTCTATTGATGTAATATTTTAGTCTTTGTACTTCTTAATCGCTACATATTTGTCTCAATTGTTCGAACTTGATAGTTGAGGAAAGATGTAGCGATTAAGATGTACAAAGACATGATTACCCTTCAAACAATGGACACCATATTCTATGAAGCACAAAGACAAGGAAGAATCTCATTTTACTTAACTTCATCCGGAGAAGAAGCCATTGCCATCGCTTCTGCAGCTGCACTTCTTCCCGACGACGTCGTTTTGGCTCAGGTATATGAAATTATCTTAATTTTTTGTTTTAAGTTTTAGTTTGTCCTAACCTTTAGAATTTCAAACTGTTTATGATTTGTGTATATATATTCTAATTGATAAATTTGTTGAAAACAAGGTTTATGTATGTACCTTGGGTTCTTAAGTTTTGAAAATGATATTATTTCTATTTGATCTTTTGGGTTTTACAAGGGACAATTTTAGTCTCAAAAGTTAGAAAACTGTTGGAAATGGTTCTTGAGTTCTCTTAACCATTAGTAAAGTTATTTGACTGTTCAATTGTTGATTACACTAACTGCTTTTGGTAATATTATTTTAATTTAATAAGATTTTGTGATGATTTGTGTTAGGAGAAAAAAACCTCCCACTATTATTGTAAGAATAAACAGAAAAATAATAAACAAGAAAACTAGGAACACAAAAATTAACGTAGAAAAACTCCAAACCAGATAATAAACTATGAACCAAAAAAAATTTCACTATGTGAAAAAGTATTATCATACATAAATCTCTCTCTGGACCCAACTACAAGAGTACTATCTGACATAATTGTATTACTCACAGTCACACAACTAAGACATTATATATATAATTGTGATTTGAAACCAAATACAGAAACTCTTTTTATAGTGCTTGAAATTAATCATTACTTTGAATTTTTCGGATGTAAGATAATTGTACTTTTAATATTTTGTCACAACCTAACACAGATTAGTCACATTAGTACATAACAAACACATATTTTTAAGTCATGTTATCCATGTATTAAGCAATTAATGACAAAATAACAAGAAAATGAGGTAATTTTATTTACAATTTTAATTGGTTTGGCAGTATAGAGAACCCGGAGTGTTATTATGGCGTGGGTTTACGTTGCAAGAATTTGCAAATCAATGCTTTGGAAACAAAGACGATTATGGAAAGGGTAGACAAATGCCCATTCACTATGGTTCTAACCATCACAACTACTTTACCATTTCATCTCCCCTTGGGTAACTCTTTAATTCAATCAACTCACTTCTCTCTATCACAAATGATTTGATACTATATGTAACATCGTAAACTAGGTCAACGAGATAGATTAGGGGTAAATTTTTCCATACTATGATAGTACAATTTTAGAAATAGGGTGTAACCCACTAGCTAATATGTGGGATCCATAAATATTTGTGAAAACAGATTTATAGTGAGAACTTTTCTATTACTTATAAATCTGCTTTCATAAATATTTATGGATTATTAATTTTCTAATACCTAAAACTATTCTCATAGATTAGGTTAGGTAATGCATACTACTTTCATTCAATGTTTGACATCTCATTCAATGATGTATTATTTTAAAGGAAAATTTTTTCACACTTCATCTGTTTATTGTGTGTCATATCGGCATGTTTTTTTAAATAAGGTGTGGTTCATTTGTATTAATGTGAGATCTACTAATATTTATGAAGATAAATTTATAATGTTAAAAAAAAAAAAAAAAAAAAAAGTAGGATAAAATAGTCTGCAGTATTAGAAAATTTCCGTATGACTCCCAAGCCACTCTTAAACCTTCCTTTTACATTATCACAATTAAAATTTTCCCTTATGCATGTTAGAAACGCATCACATTTCTTGACAAAATGTTTTTTTTAAAGAGACTTCTTAAAGATTTCTTTTATTTTTTTCATTTTTTTCTGCCAGTTTTTTAAAATATTTTAGATTAATTTTAGATTTGAGAGTATTTTTTTTAGACGTAAATAACAATTTTTTTTTAAATATAGCAAAATGAACTAAACTATTTATAAATATAGAAAAATTTTACTATTTATTGGTGATAGACTTCTATCACTTGAGTGATAGATTGCAATAGAAGTCGTTTATATACCATGAAATTTTTCCATATTTGTAAACAATTTAATATTTTTTCTATTTATAATAATTTTCCAGATAGATTTATTGTTATTAAACTTGACATTAATTTTCCAATACTTAAAAACATTTCTATAAGACAAAAAAAAAAAAAAAAAAAAAAAAAAAAAAAAAAAAAAAACGCAACTTTTTCTTTACCAAGAAGATGTTGGTCTTCACATTTTAACCTTATTATTGAAAATCTTAACTCAAACTGAAGACATAAAGCAGAGTTGTGTGATCTTTTATTTATTTATTTTATTGTATACAATTTGAAATCTAAATTTTTTTTTTCAAAAAATTAGAGAGATCATATAAATTTGTGGATTTGGTTAAAATTTGTTATTAATGTATGTCATTGAACTGAAACGATGTCGTTTTCATGTAACAGAACACAACTTCCACAAGCTGTTGGTATTGCTTATTCCCTTAAAATGGGTAGAAAAGATGCATGTGCTGTGGCTTATTTTGGAGATGGCACCACCAGCGAGGTAAACTACTCTCCATTTATTAATAATTTAGGTTAAATATTTGAATATTTAACCTAAAGTCCCTAACATTCGATTATTTCTTTTTTTTTTTTTTTAATTTAATTTAGTTCATATAATTTTAAAATATTTTAATTTCGTTTTAGTTACATTATATCTTTTTCGTTGGACAAGATTAAAATTTGTTAATGATGTACTTACGTGACATAATTAATACATTGAACAAAATTTTAGGGAAAAAAAAAAAAAAAGAGTTGGAGCTATCTAAAAGAGAGTTGCTGATTTTTCTTTCAAAGTTTTTAGGAACAAATTGAATCTTAGACTTCGAAGTTGATAATATAAATTCATACCAATTGAACTATGCTCTTGTTGAAAAGTATAATGTCATGTAAGTTTATCATCAATCAATTTTAACCGATAATGGCAAGAGACAAAAGCATTCAAATATGAGATATAAAAATACATTTAGTCTTTAATTTATAGTACTTGGTTTTACTTTTAACTATCTTTTAAGTTCTAGTTTTTACACTTATTAGTTATTAGTTATTGTAAGGAAAATCAAATTTACATTTAGAAAATATTATAACAAATTATTACCAAATTTTAAATTAAATAATTAGATAAGAATAACGTATTTATATGCAAGAACATTGTTGGTAGACTACCTTATCTCTTACTTAAAAAGAATAGAAAATAAAATTAAAAAAAATTGTTGTTGATATGGCTAAGGCTTACCATTAAAGGTTGATATAGCTAAGGGAATTTCTTTTTCTTTTTCTTTTTATTTTTCTTTTTCTTTTAATGTTTTTTTTTATTTATTATTATTATTTTTGAGAAGCATGGATATAAGGGAATCTTAAAGGTTGTAATTTCTATGAACTTTTTAATCTACCCAAACATCATGGTGTCACTTAAAAGATATTTCTCAGAAAATGACTCAAGTTATCTTATTCTCATGTTTTATTTAGTATATATAGTAAATATATATGAACAATAATAAAAGATCCTTAAAATTCCAATCAATATCATATTCAACAACATATATTTTCTCCTATGTTATATAAAATACTTCTAAATTTTGTAAATGGTTTAAAAATAGTATGAGTTTTAAAAAGTTCTAAAAATATTCTCAAAATTTTAAAAAGAATTCAAAACTACTCTTTCTATTTGTTTTTTTACGAAAATTGCAAATACTATGTTAAAATACCTATAAACTTTCAAAAATCTCATTAATACCATTAAATATTTAGAGCTATTTTCAAATATAGTAAAATGACTAAACTATCTATAAATATAGAAAAATTTCGCTAACAAACACGAAAATTTCCTATATTTATAAATAATTTGATTTTTTTTTAATTTATAATAAATTCGCTTTAAACTTATTTTTAAAAAAAATTTAAAATACCATTGTTAGTATAGGAATGAAGATAATAATATTGGTTAAATTACAAATTTAGTTTTAGATTTGTATCTATTTGATTCTAGTAGTCTCAAAATTACAAATTCAGCCCATTGACTTTCGAATCTTTTAAAATTGAAAAAAAAAACTTGAAAGAAATAAAATTGAAATTCATATGTAATAGATGATTTTTTTTTTCAAAAAAAAAAAATCAGATTTAATTGAAAGTTTAAAATTAAAAATGAAAATTGAAATGATATTATACAGGGGGATTTCCATGCGGCATTAAACTTCGCAGCCGTATTAGGAGCGCCGGTGGTTTTCATCTGCCGCAACAACGGCTGGGCCATCAGTACTTCCGTCCAAGAACAATTCCGAAGTACAACAAATTCCCCAAAAGTTCCCTAAGTTCTCACATCTGAATCTCTAATTAAAGATGTGGGCATTGATTTTCAGGCGACGGCGTGGTGGTAAAAGGACAGGGCTATGGAATCCGAAGCATCCGAATCGATGGAAACGATGCCCTTGCCGTTTACAGCGCGGTTCGTAGAGCTCGATCCATGGCGGTTGCAGAGCAGATGCCGATTCTGATTGAGGCTTTGACTTATAGAGTTGGACACCATTCTACCTCCGATGATTCAAGTAAGTATCGCGCCATTGATGAGATTGAGTATTGGAAAATGGAGAGGAATCCTGTGGATCGCTTTGCTAAATGGCTTTACAGTAATCGATGGTTGAGCCAAGAAGATGAGTCCAACCACAAAACCACTGTCAAAAAACAGGTCTGTTTTTTTTTGTTTTTTTGTTTTTTTTTTTTTGGAAAAATAATTTGGTCCTCAATTTAGTTCATAAGTTAAAAAATGTTACCCTTTGACTTTTGGTTCATGAGGTGGAAGGTTTACACTACATTGTGCTTTTGAAAGAATAAAATTGGTTTTGTAATGTTTTAAAACTTAAGGAACAAATAAAAACCGGAGAAAAGAAAAAAAGAAGCATTCTTTTTTCTTTTCATATAGTTAATGAATTTATGCTCAATTTGTTGGTTCAGTTGTTGCAAGCAATTCAGAATGCAGAGAAAACAAAGAAGCCTCCAGTTTCAGAATTGTTCAATGATGTTTATGATCATTTACCTAAAAACCTTGAAGAACAAGAAGAAATATTAAGGCAAACAATGAAGAGGTATCCTCAAGATTACCCTTCTGATGTTCCTCTTTAGATTATTCTATCAAAGACATTTTCATCAATTGTCAAAATGTACACAGTGAAATCTTTAGTCAAATAACTGTAAACTCCTATGATCTGATATAATGTAATATCACCTTTGTGGGTTTATAGCTCTTTGGGAACTCTTGGCAATGACAATCATAAAGTTAGCGTAAATTGATATGAAACTCAATTATGTTATGTTGTGAATAAAATCGTACTAGTCTTAAAAGAAGATATGTGCCATCGACTTGAACAAGCATAGATCACCGAAATGACCTTATTGTAGATAGACCTGAATAAGCATAGACCACCGAAATGACCTTATTGTAGATGTGTATTGAGCTCTCGACTCTCGCTCTTCTTTTTTTTCCCCCTTCAATTGTTGAGTTTAAACTACCTCCTTCCATGCAAGTTTCATTGACGAACTCTCTCACCTGGTGACCTCTCTTGGTTTGGGTTTGCACAATATTCAAAAATCGTCATTTAATCTCAAATAATTGCAGCTTTTTTGTAATAGAAGTTCAAAAGACTGAGAGTTTACTAAGATGTTTTGAAGAATGGTACAGCATGTCGTAGAGAGTGAAGTGTAGCGAAAGGGAGGGATGGTTAGAAGACTAGGTGAAGATAAAGAGTTTTAGTAGGCATGAGAGTTAGAGCACGAGCAAGAGCAATACAGTTAGTGAGAGAGAAGGATAGCCAAAAGATTCGGTGAAGAGAGAGTTTGATTCAGCACAAAAGTAAGATAATTAAGATCCCAACTCGAATGCACAATGTTTCGTTATGGTAATTTTACGATTATATGATGTATGCACAAGGTCTTCCAAAGTGGATTTAGGCCTTCTAAAATGGGTCATCCATACCAAAAGAATAAGAAGAAGAAAGAAGAAACAAAACACACACGCACGAACCAAAGTATTGACAGGATTTCAATATCTGCTTCCATCTATGAAGTTACAAGTTCATGTTAAATCAAATTCACACCAGAAAATATCAATTAATCGTGAAGCTAGTGACAAAGACTAAAAGAATACAAGAAACTTACTGGTCAGGCAGACATTTTAGTTGAACGAACTTATAATCCAAAAAGGAAAAATTGAAGAACATAAAACCTATTGACTTCAGGGTGTGTGCTGAAATGGAATAACTGTGGAACGAGTAGCCTAAAACAAAATGAGAATGCTCCCGCAATTTTTACCATATAATCAATATGAGCAGCAGCCACCGGCTGACGATGAGTTTGTTTCGGGAGGTTTCTCTTTGAAGATATTCTTTTTCAAACCTGTTGAGCCATCAGCCAAAAGACTAGGCGTGTCCAATATCTGCAAACACATTATTGAATAGGTTTTACTCTAAGTTCCACCTAATCAAAAGTATTTCTAAGCTAAATGCCTACTTGAAGCTTATTTTCAAGAGAAAACTAGTAGTGAATTAAATGCAATACAATTGAACTCTTGGACTCTGACTCGAGTTGCACAATCTGTATTAAGCGTTAGGTCATTTGGGAAGCAGAAGAGGGTTTCGAATTTTCACGTACCTTCAACACAAGCTCATCAAAGCATTGCTCCACATTGACCCTAGTTTTCGCACTGCATTCGAGAAATAGGCATCCATATTCTCGAGCAAAGTCAATTCCTTCTTTCTTACTGACTACCCGTTCACTTTCCTGGAAGAGATTAGATCACTTGAATTTAAGGTTCCAATATCTTATCCAATTCAATTTCTTGTGTTTAGTGGGTGATTTCTAAAAACAGTATTTAGATTTCGTAACTTAAAAAGTAAAAATTTCGTAACTCAATTTTCCATCAAATCCCACAACTTCAAATTCCCAATTTAAGATCACCAACCAATTACTAGATATCTAACGTTAAGAATAAGGGTTAGTTGATCTGGAGAAGAAAAAATATCATATCCGTAGCCAAGAGGTGCAAACCAAGAACAATAGAGCATATACAGAAGAAAAGTTACTACTGAAGTTCCTCAGAGTTAAGGCATACCTTATCCACTTTGTTTCCGACAAGCATCTTAATGCAATCCTGATTTGTTGAGTAGAGATCAATTTCTTTAGCCCATATGTCAGATAGATTTGTGAATGTCTCTCGCCGGGTCACATCATATACTAAACAATTTTTAGGTTGTAAAATTTTTTGGTTAACTTGAGAACTAATTGAATTTGAAAAAATAATCCAGAATAAAAATTTATCAAAACAAGTCATCCTCTAAAAGCAGAATGATGAGCTGGAAACATTTTACAACAAACAAAAGGGTTACGCTAAGTGATGGGTCATTCAAAGAGTTTGGGAAACAGTATATACAATCTAAAGGTTTGTGTCTAATAGTCCCTTCCCTGTTCTCTTTTGTTAATATATATACAGGTTAAAAAACAATCACGAAGGTAATATATACAATCTAAAGGTTTGTGTCTAATGTTTCAAGCTCATCAATTTAATTTATGAATGTAAAAGTATCTTTGTGAATTAAGAAACTATTGAGCAAATCAAGAACTTATTAGACACAACATTAAAAGTTGAAGGGCTTGTTAGGTGCAAATTCAAAAAGTTTGGCACTTACTAGACACTTTTTAAACTCTAGGGACCTATTAGAAACTTTTTGAAGTTTAGGGAAGGGACCTATTTGAAACAAACTTGAAAATTCAGGGACTAAACTTATAATTTAACATCTATATGTATGTATATATGTCTGTGAATATATATCTGATAGTGCCAAACCAACTTAGGTTCTTTAGGAGAACTTTCCTCTCTTCCAAAACAAAAAACAAGTGAGAAATTAAAGATTTTTATGAGTATTGTGTGAAGCCTCCAATTATGAAGATGTATGGACGAAGGAAGGGTAGAAAGGGTATTGTGCAAACCGAAAGGGAGGAGGGGACCATCTGACCAGCTGGCCGTTTGTGGAGAGACTTGGTATGGTGGGGGGGACCAGCAGAGGAGGGTTTATGTATTTTGGGAATTCTGGGGAAGGGGAGAATGTTTTTGTGAGTAAGAGACTAATAGAGGAGAGGCGACTCTCTCGAATAGCAGAGTGTTCATTTTCTTGTTCTTCCGTTTCTCTCTTTGGACTGTTCTTGTGGTTTGGTTGCTTGTTACTATGAACTCCGTTCTTGTGTGTTTTTAGCCATTGTTAATATATAATCACATAATAGGGAAGGCTGATTTACCCTGTTCCGTGGCTAGTTGGGTATCTTTTGGGAGTATTGTATTTTTCTGATACCATGTTAAATCACCGATTGATCCAAAAGCAAGCTAGTGGGTGAAGACAAATTTAATATTATATCACTAACAAATACCTAACATATTGAAACAGTAATACGCTAGTATTTGAATTGTCGATAGAAAGTGATGAAATCAATAGAAAATACCCATAATAATTCCTTGAGCTCCTCTGTAATATGAACCTGTTAGTGTCCGAAACCTCTCCTGTCCAGCTGCAAGTAGAGACCATTAAGATACAATTCAATTAGAGAAGGTAGATAAACACTTACGGAATAAGATTTAAACTTCTATGCAAATAAAGGCATTAAAGTTATGATTAATTATCAAGTTCATCACAAAATAGCACCACCAAATTGTTAAATCATCACGAGTAGACCTCAATAATAGGAGGTAGCCACTTAATCAATTTCAACATAGTACACTGCCAAGTTACTTTACATTGGGTAGAAGGCAACATACCTCGTGTCCCAGCTAATTACTAAGACCTAATCTTTTTATACTCGGAAGCTATCATAGTAAGCTCTAAGCAGCACTAAAAAGGCACTAGGGTTTTGGTTTTTCATCAGTATTGTTTTTTCCCTTGATTGCATAACAGAAATTGTTTTGATGACATCCTTTGTTTAGTCCTTCCTAATAATTTCTGACAACAATATCATATCACAAGATGACCAGTAAAACCTCACATTCATGAGACTTCCAAAGATTCTAAGCCATGGTCAGTAAGTACATGTAAATTCACCCTTATTTATCTACTGGAATCATAGAACTAGAATTTCCAACGGCACTATTCTCTAATAGGATGATCAATCCAATTAGTGCAACTTTGTGTGCAATGGGACACCCAAGACACTGTTTGGTCAACAGATGTATGTTAATCCATCCCCTACAATTTCACAGTTGTAATATTTTTAGGATTTGTATGATAAAGTTGAAAGAAATTGACTCAGGATAAAGGTTTTATAAAATAAGTAACTTCACAGATACATTGGTAGCCTTCATAAATATGCTAGATGCATATCTAGCAATCCAAATAAAAATATAGAAATTAAAATACAGAAAAATATAACACAATGGGTGAAACCAAAAGAGGACTGAAAGAAATCATAAGGCACCATTGCTTTGCCCCTATCATATTTACACACATGCGCATACCATGAAACAAAATGGAAAATTTTCACCTGTGTCCCATATTGCAAGCTTCAACTTCTTGCCCCCAACTGTAACATGCTTAATCTTGAAATCCACACCTGAAATTATGTAGAGAATACGTATAAATTTAGTATGTAAAAAGATGAGTAACAGATCATAAAATAATTTTTCATTGATGTAAAATTGTAAATAAAATATTTTGAATAGAAAACCAAATCAGTTACAAAAAGGACCCTGAATTGGTTGGGAGATTAGAGGTTGGGAAAAGTCCCCTTTGCCGCATTTACCTTCGTCTTTATCACCTCTCTTCTTTAAAATATCCCTTTGCAGCTTTTATCCAATTTTGGCCAACCCCTGTCTAATGGGGAGGTTTCAATGTTTTCTCTTTGCTCTCTATATTGGCTAGGTTTAGTTTTTCCCCAGGAGGTACGATGCTCGTTTGTTACCCCTAGATTGCTTTTCTGTCAGACCAGTAAGTGGGTTGGCTGGCTGGCTGGAAGGACTCTTTTGCTTGAAAAGTATTTCATTCCTGGTAAACAAAGAACCTAAAGCCTTCGGGAAGGAGGTTGTGATCTTCCAAGAAGTTTAACTATAGTTCCTTTATCCCTCTTTTGTGAAATTCTCACCTCTTCACACCATCTCTATTTTACCAACTGTGGAAGGTTAAAATCCACAGAAGGTATAAATTTTCATTTGATAAATCTAACACAGAAGTACTAGCACTATTCACCTTATCCAGAGATCATTTTACTAGCAAATGCGGCCTCAATATTGCTATGTAAGGGTGCTTCTAAGGAAATGGATCGTGTTGGGTGGAGTTTTCAGTTCGTAGATTCAATTTGGGACAGTTTGGTGGAGACTTTAGAGGTGCATTTGGCTCATTACATATCCTGGCAAGCTATGATTAAAGAGGTATCGTTCCTTCACCTGCCTTTTCAAGACAATTGTGCTTGCTTCCACACAACTCTTTCATATGTTTTTCACCCTTTCATACATTAGAATTCCTAGCCCAATTATTTTATGAAGAAAAGAAGTTCATAAAACTTATTTTCTTTATTTCAAAAGTTTACTTTAGGTTTTGAAAACATTTCTAAAAAGTGAAGTAGTATATAAACTCAATATTAACGGTTATCAAACAGGGCCTCAGTGTTTCTACTTCTGGAATCAAATACAACTTCAACCTGATTCTACACAAGGTTCAATCTCAATTTCTTCCAAGTTTAAAGACAGAATACGACAGATTCAAACAAAAGAAATTAGGAAGACAGGATTAGAATAGAAATGAGAGGCGTACCAATAGTTGGAGAAAGATCCTCAAAGGAATCGGAAGTGAAGCGCAAAAGAAGAGTACTCTTCCCTACACCAGAATCCCCAATCAACAGCAACTTAAACAAGTAATCAAACTCCGGTTGACTCGAAGACGGTGCAGACGACATTAGAAACACAGCAACACCTTGATCAACAAATTCAGTTTTCAAACAATTTCGCGATCAACCAAAAAAGAAACCTTCAAAAAAGCAAATACAATACAGAGAAAGGGAAAGCAAAGAGCGAAATAGTAACCAGAAGACTCACCGAGTATGAGTATAGAGAGAGAGATTGGAAAAACCTTTGAAATTATTCTTCACTCTGAATTGAGAACTTGCTTGCTTGCTCGCTCACCGATTGATTCCTTTCTTCTTAATACATTTCTTTTTTTTGAACAATGTGCCGACGCCTTTGATTGTTGTAATGTAAGAACGAATCTATTTTTGGTACATTGCAACCGTTAATTGACTACCGTTGGATTTGATCTTGCAATCATCATGGTCAATCTTTTATTACATAACTTTTTTTTTTTCAAAAAATACTCTAAATTACATTAATACCTAAACTTTAAAACTTAAAAAAAAAAAAAAAAAAAAAAAAAAAAAAAAAAAAAACAGCTTTATCGTAAGTTTGGACGAAACTATTAGTTTTATGCTAGAAATTGTAGAAATAGAGATTGAGTCGTACTACTCAATTGGCCTGCCTCGGCTTTGGAAGCTGAGAACAACGTACATGTGGCCCATTCTAGCCGATCAACATGCATGTGATTATTTTAGTTCATTATAGTAGATCCTTTTATCTTGAACCTTCATTGTAGCTTGGGCAAGCCCTCAAGTGTCCCGATTTCCAAAAGGATAAAAGAGACAATATCCTACTCCTAAAAAAGGACGACAAAGATCTGGTCTAACTTCACTGGCAATAGAGCATGATAGACCAGACATAAGATAAGTTCTTTTTCTTACTTCTAACTAGCTCTAACTCTTTGTTGAATGCTAAACATGGGAGGTTTTGTGGTTGACAACATTGCACATCACACCAATTTTCTTTTCTTTTATGCTTTGTAAGTTGTCTTTTATCTCTTAAATTACAAATTTACAGTTGAGGACATATAAAAGTCAAATGAGTATTTCTGTCCAAATTTTGCCATTAATATAAATTATTATGATGTGTCGTGTAAAAGGCTAAAGAGCACAATGTTTGTTCTTTGGCCAAGATTTGTTCTACTTAGGGAAATTAATCCAAAGATTTTATCTTTATTATTTGTAAACATAAAATATAAAAATTATGGGAAGTTGCAAAAATGTCTCGATTCTACTCAGGTCTTCATTAATGTTAGATGTACGATTTTTTTCATTTTTATTATTTTGACAATGACATAGATGTACAGATTTTTTTCATTTTTATTATTTTGACAATGACATAGATGTACAGATTTTTTTTATTTTTATTATTTTGACAATGACATAATATAAGTACTGAATCAATATTTTCATTCTATCAAAATAATAATAATAATAATAATAACAAATTAAAAATGATATTAATGTGAACATAATGTATATATAGCTAGCATTTTAATCCATTAATAAAGTATAAAATGTTTAATTAGTTGAAATATTTTTCAAATTTTTGTTTTTATTAAATTTTCAAAAATATCCATGACATTGATATCTTATCATTATTCTCATCAACATTTTCAATAAATTGAGACATTACTATTACTATCAACGTCCACATTTTTAACCCTTCGCTCAATTTCTCTTTTTTCTCTCACATTTTTTCGAACTTTTTTAAATATAGAGGTGAATATTAACAATTCCAATTTGTTCAAACCTAATAGACAATGGTTATATTTAGAGATCAGAAAGGCTATGTAAAAATACAATATATAGGCCAACATAAGTATTAGCTCAGTAAACATAAAAACTTATACTATCAATTTCAAGTTTAAAGATTATTTTTTACTAACAAAATTTTCATGATTTATTCAAATTAAAAATACATAAATTAATTCTAACTTTGAATAAAATAAGCTACAATTTTTTTTAATAAAACATAACTTATATTATACTCTTGTTAAATATGGACATTATTCATATTTTGTATATATCATTCGATCATTTTTAAAAGGAAAAAAAACCATGACAAGATAAATCCATGATTTGCCATATATATAGAAAATACTTTGCATCTTTACCATAATTATAATAATAAAAAAATAAAATAACCCTTGCATGACAAAATTAAGTCAATCTTTTGAAATAAATAACAAACTTACCCTCAATTTAAAAAAAAATATATATTAATTTGTCAAACAATTCCTTTTCTTCTAATAAATATAATATGTATATCTCACCTCGTACGTAACAATATTTGTTACACTCAAATTTATGTTTATTTGGTCAATCAATTTTTAAGGTCAAGAATAGTTTGGAGGAAACTATTTCTAAATATTTCTAAATTTGATAATTTAACAGAAGGAAACTAAAATAAAATTTGTTCAATATTTTATTGCCATCTCTCCTCCAATAACAGAAAATTCTCAAAATAGAGTCTCATTCTGCACGTATATAAACATCCAAACTTGTCTCACATTCTTGGGCAAAAATCTAAACCACAAAACCCTCCTTTTTTTTTTTTTTTTATCTCCAGAAAACCCCATCCATTTTTCGCCATGGAGGAAACGCAAGTGATCGTCGTCGGGGCTGGCCCGGCCGGACTCGCAACATCTGCTTGCTTGAACCGTCTTTCGATACAAAATATTGTGCTCGAGAGAGATGATTGTTGCGCTTCTCTATGGCGAAAAAGGGCTTACGATAGGTTAAAACTCCACTTAGCTAAAAACTATTGCAATCTTCCCTACATGCCATTCCCAGACAATGCACCAACCTACATCTCGCGAGTCGATTTCATTAAATATTTAGATGAGTATATGTCGTTTTTTGGGATCGAGCCGAGATGTTCTCGAACGGTGGAAAGAGCTTGGTACGACGAGGTGGAGGAAAAATGGAAGGTGATGGTGGATAATACAAGTAGTGGTGAACAAGAGAGGTATGCTTGTAAATTTCTTGTGGCAGCTACTGGGGAAAATAGTGAAGGGTTTTTGCCTAACATTCCTGGGTTGGAGAGCTTTAATGGTGAGGTTTTACATTCAAGTGGCTATGATAATGGCCAAAGGTTTAGAGGGAAAGATGTTTTGGTTGTTGGATGTGGGAATTCAGGTATGGAGATTGCTTATGATTTGTTTAACCATGCTGCAAATACTTCTATCGTCGTTCGAAGCCCGGTAATTGTTCGTTTAATAACATTTTAAATTTAAGTGATTGTGAATAGTTTATTTCACGAAACTTTTGTCTCTATTCAAAACATCAATTTTAATTACTATAATATTATTGTTGAAATTTATTACAAAGGTAGATTTGTTTGTTTTTGTTTATTTTTTTATTTGAAATTGTTTTTGATATTTATAGCTAAAATTAAAGATTTTATGAAATTTTTGTTTTGCATCATGTTTGCTATATTTAGATTTAATGAAATTTCTTACAAATGAAAATTATTAAATTGGTTAAGGGTTAAGTATGTTTTATAATTACTTACTTGAAATTAATAATTAATTATATAATAACTAAATTGTTATAAATTTGAAAATATAAGGACTAACTAAATTGTTATAAATTCGAAAGTATAAAAACTAAATTTTTTAAATGTTAAATTTCAGAGACTAAATTATTACATATTTGAAATTACACAACTAAATCTTTACAAATCAAAATTTAAATACTCTAAATTACACGGACTAAAACTTTCGTTAGGTAATTGATATACATATATAGTTCTAAATTAAATACTCTAAAAACCTATTACTTACATTTGGAAATTATATGTAATTTTGTTTTGGAAAAATAAAGAAGTTGAATTCCTTGATGATGAAATATTAGTAAATAAATGTATTTGGTATTATATTGTTGCGCAGGTACACGTGTTAACAAAAGACATAGTTCGATTTGGAATGTTTTTATTGAAGTATTTTCCATGTAATGTTGTGGATTCCATTAGCATTAATCTTGCAAAGTTAAAGTATGGAGATTCGTCTAAGTATGGGATTCAAAGGCCAAGAGGAGGCCCTTTTCTTGTCAAAACCAAAACTGGTCGATCCCCCACCATTGATGTTGGATGTATGAAAAGAATTCAAAGAGGAGAGATCAAGGTTTGTTTCATTCTATTTCAATTCGATTGGATAATTATTTATTATTATTTTTTTTTGTTTTTCATTTTTAAATTCTTTTTCTCTTTAAAATTTAACTAAGAATTCGAATCTTTTCTTTAAAGAACGTAAAAATTATACTATAGAGAAAATAAATATAAATTTAACAAACAGATAACTAAAAATAAAATTATTATCAAACGTCACCTTCATATTCTTACTTTTATGTTTTGAAAATTGTACTTGTTTTCTCACCATTTCTTTAGCATGATTTTTTCTAAAATTTGCATGACTGTGATGACTTTCATTTCAAAGACATTTGTAAAAACTAAATAAACAAAATAAACAACTCTTAAAAAAAAAAAAATCATATAGATGTTAAAAGAACCTAAATCTTTTTCAGTGTTTTAATGTTTATCAAACATATATTAGCAAGTCTCTTGTTTCAAACCTTTTAATAAAACCCTAGTAATCAAAGAACTAGTTGCCAACTTTATTCACATTCTTGGGGTTTTTTAAGAGAGAGGTTTTTTTATTTCAAGTTAATATTTTTTAATATTATCATATAATAAACACATTAATTCTATATTATTTGGCATGTCATTATTTTTTAGGTTCTTCCATCTATAACATACATAAAGGGAGACCAAGCCAGATTTGCATATGGGATTGTGAATTGCTTTGATGCAATCATTTTTGCCACAGGCTACAAGAGCACAGTCCTCAATTGGCTAGAGGTATTATTAAAATGTGATAAATTCATTTAACAAAACAATAAAAATTGATTCCAATATTCAATTTTTTTTTTTTTTTTTTTTTTAATTTAATAGGATGACAAAAAGCACTTCAATGAAGATGGAATGCCAAGTCAAAGGTTCCCAAATCATTGGAAAGGGGAAAATGGGTTATACTGTGCTGGATTTGGACAACAAGGTTTACTAGGAATTTCAAATGATGCACAAAAGATTGCAAGTGATATAAGCTTGGCTTTGGGTCTAAATATTGCTGTGGAGTGATGGGATATGAACACACAAAGTACAATACATAAATGCCCAAGTATATATATTACTACTAACTTTTTTTTTTCTTCTGTTTTTGTACCTTTTGAGCTTTGTTCATACAGAGGAAAGTTATTAAAGAAGTTGGAAGTATTGTATTGGTATTTAGTATATGGGAATGGCATGTTTTATTTTTGTTTGATAATATAATCAGCCTCTTTTATCATCTCTCTCTTTAATTATTTGGTTTGAGAAGTTCTATTAATTAAATGGATTTTAATGTCCTAGGCTACAAAGAATTGTAAATATAGCCAAATCTGTTGATGTTCCAAGAATTGGATCTAAATTTTGTTATATATACAAATTCTGTTGTATTCTGCTAAATCTGCTCACACGTTCTGGGCCTAATTATTATATTTGCTACTATCCCTTAAATTTATCATAACCCCATAAGATTAAGTTTTTGGGTTGATTGGTGATTTGACGAGTATCAAAGCAAGAAGTCATGTTTTCATACCCCTACAATATTATGACATTTCCAATTAACTTTGATTTCTACTTGTTAGGTCTTCTATAGTTTTTCATGCCAACAAGTGAGGGGACTGTTAAAATACTATTAGAATTAAATTTAGGTTAATTAAATTGCTATTTTGGTGCCTATATTTTCAAATATGTAATTTTAGTCCATGTACTTTTAATAAATCTTAAATTTAGTCTATTAAAGTTAATTTTTGTCGAAAGTGGCTAAATCGTAATAATAAGTTTTAGGCAAGAAAATACAAGATGTGAATATATGAATTCTCTTCAAAAGGCATAATTGAGAATCCAATCACAGCGAATAGGATCCAAATTAGGGGAATAAGAAAATTTTTGACAATTTTGTTCCTATCTCCGTACATCCACCAAGCATAAACACAAGCTCTAGCAAAAATATCATAATGCAATTTGGAGAAATGACCTATTCCACAAATCTCTTTTGTCCTAGTGCATGTTCAACATTTTTTTTTTTACCTTCCAACGACAAGCTAGACACTAAGGAGGTGTTTGGTACGTAGGTTTAGAATCTTAAACTTAGAGGTTAGACTGGGAGGTTTAGGTAGCCTAGGTTTAAGAAACCTGCGTTTGGAGTGTAGGTTTTGGAAGTTTGGGTTTAAGAAGTCTGTGTTTGGAGTGTAGGTGTAGGAAGCCTAGGAATGAAGTGCATATTTATAAATCTTGAGTTTGTGAAATATTACAAGGTTAGATTTTGAACCTTTACATTTAAAAAAATCATTCTAAGTCTTCAGTTTGGCTTTAATAATTCCTTTGAATAACAACCCCACTTAATCTCGTCGGTTTGGTTTTGATAGTTCCTCTTAACAACAACCTTCGGCCTTTATGGAAATCCCTAAGCGCTTCACATAAAAATCACGTTATGGAGAAACTAAAGCACTGCAACACTACTTTGCTGCACGCTCTCAGGATTTTGTGTCGAGCACAGCATCGCAGCGCACCTTGCAGCCTTCCTCCAAATGTTTTTACCCATTTTCATCATTTTCTTTGCCCTAGGTCAACTTTGACCTATTATAGGGGTATTTTTGTCATTTCACGTCTTATGATTTTGAGGGATGGGTTGAGTGTATTATGTTAATTATTTTAGGGTGGATGACTATCCTGCAACTATGGTAGTCAATTGAATTCTTTGTTTTTTTAAGGAATATTGGAAACGTTAATTGTACTTGTTATATAATTTATTTTGATATCTTTAAATCTCGACCATTAGATTTTAATTATATATGTTGCTAAATTTGGGTATGGAATGACTATCCTGTAGTTATGGTAGTCACTTAGATGATTTGTTATAATTTTAGTTAATTTAAAAGTTTCCTCTATTTTATGTCACTTTCTTATATGTCCTTATTGTCTCATTAGTATAATATGGTTGGTCATATTCACTTCATTTGCTTAGGTTATAATATAATGGATAAATCGTGGATGGAAAAAGATAGACTGTCTAACAAATATGAAGAAGATGTTGATAGATTTATTGAGTATGCTTAAATACATTTGAGTGGTAAAACTTCTATACGATGTCCATGTTGAACACTAATAAATTGAAAAAACCACTTATTAATATATGATATTGACCTAAGATACGATAATTGGATTTGACATGGAGAAAATCTTGTTAGGTATTCTCCATCGAATATAGTGTCGAAATTAGGCAACAACCTTGACAAACAAGTGCTTGATGATGATTTTGATGACAACATTGTTGGGATGGTTGAAGTGGTACAACAACATAACGAGTCAAGGTAGAAGAAGCGTAAGAACTTTTCTGAAGTGAAAAAAGGAGTGCCTACTAAAGTTGTATGGTATTTCCCACCAATACCATGATTTCAAAGAATGTTTAATAGTCCGATGCATTCAAAGAATCTAACATGGCATGGTAACGAAAGATTGGTTGATGGAAACCTACGCCATCCAATTGACTCTCCATCTTGGAAATGGGTCGATCATTTTATGGCCTGAGTTTGGAAATGAAGAGAGAAACCTTTGACTTGCTTTATCAACTAATGGGATAAATCCTCATAGCGAGATGAATAGTAAGCATAGTTGTTGCCTGTGATTTTGACGACATACAATCTCCCACCCTGGTTATGTATGAGACGTAAATTTATGATGTTAACAATGTTAATTTCTGGGCCAAAGCAACCAGGGTACAATATAGACGTATATTTGGCCCCTCTAATAGATGATTTGAAAATTATTTGGAATGATGATGTACCATGTTATGATGGATATCGAGATGAAGTTTTGACATTAAAGGCAGTATTGTTGTGGACTATTAATGATTCTTTTGCATATGGTAATTTAGCGGGTTACACAGTTAAAGGGTATTGTGCGTGTCCAATATGCGGCGAAAAATATCTGCCATACATTTAAAATTTGGAAAGAAGATGACATATCTTGGACATAGAAAATTTTTATCACCTGATCATCCGTTTCGAAAACAAAAGAAAGCATTCAATAATGAAAAAGAACTTGGGATGGCTCTACAACGGTTGTCTAGAGAAAGTATATTTGAAATGTTCATCAATAATGATTCTCCTTACGAGTTTCATTCGTCGAAAGATAAGAATTCGATAAGTTCTTTATGCGGTTGTTGAAAAAGAAATCTGTATTTTTTGAACTTGAATATTGGAAAAAGCTTCATGTTCGACATTGTTTAGATGTTATGCACATTGAGAAGAATGTATGCATGAATTTGATGGGTACCTTGCTTGACATCCCTGACAAGACAAAGGATGGATTGCAGACTCGTCATGACTTAGAACAACTAGGCATTCGTTTTGAGTTGGCGCCAAAGGTTGTCCGGGAGAAGGACATACATACCTTTGGCTTGTTATACGTTATCCAAAAATGAGAAGCGTGTTGTTTGTGATTCATTGTAAAAAATGAAAGTTCCTGAAGGGTATTCTTCTAACATAAAAAGTCTTGTAGTGATTGACACTTTAAAAGTGACAGAGTTAAAGTCTCATGATTTTCATATGCTCATTCAACAATTGCTTTCTGTTGCACTTCGTGGTGTACTACCTAAACACGTGAGAAATACTATCACACGATTCTGTTCTTTTTTTAACGTTATATGTAGCAAGGTGGTAGACATTACACATTTAAGTGTCTTGGAGCATGAGATTGCAATAATCTTGTGTCTATTTGAAAAATATTTTCCTCCATCGTTCTTCACCATAATGATGCATTTAACTGTACGTCTAGTCAGAGAAGTTCGTCTTTGTGGCCCTGTGCATCTTCGATGGATGTATCCTTTCGAACGTTACATGAAAGTTCTTAAGGGATATGTTTGAAATCGAAATCGAAATCGAGCAGAGGGTTGTATTGCTGAAGGGTATATTGTTGAGGAAGCTGTAGAATTTTGTATAGAATTTTTACACGATGGGATGCCGATTGGACATGGAAAGACAATAAACTGAGGTTAGAACGATGAAGCAAGATGACTGTATGCCCTAATTTGTAAGACATGCTTAGCCTTGGGAGAAGACAAGCTAAGAAGAAGTTATGTGATTATGCGTTGTAAAGAGGAGTGGTGGCCGAGAGTGAAGGAGCAAAAATTGTTAAATGTTGGCCACGGCTATGCATAGAAAGATTTTTCAAAGTTGGATCTAGTTACATTATTCATTCTCATAAATAATATGATCTCATTATTCTCCTAATTTACTTCGATATTCTTATGCTTTACAAGGTGATCCATAAGATTCGAGGAGGAATCTTCTCGAAGAAAGGGAGAATGATAAGGAAATAAGTAGAAATCAACATTAAAGGTTGCTTCCAAGCTAAGAATTAAAGAAATGTAGAATTTTGGGTTATAAACCTTGAAAGCTTTTAAGTTTTGTTTTTTGTGTGTTCTTGAGATGGAATGCATAAATATTTGGAGCATTCAAGTGAGGAGTGATCTATCTTGTTTGTAGAGTGCTTTGAAGATCGATGGTTGATGGGAGTTTTCTAACTTTGTCCAATCATTGGTTTATTTTATTAGTTAAAGGTTTGTCCAATCATTGGGAGTTTTCTAAGTAATCTGTTGTGTAGCCTATTTTAATGGTTGAGATCAAATAGGTTTTGGGATCTTTTGGAGTTGAGTTCTTTGGGTCTTGTTATTGAACATGGTTCTTAGTTCCGACGTTGAATGGTTTGTTATTAAGAAAAATATGAAGGAGAGGAAGGTAGCCTAGTGTTCTTTGACGCAACCTTGTAGCTACTCATGCGCGATCTTACGCGAAGTTGCAGCCCACTTGTGCGCTACCTTCCTCTCCCTCTCTCTCCCTTTAGCCTTTGTGTTTTCCCCTCCCTTCCCTTCCCCTCCCTTCCTTTCCCCTCCTCTCCTTTGTGTTTTTACATCCCTGCTCCTCTGCATTTCCCTCCCTTTATCAATGTCTAGCATTGAAAAGGTAAAGTAAATTGAAGCTCTTTTCTTGATTTTCAAAACCTTCAGATTCATCCACTTCAATGATTGTCTCAAACATTTGAAATCAGCGATGGAAAATAATCTATGAGCGAAAACTCCTCTTTGGATTCTTCAAAATTTGTAGCAAGTTTTTGAATTCTTCGCAACTTTGGACGTTTTTTAAAAATAATGTTATTTTAATAAATAATGACAAAAGTAAGGTTGGGTTGAAAATATCGGCAAAAGTAGGGTAGTGAAAACATGGACAAGGTCCACGATTTCCACATGGCATGCAGCCACATCTCCAGTCGACGTTGCCAAGTGTCAAAGGTTTTCTTCTTCTTCTTTTTTTTTTTTTTCTTTTTCTCTTCTTCGTGACTCCCTCTTTGTCCCTTTCTTTTTTTCTCTCTCTTTTCTCTTCTTCTCCGGCTTTTTCTTCTCCTCCTTTTCCTTCTTCGACTCTCTCATTTTCTTTTCTTTTCTTCTTCTTCTCCGACTTCTTCTTTAGCTTCTTCTTCTTCTCCGATATGAAGAGTCCAAACTTCAACACAACCAACTCCGGAGAGCGAAAGAGATAAGATTGATTGTGAGTGAGGAAAGAAAGCAAGACGAGCGAGAGCGAGAGTGAGAGAGAGTGGGAGAGATAAAGGTGATTGAGGAAAGGAAGCGAGACGAGCGAGAATGAGAGAGATAAGATTGATTGTGAGGAAAGGAAGTGACACGAGCGAGATGAGCGAGAGTGAGAGATATAATATTGATTGTAAGGGAGGAAAGGAAGTGAGATGAGTGAGAGTGAGAGCGAGAGTGAGAGAGAGAGAGTAAGAGAGCTATGACTGATTGTGAGGAAAGGAAGTGAGATAAGAGCAAGAGCCAGAAGAGCAAGAGCGAAAGCGAGACGAGAGAGAATGAGTGAGAGAGTGAGAGAGATAAGATTAATTGTGAGTGAGGAAAGGAAGCAAGACGAACGAGAGAGCATAGCAGCATGGTGGTTGTCGCAGGGTTGACCGAGACATGCGAGCAAAATCGTGGATTGGGTCCACGATTTGCATGCCATGTGGGTTAATTTTATGAAATCGTGGACCACGTCCACGATTTTCCCAACCCTACCCAATTTTTGTAATTATTTATTAAAATAACATTATTTCTAAAAACACATCCCATAACTTTTTAACAGGTTCGACGCTTTCAATTTGCCATAATTTTCCATTTTTTGAAATCGTTTAACTTCCTCCTTCATCTACTTTCGATTTCGATTTGCCCTAATTTCCCGTTGTTGAAATCCTTCCTCTGCTTTCGATTGGCTCTAGTTTTCTATTTCTTTTTCGATTCTTCAGAAATTCGTAATAGCTTTTGGAAATCGTTTAACTTCTTCCTTCATCTTCTTTGAATTTCAAAGGTAGAAAAAGAAATCAATGTAATACCTCATTATGATCTTCTTTATGTTTTGATTAAAACTTTTGAGTTGTAATCAATATCATTCTCAGTATTCTTTACTCTAGCAGTTTACTATTCTGATTTGGATGAATCTTAATTTGAACACTTGTTGCAGGCCGTTGATCCATAAAAAAGGATTATCCTAATGAAGAATGGTTGCATTTGAATGTTCTTATACATGATACTCTTTCATTTTTGTTGATAATTCTACTTGAAATGCACTTATTTAGATGGTGAATTTCAAAGTTCTTAAATATGCTCAGTCTGCATTTGACTTTTTTTTGTTGATTTTTTAAAACTTATTTATTTCATCCAAGATTATATTTGAATTTAGAGTGTAAATAACTCCATGAAGTTATGTAAGACATTCATCTTATTATATCTAGATTGATGAACATGTCCAACTATTGGAAAGCACACTGTCCAAACAATTTCGCCTAAAGCCTAGAATAAGACCTTAGCATAGAGCAATTGAGATTACACACTAACAAAAATTCATTAAAAAGTCACTCAAAAAAGTTCTCTCTGTTAGTTTCTTTAATGGTTGTGTTGTACTTTACTGAAGTCCATATATCCCCAAAATAGCAAGGAGTTCAATGGACGGAAGGGGGAAAAATGAAATCATTTAGGCTCATTTAGGGAAGTTGTGTAGGTATCAACAAGCTTTAGATTCTTTCAAATCCAATTAAAGTGTTGTTTAAACGTCTCTAACACTTTGGAGCTTTGTGTTTGTAGTATTGGATTTTTTTTTTTTTGTTTTGCGTAAGAGTATTACTTTCGAGTATTATTTTAGATTTATTATGATTTTTCAATCGAGTTTAGGTTTTTATGTTAGATTAATTTGATTAGGTTGCCAAGTATGAGACCAAATGTTTGGTCTTACAACCTCTAGATCAAAGCATCTTGTACTGCTTATTGATTTCCACTTTCTTGTTTGGTAAATTTTGTTTAGCTTATTCAAAAGACTTTTTGTTCATTCAATGTAATTATAGAGGTCCAGCCCTTGGTTTTAATACTCTTCTTTTTTCGATTGTAGATTTCAAGGAGTTGAGGATAACATTTAAGGAGGCATCGATCAGTTTGGAGCTACCTAAGAGTGTTGTGCTTGGAGGCGGGCATGTCTCTCTTTCGTAATAGCATATATTCTCTGTGTTTTATGATTAATAATTATTGAAAAAGATGGAAGAGAAAAACGACACAAGGTTTACGTGGAAAACCCTAGATCAGGGAGAAAAAACCACGATATAACTTTTTCTCTTTTTTATTAATTTGATGCATACAAATGTTACAAAGGGGAGAAATAAATAGAGACCAAAAAACAATAAAAGGAAAAAATAAAATCGACAAAATCTCCCAAATATTCTCTTTTATTTTCAACACTCCCCCTCAAGATGGGACGTAGATATCAATAAGACCCATCTTGCTAACACACGTGTCAAAGCTCTGCTTAAGTAACCCCTTGGTAAAAACATCAGCAACTTGTTGGCTAGAAGGAATATAAGGAATGCAAATGCTTCCATTTTCTAGTTTGTCCTTTATGAAGTGTCTATCAATCTCCACATGTTTTGTTCTATTATGCTGAACTTGATTGTTTGCAATGCTAATAGCAGCCTTGTTATCACAGTAGAGTTTCATTGGTAGTTCACTGCTTTGGTGAAGATCAGATAAAACTTTCTTCAACCAGATTTCTTCACAGATGCCATGACTCATGGCTCTGTATTCCACTTCAGCACTGCTTCTAGCAACCACACTTTGCTTTTTACTTCTCCAAGTTACAAGGTTACCCCAAACAAAGGTACAATACCCAGAGGTAGATTTTCTGTCAATCACTGATCCAACCCAGTTAGAGTCTGTATATGCTTTAATACATCTTTTGTCGGATTTTCTAAACATCAACCCTTTTCTTGGGGTGCTTTTCAAATATCTTAGAATCCTGTTTACAGCTTCCATGTGTTCTTCATAGGGGGCTTGCATAAATTGACTCACAACGCTAACAGCATAGGAAATGTCTGGTTCAGTGTGCGCTAGGTAAATAAGTCTGCCAACTAGACATTGATACCTTTCCTTGTTAACAGGAACTTTGTCAACAAACTCTCCTAATTTGGCATTAGACTCGATACGAGTGTCAGTAGGCCTACATCCAGTCATACCTGTTTCTTTCAATAGATCAACAGTGTATTTTCGTTGAGACATGGAGATTCCTTCTCTTGACCTCTCCACCTTCATCTCGAGTAAATACTTCAGGTTTCCTAGGTCTTTGATTTCAAATTCGTCTGCTAATTTCTGTTTTAGTTTGTTGATTTCAGTAGTATCATCTCTTGATAAGACAATGTCATCAACGTACACAATCAAAACGAAAACCTTACCTGAGACAGACCTTTTTGTAAACAAGGTATGGTCAAAGTGTTCCTGAGTGAAGCCTTGGGAATTGACAAAGGTGGTAAATCTTTCAAACCATGCTCTCGGTGACTATTTTAACCCATATAGGGCCTTTCTAAGCTTGCACACATTCTGGTCAAATTGGGCTTGAGGAGGGCTCATATACACCTCTTCTTCTAAATCACCATTTAAAAAGGCATTTTTCACATCAAGCTGATAAAGAGGCCAATCTTTGTTGACAACAACTGACAGAAGAACCCTAATCGTGTTTAACTTTGCAACAGGTGAGAAAGTCTCCGAGTAGTCTACCCCAAACGTCTGAGTGAACCCTTTTGCTACAAGCTTGGTTTTATACCTGTCATGAATTCCATTAGACTTGTACTTCATTGTGAACACCCACTTACACCCAACTGGTTTATGTCCTTTCGGAAGAGCAACTTGTTCCCATGTATTATTTTTCTCAAGAGCTCTCATTTCTTCCATAACAGCAGCCTTCCACTCAGGAATTTCCATAGCCACATATATGTTCTTCGGTATAGTTATAGTGTCAAGGTTGACAGTAAACGCTCTGAACTTAGACAACAGATTGTTATAAGAAAGAAAGTTATACATGGGATTCCTGGTGTAGGACCTTGTGCCCTTTCTTATAGCAATGGGCATATAAAGGCTGGCATCATACTCTCTTGCTTTTTCGAGTTCCTTTTTAGTGGTTGAATTCTGAGGCATGATCTCATTTTCATTCTCTTGAATTGTTGTTGACACCATATCTGTCACGCCCCATCCCAGATACACTCTATACCTAGGATTGAGCGTGATACTGTTTCCCTTTTATATAAGTTTATAGAAAGGATACCATATAAATCTCTATTTCAAGCAATAGTTCTATTGACATATTAGAAAAACATACAGCCTCTCAACAAGTATTTCTGCATATATGCATATAAGTTACAACACATCCCCCTTTCACTTCTAAGAAACATGCACATTACAAATATGTGTACAGACTAAATATTTACAACTATCCCAGAGGTTCGCTTCCAGATAGGCCTAGACGAGATTCTTCTGTAGGCTAGGCGTCCCGGACACGCTCACTACCTGAAACAACAAACAACAACAAACTGAATGAGCAGAAAGCTCAGTGAGTGACTAAATCTATTAAACTATTCCTAACAAATATGAGCCAGTTTATCTATCAGTAACCATTACGTATCACATCTCAAAGTATTTCTAAGATTCTCTTTCCAAACTACACATATAACTATCAAGTCCTCATGTCTCACAGACTTGCAACTATTTAGTGCCTTCACATTCCGTCCCTCAGCACTGGTAACCAATTCTATCTTCGCTCAAGTGCCTTCACTCATGGTCCCTCAGCACGAGCTAGAGTGTGATGGATTACTACGTGCTTTCACTCATAGTCTCTGAGCATTGTAATCCATTCCTTATAGTTATTCAAGTGCCTTCACAAAGTCCCTCAGCACTTAACTTCATGCTTACCTACATAATAGCTTTCACCATAAGGTCCCTCAGCCACTAGTATATTTAGACATTAGCATTAGTGTAAGCCCTGTACCTAATTTTGTGAGAACGTAAAGTAAAGAGGGGGCCGAGAGATGGATGATTGGGTAAGAGTAGTTGGCTGGACTGTGATTGGGGCGGAAAAAAAGTGACTAAGTTTCAGCTATGCGTTGATGGTAACATGTTTTAATGGAAACAGTTTTGGAGTAAACGCAAAGGTGGGGGAAGACTGTTATGTGTTGAAGCCACGATGCGTTGAGGACATAAGGCGTGGAGAATCACCTTGTACCGAAGATTGTCTCGCGGCAAACACATTGAAGGCAGCGGGCCGTTGGAAGTTAATAGCCACGAGGAGTTGGGAGCTGATTTGCGATGAGACTATTATGCGGTGAACGCTACCATGCGTTGAAAGTGGGTATGCGTTGGACAAAGAAGGTTGGCCGAGAGAGAGTAATGCGTTTGTTAACCATTTGGCGGGAGAGTTTTGGAAAGAAACATCATCAGAGGCTGTGTGCATTGCTGAAGCTGAACATAGAAGGTATGCGTTGAACAGATTATAGTATAGGGTTGAAATGGAGAATAAGTCGGTGGTATATATATATGGGGATTGAGAATTCAATTGTTCCGATTGCATTTCAGAGCTCGAGCTGGGTCCATACCAAAGCGAAACATCGGAAGGAGGTAGAAGAAGATGTTCGTGCTGATTTGGAGTGGAAATTTCATCGTAACCGTGGAAGAAACTTGAGTTGGGCAGAGGACTCAGCTGGTGTTACTCCTTCAGAGTGACGCTCGGTTTTGGAGGAAGAAAAAATTGAAGAAACGGTGGTTAGGGTTGAAACTTTTGAGGTTAGTAAGTTAACTCGATTTTTAGCAAGTTTCATGAAGAATGCTTGAGCTGAAATTATATAAATGTGTGTCAAACTCAGGAAGAAGAGATTAAAGCTGAATTATCGGACGATTAGGGGTAACTCGGAGTTATTGAAGAATATATTTTAAACGGAGAGGATGTTCTTCACGAAATTTAGAGGTAAGATGTAGGACTTATACCCTAACAAGTTTGTAGAAGGAAGAAAGTTCTGAAATCGACCGAAACGTAATGTTTAGCAGGTTGAAGAAGGAAGAAGAGAGGAAGAAGAAAACGATTCTGCTGCAGCTGTAGTGTCGCTGAGAGAGCGAGAGACAGGGCAGCGAAGCAAGTATCGCTGCAACGCAAGATAGGCTTTGCGTCTCACGATTCTCGCTAGAGTATCGCTGGGTGTCGCTCCTCAGGTAGTCTCACTGGTTACATTCAACGTAGTGTCGCTAGTACAGTAGTGTGTGATGAGTAACGCTGGCAGCTTTTAATTGTCTAAAGAATAACGCTATTATTGTGTGTTAAAGAAAAAGAGAGATTATGGAAACTAAACATGAGGAATATGTGTTTTCAGGCCAGGAAGAGCTCGGGGAGGCTTATAATCCACTTAGAGTCGAGACCAATCGTGAGTGACTATTTGTTATATCTTGTGATAAATTTAGTATACTTATTTGATGAGGAAATATGATCCTTTGTAGTATTCATTATGAATGTGATGTGTTAGTAAGTTAAAAGGGTACTAATGCTAATGTCTAAATATAATAGTGGCTGAGGGACCTTATGGTGAAAGCTTATATGTAGGTAAGCGTGAAGTTAAGTGCTGAGGGACTATGTGAAGGCACTTGAATAACTATAAGGAAAGGATTACAATGCTCAGACTATGAGTGAAAGCATGTAGTAATCCATCACACACTAGCTCGTGCTGAGGGACCATGAGTGAAGGCACTTGAGCGAAGGTAGAATTGGTTACCAGTGCTGAGGGATTTCATGTGAAGGCACATGGTAATGTAAATATAATTGAATAAGTGCTGAGGGACGGAATGTGAAGGCACTAAATAGTTGCAAGTCTGTGAGATATGAGGACGTGATAGTTATACGTGTAATTTGGGAAAGGGAATCTTAGTAATTCTTTGGGATGAGAAACGTAATGGTTACTGATAGACAAACTGGCTCATATTTGTTAGGAATAATTTAATAGATTTAGTCACTCACTGAGCTTTCTGCTCATTCAGTTTGTTGTTTCAGGTAGCGAGCGTGTCTGGGACGCCTAGCCTACAGAAGAATCTCGTCTGGGCCTATCTGGAAGCGAACCTCTGGGATAGTTGAAAATATTTAGTTTGTACACATATTATGTAATGTGCATGTTTCTTAGAAGTGAAAGGGGGATGTGTTGTACCTTATATGCATATATGCAAAAAATACTTTTTGTGAGGCTGCATCTTTTTCTAATATGTCAATAGAACTGTTGTTTTGAATAGAGATTTATATGGTATCCTTTCTATAAATTTATATGTAAGGGAAACAGTATCACGCTCAATCCTAGGTATAGAGTGTATCTGGGATGGGGTGTGACAATTAATACCCTTTTAACTTACTAACACATCACATTCATAATGAATACTACAAAGAATCACATTTCCTTATCAAATAAGCATACTAAATTTATCACAAGATATAACAAATAGTCACTCATGATTTGTCTCGGCTCTAAGTGGATTATAAGCCTCCCCGAGCTCTTCCTGACCTGAAAACACATATTCCCTATGTTTAGTTTCCATAATCTCCCCTTTTCTTTAACACACAATAATAGCGTTATTCTTTAGACAATTAAAAGCTGCCAGCGTTACTCATCACTCACTACTGTACTAGCGACACTGCGTTGAATGTAACAAGCGAGACTACCTGAGGAGCGACACCCAGCGATATTCTAGCGAGAATCGTGAGACGCAAAGCCTATCTTGCGTTGCAGCGATACTTGCTTCGCTGCCCTGTCTCTTGCTCTCTCAGCGATACTACCGCTGCAGCAGAATCGTTTTCTTCTTCCTTTCTTCTTCCTTCTTCAACCTGTTAAACATTACGTTTCGGTCGATTTCAGAACTTTCTTCCTTCTACAAACTTGTTAGGGTATAAGTTCTTCATCTTACCTCTAAATTTCATGAAGAACATCCTCTCCGTTTAAGATATATTCTTCAGCAACTCTGAGTTACCCCTAATCATCCGATAATTCAGATCTAATCTCTTCTTCCTGAGTTTGACACACATTTATTCAATTTCAGCTCAAGCATCCTTCATGAAACTTGCTAAAAAATCGAGTTAACTTACTAACCTCAAAAGTTTCAACCCTAACCACCGTTTCTTCAATTTGTTCTTCCTCTAAAACCGAGCATCACTCTGAGGGAGTAACACCAGCTGAGTCCTCCGCCCAACTCAAGTTTCTTCCACGGTTACGATGAGATTTCCACTCCAAATCAGCATGAACATCTTCTTCTACCTCCTTCCTATGTTTCGCTTTGGTATGGACCCAGCTCGAGCTCTGAAATGCAATCGGAACAATTGAATTCTTAATCCACTTATATATATACCACCGACTTATTCTCCATTTCAACACTATACTATAATCTGTTCAACGCATACCTTCTATGTTCAGCTTCAGCAATGCGCACAGCCTCTGATGATGTTTCTTTTCAAAACTCTCCCGCCAAATGGTTAGCAAACGCATTACTCTCTCTCGGCCAACCTTCTTTGTCCAACGCATACCCTTCTTCAACGCATGGTAGCGTTCACCGCATAATAGTCTCATCGCAAATCAGCTCCCAACTCCTCGTGGCCATTAACTTCCAACGGCCCGCTGCCTTCAATGCGTTTGCTGCGAGATAATCTTCGGTACAAGGTGATTCTCCACGCCTTATGTCCTCAACGCTTCGTGGCTTCAACGCATAACAGTCTTCCCTCACCTTTGCGTTTACTCCAAAACTGTTTCCATTAAAACATGTTACCATCAACGCATAGCTGATACTTGGTCATTTTTCCGCCCCAATCACAGTCCAGCCAACTACTCTTATCCAATCATCCATCTCTCGGCCCCCTTCTTACCTTGCGTTCTCACAAAATTAGGTATGGGGCTTACAACATCACTCTCAGCAACCTGTTTATTTTATGTCATATCATCTTTATTATCCTCTACTGGCAGTTCTGTCAGATCAACAATATCATTTTCAATGTAAACAATATGATTATCAGAATCAATAGTATCTTGAGCTTGTGTTGGTTCAGAAGATTGGACCGGAGCCGGCACGCCAGTAGGGGCTACTATTTCCTTTCTAAGATTCTTCCTATAGTACGTTATCCATGGAACCTGTCTGGTGGGTAGGATAGTGTCGTGGGTTGTTAAGATGAGTTTAGGAAAAGGATTATGGCAGTTAGTCTCTTCATTACTACTCTCCCCCTGAAAAGGACTAACGGAGAAGAAAGGTTTATTTTCCAGGAAGGTGATATACATAGAGATGAAGTATTTCTGGGAAGTGGGATGGAAGCACTTATAACCACGCTGATGGAGAGGATACCCAACAAAGACACATTTCTAGGCACGAGGGGTAAACTTAGTCTGGTTGGGGCCGAAGCTATGGAAAAAGGCAGTACATCCAAATACACGAAGAGGGACACCAAGTATAAGGCAAGTGGTGGGATAAGACAGTTTGAGATAGTCAAGAGGAGTTTGGAAGTTGAGAATGCGGGAAGGCATCCAATTTATAAGATGAGCTGCAGTCAAGACTGCATCCCCCCATAGGTAAGACGGAAGAGAGGTTGACAACATGAGAGACCGAGCAACTTCGAGGAGATGACAGTTTTTTCTTTCAGCCACTCCATTTTGTTGGGGGGCATAGGCACATGAGCTTTGGTGAACAATACCTTTAGTGCATAAGAACTCACGAGGGTATTGGTGAGGAATTCATGACCATTGTCACTCCGAAGGATGGCAATTTTGGCATTAAACTGAGTTTCAATGGTGGTATAAAACTTTGAGACCTCAGATTTATCTGTTAGAAGGAAGACCCAAGTAAGGCAAGTTTGGTCATCATGGAAGGTAACGAACCAACGCTTACCTGAAGAAGTAGTAATTCGTGAGGGACCCCAAACATCACTATGAATAAGTGTGAAAGGTTGAGAGGGTTTGTAAGGTTGGAAGGAAAAGAGACCCTATGTTGTTTTGCTCGAATACACATATCGCAAGATAAAGAAGAGATGTCAACTCTATTAAATAAATGAGGAGATAAATATTTCATATATTGAAAATTAGGATGACCAAGGCGGAAGTGCCACAACATATAGTCATTTTCAGAAGTTGAAAAGTAGGAAGATAACAGACTAGCCCTATAACTGTGCATAGAGGAAGTATCACCATTAAGGAAATATAGTCCCTTATTGTGCTGAGCAGTGCCAATTGTCCTCCCCGAGCTCAAGTCTTGAAAAATAACATAATCTGATGAGAAAGACACACGACAGTTTAGATCTCTGGTTATCTTACTCACAGACAGTAAATTATAGGAGATTTTAGGGACATGCAACAATTCTGTAATATCAAACCATGAATGGAGAAATGTGGCCCTTGCCAGCAACAGGGGCAAGTGTTCCGTCAGCAATCCAGATTTTTTCATTACCGGCACACGGATGATAAGAAAGGAAATTGTCAGAAGTTCCAGTTAGGTGGTCTGTGGCTCCTGATCAAGGATCCAGGGTTTCTTGCTAGTAATACTGAGGAGACTCAAGGATTGAGAAATACCTGATTGTACAATTGCCTCAAGAGACACAGTACCGGTGTCAGCTAGGCAGATCTCTTGATGTTGTGATTGAGAACCACTAGTAGTCTCACTCACTATTGCCTGGTTGGGTTTGTTGTTTGGAGGTCGTCGTCTGCCATTCGGGGGTCGACCATGTAGTTTCCAACATTGATCCTTCGTATGCCACGGTTTCTTGCAGTGTTCACATACTAGAGGTGGTTTCCCGTTCTACTTGTCTCTAGTATTTCCAAATGATTTCGTACTGAAGGTGGCAGAATCAGCTACAAAGGTAGCAGTGATATTCATGGCGCTCGATCTATCTTCCTCCAGATGGACCTCTGAACATACTTCCATTAGGGTCGGTATTGGTCTTTGTCCCAGTATTCGACTCCGCACAGCATCAAACTTGGAATTGAGACCTGCTAAAAAATCATAAACACGGTTAACCTCTTCAAGTTTATAATATTGGACCCCTCCGAAGGGCAATCCCAGACAAGTTCACGACATAAGTCCATCTCCTGTCAGATAAGAGATAATTTATTAAAATATGACGTGACATCCATGGACCCGTGTTTGCATTCATGGATTTGTTTTCGTAGAGTGTAGAGTCGTGATGCATTCTGCCTCTTGGAGTACAATTTCTAAACAACATCCCAAATATCCCGAGCTGTAGTTGCATACAACAGAGACTTCCCAATTTGAGGTTCCATGCTGTGAATTAACAGGGACTAGAGTAAAGAGTCCTCTCCTTTCCAAATATGCTCCTGAGGGTCTCCTGGTCTGGGTTTCGGTATCTCGCCAGTCAGATACCCAAATTTGTGGCGTCCTTCAAGTATCATTTTAACAGACTGGGACCATGAGAAATAATTCTGACCATTTAATTTTTCACCAACAAATAGCCCCCTAGAGTTACCCATTGGTCCAGACATATGAGGTGCAGTAGTTAAGGTAGGTGTAAGCACTGGCTTATAATACTAAGTGTTAGAAGGAGGCAAGTGAAATTGTGGCTATGCATTGTTAGAGGAAAAGTAGCCGAGAGTGGAAGAGCAAAAATTTTGGCTAAGTGTTGGCCAAGACTATGCGTTAATGAAAGAAGAGAAGAGTTAGCATTTTTCTTTTGAGTGGCCATGCGTTGAAGGTGAAATCACGAAGGGTTGTTGTGAGCTGAAGCAGTCACCCACGTTGGAGGAGAAGTTGATCATTGGCGGGGGAAGAAACGTACTTGACTTACCATGCGTTGGTAAGGTTGCCATGCGTTATGGTCCCTATGCGTTAAAGACAGAGGGGTGTGGTTTGTCGATGTAAGCGCTGAAGGTAAGAGGCATTGAAGTGCCATGCGTTGAGGGTGGATAATTGCTAAGGGCAGATAATTGCTGAGGCGTTGGTGGTAGGCTGCGTTTGGGTGCCTTGCGTTGAAGTAAGAGAAAATTGAGTGTCTTGCGTTGAATTAAGAAAGGGAACCCTGCGCGCCAACCTGCCTATGAGGGTTAAGTCAGTAGTGTATATATAGGTAAGTGGATTAAATGTTTAATCATTTTTAGACACTTTCGAGAGCTTCCATTTTTCAGAAGAACTACAAGGGAAGGTAGAAGAAGGTGTTCTTGTGGAATTTAGGCGGAAATCTACTCGCTTTGGTGTTGAAATCTAAGCTGGAACAGAAGGTTGTTTGTGGTCGCACAGACTGGACGGTGTCTGATGTTTGGAGTAGAACGTATCGAGGACATCGAGTCTAGGGCTGAAATTTTAAGGTCAGTAAGCTAACAAAATTCTTAACAATTCTTGTGAAGGATGGTAAAGCTAGAATTGAAGTTAATTATGTGAAATTTTAGGTAAAAGCAACGGTTACAGAATTGCTTTGCAATCTGGAGCAACACGGAGTGATTTTGGAATAGCTGGAGAACGAAGAGGAGTTAAGCCTTGAAATTTTGAGGTAATCTGTGAAACTCAATTCTTTACAAGTTTGTAGATGGGAAGAAATCTTAGTTTGGGCTGGAAATGTGTTTTTAGTAGGGGTGAATAAGATGAACCGAAGTTTCAGCAGTCAGCTTTGTTAAGGAGGAAAGTAGGCTAGAAACGTTTGTGTTGCAGAGGGCTTGCAGTGCACACAAATTCTTCTTGAAATCAAGGTATAACAGAAAGGTTAAGGAGTAGCTTTGTAGCAATAGCATTAGTGTTTAAAGCCTGAGAATGAATCAATAGAAACTTAGCCGCATGATGAAATTTAAAGACATTGTGCATATGTTTAGTTGTTGTTTATGTTAAAGTGAATGGAAAAGAAGAATAATAAGGAAAAATGTTTATTTCAGGCCAAGAGGAGATAGGGAAGGCGTATAATCCACTCAAGGCCTAGAAAGAGTTATGAGTGACACTTTTCTTGCTTCAAACAATTTTGTTGTACATGTTAGTTCGGTTTTCCAATTGATTATGATTTTGTGATCAATCGATTTACAAAGCATAGTTTATGTTTCTTAAAAGGTATTGAAAAGTATGTATATGAAATGTTATTGATTTAAGAGTTTCCTTGTTTTCTTATGGAAGATTTGCATATGAACTGTTTGTATAAAGTATTGCTTTCCTTAAAGGAAAATGTTTTAGAGGAGACTCAGTGCTGAGGGACATGAAAAGGCACGTGAGTTTCCCCGGGACCCAGTACTGAGGGACATAGAGAAGGTACTTGGGCAACCCGCCATGTTCCTATGTGCAAATAGAGGTTAAATGCTGGTGCGTTGAGTTCTGCTCCACATCGAGCCTTATTTGTTTTCGACATTGGGGTGTTGAGTTTTGCTCCGCCTCAACTAAGGAGAAGTATTGCTACTAAACTGATTTCTTTGTGGTTTGCTGAAAAATCATGTATGATTTGATAAGGGCATTTAAGCATGTTTTATCCAATGAATATGAATTGATTCCATGTTTTATGCATGACGTTGAACTTAGTTTTTGTCCTGATGATTTCTGAACTAAAAGCAGTTTGTTAAATTTAGTCACTCACTGGGCTGTTAGCTCATGTTTTCAATGTTTTCTTTTCCTCCCAGGAAGCAAGAACGTTCCCGGTGCTTAGCCTACTCCAGCTCGCCTTGCTTAAGCTTCGAGTTTCCAGAAACAGTTTATTTCTTTGTTGTTGTATGTGTAAATAACTTAACACTAGTGGCATGTAGATTTAGTTGTATACAAGTGGGTTGTGAGAGAGTATGTTGTAAAAGTGTACTCTGTACATGATGGATTGTTTATATTATGATCATGCGTTAGTATGGCTAGATTCTATGATTGTATATGTATGGATTGTTTATACAGGAAGTTATGTAAGATGGGGCAATATGCGTCACAAGAGGGGTGATGTTTATTGTCCTCACACCTCCTTTCAGGTTAAGTGGGTAATCAGGGAGGGGGTGTGACAATAGGCAAGACAGTTATCGAATTCTTTAGATACATCGGTAAACCTGATTGAATACTTGAGTTTACTACACCTTGATCAAGAATGGTTGAAGCGCCAAGGGCTGCCCCAAGAGCCGCAATTTGTTGTTGGAAACTTGCTTGGAGATTAGTAAGCTGTTGTTGTACCGTAGCCGAGGAATGGACAGCCGATCCATGTTGCGCATAGTAGTTTCTGACTCCTTGGTGAGGAATTCCGGTGATAGCAGCAGCTGTAAGAGGGAAATATTGACAACCCAAAGCACGTGGATTGAAGTTGGCACCGTCAGTCTCATGAAACGCCAGTCCTTGAGAAGAAGTTCCCGAAACGGTGCTTGAAGTATGGCTCACTCTCGCTGGTTGAGAAGAAGAACTCGCGTATGCTGTTTGAGCGAGACTACACGCGACTTCACTTGGAGCGAGACTCACTCTCGTTGAATCGAGTGACGAATTAAGGGAAGCGGCGGCAACCTGTTGGTCGATTCGAGTGGCAGCAGCACCAGGGTCCATCAGCGTTGTTTGAATCTGAGAAGTAGTAGAGGAAGGAATGCTAAGGCTTTGTGATGGCGGCGGCAGGGAGTGTAATAGCGCTGCGGTGGCAGTTCGGTTAAGGGACCGGAGGTACTGGTTGACGGCTTCTCGGACGGCCAAACTGGTGGCAGCGACAACACCAGGTAGGGTGGCAACGGTGGATCTTGCCTAGTCTCATTTTTATCAATGACGTCTAGGGTTTTGGATGTTTCGTCACCATGCTCTGATACCATATTGAAAAAGATGGAAGAGAAAAACGACAAAAAGTTTACGTGGAAAACCCTAGATCAGGGAGAAAAAACCACGATATAACTTTTTCTCTTTTTTATTAATTTGATATATACAAATGTTACAAAGGGGAGAAATAAATAGAGACAAACAAACTATAAAAGAAAAAGATATTGGGAAATATAAAAGGAAAAAATAAAATCTACAAAATCTCCCAAATATTCTCTTTTATTTTCAACAATAATTAATGATCACAACTCCTTTTTTGTTATTATGTATAGTGTGTCCAAATGAGGTTTATGCTTGTGAGGATCAATAGTGTAACTTTTGAATTATTCATAAGAGGTTGTTAGTGTTGTAATCTTGATAGTATTTCATATAGTGTTGATAGTTGCTAAAAATGTATTTGTTTCTCTTATTCCTCTTTGATAGAAAAGAGTTTTCTTAAATAGAAGAAATACCCATTACAAATAAGGAAAAAAAACATAAAAGGACATAATCAACACTACCCTTCAAGCTGGTTTGAAGATATCACTTATGGCCAACTTGCCTGTTAACTTATTGAATTGTCATTTAGGGAGACACTTAGTTAATACATCTGCAATTTGATCTGTTGTTGGGAGGTAGGGAATGCATATCACTCATGCATCAATCTTTTCCTTTATGTAATGTTTATCGACTTCAATGTGTTTCGTCCTATCATGAAAGACTGGATTATGGGCAATGGAGATTGCTGCATTATTATCACAGTAAATGCGTATGGGCATTGTCAGAGAGAATTTCAATTCTTCCAAAAGTCTTTTTATCTATATGCCTTCATAAATACCATGGGCCAATGCCCTAAATTTTGCTTCAGCACTGCTTCTTGCAACCGCACTCTATTTTTTACTACACCAAGTAACTAAGTTTTCTCCAACAAAGGAGCAATAATCAGAAGGTCGTGCTACCTGCCCAATCAGGATTGGTATAAACCTTAACCTGTAGGTGGCCATGTTTTTTAAAGAGTATCCCTTTTCCTAGAGTACCTTTCAAATATCTTAGGATTCTAAAGACAACTTCAAAGTGAGTCGGCCCAGGGGCATGCATGAACTGGCTTACCATACTAACTGCAAAGGCAATTTCAGGATGTGTGTGAGAGAGGTATATTAGTCTTTCCACGAGTCTCTAGTACTCTTCGTTTTCTTTTACATCATTTTTCTGTTGCAACTTCTAATTTTAAGTTCTCCTCAATGGGAGTTTTTGCAATCTTCCATCTAAGTAAACCTGTCTCTTTGAGTAGATCAAGGATATACTTTCTTTGGTTGACAAAAATACCACTTTTAGACCTAGCAAACTTCGTCACTAGGAATACTTTAAGGATCTCAGGTCTTTGATCTTAAAATCATTTGCCAATTTTTCCTTCACAATAGACATTCCTGTCTCATCATTGCGTGTAAGTATGATATCATCAACATACACTATCAAAACAACAACCTTGTCATTTCCCGTATGCTTGTCGAACATAGTGTGATTGACTTGACGTTCGCTGAATCCATAGCTTGTGACTGTCTTTCCAAAACGTTCAAACCAGGCTCTAGGGACTGTTTAAGGTCGTGTAGTGATTTCTTTAACTTACATACCTTGTTAATCCCAAGGTTTGCTTCAAAGCCAAGCGGTAAGTCCATAAATACTTCTTCTTTAAGCTCCCCATTAAGAAACACATTTTTAACATCAAGCTGATAAAGCAGCCAATCACAATTAACTGCAACAGACAGCAAAATTTTGATTGAGTTAATTTTAGCTACAGGGGAAAATGTCCCTTGATAATCAATTCCATAAGTCTGGGTGAACCCTTAGCCACCAATCTAGCCTCGTACCTTTCAATACTACCATCAACATTACATTTTACCGTGAACACCCACTTGCATCCCACTGTTTTTTTATCTTTTGCTAGATCAACTATGTCCCAAGTACCACTTTGTTTTAGTGCATTCATCTTTTCCATCAATGCTAATTTCGTATTCAAATCATTTAGGGCTTCCTGTATTATCTTTGGAACAAATAGGTTGGTTATTTTGGATGTGAATGCTCTATGACTATCAGACAATCTATGATAGGAGAGATAGTTTGCAATGGGATATTTTGTACATCGACGGGTACTTTTTCTCTGGGCAATTGGAATATCAAAATCAGAAACTTAAAGTAACATATTATGAGAAGGAGAGCTGAGAGAAATACCTGGATTTTCAAGATCATTCATTGGAGCATCAGATTGATCCTGTGTTAGGTCAACTATCTGATTTCTATCCCTTTGGATCATGTTTCTTTTAGTATAAAACTGAAGTTCAGGATTTCGACTTGTAAAATTAGTTTGTAGTGTTTCTCCCCCTGTTGGAGAATTTTCCACACTTGGGATCGATGGACTCTGCTCATAATTTCAGGATTAATGATGTTTGGGAGAGGTGAAGTGTCCAAAAAACTCTCTCCAAGGAGAGATGCCTCCCCCTGAAGAGAAGTTGGGCTAAAAAAGGATTGATTTTCCACGAAAGACACATTCATACTCTCAAAATACTTATGAGTCAAGGGGTCAAAACATTTGTACGTCTTCTTATGGGGAACATAGCCAAAAAAAAATGCATTTAATAGTTCGAGGGTCCAATTTAGTTTGGGAAAGGAGAGGGCTATGAACATAAGTAGTACACCCAAATACTTTTAATGGTAACTTCGAGAACAATCAGGCAGTAGGGAAAAACTCTTTGAGGTGCTGCAGAGGAGTTTTAAAATTCAACACTTTAGTAGGCATTCATTGATTAGGTATGCAACGGTTAGAATAGCATCACCCCACAAGTATTTTGGAACATGCATAGAAAATGTAAACCCTACTTTCATTTGTAAGAGCTAAACGTAAGTACGTAATACCGATATGGACTAAATTATTTTTTTCCTCTTGTAGTTTGAAGGAAGAAGTGAAGGAAGCCGGAAGTATTTTTGGTAAGTTGAATTTTTTTTAAAGTCATTAAGAGGAAACCGAGCTGGAATTGACTTTGAATATTAATTGGGGCACAAAAGCGGATTTTAAATTAAAAAGAAAGAAAGAAAAAGAAAAAAAAATAAAAAGAAAAGGAAAGAAAAAGGAAAAATAATAAATAAATAAATAAATAAAGGAAAGAGATAGTGGAGAGTTAAGTCGGCAGGAAACTTTTTGGTGCATATGGCCAAAGTTGTTGATCTTATCCCATTTCTCAAACTTTAAACCGACTCCATCTTTCAGCTGAGCGACGAGGGGAGGTAGAAGAAGATATCTGAGGCAAATTCGTGTAGAATTTTGGTTGATATCGTGGTATAATTGAAGCTGAAACAAAAGGTTTGATTGCTGTCGCGCAATTTGAGCAAAGTCTGGTGTTTAGTGAATAGCAAGCTGAAGAGATAGAGTTTGAAGGTGAAACTTTGAGGTTAGTAAGTTAACTCAATTTTTAACAACTCTTGTGAAGAATGGTTGAGCTGAATATGAAGAAAAACATGTTTAAATTTAGGTGGAAGTGACTGTTACGATTTTCCCAAGTGATTTGAAGCAGGGCGAAGTAAATTGGGAATTTCTGTCGAACGAAGAGAAGTTAAGCTCTGAAATTTTGAGGTAAGTTAGAAAACACATTTATCTACACGTTTGTAGAAGGAAAGAAATTCTAATTTGGGCTGAAAATACAACTTTTAACAGTTAGAAGTGTGGCCAGTAGTTAAGGCAGTAGCAGAAGGAGGCGAGTCTCGCTGGAAAATTGGACGACACTGGGAACGTGAAGGAGCGAGAGCGAGACAAGTCTCGCTGATCTCACTGGTCAATTTTGTCTCACAAATCTTGCTGGTCTCACTGCTCTCGCTGGTCTCGCTTATTTAAAATCTTGCTGGTACAATTGGTTTTTGCTTGATTTCGCTGGTTTAGTCTCGCTAATGGCTTGAATCTCGTTCATTAGTGAACCTTTTAATGAAATATAACCTCGGTTGAGCATTTCTTCATAGAATACAGTCTCGGTGATGGTTTTCTTTATGTAGTAGGGTCTCAATGGTGAATAATATGAATGTCTAAGGCTTGTTTCCTATGTAAAAAAGGAATTTTAAGGAAATCTAACAAAGGGAAACGTATTATTTCAAACCGAAAAGAGCTAGGAAAGACATACAACCCACTAAGGGCCCAGGACAAGTAGTGAGTGACAATTTTATTCAACATAAGTATGCTTTATACAAAAGTTTTCATGCTATTTACCGTTGCTTGGAAACATGTTATTATGTTTATGTTTTTCACGGGTTTTAAATGTGTTATGATGCTTATTTGCTTTAAAAAATATGTGTTTCCATATAAATGTATATTATGGTGCTGCATTGGAAATATTAGAAGCATGCTAGTTGTTAACTGAGTTTTATGAAAGACATGCTATATAATAATCTATGATTTCATGGAAGTATGATGAATGTTAAGGAATATGTGGAAGTTTGAGATGTTATAAACTCGTGAATTTTTATTATGTTATTTTCAAAGCATTTTACTTTTGAGTTATGTTTTAAAAGAAAGGATCCTAATGCTGAAGGACTCGGAGAAGGCATGTGGGTAGCTGGGATGTAGAAATGGTTCCTAATGCTAAAGAACTCAGAGAAGGTATGTGGGAAACCTGAGAATAGAGATAGCCCCCAATGCTAAAGGACTCGAAAAAGGCATGTGGGTGGCCTAAGTCTTGTATATGGGACCCAGTACTGAGGGACTCGGAGAAGGTATTCAGGTAACCCAAGATATAATATGAATGTGCACATAGAGGTATGATAGATGCTGTTGTGTTGAGATTACTCCACACAGCTAAGGGTATTCGACGTAGGGTGTGCCGAGATTACTCTGCCCCAACTAAGGATGTTTTTCGACGTTGAGTAGCATTAAGCTCCGCTCCGCCTCAACTAAGGAAAATGTATTTGAAATATACTGAATTTTCGTGTTTCTTTTTCAGAAATGAACATATATGTTATGAAAATGCTACGTGAGCAAGTTTTGCTTGGATATGGGTTTGAATTGATGTTATTTACGTATGGTCATAAATTGATTATGGTTTGATTAGTTTTCGAGTTAAAGGAAGGTTTTTACTAAATACGTCACTCACTAGGCAACCTAGCTCATGTTTTTTTTTTTTTTTTGTTTTTCTATTTTCCAGGTAGCAAGCGAGTCCAGGGTACTTAGCCATCACAGCAACTCGTTTGGGCCTACCACTATTTGCGTCTATGAATTTTGAGCATTGTAAATATTTGATCTTAAACCTGTGTTGTGCATATAGAGGGTTAAGGGGCGGAAGTTAGTGAACTTGTGTAAATTAAAGGTTGAATGTAAATCTGCATTATTATGTTAACTTATCCCTAATTAAAGTTGGATGTTCAATTATTGTGTATATCTGTTTATTAGGTGTTGGTCAAGGTATAAGGTTGACAGTGGATGCTGTAAGAGGGTCGGCGTCTGTTGTCCTCACACTTTCTCCTAGGTTCAGAGGGTACCTGGGAGGGGGTGTGAAAGAAAACATAAGGGCACGAGCAACTTCAAGCAAATGTCTACTTTTTGTTCAACAACACCATTCCGCTGAGGAGTATTGGGACACGTGGCTTGATGAACGATACCCTTATCATGCAAAAAAGTGGTGAGTTGTTCATTGAAAAATTCAGTCCCATTATCAGAGTGAAGAATGTGAATTTTAGTTTGAAATTGAGTCTTAATCATTTTATAAAAACAAACAAAGACTTCTTTTACTTTCGACTTTGTTGTTAGCAAATAAAGCCAAGTCAAACGAGTGTGATCATCGGCAAAAGTAACAAACTAACACTTGCCATTTTTAGTCAAAACTTTAGACAGACCCCAAACATTAGTATGAATTAAGTAAAAAGGTGATGATGAATTGTAAAATTTGAGGGAAAAGTAGATCGATGATGTTTGGCAAAAATGTAGTCTTTGCATTGAAAAATAAAACAATCAATTCCATATTTCAAATAAACGAAATTAGGATGCCCTAATCGATGATGCCAAAGCATAATAGTTTCTTGAACAGAAAGAGAACTGACACTACTCAAGCTCTGAACTTTTTTATGACTAATTGAAACTTCACCAAAATAATAGAGACCATCAATCATTCTAGCATGTCCAATCGTCTCCCTCGAGTCCTGATCTTGAAAGAGGCAATGAGTTTCACAAAAGATAACATGACAATTAGCATCCTAGATATTTTGCTTATAGATAATAAATTACAAGCTAGTTGTGGAACATGAAGGACATAACGTAATATGAGTTTTGTACTTGGGGGGATAGTTCCTTTGCCTGCAATAAACGTGAAACTACCATCGGCAATACGAACTTTTTCTTTGCAATACATAGGGGAGTATGATTCAAATAAACACGAGAAACTAGTCATATGATCAGTGGCTCCGGAATCGATGATCCACGGAAAGGAATTTAGACATGAGAGAGCTTGAGGAGAATTACCTGTTTGTGCCAAAGAAACACTAGGATTGCCCGATGAATTGGACTTTAGCAGCTTCAGGATTTAATCAATTTGCTCTTAAGTGGACTGGAATCAACAATATTCGCATTAGAGGCATGCTGATGCTAATTTCTCTCAAATTGTTTAGAGCTCTTCCAATTTGCAGGTTTGCCATGTAGTTTCCAACAAGTTTCCTGTGTATGACGGGGTTTGTTGTGATAGCATCAGACACGAGACTTATCATGAGTTTTGTTGGATTGATTAGAAACTTTCATTGCAGTATTTTCAATCACTAACGCTGAACTTTCAACTGAGTCAACTGCCTTATTTCCAATCATAACATTCCTACGGCTTTCATCCCTATGAACTTTAGAAAAAATATCGTTAATAGTTGGAATATTATTTTTCCCATGTATCCTGCCTCTAACCTCATCAAACTCAACATTGAGGCCAAAAAGCAATTTGTAAATGCGACCATCTACTGCATTTTTTTCGATAATGTTTTTGGTCGTTTGTGGACTTCTCATACATATAATAGATCAATTTCTTGCCACATCCTCTTCAGAGAGTGAAAATATTGTGTAACTGAATTACCTCCTTGTCGTATATCACCCAACTTAAGATTTAGCTCAAACACTTGTGACTGGTTACCAAAATCAGAATACATTTGAGTCACACTATTTCATAATCCTTAGCAGTAGAGTAGCACATGTAGTTACTACTGATGTCTTCCATCATATACTTGACGAGCCAAGTCATAACCATAGAGTTTTTCACGTCCAAATGAAGGGTCATCTAGACTTGGCGTGATTTTTTCTCCGATGAGATAACCTATTTTTCCTTGTCCACGAATATACATCCGAACAATTTGGGACCAACAAAGAAAGTTATCCCCATTAAGTCGAATGATAGTTATTTGGACAGTGGGAGTATTTGAATGGATCCGATTGTCAAAGACATTAGGGACGGGTATCTTAATGTTTGACATGTTGAAGAGATAAAAGAAAAAAACCCAAAAAACAACAAATCGGAAAACCAGAAACCAATTAGAGGTTTAAACAAACCTAGAAACAACCCATCCGACAACTGAAACGAGAAACGACCGGCGAGCGTCAGTGGCTGGCCAAAAAACACTCGGACTATAGCACAGACTTGGTCCGCCAGTAGAGAAGGCATGAACCTGGGCGTTGAAGCACGCGTCGGCATCGGTTGGGAGAACCTCAGGCATCATAACGAACGATTTCTGCGAACACGGGTTTCACGAAATGGTCGGAGATCTGACATTAGGGGTGTTGTTTGACGGCTAAGATGAAACAACCGACAAAGGTCTAGTGCGCGGCGGCGGCTGCGGTAGCAACAGATTAGGTTAGATTAGCTTTTCTTTTAAAGAAAATTAGGATTTTTTTTTTCTTCAGGGTTTCAAGAAATAATGCTCTAATACCATGCTAAAAATGTATTTGTTTCTCTTATTCCTCTTTGATAGAAAAAAGTTTTCTTAAATAGAAGAAATATCCATTACAAATAAGGAAAAAATAAATACAGCAAATTCAACAAATATTTTCACAATAAATACAATGGAGAATATAAACATAAAAGGAAATAATCAACGACAGTATTATAATTTTGGAATTATTCATAGTTGAGTAATGTTGTAGACACAAAATTGTAAATATATATTATTTGGTTGATAAATTCTTGTGTATTATTTATTTGGTTGATGAATGTTTGTCCTCTTCAATATTATTGTTGGATATATATGTGTTGTTTGTTTAAACTAGAACAAAACTGGGATTTCATGACATTTAAAAATTGTTGGACCTCACAACAGAAGCCATTACAAGTAATTTCTACTAATACAATTTTTTTTTTAAAAAAAAAAACAGCACATACAAACTTGACAAGCAAAATGAATCAAGTATTAATTAAATTGTCATTCTATGGGTGTCAAGAAAAAGTTACATTTGACAAGTAAAAAATGTCAAGTTATAAAAACCTTGATCCATAATAAATGTCAAGAATTTAGACACTTGACACTTTAAATTAGTCAACAAATTTCATATACTTGATATTTTTAACATATCAAGCAAATTACAGCTTGACGCTTTTACCCAATCAAAAATATTACTCTTATTCTTGACACAGGCTTACTTGACATTTTTAAAAACGTCATAGATAGTTGACTTGGAAAAAATGTCAACTAATACAGTTTTTGTAGTAGTAAGAAATACCATATATTACTATTATTATCAATCTCTTTAGATAATATCTATTTCAAAGTATACTTTCCAAATTTACTAAACTTCTCTTTGATTTACAAGAGAATAAAGTATATCAATTGAAAAATTTGCTCCTCTAGGCAAAATAATATTTTTTTTCCCCAAAATCTTTGATCTGAGTCTATATGTTATCTATTTTAAGTATAATATGCATAGATACACTATATACAAAACACAAATATTAATTATTTATATTCTCTTCGAGAGATTCAAAAGAAATCCAAATATCAGTTTCGAGAGATTCTAAAAAACTTGTAACATCCAAATAATACCAAATTTAGAGGTTTAAAAAGATAAGTTTTCTCCTCAAAAGATTCAAATAAATTGTTAAATTTTACTTCCACACATCATTTTTCTTTTCATTATTGACAATTTCAATTTTCAAAAAGACTTTTAATGTATACCACATGTACAATATTATTGTCTTTTGCATCACATTTGAAAAATAAAATTCTCCTTCAAAACATTATATGTGTGTGGTTTTAATAGAATAATTACTTCTTCCTTTATTAACATAATTCTGACCACAATTATTAAATATTGCAACATTCACTTATAGAAATATATTAAATTATTTGGTCGAGATTCATTACTTTGTAAGGAAACATGTGCTCATTTGTTTTGTTCAACCTCAAATGATATTAGATAAATGTTCATCACAATGTCTCAAACTTTCTTTCTCAAATTGCTAATGCAAGAGTACACCATGTTTAATATAGGAAAGTAATATATGCTTATTAGTTTATAAGTATTTATTAATTTAAAATATGTGCAACGTGCAAGGCAAAAACAATGAACACTAATTGATTTATGCAACTTCAGGCGAATTAAATCAAAATTAGCTTTAGGAAGAGTAATTAACTATTATACATAACTTTCATAAACTTTACTATGATCGAATATATATAACCATAGTAAATTTCAAGAGTTCACAAATTTATCCATATGAGAATAATTTAAATATTCAACAATCAAGTAAATTTTAATATTAACATGAGAAATAAAAATTTGACTAATTCAAACCAAGCAGAGGCGTGGCCTTAGCTTAAATACCTCTTTTTATTTTTAATTTATTATTCTTTTAATTAAGAATTAATTAATATATTAATGAAGGTAAGTGAATTATTAAGTTTTATTTTTTAGTTTTATAAAAAACTAATTCCCTTTAAGAAATAATTTTTAATATTTTAAATCTTAAATCTTTCAGAAAATCTTGAATATTTATTCTCATATTTGAGAAATAAAAGATAATATTTTTAGGAGAGAAATGATCTTAACAAATAAAATGATAAATTAATAGGAGAGAATTTATCTTTATTTAAAAGAAACTCAAAGGAAACAAATATCCTAATTTAATTTTTCATATATAACAATTATAATCAAAGATATAGAAAATATAAACTAACTAAGAAAACATCAATAAGAATTATATTTAATCTATGGTTTTCTATATCTAATTCAAATATTTATAACATGTTGATAATTTTTGTTTTTTTTTTTTTCTTAAATACGTGTGTTATAGAGTTAGCGCCCAATTTTCTTTTTTTTTTAAAAAAAACAATTTATTTAGTGTGTCACGACAGTGGCAAAACTGCCAGTGACATATATTTTCTTTTTTTCTCCTTTTTTTTCCCCCTTTTTCTTCTCCTTATCCTTTATTATCATTAATATTTCATTTCTTTTATTTAGAATTTGGATTTTTTAATCCATTTTTCTAAATTTGGTTCCATTTAGTTAATCTGTATAGTTAATCTATTTCTTCTCATTTTACTTAATTAGTTTGTTATTTAATTTTATTTATCTATTTCTTTGATTATTGTATCTCACTGTTATCCATCAACCTTTTTTCTTTTTTTAATTTGTGAAGCATTCTTCTTCCAGATTTATGATCAATTAAACATTTTTCTTGTTCATTACATTCTGCATTAGGCTAAACTTTTTTTTCTTTTTTTAATTCATACTTGATTTTAAAACTATCTAATTACGTAATAAAATATTTGAAAGTTTGGTTTTCTAAATTTTTAGAGTGAGAAGTCGATTCTTTGAGAGTTCGAGATCGATTGCAATATATTTTATGAAATTTCTAATATAATTGTTAATATTATTGCTTGTTTGGTTTTTGCTTTGATTATGTTATTAAATTGTATATTTTGTCAATGCAACTTCAAATATTAAATCGATGTTCTAAATCTTTAAAACTTACTCTTTAGTTTTGTTAAATAAGTTTTATTTATTTATTTATTGCTTAAAAATTTGTTTTCAATGACGCTTTTCTTAAAATTTAATCTAAAATTATTTAGGAGTTTGATGTTTTAGATTGTTTATGACGGTTCATAATCTTTTGGAGTCTAAAATTTGAACCTAAGATAAAATAAAATTAATTAATTTTTTTTTTTTTTTATAAAAGGCTATCGTATGACAGATTATAGGAGAAATTTTTAATATTTTTCTCACATAAGTAAATAATTTCTCCTAAATTCTAATAAATGTGGCCTAATGAAAGGAATTTTTTTCCACTTATTTTATGGGATCGTGACACCAAACATTGAAGAAATGAGGGTAAAATAAGACATTGTTTTAAAACATTTTTTTATTTTCAAATGAATTTCTTTCAAGAATATTTGCAATTCAAGATGTAAAAATTTGTAACTGTTTTTCTAAATAGATGTTGGGGTGCTAAGACCTTCTCCATACACAAACAGACTCCCAAATTCAACTCTAGTTTTTGTGGACTAGTTTTATTATTTTTTTTATTAAAATATTGTTAATTTTACTTTGGTGTCCAATCACAATGTAAAAAGGATCGTCGCAACTCCTTTTTCTTTTCTTCTAAAATTAACCTTTTACAAAGACGTCGATCGCTCCGTGTCGTCTTAGGCACGTGGTGACACCCGTTATGTTTTGGATGCTAGAACATAATTTTCGGGTGTTAGGAGTCATTGTCCAATAGTACTCAAGATCAATTCGAGTGGTTTCGTTAAGTGTTAAAGATCTCAAGCTCTTTGGACAAATTATTGATGTTGTAATTTCGGGATTCTAATCCTCAAATTTGATGTTTGACTTTATTGTTGGAAAGATTGGTGGCGGTTTTGGATCAAATGGCATTTTGGGTAAGGTTTATTAGAGCCATTTGAATAAATTGGAGAATGGAATTAGGTCCAAGAGTTTTGGGTTCAAAATTTGAGTTATGTTGTAGGCTCTAATTCGAGATTGTATTGGAGATTGTCTTGCTTGAATATATTATCGAGATCACTCAATTTGAGGTAAGCAACTTTATTAATAGAATGCCCTCGTGCAATGTGCCCTAGTTCAAATACTAAGTTAACTAATGACTATTAGAAGCATGATTCTAAATTTTGAGTGTCTACTATGGTTCATGAACGGAATGGAATTTATGAGCATGGTTGAACTAGGTGTTGGCTTTTTGGCCCTTATTCTCAAATTAATTAATTTTAATTAATTAATTAATATTTTGATGATAACAAACCTAATTTTGTTTACTAACAATTTTATTATTTTGAATAGTCCGTAGGGTAGAGGTTGGAATAATGATTTCGATGCCTCTTCAATCACCCAAATTAGAGTTCAAACGAAGAAGTTAGAGCTGAAATAAGGTTAAAAGAAAATTACCTGAGGTAGTGACGTGGCAGCCAAATCATTAAGTTGGACCATTTAGAGAGTGCTACTTGCAGCTATGGAATGAGTGACATATTGAATTTTTTATTTTTGGATTGATTATTAAAAGAAAATGATTTTAAAAAGAAGTTGAATTTAATATTATTTTATATTTGTGTCTAATGGCTAATTGGTTTTAAAAGAAAAATAATTTCATATTATATATTTTTGTGTCTAACGGTTAGTTGTTTTTAAAATAATAGTAAAAAATACTTTTTACTTTAATCTCCACCTTTCATTTTACTTGTTTATCAATCCAATGATCCAAATTAAAATCCACTTTTTACCCCATTTCCCTCTCTTTTTATTCTTCATCTTCCCCCAAAAAATTTTAACTTTTATAACTTTACAATCCTAAAAAAAATTGCAAAAGGCCACCATTGCTCTCTCTCCAAGCTCTCAAATTTCTTTCTTTTCATCTTATTCTAGAGTTTTTTTTTTTTTTTTTTTTGTTTTTTTGCATTGTGAGGATTAAATATTGTAAGCTCAAATCTGTACATCTACTCGTTTTAGAGAGTTTTATTGTGTGATTTAAAGCTTCAAAAATATTATACCGGTTGGATCCTAACCCGTGAAAAAGGATCGGGTTTGCTCTTCAACCCGAAAAAGTAGCAAGGTAATGGTTCGGCTCTCATCTGTGAAAAGAGTCAAAGGAGATTTTTAATTGAAATCCCAAAATGTGCTTGGGAAAGTGGATGTAGGTTGAGTTTAACCAAACCACTATAAAAATCATGATGTCTTCTTTTCTAACTCTTTCTCAATTAATTTTGGATTTAATTTTTAGTGGCATGTTGTAGATTATTATTCTTCTTGGTTGAGATTCATTGAATCTTGTGTTTCTTATATTATTATCAATCTTGATATTTAGCATCAATTAGGGTTTTTATTAAGTTAATTTAAAAAAAAATAATTTAACTAGTTTAAATTGAGCATATTTAGGAATAAGTTTAATTAAACCCTATTCACCCCCTCTAGGGTTGCCATACTGGTCCAACAATTGGTATCAAAGCAAGGTTGCTCATCTTGAAATTTATTTTATTGATAAACTTTATTATTAGAACATTATGGCAAACCTAGTGGCAAGTGGAATTGTTGAAGGTCAATCTACTTCTAGACCTCCTTTTTTTTATGGTTCAAATTATGCATATTGGAAAGCTAAAATGAAAATTTATTTGCATTCTATTGACTATAATTTGTTGCTAATTTTTACCAAAGGTCCATATGTTCCCATGAAAAAAAGATTGATAATGTTGATAAGCCTAAATTAGAAGAAGAGTATGATGAAAATGAAATAAAAAAGTGTTTCTTAAATGCTAAGGCTATAAATTACTTGTATTGTGCTTTGAGAAAAGATGAATTTAATAGAATATCAATGTGTTCTTCTGCTCAATAAATTTGGAATACTCTTGAAATTACTCATGAAGGAACAAAGCAAATTAAAGAGTCCAAAATTAATAGGCTTGTTCATAATTATGAATCGTTTAAGATGGATGCTAATGAGTCTATAACAGATATGTTTACTAGATTTACTAACATTGTAAATGCTTTGAAGGGCCTTGGTAAAGTCTATACTACTTCTGAAAGTGTTAGAAAATTCTTAGGTCTTTACCTAAGACTTGGGAAGCAAAGGTGACGACAATCCAAGAAGTAGAGGATCTCAAAAGGAGCACTTGGAGGATGAGTCCAAAAAGAATAAGAGTATTGCATTAAGGACCATCTCCTTCAAAGTTGACTTCGAAGATGAGGATGCCTTTGATGAAGATGACATTGCCTATTTTTCATGCAAGTATAAATGTCACACCCCCTTCCGGATTACCTACTTATCCTGAAAGGGAATGTGAAGACAATAAACATCACCCCTCTTGTGACACATATTGTCTCATCTGACATAACTTCCTGTGCACACATTTCATACATATACATTCATAAAACTCAGCCATACTACACATGATCATAATATAACAACTCTTCCTGTACAGAGTACACTTTTATCACATAACATAATTAAACTTCCATAGATCCACCATACATTTGTACAAAACCACATTAATCCCCACTCTTTAAACAACTAGATCTACATGCCAACTACGTAAGGTTATATACAACGTACAACTATCAGACGTGACTGAATTTCGAGAACTTGAGACTTAAGCAGGGTGAGCTGAAGTAGGCTAAGCACTGGGAACGTCCTTGCTACCTGGGGAGGAAAAGAAAACATTGAAAACATAAGCTAACAGCCCAGTGAGTGACTAATCTTTGTGAAACGAACATTTATTGAAAACAGGCATGTTACATATAAACAGATAAACAAGGATTTAACATATTGTTCAGCTAATGCATACTTTCCACAAATCTGTCAATCTCGTAAACCCGATTTCAAATCATATATGATTGTTCTCCAAAAGAGGTGAAACAGTAAACAGTTTGGTTTTTCAAACTTTTCCCTTAGTTGAGGCAGAGCAATGCTCGACACTCTCAACGTCGAAAACAATCTTAGTTGGGGGTGGAGCAAGGCTCAACACACCCAACGTCGAAATCATCCTTGGCTCAATGCGGAGCAAACTCGACGCACCAGCCAAATCAACCTCTATGTGCACATAGGAATATGACGGGTTGCCCAAGTACCTTCTCATGTCCTTCAGTACTGGGTCCCGGGGAAACTCATGTGCCTTCTCATGTTCTTGAGCACTGAGCCTCCTCTAAAACATTTTAGAAATCCGTTCACATAACAGTTCATATGAAAATCCTTTCATAGAAAATCATACAGATCTTTATACAATAACATTTCATAAAAGAAAATGCTTTCTATCAACTTTGGAAAACACGTAAAATGCCTTGTGAGTAATACAATCAAACACTATGCATTTTAAATAGTTCATCGCAAAACCATATTTCATAAGAACAATTTTAATAAAAATCGAATTGAAGAATAAAGGAGTCACTCACAACTCTTCCTAGGCCTTGCGTGGGTTATACGCCTTCCCTATCTCTTCCTGGCTTGAAATAGACATTTACCTTGCGTTACATTGTTTTTCACTTGATCATTAAATATGCATAAATTCTAATTGTTACTTATCATTGAACCTCCCCCTTTTCCGAAAAAAACATCATAAACGGGATTCCTAGCAGTACTACCCAACAGAACCTGTTACCAGCGATACTAGGTTGAGCGACACTAGCGTTACTTTACCTTAGTAGCGATACCCAGCGATATCTAGCGAGTTTTGTGAGACGGAAGACTCCTTTGCGTCTCAGCGTCTTTCGTCTCAGCGACACTGGTCTCGCTATCAGTACTTAAACAGCGCAATGATACTTGGTTCTTAGCGGCACCCTGCAACTGTATTTCTCCTTTTCCTCTTGTTCTTATTTCTATCTGTTAAAAGTCATAAATTCAGACGGATTTAGAACTTCTTCCCTTCTACAAACTTGTAGAGAATTGAGTTTCACAGCTTACCTCAAAATTTCAAGGCTTAACTCTTCTTCGTTCTCTAGTTATTCCAAAATCACTTCATGTTGCTCTAGATTGCTTAACAATCTCGTAAGCGCTGCTTTTACCTAAAGATTCACATGATTAACTTCAATTTCAGCTTTACCATCCTTCATAAGACTTGTTAGAAATTATGTTAACTTACTGACCTCCAAATTTCAGCCTTAAACTCGGCTTCCTCTATTCGTTCTACTCCAAATATCAACCACTGTTTAGTCTGTGCGACTAAAGATCAATCTTCAGTTCCAGCTCTGTTTTCAGCACCGAGACAAGTAGAATTTCACCCAAAATCTACAAGAACACCTACCTCAATCTTCTCCTGAGGTTTGTCTGAAAAATGGAACTGACTTCAGCTCTCGAAAGTGTCTAAAAATGATTAAACATTTAATTAATTCAACTATATATACTACCGACTTAACCCTCACAAACACCAAGATTTATGTTGCCGACTTACCCCTCACCCGCAGGCTGGCGCGGGGTTCTCACTTCGACGCGAGGCGCTCATGTTAAAATTCTCCTCCAACGTCTTCAGCAACTAACCACGCCTAATGCATGGCGTTATCCTCAACGCCTCCTACTTTTGACGCATACAACTCAGTCATACACCACTATCTTCGTCGCGTCAAGACCACTCTGTCTTCGACGCGGAGCGACTTCAGCGCATGTCTGTCTTCAATGCAACGACTTCAACGCATGGTTGTCCTCAACGCAGAGTGACTTCAGCGCATGACTGTCCTCAACGCAGAGTGACTTCAGCGCATGGTTCAAGCACATTTCTTCCCCGCCAATGATCACTTATCCTTCGACGCGGGCAGCTACTTCAGCTCACAACCCTTCGTGATTCAATCAACAACGCATGGTTTCTCAAATAGTTCCAACTTTCCTCTTCATTCACCAACGCATAGTCTTGGCTAACACTTAGCCAGAATTTTGCTCTCCAAAAATTTTTGCTCTCATTCTTGGCTACTTTTCCTCTAGCAACGCATAGCCACAATCTCATTGCTTCTCCCCAACGCTTAGTATCACAAGTCAGTGCTTACAACAAAATTTTCATTAAGAGGAAGAAACAATTCAAGAAACATATATCAACCCAAGGATGAGGTGATTTGTTATGAATGCAAAAAGCCGGGTCATATAAGAACGAATTGTCCTCTCCTTAAATCATCTAAGAAATCCTAGAAGAAGGAAATGAAGGCTACTTGGGATGATAGTATTGAAAGTGAAAGTGGAAGTGATGTTGAAGAAATGGCACACATTTGTCTTATGACTCATAGTGACAAATATGATGAACTTGATGATGAGGTAAATCTAGAACCCCCTTCTTAGGATGAATTGTTTGAAGCTTTTGAAAGTATGCAAAATGACTTAGAAAAACTTAGTTTAAAATCTATTGTGCTTAAGAAGAAATACAATGCATTGACTAGTGAAAATAAGTCTTTTACTTGATAAAATTGCTTGCTTTAAAGAGAATGAGCATGTTGTGCAAATTGATGAAATAAATGTCTCTTGTGATAAGCATGTTTGTGTTTGTGATGAGAAAAATGCTTTGCTTGATAAAGTTTGATTTCTTGAGCATGATGACTATCAGAAAGATAATTTGATTAAATTGCTTAAGGAAAAAGAATTAAATATTTTACAAAAACTCGATAAAGCTAAAGAGTCTATTAAAAAGTTGACAATAGGTGCTCAAAGGTTGGACAAAATAATTGAAGTAGGCAAGCCTTATGGCAAGAAAAGAGGTTTAGGCTATATTGATGAATGCTCTACTCAAAGTTCTAAAACTATATTTGTTAAAGCATCTATTGTCACACCCCACCCTGAACTACCCTCCCATAGCCTGAGACGAAGTGTGAGGACAACAGTCATCAATTTCCTATCGATTTCCACTTAAGACTTACCTTACTTCTACTTCTACCCTTCCTAGGACGGTGATACCATTAACTCTTGACAAACCTCGACTTCGACCAGCAACGAGAACTGTCATTGATAACTTGTAGAAATACAAGTTATTATAGTCACTATTTGAATTAATTAGAGTAACTTTAGAGCTAAACGCATGATTTTGGTAGTTGAATGATGTAAAATGTATTACCATGCGTTGACACTATTTACAAAAGAAAATACCTGAAAAATTATGAGCTTTTCTGTTCTTAATGTAGGGTTAAGAAGAAAAGAAGCACAAATAACCCACGTACTAGAGACGAAGCTGCTGCGAGAACAAGTGGAAACTCATGCGTCGAGACTACGCGTTGAGATCATGCGTGGAGAAAAAGTAGATACAGACGCATGGGCAAAAAGCTGTCATGTCATTATGAAAAAGGACAACATGTAATCAGATCATGGCAGAACCAATAGGCCGACAATGTAAAAAGTCTACGCAGCAAGGCAAGGAATTTAATGCAAAGGTGTCAGGTCATCATGAGTATCAACTTTTCAACGCCTATAAATAGCCCAAAGCTTCTCCATTCGGAAAAGAGAAAAAAAGAGAGAAACGAGTTCAAGAGGTGAAAGCTCTGCGCAAATTCTCGCTCACCATAACCAACCTCCATTTTGAGCTCTTCTGAGAGAAGGATTCTGAGAACTTTCAGAGTCGTCTCCCAGTGAGTGAGAGCCTTCACCCTGTGAAATTTATGTATCAGATAGCAACCATCTCAAGCCTCCATGAAGCAAGATGTTGCCAGTGGCTGCTTGACGCCTTCCATTTATGTTTTATCTCCATTTCCCTCCTTACTTATGTTTTGTTAATGACATTCGAGAGAATGGTTTATTTTCTTAATATGAGTTTGATTGACGATTATCTCCATCTATTTCCATATTAAATACCTTACACCATGTTGTTTGAATACTAAATGAGTTAGATGTTAGAAGTTAGTTTTTCTTAAGCAATATTAATTATGTTACATCTTGATTAATGCATATTATTAGCTTGCATAACTTTGTCTGACAAACAAAAGTAGTAAGCACAACTGTCTAGCTTGAGAGAGTAGATAATTAATCTTTAGCATTTATCAGGACTAGATGAAGTGCAGAGATGTAGTTCATCTTTTGTCAACGCAAACTTACCATGCGTCTTAGAGATAAGATTAATGTGGCGTCGAAGCATCGAGAGATGGATTCACAAACGCAGTTTGTAGGTATGTAATTATACTTGGATATGTTTAAGTAACAACTAGCCCCTGCGTTAACTCTACTTTTGTCGCATGGTCCCATTCATTCTCAACGCATGCTATCTGACACTAAATGACATTTGACTAACCATCGTCGCGTCCACCTCATTGTTAGTTGTAGGATTTATTCATTCTTTATGTATAGTTTTAAATACATACAACCAACACATGCACATATTACATGTATAGTTCACCGCATAGTCATGCATCTATTCTCAACGCCTAGTTATTACAAATCCCTACGTTCGACCCTGGACATGCTTATCAAAATTACAGGAAACCTGTAAGAGCTTATACTTGGGCTTTTTATAGGAAAACTTGCTTAATCATGATCATACTTGAGTAATTCTCGACGCATCTTCGTACGGAAATGATAATATCTATTTTTGTGCAACAAGCTATGAAACTCAACTTAAATCGAATAGAAATCTAACAACAGTCATGCTACTTGAAAAATGGAAAACATATAAAAAGGGTGAGCTAACAGCTCAATGAGTAACGGTTTTGGAAACATGTTACTTTAACTGTAACACTGGTCATAATATAAACATTTCAAATTCCCATAAAATATAACAATTGAAATCATATTATAATACGCTCAAAACCATTGTTAACTCATGCATATTAGTTTTAGAGTAAATTCTCAAAAATCTCATTCATTTCAAAATCATTTTTCCTAATTGAGGTGGAGCAATGCTCTACGCTTCTCAACATCGATTTTTCCTAGCTGTGTGGAGTAATCTCAACACATCAGCGTCGTATATTCCTCTATGTGCACATAGGTACTAGAATCCAAGCCGCCCACAATGCCTTCTCCAAGTCGCTGAGCATTAGGGTCCCATTTCCATATCCAGGTTACCCATTTGCCTTCTACGAGTCCCTCAGCATTGGGTACCTTTTCTATATCCCGGCTACCCTTTGGCCTTCTCCAAGTCCTTGAGCCTCGGGTGCCTTTTCAAAGTTTTATAAAACACAATATATTTTGGAAACATTATATTAATAACTCGTAAGTTAACCGTGTCCAAATAAAATCATATAATATCAAAACAGCATGCGTCCAATAAACTCAATTTCAATGCTTTAATATCAAACAACATGCCTTTCATTAGGTTTATTTCCACATCTTTCATGAAATCATATCATCATGCGCTTCAGTAAAATCAAGAAAACGTATATTATCCATCACTATGCGTCTTATAAACTTATAACAATAACTAGCCTACTCAAATGCTTCCCACATAAAAACGCATGCACTATTCGTTGTAAACTCATGAAAACATATTTCAAACCAATGATATTAATCAAAAAGAACTCATTTATACTTTGAAAAACGTTAGTGTTACTCACATTATACTTGCTTAAGAATAGTCCCTCCTCCTTCCCGCTATTTCCTCTTTCCCGAGCTTCTTGGACGCAACGTTCTAACTCTAGAATGCAAGGTTATTTTCCTCTGTCAGCTCGGTTGGACGCAACCCTGACCTTGAACGCAACGTTGATGACTAACGTAAGGTGCAGCCTAACTCTTCTTACTTCTCTTTTGGATGCGTCGACCTCTCTTGGACGCAAGGTTCAACTTGAACGCAGAGCCTATCTTTGGACGCAGCGTTCACCTTGAACGTTGAGTTCGTCTTAAACGCAAGGCTGACCCTTTAGATGCAAGACAACTTCTTTAACACCAGATGGCTAAGTTGTCAAGAATATCTTCTACTCTTGGTCGCAGGCTTCTACTACAGATGCAAGGATTTCTTCTTTCTGTCTTCTTTCTCCCCTTTCTCTCGAGAATTCTCCCTTCAGAATCATCAGTCGCTTCTTAATTTCCCTCAAGGTTCTATTTATAGAGGGCTTGCCATCCCACTTCTCCTCTCTTTTTGCCACTTGTTTGCCACATGTCACGCTGCATGCTTAACTAACCATGCATTAATCCAAGCGTCACCTTGCATGAAACACTTAACATGCCTTCTTACACCTCCTACCTATAAGGTGTTAAGTCGATATAAAGTCACCTAGTCCTTATAAGCTTATCTTAAGCGTCCAACATATTCCAAACTATTCATCCAACATTATGCCCTTATGCGTCCATTGAATTTCCTTTAAGGTTTTAGCTTCATTACTTTCTTTCCTTGCTTTCCGCCATAATACCTTTGAACTCGTTTCTCCACCGTATACTACTAGGCGTCAATGTCTCAAACGCACACTACTATGCGTTTGTACCTTACTGCATAATACCATGCGTCTACCTAAACCGCATACTATCATGCGTCCATGATCTTCCTCCTATCCTTGAAGATTCCTTGATTATCTCTCTATGCGTTCTTGTGCTTGTAATCAAAGGTTATTCATTTAACATTTTCCTTGTACTAAAATATTTCTCTGATGATAAATTGGTATGCATCCATCACTTCTTTCCTTATATCCATATCTTAACTACAAACCCCTTCTCTTGAGTGATAAACATCCGGCTAAGTGGTTTACCCTTAAATTATTATAGCTTCTTTCCTCAATTCTACCTTATGCGTTTTATCCTTCTTTTAGATTTTCTTTCAACGCATCACTATTCAACTTTAACCCCTACTCATATGCCCTACTTAAGCCAATACTTACATCTTCTTCATGATTACCTCCTATGCGTTTTACTTCTTCCCTTCAAGCTTTCGGGTTACTTCCTATGCATCCACCCTTACCATGCGTTACCTTAGTCCTGACCATGCGTCCAACATGATCTTTTACTTCTTTTCTTTATAGGCTCTTCAACGCATCAATTTCTTTTTAAAAAGTAGGGTGTGACATCTATCGTGCCCAATATGCCTAATGATGTGTCTAATTATGTTAAATCTAGTTTTGCGTCTATATGTCATAATTGTTGTGTTGAAGGTCAATTAGACCTAAGTGCTTTAAATTGAAGTATGCTTACTATACTTCTTCTAGAAGAAATTTTTCTCAAAGAGCAAAGTTCTACAATGCTCCAAGAAAGTCTCCAAGAAAAGTAAAGTGCATAAATTTGTCTTGACAGATAGATCCTTGCATAATGTTGTTTGTTTTTCTTGTTGCAAGTATGGACATAAAGCTTATTCTTGTTACTTGTCTAGATCCAATGCTTTTAATGCCAATGCAAAAATGAAATGGATCCCAGAGTTTGTGAATGCTAACATTCTTGGACCCAAACAAGTATGGGTAACAAAGAATCAAACTTGAAATTTTTGTTTGTAGGTTCATTCGAAAGCCTCCAACAAAAATAAATAGTATTTGGATAGTGATTGTTTAATGCACATGACTGGAGATCAATCCAAGTTTATTTCTTTATCTAAAAAGGATGGAGGCATGGTATCCTTTGGTGACAACAAGAAAGGTAAAATAATTGGTAAGGGTGATATATAGGTAATAAGTCATCTATTTTTATTGAAAATCTGCTTTTAGTTGATGGTTTAAAGCATGATATACTTAGTATTAGTCAATTATGTAATAAAGGATTTAGAATTGTTTTTGATAAAAAGAATTGTATCATTGAAAATGCTAGTGATAGAAAAGTCTTGTTTGTTGGAAATAGAGATGGAAATGTATACACTATTGATTTGAATCATTGCCCTATTAGTGACAAATGTCTTTCGACATTGCATGATAATCCTTGGTTATGGCATAGAAGACTGGGACATGCTAGCATGCGCTTAATTTCAAATATTTCCAAAAATTCTTTGGTTTGATTTGATGTCTTCCAAAATTTAAATTTGAAAAGGATAAAGTTTGTGATGCTTGTCATGACACACCCCCTCCCGAGTTATCTTCTTAACTCAAAAAGATGCATGAAGACGACAGACATCAACACTTTACGACATCTACTATCAACTTAACTCTCCTTAAATCCTTACCAAGCACTTGGTAAACAGAATTATAGCTCATACCCAGGCCATTAATAATAATCTCAAAATCAAAACTTTATTAAGATAACAACAAAGTTTTTACACAACTTTCACTCCTTAGACCCCAATATGTACAATGCTAGGTCTAAGTATAAATATTTATAAAGTTCAAACTAAGTAGTAGATCCAGGCGAGTTTGACGAGTAGGCTAAGCACCCTGGTTCCACTCGCTACCTGGAAAGTAGAAAAACATTTGAAAGCATGAGCTAGATAGCCCAGTGAGTGACAAGTTAGGAAAAATATTTGTAGCTTAAAAGCTCAATTAAATCATGCTCGTAATTCAAATAGTAAACCATTGAAAGCTCAATTAAAGCATGAGCTATATGCTCGAAAGATTTTTCCTTAGTTGAGGTGGAGTAAACTCTACGCTGCTCAATGTCGAAATATAACCTTAGTCAGGGTGGAGTAATCTCAACACAACTAACGTCGAAAACAACCTTAGCTGAGTGGAGTAATCTCAACACAACAATGTCGAATTTTCCTGTATGTGCACATAGGAATTATAATTTAGGCTACCCATATGCCTTCTCTAAGTCCTTCGGTATTGGGGATCATATTTTGAAAATAAGCACGCTTTCTAATAATCAAATCATTTATGACATAAGTTAAACAATTCTTCCGAATCTTCAAAATATTTCTCAAACTGCATGTTTTTCACAAAACCTAGCATTTTGGAGTATCATGCTCAAAATCATGTAAAAGCATGTTTAAAAGCATATTGCATAAATGCATATTTTATTAAATTCAACGTATGCTAGAAATCTCATATTTGGTAATAACCCGAGCATTCTAGAAATATCGAGTATATAAATCGAGCATTCGAAAAACATCGAGTGAATAAATTATTTAAATGAAATTAAGTCACTCACAACTTGTTCCGGGCTCTTTATGGATTAAATGGTTCCTTTCGCTCCTCCCAGCAAGCAAAATTGAACCAACCTTCTCTCTCTTTTCTCTCTTCTTTCTCTCTTCTCTTTTAAGGAAAACTCATGGTGGAATGAAATTCTTTTTCCCAAAGGGTTTTATTTATAAGCCTTTGGAAGGTAGCTTGCTCACCAAATCTTCTTCCAATTTCCCGACACTTCAATTTCTAAATGTCAATTTGCATGTTAAACACTTCATGCATCAAAACAATTGTTGCCTTGCATGGTATCTTGATCATGCAGCTCAACACAACTTCCTTATGAAGTGTAAATTCCAAAATTAATCCACTTAGCACCAAAAATTGAGTAAGAATGAAGAAAAATGAATTCTGCCACTTTTCTGTAAAGTTCTGCTGATTCAATTTCTTGGTAAGTTATGGCGGTCCGGTTTCCTGGTAAGTTTTGGCGATTCGGTCCAGTTTTTCAGTGTACTTTCCCAGTAAGTTCCATTTCTTGTTAACTTCCATTTCCCAGTAAGTTTGACTTCCTGATAACTTTCGTTGACTTTTCTCGGTAAGTCCGACTTCCTGGTAAGTTCCGTTAACTTTTCCTGGTAAGTTTGACTTTTCCCGTAAAGTTCCTGATGACTTTCGAACTGTTTTTCTAGCTTCTTTTATGCTCCTAAAACTCCACTATGTGTCCAACTTACTTCCTAGTTTTTCTACCTTAAAATTTTTCCAACTCCACAAGCTTGTGTTTTAAATTTACAATCTTTACCCTAATTTTCTCTCTTTATGTCCTTTAAGCAAGTAGGTTGAAGGTTAGGGTGTCACATGTCAAATGGGTAAGCAAACTAAGTCCTCTTTCAAGTCTAAAAATGTGATTTCTACTACTAAACCCTACAACTATTACACATGGACTTATTTGGTCCTTCTACAATTTCTAGCTCTGGAGGGAACTATTATGCATTTGTGATAGTTGATGATTTTTTAAGATTTACTTGGGTTTTGATGATAAAACATAAGGACGATGCTTTGAAAAGTTTTATTAGTTTTGCAAAAAGAATTCAAAATGAAAAAGGATTTTTTGTTTCTAAAATTAGGAGTGATCATGGAGAGGAATTCAATAATGATGGTTTTAAAGCTTATTGTAAAGAAAATGGTTTTTCTCATAATTTTTCTTCACCAAAAACTCCTCAACAAAATGGTGTGGTTGAAAGAAAAAATCATACTTTGCAAGAATTTGCTAGGTCAATGTTGCATGAGTATGGTTTACCTAAATATTTTTGGGTGGAAGCTGTTAACACTGCTTGCTAAGTTTTAAATAGAGTTTTAATTAGAAAATTTTTAGATAAAACTCCTTATCAGCTTTGACATGACAAAATTTCAAATATTGGGTATTTCAAAGTTTTTGGTTGTAAATTTTTTATTTTGAACAACAAAGAAAAACTTAGAAATTTTGATTCTAAGACAGATGTTATTTTCCTTGGATATTTCTCTACCAGTAAGCTTATAGAGTTTTCAATAAGAGAACTTTAGTTATTGAGGAATCTATGCATGTTGTATCTGATGAACCTTGTAATATTGTTTCTAATGAATCTATTTGTAGTGATGATTTAGAAAAAGATTTTGGAGGTTTACTTGTAAGTGAAAAGAAAGAGAAATTGTTCCAAGTATGAAAGAAGTGACCATCAATGTAAAGAAGGAAGATGAGTTTTCATCCATGCCCAAAGAGTGGAGAAATGTTCCATCCCAACCCAATGATTTGATTCTTGGTGATCTCGAACAAGGTCTGAAAACTCGTTCCTTTTCAATTTAGTTAGTAATCTTGCTTTTGTTTCTCAAGTTGAACCTAAAAGTTTTAAAGATATCGGGTGTGATGAGCTTTGGATTTTAGCTATGCAAGAAGAATTAAATCAATTTGAAAGGAACAAAGTTTGGGAGTTAGTCCTAGTCATTCTCATGCTTCTATAATTGGGACTAAATGGGTCTTTAGAAATAAGATGGATGAACATGGAAATATCATTAGAAATAAAGCTATACTTGTAGCTCAAGGTTATTGTAAAGAAGAAGGTATAGATTATGAAGTTTGCACCGGTTGCTAGATTAGAAGCTATTAGAATGTTGCTTGCTTTTGCCTCTTATAAGAATTTTATTTTGTATCAAATGAATGTAAAAAGTGCATTTTTAAATGGTTATATTTTGGAGTAAGTTTATGTAGAACAACCGTCGGGCTTTTAAAATTTTGAATTGCCTAATCATATTTATAAGCTGAAAAAGGCTATTTATGGCTTAAAACAAGCTCTAAGAGCTTTGTATTATAGGCTTAATAATTTTCTACTTGAGAATGACTTTAAAATGGGAAAAATTGATACTACTCTCTTTATTAAGGTTAAAGAAAATGATATGCTTATAGTGCAAATATATGTTGATGATATTATTTTTGGTTCTACTAATCAATCTTTGTGTGAATTTTTTTTTTTTTTTTTTTTTTAAATATATGCATAGTTAGTTTGAAATGAGTATGATGGGCAAACTTAGTTTCTTCCTTGGACCCTAAATCAAACAACTCAAGAATGACATCTTCATAAGTTAAGAAAAATACACAAGTGATAACTTGTAGAAATACAAGTTATGATAGCCTTTTTCTTAGATAAATAGAGATTAAATAGAGAAGCATGCCGCAAGTTTATGTTAATTTTTATTAAGAAATCTTCCTTTGCGTTATACTCTTCTATTTTTAGGAAGATAATGATTTTACCCTTTTTGAGCCTAAAACGCATGTTTTGATGCAGGAATGCAAAACGATGCGTTAAGGGTTCCTTTGGTAGAAAATCTAGAAAAAAAAAAAAAAAAAAAAAAAACAACAACAACAACAATGGATTTTAATTTAAAGAATTTTTTTAAATGTCATTAATACTATATTTATTAATTATAAAGCTAGTTGTAGTTACCATCTAAATATTAGTTGACAATGAACTATTATAAATTTATTTATGAACATGTTTTATGTTAAGAAAATTGTATAATAATTATTTTGTTATATTATACATATTTTGATTTTTTTTAAATGAATTGATTTTATAACATGACGTAGTTATTTCTAAATGTTTTTATCTTTATTTAATATAATTCTACATTTTAAAATCTAAAATCTGAAATATAGATATAATGAAAACATAAAAATGTTGTTTTTAGAATTTGCATTGCTTGAATCACATAATCTAAAAACGGATTTCAAAAACAGAATCCAGGTTGTTTGCCAAACATATATTTACTAAACTCATTGATTTGAAAACATAAAACAAGATTCGGGTTTCAACAAAACAAACCCTAATCTTCTTGAATCCTTGCTACTCTTTATTAAGTTTAGCCTTGGGTGTTAAGACCCAACTATTCTTGAAAATAGAAGTTGGATTGACTAAGGGACTTGTTAGTGACCTCTCAGGTTGAGTTCATTATTACTTTTAATATGGTTACTTTGACATTTATTTTTATTCCATTCCTTATGAACTACTTCTTGGAATTCAAATATGTAAATACCTCAAGGGAAGAGAGTAAGTTTATCATGCACAAAAAGTTACTTTGCTCTTACAATAACATGGTTTGCTTTCATTAAGTTTATTTTCATTATTAGTCTAAATTGATCACATAGATTAGTATACAAATGTTGAGTTTAACACTGAAATGGTTACACAAAGCTTGATTTCCATATAAGCAATCGAGGAAAATATCTTAGTCATAAGACTTTGTTATTTATCCCAGACATAGGGCAAGACCTTTAGAACCTTGGATTGTATTTTTATTCGCCTAAGTTCTCATTAACCATAGACATATAGGTTTAATTGTTTAGACTCCTAAAGATCCTTCATAGAAGGTCTAAAATAGGTATTAAATCTCTAGTACACCATGTTTAAGTTTTAATTCAAGTTACAATTGCATGAAAGTTGACATTCTCTAACCAAAGGGTATGCGCCCCTTATTATTTTCATTATCTTCTATTAAAAAACAACCATCTCCGAACAATTTTTTTTGTTACGTTGTTGGAATTTATGCCCTAAAGCCTTGTTGTTAATTAGTTATTTAATATAATACTTGATTATTTTAAATATGCAATAATTAGTTATCCATTATGGGAAAATCCAAGGTTATTTCATGAGACTCAAACAATATGTAGTACAGACATACAGGTGGATCACGTTCAAGTAATAACCTAAAGGGTTTATAGTATATGGATAAGGTCGGGTGCCTTATCCTGGTAATACTATGAATACAACCTACTTTATAAATGTTACAAATATTGTAAGTCACAAACAATCTGATCCAAATCATTTGTGTAGAGACATGCAAGTGGGGGTATCCTACATAATGAGATTGTATAAGACCGAACCGCAAAATACTTAGTCTCTCTTTGTAACACCATTGACTGAAGAGATTAATATTTCATAGGATAACCATATGTAACTCGATCTCAATCTTGAGTAAGTTATGGACTCGTATCTATGAGGATTGTCCTTTGATTTGTATGGGTGAGAGTGACTCGAGTCACCGACTCAATAAGTCTTATCATTTTAGGGACTTGTCCAAGTGGGGAGCTAGGAACATAATTACACAAGATTAAATTCACTCATTTCCTTAAATGCTAATTCCGAGTCCTGAACAAAGGGTACCCACCCTCTCATTGGCCCGAGAGAGACTTGGTTTATGGTAGAACCATAAACAAATTGTTCATTAGAAAGGTCAGTGGTACTTAAGGAGTAAAAGATAATTACATAGGTAAAATGGTGTTTTGACCTAGTTGTAATTATTAACAACTCGTGAAGAATCGGCTTACTTGTAATGGTTAAATCCATGAACACAAAATACTCTATAGCGCGAAGAGTGCAACTATGGATCTTTAGTAGAATGACCAACAATTAACGAATGTTGGTTACCATAATTATAGGGTTTAATTAGTTAATCTCATATCATTGGAACTTCTAATCTGTAGGTCCATTAAGTTTCCCTGCTAGCTCATAACGGGTAAACAAGGACCATTAGTTTCGAAAGAATTCGAAATGTTCAAATTTATTAAAGGGATATTCATTAATTGTATATGATACAATTGATATAATGTATAAAGATACACTATAATGTGAAGTTAATCTTGGATAAGATTTAAAAGTAAATAACAAAAGGAGATTTATTGTATTTGAATAAGATTCAAATAATAATTCATATGAATTAGATCATATTAAAATAAGGCTTATCTTCAAATATAGAAAAATGAACAAAAATATTTACAAATATAACTATTTATCTGCGATAGACTACTATCTGTGTCTATTTGTGTAATGATAGACACAAATAGTAGTGTATGACGGTTTATTATAGATAGACTGTGATATTTTGCTATTATTTGTAAATATCTTTAGCAATTTTGTCATCTAAAATAATTTCCCTTAAAATAATACGAATTAGATTTATATTAAAACTATAGGTTTAAAATTAATTTGAATGAGATTCATATTAAGAACTATAGGTTATGAGGGAGATATATATTTGAATAAGATTCAAATGTTTAAATTAAATATTATATATTTAATTTTGTAAATTAATTAATTAAATTAAATTAGTTCAATTTAATTTAAATGGAGAAAATATGAGGTGGATGGTTTTTTTAGAGGGGAAGGTTTTTTCTTGTAGGGTGGGTTATTGTAAAAAAAAAAATTCCTATTTCCTCCTCTTCTCTCTCAATGATTTTTACAGAGAAGTGAGTTCCATGTGAAAGCTCTCCAAAATTCAATTCCCTTTGTTCTCTTTCTGAAGGTAGTTCCCACAAACCGATTCTTTCTAGGAGAATAGCAGACCCAAGATTCGGAATCCGAATTCGACACCTGATGGCCTCGACATTCCCCTACATCCCTTGCAACCTAGCAACATCATCCATGTTTGTCTTGAAGAGCTTCTAAGAGTAAAGACTATCCCCATAAACCAACACACGTTCTTTCAACATGGTTTGTCCTTACTCACATGCTTCCTAAGAAAATTCCTAGGAGGTCACCTAACATAGGATTGCTCTGCTAAGCATGCTTAACTATGGAGTTCTTACAATTGAGCCACTAAAAAAGAAGGTGCACCTTGTTGGTATAGGTAGTAAGTTTCAATTCTTTTAAGTCTTTCTCAACCATACTTTCATATCTTTAAGACCCCTCTCATTCGAATGTGTTCTCGGTTCATTCATGTTCCCCTCCTAGACTCGGGTCGTTATGTGCTTACCAGCTTCTGCTTGATTCGTCCAACCCAAGCCTATGATTCGGAATCCCTTTGCAACTTGGGGCGTTATAATTGTAATTAATCTTTTTTACTGTATTTTCTTCTTTTCTGTGTTATGATTTCCAAAACAAAATTGAAAGCAAAGCGATCACTTGCTTCCGCTGCAGGATTCGATCCCTACATACATTGCATTTACATTCTTGAGGATATCTAGAGCATCTTCTATATTACTTGTTGACAGTGTGCGCTTGTACTAAAAACAAAACATCAATTCCACTTTATAGGACTAGTCATCATTAGGCTACATCTTGGTTGCTCTTGTCAATAGCCCCCTTTAACATTTGAGGCATGTGTTAAGAAAAGGGGGCTAAGGGTTATTTTAACCTCTATTTTTCTTTCTTTTACAGTAGCACTATTTACAACTCAATGGTTAATATAACCAACTATTCCTCCAGCCAATGTTCCCAATTACTCCACCCCGCTAGCGATCAACACCAACGATCACCTCCGACGGCCAACTTCGACGATCACTCTAGAGGCCTACTCCAACAAAAACTAGGGGTGTGCAGAAACCCGCGAAAACCAACAAACCGAATCAAATCGAACCGAACCGACTGGTTCAATCTGGTTTTTTTTCAAAATATAGAACCAACGATTGGTTGAATAGCAAAACCGACTGGTTCGGTTCAGTCCTCAGTTTAGCACCCTAAAAAACCTACGAAAACCATACTGAACCGGCTATATATATATATTATATTATCTATATTATTAATTAAGTAAAAAAACCTAACTCGTCTCGTCCAACCCCAGTGTCGCTACTTCCATCTCCCATCTCCCTCCTCCCTAGCAACTCAGCGACTGCCGACACTCCTCTCCTCTCTAGTCTCCTTGTCCTCTTTGTCTCTATCTCCGACTCTCCAGTCTCTAGTCACGCATCCATTCCATCTCCACTCCACGAGTCCACGTCTCAATCGCCCACCCCTACACGCCGCCGCCTGCCGCTTTACACGTCGTCGCCCACTTGACCACTCGTCTAGTTTACTCCTCCCACTCCTCTCCACTCGGCCACTTCTCTTCAATCATTAGGTATTTTCCAGTTTAGAGCATGAGATTGAGAGTTCAGAGAGCAATCGTGAGAGAGAGAGCGACTCAACGAGAGAGATAAGAGTGAACAAAACTCTTTTGGTCTCAGTCTCGGTCTCGCTCTCGCTCTTGTTTTCACTTTTTTTTCTCTAAAAGATTTCATTTTTTATTTTTTTAAACAGTTGGTTTCTATGGAGGGTATGACTGAAAATGCAAGTCTGAACACAAAGAGAAACGACAAGGGAAAGTCACCACCCAACTCGCTGACACCATTCATTGAAACCAAAGGGGTGAAGAGGAATAAGGCAAGTACTTCAAATAAGACCTTAGGTGCGTGGGAACATTTTACAAAAGTTGAAGGTAAGTCTGGTTTCCCTAGAGCAATGTGTAATTATTGTGATATTACCTACGCATGTGATACTCAAAAGAATGGTACCACAAATATGTTAAAACATATTCATACTAAGTGCAAAAAATATATTGGGAGAATAAATGAAGCTAAACAAAAACTTCGATGTTTTGAAAAAACAGAAAAGGAAGGAGAAGGAAGTTCTAATTTGGTTGTCATAACTTTTAACGTCGAGAAATGTAGACTAGCACTTACAAAATTCATTGTTGTTGAAGAGATGTCATTTAGGGTGGTTGAGTCAAAAGGATTTCGTGAATATTTTACTACTTTGCAACCTAAATTTATGGTGCCATCACAATGGACGGTTACAAGGTCTTCAACTTTACATAGATGAAAACAAAAGCTGAAAGAATTTATTGGGAAGAAAGGTTTGAAGGTTAGTTTGACGATAGACATGTGGACCTCGATTCAAAATGTTAGTTATATGGTTCTCACAACACACTTTTATGGTTGATAATTGGAATTTGCAAAAAAGAATTTTAAATTTTTGCTTGATTCCAAATCAAAAAGGAGAAACCATTAGAAAAAAAGTTTGAGAAATGTTTGTTGGATTGGGGGATAGATAATGTTTTGAGTGTGACAGTAGATAATGCTAGCTCGAATGATGTGGCCATTAGTTATTTGTGAAGAAAACTGAGAAATTGGAATGAGACAATTTTGGATGGAGAATATTTGCATGTAAGATGTTGTGCTTATATTCTTAATCTCATTGTGGTAGATGCTCTGAAAGAACTCAATGATTCAATTGTTAAAATTTGGCATGCAATTCAATACGTGAAATCTTCACCATCTAGACTAGCTACTTTTCAAACATGTGTGAGAAATAAGAAATTAGCTAGTAAAAATTCACTTGGATGTTCCTACTAGATAGAATTCCACGTCTGTTATGTTAGATGTTGCTGAAAAGTTTCAAAAAGCATTTGAAAGATTAAAAGTGAAGAATGAACAATATGCATTGGAATTTTTGGAAAACAACAAGAAAAAAAGTAAGTGATCCTATTATGAGTGAAGATTGGGATAATGCACGTGCTTTAATCAAGTTCTTGAAATTATTTCATGATGTTACTGTGCGAATTTCTGCTTCAATGACTGTAACATCAAATTTGTATTTAAATGAAATTTGTTTAATTCAATAAAAAATCCAAGATTATGTCGTATGTGATAATCCTTTATTGGCTGTTAGGCGAGAAGAATGGAAGCAAAATTTGACAAATATTGGAAGGAAAATGATAGGATAAATATGCTCTTGTATGTTGTTGTTTTAGACCCTCGTAATAAGTTGGAATTTGTGATATTTATACTTATGACTTTATATGATGAAGAGATGACAAATGAAATTGGAAAAAAATTGAAGATGTGATTAGAAGAATGTATGATGAGTATAAAAGTGTTGATGAGGAGGAAGATAGAGCAACAAATGAAATTCAGAAATTGGATGATTTAATGGAGAAAAACGATGATGATGGATCTCGAGCTGCTTGCAATCATTATAGATTTGCTGAACACTTGAGTAATAAAGATAGCCAAGGGAGTAAGACTGAGTTTGATAAGTGTATAATTGAGCCATGTGAAAAGTCCAAGAATCTAAAAGTATCTTTTTATTCTGTAGATAGTCAATTTGACATCTTATCATGGTGGAAGCCAAATTCTGGGAAATACACAATTCTAGCAAAAATGGCTAAGGATATATTTTCCATTCCTATCTCAACCGTAACTTTAGAATTTGCTTTCAGCACAGGAGGTCGGGTTTTCGATTTATGTCGGAGTACGTTGCCCTCAAAAACGGTTGAAGCTCTTGTTTGTACACAAAATTGGATGTGTTCTACACCAATTATACATAGAGAGAGACAATTGAGATAACAACTGACCATATTGAAAAGTAATTTTTTTAAATCTAAGTATACTTTTTAATATTTTTTATTTATATTTCATAAATTAATTTGTTTTTTTTTCTTTTGGTATAAATCATTAATGGAGGAGACGAAGTATCGAAATAGTTACTAGTTAATCAAAGTGATGGAAGAATGGAGTCGGAGGAACTTTGTGCTTGCTTTGTTAGTAATTCGATTTTATTATGTTTGGACTAGACCGTATATATTTTATGTTTGACCTTTGATTGGGACCTAGACTCTATATATTTTATGTATGACCTTTGATTGAGACAAATGAAATGTATTGAACTTTTATTGAGATTTTGTATGGCCTTTAGTTGAGACTTGGATGACCTTTTATTGAGATTTTGGATGACCTTTAATTCAGATTTTGATGAACTTAGATTGAGATAGTAAAAACAAATAGTAAAAACTAGCAACAGTAGGGACTTAAGGCAGGAGGCACCCGCTAATAGAACTCTCTCGGTCTCGCTCTCACTGACCCATCAGTTAAAATCAAACCAAACCGGCTGTAATTAAAGCAAGTTGGTTTGATTCTTGAACCGAAACCGATGTGCATTGATTTTCAATGGTTCACATTTATTGTTGACTGAGAACTTATATTTGGTTCATGGTTCGGCCCAAAACTAGACCGAACCGAACCATGCACATCCCTAACAAAAACCATCTCTGACGCCCAATTTCGGGGATGACCACTTCCGACGATTACTTCTAACGGACAATGCAGATGACTACCTATGTGACTAACTTTGGCGACCAACTCTAGCTACCAATTCATTGAGTGTTTAATACTCTTCTTTTATAATAATTTGACATTAATAGAACCACTTTGAGTGTATAACAAACCAAACAAACTTGCGTATAAAAACACTTTTGAGAAAATGTAACCAAACACATGAGTGTTTTTATTTTAAATAGTCATTATAAAAGTTTAAATGAAAATGAAAATGACTTCTTGAAAAAACATTTTTTTCTAGTCAATTCAAACATTCCTTAATATATATAACCTATTTCATTAGTCTCATCAAGAAAACTATGTATATATGGAAAAAAATATCTTCATAAAATTGAACTAGAATAAAATAAGAAATCCCCTAAAGAATCTTTTGCAACGATTTAGTCCCCTAAATAATCTTTTGCAATGATTTACCATCGTTTTTTTTTTTTTTTTTTTTTTGGAATCATGTATCTAAGTTGACAATATTTTTTGTATGTCTTTATGGTGGTGGCTTATACTTAGCAACTATCACTCCTAGATATCTGTTTTGGTGCAATATTATGGAGTTAAAGAATTGATGTACTTTTGTACACCTCCTAATATGAAGTTTTCTTACTTGATCAATTATATGAATTTTTAGCCTAATCTTATGTTTTTTTTTTTTTTTTTTCATGTTCAAAAGTATTAGTACATCCCCAAAATGACCAAATAAACGAAGAATAACATGGCTTAAATTTTTAATGCATTTTAAAAAATTGGTGGCACAAATATTTTTATTTCTATTTACAAAATATGATATTTAAAGTACTAGTACTTGTATAATACAATAATAATAACAATAAAATAAACAAATAAACGATAATCCTAAGCCCTAAACCCATACTTGAGAACTTCATGATAAACAAATCTCAATAGTCCACCAAACATATAAACTTTAAGTTCATACTAAAATAATTTGCACCCTAAACACAGATTTTCTAAACATGGACTAAAATAGTGATCTACACCCCAAACACAGACTATCTGAACCCAAACTAAAATCACAAACTATTCAACTTCACGTACTATTATAATTTCTCAAATTACAATAACCAATCAAACAATTCTCAGGGTGATTGAATACTCCCACTAATAATGAAAAAGGGAAACAAATGGCTTTTAGAAAAGATTTTAACCTTAAAAGAGTTTTAATTTGAAAATTCCTAATCTTAGAAATTCAATTAGAAAAGAAGAGTAAACTTTTCCCGAAAAAGAAAATAAAAATAAAAATTCTAATTTAACAAAAGAAATTGTAATAGGAAAGGAAAAAAAAAATGTTTATGGGATTCCAATTAGGAATAGACACTGATTGAATACCCAATTAATAAAGAGAAATGAAAATATATATACGGTTAATTTACCATACTAACCCCCAAAACTTTAGGTATAGGTTTATTACTTCTAAACTTTCAAAAGTGTCTAATAGGTTCTTTTAACTTCTAATTTTGTGTCCAATAAATTTCTACACAATTTAAATTTTGTGTCTAATAAGTTCTTACACTTTTAATTTTGTAACTAACAAGTCTTTGATAAATTCAATTTTTGTAAAAGAAAAAATTGATAATTGATCAATTATATATAAACTTTAATTTTGTGTTTAATGAAGAAACCCTAAAATTTCAATTTCGATAATCTGTTACATACATAATTGAAAATTTAAAAGAGACCGTATAATTTAGAAATTTTAATGGACAAAAAATTGAAACTTTAATAAAGTCCCCTTTCAAAATTTCAGGTCCTATTTTCATATAATTATTAGACACTTAAAAATTCATTGATCAAATAGACACAAATAGAAAGCTAAATTAAATAGAAAGCTAAATTTGTAATTTAACGTATAAATTAGGATAAATATGAACAATTAGGTCAGGTATAGAGATAGTCAACTAATTAATTAAAGTGTGATGTAAATAGATAAACCATTTTACGCAACGAAGAATTAGAAGAAGTAAGAGTTTAATTTCGTGGGGTATCAAATCTTAATCAGTTAAGAAATCATTAATTAATCCTTTATTATGAAATAAAGAAACAAAAACTTTTACCCTTTCATTTCTATTAAATTACCATATGTCTCTATATTTTGGACTTTGTTTCATTCCTATTTTTTCTATTGTCCAATTTTATTCCATGTACTTTTAACTTCAATGTAGATTCAAGAAAGTTAAAGAAATGATTTTAAATCCTATGATTTGAAATCCAAAAATTGATTTTAAATCAAGTACTCTGTTAGAATGAGAAAGATTCAAAATTAATATATTTAAAATTTTTGTGTTTGGATGACAATCGAAAAGGAAAAGAAAGTTAAAAATTTACTAATATATGTTTTTTTATATGTAATGTGTTAATTGAAGATTAGAATATGGCCAGGTTAAATTAGTAATTTACATTCAAATCCTATGAAATCATGTGAAATCCGACCATTCTTGTCAGGAAAAATTTTAAAATAAAAAAAGGATTTCATTTGAAATCATATCAGATTTTAAAATCGTTCTCCTCCTTGCAACAATAAACAATGAAATTCATTTGAAATCCATTGTGATTTGAAATTCCTCAAAATCACGAGGTTCAAAACATGCCATTAATAAATTTTAAATTTATGTCTCGTTTTGTAACCATTTGGTTTTTAGTTTTTAGTTTTTGAAAATTAAACCTACAAACATTCATTTTACCTATAAATTTACTACTTTATTATCTACTTTCTACCAATATTTTCAACAATCAAGCTAAGCATTGAAAACTAAAAAAAAGTAGTGGTTAAAAACTTGTTTATATTTTTAAATTTTGGCTAAGAATTCAACTCTTTTACTTAAATGAAAATCATTATGAGAAATGAAGAGGCTTAATATTTTTTTTAAAAAAAAAAAAAATTCAAATGGTTACCAAACGAGCCCTTAATCCTACAATGTTAACTATTGGTGAATTGTCTACTATCCTAGCTACGTCCAAGAAGTAAAAGAACAAAATGTCAATGGATTGTAATCCAAATTATTGTCGAGAAGGTTCAAACTCATTTTATTCCTGATCCTCTTCCTCTCTTTGAAACAAAGGACGCTTTTGGTTCTAAACATGCTTGAAACAATATATATTATTAGATTTACGAAGAATTCAATTCTTGTGCTATTTTGGTCGCAAAGATTTAGCATAGCAAATCACGTTTCATTACGCTGTATGTTTTTAACTATATAAAGAATTTTCATAAATTTATTAAAAATAAATGAACCAAAATTCAATGATATTTTTACGTTAATTTTATTTTATTATTTTTCTTTTTTCCCCATATTTGACTAAAGAGGGGTGGGAGTTGATTTAGGCATACTTTTCTAAAATGTTGTAGTTGCACGCCCATTAGATTTAACAGAGCCAACAACAACAAAACATTATTTTTAAATTATTTTTTAAAGAAATAAATGTCTCGAGAAAAGTTATACGTGACCGTTCAATATGATCATTGGATATATGAAAGAGAAATTTTTTTAAAAAATACATTTTGAATATATATTGATAATGGTAATTTAAGTTGCACCACGTTTAACATGGTTTTAAGTGATCTAATAATAATTTGTATATGGTTAAATTAAATTACAAGTTTAGTCGAACTTTTAAGTATGTGTTTATATAGTTTATCAACTTTCAAAAGAGTCTAATGTGTATTTTATCTCTTAATTTTGTCAAATAGGTCTTTTAATTTTTGTGTGTAGTATGTTAGTAAATTTTAAAAAATGTCAAATAGATCAAGGAGCTATTAGACACAAATTTAAAAATTTAAGAACCTATATATAACCAAAAAAAATTCTAAGAACCTAATTAATACAAAATTGAAAGTTTAAGAATCTATTATACACTTTAACTTGAAAGTTATCAAATAAACTAAACTTATGACGTGGTTTATTTGGTCGTTCCAAAATCTTAAAATATAATTTTTAAATTATGTTAGTAAATTTTGAATGTCGAGTACATGACAATTAAATTACAATTTTTTCTAATATATATATGGATTGTTTTCAAATATAATAAAATTTTACTATTTATCGCGGTCTATTACGGTTTATCATAGATAGACTGTGATATTTTGCTACTATTTGTAAATATTTTCAAATTTTTTTGCCATTTAAAAAAATTTCTCCACATATATATTACATTTCAGAGGTGAAACACAGAAAAACTATTTTTAATCTAGGACGGGTTAAATTATGTTTTTGGGTCCTATCATTTAAAAAATGAAACTCTGACAATTAACATGCCCGTTTGATAATCATTTGAATTTTGATTTTCTAGTCTTTAAAAATTAAGCCTATAAACACTCTTTAACTTCTAAATTTTTTGTTTTGTTATCTACTTTCTATTGATGTTTTAAAAAACTAAGCCAAGTTTTGAAAACTAGAATGATCCCATTTGGTAACCCTTTTGTTTTTAGTTTTTGAAAATTAAGCCTACAAATACCTCTCTTAATCCTAAATGTTTTCTATTTTATCTACTTTTTATTTATGTTTTAAAAATCCAAGCCAAAATTTAAAAACTAAAAAAAGTAGTTTTTAAAAACTTGTTTTTAATTTTGAAACTTGGCTAAGAATTCAACCCTTGTACCCAAGAAAAATGCAAACCATTGTAAAAAAATGTGAGGAAATAGACTTAATTTTCAAAAACCAAAAACAAAAAACAAAATAGTTACCAATTAGGGTCATATAACTTTTAAAAACTTATTTTTGCTTTTAGAATTTGGTAAGAGTTTAGCTCTTTTTTAATAAATACAAATCATGATAAGAAATTAAAAGAAAATATAACTAATTTTTAAAAATCAAATGGTTACCAAACATGTTTTAAGTATTGTTATTATTATTATTTAAGAACCGGTTAGAGTTTTAAAAATTGATGCGAAAATCAATTAGAGTAGTAGTGAACACCATAGTTTTTAACAAATATAAATTTAGAAACAAAATATTTATATGGACTTTCAAGTATTTTCAAGGATTTTAGATAAACTACGATAGACTTCTATCACTATCACGGTCTATCGGCTAGTGATAGAAATCTATCACTATTTATTTCTTGAATTTTTTTATATTTATAAATAGTTTAAGTAAGCTTACTATATTTAAAAACAACTATATTTTCAATTCAAGTTTGTAAGTCAAAGTTTGATAAATAATAAATAATGTATTATTTTCTTATTTTCTACATTGAATAACTTTATTTCTGAATGATTAGTTCAATTTCTAAACTACTTTTCAAAGCTTTACTTCCTCTTTCTGAAATCAGCTGGTATATATTTGAAATTATATATTTCTAAAATTAGATTAAAATTGTGTTATTGACCAAATTTGTTGTCGATGAAAACGGAAGAAAAAGTTCAAATGGGATTTTTTTTTTCAAACCAACCACAAATTTTCATGTGGTTGGACTAAAATTTCAGTGATTAATAACTAATTTGGAACATCGTAATAGAGAACGACAATGACAAGTTTCAAGAATTTGAATGCAAAATTTCAATGCTTTTATATAAACATTTCTAAATCATAAATTACATGTTTTCTTGTTACCAAAATGTTGTAAAATTGAGTCGATTCTCTTGTGAGATTTTTGAGATACCTAACTCCGCCACCCACAAATATAAAAAAAAAAAAAAAAAAAAAAAAAAAAAAAAAAAAATAGTTGACGTATGATATTATAAACCATTATTCTATATACATGTATCAATTTAAAAAAAATAATAATCATGACATTAACAAGTTACCAAGATTTATTCTTTAAATACTTTTGAAACAAAAACAAAACTACTTTTGAAATTAACTACCAAACAATCTTTTAAATTCTTTTATAAATAATATTTAGATCTACCACGATAGAAATTTTCTTTTTTTATTAATTTGATACATTTCAATGTTATAAGGGAAATAAAATAAATAGAGACCCAAATCTATAAAAGGAAAAAATATTAGGGATTTACAAGGAAAATACAAAATCTACAAAATCCTCAAATATCCTCTTTTATTTTCAACAATTCCCCTCAAGATGGGACATAAATATCAGTGAGACTCATCTTGCTAACACATGAGTCAAAGCTCGGCTTAAGTAACCCTTTGGTGAGAACATCAGCAACTTGTTGGCTAGAAGTAATATAAGGAATATAAATACTTCCATTTTCCAGTTTTTCCTTTATAAAGTGTGTATCAATCTCCACATGTTTTGTTCTATCATGTTGAGCTGAATTGTTTGCAATGCTAATAGCAGCCTTATTATCACAATAGAGTTTCATTGGTAGGTCATTGTTTTGGTGAAGATCAGATAAAACTTTTTTTAACCAGATTTCTTCACAGATGCCCTGACTCATGGCTCTGTATTCAGCTTCAGCACTGCTTCTAGCAACCAACTTTGCTTTTTACTTCTCCATGTTACAAGGTTACCCCAAACAAAGGTACAGTACCCAGATGTAGATTTTCTGTCAATCACTGATCCTGCCCAATCAGAATCGGTATAGGCTTCAATGCATTTCCTGTCAGATTTTCTAAATATCAACCCTTTTCCTGGTGTGCTTTTCAAATATCTTAGAATCCTATTTACAACTTCTATGCGTTCTTCGTAGGGAGCCTGCATAAACTGGCTCACAACACTGACAGCATAAGAAATGTCTGGTCTAGTGTGCGCTAAGTAAATTAATCTTCCAACTAGACGTTGGTACCTTTCTTTATTAATAGGAACTTTGTCAACAGACTCTCCCAATTTGGCATTAGACTCGATAGAAGTGTCAGTAGGCCTACATCCGGTCATACTTGTTTCTTTCAGGAGATCAATAGTGTATCTTTGTTGTGAAACTGAGATTCCTTCTCTTGACCTTGCCACCTCCATCCCAAGAAAATACTTTAGGTTTTCTAGGTCTTTGATTTCAAATTTGTCCACCTTTTTCTGTTTTAGCTTATTGATTTCAGCAGTATCATCTCCTAATAAGACAATGTCATCAACATACACAATTAGAACAGCAACCTTACCTGAGACGGAACTTTTTGTAAACAAGGTATGATCAGAGTGTTATTAAGTGAAACCTTGGGACTTAACAAAGGTGGTAAATCTGTCGACCACGCTCTCAGTGACTATTTCAACCCATACAGGGCATTTCTAAGTTTGCATACACAATGGTCAAATTGGGCTTCAAAGCCAGGAGAATGGCTCATATACACCTCTTCTTCTAAGTCACCATTTAAAAATGCATTTTTCACATCTAGTTGATAAATAGGCCAATCTTTGTTGACAACAACCAATAGAAGCACCCTGATCGTGTTTAACTTCCCAACGGGAGAGAAAGTCTTAGAATAGTCTACCGCATAAGTCTAAGTAAATCCTTTTGCTACAAGCCTCGATTTATACCTGTCAAGAGTTCCATCAAATTTATACTTCATTGTGAACACCCACTTGCACCCAACTGTTTTATGCCCTTTATGAAGAGCTACGCGTTCCCATGTATTATTTTTCTCAATAGCCCTCATTTCTTCCATAACGGCAGCCTCCCACTCAAGAATTTTCATAGTCACATATATGTTCTTTGGTATTATTACGGCTGGCAGTAAACGCTCTAAACTTAGAATACTGATTATTATAAGAAAGGAAGCTATACATGGGATACCTGGTGCCCTTTCTCAGAGCAATGGGAATGTCAAGAGAGGCATCATACTCTCCTGGTTTGTCGGGTTCCTCTTCAGTAGTGGATTTCTGAGGCATGATCTCATTCTCATTCTCCTAAACTGCTGTCGACACTTCGTCGCTCCCAGCAACCTGGTAATTCTCTGTCATACCATCTCTATCATTCTCTGCCAGTCGTTTTGTCAAATCAACAATATCATCTTCAACACAAATAGTATTATTATCAGGGTAAGTAGTACCTTGAGCCTGTGTTGGTTCAAATGCTTAGATCGAAGTCGGCGAGTCAGTAGGGACCACTATTTCCTTTCTAAGATTCTTCCTGTAGTAAGTTATCCAGGGGACCTGTCTTGGTGGGTAGAACAGTGTCATGGGTATTGAGGATGGGTTCAGGAAGGAGATTAGAACAATTAGTCTCTTCATTATTACTCTCCCCCTAAAGAGGACTAACAGGAAAGAAAGGTTTATCTTCTAGAAAGGTGATATCCATAGAGATGAAGTACTTCCGAAAAGTGGGATGGAAGCATTTATAACCATGTTGGTGGAGAGGGTACCAACAAAGACACATTTCTAGACACGAGGGGTAAACTTAGTCTGGTTGGGGCTAAAACTATGGACAAATGCAGTGCACCCAAACATCCGAAGAGGAACATCAAGTATAAGGCAAGTGGTAGAGTAAGACAGCTTGAGACAATCAAGAGGAGTTTGGAAGTTGAGAACACGGGAGGGCATTCGATTTATAAGATGAGCTATAGTCAGAACTGCATCCCCCCGTAAGTAAGATGGAAGAGAGGTAAGCAACATGAGAGATCGAGCAACCTCGAGGAGATGACAATTTTTTCTTTCAGCCACTCCATTTTTTTGGGGTGTATAGGCACACAAGCTCTGGTGAACAATACCTTTAGTGAACAATACCTTTAGTGGACAAAAATTTCAAAGGGTATTGGTAAGGAATTCACTACCATTGTCACTCCGAAGTATGGCAATTTTGGCATTGAACTGAGTTTCGATGGGTGTGTAAAATTGTTGAAATTTGGATGAGACCTCAGACTTATCCATGAGAAAAACCCAAGTAAGGCGAGTTGGTCATCGATGAAGGTTACGAGCTAATGCTTACCCAAAGAAGTAGTAACCCTCGAGGGACCCCAAACATCACTGTGAATAAGAGTGAAAGATTAAGAGGGTTTGTAAGGTTGGGATGGAAAAGAGACCCTATGTTGTTTCGCTTGAATACACACGTCACAAGATAAAAAAGAGATGTCAACTTTATTAAATAAATGGGGAAATAAATCTTTCATATATTGGAAATTATGATGGCCAAGATGGAAATGCCACAACATACAATCATTTTCGGAAGTTGAGAAATAGGATGACAACAGACTAGTCCTATAACTATGCCTAAAGAAAGTATCACAATCAAGGAAATAGAGTCCCCTATTGTGTCGGGTAGTGTCAAGCATCTTCCCCGAGCTCAAGTCCTGAAAAATAGTATCATTCGGTGAGAACGCCACACTACAGTTTAGATCTCTAGTTATCTTACTTAGACAATAAATTGTAAGAAATTTTAAGAACGTGTAGCACATTCTGTAATATCATATCATCAAAAGGAGAAATGTGACCCTTGCCTGCAACAAGAGCAAGGGTCCCGTCAGCAATCCAGATTTTTTCATTACCAGCACACGGATGATATAAGAGAAAGCTGTCAAAAGTTCTAGTTAGATGATCTGTAGCTCCTGAATCAAGAATCCAAGGCTTCTTGCTAGTAATACTGAGGAGACTCAAGGATTGAGATGTACATGGTTGAGCAATCGCCCTAAGAGAGGAGGTGCTGGTGTCAGCTGGGCAGTTCTCCTAATGTTGTGGCTAAGAGCCACTAGCAATTTCACTCACCAGAGCCTGGCTAGAGTTAGGCTTGTTGTTTAGAGGTCGTCATCTACCATTTGGGGGCCGGCCATGTAACTTCCAGCACTGATCCTTTGAATGCCACGGTTTCTTGGCAGTGTTCACATACTGGAGGCGGTTTCCCGTTCTACTTGTCTCTAGTGGTACCAGATGATTTAGCACTGAAGGCGGTAGAGTCAATTATGGAAGTAGCTATGATATTCATAGCATTTGATCTATCTTCCTCAATAAAAACCTTTGAACATACTTCCATCAGGGTCGGTATCAGTCTCTGGCCCAGTATTCGACTTCACACAGCATCAAACTTGGAATTTAGACCTGCTAAAAAATCATACACATGGTCAACCTCTTCAAGTTTATAATATTGAACTCCCCCACATGGATAGTCCCAGATAAGTTCACGACATAAATCCATCTCTTGCCAAATAAGAGATAATTTGTTAAAATATGAAGTGACATCCATAGAACCTTGTTTGCATTCGTAAATTTGTTTTCGCAAAGTGTAAAGTCATGATGTGTTCTATCTCTTGGAGCATAGTTTCTGAATAGCATCCCAGATATCCCAAGAAGTACCAGCAAACAATAAAGGTTTTCCAATTTGAGGTTCCATACTGTGAATTAACGGAGATCAGAGTTTTTGTTAAAAAATCATAATAATAGAGTTAAAAAAATCATTTTAGTTTCTAAAAATAGAGTTAAAAAATCATTTTAGTTTCTAATACTTTAAGTTTTTGTTTCATTTGGTCCATATATTATTAAATTACTAGTACAAGGCTTTAATGTCAGTGGAAAACTAACATTATAAAAGTGCAATGTTGGTTGAAAACTGACATTGAAAATCGTGTTATTAAAGATCTTCAATGTCAGTACTTTCAATAAATCTTAAAATTAGTCAATGTAGTTAATCTATTGTTGATTTTTTCCAAAACATTCTTTTTTATGTATCACAGATTGCGCTAGTGGTAAATACTAAATAAAGGGTCATGACCTTGATAAAAGGTTAAAGGTTGTCCTATGAAATTAGTTGAGTCGCGGAAGGTGTCCAAAAAAATATTTTCACATAGTATGAAATATGTATTATTATTATTTAATAAATTTCTATAAAAATTAGCTTTAAAGAACTTAATTTAAAATTTATATTCCGAGACTAAAAATTTATTAATTAAAAGTATATGAAATAAAATAAAATTAAACCTAAAGTGTAGGGATCAAAATGATATTTAAACTAAAAAAAACCTTAGACTTTTGTGTGAAAAGAAAAAGGTGAGTAAAAGTAAATTGAAAATAAAAAGAATTACTAGGAGAAATGTCGTTTTTAATTAAAACTACAAGTGGAATAATACTCCCTAGGTTTGATTTGAACGCATCACCATGGCCCCTCCTAATACCTTTAATTTAAATCACACACATTAAAATATAATTGGAAATTTAATTAGAGATTTTGACATCCAAAATAAAACCTTCAACAACAACAAATAATTCCCAAAAAATAGTGTTTAACCAACAAAAGGGACTTACCATCCACAACTTCAAACCATAACCCATCAGTTTCTTATTCGGTTAATCTTCTTCTCTTCTTTCTTCCTTTCCTTTATATAAATCTTTCTCCATGCCAAACCTCGACGATATGGACGGTTTTGCAGGGGACGAAACGAAGTCATTTCCTCGGGGACATTGGCGTCCGGCCGAGGATGAGAAGCTTCGACGGTTAGTTCAACAACATGGTGCACAAAACTGGAATTTCATTGCGGAGAAACTACAAGGAAGATCAGGCATGTCTCTTTTTGTAATAACGTTTGACAATTTTCTTTTCTTTTTTTTGTCGTTTTTTTTCTCTCCTTTGTATTGAAAAAGAAAAACAAATGCGTTGTTAATATAACTCTTACTTATTTCGTGTTTTTAAAGATTTTAATTTTTCTTAAAAAAAATTGTTAAGTATTCGAGAATTTGAATCTTTAATCTTAAAGAAAAGAAGTACGTATCCATTGTTGTTGAATTATATTCCTGTCGACTTAAAATTAGTTTTAAGTAAGAAATAATTGCTTGAAGACCAAAAATGTTCAAAAGTATTATGCTATATTTAGTTTTTGGAATCATACATCTTTGTACGTACAACAATAGCGGGTGAGTCTACTCCCACATAGTTGAGTGGATATTGGATACAACAACTCCTCTATGTCATTTTAATTAATTTTTTTTTTCAAAAGAAAAAAGAAGAAGAATGGAATTTATCGTGCATTCTTATAGATTAGTAATGAATAAAAGTATATTGAATTTATTAATACTCATCTAACAACGAAAATATTAAACAAACATAGAGAGAATTTTAGGCCCCGTATGGTAACTATTTGATTTTGATTAATAGTTTTTAAAAATTAAGCCTATAAACACTCCAATTCTAAATTGTTTACTTGATGATCTAGTTCATACTAATGTTTACATTAACTAAGCCAAAGTTTTGAAAACCATAAAAGTAATTTTTTAATAATTTATTTTTGCTTTTAGAATTTGGCTTAGAATACAACTCTTTTTTATTTAAGATTAGATAATAATAATAAAAAAAAAAAAAAACACTATATAGTAAGTAATGGAGAAGAAATAGACTTCATTTTAAAAATAAAAAACAAAAAGTCAAATAGTTACCAAAATTAAGATCTAAATTTATCAAGACACACTCAGTTATTTAATTGGAGAAAAAGAGAAGACACACACAAAACTTTGCGAAAATATAGGCTTTGATCACTTCTCTTTGGTGATAATTAAAGCTCTTTATTAATTATGATGCTTCTTCTATAGCTTTGAATTAACTTGTTACATGTTTCTCGCAATTATTCTCTAAAAAGAAAGAATTTTAGTAGATCATCATTTTAAAATTAATACATTAATCACAAAGACTCAAGAAACACTTAGATTAAAAACCAAAAGTAATTATAGCACAGGAAACCGAAACTTTATTAAAACCCGACGTTAATCAAATATGTTTTATTTTATTCTTTTTAAATTTCATGAATTAGTTGCATTAATAATTTTGATGATGCAGGGAAGAGTTGTAGATTAAGATGGTTCAATCAACTAGATCCAAGAATAAACAGAAGACCATTCAGTGAAGAAGAAGAAGAAAGGCTTTTAGAAGCTCATGAAATTCATGGCAACAAATGGGCATTAATAGCAAGGCTTTTTCCTGGAAGAACTGATAATGCTGTAAAGAATCATTGGCATGTAATTATGGCAAGAAAACAAAGACAACAATCCAATAATCTCTCTACAACCAACAAAATTAGAAACAATTATCAACAATTTTTCTTCCATTCCAAATTAATCTCTCCCCCAGCGAAATCCGCAATCGCAAGAGCAAGAGCAAGATCGCACCGTGACGGAGGAATGTTCGGTACATTATGGTGGCCGGGACTTCAAACCCCTAACCACCGCTCTGATTATAACTTTAATTTGCTCTTTAGATGTTATCAAAAATCGTTGCATTCGGGGAATTTTAGACCAAATAATCAATCGAAATCGTCAATTAAGTCTGAGATTTTGAATGAACCGGTTGAGAGGAAGGATGTTAAGTTCATAGATTTCCTTGGAGTTGAGCAGTGATTGAAAAAATGGTTTATGTTTAATTTGGTTATATATACATGTGTAGAAATTAGGGTTTTGTTTTCTATTATGTTTAACTTAAAAGAAGACTGTGAGAAAGTTTTCGAGTAGAATTATGCGCATATGCATATGTTTGTAAGTAATTTTAAAAGTGATTTTTTCTACCCATGCTTTATTGGAAAATAATTTTACAAGAGTTCCCGTAAGTTATGGTAAATTTAATATTATATCAACATTCTAACTATCTGTATGTCACTTGATAGAGAGTTGTTCGTTTATTTAATTTTGACGATGGTGAATATATAATTACTTGATTAGAGTTGTGTCATGAATGTGTTGGATTAGGTCGGGAGTCGAGATGGACCTTTTCAATCTTAACCTGAACAATTGTAAAGGGTACTAACCACTTCTAATGCAACCAAACCTACAAAATGCTCCCGTAAGACAACAATTGAGCAAAGAGAATGTTCAATTCTTATTTAGTTTTTCTTTAAGAGAACTTTGATTGGAAGGAATAATTTTTTCCAACGTCAATCTTGTATAGAGAAAAATATTTTTATTGCCCTTAAGAAACACTTTTTTAACATTAATTTAGAAAGTCAACCCGAACAAATTATTTTTCTATATTTAAAGGGGTACTAAATTTGTTTCTTTTTGTTCATAAGGTCATTGATTTCATGTTAAAAAATAATCCAAATAACATGTGCTTAATTAATATAGAATTTTAAAAAACTGCTTTCTAGCTTAAATGTTTCGTTTGGTCCAGCTAATTTCACTTAATTTAATTGTAAAATATTTGAGTTGAGCCTCGTTCAAAATTTATTTTCAAGATGTTCCTTCTCAAAGAAAAATTGGTAGTTTAATGTTTTGAAAGCATTAAAGAGAATTGTTTATATTCTAAAAACATACGTTTGAGAGTAAAAAACGAAAATTAGTAGAAACAATAAACTGCAAATTGCAAAAATCATCCCAATGTATGATAATAGTTACAACTACATCCTAAACTTTTCAATTGTAAAAATTTAATCTTACAAGTGTTGAAATTGAACCCCACACTTACAATAATTAAAGAAATTGGACCTCAAACGATAAAAATTAACCCTACAAACTTGTACAATTGTTATAATTTTTATAGTTATGCAAGTTTGAAGGTTCATTTTAACATTTGAGGATAGTGTTTTTTTTTTTTTTTTTCCTTTAATTTTGCCCAATAATAAAACAACAAAATTGATATATGCATACGTAATTTCATCACAAAAGTAAAATTATAAATTATAATACGTTCTAGTGGATTTGATTTAACTCAAATAAACTTTAAAAGAATTTATTCATGAACATTCAAATGAACTTTTAAGTTTACAATCATAGAGGAAAAAAAAAATAAAAAAAGAAAAGAAAAAAAGAAAAAAAAGGAATTTCCCATCTCAAAAAACGACTAAAAATAAAAAAAAAAAATGTAAGTTGTTTGCATTGTTATTTCAACTCTACATTCGTATTCACCATCTTGAATGTTATATTAAATGTTCATTTAATAATAACTTTTGACTTCTATTTCTTCAGAAAATAAGCATGTTTTCATCATGAATTGCCTTTATATATACATCCATACATTCGGACCAATTTTCTTTTATAAATAATTGTCTTTTAAGGACGCTTATAGTTAATTGCATATAAATACAACACGCTATTACACATATTTTTAGCCTACTTCTAATAACTAAATTTATAATGTCTAATTAATTCTAGTTACATATATAAATATATATAATAGGGTTTGCTATAAATGTCAACTTTAGAACTATAGAAGTCCATATTTACTGATTTAAACATAATAATTATATAGATATATAAAAAAAAAAAAAAAAAAAAAAAAGAATCCAATCAACTTGCTTAAAAATAAAAATTGAAAGGAGAAAAGCACCCCTTTAATCGACAAAAGAAAATATTTACAATTTAGACCTTCCTCTTACCCCTTGTATTTCTAATTCTCATAAATGCGACCTTCACTATATTTTTAATTATGGCCAGGTTCAAATTTTTGTTTAGAGGATTTTCAGAATGAAATTTTGTTTATATTACATTTGGATCTTTGAGTATTCAAACTCAACAATCTTAACATTTGCTTTTTGGTAGAACTTGTGGTCACTCTGTCAGAGTTTTTGTTAATTTCTAGCCACTTAAAAAATATATATATTTTTTCCCTATTTTTTTTTTAATTATTTAGCTAAAAAATATTTTAATTTTTTTTTCTAGCTTTTTTCACTCTCCTCCCCTTCTCTTCCTTCTCCCTCTTATGCCACCAACCAATTTTTCTTCTTTTTTCCTTCTTTTTCTTTTTAAAGTTTGATTGTATTTTCAATACATTTAAACACTTTTGATAAAAATTGCTTGAAATGTTTCGCAATACTTTCTCAAAATATTTTATATACAAGTTTATTTGATTTGTTAATGTCAAATTACTGTAAAAAGCAATATGATTTAATAATTTAGAATAATAGTTGCTAGAGATGATGGTGGTGATTGCTAGAGTTGGCCACTAAAATTAGCCTCGAAGTTGGCCGTCAATGGTGGTGGTGGTCACTGAAATTGGTTGTCGAAGATGATTGTTAGAAGTTACACTGAAGTAGGTTGGCAATTGAGGTTAACCGAGGGATGACCATATTGATATGGTGGAAGTGTGGAAGAGGACTAGTAAGGGGCAATTTGATAATTTTATGAGTTATACAAATGAGTGAGAGATAACCCTTAAACACAAATTAATTTCAAGTGTTTGTCCAGCTTATTTCATTCAAACCAACTTATTTCATACAACCTATTTTGAGTAGTCCCACTTTTTCTCAAATGATTTTTCTTTTTTCAAAATTATAATATGTTCTAGTAAAGTTTGGAAGTGTTTGAAATTTCAATTATGAGTGTAATAGGCAAATATTATATATATTCCACATTTAAAAAAAATTAGAAAAAAAAACTTACGAGCTTGTATTACACAATTTTGGATTTTGTATCTCACGGAGCTCTAGGTACGATTAAATGATGTTCAGTGTGAAAAAGACATAATTGAAAGTTTAGAAACTTATGACACTTTTAAACTTCAAATACATATTAAATACAAATGAAATGAAAACTCAAGAACATATTATGCATATTTAAAAGCCAATGGAACTATTAGACACAAACCAAAAATTTTAGTCACTAAACTAGTAACTTAACCATCTTTAAAGAAAAAAAAAAAAATTGTTAGGGAACCATGAAATCACGCATTTCTCTCTACATTCTATGATATCAACTTGAACATAGGTCCTATGGCCTTATTTTTTGTTTCACCCACAAGAGCTAATACCAATATAGATATTGTTTCACTTATATACTCATGAAATTCTCCTTTCTAGCCAATGTGAAACTTTGATTACACTCCCAACAAAAAGACACTACTACCCATTTTTGGCTGTGGTCAATATAATAATAATAAAGAACTTGAAAAAATTACCTTCTTATTGTCCTAGTTATGAAGAAGGCACCAAAATTTTCAAAATGCATCTTTTTAATCCAAAAATTTTTAATATTTTAAATAACCATATAACATTTTGACTGCCTATACATACATTTTGAATGAACTAAACTGGACATGCAGAGCCACAAAAAGAATATTTTTTTAAAGAAAAAAAATCTCACCAGAGGCAGCGCTCCAAACAACCGGACTCCAATCAAGTAAAATAAGACCTAGCAAACAATTACAAAGGAAACCCAACACCAACCAGATGAAAATTAAAAAAAAATTCTCTCAATCTCTCTAAAAATCCTATTATATCTCTTCCTCAAATATCTCACAACGAAACACACACCTCAACTTTCCATTAGAAAAAAAAAAAAAAAAAAAAAAAAAAAAAAAAAAAAAAAAAAAAAACCAAACAGACAAACAAATGGAGGACGGCATAGAAAATTATACAAATCACAGTCTTCGTTGGGGGAGGAACACAGAATAAGGACATTGATACATACCTCTATTGTCAAATGGACACCAAACAATTCAAATATTCCTTTTTGGCAGATCTAGAAACTATGAAGCAAACAACTAAGCAAACAACTAGTTCTACAGTTAGTATATATAACAGGCAATACATTTAAACCATATACTAATTCAAAGCTAAATTAATTACTTCAAGGTCAAAATAGTATCAAAATTCACAATGCCCTCAGATCTCATAGCTTAATTCCCCATTGACAACATTTGTGTTTGATTCAAATACTAGCCTCTACTCATCTCCAACCACAACAAAAGAAAAGAAAGGATTGGGAAAATGTATAATTATATGTATATGTTTGTGTTTGGAAAGTGATAGAGAGAGAGAGAGAGTGAGAGAGAGAGAGAGAAAGAGAGTTGTGGTTGAGGCAAAAGCTAGTATTAGAAATCAATGCAAATGGTCTAGAGCACGAGTTTTTCCATCATTGGGCAGGAGGAAACATGTAATGTAAACTTAGTTCGAGCATTATTTAAAGTAAACGATTAATCGTATCATGAACTCAAAATAGTATTATGCATATTACTACTCCTCAGGTCTCATAAACATACACCTCATAATTGCTAGATTGACATTTCATTTGATTTTCATTACTAGTCCCTACACATCTTTAACCACTCATTACAAAAAAGGGAAGAAAAGTAAAGAAAGTAGATGGATGGATCAAGCAAAAGTCAATTGTCAGGTGATTGTCTATGAGATTTGTAAGGATAATGACTGAACACCAAATATAAAAATCACATATCTAATCATATCTATAAATAGCAACAACATTTATCACGAATAGAAACAAAATATTAAAAATGGAAGGAGAGAAGCACCACTAATTCAGAAAGAAATAAAGATTCAAAATTTATCATCATCTTCCGCCTTTATTTTGTTTCAATCCATCTTCTTATTGCTTCCTTTTCATCTAAACTTAAATGGAAAGCAGTCAAGAATTTAGGGAAGAATAAAGCTCCCAAGTCAGATGAGTTTTCTACGGAATTCTGACTTTTATGACTTTTTGGGATCAATTGAAAGATGAGTTCAGTTATTCTTTGAATTCATTCTAACCGTCTTATGTCTAAAGGGTCAAAGTAAACTTAGCCCAACTAGCATAAAATATCTATTAATGACCAAGAGGTATGTAGTTCAAATCTCCTAACCATGGTACTTTAAAAAAATATCTAAAGAGAATTATATTAGTCTTATTTGAAAGAAAGAGGTGGGGACGTGGATCCTGTGGATGAATGGCTGTACTAAGGGCATTAAATTTCTGTTTTCATTAGTAGCGTCCAAAGGGAAGAGTTATAGCTTCAAGAGACTGACAAGGCGATCCATTTCCTCAAGTCTTCTTTATCTGTGATGTTTTAAGTACTTTCTTTGCAGTTATTTTCTTGCAATGCCCATATGAGGGCTTCAAAGTGGGGTCTAATTCAACTCATGTCTCGCGACATTCTTCTTATTTTCAAAACTGATGATCTTTATGTTGGATAGTTTGTTCAATACTTTGTTCAATACTTTGACGTTCTTATAATCAATTTTGGGTCTCAAGATCAAATGGTCAAAATCAGCTTCATATGGAGTTAAGATTGATGCTTCCAAGGTTTCTTAAGTGGCTGTCAGATTAAATTGCAAGGTAGAATCCTTACCTTAATTTTTTATACCTTGGTCTTCCTGGAGGTCATCCTAAAAAATAAACATGGTGTTTCTTTAGATCCAATTATGGAGAAAATTATGAAGAAGCTTGATATATTTAAGCATTTTCAGCTCTCAAGGGGAGATAAACAATATTCCCTGATAATATGTCTATTTTCCTTGTGCCTTCGACAGTATTTTTGGAGTTGAAAGAGAAAGCTCTGGAACTTTTGCAGGGAAGGTAACGATGGTGGCAAGTTGAATCACTAACTAAGTTGGAATTTGGCTTCCAAATCTCTTGTTGATGGAGGATTAGAAATTGGAGGTTTGAAATTCGAAATATGGTCTTGCTAGCAATATGAGGAAAGTGGTAGTAAGCATCCATGGGCTTGACCAATCAAAGGGCACACCGCTGGCAAGAGGGACGTTAGTCTTAGAAGTCCTTGACTTAATATTTAAAGAAATTGGAGAAAAGGTGGCAGAATTCTCCCATTTTATACTCGGAAATGGTACATGAATCTCTTTCTTTTTCTTTTTAAGGCAAACAAACCAACAACAAACTGCACCATAGCCTCTCCTCAAGAATGATTGAGAGAATACTATCTGAAAAACCACCTTTCCAAATGAAAGAGCAACCCTGAGAGAATATGCTAAAACTGCTAACGCAAGGGCAGATTTGTGTTCTCCTCTCTTGGGTGTGACAAAAAGAAAAGGGACCATAACTATTAATAGATTTACCAACAAAAAATAATGTGATAGCCCCCAATATTTAAGAAATATATGAGACGAAAAAGAGAAGGGAATGAGAGAAATGTAAATGGGGGAAGGGAATAATTTAGTGGAATTTAACGGTTATGAGAAGTTTGTTATGGTGAGAGGAGAGTTTGTTATTTTAATTAGTTACTAGTGGGGTCGGTTGTTAGGAAGAAGAGATTACAAGTAGCCCCCTTTGGGAAAGATAGAGGTATCAAATATTTTCTTCTGCATTTTGTAGCTCACTGAGCTTGTAAAGGGGAGGGGGTCTCGGCTTCCTTGGTTGGATTTCGGCCTAAAAGTGAATATATAATCCGAGTTCCATCACTTTTGGTATCAGAGCCATCGATCCTTGGGATGGTAAAGAACAAAATGGAGGCACGAATGTCTGCAATCGAAGAACAATTTACATTGTTGCAAGCAGGGATGGAAGCTCGAGTAGATCAGAGATTCAGTGAGCTACAATAGGTGACGGAAAATTCGTTACCTGTAAGATTTGAAGCTATGGGCGAAACGTTAGAACAAAAGATGATATTAGCACTAGAGGCTTGGTCGAGGAGAGGAGGGACCATGGATGAGCGGGTCTTCATCGACAGAGGGAAGCAGCCGATGGGAAGAGAACCAGCTGGAAGCTCGACAGAAAGAGAAAGGAGAGACGTACCTCTATTTGATATGCGATTAAGGAAATTGGAAATCCCCATCTTCAAGGGAGAAATAGGTGAAGACCCGCTCGGATGGTTTCACCGGGTAGAACGATACTTCGTGGCCAATCGATTATCGGAGAAGGACAAGTTAGAAGCTGCGGTTTTGTGCCTTGAAGGTGAAGCGCTGGAATGGCATCAGTGGGAAGAGGAGAGAACACGGATGACATTGTGGGCACACTTTAAAGAGCAACTATTGTTGCGTTTTTTACCCGCGAAGGAAGAAGATCGGAGGGCGCAATTCTTGAATTTGAAGCAAGACGGAACCGTACGTGAGTATAGGCGGAAGTTTGAGCAACTTTCGAGCCTGTTGAAGGACTTGTCGGAAGCTACACTGGAAAGCAAGTTCGTTAGTGGGCTCAAGGAAGAAATCCAAATGGAGATGTGGATGTTCAGCTTGGTGGGCCTCAAGCCCAAAATGCATATGGCCCAGTTGATTGAAGATATGGAGGAAGCCCGTCAGCTTAAGTGGGGCGGTGGAAGTCCAAATCTGGGGAGCAAAGGAAGCGGGTCAAACCCGACTCAAATGAAACCGGCAACCACGACCACCTCCAGCCCGAGTCCAACGGCAACCCGAACAATAACCCTCAACCCTACCCGTAATTCTGCCACTCCTTCAAATACAATGAGTTTCCGTGACACTAACGGTAAGATTTTTCCGACAGGGGCTTTTCGCAGGTTGACGGATAGCAAGATGCAAAGTCGGAGAGAGAAAGGATTGTGCTACCGCTGTGACGAAAAATATACCACCGGCCATCGCTGTAAGGAGTTAAACTTGTTCATTCAACAGGAAGCCAATAGTGAGGACATTGAAGAAGAAAATATTTGATACCTCTATCCTTCCCCAAAGGGGGCTACTTATAATCTCTTCTTCCTAACAACCAACCCCACTAGTAACTAATTCAAATAACAAACTCTCCTCTCACCATAACAAACTTCTCATAACCGTTAAATTCCACTAAATTATTCCCTTCCCCCATTTACATTTCTCTCATTCCCTTCTCTTTTCCTTCTTCTCATATATTTCTTAAATATTGGGGGCCTATAATAATGTCCTCTATAAGAATGTCAATCTCAACAAAGGAAGATTTCTGGTTGGATATTTGGATTGACAGAATGTCAAGGGAAGATTTCTTGCTGGATATTTGGATTGACAGAATTTCATTACAGTCCCGTTTCCTAATCTGTTCAATATCTCACTTCCTCCTAACGGTTCAGTTGCTGATATTTGGGATTCTATTTGCTTATATTGGCAAATTCCTGATAGAAGATCTTGGAAAGATAATGAGATTATAGAGTTTTCTGCTCTCCTTTCTGTTTTAGAGGAGATTGAGGTCTCTAATAGTCCTACTTCGAAGTGTTGGGTAAAATTTCTCTCGAGATATTTGGCAACTTCTTCCTCAATTGTCAAAGGGGCTTTCCCACCTTTATGGAAGTGTAATTATCCTAAGAGGATATACATTATTATATGGATTTTGATAAATGGTGGCTTGAACTTTTACAGATATTTACAAAATAAGATTCCTTCTTCTCTTATGCCATCAAGATGTCCTCTATGTTGTTCGGAATCTGAAAGCTTGAATCACCCACTATTTTATTAAGGGTCTTCTCTTGTTGGCAGAAAATATTTAGTGAGTCTTTCACAACAGCTCGAAGTGCAACATGTTTCATTTGCTCTTTGTTCTTGCATTCCTTCAAGGCTTGTGTCGTTACTGATTGATACGGTTCAACCTATCATGTCAGAAATTTGATCGGAGCGTAACCATAGAGTTATTGCCAGTAAGGAAAAGGCTTTGGATGGTTTGTTTGCTAAAGGCTTCATTGGTGCTCCTCACGCAAGGCTTTTCAAGGATTCCCACTACAAGACATGTACCTTCATTGTTAATCTTTCATATCTTTTTAAAATCTTCTTGTTTTTCTTCTGTTTCTTAAAGTTTCTCCCCTTTTTTTTTCCTTTCTCTATTTTATTTTTCACTTTACCCCTTACAGAATTTTGAATTGTTGGATGTTGGTCTCCTTTATTTCTTTGATGAGAAGATGTTGCTTCTTATATATATATATATATATAAGCTTATATCAAAATAATATTTAGTGAATAAAAAAACATACTATTTCACAGCTTCCTTGGACTTTAAAATTCAATGTTCCAAGATTTTACTTCATCTAGCAACCATCCTAAAAAATAGCTCAAATTAGCATAAGTATAGTGGGGCATTATTTAATCTAAATCGGCACTTTAAGTCAAAATCCTAGAAGTGATTTACCAAAAAGAAGAAGCAAAAGAGAAAGGGAAATGACAGAAAGATTGATTGAGGTTGAGAGAGAGAGAGAGAGAGTTGTGGTTGAGGGCAAAGGCTTGTGATAAGAATCAAACTAACATCTCCAGATATAAGTTTTTCCATCATTCGGCAGGTTCAATTTTCTGATGAACGGTGATGAAAGACAAACACAGAGATCAATAATCAAGATACTAAAGCAAGCAAAATAAATTCCAGATCACAGTTATTACAAATGAGAATCATCTAAAAGAAATCAAATCTATTTACACAGCGCATAATAAAACATTGAGAAACAAACTAGCCTAAAGAATTTAGGGAAAATAACTGTTAGCTAACAAATTACTTCTTCAATGATATGCAATTCATCCAAGAATATCATCTTGAAATTAAAAACAGATTCAAATAACAGAAAAATAATAATAACAACAAAATCACAGATAAGCTGTCAAAATGAGTATGTCTTCATACTTTATAAAGAAAGACCAAACAGATAATTATTCTGATGCATATATTCCCATAAACAAAAAGCCTATTATCATATCATATATTAACAAATGACTAGAAACACGAACGAGTTTAGACGTATCAGATTTAGTTTCCTAAGCAGCATTCCGCTCATAATAAAGTGAGAAACTGCTCAAAGCCCTGTACAAATATCATCCATAATACCCCAAACAGATTTACTAGATCCTAATCAACAGCATAAAACGTATAAATACAAGCAAACCTTGAAAGAACTGGTCATTAAGCCATGATCCAAGTCAATAAAAACAAAAACAAAAACAAAAACAAAACATAAGCGATCCACACAATGTAACTGAAAATTTTCCATTTTGGGCAAACCACTGCAAGAAGAGAAAAAACAGAACAAAAACAACCACCATCCAACTAATCAGAGTGCTTAGTACTAAGGAAACTGGACATGCAAGGGGCCAAAAATGAACCTAAGGCACACCCACCAAGGTTTCAGGCGAAATAGCTTAGAGATATGCTTCATAAATAAAAGAAACCCTCAGATCTAATAGCTGGAACTGAATCCCAGACGGACGAAATGAGGTTCATCAAAATCCCCTACTAAAAACCAGGGTGGGGGCAGTGAAAGCTGATGAACGATTAACAAAGAGGGTCTAATCTTCTCTCCAAACCCACAAGCAAGATTCATCGACTACAAGAATCCCTTAAGAACTCGTGGAATCAGAGACGAGAAACATTAAATTTATAAAAAAAAATAAAAAAAAAAATAAATAAATAAAAGAAAAAAAAATTATAAATTTCACCTGTTCAAGGCATCTGGCACTGAAGGGCCACAGATGCAAGTGTGAATTGATGGCACCAGAGTTCGGGGTTTGGCCGGAAGTGGTCTAGAAATATATTTTGGCTTATTTTCGGAAGTGGTGTGGAAAAATCTTGATAGATTATAAAAAAATTCCTTGAGGTTAATATTTGTTTAAATATAAGAAAAATTATTACAAATAGAAAAAATATCAAATTATTAATAAATATAAAAAAATTTTACAGGCTATCTGCAATAGTTGTATCATTTGCGTGATGCGATAAAAGTCTATTGTTGTCTATCTTGAATAGACAATAAAATTTTTCTATATTTGTAAATAGTTTGACTCATTTTATTATATTTGAAAAAAAACCTAAATATGATCACCAACTTTCAAAAGTTTCAAAACAATACTATTATTCTTTAAAAAATATCCCTATTGATAGTTTTGAATAGAAACCGTGGATATATTGTTTCAAAAATATTTTAAAAGTATAAACAATACATAGTATTTGAACAAAAATTATCAATACCTCATCACAAAAATAACTCTAAATTTCAAAAAAAAAAAAATTAATGTATCTACTATTAGCATAACAATTAATTTGTTTTAGGTTAGTATGTTGATTGTTTTACTTAATTAATTATAATAAGTCACATTTATATCTTAATAAATTTTGTTGTTTTGTAATGTGCTTTGTTTGATTATGTTATTGGATGTTATAATTAATTAGGCATGGTGCATTGTTTTTCAGTGTATTGTTGAGAAACATTCTGAATTGTTGAGTTGTCTATAAAAGTATAATCTTTTAAAAAGATTTCTAATTAAGTCTTAAATTTATAATTGTGAGAATTTAATATTTTTTTGACTTTTAATTAAATTTGATTGTAATTCGAGATTTCTAATTATGTCTCAAACTCTTTGTTTGTACTTCAAGGTTGTTTTAGAGTGTTCGAACTAATTTTTGTTAAGGTAAGAACATTTTCCTTGAGCATGATGAATGTTTTTTAGTATGTATTATGAGTATTGGAAGTAAGTTCAAACATGGATGTTTTGAGCAAAGATTGATGTTTATTATTTGTTATAATTTGATTTGTTTAGTTGTTATAACCTAAAAATGTTTGGACAAGTTACAAACTCTTTATATGATTTTTATGTCAAGTTTCAATGTTAAAAGTTCATAAAGTTGGCTAGTTACAATACTAATAATTTTTTATAAAAGTTTCTATTTCTCATTTGATAGGTGATTGCGCCACTTTGAGTGTTAACCGCAAATGTAATGGTCAAGTTATAATATAAGACGGTAAAGTTCGAATATCGTTCCACTGAGGATCCAATTGTGAAGGTTAAAGTTACTTAGCTATTCTAGAATTGAATCAATTTTATTTGAGGATTGGAATTAATATTATGAGTTATGAAAAATATAAACCAAATAAGGAAAGTATTAAAGTGAGAAACACAAAAGTCAAAGAGAGTTTTAAGGTAATGAATCCTTGTTTATTTCATCATGCAATATCATAGATTTCATGGATTTTATTGTAATTCTTAAGCCTAAGTCTAGAAAGTTAATTTCAAGTTATTTTCTCTAAAAAACAACCATTTTTCATGCAACTCGATTGATTACTAATCTCTTGAAACCAATACAAATTACATGACATTAAGAATAGTCTTTAGCAACTTTTATTGTCAACTTAACTACTCTCGTGATAGATTAACAACAATTCATTGTTATAGATCAAGTTAAACATACAATCTCTCAATCATACATCTAACCTAACATGTGAAGATGGCCAATCCACAAGAATTAAACACAATAACAATGAAAAGCATAATCATTCCAACAAAACCATGAAAGTCTGCAATATCAACATAAATTCATAAACAATTCATCAAAACCCTAAAACTAAAGAGTTTAGCCACTCATAGCGTGAAGCAACATGTTTAAACAAAATAAATAAAGAAAGAGTGTAAAGAAAGAAAAACTCTACTAAAAAGAGACTCTTGATTGAGGTAGCACTGTCATGATCTCCTTGGCTCTCACGTCGAAATTCGAATGGCACCACGATTATCTCGAACTCTTTTCCTCTTCCTTGCAACTAACTCACTCTTTGAACTCTTTTATGAACTCTCACTCAATTCTCTCCTTCTTGTGCCTCTTTTGGTCTTAGATTGATGGTCGATTGATTCATTAGGGCTGTTGGAAACCCCCAAATTTATAGAGTTGGCCACCCAAAAACTTACCAAAATACAATATTTTCATTTATGGAAAATTGGCGCTGCGGCGCTGGTCTATAACATTGCGGCGCTATTGAAAATTTTGAAACGACGTCGTGCCGCTATTGGAGAGCGCCGCGGCGCTAGGGCTGGGTGCAAAACTCTTTGCCCTTAGGTTTTAGCGCCGTGGCGCTGCCCAATTTTTGTCATATTGAGTTTTTCTTCTCTTTTTCGCCGTATTCTTACTCGGTTTTGATCTTTTGGTCTTTTCTTCTAATTTTCCTCATTTTAACCTAAAAACCACTAGCAAACAAGTGAAATCTAATATAAACTCCCTTAATTTGAGAGGATAGAAAGCACTTTTCAAGTGCTTATCATATGTTCAAACAATATATAAAAAGAAAGAGTGTAAAGAAGAAAAACTCTACTAAAAAGAGGCTTTTGATTGAGGTAGCATCGTCACAATCTCTTTGGCTCTCACGTCGGAACTCGAACGACACCACAACTCTCTCTTGAACTCTTTTCTTCTTCCTTGCAGCTAACTCACTCTTTGAGGCTCTTTTATGAACTCTCACTCAATTCTCTCCTTTTTGTGTCTCTTTGGTCTGTAGATCGATGATGAATTGATGATTAGGGCTGCTGAAAACCCCCCAATTTATAGAGTTGGCCGCCCTAGAGAACTTTCCAAAAATACAAAGAAATCCGTTTATGGAAACTGGCGTCGCGACGCTAGTCCATAGCGTCGCGATGCTACCAAATATGGAAAGACAGCGCCGTGACGCTGTTGAAGAGCATTGCGGCGCTGCTGCTGTGTTGCGGCAGACATGCTCTCAGGTTTTAGCGGCGCTACCCTAATTTTGGCAAACTTGAGTTTTTCATCTCTTTTTCACTGTATTCTTGCTCGGTTTTGATCTTTTGGTCTTTTCTTCTAATTTTCCTCATTTTAACCTAAAAACTACTAGCAAACAAGTGAAATATAATATAAACTTCCTTAATTTGAGAGAATAGAAAGCACTTTTCAAGTGCTTATCAATAGGGTTGGTAGTGAAAACTTGATCTTTTTTAGGAATGTTTCTATTCCCAATATAATTGCTCCAATATTTTATTTTCTCGTTGTCCCCTTAATCCTTATAAATTGTTGATGACAGACTAAATGTCAGGTGATGCGTAGGTATCTTAATGACAACTGCTTTACGTAGAAGATCCACCTCAACTTGCAAACTTGACAAACTTGAAAATCTTGTATGTTTTACTTTCGTTCTATGGGATATGACTCTAATAATGTTCTAAGTTATACAATCACGTTCTTTGTTATGTTCTGACTTTTTTTTTTTTTTTTTATGTCATGGAAGCTATGGATGTTTGAAAATGCTTTTTAGCAAAGAGGTAAAATTGGGTTGTTAAATAGTTGGAGGAAACGAAATTGATTGTTTTTTATCTGAGTTTTCTCTTTTCAATTATGGGTACTTGTTTTTTTGAACAATTTTGCAATTTCCAGCATAGTTTACCCATTCGAAGCTAGACTTTGAACCACTTTGATTTCGTGAGAGGTCTGATTTCAACATGTTCCTCTTTTTGTGAGTTTTGGCTTTAACCCAACCCCTTTTTACCTCTGTTTAATATTTTCCACTCCCCTATAAAGATATGTTTTATTTGAGAATTGAGTTAATATATTGTTGAGTTTGTTAGGTTTCTTGAGATATCTTTTGGACTTGTGACCATGAACTCAAGGTTTAAATTTTAACAACTTTTCTAATCATTTCATAAGCATACCTTTTATTTCAGAATTGTACTTAAAAATAGAGTTTTATTTTGCAGGTCTTCTCTTGGTATGAAACCACACTTGAAATGGATGGTACAATAGAAACTAATTATACAACATTTGTTATTTTTATTTCCTTTCTATTCTTCAATACATGGTTTATATGTTTTTTTTTCTTTTTTTTTTCTTTTTTTTTTTTTTTGTTCTTAGTGTGATTTTTTTGTGGCTATAGGAATGTAAAGTAGTCTCTTGATGTTTTTTTAACAAGTAAATGAGTTTGCTTCATGCTTTGGTGGTTTGTGTAAATATATGTTTTATACTTTGTGCAATTTAAGCAAGCGTGTCTTCTTCGCAGGCTTTCTAAGAGTAACTATATGACACACTCGAATAGACATCTAGTTATTGTAGTAAATTGTTAGTAAATCCTTTTGAACACCTCTCAACTTGGATCAAGGTTTTAGTATTGAGTTTTAACCTTTAAACCTTATTATTATTTAGGAGCGTTTGGATTTTTTTTTAGTAACACATCAAATAAGTATAGTTCTACCTTGGGTTTGTTTGTTTTATGTTTGTATGTAGTGAGTTTTACTTAATTAATTATAATATGTCGCATGAATATCTTTATGATTTGTAATTTTTTTTTCTTGAATTAAATTTGATTGTAGATTGTGATTTGTAATTAAGTCAAACTATTTGTTTGTAGTTTCAGATTGTTTTAGGAGTGTTCGAATGTAGTTTAAAGGCTCTTGTCAAGGTAAGTCTCTTTTTAGCATGATGAATATTTTGTACTCTGTATTTTGAGTGTTATGCCTTAGCTATGCGACATGCTTCAAAATATATGTTTACTCTTGCTCTCTTATGTTTATATTTTTGTAGCTGGTCTTTGAAAATTATGAGAACAACGTTTGGGTATTTCTACCTTATTGGAAGTAAGTTTTAACTTCAATGTTGAGTAAGATTGATGTTGATTGTTTGTTATAATTTGGTTTGTTTAGTTGCTATATCCTAAAAAAGTTTGGACAAGTTACAATACTCTTTGTATGATTTTTATGTAAAGTTTCAATGTTATAAGTTTGTTAGCTTTGTAGTTTTGAAGAATGAGTTAAATTTGGAGGTTATTTATGTTATTAAAGTTTGATTTGGAGCTTACAATGTGATTTAAGCCTATTTATGTAGTTATAGTGTGACTCTAAACATCGTTATTGTTTTAAAGTTTCATTTGAAACTTATTTGTATGATTAAAGTGTGGTTTTTCGTGTAAATGTAGTGAGTGTATGATAAGAGAGATTATGAATGTTAAGAAGGTATATATAACCTATGTCTATTGTTATTATTATTGACATTGATGTATTGAGTTGGATTCTAAAAGGAATGTTTTTTTACTCACACAAGTCCATTGAAGGGAGCAAATACCCCACCAATCAAATTATTTATATGTGTTTCTTTTCTTTTTCTTTTTTGTTTTTTTTTTTTTCTTTGTGATAGTGTCACAACTTAGTTTTTATTACTAGATTTGTAAATAACTTAACCAAAGTTTGGTTACTAGTTTTGTTGTGTATAGTTTCCTTGTATTAACATTATAGTACTTATCATCATATATAAAAGTTCATATTTATGATTGTGTACATATTGTGTCAAAATCGGAGGAATACATAGGTGTAGTGACAAGTATGAAACAAATAGTTATTCACCATTATAAGCATTTTGTTGACATTTCACAAATGTCAAAGATGTATATATATGACATTTGAATATTGTCATCAATTGGACCTTAATTACTATAAATAAGTGTCAATGTATGTAATTCAAAGACATTTAGGAAGTGTCACCATTAAGACATTAGTGACATTGTAAATGTGTCATTATTAATGTTGTTGTGACAGGTTTTTAATGTCACTGTAAAGGTTTAATTGATAGAAAAAGTCAACTTTTTGGACATTTATTGACCATGATAAATTGTCATATAAAATGTTACTATGATAGATAATCAATGTCAATAAATGTTTATTCTTGTCTGTATTAAAAAATTCATGAAATAACTAATAATGACTCATTTTTCGTTTGTCATCTATACACTTTCCTTGATGGTGGATTCAAAGACAAAAAAAAGTCAAGAAATGTGTTAATGACAAATTTTTGGAGTCATAAAAACCTGTTTTTGTTGTAGTGATTATTGATATTTGGATAGATGTAATCGTGATAATGCATATTTAAATTGATGCCATTTTTTAGATGCTAAATTTCAAGATGTCATCCAAAACAAAGTTACTTGTAAAAGATGATATATATACTTGTTCATTACACATGATACATTAGATAAATAAAATATATTTATTTATCATATATGAAATTACATTACCTAAACCAACTCAAAAACTTTATTCTTCAGCTCAAGTTGTATGCAATGCCAATCTTTAAATATAACAAGGAAGTGATGGCATGTGCAAGATCCTATGTGACTTTGCATTTGTGCTGCATTTTCTCTAATGGGTTGTCCTTTAGCATTAGTCTGAACAACTGCTCACTAGTTGAACGTATATGAAACAACTTGTAGATAACAGTTGGTCCCCTCGTTTTTCTTTCTGAAGGTACATCCTTAGACTGAGGTGATAAAGTGTGACACCCTAATCTTTGACCTAGTTGCTTAAGACATATAAAGAAATAGAACTAGGACAAAGGGTGTAAAACTTGGATCACAAGCCTGTGGAGTTAGAAAATTTCTGAGGCAGAAAAACTGGACTTGTGGAGTTAGCCAAATTTTGGCCAAATTTATAAGCCCATGCGTTGAGATGTAGGAATTTTGGCCAAATTTATAAGCACCATGCGTTGAGATGTAGGAAGGAAGAAAATAAGTTTGTGCACTTGAGTTTTGAGTTAAGAATGAGCCATAGGTGAGTGTGGAAGAAAGCCATGTTAAACAATTCTCAAGTCTTGAACCACAAGGTGGTCAATGAGCTAAGAAATTTTTCTATGTCACAACTATGCTAGGAGAACTCAACTACGCTATGAGGAAGGCTAGCTTGGACGCATAGCTTAAGGAAAAGAGTTAGAAGCATAGTTGGAAGCTAGTTGTGAGTTGGACACATCCTTAGGAGGAATACCACCATGTTGGATGCATGGATGGTGAAGTGTAGACGCATGGTACCCTAATTTGGAAGAAAATTGGTTAAGTGTTAAAGTGCTGAAAGGAAAACCTAGGTCTTGTAAAAGATGGTTAATCGCATCGTTGTTGGCAACTTTGACACATCGGCCTTTGGTTTCTTTCCTTTTAAAGCAGCTGACTCTCGAGAATGCTTCTTATGTGACTTTCCAAAAAATGTCAAACATTAAAACGGAACGTGCAAATGAAATAACTCATGTTCAAATGAAATAACTCATGTTTTCATAAATAAAATTTACCTTTTCTGCTTTTTCTACAACCACCAAATGCTTTGGCCATGGAACATACGATCCAATTGTATTAGAAACCCTATAAACACTTCTAACAACAGGTATGAGTAATGTGGAGTTGGTGTCGTCCACAACTTCAATGAGAATCCGCACCTTTATCACCCCAAGTGTTACCCTATAAACTACTTCGTTAGACTATTGTCTCTTAAAAACAGTACATGCTGCCACAATTTTATCAACACTTCCAACAGCAAGACTACAAGGTCTCCCCTAAAACGTACATTCAAACGGCCAATCTATTATCAATGTCAAATAATCCATCAACACAATAACTTATCAATCATATAAATATAATTTTTACTTGATCTATTTTTTCCTTATGTGTGGGCGATGATATGATTTGTTGATCATGTGCAATTGAATGTGTTTCCTCGACCTTCATTCGAGAATTTAACTCGTGCATACATTTAACCATTAAATTATATTGATCCAAAATCAATACTTTCTCCTTTTTCCAACTTGTCTCTCGATCGTCATTCTTTGGAGTTTGTGTGGGTTCTATTGAAATGTGTTTGTGAAAGTATAATGATGATGTAACCAACCCCCCTACACCTCTTACCCGTCCTCAATGTTCAGGTGTTCCCAATGCTTGGGTCAATATATCGTCTAAATAACCTTTGTAGTTTACACAATCTTTGGACAGTTCATCTTGTAATTTTAATAGATAAACATTTTATTTTCAAACAAGTTATAATGTATTACATACACTCATATAGAAGCAATCATTAGATTATTACTTACAATTTTCACTACAACCTCTTCGACGTCTTTATTTAAAAATTCTCAATTTTTTTCTAGTCAAGCATGTTTCCAAACAGTAGCTCGGTCTGCTGTTGGAGACAACTTTCCTTGTTTTTTCTACAAGTATATATGAGTAAACTAAAGTTTAATAAACACCACATAATAAATTCTTGGTAAATAATAAATTGTTATCACATAAAACTTATCAACTCCTCACTTAAATTTGCATAACCTTTGCGTGATGTTCTATGATTGTATTTGTATTGTTTGCACCGCTCTTTCTCCACATAATACAAGTTAAATTAAGCAACATATTTGGTGATTCAAACATAAAATAATTAATAAAACTAACCTGGAAGTCGTCTGATAGAGCTTGATTAACAAAAATTTCCTAATCAGCTAGATCGATAGAAGGATACTTAGATGGAGGAAATTTCAAGCATTTTGACATGTCTGTATATGGGTCAACGTGCTTACTCCTTAGACAATTTTTGAAGTTTCGAAATGCAATACCAGCTTTTATCAAAATATCCTTCTTAGATTTCGGGTTTATCACAAAAGACTTCTGAAAATTACAAAATAACATACATGTAAACATTTCTAAATCCAAATACATCATATTTTATTGAATTAAACATTAAATGCATACAAGTTACCTGAATGCTCACGAAAATTTTTTCTTTCAGTTCTGATGGCACATCTTTCCACAAAGCATATGAAATTGGTATGTGGTTCCTCACACAAGTCCCAATGTAACTTACTATTTTGTGGCATTTTTTCCAATCCATTGGCCTTGATCATTATACTCAATAATCCACTGATCTACATCTGATCTAATCTGTGTTAGTTGAATCATAGTGGTAGGACCACGAATCGATCGGCGGGTAGACGGTGTCTCCAAATCATGTGTCGTTTCTAACAAATGACCATCACTACCAGGTGAGACGTGGTCATCGCTGCTAGTGTCCATCTGTAAGTATCCTGCAATGAAAGTAAATGTTATTAATGGACTAAAAGTAAATGTAACTAATAAGCAAAACTAATCAAAGAAGTTAATTGAAACACTCAAATTGTTAAGGAATGTAACACAACATGCCAACACATTATAATAAGTCATACCATCTATCATTCATTATCATTGACTATCCAAGTGCCATTACAGTCATTTCAAATATAGACCGAATCATCTTCATACATGTCCTCAAATGCATTTGAAGCAACGACATTTTTAAAACTACTGTAATTTAAAGTTATGTAACCTAACTCATCTTCGTTTATATGATTTTCGTAATCCCAATTTGGAGAGTGCAGCACAACATGTCATCGAGTATCACTTGGGTCTTCGATAAAAAAATGCTTGTTTCGCTTGTGATGCTAGTATAAAAGAATCAGACTTATATCCAATACGTTTAAGATCAACTAGTTTAAATCCCAAATCATCTGTTCTGACATCACTAGCACTATCAACCCAATTACATTTAAACATTAGAATCTTAAGAGTAATATAATTCAACTCCCACATCTCTTGCATCACACCATAAAATGACATGTTCGTCACTATTGGATTTTTATCTTTTGCACTAGCTATCTACATTGCTTTCACTACTAAACAAACACTACTATTTTGCATATTACAAGCACTATCACGGTTCTCTGTATTGTAACGAATTCCATTCACAAAATAACTAACATAAGTTATCACAGTAGGCGAAGGGCCATGTGATATCCATCTCACTGTATCAGATATTGTGTTGTTCGGTAACTCAAGCTCTTTAGCAACCTATGAGTGTATAAGATTAAGTTATAAGCATGAAGCTAAAAATTTGTAAAAATACGTAATCAAAACACAATAGTCATTGTCCTTCGAAACATACATGGTCTGTCACACCCTATTTTTCAATAAACGATGCGTTGAAGAATTTATAAAGAAAAAGAAGTAAAAGACCATGTGGGACGCATGGTCAGGGTTAGGTAGCGCATAGTAAGGGTGGATGCATGGACGTAAACTGAGAATGGAAAGAGGTGAAGCGAATATGCAAGAAAGAAATAAAGTTAAGTTGCGAAGCGTTGAAGAGGGTTGTGAAGTAAACATAAAAATTGGTGCATGTGGTGGACGCATGCTAATCTATCCTTAAGAGAAGTAGTCTAAGTTCAAGGATAGGAAGATGGTCATTGAATGCAAGATGAAGGTAAACGCGATAGGACCAATGCGTAGAGAAAGAGCTTGAGAAGGAGTTGTTATAAGGAAGGAGTTGGATGCATGGTATGATGCGATGAGATACAAACAATATTGGGCGTTTGTCATTAACACCTAGTAGCATTGTGTAAACACTGGTTTATAATAGTGCGGCTATGCGTTGAGGGTGATCACGAATGGTAATGAATTGAAGTAGTCGCCGCGTTGGCGGAGGAAGAAACGTACTCGGCTTACCATGCATTGGTAAGGATGATAAGCATTGAGGACCCTACGTGTTGAAGACAGAATTATCTCTATGCGTCAAAAAGTAGTATAATTGGCTGAGAGTTTTCTGAGTAGTGAAGCTCAAACTTTAAAGAAAACTTAATGAACGCATGAGGGCGTTGTGTTGAATAAATGGTTATCTATTGGAAATGTTGGACGCATAAGATAAGTTTATAAGGCCAGGTGGCTATGTATAGATTTGACACTCTATCAGTAGGAGGTGTTAAAGTCATGTTAAGTAAATCATGCAAGGTGACACTTGGACTAATGCATGGTTAATTAAGCATGCAGCGTGACATGTGGCAAACAAGTGGCAAAAGGAGAGGAAAAGGGGTATGACAAGCTCCCTATAAATAGAACTTTGAGGGAAAAGGAGCGACTGATGACTCCCAAAGAAGAATTCTGGAGAGAAAAGAGAAGAAGGTAACAAGGACGTCTGTGGTAGGAGTATGCGGCCAAGAGAGAAGGTGAACGTGGCGTTCACAGATTAGGTGACACGTTCATGATGGACCTTGCGTTCAAGAGAGGGCGATGCATCTGAAAGGGAAGTATGAAGGGTCGGGATGCACTTGGCGGAAATAATCAACCTTGCGTTGAAGGGTAGGGATGCGTTCAACGGAGCGGACATAGGAAAATGGAGTCTTGCGCTCCATGGTTAGAACGTTGCGTCCAGAAAACTCGGGAAGAGAACTAGAGGAAAGGAAAAGAAGTATTCTGTGGCAAGTACAGGTGAGTAACACCTGCGTTTTACAAAATATACAAGAGATCTTAATGAACATGATTTTTATGGGTTTCTCTAATAGAACAATGTATGCGTTTCACACATATATAAAGTATTTGATTATGTGATTTATAGAGACATGAGCATGCATCTCAGGGACAAGAGCATGTGTTTTACTTGAGAACTCTGTAAATGTTGGATACTTGCTATGAATTATAAAACGCATAATGAATGATTGATATTTGTTTTCATAACTTCTCTGAAAAGCAAGGTATTATATGATTTCAAGGAAGGTCTAAAAGTAAACCTAATGAAAAGCATGCGGATTTATATTAAAATGTGAAATTGAACTTAGCATGCTGATGAGATGAGATTTCGTAACGGTAAACTCATGAATTATTGATATAACGTTTATAAATATGTTTTGTGTTATATTAAACTTGAAAAGGCACCCGAGGCTCAGGGACATGGAGAAGGCCAAAGGGGTAGCCGTTCTAATATAAAGGTACCCAATGCTCAGGGACTCGTAGAAGGCATATCGGTAACCTGGATATAGAAATGGGACCCCAATGCTCAAGGACTGGTAGAAGGCATTGAGGGCAGCCTGAGTTTTAGTACCTATGTACACATAGAGGTATATACGACGCTGATGTGTTGAGATTACTCCACACAGCTAAGGAAAATCAACGTTGAGTAGCGTTGAGCAGTGCTCCGCCTCAACTAAGGAAAAAGTATTTTATAAGAATGAGATTTTGAGTATTTATTTTTCTGAAACGGTCAAGCATGTTTTCACAGTGATGTATGAATATAAACTAATGTGTTTGAAAGTGATATGTTTTATATGAATTTGACCGGTTTTAGAGTTAAATTATATTATTTCCAGAAACTGTTACTCACTGAGCCGTTAGCTCATTCTTTTAAATGTTTTCCATTTTCAGGTAGCATAACAGTTCCCGTTGCCGATTGAAGTCGAGGTTTGTCAAGAGCGCGCGAATGGTGAGGTTGACAGGGTAGTCAGTAACTGCTGTCTTCACATCTCTTTTCGGGTTATAGGGGATAATCCGGGAGGGGGTGTGACATGGTCACGAATCTAAGAAATGAAAGTTCAATTATGCTCATCTTGTAGTTGATAACTTGTAGAAATACAAGTTATTATAACCTTTTTCATAGATAAATAGAGCTTAAATAGAGAAGCATGCGATAGTTTATGCTAAATTCTATTAATAAATCTTCCTTTGCGTTATACTCTTGTATTTTTATGAAGATAATGATTTTACCACTTGTTGACCCTAAAACGCATGTTTTAACGCAGGAATGCAGACAATGCGTTGATGACTTCTTAACACAGGACGACGAGTTAGCAATCTGTTCTTCGTGGACGCATGATCTGAACGGAATGCAAACAACCTGACGACGCGTTAACAACAACTCAACGCATAACTACGTGTTAGCAACCTACGACGCGTTGACATCGGCCAAACTATGCCAGACGCGTAAACGACCGTTAAGGCAAAGCGCTGAGAATCAAATCAGAATCTTGAGAGATTGACGGATGATTGACGAACATGATTTATGGCTAAAGTGGTGGATCTTAATTGGCCCAAGAATCACGCAATCAGGCGAGATGAACGCAGTATCAATCTCGCCACCAATCAAGCAGATTTGCCATTAACTGCGATTGCATCATCTATAAAAGGGTAGCTCTGCGAGATGAGAAGGGTTGTTGATTCTCGGAAGAACTCCATAAGTGACAGCAGAGTTCTCTCAGACTTCAGCCGGAGATAAATAGCTCGAGAGAGAAAAGTCTTCCCTCCGCCGCACCACTTCACAGCAGAGCCCCACGCTTCCATCCGAACGACTCAAGACATTGACGCCTTCCCTGCTTTTTTTCTTATTGTTCTATCTTAATTTTAGATTTGTATCAAGGGATTGAAATTATCGAAAATTGTATCTCATTTCATCAAAATAATTATCTTCCATGTCTACTCATTTCTCTAAACTTTCCGCTTTTTACTTTCAAACCATGAGTAACTAATCACTCAAGGGTTTAGGGTTGCGTTAGCATCTAACTAGGAACCATAGTGTAACTATTTTATCCTGTCAATTGCGAGCTTAATCCGATGCTTATGTCCATCTGACAAATCGATATAAGTAGTAATAATCAAACTGTTCGAGAGGGTAAGTGATTGTGGAACTCAATTGACAAGGGCCATGTAGTGTTACCTGTTTATGGGGACAACCTTGGTTCTTAACACTCTCCTATGCGTTATAGACATATAACGCATAGCGGCTGACAACCGGGAGAAGAGTCGCAAGTATGAATAGAATACTACTGTGCGTTTCCGACGTTAGATGTTAATCAACCCGAACCCTTTCTTTATCCATTCACACACATCTTTAGCTGAACTTGCTGTGTCACATGCTTTCCATCTTTCACAACTTTTAGTCTAGTGTACAAACAATCGCTTTCTTTAGATTAAAAACAACTCTCTCAAATATTTATTGGTTACCACTGCAACGCATGAAATCCAACTAAAAACTGAATCAATATAATCCCTGTGTTCGACCTCAGACTCACCGAGAACACCTATTCCTTTGCATATACTTGGGTAAAGGATAGGAAAACTATACAAGACCACCAACGCATAGTAATAGAATGCATAGCATGTTCAAAGCATGACATGTTGAACGCATAAACACATCATTTAGCACTTTGCGTTAGGACAATTTACACATACAAAATAATCGCAATAGTAGCCACTTTTGGTTCCTTAACTTTGATGGATACATTTTTATCAAATGGTTCATATGTTTCCTAAAGTTACATATAATTCATCACAGATGTTATAAATATCAAATTATTGGCAACATGATAAAAAACATGAGATTAAGATTAAGTCAACATACTCTATGTAAGGTTGTACATCATCTGTATTTTCCAAAACATACAAATGAGCCTGCATTAGTTGTTCTTTGTCGGGATTCATGTGTGAAGCTGCAGATGAGGGTCGTCCTACTTCATCGTTCTGACCTCGGTTGATTGCCTTTCCAAGTCCAATTGGCATCCCATCGTGTAAAAATTATGTACAAAATTCTAGAGCTTCCTCAACAATATACCCTTCGGCAATACAACCCTCCGGTCGATTTCGATTTCGAACATATCCCATAAGAACTTTCATGTAACGTTCGAAAGGATACATCCATCGAAGATACACCAGGCCACAAAGACGAACTTCTCTGACTAGATGTACAGTTAAATACATCATTATGGTGAAGAACGACGGAGGAAAGTATTTTTCAAATAGACACAATATTATTGCAATCTCATGCTCCAAGACGCTTAAATCTGTAATGTCTACCACCTTACTGCATATAGCGTTAAAAAAAGAACAGAATCGTGTGATAGCATTTCTCACGTGCTTAGGTAGTACATTGCGAAGTGCAACAAAAAGCAATTGTTGCATGAGCACGTGACAATAATGAGACTTTAACCCTGTCACTTTTAAAGTGTCAATTGATACAAGACTTTGTATGTTAGAAGAATACCCTTCAGTAACTTTCATTTTTGACAATGAATCACAAACAACACGTTTCTCATTTTTGGATAACGTGTAACAAGCAAGAGGTATGTATATCCTTCTCACCACGACCTTTGGCCCCAACTCAAGATGAATGCCTAGTTGTTCCAAGTCACGATGAGTCTGCAATCCATCCTTTGTCTTGCCAGGGATATCAAGCAAGGTACTCATCAAATTCATGCATACATTCTTCTCAATGTGAATAACATCTAAACAATGTCGAACGTGAAGCTTTTTCCAATATTCAAGTTAAAAAAATATAGAATTCTTTTTCCAACAACTGCGTAAAGAACTTATCGGATTCTTATCTTTCGATGAATGAAACTTGTAAGGAGAATCATTATTGATGAACATTTTAAATATACTTTCTCCAGACAGCGGTTGTGGAGCCATTCCAAGTTCTTTTTCATTATTGAATGCCTTATTTTATTTTCGAAACAGATGGTCAAGTAATAAAAATTTTCTATGTTTAAGATATGCCATCTTTTTTCCGAATTTTAAATGTATGGCAGATGTGTTTTCACTGCATATTGGGCATGCGCAGTACCCTTTAACTGTGCAATCCGCTAAATTACCATATGCAGGAAAATCATTAATAGTCCACGACAATACTGACTTTAATGTGAAAACTTCATCTCGATATCCATCATAACATGGTACACCATCATTCTAAAGAATTTTCAAATCATCTATTAAAGGGGCCAAATATACGTCTATGTTATACCCCACTTGCTTTGGTCCAGAAATTAACACGGTTAACATCATAAATTTGCGTCTCATACATAACCAGAGTGGGAGATTATATGTCGTCAAAATCATAGGCCAACAACTATACTTACTATTCATCTCGCTATGAGGATTTATCCCATCAATTGATAATGTAAGGCAAAGGTTCCTCTCTTCATTTCCAAACTCAGGCCATAAATGATCGACCAATTTCTAAGATGGAGAGTTAGCTGGATGGTGTAGGTTTCCATCAACCAATCTTTCATTAGCATGCCATGTTAGGTTCTTTTAATGCATCAGACTATTGAACATTCTTTGAAATCGTGGTATTGGTGGAAAATACCATACGGTAGGCACTCTTTTTTTCACTTCAGAAGAGTTCTTACGCTTCTTCCACCTTGACTCGTTACAATGAGGACAATTAGATGCATTAGCAAACTCTTTTCTGTATAGGCAACAATCGTTAGGACATGCATGAATCTTTTCATAGGACATTCCTAGAGTAACTAAAATTTTTTTTGCCTCATACGTAGATTTTGGCAACTCATTATTTTCGGGTAGTATACTTTTCAACAATGTTAACAGTTCTATAAAGCTAGTATCCCTCCACTCAAATTTTGCTTTCAAGTGATACAATTTGACTAATGTACCCAACTTAGTCAATTTTTCACACCCAAGATACATAGGTTTCTTAGCATCTGCAAGCAACTTATTAAATTGTTTGGGATCATCAACACTATGTTGTTGTGTTGGTTCAACCATCTCAACAATGTTGTCATCAAAATCATCATTAAATATTTGTTTATCAATGTTTTTGTCTGATTTTGATATTATATTCGATGGAGAATACCTAACAAGATTTTTCTCCATGCCATATCCAATTATCATATCTTAAGTCAATACCATATATTAATAAGTGGTTTTTCACTTCTTTAGTGTTCAATGTCTTGCAATTTCCACACTTAACACATGGACATCGTACAAAAGTTTTACCACTCAAATGTATTTGAGCAAACTCAATAAAACTATCAACGCCTTCTTCGTATTCATTAGATAGTCTATCTTTTTTCATCCATGTTTTATCCATTATGTTAAAACCTAAGCAAATAAAATGAATAAGTCATATCATATTATACTAATGAGAATATAAGGACACATACGAAACTGAAATACAATGGAGTACACAAATGACTTAACTAAAATTATAACACATCATATAAGTGACTACCATAGCTGCAGGATAGTCATTCCATATCTAAATTTAGAAACATATATAATTAAAATATAATTGTCAAGATTTAAAGATATCAAAATAAATTAACTAACAAATACAATTAACTGGCCCAATATTCATAAAAAAGGAAAGTATTCAAATGACTACCAAAGCTGCAGGATAATCATTCCATATCCAAACTTAGCAACATATATAATTAAAATATAATTGTCGAGATTTAAAAAAATAAAAAATAAAGTACAATTAACGTTTAAAATATTCTAAAAAAACAAAAAATTCAAGTGACTACCATAGCTGCAGGATAGTCATCCACCCTAAAGTAATTAACATAATACACTATACCCATAAAATATAGATAATTAGACTCAATTGATTCGAAAAATTTTTATTTTAAAACTTACTCGAATTTGGGGGTTCCTTCCCATCTAGTTAACCTCCCCTTTCAACACGTTTTCCAAACACACACATCTATTTTAATACCTTGGTAGATAGTTGAGTTTAGTGAATTATTTATATGCTCACTAATAATCTAGAAAACTATTTTTGGTTTGTTGTCACTATACTTTAAAAAGCCATAAACACCGCCGCTAACAAAAAAAAAATGGTCCAACCCAACTACAATAAACTACAAGAACTCCAAGTTTAGATCTCAAATCTTATGACAAAAGATTCTTAATTGTGTTGGAATAGTTATTTATTTTATTAGCTTACAAGAAAATTAAACTTAAATCTTAAAGCAACCAAATACCAAAATTAAAATACAATAAAATACGAAAATTCAAAACTTAGAGTAATAATAACAAAATTTTAATACTCACAAGCACCGGATGACGAGCGGCGGACGAACGGTGGCATGAACACTGACTGCTACCAAGAACTAGTGAACCCAAAAACTACCACGAACCGTTGGCGGCGCGAAGTTGCTATAACGAACCACAAACTGGTAAACCCAAAAACTACCACGAACTGGTGGTGGCGGACGGAGCTGCTACACTGACCAATCGGCGGCGGCGAACAAATCTGAACCCATGACCAGATCGGCGGCGGGGATGAATCTTTCTGGCGGTGGCGGAGGATCTACACGGGGCGGCGGGAACGAATCTGCACGAGGCATGTCACACCCCATCCCAGATACACTCTATACCTAGGATTGAGCGTGATACTGTACTCCCTATATACATATTAAACATTAGACGCCAGATAAATCTCAGATTCAAAACACCAATTCTATTAATACAATAGGAAAACATACAATCTCTCAACAGGTACTTCCTGTATATATATATATTAGATACAAAACAACTTCCCATCATCTCTAAGAAACGTGTGCATTACAAAACATGAGCATAGACTAAATATTTACAACTATCCCAGAGGTTTGCTTCCCGAACACGCTCGCTACCTGAAACAACAAACAACAAGCAAATTGAGTGAGCAAAAAGCCCAATGAGTGACTAAATTCATTTAACTATCACTAACAAACATGAGCTAGCTTATCCATATGTAGACTTTACATATCGCATTTCAGAGAGTTACTAAAGTTCTCATTTCTAATTACACATATAAATGTCAAAAATCATCCTGTTTCATAAATTTGCCACTATCAAGTGCCTCCACATTCTGTCCCTCAGCACCATATTTGATTACGTCTACATTACCATGTGCCTTCACACGAAGTCCCTCAGCATTGGTAACCAATTCATTCTTCGCTCAAGTGCCTTCACGCATGGTCCCTCACAGTCCCTCAACATTGTAATCCATTCCACTTAACTATTCAAGTGCTTTCACACGAAGTCCCTCAGCACTTAATTTCATGTTTACTTGCACATAGGCTTTCACCTTAAGGTCCCTCAGCCCTTACTATATTTAGACATTAGAATTATTCTTCCTTTTAACTACTGGCATATCATTTTCACTATGAATGCTGCAAGGTACCATATTTCCTCATCAAATAAATATTCTAAGGTAACCATAAGATATAATAAAAGGTCACTCACAACTTGTCTCGGCTCTAAGTGGATTATAAGCCTCCCCGAGCTCTTCCTGTCCTGAAAATACATATTCCTTATGTTCAGTTTCCATAATCTTTCTTTTCCCTTAACACACATTAATAACATTATACTTCAGACAACTAAAGGCTACCAGCGAGATTCATCACATGCTACTGTACCAACAACACTAAGTTGGATGTAACTAGTGAGACTACCTGAGGAACGACACCCAGCGATATCCAAGCGAGAATTGTGAGACGCAATTGTAATACCCTGTCCCCGAAAACTTAAGTATTCATATAACTAGTAGGGATAAAAAGGGATAAAAGTGTGTGGATTTGGGAACCTTTAAACGAAATGTTAAGATTGTGCAATTACTGAATTATGGCCAATAAATTCTGTGCGTTGAGATGAATGGTATTAAAAAAAAAAATAGACATATCTTGGAAGATTAGGGTGATGCGTAGATGATTAAGCTTAAACGCATGGTTTTAATACTGAGGAGTTATCGGCCAGGCTGTAAGATTAGGTTCTAATGAGGGCAAGTTAAATGGGGTGAAGTACCATGTGTCGATGATGCAAAGTATAGAACCATCACGTAGGAAAAGTACCTTGCGTTGGAATGGTTGTCAACGCGTCGAGAAATGAAGCTAAGGGAAGTAATGCGTTGAGTGTTATATAGAATGATAGTGAATGGAGGTGAAGAAACAAGAATTGAGTATGGATTACGGCTATGCGTTGGTGAGCCTGGTATGGGAAGCTAGTGTAAAGGGGAAGAAAGTAGACTGTTACTATAGCCTTGATGGATGAGTCGCTATTTCGATAAGGTATGACAAGCATTGAAAGGTGTTATAATGTGTTTGGAGGCAAAGATGGAGCCTGACCAAGGGTTGTATCCGACCTACGTTACGATGAAAAGAATACCTTGAATTGGGGAGTAGTTGGATGCGATAGCCTAAAGGATTAATAATGAATTGATAAGCCGTAAAGTGGACAATAACTATGCGTTGAGAAAGTTAAATGGTGAGAAATATTGGCTATGCGTTGAGGAATTCTGTGTTAAGGACAACTGTTAGCTATGCGACGAAGGGTTCATGAGTCGATGATGGTTACCATTGGTTATCAAGTCATACGCTGAAGAGCTTAATTTCATGAAAATGGAAAATGCCATCACTATCTCCGGTAAACGCATAGGAAGAAGCTAAAGAAGGAAATGGTTAAGGAATAACCTTGGCATATGATTCGAGAACGCATAGAGGATAAAATTAAGGGACTTAAAGGAAGGTCATGAACGCGGAATGAAGCAAAGGTAAATGCAGGAGGGTAAACGCAGGAAGACAAAATGTGAGTTGGATGGGGTAGTCAAAGGTAAACCACATGGTCAGAAGAGTGCAATTGTACAAAGGAGGAAAAGTGGCTGTGAACGAATGTAAGAAAGGGAGTTGAACGCATATAAATGCGATAAAAATTAATGTATGATGTCAAGCTGAATCGCATAGTAGTATGCATTTAGAATTTGTACATTTAAATAAAGGAGAAGTGGAATAAAGGTAGTAAAGCCGAGGGTAGCAAAAGGAAGCAAAGGAGTTGAATCTGGAAGATAGTTCCATGAACGCAAAGGAGCAAAAAGTTGGTTGTGTAGTTATGTATTGGAACATAATGAACCCATAAGGTAAGTCTATAGGCCAGGTGGTTACACATGATTGTGACACCTCATTAAGTAGGAGGTGTTAGAAAGCATGATAAACATTTCATGCAAAGTGACATTTGGACTAATGCATGATTAATTAAGCATGCAACATGACATGTGGCAAATAAGTGGCAGCAGAAGAGGAGAGGTAGAATGACAAGTTCTCTATAAATAGGACCTTGAGAGAAAAGTAATGACTGATGATTCGGTGATAATAATCCTTGAGAGAAGGAAAGAAAGAGAGCTGAAAGAAGAAAACCTTACGTTTGAAGGAGGAAGTTTGCGGCCAAAGAGGAAGACAACCTTGACACTTAAGTCATCTGGTGTTAAGAAGTTGGCTTGCGTCGGGAAGGGTGAGCCTTGCGTTTAATCCGAATTCAACATAAAAGGTGAACGCCACGATGCGTTCAAGTTAGACCTTGCGTTCAAGAAAGGTCGACGCATCCGAAAAGTAAGAGGAGTTAGTTTGCACCTTGCATTTAAGGACAGGATTGCATTCAACTGGTTACCAGAGATAGTTGCGGGTTGAGAGCTCAAACCTTGCGTTCAAGGAGCTCGGGAAGACAGAGATTGGAAGAAAAAGAGGAAATCTCTTAAGTAATTGTGAGTGACTCTCTTCTTCTATCAAAACTGAACTACGTTGAAACATTCTTATATGATATGGTTTATGATAACTAATTTCATGAAACGCATGATGATCATATTGTTTAAAAGACATGTTTATCTGATTGTTTTACTATATTGAAAGGCATGTTGCAAGATATAGTTTATCAAGAAACATCCCGTTTTCTATAAAATGTTTCATATGAATGATCTACTCAAACTAATCGATAAAATGTTTAAGAGGAGGCTCAATGCTTATCTCTTTGAGAAGGCTCGTGAGTTTCCCCGGGACCCAGTACTCAAGGACATGAGAAGGTACATGGGCAACCCGTCATATTCCTATGTGCACATAGAGGTTAATTTGGCTAGTGCATCGAGCTTGCTCTGCTTGAAGCCAGGGATGATTTCGACGTTGGGTGTGTTGAGCCTTGCTCCACCCCAACTAAGGATGTTTTCGACGTTGAGAGCGTTGAGTCTTGCTCCGCCTCAACTAAGGGAAATGATTGAGAAACCAAACGAGTTTTTCGTATAAATGTTTCTAAACGACTCTATTGATTTGGAACGATTTGATATAGTTCAAAAGAGATGTTGAAAATACGTTCCTGTTGTATTGATGTACTTATCTTGTTTTATATGTATAAATGTAACGTGCCTGTTTTTGATTAAAAGATAGTTTTACAAAACCAATCACTCACAGGGCTTTAGCTCACATTTTCCTATGTTCTCAAATTTTCCAGGTAGCAAGCGAGTTCGGGATGCTTTGCTTATGTAAGAACCTCGTCTGGGCCGTCTTTGATAAAGAAATGGTTGGTCAGTGAACCTTACAGAGGAGTCAAGGCTGCTGACTTCACATCTTCTTTCGGGTTATGGAGGATAATCCGGGAGGGGGTGTGACAGTAATGCCCCTCTTGCGTTACAGCGATACTTGCTTCACTGCCCTGTCTCTCGCTCTCTCAGCGATACTACCGCTGCAGCAGAACCGTTTCCTTCTTCCTTTCCTCTTCCTTCTTCAACCTGCTAAACATTACATTTTGGTCAATTTCAGAACTTACTTCCTTCTACAAACTTGTTAAGGTATAAGTCTATCTTACCTCCAGATTTCATGAAGAACATCCTCTCCGTTTAAGATATATCCTTCAACAACTCCGGGTTAACCCTAATCGTCCGGCAAATTCAGCTTTAATCTTTACTTTCTGAGTTTGACACACATTTATACAATTTCAGCTTAAGCATCCTTCATGAAACTTGCTAAAAATCGAGTTAACTTACTAACCTCAAAAGTTCCGGCCCTAACCACCGTTTCTTCAGTTTGTTCTTCCTCCAAAACCGAACGTCACTCTGAGAGGGTAACACCAGCTGAGTCCTCTGCCCAACTCAAGTTTCCTCCACGGTTACGATGAGATTTCCACTCCAAATCGGCATGAACATCTTTTTCTACCTCCTTCCGATGTTTAGCTTCAAAATGGACCCAACTCGAGCTCTGAAATGCAATCAAAACAATTGAATTCTCGATCCACTTATATATATACCACCGACTTAATCTCCATTTCAACACTATACTACAATCTGTTCAACGCATACCTTCTATGTTTAACTTCAGCAACACACAGCCTCTAATGGTGCTACTTTTCAAAACTCTCCCGCCAGATGGTTAATAAACGCATTACTCTCTCTCGGCCAACCTTTTTTGTCCAACGCATATCCACTTTCGACGCATGGTAGCGTTTCACCACATAATGGCCTCATCGCAAATCAGCTCTCAGCTCCTCGTGGCCATCAACTTCCAACGTCCTGCAGCCTTCAATGCGTTTGTCGTAAGATAATTTCCGGTACAAGGTGACTCTCCACGCCTTATGACTTCAACGCGTCGTGGCCACAATGCCTAACAGTCTTCCCTCACTTTTACGTCCACGCCAAAACTATTTCCATCAAAGCGCATAGCCACTAACGCATAACGGGTACTTAGTCATTTTTCCGCCCAATCACATTCCAGCCAACTGCTCCTACCCATGCGTCCATCTCTTGGTCCTTTCTTTCCTTGCTTTCTTACAAGATTAAGTACGGGGCTTACAAGGCGGCAACGGATGGATCTACACGAGGCGACGACGGATGGATCTACATGTGGTGGATCAAGATCAAGCGGCGGCAGACGGAACTGTAAAGGCGGCAGTGGACGGAACTACAGAGGCGGCACCGGACGACGATTCTTCAAGCGGTGGTGGACGGAACTGCAGAGGCGGCGAACGATTTGAGAGGCGATGGCGAACTCCAAATGAATTGATATGGAGAAGCGACAGCAGTGTTTCTTAAGATGAATGTGAGGTTCCAAACCCTAATTTAAATAGGGTTTTAATAGGAAATGTTTCCTTGATGGTCAATGCCTATCAATGAAAGCTAGACCAAGAAGGTTTGGCTTTTTCTTGATGGCCTATTAATGTCCAACTTATCCCTTTTCTTGATTGGCAATGACCATCAAGAAAGACTTTTCCTAGAATTTATTTTTTGTGTTTTGTATTGATGGCCAATTAGTGACCATCAGGAAAGAGCTTTCTAATTTATTACACTCATTGTCAATAGTTCGATCCTCACCTATTATACTCATCATTGAATTAAAAAAAATGCACACAAATGATAAATTAATTTTGTTTAGTCTTTAAATTTATTAACAAATATATATATATATATATATATATATATATATATATATATATATATATATATATATATATATAAAGTTTTGAACCTTTTCTTGATGGGCAGTGACCATCAAGAAAGATTTTTCCTAGAATTTATTTTTTGGGTTTTTTCTTGATGGCCAATTAGTGACTATCAAGAAAGACTTTTCCTTGAATTTATTTTTTGGGTTTTTTCTTGATAGCCAATTAGTGACCATCAAGAAAGAGTTGATTTTTCTATTTTTTTTACCATCAACGAATCCAAAAACTTATTCCTTTTCATGATGGGCAATGGCCATCAAGGAAGACTTTTCCTAGAATTTATTTTTTGGGTTTTTTCTTGATGGCCAATTAGTGACCATCAAGAAAGAGGTGATTTTTCCTGATGGTTTTTGACAATCAACGAATCTAAAAACTTATCCCTTTTCTTGATGGACAATGACCATCAAGAAAGACTTTTCTTGATGGTTTTTGCCCATCAACGAATCCAAAAACCGGGAATTCATTATTTAGAATTTTTCGTACATACTTTTCAATCAATAAAAATATTTTTCTTGATATACATGCACATCAAGAAAAATATAAAGCTTTCTTGATGTTCTAAGACCATCAAGAAATGTAATTTTAAATAAATAATAATTTTAAAACATCCAAATTATGGTTTTCTTGATGGTTTCTTTTCATGACCATCAAGAAAACAAAAATCTGTCCATCAAGAAATGTCAACTTTCTAGTTGTGTAGGATTAACGCATAGGCTCTTCTCCAAGGAGGATTTTTTTTTAAGTCTTGAATGATTTGGAGGGTTGAGAAACAACCCTAAGGGATGAAAATGAGGGTTGGACGCATAGTTGGTGCATTAATTGGAAAAATGACTAAGTATGGGGTGCATAGAAGAGGAAAGTTGGAAGCATAGCCTCAAGAGACACTCCATGGACGCATGAATGAGTTACCAAGAAGTCTATAAGGCTATAAAAGAAGTCTTGGACGCATGAATTGAGATGGTGGACGCATACCAAGGGTTTTGCACACATAGTTGAGCATGTGAGTAGAAATTTGGCTCAGTATGGGAATTGTTGTATGACAGATCTAAAGTGCAAAAACTTGTTGTTGCGTTTATCTATTATTATTAAGCTTACTATGTGTTCAATATACAATGCTTAATATTATGCGTTAGTTATCTGTCAAGTTTTCCTATCCTTTACCCAAGTATAAGGAAAGAATGAGGTTTTCTCGGTGAGTCCGAGGTCGAACACAGGGACTATGCTGATTCTATAATTCGTTGGATTATTTGAGTTGGAGTGGTAACAAAAAATATTTAATGAAGGATGCGTTTAACTAAAGAAAGCGATAACCTGTACACTAGATTAAAAGGTGGTGGATGGTAAAGTATGCGACATAGCAAAGTCAGCTAAGTGGATTAAATGAATGGGTAAAAACACAGGGTTGGGGTTGGTTAACATCTAAAAACAGAAATGCATAGTGCTAGTCTATGCATACTTGCGACTCTTCTCCCAGTTGTCAGCCGCTATGCGTTATATGTCTATACCGCATAGGAGAGTGTTAAGTACTAAGGTTATTCCTATAGACAAGTAACATTTCTTAGCCTTGTCAATTGAGTTCCACAATCACTTACTCTCTCGAGCAATCTGATTATTACTACTTATATTGATTAGCTAGATGGACATAAGCATCGGATTAAGATTACAATTGACAAGATGCAATAGTTACACTATGGTTCTTATTTAGATGCTAACGCAACCCGTGATCCTTGAAAGATTAGCTACTCATGGATACAAAGTAATAAGCGGAAAGTGTAGAGAAATGGATAGACATGGAAGAATTGTAGATTAATGAACGAAATACAATCTTAGACAGTTCAATGTCTTGATAACAAATCTAAAATCAAGCTAGAAAAAGATAGAAAGCAGAAATGCGTTTCAATGTCTTGAGTCGCCGGAATGGAAGTGTGAAGTTTTGCTGTGAAGTGGTCAGGCGGAGGGAAGACTCTTCTCTCTCGAGCTATTCGTCTCCGGTTGTGTTTTGGAGAGAACTCTGCTGTCACTTAGGAATTCTTCCGAGAATCAACAACCCTTTTTCAGCTTGCAGGTCTACCCTTTTATAGAGGCCGCGTTCGTAATCAGTAGCAAATCTGCGTGATTGGAGGCACAATTGATGTCGTGCGTCTATCTTGCCTAACTGCGTAATTCTTGGTTCAATTTAGATCCACCACTTTAGCCACAGATCATGCATGTCAATCTTCCGACAATCTCTTAAGATTCTGATCTGATTTTCCACTGCCTTGCATTTCTTGTCGTTATGCGTCCATGGAGAATTTGGGTTCATGCGTTCACTTTTGTCGACGCATCCATATGTTCTAACGCATCATCCTGCGTTGAGCGGATGTCAACGCGTCCACAGGTTGCCAGCGCATAGTCCTGCGTTACGAAGTTGCCAACGCATCTACATGTTGCTCGTGTTCCTGCGTTAAAACATGCGTTTTAGGCTCAAAAAGTTATGAAATAATTATCTTCATCAATTTACAATAGGAGAATGCATAGGAAGATTTATCAATAGAATTTAACTAATACTACCGCATAATTCTCTATTTAATCTCTATTTTTCTAAGAGAAAGGCTATAATAACATGTATTTCTATAAGTTATCAGGAACCCTGAATTTTGGTGGATGCATACCCCTAAAAGATGGAGATTTTGGCTAAGTGTTGGACTCGGAGAAGAGGGTTTAGGGATAGGAAAGGTAAGTTGGACACATAAGAAAGTTTGGGAAGGGATTTTGGCTAAGTATATAGAGATCGGGAGAAGGAAAAAGAGTAGAAGAAGTCAAACCCTAAAAGAAAACACCATGAACGCATGGTGAAGGAGGAATGGATGCATGGTCCCTATCCCAGGACTATGTTGGACACATGGTTGGACTTTGGGTGCTAGGTGGCTTCATTTGGACATAACATTTCATAAGTAGGAGGTGTCGGGATGCATGACAGGAATACCATGCATGAAAACATTTGCTTGGACGCATGGATGGGTTACCATGCAAGGTAATATGTGGGAGATAAGTGTCAAGTTGAGAATTAAGGTTGGATGACAAGGCTTGCCATCCAACTTCTATAAATAGGGCAAAGTGTGGAAGAACTCTCATTCACTACCACAAGCACTTGTTTTTCACTAGAAAAGGAGAGAAGGTAGGTTGGCAAGTAGGCTTGCACCCAGGTAGAGTGACTTTACATCCAAGGTGCTGCTATTGAAAAGCTGCTTGCGTCCAACATTAGTCCCAGGCATCCAAGAGAGGTTACTTTGCATCCAACAAAGTTGTCTGAGGAAGAAAATAGTTGCTTTGCGTCCACGGTACACTACCCTGCGTCCAAGGAAGAGTTTTTCTGGTGTTCAAGAACTGCTTTAGGGTTCCTGAGGTTTCTTGGTTCCTATTTCTTTAATTTCAGAAGCTCGAGAGAAACTAGGAGGTGGGGAAATCAGAATAGGAGGAAGGAAACCCTAAAGTTTGGAAGCTACATCTAAGGTGAGTGGTTGATTTCTTTCCGCGAGAGAACTATATTATAATACTTGTGAATAATTGATGATAGCACGACCTTATATTTAAGCATGATCTTGTGATATTATTATGCGTGCTATGGTGAGGTATCAGATAATATGTTGAGTATGATAGCTGATGCTCACTTTTAGTGTTTACTGCAAGTGTACGGGTCAAGTTATAATATAAAACGGTTAAATCCGAGTATCGTTTCCATTAGAGATCCAATTGGGAAGGTCAAGTTACTTAGCTATTCTAGAATCGAATCAATTTTATTTGAGGATTGAAATTCAATATTTCAATTTTGGGAAAAAGAAAAATCAAGCAAAGAAAATATCAAAGGGAGAATTTGCAAGAGTCAAAGAGAGTTTCTAAGGTTTCGAATCCTTATTTGTTTCATCATGCAAAATTATAGATTTCATGGATTTTATTCTTATGCCTAAGTCTAGAAACTTAATTCCAAGTTATCTTCTCTCAAAGACAACTCTTTCTCATGCAACTTGATTGATAGTTAATCTCTTAAAACCAATACAAAGATTACATGGCATTAAAACTATTCTTCAGCAACTTTCATTGTCAACCTAACTACTCTCGTGATAGATTAACAACGATTCATTGTTATAGATCAAATTAAACATATAATCTCTTGATCATACATCTAACCTAACATGTGAAGGTGGCCAATCTTCAAGAATTAAACACAATAACAATGAAAAGCATATTTATTTGAACAAAACCATGAGTCTACAAAATTATCATGAATTCACAAACAATTCATCAAAAACCCTAAAACTAAAGAGTTTAGCCACTCATAGCGTGAAGCAACATATTGAGCAAAAAGAATCAAAGAAAGAGTGTAAAGAATAGGGAAACTCTACTGAAAAGAGGTTCTTGATTGAGGCAGCACCGTCACGAACTCCTTGGCTCTCGCGTCGGACTTCGAAGGGCACCAAAACTATCTCGAACTCTTTTCCTCTTCTTTGCGGCTAACTCACTCTTGGAACTCTAGCTTAATTCTCACCTTTTTGGATCTTTCTTTTGTTCTGCAACTTTTCTTGATTTTCTTGATATTTCTCCCTCCTCTTTTGGCTGCTGAAAACCCCTCAATTTATAGAGTTTGGCCGCCCAAAATTTGACCTAAAATACAAACTTTTCGTTTTAATTAACGCTGGCGCCGCGGCGCTATGCGGCGCTAGGGTTGCAACCAAAAATAAGTTGCTCTCGAGTTTTAGCGCCGCGACACTGTCTTATGTTCATCAAGGATGCGTCGAGGCAGCGCTTTCCCAGCGCCACGTTGCTACTCTGCATCCATGCTGACGCGTTTCTGCTTCAGTGCCGTGGCGCATCATGCGTTTCAATAAGGATGCGTTTTTTAGCTCTTTTTCACCATATTCTTGCTCGGTTTTGATCTTTTATTCGTTTCTTCTAATTTTCCTCGTTTTAACCTGAAAATCACTAGCAAACAAGTGAAATCTAATATAAAACTCCCTTAATTTGAGAGAATAATAAGCACTTTTCAAGTGCTTATCAATAGCATGAGGTTATATGCATGCTAAAAGATAATATATTGCCTATCGAGCTTGTTGAATACTAGGTCATACTTTTCGAAGCTCGAGGGTTGCCCGAAGGCATCGAGGAACGGGATATGCCAATGCCGAGGGACTTTTGAGAAGGCATTGATGACATTCAAGACTGAGACCGAGATTCGTTACCGCGTAGGATGGTCAGAGGGTCGGAAGAACCTAGTTTCTGAGTTTGTAGTGAGGATTTCCTCGTGAGATGGTCAGGGGGCCACCGGAGCCTAGTTCCTGTGTAAGCCCCATACCTGACATTGGGAGATGGCAAGTTAAGAAGAGACTATGAGACGGGCATTGAGTAGAGAAAGTTGGTCGAGTTGTGTGGGAGCAAAAGTGGTTAAGTGTTGGCCATGCGTTGGTGGGGCTATGCGTTGAAAGTATGTCTGAGGCTTGACGAGACCACTGGTAGCTATGCATTGATGAAGGTAGCTCGGCATGGACGCAGATGTGAAGGAAGGTCACTATGCGTTGAAGATTGGTATGTGTTGGTGCATAGAAGAGTGGCCGAGAAGGGCTATGCGTTGAAGGTTGGTATGCGTTGGTCATAGAAGAGTGGCCGAGAGAACCATGCATTAGTCGGCTATCCGGCGATGGGGCGTTGGGCAATTAGTAGCACAGTAAGTTGAGGCTATGCGTTGCTGAAGCCACGCGCGGAAGGTTTGCGTTGGCCAACCTAAGTAGGAAGGTGATGACAGTGCTGGTGAGTCGGTGGTCTATATTTATATATAAGTGAACCGAATAATTAAACACTTTAGACATATTTTCGAAATCAGATTGATCCTATTTCGCAGACGAACAACGAGGAGAGGTGGAAGAAGGTGTTTATATCGAATTTAAGTAGAATCCAAATCATTTCCATGGTGAAATTGAAGCTGGAACCAGAAGCTTGATTGTTATTGATAAATCTGGACATCATTTGATATTTAAAGAAGGGTGAGCTGAGGAAGTTGAAGCTAGGGCTGAAATTTTAAGGTTAGTAAGTTAACTCAATTCTTAGCAACTTCTATGAAGGATGTTTAAGCTGAATTTGACCAAAACTATGTTCAATTCTAGGAGGAAGTAATCGGACTTGAACTGCTAGATGATTCAAAGTAGCCGGAGTTATTTGAGAATAGTTCTCAAATGAAGAAGAGTTATGGTTTGAAATTTTGAGGTAAGTTAAAAAGCTCACTTCTTTACAAGTTTGTAGAAGAGAGGAAGTTCTGAATTTGGCTGGAATGCGATGTTTAGCAGGTTAAAGAAAGAGTTAGAAGGGAAAGAAGAAAGCAGTGGCCATCAGGTGTCGCTAAGACAGTGGTATCGCTAAAAGAGCTGGAGAGTGAGCAGCGAAACGAGTGTCGCGGGTAACGCAAAGGGCTTTGCGTCTCACAACTCTCGCTGAAGTCTCGCTGGGTGTCGCTCCTCAGGTAATCTCGCTAGTCTCGTTCATTCTAGTCTCGCTAGTGCAGTGTCCTGTTGTGTGTTTTCGCTGGTAATCTCACTAGGGACATAAAGTAACGCTAATTATGAATATTTTGGGAAAAAGGAGTCTTGGTAATGGAGCGAGAATAGAGTCTAAATATGCATACTTAATGATCATGGAAAGGAAGTTCAAGGAAAACTCAACGTGAGAATTGTGTATTTACAGGCCAAGAAGAGCTCGGGAAGGCATAAAATCTGCTCAGGGTCAGGACAAGTAGTGAATGACTTCCTGTTTAATATAATGAATACTCTTAGCATGTTTTATTAGTATTGAGTGATTGGAAACTATCATATGGTGTAGTTATTGAATATTTGTGTTGTGCTATAAGGTTTAAAGAATGTTATATGATATTTCATGCTGAGGGACCATGTGTGAAGGCACTTGAGTAGTTGGTTGAAATGGATTCCAATGCTCAGGGACCTTGTGTGAAGGCATATGGAAATCCAATAATGATAGCCAAGTGTTGAGGGATCACAAGTGAAAGCACTTGAGCAGTGGATTGGTAGGGAACCCAGTGCTGAGGGATCACGTGTGAAGGCTGATAACTTGTAAAAATACAAGTTATTATAGCCTTTTTCTTAGAAAAATAGAGATTCAATAGAGAAGCATGCGGTAGTTTATGCTAAATTCTACTAATAAATCTTCCTATGCATTCTACTCTTGTATTTTTATGAAGATAATTATGTTACCACTTTTTGAACCTAAAACGCATGTTTTAACGCAGGAATGCAAATGATGCATTGACGACTTCTTAACGCAGGACTATGCGTTAGCAATCTGTTCTTCATGGACGCATGATCTAAACGGAACGCGAACAACCTAAAGATGCGTTAACAACTACTCAACGCAAGACTATGCGTTAGCAACCTATGACGCGTTGACATTAGCCAAATTATCCATGGATGCATAACGACCATCAACGCAAGACAGCAGAAAATCATATCAGAATCTCGAGAGATTGTCGGAAGACTGACATACATAATCTATGGCTAAAGTGGTGATCTAAATTGACCCGAGAATTACGCAATTAGGCGAGATAGACGCATGATATCAATTTTGCCGCCAATTAAGAAGATTTGCCATTGATTGCCAACGCAGCATCTAAAAAAGGGCAAACCAGCAAGATAAGAAAGGGTTGTTGATTCTCGGAAGAATTCGTAAGTGATAGCAGACTTCTCTCCAGAACACAACCAGAGACGAATAGCTCGAGAGAGAAGAGTCTTCCCTCCGCCTGACCACTTCACAGCAGAACCTCACGCTTCTATTCCGGCGACTCAAGTCATTAACGCCTTTTTGTAAGCCCCACACCTAAACTTCTGAGGTTAGTAAGATAAGAAGAGACTAAAAGATGGACGCTTTGGTAGGAGTAGTTGGCTGGAGTGTGATTGGGGGCGGAAAAATGGCTAAGTATTAGCTATGTGTTGGTGGCAAAGCGCCTAGATGGAAACAGTTTTGGCGTGGACGCAAAGGTGGGGGAAGATTGTTGGGCGTTGAGTTCATAAGGCGTGGAGAGCCACCTTGTACCGAAGATTATCTTGCGATAAACGCATTGAAGGCTGCAGGGCGTTGGAAGTTAAAGGCCACGAGGAGTTGAGAGCTAATTTGCGATGAGGCCATTATGCGGTGAACGCTACCATGCGTCGAAAGTGGGTATGCGTTGGACAAAGAAGGTTGGCCGAGAGAGTAATGCGTTTGTTAACCGTCTGGCGGGAGAGTTTTGAAAAGTAACACCATCAGAGGCTGTGTGTTGCTGAAGCTAAACATAGAAGGTATGTGTTGAACGGATTATAGTATAGTGTTGAAATGGAGATTAAGTCGGTGGTATATATATAAGTGGGTCGAGAATTCAATTGTTTGATTTCATTTCAGAGCTCGAGTTGGGTCCATTTTGAAGCTAAACATCGGAAGGAGGTAGAAGAAGATGTTCATGTCGATTTTGAGTGGAAATCTCATCGTAACCGTGGAGGAAACTTGAGTTGTGCAGAGGACTCAGCTGGTGTTACTCTCTCAGAGTAACGTTCGGTTTTGGAGGAAGAAAAAACTGAAGAAGCGGTGGTTAGGGCCAGAACTTCTGAGGTTAGTAAGTTAGCTCGATTTTTAGCAAGTTTCATGAAGGATGCTTGAGCTGAAATTGTATAAATGCTTGTCAAACTCAGATAGAAGAGATTAAAGCTGAATTTGCCGGATGATTAGGGGTAACTTGGAGTTGTTGAAGGATATACCCTAAACGAAGAGGATGTTCTTCATGAAATCTTGAGGTAAGATGAATAACTTACACCTTAACAAGTTTGTAGAAGGAAGTAAGTTCTGGAATTGACCGAAATGTGATGTTTAGCAGGTTGAAGAAGGAAGAGAAAAGGAAGAAGGAAATGGTTCTGCTGCAGCGGTAGTATCGTTGAGAGAGCGAGAGACAGGGCAGCGAAGTAAGTATCGCTGTAACGCAAGAGGGGCTTTGCATCTCACAATTCTCGCTAGAATATCGCTGGGTGTCGCTCCTTAGGTAGTCTCGCTAATTATGTTCAACTTAATATCGCTGGTGCAGTAGTATGTAATGAATTTCGCTGGTAGCCTTTAGTTGTCTGAAGAGTAATGCTATTAATGTGTGTTAAGGGAAAAGGAAGATTTTGGAAAAACTGAACGTGAGAAATATGTATTTTCAGGCCAGGAAAAGCTCAGGGAGGCTTATAATCCACTTAGAGCCGAGACAAGTTGTGCGTGACCTTTTACTATATCTTGTGGTTACTTTTAGTATTCTTAATTGGTAAGAATTACGGTACTCTGTAGTATTCATAGTAAGTATGTTATGCCAGCAAGTTAAAAAGGAAACTAACTTTATTGTCTAAATGTAAATACGGCTGAGGGACCTTATGGTGAAAGCCTAAGTGAATGTAAACATGAAATTCAGTGCTGAGGGACCTCGTGTGAAAGCACTTGAATAGTTAAGTGGAACGGATTTCAATGCTGAGGGACTTGAGTGAAAGCATGTAGAAATCCAGCATATACTAGCTCATGCTGAGGGACCATGAGTGAAGGCACATGAGCGAAGATTGAATTGGTTACCAGTGCTGAGTGACTTCGTGTGAAGGCACATGGTAAGGTAGACATAATTGAATTCGGTGCTGAGAGACAGAATGTGAAGGCACTTGATAATTACAAATCCGTGAAATATGATGATTGACATGTATATGTGATTAGAATGAGAGTTGTTCTGAAATACGAAAGAGTTAAGTTATGCTTTGTCACAACGGTTGTTAGTTTATTTACCATGAGGTAATAAGAATATTGTTATGGGTGAGATCAAAAGCATAAGAGGCTTAGAAATTATTTGAGATGCGATGTGTAATGGTTACTAATGGTTATGTTAGTTCATGTTTGTTAGTGATAGTTGAATGGAATTAGTCACTCACTGGGCTTTATGCTCACTCAAATTGTTTGTTGTTTGTCGTTTTAGGTAGCGAGCGTGTCCGGGACGCCTAGCCTAAAGAAGTATCTCGTCTGGGCCTATCTTGAAGCAAACCTCTAGGATAGTTGTAATTATTTAGTTTGTACCCATGTTTTGTAATGTACATGTTCCTTAGGAGTGTTGGGAGATTTGTTCTGTGTCACATATATATATATATACACAAAGAATACTTGTCGAGAGATTGTTTGTTCTCAAATATTTTAATAGCAATGGTGTTTCTATTTGAGGTTTATCTGGCATCTAGTTTTAATATGTATTACAGAGAGTGCAGTTTCACACTCACTCCTAGGTATAGGGTGTATCTGGGATGGGGTGTGACACTTTTCCTGCTTTCTATCATGTTTTTCTATCTTGATTCCAGGACAATACGTGAAAGCACTTGAGGGATTGAAATACCGAGGGACGGAGTGTGGAAGCATTTTGAATATGGGAGTGATGAGAATTGGTACACGAGTTTGAGTGCGTTGATCTTCGCTCCGCCATAGCTAGGAAGGGATAATTATACTACTATTGTTCTATGGCATGGGTTAACTTAGGAATTTCTGTTTTTATAAATATGTGGTGGTATTGATGATCCATGTTAACTCAAGTAGTTTAATAGTAATTGGATAAATTTCGTTACTCACTGGGCTTTAGGCACACGCGTTCTTCTTTGTTTGTTTGCTTGTTTCAGGTAGCGAGCGTGTCCAGGACACCTAGCCTACTGAAGATTCTCGTCTGGGCCTACTTTGGATCAGTCCTCTGGGATCCATGTTCAGCTTCTTGATGGCCCAATAAGCTCTATGCTCGAGTTCTACCGGTAAGTGACAAGCCTTTCCAAACACCAACCTATACGGGGAAGCACCAATTGGGGTTTTGAAAGCTGTGCGGTAAGCCCACAGTGCATCATCGAGCTTAAGGGCCCAATCCTTCCTATTGGTCTTGACTGTCTTTTCCAAAACTTGTTTGATTTCCCTGTTAGATAACTCAACAAGGCCATTAGTTTGAGGATGATAAGCTGTAGCAATTTTATGGTTAACATTATATTTTTGCATCATGGATTTAAACAGTTTATTGAAAAAGTGAGAGCCCTCATCACTAATAATAGCTCTAAGTGTACCAAAACGTGTGAAAATGTTTTTATGCAAGAATTTTACAACAGTGCGAGCATCATTGGTCCTAGTAGCTATGGCTTCTACCCACTTAGATACATAATCTATTGCAACTAGAATGTATAGGTAGCCATCAGAAGAAATAGGAAAAGGCCCCATAAAGTCAATACCCCAAACATCAAATAACTCCACTTCCAAGATAGGTTTCATTGGAAGCTCATGTTGTCTAGAAATATTGCCAGTACGTTGGCACCTATCACATGACTTAACAAAGGTATAACAGTCTTTAAAAAGGGATGACCAATAAAATCCTGACCGAAGTACCTTAGCTGCAGTTCTGGTGGGTCCAAAATGACCTCCATAGGGGGAAGCATGACATGAATTTAAAATACTTACCACTTCCTCTTGAGGTACACACTTTCTTATCATATTGTCAGCACAAACCTTGTAAAGAAGTGGGTCCTCCCAATGGTAAGACTTAACTTTGTGCAAGAATCTTTTCTTTTGTTGATAGTTCATGTCAGGTGGCAAATGTCCTCCTGCAAGATAATTAACTATGTCAGCAAACCAGGGCAAACTATCTTTTACCTGATACAGTTGTTCATCAGGGAACTTCTCAACAATTGGGGGCCATGATTTAGCTTCCTCATTCTCAATTCTAGATAAGTGGTCTGCAACCACATTTTCACATCCTTTCCTGTCTTTGATTTCTAGGTCAAATTCCTGTAACAATAATATCCACCTCATTAGCCTAGGTTTAGAATCTTTCTTAACAAACAAGTACTTTAAAGCAGCATGGTCAGTATGCACTACTATTTTAGAGCCAAGCAAGTATGATCTAAATTTATTAATGGCAAACACAACAGCTAGTAGTTCTTTTTCAGTAGTAGTGTATTTCTGTTGAGTATTATCAAGAGTCCTACTAGCATAATAAATTGCCCTAGACATGTTATCTCTATGTTGGCCTAAAACAGCTCCTAAAGCATAATCACTAGCATCACACATGATCTCAAAAGACTGACTCCAATCTGGTACAACAATAATAGGTGCAGCAATTAGTCTTTCCTTCAGAGTTTTAAAAGCTAGTAGACATTCATCATCAAAAATAAATTTTGCTTCCTTTTCTAACAAATTACTCAAGGGTTTAGCAATTTTAGAAAAATCTTTAATAAATCTCCTGTAAAACCCTGCATGCCCTAGGAAGCTTCTGACTCCTTTCACATTGGTGGGGGGTGGTAGTTGTTCAATGACAGATATTTTAGCCCTATCCACCTCCAATCCCTTTTGAGAGACTTTGTGCCTCAGGACGATGCCTTCCGTCACCATGAAGTGACACTTCTCCCAGTTTAGAACAAGGTTAGCATCTTGGCACCTCTGCAAAACACGAGTTAGATTAACAAGACAAGAATCAAATGAAGACCCAAATACAGAAAAATCATCCATAAAAACCTCCATTATGTCTTCAATGAGCCCCTGAAAAATAGACATCATACAACGTTGGAAAGTAGCAGGGGCATTACATAAACCAAATGGCATTCTCTTAAAAGCAAATGTCCCACAGGGACATGTAAATGTCGTTTTTTCTTGATCCTCAGGAGCAATGACAATTTGGTTATAACCTGAATATCCATCTAGAAAGCAATAATGAGAATAACTTGCAAGTCTATCAAGCATTTGATCTATAAAAGGAAGGGGAAAATGATCTTTTCTAGTAGCTTTGTTCAACTTCCTATAATCAATGCATACACGCCATCCTGTCACAGTTCTAGTGGCTATCATTTCATCTTTTTCATTTTTAACCACAATCATGCCACCTTTCTTGGGTACCACTTGAACAAGACTTACCCATGGACTGTCAGATATGGCATATATGATTCCTGCATTCAAAAGCTTGAGCACTTCTTTCTTAACTACCTCCTTCATGGTGGGATTAAGTCTCCTTTGGTGCTCTATTGATGGTTTAAAGGTATCTTCCATCAAGATTCTGTGCATACAGACCGACGGACTAATACCTTTAAGGTCCTCAATAGATCAACCAATGGCAGATTTATGGTCCCTCAATACTTTCAATAATTTTTCTTCTTCCACAGAATCAAGATCAGAAGATATTATAACAGGTAAAGAAGATAAATCATCTAAGAATGCATATTTTAAATGAAAAGGTAATACTTTTAATTCAAGCTTAGACTTCTCAATATCATTCACAACATGCAAGGGAGCTAAAGGTATAGGTTTATCTACTTTAGAACATATTGGCAACCTATCTAACCACCTAGCATAAAAAGCTATTTCATCAAAGATTGTATCTGCATTTTCAACATCTATCATGCTTTGTTCTAGATGATCATTAGCTAACATAACCTCTACATGCTTAAAAATATTATGATCAATTATGTCTATAGCATGGCAAGGACTACTCTCATCATGATGACTCAAGGACTTGTAAATATCAAATACTACATTTTCATCATTTACCCTTAGAGTCAACTTCCCTTGTTGGACATCTATGATAGCCTTTCAAGTTGCTAGGAATGGCCTCCCAAGTATGATAGGAATCTCAGAGTCCTCCTCCATGTCCAATACTACAAAATCTGCAGGGAAGATAAATTTGTCAACTTTAACTAATACATCTTCAACAATACCTTTGGGATAAGCTAATGATCTGTCAGCAAGTTGCAGGGTGATGGTGGTAGGTTGCACCTCTCCAATGTTGAGTTTCCTATAAACAGATAAAGGCATTAAATTAATAGAAGCACCAAGATCACAAAGAGCTCTAGTAACATTTAAAGAACCAATAGTGCAAGGTATAGTAAAACTCCCTGGATCTTTTAACTTTTGTGGTAGCTTCTTTTGTAACACTGCATGCATTCCTCAGTCATGCTAATCATCTCATATTGCCCAAACCTTTTCTTTTTAGATAAGACATCTTTCATTAATTTCGCATAGTTGGGCATTTGCTCTAAAGCCTCAGCAAATGGAATGTTAATGTGCAGCTTTTTAAATAACTCAAGAAATTTAGCAAATTGCGGGTCTATTTCTTTCTTTTTAAAACGTTGAGGATATGGCATAGTATTAGGTACAAAAGGTAGAGGGTTAGATGACTTACTTGAAGATGTTGACTCTTGTACCTTTACCTCCTTTTCTAGGATCTTTGGTTCCTCTTCTAAAATTGGCTCTTGAATTGTGTCATCTACCTCTTGTTCTTCATCCTCATCAAGGATCAAAGGAGTGACCAGCTTTTTCCCACTCCTCAAAGTCATGGCCTTGCACTCCTCTTTTGGATTTATCTCGGGGCAACTAGGAAATTTTCCCTTTTGCATTGTTTGAAGGGAAGTGGCGATTTGGCTTATTTGTACCTCGATGTTTTGAATGGCCTTACCATGACTTTGTACGGTGCTTTCCAATGCGGTTGTCCTTCCTCTTGATTCTTTTATGAATTCTACTATCAAATCTTCTGAGTTGGACTTCTTTTCAGTGTGGGATGGACCTACATTGGATAATTCAGAAGAACCTTGCAAAACATTCCTTTTGTTAGCATAAGAAAAATTTTCATGGTTCCTCAAACTAGGATGGTAGTGAGTGGAAGTTGTTGATGTTGGTAATTCCTATAATGTCCTCTATCAACATAATTAGCCGTCTCATTATCTCCATGAACGCCCATTTCCGATGCCAAAGCGGCAAGAGAAGCTATAGATGGTGGATTTTGAGCTTGGCCTCCTGCAGTTAATTTAGAAAGAGCATTAGTAAGGGAAGCCATTTGAGCTTTAAGAGAATTTACCTCATCAACTTCATATAATCCGGTGGCTCTTGGGATGTTTGAAGAAGACCGTTCATATGGCCAATTGTAGGATGTATTAGCCAAATCTTCTAATATGGTATAGGCTTCTTGAGCATTCTTCGAAAAAATTGACCCTCCGGCGGTTGCATCTAAGATGGATTTGGTTGAGCTTGCCAATCCATTGTAGAAAAGTTGAATTTGCAACCAATCGGGGTACCCATGTTGAGGGCACCTTCTCAAGAGATCCTTATACCTCTCCCAAGCCTCATATAATTGTTCATCCTCGAGTTGGCAGAATGTTCCAATCTCCGTCCTTAGTCTTTGAGATTTAGCCGGTGGAAAGTATTTGTTCAAGAAAGCTTGAGCTAAGATCTCCCATGTTGTAATGCTATCCGGAGGTATGGTTTCCAACCAATCCTTAGCACGGTCCTGCAAAGAGAAAGGAAAAAGTCTTAGTTTAATAGTATCGTTAGAAACACCATTCATCTTTACCGTTCCGCATATCTCCAAGAAAGATCGCAAGTGCATATGAGGATCTTCATTAGTTCTTCCTCTAAAGGCTAGCTCTCTAGCCATTTGGATCAACCCCGGTTTCAATTCAAAATTGTTGACATTGATAGGCACATTCATTATTCCGGGTTGACTTGCCGGTAACGTAGGTTGAAAGTAGTCTCTAATTGCCTTAGGTATCTCCTCCACCATCTCCGTAGTTTGATTAAGTTGAGCTCTTAAATTTCTTCTACACGTCCTTTCAATCTCGGGATCAAGAGGGAGGAGGTTAGTATTATCGCGAGGCATAGACTAACAAAATAAATAAAATACAAAACAATTATATACAATAAACTAAATAAATAAACAATCAAATAAAAAAATAAAAAAAATAAAAATATATAAAAACAAATAAACAATCAAATACTATACACCTCAAATTAAGATCTATCAATTCTAATAAATATTAAATAACAAAAACCGTTCTTTGGATCCCCGGCAACGGCGCCAAAAACTTGATGTGGCACTTTTGTGTTTACTGCAAGTGTACGGGTCAAGTTATAATATAAAACGGTTAAGTCCGAGTATCGTTTCCACTAGAGATCCAATTGGGAAGGTTTAAGTTACTTAGCTATTCTAGAATTGAATCAATTTTATTTAAGAATTGGAATTCAAATTTTGTTTTTGGGAAAAAGAAAGATCAAGCCAATAAAGTATCAAAGGGAGAATTGCAAGAGTCAAAGAGAGTTCTAGGGTTTCCAATCCTTGTTTGTTTGATCATGCAAAATTATAGATTTCATGGATTTAATTCTTATGCCTAAGTCTAGAAACTTAATTCCAAGTTATCTTCTCTCAAAGACAACTCTTTCTCATGCAACTTGATTGATAGTTAATCTCTTAAAACCAATACAAAATTACATGGCATTAAAACTAGTCTTTAGCAACTTTCATTGTCAACCTAACTACTCTCGTGATAGATTAACAACGATTCATTGTTATAGATCAAATTAAACATATAATCTCTCAATTCATACATCTAATCTAACATGTGAAGGTGGCCAATCTTCAAGAATTAAACACAATAACAATGAAAAGCATATTTATTTGAACAAAACCATGAGTTTACAAAATTATCATAAGTTTACAAACAATTCATCAAAAACCCTAAAACCAAAGAGTTTAGCCACTCATAGCGTAAAGCAACATATTAATCAAAAAGAATCAAAGAAAGAGTGTAAAGAATAGGGAAACTCTACTGAAAAGAGGTTCTTGATTGAGGCAGCACCGTCACGAACTCCTTGGCTCTCGCGTCGGACTTCGAAGGGCACCAAAACTATCTCGAACTCTTTTCCTCTTCCTTGCGGCTAACTCACTCTTGGAACTCTAGCTTAATTCTCACCTTTTCGGATCGTTCTCTTGTTCTGCAACTTTTTTGATCTTCTTGATATTTCTCCCCCTTTGGCTGCTGAAAACTCCTAAATTTATAGAGTTTGGCCGCCCAAAATTTTGACCTAAAATACAAAACTTGCGTTTAAATTAACGCTGGCGCCGCGGCGCTAGCGTTGCGACCAAAACTATGTTGCTCTCGGGTTTTAGCGTCGCGACGCTGTCTTGCGTTCACCAAGTACGCATCGAAGCAGCGCCTTCCCAGCACCGCGTTGCTGCTCTGCGTCCATGCTGATGCGTTTCAGCCTCAGCGCCGCGGCAGCGTTGCCTTAGCGCCGCGGCGCATCATGCATTTCAAGCAAGGATGTGTTTTTTAGCACTTTTTCTCCATATTCTTGCTCGGTTTTGATCTTTCAGTCGTTTCTTCTAATTTTCCTCGTTTTAACCTGAAAATCACTAGCAAACAAGTGAAATCTAATATAAAACTCCCTTACTTTGAGAGAATAATAAGCACTTTTCAAGTGCTTATCAATAGTTGGAAATACACAGTTTATGTACATGTTCATTTGTCATATATGTTCCTTGGGATGTAGTGGGATTTGATTTTGTTGTGTATATAAAGAACACTTATCTTGATGAGTTATGTTATCTTGTGAGGTTATATGGCATATAATTAAGTATAAATGATCTGTAGTTGATTAATGTTATAGTTACAGTAAGAAATAGATGTATGCAGGTTCGCACTAACTCCTAGAGTAGAAGGGAATCTGGGAGGGGGTGTGACATACTGAGCCAATGAGAAGTACCCGAGGGGATGGTTAGGGGGCCAACGAACCTAGTTCCTAAGCCTTGAAGGTAAGACTATGTGCACATAGGGGAAACATAGGAGACAAATGGATACAAAATCGATGTGTTTAGCTAAGTTGGGTTGGCCAGCATGGAAAAATTAGTTAGATTCCTGAGCCATAGGAGCTAGCCGGATAAATAAAGGAGTTGTTGTGCCAGAAGTGCTAGCAGGAAAAGATGTTTTTGATAATCACCTTACGAGGGAAAATTGAGCATAAACTGGATATGATTATAATTGTACTTGCTATCGTTTTCTATCGCGATATTTATTGTATGTATGAAGGGTTGTTTGAACCTTAGTTTATTCGATCACTCACTTGGCTTCGTAGAAACTCATTCTTTTCTTATATTTTTCTTTTCAGGTAGCAACCGAGTTTCTGTTGTTGAGCGAAGTCAAGGTCTACTGAGATATCATGTGCTTTTGGTTATAGGCATAAGAATTTTTATAATATGAGTTAAGGTCTGCCGAGAAATTATGTATATTTAGCCGTAGGCAGCAGTCTAAAAGAGAAACTAGAATCATGTTTTTTGTAAACAAATTTGTTAAACAGTTGTAATAATAAATTATGCATTTGATTAATGAGTTAGTTTATTTCTGCCTGTATAAGTTGCATATGATAGTTCCGGGAAAGGTAGAGTTTTGACGGTAGGCATTGCAAGAGGGTCAGTGTTTGCTGTTCTCACGCTCCGTTTCAGACTGCGGGAGAGTGGCTCGAGGCGGAGTGTGACATAAAGGAACTTTATCACTATCAAGTTTATGTCATGACAATCTATGAAATTAGAAGCAAAACAAATGGAAAAATATATATTAGTACATTATGCAATAATGCATAAGATATAATAGAAAAACAAAAAAACTAAAACAAAAAAACTAAAAAAATTAAATACCTTCATTTATATTATTATTCATAATTCATATTCAATTATAATCAGTTTGAAGATATGATATCTCATCATCATCAACATCATCAAATGAATCAATAATTGGAGGCATAAAATTTGAAAATCCATTTGAAAGTACTAGTAGTACTGTATCTCCGAATTCATTATTATCTTTATAATCATCATATTCCTTTGAAGAAATTGTAAGTACTACTAACCATTATGAATTAATAGGATCATCTACATAAACAATTTGTTTAGCTTGAGTAGCCATAATAAAAGTATCACACTTATGACCAATTTGACTTAGACTAACTACGGTAAATTCAAGATCATCAACTTTTACCCCATTTTTGCTTTCAACCCAATCAAACAAAAACATTGTAATAGAAAATATATTAAAATTTAGCTCCCATATCTCCTTTATTATCCTGTAAAATAACATAGAAGTAGTAATCAAATTATTAACTTTAGAACTAGAGATTTGCATTGTTCTAGCCACCAACATAATTCCGTGCTATTCGAAACGGAGCGCATATCTTATCGACTCTTTGTATGATAAAGAACTCCATTAATTGTATTACTTTCGTATGTAGTTACCTTCACCATGAGGGCCATGTGCAAGCCACCTCACAATATTTGAAATGTGGTTTAATTTGTGAAAGCTTCTTGAAACAATAACATATACATGCAATATATTTTAAAAAGTGATTTAGTTTTGTAAGTACAAATAAATTGTTATTGTAATATATATATATATGCAAATGTCGTTTGCTCAATGTTTTATGTGTTGAAATTTGTGCTTTAAACACTCGTAACTAATTAGTTGATTAATCTAATTATTAACTATGTAATATTAAATTATCTATTAGCGTAAAAATCCAAAGTTATTATATGTAGTCTTGAACAATATGTTGTTGATATACAGGTGGATCATATTCAAGAAATAACTTAAAGGTCTATAGTATAATGTCGGATGTCTTCTTGGTGACACTATGGATACGACCCACTTTGTAATAGTTGCAAATGAATTGATCCAAATTATTCATGTAGACACACATGAGTAGGGTATCCTATACAAAGAGTTTGTATAAGATCGAACTGCGAAATAATTAATCTCTCTTGGTAAATCCGTTAATTGATTAGATTAATATTTCATAAGATTATGAACTATTATCTTTAATCTTGAGTGAGTTATGAACTATTATCTGTGAGGTCTCGTCCTTTGATTTGCATGGGTGAGAGTAGTCCGAGTCGCCAACTCAATAAGCCTATCATTTAGGGACTTTAGTGTTGGGTTGTATGTCCTAAAACTCGTAGTTTTTGTAAATAGATGATTTTTAGTACATATGAAGTTATTCAAGTGAATTAATTATCAACTCTAAATCCAATTAAACTACGAATCCTTGGCTACTATCATGAGTACTTGGACTTTATGTGGAGACATAAACAAGATCAAGTTCGAGTAAGTAGCCTCAATAGTCTATAGTACATGGATCAGGTTGGGTACCTCTTCCTAGAGACACTATTGAACACGGCCCGCTTCGTGATTGTTACAAATATTGTAAAGTGTCATAAATGAAGTGATTCTGATTTGCTCATGTAGAGACATGTGAGCGAAGGTATTCTACATAATGAGATTGTGTAAGACTGACCCTGAAATAATTACTGTTACGTATTAACACCGTTTACAATTAACACTGATTAATTTCACTTATCGATGATTTAGATAATTTGATTTGAATCTTGAGCTATCTATGAACTTCTGTTTATTCAGAATTATCCCTTGATCTACATAGGTAAGAGTAAGCTCAATAGCGTTGCTCAACATTCCTCCCATTTCAGGGATAAGACCGGGTAGATAGTTGGGAACATAGAATTTGTAAGATGGAATTCACTCCTACCCAACTTAGGGATAGAAGAGAGGTTGTTCTCTTAAGTGTTGTTCCCAGGACTTGAACAAGGGGCCCCATCCTCTCACTGGCCCGAGAGGGAATGAATTTAGTGATTAGATCCTAAATCAATTGTTCATTAGAAGGACAATGATACTTAAGGAGGAAAGATGTAACTCAGAGGTAAATCGGTATTTGACCTAGCTGAAGTTATGAACAACCTGTGAAGGATTGACTTATCGATGACGGTTATATCAAACGGACACAAATATATCTACAGTGAGGAGAGTGCAACTACGGGCTTTAGTGGAGTGTCCCGTTAGTTAACGAATGTTGGTTAACTAGGTTAAAGAGTTTGGCCAGTTAATCTAAGATCGTTGGAGCTCATGATCTGTAGGTCCGTTAGGTCCCTCTACTAGCTCATAAATGGACTAAAATCTTAGATAATGTGGTGAATAAGTTTGAACCGTTCAAATCTTGGCTTAAGGAATGAAAGTCAGATATATACGATATATCGACGTTTAATTACGAATTAAATGTACAAATAGAGTTAATTATAATATTTCAATATGATTTAAATATTAATCATATGAATAGGGATTCATATCGATTTTTTTTTTAGAAAAATCGGGACAAGTGGGAAAAATAATATTATTTTATTATTTAATATTAAAATAATACTTAATTAATTAAATATTAAATTATTTTTTTATTTAATTATTTAATTATCTTTTTGAAATTAAAAATCAATTTTAATTCAATTTTGGAAATTCATTGAAAATTGATTTTAAAATTGATTTTTGAAGATTGGACTTTCCCACTAACTAAGCTAGGAGCTTGGTTGTCTTATTCACAATTAACCAACAAATTAATCATTTTTTGGTGTCAAATTTTGATGCAATTGGATTGCATGTTATTCTTTAATAAATAGAGATGATTTTGACATAAAAATGGTTAATAATTTTGTGAAATTAAGGGTTAATTTTGCAAAATTTCACCAATTGTTCATCTTCTACCCAACCTTCATTCTTTCTCAAATTCACCACGAATTTGGATCCCACCATCCCATCTAAGCCTAGAGAATAGTAGAGAAGACTCTTGTAGTGGTCTACAACCAAGTGGTATTGAAATTCATCAAGAATTGAAGGAGAATTTGGAGCTTCAAGGGTAAGTGTTCTTGAAACTTTGATTTTTCTTCTTAATTGCATGTTTAATCCTCTAAATTGAGCATCTTAGAGTGAAAACTGATCAAATTAACTTCTGCTGCATGCTCATTTATCCATCATTTACCAAATAGGAAGTTGGAAACATAACCTCCCAAAATAGAATTCACTCATTCCTGGTTAAGTAGATGCTACTTCTCTTGAGTGTTGACTTTGATATTTAAACAAGGGACTCCACCCTCTCACCAGCCCGAGAGAGACTTAGTTTATAGTGAAACGACCCACAATTTTAGATATATTTATATCTAAAATCAATTCAAGTTTAATGTTGGGTTAATTTGGGTGGAGATGGAATTGTTGATTATGTTTAATTATTGGTTTTAATTGAATTGTTTTCCTCTTAAATTTTGGGTTTTGAGCTAAAATAGCATTAATTTAAGGGTATAATTATTTTTATTTAGGAATTGATTTGATAAAAGATTTGAATGTTTGGAATATTTGGATTAAAAAGGGAATAAGATATATATTTACACATATATAAGGTGAAGAAAACCTAAAGGTGGAAAAAAAACGAAAAATAAACTAGAACTTCTTTTCTGCTTTTTAGATTACAGCAACAGGACCTCACCCCAAACCCTACTCTCTCTCTAAACCCTCGCACCCACGTAACTAAACCCCAAATGGGAACTGCTTCGCTGTCGATCGCCGCTGCACCTCCGTCCGACGATCGTCCAACCACTATAGTGACACGTCGCCGCAGCTCTACACGCCGGCAGTAAGTATGGCCGGATTTCCCTCTCTCAACTTTCTCTCTCTCTAACTCTCAGCAGCTCTCTAATTTCGAGTTCCAGCCACCATCGCCGCCATAGTTGAGTAGCACCACCGTGTGTTCTCTATCGACCGCCGCCTTTGTCGTCAGGCATCGCTGGAATTTTGGTTGTGGGTAAGATCTTGGGTATTTTATGGGTTTTCTTTGAGTTTTTGACTTTTTTGTTGAAAGACCTTGGATACCCATTAAGTTTTGGGTCTAAATATTGTTTTATTAATAATTTTGGAGGTTGGATTCAGAGCTTTAAAGGGATTAGAGCCATTGTCTAGAGAGGGTAGCAAGGATTGGAGGTTTTGGTGAGTATCAAGATCTTAAAACCCTTCTTGGAATTATTAATAGTTGCAGGAATATGGGTTTCCAGCCTTTATTTTTTATTTCTTGCATAGGTTGAAGGCGTTGCTAAAGGTTTGGAGTGTATTTGGACCAAATCGCACTTTGGGGTCTCGATTCAAGTGTTCTCTAAACCAAGAATGAGGTTTGGTTGCCCAGATATAAATTCGGGCCTATCTGCAAGGTGAGTGGATGTTCTGGTGACGGCCTTATTGCCTGTTGGATATGTATGTTTACTGGTTGAATTGTTGTGAGGCTTATTGTTGATGTGTTGCTATGCGATGGGTATGTTATATGATTTATGCGATGTACATACATGTGCTATTTTTGGAAATTGGTATGAGACAATTTCTAATTTATTTTTGGTATACATGACACGCAAGCTAAGGGACCCATGCATATTTTGTACGTCACTTGCATCATGGCAGCGAGTCATGAAAACATTACTTATGGAAATTATTCATATATTCATCTGGGGACATGTGATGGGGGAGGCTCGAGCTTTGCCAAGGGTGCTAGCTACTATCGACATAAGTGGGGCTCCGACGAACCCGCACTCACTCCATAGAGAGTTAATGATATGTTAGTAGGAACCAAGGTAGTATTGGCTACCTTTGTCCCACATTGGTTACAATGGGATGACCAATGTGGTACTTAATGGCATGGCTCTCCCACCTCAGTAGCTTTTGGGGTATATATCTCCAAGGTGCTTAAGTACCTAACAATGGTATTAGAGCCGGTTGTTGACGTTCCGGACGTTCCGGAGTGGAACCGATGGAGGGTTCCGATTGGGTGTGGCAGAGTGAAGTATTGCTTTCAGGGGATGGGGTATTGCTAGGAACCAAGGTAGTATGGGCTACCTTTGTCCTACGTTTGTTAAAATGGGATGATCAATGTGGTACTTAAGTGGCTTTGCTCTCCCACCTCAATAACTAGCTTTTGGGGTGTAGTTCTCCAAGGTGCTTAAGTACCTAACAAGCTCCTGTGAGAGTGAATCAGACCACTGGGAGAGGACAGACCCGATGAGGACGTCGGCTAGCTTAGGCGGGGGAGGTTTGTCACACCCTTAAAGTACCATCAAAGTTCAAAGCATGTGATACAGCAGGAGAACCGTGTCACACGGGAGCGACGCACGCCTAGGGCTACAAGGGGTTAGCCAAGGCAATCACCCATGGGCAGTGGACATGCGAGCTGGTGCATCACGCTTATGGAACAATGTGGGCAAGCGGCCCACCCCTCGTGCCTCGAGTCTGCACGAGTAGTGCTTAGGGTTGAGCAATGTGGGTAGGTGGGCCCACGCCACGTGCTTTGAGGTTAGCACGGTGAGGCGCGCACACTAGGTAGACACACAGGTATCCCAGGCGTGCGCCAAGCATCAAGCGACAAGCGCACACGCACACACATAGTGCACGGGAGGTGTAGGCCACGACGCTCACTTGGCAGTTCGGACATCCGTGCACGAAGGTGCACCCTGATAAACCCTAACACTTCAAGAGTGCTACAAGCACGTCCTAAGATCAGATCGCTGGCATGAAAGAGCGGGAAGGTGGATGCACGTTTTTAGGACACCGTAGGGGATGGATCCTACTATTTTGGGTGAATGGAAACTTGCCCCACCAAAATAGGAAAGTGGATTCTAAAAATATGAATAGTGGGGAAAAGGTAGGAGAATGTGGCCATGTCCCTTTCCTTGAAGTGGGATATGGAGAATGACCCTATTTTGTAGGGTAGTGGGAGGTTGCACCCCACTAAGGGCCACTCCCTCACATTTCTCTCCTACATGATCTCCCTCTCACTCCTATATAAAGGTGAAACTTGGGAGTTGTCCAAGGGCACTGAAATTAGCCAAAACACATCTCACAACTCTAATTGTATTGGTATGAGATTCTTTCATTGCCTTATGTTTCGGTGGAGTGTAATCTTGTCAACGAGCTCCTTGCTCCATCCCTTATAAGTAGTGATTTTTATATAATAGAGTTATATTTCCACTATACTTTTGGTGCTATCCTTACGAGCCTTAGAGAGAATTTGGGAGGCGTTCTAGCCAACTTTGGGTGTATTTGGGTGCAATCCGAAGGCTAGCCAAAGAAGTGAAGTGTTGGCTTGTTGCGTTGGTGAGGGTGTGCTATGCGTTGGTGAAGTGAAATGTTGGCTTGTTGAGGCATGCGTCCAAAAAGTTGAGCGCGGCTGTTGGTGTGGTTGCTGGGCAAGTGACCATGCGTTGGTTGATGTTAGCAAGGGGATGCGGTTGCTGGAGAGGCATGCGTTCCCGAGGGTGAGAGTGAGTAAATGTTGGGGGATATACGTTGATGAAGTTGTTGGACCACCAGCCATGCATTGGTTGAGATCGATAGGAAGGTTGTGTTGGTTGTTGGTTGACGAATGGTACTAAGCGTCCAAGTTTGCTCTGCGTCCAAGCTAGATAGGCGTCTAAGCTAGCATTCAAGTATGTTAAAGGAGGTTGCATTACCTTGTTTAGCGGGAAATTAAATTAAATAAATTAAGAAGAAAGTGGAGGTTAAGTCAGCGGCTTATTTAAGTGAGTAAGCTAAGTGTTTGATCATTTTAGACACATTCAAGAGCGTAAATTAGTTCAATTTCACAGTGAAAGACAAAGAGAGGTAGAGGAAGGAGTCTAGGGCAAATTTGTATAGAATTCTGATCGATTTCGTGGTGTAATTAAAGCTAGAACAAAAGGGTTGATTGCTGTCGTGCAATCTGAACAACGTTCGGTATTTGAAGCTAGAACAGAAGGGTTGATTGCTGTCGTGCAATCTGAACAACAGTCGGTATTTGGAGAATAGCGTTTTGTGAAGATCGAGTTTAGGGCTGAGAATTTGAGGTCGGTAAGTTAACTCAATTCTTAACAACTTTTATTAAGAATGTTTGAGCTGAATTTGAAGGAAAATATGTAAAATTTATGGTGAAAGTGATTGATACAAATTTGCTAAGCGATTTGGAGCAACTCGAAGTTATTTGGAAACATCTATCAAACGAAGAGGAGTTATGTTCTGAAATCTTGAGGTAAGTTAGGAAATACATTTTTTTACAAGTTTATAGAAGAGAAGAAGTTCTAAATTTGGCTGGAAATATGATTTGTAACAGATAGAGGTGAGAATAAGAGGAAAGGCAGAAGCTGTGGAAGACAAGTATCGCTGGACTGCAAGTCTCGCTAGTGGTCTCGCTAGTAGAGTAGAATCTTGCTCATTAAGGTTTATTGATCAAATATGAATGGTTAAAGCTTGTTGGTTATAGAAAGGAAGTTTAGGAAAGCCTAACCCAAGAAATGTGTATTTACAGGCCAGGAAGAGCTAAGAAAGATGTATAATCCGCTCAGGGCCTAAGACAAATAGTGAGAGTGAAACTTTTCTTTCTTCAAAAATGATTTCATTGAGAATGTGTAGTTCAGATATCTTATGATGATTTGAAAGCATGATATTATGATTGAAAACTTATGAGTTTTATGTGCATTGCTTGAATTTATGAAAAAGCATGTTATTTATCAATTTATGGAATTATGACAAGCATGCTGACGATAATGTATGATTTTATGAAAGGTTTGGAAATGTGTAACTTATGAATTTATGATATGATGTTTTCAAAACAAGTTGTGCATTTTATTAAGTCTTTGAAATGACACCCAAAGCCTAAGGACTTGGAGAAGGCCAATGGGTAGTCGGAGTATAGAAAAGGTACCAAACGCTGAAGGACTCGAAGAAGGCGAATGGTAACTGATAACTTGTAGAAATACAAGTTATGATAACCTTTTTCTTAGATAAATAGAGATTAAATAGAGAAGCATGCGGCAAGTTATGTAAATTTTTATTAATAAATTTTCCTTTGCGTTATACTCTTCTATTTTTAGGAAGATAATGACTTTACCACTTTTTAAGCTTAAAACGCATGTTTTAATGCAGGAATGCAAACGATGCGTTGATGACCTCTTAACGCAAGACGACGCGTTAGCAATCTGTTCTTCGTGGACGCATGATCTGAACGGAATGCAAACAACCTGACGATGCGTTAACAACTATTCAACGCATGACTATGCAATGGTAACCTACGACGCGTTGACATCGGCCAAACTATTCATGGACGTATAGACGACCATTAATGTAAGGCGCTGGGAATCAAATCAGAATTTTGAGAGATTGACGGATGATTGACGAACATGATTTGTGGCTAAAGTGGTGGATCTTAATTGACCCGAGAATCACCCAATCAGGCGAGATGGACGCATAATATCAATCTCGCCACCAATCAAGAAGATTTGCCATTAATTGCGAACGCATCATCTATAAAAGAACAGTTCTGCGAGATGAGAAATGGTTGTTAATTCTCGGAAGAACTCTATAAGTGACAGCAGAGTTCTCTCAGACTTCAGCCGAAGACGAGTAGCTCGAGAGAGAAGAGTCTTCCCTCCGTCGGACCACTTCATAGCAGAACATCACGCTTCCATCCCGGCGACTCAAGACATTGACGTCTTCCTTTCTTTCTTGTTTAGTTTTTCTTCTTGATTTTAGATTTGTGTCAAGACATTGAGCTTATCTAAAGTTGTATTCCGTTTCATCAATATAATCATCTTTCATGTCTACTCAATTCTCTCTACTTTACGCTTTTTATTTTCAAACCATGAGTAACTAATCACTCAAGGGTCTAGGGTTGCGTTAGCATCTAACTAAGAACCATAGTGTAACTATTTCATCTTGTCAATTGCGATTTTAATCCGATGTTTATGTCCATTTGACAAATCGATATAAGTAGTAATAATCAAACTGCTCGAGAGGGTAAGTGATTGTGGAACTCAATTGACAAGGGCCAAGAAGTGTTATTTGTCTATGGGGATAACCTTGGTTCTTAACACTCTCCTATGCGTTATAGACATATAACGCATAACAGCTGACAACCGGGAGAAGAGTCGCAAGTATGAATAGAATACTAATATGCGTTTCCGATATTAGATGTTAATCAACTCGAACCCTTTCTTTATCCATTCACTCACATTTTTAGCTGAATTTGCTGTGTTGCATGCCTTTCCATCTTCCACAATTTTAATATAGTGTACATGTTATCGCTTTCTTAAAATAGAAACACACACTTCTCAATCTATTTCTTGGTTATCACTACAACGCATGAAATCCAACTAAATACTGAATTAATATAATTCCTGTGTTCGACCTCGGACTCACTGAGAAAACCTATTCCTTTGCTTATACTTGGGTAAAGGATAGGAAAACTTGACAAGATCACCAACGCATAGTAATAGGACGCATAGCATGTTCAAAGCATGATATGTTAAACGCATAATCACATCATTTAGCACCTTGCGTTAGTACATTTTACACATACAAATATCAAACAACAGTAACCTAGATATAGAAATGAGACCCCAATGCTCAAGAACTCGGAGAAGGCATATGGGCAGCCCAGATTATGATACCTAAGTGCACTTGAGGAACGTACGATGTTGATGTGTTGAGATTACTCCATACAGCTAAGGGTAATTGACGTTGAGTAGCATTGAGCTCTGCTCTGCCTCAACTAAGGAAAATGAATTGAAATCAACGGAACTTTCTTTAGTATCTTTTCCTGAAATGAGCATGATTTGTATAACTATGACTTATGTTGAGATTTTATACGCATTGAGTTTAAATGTTTCTACTATGATAGTTTTTGAGTGAAAGAGGTTTTACAAAACTAGTCACTCACTGGGCAATCTAGCTCATGTTTTCATTGTTTTATGTTTTTCAGATAGCGAGTGTTGCGGTGTAATTGTATTGTGTAAATTGTACTAACGCAAGGTGCTAAATGATGTAATTATGCGTTCAACATATCATGCTGTGAACATGCTATGCGTCCTATTACTATGCGTTGGTGGTCTTGTCAAGTTTTCCCATCCTTTACCCAAGTATAAACAAAGGAATAGGTTTTCTCGGTGAGTCCGAGGTCGAACACAGGGATTATATTGATTCAGTATTTAGTTGGATTTCATGCGTTGCAATGGTAACCAGTAAATAGTTTAGAGAGTTGTTTTTAATCTAAAGAAAGCGATTGTACACTAGACTAAAATTTGTGAAAAATAGAAAGCATGCGACACAGCAAGTTCAGCTAAATGAATGGATAAAGAAAGTGTTCAGGTTGATTAACATCTAACATCGGAAACGCACAGTAGTATTCTATTCATACTTGCGACTCTTCTCCCGGTTGTCAGCCGCTATGCGTTATATGTCTATAACGCATAAGAGAGTGTTAAGAACCAAGGTTATCCCCATAGACAGGTAACACTACTTGGCTTTTGTCAATTGAGTTCCACAATCACTTACACTCTTGAGCAGTCTGATTATTACTAATATCGATTTGTCAGATGGACATAAGCATCGGATTAAGCTCGCAATTGACAAGATAAAATAGTTACACTGTGGTTCCTAGTTAGATGCTAACGCAACCCTAGACCCTTGAGTGATTAGTTACTCATGGTTTGAAAGTAAAAAGCAGAAAGTTTATAAAAGTGAGTAGACATGGAAGATAATTCTATTGATGAAATGAGATACAATTTTCAATAAGTTCAATTCCTTGATACAAATCTAAAATTAAGATAGAAAATGAGAAAGAAAGCAGGGAAGACGTCAATGTCTTGAGTCGCCCGGATGGAAGCGTGATGATCTACTGTGAAGTGGTGCGGCGGAGGGAAGACTCTTCTCTCTTGAGCTATTCGTCTCTGGCTGAAGTCTGAGAGAACTCTACTGTCACTTATGGAGTTCTTCTGAGAATCAACAACCTTTCTCATCTCGCAGAGCTGCCGTTTTATAGCTGATACAATCATAGTTAATGGCAAATCTGCTTGATTGGTGGCGAGATTGATATTGCGTCCATCTCGCCTGATTGCGTGATTCTCGGGCCAATTAAGATCCACCACTTTAGCCACAAATCATGTTTGTGAATCATCTGTCAATCTCTCAAGATTTCGATCTGATTCTCAGCGCCTTGCCTTAACGGTTGTCTACGCATCCATGCATAGTTTGGCCGATGTCAACGCATCGTAGGTTGCTAACGTGTAGTTATGCGTTGAGTTGTTGTTAACGCGTCGTCAGGTTGTTTGCATTCTGTTCAGATCATGCGTCCATGAAGAACAGATTGCTAACGTGTCGTCCTGCGTTAAGAAGTCATCAATGCATCGTCTGCATTCCTGCGTCAAAACATGCATTTTAGGCTCAAAAAGTGGTAAAATCATTATCTTCATAAAAATACAAGAGTATAACGCAAAAGAAGATTTATTAATAGAATTTAACATAAACTATCGCATGCTTCTCTATTTAAGCTCTATTTATCTATGAAAAAGACTATAATAACTTGTATTTCTACAAGTTATCACACCCCCAAACTTAGATAAATGCTTGTTCTCAAGCATAACTTCTATCTAAGAAACTTCAACTATCCTAAACATCTTATCAACGCATTGACTAGTCTCTCAGAATGCTATACTCAATTAGCTACCCGTTAGTTATATTATTTCTCTACCTCTATATTCTTTTCTTTAGGACGGGTCTAATTTGTATGCGGCAAGCTTTCTTTTCAAAACTATTTAACTCATTATTCACAAAATTTTTGTTTCTTCTTTTAACACTGAGTCTGAAATGATGAAGATATAAAGTTCTTTTTTTCTTCCATTGGTTTTATTATTTATGTGACCATGCGTCAGGTAGGGTTACCCATCTTCGTTCTGACATACCAACGATGAGGTGCATGGAGGCAGCCAACTACGAGCAAGTGTCCTTCTCGACTAAACTCTTATCTCAGCTCGATTTCTTCACTAGACATTGAAGTTTGTTATTTTTCTATGCGTCGCTGATTACTATTACCCACCTTCGTTTTGACACACCAACTATGGGGTGCATGGAGGTGGCTAACTACGAGCAGGTGTCGTTTTCAGCTAAACTCTTAACAAGATAAATATATTAGTCTTGCCAGCGGAGTTTTGCGTTTCAAAGAATAATTTATTTTATTTTATTTTTTGTGATTGAAATAAGTTCCTCATATTTTTATTTTTGACAGTTCAAACCTCTTCCACCCCCAAACTTAAGAGTAGCAAGGTCCTCATTGCTTAAATCGTAAAAAAAGATTTAAGTTGCAAAATTTTGTAAAAGAGGTTTGAATTGGCTGCTTGCATACACTCAAAGTAGGTTTGCGTTTCTAAGGAATAGTATGCAGACGCATTGAAAGTAATCTAACTTAAAGAGTGTACAAAAAGTGTAAGCATGATTATCATTACAGTGACAAACTTTTCAACGCAAAGATAAAAGTTAAGACTAATTAAATGTACTTAGAATAAATTTACAACAAGGGACAACGCAAAGAGGAAGTTAGTGATTCATGCGATGAAGAAATGTTCATTCTGTGAATTTTATTATCACCAACGCATACAATTGAATATGAAGATACAAAATTTGCTAGAAAAATTACAACTCTTGACTACACCCCTAAATTTTTTTTTTAACCATGAGTCTTGTCTTTATCAGGTCTGCGTTGCTGGTCAGGTGCAGGGCACTGCGGTACTGGGAAGACAAGGGGTTGTTGGAGGCGTTCTGGAATGTTAGGGGGCGGGATTTCCGATCGAATCGAGAGCAGTTGATGAACGTAATTCAGTGTGAATTGAAACTGCTCCGTCTGCCGGCGTGCTAACATATTTAATGAGTGCATCACTAGACGCAAGATCGATTGCTGCAGATATGTTTGCACTGTCTCCCACTTGAGGTCAAGTTGGGCTTCTTGCGGTTGTGGTTGGTTTGGTGGGGTAGGCGGGTTTGGCTGAGGTGGGGGAGTGGATGTAGTTTCGTCAAACGCAGGGGATGATGGACGCATAAAAGTCGCGCCAAAATCCCCATAGTGTGAGTCATCAACTCTTATTGAGGAGATTGGGGAGGAGGGTTTTGCAGAAGGTTGAGGTTTTGGATGTTTGGGGCGATGCGTTTTAAGAGGAGGTGGAGGTGGCTTCGGGCGATGCGTTTCATGAGGAGGTGGAGGTGGGGTTGGTTCTCTTCTGGTTGTTGGAAGTGGGGGTGAATGGCTTGAGGTTGGGGAGGGTCTAATGGTGGCATCAAGACTTGCCACAGCCTTGCATTTCAGCTTTGATGGCTTCCCCTTCTTCTGCGGTTGCGGCTTTGGAGGCGGACTGGGTTGATGAGGTCTTTTGGTGGCCTTGGCAGGCTCTGGCAAATATTGTGATTCTCTTATCAATCGACGTAGAGTCTTGTGGGTGATTACGCCACTAACTTCGATCATCTTCTCTGCGTCTAACACTTCTGTTGGCCCTCCGATGGAAGCATTGGCGTATAAGTTCATGATAAGAGTGGGGAAAAAAAGTTGGCCCCTTGGCTTGTTGAACACCCCTCTTATCTGCGCCGCAATTATGCGTCCAACATCAAGGGTGATGCGACGCATAATGCAATAAGCTGCCATCACCCGATCCCTTGATATTGTCTTGTCATGCGTTGTAGGGATCAGCCGCTTCTTCACCAAGTATACCCACAAGTTTGCCTCTGGTCTTAGGCTGCTAGCGGATAGGGTTTTGATACCTGTGGGTGAAACATCCCACTTAGCCCCTGGCTTCGCCAATACCCGGATTGCGTCCTCCATTAACTTCGTTGGAGTTGATTCTATAATCTTGTTTCCTTCCGCATCCGGGTTGTCCCTCAACTAATATATGGCGTTGATTTCCCTTGCGTTGAATGGGACTTCAGTTTCATCCACCACCACCACGTCCTACTTTTCGTCTATGTGTCCATTGTAAAAACTTCGGACTACGTCAGGTTGGATCCAAGAGGTGCTGGAACAGAAGTTTCTCCAGTCGTGGTGGTTAATAATTTCGGTGATGTATGGCGGCACTGGGCTTCTTCAGGGAAAAATCCCACCTCAATCATCAAGTCAGGGAACGCTCTGCGTCTCCCTTTTCCTTCCTTCTTTTGTTGCGACGCATCAGCCACCTTTGCTTTTCCTTTGACCTTAGCTGGAATCTCATTCACAGTTCTCTTCTTGCTCTCGGCCACTTCAACTGGTGCCTCAGTCACCTTCTCCTTCCCTTTGCGTTTTTCCTTATGTGTGCTTGGGAGTTTGGTGACTGACACCTCTTTTTCTTTCTTCTTCTTCTTCTCCAAGGTACTAACACCTTGTTCCTCTCTCGCATCCTCCCCGATGCGTTCCTTCCTACTTTTCTTCTTCTTTTTCTTCTTGCCCTCCCCTTCTTCTTGGGCTTTTATTCTAGCAGCCAGCTCTTCATCTTCTTCAATTTGTAGCTCTCTCTCAAGCTCTTTGGCTGCTTTTTCTATTCTTTCTTCTTCCCTCATTTCCTTTTCAAATGCCAATGTGGCTTCTTTTATTTAAGGATCAGGAAGGTCTTGCGTCTCCCCTTCTTCTTGAGGCCGCACTTCCTTGCGCGCCTTCTTGCCGGACAATGCGTCCCATGCAATTTTCTCAACTCCTTTTCTTAGGGCCCTAAGCTCTTTTCTCAACTTGGCCCTCTTCTTTTTCATGTTCTCTACCAGCCTATCAAAGGATGTTGTCGCAATTGGGGACTCAGGACCGTCTCCTTGCTCTGTGGTTTTCGGCTCTTCATCCTCTTCAGATTCTTGTGATACCCTTCGTTTCTTCCTCAACAGGGGTACCACTTCCTCTTCCTCTTCTCTTGGCCTCTGCGGCCATCACCACTTTTCTGATCGGTCCTTCATTAGAGTCCAGGGTCATCTTCTCAGGACTGATTGACGCAGGGACAGACCCTTGCGTTTCACGTGGCTCGCCTACGACCTCCTTGCTGTAGGCCGCCTCTCCTTCCTTTTCTCCCCCACTCTTTTCACCCTCCCGAGTCTCTTTCAACTGACTCTGGACCTCTTTATCGGCGAGGGTGATTCCCTTCTTGCATCTGAGACAGTTGCGTCCATTGGGTTACACAGTCCGCTCAGGATTTCGGCTATCCACTCGTCTGGGGATCTTGCGGAGTTCACTTCCCCTACCGTGACAGCCACTTCTTCAACTTCTTCTCTTCCCATCTCTTTTGTTTCTCTCGTGCTGGGTGGACGTGATAGGGGCAAGGACTGGTTGACCTCCCCGTCATCCTCCCTACCCTTTGCCTCTCTTTCCTCTTGAGCTATTCGCTCCAAAATATCGCCGAATACGTCTCTTTCTTCTCTTCGGCGTACTTCACTGCTTCCGTGTAATGTGCTGGCTTCATCGCAAACCGTTCCAGGACCCGGTTGCTCTGCCTCGGAGTTTTTCGTGCTTAACCTTTGGCTTCCAACATTGAAGTTTGCGGCGGAAAACTCCCTTATGTTCTTCATTCTGGGCCTAGAAATGCAAGATTTGACCCGGCTTTTGGGTTTCGGGGTGGGTACTAGGTCGATTTGGCTCAAGGGGTGGATATTTAGAACTTCCACACAGTCGTCGGAGTCGATGTCGACTACTGGTGGACGAGTTGGGGGTCTGGCGAATGGCCGGAAGAATGGGTATATGGGTGGTCTTTGGGCAGTAGCCCTGATTCTAAATGCTGAGAAGGTTGGGATAAACGGTGGGCTGGGATTTGGGGGTCTTGGTCGAACCGGAGAAGCGAAAGGCCTCACAGGTCTGGAAGGATGAAATGTAGGTGGAGAGAAGAATGGAGATCGAGGGTTAAGAAATACCTCGGGGGCTGGTGTCGGTGATGATGAAGATCTTGAGGAAACATCGCCGGCGAGGTGTTCTTGGTTTTGTGGATTTGGATGGCTGGACATATGAAGTTTTGCTTGAACACAAATCGTCGGAAGTTAAAGAGGTGAAAGGTGTCAAAAATGGAAAATAGGAAATCGAATCGGGTTTATAACTGGTCGAATTAGCCGTCGGTAATAAATGCGGATACGCGATATCTGGAATCCCACTAATCAAGGCAAATTTTATTGAGCTGCACACCCATCAAGTGTGATGAGCGGCTAATTAACCCATATAGAGCACTTGAGTGTTTTAGCACTTGAGTGTTTTTCTAGGAAAAACGCGTAGACTTAGAAGACATTTGCGTTTCACCTATTGCTCTATCTAAAACGCAGTGAACTAATGATAAACGCATAGCTGATGAACGCCTGGTTCTCAGATTAGATTATGCGTTGTAAGTTAATTATTATGCGTTTGACAAAATATGTACGGCTCTATCCTTACCTCTAATCTTAACTTGATAAACACAGGAATCATTTATCGATGAACGCATAGTTTACTTATGCGTTGGACGCATGCATGAATAATAAAGTATGCGGTGAAATCAAATTGTTCATATTAAAACTCTGCGTCTACTTTCATGCTTATCTCATTTACATTATTAGACTGAAATTAAAGAAATAAATAAATGCTAAAAACAAAACACAAACAGAAGATAGAAAACACAATACACTAAAATAATAATAGATACTAGAACAAGTTCAAATGAAAATAAAGTAAGGGTAAAAGAAAGCATCCCTGGAAAAGTAGGCATTCGGCAATGCAGGGACCTTTCGACGCAAGCTCAGTTATTACACTCGCGTAGGTCAATGGAGGTTTTGTCAATTTCGAATTCTCCAATGTGGTAGGGTTTTACCCTTTGTCCATTGACCTTGAAGGATGTGGTTCCGTCTTCGTTTGTCAGCATGACCGCACCATGCGGGAACACTTCCTTGATTATGAATGGACCCGACCAGCGAGACTTCAGCTTACCTGGAAACAGATGCAACCTTGAATTAAATAACAGGACCTTCTGGCCGACGTATAGAGTTTTCTTACTAATGTTTTTGTCGTGCCATTTCTTGGTCCTTTCTTTGTACAGCTTTGCGTTTTCGTAAGCTGAATGCCTCCACTCCAGGAGTTCGTTTAGTTGAAGCTTTCTGGCTTCGCCGCTTGAGTCCTGGTCTAAATTGAGCTTCTTCATGGCCCAAATGGCCTTGTGTTCCAACTCAAGCGGGAGATGGCATGCTTTCCCAAACACCAACGCATAGGGTGACATGCCTATAGGTGTTTTGAATGCCGTTCTGTATGCCCATAGAGCTTCATCTAATCTCTCCGTCCAGTCCTTCCTTGATGTGCTCACGACCTTTTCAAGTATGGACTTGATCTCCCGGTTTGTTATTTCAGCTTGGCCGTTTGTCTGTGGGTGATAAGCAGTTGCTACCCTGTGCGAGACATTAAATTTAGTCAGTAAATTAGTGATTATTCGATTTATAAAATGTGTACCTTCATCACTAATTATCGCCCTTGGTGTCCCAAATCGAGAGAAGATTTGTTTCTTTAAAAACTTGGACACTGTGTTTGCGTCGTTGTTTGCACAGGCTGCTGCTTCTACCCATTTCGATACGTAGTCGACTGCTACTAAGATATATTGATTGCTGCAAGAAGGAGGGAATGGTCCCATGAAATCGATTCCCCATACGTCGAACAACTCAACTTCCAGCATTGAATTTAGAGGCATCTCATTTCGGTTGGAAATGTTGCCTGTTCTCTGACAACGATCGCAAGCTACCGCATATGCCCTTGCGTCTTTGAATAATGTAGGCCAGAAATACCCACTTTGCAACACCTTTGCAACACCTTTGCAACTGTTCTCTGCCCTCCAAAGTGTCCTCTGTAAGGTGCTTCATGACAGCTTCTCAAAATGCTATGCGTTTCATATTCTGGAACGCATCGACGCAGGATATGGTCAGGGCCAAGTCTGTATAGATATGACTCATCCCAGCAGTAGAACTTACTTTCATGTTGGAGCTTTTTCTTTTGTTGAGCGTTGGATTCTTCAGGCCATTGGTTGCATACCAGGTAATTTACTATGTCTGCGTACCACGGTTCCTGATTTTCAGCGTTCATGACGTGCTCGTTTGGGAATCGTTCCTCTATATCACTCCAACTTTCCTGGACTTCTTTATTTTCCAACCGAGATAGGTGGTCCGCAACCTGATTCTCGGTTCCCTTTCTGTCTTTAATCTCCAAATCAAATTCTTGTAATAACAAGACCCATCTGATGAGTCTACGCTTTGCGTCCTTTTTCGCCATCAAATATTTGATCGCAGAATGATCACTATAGATGGTCACCTTTGACCCTATCAAATATGCACTGAATTTGTCAACCGCAAAGACTATGGCTAACATTTCCTTCTCAGTAGTGGTGTAGTTCTCCTGAGACGAATTCAACGTTTTACTAGCATAATACATAGGGTGCATTATTTTCTCTTTTCTCTGCCCCAATACTGCTCCCACCGCATGGTTACTTGCGTCGCACATTAGTTCAAATGGGAGAGACCAGTCAGGTGCAACTAAAATTGGTGCTGAAATCAGAGCTTGGCTTAGAGACTTGAATGCATTTGGGCATTTACCGTCGAAATTGAATTCCCTATTGGCTTCCAGCAGCTCGGTCAGTGGTTTTGCTACTTGCGAGAATCCTTTGATGAATCTTCTATAGAAGCACGCATGGCCTAGGAAACTTCGCAACGTCTTTACATTTGTGGGGGTTGGGAGTTTTGCTATCGCATCTATCCTTGCTTGATCCACTTCCAATCCAACCTTTGAGATCTTATATCCCAACACAATACCCTCAGTGACCATAAAATGGCATTTTTCCCAGTTGAGGACTAGATTTGTGTCTTCGCATCGCTTTAACACTCGTTCTAAGTTGGTCAAGCATTCATCCTATGATTTCCCAAATACTTAGAAGTCGTCCATAAACACCTCTACTGACTGTTCCAAATAGTTAGAAAATATTGCCATCATGCAACTTTGGAACGTCCATAGTGCGTTACATAGCCTGAATGGCATGCGTCTGAACGCAAAGGTGCCATATGGACAAGTGAACGTCGTCTTCTCTTGATCTTCCGGAGCTATCATGATCTGGTTATAGCCGGAATATCCGTCAAGGAAGCAGAAAAATTCATTTCCTGCTAGCCTATCTAGCATCTGGTCAATGAATGGCAGTGGAAACTGGTCATTCTTTGTTGCCGCATTCAGCTTGCGGTAGTCCATACAGATGCGCCAGCCGTGACTGTTCTTGTTGGTATCAATTCATTCTTACTGTTCATGACCACTGTCATTCCTTCTTTCTTAGGTACACACCGAATTGGGCTTACCCAGCTGGTGTCGGAGATTGGATAAATGACCCCTGCGTCGAGCCATTTGATGATCTCTTTCTTTACAACCTCTTTCATCGCAGGGTTAAGCCTGCGTTGCCTTTCAACTGAGCCGTCCTTACCTTCTTCCAACCGAATTTTGTGCATGCAGTATGAAGGACTTATTCCTCTAATGTCCGCTAGGGTCCATCCAATGGCTTTGATATGATTTTTCAGTATATCCGCAAAGCCTTTTCACACTCTGTAGTCAACGCAGAAGATATGATGACCGGTAGCGTGCTCTCTTCCCCCAATTATGCATACTTTAGATGTGTCGGCAGTGTTTTTAGCTCAAGGGTTGACGGCTCTTCTAAGGACGGCTTTGTTTTCTCCGTGGATCGGTTGCTTAAGTCTAAGCGTTCAAAGCTTGCATTGAAGATTAAACCTATTTCCGCTTCTCTTTCCTCATCCATTTCGTCCAGCATTGTTTCGTCTTCAGCACATGCGTCTATGATGCTTGCCTTTTCTTCAATTATCTCTTCGATCATCTGGCAAGAATGAAAATCATCAGGATATTTCAACGCATTAAAAACATTAAACTTTACCTGCTGTTCGTCGACTCGAATGGTTAATTCCCCTTCCTGGACGTCTATCAGGGCGCGTCCAGTGGCTAAGAAAGGTCTTCTCAGGATGATGGGCACCTCTCTGTCAGCTTCATAATCAGAATTATGAAGTCGGCCGGGAAGATAAATTTGTCTACCTTCACAAGAACATCCTCAATTTTTCCTTCAGGATGCTTAATGGAACGGTCAGCGAGTTGAAGTGTGAGTGTGGTTGGCCGTGCTTCCTCTATACCTAACTTCTTGAATATAGACAGTGGCATTAAATTTATGTTGGCTCCTAAGTCGCATAGTGCCTGACCTACGTCCATTCCTCCTATAGAACAGGGTAATGTGAAACTCCCTGGATCTTTCATTTTGGCGAGTATATTGCTTTTGAACAATGCGCTGCATTCCCGCGTTAATGCGACTGTCTCAAACTCTCCAAGCCTTTTTTTCTTAGATAATATGTCTTTTAGAAATTTGACATAGCTCGGCATTTGTTCCAGGGCTTCCACCAACGGAAGGTTGATGTGAAGTTGTTTGAGAACATCCAGGAATTTTCTAAATTGGCCCTCATCATTTTTCTTCTAAAGGCTCTGAGGAAAGGGCGGACGCATAGGGGGAGTGGATATTCTGAGATACCGAGCAGGGTTTGTCTGCGTTCCTTTTTCTCTCCTCTTTCCATTCTCTTGTTCTTGAGAGGCTGTGGTGGTGGATGAAGATTGTGGTTCACTAGTAGGTGTTATTGGGGTTAGTTGTGGAGTGATGTGAGCCTACCGACTTCCTTGCATCCTCTGATCTTGCGTTTCAGTAGGAAGAACCTTCCCACTCCTCAATGTCACAGCTTGGCATTGTTCCTTACTGTTACCTCGTGGGGCTTCGGTATTACTAGGCAATGCTCCTTGGGGTCTGGCATTGCGCTCGCTTGCCATTTGTCCAACTTGAATTTCTAAATTTCGGATTGCAATGACATGGCTTTTTATTTCACCCATTTGGTTCTGGAGCATCGCTTCCAACGACTTACGCGTTTCTTCATTTGGAGTGATAGTTTGACGCATAAGTGCTTCAAGGGATGATAATGATGAATTTGCTGACTGATTTCGTTGTGCTTGATGCCCTTGAACACCTTGGTTGTACACGGGGTTGTTGCTTCTCTGTGGTTGTTGCCCAGTTCCCTGCGTCTGTGATTGGTTTCCTCCCCATCCAAAGTTAGGATGGTTCCTCCAACCCGGATTATAAGTCTTAGAGTACGGGTTGTTCTAAACATAACAGACGGACTGTGGGTTGTAGGGACACATATCGTATAAGTGGCAATCACCGCATTGCACACAGCTTACAGATGCTGTTGCATTCACCGTGTTCATTGCGTCCATTGATGCAACTGTTCCACCTTGGTTGTTTAACGCAATTGTTTGCAACAAGGATGTCATGTTGGCGATCTGAGCTGAAAGGTTATTAGTCGCATCCGTTTCAATCATTCCAGCTTGCGTTCGTCTTTTGTCCATGTACCTGGATCCATATCCATCATCCACCCATTCATCAGTGTTCCTTGAAATTCTGTCGAGGATCTCCTTGGCTTGCGTATAAGTTTTGTCCATTAAACCTCCTGCTGCAGAGGCGTCAGCCACTGTTGTGATGTTTTATTTAATCCTCCATAGAAAATCTCCATCTGCACACAATCAGGGATACCATTGTGGGGACAATTCCTTACAAGCCTTTTAAACCGGGCCCATGCTTCACTAAGGGTCTCCGAGTTCTTTTGCTCGAAGGTGACAATGTCTCGTCGCCTCTTTGCACTTACCGTCGGAGGAAAGTATTTCTGCATGAATTTCTCAACCATTTGGCCCCAAGTTGTAATCTCACCAGGTTCAAATGAATACGCCCATTGTCTTGCCTCATCTCTGAGAGAAAATGGGAATAACGTCAGTCTGATGCTATCTTTCGGTACTCCAGCCATAGGGAATGCGCTACAAATTTCCAAGAAACTTTTCAGGTGTGCATGTGGGTCTTCACCCATTGCACCCCCAAACTGCCCTGCGGCTTGCAGCATTTGCAACATTACTGGTTTCATTTCGAACCTTCCATTACCTTCGAAGGTTGGTTATAAAATTCCCGGTGCGGAATTATATAAATTTGGTGACGCATACTCCCTCATTGGGCGATTTCTATCATGCGCCAAGAGAATTGGGTTTGTATCGTAGTTTGCGTGCTCTTGCGCATTTGCGTTCTGCCTAACCCCAGCTTGACGAGCTTGAGGTTGATTATTTTGAGCATCCATGTTCTCTTCAGTAGTTTGATTGCTTCTTCTTTGTTTATTCTGTCTTATCCTTCTTCTGAAGGTCCTCTCAATCTCTGGGTCAATATTAAATGTTGGGTTGTCCCCTTCACTCATATACTGTTAGAAGCCTCTGACAAAAGAGAAGCTTGCTATACTCTGTCGACTGAGGAATTCTGCAACACAATAATCCAAAGAAAATAATTAAATCAATGAAATAATCCCTGGCAACGGTGCCAAAAACTTGTTGCGGTGTAATTGTATTATGTAAATTGTACTAACGCAAGGTGCTAAATGATGTAATTATGCGTTCAACATATCATGCTGTGAACATGCTATGCGTCCTATTACTATGCGTTGGTGGTCTTGTCAAATTTTCCTATCCTTTACCCAAGTATAAACAAAGGAATAGGTTTTCTCGGTGAGTCCGAGATCGAACACAAGGATTATATTGATTCAGTATTTAGTTGGATTTCATGCGTTACAGTGGTAACCAATAAATAGTTCAGAGAGTTGTTTTTAATCTAAAGAAAGCAATTGTTTGTACACTAGACTAAAATTTGTGAAAAATGGAAAGCATGCGACACAACAAGTTCAGCTAAAGATGTGTGTGAATGGATAAAGAAAGGGTTCGGGTTGATTAACATTTAACGTCGGAAACGCACAGTAGTATTCTATTCATACTTGCAACTCTTCTCCCGGTTGTCAGTCGCTATGCGTTATATGTCTATAACGCATAAGAGAGTGTTAAGAACCAAGGTTATCCCCATAGACAGGTAACACTACTTGGCCCTTGTCAATTGAGTTCCACAATCACTTACCCTCTCGAGCAGTCTGATTATTACTACTTATATCGATTAGTAGTACCTTGGTTCTTAACACTCTCCTATAGGTTATAGAAATATAATGCATAGCGGTTGACAATCGGGAGAAGAGTCGCAAGTATGAATAGATTATCACCATGCGTTTCCAATGTTAGATGTTAACCAACCCGAACCCTGTTTTTATCCATTTGTTTAAATCATTAGCTGACTTTGTTGTGTCGCATGCCTTTTCATCTTCTACAATTTAGTTTAATGTACATGTTATCGCTTTCTTTAGATTAGACGCAAACAAACATCTCTCAACTATTTCTTGGTTACCACTACAACGCATATAATCCACTTAAATATAGAATCAACATCATCCCTGTGTTCGACCTCAGACTCATCGAGAAAACTTACTCCTTTGCTTATACTTGGGTAAGGATAGGAAAACTTGACAGATCACAAACGCATAGGCTTAAGCATAAGTAAGATACATGCTATGTTCAACGCATAGTGTGTGAAACACATCATTGTAGCTTAATTTGCACATTGCGTTAGTAAATTTCATTTCACAATCTCATGTACAACAAGTTTATGGCACTGTTGCCGAGGATTATTGCATTGATTTAATTTTTTTTATATGAATTATTGTGTTGTAGGATTCCTCAGTCGAAGGAGTATAGTAAGTTTCTCTTCTATCAAAAGCTTCTAACAGTATATGAGTGAAGGGAACAACCCAACATTTGATATTGACCCAGAGATTGAGAGGACCTTTAGAAGAAGGATAAGGCAGATTAAACAAAGAAGCTACGAAGCAACAGAAGAAGATATGGACGCTCAACACAATCAACCTCAAGCTTCTCAAGGTAGTGTTAGGCAGAACGCAGATGCGCAAGAGCATGCAAACTACGAAGTAAACCCAATTCTCTTAGCGCATGATAGAAATCGCCCAATGAGGGAGTATGCGTCGCCAAATCTATATAATTTCGCACTAGGAATTTTACAACCACCTTTGAGGGTAATGGAAGGTTTGAAATGAAGCCAGTAATGTTGCAGATGTTGCAAACCGCAGGGCAATTTGGGGGTGCAACGGGTGAAGACCCACATGCCCACGTGAAAAGCTTTTTGGAGATATGTAGCGCATTTCCCATGGCTGGAGTACCGCAAGACAGCATCAGAATGATGCTATTCCCATTCTCTCTCAGAGATGAGGCAAGACAATGGACATATTCATTTGAACCTAGCGAGATTACAACTTGGGGCCAAATGGTTGAAAAATTTATGCAGAAATATTTTCCCCCGACGGTGAGTGTAAAGAGGCGACGAGACATTGTCACCTTCGAGCAAAAGGACTCGAAGACCCTTAGTGAGGCATGAACCTGATTTAAGAGGCTGGTAAGGAATTGTCCCCACAATGGCATCCCTGATTGTGTGCAGATGGAGATTTTCTACGGAGGATTAAATAAAACATCACAATCAGTAGTTGACGCCTCTGCAACAGGGGGATTAATGGACAAGACCTATACACAAGCCAAGGAGATTCTCAATAGAATTTCGAGGAATACTGATGAATGGGTGGATGATGGGAATGGATCCCGATCCATGGACAAGAGACGAACGCAAGCTGATATGATTGAAACTGATGCGACCACTAATATTTCAGCTCAAATCGCCAATATGACATCTTTGCTGAAAACTATAGCATTGAACAACCAAGGTGGCGCAATTGCTGCAATGGACGCAATGAATGGGGTGAATCCAACAGCATCTGTAAGTTGTGTGCAATGCGGTGAGGGCCACCTGTATGATATGTGTCCTTACAACCCACAATTCGTTTTCTATTTTCAGAACAACCCATACGCTAAGACGTATAATCCGGGTTGGGGGAACCACCCTAACTTGGGATGGGGAGGAAACCAACAACAGACGTAGGGAACTGGGCAACAACCGCAAAGAAGCAACAATCCTGTTTACAACCAAGGTATTCAAGGGCATCAACCACAAAGAAACCAGTCAGCAAACGCATCATCATCATCCCTAGAAGCTCTAATACGAGAAAATATCAGTCAAAATGAAGAAATGCGTAAGTCGTTGGAAGCGATGCTCCAAAGCCCCACGAGGTAATGATGAAGAACAATGTCAAGCTGTGACATTGAGGAGTTGGAAGGTTCTTCCCACTGAAATGCAAGACTAGAGGACGCAAGGAAATCTGCAACCTCACATCACTTCACAATCAATTCCAATAACACCAACTAATGATCCGCAGCCATCATCAACCACCACAGCCACTCAAGAACAGGAGAATGGAGGGGGGAGAGAAAAAGCAACGCAGGCAGAACCTACGTTGGTATCTCAAAAAACCACTCTTCCTATACGTCCACCCTTTCCTCAACGTCTAAAGAAGAAAAATGATGAGGGCCAATTTAGAAAATTCCTGGACGTTCTCAAACAATTTCACATCAACATTCTGTTGGTGGAAGCCCTAGAACAAATGCCGAGTTATATCAAATTTCTGAAAGACATACTATCCAAGAAGAGAAGGCTTGGAGAGTTTGAGATAGTAGCGTTAACGCGGGAATGCAGTGCGTTATTCAAAAGCAATATACCCGCCAAAATGAAAGATCTAGGGAGTTTTACATTTCCATGCTCTATAGGGGGAATGGACGTAGGTCAGACATTATGCGACCTAGGAGCCAGCATAAACTTAATGCCACTGTCTATATTCAAGAAGTTGGGTATAGGGGAAGCACGACCCACCACAGTCACACTTCAGCTTGCTGATTGCTCCATTAAGCATCCCGAAGGAAAAATTGAGGATGTTCTTGTGAAGGTAGACAAATTCATCTTCCTAGCTGACTTCATAATTCTGAATTATGAAGCTGACAGAGAGGTGCCTATCATCCTGGGAAAACCTTTCTTAGCTACTGGACACGCCCTGATTGACGTCCAGGAAGGGGAACTAACAATTCGTGTGGATGACCAGCAGGTAAAGTTTAATGTCTTTAATGCGTTGAAATATCCTGATGATTTTCACTCTTGTCAAATGATTGAAGATATAACTGAAGAAAAGGTAAGCATTATAGACGCATGGTTAAAAGATGAAACAATGCTGGATGAAATGGATGAGGGAAAAGAGGCGAAATCGGTGTAATCTCCAATGCAAGCTTTGAACGCCTAGATTTAAGTAACCGATCCACGGAGAGAACAAATCCATCCCTAGAAGAGCCGCCAATCCTTGAACTAAAAACACTGCTGATGCATCTAAAGTATGCATATTTGGGAGAAGAGAGCACGCTACCGATCATCATATCCTCTGCATTGACTACAGACTGTGAAAAGGCTTTGCTACAGATATTGACAAATCATATCAAAGCCATTAGATGGACCCTAGTGGACATTAGAGGAATAAGCCCTTCATACTGCATGCATAAAATTCGGTTGGAAGAAGGTAAGGATGGGTCAGTAGGAAGGCAACACAGGCTTAACCCAGCGATGAAGGAGGTTGTAAAGAAAGAAATCATCAAATGGCTCGACGCATGGGTCATTTATCCAATCTCCGACAGCAGTTGGGTAAGCCCAGTTCAGTGTGTACCTAAGAAGTGGGGGATGACAGTGATCATGAACAGTAAAAATGAGTTGATACCAACAAGAACGGTCACTGGTTGGCGCATTAGTATGGATTACCTCAAGCTGAATGCGGCAACAAAGAAGGATCACTTCCCATTGCCATTCATCAACCAGATGCTAGACAGGCTGGTAGGAAATGAATTCTTCTGCTTCCTTGACGGATATTCCGACTATAACCAGATCGTGACAGCTCCGGAAGATTAAGAGAAGACAACCTTCACATGCCCATATGGCACCTTTGCGTTCAGACGCATGCCATTGGGGCTATGTAACGCACCAGGAACGTTTCAAAGGTGCATGATGGCAATATTTTCCGTTAGTAGAGGTGTTTATGGACGACTTCTCAGTATTTGAGAAATCATACGATGAATGCTTGACCAACCTGGAACGAGTGTTAAAGCGATGAGAAGACACAAACCTAGTCCTCAACTGGGAGAAGTGTCACTTCATGGTCACTGAAGGTATTGTGTTGGGACATAAGATCTCCAAGGTTGGACTGGAAGTCGATCAAACAAAAATGTAAAGACTTTGCGAAGTTTCCTAGGCCATGCGGGCTTTTATAGAAGATTCATCAAAGGATTTTCACAAATTGCAAAACCACTGAGCGAGCTACTGGAAGCCAATAGGGAGTTCAACTTTGATAGTAAATGTCTACATGCGTTTGAGTCTTTAAGGCAGGCCCTAATTTGAGCATCAATTTTAGTTGCACCAAACTGGTCTCTCCCATTTGAACTAATGTGCGACGCAAGCAACCATGCAGTGGGAGCAATATTGGGGCAAAGAAAAGAGAAAATAATGCAGCCCAGCCCATCTTTTATGCTAGTAAAACATTAACGCGTCTCAGGAGAACTACACTACTACTGAGAAGGAAATGTTAGCCATAGTCTTTGCAGTTGACAAATTCGGAGCATATTTGGTAGGGTCAAAGGTGACCATCTATAGCGATCATTCTGCGATCAAATATTTGATGGCGAAAAAGGACGCAAAGCCTAGACTCATCCGATGAGTCCTGCTATTACAAGAATCTGATTTGGAGATTAAAGATAGAAGGGGAACCGAGAATCAGGTTGTGGACCACCTATCTCGGTTGGAAAATAAAGAGGTCCAAGAAAGTTGGAGTGATATAGAGGAACGATTCCCAGACGAGCACATCATGAACGTAGAGAGTCAGGAACCGTGGTATGCAGACATAGTAAACTACTTGGTTTGCAACCAATGGCCTGAAGATTTCAACGCTTAACAAAGGAAAAAGCTCCAACACGAAAGTAAGTTCTACTGCTGGGATGAGCCATATCTATACAGACTTGGCCCGAACCACATCCTGCGTCGATGCGTTCCAGAATGTGAAACGAATAACATTTTGAGAAGCTGTCATGAAGCACCTTACGGAGGACACTTTGGGGGACAGAGAACAGCTGTGAAGGTGTTGCAAAGTGGGTATTTCTGGCCCACATTATTCAAAGACGCAAGGGCATGTGCGGTCGCTTGCGATCGTTGTCAGAGAACAGGCAACATTTCCAACCGAAATGTGATGCCTCTGAACTCAATGTTGGAAGTTTAGTTGTTTGACGTATGGGGAATCGATTTTATAGAACCATTTTCTCATTCTTGCGGTAATCAATACATCCTAGTAGCGGTCGACTAAGTATTGTGGGTAGAAGCAGCGGCTTGTGCGAAGAACAACGCAAACACGGTGTCCAAATTCCTAAAGAAACAAATCTTTTCTCGATTTGGGACACCAAGGGCGATAATTAGTGATGAAGGTACACATTTTATAAATCGCATAATCACTAATTTACTGACAAAATTTAATGTCTCGCATAGGGTAGCAACTGCCTATCACCCACAGACAAACGACCAAGCTGAAATAACAAACAAGGAGATCAAGTCCATACTTGAAAAAGTTGTGAGCACATCAAGGAAAGATTGGACGGAGAGATTAGATGAAGCTCTCTGGGCATACAGAACGGCATTTAAAACACCTATAGGCATGTCACCCTATGCGTTGGTGTTTGGGAAAGTGTGCCATCTCCCGCTTGAGCTGGAACACAAGGCCATCTGGGCTATGAAGAAGCTCAATCTAGACCAGGACGCAAGTGGCGAAGCAAGAAAGCTTCAATTAAATGAACTTTTGGAGTGGAGACATTCAACTTACAAAAACGCAAAGCTGTATAAAGAAAGGACCAAGAAATGGCACGGCAAAAATATTAGTAAGAAAACTCTATACGTCGGCCAGAAGGTCCTATTATTTAACTCAAAGTTGCGTTTATTTCCAGGTAAGCTAAAGTCTCGTTGGTCTGGACCATTCATAATCAAGGAAGTGTTCCCACATGGTGCTGTCAAGCTAACAAAGGAAGATGTAACCACCTCCTTCAAGGTCAATGGACAAAGGGTAAAGCCCTACCACATTAGTGAGCTTGGAATCGACAAAACCTCCATTGACCTATGCGAGTGTAATGACTGAGCTTGCGTTGAAAGGCCCCTGCGTTGCTGAACGCCTATTTTTTTTTTCAGGGACGCTTTCTTTTACCCTTGTTTTCTTTCTTACCTTGTTTTTAGTATTTGTTTGTCATTTTTTTGAATTCAGTATTAGGAGTAGTATAAATTAGATGAGCATGAAATTAGGCGTCGAGTTTTAATATAAACTATTTGATTTCACCGTATACTCTGTAATTCATGCCTGCGTTCAACGCATAATTGAACTATGCGTTCATCAATAAACGACCTCTGTGTTTATCAAGTTAAGATTAGGAGTGCGGATTAGAGCCATAATTTTTTTCAAACGCATAATACTTAAACTTCCAACGCGTACTTTGAACTAAAAACCAGCGTCCATCTCGCCTGATTGCGTGATTCTCGGGCCAATTAAGATCCACCACTTTAGCCGCAAATCATGTTTGTCAATCATCCTTCAATCTCTCAAGATTCCGGTCTGATTCTCAGCGCCTTGCCTTAACGGTTGTCTACGCGTCCATGCATAGTTTGGCCGATGTCAACGCGTCGTAGGTTGCTAACGCGTAGTTATGCATTGAGTTGTTGTTAACGCGTCGTCAGGTTGTTTGCGTTCCGTTCAGATCATGCGTCCATGAAGAACAGATTGCTAACGTGTCGTCCTGCGTTAAGAAGTCATCAACGCATCGTCTGCATTCCTGCGTCAAAACATGCGTTTTAGGCTCAAAAAGTGGTAAAATCATTATCTTCATAAAAATACAAGAGTATAACGCAAATGAAGATTTATCAATAGAATTTAGCATAAACTACCGCATGCTTCTCTATTTAATCTCTATTTATCTATGAAAAAGGGCTATAATAACTTGTATTTCTACAAGTTATCACACCCCCAAACTTAGATAAATGCTTGTGCTCAAGCATAACTTCCATCTAAGAAACTTCAATTATCTAAACATTTTCTCAACGCATTGACTAGTCTCTCAGAATGCTATACTCAATCAGCTACCCATTAGTTATATTATTTCTCTACCTCTATATTCTTTTCTTTAGGACAAGTCAAATTTGTATGCGGCAAGCTTTCTTTCCAAAACTCTTTAACACATTATTCACAAAATTTTTGTTTCTTCTTTTAACACTGAGTCTGACAAGATGAAGATATAAAGTTCCTTTTTCTTTAATTGGTTTTATTATATGGTTATTAAGCATGCGTCGAGTAGGGTGACCCACATTCGTTCTGACATACCAACGATGGGGTGCATGGAGGCAGCCAACTACGAGCAAGTGCCCTTCTCGACTAAACTCTTATCTAAGCTCGGTTTCTTCACTAGACATTGGAGTTTGTTATTTATCTATGCGTCGCTGATTACGATTACCCACCTTCGTTTTGACACACCAACTATGGGGTGCATGGAAGTGGCCAACTACGAGCAGGTGTCGTTTTCAGCTAAACTCTTAACAAGATAAATATATTAGGCTTGCCAGCAGAGTTTTGTGTTTCAAAGAATAAAATAGATTTTTTTTTCTTACATAATTGAAATAAGTTCCTCGTATTTTTATCTTTGACAGTTCAAACCTCTTCCACCCCCAAACTTGAGAGTAGCAAGGTTCTCATTGCTTAAATCGTAAACAAGGATTAAGTTGCAAAATTTTGTAAAAGAGGTTTGAATTGGCTGCTTGCATACATTCAAAGTAGGTTTGCATTCCTAAGGAATAGTATGCAGACGCATTGAAAGTAATCTAACTTAAAGAGTGTACAAAAAGTGTAAGCATGATTATCATCACAGGGATCAACTTTTCAACGCAAAGATAAAAGTTAAGACTAATTAAATGTACTTAGAATAAATTTACAACAAGGGACAATGCAAAGAGGAAGTTAAAGATCCATGCGATGAAGAAATGATCATTCTATTAATTTTATTATCACCAACGCATACAATTGAATATGAAGATACAAAATTGCAAGAAAAAAAAAATTACAACTCTTGACTACACCCCTAAAAATTTTTTTAACCATCAGTCCTATCTTCATCAGGTCTGCGTTGTTGCTCAGGTGCAGGGCGCTGCGGTACTAGGAAGACAAGGGGCTGTTGGAGGCGTTCTGGAATGTTAGGGGGCAGGATTTCCGGTCGGATCAAGAGCAGTTGATGAACGTAATTCAATGTGAATTGGAACTGCTCCGTCTGCCGGCGTGCTAACATATTCAATGAGTGCATCACTGGACGCAAGATTGATTGCTGCAGATATGTTTGCACTGTCTCCCACTCGAGGTCAAGTTGGCCTTCTTGCGGTTGTGGTTGCGTTTGTGGGGTAGGTGGGTTTGGTTCAAGCGAGGGAGTGGATGGAGTTTCGTCAAACGCAGGGGATGATGGACACATAAAAGTCGCGCCAAGATCCCCAAAGTGTGAGTCATCAACTCTTATTGAGGAGGAGGGTTTTGTGGAAGGTCGAGGTTTTGGATGTTTGGGGCGATGCGTTTTAGGAGGAGGTGGAGGTGGCTTAGGGCGCTACATCTCAGGAGGAGGTGGAGGTGGAGTTGGTTCCCTTCTGGTTGTTGGAAGTGGTGGTGAAGGGCTTGAGGTTGGGGAAGGTCTAATGGTGGCATCAAGACTTTCCACGCCCTTCAACTTGGACGGCTTCCCCTTCTTCTGCGGTTGCGGCTTTAGAGGCGGAATGGGTTGATGAGGTCTTTTGGTGGCCTTGGCAGGCTCTGGCAGATATTGTGATCCTCTCATCAACCGACGCAGAGTTTTGTGGGCGATTACGCCACTAACTTCGATCATCTTCTCTACGTCTAACACTTCCGTTGGCCCTCCGATGGAAGCATTGGCGTATAAGTTCATGATGAGGGTGGGGAAAAAGAGTTGGCCCCTTGGCTTGTTGAACACCCCTCTTATCTGCGCCGCAATTATGCGTCCAACATCAAGGTTGATGCGACGCATAATGCAATATGCTGCCATCACTCGATCCCTTGACACTGTCTTGTCATGCGTTGTAGGGATCAGCCGCTTATTCACCAAGTACACCCACAGATTTGCCTCTGGTCTCAGGCTGCTAGCTGATAGCGTTTTGATACCTGTGGGTGACACATCCCACTTAGCCCCTAGCTTCGCCAATACTCGGATTGCGTCCTCCATTAACTCCGTTGGAGTTGATTCTATAATCTTGTTGCCTTCCGCATCCGGGTTGTCCCTCAACTGATATATAGCGTTGATTTCCCTTGCGTTGAATGGGACTTCAGTTTCATCCACCACCACCACGTCTTCCTCTTCGTCTATGCGTCCATTATAGAAATTTCGGACTACGTCAGGTTTGATCCAAAAGGTACTGGAACAGAAGTTTCTCCAGCCGTGGTGGTCAATAATTTCGGTGATGTATGGCGGCACTGGGGCTTCTTCATGGAAAAATCCCACCTCAATCATCAAGTCAAGGAACGCTCTGCGTCTCCCTTTTCCTTCCTTCTTTTGTGGCGACGCATCAGCCACCTTCTCTTTTCCTTTGGCCTTAGCTGGAATCTCATCCACAGTTCTCTTCTTGCTCTCGGCCACTTTAATTGGTGCTTCAGTCACCTTTTCCTTCCCTTTGCGTTTCTCATTATGCGTGCTTGGGAGTTTGGTGACTGACACCTTCTTTTCTTTCTTCTTCTTCTTCTCCAAGGTGCTCACACCTTGTTCTTCCCTCGCATCCTCCTCGATGCATTCCTTCCTACTTTTCTTCTTCTTTTTCTTCTTGCCCTCCCCTTCTTCTTGGGCTTTTATTCTAGCAGCCAGCTCTTCATCTTCTTCAATTTGTAGCTCTCTTTCAAGCTCCTCGGCTGCTTTTTCTATTCTTTCTTCTTCCATCATTTCCTCTTCAAATGCCAATGCGGCTTCTTCTAATTGAGGATCAGGAAGGCATTGCGTCTCCCCTACTTTTTGAGGCCGCATTTCCTTGCGCGCCTTCTTGCGGGACAATGCATCCTTGGCAATTTTCTCAACTCCTTGTCTTAGGGCCCTGAGCTCTTTTCTCAACTTGGCCCTTTTCTTCTTCTCTTTCTCTGCCAGCCTATCAAAGGATGTGGCCACAATTAGGGACTCAGGTCTGTCTCCTTGCTCTGTGCTTTTGGGCTCTTCATCCTTGGCAGTTTCTGGTGATACCTTTCGTTTCTTCCTCAACAAGGGTACCACTTCCTCTTCCTCTTCTCTTTTTCTCTTGGCCTCTGCGGCCATCACAACTTTTCTTATCGGTCCTTCATTGGAGTCCAGTGTCATCTCCTCAGGATTGATAGACGCAGGGACAGACCCTTGCGTTTCACGTGGCTCGCCTACGTCTTCCTTGCTGTAGGCTGCCTCTCCTTCCTTATCTCCCCCACTCTGTTCACCCTCCCGAGTCTCTTTCAGCTGACTTTGGACCTCTTTTATCGGCGAGGGTGATTCCCTTCTTGCGTCTGAGACGGTTGCGTCCATAGGGTCACGCATTCTGCTCAGAATTTCGGCTATCCACTCGTCTGGGGATTTTGCAGAGTTCACTTCCCCCACTATGACAGCCACTTCTTCTACTTCTTCTCTTCCCCATTTCTTCCGTCCCTCTCGTGCTGGGTGGACGTGATAGGGGCAAGGGCTGGTTGACCTCCCCGTCATCCTCCTTACCCTTTGCCTCCCTTTCCTCTTGAGTTATTCGCTCCAAAATGTCGCTGAATACGTCTCTTTCTTCGCTTCGGCGTACTTCACTGCTTTCATGCAGTGTGCTGGCTTCATCGCGAACCGTTCCAGGAACCGGTTGCTCTTCCTCTGAGTTTTTCGTGCTTAACCGTTGGCTTCCAACATTGAAGTTCGCGAGGGAAAACTCTCTCATGTTTTTCATTCTGGGCCGTGAGATGCAAGATTTGACCCGACTTTTGGGTTTTGGGGTAGGTATTGGGTTGATTTGGCTCAAGGGGCGGATATTTCAAACTTCCACGTAGTCGTCGGAGTCGTCGACTACTGGCGGACGGGTTGGGGTTCTGGCGAATGGTCGGAAGAATGGGTATATGGGTGGTCTTTGGGCAGTAGCTCGGATTCTAGAAGCAGAGAAGTTAGGGATAAACGGTGGGTTAGGATTTGGAAGTCTTGGTCGGACCGGAGAAGCAAAAGACCTCACAGGTCTGGAATGATGAAATGTAGGTGGAGAGAAGAATGGAGATCGAGGGTTAAGGAATACCTTAGGGACTGGTGTAGATGATGATGAAGGTCTTGGGGAAACATTGCCAGCGAGGTGTTCTTGATTTTGTGGGTTTGACTGGTTAGACATATGAAGTTCTGCTAGAACACAAATCGCCGGAAGTTAAGAGGTGAAAGGTTTCGAAAATTGAAAATGGAAAATCGAATCGTGTTTATAAAGGGCTAATTTAGTCGTCGGTAATAAATGCGGATTCGCGATATCCGGAATCCCACTGATCAAGGCAAATTTTATTGAGCCGCACACCCATCAAGTGTGATGGACGACTAATTAATGCCCACAGAGCACTTAAGTGTTTTGGCACTTGAGTGTTTTTCTGGGAAAAACGCGTAGTCTGAGAAGACATATGCGTTTCACCTAGTGCTCTATCTAAAACGCAATGAACTAATGATAAACACATAGCTGATGAACTCCTGGTTCTCAGGTCAGATTATGCGTTGTAAGTTAAGTATTATGCGTTTGACAAAATATGTACAGCTTTAACCTTACCTCTAACCTTAACTCGATAAACACAGAAATCGTTTATCGATGAACGCATAGTTTACTTATGCGTTGGACACATGCATGAATAATAGAGTATGTGGTGAAATCAAATTGTTTATATTAAAAACTCAACGCCTACTTTCATGCTTATCTCATTTACACTACTAAACTTAAATTAAAGAAATAAATAAATGCTAAAAACAAAATCCAAACAGAAGATAGAAAGCAAAATACAAAAAATAAATACTAGAACAAATTCAAATGAAAATAATGCAAGGGTAAAAGAAAGCATCCCTGGAAAAGTAGTCATTTGGCAACGCAGGGACCTTTCGATGCAAGCTCAGTCATTACACTCGCGTAGGTCAATGGAGGTTTTGTTAATTTCGAACTCTCCAATGTGGTATGGCTTTACCCTTTGTCCATTGACCTTGAAGGATGTGGTTCTGTCTTCGTTTGTTAGCATGACTGCACCATGCAGGAACACTTCCTTGATTATGAATGGACCCGACCAGCGAGACTTCAGCTTACCTGGAAACAAACGCAACCTTGAATTAAATAACAGGACCTTTTGGCCAACGTATAGAGTTTTCTTACTAATGTTTTTGTCATGCCATTTCTTGGTCCTTTCTTTGTACAGCTTTGCGTTCTCATAAGCTGAATGTCTCCACTCCAGGAGTTCGTTCAATTGAACCTTTCTGGCTTCGCCGCTTGCGTCCTGGTCTAAATTGAGCTTCTTCATGGCCCAGATGGCCTTGTGTTCCAGCTCAAGCGGGAGATGGCATGCTTTCACAAACACCAACGCATAGAGTGACATGCCTATAGGTGTTTTGAATGTCGTTCTGTATGCCCATAGAGCTTCATCTAATCTCTCTGTCCAATCTTTCCTTGATGTGCTCACGACCTTTTCAAGTATGGACTTGATCTCCCGGTTTGTTATTTCAGCTTGGCCGTTTGTCTGTGGATGATAAGCAGTTGCTACCTTGTGCGAGACATTAAATTTAGTCAGTAAATTAGTGATTATGCGATTTATAAAATGTGTACCTTCATCACTAATTATCACCCTTGGTGTCCCAAATCGAGAGAAGATTTGTTTCTTTAAGAACTTGGACACTGTGTTTGCGTCATTCTTTGCACAGGCTGTTGCTTCTACCCATTTGGATACGTAGTCGACCGCTACTAAGATATATTGATTGCCGCAAGAAGGAGGAAATGGTCCCAAGAAGTCAATTCCCCATACGTCGAACAACTCAACTTCCAGCATTGAATTCAGAGGCATCTCATTTCGGTTGGAAATGTTGCCTGTTCTCTGACAACGATCGCAAGCTACCGCATATGCCCTTTTGTCTTTGAATAATGTGGGCCAGAAATACCCACTTTGCAACACCTTTGCAGCTGGTCTCTGCCCCCCAAAGTGTCCTCCGTAAGGTGCTTCATGACAGCTTCTCAAAATGCTATGCGTTTCATATTCTGGAACGCATCGACGCAGGATATGGTCAGGGCCAAGTCTGTATAGATATGACTCATCCCAGCAGTAGAACTTACTTTCATGTTGGAGCTTTTTCTTTTGTTGAGCGTTAAATTCTTCAGGCCATTGGTTGCAGACCAGGTAATTTACTATGTCTGCGTACCACGGTTCCTGTCTCTCTGTTTTCATGACATGCTCATCTGAGAATTGTTCCTCTATATCACTCCAACTTTCCTGAACCTCTTTATTTTCCAACCGAGATAGGTGGTCCGCAACCTGATTCTCGGTTCCCTTTCTATCTTTAATCTCCAAATCAAATTCTTGTAATAGCAATACCCATCGGATGAGTCTAGGCTTTGCGTCTTTTTTCGCCATCAAATATTTGATCGCAAAATGATCACTATAGATGGTCACCTTTGACCCTATCAAGTATGCTCTGAATTTGTCAACCGCAAATACTGTGGCTAACATTTCCTTCTCAGTAGTGGTGTAGTTCTCCTGAGATGAATTTAACGTTTTACTAGCATAATAGATGGGGTGCATTATTTTCTCTTTTCTTTGCCCCAATACTGCTCCCACCGCATGGTTACTTGCGTCGCACATTAGTTCAAATGGGAGAGACCAGTCAGGTGCAACTAAAATTGGTGCTGAAATCAGAGCTTGCCTTAGAGACTCGAACGCATTTAAGCATTTACCGTCAAAATTGAATTCCCTGTTGGCTTCCAGCAGCTCGCTCAGTGGTTTTGCTACTTGCGAGAATCCTTTTATAAATCTTCTGTAGAAGCCCGCATGGCCTAGGAAACTTCGCAATGTCTTAACATTTGTGGGGGCTGGGAGTTTGGCTATCGCATCTATCTTTGCTTGATCCACTTCCAATTCAACCTTTGAGATCTTATGTCCCAACACAATACCCTCAGTGACCACAAAATGACATTTTTCTCAGTTGAGGACTAGGTTTGTGTCTTCGCATCGCTTTAACACTCGTTTTAAGTTTGTCAAGCATTTATCATATGATTTCCCAAATACTAAGAAGTCGTCCATAAACACCTCTACTGACTGTTCCAAATAGTCAGAAAATATTGCCATCATGCACCTTTGGAACGTCCCTGGTGCGTTACATAGTTCGAATGGCATGCGTCTGAACGCAAAGGTACCATATGGACACGTGAACGTCGTCTTCTCTTGATCTTCCGGAGCTATCATGATCTTGTTATAGCCGGAATATCCGTCCAGGAAGCAGAAAAATTCATTTCCTGCCAGCCTATCTAGCATCTGGTCGATGAATGGTAGTGGAAACTGGTCATTCTTTGTTGCCGCATTCAGCTTGCGTTAGTCCATACAGATGTGCCAGCCAGTGACCGTTCTTGTTGGTATCAATTCATTCTTACTGTTCATGACCACTGTCATTCCCTCTTTCTTAGGTACACACTGAACTGGGCTTACCCAGTTGTGACCCCTGCGTCGAGCCATTTGATGATCTCTTTCTTTACAACCTCCTTCATCGCAGGGTTAAGCCTGCGTTGCCTTTCAACTGAGCCGTCCTTACCTTCTTCCAACCGAATTTTGTGCATGCAGTATGAAGGGCTTATTCCTCTAATGTCCGCTAGGGTCCATCCAATGGCTTTGATATGATTTTTCAGTATATCCAGCAAAGCTTTTTCACACTCTGTAGTCAATGCAGAAGATATGATGATCGGTAGCGTGCTCTCTTCCCCCAAATATGCATACTTTAGATGCGTCGGCAGTGTTTTTAGCTCAAGGGTTGGCGGCTCTTCTAAGGACGGCTTTGTTTTCTCCGTGGATCGGTTGCTTAAGTCTAAGCGTTCAAAGCTTGCATTGGAGATTAAACCTATTTCCGCTTCTCTTTCCTCATCCATTTCGTCCAGCATTGTTTCGTCTTCAGCATATGCGTCTATGATGCTTGCCTTTTCTTCAATTATCTCTTCGATCATCTGGCAAGAATGAAAATCATCAGGATATTTCAACGCATTAAAAACATTAAACTTTACCTGCTGGTCGTCCACTCGAATGGTTAATTCCCCTTCCTGGATGTCTATCTGGGCGCGTCCAGTGGCTAAGAAAGGTCTTCCCAGGATGATGAGCACCTCTCTGTCAGCTTCATAATCCAGAATTATGAAGTCGGCCGGGAAGATAAATTTGTCTACCTTCACAAGAACATCCTCAATTTTTCCTTCGGGATGCTTAATGGAACGGTCCGCGAGTTGAAGTGTGACTGTGGTTGGCCGTGCTTCCCCTATACCCAACTTCTTGAATATAGACAGTGGCATTAAATTTATGCTGGCCCCTAAGTCGCATAGTGCCTGACCTACCTCCATTCCTCCTATAGAACAGGGTAATGTGAAACTCCCTGGATCTTTCATTTTGGCGGGTATATTGCTTTTGAACAATGCGCTGCATTCCCGTGTTAATGCGACTGTCTCAAACTCTCCAAGCCTTCTTTTCTTAGATAATATGTCTTTCAGAAATTTGACATAGCTCGACATTTTTTCCAGGGCTTCCACCAACGGAATGTTGATGTGAAGTTGTTTGAGAACATCCAGAAATTTTCTAAATTGGCCCTCATCTTTTTTCTTCTTTAGGCGTTGAGGAAAGGGCGGACGCATAGGGGGAGTGATATTCTGAGATACCGACGCAGGGTTTGCCTGCGTTGCTTTTTCTCTCCCTTTTTCATTCGCTTGTTCTTGAGAGGTTGTGGTTGTGGATGAAGATTGCGATTGACTAGTAGGTGTTACGGGAGTTTGTAGTGGAGTGATGTGAGGCTGCAAATTTCCTTGCGTCCTCTGATCTTGCGTTTCAGTGGGAAGAACCTTCCCACTCCTCAATGTCACAGCTTGACATTGTTCCTTACCGTTACCTCGTGGGGCTTCGATATTACTGGGCAATGCTCCTTGGGGTCTGGCATTGCACTCGCTTGCCATTTGTCCAACTTGAATTTCTAAATTTCGGATTGCAATGGCATGGCTTTTTATTTCACCCATTTGGTTCTGGAGCATCGCTTCCAACGACTTACACGTTTCTTCATTTGGAGTGATAGTTTGACGCATAAGTGCTTCAAGGGATGATGATGATGAATTTGCTTACTGATTTCGTGTGCTTAATGCCCTTGAACACCTTGGTTGTACATGGGGTTGTTGCTTCTCTGTGGTTGTTGCCCAGTTTCCTGCGTCTGTGATTGGTTTCCTCCCCATCCAAAGTTAGGATGGTTCCTCCAACCCGGATTATAAGTCTTAGAGTATGGGTTGTTCTGAACATAACAGACGGACTGTTGGTTGTAGGGACACATATCGTATAAGTGGCCATCACTGCATTGCACACAGCTTACAGATGCTGTTGCATTCACCGTATTCATTGCGTCCATTGATGCAACTGTTCCACCTTGGTTGTTTAACGCAATTGTTTGCAGCAAGGATGTCATGTTGGCGATCTGAGCTGAAAGGTTATTAGTTGCATCCGTTTCAATCATTCCAGCTTGCGTTCGTCTTTTGTCCATGTACATGGATCCATATCCATCATCCACCCATTCATCAGTGTTCCTCGAAATTCTGTCGAGGATCTCCTTGGCTTGCTTATAAGTTTTGTCCATTAAACCTCCTGCTGCAGAGGCGTCAGCCACTGATTGTGATGTTTTATTCAGTCCTCCGTAGAAAATCTCCATCTGTACACAATCAGGGATACCATTGTGAGGACAATTCCTTACGAGCCTTTTAAACCGGGCCCATGCTTCACTAAGTGTCTTCGAGTCCTTTTGCTCGAAGGTGACAATGTCTCGTCGCCTCTTCGCACTTACTGTCGGAGGAAAGTATTTCTGCATGAACTTTTCAACCATTTTGCCCCAAGTTGTAATATCACCAGGTTCAAATGAATATGCCCATTGTCTTGCCTCATCTCCGAGAGAAAATGGGAATAGCATCAGTCTAACGCCTTTCCTGCTTTCCTTCTTACTTTTTCTATCTTGATTTTAGATCTGTGTCAAGACATTGAGCTTATTTAAAGTTGTATTCCGTTTCATCAATATGTATATCTTCCATGTCTACTCATTTCTCTATACTTTCCGCTTTTTACTTTCAAACCATGAGTAACTAATCACTCAAGGGTCTAGGGTTGTGTTAGCATCTAACTAAAAACCATAGTGTAACTATTTCATCTTGTCAATTGCGAACTTAATCCGATGCTTATGTCCATCTGACAAATCGATATAAGTAGTAATAATCAAACTGCTCGAAAGGGTAAGTGATTGTGGAACTCAATTGACAAGGGCCAAGAAGTGTTACCTGTCTATGGGGATAATCTTGGTTCTTAACACTCTGATAACTTGTAGAAATACAAGTTATTATAACATTTTTCATAGATAAATAGAGCTTAAATAGAGAAGCATGCGGTAGTTTATGCTAAATTCTATTAATAAATCTTCCTTTGCGTTATACTAATGTATTTTTATGAAGATAGATGATTTTTCCACTTTTTGAGCCTACAAAGCATATTTTAACGCAGGAATGCAAGCGATGCGTTGATGACTTCTTAACGCAGGAACCAGACGATGCGTTATCGACAACCCAACACATAACTACGCGTTAGCAACATACGCCGCGTTGACATCGGCCAAACTATTCATGGACGCGTAGACAACCATTAATGCAAGGCGCTGAGAATCAAATCAGAATCTTGAAAGATTGACGGATGATTGACGAACATGATTTGTGGCCAAAGTGGTGGATCTTAATTGACCCGAGAATCACGCAATCAGACGAGATGGACACATAGTATCAATCTCGCCACCAATCAAGCAGATTTGCCATTAATTGCGAACGCATCATCTATAAAAGGGCAGCTCTGCGAGATGAGAAAAGGTTGTTGATTCTCGGAAGAACTCCATAAGTGACAGCAGAGTTTTCTCAGACTTCAACTGGAGACGAATAGCTCGAGAGAGAAGAGTCTTCCCTCTGCCGCACCACTTCACAGCAGATCATCACGCTTCCATCCGGGCGACTCAAGACATTGACGCCTTCCTTTCTTTCTTGCTTAGTTTTTCTTCTTGATTTTAGATTTGTGTCAAGACATTGAGCTTATCTAAAGTGTATTCCGTTTCATCAATACAATTATCTTCCATGTCTACTCATTTCTCTAAACTTTCCGCTTTTTACTTTCAAACCATGAGTAACTAATCATTCAAGACTCTAGGCTTGCGTTAGCATCTAACTAGGAACCACAATGTAACTATTTTATCTTGTCAATTGAGAGCTTAATCCGATGCTTATGTCCATCTGACAAATCGATATAAGTAGTAATAATCAGACTGCTCGAGAGGGTAAGTGATTGTGGAACTCAATTGACAAGGGCCAAGTAGTGTTACCTGTCTATGGGGATAACCTTGGTTCTTAACACTCTCCTATGCATTATAGACATATAACGCATAGTGGCTGACAACCGGGAGAAGAGTCGCAAGTATGAATAGAATACTACTGTGCATTTCCGACGTTAGATGTTAATCAACCCGAACCCTTTCTTTATCCATTCACACACATCTTTAGCTGAACTTGCTGTGTCGCATGCTTTCCATCTTTCACAATTTTAGTCTAGTGTACAAACAATCGCTTTCCGTAGATTAAAAACACTTTTCAAATATTTATTGGTTACCACTGTAACGCATGAAATCCAACTGAATATTGAATCAATATAATCCCTATGTTCGACCTTGGACTCACCGAGAAAACCTATTCCTTTGTTTATACTTGGGTAAAGGATAGGAAAACTTGACAAGACCACCAACGCATAGTAATAGGACGCATAGCATGTTCTCAGCATGACATGTTGAACGCATAATTACATCATTTAGCACCTTGCGTTAGTACAATTTTACACATACAAATCACCACAACACACTCTTCCTATGCGTTATAGACATATAACGCATAGCGACTGACAACCGGGAGAAGAGTCGCAAGTATGAATAGAATACTACCATGCGTTTTTGATGTTAGATGTTAACCAACCCGAACCCTTTCTTTATCCATTCATTCACATCATTAGCTAAGTTTGCTGTGTCGCATGCCTTTCCATCTTCCACATTTTAGTATAGTGTACATATTATCGCTTTCCTTAGAGTAGAAACAAAACAACTCTCTCAATTATTTCTTGGTTACCACTGCAACGCATGAAATCCACATAAATACTAAATCAACATAATCCCTGTGTTCGACCTCGGACCCACCGAGAAAACCTACTCCTTTGCTTATACTTGGATAAAGAATAGGAAAACTTGACAAGATCACCAACGCATAGATGTAAGACGCATAGCATGTTCAACGCATGATATGTGAAACACATCATCATATTTTACTCACACCTTGCGTTTGTAAATTTCCATTTCCACACATAATATTATACAACAAGTTTTTGGCGCCGTTGCTGGGGACTTGTGATCTGTCTATTGTAAATTCATACATCAACCACTTTAGCCACAGATCATGTATGTCAATCTTCCGACAATCTCTCAAGATTCTAATCTGATTTTCCGCGCCTTGCGTCTTTGGTCATTATGCGTTCATGAGTAGTTGGGTTGATGTCAACGCGTCATAGGTTGCTAACGCATAGTCTTGCGTTGAGTAGTTGTTAACACATCTTCAGGTTGTTCGCGTTCCGTTCAGATCATGCGTCCATGAAAAACAGATTGCGAACGCATAGTCCTGCGTTAAGACGTCGTCAACACATCGTTTGCATTCCTGCGTTAAAACATGCGTTTTAGGCTCAAAAAGTGGTAAAATAATTATCTTCATAAAAAGATTTATTAGTGAAATTCATCATAAACTACTGCATGATTCTCTATTTAATCTCTATTTTCCTAAGAAAAAGGCTATAATAACTTGTATTTCTAAAAGTCATCAGTCGCCGGCACGATGGCCGTGCAATCCGTTGAGTTATCATGAATCATCAAAGCAACGGGCAGAGCCCGCGTCGACCTTTTATCTAATAAATGCATCCCTTCCAGAAGTCAGGGTTTGTTGCACGTATTAGCTCTAGAATTACTACGGTTATCCAAGTAGCAGATACCATCAAACAAACTATAACTGATTTAATGAGCCATTCGCAGTTTCACAGTCTGAATTAGTTCATACTTACACATGCATGGCTTAATTTTTGAGACAAGCATATGACTACTGGCAGAATTAACCAAGTAGCATTCCTACACGACGTCGCAGCCCGCATGATAGCACCTGCCGCCTTCCGTCAGGATGACAGCGGGTGCCAAATCAACGCAGGGAGCGAGCGTCATTCATTGAAGCAATCTATAAAAGGCAACATGTTCGAGAGAATTCTCAAACATATCATGCCATCGAATGCACTGCATCCAAGAAAGCGAGCACTGACGATGTGGCCCATGACGAGCCTTGGAAGGGCTGAAGTGGTACACGATGCGAGCTTCGGGGTTCGTCATGCATCCGAAAAGGGGTGCCAACAGAAAGGGACTTATGAGACGCGACGCTTCCATCGCGTGAGGTACTGATGCAAGAACCGATAAATCGCAGCCGCTTGAAATACTTTGGGGCACATCAATGAGGAGGAGCTGGCGCCGACAGTTCGATGCCCGAGCACCGAGCCTGCCAACCGAAACTACCGAATCATCATTCACGCGCCATATGCATGTGAGCCGGGGCAACACTCAAACTACCCGCGCCCTTACTTGCAATGAAGCAGGGGTGTAGAGTCGTCTAGCAAGGCCGAGCACGCAACACCGTGCGCGATCTTTCAATTTTGTTTCGGGGCGAGCACTTACATCAAACGGGGAGCGATCGCAGACCATCTCGTCTCGCCAGGGGCAAGCCTGCCTAGACTCCACAAGCAACCACGTGCGAGCATCGTCCAAGCAAGCCCATCCTTCCAACTCGACTAGACATCCACACTCTCTCTCCCCAGCCGACGTAGGGGAGTGGGTTTACATCCGTTCGAGTCAGCGTCAATTCGGCGGGGAGAGTGGCTGCGGCACCTAGCTCCGCATTGCTCGGCACATTGCCCACGTTGAGGATTTGCGCGCTCGTGGCCTTTTTCCCCCCAATGCAAGCACTCGCGTCACAGCACTGTCACCATTGCTGCCCCCACCCTTGTGTCCTCGGCCCCGCCCGAGCCCCAAGAATGCCAGACGCCCGAAGGCAATGCAGCTCCCTTGGAACCTAGGCGCATCCCTCAGAGCAGAGGCTGCACGGGAGACAAGCAACAACACAACATCATGCGCCAGGCAAGGCTCACGTCGGCCACCCAAAGGCACCTGACCCCACCCAACCAAGCACAATCTACCGTGCCACCACCCGCCATCAACCGATCCTCGAACCACCTCCACACCCCAAGCATATTCTCTGCCATGGGCAGAGCATTGTGCTTGGACTGGGGAGATGGCCATATAGGGTACCCCCACGCCCCGCCCATGTAGGCAAGTCGCCCTCCGATATAGTACATTCTGAGCATTTTTTGGCCTGACAGACTTTCATATGACATATGCCGAACGGTCACTCGCTAAGAAATATCAAGTTTTAGATTTCTTTTTGACATGGAAATGATTGGGATATGTTTGGGACATTCAATTAAGTCTATAAAACAAGTTTCAAAATTTTTCAAGTAACTAATAATTTTTTATGAATTTTTTATTATTAAATATTAAAATAAATTAAAAAAATACCTAAAGGTGGAAATAAATTCTGATTTCTTGTGGGCATCATTTGTTTATGTTTCTTAGTTTGTAAAAAAAAAAAAAAATTCAAGGCAATTCAAACATTGGAAGATAGATTTCACATTTCATGGGTGGTTGGTGTCATGACACACCGAAGGTGGGTGTCATGGTACACACATGGTGGTTGTCCCAAGTCTTACTTACATTGTTTCATGTTGTGAACTTGATTGATCTATTGTTGGGACATTCAAATTAGTCTATGAAGAAACTTTCATAACTATTCAACAAACAAATATTGCTTTATAAATATATTGATATTAAATGTTAAATAACTTCAATAAATTAGCTATAGTGGGCAATAAATTCATTTATTTGTTGGACATAATTGTTTTATGTTTATGAGTTCCTAAAAAAATTCAAAACAATTCGAGCAATGTACGCATGGCATGCGCACAGGGTGGGCATGGTAGGCGCCCAAGGTGGGCATGGCAGGCGCACAGGGTGGGCATGGCAGCTGCCCAAGGCAGCCAGGGTGGGCAAGGTGGGCGGGCAGGGTGGGGCTGTTGGGCATGGGCGCAC